>OY754468.1:27198464-32195964 GCA_963575645.1 Xanthostigma xanthostigma | reverse complement strand
GAGTTAAAAAGCTTTTGAAATTAGCACAGCCATTCGCACGTTGAAAATTCAATACACGCTCCTACTTGATTACGCGTTGCAATGCGTTTCCGAACATTCGCGACAAAAAATACGAGGTTTTACACAGTATACTAAAAAAACTTTTCAAAAAATGAACCTCTTGCACATGTGAATGATGCGCCAGGAGTCTGTTATATGACATAAAATCGAGAAACGGACGTTAAGCGGCTCTAGACTACCAATATTATTGCGCAATAATTGCACAAAAAATTGAAACGTCACTAGACTTTCAATATTATCGCGCAATAATATTGCACAAAAAATGAAACTTACAGGAGCGGCCCCTAGACTATCAATAATATTGAGCATTATTTTATATTGTACAATATTATTGACAGTCTGTGAATGATATTGAACAATATATTGGGCATATAAAAAAGCAGCCCCTAGACTATCAATAATATTGCGCAATGTTTCATATTGTGCAATATTATTGACAGTCTATGAATGATATTGGCTACATTGTACAATATATTGAGCATATCAATATGTATTGTGCAATCTAAAAAAAGTTACAGTCTGTGGTTAATATTGCACAATAATAACCAGTTGTAATATTGACAAACGCTGGATTAGAGGAATACCGGCTCGCAGATGAGTGTTCTTTTTCTCAATAGCGGGGGTTACCTTTTTTAAAAGTTCATAAAATGTTGAAGCGTTTATTCGCAGAAAGTTGCAAAAATCTTTTGGTTCGATTATTTTCAGGTCACTTATAGCAAATGTTCGTGAGTGTACCGATCTCTTTTTTTATACCACTCTCTCATTCATATACGTTTTTTCTTGCTATTTTCCCGCCAGCATGTTGACTGATCAGGACTTTTCAGAGAGAACGATTTAATTCTGCTATATAGGGCAAATTTCAATTTTTTGCGCAATATATATTGACAGTCTAAGTAAAATTTTGTATTTGTACAATATCATTGCACAATAATATAATTATAAATTTATTGTGCAATATTAACCACAGCCTGTAACTTTTTTTTAGATTGCACAATAAATTGTTTTTTTGATATGATCAATATATTGTACAATGTTTCAATATCATTCACAGACTGTCAATAATATTGTGCAATCTAAAATATTGCTCAATAATATTGATAGTCTAGAGGCCGCTTTAAACGCATTATTATTATTTTCCATAAGAACCAGGCACCGCACAATAACAGATTATTGAGCATCCACTCTTTCTGCTGTTGTAAGGTGCCAGCAGTTATATTTTTGCTCTCCCTGCATAGGAATAATTTCAGATGTATTTAATTGAGAATAGGTGACATTGCTACAGAAATGCATAACTTGCTATAGCTGAGTTAGCCAACAGAATAACTGCTATCATTTTCATTTCTTGCTACGACGCTTGCCAACTTTATAGCAAGGACAGAATGTAATAGATGTTAAACTTCTCTGTATACGGATTCGTGCATCTAGAAACATTGTAAAAAATCCAACTAAAAGGTTCGGGTTTTGCTGTAAATAATAGAGAAATGCTAAAAGAAGCAATTATAAGAGCAGTACTAAATAATGAAAGACTATGGCCGTAGAGCACTTACATAGTACTGACTTACGGGAGCGTGTTTTCATGCCAGTGACACATCTCAATGTCGTTTCCATACATAATAAACGACCGTATTACTGTAATATATCCGACTCACGCTTTGCTCGGAGAAAATGCTTCTAACCTCTAAAGATATATACGCACTATAAATAAAAATAGAGTTAAAAAAAACTAAAAAACACGCTTTTATGCCAATGTGGACTAAAAAGTAATAATAATTTTTAAATATAAAGTTTATTGGTCAACAGTGATTGGGGAAGTTCCCCAACTCGATAGAATTTAATTTTTTAAATAAACTATTCTCATTTAAATCTTATTCAAAAAATTAAATTGTATGGAGTTGTTGAACTTCCCCAAATAGGTACTGTTGACCAAAAACTAGTTTTTTTTAAAATTATTTTTATATTTTTTAATCCACACCTATATATAAATATGGGAAGAAAAAAAGGAGTGTGGTACCGGTTTGAATGTGTTAATTCGCATACACTGTGATGAAACATACATCGTTCTCTTCGTTTTAATGAGGGAAAGTGCACTATATATATTTCATCACGATGTGTACGAATTAACACAGCTAAAATCGATTCAGGAGAAATCCATGTAATGCAAAAGAATTTCAATAACGTAATGTAATGAATCACGGTCAAATTTCGACTACTGTTGCTATAAAAGCGTGTTTTTTAGTTCTAATAACTTTATTTAAAAGACTAAAAACCAACACTTCATATTACCATGGAGTCGACAAGGCAACGCACGTCGCTGTACGGCTTGTTAGGATGCTAGAGAAATGCTACGTATACACACTCATTGCCCATGCGCATGACGCTTTGACTCTTCTCTCTCAACTGCCGGTTGAAGTCGAAGCAGGGAAGCGTTTCATTTTTAGTCTGCTCCAGGCAATTTACCCCCCTACCGAAACAATCCTCCCACTATTTCCTCTCAACTACCGGTTGAAGTCAGAGAAGGTGAAGCGTTTCACTTTTAGTCTGATCCAGACCAATTTACCCCCCTACCGAAACGATTCTCCCACTCTTTCCTCTCAACTGCCTGTTGAAGACGTAGAAGGGGAAGCGTTCCACTTTTAGTCTGATCCAGGCCAATTTACCCCCCAACCAAAACGATTCTTCCACTCTTTCCTCTCAACTGCCGGTTAAACTCGGATAAAGAAAGCGTTTCATTTTTCGTTTGGTCTGGATCAAACGAAAAATTAAACGCTTCCCTCTAGCGCTGCTAAAGCTTTTAACATTTTCAGTATACAGTCTTCAAATATATCGCAAATTATCTCCAATTACGTAATTCATTCGTTTTCATATTGTGAATGCGACTTAACAACTGTATAGCTACACATAACTGAACGAGCTGGATTTATTTTTATCTTATTTAAACCAAAACACAATGAAACTGTACAGCAGTTGTAGTAACGTATGTAGTCACAACGGATAATGGTTTTGTTATTAATAGGGAACCATATGGTAACGGTGAAGTTAAATGAACTATAATCCAGTGTGGCCTGCCTCATAACTGATATAGTCTGGTAAGAAGTCTTGTGTCGTTGATACCGAAATTCGATAATCGAGAATTGTTACAGCTTTCTGTAGGAAGTTGTCAGAGGATATGCATTGTGTGTTTACAAGTCACTATTGGCGTTATTATGGGTGAAACTAAAGGTATCCAACAATTAACACTGACAGCGTTCCATTTGCAGAGATGGGCTTATTTACCATCGACATTTATCAATTTAAAAAATAATTTTGCAGATTTTTTGTATAGAGTTCCCCAGACTGACAACGAACCATTTAATCTGGATAGTCATTCTTATATAAATTTCATTATATCTAATTGTGATTTGCCTATCGGTTGCATAAAAATTAAAAACGTGATTAAAAATGATAAAAAGTTCAGTTTTATATTTTATTCAGACTACAAGACCGCGAATATTTATCAAGCATGACCAGCTTACATTAAAGTTAATTTGGAATCTATCATGATAACAAATAAATAGTAGGATAATGGGAATGTGGACTACATAAAGTAAATGCAAAATTTTACAAACTAGCGGCTTTCCGTTGACTGTTTATCAATTTGCCTCAAGAAGGTGATAAACACTGAACGAAACGTTACAAATTTGAAAAATCTAGCATTTGCTTTAATTTGTCCAAGTTCCCGCTATCTAATAGTATTACAAATCTTTGATTAACGTCTGAATATAACTCTTCAAATAAATAAAATTGTCGACCAATTTTTCTCAGACCATATATTGACAAAAAATAATAAAAATACAAATCAATATAACACAAGATGACGTTTCGATCCGGATTTGGATCTTCTTCAGAAATATCTAAAAAATTTCTGAAGAAGATCCAAACCCGGATTGAAACGTCATCTTGTGTTATATTGATTTGTATTATTTTTTGTCAATATATGTTCTGAGAAAAATTGGTCGACAATTTTATTTATTTGAATAATATTATTACATTTTCAAACATTAGCTTCGTTAATAGCAATAGAAAAACGTAGGCTTCGTTAATAGCTTTAGGAAAAGGTAGGCAACTTCTTGATCACAGAATTTGGCAGTTAATCGACATTGATAATAAAAATATAAGGAACCATCTCGATATTCGAAATTATTAACAGGAATCATGGATAACTTTAACAAGACTGCCGATACAGGAATTGCCGTTCTCTGGAAGAAGTTAAAGACACTTACATTGACCCTCACCGAGATATTCGAATTCAGTAACTTCTGGATGTCACATTGCTAGGCTACTCACTCGGTTTAAAAAGAATTTAATTGGGTTTGGTGTAGTAATTAGAGTTGGACACCCCTATATATGAAACAAAACAACCCCTATATGTTGTTTGACATGCCTTTATTATTGTTAATGACCTTCGTGATTACCAACTATTTAACTAATCCAGATATATAACGTGACGTCTCATACAATGTTATTGTTTGCACAGTTGCTGCTTCTTCTGTTTTTATACCGTTTGTTTCTTCTTTTGGAACCCCAGCCCCCTGCGTGTTGTTCCTTCGTCTTAACAATGCTTTAAAATGTAGCCGCATTTCTGAACTTTGTAGTATCGTTGTTGTGAAGGTCGATGAACCTTTTTTTTATTTTTTTAAGAAATTAAACAGCCAAATTATATAAGTATGCCGCATATTTCGTCTTTTGTTAATTTCCTTGCGTACTATGAAATGATACTGGATTACACTTTATCCGATTATAAAAAGTAACCTTTGGTCTTTTAAACCCACGGATGTATAGTTGAGTTAATAATAATAATAATAATAATAATAATAATATTTCTTTATTCAATATTGCCAGTACAGCGTAGATTGCGTCATAAAAAAAAATATCAATTGATATACAATAAAATTTAAAATTCGTTAAAATTTATACTATAGTATTCTTCCAAACTGTACCTATATTACTTTATTGAGAAAGATGCTTTTCAGTACTGATTTTAATTTTTTATTATTTAGGTTTAAAATATTAGATGGTAATTTGTTACATATTTTGACAATTGTATTGTACGGAGAGTTTAAAGTGATATGTAAATTACTAGTTTTAAAGTTAATATTTTCTCTATTTCTGGTGTTATGGTAATGAACAGTATTCCTCTTACAGAAGTAGTTTTCATTATTCTTATAAAATAATATGCAGTTTAGAATGAAGATACTATATGCAGTTACAGCAGGGATGCACAAAATTATTGGTGGATCATTATGTCAAATCTACCGATAGTTGGAATCAACCCCTTCCGATTTGGATGAATTTTGGTCAGAAGTTTTCTTTCATCCTATAACGGAAATTAATTAAAAAATGTTTTCAAAACAGTTGCAAACTTCAAAAATGTATCATTTTTTGGAATCTTTCAAGTTTATTTTTTAAATATCTCGAAAACTATTATAGTTACAAAAATCGACCTTGGTTCATTTTAAAGATATTTAGGGCTACAAAAATATATCTGACAAAAAAAAAATTTTTCTTCGGTTCATGACTTGTCGAGTGTTGAATGCCTATGTAGAAAATGTTAAACCGGTAAAAATATGGGGGAAATAAAAAATAGAACTACTTTTTAAACATAGAAAAACTAAATAATTATACAATTTTCCAAGTTATTCAGTTGGATTTCATAATAAAAACGAAGTCTTGTTTATAAACGTTACCACTAAAGGGTTAAATCTATTATCACAAATATTTCTTGAATCTTAGAATGGAACAAATCTGTGTAAAAATCGTAAAAATGAAAATGGTATAAGCAATGAAAATATGTAGCACAATAAAACAAAAACACAGCAAGCTGCAAAATAACAGGCAAAAGCTCTGTTTATTTCGACACTGTATAAACAAGACTGTTGAAAATGAGCGCATCGCATAATGTGAAAATGTAAAATATAAAGCTCCTGTCACATTACCGCTATTCTTATTCAAAATCGGTGTGCATCCTGTTTTCTATTTAATATATCAACAAGACTAAATTACTGTTCCGCCATTATACAGAGTATAGCAAAAAACCATGACGAAATTTAAGACTTAAGGACATTGCCCAAATGTTTTCAGGAGTTACCGTTATAGTGGGATTCGAAAGATGTTTTGACATAAATGACAACTTATTACCATCCCAACTCCACTATACTACAGGTAACAGAGTCGTTATTTTCAGTCCACATTGCATTATCCTACAACTTTTTTTCGTTTTCTTAAATAGGTTCAGTATCACGTATTGACCCTAAATGCACAAAATCCTTACAAATTAGGCGGGCGGAAGTGCCGCCATTTTGACAAAAACCGTTTCAGCCTATATCTCCCTAACCGTGCACTTGAGGCCATAAAAGGTAATAACCTTTATTGTAGATAAATATATTTACTATCTTTTTTGTTCAATAATTTTTTTTGCATCACTTACCGTTTACGACTTATTTGACTATTACGATTTGTTTATTGACTTTTGGACCCATATCTCTTCTAATAATTGTTTACACAATAAAATGCTAATGATTAAGTTTTAAATCTACAAATTTTTTACAGCTTTTATTTAAAACTTTTTTTTCTAAAATTAATATTTTTGACGTTATAACGCGCTAATGTCAAAAATCCTGTGCCTAGGCGGTCATATGCACTGATAGAACATTAACGAATGGTTCATATGTTCGAAAAAAAATGTCTGAAAATCAATATTTTCACTATTTTTTAATTAATTATATTGATTTTTGTCTTCTAAAACGTTTTTGTCTTACATGAAAAAAGATGGAAGAAGTACAAAAACGTTTTAGAAGATAAAAATCAATATAATTAATTAAAAAATAGTGAAAATATTGATTTTCAGACATTTTTTTTCGAAACTGCAAGGTTTAGAAATGTTTTTTTTTTCAAAAATTTGTTGTAAAAATAACGTGCAAAAATCTAGCATGTATCTTGAGCATAATGCGTTTATGACTCGTGTGACTGTTAATAATGTTACGACTCGTGCATAATAACTGCATTTACGTTTCAGAAACATAGACTTCCTACTGTTTTAAATCTGCAACAATCGACATCAAGTTCTGACGTCGGCCGGACCTGTGCGCGAAACAGGGTTGAAAATAAACAAACGTTTTCCCGCCAGTTAATTTTATGCCAGGAAGTTATAACATTAGCTCGTGTTACAGCTTTCACGTATGTGCAAGAGTGAGAAAGAACAGTTATTAAATATGTATGCGTGTGTATGCAAACTTCGTATTTACCTCTCAAATCTAATTTTGTTTTATGGAAAGATTTGTGCCAAAACTTCAGCAATCATAATTCTAAATTAATTGCTTATAAGGTTTAATTTCACACTAAAACACATCGACACTTCAAAATTATAGAAGTAGGTACTTCAGTTAGATCTCTTTCGACACACTACCAGAAGGCAATACTTTTCATAAATCTATATAAATTAAAATGTAATCTTCGTTTCTTCAAATTCAAATATACTCGTGTTTTATATACCTATTATATTATAGATGTCACAAAAACATGCTATTTTTTAATACCAACGCCATCTGATGTTGGGCGTAAAAGCAACACACGCTATAGATAGATAGATAGATAGATGTTTATTAATTGTTAGTTAAGGTAACGGGAGCACTATCTGTTGAATACCGCGCCATCTGTTGGACGTTAAAGCAATACTCGCTATATAAAAAATATTTTACGGCAACGAGAGTCATCTGTTGAATACAACACCATCTGTTGGACGTTAAAGCAACGCACGCTATACTAAATATTTTATGGCAACGGAAGTGCAAAGAGAGCGCCATCTTTTGAATACATTTTTTTTTTCAAATTCAAATTACAAAATACATCGCCATCTGTTGGACGTTAAAGCAACACACGTTATACTAAATCTGCTGCGATAGTGGGTTTGTGTTCCGACCAGGACAGTGTTTGAAAATACATTTTATTAATATTGCATTGTAAGAATGTGTGTTTCTTAACAATTGTAGCAAACTGTAGCTATCCTACTGTTATTAATTTAAGAACTTTTTGTTTGCTTCTGAACTAATAGCTTTGAGTAATTTCTACCAGATGTCGTTACGTGTTATTAAAACAGTTTTTCTTTTACCCGGCTACGGCGAAGTCAAAAGAAAGGGTTATGAGTTTAGCAGTCTATGTATGTTTGTTTGTAATTACGGATGTTCCACCGTAGCGCCTAAAGTATTCATCCGATTTTTACAAATAAGTGTCAACCGTTTCGTTATTATGGCGCGGGTAACATAGGCTACATTTATTTTTGAATTTTAATAATAATATCTTTATTTAGGTACAGACAATAGCCTTTGACCGGCTGACAACGTCTGCCCTTTTTCAATATACACTGCATACATACAAAATAACAAAATTATAAATAAAACAAAGCATGTAAAAATATATAACAAAATTTATAAATATAAAACCAGATAAAATGTAAGGTGTATAACAAAGCTAAAATCGATAAAAAGCTAAAATCAATAAAACCAGATAAAATGTAAAGTGTATAACAAAGCTAAAATCAATTATTAATTTGGTAAATATATAACAAATTTATAAATATAAATATAAAACCAGATAAAATGTAAAGTATATAACAAAGCTAAAAACAATTCAATTATTAATTTGGTAAATAGCATTAACTTTCATTCAAATTATGATTTAGCATATAATCCATTAATTAATTAATTTTGGTCCCAGAAGGAAGCAAATTGAAAACAAATTAAAAATAAGTTTGAAAAAAATAATTTAAATAAAAACTAAAACCCGACTACTGAAAAGTATGAAACAATAAAATATTCTTATCTGAGGATAGCCCTGGTCGTATGCCATCTCATATACATGAGGCCCCTCTAGATGTATAGTGTGATGCACTTTGCCCTAGAGCTTTATGATCGCTTACTACTGTTAAATGTAATGTTTTGTTAGGGTAAGTGGCATATGACCACGGTTATCCTCAGATGAGAATATTTTCTTGTTTCATTCTTTTCAGTAGTCGGGTTTTTATGAACTTATTTTTTATTGGCTTTATTTGAGAAAACGCCGTAATTTTGTACAAAATATTTAATAAAAACTATCCTCCAGCGTAAGTTGCACCAAGCAAGTCACATTCACAAAATTTCATTAAAATCGGTTCAGTGGTTTCGGAGATCAGCCCGGCCAAAATTGTGACACGAGAATTTTAGATATATATTTTTTTGAAGGTAGTTAAAAACAATGCGATGACTTTGTTATCGTTGTAATATTTTCATAGAAACCGGCCACTGTGACGTGCTAAGCTCATAGCAGGTGCAAGTAGTAAAGCCACAATGCGTACGTCACGTTACGAGTAGATCCGAGCGAAAATAGGGATCCGCCTCGAGCACGTGCCTTGGGGGATGCATGCATAACGCGAGGACCAAACAACTGTGACAGATTTTATATAAACATTATACAGTATACATACATGCGTATTCAGAAAAACCATGATGTGAATTTATGGCTTTTTGCAGTATTAGCGTTTGATTTATTGAAACCCACAGTCACGTTTCTATAACTCAGTTATGTTCTAATTTTGGACATACTTGTAAAGCCGTTACGTTCTTCAATACAACAGCATCGAACAGTAAAATACAGGGTGCGTCAATGAGATATCAGTCGTCAAGATGTACAATTCTCAGCGTCAATCGTTGAGAGAATATATAGGTACAGTGGGTCTAAGTTTTATGTTTTTTGAACTCATGTGACCTCTAAACAGAAAATTATTGAAAAGTGTAACACCACGTCTTAAAAAGCCACGCCGCCACTGGTGTACTCTGGTGGTCATCTGGAGAAACAGAGGCAAGATGTCAGCGGAGCGTATGAACTAGGAAGTAGTGTTTATGTTAAAAAAACTTAAATTAATAAATGTGTTGAATTAAATAATATTCATGTTACAAACTTACGTTAATAAATATGTTGAATAAAATAATAATAATTGATACAAAAGTTAATTCTTAATTTGTACCATTCCCCACTTAAGCGACTGGACCGATTTTGACGGAGCTTTAACTGGCAGATAGCCAGACTAGTAAAGTATTTGAGTACAAGTGCAAAATACAAATACTTTTCTAGTATTTGTATTTCATATACTTTTAAAAAGTATTTTTTTACAAGTCTGCAGATAGCTGATGTTATCAAGGAATAACTTGGCTATAAAAAATAGTAGACTTTTCGTAAACTCTGCGAACTGAACAAACATAAATTCTACGCGGACGAAGTCACGGGTTACAGCTAGTATCACATATAAAATAAAGTCTCTGTTAACGCGTGCAGTGGCACGGGCAACAGCTAGTAAAATTGCATTTAAGTATTGACCAAATAAATGATTAATTATAGCAAACTTTCACCAAATAGTAAAAAACCATTGTTAACGAAATTATGTTTTTACACGGATAGTATTTTGAGAGCATTTATACGTCGTTCGGTTTAAGTTCAACGAAATTTCGTTACAGTTAATCCAGGCAACAAACAGAACCAAACAGCTAACGGTCGAGTTAAAGCTTCGCATTATCGATAACAAATCTCAATTCAAAACCCTGTAGCTTTCTCTTAATAATATGTCGAAATAATTCTTGTTACAAAGCAAATAGATAAAATGATGTCATACGCTCCAAACTAATTAACCTAATTTGAAATTATATTATACTCAATGTAGGTACCTATATTATGTATTTAACTACTTACATATTACAGCTCGCTAAGTATATGTATCTATCGGTGAACATATATCCCACCAAAAACATAAATGTGAAAAAAGGAACAAGTTAGATACAAAGAACAATAATTGAGTTTGCCGTCTTTGCCGAAAAAAAGAAATAAGATCTAAAAAGGTGCCAAGTTTTCACTTGACAAATTTACATACGCGAGTCATTCATTTATAATATATAAAACAAAAACTTATTAAGTAAAAACTTGGCACCTTCTTAGATCTCACTTCTTTTGTTCGTCAAAGCCTGCAAACTCACTTGTCCTTTAAACCAAGCTTGGCCCTTTTTTCACATTTATGTTTTAAGTGAAAGTTTAATACTTTCTGTAAAGCTATATCCATAATTATTCTACTTAAAATAAATTATATCTAGACAGATAATATAGTTATATATCATACCAAACATCATAAAATCACACGTTACGTATATAAGCACCGACTAGACGCGAGTAATCTTCGGACGACCGGTTGATGCATTCGAATCGATGATTCTACATCGGCTAAGCGCTTATGAATTATGAGATTGACGACCTACCAGTCAGTCAGTTAATCAGTGAATGCCCAAAATCGTGATTCTTGGATACTATTCTACCTAGACGTATGAAATTTGGTATACACCCCTCCCCCCTCAGAAAAATGCAAGTCTATAATAACTAGTCGGGGAGATAGAGGACGCGTCGAAAAGGGCTCGTTCAAGTATAGAGCAGTGCTTTGTGAGAACTTGGCCGGTGCACCCCGTGCGCTATGACAACATACGACACATGCTAAATGACAGATCCAATTTCCGCTAATGAAGTCGAACGGTGTGCAAAACGACAGCAGACGCAACGTAATGTGATAGGTGCTTTACAATTAGCAATAATCTAATTCGTTAGACTGACATGGGAACGTTGACGTATCAACAAAATGCATCTAAAGTTTTATTTAACAGAAAAAAATATCTAGGGTGCTACCGTATGGCGTATAGTGGTGTAGACAAGCTTAAAACAAAAATTATCCTACGCAGGCGTAGTGAACCGTATCTTCACGATACCATTTATCCGCTTTATTAAGCTATTTAATGTGTTTTGCAGCTGACGTTAATATCTATAGTCACAAGGCGAACTGGTTTATGTCGAGTTTTCGAGAAAACGAGACTAATAACAGATCCACCACACAGGTGCAAAGCGTGCTGAGTCCTGAAAAACATATAATTTTTTTTCTATTGTTTTATCGGTCATAAAATTGCTCATTTAACACTAGAGCGTAAACGATTTATGCCTACCATCTATATCTACAAATTGAAGTATCTGTTTGTAACGTCAAAATAACAGCTTTTTACTTAATGCATATGAAATATATATAGGTACGGTACTTATATCAAAAAAACAATTTTTAAAGTTCTTGTCTGTCTGTCTGTTCCGGCTAATCTCTAAACGACTGCACCGATTTTGACGTGACTTTCACTGCAGACAGCTAAAGTTATAAGGAGTAACTTAGGCTATTAAAAACTGTAGTTCGTCAAAATGCATTAAGGATTGAACAAAAATGATGTCAATAATTAGATTTCACATTGTTACAATTTACTATATAAGAAAAATTTACTTTCCAACAATGTCAATATCGGGACTTGAATCCAAAACTTCCACTAACCGCTTCCTCATCCAACGACTTAATATCACAAAGGCTCCCTGTCGCGCGGGCTATTGCGGATGGTTGTGTCTTAACGCGCGCTTTAAAAAATAGTTTTCTACGCAATTAGATCATACTTTTTTGATTGTTTAGATACTTTTTATTTGTTCCTCTATTTATTTTTATTTAATATTTATTTATTTTAATATTTAATATATATAGCAAGACAGCTCCACTACTTCTGTCGCTACCATGTTTCATCACAATCGCGTGCGGAGCCGCGGGGAGCAGCTAGTTAGAAATATATCACAACAAGCTCGAATAAACAAACTTACATAAACAAACTTGATAGAATGAAATTTGTTCATTGTTGCACAATCGAACTGTCAAAGATGTCAAAAACTAACGAATTATGATGTGAAAACCAGCTAATATAAAGGAGGTACGTACAAAAAAAATGTAGTATCTCAGACGTAATTGTCATTTTGGCTCGTGTGACCTCGGGCAAATAGGCTGCAGCTTCATGCCTTGCGGTATGTAGTATGCGCTTCTATGTCCACGAAAGGTATAGAAATACTAGGTACTAAAACTAAAGATTTGACATAAACCGTTTTGTTTTGCGGTCACAAATATATAACGATGCGTTTACACGATTACTGCAACAGCAGCAAACAGTTACGTGTCTGGAAGTTATAGTCGTAACGGTGGGAATCGAACCCAGTTAGCGTAGTGCTGCTGACCCAGTTTACGTAGAGAACTGGCGAAAATGTTCGGTTAGCAACGTCCTTTGAAACTATTAATTGTAATTAACAACAGTTAGTATATTATTTTACATTACGCTAATGACAAGCTCACTGCTACCACAGAGAATGCAGACAAACTTATTATGCAATTATAATGTACTAGCAGCTACCCGCTACTCAGCACGCGATAGAAATTAAACACGGCAGCGACAAGAGTAATAGAGCCATCTGTTATAGCGTACAGTCTTTCCGAGCGAAGAGCACGATGATTTTTTTTATAAAGAATGATTTTTAAATTGATTCTTCTTTTTTAACAGCGTGTAGAAATCAAATAGATGAACACGTATTTTAAGTAACTTTTGTATCAAATTGAAAAATAAGAGAGAAACAGCTGTTCAAAGTTTAAATCTTTGATTAACGTCTGATTAGAACTCTTCAATAAATAAAATTATCGACCAATTTGTCTGAAAAATTGGTCGATAATTTTATTTATTGAAGTGTTCAAAGTTTAATTATTTTTTTTTAAATTTTATTTAATTAATTCAAAAGCCCGGTTAACACACGCGAAGAAATGATAGCACGAATCGGAAATGCATCCCAAATAATTCGCGGAAGGTCCTTATCGCTACTACAAGAATGCATAACAGAAGCATGGCTATACCTACGACGCACACATCTTTGTGTCCAACAAAACGGGGACAACTTCGAACAATTTCTGTGAATACTTGATAATGACATAACATATTTTCATAGTGACATAACATAACGCCAAGATCGACCTCAAAATTTGATAAGATTTAATAAAACTTTTAAAGCCTGTTTCTTTCAGTTCAATGTTTTGATAAAAAAGTTACTAGAAATATTTGTTCGTCTATTTGATTTCTACATGCTGTTAAAAAAAAGAATCAAAATAAAAATCATTAGTACATAGCCGTACTTCCACCATAAAATTACTGTACTTCCACCATGTACTCAAATTTAGCCACTTTATTTATCAAAATTAAATTTTGTCTATATTTATGCAGCGATAGTTTAGCTTTTTATTCATGAAAGAATTTTTAGAATCGATTCAGTAGTTCCAGAGATTATATCTCTACAAACAAACATAATTTTTTCTCGATCTTATACAGTATCTAAGGGTGTTCAATTTTTATAATTTTTTCATGATTTATAGACACCGAATTTCAATATATAAACGGTAAAAACTTAAATATTTTAAGTTATTACATAACATAAAGGTTCCCTATAAAAATGAATCAATAAGTTAGTATCTTAATGAATAACGTATCAATAATGTGAATTTTTAACACTTGTATTGAAAAAAAATATACCAAATCTATAGGATATAGATGAGTGTACGCGCGTAAAGTACAGTCAACGACACAACTGTGTGCAGTCATGCGTTAATGAACACGTGCATAGACGGTAATGACGTGATCTACCCCAACTGCATCACCCTCTTTCTGCAGTCTGCTACCGAACA
Organism: Xanthostigma xanthostigma; assembly: GCA_963575645.1. Classification (NCBI taxonomy): domain Eukaryota; kingdom Metazoa; phylum Arthropoda; class Insecta; order Raphidioptera; family Raphidiidae; genus Xanthostigma; species Xanthostigma xanthostigma. Next base: position 32,181,293 of record OY754468.1, on the reverse strand, counting down.
GTTTGTTTCCCGTTACATCGAGACACGAGGAGAACGGGGAGGATATTCATGATCTGAAGTCCCTATTGTAATAAATAACCATAAAGCGAGCACTTCAGAAGATGGTCTTAGGATAAGTTAAACTTGAAAATCAACGTATCTATATAGAGATACAGACACGATCAGTGTCGATTAGTTACAGTGCCCAGGGCCGGATGGGCCCACAGAGATTGTGGGAGTTTTTCCAGTAGGTCGGGGCCCGCCGAGGCCGGTAGACCGAATACCTATATAACTTCATACCTTTTTTGTTTACTATGATTTTATTTTTATTTTTTAATAGATATAATTTTAAGATGAAATGAAAAATGCGTTTTTAGTTTTTGTTGTAATAGCTCTCACAACCGTAAGCTATAATTTTTGTGGCGGCGAATAGAGAGGGCGGCGAATAGAGAGGGCGGCAAAAATTAGCGGGTCCTCGGTATGAAAAAAAATAGTATGTATTCATGACGAGATCGGAATATCTTACTTTCTAAAGGTGCGTCTTCACTATGCCGAATGGCCACTTCGAAATCGGCACACATCCACATACATTTTTTTTTTCAGTCGCGTTCGGTATTCGATTTTGACAAGATGAGTATAGTGAGGAAGATGTTATTTTAGTAGCTGCAGCTGCTTTAAATGTTGATTCTTGTATATAACAATTAAAAAAAAAAATTTAAACGTGGACTACAATAGAAGTTTTGGTTACTACACCAAATACCGACAGTCACGTCCACACTAGTGCAGCTTTGCCGATCGGCATAGTGAGGAAGCAGCTTTATGTCCACATCTATGTCTACGATGGACACAGTTATGTCCACACAGTTGTTTTCACGGTGGACATTGCAATGTTCTTGTTCTGATTAGTATTTTAGAAAATTGAATAATTTATCGAAGGTAAAATTATTCAATAGATTGTTAACAACGTAAATAATTGATATAAACTTGTCCAAAAATGGACAGTGTAAAAACTGACCGTGGCATCGTATTTTAACGATATAATTAAATCAATAATGCCAAGCCATTGGTCTATTTTTGATACTGACAGTCCTGGATACAAACAAAGCTCTTATGTGTTCAATGAATATTTTAATACACGTTGGTTTTTTTAAATTCTGCATAGCTTTTATAACTGATACAGTTAATTTGCGGAATACATTCAAAATATTGTATTCTGTTGAAAATTAAATGAGGCGCCTTGAAAGCGGAATTATTAATTGTACTAAAACAAACAACTATTGGGTTTTAAAACACATGAAAATATTACTTTATAAAAATCTCGAAACTGAATTTTTTATTCTCGTTTTTTCCTCAGTTCCTGATTTTAATATAATTCTTCGCGGAATAAGACTCTGTTTTTATTACAGGAAGTCCCAGATTTACAAATTTTCGAATATATAAAGTTTTGGATTTTGCAATTTTTAAGAAACACGTACAGGATAACAACTTTTAATAACCATAAGTAACATTAGATTTCTTGGGAATAGAAGTCGGTTATATTTACAATAAATAAAATATAGTTTAAAAAAAACTAAAAAACACGCTTTATATCGGACTAAAAAGTAAAAAATAATTGTTTTAAAATAAGCTTAAAAAGCGTGGGGCGCTTTGTTCCACATTTTCGTACATCGAGCGCCCAACGCTTTTTAAGCTTATTTTAAAACAATTATTTTTTACTTTTTAGTCCGATATAAAGCGTGTTTTTTAGTTTTTTTTAAACTATATTTTATTTTTCACTTTTTAGTGAGGATCTATAAAAGAATTTATTAATCCTGGGGGTCCTAATAAGGATAATGGGAAACTGTTATCAAATTATTGCATTGTCATCGGTCCTTGATACGTATGCAAAGTTTCAAATTAATCAGACTTCGGTAAATTGGTGAAAATTATGCTCAAAGATTCCGTTACGGACATACATACATAGTTACAATAGGCGGCACTTGGTATAATCCTGCACGGATTCTAGTAACTAATAAATGTCAGTCAGATGTCGCCAACGATACTCCACAAGCATAGATATAGGGTCTTCCAATAGAGACTTCCGAACTTTGACAGTTGATAGCGGCCATGAGATCCAAAAGCGTTCAATGCATCCCAAAAAAGTCACTGTTTGGTGTGGATTTTCGGCTGGCGGTGTCATCGGTTCATATTTCTTTAAGAACGACGTTGGCCAAGCCATCACCGTCAACGGCGAGCGCTATAGGTCGATGATTACCAACATCTTTTGCTCTGATTTGGATGATATGGACACCAACGACATGTGGTTTCAACAGGACGGCACTACGCGCCACACAGCTCATGCCACATTGGACATTCTGCACGAGCGATTTGAGGGCATGGTCATCTCACGTGGAGGTGATGTGAACTAGCCACCGAAATCGTGCGGTTTGAATTTTTCTTGTGGGATTTTCTTAAGTCGCAGGTCTATGCGAATAATCCACAAACCACAGCGGCCCTCAAAGCCAACATAACCCATGCCATCGGTCAAATTCAGCTTGATTTACGCGCCAGAGTCATGGAAAAATGGACATTTCGGATGCGCGCCAGCCAGAGAAGCCGCGGCGGACATTTGAACGATGCTATATTCGACATATAATGGTATCAATAGGCCTTTCAAACGAATAAAAAAATTTGATGAAATCTCACACACACTTTGTTTTATTTAAATTTAAAAATAGGAAGCGCTTAATGAAAGATTAGAATTAATTACTTGTATGGGGCCCCGTTCAAATAAAGTTTTTATAACTTTGAATACAATTTTTATATATATTAGATATCGTGTCCATCGAGATAATTATAAATAAAAAATCGCAGGATTGTGGACAAATATTAGATTTATTAATTTAATAATTTTCAACTTGTACTTGAAAAAGTCTAAATTTTATAGACGAAACGTCGTACAATTAATAAATCTAATATTTGTCCACAATCCTGCGATTTTTTATTAATACAATTTTTATGTTTGGGTCAAGGATTTGCAGATAATATGTGAAGTCGATATTATCACATTTCGTTTAAAAGTTAGAAGCATCTGCCAGATAGACGGACAAAGTTGCCACAACAATAAGGATTCCGTTACACCCTACGGTAACATAAAAACAATTTACTGAACACACTGTAATCAGGTATGTTTTGTTTTGATTTTGTGTCACAAACTAATAGGCAATATCGCGAGCAACGTTACAACGTATAAGCAAATTGCATTTTCTAATCGTACAAAGCAAATTTTAATATCCAATTCCTAGATGAAATCAGCAATTCCAGCGTTCTATAAGAGAGAGCGAGGAATCTATTTGTAGGGTAATTAGTAAAGTATGCATGCAACTCAAGCTTATATTGTTATTGCCTATACTATTGCCTCGGAGTAGTACAGTTAAACAGCGGTTTATAACGTCATATTGCATCGCATACTGTACTACTGCATACAAGTTGGGGGGGATGTTTTATTTAGACGTATTAAAACTAAACAGCTCGTGACTGGTCATGAACGATTTATTGCCAAAGTATTTAGGTCAAGACTGCACTGCAAAAGTTGGACAACTTCACATTGCATTCAGCCTCAACGGTTGTACGCATTTAAAAAGTAATCTAATCAAGCATAACTGCCAAATTCCAATATAATCATTGAAGTAAAACTTCTTTAGGCGCGACTGTTAGTAGCTCAGATCTTTTTATTTGTGAGTGAATATTACTCAAAAAGTGAGAGTGGTAAACACAAATTAAAAGAAGTTTTACTTCAGCCGCTCGTAAAGGTTACACGCACTCATTTATTCAGAGGTAAGTTCACCAAGACAATGCGATGGTTTTAATCATCCTGGATTCTTGGAGACCATGCCATTATTTGGATATTGCATCATGGAAAGTTGGATGGGTGATGGTAGATCAAGATTTGCTTGCTTCACAGTTATTTACACATTAACTGGTATTTAATGGTATAAATATCTCATATCTGTCAAGTTAAATTTTATCGTAAACAATACAAACGTAATTTATTATTAGGAATAATGATTTGGCAGGAATTAAATTTTTATCACCTTCAAAAATTGAATAAACTTAGGTTTCACCGGTGGTAACCTTCAACTATATAATAAATTTATTGTCAAAAACAATTTTCTTTATTTTAAGAGTAGTACAATCAAAATATGATTATTTTTCGACCCTATTACCACACTTTGATTTCCTTCCAGAACTGATGATCTGTTTAGAGTCTCTAATCTACAATTCTTTCTTCTTTCCTTCCGGAACATAAAAATAAGATCTGACAATGGATTGTTACTATACGTAACCCTGTCAAAACTGTATTATCAAATTGCGGAAAATTAAGATTAAATCAACAATAAACCGCTGTCAATATGTCAATTGAGTTTCATTGTGATTGAAGAAGTCATCTTTATCGGCTTCGCTCTTCAGTACAGTATGTTGTGTTATTGCGTATAATGTATAACAGAGACATAGAGAGAAAGAAAAGCACTTGAAGTCAGTTTAAGTAGCGTGGAAAATGAATAATAAATCACCGCAAGAATGGAGAAAACATGTCAATAAATTTCACCGCTACTCGGTGCGGCTGCCATCTGCCTGCCATCTTGTGGTTGCTAATGCAATGTGCGGCCGTTGAAACAGATTTACTTGTTTAGTTCTTTTCATTTTTGCTTTTTGTATATTTTATTATATATATAAAAAAATATATATACAGTGTAAACTTTATATATAGCGAAATTGAAGGAACCGGGTATTTTATTGCGTTATAATTTTTAGTTAAACAGAGAGTAAAAGAAGACAATATAATTTTACGTAGAAGTGGTTTTAATTTTGACTAAATTAAGTGAAAAAAATTTACATAACAAAATTATCGACCAATTTTTTCAGACTGTATAATGACAAAAAAAATAATAAAATTATAATTCAATAGATGACGTTTTGGATCTTCTTCAGAAATAATCTAACATCACATCATGTGACTTTAAGTGAATATTAAGTAGGATATCAGTTATAGGCAGGACGTAGAAAACCCACTCGCACACATAGATGAGATGGCGGCAGGCGACGTAAATAATAGATGTTCATCTAATCTATAACATCGGAGAAACCAGAGAACAATGCACTAATCTATCAGGGATGGATTGAGAACGGATGATATCAATAACACTACTTACATGCACGCCAACTTCGAGGCATAAATAAATACCTATTATATTAGACGTCACATCTGTGGCAGGTGAAACATGCTTTTTTGAAAAACTTGGACGTTAAAGCAACTCACGTTATACAAAATATTTTACGGCAACTAGAGCGTCATCTGTTGCACGCAAATGAGATTGAGCCATTGCAAGGCGTGGCCGGGTACAGTTAGTAATACATAATAATGATCGCTGTAATTCGAATTTTTCACTAACTACAATTTTTTCTTGTGACAATTTTTCAAAGTTTTATTTCTTTTGTAATCGTTTTTATTTATTGTATTAAGTTTTTAAAGGGCCCCGCACAAACCTTATGGGATTTGGTTCTTGGTTAAATTGATCGAAAATGGTTTTATTTTATAGTTTAAAGGTCACTAAGAAAAAGTGTCTATGGGCGCATAGCCAAAAACCAATTGATTTTTAGCTACATATTGATATAGGTACCTATGTTTAACGAAATTTTAGATACAGGAATATCCATTGAATTCACAATCTTACAAAATCCTAAGCACTAGAAATATGTTTTCGAGTGCGCTGAATCCGAATATGACATTATTATTTTATACAGACTGACATCTTCCAGCATTACCTAGTTTTCCACTACTTTTCTATTTCTAAAAAAAGCACAACATTTGAACATGGAACATGTTTGTGAATTCAATGGATTTTCTTAGATCTAAAATCTCGCTAAACATATATCTGTACGTAAAAATCTATTGGTTTTTAGGCTATGCGTCCATGGACACTTTTTCTGAGTGACCTTCAAACTATAAAATAAAACCATTTTCGATCAATTTAATCGAGAACCGAATCCCATAAGGTTTGTGCGGGGTCCTTTATTTAAGACTCTTTTATTTACATTGACGTATCAACATTATGGGATCATTTAGTTTAGAGTCTCTACAATGAATGATCCCATAATGTTGATACATAAATAAAAACCACGAAACATAATAATTATTTAATACACTAGTTTGGACTTTTAGAGTCTCTACAATTAAAGTCCAAACTAACCACAATCGCAGCACTGTAGTGTATTAAATAATTATTATCTTTCGTGGTCGTATACTAATTTATTCGTCTTAGTGGAACATTTCTCTTATTGAATAATAACAACAATGCTCCACTGTTCACATAAGATTGTATTGCCATCCCTCGTTTTGTCCCACGCACTAAAGATAGGACTGTAGGGCTCTTAACAAAATTGAAATTAACATTAGGGATGTTGCGTTGTACCAAAACACTACACTAAGGGTCAACATTTTAATAATCCTGCATTATCGCGGTGGAGTACAGAATTGCAAAACCTAGCTATAAGTTAAGATTTTTGTTCAGTAACTTAGTTTAGTGTTTGTTGAAGATGAGAGCATAGCTCCCGAAATGTACATCCGCTAATAAAACTGTTGTGGTAAGAAATAACTATTCTTTATTTTACCTATAACTACTTATATATAGCAGCGAAATTTAGCTTTGGTACGCAAAGAGAACATAGAGTTCATCCCGCTAGCAGAATGATCAACATATTACTCATAGCCAAGTCAAGAACTGAGTTCATAAAGAAAATAGATTCAAGTCTTCAAAAAATATGAGCAATAGCTTATTCGATTCGGAAAAATATTTCGAAAAAAGAGGTATTTTTATTTTTTTCGGCAACAAAAAGTGCATTTGTTATTAACAAAGTACGAAAATAAACAGCCTCTCAGATTTTTGGCAATTACTCAAAAACTATAAGCGATAGCGGAAATTGAAAAAAAGATTTTTAAAGACGAGAAAATTTCTAATAATATTCCCACCTGCCGGACTATATCTCTATTGTTTATAGTTTTAATTTAACATTGAAAATAGGGTTTCGCGCGGCCGTTACAGTCGGAGCGGTTAAATAATGTTTTTATAGTATTAAATAACAATTTAAAAATTTGAATAAATTATGGTGTCATCTTAACACTTGAAAGAACAAAGTTCCGTTGAAAAAAAATTTAATTTATTTTAAAAAAACTGTGGCTATTAACTATTTTTTTTTTTTGAAAAGCCATCTCTATTAAAACAACAAAAAATGGTTAAATAATTGGCCTATACATTTTTTGCTTCATGGAGCCCTTTTTACATATATATACTTAACAAGATTACATCATGTAAATATTTAATTTATTTATTTTAATAAATAAAATTATCGACCAATTTCATTTGTTGAAGAGTTCTAATCGGACGTTAATCAAAGATTTGGTTATTTATTTTATTTATTATAATTTTTTTAAGTTAACAAAAAATCGTTGCATCACTAAGAAATCATTATTTGAAATGATCGGTACACAAATAGCCATATATGTATAATATAGCATTAAGTCCCCTACTTATTAATATAGTCCGAATCTTCGACTGTTGACCGATAGTGTACGTACAGATCAATTATAACAGTGGTAGCGGCGTGTTGTCTGTTGAGTCGGCGCTCTTAGATCTATTGCTTAATTCTAGTTGCCGGCGTTTCTTCGGTTGAATGATTATGTAAGATTGTAAGCACTAAAGCTGTAATTTACCGACTTCGTATTAACACTTCGACAGATTAAACAAGTTTGTGTAGTGCCAGCTTAGGATGAATACTGCATTGTCTTTTCTTAAAGCTCCGCGTGTTGGCTCTTGTAGTGCGACAAGAATTGCCTTATTATACCACTTTTAAAATATATTATAAAGAAAAGAGCGTGCACAAGGCGGGTTTCAGGTTCTAAAGAGCGCAGTCGCGCAAAACATTAACTTTAAAAATACGTTATGTGTTGATGTTTTCAACATTTTATATAAGAATCTCAAGGGACCGAGCATTTTTTTTTCGTTATATGGAGGGAAGAAAGAAAAATAGCCAAAGGACCCCGCAGAATCCTTATGGAAAATGGCCCCCCGTCAAATTGTACCAAACTTTCCAATTTTATAGTACTCAATGAGTGGATAAAAAGTGTCCACGGGCGCAAAGCGTAAAAAATTCGCGGTCGCAAGATATCTTTCTCCGAAGTTTGATTTTTTATCGCTGTCCAGAACCGCTAGTATTCAATGTGATATTTGCCATTCATTACAATGGTTACCTACATAATATACTTAGGTACGTCATGTAAAAATTAATCAAAGCAGGCAACTAGTTTATATAAAAAAATCAAACTTTGGAAAAAGACATCTCGCGACCGCGAATTTTTTACGCTTTGCGCCCATGGACAGTTTTTATCCACTCATCGAGTACTATAAGTTTGTAAAGTTTAGTACAATTTGACCGGGGACCATTTTCCATAATGATTCTGAGGGGTCCTTTCACCTAATTAATTTATTCCTAACACATAATATAGTCTGTTAACTTTGTTTGACGTTTTTTACTATGCCAATATTTATTTTGTATTTTATTAAGTATCTTATGCATGTCTTGGGATGTGGTGGAATCATCTTCATTAAACAATTAGAATTTTTCGATAAGTTTGGCGGCATCAAGTGTTTGTTGAATAGTTGGTGATGGTTCGAAATCGTCCTCTTTACGTCTGTAAATATTTGCTGACGCCTAAATATGAACATATTTCTTCGTAATAGAGAATGGCTGTTGCGCTATAAAGAGGGTATTAATATATGGGTTTTAAGATAAACCAACCAAATTATAAAAATATCTAAGTTATAGGGAGTTTTTCGTTATAACGAAAGACGTTATGAGGAGCTTACACTGTATATAAAGAAATGTGTTAGTCAGCCAAAAAAATATTTTTTTTTTTTGCTGATTTTGAGGTATTTTTTTATAACCCAACAAATTTAATCGGTAAAGCTGTACGCGTGACACACAGATTCACAGACGTACCGACAAAGCAAATGTATTATAGGCGCTTTAGCTTACTTTATCCGCGCCTGAAAAAGTTAGATAATAATCAAGAAAAATTATAGAAATAAACTTATATATGTCAAACTATATCATCTATTCAATTTTCTATTATATATAAAAGCAGGAAAAGTAGGTGGCGGGAGTACGGGTATCGCTGGTGGAAGTACGGGTATATGCATGTAATCATATGGCGGAGGTTACACTAAGGGTATATATGGTGGGAGTACGGGTACAAACGGAAAATAGTTTCAAAAACAGCGTGACGTTGAAAATGTTTCTTCAGTTTCTGTTGGTTCTTATGTATTTAATTTTATAATAATTATGTTAAAAAAATTCCAATCGATATATTAAAAATTCAATTAAATGTTCAAAAGATGGAAATGATTTAGTGGAATTTTTATTTGATCTGCACTTAAGAATGTCACAGAAAAAAAGTTAAAAGTGTTTACTTAAAAAAAAATTAGCGTGTGAGTTCTAAGTTGCCGAATAAAGAACTCCGCACAAACCTCGGTAAATTGATCGAAAACGGTTTTATTTTATAGTTTAAAGATCACTTGGAAAAAGTGTTCATGGGCGCATAGCCTAATAAAAACCAATAGATTTTTAGCTACAGATATGTTTAGTGAGATTTTAGATATATGTACGTGCTCCACTTTTGTGCTTTTTTTAGAAATAGAAAAATAGTCGAAAACCAGGTAACGTAACCCTGTATAAAATAATAATCTCATATTCGGATTGAGCGCACTCGAAAACATATTTCCAGAGCTTAGAATTTTTTAAGATTGTGAGTTCAATGGATATCCCTATATCTAAAATCTCGCTAAGCATATATGTAGCTGAAAATCTATTGGTTTTTAGGCTATGCGCCTATGGACACTTTTTCTTAGTGACCTTTAAACTATAAAATAAAACTATTTTCGATCAATTTAATAGAGAACCAAATCCCATCACTGGTTATGCGGGGTCCTTTCATTATAACCGACCATATAAGAATAGTTGATACCAAAATTTGCTTTCTAAATAAAAAAATAAAATGACTGAAAAAATTTAAATATTAATGTAGAGGTAGGTATATCACTATTTATTATTGCTATACAATAAAACTCCGGGTCGCAGTGCCAAACCCTGCCGACAATATATTGTATATGCTTTTATAGGCAGGTCGCTCTATTGTATGAACTTAACCTTGTTCTCAGACAAAATAAAAAAAAATACCCCTTAATACACCCCTTAAAACAACATTTTTTACTTAATTTCAATAGTACATATCAATTCAATATCTGTACCAAATTATATACACCCTTCAGTATGTAAATCTATATCAGTAAACTTGTGTTTTCATATGTCGGGCCAATTTTATTAAAATTAGCAGCACATTTTAATAAATACAAAAGGGTTAAATTTCAAATTTGAAATGATTCCGAGAATTTTTTAGGGTTTTTTGACTCCTAAAAAATTTTCAACCCCAAAATACCACCCTTAACATGACCCGATTAGGCCCATTTTAAATAGGCTTCGTGCGGTGATAGATTCCAACATGTGGATTAAATTTCGTTTAAATCGATTAAGTCTGTCGAGAGTTATCGTGATCACACACCAAAAATGGTGCCAAACTTCTTAAGAGGCTATGAAATGTCGAGAAATTTAGGTCCGACCCCTAGATCCCGCCATCCCACCGACGCCAATAGTGTAAGTGCCTTATGGCAAATACACTAAAAACAAAATAGCAAAGCAAATGTCCAGTTTTCATTGAATTATGATGTTCAATTAATCAAACGCCATCAAATATAACCGTAATCACAACAATCATATTTCATTTGTAATCCTAATAGAGCCTGCGTCAGTCTGTCAGTTTATTCGATGCGTTACATAGTTCGGTACACCATCATCAACACAAACAATGCACACCGCACCTGTGTCGATGCACAGAATTATTGTACGCATCAGAAAAGCCACAAAATATCCGATTAGCATATATTTGTTTCCTTTATTTGACAAACACATAGGTATGTATATATTTTACATTTTGAATTTTGCGGAATTATTTCATTCATATTTAATTTAATAACTATAGTTACATCCAATGTGCATTTCAAAGTCATTTCAGGGTGATCAAATGCTTTCAAAATTAAAAAGCCGCTTTCGAAATTTAAATAAAGTAAAAATAAACTACAAACAATATTACATTTCAAGGTCAATCAGAAAGGGGATATTTTTCTGAGATTACAAGATGGCGACAATTCTTTATTTTTTTTGTTTCCTTCCCGAAAACATGTTCAGCCGTATAAAGAAATTGATCCACCTACTGAAGACCCAAAAAGGAGGTCTTGCATTTTTGGAGGAATGATAATAATTTGTCGAAAATCAAAAATTAAAATTTTACGCACGGATGTCTTTAAAATTAATAAAAAAGAGATTTTTAAACTTTGAACCCTCTTACATGCTTAATAAAGCAGACTCGTTTTCGAATTTGTATGTCTGTCTGTAAAAACTTGGAAGCTACTACATCAATTCTGATTTGGTTTTCACGGTTATACAGAGCCTTAACCAGAGAGAGCTTTAAGCTAAACCAATAGAAAAAAAATGTGATGCCTGGCAGATGTGAAACATTTTCAGCGAAATTCTAGTAACTGTCAACTAACTAAATTTTGTCCTGTCATCAAGTTGTCGCTTTTAACAAAAGTCAAGTTATAATTAATACAAACGCAAAGCAAGCGTCACGCGCTGTCATCTAACGAAATATTAGTAACTAAATTTCGCCTTGTTATCTGGATGTCGTCTTCAACTAAAGCCGTGTTTAATCCAACGCACACAAACGTAACATCTTCCCACAAAATGTCATCCAAATAGGTGTCGAGCCAATTGACTAGAGATGAAACAGATATCAGGTAACTATCCGGTATCCGGTCTAAATTTAAAATCCAGCGGATACTGGATTTTAAGAAAAATACGACGTTTAAACTTTAGAGGCACTTTACTTAATCCACATAACAAATAAAAACATCATTTTTAATCACACAACAAAGAAAATTAATACTCGTACTGCACTAAGGGCAAATTATGATGAACGAATACCAATTTCTCTATTAAGAGTATTCGTCCCTGCAAATACCCCCTGCACCCTTCATCTCAAATCTTTTCCCCTCGCCTAAAAACGGTTTGCGCTCTCCCGACGCTATTTTTAAAGCTAGAGGGTTCTGGTAAACGCCAAATGAAAGACAAAGAATCAGACTACAGATCCTTCAGGCGAATTTTTTGAAAAAAAAAAATCTGAAAAAACTTACAACCTTTTGAAAAAAATAATAAGTTACGTAATATTTCACACGTAGACGAAACTTTTTTTCAAAAAATTCGCCTGAAGGATCTGTAGTCTAATTCTTTGTCTTTCATTTGACGATTACCAGAACCCTCTAGCTTTAAAAATAGCGTCGGGAGAGCGCAAACCGTTTTTAGGCGAGGGGAAAAGATTTGAGATGAAGGGTGCAGGGGGTGTTTGCTGGGACGAATACTCTTAAGAGGCAACAAACGGTTTCGCTTGTCTTCATATACAAAATCAGCTTTCGAAAGAAGTCTTTCTCTGTAAAAGATCGTGTTTGCTATCAATTCAATAAGACAGTGAAGCACCAACTTCGCTCATGAATGAAAAGGCCCGAGGCCACCCGATCGTTCGCTCGTAATCGATTATGTTCGGCCGGATATCCGTCTATCCGGCTACAAGGTTGGCCGGATATTCGGCATCCGACAAAACAGTTCATCTCTAGTTTACTCTCAACCAAACGTGCCATCAAAAATAGCAAAATTATTCTTAAATGTGTGTACAGTGCACAAAGGTAGACAGGTTAATTTATATCAACTGTAAAGACAGGTAAACATTACGCGCTTATATCAGCAAAGTGGATGGGGCGATTTCAAAACGGGGAAGGATGGTTACGACAACCCATGCGTATGACAAAAGAGAAAAACTGTGAAACGAATGAAAAAACTCCGGGACGAACAAAGAGCGAGGAAAGGTGGCAGGAGAGGACGCAGAGCGGCAGGATTAATTTGCATACATGCATACATATTGAGCCTCCCTCTCAATCTTCTTCTTTGTTAAAATTGTTATGTATGAAGGCACGCACGTGATTATTCTAATTTGATTTTGTAATGAATTTTTCGAGTTGTTTTAAAGCAGAATTAACTCATTTTTATTTTATGTGTAATTTTACATAATATACCGAAATGTAAAAAAAAATAACGCGTTATAAAACAGATTTACTAAAATATTAAATTTATTATAGAGATCGGAATATGTTTTTTTTATATTCGACAGAAAAGAGATTTTTTGTTCGACAAAAAAAGCGATCAGAAAAAAACAATTTGAACGTCATGACTTTATTAAAATTATTCTGTTTAACTCCTTCGGTTCTGGCGGTCATTTCAATGGACATACTATTCTAAGGCGTGTAATTTAAGCCAGCGTAATTAAATATCAAATATAAACATTTCATTGTACTTGGGGCTTATCTGAGATGTAGGCATGCCAAACAAAGCATATAGAAATACTATGTGGACAGTTTGAAATATCGAGTCAAGTGTTGACCGCAGACATGTATTCACGCAAAACTGGTAAAAATGTACATTCTGGTTATGTATTACTTAGTATAACTTACGTGTTTTCATGATGTAATTTATTTTTCTAATGCAGATATTCATTTTAATTGTATGATGTTAACTTTACTATTATGATACTTAAAAAGTAATTAAACGAGAACTAAAATAGATCTGATATATATTTTTTGATCAGCATCTGTTTCAAATTACCAAAGTAAGTTGATATCAATCTCTTTAATAATGATTCAACTAAATCCGAGACGAAGTAGTCACTTAAAAAGGCTTGTTGACATAAAATCATTCAATTTTCCAGTTCTTCACATTTCTCGAAACTTAAAACGGATATTCCCCCCCTCTTTCTCCTCAACTGTTCGCCACGATTCTTTACCTGTTTCTCCCAAAACTTCTCTTTCAAATTAAAATTCTAAAATAACAAAAGGTCTCTAATTTCCGGACTTTAAGATTTTAAGCTGCAAGTTTCTTGTATAGGTATCGATTAACATTTTTGCGTGATGTCCGAACAAACGGAATCACAATTATGGTAACTACTTATATTGTTACCGTCAAAAACATTTAATGAACGAAAAAAATGTATTTTTACAAGCTCTTATTTATTTCATTATAATATAACGAAAAATGTTATTGGCTGAAAATGCATCGATACAAACCTTTTTGGTTCGGTAGAACTGAAATACCTAATTTACAAAAGAAACTGAGAGTTACAGAAGAAAGGGCTTTAGAAGTTCGATTTTCAAGTAAAATTTCAATATGACATGCAGCCGAAGTACGACCGAAGCCTTCGTTTTTGCGTGTTGCTCAAATTAATCATAAACTCTGTCACAACCATATAATATGCTAGTTACCTTAGGGGTCATCCATAAATTACTTCACACGTTAGGGGGTAGGGGAGGTCATCTCAGATCTGACAAAAGGTTCGGGGAATTTTAAATGTTGTGATGTCACAAAGTCACATCTTTAAAAAATGTATTTTTCGCTCGATGTACTGAAGAAAATAATATTATTTTAATCTAAATATATAACAGGAAACCGTGACTCTGACTGACTGATTGACTGACTGACGTACGAACTGAACTGACTGATCTATCAACACACAGCTCAAACCACTGGACGGATTGAGCTGTAATTTGGCACACAGATAGTTATTATGACGAAGGCATCCGCTAATAACGGATTTTTGAAAATTCAACTCCTAAAAGGGTGCAACCGGGGTTCAAAATTTGCATGGATAATCAACGCACAAATCATTGGACGAATTGGGCTGACATTTGGCACACAGACAGTCATTCTGACGTAGGCATCCGCTAAGAACAAATTTTTTAAAAATCCAACCCCTAAATGGGTATAACGGGATTCAAAATTTGCATGGAGAAATCATATAAAATAGATATATCAATTTGAAAATGCACAGGATTATTTTCAAAAACAATCCCTTCAGAGGGTAAAAAGAGGTAAATAGTCTAAAAATCAACACGGGTGTCACGGGTTAATCAGCACGTTGATCACGTGAATGTCATCAGTTTTGAAATTTATTAGGGGGGTCTACGTCAAGAAAGAAGTAACTATATGCCAAATAATGTAAATGCATTCATTTTTCGTCTCAATTGTGTGCGAAGCCGCGGGTAACGGCTAGTTAATATATAATCGAGTGGTAATAAAAATAAATAAATGATTTAATTGTTGAAAAACATTTTTCAACTAATTATATCATTTTAGGGTGGAAGTGTCGTAGTGTGACGTCACTTGGCAGGGGCGAGTTCAATGAAAATATGACTAAATGTGAGATAGGAGAGGTAGGTGACGTAATTTATCGATGATCCGTTAGTTATCGAGCGTCTTTATTTTACAAAATCTGTTTCTCCCGAATTAATCGTTCTAATTTTCCGGGTTGGGCAATGACAACCATTGATAAGAGCTTTATATAGTACTAGTGTACCCGTGCAAAACCTTTTGCATGTATTTTCATATTGTTTTCAAAAAACGATATTTTGATACAGACCTACGACAATAATTATTTTATTCCTCATTAGTTTCCATTTACAGTTATTTTTCTTTTGATTTAGCTTGATCCATCAAGTTGTCTCTATATTTAATTGGTTATAAATTCAAAAAAAATGTACGAGATCTGTTCATCGTTGTCATGGTTACCCCGCAAGAGTTGTCACAATTCATTTTTAGAAAATCTAACCTCATTTAATACATTTACGATTTTCACTATTTTTTTCTGATCTGAGACCAAATTTTAGACTTGGTACAAGTCCATGTAATATTTAAAAACTCTATTTTGGCATTAAATTAACATAAACTTACACGTTCTTAAATTATTTGAAAAATAAAATAAAATTTAATTGTGTATTAATATTTGGAATATTTGCATTAAAAAACGAACTAAAAATATACACTTCAATTGTCAAAGTCGACTTGTCAAACTGTTTGTAAAATCTCCGACATACGTACATATTTGCATTTCTCTCACACTCATGTCTCGTGAACATCGAAGGATTTTTTCTCTTTACGTTCCTCTTCACCCCGCTTACCCCTCGTCATTTTTACTATTATCGCTTGAAATCACCCCTTTTAAAAAAATTTCACAAAAAAAAAAAATAGCGATAACATATCTGTAGACTAAAGGCTTCAGTTTAAAAAAAAATTGTGTCAATCGGTTTAGTAGGGATGGCTGGCGGATTGTCTAGAGATTTAGGGCTTGTGTTTTAAATATATAGATGTATATGTGATCATTGTTGACATTTTAATAGAACGATAAGTCACATGTTCACATGGCTGGGTATGGTACGGGGTTGAATAGCTCTAGCAGCCCAAACGGCAGGCACCTACCTATCCGTTCGTCTCCAGCCAAAGTCCAGACAGAATCATGTCGCGCGTATACTACGAGAGTAGTACAAGTACAGTTATATACCAGCTGCCAGTATGCACAGGGGTGTGGCGGCGGACGGAGGCGGTGGGAATAATCAATACGGGTTGCCGTGACCGCCAGGGGCGGCGCGGTACTCTGATCCCTCCGTGCTCTCACTGGGTATCACGGTACACGCGCGTTTATACAACTGAACGTAAGCTAAAGTACGGCACAGACGCGCGCGTTCATTTAGACCAAAATATGGCATTCATTCATAACCGCGTATTCGTCAACACGGAAAAAAAATTCGTCGCACTTGTACGCGCATGAATCGGTTCAATCACGTTTCAACAGTAAATCTTTATCTCAAAAACTAGTGAATCGAATAAATTATTCCACTGTTTTAAATCATTTAAATCACTATTTTTTAACACGCTTATATTAGCTTGACCTGTATGTATGTAAAGAAATCTTTCAACGTGATTTTCACCAATTTCAAGAAGTTTGATTAACTTGAAAATATGCACACGTGCCAAGGGCCGATGACAATACAATTATTTCATAAAATACATTTGAATTTAAAAATTTGAAAAAATTAGATTTTGAAAATTTTGAAAATAATAACGTTTGATGTCGTTTTGAGACCAAAAATTAACAAAATAAATTTTAGTTTAAAAAAACTAAAAAAGCACGCTTTAATAGCAAACTAAAAAATAGAAAACAATTATTAACAAAACAATTCAATTATAGTAAAAAAGCGTGGGGTGCCAATTACTATATTTTTATTATAGCTCTAATTTTATAAATAGCTACCAATGAAATAATTATTACATTTAATATCAAGCACCACACGCTCTTTTACTTTACCTAATTGAATTATTTTGTTAATAATTATTTTCTACTTTTTAGTTCGGTTTGGTATTAAAGCTTGTTTA
Source organism: Xanthostigma xanthostigma (assembly GCA_963575645.1). Taxonomy (NCBI): domain Eukaryota; kingdom Metazoa; phylum Arthropoda; class Insecta; order Raphidioptera; family Raphidiidae; genus Xanthostigma; species Xanthostigma xanthostigma. Next base: position 32,163,857 of record OY754468.1, on the reverse strand, counting down.
TCTAGTTTTTTAAACCATAATTTTTCGTTTCAAGTGACATAATATTATTACTCTGTTGTAAGCGGAGGATGGAATGTGAGCTTACATGTAAAGAAAGTCGGGGATCCCCCCAATTTTATAATGTAAACACTCATTTACATCAAGTAACTATACTAAATATAGTTTCATTTGACTTAACAAGTGAAAATGTTTGAAATTAATTTTAAAATAAAGAATAAACCCACGCTCAAAAATCGAACGATTCACCATATTTTTTTAATCAAATCAAACAAAATGAAATTATATTAAAGCGTCTATAAACTTCGAATCGTAATAATAACACATTTTTCCATTCATTCATCACAAAAGCTTTTACAGACGGACCACGTCTTCGATGTACACTTTTTCTCGGCTCTAATAATAATTATCAATTCTATGGAAAAGTAAATCCTTTCTATAGTTATAATATGATGATGAATGTGTGAGTGGCAAATACGTCGTTACAGAGGTTGATTGCTTTCTTTGAACCGTCACCGGCCCCCTCACTTCAGCGCCATACCCACGAACTACACCGTGTCCAAATAAATGGGCCTTTAAAATCGATTTCCCACTAATAATACGTGACGATTTCGACGCTAACACAAATGTGTCCGAATGTAGGAAACATGTTAGTATTTCTGATGGCAGAAATAATTTGCACATTTTTAAGGACGCAAGGTCGCAGTGGCGTCACAGTTGCAACGGGAGAACGGTCGAAATCCGAGTTATTTATTGAATACAAAAATAATCCGATTTTAGACAGGGACGCATGCTCGATTTTAGTATATTTTTTTACGTCTGTATACCTAATGCATCCTTAATGGCCATATTCAACGAACATAAGTAGTTATTTATTCGGTTCATTTATTCTTCAAGTAACTAGTCCTCCGAGTAAACAGCGATAATTCAATTCACCAAACATAATTATGTTTACAGCAGGTATAAATCTATTCTGTCTTACTTCCAGGGTATAAATATTTACTCGCCTGATAAAATAATAATGGCTGCCATAAAGATCATAATATCTAACCTATAAACGTAGAGTATTCTATCTACAGTTGCTCCTGTGAATTTATTTATGTGTTGTTTATTAACCTTTTATGAAGTGTACCTATAGTTGTAAAACATTAAACTTAAGAGTATTCGTCCCTGCAAATACCCCCTGCACCCTTCATCTCAAATCTTTTCCCCTCGCCTAAAAACGGTTCGCTCTCCCGACTCTATTTTTAAAGCTAGAGGGTTCTGGTAAACGCCAAATGAAAGACAAAGAATCAGACTACAGATCCTTCAGGCGAATTTTTTGAAAAAAAATTTCTAAAAAACTTACAACCATTTGAAAAAAATAATAAGTTACGTAATATTTCACACGTAGACGAAACCCTTTTATTCCAAAAATTCGCCTGAAGGATCTGTAGTCTAATTCTTTGTCTTTCATTTGGCGTTTACCAGAACCCTCTAGCTTTAAAAATAGCGTCGGGAGAGCGCAAACCGTTTTTAGGCGAGGGGAAAAGATTTGTGATGAAGGGTGCAGGGAGTGTTTGCTGGGACGAATACTCTTGTGTGCAATTGGGTTAGGATAAAACATTATTATTTTGAGACTGTTCTTTTTTACATTACGCCATCGATCGGATTTTTGAGTGAACGTCAGAATATTCAACAACAAGAGCAAGGCTTATAGTGCAGTATATGTTTATTCTACAAGTACCTAGTCTAACAGATATATTGCTTCGTGAATTGAAAGTAAATTTTATTCAAAAGAATAAATTTGTTCCAAGGTTAGACTTCTATCTTTAATAGTTTTCGGTGAATATGGGCATAAGTGATATATATCGAAAATTTTAAAATAATTTAAAACAGATAATAGTTCAGTATCAAGCTTTAGATTTATATTATGGCAGTTGGCTCGGCGCCAATGCGGATTGGTTGGTGGTTGTTTTCGTTCATTAGTAACACGGGTCGTTACATTGTACTTCCTTTTACTTGTCTTATAAGATACTGTAGATTACCATCAATAGTACTATTTAACAACTGTCACTAATTAACTCATTAAGCCATGCAAATATAGTTTTGTTAGATTAGATAATACCACAGTCGACTGGATCTATCGATATGAAGTTACTCGATTTGACAAAGCATCGCAATCGTTCATTTTGGAACGTACGACACAATTAAAATAAATAGAAGTTTTCGTATAACTAAAGAAAATAAAACTATAGGGTCGCATCGCGCTGCCGACAATAAAATATTGTATTCGCTAATGCAGGCAGTATCGCTTCATGTGAATTTTAACCCCTTAATACATCCCTGAAAATAATACTTTTTTGCACCAACATTAAAAATACCCTTCAGTAAGTAAATTCCTAACTGTGAACTAGTGTTTTCATAAAATTTCAAAATCCAGTCCTGTCGGGCCGTTTTCATTTTAATTTTAGCAGCACATCTTTATCTTTACTATTAGGTTAAGTTTCCATTTTGAAACGATTCTAAGAATTTTTTCGGTATTTTTGGACTTAAAAACTTTTTCCAACCGCTAAATACGATCCTTAAAATGGTTCGATTGGGTCCATTTTAAATAGGTTTTGTACGGTGATGGATTCCAATATGTGATCCAAATTTCATTAAAATTAAGTTTTTAATAGAATAGAATAGATTTTTATTGTCAATTGGAAATTACAAATTTCATCTGACATGTCAGTACAAGTAAATTAAAATTTAAGAGTATTCGTCCCTGCAAATACCCCCTGCACCCTTCATCTCAAATCTTTTCCCCTCGCCTAAAAACGGTTCGCGCTCTCCCGACGCTATTTTTGAAGCTAGAGGGTTCTGGTAAAGGCCAAATGAAAGACAAAGAATCAAACTACAGATCCTTCAGGCGAATTTTTTGAAAAAAATTTCCTGAAAAAACTTACAACCTTTTAAAAAAAATAATAAGTTACGTAATATTTCACACGTAGACGAAACTTTTTTTCATAAAATTCGCCTGAAGGATCTGTAGTCTGATTCTTTGTCTTTCATTTGGCGTTTACCAGAACCCTCTAGCTTCAAAAATAGCGTCGGGAGAGCGCGAACCGTTTTTTGGCGAGGGGAAAAGATTTGAGATGAAGGGTGCTGGGGGTGTTTGCAGGGACGAATACTCTTTAAGTTAATAAATTCGTTGGTAGAATAGAATCTATTTGAAAGAAGTAATTCCTTAATTTTTTTTCTTGAAAGGTAATAGTGCGGTAATTATCAGGAAGTTTGTTATATAAAGTTGCTCCAAAGTTATTAGGGTTGAATTTGAAAATATTAATATTAGCCCTTGGGACATCTAAATTATTTTTTCTACGCGTGTTATACTGATGGGAGCTATTGATTTGCTGATAATTATTTAAGTTTTTACGTATTCTAATAGATAGTAATAAATATAAATGCACGGTAAAGTCATAACACGTCTATTTATAAATGTGCCTTTGCAGGATTCGAAAGTTACTGCCCGATGTTTATTGTTAGTCGATGTTTGTTGATCTTTCTTTAAAGTATTCTGTAAAAAACTTGACGTTTGACGAAGTCGCATGTTGTGTACCTTACATTTAATTTAAATTTCCGAGAATATAAAGAAAGACGCATAACATTTTAATTAAAAAATTAAGAAAATGTATCCTATAAATATCAACAGGGTTTAATTAATCACTAACAATTCACAGCATAAATAATTTATCTTTCTTTTTCCAAATGAAATTGCTACAATCTTCAAAAACCGCCAGCTAGCGCCCATCCGACGAGTTGCTGCACATAGCCCTATCTGTGTCACGACAGAAGACGAGAAGGCCATGGTTAATAAATACGTATGTGTCTTTTTATTTTCTTCTGAACTGCTGCAGCAAAATTGGAAATTGGAAATTTTACATCACACATTTTTAAATAAAGAATATAGTAAAAGATTCAAAACACGTTGTGTCTGGGGCTTTAGCCCATTCGATATTCGCCTTGTAGAGGAAAGCTGGACTGAAGAATGCCGCGACGGACGGCATTATAAGGTAATCCGTACAATTTGTACCTGTCTCTCGACTCCCGTTCTACATATGTGTAAAGGATTTTCTGTCATATTATTCGAAACTTTCAACTTTTTGTTTTTGTTTAGCGCATAATATATCTCTTCCACCTTATCTTCTCTGCTTTGATTGAATGTACGTGGAATCAAACTTACCGGTTGATATAGGAAAAGCATGAATGTAAACATTGGTCGTGTATACTCAGATAAAAGCTTTGCTCACATTTTCTGCAGTCCGCAACTGATCACATTCTAAACGAACTCGGTGAAAATAAATCTACATAAAACTGCAACTGACAAATCATCGATTACTAGAAATGACACATTTAAGTCAGTTGTAATTGATGTTAATCAATGATATAGACAAAAATAAAATTTTAAATGAGCAGAGCCAGTTTGCACCCAAAATTTTAATACTTTTCTTTTTCTCTGAGTCGACATTTGCTAGCGTCACAAATTTGTTTATCTATAGCGCAGCCAAATTACCATGTGACCACATGAATAAATATTACTAGCGTGACCTGTGCGAATTATTCGCACTAAATAAGTATAATAATTATCACTTTACAAAATTATTTTTTAAATATGATTGCAGGTATTCAATTCGTTTCCAATTTTGCACACTGCTTATAACGTTTTTTTTTTGTTGTATTACAATATGAAGCTCAGATGACAGATCGAAGAAATATTTTACTAAAATTGTCATATAGAAGCGCAAGTAGCAAAAGCGTTGAGCTAAGCCGTCAGATGGCATCATGCAGCATTTCTGTGACGTTGTTCAGCGTTGCCCGTCAGATGGCAGTATGCAGTATTTACAATATGAAGGTCAAATGACAGGTCGAAGTGTTGACGTTGTTTCAAAATTATAGCCGTCAGATGGCAGACGTTGTTCAGCGTTGCTGTTAATTAATTAATTTACAAAAACAAAAGCAATTTTTTAGTTGTCGATGTCAGTAGAGCAAGCAATTATCTGTAAATTGATATATAATTTATGTGGAGAAATTGTGTGGTTTTTTCTAAAAAGGGAGGCAAACATCTTTAACCTTAACTTATTAATATAAGTATATGATGTTATAAATATTTTTTCGAAAGTGACATTTTTTGGCGAATTTGCTGTGAATGAATAAGACCGTTTTTTTGTGAATTTAGAATTATTCAAGATTTTTAATACATAACATTAAAAGATGGTATGTAAGAAATCACGAAATAATTATCCCAACCTGTCATTTCATCGATAAGTACAGTAGAACGCCGATTATCCGAATTAATTGGGACCGGGGTCGATTCGGATAATCGAAAATTCGGATAATCGGACAGAGACTGGTAATAAAGAAAAACGAACTGTCACACATAGTGTAACACACCTCTTAACGCGCATCAGCCGATGGTAAAATGCAGTGGAAGCGTAAACTAAGTTTTAAAAATTATAGCAGGACGCGAAAAAAAGGTATGCACAAATTAAAGGTTAATCAAGCCAAAGACAAAAATGCAGGTAAGTCAATAAAAAGAAATAAAAATAAGATTAAACTCAAAAGGAATTTATTATGACTGAAGGTCACGAGCAAAAAAAGATTAAGTTTTACAGTACCCAAAATACAATATAACAAGAATTTACTATTTTAAAACATGCATGTAAAGAAAAAACAATTTTTACAAAAAAAAATATTAACAATGATAAAAATGTAGGTATTAACAAAATTAAAATAATATAATAAAACACATTACCCGAAATGAAAATGAATAAAAGAACAAAGAAACAGATTAAAAAAAAATATATTTTCAACGAAGATGTTGGTGGAAGGAGATTCCACCGATCTTGTTGCTTGCTAAATATCCGGACGCCAACTGTCCCTTAAAAAAAAGGCTCTCTTTATTAAAATAAATTTTTGCAGGTAGGGTGGACGTAACAGATTAAAAACGAAGGTGAAAAACGAAATAAAATAATTATGTAAGTTAAAAATGTTAGAATTAAAACTGATTTAAAAAGGGGTGTAAAAATGGTTGCCTACTTAAAGGCGAATATAAAATAAAAATTAAAAATTATGCATAAAAATTAAAAATAACTTAATGAAAACAGAATGACTGAAAATTAAAAAAAAGGCATTATGTTACATCCACCCACACTACACAAAAAAAAAATCATATTTTTTTTCATTCTATTAAGAAAATTTTAGCGTAAATTAAGCAAACGGCAACGTAAGCCATCAGTTTGGAGGTTCGCCATCCCGAGCATGGTATGGCCGCAGCTGTTCAATGTGGGTCCTGTATGTCCGCCGGGTGCGCTCATCGCGAAGAAGAACCGATACGGGAGAAGTAAATCGGATTATTCTTCTCGGTCCAGCCCATCGGTTGACAAGTTTCTTGCTGGGATCACCAGGCTTCGAAGGAGCTAAAATGCGCTGAAGTACTAGCTGTCCGACTTGAAAGTTGTGACCTGGAGGACGACGCTGGTCATAGTACTTCTTGCGACGCGCCAAACTTGTACTTAAAGCCTGGGAAACTTCTTCAGCCGTAGGAACCCTGTTACCGGAGACAAGAGTAGAGATATCCCACAGGTTGTCTAAAGGACGATTTAGATCACGACCAAGAAAAATTAACGCCGGAGATGACTGCGTTGCTTCGCTGACGGCATTGTTGTACGAGAAACGAATCCACTGGATGAGGTTATCCCATTTTTTATGGCGTTCTGCGCACTGTTTCAGCAGGATAGATAAGCTGGCGACAATGTTGCGGTTGACCCTCTCCGACGCATTAGCCGCAGGATGGTATGGCGACGTAAAAATCTGGCGAATGCCAAATTTCAGACAATGACTTCTGAATGCGTTACTTGTAAAACTCCTTGCATTGTCGCTGACTATTTTCTTCGGCGGACCGTATCGACACCAGAGATCTTCCAGAACCTTGATGGTGGCTTCCGAAGTTCCTCTAGTGAGTGGAAAAATCTCTACCCACTTGCTGTAGGCGTCTACAAGTACCAAAATAAAACGATTACGATTGGACATGGTGAGTGGACCCACGTGGTCAATATAAACCTTGTCCCAGATGGCGAGAGGTACATCAGCCTGCATTGGTGCGCCGCGAGGTAGGTTTGACGCCTTGCATTTCTGACAAAGTTCACAGGAACGAACGTACTCCTTGACATCTTGATATAGACCAGGCCACCAGAATCGTCTTGCTACGTCTCTATAAGTTTTTGTTATGCCGGGATGTGCGCTAAAATTAATATCGTGAAAATAAAAGAGAATCATTTTTCTTATTGTTGGCGGTACCATGATACGACACAGCCTATTTCTACCGACACGTCGAATCAAAACTCCGTCCTTCACATCAAAGTTTTCTACATTCTCTCCAGCTTGAAGGCGCTGACGAATGCCTTGACAGAATGGATCGGACGCTTGATGATCTTTTATCGATATAAAAGACTGTGGTACGTTGGTTAACACGTTGAGTGAGTTGTTAGGTTGATTAAATTTTACATTGTCATAATCGGGAATATTTTCGGAGTCATTTTCAGCCTCAGCAAACAGACGAGACAAGCCATCAGCTACGTTATTGACGCTTCCAGGTATGTGTGCAATTTCAAAATCAAATCTTGAGACTTCAAGAAGCCAACGACCAACGACGTTAAGTTGACTTTTATGACTGGCCAACCAAGATAAAGCGCCGTTGTCGGTTTGAAGTAAGAACTTGCGGCCCAATAAATAATCTTGAAATTTCCTCAAGCCGAACACCATTGCAAGACACTCTCGTTGATATGTAGTGTAGCGAGTTTCAGACGGTAAAAGTTTGCGACTTGCATACTGAATTGCATGCAGACCGTCTGGATGTTCTTGCAGGAGAACGGCGCCGATTGCGATGTTGCTAGCGTCAGTTCGCAGAATGAATTTTGTCTCAAAGTCTGGATACTTGAGAACTGGAGCGGTGGTTAATTTGTCTTTTAACTTGTTGAAGGCTTCTTGCTGATCTTGATCGAATTTGAATTTAACGCCTTTTTTCTTTAAATGATTCAATGGAGCAGCGATGGCGGCGTAATCAGGTATGAATTTCGCAAAGAAGCCGGTCATCCCCAAGAAAGATCTAAGCTGTTTTAAATTACGTGGTGGATCGATTTGCTGAATAGCTTGAATCTTTTCAGGATCCACATGTATGCCGTGTTGACTAATAATGTGGCCCAAGAAACGAAGTCGAGCCATGGCAAATTGTGATTTCTTTGGATTGACCGTCAATCCTGCTCTTCTTAGCCTGCGCAATACAATTGAGAGATGTTTAACGTGTTCTTCAAAATTGGCGCTATGAATTAGAATGCCGTCAAAGTACGGTACGACAAACTTATAACGCAAGTCACCAAACATGTTGACGATGACTCTGTTCAACGCACTTGGAGAAATAGCCAACCCAAACGGACAGTGCGTAAATCTGAATTGGCCGTGCGGAGTGACAAAGGCTGTTACGTCACGTGACTTCTCTGTTAGTGGTATCTGATAGAATGCGCTGGTTAAATCTAAAGACTTGAATATTGTTGATCCACTTAGCGTCATGAACATGTCTTCCATGCGAGGTGTTGGAAAGGCGTCAAAGATAACCTTTTTATTTAGAAGCCTGTAGTCTACACATAGTCGGTGAGAACCATCTTTCTTGCTTATAAGAAAAGCTGGAGACGCATACGGTGAGTTACATCGTTCAACAACACCACTGACGGTAAGTTTTTCAATATGTTCTTGCATAGTGATGGCCTTTTCAGGAGTTAGCGGATACGGCGCTCTTCGAACAGGTATGTTGTCTTTAAGTCGTATACTCATAGTAAACTCATCAGTGTGGCCAATCTCTTCTGTAAGGGCATCATTAAATTGTTCTTTTATTTCTTTCAGGTGTTGCTGTTGATCCGGAGTAAGCTGAAGAGGACATTCAACTAAAAGCGTCAGGCGATGAGCATCTTGAACAGGAGGAAAATAAAAAGGAACTTTAACTTGAGGAGCGGAGAAGCATAAAGAAGATTCGTTGAAATCAATGATTGCGTTCATATGATGTAAGGAGGAATTTCCAATAATCATAGGAACAGACAGGTTAGGAACTACAAGAAATTGAATTTTCCAAGTTAGCGAAGAAATCTTGATTATAACCGTGACTGATTTTCTTATAGGAACCGTGTGACCATTTGCCAAAGTTGCCAATGAAAATATTTTTGAAATTTGAATTTTCTTTGCTTTCTGAATTTGTCGAAATACAGAACCATCGATATAATTTGCAGTGGCGCCGGTGTCCAGAAGACATTCAAATTTTAAATCATCTATGGAGACTGATATGAACGGTAACGACTTATTAGGTATATTCTTGGTATTATTTTGCTTGGTTATCAGAAAATACGGACGATCTTCAGGAGGAAACACTAATTTGTTCCTCCCTAAGCTTTCCAGTTTTTTGAATTCTTAAGGTTTGTATTTTCAGATGTACGGTTCGACTCAGGTTTAGGTATTGCAGTCTGTGCAGATGTTTCTTCGCGCAGCTTAGCCTCTTGTAAACGACTTTCAAAATCTTCAAGTCGACGTGCTATTTTTATGAGATCTTCAATGGAATCTGGCATGGGCGAATCTTTTAAATTTAATAACGTATTATAATTAACGTTTGACCATATTTGTAGTACCAAATCTTCTTTAGCCATATTCACAGCGAGAGCTTTCGTTTTTGAAATAATATCTTTAATGAAGTTTTTGAACGATTCATCTTGTTTTTGTGATCTGCGAACAAGTTGATTTATCAATTGATTCTTCATGACAGGCGAGATAAATTCATTTAAAAGTGACGTCTTCAGTGCGTTCCAGGACTCGAAACGAAGGACTGCCGCTGCCCACCAAGTTCTTAGGTCACCTTGTACTTTATTTAGTGAAGATCGCAACAGTGTAGAATCTCTTGCTAGTTGAAGATCAACGACGGATTGTATCTCTTCAATAAAATAAATCAATTGCCGGGGATCGTTGCCGGAACAGTATGGAATATTTGAAGTCATTTCTTTGGAATCAATCTTGAATTCGCAGATTGATGGAAAAATCTTAGTCGATAATTCGGCAGTAGTTTGATTTAGTCGTTCAACTCTATCCATCAATGTCGCAGTCATTTGCATATGGGTAGCTGTTGCTCGAATCAACGGAGACGGTTGATCTTGACCCAATATTGGAGATGTAGGTTCCAGTGTAGCATTGACTTGATCAGTTGGAGCAGTATTTGTACGGGTAGAAGCATCAATAGTTGTCGGTATTGCGGTATTGGAAGCTTCAGAAAGTGCATCCTCAAAAGTTGGAGAACCAACCTGGAGTTCCGTGCGTTTTCCCGTTTTACTTCTCGTGCGAGCATTGATCTTAGCGTTTGATGACTCAGCCATTTTTTTCAGATATATATAATAAATCAGATAAAAAAAATACGTAAATTTTTCTTATTAAATACACAAAAAAGAATTAAAAGTATTAAGGGTAACTGTAAAAAAAAATAGTTATACAACGGGTTACTTGATTAACTAAACTCTGCTACCATTTATGTAACACACCTCTTAACGCGCATCAGCCGATGGTAAAATGCAGTGGAAGCGTAAACTAAGTTTTAAAAATTATAGCAGGACGCGAAAAAAAGGTATGCACAAATTAAAGGTTAATCAAGCCAAAGACAAAAATGCAGGTAAGTCAATAAAAAGAAATAAAAATAAGATTAAACTCAAAAGGAATTTATTATGACTGAAGGTCACGAGCAAAAAAAGATTAAGTTTTACAGTACCCAAAATACAATATAACAAGAATTTACTATTTTAAAACATGCATGTAAAGAAAAAACAATTTTTACAAAAAAAAATATTAACAACGATAAAAATGTAGGTATTAACAAAATTAAAATAATATAATAAAACACATTACCCGAAATGAAAATGAATAAAAGAACAAAGAAACAGATTAAAAAAAAATATATTTTCAACGAAGATGTTGGTGGAAGGAGATTCCACCGATCTTGTTGCTTGCTAAATATCCGGACGCCAACTGTCCCTTAAAAAAAAGGCTCTCTTTATTAAAATAAATTTTTGCAGGTAGGGTGGACGTAACAGATTAAAAACGAAGGTGAAAAACGAAATAAAATAATTATGTAAGTTAAAAATGTTAGAATTAAAACTGATTTAAAAAGGGGTGTAAAAATGGTTGCCTACTTAAAGGCGAATATAAAATAAAAATTAAAAATTATGCATAAAAATTAAAAATAACTTAATGAAAACAGAATGACTGAAAATTAAAAAAAAGGCATTATGTTACAATAGAATAAACTTTATTATGTTTAACAAACACTATAGCTTTCAACCATGATAACAGTTGAAATATACCTATCTGGCCTCCAGCGAGTTCCAACTTTGACGTGTGCTGATACCATTGTATCGTCTACACGGCAATTGTCACTAGCATTTTTGTATTCTTGCGTCCCCACAAAATTTGTTTTTATTGAAAAATTACTTGGTTTTAATTTTTTATATTACGTTTAGGACCGGTTCGGATAATTGGCGATTCGGTTAATCGGCGTTCGGATCATCGGCGTTCTACTCTACCTAAATACGACATCTTTCGTTACGACAAAGTTTTTACCAGTTAAATTTGATTAAACAAAACTAACAGCCAAAGTATATTTTTATCAACAATAAAAGATTTATAACCTCATTAATTTGTCGTGTTTACTTATATCCTTCAAAACTGCACACCTATAATATGTTATCGGTATTTAGAAAAAGACGAGCGCTTCTCTCTCATATAATTGGGTGTTGTCATCAGTCATCACTACATTGTATTTTATAGGAAATGCTAATTCCATTTATGTACCTATTCTATTAAGTTTGGTCGTGTATTAATAAATATAGTTTAAAAAAAACTAAAAAACACGCTTTATATCGAACTAAAAGTAAAAAATATTTTTTTTAAAATAAGCTTAAAACAATAATGAATAAAAAATACTATAGTATTATTGTGAAAAAACCGTGGGGCGCTCGATGTACGAAAATGTGGAACAAAGCGCCCCACGCTTTTTTCACAATAATACTAGTATTTTTTATTCATTATTGTTTTAAGCTTATTTTAAAAAAAATATTTTTTACTTTTTAGTTCGATATAAAGCGTGTTTTTTAGTTTTTTTTTAAACTGTATTTATTTTTTACTTTTTAGTTTGATATAAAGCGTGTTTCTCGTTTTTTGTAAACTATATTTTTTTACTTTTTAGTTCGATATAAAGCGTGTTTTTTAGTTTTTTTTAAAGTATATTTATTTTCCACTTTTTAGTTCGATTTATTGTCAAAAATTTGCCGAAAAAAAAACATTTTTTTTTCGGCGTGGACGGGATTAGAACCCACGACCCGTGATTCCGTGAGTTGACGTCAGCGAAGACCCGTGCCTTAGACCGCACGGCTATAGCCAGTGTACTTACAATGCTGGCATATTATACCACTATATAAACCACTTGCTGTGGTCCAAACGAGTTTACAAACATACATACTTACATACAAACTTACTAGTGAAACTAAAATAAAGCGTGTAAAAATAGGTAGGTATCTAGCCGTATTTTTACTTTAAAACAAAATGTTCAGATTCCAACTTTCAAAATGACAAAAAAGTGGGACATTTTTATTAATTTGCGTTACCTAAATATATCCATGAAATAGCACATAAGTGCTGATAAAATAAAGGCGTTGTTATGAAAAGGACAGACAATGCTTTTCAAGCTTATGCTTATATGTGCATGCTTGTTTTATATCCTTTACGTTAAAACGAAACATTCATATGACGTAACTAATTATGCACAATATCTTTTTGTTATTTTTCAACGTTTTAAATGCGTGAAATATTTAAATTAAGTTTAATTAGTCAAGCGGCGTCCCGAAGGCGCCGAGTTGCGTGGAGCCGCACACAAATCTAAAAATATTTTGCTTCAACATATTTTGTAACACAATCTAATATTCGTATACGTTGTATTAAAGTATGCAAATAAAGAAATTATTCACTTATAAAGAATTCAACATAATTTATCAAATTACCGTATGCACATGATCTAACAAAAATAATACTTGCATTATAATTGGACTGAAAAAACACGTGGATAAGTTGTAACAATTAAAATGTTCATACTTTTTAACCAATTTCAAAAAAGAGGTTATTCGACGAGTATATTTTTTTATGTATGTTCAGTCATAACTTTTCGAAGGGATCCCCGATTTGAAAAATTTCGAAGCCATTTTGTTCAGAATGTTTCCGGATTGGTGCCATAAAATTTTCATAAAAATCGGTTCAGTCGTTTATAAGTGACTTCAAAAGTAGATTTTTTTTGTATGTTCAGCCATAACTTTTTAAGAGGTTAACCGGTTAAAAAATTTCGACGTCATTTTGTTAAGAATATTTTCGGATTGTACTATACAATTTTCATAAAAATCGGTTCAGTCGTTTTTAAATGACTTCAAAAAATTTAATTTTTAATATGTCATTTCATATCTCTAGCGTTTGTGAATCGATTTTGTTGAATCATTTTTAGAGTAAACTATAAATTAAACTAGGAACTAAATTTCGCCCTGCTATCTAGATATCACCTTCAACTAAACGGACACAAACGTAACGTCTTCCCATAAAAAATGCACGGTTTTACTCCTAGCCAAATGCCCCATTAGACGTTTCACGTCAAAAACAAAGAATTTATCTTACATGCTCTAAGCTTTTAGAAATATTAAATATACCTGCGGTCTAAATTATATGCTAGATTGACCAGACTGTACGATTGTATATGAGTAACAAGAAAGGGTTAAAAAAGTTAACTAAATAATGAACCAACAATAAATCACTATAATTGTTACGAGACTTATTACTCATTGAACAAAACATACAGAGCTATTTCTACGAGTCAGGTAGGCCGTACAGGTATCTCAAGTAGGGTGGTCCGGGGTCCACTATACAGCGCCACACATGGATTGTATTGTAATTTATATAATTGCTTACTTCAATAGGCTACCGTTTTGTGTTTTCAATTTAGTTTTGTTAATTATTTATAAATTTAATTAGAGAACTTCTAATGCCGCCAGTCTATTTAATGGCAAATAGATTTTTTCTATAATTAGACACCGGATTTGACTACCGTTTGTTTACACTCTACACTTTTATTTACTTGAATCGATACCTGATTACTTTCCGAGAAGTTAATGTGTAGTTTAAAAATTCCCTAAAGCACAAAAAAGCAAGTACAATTTCCGTTTTTTTTTACAAGAATTGTATCCGACTAAGCGCATCTTATTCGTCTAAGTGTAAACTTTCAATTTTCATTAAAAATTGTATTATCCTTAATCACGGAGCTTTCAGGATTGCTGACTCCTCGCCTATGAGTTGGGGGGTAAAATTAAAAAAATAGTTGTTATGAAACGTCACGATAAATGTCAAACTTGTTTACCAAAACTTCGGCAAGAATTTCAAAATTGTTAACAGTTGAGATCATAGGCGTAGCAACGATTTTATACTAGGGGGGACTAAATTTTCAACTCAACCTACCATTACCAGCTGCTACTTATAAATAGTTGGCAAAACCAAAAGTGCACATCCCGCAAGTTTTCCACTGTATGATAAAAAAATAACAATTAAAAAATATTTTTAATAAATTTAAAAAGATTTAAAAATTTAAAGAAATAAATAATTAAAAATTGAAAAAATATTTTTTTTTAAGTTTGCAAAAATAAAAAAAATTAAGAACTATACATAATATAATATATAATTAATATCAAGTGGAATAAAATAAAACAAAATAAAAAGAAAAAAAAAAGAAAAAAATCAATGATTTCGTATGGAATCGAACCCAGGACCTTGCCCTTGGGGAGCCAACGGCATAACCATTACGCCACGGCGGCCTAATACGTGTACTGGTGTTATCACGGTATAGAAGTGTAGCACTTGTTTTATGGATTACACTATATTTACACAGCAATTATTATATTGTTTTTTTAAACTATTAGCTGTCAAAAATAATAAAATAAAACTGTTTATAAAAATTAAACTACTGAACACATTTTAGTGAATTTAAATAGGGTTCTGGTCTGATAGTAAACAAAGTGAATAAAATATAACCCAAGGCAATCCGACCAAAATTGCGATCTGTAGAGTCGTGACGTACGTACATACGTACGTACGTACGTACATACGTACAGACCAACCGACAACTGCTGTTTGTGATTTTCAATTACAATTTTAATAGTATTTATGAACTCGAATTGATTTAAAAATGGTTCTATTTTATAGATTAGAATCTCCTCTTTTCAAAAAGCTTCAATTTGAATGGATTTCGTGTGAAATTAACTTAGATATAACTTCTTATATGAACGAAAGTCAGCTCTGACGCACAAAGCGATAATAAAGCACATACCGCTAGTTTAGCGGTATGTGCAATAATTTGAAAACTGTTCATAGAAGCGAAATCGATCAGCAAGACTTTCTGGAAAAATTTCATGCAATTTTTATCATCAACTATTGAAGAATATATTTTTCAGCTTTCTATTACAATTATTGATGATTGGAAACACGTATAAAAATATATTCTTCAATAGTTGATATCAGTGATAAAAATTCCATAAAGCGTTAATGATAACTTATCATGATAGAGATAGGTACAATCAAATGTCAGCGTTTCATGTTTATAAAAAATCTATTTTTTGAACCATGTCCGATTTCGGACATTGCCCGATGTGGCTCGGGTATTGTCGACATTGACCGGTCAATGTCGACATTGACCGTAACATATAGATACATCCATACAAGTGAAACTAATAAAAGCGTGTTAAAAGCCACAGCTGTGCAACCTGAAAATGATTAAATCAAAGGTTTCGACTGAAAACTTTGAAATGCGCTGACATTTTCCGTTTTCATTCATAAATTTCCCTGAACCCGATACTGAATCAGGTTCACCCATCACGTTCTCCATACATATTCATTTGTCAAAGACCTCGAGTACTAGTTCGTGACTCGTCTGTAAGTACAAAACCTTTCCAGTATAAAAACCGGAGTTGTGTGCTAACCTTCTGGCACTATATGCAACACGCATAGCACGACTAGGGTGTCGAAGTTCAACGGTCGCCATCTTGTATATTATTCATCTATGCTGCAGCATATAGAAGTAGGTAATGTAGTAATGTAATACCTTGTAATTATACTGTACGTATGTTCAATTATACACAGTAATAGCATCGCTGTAATTGCACCGACTCTAACACTAGATATTACAATCATAATAATTATAATATTCTCAGCGCTGCTCCGACTTATGCATCGGCACATCATAGGTGTGTTTAGATTAGTGTAGTGTAGGGTTAATAGAATTCATATATAAATAAAAATACAAATGTTCATTTGTTCAAAACCTTTATAATCCGAAACTTCTTCACCGATTGCTTTGAAATTTTGACAGAACGTTGCATTCAATGTTTTTATATAGGTACTTATTATGTTAGATGTCACATCTGTGACACGTGAAAATGTGGTTTCATTGCAAAACAACGTCATCTGTTGGACGTAAAATCAACGCACGCCATACTAAATATTTCACGGTAATCGGAGCGACATCTTTTGAATACAACGCCATCTGCTGAACGTTAATGCAACACACGCTATACTAAATATTTTACGGCAATAGAAGCGCAATCTGTTGAACATACAGTGTAAACTCTTTATAACGTCCTTCGTTATAACGAAAAACTCCCTATAACGTCGAAATTTTTACGATTTGGTTGGTTTACCTTAAAACCTATACATTAATACCCTCTTTATAACGCAACAGTCATTCTCTATTACGAAGAAATATTATGTTCATATTTAGGCGTCAGCAAATGTTAACAGACATAAAGAGGACGATTCTGAACCATCACCATCTATTCAACAAGCACTTGATGACGCCAAACTTATCAAAAAATGCCTATTATTTAATGAAGATTATTCCACCACATCCCAAGGCATGCATAAGATACTTAAAATACAAAACAAATATTGGCATAGCGAAAAACGTCAGGCAAATTTAACAAACTATAGGTATATGTGTTTGGAATAAATTAATTTTGTGAAAATTGGTTATTTTTCTTTCTTCCCTCCATATAACGAAAATTCTTTATAACGAAAAAAATGTTCGGTCCCTTGAAATTCGTTATAAGGAGATTATACAGTAATTTGGTTGTTTTTCTTTCTTCACTCCATATAACGGTAACTCTCTATGACGATAAAAAATGCTCGGTCCCTTGAGTTTCGTTATAAAGAGTTTACACTGTAATTGCAACACACGAAAACCAGACAAAGCGAGAGCGACAGCAACGCGTAGCCGGGTACAGCTAGTAATGTCTAATAATGTATTTGACAAGAGCGTTGGTCTGTTCGACCAAAAATAGTCGACGCGACACAACCCTCCCTTATTATCATTAATTAATAGCGATTAATTATTCTTCAATTAATTATGCATTATATATCCAATAATCACAATTTCATGAAATATTTATTTATCTGCTTTATTTAACATACAAATTTTAAAAACTCACAGTTATTGATTTAACATTCAACAGAAATATTTATCGTAAATATTGTATTTTAAGAGTGATTAAAAAATACCCAATTATAATCGAATATTTTCAAGTAAAATATCAAAGGTGAATACATAAAAAAATGCTTGAAAATCATAACGAAACAAAACGTTTATTAGAAATCAACAATTTGTCGTAAAGAGAAATATTTGGGCAACTAAAAAATTTTTCAAAGACTTTGGCAACGGTTGAAAGTTTCCACTACAAGCTCTTTCTCGAGGCATTCTTTAATAAAAATACCGGGACTTAAAATAGTACCTACACAAAGAAAATAAATATGAAAGAAAAGAAAGAAAAATACGTCATATATAGAGAAAAATGAGGTCATTATTCATCTGAAAGGGATTTGACAATAAGAAAATGATTACATCTTTTCCACACATTATATGGTACGAGGAATCTTCGATACAATGAATTTTTTTTCTCGTTTTTTTTTCTTCGTTTCGCGTGATAAACTACGGTACCGTAAGATTATGAGTGTAGGTTTATTTTATTTTACAAAATATTCACACACAGGACTTATTATCTTTCTTAATTTTTTATTAAATTCGTTTCAGACTACTAGAATCAAAATTGATGTCAAAAATGGGTTTTCCAAATATTTATAAATACGTTACACGAACACTACAGTGCCTTATCACAGGGATGGCGAACCATTCTAAAACACCTACTTGCCATTTTTTTTTAATTTTAATGTAACCATGACGTGCCGACACGCAACCACAGAAGGACCCCGTAGAAACCTTATGGGATTTGGTTCTCGGTTAAATCGAGTGAAAATGGTTTTATTTTATAGTTTAAAGGTCACTAAGAAAAGGTGTCCATGGGCTTATAGATAGATAGATATGTTTAGCGAGATTTTAGATATAGGAATATTCATTGAATTCACAAACATGTTCCATGTTCAACTTTTGTGCTTTTTTTAGAAATAGAAAAATATGTGTTGGAAGGTGTCACCTGTATAAAATAATAAAGTCATATTCGGATTCAGCGCACTCGAAAACATATTTCTAGAGCTTAGGATTTTTTAAGATTGTGAATTCTATGAATATTCCTATATCTAAAAGCTCGCTAAGCATATCTGTAGCTAAAATATAAAAATGCATTGGTTTTTAAGCTATGCGCCCATGGACACTTTTTCTTAGTGACATTTAAACTATAAAATAAAACCATTTTCGATCAATTTAACTGAGAACCAAATCCCATAAGGTTTATGCGGGATACTCAAATTGTTAAAAAATGAATCAAACAGATGAAAAGAATAATTTCGATATTACTTTTTCGTATTTGTTGGTGATAGTCAATTTTTTTCAACATCTAGCATTTTGACGTGATAACGTCTTATAAATTGATGAAACACCGGCTGCCTGCACGAAAAAGTGTCACGTTCCGAAATGTGTCACGTTCCGCCTGACAGCTACTAAAATTTAGGTTATGTATTATTAAATATGATATTCGAGCGGAATACGTTATCACGTAAAACTATCGTCCGTAAACCGACTTTACAGACAACCATTTTTTTTTTTAATTATTTCGATTTTGCACCTCAATCAATGCCGTGCCTATGAAAATTTGTCGCGTGTCACCTGTGGCACGCGTGCCATACGTTCGCCACCCCTGCCCTATCATAGTATGTGTGCTCAACACGCGCTTGACCGATTTTTATTAGTCAACTTAATATGACAATGTGATGTCAAATTAAATTTTTAGCTAAATTCATGCTTCACACGGTCACGATATTTTTATTATAAATTTTATCTCAAAAACTATTTTAATTTAGCTTAATATTTAATATTAAAAAAGAATACTTTGACAAAATATTTTACGGACAATAGCTACTAAAAAGTTAATTTTCTCGACAGTATGTAATTCTAATAAAAAAAACTAGTTAAACGTTTTGCTAATAATAATTTTGGTCACATACTCTTTTATTAAAAACTTTGCTCTTTTTGTGCGAGAAACTAAAGAGTAACACAAAACTCAATTTATATATTGTCTTCTTTAATTACTTTTAAAACAAAATGAAAAATTATCGCCAGCACTTCTTGCTTGTTCGAGATCTAAGTACAGGTTTTTGAAAAGTTGTATTGAAAAAGGTGCATTAAAAAACTGTACAACACTCATGCCACCGTTAACCTCTTTGAGTCTTTATATCAACTAACTGGTGTTTAAATGTCTACAGAATGGTTCAAAATAAACACTAGAATACAAAGCACGTACGCTGTACGCAGCTATGAGAGTAATGATAGACATTCCACTTAGTCGATATCAGGAGTCGGGATTTTTTTGGGGTTTTTGCTTCTATTTGCCAGAGCGCCAATCTAGAGTGCCCTCCACCCCTGTTTTCGAGGTTGCTGGACACGATGGTGAGGGTCCCATTTTTTTTTCCTCGGCAACTCCTTCAAATTGGTCCCCTTGATTTCCGCCACTTGGAAAAAAATTTTAAACAACAATTTTGTAGGAAAATTAATTGTCTCCAAAAAAAATCTTTCTTGCTTTTTTTTCTGCACTTTAAGAATGACAGGTCTTCAAAGACTATCATTTATGGAAATTTTAAATGATCATCTTTGAAGGCCAAATGTTTCAGGGAAATTTCAAGCGCCATAACGGTAAATAAAAAGGATTAACATGAAGTAATCTTAAGGCTTTTTTCCATTGAAATATATTTTTTTGATGTTATCAAGTAATTTTAGTTCAGTTTGTTTATTTTAAATTTTTTTCTTTATATAATACCTACGTACATATTTAATATTTATGCATTTTTTCAACAGAGAAATTGTTTTTTGTAATGTTCCATCTAGTACGGGGACCCCTTTAGATGTACCTATAATTATTTTTTTCAGATATGGATATTGCGATATACTACCAAGTTATATATTTATTTTAGAAAAATAAATCTTATTTCATTATTTAAGATTTTACAATCTATACAAATATATAAAAATACAGATTTTCGAAAAACGATTTTATCGAAACTAATAAACTTTTCTTTCATCAAAACACCGCATCAGCTATTCCAACAGACTAGTTTGAGCTAATAATTAATTAGTAATATTTAGCTCATGCGTTATGCAAAACATAAAAAGCTTGTCAGAGACTATAATCCGTGATCATCTTTTGGAACAAATTAATCTTTTATGTATTGTAATTTTTATCATGCAAGGCTTATTTATATATTTTTGTTATTTTCTTCTCAATCAACAAGTTATATTTTTATATTGTAAAATAATGCACTCACAAGGAACTCTCTTAAGTCTATACCAACATTATGATACCTTCCGTATAATCACACAATAATAAGAAAAGTAAACTTTGAAAACTTCCACAGTTTATCAGAAAAATAAACAATACAGTCACTACTACACAGGATACTTTGCCTGTTTCCTAGTTTTCAACAAACTGCAAAATTATCCGGAACTTACGAATATAGGTAGAACATAATAATATATTATGATAATGATGCAAACATCGCTAGTCGCTACGTTCAGTTCAATTCAAAATTCACACGCTCAATATCGTAGAACAGAATACAGCACAGGTCTCAACTAGGATTTCCGTATCGGAATTTGTCTATGATCGGAATTCTGAGATTTTGCAATTCCGAAATTTCGAACAAAAATATTATACGCGATTTCACTACCATAATTATGACGCATCTAACGACACCTCATATGTTAAAATTCTTCTAGCGGTTTAGGCTATAGAGCGTTCCAAAGGGTGGTATTTAGTGATTGAAAGAAGTTTTCGGGTCCAAAAATATCGGAAAAAAACTTAAAATGATTTCAACATTGAAATTTAACTTATTAGTAACGATTTTAATGTGCTGCTAACATTTTAATACAATCACCGAGCGGGTAGCGTAGCGCTGAGAGCAGTAAACTCGCATTCGAGAGGTACCGGGTTCGAATCCCGGTGGTGGCAGATGTGGCTGGGACTTTTTCCTACTGCCTCTCGCCAAGAAACGGTAATTCTTGTACTGATCATCTTATTGAGGTTTTCCATGGTTTCCCTCAATAATTCCAGATATATAATAAGAATAATAATATAATAATATATTTTTCGTTACAATTGACAAAAAGTTTGTAACAAGTCATTTAAAATTGTTTACACTATAAAATCACTTAGTTTGTAAAATTCTTTGTTTACCAGTTCATTCCCTAGAACTTTCTTGAAACGAGGCAGCGACTCAATGTTCTTTATTTTAGTTGGAAGAGTGTTGTATAACTTTAAACAGTTGTAAAATGCACCTCCCTCAAAGGAAGTTAAGGAATGAGCTGGCAAACGAAAATCATTTGCTCCCCTAGTGTTAAGATTGTGGTTCAATTTGTAATTTTCAAAAACTGACGGATTTTTCCTGACAAACATAAGACATTCATAAATATACACACAGGGAAGCGTCATAAGACCATGTCTCCTAAATACCCCTCTGCATGTATCTCGTGCTCTTAAACCGGCTAATGTCCTTACGGCATATTTTTGCAATTTAAAAATTATGTCAGTATTTGCAGCTCCCCAAAAAATGATGCCATCTCTCATCCTGATCTCATCTTTAGTGCACGGGAAAGCAAACATTGATTCTAATATAGACGGTTTAATTGCACTATATCATGATGGTTCCTTATTCAAGGCGATGGTCGATTACCTATCTAACTCCTATGCTCACCTATGCTCTCAAAACTTGCCTACCTTATCTTAATTTCCTAAAAAAATTCTTCATTCGCCCATTGCTATTGCAAATTGAAATTCAGTAGAATATAACGGGAAGTGTGCAGTAGATGGAAAATAGAAATGGTGCGAACGTCGTCTATTATGACACAAAGTCAAGAAATTATTATTATTATATTTTAATAAATTCGGCCCGACAGGAGCAGGTTGCATTCTTTTTTTTTGAAAATGCCTGTTTTCGGATATAAATTTGCTTACTAAAATGTTCAGATGTTGGACTGACAATAACATTGCAAAAAAAATATTATTTTAAAGCGTGTATTAAGGTGTAAATTTTTTAATTTTGTCTAAAAAGAATTTTTTTAATATAATAAAACCACCCTGTCTGTATAAACAAATAAACTATATTGTAGACAGAGTTTTGGCACTGCACCCGAGTTTTTTTTTAAGTAAAACTTCTTTACGCACGCTTGACTTGGGGAGTAAGCTGGTGAATGCGTGACGAGAGATTTACGGAAGTGTGGTCGGGCGAGGTGAACGGAAGTTGAAGAGGGATATAAGTTAGTGAAGATAGAAAGAGGACAAATACTTCACGGCTAGTGGAGCCATCAGGTGGCCGAAACAAATACTTCACTGGCTAGTAGCGCCATCAGGTGGCCGAAAATAAAAGCAGTACTAACAATAGAATGACACATACTTTACTTGCCAGTAGCGCTATCGGGTGACAGAAAAAAAAATGTACTTACAGAACTAAATATTTCATAAAAATTTACGCTTAAAATCCAACGAGAGCAAAGTAATTGCAACGTATTACCTTTGTTTTCATTATCTTTATTTTTCCTTCTTCTTACATTAGACAGTTCATTTCGTTCTTGAACAATTTTATAAATTAATATTAAAGTTCATACAATATTGTGAATTTTCGGGTGAATAATAACAAATGATGGCAGGAAGAAGTTTTACTTCAGTCGTGTGGTCTAAAGCACACTCGTTTTTTATGTTTGCAATTAACTGGTGTAGACGTATGGTGTTGATTTGACGACAGTTCGGTATATTGTGCCCGGTAGAGACTCTAGAGAAAGGTAAAAAAAGAGGTAGAGTAAAACGGAATCACGGTACTTGAGAGGATGGCGTAAGGACAGGAGGGCTCACAGTGCGGTTTGCTGTGTACCCAGTCAGCGGAAGTTGAGGTATTCGACAGCACAGCACACCATATAAACTTTTTCTGTGTGTTGGTGTATATCTGTGTGTTGGAGATACGGTGTGGTCAACGAGGTTCAATATAACATATATGTTACAGACCGTGTGTGTAAAGCAGACCGTATATAAAAGAACTAGCGGTCCCGCCTGATTTCACCCGGGCGCAAAAGAACGATTGAGGGGGAGGACTTGAGTACGCACGTTGAATGTTGTGTCCAAATTTCATGATGATCGGAGTTACCGTTCAAAAGTTCTCGGACGGAAAAATTTTGAGTTACATTTTTCATTGATGCTCCACTCCTTTTGGTTGTAACGTGATATTATATAGCCTATAGCCTTTCTAGATAAATGGACTATCCAACAAAAAAAATGTCAATTCGAACCAGTAGTTTTCCTGTAGAGATTAGCGCGTTTAACCAAACAAACTAACTTCAGCTTTAATTTCAAAGTTTTTTTCTGTTGTAATTTACCAGTGTTTTTAAATTTTCATAACTAAATCTATTTACCAAACAGAAAACAAAATAATTCACCGTTATCATAAAAAAATCCCTACACTTCATACAGTTTAGGAGAACTATAAATACCACACGATATTTAAATGTGAACATGTAGTCCGTATATGAAATATCAAGTTATAAAAATACAGTCTGCGTAATATAGGCCGTATACATACGGTCTGGACTGTTTAAATATAATCTGATTTTACATACGGTCTGTAACATATATATAGCACGGAGCATCTTTCATTACCGTGTTAGAACAGATTGCTCTAAACGAAAAATCAATTCAATACCAAATTGTAACATCTTCTCAACTCAACACACATAAATTAAGTTGCAACGGGATTTCTGCTTGTAATTTCGTTTCCTTGTAGCTGTAGGTTCTTCAAGTGTCGCCTACATCAGAAAATGCGTTTCAAAATTTTTGCAGTTATACTCCTTTTGGCGTAATATGAAAAATGATGAGAGAACGTACACTGTAACATCGAGATTAACAGGATGAAGTTGCTTGCAGAAAAAGACTACCAATGGAATGGAGGTAGACCATGTACGCATGTGCGTAGCGATCAAGAGTTGTATGGCTAACGTCACCCCAATCCTTTTTTTAAATTTTATTCCGATACATTATCTGCTTGCAAATTAAAAATACGTTTTGACGTGATAACGTCTTATAAATTGATGAAACACCGGCTGCACGCACGAAAAAGTGTCACGTTCCGCCTGAGCCTGAGCGTGCAAGCGAGAGCGCGGTATAAACGATAGAGAGGCACGATCGTCCCAAGCGTCGGCTTGTACGCATTTCTCTCTCTTCTCGCGTGACGTCAGAGAGTTCATCAATGTTTATTTATGACGTTATCACGTAAAACTATCGTCCGTAAACCGACTTTACGGACAACCAATTTTTTAATCACGCCAAAGAAGTTTAACTTCTAACACGCGTACATAAGTGCCCGATACTGTTTTCTTTTCTTTGCACCGATATTACTTGAAAACGCTTCAACCGATTTTAATAAAGCATGACGTCTTACCAATAATAAAGTACCATATACTATACTTTCAATAGGACTTTTTTATTGGCATTAACACGAGTAAAAATCGACGCCGGCATTTAATTTTTTTATACATATTTATTATAGACATTATATTACCCTAACAATTGTATTTTTAAGAAATATTTTTATCTTTACCGATTATGCATCTATTTATGAATAGAAAAAATAAAATTATTGAGGTTTTGACGTGACCTATTAAAAACACTATTTTTTAAGGGTTTCTACTTTCTCGAGATTTTACAAAAAATTTCAAAGATTACTCCAAGCAAAAAAGGCTAGAAATCAGTGAATCACAACTCTAAAGTCTAGACTTTTAGAGCAATATTTTTTATTCGATCTTACCGTATACATATTAGTATTTAGATCACTCAACACACACTGGACCGAACTTGACAAAAACGTAGTAAGTACAGGCAGAACACAGCTGTTGACGGTTATAGAAATAGACATTGTATACAGAATGTTTAAAAATGATATAAAGTATTCCAGGAATAAAAATTAACAAAAAAAAAGATCCCAACATTTTTGAATTATTTTTATTTTTTTACTTAGCATTGCCCAGTTGAATAAGATAACTAAAACGGTTAATTATTAAAATTAATGATTACTCCAAAAAAGTGTATAAATAAACCAACCAACATTCTGATACAAAAAGAAAAAAAAATTACCTCATAAAGTAGCTCTCGTTCGAGTGAAGGTTCATACTCTACGATGATAAAAAAAAGTTCCAGCATTATGTGAAATACAGTCGTAAATATGTTTTATTATGAGAATGATTTATTGTTCGGATATGTCATTGCAGAGTAAATGATAATTCATCCGCCGCGATAGTGGAAGTTTCGGGTTTGAGTCCCGACAGTATAACATTGTTTAAAAACATTTTTTTTGTATTGGATTGTAGCCGTAACAATGTGTGTTTCATACACAACAATAGTAAACTATGTGCTATTTTGTATAGGTACGGAATGATTTTTAAGGTGATTCTTCTCTTTTAACAGCGTGTAGAAATCAATTTACGAACAAATATTTTGAGTAACTTTTTTTATCAAAACTCAAAAATAAGAGAGAAATAGCCGTTCAAAGTTTCATTAGATTTTATAAATTTTATTTAATTAATTCAAAAGCCCGGTTAACACACGCGAAGGAATGATAGCACGAATCGGAAATGCATCCCAAATAGTTCGCGGAAGGCTCTTTTCACCACTACAAGCATGTACAGAAAGCATGGCTATATGACGCACGAATCTTTGTGTCCAACAAAACGAGGACAATAATTTCAAACAATTTCTGTGAATACTTACGATAATGACATAACATATTTCCATAGTGATATAACATAACGCCAAGACCGACCTCAAAATTTAATACAATTTAATAAAACTTTAAAAAAGCCCGTTTCTCTTTTGATAAAAAAGTTACTTGAAATATTTGTTCGTCTATTTGATTAGTACACGCTGTTAAAAAAATAATCAACTTAAAAATCACCCTGCCTTATGACGTTCTGTTTCCGTAATTAAAATTTGATCCTGTTAATAATGTTCGACCTTAAATCACATCATATTCTTATTTATAGACGTAACTGACTGAGACACCCTGTACAAGTATAGGTACCTAGATATTATGAAATAATTAAACATGTTAATTGGTATCGTGTTTTAGTAAAATAGAGCATTCCGACACATATATTGTTATCGCCGATTTCAATTAATAAATTGCGAAAGCAGGTAGAAATATACAAACAAACATTAATTCAGCAGCAGTTCCACACATCCTGATTATAATCACCCTTCAATACCGGCGTTTTAATTAAATGAATAATTTATACAAACAAAACACAGGTATGCATTGCGAACGTTACTTACTGCGCGGATTATACTGCAACTATTGATGCCGTAAAGGCAGACAAGATACACAACAGC
Source organism: Xanthostigma xanthostigma (assembly GCA_963575645.1). NCBI lineage: Eukaryota > Metazoa > Arthropoda > Insecta > Raphidioptera > Raphidiidae > Xanthostigma > Xanthostigma xanthostigma. The sequence continues at coordinate 32,136,876 of OY754468.1, read as the reverse complement.
AGATGCGAAACACAAATTTAAGCTTGCCAAATGCAACTTTAAGTTACAAGCAGCGCCGCATAAATGACCAATCCAGTGACTGATACAAGTAGGTTAGAAGTCGCTAGAACAAAAGCTACGTTTCCGTAAGCAACCGTAAGTTACAAGCAGCGCCACTTAAATATAAGTTAGATGTAACCATTAATAAGAGTCACGTTCGCCGCATGCAACCTTAAGTTACAAGCAGCGCCACTTAAATGTCTACTCTAAGCACATCTGGCAGTGTGAGTATATACCTCTTCGCCTATAATAACGTCTATTTATTTTGCTGTTGTGAACGGAGCCTTAATGATATCAAAAATAGAAGTATAATATAACAAGGCGTAAAAACAATTTACGGCAAAATGAACTCAACATTTACCTACACTATCTTCACAGTTCGCTGATTCTTTCGTCTTTGCAAACAAACTATAAATACACTTTTTATATTATAAAAATCAATAGTGTAAGTATAATTTATTCACTATTTAAACCTTAGTTATTATAGATACTATTTACATTAGGGCGAATAAAGTTAAATAGTTGGCAAAACCAAAAGTGCACATCCCGCAAGTTTTCCACTGTATGATAAAAAAATAACAATTAAAAAATATTTTTAATAAATTTAAAAAGATTTAAAAATTTAAAGAAATAAATAATTAAAAATTGAAAAAATATTTTTTTTTAAGTTTGCAAAAATAAAAAAAATTAAGAACTATACATAATATAATATATAATTAATATCAAGTGGAATAAAATAAAACAAAATAAAAAGAAAAAAAAAAGAAAAAAGTCAATGATACCGTAAGGAATCGAACCCAGGACCTTGCCCTTGGGAATCCAACGGCATAACCATTACGCCACGGCTGCCTAATACGTCTAGTGGTGTTATCACGGTATACAAGTGTAGCACTTGTTTTATGGATTACACTATATTTTCACAGCGATTATTATATTGTTTTTAAACTATATTAGCTGTCAAAAATAATAAAAAATAAAACTGTTTATAAAAATTAAACTACTGAACACATTTTAGTGAATTTAAATAGGGTTCTGGTCTGATAGTAAACAAAGTGAATAAAATATAACCCAAGGCAATCCGACCAAAATTGCGATCTGTAGAGTCGTGACGTACGTACGTACGTACATACGTACGTACGTACATACGTACAGACCAACCGACAACTGCTGTTTGTGATTTTCAATTACAATTTTAATAGTATTTATGAACTCAAATTGATTTAAAAATGGTTCTATTTTATAGATTAGAATCTCCTCTTTTCAAAAAGCTTCAATTTGAATGGATTTCGTGTGAAATTAACTTAAATATAACTTCTTATATGAACGAAAGTCAGCTCTGACGCACAAAGCGATAATAAAGCACATACCGCTAGTTTAGCGGTATGTGCAATAAATTTAAAATGGAAATTTAGCACGTGGGCATATCGTTCGAAAAGGTTCACTTAAAAAAATTATTTTTTGGTGAGTGTTTTTTTAATCTAATATATAAAATTCTCGTGTCACAGTTTTCGTTGCCAAACTCCTCCGAAACGGCTTGACGGATTTTGATGAAATTTTTTGTGCTTATCCGGTATCTATGAGAATCGGCCAACATCTATTTTTGATCCCCCTAAATGTTAGGGGTAGTCCACCCTTAAATTTTTTTTCTTCCTTTGATTATAATTATTATTAAAGACACGAATTTTTTTTTAAATTCGTATCTATGGTTTTAAAATATAAACAGCCTTATGTATGATTTGAAAAAATTCTGTCAAAAATTAAAAAAACATTGATTTATATATATTCAAAGCAATGGCACGTCAATCCGGTGTCGGAGAGGCAACCGGATGGCGAGTGGTAATCTGGGCCTGTGAGTAGTGCAGAACCCCCTGGTAGCGGCCAAAGTGACCCCAAATGGACGGGGGCGGGTATATGGGGGTGGGTCAAAATCGAAAAATGTTTGAAAAGGCAACCGGATAAAAATGCGGTTGCATTGAAGGAAATACCCTAATTATATAATAAATTTTTTTTGCCATCCGAAACACGCGGGCCGTTTTTGCATTAACGAATAAAAAAAAAATAAAAAAAAAAACTGAAAAGGCAACCGCTTCAAAATTAGTGAGCATACTTATTGACACCACCAAACGTTGGAAAAAAATTGCCATCCGATCCTGATGGGCAGTTTCGGAGAAACAACCCCTCAAAGTCGCCGAAAAACCCTTTTTTTCGATTTTTTCAACAATAAGTAAAAAAAACACACTAAAAATTGTTCAAATCGGATGGCATTCGACATTTATACTGTCCTAAGTACAAATAATAGTGTGTATCAATGCCATCCGATTTTGATTAAATTTACCCCTATTTAGCCAACCCCCAAAACTCAATAACAAGAAAAATAATGCCATACGCTGCATAAAATTGTTATTTTTATGAGTTTTGGGGGTGGCTAAACAGGGGTAAATTTAATCAAAATCGGATGGCATTGATACACACTATTATTTGTACTTAGGACAGTATAAATGTCGAATGCCATCCGATTTGAACAATTTTTAGTGTTTTTTTTACTTATTGTTGAAAAAACCGAAAAAAAGGGTTTTTCGGCGACTTTGAGGGGTTGTTTCTCCGAAACTGCCCATCAGGATCGGATGGCAATTTTTTTCCATCGTTTGGTGGTGTCAATAAGTATGGTCACTAATTTTGAAGCGGTTGCCTTTTCATTTTTTTTTTTATTTTTTTTTTATTCGTTAGTGCAAAAACGGCCCGGGTGTTTCGGATGGCAAAAAAAATGTATTATATAATTAGGGTATTTCCTTCAATGCAACCGCATTTTTATCCGGTTGCCTTTTCAAACATTTTTCGATTTTGACCCACCCCCATATCGCCGCCCCCGTCCATTTGGGGTCAGTTTGGCCGCTACCAGGGGGTTCTGTACCACTCATAGGCCCAGATTACTACTCGCCATCCGGTTGCCTCTCCGACACCGGATTGACGTGCCATTGCTTTGAATAATACTTTTAACATTTTTCATCATTAAATAATTTTCAAGTGATTTTATAACCTCAAAAGTACTCAACACGTGACACGAGCTTCCAATAACAACGGATTTTGTGTTGTAAGTATACTTTTTTTTATTCATATCGAAAATGTTGTTGATCTTATAAAAATTGGTCGATAATTTATTTATTGAAGAGTACTAATCAGACGTTAATCAAAGATTCAAATATCCCCATTCGTTCTTTTGCACCGGGCACGACGGCGCAGCCGGAGTGTTCGACATACACACATATACGTCCATGTATATTTTAAAATAAATAAAATAGATAGATAGATGTTCCAATTATATAGATATATATATATAATACTGTTAGGCGGTACGAAGTTCGCCGGGTCCGCTAGTCTTATATATAAAATTCTCGTGTCACAGTTTTCGTTGCCATACTCCTCCGAAACGGCTTGACCGATTTTGATGAAATTTTTTGTGCTTATCCGGTATCTATGAGAATCGGCCAACATCTATTTTTCATCCCCCTAAATGTTAGGGGTAGTCCACCCCTAATTTTTTTTTCTTCCTTCCCCATTCGTTCTTTTGCACCGGGCACGACGGCGCAGCCGGAGTGCTCGACATACACACATATACGTCCATGTATATTTTAAAATAAATAAAATAGATAGATGTTCCAATTAAATTGTTTTATTATTTCACTTTATACGTAGCGAAGCACGTACAGGGCCGCTAGTATTTTATAAAAATGTACAAAAAAAAATGTTCTTCTCCTTATCTTCGAAAGTATTAGGTGTAAAAATTTTATAAAAAAAATCAGGCGTATATAAAGATGTTAGTAAAAATTACATAGCGAATGATGCACGAACGATTTGACCACTTTTTTTTTGATTAACTAAAAAAATGAATGAAAATTAAATGGCCTCTCTGGGGGCGTAATATAAACAGTTAGTTCTTTGTTTAGTCGGTTTTTTACATTTTACATTTCAAAACGAGACAAAAAAGTTATAAAAACAAAAATCATGTCTGATAATGAAGGTCAGATGATAACATTTTTATAGGGCGAATTGTATAGTGACGTCACGTCAAACATAAAAACAAAATATAGTAAAACAATTGGAAGAACGTATATACAGAAGTATTCGTGTTGAAATAAGAGTTTTGGACGAAAACACAAAATCAAATATATAAAATGAACTTTCTAATTTCCATATTGTTTAATTAATATCAACCATTATAAACGAGAGGCGGCAAATGTAATTACATTTTTGAATGAAAAGCAGGCGTTTAATTTAAGAGAATAAATTAAATTCGGGATACATTCTACGCAGTGTTCGAAAAGTAAAGAAATTATTCTAACAAAGCTTGAACTAACGTATAAGATTTGATTAACGTATAAGTAATAACCAGATTGTACAAAATATCAGCAACTCTTTAACAATTTTATTTCGAGCATTTTCCTCGAGATCAGTAAACTTGACAATTATTTTCTTATAATAAAATTACACTATTTAATTGTTGTGGATGTTAGAGGGTGTAAAGAAGAATAAAATATTCTCTCTGCCTTACAACTTTTGGCTTTAAACATCTATCAAGTTTACTGATCTCGAGGAAAATGCTCGAAATAAAATTATATGATCAAAGGAACTTACCTAAGTGATCTTCGATCATAATTTTATGAGAGCATTTTCCGAAGAGATCAGACTCCCTCCCAACCCAAATACTTATCATTTTGCTCCCAATGAAAGTTATAAGGCTGCATACATGACTCTTCTTAGCTTTCAACTGTAATGGAGAATTAAACAGTGGGAGCGATAGTGTAAAGACGAACCATAGATTTCTTTTTTACTCAATTTAAACACTGTGACAACATCAAGCAGAAGGCTTATCTATCTTCCAACATCGATAAAGCTGAAAAAAAGAGAGCAAGCCTTTTGCATTTTGGAGGGCTAGAGCTACAAGAAATTTTTTATAACATTCCGGGAGCTAATGCAACTCCGCAAGATTTCAAAACGGCTATTTCAAAACTCGATGAGTATTTCGCCCCAAAGCAAAGCAAGGTATATGAGCGACACATATTCCGGCTATTGAAACAGGAACCAAATGAGAAATTCGAAAAATTTCTGGTGAGACTGCGTAACCAAGCAGACAAATGTAAATTTAAAGACAAGGAGGAAAACATTATAGATTAGGTAAGTTCCTTTGATCATATAATTTGCATGCGTTCTTACAGTCAGTGGCGTAACAATAGAGTGGCAAAACGGGTAAAATGCCACGAGCCCCTGGCCTGAGGGGGCCCCTGGCCCGAGAGGCTGTTAGGACAGGAGGAACCTAACATATTCAATAAATAAAATTATCGACCAATTTTTCAGACATATATTTTAACAAAAATATATAAATTCAACATATTAACGTTTCGGTCCGGATTTGGAATAATTTTATTTATAGAAGAGTTCTAATCAGACGTTAATCAAAGATTTGGAGCCTAACATAATTATTACAAAATTTGATAAAAAATATTAATTTTATATTTAATCAATATAAGTTCGGAATTAGCTCACGAACATACACGGATTATACAAATATCTAATTCTAATTTACCTCGTGATTTATAAAGATGAAACTACAACGTGAAGCTTTTTTCTATTAAGGGGGGGGCATCCGATGAAGGATGAGGTGGTATAATTACGCCACTGCTGCTCTGGATGTCAACGGTTAATTGACCACATTATTCCTCTCATTCTTTAATATGATATTTATAGTCCTTAGCTAAGCTGGAATATTGAAAAAATTAATCCTCTGCAGCTGATGAAATACTGTCCACAGTTCTGAATGTGCTCCGTGATATATATACAGTTTTGTCAATCAACAATATTTTTGTTCTGCAAAATGCAGTGCGCATGTCACTTTTCTGATTGAAATACCATAGCTAGAACGCAGGACCGGCAAAGCTGACATATTTTATGTAGTGATGTGCCGGATATCCGTATCCGTATCCGCGGATATCCAAGGGAGAAGAAAGATCCGTATCCGTTAGTTTTATGGCGGATCTTTTACGGACCTTTTACCTTATTAATTTTCAATTCAAAGATGAAATTTTATATATATAGGTGATTAGGATAATAACGAAAAACTGTTAAATTCCATTCAGATTATTTTTTATTTCTTAAAATCGTATTTGGCACCTTTATATTGCAAAAATTTATCGTAGTGAGTACCATACCAATAGTACATAACTCAAAGGTACTAATAAAAAACTATCTTTATAATGAGATATTGCACATCGATCTTTGGAAAGAGACAATCTGTTATGAGAGTTAACTCTTAAAGAAGTCAATAACTTTTTCCCATAACAGATACTTAGTCTCTTTCCAAAGGTCGATGTGCAATATTTACCGCCGAGTACTCTAAGAAAGTTAAGATCCGCGGATCTTGAAACCAAATATCCGTATTCAGATCCGTATCCGCGGATATACATTTTTAACGATCCGGCATATCACTAATTTTATGTATCCTCCATGGCCATCGACCATGTCTATGTAAATGCACAACATTCAAGCCAATTGGGCGACATGAGCGGTCGATCTTCAAAAATATTGACATTTGATGTAGATATTATAATAAAAAAATGTCTATTAACGGATGTGGTGACGCGGGTAACGGTTAGTATTATTATATTGGATATTCGTTTGCATACAATCACGTGTAAAAATTAAATAAATCATACTTGTCAGTTACTTAACTATAATTTCTTTTGGACAGATCTACAGAACAAAAGACAACTGATTTTTTTATTTTCAAAATATTTCGGAAACTGTTTAGAGAGAAAAAAATTTACTAAACTTTCTTGTAAAAATAGATAGAATAGACCCTTGAGAAAAGTATACCATTATTATATAAAACAACAACGTTATAACATAATATATCTTTTCTGAGCATGCGCCGATTTTCCCCCAAAATTATACGGCTCTTCCAAAATTTAGTTGCGATCCGGTGCTTAGTCGTTTGACTTGTATACAACAGGTCGGACCACTATTTTCTTTTTAGTTTGTTTTTAGATTTACGATAGTTCTCTTTTCACCCGACGAAGTATATATTTATGTATAACTAGCTGTCCCGTCCGAATTCACCCGAGTGCAAAAGAACGAATGGATATGGGGAGGGACATGAGTACGCACATTCATCTTAGTTAACCGAGATGAATGTTGTGTCGAAATTTCATGATTATCGGAGTTACCCGTTCAAAAGTTTTTGTCGGACGGACAAATTTTGAGTTACATTTTGCAACATTTTTCATTGATGCTCCGCGCCTATTGGTCGTAGCGTGATATTATATAGCCTTCCTCGATAAATGGGCTATTCAACAAAAAAAATGTTTTAATTCGAACCAGTAGTTCCTGATATTAGTGCGTTCAACCAAACAAACGAACTCTTCAGCTTTATATATTAGTATAAATGTATAACAGTATAAACCTAGAAGTGCAAAAAACTTTCCAATCACTGCGTATATTATTCGCGTTCTAAAATATGGGCAATGTACATCAAAGCATAATATAGTGTCTGTATATTTTTTTTCTAAGTTTTCTCGGAAAACTGAAGAAAACTTTATTAACGTGACTTGACAAAACGACTACAAAAGAAAATGTATGCGTGAATTTACGATATAACACAAAAGAAAAACCCACCCACATCAACATATCGTCTATAAGGCATTATACGTACTGCAAGATTGAAAACATCAACGTATTTTCATCTTCTCTAAAGGGCCAGCACACGTTTTGTATCCAAAACGCGATTTAGCAACTGCTTTGCGATTTGATGATACTCGAAATTTCTCGCTCGATAGCGCGATATAGGTTACAAAAAACATATTTTTAATTATGAAAGATTTTTAAAAAAATATGAGCCGTCGTGGGACGCTTAAAATATGTGAAACATAAAGAAGCCTGCCAAATGCATTTTTAAGTTACAAAGCCTCTATACGGACATTTCCTAAAACCCTATGGACACTGTTACTAGTAGCGCCACTTCAGTGACTATTATAGTAACTAATAAATATCAGTTAAATGTCGCCGTCAACAAAAGTCATGTTATACAATCCAACGCATAAACACAGCAAGCGTTACGTGCTGTCATCTAACGAAATACTATAGTAACTAAAAAACGCAACGACTTATCATCTCAGTGTCGCGCCATCACAGCATCGCGCCAATTGAACGTTTCTAAACCCATCCAAACGCGCGATTAGATGTTTCACATCAAAATATTTTCAAGTTTGGTTGAAATAATATTGTAACAAAACTGTTCTAGTTCGAGGTGGAAATTATTTATTTACAATAATAAACGTTTAAAGAAACAGTTAAACAATCAAATAGAAAGCACTTCTTTAACGTACCTAACAGAAACAAAACAGTAAATTCTGACTAATAAAATAAAAGAATAATTAATGAAGAATACAAAGTCACTATACAACTATATACACAAGATTATTTCAACACAGGAGCGCATCAAAATTTATTTAACACATTTATTTATTAACTATATATAGTTCTATTTATTTCGTACACTATTATTTACACAGTTCATTTATTTATTTATCTTCAAGAGATTATTATTTATGTTAAACTATTTATTTCAGCAGTTACCTCAGCATTGTTTACTGACTGTTAAATTTATGTCGATTGTTCACACAATGTTTTACGTATCACTGTCGTATCATGACTGTCTGTTGACGACTGCCTCGATCGTGAGCAATCTCGTGGTTTATATAGGCGCTGGATAGTTCTTTTTTTTGTTGCGTTCATTGTTGTCTGGAATTTGGCAACAAAGCCCTTTTTATCTACGCATATTGTTAGAACAACAATCAAGTTGATTGTTGTCTCCCACAACAATATGTGTCTCATTGTTTGAATGACAAACTGATTGTCGTCTCACGAAATTCTTTGTTGGCCCAACGGGGAGATTGTAACAAAATTTTAAAAGTCTATCGAAGAAGTATTGTACTTAGCAAGGTAATATTATGAGTATCAAAATAATGCGCTTAAACGCTGATGAGTTTACAGAACAACAGCTTGTTTTGCATGTGAACATTCAACATGTTCGTAAGTTAAAAACAAATCTCAGCGAACAGGTAAACACGAAACCTACCCTTACGGGGAGAAATCGATTTTTATTATTAAACCGCCAAGTGACCTAAATTTCAAAGTGTTTAAGAGCAACGAGCAATGTCTAATTACAACACATTTCTATTTAAACTGTTACGACCGTAACCCGCCCACCCCTTAACATAAATGGTACACAGTTGCATTAATTAACTCTAATGTTATGCAACATTTAACTGCACCTTTATAAAGCACATATGTTCGATATTATGCCGGCTACAAATTTGGACTGTTTCGGTTCTTGCAAACGGCATGTTTTTAAATGAAATATTTTTAATAATAATAATATATTTATCTAATTGGCATACAAAAAATGCGTAGATAACGTCAATACAGGAAAGAGTACATTAGTCAAAAAATTGAAATGCATTTACACAATAGTCATGACATTCAACTACTGTACAATGATGCACTGTAATAATTTTTTGATAGCAGAACTTTTTTAAGCTGGGTTTGAATTTTTCATAATTTGTTATTTTTTCTTGGCATTTTGTTGTACCTATATTCGAATCATGGCATTGCGAGCACTATCGCGAGATACGCTTAAATGAATTTTATTTATTTTTAGGTTACTTTTATGTCTTGTTTCATAATTATGACACTAAAATATTAATATAGACGTATCTATTCTGTGATGACTATAATATTATTTTAAGAATGTGACAATATGTTAAAAACAAATGGCAGCAAGTTTTAACACACGAGATATATTTGGTATTTTTCCACGTATTCCCTATAAAATAGCTGATTTTCACTTAATTTTCGAAATTTTTGACAGTTCAATTTTGAGTAAGTAAACTTCTAATTGTAAGCTGCGCTATATTCTCATGCGGTTAAACTATGATTTGCTATGGTAGGTAATGTTAGTACGACGACATTTATTTTACATTGTGCAACTTCACATCATTAGTTCTCTACACAGGCATGAATATAGCAGCTATTTTAAAAGTGGGTGTGCAAAAAAGTATATTTAATAATACGATGTACAAACATCTTATACACTGACAAATGGCAATTGGGTATTTTCGTATTTGAATTTTTCCGAGACAGGTACTTACATTGTAAAGGTATGACCCTAAATAAAATCATCGGAGATCTGTTTTCGAGAAAATCGTAATTTTTTACTTTCAGTAAACAGTCCTTATTTGAGAGAAAGAAAATAAAGAAAATCTGAGTAATTTCCCAAAAATCCTAAGCTTAAAATTATGTTTCGTTCCATTAAACGGTGCGTGTCAGCCAGGCCTTCATAACCATGAAATGTATACATTTTGAAATCGACTTTTCCGCCATTACAAGATTCGTCAATTCTATGGTTCTGTACAAAAATTCCCACACACACAAACAGACAGTCATGACATAACAATACGGTGGCAGGATGGACAAAATTCCACGGATCCTCGGCCGGAGGGGGCTCCCGGCTCGAGAGGACTGCGAGCACAAGAGGATCCTAACATTTATTATTACAACCAGGAGATCCAGCTCGAGCGTAGCAATGGACCGATATCTGTCGCATGAACCAATATGGCGTCAGCTATTGGGTTATGCACACACGTTTATGACATGCATGTGTGTAGTGTCTGTGAAGTCAAACAACTTTGGTAACAATGGCGAAAACAGGACGAAAGAACCGATGTTTTCCCAGGTAATGACAACAGTGCCATCTTGTGTTCGTCAGAAAACGGTTCGTCTTGAAACATAGGAAGCTAGGTCTCCTGGTTACACACTTCGTGATTACAACATTTAGTAAAATTTGCCACGGACCTCAATTAACGGTGTAGTTAAGGACGTAGTCTGGTGTTCAGGCTCGTTTTCAACCCTTATTTCAAGATTATTTTAAAAATAAAATAATGTACAATCATTTCAATTTTGTTACATGTTTTTGCTGACATCGGAATTCGGAAACGAAGAAAAAAAATTGTTTTGCTATAGATTTTACGCAGTTTTATAATTGTCTTTTTAACCTAAAGTACGACAACTTTAAATGGAGGTAGGTGGTAGTGCGGGTGATAACGTCACTTGGAGTCATCTGAATTATAAAAATTAAATTGATTATTGTTTCGTAGGCTTGTGGCTCTATCCCGTGCTAGAAATAAACAGTTTTATAGTTAAGTCACCACAGACAAACAAACATACACATGCTGTGTACACATTCTATGTGAGTACTAATTCATACAATTTTTGCATAACGTAGTGAAACAAGGGGGAGAATTTTGATGCGCAGTGTATAAAACATATACAGTATGTAAACACGTAAGGTGCACATAGGGAAATTAACATTGGGAAAAAATGACTGGATCAGAGTTAGCCTTGAAATCTTGTTTTTCAATTTGACAGATAATATTCTTTTGCAAAGTGAATGTGTATACTACCGAAGAAAATATTCAAATGATTACAACATAATCGGACTTTTTTTATTAATGGGACATTAAATTCCCAAAAATACTTAAATATGGTGCGAGATCAAATATCTCCGCCTATTCGTGTTGAACCTAAAGAAATTGGGTCACTGATTTACCAACGCGCATACGTCATACCAGTCAGACAATTTTTGAATGAAATGTTTCCAAACAGATGGAGTTGTTTTTTTGTTTTATTTTTGTACAAAAAAATTAAAATAATGATTTATAAGAGTTTTTTATTATTAAAAAAGCCAAGTAAAATAAAAATAAATCTAAATAAAATAGAAATCCTCAAGATTACCACGATAATTCAATAGATAATATGCAGTCATGGCTAACTCTGATCCAAGTATTTTTTCCCAATGATAATTTCCCTATGTGCACCTTACGCGTTTACATACTGTATAACACATGCATAGTTATTGTTTCTCCATTAGAATTAATAACAGAGGACCACAGCTTAAACAGAAAACCGAGAACTGAAGGCACCCAATAAATAACGTTGAAGATTTCATATAGCCAGCGGCGGCAACTGATGCTATTCGATTAAGTAGACCCTTTTCACGTTCAACAACCAATGAGCTTAAGGCTCAATTTTCACCTTATAATGATATATAATTAAATAGTTATTTACTTTTTAAAGTTAACTCACACTGAATTCTTTTAACAATGTGTTAATGTATATGCATTTCATTTTAAAATCAGTTTCAATTACTCTTAAATTCTTATTTACATTCCACGGAAATTATTCTAATTAACCAAAGTTAATATTGAAACTTTTCGTAGTCATTATATGGACTTCATAATCATTAAAATAAATTATTACAGTAGCGCTCTATTCAATTTATGTTCAGACACCGAAATTAATTAATATTAATAGCGTTTTTTTTGTCAGCGACAAAGGTTCGAAGCAACACTGTTTACTAAATTATATCAAACTATTTCGGTACCTGTTACATTACATTAACCCGGCGTTGGCCGAGAATCGCAGCCTTCGATTATGGATATAACCTAAAAGCTATTAAATAAATGCACTTTCACTAGGGACGAAGTAGCTTTATATAAGCAGTGAAAAAAATTCAAATCGGTTTAGTAATTTAGGCGTGAAATTTTGAAATTTTGTGTTAGTGCGATCACTTTTTACAAGCTTTTATTTAGTTTCACCTGTCCCGATGTGACAGAAATAAAATCTTGCAAGTTTTTGACCCACTTCCCGGTTTCCAATTGAGCTGAAATTTTGCATACGTATGTAGTTCCGATGACAATACAATATTATTATAATAACTAACTGGCCGGTCCGGCTTTCGTCCGGATGCAAATCACACTTTTAATAAAGCACACTAAACTTCAAAACGAAATAGGTAAAAAACCTTTTTAAGTTAAACAGTTTTTAAATCCGATATAACTAACTAGCCGGTTCGGTTTTCGTCCGACAATCTTTAAATAAACTGTATAATGTAATAAATGGTTGGGTTTGATTTAATTTAAAGTTTATTGTCTTCTTTTTCGTGCATTCAAATCAAATTTTGGTTTTAAAAATGCTTTTTTACCATTAATTTTATTTCAATAATCGCATTGCTCACCAGTTTGACACTAAAACCATGGATATTTTGCGATTATTTCGCCTGCCAAAAGTGAGGGCAAAAAAAAAAAAACAATTAAATTTGTCTCACCATTCACGTCATTTGGGAATATCATTGTGCTTTCGAAAATTGTTTATTTAATGGTACGTGCGGGCTTTACAATCCCCAAAGAGATTTAAAAAAACGCCGGGTATACAAATAAAAAATATATAGCTGTCCACTTGTCACGACTTCCACATATTTGATTATATGCTTTATATAAAAAAAATAACAACTTTATTTTACAATAATTTATGTAAAAGAATACACAATAAGTTAATTTACAAACCATGTTTATATAGCGCCGTGTATAACGAAACTATTTCAATATAATTTATAATTATTTCCATTATCTGAACGATTTATCATTTCGACTTTATAATACGGTGACAATTTTTATGTACAGTTTTAAGCCAACGTAGGTTTGAAATTATCGCTTTTGTGTGCAAATTTTTACGATCTGCATTTTTAGAATATTAATGATTTTACACATTATTTTAACGGGATAATACTTCAAAAATTAAATAAATACATTTCTTTAATGTACCACGTTTTTAAAACGAACTAAAAAGTATAATTTTTTTTTAGCTTGTAGTATTTGAAAAGAAAAACGTGAGATCATGAGATAGAACAAATAATGCGCCCCACGTTTTTCGTTTCAAATCCTACAAGTTAAAGAAATGTATTTATACTTTTTAGTTCGTTTAAAAAACGTATCTATATTAAAAAAAATGTACTTATTTATTTTATTATTTTTTATTAATAAAAACGTAGTACTTAAATACAAAAATACATTATAAAAAAATAAAAATATGAATATGGGTCAAACCCGCGAACTTCGCGTTGTTACCACGTCGCTCTAACCAACTCAGCAACGACTCATGATTGCAAGGCGTCGTACAACGGTAATAAGTAAGAATGAATTATATTTATTTTTAAAAATGTCTATTTTTTTTTTGTTATTTTCTTTTTATTTTAGTATTTTCTCGTATTGTCATCTAATTCTCTATCTACCTCTTCATAGGAAATCAATTACAAAATTCCGCCCGATATACACGTAAAGCGAGTTAATAGAAGCGTGGTAAAGTTAAAGTTAATGTAGTAATCGGTCCTAAAACTGACCTGCTAAAATTTATCATCAATTATCTTAAATTGAAGATAATATCAGAACAGCTCGTCTACATCAAAAAGCGAAATATGTTATGCATTTCAATAAATGAACTATATATATATTTGTTAGTTTCATTACTAAAGTAGCCATTAAAATGTGTAATATAAATTAATTTCAAAATATTTACCTCTCATTTAAGATTTTGAACAAAAGAACATACCTATACATTTTTATTTATATAGTTTCAAAACTTCAAAAACATGAATTTCTCCACTAACCGAACGGTCCCTAACACCATTCCTCATCGATGTCAAAATCCTTTCTTTAATTACATTTTTTTTGGAATTTGAATAACCAAGCCAGCCCCAACTTTAAACAAAATCTTATTTACTTAAAATATGCTAAAGAGAAACGATAAAACAAAACGTCAAGATTAACAAACTGTATTTAAAATCTACCTTGGCGATAGAACAGATACACAAAGTGAACAAATGAAATTAGTTTAATACAGGGGCAATAAAATATTTGCACGCGCTTTTTGGTGTTGATTTGTGGCGGAGTGTTTAATTTAATTTCGCTTTAAAACAATGATTCGGATTTGTATAATGTGTGTCTACTCGTTCCTCCCTTCCGTGACTCCTTCGCAAATACAATATTAAATTAAATATAGGGTAGCTTTATCTCACTCCGAGATGACTGCACATTGAATAATAAAAAGAATTAACAAAACTTTGATTAACGTCTGATTAGAATTCTTCAATAAATAAAATTATCGACCAATTTTTCAGACAAGAAGGTCCAAATCCGGACCGAAACGTCAATGTATTAATTATTATTTTTTGTTAATATATTTGTCTGAAAAATTGGTCGATAATTTTATTTATTGAAAAAGAATTAACAGTTTCGCTATCCTGAAACAGACAGTGCAGACACAACTGAAAACACAGTCCCACAAATTATCATAATGGAAACAGAACACGTGTATCACGATATTCGCGATTATCTCGCTTGCAGTTCGTCCATATATTTAATAATTTGCTATATGAATCACTGTCTATCTACTCAATGTGCGGTGAGCGAAGGCAACAAAGCGTATCGAAATTATATCTGCGTCTCTTTCTTCGATGTAATTCCCTGATTTCTCCGATGATAGGATTTGGTTGATGTACTTGCATTCAATCTGAATAAAGTATCTCTGTTTCAAAAACTTTGTCTTTTTCTATGACGTTAACATCCGAGTCCCCCGTGCTTGTTTTGCCCTCCTGGATACTCCAGTGCTTATACGACGTAAAAAAAGACAGAAGTATATATTTGCACCCCAATGGTTCGATTGCGATTTTATTCCTATGCTCAGTATAGAATAAAATATCGGCCGACAGTTTAGTTACATTAGTGACCATCAAGCGATCTTATAAAGAGGTGCACACCTAGAACTATTAAATAGTTTTTTAATCATTTAGTTGAAATGGTGTGCACTAACCGGCAATCGACCGACCGAATAATTGCGCAATTAAAAATTAAACGAATGTTCTAACACAGTATCGAATCGATTCAAAAAAGAGTGCCGTGGGTTTTCTTTTTTTTTATTAACGGGAGACGGCTTGTCACCGGGAACACCGCAGCCTCTAGAGCTTATTGTGCTATCTCCCAGTCTCTTATGTCACTCGATCCAGTATGCTCGTTCCTTGTACTAGTTTGTACAGTCCGTGGACTGGGTGATTGATATAATCTTCCGGATTCATTCTACATTGTCCATAGATTAATTATTATCTGTCTGCCACGAACGTAAGTCGCATTCACACAGAATATGTTTCCGTCTCCTTATTGCACTGTCTGCACTTTAACTCCCCGTTAAACAGTCCGATTCTTTGTAGATGTCCTTTCAGGGCACAGTATCCTGTCAGAAGGCCTATCACGAGACGAAGATTGTTTCTATTAAGTTGTAGTAGTTCTTCATTCATCTTTCGGGATGGCCCTTTATTAAAAGCCTTGCCATGTTGCTGCCTAGAAATTTGATTCCAGTATGTCTTATGCTGATTTCTGATTTACTCCCTTATTTAACCTCGTACTGTGCTTTTGGGCAATCCCAGGGCATGTTCTGGGTTTGGAGTTGACGATCCTTTCCTCGCCAGCTCATCAGCTTCTTCGTTGCCTTCGATTTCAGAGTGCCCCGCCAATCACAATAAAGTTACTTGTTCTGCCAGAACTCTAAATTCTCTTAAATGCATTCCCAAACCAGCTTAGATGTCACTTTTGATCTAGCAATGGCCTTCAGTGACGTCTGACTGTCTGATGGAAGGGTTTTCGTTTACTCTTGTGTCTTAAAAATTGCTATTGTTATGCGCCGTGAGCTGAACCGAATCCATACGGTGTGTGTTTGGCTTTATTGGGATCATTTTGACTCAGAACGGTCCAGTATTTTTCTAGAAATTATCATTAATCCGAACCAGAGATGTATTTTTTTTTCTTCTCGAATGTTTTTGTGCACCAGCTCTGTCACTTATTGGGAAACTTTAATGTGTTTGAGATGCGACACGAAGTGATGAAAAATATTCTATATCCACAACAATAACGACAACAAACACTATTAGAAGAGTAATAAAACAGGCCATAAAGTGTGTCCTTTTTACGAACAGAAATCAGATAACATTTATAAATTGCTTTAGAAAAGTTATGTCAAAACTTTAAGAAAGATAAGATTTTTGGAACAGTGTTATTCCGCCAGGAATATACATGCAGCTTTTAAAAAATTATAAATAAGATTTTTCATTAAGATAACAATTATTTTTATACTAAAACTAGATTTTACACAAAACTTTGTCGCCTTTGCGTTAGTTTTCGGAGCAACTGTATCTAAATCGAAGCGTAGTTTAGTTTTTTTAGGAGACTCTGCGCCTGCACAGACAGACTGACAACACACAAAAGTCTTGAAACGTGTTCCCCATGTAATTGTTAACACACAATATACGAAAGAACGAGGGAAAAAATCGCAAGAAACAGTATAGATTGTAAACCGTGTCATAAAAATTTATATTCCGACGAAGTATAACATTATGTTTAAAATGAGGGTCAGCGAGTTTCAACAGTTAATCGAGTTATAATACTATATTACGCACGGGGTATATATACCGGGTATGTTTTGCACATACATAAGCTGCTTTTTACTTCATTTTTACAAATTTTGACAGTTTAGTTGTAAACAAACGTCACTTTCAATATAGTAGGTTATAAAAAAAAAAAAAAAACAAATGACAAACTAATTTACTAGAGAATTGGTACAGCGTGACTTGTTTTACTAAGTGTTATGAGTCAGTTCGCATGTCCGTACACATGAACGTAAAGCAGCTGTTTTATAGAGTAGTACAAAAATCAAATTATAACTCACGCTGCGTAACTACTTTTTGGATAATCAGGAAATATATGGTTTTATTTTTTGGTTACGTTTTTGAAATTACAAAAATATTTTTTTTTCCAACATTCGAGTCTCAGAACGTACCAAAAACTCATTAATAATATAAATAAATAAATAAATAAATAACAAAGACTGAATATTATACTAGTGGTTCCGCCCGGTTTCACCCGGGTGCAAAAGAACGAATAATGGGGGGGAGGGATATCAGTACGCACGTTCATCTTAGTTTACCGAGATGAATGCTGTGTCCAAATTTGATGATGATCGGAGTTACCGTTCAAAAGGATTTGTCGGACGGACAAATTTTGAGTTACATTTTGCAACATTTTTCATTGATGCTCCGCTCCTATTGGTTGTAGCGTGATATTATATAGCCTATAGCCTTCCTCGATAAATGGGCTATCCAGCAAAAAAAATGTTTCAATTCGAACCAGTCGTTCCTGAGATTAGCGCATTGAACCAAACAAACAAACTCGTCAGCTTTATATATTAGTATAGAAGTATAGATAATTCTATTTCGGATCAATTTTAGAAATGGAGCATCAACGATGCGTGTGAATATGTTATTTGCATAGCACTCATAACGCAATGTCAGACCAATTGGCATCATTTTAAGAGGGGTGAATAATTATAAGTGTCTAGCCAATTGTGTTCTGTCCCCGTCGTACTTATAGTACAAACGAAGATGGAGGGCCATCCAGTTGCCCCATATTTATGTTGTATATTTCGGTATTATATTACAAACAACGCTGTCAACGGATTTGCATACTGTTTGGACTTCCTGTGGTTCGACATGTCGCATTCAATAAATATATCTAAACCCTTTATTATTTTGACGACTTAATAACTAGTACCATACGTTATAAATCACTATGAAATAATCAATGAACAACAAATGAATATTACTTGAAAAGATGAACGCTTCTTAATTATAGACAACTTCTAATTACGAAGACTTTTTGCGTTTGATACATGAAATAATGTTCAATGAGTAATAAACAAATACTGAAAAATTCTCAAATCCGGGCACTTTTATTAATTCAGATTGTATAGCTTTTTGAAAAGGAGAGATTCTGTTGTATGAATTTTTAGATCAACTCGAGTTCATAATAAATCCTAAAATAATTATCACTGAAAATCGCAAACAGCTTGGTATGTGGGGGAGGTGGGGCACTTTGATGCAAGATTATTTTTTTAATCAAGTCACTACTATCCTTTAACCTTGAAAATTTGTTTGAGCGCTATTATAATATTGATCAGTAATGCCATATATAAAGCAAAAGCATATATATTTGATTTTTTATCCGAACTGTAGAGACCGCAAGTCTAGACGGATCGCCTTGGTTTATTTTGATGATGTATTGCAAATAGCATAATATAGCAATTATAAATTTGTCTAAAATATTTTTAACAAAAAAATTGAACCGACTTCAAAATATGCACTAAAAAGTAAAAAATAATTGCGTATTGAAATGTTTTGGAGTCGGTGTAGTCTCGGAATAGATATCATTTTGGCTGACACCGATTCCAAAACATTTCGATACGCAATTATTTTTTACTTTTTAGTGCATATTTTGAAGTCGGTTCAATTTTTTTGTTAAAAATATTTTATTTTTCTCTTTTTAGTGTTAATCTAACACTAAAAATCGGTGAACATACATAAAAAAACATTATGCGTGCCTTTGAAATTTGAGAGTTTCCCTCGATTTCTCCGGATTCCACCATCAGATCCTGACATGGGACCACCTCGGAAGTGCACTCTTTCGAATAAAAAAAAATATTTGAAAATCGGTCCATAATTGACGGAGAAATCGGTGAACATACATAAAAAAAAACAAAATTTATACAGACGAACATAGAACCTCCTCCTTTTTTGAAGTCGGTTAAAAATAGGCAAGTTCGTATTAAAATCAAAAGTCACACTGACTTTCAAATAAGCCCGTGTTACGTTGTAAACACCGCAAACGTTGCAAACATATTATATGGCCCGAAAATAAAAGGTTAAGAAGGGTTGCTGCTGATAACACATGAAAGCACAATAATTCTAACGTTGGGAAAACACTGCGAGACCCTGTTCTATGCGCGTGCAAACCCGACCCTAGTCTTTGCAATACGATTGTGACGCCTTGACATTGAAGTAATTAACTTAATTGTAATTATTAGAACTGTACATTTGCAACAAAAGACCAAGCGTTAATGAACCTAGCAGCCATGACTCATCGTTTGTCTTACCCACATGGGAACCGAGTCACTAATCAACTGAAACTTCTTTAGAGCAAAGGGAGACAAAAAGACTGACCACGAATAGTTTAATAACGTTACGTCGGGACACCCTAAAACCAAACTAAAGCCTGTCATCCACTACAGAATAATCTGTAATCCAGCAAGTAAACTATATACAGTAGAACATCTTTAGTTCGAACCTTGATAACTCGAAAAAATGTTTTTAACAAAATAAAACAAGACACCTTGGTATTATGGTATGATAAAATTATCGGGATACAAGGCTAAATATAAAAACAATTTTTATTCACTAGAACATTATTTTATTAGTCAACGTTTCGGCAGAAATTTTTTTCTTCTTCAGGACCTTAAAAAAACGTTGACTAATAAAATAATGTTCTAGTGAATAAAAATTGTTTTTATATTTAGCCTTGTATCCCGATAATTTTATCATATGAAAAAATGTTTTGTTCCCTTCCCTCCAAGCCTCAAAACTCGAAATCTCAATTCTCTATAAGTTGAAATAACCAGTGAGTCCTTACAAGCCAATTTGGTAAATATTTTCCCTCCATAACTCGAAATTATAACTTGGACCTCTGTATGTCGAGCATAGCAACTCAAAATTAGTTAGAATGAATCTTAAACTCTACAAATCGAATATTTCCTTACAAAATCCGACTAAGTCGAAATCAGTTATAAGTCGAAAACTCGAATTTTTTGGCGTCTCCCCTGAAGTACGACTTACAGAGGTTCTACTAGATTTTCGTTGATTTAGTTTCAAGTTTCAACGGTTCTAACGCTACATTACTATACAGCGCTCAAGCACTTGATTATTTTGGAACGACTAATATTATAGACGATCTGAAAGTCAATGAAGTTATAAAATAATTTGATCAAAAAAAAATAATAGGTATGTATCATTATTAGTCGTGAAGATTAACCTTTCGATTATTTTTTTAGGCTCAATTAACTAGATATTGGTGCATCTACTTAAAGTTTTTTTTTTTTTTAACAAAAAAAAACAAGTGAATCGGCTGCTCTGGCCATTATCACTACAAAATGATTACAGTGGTTATCATCACAATACTGCAAAAATTACAAATTTATTAATAGTATAATTTTACTTATTAGGATAGGTAAGTATGGTAATTAGTTTTTTTTTTTTTTTAATTAACGCGGGAGTCGGCTTATCACCGAGAACAACGCAGCCTCTTGGGTTTATTGTGCTATCTCCTATAATCTCTTATATCATTCGATCCAGTATCCTCGTTCCTTGCACTAGCTTGTGCAATCCGTATACAAAGCAACATAGTTTGTTATTCTAGCTAACAGTGTTTTCGTAGTGGATGGTATGTTTTAGGCAGATATGAATGTTCTATAAGCTGTAAAACTAAAACAATGGAATATTGATTTTTTTGGGGGAACTTAGAAATTAGCATATACTTTTACCTTCATACGAACGTCTACTTGGATTGAGAAAATCGTACTCACCTGAAAAATAAATACATAAAATTAGTAAAAATATATCAAATTAAGTTGCAATTAAACATTTACAAAATAATTGGCAGTATTCTTTTAGCCCTTTAAATTCGAAACTCGAAAGTAAGATTTGTCAGTAATACCAGGAGATGCTTGTTAAATGATTATAATTTTATATTTGATCAATATATTGTCTGAAAAACTGGTCGATAATTTTATTTATTGAAGAGTAATCAGACGTTAAACAAAGAGTTAAATGATTAGATTGGTGGGGTTAACTGACTTGACCATACACAATTATATGTTAAGCTAAAAAACTTTTTAACAAAAAAATTAAACCGCCGAAAAACTGAAAAGCAAAAAATAGTAAATCTTTTTATTTAACTAAGTTCTATTTAAGTAGTTGAACGTATGTGACAGTCTAGTATATCTAAGTAATTTTGAGTCGGCGTCAACAATCCTTCGCCGGAAATCTCTGAGAGTTCACGAAGATAATGTCAGCGACAGAGCAACCCGAACGGGCACACACTGAGGGCACACGTCTTTGCGAGTGGTCGTGTGGAGAGCGCATGTTTAGAATGTTAATTGTTAATGTTTATCGCTAGAGATTTCACGTATCATTGTTAATTTGATTTGGTTATTTCTTTTAGTGATCTTTGTTCATTGATTGTTTGACGCCGACTCAAAATTACTTAAATATACTAGACTGTCACATACGTTCAACTACTTAAATAGAACTTAGTTAAATAAAAAGATTTATTATTTTTTGCTTTTCAGTTTTTCGGCGATTTAATTTTTTTGTTAAAAAGTTTTTATTTTATAATTTTTTGTGGCTTTATAATTTATAATTGTAATACACAACTCAGCATGAAAATCTGTGAGTGAACAATAAATCACCCCTATTTTCCTACCCTTAGGTTAGGATTTTTTTTTCCAAATTTATATGAGACCAACCTCGAGGTATACCCTATCCAATAAAAAAATAATTATCAAAATCGGACTACTCTGTAAAAAGTTATGTGTGGTCATACATTACAATCAGTGAGTAAACAATCAATCATCCCCTGTTTTCCTACCCTTAGGGTTGGAATTTTTTTACCAAATTTATATGGGACCAACTTCGGGGTATACCCTTTCAAACAAAAAAATATTTATCAAAATCGGACTACTCTGTAAAAAGTTATGCGTGGTCATACATAAAAAAAAAAAATATATACGCGTCGACTTGAGAACCTCCTCCGTTTTTGTTTTTCGTCGGTTAAAAACAAAAGGGAGGTGAACATTCAGTTCGCGAATTTGTAAAGCAAATTAAGGATCTCTAACGCGACTGTTAAGCTAAATTGGTAGGTATACGATGCAACAAAATAATATAAGAATAATTAGTTTTCGTCATTATTTCGTTGCCAAACTAAAATCTACCCAACCGAAGCCGGACCGGACAGCTAGTTGTGGAATGATAAACGTACTGCAGGTCCATTATCTGTGGACTGTGTGTGGTCGGATTTCTATCAAAATACAATTCAAATCAAAAACACAAAATGTACAAACGTGAACAACGGTTGGGTCATTTCAAGAATTAAACGTATATACATTTTATACTGTGAAGGGCAGTGCTTCTCAACCTGTGGTAAACGGGCCAATAATTTGTAGTTCGGATTATCAAACCATGAGTTATTTCATTTTAAATGTGGCTTGATTAACGCTGTGAAGCAGTTAGGCCGGGTCCAGTACGATAACTCGATGTGCCCAAATTTTGACTTTTTTTTTTAGTCATAAAAAACGCTAAATTTTGACGTTCTAAAAAAAAAACTTTGCAGACTATTCACAAATTTCCTCAAAAATACGTCAAAAATGGAACAACTTTGCGTCTTTCACTGTCATTTTTTTAATCAGAAATCATATACCTATTATTAATATATACTCGTCATAGCAACTGGTGTAGAATTACTGTATTACTATCTCATTTTGTATATGCACGACCCCGTATAATTGTTTTTTAAAGAACTCCCCCTAAACGCCTTCCCCTTTTCACTGGCGCAAAAAAATATTATAAAAATCAATTGTCCGCACTTAAAACGGCTAATAATACTGTTATATTTTGGATATTTTGCACATTGACTTATCGTTCTCTAACGAAAATGTTTGAATAACACTGCTTTAGACAAACATTAAACACACATACGACGATACGGTATATATAATGAGAATGACTATTTATCAAACATATATCGGGATTCGAAGTCGGAACCCTGTCTTTATGAACGGTACGAAATCACAAGCTATCGTAGACTATCCAAAAACACCTCTTATCTATGAAATTTATAGAATGACAACAAACATAGACATAACACACAGGAGATTTTTTATAACCAATACATCTGCAGTCGCTGTTAATATTAACTAGAAGTTTTTCTTCTGTCAAAACACATGCTTTGAAGTTTACTTTAGGAGAAACGAGAGACAAAATAACAATAATTATTTACACAACACAAATTGTATCTTCAGGACTTTAAAAACTAGCAAAATAGTTCTATGGTGTTCACTGTCTAAACAATTTTGTATGTTAACACGTTTATTTGAAAAAATTATTTGTGTAATATACAGTGAATTTCATTTTAGGCGCATTATAGACATGTGTTTTGTTGATATAGTAGCAATGGAAATCATTAATGAATTACAAAAAATCGTTCCACTTAAAATGCATACGAATGTCCCTTGGGCATATGTTGGGCATATTATGTTAGATGTAAAGGATTTTCTGTAATGCATTAATGATTTTCATAGCTACCATATCAACAAAACTCCTTAAGTAAAATTCACTTTTAGGTAAATGTTAAAAAAAGTAATTGATAAAAATACCGATTAGAGACATTTTGTCACTTAAATTTTATTTTTTTCTTGTATTCAGTTTCTCCTAAAGAAATTTCATTTTCAACAAAAATTCGAGATAGGATGTATTGTCTGTTCACCGGCGATATTTCATATCCTGTCACTGTTTTTTGTTTCCACCGCCAACTATATAGTCCTGACTGCCCATAAATTGGAAAACAAATTAACTTTTATAGAGGCAAAAACAAACCTGTATACCAATACATCAACACACTGAATAAAATATTAAATTGGCTACAATATAAAAAAAATTTACACTACATTTCATTTTGAATTTACAATAGCCCCGTTTTAATTAAAAAAAAATGTTTTTATTTAGTGTGCAAAATAAAAAAAAAATTGCTCGCAGTACTTTTAGTGCAGCACATATAGTCGACCCTGTTGTTTCTGAATTCCATAGAGATCTATCTGGGTGTGGCTCAAGTCTTGTTCTCTTTTCTAACAAGAAAACAAAACAAATGCATTCAACAATATATAACGACTGAATTATTTATACGCAATAATTTATTAAGAAAGGTCGAAAAAATGCAAAACGCTGATAAATTTTAGATAAAAATTACAATTATTATAAAATTTAAAAAATTAAGTAAAACGAAAAATTAATTATATAGAATAATAGTACTCGGTCACGCGTTGCAGTAACTCAATCTGGTTTGCGTATGTTGCTGTTACGTTCAACATATGGCGCTCCCGTATACTATTTAGTACAACGTGTGTTGCTGTAATGTCCAACAGATGCCACTGTATCCAAAAGATGGCGCTGTTTTTCAAAAAAAGAAAGTTTTCATATGTCAAATGTGTGACATCTATGTAATTATAGGTATAAATTCGAATGCAACGTTGTATCAAAATTTCAAAGCAATCGGAGAACTTTTGGAGTCTAAAGATTTTGAATAAACAAACATTACGTTTGTATTTATATAGATTACAAGAAGTTTGTTTCTTTGTTTTTAAGGCCACCAACTGTTCTAAGCGTAGTGCTTATTTATATATTAGCGAATTGTTATTATTCATAACAATAAACTTCAAATGATACTTTCACCAATTCTCAGATAAGAATTTGGCGCTTCCGAGATCATAAATAAAAGAGATTAGAGTCATGAAGACAAAACAATCAAAACGTAAACCTTTAACCGTGAAGGCTCCAAACTGTATTTTTCAGTGCAGAAATGACGTTAGTTATTTTTTTACATCACATGAAACTATTTAATTTTGAATGCAAAAGCAAATTATTTAAAAATAAAACATTAAAAGTAGGTACTTCTGATTTAAGTTTCAATAAAACTTCTTTAGAAATTATATTTCTCATTAAAAAATCTTGAATCACACTTTTCAAACTACAAGCATTTATAACAGAATTTACCCAAAATTTTGAAGAAGTGAAAAAATAACTGCGCTTGCCTGTCTAATGCTATTAATAGCAAATGTGAATATTTAATACGGTATAGTGCGTACTACTATTTAATAACTTTAAAGAATAGCTTCTGTTGCTACATTGTTACAACACCCATTGTTACATGTCTATATTAGAAAAATTTATTTCTCAAACAATGTCACCATCGGGATACGAACCCCAAATCTTTCCACTATCGCGGCGGACTGAGTTACATTACTCCACAGTGAGTAGTATATTAATAGCAATAATTAATTTAAACTAACATACACAGAAATCGCTAATAATTTTCAAAATACAGCTCTGGTGCAACCATACTTATAAAACATCTACCACACAGAGCGTCTACAACAAAATAAAATAAAAAGCAGCTTGTATATTTTGTCCGCAGAGAGCGCGGGATCTTATCTAGCCGCTAGCGTAACGTCTATCACGTTGGGAGGATGTTCTAAAAATACTAAATAGTAAATTATTACCTTTTATATGTTGTGTGTCTATTGTTGTTTCTGTAACGTTAGGTTTTATAGACGACTCAACACAGCATCTACTGGACCATTTCTACGGGGGAGGAGCACGAGGGGAAAGAAGCACACACGTGTCTTGTCTACCTTTGGCGGTGAAAACAATTTATTATTTGTCTAAATACATGAAACATGATTATCGATTTAAAAGGTGCTAACCTGATACCGGAAAAAGAAAGCATAAAGAAATTTGACAGAAACCAAGAG
Organism: Xanthostigma xanthostigma; assembly: GCA_963575645.1. Lineage (NCBI taxonomy): Eukaryota > Metazoa > Arthropoda > Insecta > Raphidioptera > Raphidiidae > Xanthostigma > Xanthostigma xanthostigma. Next base: position 32,110,440 of record OY754468.1, on the reverse strand, counting down.
TTAGAAATATGAGCCAAAAGCAAATATGAACTAGCTAAAAAGTTTTATGAGAAATATATTAGGTATCTGCACACAAAAATCATGTTATTTTAAAATCAGAAAAAGTGCATTTAATTATGTCACTATAAGAGAAATAGGTTTTTGCGATTTTTAAAAACTTCCCATTTTTTTATAAATTTTTTAAAAAAGAACTGATGCATTTTTTTCACAAAGTTTAATAATTACCTTTTTGGGTTTCGTGATTAGTTTTGACAATAATTTACCTGTTATTATTTTATTTTTTATTTATGACTAGCGGCCCGGTCCGGTTTTTTCGTCAACTTACGTTGCAAAACTGATCTCCACGAAAAGCGCTTTAATTTTAACGCAATATTATAATAAAATATATTATATAAGTATATAGTTTACTCTTTTTTTTAACAGTGCGTAGAAATCAAATAGACGAACAAATATTTCGAGTAACCTTTTTATCAAAACTCAAAAATATAAGAGAAACAGTTTTTCAAAGTTTTATTAAATTTTATCAAATTGTGAGGTCGATCCTAGTATTATGTCATTATCAAGTATTTACAGAAATTGTTCGAAGTTGTCCCTGTTTTATTGGGCGCTGTGAATATTACGGTAGCAGAGCTCAGAAGTTTGTAGATCGAAACAACGCTCTGGCACCTAGGAACACTTTTCAAACCTGTCAAACACCACTCCTCTCTCGGAGTATACGAAATTAAATATAACGTCAGTAGTACATGAAAACGGAATTATTTTTATAAAAAACTACACACAGAGCAACTAAAGAATAAAATTCATTTTATTTTTTGGTTCAATGCGTTATCTATTTCTGACAGTTTTAAAAATATATCCCCAATGTTACCGTTATTAAAAATAAATCACATGCCATAAATCTGCAAACGGCGTGGATCTTCGTTTTCTAGTCAGGATTTTATAAATGGATATTGGATTTCAGTGCGCCATCTGATGCACATTATAATTTTAATGTGACGCTAATATCCTTACGATATCACTGTCGAGTGTCGTTGTATGCTTAAAAATGGTTCTGAAATATATTTTATTTAAAATCCGCTGTACACGATATTATAAATTACACCGAGTGGGTGGAGTAGTGGTGAGAGCACTAGACTAGCATTCGGAAGGTACTAGGTTCGAATCCCGGCGGGAGCAGATGCATTATTATTATTATTATTAATAATATTAACAGAAATTCCGTAAGGAAATCGTTTTTAATTCCACAGCCACCTAATGATTTACAATCTTTTTAGTTGTATCACCTCAAAATGACCTGTTCGATGTCTTTACTCCTTCTTGAAATGACTTTTTACGAAGTAGTATATTACACCACAAGGGCAGAAAGTTTGAGATTCTTGCACTGCGCGTCATGATGCCCGAGACGAAAGTTCGGGCTTTCAAACTGTCAGCCCGTGTGGTGTATACTATTTTTCTTTATACCTCTGTCGATTATTAATTACGTTAATTAATTAAATAACATAAAAATACAGATAAATTCCAAGCAGCTTTGAGGTTATAAGTAAAAACACGAATGGCAGCTGTTCGCGATTATTGGCTGACGGCAGTCTCATGGCGCGGTGACATGCATGATAACTATTTTTCTTTATATAGCCGGTCGAAAGTACGTTATACTTCCGGCATCAATATTAAGGCAAAAATTGGTTGCCTGTAAAGTTGGTTTACGGACGATAGGTTTACGTGATAACGTCGTAAAGAAACACTGAAATGCGTACAAGCCGACGCTTGGGCCGACGTGCCTCTCTATCGCTTATACCGCGCTCTCGCTTGCACGCTCAAGCTCAGGCGGAACGTGACACTTTTTCGTGCGTGCAGCCGGTGTCTCATCAATTTATAAGACGTTATCACGTCAAAAGTTAAACGTGCGTGTAATCCCACCAATTGTTAGACTTTCTGCCTTAAAATTGATACCGGAAGTACGTACTTTCGTCCGAGGTATGAAGCAAAAATAAATTAAGGTCCGCGTACTGCAATTGATCGATTCGGTGAGCGTTCGGCTTAACTTGACTTGCATCGTGTGAATCCGTCATTAGAACTTAAACTAATTATGTTCCAGGCAACACGGTACTTGTGCTGAAGTTTTCAAAGATTAATTTAGCTCGTAGTTAAAATTTTTAGCGTTGTAAGTTTTAACTTTAACAAAATTTAATAACCCAGTAAAGCATGCACCGGATCAAAGAATATTTAATAATTAGTTTAAATTATAACGTTGATTATAAATGGCAAACTCAAGAGCACGATGCGAAAGAAATAGAGACTATAGACGCTCGACAATTGAGGTCGTTAGCGTCTATAACAAAATCTAATTTAAAAAATGTACATCGATTTATGTTAACTATTTTGGAGGTAAATAAAAATGCAAGGTCAATTATTTTTTTTATCCGACAAATGCTAAAAGACTTGGCTTTTACTTGTTACAAAAAATTAAGGTATATTTAAAAAATTGGAAATTAACCCTGTAAAAATAAAATGAGGAATTCATACTAATCAAGTTTACCAAAACGTTCTGATGCATTTGATAGCATCATCGGATTTGAAAACAGCCCAGGGTATAACAATGCCATTGTTTGTAAGGTTTATTTACAAGTTCAAATAAATAAAATTATCGACCAATTTTCTTCAGACCATAGGTATAGGCTGTGTGCACGAAGCCTATTAGCGCCGCTAGTGAGTAATAGAGAATTATTGAACTAACTTTTTATGAAAATCGTGACATGTTTCCAAGGTGATAAGTCAAAAACTTTAGTTGGCCATGATGTGTCAAAAAAAATGTAATGAGGAAAACTGATGTTAATTTGTTTACCCTGACAGCGGAAGTCAAATCAGGGCGCCAATGGTCTTTATTTTACTTAAATCGCCATCAGTGCAACAGCCCGGACCACAACAAGCATTTCCAGATCGCTTAGTTTTCCTATGTTTTCTTTGTAATTAAAAAACTTTATAAAATTATAACTACTTTCACTTTTAATAAACATTGCTCACTGACATACAGAAAATTGGAGTTCGAAGTTTCCCCTAGTGCTCACCACAAACGCTGGCATCGAAAAATTTGATACTCCGCTTCCGTGCACATAGCCCATAGGTATTGACAAATTATATAAAAATATAAATCAAAATAACAAAGATTTGAATTTATTTACAAGTACCCAGTTTCCGGGTTCTAATCTGTCTCAGAGACTGGCGAAAGTATCAATCGGATTAATATTTACTATCAAGATTAATAAAATGAAAAAATGAAAAAATGAAAAACAAGCTTTTATTAGTTGTTAATAAAAATAAACTAAAAAGTTAACAATAATTCTATTCTGATTAGAAATAAGTCGTTTCATTCGTACTTATCACAGTCTCAAGTTTTCAAATAAAAGCGTGTTAAATCGTCTTTTATTTTTCCCTTGTTTCTCTTGATTTGCATCCGGACAAAACCGGATCGGTCAGTTAGTTATTATAACATCGTATTGTTATCGGAACTACATACTTATGCAAAATTTCAACTCCATCAGACAACGGGAAGTAGTTAAAAGTGCAATTTGCAACCGGGCGAAAGCCGGAACGGTCAGTTAGATATTATAATATTGTATGGTCATCGGAACTACAAACGTATGCAAAATTTCATCTAAATCGGATAACGGGAAGTGGGTCAAATTTAACTTGCAAGTTTTGATTTCAGACAGACCGACAGACACCGGGACTGATGAAGCTAAATAAAAGCTTGTAAAAAAAGATAGCATTATCGAGGTCGAGGGTTAGAGAAAACAACAGATTGATGAAGCATATAATATAACATGTTTTAATTCCGCCGTTTAAATAACACATAAAAGTCCGAACACAAATAGGATATACATTGTTATATATAGTTGGATATATACAGTGAAACTTTCAAGTTAACGGAACATTTATCTTAATTTTACAGATCTCCATTCCTGAGGGACTTTTCTTGATTAAGTTTTTTACTTGCCACTTGCATTAGTTCCAACCTTCAGGACTATTTACTGCAGATGTTTTTTTAAACAGAAAAAATAAACAAAAAAAACTTTAATTCACTGTCAGCTGCGGTAAAACAAGTTAAAAAGTAAATTTGTCGACATTTTAACTTTTTGTTGTAAGTAATTGCAATTGCATATCTATGAACTTAAAGCTATTTATTCTGTTATGGATTAATATGCATGCTTTATCGTACTACTGTAAATCAAGTTTTCACAGTTTTACTAAAACATAATATATTTCAAAACAATTCCAACTTCAATAATTATAAACAATGTCGGATTAACCTATAAGCAAATTAAGCAATTGCTTAGGGCATAACGTCTCAGGGGAAACCAAGAAGCACAACTCAGAAACGAAAACTACCTCACTAAACCGTGTCAACAATTTTTTTTTCTTTTTGTCATGTTCTCAAAAATTTGATCTATACTGGTATGTCTTTAAAAGTATACTTAAAAGTTAAAAATAAAAAATAATTTATTTTTGAAAATGAAAACAAAAAACATTGTTTCTTAAGGGTTCAATTTTTTAAATTTTAAAGTTTTGAAACTTTTCTCTATTAATTGTATAAAAGTGCCTATGGTTCGATTTTATAGACAGCCAAATTTTCAATGAGAGCATTGATTGTAAAATTCAATTTTTTTTCTAAAAATCTATGCTTTTTAACTTGTTTCTATCAATTTGCATTTTTTTATAAACTGAACATATTAGAGATGGGGCACATGAGCGAGAAGGGCATCAAGGAGTCTTAATCCGGCACTGATTATAAACAGGTTCGTACTATAACGCCGGGACATCAATCGAAGAAACATTTTTTCGAGATTGTGATTTTTTCACACGCATATAGTTCGTAATTATTTAAATAACTTTCAAAACATAGCATACTGTTTGCTACGTTGTTAAGAAACACCCATTGATTGTTACATCGCTATATTATAAAAATTTATCAATCAAACAACCGTCGGGATACGAACCCCGAATCTTTCCACTAACGCGGCGGACTGAGTTACATTATCGTACAGTGACATAGCAACATCAATCAATCATTTTTTCACTGATCTCTTAAAACTGACTGATCTCTTTCGATTAGGATATGTAATTATGCCAGCAGTCCGGCTCGGCTTCGCCCGGATTTGTAGATTGCCTATTAAATAGGTCGTCACGGAATTTTCTGTAATGGAATATTATTACCCGACATTGCCCGGGAATAACAGAATAATGAGAGAGAGAGAGAATAATGAGATATAGTCCAAAACCAATCCATATATTTTAGCTCGGTATTCGTGGAAATCAAAAAAATCTCTGTACGTCGTGTGAAGTCAGAAGTCGAATGACTAGAATTGGCTGTTTCGCAGCTTATTTGTACCGGTAACATATAACACAGGCGCGGGAGGAGAGAGAATGTCGGTCTTCCTTGATATCACGTTACGATTTTGTATGCCAAAAAAATAATTCAGTTTGCGATAAAATAGTGAAATAAAACATAACCTATCAATACGAAGAATTTTATATATAAGCACAGATAAGAAAATTAGTAAAAATATGTTCCATCCAACTATTAAACTAAAAGACATGCACATGGCTGTATCTCTTTCGGTTTATTAGCTAGTGGCATTCAAAATGTTTCAAAATTTAAATCGAAACAATATATAGCAGTCATGTCAAATACGCGGGCCGCATGCAGCCCGCCAATACATAGATTGCGGCCCACCGAGACGTTAAAAACACATTAAGTCTAAGGCCGTGTTCAGAAGAGGCGTTTTATGCGCGAGTCCACTCGCGCGTTTCAATTTCTATTGCGTCCAGATAGCGAGTTTTACGCGCGTTTCTGCGGTGAGCTCGGTGTGGCGCCAGTTACAAACATGGACTCGGAAACAGCGGTTGTGTTGTGGCTTGCATACCCTCGATCGAAACATCGCAACGGACTCGCGCGTAGTACTGGACGCAGCGATTGGCAACCGAGTATCTCGACTCACGTGGCGCTCGCGCGTAAAACGCGCGAGTCGAGAGTCCCGCTCATTGCATACGTTTTACGCGCGAGTTAGGAAACGAGGGTAGGCATCTGGACGGGATATATGTAGCTCTAGTATCTCGAGTACGCACGAGTGTCAACGCGCGAGTGGACTCGCGCGTAAAACCCCTTATCTGAACACAGCCTTATATAATCATTCTAGCAATCGTATTTTGTTAATATTTTTTAACATTAAAAACATGCGGCCCCAACTTAGTACAAAGTAGATAATGTGACCCGCAATTTCATATGAGTTTGACATGCCTGTTCTATAGGAACATTAGGTACCTATGTTCCAAGCAGCCAGTAAACGGTAACGAAACCGTCTCCCGCATCTGCAGTAGCTAAAACGAAACTGTTTATACCGGTTTTGAAAGACGTTTTAGCTACCTGCGCATGACGGTGACGGTTTCGTTACCGTTTGCTGGCTGCTTGGAACATGCCTATTACTAATCTGCATTTTTCTTTTGATAATTTAAATGAAAAACCTTTTAATGTCTAGTGGAGCATTAAGAAACTTTTATAATGACGTGTCATAATATTTAAATCTAACATAAATAAATTTAAATGCCGGTTAAAATGATGGGAAATTTGAGACTTTTTAGTAACGTTAGTAATAAAATAATCGTTTTAGTGGTCAAATCACCGGCCAAAGACTGTTTATTATCATAAGCTGCTGTTGAATTGTACACGAACGTAAATTATACCGAATTAACATTTACAACGCGTGATTATCTCCACTTCAAATGTCGCATTTGATTTAAAATGCTTCTTAATAAACGCAATATTATTCGAACTTGTTAGCTGATTCAACGTTTATTAAAACCTTTTTTAAACTCAAGTTAAAATATGTATTATGACAATATTTATGGTTGACTCGCGGTCCCGTCCGGTTTCACCCGGGTGTAAAAGAACGAATGGGGAAGGGAGGAACATGAGGACACACATTCATCTTAGTTTCCCGAGATGAATGTTGTGTCCAAATTTCACGATGATCGGAGTTACCGTTCAAAAGTTTTTGTCGATAAAAAGCAGTATTTAAATTTTTTTTAACTAATATTTTTAAATTAATTAAATAAAATTAAAATAAATTTAAATGTAAGCCTTAGAAGAAAGCAATGTAAAAAATAAAAAAAAATAAATAAAAATATATTCGGCCAACGTGGGGCTCGAACCCACGACCCTGATATTGACAGTCGCATGCTCTACCGATTGAGCCACCTGAGGTTGGGTTCTCACAATGCTAATCTGAGTATATCTAGTTAGTGCATTTCACATGAATAGAAGCTTATTTTTGAGATACATTTTGCAACATTTTTCATTAAAGCTCCGCTCCTTATGGTCGTAGCGTAATATTATATAGCCTATAGCCTTCCTCGATAAATGGGCTATCCAGTAGTTACTGAGATTAGCGCGTTCAAACAAACAAACAAACTCTTCAGCTTCATATATTAGTATACATTAAGTAATTTCATGTTATAATAATTTTCGCTAAATTCAATAGCTATCTTACTGGTTATTAAGGCAAATTGGACCCGCGCCAAAGACGCAAACCTAGGAGGGGATAATCAGCAATGCGATTATCAAAATATCAACCAACAAAATCTTGAGGGCGCAAAATCAGAATTTCTCTTTTGAAGCGGACGAGCATAACGTCACACTTGAAGCGGTAAGGCCTCACCAATTGATTTTACTACTCATAAAATTTCCGTACCGGGCTTTATAACTCAAAATCGTTTCTTAAGGAGTAAACTCCAAAAAGTTTGAGAACCACTGCTCTATAAAATGACCCTGAATACTGTGTGACCCAGTAATTCAACCCCCGCCGTGTATATATATCATGTGTTTGTGAGTAAACATTAAATTCGAACTTTCCACATCCAACAAACTCAACTTGCGTACAGTTTTAAATACAATCTGATCTTCGGAATCCAAATATTAAAGAGGTATTTGACTTTGACAAATATTCTGGCTTCCGTCCAAAACTACAGTTGCAGGCATTCTTCATCAACACTGACACTGATACCAACTTTTGTAAAAACTCTAGTTTGAGAATAAACTACGGAAACATAAATTCTATATTATACTGAATGGCCAAAATTGATTAAAAATTTTATGCTTTCATCCTTCCCCGTACTGTCTTTATAATCCGTCTGGCTTTGTCCGGGTGCACTCGAGCTATAATTAAGTAATACATTACCACTCACTTCGCTCGTCTGTACGATTTTATAATTAACTGTCCGTGACTTATTAATATACAGTAGACCCTCTTTAAGTCGAAAAACTCGAAAAAATGTTTTGGTTCCTTTCCTTCGAGCCCCAAAACCTCCATTACTCGAAATCTCAACCCTCTATAGGTCGAAATAATCATTGAATCCCTATAAGCCATTTCGGTACATTATTTTCCCTCCATAACTCGAAAAAATAAATTGGACCTCTGTATCTCGAACATAGCAACTCAAAATTAGTTAGAATGAATCTTAACCTCTACAAGTCGAATATTTCCTAACAAAATCCGCCGGAGTGGAAATCCTTCATAAGTCGAAAACTCTATAACTCAAAGGGCGTCTCCCTTGCAGTTCGACTTACAGAGGTTGTACTGTATTTCAAATCACGTTCGACATAAACTTGACTTCAATCCAACTTGGTTTCATTTCAATTTAAACCCGGATGAAGCCGAACCGGGCAGCTAGTATAGTGCTAAACCTTTCTCAAGCGAATGGTAAAAACCGCATTAAACAGTTCGCAAGATTAGCCGGCCAGACACCTTATTTTTTAGCATCAGAATTTATGTTTAGATAGAATGCGAAATTAAGTTTTTTCTTACTACTTTCTTAAAAATAACTTGAGTTTAACAGATTTTAACCTTGGACAAAAGACGCTAGATTTGAAAACTGAAAATTCGCATTCGTATTCGCGTATATATGTGTCTAAAAATTGACATTCGTTACATCACTTGTACATAATACGGACAAGTGAATTTTTAAAGGAAATGAAGATCGTTTTGTAATAGGCCTGTATAACGTGTGTGTGCGTTTATGTGTAGAGCGGACACTCGTGGTAATCTGGCTAAGATCATCCCGCATATTCTAACAGCGACCTCTCTTCTTGGTCATTTGATCCCCCCTCGGAACGTGACGCTGTCTAACTATATTGTATGTTATACCAGTATGGTCTCTATACGATATACCTAATATTATACTGTATAAACTAGAGATGAGTTTATTAGCTACTTTCAAGTAACAGGTACTTTGGCGACTGCGACTTCCAAATACCTGTGATTTTTAACTGCGACCCGTGATCGCTGGTAACCTATGCGCATGCAGTGCAGATAATATATAAGCGACCAGCGTTCGCCGATCACTTGAATGACTATGCACGTGCAGAGCAGAGATGTTAATATATTGATTTCAGCGAACAGTGATCACAGGTAAAATATCGTTCGGTGCTAAAACAGCCCATGCACAATATTATTATGTATTAGTATAACATTACACCTAAAAAATGCATGTAATGATGCATTATTGAAAGGTACGACTAAGTTATAAGTATATAAAGTACATATTTTACATTAGTGATCACAAATCTTTATTAAAATGGGTAATACATTTAGTTAAAAAAAATTTCCCCGTAAGTTTTATAAATTATACTGGGTCCCTTTCAACAATAGGCAATTCAGGGATAATAAAATATACACATAACGAAATTGATATAAATTATTTATTGAAATAAATAAAAAAAATTCATTATTAAAATATAAAATTATAAAACAAATAACATCCTCAAAAATAAAACAAAATTAAATTCTAGAATTGGTAACCAATTTAAAAAATAAAAAGAAATAGAAAATAATTACTATTTTTATTATTATTTAAGATGTTTCCAAATAATAGCGAGTAGCGACTAGCGAATAAGTCACCGGTAGTGAAATAGCGCATGTGATTATTATATTTTCGCTATAGCCGCTGGTTGGTAACAGGTAGCTATTCTGAAGTCACTGCAGTGAACCGTGAAATCCAAATATTAGCGACTAAGTAACAGGTAGTGAAATATCACTCATCTCTAGTATAAACTATACATCACGGATTCATTGTACCAACTGGCCTGCAAGCAAAAATGAGTATACCTACTACAATAATAATATTATTATTGAAATAAATTAACAAATTTGCTATGTGCAATTGCTTGGAAGGGAGACGCTGAGCGACCGTGCGCGCTTAGCGGCGAAAGCTGACATTTTTACGGCACATAAAATTTTTTATAACTGTTTTTAATTTTCTAAACTTTGAATCTTTCTTGAATAAAATATTTACAACAATTTAATATAATATAATATATATACATTTACATACTGAATAGATACTAATATTATTGAACTATTTGATCACAGTTTTTATAAATTTTTCAACTTTTCCTTTTTTTTTAATTTGGTTTGAAACTTTGATGTTGCACATTAATTTTAATTCACTTTTTACTAGTGATCGGTTAATGGCTACTATGCACCCTTGACGTCAGCGTTGTTTAAATAGCTTTGCAAATGGAATCGTTGAATGTTACTCAGATTTTTTTATCTTGGTTCAATTTGACGTACCTATACATATTTCAACGGCATGACTTATGCATAACAAAAATGCGATGTAAAATTTCATGCAAGTACTCTATGGAGTTAATTAATAAATACTTTATTGATAAAAACAAAATTGAGGCAGGCACTTGGACAAAATTACCTACCTGCGATTTTTCTTAATAATATATAATTTCAAGGACACGTGACATGTCTGATTATTTTTAATTTTTAGAAGGGCTTTAAAATCACATTTTGCTGAGAGGAAAAGTTTAATTCGTCAGTGGTCCTACTAATACAATGGAATCCAAAAAACAAAATATGAAATAAACGGACATATGAGTGAATGAATGAAATCAGTCGATAGAGCTTTCTGTTATAGACAGATATTATTTATCTGTACGGCGTATGTGGATTGAATATTAATAAACTTGGTGAGATAGAGATTCGTTGCAGTGCGATATATTATTAGAAACAAGTCCTGCGTATTAATGTGGTTGTGTCACAACATGAAGACTCGTACATTGGATAATCCATGCATCTAATGAAGATGTAATGCTATATAAGTATTTTATCTAACTATTCTTTTAATAACAATTACAATGTCCCAGACCTTTCCACAGATAATGAATCTGTTCCAAACAGACGCCGCTCACACTAATGGACGGATTAATTATAAAGTCGAAAAGGTTAAAGCCTTTGGCCCTCTGTAATAGACGGCGTATTCTGATACATTTGTATAAAATTTTAATGTTATGAATTTCGAATCTCAATCTACAAAATGTCGCTCATCTTCACGATGCCATTCACTGTTAAAGTCTAGCAAATTGAATTAATTCCACAAAACCACTTCCTAATCTATATATATATAAAATTCTCGTGCCACAATTGTGGCCGCGCTAATCTCCGAAACCACTGAACCGATTGAAATGAAATTTTGTAAATGTGTCTTGCCTGGTCTAACTTACACTATATAGGATAGTTTTTATATTATTTTGTACAAAATTACGGTGTTTGTGAAAAAAAGCTGTTGTAACGACGTCTGATGAAATTTATTCAAAGCTATTAGTTCAGAAGCAAACAAAAAAAGACTGTTTTGTACCAAGTAGTGTCATCTGTTAGAATTCGCTTAAAGTTATTAGTTCAGAAGTAAATCTGGTAGAATTTACTTAAAGCTATTAGTTCAGACGCCGGACCGCAAACGAAATACATTTTGCAGAATGATATCTATCGCACCCCCGGGTGAAACCGGGACGGACCGCTAATCCTAATATCATAAAATCATCAACAAACGCTAGAAGTTTCACTTCTAAGGCGCATACTTTTTTAACAATGCTTTCGGCAACCCAGCATAAGGCTTTCAATACTTGGTACTGGGGTATAACCGCGCTGTTTCAGTTATTATCAATAATCTAATAAGTAAAGTAAGACGAACCAATAGATGAAAGGTTAATGAGCTCGATAGAGCAACGATATTTGGAATACGTTACATATTTGATCCATGCAATGAGTTTTGGCCCATTTCCAGGAATAGTAAACTTGTGCATGAGTTTGATGTTATTTACTCTGAAGCTGTCTCTGTCTCTCCTGTCTCTTTTTATAACGTCGCCCAGTTGCATTTCCTTAATATCTACGACCACAACACTCACAAGACAAAATGGCCACTGTCGATTTTCTTATATTTTTTTACACATTTAAAGAGAATTTTTTTGATGTTTCATTTTAGCTCTCTATGTGGGCTGTAATTTTGAGAATGCAGCGAAAATTCGTTAAGGAAGTAAGAGAAGCACGCTCTTTTCAATTTAATATAATATGATCTTTGGTGCGGCCTATAGTTGGCGCATGAGCTGCAGCTTATTAGAAAGAAATAAGGGGAGGAAAAGAAAGAAGACGCAGCTGTCAACCGTACTGTTTCAAATACAATGTGAAATAAACATTTACTTATATTATAAATTAAATAGCTATATTATAGTTTGTTATCTTCAGCATAAAGTAGTGTTGATCCAATCCACCTTTTGACCAGCTTGAGGCCCTGAAGATGAAAATAAATTTTTCGAAACGTTGGCCACTAGCGTAACATTGGTAAAGCTTATTTATGATCATCAACCAAAACCTTTCTTCATAGTTCGTTATACGAATTCATTTTTGAAAGTAAGTATTAATAATTAATTTAATAATGTTACACATCATTGTGCGACTACTGTAAGACTCGCTAATTTTTTATATTTCTATTTTATATTGTGGCATTATTTACACAGACCAGAAGTATACTTTAAAATACTTTTCAAAAAACTTATCTGAATTTCAGTATCAATTAATATTTTTAAATTATCATTTTTAAAAATAAGACTAGTCGAACTACATTTCTGCAGTCTCCGTTGTTCTCAAGCACAGTTACTGAGGCCACATTGCCAATGTCGCAAAAAAAATTACATTAGACAACTAAATCACTGTTGTAATCCACGAAGGGTGCTCACTACAAAAACCTTATTATTGGTCATTAATTTTCCTTTACTAAAAATCTAGCATAAGCCTCTTTATCTTGTAGCCGCAAATGTATTACACTGCGCGAGAAAAGTTTTAAATCGATATCTTTCAAGTATAAGTTGATATCTTAAAAGAAATAAAATATATTGACTCCGATATCAATTTGTACAGAGAAATGTAGCCGACCAATTTCTTTATAGGAGTCGGATATCTTTCTTATTTTATATATTTTGTACATAGTTTAAACTAAAAGAGTTAGAGAGCATAGTTTTAAAGTAGATTTCGGCAATTTATGTTACCATTGAAATACTGACTCTAGCAAAACTATGATGTGCTGCTCTAGCAAATCCAGCAAACTATCCGCAATATACTGCAGAAATATAGTTGCTTATCTAATAAATAAGTTTCCGTACAACAAATTGTCAGCTTTATGTCAAACTAATTGTGAATTACAATATGTCCGTCTATTTATAATTTACTTACTTAAGTCCATTTATACTTTATATTTAACGTCTGGGTAACAAGTCTACAAAAACGTATTGATCGTCATCAAATAGTGCAGATAGTTGACTGACTTCGATAACGCTTACACAGCACAGTTCCGCTTGCAAGGAATGTTAAACTTTAGATGAAATCGTAGAACCGGGCATAGACCAATAAATGAATACAATTTAGCAAAGCAACAACGATTGTCGATTAGTCCTCATTTCTGACACAAACTATTCCACATTCTTCATTTAACCAATTTAGTCATGAAACTGACTATTTATATATATCGTTTGCGAATTGAATGAAACATATTTCATTTTCCATTTTCGTTCTATGTATTCGTTCCAACTTCCTATTTGTCCAGCGAACTATTCTTGCATTGTGCCGCAGTCAAACTACACAGTACACACACATACATATCTTGATCATTTATCATTGTAATCGGAACCTTTGACTTATCACACAATCATAACAAAAACTCGACCATTAGCAAATGTTCTTCACGATATATGTTTAGCCTAAAAAAAGTCGAACTTTGAAATTCCATCTCAAGTAATATAGCGTTTGTGTCTATTGTCTGGCCGATGCCATCCAATAAATATAATATCTAACTTGATATGGGGATGTTTAGGTTGATTAACTATACAATAAGTCATTATCAATTAATTATCTAATGTTGCCAAAGAAAATAAATATAGTTTTGACAAGCGAATGAGTATTATTTCTAAAACTTAATACACTAATATCCTATAGCTTGCGCGCTTCGTGCGTCTCGAGATATCCTTGTAAGATATACTGCCAGAATATCGATCGAATTGCTCGAGATATCGCAAGCAACTTCACGAGAGAAAAGGGAACCAATCAGAAACTCGGAAAGCCGGCTGTCTACATGAGAAGAAACGGCAACTTAACTCTTGAGTTCTCCTTTTTTCTCTTTTAGATAATAGATGTGCGATCTCAAATATCAGCAAAAAAAACAATTTTTTAGATTTTTAACCGTAATACTTGATCCTCACAAGCTTCATCCTTTCCTACTTTTTCTGACTTAAATAAATTTTGTATTTCAACGTAGAAGAAATTGACATACAGTATAATTCATTAAATATGACCAATTGTAGTAAAAGTTTGGTTTTCATACAAACTTCTAAGACAGTTGGAACGGTTACAGTGACTCCGCTTATATTAATATAAATCTTATAATGACGTATTTTTGCATTTTAACAGACATACAGACAATATTTTCTTAATATATTTTCCCGTCTAGGTAACTACTCAACTCAAACCGGCATGAAAATTAAATCGTAGGAATTGAGTTACGACTCAATTTAGTCAATAAAGTTTATTCTTTTTCTTATTATCCCCTGAAGTGTTAAATAATCGGTTGACGTTTTTATTGTTTTGTGATCAGAACTGCTTAGGATTCAAGTTTAACTTCAGTTTCTGCGTAAACACTTATAATAATCAGTTGAGGCATTGAGCAATAATAATTATTTATTGTACACCGCAGAGTCCAACCTTCAGCCTAAAGCTACATAAAACTCTTGTTTATTGTATGATTTCTGCCTTTTGTTATGGCTACAAGACTCGCCCTCTATTGTTATAATTATTAATGTGATGCTAACTTCACAAGCTTTGGGTTACTGCTAATCTATACACGTCAGTGTCCAAGATATTTATCTTACGAATGTTATCGACTCTGATGCGTTCTTTGGGCACTGCCGGATGTGAGAGGCTTCATCAACTTCACAATGCCATACTGATACATTACATTAAAATGTTTTTTTTTTTATTTTTTGTAAATAAACATGTTAGGTTCTTGGGGTCAGAATTATTAGCGAATTTAGTCCATAATGATTAATTTTTTTTTCTTGTCTCGAGTGGCGGTTTTTAAGCTAAAGAATACAGTCACAGTGTATGGTGTATTGCCCAGCTACCATAAACAAATTTTGATCAGTTTTAAATAAACTTTA
The DNA here is from genome assembly GCA_963575645.1 of Xanthostigma xanthostigma. Lineage (NCBI taxonomy): Eukaryota > Metazoa > Arthropoda > Insecta > Raphidioptera > Raphidiidae > Xanthostigma > Xanthostigma xanthostigma. The sequence goes on along the minus strand of OY754468.1, from coordinate 32,094,899 downwards.
CATATACCTATAAGCTATGCTTTTGCTGTTTGTAGTGTTTGCGATCATTGATTTCATTGGAAAATAATATTATTGATGGTGAGGAACCCTAGACGCGCGAGCCTAACTAGTATTTGTTCAGTTTTTATTATTTTTAGGGTTCAAAATAGGGTACAAAATTCTTAATACACAACACGTACGTCAAAAGAAAAAGAGAAGCCCTTATAGCATCACTTTGTTGTCCGTCTATCAAGACTCTTGGGAATCTTAACCTATAGGGTACTTCCCGTTGACTTAGAATCATGAAATTTAGCAAGAAACAATGTCTTATAGCACAAGTAAAGGCAAAAATCCGAAAACGGTTTTGTAGTTGCATCACAAAAAAAAAATGTTTTTAAACCGCAACGACATGCGACGCACGTACACAGTAACAGTTCTAATACAAAACAAGCGTCCGCTACCGGTGCATTTATACAGCACAATATGAGAACTCTCGCATACAGCACGGTACGACAACTAGACTATCAGATATAGCCACGAGTTACAATGCAGTTCAGTAGTTCATCTGAACTCATTGCAATTACATGCTTAGTTGGCAAAATGACCGCGACGTTTGTCGATGTATGGGGGCAACAGTTTTCTAACGGCTAAGCGGGAAACATCTTCGAGACTCGATTCCCGTAATGGACGAACTATTTACATACCTGTACGGAACCATCGATACGCGAGTTCGACTCGCACTTGGCCGTTTTTTTTTTCTGTTTCCAATACAATTCCTGATTTTATAACATAAATGAACTGTGAGTCATTTCCTAAATTACTTCTCCGAACTTCACCCAAAACCTATATCGACAGATTGCATTATTACTCTTACATAGATAATTACATCAACCCCAGTCGTTATTAAGCGCGCTTTGTCTTTCTTCAACAGATGCAGTTAAAATGAATAAGAGTAACACAATCGCGCAAACATCCGTCACTTGCGCATCATCTCTGTGTAAAACCTACCAACCCTAACATAATGCGGATGTTAGGAAGGGTCACAAACAACGGAATAAATCAGATAAGTTTCAATTTTCCTTTTAGTATCATCGTCACTTTTTTTATTAATTTTGACCGCAATACAGTCAAGATAAAAAAAGCTGTTTGACTCCTGTCACCAGTAGAGGAAGATTGCCGAAGTTTCGCTTTTGGAAATAATGATTAATTTCGTAAAAAAAATATTCTAGGCGATTTTCTCTCCACCGTAATTTATATTACAGTAAAGAAGAGCAATATTTGGATAAATAATTTATATTGTTACGTTTGAAAAATACATAAGCAAATGTATGCTTTCCCAAATACACAATGGCCCCCTTAATTTCGGATAGTTTCCAAAATTAGGAGATAATTTTTTATTTACAGAAGGTTTAGCAAAGCAACACGTCATGTCTTTTTATCGCTTTATTCGTGACGTCTTCATACGCTCACCGAAATGACTTTTTACTCGTTTTCTCAATATCGAATATAGGAATTGGAATTGCTGATCCCGTAGTTCTAAACGCCACAGCCAAGTTCCAATGCATCTTGCTCTAAAAAATCTAATTTATCATAACATTTTGTTAAACCAAGATAAAATTCAATTCAAAATTAAAATAATATATATGTTCCACAACGTCGTAGAAGAAAACAGAAATGAAGAAAAGATATCGACTCTTAATATTTTTTTTTTAAAAACAGCTTGATATTTTTTTTTAAATCTATCAAAAACGTCAAGTTATTTCTACCAAAATGTTTTAAATATTTCATTACAAAATCAACACCAAGACGATAAAAATAAATCATGAACATTTCTTCGTATTAAATATCCCGAGACTTCTTAGCATTGAATATTAAATGTTGTCAAAATAACACCCCCGTAAGGTAATCAGAAAGCAACTTTTGAAGTAACCTATAATCAGTATATCGCTGGAAGATGAATTTTAACCGAAATATATTGTGGGAAGGCAACACGTCATGTGGGTCGGGTCGATGTATCCTCGTCCTTTCTCTTGCTTCACTCTCTGTCTCTATCTATTCGCCTTCGAGAAAATAACACCAAAGAAGCTAACTGCAAAATGTAGCCAGCTATAGGTTTACACATAAAAGCGTTTGCTGAATATTAAAATCTAACCACAAAACGATTTTTCTTGATGAACTTTTATCTCACCATGTTAGTTATCAAAAGATAAATAATCTTGGACACAAATGTTCTTTGGCCTACTCAAGAATTAGGGATTTCTTATTAACAGAGCAAGAAAATTTGAGGAAGGGGAGCATCTTATCGAAATATTTTTCGTCAACAACTTCACACAAATATTTTGAGCATAAGAAATACAAGTCAATAAATAAAAATAGGCAATTAGAATAGTATCAATTTAGAGAAGCTAGTAGCATCATACCTGCGCACAAACGATTTTCGAGTCGGATGGATCTATGTTTTCTAACAAGGGGTTGTTCTATGAATATGGTCATTTTGTTGTTCGTTACTGATCAAGATGCAGTACATATACCACCTGAAAATTGCCGCTACTAATCACTTTTTTCACTATTCTTACTACGCAGATTCCCTTCACTGCTACTATCTTCTCTAAACGATACTGGTCTATTGTAACGTCACTCCTCCTTTAGTCATATTACCTCTTTGTTTCTGTGAGATGACAAACTGGAGATACTACGACAACGGCCAGCTCAGGGAGTATTTGTACCGGTTTACAACTTATTACCGAATATGTTGTACGTTTTCCTCAAATCCTTTTGCTGTTTTTTCCCCGAAAAGGATTTCCTTATCGCCTTTTTAGCATACAATACAATTGTAAACTGTTCAACGATAACACCAATATAAATTACTTTCCAAAATCTCACAAAAAATAAATCATTAGCATATTTAACTTACAGAATAATACTAATATTTTCTAGTTCTCTGTCGAGCGGTGTAGCGTAGTGGTGAGAGCACTAAACTCGCATTCAGGAAGTACTGGGTTCGAATCCCGGCGAGGGCAGATGTGGCTGAGACTTTTTCCTGCTGCCTCTCGCCGAGAAACGGTAATTCCTGTACCGGCCATCTTGTTTAGGTTTTTCATGGTTTCCTTCAATAACTCCAGATAAATAGCGAAACGATATCCTATTCAGGCCATGACCGATTACCTGTCAAACTCCTATGCTAAAAAAGTAACCTACTTTATCCTAATGTTCTAAAATTCAGATGAAGGAAGGTTTGGTTGAGGATCATAAAATAAGCTTTACCAGTGTTTCGCTAGTGGCCAACGTTTCGAAAAATTTATTTTCATCTTCTAAAATTCCTTCATTTGCCCATTGCTATTGGTTAAGTCGACGTGTACGCAATGGTCTGTTATGACGAGAAACAACCGCATTATTATTACTAGTGGTAGCCCAGTGGTCAAAATTCTACTGTAATTCATTAAATTTTTAAGTTTGAACATCATTGAGGGTTCTTTTGTCATTATGTGGATTTCTTCTGAATCGAGTTTACCTGTGTTAATTCGTACACATCGTGAAGAAACATATATTGTGCACTTCTCTTCATTAAAACGGAAAGAACGATTGTATGTTTCATCACTTCCTTCCTGTATTTATATATAGATTCCTGTTCTCTAGTCAATAAAGCTGTAAAAGTAACGAGAAATTGTGTACCCGTATGTACTCGTTACTTAAAGAACCAGTACCCGTTACTTTCGTATCGTTACGTTACTCGTTACTTAAAGAACCAGTACCCGTTACTTTCGTATCGTTACGTTACTTTTCATACGACATACAATCATGTACTAACAGCGTCAAGCATGTACCATCGCATCGAGGCGCGTCGCATACGTGATACGGTATGACTTCGTTCGTATAACGTATAACCGCATCAAACGAGTCGAACTGACATGGATACGACAGATGCGAGTAACGAAACGAATTTGTAAATAACGATTCGTTACTTCGAGTCAGACGATGTACCCGTTACTCAGTAGGTAACGAATACATACGGTTTGTTACAGCTCTACTACTAATAATAATAATATTTTATTTTAGGAAACTAAAGTACAGTGTTAAAAATGTCAGGTGAATGAACATTACAGTAAATATTCATTTAAATTATAAAAAACGTTTTCCAGTAAATACATTTTCAGAGAATTTCTGAAATGTTTTACATCAGTAGCTAATTTTATATGTGTAGGCAGTTTATTAAAAATAGTTACCCCTAGATGGGCTGGGGATCTTTTGCTCAAATTTAAGCGACTATAAGGAACTCTTAGAGTGCTTTTTTAGCGTGTATTGATGCTGTGAATATCAGAACCTAGTTCGTATTTATCTTTATTTATGAAAGTATATAAAGCTAATTCAAAAATGTAGGATGATGTTAATGTAAAAATTTTGAATTTTTTACTAGTCAACGGATACATCAAATGTTCAGTTCAACCAGATTGTAAGTGAGAAATTAAATATTTTTAAAAGATTGCTTCAAAGTGGGGTGTTAATTATACCGACAAGAAAGTACTTTTTGCGGTTTTTTGTCAAAACCGACATTAACAAAGAATCATGTGGACGTCTAATGCAGATTGCTGACACGAGAGGGTAAAACAATACAGAAACAGAAGTTTGTTGTCCAAAGACGTTTACGTCATCATTCTATCGTTAAATATTAACAAAAGCACTTGCAATAAACTCCACGAACACTTTCTATACACAACTTACAAAATATAACCTTTAAAACTTCACTTAAGTTACAAGAGTTTTGTTATAATTCGTCATAATTGTACGCATTCGACTCAGTTTTGAGTTTCTATTCAAAGGTTTAATTAAAACTTACTCATTTATAAATGAATATATCTCGTAGCTCGGAACGGTTCAATGATATCTCGTCGTGGTCTTGGATACATGGTTGTGAAACTTTTCTTAAAACAATATTCGAGATTATTATACGGTTGATTACTTAATACCTTACCACTTCACTACTTTACAATGAGACAAGGTTAGTAGATTACAGAGGTTGCCTCATCCCGTTGAATAGTAGTGAGGATATAACGTCATTCGGCGGATCTGTCATTTGATTCTGTGGCAACGGCTGTTTATTATATAGTTTAACAATATTTAAGACCATCAAAAAAATAATAATTGATATTATTTGCAATAAATTAAAGTTTTAAGTTAAGAGATTTATGTAGTCCTAGTTAAAAAGTAAATAACATTTTTGATTAGGTTGTTAAAAATATTAACGATTCGCCAGCTGACGTCATTGCTGCATTTACGCTTATTGGTCAGATGGAACGTGGCAGCCTCTGTAACATACTAACCTTGGTAATACGAGATGTTCACGATCCCAATAACGTTTCAGGGGTGCAATTATTGTAGTATTATTTCCTAAACCTAAACTAAGTACTATGATTAAGTTTTTCATCAAGAAAATAACTGATTGAAAAGTAACCATACAAAGTTTATCAAGTACATAATAATAATAAATTAAAAATACGTTATTGATACCTACTAGACTGGAAGTAAGAAGCCTTAAAAAATATCAGACAGTACACAATTAACAATGCCGTAAACTTCTGTGTATCGGATATGTTAAAGTTTATCCTCAAAAATCAAGACCTCAGTTATCCAACGTATTTTTAGGGTTCCGTATACCTCAAAAGGAAAAAAGGAACCATTATAGGATCACTTCGTTGTCCGTCTGTGTGTATGTCAAGACCCTCTTTCTCAGGAACGCGTGGAGGTATCAAGTTGAAATTAATAACAAATACTCAGGTCTGATCCCTTGGAGCTGTGAAAACATCAAACTTTTAAGTCGATACAATCAAAAGATATGCCCGTTTATGCCGAATATTTTGACACTTGCAAGGGAATCAAAACCTATAGGGTACTTTCCGTTGACCTAGAATCATGAAATTTGGCAAGAAGGAATGTCTTATAGCACAAGTAAAGGGAAAAATCCGAAAACCGTAAGTTACATATAAACATTTTTTTTATTATTTAATATAATCTTAACCTAGGAATGCGAAATTGAACCAAGTCGGATTTGCGCTTCTTGTAATGTTAAATAAACGTTTGATAAATCTTTGCGTACAGTACGGAACCCTCAATGCGCGAGTCCGATTCGCACTTGGCATTTTTTTCCTCAAAAATCAAACGAACTTGTGACGTCACAGAGAAAAGGTTATGGTGTCAAACAAAATATAGGCAGATAAATAAAAAAGAGATATAAATTTACCTTCGTACTTTCCTTGTATGAATATATTTTTATAGTTTACAGCACATGAAATGCAAGAGTGTAAATGAAATTGTAAGAAAAAATCGTGCGCTATACATAGCTCGTAACATCATTTTACTTGAGAGAACACTAAAAACATAATAAAAATGTAACAGCAAAATCAGAATTAAAGATCCAATTAATCAACGAGGGTCCAACAACTGATTCGCGATAATATTTGTTAAAATTATTACTAACAAATTAAACACAGCGTTAAATTTAATAACCTTCACCATGGCACTTGGCAGTTTACTAATTTACACTCACAAGTAGGATTATCTTTACATCAATGATTAAAGATAAATAGCGATTGCGTGCGAGTATATTTTTTTTTTCAGATGTTAAATGAAAATAAGTACCCGTATTTTATTCTACAAGTGGAGTACCAACCTTGTTTTATTATATTATAAAACAAAGCTTATCAATTAAAACTTTGTTTAATTGAAACTAGGTCGTTCTGAAAGGATTTGTCGATGAGTACACTTATAAAAAAAAACTCGGGTCACAGTGCGAAACCCTGCCGACAATATAATGTATCTGCTAATACAGACAGTGTGGCTTTATTTTGTGAACTTAACTCTTTTGCTTTTGAACAAAACAAAAAATTTAACCCCTTAATACATCCCTTAAAATAATATTTTTTTTCTTAATTTCAATATTACTATGAATTTACCAAATTAAATCCACTCTTCACTAAGTAAATCCATATTTACAAGCTAATGTTTTCATAAAATTTTTAAGTCCGGTCCTGTCGGGCCGATTTTAATAAAATTTCGACAGCACATTACTAGTGGGTTAAATTTCAATTTTCCCTCAAATTTGCACCCTTTTGCGATTTTGTGGAAATGTTTAGGGTCAAATCGTCTTCTTGTTACTAGCCTACAAAACTTTGAAATTAACTCAGTAAAACTAAAATGTACAAGGTATACCCAATTAAATGGTCAGCGTATTTATTACCTTTTAACTAATAACTTTTTTTCTGAATACCTTGACTATTACTTTTACAAATCGCTTTTCTAATGTGTGTATCACGTCAAAACCAGTTATTTTTTAAATAAATTTACACCAAAAATAATTATATTTAAGAAGTTGTAAAAAGATCTGATATAATATACCTGCTTCCATAACGTGCAACATACCAACGTAACATAATAAAACGTGGATTTATTTATGTAGTAAGTTAATCATTTCTATCGTAAATGTTAAAGCAATATTTTTCAAATGCATTAGCTATATTTATCTGTCTTCTGAATTAAGCTGGTTGGATAGATCAATAAAAAGCAACCCTTAAATAGGATCCCATCCCAAATGATGATAAAAAAAACGACAACTGCAGAATACGCCTAATTCAATACATCATCGTGAATTTAAAAAAAAAAAAACAAATTGAAAAAATGTTAACCCAAGAATTAATAGGAGACTAGTAAAATTGAACCATAATCTGGATTAAAAATCAGATATTCAAAATAATGCATTTTCATCTTCTCAATGTTTCCTAACCTTTAGTCTTGGAACTACCATCGAAGTGATCTTACTTTATTTCGGCTTTAGTATCTATAATATAGGTACAAATGAAAAATTAAATGCCAGTTGAATTCTGTATATTCAAATTGATTTTTTTAACACGTAATTCTGCAGGTGAGCTACAAAGTTTTGTTTTGAAAATATATTTTGTACCAACTAAAATCCCTCGAGAACCACCGTTAGTACGTGTATCACAGTTTGGGAAAAACTGTTTTAGAACTATACTCAGTGTTGCCAGACACGGTCTCTTAAAATGCGGACCACCACCTAAATAAAGCGACAAATTAAGAAAAAAAGACGGTATAATTAAAAAAATTATAAAATGAATATAAATTACTTTTAGCGATTGATCAAATTAATTGCTTCTAGTTAGTTTTGACAGGTCCTGATTCAGACTCACTACCAAAGTCTTCATCGTGTCATTACAATAAACTATCTTTTTAAAACTAAAACATCAAAACAGGATAAATGTCAAAGTATATTGGTATAAAAGTATTGACATTAATTGAATATGTTGACTTAATGTTTAGCACGCAAGATAATTATTTTTCTGAATGTAAACAATAATATTTACATACATGAAAAACACAAAAACTATTTCGTTTAGTATAAAACTGTTTGTTGTAACAATGTTATGTAAGGGACAAGGTAGAGTTGAATACTGGCTGATGATAACCTATGAATTAGAAAATCTACTGTATTCTACGAACTTACAGGACAGAATGGATGCAGGAGCTTTATATTAATAATTCAAATAAAAAAAAAAAACAAAAAAAGATCACAAAGTTTTTTGTTAATTCAAAAAAATTTTAAAATTGTAGATTGAAAAAAAATGGGAGAAATACCTAGTGATCAACCGCTAAAACGGGAGATCTGGCAACACTGGTAACACGACTACTACTAAAATTCATCCTTTGTTATTTTGATTTATATTTTTATATAATTTTTGTCAATATATGGTCTGACAATTTTATTTATTTGACGACTACTCCTGCTACCCTAATGTGAATTATTCTACGTACAAATTAGATCAATCTATAATTTTCTTTGTAAACATGAATGAACCAATGTTTTATCAAAGGTTAGTAGGTCAACGTTTCAGATCCAGTGAAAGACTCGATTAAATGCATTCGATCTGTTCGACTGTCCTTCTATACTAACGCCTTTCTAACGTTTCACTATGTTCACGTTATGATAGAGTCGTGAGGCATTTACGACGTATAACTCAATCAGCGTCTGAGGGATGTGCCGGAATATAGAAAAACAAGACGGCGAAAGAGAAGGGTGTCCGTGAGGAAGAAAGGCAGAAAGAACGAGTGATGTTGTTGAACCCCATACAGTATATCCCCAATCCTGTCGTCGTCAGAGAAACTCGTTAACTGAAACAGTGCCTCACATATATTATTTATACAATCGTCAATCTCGCATTTTTAGTGTTCCCTAACAAAATTGGAAACACGGAACACTTATGTCTGCCACAAGCTACCAGAGCCAAACGGTACGGCATAATTAAAGCTTGCCATGGCCCAATGCTGTGGTCTAGATATGAATAAATAATTCGGATATTTATGGGTAATAATGAGGAGTCAATAGGTTATGAAGAAATGAAAGCTAGTAGCCTGATAGAATAGAATCGTCTATTTTTATATTCGATCCCTTTTTGTTTACAAAGAAAAAAATTACTTGTCCCATCCCATTTCTTTCTAAAGTGTTAATCGTAAAAATCTAAAATTATATCAGCAAGTGCATTACTTCAATATTATTTTACATTTCATATTTTACTGTTTGGGATCATATTTACGGTTTGCTTTTCTGTTTTTTTAAGTTTTGGACACTTTGGTCTTCACAATTAATTTGGTAAACCAAATGTGTTATTTAAAACGGTGTAGATTTTTGTTTAATTTTTGGAATAGCACTCCTTCATAGATAGTATTTTTGAGTTAGAACTGTATTTTTTTTACTTTATGTAAATTATACCTATAAAATTTGCATATGTCGTACGTAATCAGTCATTGCGTGCGTAAATCCGACAGATTTTAATCAATGGAAACTGTACAAATATACAGTTTCCCGTCATTTCAGGGACTGACCAAATAAAGTAACGTTTCACATACTTTCATGTTTTTTTAGTCAAGGAACGGTTGGAAGAAATTAAAAATATTAGGCAATAAAAACATTATCTAGGCCTTACACGGAATTACTGACAACGCCGATTACCTGAGACATTGCACAGATTCTAACTAGTGTCGAAACATGGAATTGGCCAATAATTATCGTTAAATTTTTGCCTGGTTACCCGTTATCGTAACTCTAAATAAATATTCCTATAAAGTTCTAAATAACGTCAAAAGTGTGACTAAGAAAGACCGTAAAATTAATTTCTGAATTTCTTCTAGCACTGTATTTGTACGGAACGCCCTTGAAATAAGCAATATCCACCCGCAAAAAGCATTGAGGCGAATTGTATTGAACAAGATGAAAGTGTGGTACAAAAAATATAGCCAGGACAAGACAAATAGGCGGCGTGGGCTAGCTTCAGTCCCTTTGGTCGTCGTCCCCAAGAATGCACAATATACTGAGTGTTAGTTCCGCACACAAAGCCGCACCAGAACATAAATGGTGCATGGAACCAGGACTTTAAACGTGCAGAACCGAAAAGTGACAGTTCATTATTAATATTAATATTATTCAAATAAATAAAATTGTCGACCAATTTTTTTCAGACTACCTATATATTGACAAAAATAAAATTATAAATCAATATTAATTTTTCATAATTTTCGATAATAATTAATTAACGTCATTCTATTATAAAATAAGTAGATATATACTAATTAATTTTTATATTTTTTAGATACAAATCCAGATCGAAACGTCATCTCTTGGAATATTAATTTATAATTTTATTTTTGTCAATATATAGTTTGAAAAAAATTGGTCGACAATTTTATTTATTTGAAGAGTTCTAATCAGACGTTTATAAAAGATTTGAAATTATTATTAATATTAGTTGGCATTTTAGTCGAGGTCAGGAGTTGGAAGTGGTACCTTTTTTCGACGTTGCTGAACACGATGGTAAGGGTCCCACAATTTTTTTTCCTCGGCAACCCCTTCACATTGGCCCTCTGCTTTCTACCCATTGGAAAAAGATTTTCAAAAATTTGAACACAACAATTTTGTAGGAAAATTAATTCTCCACAAAAATCTTCCTAATTTTTTTCTGTAAATGTGATACTTTAAGAATTACTGGCTGTAAACTGTAAAGAATTAATTTTCCTACAAAATTGTTGTGTTCGTAATATTTTATACTTAATTTTCTTCTAAGAGGTGGAAATCAAGGAAGCCAATTTGAAGGGGTTGCCGAGAAAAAAAAATATGGGACCCTTACCATCGTGTTCAGCGACCTCAAAAACGGGGAGGGGTTTCTAGATTAGCGCTGTGGCAAAAAAAGTAAAAACCCCTAAATATCCCGACTCCTAGCCTCGACTATTAGTGATGTAACGAATATCATTTTTTTGACATTTGAGAATGCGAATATTCAGTTTACAAATCTGGCCTCATTTGTCCAAGGTTAAAATATATATATATCGTCTTTTATTGAAAGTATCTGTAAGAAATAGAAATGGGAAGCTTTTATAAATTCAAACTTGATAAATGATCAAGTGCTTTCATAAAATAAAAAAGAATCCAATTAGATGATGCTCAGGTTTCCGTACTTTTTAACGCATTTGCAACTAAATTGATTTCATTTATTTTTAAATTAAATTCTTCAGTTGATTGGTTTTACTGAATCTGGTAAAAACATCTTTTTTCAGTGCCTATACTTTAAATTTAGATTAACTATTTAAAGCTCTGAAAATATCTGGAAGTCAAATGAAATATTTACTGATACTTAAATGGATATATTAATCAGAGATCAAGCAATACTATTGTTGTGAAAGTGATGGGATAAAATAACAGGAACTGTTATTTTGGAACATTATTGCCACAAAAAACTTGTTCCATAAATAACAGTTACCACAATAACATAAATTTTTTAAACCGTGTTGGTTTTCACAGGCGTTCTACTCCTCAAAAGTGCTCCAGTTCTGAAAAACGTTTCATTCTTACATATTGACTAACAGCTCGGTCCGGCTTAGCCCGAATTTGTAAATTGTCTATATTAAAGACAGACGCATATTAGGCTGTCGCGGACTTTTTTAAAGGAATATAGGCGTATTTATCCGGCGTTATTCGGGAGTAACAGTCCCCTGTTACGAAAGCATAATGAGATATAGTCTAAAACCATTCCACGTATTTATTTCGGTATTTGTGGAAGACGAAAAAGTTTTCGGTCAGGAGCACTTGTAAACTGCACGTCGTGTGAAGTCAGAAGTCGAATTACTTGCTACATGCTGTTTCGCAACTTATTTATGCCGGTAACATATAACAAAGACGCGAGGAAGAGGTTAGTAGGTATATTCCATTAACTAAATTACATTAACTGACTTTACAATAAAATAGTGAAATAAAATATATATATCCTGTAACACTTTTGGAACCGTATTAAAAAACATTTCGAAAAAAGTTACATCAAAATTCATCAAATTATTTTTTACGTTCAAACTTACATTTCACATAATAATATAGATGTAATTGAATACACACGAATAAAAAATATTACTATTGTTATTTTATCGTATTAACCTAGTGGTTCGGAAACTGTGATGTACCAAAACAACCCCGGAACTTTCTGGCTGGAAGTCTGCGACCATAACTTCGAAAATATGTTATTTCTTACAAAGATGTGTCGTCAAAAACACATTAATTTAACAACCTAAGTTCACAAAATGTTTTTTTACTTTCAGTTCGAGAACCATTGCATAAACCACAACAAGAGTCAAAATGAATAAATCTATACAAAACAAACGTATCAAAGGAGAGTTTACCATCGAACATTTTAATCATTAGTAGAGCCTTTTTACTTGTTTATAATACGACAAAAATCGCATTCAAACAAAAATATGATGTGCCATAAACATTCCGTAGACAGAAAACAAATCGTCTGGACACCCTCTTTAGTCGCATGCACAAGATTAGTCTGAGTGCTCAAAGGTCATTACAACCCCTATGACTGTTGCACCCTCGGAAGCATAAACCATAAACGCATCCCGCTGAATTGCAATTTGTGGATACCAGATAATGTAAAAAGAGTTGGCAAAACCTAAAATACACACTCTGCTAAGTTCTTTTTCACTGTGCGATAAAAATTGAAAAAATATTCAAAAATATTTTTTGAAAGGGTAAAAAAAATAAATATCAAGGGGAATAATAAAAAATAGATGTAAAATACGTTATGACGTCGCCGGGATCGAACCGGCGATCTTCTCCGTACTAAGCAAGAGCGTTTATATGAGAGGCGTTGAACGCGCGTTGGGCCAACGCGCGTTCAACGCCTCTCATATAAACTAGGCCTAATCTACCGAACTCAACGCCTGTTTAGCTACTTCTATATGATACAGCATTTAGTTGTCCTGGCGTATATTGAACAATAATATATTAACTAGTGTGACCTGTGCAAATTATTCGCACTAAATAAGTATAATAATTATCACTTTACACAATTATTTTTTAAATATGATTGCAGGTATTCAATTCGTTTCTAATTTTGCACACTGCTTATAACGTTCTTCTTTTTGTTGTATGACAATATGAAACTCAGATGACAGATCGAAGAAATATTTTACTAAAATTGTCATATAGAGGCGCAAGTAGCAAAAGCGTTGAGCTAAGCCGTCAGATGGCATCATGCAGCATTGCTGTGACGTTGTTCAGCGTTGCTCGCTGTTTCAAAATTAAAACCGTCAGATGGCAGTATGCAGCATTGTGTCTGTTGTATTACAATATGAAGGTCAGATGACAGATCGAAGTGTTGACGTTGTTTTAAAATTAAAGCCGTTAGATGGCAGACGTTGTTCAGCGTTGCTGTATTTTAATTAAGTTACAAAAACAAAAGCAATAATAAATTTTTTAGTTGTCGATGTCAGTAGAGCAAGCAATTATCTGTAAAATGATATATAATAATTTATGTGGAGAAATTGTGAGGTTTTTTCTAAAAAGGGAGGCAAACATCTTTAACCTTAGCGTATTAATATATATGATGTTTTGTTTGCAACTAGTAGCTGTCAAAAATAATAAAATAAAATTGTTTATACAATTCTTTATCTACCAAACTCATTTCAGTGAATTTAAATAAATTTCTAGTCTGATAGTAAAATATAAACCACGGCGATCCGTCAAAAATTGCGACCTGTACAGCTCTGACGTACGTACGTATGCCGTACATGCACATACATGATACACCCCCTCCTTCCTAGCCCGTGTTAGGAGATACCTCCGGTGGACCCCGCAGGGCACCCATTTAAAATGCTCACACGCCGCCGCTGGCTAAGCCTAAACAATGTACGAAACACAATAAATATAAGTATTCTTATTTCATATATAACATATATACGTATATAAAAGTTCACGAATACGAATTTAAGGGTGAAAAAATGCAACGTTGCCAAATCCACTCACACAGAATAGATGCAATTCATTCACTGAAGGGTGGGAAACGCACCGTGTGCAATACTGGCTACACTTTTACACATAAGCTGCTCACAGCTCAACTGTCTGTACTTCATTTGATAGGCTACTTTACCATCGTATTACGGACATTCAAACTTGCAGTAACTGGGGTCCCCTTTATTGTTTTTTAAAATGCACTTTCATAGCTTTAAATTACAAGCTGATGTTTACCAATTGTTTGAGGTTAATTTCAATAAGGCAGAACAAATACAATGTTGCCTTTCATTTGAATTATTCGATTCACAGTTACTGAATCGTTTAGACAGTTTAAAACTTTAAACTACCATTTACTCACTCACTGACTGACTCATTCATCATAAAATCTCAGGAACTACAAAGCCTACAAAGTTGAAATTTGAACAGTAGGTAGTTTTGTGACGTAAGTGCCCACTAAGAAGAGATTTTCCGAAATTCAGCCCCTGAAAGGCCAAAAGAGGATGTTTAAAAAAATATTCATATCTCACGAATCGTTGAATTGTCAACATAGGTGTGAACTTTTAAAAATAAGCAAATAATAATGAGATGAAAATAGTCCTTTTTTAAAACACGAAATTTGATATGAATTTTCTTTATTAAATTATCGAAAATCGTATCTTAAGAGATAAAAACGGGGGTGGAATCCTTCATGAAGGATACGCTGTAGCTCTGAAATTGCTTAAACTAAAAACGTGAAAAAATTGTTTCCTTAGAAAATAAAGAAATCTTTTGACGGTCCTTTGCACAAACTATTCAAACGGAGTGGGGGTGGCTTTTATATAAAAAAATTCGGTTGGGTCAAAGTTATCATCTACACCACGCGGACGAAGTCACGGGCAAACTGCTAGTTAAATAATAAATTGAAGTTAAACTTGCGGATAACAATAAATATTAATTAATAATAATAATAAATGTTTATAAATCGTTTTTGCAATACGATATTTCATTAATGAATTTCAAAGTTTATATACAGATTTGTTACCATTAACGTTCAAAGTTAAAATATAAGAAAAAAAAAACAAGTGAATTCGTATTGTAGATAGTAAAGAAAGAAGATTTTTAACACATTAATAAAAATTATAAAGAATAGATTACATGATTTGAAACAAATTCAGGACGTCGTGACGTTAAAGGTTAAACTAACCTGACATTTAAATTTGCAATTTAAATATTTATATACATTTTATCCGTGCTTTTAATCGTAAAAAAAGTATATGCTTCCATTGCTTTCCTGTTGCATGTTTTTTTAGTTTGAACTTTGCAAATAAAAATAAAATATGTTCTGTATGTTAAAATCGATTTTGCATTCGGAATATAAAAAAGTCGTGGGATGGGTCGTACTCATGTATTAGAATTCTACAAGTGCGACCCTTGAGGTTCACAGGACCAACTTACCCACATGCTGAATACTGGAATTTATTAGTAACTAGCGGCCCATCCCGATTTCACCCGGGTGCAAAACTGTTCTGGAAATATTATATTGGCCTTCCCATCTACACAGCAGAACCATCAAAGTACATTGTTTTGATGGAACTCTAAAGATTTGGCCAGCGTTAGCCACGTAAGTAGAAAACAGTTTTTTTTTTTTATTTTTGACAAAACACTGTCATAGCTCAGCCATTTTGTACAAAATATTTACAAATTATATACACAAACCTTCCTCGTTTGTTTAGTTTAACGATCTTTCTATTAGTGAAACCCGTATGAAATTCCGTTCGGTCGTTTTTGAGTTTATCGCGTTTAGACAGAAAGACGCGGAGGAACTTTGTTTTATATACTCGTATAAGAAGATAGTTACACAGAAAAGCGAGCACTTTATCATGTAAACATATTATTTTTTACCAATGAATAATAATTGTACTAAATAAACGATTATTTTGTTATATTTTACAAAAACCGACAATTCTTATTACAATACCAGTAAAACAAAAATGAATGATATCGTCAAAAAAAAATTACGATGTAAAAAGAAGTTCGTGAATGCGACAAAATATCTGATATTCAAGGTTCGAGAGCGCAGTAGGAAAAAAATCAATAAAACGAACTTAATGACGACGAAAAATAAAATTATTTTATAAAGCGTTTTCTATTTTTTTTGTCGTCTATCGATGCGTTCGTTCTATTAATTTTATTCTTACTACACTCTCGAAACGTTATATCAGTTATTTTTATCGCACTCACAAACTTCAAGTTTACACATGTATATAAATTAATGTTACTTATACAATATAATATGATAGATACTTATTTAGACGTTCTCAAAAATGTTTGTTAAAAACGAGTGCAGGATTAGTCAGGCAAATGAAATTAAGTCAAAACAGAGATGTGAGGCCATCAAACAACACAGCGACTCCTCCACAGCGGAGGTAAATCTAATAATTGTGTACGGATTCATAACCGTGACAAGAGATTTAAAGCATAGGTGAAATAAAGCTGCCGGCACATCTAGAGCGCTTATTCTGTTGAATAATGTTTCCTACTGATATGAACAGATAGTGGATATAGGCTTGTTTTACGATCGGAAGCCGTGTTTCGCTTAGAAGTCCTCTTGCAACAGGGCAAGGTTGACTACGTCACTAAAGGAGTATAGAATACTTCATATTGTCGGCAGTGTAGCAGCATAAGTACACTCTAAATTTTAAAAAATAAGGTGCCGTCGTGGGACGCTTGGCAGATTTAAAATGTAAATTTAAGCTTGTCAATGCAACGTTAAGTCACAAAGCCTATAGACATACTTTCTAAAACCCTATGGACACTCTACAGACACTTCCTAAAGCCCTATGGACACTGCAAGTTATTAGCAGCGCTACTTACGTGACTATTTTAGTAACTAATAAATCTCAGTTAGACGTCCCGATCAACAAAAGCAATATAACAATCCAACGCATACACAAAAAGCAAACGTTATGCGCTGCCATCTAACGAAATACTAGGAACTAAAAAACTAAGCTAGTAACTAAATGTATCTAGATGTCGCCTTCAACTAAAGCCACAAATGTAATGTCCTCCCATAAAACGTCGTACCATAAAAATGTCGCGCCAATTGCACAGTTTTACATCCAACCAAACGCTCCATTAGATGCATCACATCAATAAATAAATCAGAAAATCAATATTTTCACTATTTTTTAATTTATTATACAATTGATTTTTGTCTTCTAAAACGTTTTTGTACTTCTTCCATCTTTTTTCATGTAAGACAAAAACGTTTTAGAAGATAAAAATCAATATAATTAATTAAAAAATAGTGAAAATATTGATTTTCAGACATTTTTTTTCGAACATATGAACCATTTGTTAATGTTCTATCAGTGCATATGACCGCCTAGGCACAGGATTTTTGACATTAGCGCGTTATAACTTCAAAAATATTAATTTTAGAAAAAAAAAGTTTGAAATAAAAGCTGTAGAAAATTTGTAGATTTAAAACTTAAGTCATTAGCATTTTATTGTTTAAACAATTATTAGAAGAGATATGGGTCCAAAAGTCAATAAACAAATCCCAATAGTCAAATAAGTCGTAAACGGTAAGTGATACAAAAAAAAATATTGAACAAAAAAGATAGTAAATTTATTTATCTACAATAAAGGTTATTACCTTTTTTGGCCTTAAATGCACGGTTACGGAGATATGGGCTGAAACGGTTTTTGTCAAAATGGCGGCACTTCCGTCCGCCTAATTTGTAAGGATTTTGTGCATTTAGGGTCAATACGTGATACTGAACCTATTTAAGAAAACGAAAAAAAGTTGTAGGATAATGCAGAAAAAAATTCTCTATTACTGTACTACAGACACGGGGCGTTGTATGCTCAGCTTTAGTTAACAATGTAATGTAACAGATACACATCTGAAGCGTGAAGATGGAGGTCGGATTGTGGTTTTGTACACAAGCAGATTTGTAATCTAAACAAAGTAGTATACGCCTGTCAGCGCAGATTTCACGCTACATGAAACACTTTTACTTAAAACTGAACTTATAATTATTTAATACAACAATTAAGTAACATCAGGCATCTATAATAATGACCGACTACTATCAAGAAACCAATTGTCCATGGTTCGATTTTATTCTGACGAACAGCCGAGCATAAACACATTTGATGAAGAGAACCATTCAGCCAATGAGCGTTTATTGAAAGTACATGAATGTGTGGATAACCTTCTTGTAATTTGTTTTCACTACTCTCGCTTTTTGCCAAATATTCGCTCACAAATTAAATCATTCTGTAAATTACGTTGGCTACACTCATTGATTTGCGTCCGTAGCTGTCTTCTACAGATGCGTTTCGATGCCGCCATCTGTCAGTCGATGCCTTTAAATAGTGGAAACTGATCAGTAGTTATGTTTCAGCTTTCGTTCAAGATGGTTTCTACAGTTTTATTTGAAAAACGTTGTTTATGCAATAGAAAGTGACATTACGTTGCACGTTCGTCAGCTAGTTTTCTTTTCGTAATCAATTTGAAATGAAATAAAGAAATTGGTTTGTCTGGAACCTTTGCTTATCGTCATTTGTCAGTTTTCCAGTGGGGATTCACTTGACCTTGGAACCGTTCCACAACTCAACATTCAAGAACGAAATTAAAGTAGATGACATAAAACACGTCCCTAAGGAAATTACTCTGGAAAATGAATTAAAAATCATATCTGACCGCAAATTAATTTTCTATACGATGAAAAATAAAAGATTGTGTGCGTAAACAAAAGTTAATTAACAAATTATCACACACGATTTAAAAAAAAAAAAACAACAATTTAGTATTATACTATTAACATCAATAATAACAAAAATAAACAAGAATGAAAACATGAAGTACAATAGAATAACACAAAAATAAAAATAAACATTTACATATAAACTATGTAACTTAAGCTCGTAAAAAACTACAAATAGGAATTTCGTTTCCAACAAATATAAAAAAAAAATACAGGATACAAAAAGTCAACAATTTATTGCTAATTATAAACAGATTCCTTAAAAATAAATTCAGCACCGTATTTAAATAACAATTCGATTTAATTTGCAATAAATTTCTTTTCGAATAAATCGGTACAAGAAAAAGGTGTGTTTTCTAACTGAAATCGAAGGTGAAACATAGTAAACTCTAAAGTATTACACATGAAAGCATGATACAGAACTGTGCTGCGGTCAAATATATGCAATCTTTCCTTGAGGGTAGTTCATCCGCTGATCAGTACGGTCAAAAAAAAGAGGACAACCTCGAAATGAAACGTAATAAGCTGAACGTGTGTATAAACCTTTATTTCGGCATTCTAAATGTTATATCAAAGGCCTCAAAAACTTACGTGTGAGCGTCCTTTGATATTCACGGTCAAAGGTCGCAAAAATCAGTTTTTTGGAAATTACCCTATTTACCCCCCTTCATATCTACGCCCTTGGGATGAATGCCCTCGGTCGAAGGGATTCCATAGAAGCTGTGTTCAAAGGATCTTAATTTAAAAGAACATAATGAGTTCGTTCCGAGCAGCCAGCAAACGGTTTCGAAACCGTCACCCGCATGTGCAGTAGGTAAAACGAAGCTGTTAGTAGCGATTTTAGAACACGTTTTAGCTACTGCGCGTGCGGGTGACGGTTTCGAAACCGTTTGCTGGCTGTTTGGAACGAACCTTATAACTACATTATATTGCGTCCTTTTTCCTAACTGCATTTAAACGCCGACTTTAATTGAGACATAAGCAGTGATGCATCGCACATTGAAATGTGCGGAGTATTGTACAAAAACCAAAGCGGCCGGCCGGTCCTCCACCCCCCCTTCCAGTCCCGCAATCCGGTGCGGTCCACTGCTCATCTAGAATTCCGGATGTATACAGGTGATACAGTACTCTTATTAACAAACCCATTTACATTTGGCCGCGCCTCATCCGCCCTTACTTTGTTCCATCTAGGTAATTGCTTTGTTTCCTTGTAGTATAGAAACTCTCAGATGGGGCAATTTCTAGAGCGATAATAAACCGTCTTAGAAAAATGTGCTTATAATTTAATTATTGCATTGTAATCGGATTTCAGCAAAAATATTAACTTCAATAGATCTAAAATTTTGTTAGGAAACATCTAAATATTAAACTGGAGATATAAGTTGGTGCTAGACCCAAATAACCTTGAATGTTGATGGCCTTAAAAAAGGGCATTTTTTTAATTCTAAACCGCGATTTAATTTACTGTTACATGAAACATAAAAAAATATCACAAAATAATAACTCCTCCGATTTTACACAAAACCAATATTTAACTTTCCAGTGTGGCTTAAAATATTCAGCAAACTAGCTCAGTCAGGACCGGCCTTACGCAGATTATGAAAACACGCGTACGTTGAAATAATTGCCATTTATTAAAACTAAGAAAAAAAGTTTGTGTAGTTTTAAGAAACCACGACGCAAGTGAAACTTTTATTGGATTGTAGGCGTTGGATTGTAGGCGTTGGATTGTAGACACTTATCCATCACTATTAATTATAAACAACAATATTCACATGAATACACGAATAAAAACATGTAAACACTGTACAGCACTTGCCCGCATGACAGACTGACTATGTGTTATACATACTACACGGTCAGCTGATGCTAACCATGGGCGCCGCCATATTGGCCTTGGCTGCTCTACCGAGCGCCTACTCCGAACGCCTTTCACTTTAGCCCTACTCCGCGGCCGCCTGTAATGCGACATGCAACAGACGGCCAGAAAAATTCGGGGCGATAGAATAAAAGTTTCACTTTAAAATATAAGGAACTCGAATAATTCTTATTCGTCTATAAAAGCACAAAAAAAATTATCTCAGTTGCTTCGAATTTTAAGTGAAGTACCACTCCAAAGCGGCAAAAAGGGCGTTCATTAGTTTACTTATCTTTACGTAATTATTATTATTATAAAAATGGTTTTATTTTATAGTTTAAAGGTTACTGAGTAAAAGTGTCCATGGACGCATAGCCTACAAACCAATAGATTTTTAGCTACAGATAATATGTTTAGCGAGATTTTAGATATAGGGATATCCATTGAATTCACAAACATGTTTCTTTTCCTGTGCTTTTTTTAGAAATAGAAAAATAGTCGTAAACTAGGAAATGTTGAAAGGTGTCACCCCGTATAAAGTAATTCGGATTCAGCGCACTTGAAAACATATTTCTAGAACTTAGGATTTTTAAGATTGTGAATTCAGTGGATATCCCTATATCTAAAATTTCGCTAAACATGTCTGTAGCTAACAATCTATTGGTTTATGGCTATGCGCTCATGGACACTTTTTCTTAGTGACCTTTAAACAATAAGACCATTTTCGATCAATTTAACCGAGAACCAAATCCCATAATGTTTGTGCGAGGTCCTTTCACATCAAAGATAAAATCTGTCTATTGAACCATTTCACAGCTGCGTAAAGTGTAGAGCTTAATACGACTCTGGGCTGTGGTAAATATAGTAAAAAATATTTGGATTCGGCTGTTTATTGACGGCCACATTTTGATGTAGGTGAAGGTGAAAAAGATGAAATAACAATATATATGACACCATGTATGGTTTCGAGTGGCGAAGTCCTTTTCCAAGCCACTCTCAGGAAGGAGAAAGCTACGAGATTCTCAATATTCAATATATTTTTATGCTTTATTTATGGTTGACATTACTATAGTGACCGAGCAAAATATCACGGGTTAGAAATATGTCAGACAAGACGATAGAAGGAAAACAGCGTACTTTCGTATGTGCCATAAAAAATGCATTCTATCTAAATTTTCTATTGAAAAAAAAAGACACTGAACGTTTTATAATATATGAAGCAACAGTATTTTTATTAAACTAACTGGGTTAGTTAATGGTAGTCCCAATTGTAATTGCAAAATCTATACACGCATAATAGACAAAAAATATAGTTTAAAAAAAACTAAAAAACACGCTTTATATCGGACTAAAAAGTAAAAAATAATTGTTTTAAAATAAGCTTAAAAAGCGTTGGGCGCTTTGTTCCACATTTTCGTACATCGAGCGCCCAACGCTTTTTAAGCTTATTTTAAAACAATTATTTTTTACTTTTTAGTCCGATATAAAGCGTGTTTTTTAGTTTTTTTTAAACTATATTTTATTTTTCACTTTTTAGTTTGAGGATCTATAAAAGAATTTATTAATCCTGGGGGTCCTAATAAGGATAATGGGAAACTGTTATCAAATTATTGCATTGTCATCGGTCCTTGATACGTATGCAAAGTTTCAAATTAATCAGACTTCGGGAAAAGAATTTATTAATCCTGGGGGTCCTAATAAGGATAATGGGAAACTGTTATCAAATTATTGCATTGTCATCGGTCCTTGATACGTATGCAAAGTTTCAAATTAATCAGACTTCGGGAAATTGGTGAAAATAAAGCGTTTACTACAGAGGATCTATAAAAGAATTTATTAATCCTGGGGGTCCTAATAAGGATAATGGGAAACTGTTATCAAATTATTGCATTGTCATCGGTCCTTGATACGTATGCAAAGTTTCAAATTAATCAGACTTCGGGAAATTGGTGAAAATTATGCTCAAAGATTCCGTTACGGACATACATACACACATATTTACAACCCAAACTAATATAAAGCGTTTAAAAAGAAGTCGAACTGGTATACAGTGGCACCTCGACATACGAGTGCCCCAACATACGAGTTTTTCGAGATACGAGCCGGCGAGCGAGTGATTTTTTGCTTTGAGTTACGAGCGAAATCGAGATACGAGTTCGGTTTAGCAGGTTTAATGACACTTGCCTAACTCATTTCCGGAACATTCTGAGAGGGAGGAAGAAACAAACCTCCTTGGACATGTTTTTTTCTAAACGGCCTACAGGTGAAAGCGAGAAAAATGTAGCGAAAAAGGCAAAGACCAGTGAGGATATCTAATTTATTTCTTTACATTCTCTTTTTTGTTTTTGTACAATAAATATTTGTCATTTATAAATACGTTTTTATTATTCAAACTGGGGTGACATTTTGGGGGTTGGAACGGATTAATGGTAGTTCAATTGTTTTGTATGGGGAAATTTGCTTCGAGATACGAGTAATTCAAGATACGAGCAAGGTTGCGGAACGAATTAAACTCGTATGTCGAGGTACCACTGTAATTATAAAAAAAAATTACGAGGCAAGTATTCTACCTCGCACCATCAAAAACTACCGAACAGATTTTCATACGGTTTTCACGGAGTGATTCAAGAGAAAAGTTTACTATGTTTATAATTCATAAATGTTTTGTGTAAATTGGTTGAAATATGACGATGGTTGTTGAAAATGTCGGAAAAAATCAAGCCGACTGGGAGCTTTCGTCGAAAACACTGCCTAATCCATTTGAGATATAACAAAACAATGTATGGTGGAATTGTTCCTCTTTTATAGGTCTACAGAAAAGTCCGCGATGGCATATGTCTATCTTTTAAGGATAGCTTACTATACCCATTTTAAAGTTACGCGCTTTTCGTGGGTGTCAATTTTGCAATCTACAAATTCGAACGAAGTTTATTCATAATATGCTACATACCTATGTTTTTCTGTGGGAAATAAAAAGTATCGGTCAGAGAAAAAGTCAATTTTTGTGGAAGCACCGGAATTGTAACATCCAACTCTGACGATAAAAATAATTTAACGACGTATAAATCGAAGGCGTTGATCATCAATTTTTAATTACAATGAATACAATCTTCGTTAGCGATTATGAAAAGGTACAAGACTAGGGTTTGGGCATACAATTCACCGAAATCCAGTGTAACATCACATAACACGAGTCTCTTCATACACCCAATTATAAAAACCAGTTGTGATGTTGCATATTTAATACAGGAATACCAATGTGTCCAAATTACATCACATATCCGTGTTGTAATGTCAAAGGTTTTAAATAATTACCTGCAGTTACAACAAAATACTTTCGTACAGGTCAGTTACCAGAACCTGTTAAAATAAACAAAGAAATGTGTTTTCCTCAAACAAATACATTTGTTGTTATTTTTAACACCCGTCAAGTTATTCTGTAATTTTAAAAACTCATCTACGTGAATGCAGTATTGGGTCAATATGTACACAAACTTTACTGGATAACATTTTTAATCCACAAAAAGGGATGTTATGTGTTTCGGTCATATGTTTATTTGACTATTCAAATAAATAAAATTGTCGACCAATTTTTTTCAGACAATATATTGACAAAAATAAAATATTATAAATCTTCTGAAGAAGATCTAAACCCAGATCGAAACGTCATATGTTGTTTTATTGATTTATAATATTTTATTTTTGTCAATATATTATCTGAAAAAAATTGGTCGACAATTATATTTATTTGATGAGTTCTATTCAGACGTTAATCAAAGATTTGATTTTTATTTGACTATGTATCGGTCTGTTTGTGCCAACACAAATCTTCAATTAATTTTAATATAGGTGGACTCATTTTGATGCGGTTTTCTTTTATTTGGTTGAACTTTTTTGCGGAAAGGTTATAGGATATCAACAAACAAATAAAACAAAAATAACACCTTTAAATAAAATGATAACATTTGGAACCACTTAAAAAGTATGTAATAAATTTTAAGTAAAACTTCTTTAAGCGCGACTTGAGAGTAACTCAGATCTTTTTTCGGACGGAAATAACGTGTTTACGCAGTTTCCGCTATTTAAATGCATCGACGGACAGATGGCGGCACCAAAACGCATCTGTAGAAACCATCTTGAACGAAAGGTGAAATATAGCTACGGACGCAAGCTAATAAGCATAGCGAACGTAATTTAATTTACCAATGATTTAATTTGTGAGTGAATATTTCTCAAGAAGTGAGAGTGATAAAAACAAATTAAAAGAAGTTTTATATCAACTGCGCTTAAAGGTTACACGCATAATTTGTTTTAAAATAATATTCTAATCACTTCCGTTTTAGATGTTAATACCTGCTGATGATGCTTTATTGCGGAAAGTGTATTCTTTGGCGTATATTGTAAATTAAAATTACGCTACACAGATAATAATTGACGATAAGTATATTGAATATTCGGAGTCAATTCAAAATAATCGAATCACTCAATTTAACATATTTGATATCATAATATTTAGCGTAATAATAACCTCCCTATTCTCAACATTATTATTATCACAATTAATTTGGTAAATGCTAGTTTGGTATTTGCAAGCTCTTAAGTAGAACTAATTTAATCACAAAAGTAAATTATATTGTTAGTACAAGAGAATACTAACTAATATATATTGACTTGTTTAAATCCCAACAAATTTAATAATTGGCACCAGATTATCAACACGAATCTGTAAATTTTATTGCTTCTTTTAACTCGTTTCGCCACGGCTTCTTATTTTCATAAAAAACAAAACTGCATTTCTAGTTTAGATAGGGTCTAAGGGTTTATTTATTATGAAAAAAATGACCACCTAAGGGTTACGTGGAATACGGTCGTTAATAAATTAACCACAAATTGTCAATAGATAGCGTGAAAATATGTTTTAAAAAATCTAGAATAGGTGGTTAGATAACTGACCACCAAGCCTGAAAGAGTTAAAAAGCAAAGGCAAAACTATAATAATACAACACGTTTTTATAAATTTTTATAATTTCGGGATTTATGGGGTTCATTATATTTTCTTCGTGAAAATGGATTTCAAAGAAAAATCAGTTCTTTAACTTTAATAGACAGGTGACGAGTCCAAAAATGTATTTAAAAAAATCCAGGTATCGACCTATTTATCTTTTTAACAAACGGTAACAAAACCGTCACCGTCATGCGGAAGTAGTTAAAACGTGGTCCAAAACCAATACAAACAGTTTCGTTTTAGCTATATACTGCGTCATCTATACTAATATATAAAGAGGTCAAGTTTGTAAGTTTGGATGTAGAAGGTAATCTCCGAAACTACTCATCCGATTTCAAAAAAAAAATCACCAATATTTAGAATAGACCTTCAGGGTGGACATATATTAGTAAGTCGACGAAAAAACGGTGGGCAATCTACAAATTGCGGCGAAGACGGACCGGGTCACTAGTAAAATAATAATTCGCGCAGTTGATACATTTTTAGAGGTTGAAGGCAACTGTTCGTAAAAATGGTGGTCAATGGTCATCGCGATCGGTACTATTTCTTTTTTGCACCTACTAATCTTCGGATCAATATCTTCCCAGTTATCGGTATGACATAAACGGACGTTTAGTCGGACATAAAAGCGTTCTCAACACCGGCTTGTATATAAACGAACATCTATAACACCTCTATAACATTATCTTTAATCTTTATTGGACAGGTATTTGAAGAGCTAAAGGCTCTTCATCATTACCGCATGCATTATAAGAGCACCGGTCGACTGTCACGTGTTTGACATATCTTTTGTTGACCGTTTAGAGAAAGATTTGTTAAACCCTCGCCGCTTAAAGCATTTTCATAAACCATACAAATATTTGTGCTGACTTCATCTTCAAGACTTGTCTCAGTAACAAAGACTCATTATTGTTTATTTATCTGACTCTGAAGATGTCTTACGAACACCCTTTTCAATATTTTACAGAAGTACTTTGATACAAATTAATTTTGAACTTTTATTTATTTTGTCCTGATCAAGTAATAAATATCAAAAGTTTTCAGGAAAAAAACTAAGTTCAAAAACTAAAATCCGACTACTGAAAAGTATAAAACAAGAAAATATTCTCATCTGAGGATAGCCGTGTTTAGATGCCACCTACCCTAACAAAAAAATACATTTTAACAGTAGTAAGCGATCATAAGCTCTAGGGAAAAGTGCAGCACGCTATACATCTAGAGGGGCCATATATAAGATGGCATACGACCACGGCTATCATCAGATGAGAATATTTTCTTATTTCATACTGTTCAGAAGTCGGATTTTAGTTTTTGAACTTATTTTTTATTTAATTTTTTTTTTTAACTTATTTTTTATGTTTTCAATTTGCTCACCCTTGGGACCAAAATTCAAAAATAAATGTAGCCTATGTTACCCGGGCCATATAACGAATCGATTGACACCTTATTTATCAATGTCACAATGCCGAGAAACGGATGTTCAACGCATTTTTGACATCAAAAATAAATTTTAGTATAATGGTTATCAACATTAACAAAATATTGTGTGTAATTCACTCGAAAGCGTTTGGGGTGACTTTGAGGAGTTTCGACACCCAAATTAAAAAAATATATAAGACACAGTATTTGCTCGACAACTCCTGGGCTAAAGGCACACGAGGCTGGAATCACTGCTAGGAAGCTTCTGCTGGCCGGCAGGTTGGGTACGAGGCTGGAAATGACGTCGCTGCGGGCTCGCCTGCTACTCACAAGATAGATTTTAAAATTAGAACAGGGACTATTTTTTTTCTTGCGAGGTCCTCTGCTTGCTCTGAGCAAGAACCAATCAGGAACAGTATCTTGTTACGTGAGCGACATGAACAAACGCCCACAAACCAACATGGCGTCATTCTGCTTAGAGTCAGACAACAGACACGTTTTGCTCTGTATTTATATTTGAACTGTCACTGCGCGCGCACCAGATCTATCCACAAAACAAGCTTGAAAAAACGTCTCGTGTGAAGCGAGCACATAAAAGCAATTAAGAGAAAACCAGCGCTAGAAAAATAGTAGTCAAATCTATCAAGGAGTCTAGTGGCAAATCCAGCCTCGTGTGCAGCGGCCTTAAGATAGTGTTCCCGCAACAAGCGACATTAATGCAAACATAACTGCGAACATATTGGATGTTCAAGCGCGCGAAATCCCAAGCAAAATTTATGTAATTTATAAATAAATTTATAAATAAATTTAAATATAATATATATATACCATTATCACACTTATGTAATACGTATTGTATTCACAAAACACGAGTGGGAACCATCAACCAAACACAATGCATGTTCAACATTCATATTGTTCAGCTTTCGATAAGATATGAGTCTATTTATATTATGTCAATATATTATTCAGGCAGCAAAATAAACAAAAGAGCTGGAAGGATTTCGTTTGGAATATGGTTTGACGTACTAAAAAAGGTATATTTTTTCACAATTTCATCAACACATCTCGCGGCGTTTTATTTATTTCTTATTATTGAATGTGCGAAATTAGTGAACTTTAACTAGAAGCAATACAGTAAAGTTATATCTGAGACAGTCGCTCCTGGTTATTTCAGTACCAGCCTAAAATATACTCGAGCGAATCCGGGCCGGAAAATTAGTAGAATCAAGAAATGTCATCACGAATATTAATATCCGGAATAATAATTATAATTTTGTGACTTAGATTTAGAAAAAATGCCAGTGTTACTTATTAGTTAAGCCATAAATTTTAAAACACTATCGGCAGATAACAATAAATACAACAGCTTGGGAAGATTTTATGATCATATAAAAAACAGGTATTTACGTCTTGATATGACTGTAAATAAAAAACGCTTTATGCTTTAAATATTTATGACCTTTTAATGAATTTATAGGGTATGTAATAAATTACATCCATTTGTCTTACAGCCGGTTAGAATTAATTATTCGCTTAAAAAACATGTTAGTTTACAGCTCTTATGGTAATTTAACTAATACATTTATACATGACTAGCTACTACCCGCGGCTCCTTACTCAACTGAGATAAAACAATGTTTTATACAACCGTAGTGAAGCCATTATTTGTTGGATGTCTGCAAGTTTTTGCATCATTTAAAATTTGCCGAAATCAATTAAAGTGAACGTTTATTGTCTCAGAACAGAACACACGTGACAAGATACTGTTTCCTGGTTGGTTTTTGCTCAAAACAAACACGAAAAATAGCCCCGGTTCTAAAGGCCGCTGCACACGAAACTGCTAGAAACACCGCTGGAACTTCTGCTGGCCGGCAAGCATGCTACGAGGCTTGAAATGACGTCACTGCGGACTCGCCTGCTAGCTCACAAGATGGATTTTAAAATTAGAACAAGGGCTATTTTCCTTGCTTGATCCCCTGCTTGCTTTGATCGAGAACCAATCAGGAAACAGTTAAGTGTCACGTGGGCGACATGAACAAACGCCCACAAACAAACACTATGTGTTCTGTTCAGAGACAATAAACGTCCACTGTTGTTACCGTTCTAACTATCACTGTGCGCGCACTGAACGTACCTACAAAGCAAGTTTGAATAGACGTCTCGTGTGAAGCGAGCACATAAAACCAATTAAGAAAGCCAGCGCTAGAAAACTGGTAGTCAAATCTAGCGGCAAATCCAGCCTCGTGTGCAGCGTTCTTAATTTTTAAATTCATCTTGTGATTCTATATTCGCAGTCAGCGCAAGTTCCAACAACGATTCCAGCGGCAAAAACAGCCAGAGATTTATTAAATAGATGTGTAATAGTCTGCTGATTAGAATACCTTAAAAATTGACGACATTATATTTTGTAAGCTAACATTTTAATTCTGTAACGTCGAGACCGATTTTAATAAAGCTTGGATGATAACGTTTACCCAAACTTAAAGTAGATATAGGGCTTTTTTCAGCTACAATCGGATTCATTCAATACCGAAGCCGCGAAAAAATTATCCGTGATATTAGATGAAGTAATAATATATAAGTGACCACGCCAAACAGACATTATTCAAAGTTGTGTGTATGGACAATCATCTCGCTAGATCAGAGTTTCCCGAACTTTTTTGTCTCGTAGACCACTTGCCAAGTTTTTCGGTTTTGGGTAGACCCCCTGCTTATCTGATATTGATTTTTTGCAAATTCAATAATTTCAAATGTATTTTTGACAACCGGTATAGTGCTATACTCACTAACGATTTAAATTTATAACGGTAGTGAAATGTAGTGTGAAATGTTTAGTTTTATACATTTATTAATTAGATTCAAATTAAACGAATCAAATTAAAATTTACTTTCTGTTACATAAAATAACTAAGCAAAAAATAAATGCTTTTAGTGTGAAGGATGAACCTGATGCTTTAATAATAAATTCAACATTTGGCATCAATTTAGTTAGGTTTAATCTCAAATCTCCTCGGTTAACGATGTCCAGTTTGTTTCTTTTTTTGTTGGGAGATTCACTATCGTTGGCCCGTATTTTCATTTCATGCACCCCCAAATTTTTTCCCGCTGACATGGACCCCTTGCAAGTTGTCGTCGACCCCTTGGGGTCGATATAGACGACTTTGGGAATCACTGCGCTAGATGTTACGATCAGATAAGAAAGGTTTCTGTCAATACCGATATTAAACCGGGCCACACCGCGGGTTAAGGCTAGTATAAATATATAAAACTTCAATATTGAATGTCACGCCATCCGTTAAGACACTGACTGAAAAATGAATATTTAAATAAAACTTATAAAAAACTGAAAATTAAATTCCGAACAAAGTGTGAAGATCTATTTTCTTTTTGTCATATTTGACATAGCAGACGTTACAGAAAATATTGAAAATGCGAATCATGATAGATAGGGGTGGACAGGCGAGGGGATGCTGTGTCAGACAGTTGAAAAGAGCGGGCATGTGTAACAGACAGACAAACAGAGGACAGGTGAAACAGACCCTGCCACAGTATAGATTCATTCTACCAGAAAGTCCTTGCAGCTATTTCGCTGATTTTGCATATATTCTTGTTTTTTACTAGCGAATAATAACACATTCCGGGCAAGATATCGTTTTACATTCACAAGTCTGTATTCTCACACCTTGAAAACAATGGATATTTCCAATTGTAAATTCGTAGTATTTATCTATCTATACTTACAAGTGATGTGCCGAATATCCGTATCCGTATCCGCGGATATCCGAGGGAGAAGAAAGATCCGTATCCGTATCCGTTAGTTTTTGGCGGATCTTTTACGGATCTTTTATCTTATTAATTTTCAATTCATAGATGAAATTTTATATATAAAGGTGATTAGGTAATATTGAAAAACTATTAAATTCCATTCAGATTATTTTTTATTTTTTAAAATCGTATTTGGCACCTTTATATTGAAAACATTTATCGTAGTGAGTACCATACCAATAGTACATAACTCAAAGGTACCTACTAAAAAACTATCTTTATAATGAGATATTGAACATCGATCTTTGAAAAAAGATAATCTGTTATGAGAGTTAACTCTTAAAGAGGTCAATAACTTTTTCCCATAACATATTATAGTTTCTTCCCAAAGGTCGATGTGCAATATTTACCGCCGCGTATTCTAAGAAAGTTAAGATCCGTATCCGCGGAACTTGAAACCAAATATCCGTATTCAGATCCGTATCCGCAGATATACATTTTTAACGATCCGGCACATCACTAAAACTAATATATAAACCTGAAGAATTTGTTTATGATATATTTATACATATAATATGGTATGGTTGTCCGGTGTCTGTATATATAGTAACAGATTACAAAATCCACATACTGTGAGAGTCGTTTTTTAATGAATTATACAGACGTTAGCTCAATTAATTCAAATAAATAAAATCGTAACTTAGTCTGTAATTGAACAGTTTTAAAGATAGCTAGAGGGAATTTTCAGTTTCATCACTTTTTTTCTGTTTATATTTTTTTTGTACCTATCTTCTATCTATACTCATATAGAAAGCTGAAGAGTTTGTTTGGTTGAACGCGCTAATCTCAGGAACTACTGGTTCGAATTAAATTTTTTTTTAGATAGTCCATTTATCGAGGAAGGCTATAGGCTATATACTATCACGCTACGACCAATAGGAGCGTAGCATTAATGAAAAATGGTGCAAAATATAACTCAAAATTTGTCCGTCCGACAAAAACTTTTGAACGGTAACTCCGATCATCATGAAATTTGGACATAACATTCGTCTCGGTAAACTAAGATGTCCCTCACCCCATTCGTTCATTTGCACCTAGGTGAAACCTAGCGGGACCGCTAGTATATTATAAGATGCAAACATAATAGTAGTTTATGTATCTCGTTCATAAATTAATGTACTAAGTTCGCTGCACACGAGGCTACAAAAGCTCGTTGAACATCTGCTGGCCGGTAGGCTGGGTACGAAGCTGGAAATGACTGCGGGCTCGCCTGCTAGCTCACAAGATAGGTTTTAAAAATTAGAACAGGGGCTATTTTTCTTGCTAGGTCCGCTGCTAGGTATGAGCAAGAACCAATCAAACAGCAGTATATATAACAAACGCCCAACAACAAACACTATGCCATAGTGTGTACCTATTCTGTATTCTTGGGTGCTTGTAATAGAGAAGTCGTGGAAACGTCATATAAACAACGGCATTTCATCACGCTCGGCTATTCTCAAGCCCGGTAGGCAAATATGGGAGTTGACCAGCCATGGATACAATTTAAAATTTATCGAGGAAAGTCAAAATGGCCGATACAATAAATCAATTTCCCAAAGGAAAGCAACAAAAACAAACCTTATTCCACTTTTATTTACAATAGGTTCCAAGTCCAGTGTCCTCAAAATGTGACCATCTAGGATGGCATGGCTTCATATTTCATTGAGACAAATGGTGTCACGGGCACAACTAGACTAGTATTAAAATAGAAATGTTCGAGCTTAGATTAGAGGTTTTTTTAGTGGTTTGCATCTAGATCAAGTGTAGGATCTTTGAATCGGTTCAAAAGGATCTGAGGTCTGAATATGTCACTGCAACCGTTATCCATTATTTTATATACCTACTAGCGGCCCTGTACGTGCTTCGCTACGTATAAAGTGAAATAATAAAACAATTTAATTGGAACATCTATCTATCTATTTTATTAATTGCTAGCTATTTTAAAATATACATGGGCGTATATGTGTGTATGTCGAGCACTCCGGCTGCGCCGTCGTGCTCGAAAAAAAATAGCGTAAAGTATTCGTGGATAACTGGTCTTTAAAACACTTGCTCTATTTCGAGCACTCCGGCTGCGCCGTCGTGTTCGATACCTTAACCTCAGCAACACGTGGTGGTTATGCTATTGAATTGTAGCTTATATGAAACGTTGCGCCATCTATTGAATATTCACTCAATCCAGTCAACAGACAATTATGACTGTCAAGGAATAGACAAATAATTTGCAATAAAATAATATTGCAACTATAAATTGAAATGTAAGCTATCCTATCTTTCAAGTTGAGTCGAATTGCACACGGTGTGCAAATCAAATTTAAAATCGGTTCAGTAGTTTAGGAGTTCATCGCGGACAAACATGTGACACGTAATTTTTATATATAAAGATTACAATCGCGTGTATTCAAAACAGATAGACATTACAATGCACAGTGCTATATTAGATCCGAGACCACAGAGAGAAAGATGCAGCAAAGTAAAGACTGGTTCATCAGAACACTATAGAACTGTTCTCGCTCTGCTACAGAAGTGTCATGTGTACAGAGAATGCATATCTACGTTTCGCTGAGTTAACTGATTCGTTGATCCGCCTGGTCAGAAAGAAGTTAGTCGGCTGCACCCACGGTTTTTCTGTCGGTTCAGAACTGACTTGCCCAACTCGAGTTTAGTTTTAAGATGTTAATTTTACATTGTTTCAATCGCGCGAGACAACGCACTAGACGCAGGTTTCTCGACGCACAGTTTAGAAACCACTGTTTTGTGTATAAAAAATATGAACGTTCTCTTTGCGCAGCTTTTCAATTCTCGTATCGATTCCAACTTATTTTTTAGCTTGTTTTTAACGACTGTTGAAATATCATAAATTGAAACGAACAACCTACTTTTTTTCAAATAACATACTGACATATTGGGTCGGGAATTTGTTGTCAATATAAAGGTTATTTAGATACAGAGGTGACCTCGTTCCGTTGGTTTGTAGTGCAGGATGACGTGTCAAGTCAGGAAGCTAATTTGTAAGATGTGTAAAACAAATTATAGTCAATTTTGTATTTGTTTTTTATTTCTCGTTCGGAATTGACATTATTCTTCTCTGGTCAGTAATTAATGTTTACAGGCGAATGGCATATTGGAGTTTCCGATAAAATTGACGTAGGAAAACAGAGGTTTTCCACGAATTGTTTGTGTTCAATACCAACTTGTAAAACATTCGTATTGTTCACGTAATATGGACTGTGATATGGGACAACAGTTGGCCCCACTGGGACACTGGCATAGTGATAAAAATAAAACGAATGACGTATCTGAAATCTCCTAGGAAACGAGCCGACATTGACGTTGAGTGTCACTAATACAGAAATGAAACTTGCAAGGGGTGATTTTATTAAACGGCATTGGACATATTGAACAAACGATAACGCAAGCCTCCATTTATAGTACAGCGCGAAAAGCCGACGTTATTTGATATTTTGAGCTTTCATTAGTAAAATTCCGCAAAATCTCAAATAAGGACGACAACACTTTTACGTCTCTGTCTATATGTGAAGATATTAGATAGACGCATCTCTGTCGGCCTTTGCCCCGCGCCTCGCCGTTGTCATGACGACCGTATAAGGAGTAGATGACAAGATAAAGGGGTGTCAAACCAACGCTACTTACACATCTCTTTCCCTTCACCTCTCGCTCGTTCTCTCTCACCGCTCTTGTGTGTGTGCGTGTGGGTGTGTGAAAACGTAAAGCCCGTTGTTGTGGATTTCTTATGAGTCTATTCTATAAATTTGCTCTATAATCTCTATTGAAGATAGATTGCATAGGTATTTTTATTGCGATGCTCGGGATCAGCTGGTATAGGCAATTTTATAGCATAAATTGCTATAAAAACTCCTCTACAATGTGTGATATACTCCATGCTAATATTATGTCGGATTAATCAGGGAATTACTTCGAGAAAGAAGATGGAGATATATTTTTGCCATCGTTCATCGTACATTAAGTCAGTGTAGCCATGGGCTTAAGGAGTTTCCTCCTAAATATAGGGCTAAAAATTGCATGAGTTTTGATTTTCTCAGGGATTTAAAAAACTTATTATAAGACATTAAGAAAGAAATTATGTATTTAAATAAAAAAACTGTCCGTTATAATGAATATTAAATTGCATATTTCTTTATAACATTTAAACCACCTGGTGGTATACCCTATCTATACTAATATATAAAGCTGAAGAGTTTGTTTGTTTGGTTGAACGCGCTAATCTCAGGAACTACTGGTTCAATTTGATTTTTTTTTTGTTGGATAACCCATTTATTGAGGAAGGCTATAGGCTATATTATAATAACACGCTACGACCAATAGAAGCGGAGCATCAATGAAAAATGTAACTCAAAATTTGTCCGTCTGACAAAAAGTTTTGACCGGTAACTCCGATCATCATGAAATTTGGACACAATATTCATCTCGGTAAACTAAGATGAATGTGTCCCATTCGTTCTTTTGCACCTGGATGAAACCGGGCGGGACCGCTAGTAAGTTAAAAGGTACATGGCATAGGTACATGTTTTGTTTGTAAGTTATACATTTTCGACCTGTCATTTTACAAATTTTTAGTTCAGGGGGTTTTGTTTTCAGTTTAGGAACTTTTGAGATCACTCTTAAGGGGAGACAACACTGCATCAAGTAAATAAAGAATGCTTGGTGTAGTAATTATATGTACATGAATATATGCTACCTACAAATACGCCCTGCAGTCATTATCCTAAATTCTTTCCCTCGTGTAAAAATGGCTACAGCTCTCCTGACGCTACTTTGAAGTAAATGAAGGAGCAAGACAATTTTGGATATGTGTTTCGCCACAAAAAGTAGCATGTTTGCGCTGGCCTTAAATACATTTCAAATTATAAACTTTATAATGCTCTACCAAATATGTTAATTTTTAACAGTTTCACAAAAAAACAAATGTAAATATAGTGGACGCAAGGCCTTAAGCCTAAGGGGTTAACTATGTACGTCCTCATAGTTCATACCGAGACGAAGGATTAAGGATAAGTCGAGTCGAATTAACTTTCCAGCCATGAAGTGCACATTTGTCGTCAAGTGAGGAGTCGTTTCGCCAACTGTTATGACATTATCTACACATAAAACACTACATTATACCGTGGATATATATCACAATCTAGCGGAATCTAATTGCACTTATAAAACAGTCGAATGTAATTATCAGTTTGACCTTTGCCAGTAAAATTAAACTCAGTTTACGACATACGGCATCCTCAGAGTTTTCACATGCAAAAAACCGGTCAAGTGCGAGTCGGACTCGCACAACGAGGGTTCCGTACAAACTTGTCGGTATGTAAATAGTTCGCCCATCACGGGAATCTAGTCTCGAAGATTTTTCCCGTTGGAAAACTGTTGTCCCCATACATCGACAAACGCCGCGGCCAGTTCGCCAGTGATTTTTATTATGGTTAATTTTTTATTAAGTTTAACCGTTAACAGCCTGCATGTACTAAACATGTTTTCTAAATGGCAATTTTATCGTAGAATTTTGCTTCGTTTCAGAACCTTGGTAATCATTTAACTATTTCACTTCAGTGAGCAAACTTCTACAATTGAATAGAAATAACACTTCTATACATATTTTAGACATAAGAACGACACAAAAGAAGAAGTAACACAACAATAATAATAGTGTATATGACGCAGCCCGATAGTTAAATTAGCCAATTAATTTTACGGCCAAACCGTTAGTTACATTCAACTGTACGCCATAGGAAATTAGCCAATTCACTGAACGTAACATTTAACAAAAAGGTTGTGCAACGCTTAACCTTTTGGAGCACTCTTGGTCTAAGAAAATATAACTGACTAGCGGTCCCGTCCGGTTTTTACCCGGGTGTAAAAGAACGAATGGGGAAGGGAGGAACATGAGTACACACATTCATCTTAGTTTACCGAGATGAATGTTGTGTCCAAATTTCATGATGATCGGAGTTACCGTTCAAAAGTTTTTGTCGATAAAAAGCAGTATTTACCAATACTTTTTTAAACTAATATTTTTTTTTAATTAATTAAATAAAATTCAAATAAATTTAAATGTAACCCTCAGAAGAAAGCAATGTAGAAAATAAAAAAATATATTCGCCCAACGTGGGGCTTGAACCCACGACCCTGATATTGACAGTTGCGCATGCTCTACCAATTGAGCCAGCCGACGTTGCGTACTCACATCGCTAATATGAGTATATTTAGTTAGTGCATTTCACTTGAATAGAAGTTTATTTTTGAGATACATTTTGCAACATTTTTCATTAATGCTCCGCTCCTAATGGTCGTAGCGTGATATTATATAGCCTAT
This sequence comes from Xanthostigma xanthostigma, assembly GCA_963575645.1. NCBI lineage: Eukaryota > Metazoa > Arthropoda > Insecta > Raphidioptera > Raphidiidae > Xanthostigma > Xanthostigma xanthostigma. Next base: position 32,057,384 of record OY754468.1, on the reverse strand, counting down.
AGCCTTCCTCGATAAATGGGCTATCCAACAAAAAAATCTTTTTTCAATTTGAACCAGTAGTCCCTGAGATTAGCGCGTTCAAACAAGCAAACAAACAAACTCTTCAGCTTTATATATTAGTATAGATAACCATATAAGGGTAGACCTGTGTGAGAAGATTAACTAAAAATAAAAATAAAAAAGGAAAAATGTTTCTTTATACATTTTTTATACCTCAAATTTTTAGTTGCGAAATTATTTTTTTTTAATCAAATTGGCTGTATTTTGTTAAACTCATGCTGGGTTGGAGAAAGGATTTTCAAAAAATTTGATTTGACAATGACCATAGATTATGAATTATGATCGTATAATTACAGTTTCCATACATCAGGAGCAGTCTAATGTCGTATTCAAACTACCTGTCATCTAGAACATTAGATTGTACTCACACAAAAACAAGACATTGTTCTAGATTGAAAAAGATCGCTTTTCAAGCTAAATTTTGATCAAAATGCGTAGAAAAACTTTACAACTGTACAAAAAACGATACTAAATACATGTATAATATACAGTTTAAAAAAAAATCGTTTCAATCGATCAATTATTTCTTGAGCAAGATCGATTTAAAACTCCACAACGCTTTTCATATGGAGAATATGTATGATCACAGTCTAAGATCAGTATCAGATTTTCTGAGAATGCTTTGTGCAACTGAGCATCAGTGCTGCTGAAGAAGAAAAAAACTTTTAGCCGAAAGTGAAACGTCATACGCGTCATTGTTATTCAACCAAAAAACTCAAGTTGATTGCCGGCGTTTAACTAAAGGACTGGCCGTTCAATTAACCGGCTAATTTATACTATTGAACTGCGACATATATATTTATTATATGCAGCACAGAGTGTATTGTATTTTAATCCTTATTTCCGTTGCCAATGAACGTTATAAACTGGAGCAGAAGAATTGAAACAAGGCCCGTTTTTAATTATAACAAATTGCAATTAACCATGCCATAGAACATTAGCAATTAGTGTCTGTTAAAGTCTGTCGGACTCGCCTTGTCAGCCTCTGTTATGCAATCAACAATACACCAGCTTGTATACAGAATGTTCATTAAAATTCAAAAATGGTCAGAATTTCTTCCCGATATTTTTTGACAAATTTATTTTTTCCCGAATCTCGAATCTGGCATGGAATTAAAAAAAAGGGTTAACGTCAACATTCCGCAAATTTTATTTTTCGTTCCCGAACTCCGAAGATTAGAAGATTTGGAAGCCCTATCCACAATTACAGAATGATTTTTAAATTTATTCTTTTTTTTAACAGCATGTAGAATTCAAATCGACGAAGAAATATTTTAAGTAACTTTTTTATCAAAACACAAAAATGGAAGAGAAACGGGCTTTCAAAATGTTATTCAAAATTTATCAAATTTTGAGGTCAGTCCTGGCGTTATGTTATGTCACTATGGTAATATGTTATGTCATTATCAAGTATTCGCAGACATTGTTCGAAGTTGTTCCCGTTTTGTTGAATACAAATATGCGTGCGTCGTAGCAATAAGGTCCTTCCGCGAATTATTTAGGATGCATTTCCGATTTGTGCTATCATTTCTTCGCGTGTGTTAACCGGGCCTTTAAATTGATAAAATAGTTACTTAAAAATAGCTGTTCGTCTATTTGATTTTTACACGGTGTTAAAAAAGAAGAATTAACTTAAAAGTCCGCCTGTATAGAAAACTTCGAATACAACTTTAAAAAAAATATTCTCTTTCAAAACTGGTCACTTTTAATGCTCGATTCTATCGAGAATCGATTTTAGTACGTTCAATTCGGAGATCGATGTTTTTCCGGATTAATCAACATGCCTAATATATCCCCAAATTAAATATTAACCCTGCTCACCGCATTACATAAATATTTTTCAAATACACGTCGACGATTTTTGCATCAGCGAATAGAAAATTTAGCGTCTAGCAATTGTGTTAAATTACTTTCCCAGTACCTTACAAAAACACTGATAGTGCATGTCGTCCTTTTTCATTTCAATTACCTACTTTTTATCCTAGAAAAAATAAAACAACACGGAAAAAATGAAATTAAAAACTTCCAACTATACCTAGGTACATTGTACAATGAATATAAACCTTCTGTTTTTCTTTACAGTTTTTATGTCATAACAATAGTTTTATCAAGAAGTTTATTTCGTTAAATTAAATTACCAAGTCCGTGCAATTGTTTGTTAAAATAATTAGGAAACCTTTCAGAAACCAACTAACTACAAAGAATTATTGTTTATTAATTTAATTAAACTGGAGATGAAAGAAAACTTATTTATGTTGACATGCAATAATTCTTGTCGTTTTCAAAAGCATACACAAAAACTTTTTAATAAAAAAATTAAACCGCCGAAAAACTGAAAAGCAAAAAATAATAAATCTTTTTATTTAACTGAGTTCTATCTAAGTAGTTGAACGTATGTGACAGTCTAGTATATCTAAGTAATTTTGAGTCGGCGTCAACAATCTTTCGCCGGAAATCTCTGAGCGTTTACGAAGTTAATGTCAGCGACAGAGCAACCCGAACGGGCACACTGAGGGCATACGTCTTTGCGAGTGGTCGTGTGGAGAGCGCATGTTTGGAATGTTAATGTTTATCGCTGTAGATTTCACGTATCATTGTTAATTTGATTTGGTTATTTCTTTTAGTGATCTTTGTACATTGATGGTTTGACGCCGACTCAAAATAACTTAGATATACTAGACTGTCACATACGTTCAACTACTTAGATAGAACTCAGTTAAATAAAAAGATTTATTATTTTTTGCTTTTCAGTTTTTCGGCGGTTTAATTTTTTTATTAAAAAGTTTTTATTTTATAATTTTTTGTGGCTATATAATTTATAATAATTGTAATACACAACTCAGCATGAAAATCTGAGAGTGAACTATAAATCACCCCTATTTTCCCACCCTTAGGGTAGGAGTTTTTTTTCCAAATTTATATGAGACGAGTCTCGAAGTATACCCTATCCAATAAAAAAATAATTATCAAAATTGGACCACTCTGTAAAAAGTTATGTGTGGTCATACATTACAATCAGTGAGTGAACAATCAATCATCCCCTGTTTTCCTACCCTTAGGGTTGGAATTTTTTTACCAAATTTATATGGGACCAACTTCGGGGTATACCCTTTCAAACAAAAAAATAATTATCAAAATCGGACTACTCTGTAAAAAGTTATGCGTGGTCATACATAAATAAAAAAAAAAAAAAAAATAAAAAAAAAATATACGCGTCGAATTGAGAACCTCCTCCGTTTTTGTTTTTCGTCGGTTAAAAATATTAAAACTGATAATTTGTCAAATATTGTTTGAAGATAAAAGAGTTTTGATAAAAACAAAACTTGATAATAGTTTTCTTCATCTATAGATAGATTACAGATAACAGACGCACGCTAGCTGAGGACATCAGCTACGGCAAAACAAAAAAAAAATGAGTGCGTAGAACCTTTACGCGCGGTTGAAGTAAAACTTCTTTGACGGCTGTAAAAAAATTGAACACGTCCGTTAGCGCTTCGGCCAATCACAGAATTGGTTTACGTCCGTAGCTAAGTTTCACATTTCTACAGATGCGTTTTGATGCAGTCATCTGTCAGTCGATGCGTTTAAATAGCTGAAACCGATCACAAAATTGGTATGCGTCCGTGGCCATGTTTCAGCTTCAGCTATTTAAAAACATTGACTGACAGATGACGGCATCGAAACGCATCTGTAGAAACGACCTTGAACGAAAAGTGAAACATAGCTATGGACACTAACTGATTTTATGATACAAGGGCTTACATAGTGTTATTTTAAGTTTAATCCTTTTAGTAATATCTGCCACAACCGTGAAAGAAATTTTACTTCAATTGCGCGGAATTAAGGTTACTCGCACTCAGTTTTTTTTTTTTTAATGGTCATTAGTATAGCTTTTCTTAGGACACGCTGTATAAATACGTGCATAGTTCAAAGAGAACTATACTTCAATACATTACGAACCGAAAAACGTTTACTGCAATATTTTTTCTGGGAAAAAAAACACAAACATGAAATAATATTCCAAGCATTCGTGTCGCAAATAGCGAATCCGAAAACAAGTAAAATAAGTATTCTGATAATCTGGGAATTTCAGATTATCTATCGTCAATTGCGTTAACTTTTCTCTTCGTCCCACTTTCGAATTCGCTAGATTACTAAAAAGAGAAAAAAACATCGTCGCAATGTTACAGAATTAAGAAGATTGTTTATCGCGCTCAGTTTGACATGACTTTCTGACCTATACGCAGATCGCGTGATTAAAGGAAGATTTTATTTTTGAAATAATACCACTGAATACGCACTGTACACAGCTGTTTTTAGAACAAAGTCGTATCGAACTGTCATAAAATATAAACAATCGAAGCTGTCAAACAACACACTGTTGGATTCAGTCATGTAAACTCAAAGCGTTATGAGCACAAGTGCTTTATAATAGTTACACAAGTAAATTAACTAAAAAATTAGCCATATTCTACTATTTGTGTTCTAATCACTGTTATACTATCGTAACCACAGTGATTACAAAATTTATAAAGCACTGTTTGTAAACATTCTATTTATTAGCTAGTCACTTTGCTTAGGAGAATAAAAAAAAATGGTCCAGTGTGAGCCGGACTCGCACACCGAGGGTTCCGTACGAACATAGTTCGTGCAACAACTTTATAATCGCGAATTTTTTTTTGTGTGATGTAACTACAAATGAACTGTTTTCGGATTATTACCTTTACTTCTTTCTAATTTTTTTTATTCTAGGTCAACGAGCAAGTCCCTATAGGTTTTGATTGCCTTACAAGTGTCAAAATATCCGGCATAAACGGCCGTATCTTTTGATAGCGTTGACTTAGAAGTTTGATTTTTTCACAGCTCCAAGGGATTGCAGACCTGAGTATTTGATATTAAATATTAATTTCAACATGATACCTTCACACGTTCCTGAGAAAAAAGGTCTTATAACAGACAGACAGACGGGTTCCTTTTTTCATTTTGAGGGACGGAACCCTAAAAATGTATTCAAATAACAAGACTATTTTTTATTTCAAATATAACTGCGAACAAATTTCGACCACAAAACAAAAATTAATTGCGCCCCCACTCCCAATTTTAATTTCTCGCTATGTCAATGCATCATTTCGAACTCTTAGAGCAGTCTTATTTTCTAACGGGCGCTGTGTGTGTGTTCAGTTGATCTGACTTTAGCAGAAACCGATCACAAATTTGGTTTGCACCCGTAGCTATGTTTCACCTTTTGTTCAAAACGGTTTCTACAGATGCGGTTTGAAGCCGTCTTCTGTCAGTTGATGTCTTCAAATAGCGAAACCGATCACACAATTGGTTTGCGTCCGTAGCCTTCACCTTTCGTTCCTACGTTTTCACGTCATCATCTCTCGGTCAATGCCTTTAAATAGCGGAAACCGATCACAAAATTGGTTGGCGTTCGTGGCTATGTTTCACATTTCATTCATGCGTTTTGATGCCGCCATCTGTCAGTCGATGCCTTTAAATAGCGGAAACCGATCACAAAATTGGTTTGCATCCGTGGCTATGTTTCACATTTCGTTCAAGATGGTTCCTACAGATCCGTCAGTCGATCTGCCTTTAAATATCGGAAACTGCGTAAACACGTTACTTCTGTCCGAAAAAAGATCTGAGTTACTCTCAAGTCGCGCCTAAAAAAGTTTTACTTCAAAAATAAAATTCAACCACCCAGCTGGAATAAATAGTTCGGAAATTCTAGTCGATACCTGCGACTGCCGCATCCTTCTCTAACACCTAACACGTACTGGATACTGATACTGTTGACACATAAAATACCCTTCGCATGACAGTTTCCTTTTCATGATACTACGTCAACCCTCCGACGCATTGTTTACCCTCCTGCAAATAACAATTCGTCAATTGAATGCGTCCAACATGTCCTTTATTAAACATCAAGCACTCAAACAACTTCTGGAAGCATCGTTGGGTTTATAGTTGATACGAAGCAAAACTGTTTTTAACATAGCCGGTCATTATTCGCATGGTTTAATTTGAAATTAAATTAATTTGTTCCCGCGTTCATTACTAACCGAGTTTTTAAAAGGGTCTTCAAATTAAATTGCCGCAATGAAACTGAGCACGGTTTTTAAGTACTTACACTTCGAATCATTATTATAGTTGGGTTAACTCGGCCGTGACCGTGAACTTACTAAATTCAGATAGAAAAAAAACGTGAACTGAAATTGATTATCTGACTGTGAAATAACGTAGGTACACAATATGTTACGGTACTGACGTATTTGATTCAAATGCAATTACTTGTGATAATTATTTATACACTTAATTTGAATGATTTTATTTTTTGAAGTGAAAACTTCTTTAGCGGCGTTGTACACTTTTTTTGTAATGGGTAAAAAATGTTAAACTCGCGTCAGGAAAAGTAAGAACTGGGTGAGACTCTCTAAGTGATAGTAATTGCCAGATACTTTTTATACAACGTTAGACATCTAGCGTTGTACATAAAAATGCAATCTATGATACAAACCATTTTATTTTTTATACAACGTTAGACATCTAGCGTTGAAATATCGTACATAAAAATGCAATCTATGATACAAACCATTTTATTTACAATAAATAAACAATGCTTCTAAATGCAAAAATTAAGACGTTAATATTCAAGTTTTCACTTCTGCCGGCACTCCCGGAGTGCAACCCGTCTTTTTTTATTAGTATATCGACAAGAAATTCAAAATTATCATTTTAAATAAAATTGAAGAAGATTTATTTGGTTGAGGAACAATTCAAAAATAAGCTGTACCAGAATATCGCGTGAGGCCAACGTTTCGAAAATTATATATTCATCCTCAGGGCCTCAATGCAAGTTGAGATAATATAATTTTCGAAACGTTAGCCACACGCGATACTCTGGTAAAGCTTATTTTTCAATTGTTCCTCAACCAAATAAATCTCCTTCAATACATATTTTTGAAACAAAACTTCTACTAACAATTTAAATAAAATGTTAGAAAAAAATGTGAGACATCGTGGAACGCCTGACATATGTGAAACATTTAAAGCGACCATTCTAGTAACTAAATTTCGCCCTGTCAACTAACGAAGAAATTCTAGTAACAAAACACCGCCCTGTAACCAAATTTCGCCTTGTCAACTAACAAAATTCTATAGTAACTAAATACCGCCATGTAACTAAATTTTGTCCTGCCATCTACTAAATTTCGCCCAGTAACTAAATTTTACCCTGTAAATAAATTTTTATCTGTCGTCTAGTTTGTGGTCTTCAGCAAAAGCCAAGTTATAATCCAACGTATACACAAAGCAAGCGGCACACGCTGTAATTTAACGAAATATTAGTAACTAAATTTCGCTCTGTTATCTAGATGTCTCAAAAAACTGTTTTAGTAACATTAAACGACATCTGATAGAATTTACTCAAAGCTATTAGTTTAGAAGCAAACAAAAAAAACTTTTTTATTACCAAGTAATGACATCTAATAGAATTCGCTCAAAGCTATTAGTTCAGAAACAAATCTGGTAGAATTTGCTCATAAAGCTATTAGTTCAGACGCTGGACCGCAAACGAAATACATTTTGCAGAATTATATCTATCGCATTCGGGTGAAACGCGGACGGACCGCTATAATTTTATAAAGTTGTTCTACTTTGGTGGCTGCGTCGTAAACTGACTGGCACAGCTAGTATTACAAAAACAAATCGGCGAAAGTCTGTCAACATTGTTCGCGTACATGCTCGTTCACCGGTTACAATCATCGGCACTCGCTCGTCAGTCATGATCGAACGTTCTCAAGCATATTTCTCATCGCTATCAAGATACGAATGAAAGATAGCATCATATCACATTACATCGGTTCCAGTTCAGTAGGTGTGAGCAATAAACACAAACAAAAGCAATCCGTAGACAAAACACAGAGAACTGAGGCACAGAAAACCTTTTGTCATATTAATGTGACGATTGCAATGTACTAGATTATACGCACCGTCTACATAGGTATCTGCTTTTGCAAAACCGTCTTCCATGATGCGAAATCAATATAATACAGGATAGAAGTCTATAAAAGTGATAATAACTTGAAATAACTTCAAAATAACACACTGCACAACATAAACGTAGGCTAGTTTACAGACGAAGTGACGTCACGCCGAAATCCAACATGGCGAACAGCGTTTTAGACTTTTGAAGAACAGATTAAAAAATACAGTTCTTCCAATTGAATTATAAAATTTATATTAGATTATTATGAATATAAATCAACATTTCTCGTTTGCTTTTTACAAAATCTATCAAGAATATGCATTATTATACTTTTTCTTTCGTGCGAAATACCCCATTAAAAAATTTATTCTCTTGAAATGTTATTTCTATGAATCATAACAAAAGCAGTATGTGAATTAAATGTAGCGCTTTTATGGCCAGTGTAAATGTTAAAATTCGCTGATCCTCGTTTTCCATGATATGATTCATCTAGAATCTAGATGATTGTAACGCAAAAATATGCGAGTTGTGACATTATGTAAAAACGAGTCAACAAATTTTAACAGACACACGAGCCATAAAAGCATTATGTTCGAGTTGCATACTATAGGCACTTTTCTTGCAAGTATGTCCTATAAAACAGCTGATTTTCACTTCATAATAATGTATCCTGCTGTCATATTCTGTGTGTGCCGCCATATTGCATTTTATTTGGATTATTTACAAAAGCTACGCCTGCTTTGTGCGACATGCTAACTCTGTTCTTACAAAATAAAACGGTAACTGACAAGTCGCTTTTGGAAATTACAGTTGGATTGGTAATTATTTGGCTTCACTTTACGTACTAGTGCGACATCTAGGTCATTTTACTATCGCTATACAGGCATGCAAATCAGCTATTTTAATGGGGATGTGCAAAGACATATTTGCGATTTATAAACACGAAATCGAATTTGATGAAAATTGGCAATCAAACAATATTGTTGCATGCCCCTCGATGGGATGACTATGAATTCTGTAGAAACTACTAGAACCAACAACAATGGAGAACAGGTAAAAACCCCCGACCAGGAGACACAAATTCATGTAAGGGAAGGGATCTCGGTGCGGAAAGCAGGTAGCGAAGTTAGACCCGATTTCTTAGAATCGCCTGGAGAATGTAATGCATGTAAAGAAAAAGTTCTGGACCGACCTTCGGAGAATTTGCCTCGAAAAGAAAAAGGTTCTTCTAGAACGTTCGACTATGCGGGGACGAAGCTATAAAAGGCGAGCGGATCGCTGGGAGTAGTCAGTCAGTTATTCGTGTTGTTCATGTGTTGATACAGTGCTCTGGCATTACGAAATAAATTATACTGTGAAAATAAATACACTTTAGTGAGTGCAAATATATATAAATCTGGTTTTATATAAATGACTTATAGTTAATAGACAAATGTGCTGATAAACTTTGTGTTGTAAATATTTTGTTGACGTGATAACGTCTTATAAATTGATGAATCACCAATATTATAAATTGATAAAACACCGGCTGCATGTACGAAAAAGTGTAACGCGTAACGCATAGCGCGTAACGTTCCGCCTGACCCTGTGCGTGCTTTTTGCTAATTTCTCGCTCAATTTAAATCAGATCGGTTTGAAACCAGTCTTAAACGAAAGAGGAGAACATTTTACATAGATTTCGTATAACAGAATTTGCCTAAACAGTTTTTTTATACAAATTTATATAGAAAAATATTTTATACAAATTTATATAGAAAAATAGCTGTATAAATGCAATGTTGTGTAATGCATGGCGCGACGCGGTCGGTTGTATTTGTTTGCCGTACATGGAAATTAGAAGCAAACGTATGTCTTGTCTTAACATGAAAACGGCTGCATTTCTAATGTTTAATTCAATTTTTTGACATTAGTATATTGTTAAATGCAAAGCCTTCTAAGTTAAGTATTGGAATAACTAATTATTATTAGAACATAATACTTTGTAAGTTGCAAACGTCACTTTTGACATTTCTTATCATTCCGACACCAAGGATAAGCGGATTGAAACCAAATTTTGGGAGGTTTAGGTTATGTATTACGGAATACGTTATCACGTAAAACTATCGTCCGTAAACCGACTTTACAGACAACCAATTTTTTTTGTGTACATAATTTAGTGACTCTACATTCTCTGTTACTTAGTCTTTATTTTTTTATTATTTAGAACTATTAGTTTTATTTCTGTTAGCGTTATTATTTCTGTTAAGTTAAAGAAGTACCCTTTCGTTTGTGTGTTTTACTGTTTTGTTAAACATTTATTATTGTAAATAAATAATTTCCGCCACGGACTACAACAGTTTTGTACAATATTATAAACAAATCTCCTGGCATTTCAAAAAAATTAAAATAGGAACTGTCAATTTAGATCCCCATTACACGAGCAATCAGTAGTTAGAAATTTAGTTGACATTGTTATGTAGAAGGCCGGGTTTAGGGCGCGCTGATGATTTCTTTGATGTTAACCGCTACACTGCAGTGTACAGACTCTCTTAACATAGCGAAACATTCTCCGTAGCCTGTCTCTCTATATTTACTATTTAGCATTGTAACATATTTTGTAACTGATGTGTGCTCTACTGACAATTTGTTCGTACAAAAACAGCGTTTAATGCAAAGCTGTCAATATAAAAGTAATGCCCATATTCACCGAAAATTATTAAAAATATGGCCATAGATGCTAAATTGCATGTTCTTCTTTTTTTCTTTTTTCTGTATCAATAATATTAAAAACAGAAGTTACTAATCTTGGAAAAAATGTATTCGTTAGAATAAAATTTACTTTCAATTTATCAAGAAAATTATCAGGAAGAAAAGTTAGTTAGAGAATAAATACACGCTGCACTATACTCCTTCTCTTTTTGTTGAATAATTTGACGTTCACTCAAAAATCCGGCTGATGGCGTTAGTGTAAACGTCCAAAAAAAAGTTTCACAAAATAATGTTTTATCTTAACCCAATTGCATACAAAACTTCCACTAGCTTTAATTTTGTACAACTACACACGTCACAAAAGGTTAATAAACAACACATAAATAAATTCACAAGAGCAACTGTAGATATAATACTCCACTTTTATAAATTAGGTATTATGATCTATGACCAAAATTATGCAAGTCTTAACCTCTACAAGTCGAATATTTCCTTTCAAAATCCGCCTAAGTCGAAATCTTCCATAAGTCGAATGACTCGAATTGCTTGGCGTCTCCCTTGAAGTTTGGCTTGCAGAGGTTCTACTGTATTAGTACCTGTACCCGCGACTCCGCTCGTGTGTATTTCAAACTTGATTTTTATTTGAACAGATATAGCCTTGCTCATGTGCCACCGCTAATCAATAATGCTTTCGAGCAGGATCTATGCGTGTTACGTTATTTTAAATGACAGCACTGAACCTATAATAATATCATGGGCTGTATATGTATATCATCAAACAGGATTTTATTTAAATGCTAATCAGACCATATCTAACTGAGTTGAAGCTTTTTTAATTAGCGGTTTTTGTAAATAACTACCTCCCTCTATATGTATACGGGTGGTTCCAAAACATCACTTTAAACTCTATACTCGACAAGCGTTGTTTATTTTCAAATGAAAGGGTTTTTTTATGAGAAACACACATATATATATTTTTTATAATTTTAAAATGCATATTTTAAAAGATATTAAAGAAAACAACGAGCATTCAGCTCTAAAATAATCATGGCTATTCTGTACTGTATTTAGTCTCTGTAGCGGCAAGGTTAAACAATTTTTTTCCCCGCAGTAATAGGAATGAAAAGTGGAATTGATTTCAAGACTATAGTAACTTAGCGTGCATCAAGTGATAAATAAAAATATCTATCTATCTATCTATATATGTAAATGTTAGTGATGTAACAAATGTCAATATGCAAATATCTGTCGCCGACATTCGCGAATGCAAATGCGAATACATGTTCAGTTTTGGCGTCATTTGTCCAAAGTTAAAATTTGAAAGCTGATTAGCCGCGCAAGTCGCACGCACACATGTGTAGTGGTTCTGGGTACTAGGTTGATTGTATTATTAATACTCTAAGTCTAAGTCTAAGGCTTTATTATCTAACGTTAAAGTAAACGCTAATAAAAGATATAATTTCAATGGCGAAAAACGTTATTTTTTAAATAAGGAGCAAGAAAAAACTTTCCTAATAGTCCAGGCGGTAGGGAGATTTTCCCTATGTTAATGTGGAAATATACTCTAAAATCATGAGGGGCAAACTTATAGTTCTCGGAACATTGGTATTATTATTTTTGTCGTAGTTATAATACAAGCCGAGAAAATTAGAACGCAAAAATTGTAGACTTTTGTGCCTAAAAGCGTATGCAAAAATTCAGCGAGGTAGAGTGTTTCCAGCTCAAACTCCCTACCGCCTGGACTATAATAAAAATGCTAAGAAATTAATATTTTTTGTCTTACTTAATACTATCCAAGTGTGTCGACTTTCACGGCCGGTGTTGTTCCAAATCTTTTTAATTTCCAGGTTTGTAGGAAGTGGTCCATTGGTATTTCTACCAAATAACTACAAGCCCGGAAACCAAAAATCTTTATTTAATATTGTTGCGCGTTCCTGTTGGGACGACTAAGGTTTCTGTGGAATATTCTCGCAAGAACAACAATGGAAAGCAGGTAGTCAAAATCCGACCTTCATAAAGTTGCCTGAAGAAGGCGATACATTTAAAGAATGATCTCGGTGCTTCTAGAACATTCGACCAGGCGGGGGACGAAGCTATAAAATGCGGGCGGAGTGGTTGGCAAGTCAGTCAGTTGGTTAGTTGCAGCGTACGTACAGTGGATACAGACAACTGTGAAATAAATTGTTCAGTCGGTACAGCAAGACCGAGACAACTGCTGCGATAGAAGATAAATGAGCATTGAGTGCAATTATATAAATCTGGTTTTACATAAATAACTTTTTGTAAATAATCGTGTGAATATAGTTAATAGACAAGTGTGAATAAGTGTACTAGATAAACTTTGTTGTGTTTGTGTGTTGCAAATATTTTGTGTACATAATTTAGTGACTCTATATTCTCTGTTACTTAGTCTTTTATTTTAATATTTAGAACTGTCGTTATTTTGTTTCTGTTAACGTTATTATTACTGTTACGTTTGAGAAGTATAGGCTTTCGTCTGTATGTTTACTGTTTTGTTAAACTTTTATTATTATAAATAAATAATTCCCACCACGAACTAGAACAGTTTTGTTACAATATTATTTTCACATTATTTCAAGAAAATATGATTTTTAAAATATGCGAATGCGAATATCAAAAAATATGCGAATATTTGTTACATCAGTAGTACCTAGATACTACTATTTAAAGTCATTATTTTGAGTTGTATAAATAGAGGCCAGCAAACAGGCGGTTTTTGTACACAAAAAAAATTGGTTGTCTGTAAAGTCGGTTTACGGACGATAGTTTTACGTGATAACGTATTCCGTAATACATAACCTAAATTTATATAATAATTACAATAATTCGAATCTATGATATTGCATCTTTCGCTTCAAATTTAGGTAAATTTTATTAAGTAGAATAATAAAACACTATAAAAAGTACACTATTATTATATAAAAAACAACTATGGCATGTATCTCTTTTGCGCATGCGCCGATTTTCCTCAAAAAATTTACAAAAATTTCTAGTAAAAATAGATAGAGTAAAAACCGTTTTAAAAACTATATTATTATTATATAAAACATCATTATAAGAGATATATTCTTTTACGCATGCGCCGATGTTCCCCAAAAACAATAGGCCACTTCATATTTGCATATCAAACATCCTCCCAAAATTTGGTTTCAATCCGCTTATCCTTGGTGTCGGAATGATAAGAAATGTCAAAAGTGACGTTTGCAACTGTCAAAGTATTATGTTCTAATAATAATTAGTTATTCCAATAGTTAACTTAGAAGGCGTTGCATTTCAGAAAATACTAATGTCAAAAAATTGAATTAAACATTAGAAATGCAGCCGTTTTCATGTTAAGACAAGACATACGTTATTTTCTAATTTCCATGTACGGCAAACAAAGACGACCGACCGCGTCGCGTCATGCATTAGACAACATTGCATTTATACAGCTATTTTTCTATATAAATTTGTATAAAAAAAACTGTTTAGGCAAATTCTGTTATACGAAATCTATGTAAAATGTTCTCCTCTTTCGTTTAAGACTGGTTTCAAACCGATCTGATTTAAATTGAGCGAGAAATTAGCAAAAAACGTTACGCGTTAGGAACGTTACGCGTTACGAACGTTACACTTTTTCGAACATGCAGCCGGTGTTTTATCAATTTATAAGATTGGTGATTCATCAATTTATAAGACGTTATCACGTCAAAAACAAATCTTTTAGTGTCGGATATTAATTATGCAACATCCTGTATGTACATTTACTGACAGGTTTCATTTTAAACTCTCACCCTGATAATACGCATTATGTAAATCGCATTATGGTACAAATTAACTCGCGAACAAACTGTTCAAAGTACCTATCAATATGACCACTCACTCATTCATACACCGCTGAACAATCTGACAATTATTTATATTAATAATAAATAATAATATTTAGATACCAACGTTCATTATACTCACACCGCCTTATCTGCGTGTCCACAATGATATTTAAGTACATCATATTAATATTGTCATTACTATCATTTGAATAAATCATAAAATAATGCTATAATTTCACCTTATCAAAAATTTACAGTATACTAACCCTCAGTTTGCGTTATGTAAGTTTTGACAGAAATTTTAGCTTAACTTGATTGTAACTGTGTGCCGAGAAAATCGGACCAGCCTTTCTCGAATGATACCGATTACAAACAAGCCTTATACCGAAATTCTATACGTCCGGTCTCGACTGTATCTCATGAATTTGACAGCTTCGATTGTGAAACGACCCGATCCGGCTTCGTCCGGGTCCAAATTCAATATATAAATATAATATAGCATTTACAGTGTATAAACTCCATTTAACGTCACTCGATATAACGACAAACTCCTTAAAACGTCGAAATTATTTACCTCTGGTTGGTTTACCTTGTTGCTCATACAATGATACACTCTAAATAACGACACACCCACTCTAAATAACGACAACAATACGTCATCATTATACGCAATAAACAGTACTCGTTTGTTATTTTGTTACTTTTGCCTCCCTCACCTCCGAGATAAGAGCATGTAATGATTTTGAAGACCCCCCCCTCCTAAAACTTACGTAATTAATGAATGACCCCTTAGTATAGATGTAGTGATGATGATGAATTGATGATGATGATAACATAACCACAAACAAGTGTCAATGACGTGAGAGAATCTAATATTTGTGGGTAAACTATATAAGAAAAGAAAAAGATGTTAGATATGTTTATTACAATAATAGTATAGAAATGAGGAAATGAGTTTTTTTGGTTCAGGCCAATAGCATTGTATTGTAACGGATTGCTCATCGGAGCGGAGACATCAATATTTTACAATACAATTTATATTTGTCGATTTTAGTTAGTGGCTGAATACACAAAAGTGTAAAAGCTAAAAGTTTATAATAAAAAAAATATCTGTCGATCTTCACTTGCAGGTTTTGTCACACAATCGCGAAGCTAATTTTTGTTGGAATAATTTACGTCCGGATCGGCTTTAAAATTTTTTGCAAAAAAAAAACGGTAAAGCCATTTACCTGAGTCCAATAAGAAAACAATACTTTTTCTAGAAAGTCTGGAACTGGTGGTTCTTTCTGTTATATTGATACTCATAATGTTATAATAACAAAATATTTGTTTAATTCTCCCTCTCTTTTTTGATTCACTGACGTCATATTTATATATTATACCCTATTTCACTCCCACAGTTAAGATATACCTCATATGTTAAAATCTATCAAGCGAGCGTGCCAAAGAAATAGTCATACAAACTCACATACATAGATAGATAGATATTTTACACTGTGACAAACAATATGTGAAGTGACGTCATACATGCTCACATACATTACATACACTCTAAAAACATTACTCTTCGTCTGGCGCAGTCGGGTAAAAAGGTAACAGGGACAAAGCAAATTATTTACCTATACCTCGCAAACTTTCTTGCTTACGAATACATATTACTTCTGGCAAAATATGAAGATCTAATTCGAAGAGCCAACTCGCAATTATAATAGTTTATATTATGTCCTGTCTGTGTGTTGTCAGCTTTTAGAATTGTGTGACTTGACTACATTACATTTCTAGTGAACGCGACATGACAGTTACATTTTTAATTGCTTGTAATTAAATTATACGACCGATGCTCGGCGCCTCGGCGTTCAACGTGTGAAATACTGACTGGCGTTAGTTTGTTAAACCAACCTGTGACGTAATTCTTAATTCAAACTGTTAAATTGTAAACGTTAACAATTTACAAGGAAAAGTATTGTTCATGGTTTAATCATCATTCACATTGACTTTGCTTTTATTAATGTATTCGTATATTATAAAGAGGTAAAGTTTATAAGTTTGGATATAATAGGTAATCTTCGAATCTATACTCATCCAATTTCATATTTAGAATGGACCTTCATGATAGACATAGACTATATTATCGCGTTAAAATAAGAACGCTTTTCTCGGAGACCAATTTTGCAATGTAATCTACAAATTCGGGCGAAGCCGGACCGAGTCGCTAATATGAAATAATCTTAAGGTCACCCAATACCAGGTTTGTAGGCGCCTAGTATCAATTCTTATTTTTTTTAATTTAATATTATTTTCATTTATTTAAAAATCAACTGCAGTACTACAAAAAGCAATTTATTGATACGATAGGAGACGAATAAAAATACAAGGATCTATAATGTTATTCTTGATCCTTCGTTTGGCGTTTACCTGAACCCTTTAGCATTAAAAATAGCGTCGGAAGAACTGTAAGCGAGATGAAAGGATTAAAGATGAAGTGTACAGGGGTAGGTAGCTAATTTGTTGACATTAAAAACTCGATCTCAAGGTTTTTTTTTATAGATTCAAGCTACATAATAGAAAATCTGCAATAATTCGTCATATTCTTAACATTTTAAATATATGTTCTAGAACAGAGGCTCCCAAACTTTTTTGTCTCGTAGACCACTTGCCATGTTTTTCGGTTTTAGGTAGACGCCTGTTTATCTGATATTGATTTTTTGCAAATTCATTAATTTCAAATGTATTTTTGACAACCGGTATAGTGCTACTCACTTTGAACGATTTAAATTTATAACGGTAGTGAAATGTAGTGAGAAATGTTTAGTTTTGATACATTTATTAATTAGATTTAAATTAAACGAATCAAATTAAAATTTACTTTCTGTTACATAAAATAAATAAGCAAAAAATAAATGCTTTTAGTGTGAAGGATAAACATAAATTTTCAACATTTGGTATCAATTTAGTTAGATTTAATCTTAAATCTCTTCGGTTAACGATGTCCAGTTTGTTCCTTTTTTTGTTAGGAGATTCACTATCGTTGACCCTCATTTTCATTTCATAGACCCCCAATTTTTTTTCCCGCTGACATGGACCCCTTGCAAGTTGTCGTCGACCCCTGGGGGTCGATATAGACCACTTTGGGAATCACTGTTCTAGAACATCTTCGAACAAAGCACGAATTATTGTGATTAATATTGTCTGAAGTCTGAACATTATTTATTTTAAATCAGGTACGCCGTGACAGCTGAGGACCACACGGAAACAAGCTAATTGAATTATGCATTTATTTTGGTAAGATTTTATTTTAACAATAAGAACGCAATTTTCACGGCATAAATCATGTTCTGAGCGATGTTGTTTCGTTGTTATTTTGTCAAAACAACAGTTTCGTACGTGACATGTGAATTAGAGTTAGTGCTGCCATCTGTACCTATGTATGCATTTGTTTAAATATAGGTATATAAAATAAGTAATAACAAACGATTGTGACCATAAACTTCTGTTTTGTCGTGTTTTAAAACAAATGAAATATAACTCAAAGTTGTTACAGTTATGCATTTGAAAGCAACCCTTTTGAAAATCAGGTCACCGCAACGAAATGCAAATTTCGCTTGATTATTTACTGAAGTTATTTATTATTATAGGTTTGATGTATACATTTCATGGAAATTTAATAAGTCCCAGAAATTATTAACCGACGTCATACAATGACAAACTATTCCATAATTTCGACTATAAACATACCGAAATACAACCATGTTCAAAAATGATTAAAATAAATGAAAACAAATATTAATATACCACAATCTGTAAATTTTCTCCTAGATTTCATCAGTTCGCACTGATTTAAATATTTTCAAAATTGTATCCCTGTTAATTTTCAAAAACTCTGTACAGAAAATTAAAACCACTTTTATTTAAAAAAATGTAGATACACCTATAATTTTATAAATATTTGAGTTGGAGTAAAAACGACAATTTTTAAATTTGTGGATAAATAACATTTATATTGAAAATGGAACGAACTGGTCTCATTTCAAAAAATTTATGAATTGGGACTAAATTTTAATACGTCGATGATAATTCAATAAAAATAGACATTGATCGTATAGGCTTAATTCCCATGGAGCCAATTTTCTGTGCGGCCTTAATATTATCGGTTTAGACTAACTGTCGAAAGTTCTTATCGATCGGTGCGGCACTAAAAATTTTACGCGTGTACAAAGGTAATAAAAACATTTTTTGCGAATATCTTGATAACGGTTAGTTTTATGGTAAAAATACTTATTATCACATTTGTAGCTCATATAATTTTCTACAAAAAAGGTTTAATGTTTTTTTTTCATAGAAGTACCTTTTTTCGAAATATAGCAATACAAAAATAAAAGTAAAAATTTCTATAAATCTTAACTAAATTTGAACACAAAAATTGAAGTTTGGCTCTATTTCGGTTACGGATCAATATTCGGGTTTAGATTTCGGTTTTCAGTTGAATGGGACAATTCATAATGTACAATTAATAATATAATTTTGTAGTTAGAATTATTGGTATGAGAATGCATGTAGGTGAACTTTCCTGACAGTTTTAAGAGAAATGAATGGAACTGAACATTTGTCACTAAACATACAGCATACTGCTTTTGTTACGTTCAGTTGTGGCCTACAAAACTTAACTACATAGTTCTCTTACTATACAAAATGATAAATTATTATTATTTGAGTATGTAACATTTTGTCATTTCGTGAGAAATGTCTTGAGGCCAAAAGCAATGAAAATAAAAATCGATATTTTTATATTTCTAGAAAGCAACGTTTTAAATTATTGTGTATTTTTTTTTCGGAGAGCTACTGCGAGAACAATCTAGGCCTAGTGTCAATACTAATCATTAATAATAAGAATCAATAGCCGAAACAACATATTTGGTTGGATTTGTCGATTAAAAGAATTACATTACCTAGTAGCAAGCAATTATTTTACAGAAATTGTAACGGGATCTTTACAATTTTGTAATTCCGTTTTCTCGAGTTTTTGAGTAAATTTAAATTCACATTGTCATTAATTTGTCGGAAATATTCTGTACTGTGCCTCACGATTTTTTATAAAGATTAAACAGAATCTAATTGGATATGTGAATTATTTTTTTGTTTTAAAAATGATTTAAAAAATGGTAATTCTAATTAGTACAGTCAATCTGGCAAAAACCTCAACAAAACCAACCAAAAAGGTGAAACTTGGTGAGTCGTTAGAGAATGATGAAAAAAAGGTTACCTGGCAATGGCCACCTGGTACCTGTTCAAATACCTGTTCAAATAGTCAAAAAAAACTCAAAAATATTTTGAAATGCATTTTTCTCAAAAACTATCCATTTTACAGAAAAATTTATTGAACAAAAAATGTAGAAGGCATCTTTATCTACAATTTATGTCATTGGTGCTATGTTGTACAACAAAAATTGTGCGCAGTAGGTGGCGCTTAAGTGCCAAAAAAAGTGTTTTTCCACTTTTTTGCCCTGAAATTTTCATTTTTCAGTTACGATTCAAATGGAAAAATTGTTCCATTTTATTTTATAAACAACTTTTATTTCAACATTTTTTTCATACAACTTACCGTTTCAGAGCTGCAGCTTGTTGAAGTGAAAATAAGTTGTATGAAAAGTAAGTTGTATGAAAAAATGTTGAAATAAAAGTTGTTTATAAAATAAAAAGGAACAATTTTTCCATTTGAATCGTAACTGAAAAATGAAAATTTCAGGGCAAAAAAGTGGAAAAACATTTTTTTTGGCACTTTAGCGCCACCTACTGCACACATTTTTTGTTGTACAACATAGCACCAATGACATTAATTGTAGATAACGATGCCCTCTACATTTTTTGTTCAATAAATTTTTCTGTAAAATGCATAGTTTTCGAGAAAAATGCATTTCAAAATATTTTTGAGTTTTTTTTGACTATTTGAACAGGTACCAGGTGGCCATTGCCAGGTAACCTTTTTTTCATCATTCTCTAACGACTCACCAAGTTTCACCTTTTTGGGTGTTTTTGATACGAAATGATTTTTTTTTCGCCAGATTGATTGTACTAAATTACAAAATTCTATTATTACAAATTAAAATATATAAGATAAATTAACTTATTAATCAGGAAAAGGAAAAAATGTAGATATTTGAACGATTCAGAACCCGCCAAATTCGTAAATGACGTCAAAAGCTGTGATGCTGTGTAGCCATATTTATCGATATTTTCAAAACGAAAAAATACGGAGAAGTGATTTTCCCCCCATTAATCTATTTCAATAATCAGTGAAAAACGATACAATGCCCACTTGGCACAAAAATCAATTTAGAACTTGGGAAGTGGGGACTAGAGAGTTATAGACGGGCCATACAATTCCTTATAAATAACGACGTCTCAACGATCTCGGCTATTCTCAAGCGCTGCTATTTTTATGAGAACAATAGTGTTTTGGAATAAAAAAATACAAATTCTTTTAAATGCGGTTAAAATGACTTTTGTATATCTTGTTATCTCATCAGCATTCCATGAAACAATAAAAATATTTCAACACTTCTATCGGCCAACTTATAAAAGGCCGGCTTTTATTTATGTGACCAGACGTACAATTTATGTATAATAAACACCTGAGCTACAAAAGCCGAAATTTATTGTTCTTTTTAGAATATCTTTAGCTGCAGCAACAAGATATTGTTCTTTTAACAGAGATGTTAAAATGCTTCAGTTATTTAAATTTTTTAATACCTTGTTAAGCCGAATTACTATTACAATCTTATGTAAACTCTCAACTATAGTTTTGTAATCGAATAAAACTGAATTTTATATTAGTAAAATATGTTCCCAATTCCATTAAGTATTAATAACACAGATATAGATATTGTTTGCTACAATTGTTAGGAAACACCCATTGCTCCTTACATCGCTATATTAGAAAAAAATATTTTTCAAACACTGTCACCGTCGGGATACGAAACCCGAATCTTTTCACTATAGTGGCGGACTGAGTTTTTTTAAAAGGTTTCGCTTAAAACGCAACAAAGGGGAAAGGTACATGATATGGCACGCCGTTTTATTATTTAATAGTAAAATATTTTTCCAAAAATTATAAAAATATTTAACAATTTTAAAATCAGAAAAAAAAATTTGAGTGAATTTTTTTTATGTGGTGACATAATAAAAATACATTATTATTATGTCATGACAATAAAAATACATTATTTTTATGTCATGACATAATTATAATTCGTCGTTTTTCCTATCTCTTCCTATGTATAAGCATTTAATTTTATGTCATGACATAAAAATAATGTATTTTTATTATGTCATGACATAATAATAATGTATTTTATTCAACACGCGTGAGTAATATGTAATTTCGGGGCCCTGCTAAACGTGGGAGAAATAATATATTACTTCACTATAGTGTAATAATGAATTTTCTGGCGTGGGAGAAATAATGTATTACTTCACTAGTGTAATAATGAATTTTCTGGACCAATAGAAACTCAGTAGCAAGCCCAAGCGCTAAATAATGAAAAAAACTGCAAGTAGCTTCTGGACCAATAGGAACGTGGTAGGCGGTATTGTATACTTATATGAAAACAGCATCGCAATTCAGCGAAATCATGGCAATCTTGTGTATACACTGACGGTGGTACGTCAATCAATGAAGTGATTTATTATTTTTCCCTCTTTTATCAGGGCCCCGATTACATATTACTCCTGCTAGTTGAATAAAGTATTATGTGCGACTATTGATCGAAGGAGAATATTATTCCACTCGCGTGTGTTTTACCGCACTCGCTGCGCTCGTGCAGCAAATTTCACGCTCATGGAATCTTCTCCTTCTCTCACTAGTCGCACAATATACTATTTATTGTCACCACATAAAAAAAATTCACTCAAAATTTTTTTTCTGAAATTAAAATTGTTAAATATTTTTAGAATTTTTGGAAAAATATTTTACTATTAAATAGTAAAACGGCGTGCCATATACATGACGCGCACTAAAATAATATACATTACACGTTTGATAAATTACAGCGGTATTTATCACATTTTTCATATAAGGGTAGCGACAGTTATACCTACTTAACATAAAATAAGGTGGGCTATAGCTTCTTGACATCTTCGATAATATATATTTTTATCGTTTAGATAATCTACAAAAGAAACTCTTTATAAATAAATGATAAATGAGATTAAATTTATTACTAAATAACGCAGACGGTAATGATAAATAGATACAGTCAATATAGAATGGTCAGTGGTCACAGAACAACACCTCACAATGGCACCAGCAATAAAACAAACAGGTATTTTTATATACACCTGACATATTACAGGCCATTACTCAATCGTATGTCCGAATTTACAAGGGATTCCAGACTGAAGAGGTGTTTTAACTGATTGTTTGCGGTCTTAAAAACACACACATTACATCCGAAAGTTGTAAAATGATGAACCATTTCGATTCATTATTTTGTTGTGCGATATTCGGTGGGCTCAAAAACGCATTTTCACATTTGGTTACATTTCTGTAAATATTTTGTTGCACGACCCCTCTATAAAAAAGATACGTTTCATGTCTGTATAGCGGTAGTAAAATGACCCGTTTCGCACTAGTGTGTAAAATAAAACAAAAGAAATGTCACTGTATCAAACCAATATAGTAACTGCTCTGTGATTTGCCATTTAAATGCGTATAATCCAAATAGATTCCAATATGGCGGAGCAGTAAAATAACCACGGCCATAACCTGGAAACTGCAGAGGGTTTGTAATAAACTATAAAGCCATTAAGCAAAGGCATCGTTACGGGCTTATTTATTCTCAAACCTGTAATTGTTTACAGTAAGTATAACAATTGGTTTGAATATTTCTTTAATGCCGCTCTCTAATCTCTATATCAACATAACAATGTAATAAGAAAAAATGTATGCAAAATTTTAAACAAAAGAAAATAAATAATCAATAAAGCACAAACATTTTCAACCGACCACAAGCATCGCTATATCAACAATAAAAAGAAAATAATTAAAGCTACTCTACTTTTTCTACTACAAACTCATTATTGTTACAATGAAATGAATAATTCAGGACGAATTACAATTAAGATATTTAAGTATTTAGCAATAGATTAAAGTAGAAAATTGAATACTGTTAATTGTAATCTAGTAATGTACTGTTTTCTATTATAGCTACAGTAATTGTTGGAATAGCCATAGAGATGAACCATAACGCGTATAATAACATCAACGCGATAATACAGTAAAACATATACCGGGTGTACAACTATTTTCGACAGAAAGCACTGTAGAAAATAAAAAAGAACGAATGGGGGGAGGGAGGAACATGACTACGCACGTTCATCTTCCTTTACCGAGATGAATGTTGTGTCCAAATTTTACGATGATCGGAGTTACCGTTCAAAAGTTTTTGTCGGACGGACAAATTTTCAGTAATATTTTGCAACATTTTTCATTGATGCTCCGCTCCTATTGGTCGTAGTGTGATATTATATAGCCATAGCCTTCCTCGATACATGGGCTACCCAACAAAAAAAAATTTCAATTCGAACCAGTAGTTCCAGAGATTAGCGCGTTCAACCAAACAAACACACTCTTCAGCTTTATATATTAGTTATAGATACTGTTTATTTGATACTTTTTCAGCAATAATTATTATTTTCCGGTGATTTTCAACGGTGACAATAGATAAGTTTTTGAACAGAGGTTCTCAGATGAGTGACTAACATACCCTGAAAATTAAGAATTTTTCTCGGTGATATTACTATATGTTTTATCGGTCTTAAACTATGAGTGCGCAATTTTCCTAAAAGAGCTCATGTTACTTTCAAAATTATAAATTTTTGAACGAGTTAGTAAACCGTTCTGAAATGTGGGGTACTTATTGCAGACATATTAAGAAATAAGTTAGCAAAATTTCAATCATTTTTCGATGAACTGAGATAACCTTCATACATCTTTAAAGTATAGTCAACGCTCAAGATAAATACGCCTGGAGGTAGGTTGTTAATATAATTATTGAAGTGAAAACTTCTTTAGCGGCGTTGTACACTTTTTTTGTAATGGGTAAAAAATGTTAAACTCGCGTCAGGGTCACGTGTCCTGATCGAAAATGCGTAAGACGAAAACTTTTATTTATACAACGTTAGACATCTAGCGTTGAAATATCGTACATAAAAATGCGATCTATGATACAAACCATTTTGATCAAAAAAGTTTTCACTTCTGCCGGCACTCCCGGAGTGCAAAGGGGTTTTTTTTTCTGTACTAATAGGGTATATGCATGTAACTTATATTTAGTTTAAATGTTATTTTTTGTAATCTTTATTACAATTGATTAAACTCTAAATAGTTTTTTCTTTTTGAATTTTTGCTAAATAATAAATATTAAATAAACAAAAATCCAATAAATACGCGCGAAACATAAAATATCGAAACGCAATGCTATTGATTCGACCGTAGTGTGACGTCAAAAATCACATAAACATATGGTTGATATAGAATTATTGCCTCTTTTTCAATAAAAAATTTATACAAAATTGTCGACATGTTATAAGACGTCACATATCTCCCGCGAAAAAATGGTGCGTTTAAATAATCAAAATAGCTTGCCCAAAAAGAATATTTATTTTTTTTATTGGTGCCCTATTTTACCTATTTAAAGCACGCCTCAGAGTGTTTAAATCGAACTTTCAAAAACGCGCGTTTTTTAAAGTTACCATGGGAACATCAACACCTCGAGAATTTTTTGATTATTGATTTAACAGGAGTAGCGTGTAACGTCAAATAAAAAATTACTAACAAATGCAAAACCTTTATTCAAACATTATTAAACAATTAATCTTTAATGACAAATTGCAAATTAATTTCTGTTTTTCTCATTTCCATGACAACGAAAGGTATACTGATGTCACATCACGAATTCAACCATTTTACATTATTAGTTTTTATTTCCATTTTTTTGTAGTAATAATACCAGTATTTATGATTTCAAAGTGCACCAATAAAAAAAATAGCGTAAAGTATTCGTGGATAACTGGTCTTTAAAACACTTGCTCTATTCAAAAAATCACGCGTGTTTCAAAGATCTTTTTATCCACTTATACTTTAATATACTATTTTTAATTCAATAAGAATGTTTTAATGAATGATTTTCATGTGTTTGATAACTTTTAATATGAAAATAATTGTTTTTAAATATTTTCAAAAATTGTGCATATAACCTATTTCATTTCGTACTTTCCCATGCGTTACGATTGATTTTACACCCAGTATTATTTATGTTCATGTATATGTTTTGATATCAAAGCTTGTCTGTTTTGCATATATAGCATGTATTTGTTTGGAGAATTGACCGTGTTGTCACATAAAAGCTCTAGGCTAATTAATCAAACCTACGCTTTTCTATCTGTGTGTGGTATGCCTGTTGATTATGTATATGGAACTATATGGATGCCGACGAGGATAGAATTAAACGCGACCGTTAATGGTTAACAAAACAACTAATGAACACGTTAAGTTTAATTATGGTTGCTCTAAGTTTTCCCTGGACAATTTAAATTAATCGTCACTAATTAGACTTCACATTGTATTACGGAATTATCAAAAAACATAAGACATCGGAATCTGTATTATTTTTTTTAATAATGCACTCAAATCTGTGAGTTCACATACACGTTCATCACCACTCCATTACCTGCAGAGAGAAATCTTATCTTATTCGAACCGTAGTTGTCTATGCTTTTTCTTCTTTTTTTTAGTCATCAACAGTTAGGCTTATTTGGGCTTAGTTATAAATAATAATAATAATTAATAGATAAATTTATTTTAAAGGACTGGTATACAGTATTAAAAGCGTCAATGTATGTCTGGATTACGATTCATTAAGAGTATAAAAAGAACTTTCCAGCAAACTTTTCTGATTTTATATTTTTAGGCTAGGTTACTGAAAATGGTAACGCCTACGATGTAGGAAATGTTTGCTTATTAAGTTGTGGATATCGGAACCTAGATCATATTTATGCTTATTAGCTTACAGAGATGATTAACACTGATGTTAGAGTTACAAGAATTTTTTGAAAAGATCCCTGTACAAACTTGTCTAAGACGTCCCACCTATACATCTGATAAACCTCTTCTGAGCAACCATTATTATTATTTCTTTGATCCTACTTTTCCTAACTTGAAGAGACTTTCCGTTTTAAAAATTTGAAGAGTCGTTACGGAGGCATCCGAAATAAAATGACTTGCAAAAATATATCGAATCAAAACCATTACAAACACGTTTAGACTAGTTTTTCTAATTAAATTAAAAGCAGATAATCCTTGTTATTTGTAACAGTTGGTGGTAGCTAACTATTTTATTAATTTAAAGTAGTGTTCAATTCACTTGCATATTATGTCAGAGGTGGCACTGGATCCTTTTCAACTGTAATTTCACACCTGGTTGGGTTCCATCAGTACATTACAATGCAGCTATAACATGCACGTGATTTCGTGTAATAAACCTATTAAAAAGGTTCCCAAAATGAATAAACCATATCTCAGACCTTGTCAATTTAGCGTACTTGTAGCAGTGGTTTTTTTTATAACGCGACTTTCAATAATAGACTCATTACATATTTCACTGTTATTCAGGCTGCTCAATAACCTTTACAGCCACATATTTAACAGGATTGTGGTTTTTTTAAAATGTATACTATAATACCTACCATTGAAAAATTAATACGCACATGGTTAAAAGAATCTCATATTTGAATTGTTTTTTTTTTTACAGTCAAGGATTATCTTGAAGGATGAAGTCATTGAATACTATAGCAAAAGAGACAGTGTATTTTACACTACACACTACAGAAGTAAAACCACACACACAAACACTCGCAAACACACACAGTATCGACTCTACTATCAATATTCGTGTACCGTCGGAGTTCCTCAGGGTTTAATCCCTAGACCCTTTTTGTTTGCAGCATTTCGTAAGACTTTCAATTTCATTAATCTATTTTACCCTACAGTGCCAAAATAAGTTTTACTTCAAAAAGTAACCACAAAACACCATAACACAAAAAGTGTACATGATCACAATTAATAATTCTAAACAAAAAAGTATAATACCTTAAATCAATAAGACACAAACCTATATGAATAATAAATATATTTTATTAATTGTTTTCGAAATTTAAGTAAGTGTTGATGCTTTTAGAGCGCTTCAGGCATACATTGCATTCATTTTAGTACATTTTTTTCGTAAATTTCGAAAAAATGGTCAGAATATAAAAATGGCATTCATATCAGTTTAGTGGTTTTGCAGTTACAAGCAACGATACAGTCACAGAAACTTTAAACTTTAGGATAAAATAGTTTTCAATTCGCAGCAAGCTCACGAAGTTTTTATAAAAATCTCACCGTTTACATTACATTCGATCGATTAAATCTGAAGTGTTAACAGACTAATAAAAAAGAGTGCAATGACTCTTCAACATTAAAACGCATTGAACTAACAGATTTTAAATTTATAAAAATAGAAACAGTTTTAACTACTTATTCACATAAAGTTCCATTCAAATGTAATTGATTATGTCAATCACACACCAACCTAAACTCTAGGAAAAACAAATCATCGACATCAAAATATATAATAGGATCGTCCCGCACGTGTCCAAATTTGATAATTCTGAATAATGCATATTATTTCTCAAATACATTGTAAACAGATAATTGAAAACAAAAATTAAAGAGATATGCCCATACTTAGTATATTTTCAAAAAGCTAAGGCATATGACGGTTTAAGACCAGCGTTTTAAAAACATAGGTCTATAGCTAAACTTTAATTTAAACTGTCATAAAACAATAGGATTTTTTTTATTATAGAAAAAACTTCCGAAATATTCTCAAAAAAATTGTTTCGTAATCTATTTGTAATATAACATATCTGATTTTGACTGAACACGCGATATTTAGAGATATTATAAGAATCATGTGTGATTTTGAATTATTCTGATTACAGCAATCGATAAAAACGATCGACAACACCCAGAAACGTGTTTTTATAGGTGCATTTGAAAGAACAGTCGTCAAATACTCCAGATAAATCATTTTCAATCTTGATCACCAACCGCCAGCGTAGTCTGATTATGGTAATCCGGCATTTACCAACAAAGCCTGGTAAAATTTAGAATTGATCGTGATGGTTCGGTAAAAGTTCGAAATTAAATATTGTAACATATAGTAGTTCGTGTACAAAATTACCGCATTGGTAAATAAATAAATAAATAAATAAATTGGTAAATATCAACCCAAGGATCTACCAATTTTCGGGATTTTACAGTAGCATATACGAACTTACAACGAAATTTTATGTTATACAACAATTAGAATCCATAAAACAAGTATTTTATTTCTACAAATAATCTGTTGTTTAGCCGAGATGGACTTGACAACCGCTGTTGGGACGCATCTGTCTAAATAAACAACTGTTATACTGTTTATATAACTATGGTACTACTTGTACAATGAGGAGTAAAGAACAGAAGAACAGAATACAGTATGTAAAAGCCTGAAACAACCCATATAAACAAAAAAAAACCTCAAGCACGTCGACTTTATTTTTTTTTTTATAACCGATCCCTTTCCGATATGACGTCATCCTTTCTTTTTATTGACATCCCCCAATTTTTTTACAGATTTGTATGATTGCCAAATTTTGATTTCAGACATTGGCAGAGAGTCCCTGCGCTATTAATTAACGTGTATACCAAAATTGGAAACATATCTGCTAAGAAATAGACTGAACCCAATTTGAGCACTTAATTTTATTTTTGAACCTAATTTATTTGATAGTACGTGCACCCGTAATTCATTTGTTTAAAAAAATTCCGCATCTATATCAAATTTTTGTTCACTTTTAACACTATCTCGAGAACTGTCAGTACAAATGTCAATTAATGACATGTTGCCGAAATCGGAATTTTATACTCTGTCTGCATCTGCAAAAAATGAGGGAGCCGTTCATTAAAATAAACGGAATGACGCTATACTCTAAAGGGGTGGGTATAAAAAAAAATCGAGTAAAAAAAAATATGCGCGTTAAACAAATAAAATCGATTTGTCCGACGATTTTAGCCGAAGGATTTTCTGGGATTTTTACATGGATTGGTCCTGACTAGGAATACAATCCCAAGCATGTTTTTCAATCCCGGGATCACGGGATTATAGATG
This sequence comes from Xanthostigma xanthostigma, assembly GCA_963575645.1. Lineage (NCBI taxonomy): Eukaryota > Metazoa > Arthropoda > Insecta > Raphidioptera > Raphidiidae > Xanthostigma > Xanthostigma xanthostigma. The sequence continues at coordinate 32,027,568 of OY754468.1, read as the reverse complement.
CGTAATCCCGGGATCCCGGGGCTATCCCGGGATTAGACTATGTGGTTTCTAATTGGGCTGAAATGAAGAAAAACTTGAATAATTCCTTAAAAAATGTTTTTAATATCGTTGCACAACACAAATCACAATATAGTAAGAAAATAAAATAGACAAAACCAAAAAAAATTGTACTTTTGCAAGAAATCAAAAAGACAACACAAAAAAACTATTTAGAATTTCGAAAATACAATCGCAGAAATATCAAAGCATCCAATGTTTGACTTCCAAGCCTGCTTCGTAGTTTATTGCCAACATAAGCAGCAGCTGAAAACGCTCGCTCAGGTTCTACCCTGGTTGGAGGAATAGACAATAGAACTTATATGCTGTTTCTAAGTGATATTCACGAACTCCTCCATTTTCGAACAGGCTTATTTCACGTCTATACTATTTGCCAACCCCGATTCATTTTGTACGTACTTCAGGATCTGGAGATTTCATATTCTTACGTATATCGTACCGCGTATTTAAGGATTGTTTTTGTCGTTATGTAATAAATAATATTAATATAATCTAGGCAAGGTAATTGTAAAGGCGCAACGGATTACGGAATGCAAGCTAGATCTGTTTGTGGCAATCCCGAAAATCCCGAGATAAGCCAAGTACGATCCCGGGATTTTCGGGACCAGAAAACGGCCGGGATCCCGGGATTGTATTCTCTAGTCCTGACTAAAAGTAAAACACACTATATATAACCATAAAATATACTATTCTAACCCTGGGTGCGCTCACTTAAATGAGAAGACTCACCGTGTTACGCAAACAATGATCCAACTGACATAGAGGACTTTGTTTATATTGAAACGAATACATCCGGGATACAGAATAACTATACAAACATAATTTATTGTTGTACGTATTGTTTCGACAATGTACAACGCTTCGTCAGTCGCGATCATTGACGAAACAGAATCGGCCATTCATGTGACCAAATTTACACTTATTTTTTGCGTATTTATTTATAGATATTTATAGGTTATATTCAAACCTTTGATTAACGTCTGAAATTGGTCGATAACTTTATTTATTTTATAGGTTATAGTTGGGACACAATATCTGGACCATGAATTATTAAATATGTACAGAAGAAAATCGCAATCGCACGATTAGGGTGCAAACTACTATTACTGTTCTGTGGGTGCAAACATAATATTATATCTATCTTTTTTGTAGTAGCAAGTTCGTTGGTTCTGAATGGCTACTGACATAGATAAAGACATAGGAGAGTTATACTCTATGTTAAGATATTGTCGGAGTAACCAAGGAATTATTTCGAAAAAACAGACAGAAATATATTTTTGCACTCTTTCTCTTTGCTGCCTTTGCCTACCGCACATTGAGTAAATAGACAATGCTTGGTATACTAATATTATTACGTACATGATCTGAACTAAAACATTTTGGCTGCTCCAATTATACAAGTAAATTATAAGTCACTTATGATTTGAATTGTCGAGCGTGTATAATTTACAATATTTATCTACTATGAACTAATTCTGGAATAAAGAAATGGCACATGAAATAGATCAAAATATTTACGTTAAAATCGATTACAATTAATAAGATATACCTAATACTGATACTACCAGATACACGTATGAACTTCTTAACTTATAGGGATGATAATGACCTCAGTTGTCGAGCGTCTTGATTTATATTAAACTTAACTTTACCCGGGCGATGCCGGGCAGAACAGCTAGTATTCTATAACAACAACAGCGTATTCCAAATAACTCACTTATAGCTAAGAATAATCTTTATTTGCGTTAATCAAAGTACTCAAAAAATGGTCAACTATCAAAAATCTAAATCGGAAACATTTGCAACAAATGCATTTGTGTGACGTACGCTGCACAAAATCGGGTGCAGATGCAATTTTGTGACAAAAGGGCGTGTGCCGACTTACAATCGAACAATAGAAATAGAAAAGGGGGCCACACATCTATGATTCACCAGACGTTGTGTCCCCGACCCATACAAATGTGTGTTCTTTCGTTCTCAACCCCCTACGATCTTTCTTTGGAACGGAACAAACTGAGAGAAGAGATCGAAACAGTCCAGGTGTGAGTGAAATAGACGACAAAAAATGTTGTTAAATCTGGTAAAATCACGAAGGGTGCTTTATAGAATTCCCAAAACGATTTATATACATTTTCGATTAAATAGTGAGAGAGTGAGAGAAAGAAACGTGGTTCGTAGAGTGTTGCGGTGTGAAGAAAGAAGAACGAAATATCTCTTTTATGTGCACGTGAAAAATGAAATGTGATATATTATTATTCTGTTATTGTAAATGAGTTGCATAAATCGAACCTGCTGTCACACTTGGAATTCTGTTGTTAAAAATAGTTACAATCTATTTGATATATTCAACCGCTTTATTATTATTATATCAATTTTATTTTAAATCCTTCTTTCACGAATGTTTAACGATTTGGCCAAATAATTTTTTTACACTTGTAAATTTTTATCGCAAAATGAAACCATTTGAACTTACATAACTCGAATTATTCTCTTTGTTGAATTTTTACCATAATATAATTTTTTTATAATATGTAACTGTCTTTTTTCTTGAATTTTTCCACCCTAATAAAAAAAAATGTTACGAGAACGCATTACAGAAGTGAAACTTCTAGTTGCAAATCATACGATTGCATTTGGACAAGTGGAAAAAATGTGTTACGAGATAGTTTCACGTTCAGATATTTCGTCTGTACAAGTTAATCTGAACGTGAAACTATCTCGTAACACATTTTTTCCATTTGACCAAATGCAATCGTATGATTTGCAACTAGAAGTTTCACTTCTGTAATGCGTTCACGTAACACATTTTTAATTTTTTCGCAGGTTTACTGCAAATATTATTTTTTTTAGCTCAAGTAGGTATTATTCTGATAAATTAGTCGAAAATTTTATATATAATAGATATACTTAAAAATAAAAAACTAAAAAAAAAACGTTGCGCGCACCTGACGGTAATCGAACCCGGGCCACCCGCGTGGTATTCTAGCATTCTACCACTGAGCTACCAATGCTTACAAGGAATTATTGTTTATATAGGCTTACTAATAGTACAATTTCGTGACAAATTCCGTTACATATGGAAATAAATTTCGTTACATAGGGAAACGAGTTTACCCCCGTTTTTAAAGAATTGTATTCACTTCAAAAAGTTCAAACTGTTATTTTTAACCCGAAAATATTCAAACTAAAATATGTATAACCTCATCTACAATAATTACTCGCTCGAATCAACAAGGTACGAAATTATTTGTACAGCAACTTAATAAGTGATTTTGCAAATGCATTTTTTTAACACTGCGGATTATTAAAAACCACTTCATACAATGTACCCGAATGAAAGAGCTTATGTGATTTTCAAGTGTTTACGTTTATCTAAATTACCATACAGATTTTATTTATATTTCACGTACAAATTATTTCAATTTAAAGACCGAAAACAAGGCATAATACATAAATTATTCATTTCACGAAAACGTAAATATAAACCATTATTTACATATTTACGTAGGTATAATTATAACATTTTGTGCGTGAATATTTAAATACAGTTACGTACATTATGCATGTAATATATATCTGCGATCATAACACCAAAAGGGTTTATGTCCCATTTTTTTCGTAAAATAGTTTTAATGACTCTATAACTTTCCAGCGGGTCGCGTCGGTTAGAACGATGATTCCGCTATAACGAAGGGAGACAGAACTGTCGGTTGGTCACATGTCACTTTCTAGTCAGACGAGCGTCGTGATCGCCGAACCGAACAAAAATATCAGCAGCATCATCACCATTTTTGCGAGTAATCCTAATCCGAACATAAATGCATATACTTTTATTCTATACTGAGCATAGGAATAAAATCGCAATCGAACTATTAGGGTGCAAACATATATACTTCTGTCTTTTTTTACGCCGTAAGCACTGGCGTATCCAAGAGGGCAAAACAAGCACGGGGGACTAGGTTTAGGAAATTTATAATTTGCCCCCTCCTGGGCCAAAAGCTGAGTACGCTCATGTTAACGTTATAGAAAAAGACAAAGTTTTTGAAAGAGAGAAACTTTATTCATATTGAATGCAAGTACATCAACCAATCATATCATCGGAGAAATCAGGGAATTACATCGAAGAAAGAGACGCAGATATATTTTCGATACGTTTTGTTGCATTCACTCACCGCACACTGAGTAGATAGGCAATGATTCATATAGTTAATTAATAGATATATGCATAAATGTAAAAATTACTTAATCATGATTCATACCGCAACGGTGTTGATCTGAAAGAAATATTGCAAGCTGGTAATGCGCTTTTTTCCAGGTTAGGTTCTGAGGCATCAGACGAAACTATGTATCACGCCTTGCTCCTTCCGTCTCTACATAATGATTTTTTAAAAGGCGCTCCAATGTCGGGCGGAATAATTTCAAAAGGTACTTCAAGCCACTGATATCTGTTTTCAAGTGACCCCAAGAGTTCTTTTAAAGAATTAAATATTCAGAAATGTTGCTTTGAATATTATTTAAAGAATTCGTGAAGCAAACCCGAAAATATATATATTTTTTAATCCAATTGTTAATGAAAAAATAAACGGTACATTAAAAGAAGATTCTACGGAACAAACAAAATTTTACATGAAGTTATTAAAAATTGTGTACAAAATTTGATATAAACCATTTTAGCTTCATGTCACAACTATTGCCTGGAATGGGTTTATAACAAACCATTATACAACAAAGCCATTTCGAGAAGAGATTATCAACCGATAAGGTAGCTCGCTCTAACTCTGCAGGTTAAACTATTAGCTATAAGACGTTTTGTTCTCATTGTGGAGGTATACCATTGAACAAATAACAAATAGCGAACTTAAGCTGAAGCTAGAAGAAGTTTTTGGATCCAGTATTACAAAAAAGACTTCCTAAACGTACAGTCATCATTTACTTTTCTATCATTTTAAATCCTTCACAAACACTTGACACTTTGAAAAACTAAAATTACACCCCCAAAGTAATATTTTCGTAGTACATCTATATTAAAAATTTCGTCGAGGGATGCAGTAAAAATTATTAAGCATAAAAAATATTAATTTCGAATCAACAACATATTATATCCGTAAAATTCGAATATTCGCATTATCATGATATCAATGAATGTGATCGCATTTTAAGAAATTATTGAGCTTCAACTAATTTGTTTAATGATTTCAGAGTTTTATTCATATTGACGTGTATCTTCGGCATGCTAAAAATTAGTACGAAGAAAAATTCCCTAAAAGTACCCTTCTCTATATCTAGGTATATGTTCGCGCAATATACGCAAAAATAAACACACCCATTTTCTCAAGTTTTCACAGTGTTTTTCTATACTCTATGTCTACAAAGATTTCAATGTCGAGGTATACCTATCAGTACTCATGCATTTACATTTTAAGACAGTGCCTCTGATTTATCTTTATTCTTAAATCCACCCGCCTGACCTTTACGGTTAACCTAAGTTCACTTAAACGCATAATTCCCTGTTATCATAGCAGACAATCGCATCCCACCAACGCTTTGTTGTACAAATAACGTTTAAAAAACCGGCCTCGTATACAAGAAGTTTTTAAATTAATGTCTCAATTTCATCAACAACAAAATGTAACGCAATGAAAAATGTAATAGCCGTTATAAAAATTAAACGTTTCGACTTACCGCCATTGCCAGCATTGGTGATGGTAACCCAAAAGTCAATTGTTTTCTCCGGTCCCAATTCTTCATAGTCCCACTTCTTTTTAACACGCACTGCACCGTTAGGTTCAACCGTAACCCAAGCATTTTCATCACGTATTTTAAAAGTTTCCCGTTCAGTTTCCTTTTCTAATTGGAATACACTTTTGCCTTCGGTATCACCGTCCGATTCAGTAAATTCGATTCTTTTCGTGGGTCTCACAGCTCGCGTGACTCGTCTTTTACCGCGATGTAATTCACGTTCCTCCAATTCTTGGAGGGCGGCGTCCAGCTCGACAGGCTGAGGCGGCGCCTTGAATTGAAACAGCACCTGGGCCGATTGTTTTGAAACACGGCTCGGAGTTCTGATGTCGTGAGCTTCTACCAACAATTCAACTTCAACGTCCTGCTCCAAGTTTTGGGGCGGTTCACCAGTCAAAAGTAACTCACCAGTCTGCGGTACAATCACCACTAAATTGCTCGGTACTAATAATTTATAAGCGATTCTATCGCCATCTTTGTCGGTCGCCTCGACCTTTCCAACTGCGGAAAATCGTTTCCAATGTTTGTTGGTGCCGTTCTCGCCATCCAAATCGTCGGGACCTCCTATAACGAAACGGTAAACTTTCTCTGTGAATATCGGACTATTATCATTCTCGTCATCAACAATGACGGACAGTTTTGTGACGGCAGTGTTAATACCCGACGTGTCGGATGCCTGTATTGTTAGCGTATAATTATCGATACGTTCTCGATCCAACGGTTTGGTAGTGACCACATACACGCCGGCGTTTCGTTTGCTGACGAGGACGCTGGGTCGAGCTTCGCCGCCGTCGCTGGCCTGCAAGGCAAACGCGTCTTCGGTGTTTCCATCAACTATGCTATAAATAAGAGGAACGGCTTTCTGAGTCATTGTCGAGGCTCGTAACAATGGTATTCCTTGGACTTTACTCTTGGCCTTTAGATTTTCGGCAATGTGTCCATTAAAACCATCTTGAACGGCGTTGGTATCGAATTTAAGCATGTTCTTTCGATCCAATACATATAGCTGTATAGTATGCGAAGCTGTGGTGTTCGGACTTTCTTCAATAACGATCAAATTAATTGGCTGATTGATCAGCGGCGTCAAATCGGAGGTCGTCATAACCATACCGTTTTCAAGCACTGTGAAAAATTCCGAAAATCCAGTTTCAACTAATCGAAAATTGAACGGTTGTTTTTTTATCGTAATATTATTATGATTGGTAGTATCGTTCGTTGTTATTTGCTTAACACTATAACCAGGATGAATATCATGAGGAATAACAGATATACTATAAGTTAATGGCGAAACACTTCTGAGCTGCAATGATTGCGACAAAATGTTGTCGCTACACGACACTAATGACACCAGTCCGAACAAAAGGGCCGAAATGGCGCCGGCCAATATAACGCCCTTCGTCTTCATGACGGCGACCTGGTTTGTCGGACCGCTACTGCAACGTCTTCTGCCACCCCTTCTTCTTTCTGCTGGAGACATCTCCACCAGATCTTTACTAGCTCCTCTTTTCTGCTCACTGCAGACTGCTGTTCTACTTCTGGATTCTGCTGTCACATTTGGCTTGATTTATGCACGACTACTACAGACTGCAACAAAAAACACAAATATAAGTATCTACAATAATAATAATGATAACAAGAAAAAGTTGCATAGAACAATTCTAAACATATTTATTACTAATAAATAATGTAAACGTGACCGTTTATTATAATATGAGCCAGATTTAAATCTGGTAAGGAAAAAATTGCGGAGAACGCAAAGTATTTCCTCGGCATTAGGTAGAGAGATAATATTATATTATAAAAAACATGTGTGTAATACTATCTATTTATAAATGACAGCAAAAAACGCCTTTAAGAGGGCATCTGGTGAACACCACTCCTAGAGAACTACTATAGTAAACTTGTTTCCCAGAATTAGGTGTTTTATTTTTAGGTATTTCAGTGTTAAGTGCCTTTACATATAAGAAGAAATAAAAAGCGGTAAATCACAAGTGGATACATTTTAGAAATACGTTTGATTCATTTTAGCGCACTTGCAGTTTCTTATCGACAATTATCGGCACAAAAACAAATATGTTTATTATTTTACAGAAATTATTTTTTTGATATTATCAAGGGCGTTAATTGCGGAGTTGTTCGGATGCTGAAACAACCTCTGAACAGCCTCCAAAGACGCGATCTACTAAATGACATAAATGTTCTATATCTCAAATTTTCTAAAAATATAAACTACTGTACTTATTTTTTCACCAAAACAATGGTAATACTCCAATCCAATTTCCAGTGCAAAGATGTAGTGAGTTAGGTTGATATCCAAAAAATATAAAGTCGGTGAAATAACCTTTTTCTCAAGAATGTTAAGTAATTTTCAACAACTAAAAAACATTTACTAATTTTATATTACTGTTAAAATAAAAATATAATTAATTATTTTAATAGCATCCGGGTAGATACTGAAAGTTTTAGTTACAAAACCTGACACTAACAATCAATCTTAATTACCATTACTAAACTGACCACACAAACGAAATTTTGTTTTATTCATAGTTATAGTTTAGAGTTCATAAAAGCTCAATACGCATTTCGACGTTATGTTTTGAAAATGTTGTTACAATCACAGAAAACATCAAGCATTCTCATTTCTTCATGTATCTCAATAAAATTGCAAATTTAAATGAAAATACAACTATTTATATTCAATTATAGCGCTTGGAAAATGATCTGGATCGATCCAAAATGACTCTATTAACAAGATCAGTTATTGTTGATTTTTCCCTTCGAGAAAATAACTGAATCAGATCACATGTTTCTGATTCAACTTCAGTACGATCAATCACTTATTTGTGACATTTGTTTACCCATGTACTATAATTGTCTTCATCATTTGACATCAAGTGATTTTCACTTTTTATGCAATTCTACTGCATGTTTGCATCGCCTTTTCTGTATTTTTTTAGTAACATTTCAATTTAATCAATCCTAAGTTGAAGCTTAACCGGAACTTAAATGTAAGTGAGCGATGAAAATTATTCCGAATTGATTTGATTCTTAAGGCGATCGAACATCATGTCAGAGTAATGTCTTGGGGGATGCATGAAATGCAACTCTCCGCGAGATCAGGTGAAGAAAGTGAAAGAACTGCAGTTGAAGTCATAGACGTAAGAAGAAGCATAAGGGCTGAAGACAAGAAGGACGGTCAGCAGTATAAGGTTAGCAACCCTCTATTCGTGTACACGCATCGCGAGGGTAGGTGGTTTGTGTGTGTGTGTTGGTTCGGTTTAGAGATACTCCGGCAAGCAACACACGGGCTTGTAGGTGAGCGTCTCCCAACACAGAAACCACCACCGCGAGGCGAGTACAAAATCAATAACTCCGTTCTCGGAGCGAAACAGAGACAGAGCGAATATACAGCGCCCGCGTTCAGCCGTTCTTTCAACCTCCGACGTGTCTCCACTATACGGGCCCAAAACCAACCTTCCGGAACAAACATGCCGACACAATGCCTATATTATTTTAATTGCTGACAACTGACCGAACACCGTTTTGACAGTTCAACATGCTTATAAATAGATATGTTGCATTTATATACTTACACTATAATAAATCGGTTTAATTTTAAACACTTAAATGTACACTTCACAAAAACACGGCATAAGCAACACTAATAAAAACACGAAACAATATCAGCGGTTTTTTTTAATTGTTATTACTAAATATTTAACTAATACGAGATTTACAATAATGTGATGTGTTTAGCGAGCACACTCTGACACTATCCGAACAAACAAACATACAATACTGACAGCACCAGCGGAACGCGACCAGTGTACAGAGCCAAACAAACCGTAGAACAGCTTCTATCTAACAGTGAGCTATAGACGTCCCTATAGTCAGTATAGAGGCAGCGACCCAATGTTGTTCTCTCCCCACTTCGCGTCGACAATCTCGCGCTCTCTCGATCGCACGCCGACGCTGCCCGCCCCGTGAGTCTGTCTCGTTTCACGACGACGCGCACGCTGCCAACCGACGACGCGTCGCCGAAACTCCCTACGAAATATTGACAACACTGATAGACACACTCGCGTTACGTTGGCAACTTAAACGTAAGGCGATTGTTTAGAAAATGGTGCTTTTTGAGTGGCAAAATCGATTACAATGGTGAAATCGCCTCCGAAAGTTAACCCCCTGCCAAAGGAATACAGAAATGAATTGAAAAAATCAGATACGAGCATTTACCCAAGTTATACCCGGGTTGCCTTACCGTAGTAAGTAAACATAAATAATTTTATTACTAATTATTTCTCGATGACAACAAGTCTGGTGACAGATATTTCTTCCGAATTAAAAGATGATTTGGTTTCATTTCTCATCAATTCAGAATTATTAGTGTTGTACGAAATCAGAAAACACGGTGCACTTAGATGGTATATTTAAATGTGCGATATCTAAATTCATTATTTAATTAGTACTTAGTCTTAATTTGTCGGGGCGAAATATTTTAATTACTGTTTTATGTTCACAATATCTGATCCTGTCCTCAAATTGATTATTTGTTGTTTTTTTTTTTTTTTTTTGCATATTTCAACAATTGCCGTCTATAATAATAGACAAACAATTACGAGAATAATTAGGCTATAGGGCGACACAAACTAATTTAATAAGAATTTAAATTTTTCAGTTTTGTGAAATGCCGTCAACGATTCCACTTAATAGGTGACAAATATCGCGATCAAGCCATGAGGGAACTATTAACCCAGGAGACTTTGCAATCGAAGGCACTCGACGGGGTTCGATTGCACCGACATTTCGCACAATGTGTCTTAGAATACAAAGTGGTCGAGAACCCAATACCTACCCTTACTACTAAGGAACAACTACGTCTGGAAACCATACTAAATTCAACAATCTATTAACAATTTCCATGTACTTAATCATCAAGATTCAATAAATCGAGCTGCTTTTTTTTAATCTTAAATTTTGTGTACTGAAATAAACAATATTAATTTGAAAGATGATATTTTTTATGAACTATAATATATATTTATAATTTTGTGCCAATTTTGTAAAAAAAAAATCATTTTTTTTATAAAAATTACGGTAAACTTTAGATCATAATACTTCCTTCAAAAACGGTTCTAAAGGAAGTATTATTCCTTTAGAACCGTTTTTGAAAAAAATAGCATTGAAATAAATGTTAGCGTAATTTTATAAAAAAAACCTGACGTAATCCTGACGATGTGATCAGTCACCACGCTAGACATAATAATATGCTGAATTACAAAGAGCATTACCAAAAAAATTGGTTTAACGATAATCTTAGATTGTGATCATATATTTACAGTTTTTGTACATTCAGGAGCATAATATCGTTGTGAAACCCTATTATCTAGATCAGAGGTCCCCAAACTTTTTTGTCTCGTAGACCACTTGCCATGTTTTTCGGTTTTGGGTAGACCCTCTGCTTATCTAATATTGATTTTTTGCAAATTCATTAATTTCAAATGTATTTTTGACAACCGGTATAGTGCTACTCACTTTGAACGATTTAAATTTATAACGATAGTGATATGTAGCGTGAAATGTTTAGTTTTATACATTTATTAATTATAGATTCAAATTAAACGATGTCCAGTTTGTTCCTTTTTTTGTTAGAAGATTCACTATCGTTGACCCCCATTTTCATTTCATAGACCCCCAATTTTTTTCCCGCTGACATGGACCCCTTGTAAGTTGTCGTCGACCCCTGGGGGTCGATATAGACCACTTTGGGAATCACTGATCTAGATTCTAGAACGCTGAACATTAGATTGTAACTCACACAACATCAAATAATTTATCTGCTACGCTGCTGTTTCGGACTAGGCTCTTAATTTTTTGACTATTATTACAATTATATTTAATGTTAGAAATTTGCATTTTACCGAATGTCATCCATTATTGCGAAATTGGATTGATTTTTTTAAGTTTTTCGCGATTACCGCGACATCGGTCGCGAATCGAAAAAAACGATCGAAGTAAAATTGATGTAATTTTTCCCGTAGAATCCGAATCTGCAATAAAAAATAGGGGTTCCTATTTAAAATTTGCCGCTCCCCCCACCAACTGGGTGGGGGGTGGGGAGTCATGTGTGGTATCAAAAAATAGTATTTTTTTTTTTGATATGATGCGTAGTATGCGAGATATTCAACCGTTCCGGGACTTTTGCCTCACCCGGTATAATTAATTCATGATTTCAGTTCTTCTATCAACTTAACGTAATCGTCCACTATTTAACTATTAATATTTATTGCGATCCACGAAGATAGTTTAATAATTAATTAATTTATTTGAAGATTTCTATTCAGACGTTAATCTAAGCTTTTAATTTACATTTTAATAATAAAACAGTGGCAAGTTCACAATCTAAGGTCATTGTCAAATAATATTTTTTTGGCGATGCTTTATGCAACCGAACAATAGGCCTACCATCCTCAAAGGAGAAAACATGTATATGTTACGGTTAATACAAGAAAGTAGTTAATTCGCGAAATAATCGGCTAATACCCGAATTAACCAACGTCAAGGATTGGTTAATTCGGGTAATTAGCCGGTTAATTCGCGAATAAACTACTTTCTTGTATTAACCGTAACATATACACTAATTTTTCAATAGGCATAGCCTGGTAATGGCCAGTGCTCCCTAGAACTAATTAAAAAATTCTTGACCTCGGTTGTCGAGCGTTTTGAATTACTATAGCTACGGTATTTTCAAAACAATTATTCACTATCCAACAGAGAAAAGTAACGGTTTTAGAATCATATTTTTTTATTTATTTCAAAATTAAAAGCCCGATTGTCTGTTTGTAAGGATACACGAAAACAATAAATCTAAAAGAAAAAATCACTCATTTTTCATAAACTTCTATTATAGTAAAATACAAAATATTAGGATTTCAAAAATCACCATTGTTCTCTGAAAAGTCGCATATTTAAAAAAATATAAAACAAAACGCTATCAAACTGTTCTGACATTTAGTTTTTAATTTTGAACGGGGAAACAAAAAATGTTTGCGAATGCTTTTCAAGCCGGATTTCTTTCCATATTATACAGTGTTGGGAGTCATCCTTTGGCAATTTGGGATAAAACGGTAAATAAAAATCAAATGCACTCTTATTGGTGTTGTTTATAGTTTTGGCTTTTATTATATCGACAACCGCTACTTTTCAGGTAAAAAATGGCCACATTCGACGCATTACAGATGAAGACGTCAGGTCTTTGGTTATCGAACTCATGGGCACCAACGTAGCAACAACATATATATCCTGTCCAATAGATCCACGTCAGTCACTTGGAATTAAGCTGCCTTTTCTAGTCATGATCGTCAAGAACATGAAGAAATATTTTACTTTTGAAATACAAATTCTTGGTTTGTACACTGTATAATTTTATTTTCGGTTGGACACGTATTTATAATTAGGAAGCAGAGGGGTAAGTGACCACTGAGGTATAGGCGTGTGACGCTTGTCCCCTCTGAAATTTCATTTACTAGATAATATTGCCAAACAGTGACGATTCCTCTATGAGCGCTGCAAAACAACCAAAATCTTAGGTAGGTACAGTGGACCCCCGGTAATCCGGACCCTGTCTAATCCGGCACCTCCTGTAATCCGACATGGTCTATTATTTATTATTGAATATTTTTTTTTGACAATCTTCGCTAAGGGGTGATTGTATTTCATAATTTTGGAATGACCTATATTTTCCATATTTAATCAATAGTTAATGTTAAGAAATAGTACAATCAACGCTAAAGTTCGTGCAGACCACAAAATTCGTGTGTCTTAAGGCGCTATTCCGCGCTTCGAGGCGAATGAAATATAATCTTCAGATACCCCCAGTGTACGCTGTGCAATTTCCAACCCACAAGTTATAATATCGTGTGATTTAAATCGCCTTTGAGCTGCATTTGCTGTCAGCACATTGTTGTACAAACAAGCATCTGTCACTGGCATATGTTAGAAGTGTTCACTGACTCTATCTCATTCAGTCAAAATATTTGAGAACTTTGACTCAGCGGTACGTATATCGTACATAAACATGTTACACAACACTTATGGCAGTAGTGACTAGTGTTACAGTGTATATTGTAGTTTGTTGTCAACAGTATTTGAATAAAGTTAATAATGAAAACATCATAAGCATGGATGTGATTCATAATTTAATTAAGACCCCCCACCTCATTCTTAACCCGTGCTAGGATGTTCCTTCGGTTGACCCTACAGAACACCCATTTAAAATTTTCACGCACCGCCACTGTTGGAAAATATACAGAATTAAATTCAGTAGACACTGTTTCACTTATCACGCAAGATGATTCGACGTTAAGTTCGTGAACATGTCCGTACTTAATGTTAGAGATTGAATTTCAAAAATATATTATTATTCTTGTTTTTAGATGACAAAGCCATGCGACGGAGATTTCGAGTGTCAAATTTTCAGTCGACTACAAGAGTGCGTCCATTTTGCACAACAATGCCTATTGGATTAAGTAATGGATGGAATCAAATACAATTTAATTTGTCTGATTTCACAAAGCGAGCGTACGGTAAATGAGACTGAAATTGCAAAAAAAATATGTCAATGTGCACGTTTTGAAAAGAAAAATTCAATTGATGCGATAATTTTTTATTGTTTATAGTAGCTACTGTTTGCTACAATTGTTAAGAAACACCCATTGTTACAATGCTATCAACATAGAAAAATTGGTTTATTTTTTCAAACAATGTCACCGTCGGGATACGAATCCCGAATCTTTCCACTCTCGCGGCGGCTGTGTTACATTACACTACAGTGACACAACTATCAAACTATCATTCTAATATTTATAGCATTGGTAACTGATTTTTTCACATCATGCGAGAGCCAATTAAATTAGTTAACGCTAGATATGAACCATTACAGTAGTGAGAGCTATGAGTGAATCAAAGGTGAAATTGTTTCCTTACATAAAATAATCCCAAGTCATAGACGTCTTTTCTATATCGTCAGGAAATAATAGTGGAAACTTCTTGTTTCTTATGGATGAAACAATCCTTTTAATATTTAGATGAGTTTAGTTACAGTTAGTAATTATAATATATTGTTTATAGTAGCTACTGTTTGCTACAATTGTTAAGAAACACCCATTGTTACAATGCTATCGACATAGAAAAATTAGTTTATTTTTTCAAACAATGTCACCGTCGGGATACGAATCCCGAATCTTTCCACTCTCGCGGCGGACTGTGTTACATTACACTACAGTGACACAACTATCAAACTATCATTCTAATATTTATAGCATTGGTAACTGATTTTTTCACATCATGCGAGAGCCAATTAAATTAGTTAACGCTATATATGAACCATTACAGTAGTGAGAGCTATGAGTGAATCAAAGGTGAAATTGTTTCCTTACATTAAACTCATCTAAATATTAAAAGGATTGTTTCATCCATAAGAAACAAGAAGTTTCCACTATTATTTCCTGACGATATAGAAAAGACGTCTATGACTTGGGATTATTTAATGTAAGGAAACAATTTCACCTTTGATTCACTCATAGCTCTCACTACTGTAATGGTTCATATCTAGTGTTAACTAATTTAATTGGCTCTCGCATGATGTGAAAAAATCAGTTACCAATGCTATAAATATTAGAATGATAGTTTGATAGTTGTGTCACTGTAGTGTAATGTAACACAGTCCGCCGCGAGAGTGGAAAGATTCGGGATTCGTATCCCGACGGTGACATTGTTTGAAAAAATAAACTAATTTTTCTATGTTGATAGCATTGTAACAATGGGTGTTTCTTAACAATTGTAGCAAACAGTAGCTACTATAAACAATATATTATAATTACTAACTGTAACTAAACTCATCTAAATAATTTTTTATGTAAGACTCTAGGTACTGGCTTTAAATATTATATATTCTATTTTAAATAGGAACAAGTTATTTGGAAACAACGCGAGTTCAAATTCATGCAAATGTACGAATTCGAAGAATTTATTTCTCCGATCGATTATACACCGAAGATGAAATGCCGCAAGAGTTTAAACTATTCCTTCCACTGAGTGCCAGCCGAATGCGACGAAAATCAGAATACAAGCCAAGTAAGCCGTTTAAAAATGCGAAATCTGAAAAAGACGTTGAGGCGACCGAAGAACAGCCATCAGAAGAAACGGCCCAAGGGGCGCCTGCTGAAGCCGCCGCTTCACCTCCTGCACCTGAACCGGCAGCAGCTGAAGCTCCCCCATCGTCACCGCCGGCCGCTGAAGAAGAGGCACCATCAGAAGCTCCGCCTGCAGAGGAAGCTCCAGCTGACCAGGAGCATCCATCTACGCCGGCGGAACAACCAAGCGAAGACGCTCCAGCCGAAGGATCTGAAGCAGCCGAACCTCCACCAGCGGAATAAAGTAAAATTGTAGCAATTATTAACAGTTTTGTATTGTAGTAAATGATTGTTTAAAAAAAACTGGGAGTGATTTTTTTCGTTCTTTTTGCAATTTATTTTTATTAAAACTCGTCAATCAGATGCCCCATTTGGACGTCGACATTAAATTTTATTTATATTTTACTCAGGGGGAATTCACCAACAGGCTAAATGTGCTAGAGCCTAGGCGGAAGACTTTATATGATAGTCAAAAACAAAAACGAATTCCAGGAAAATGCATTAATAACTAGAAAAAATAGAATCCGATTGCTCACAAGAAGGGCGACATTTGCATTTGAGTCTAGAGGAGTCAGACAGTTAAATTCGCCTTTGATTTTACTGCAGCTAAATATTAGCTTAAATGTGATACAAGTCTGCCACGGTTTACATCCACATCAACAGAAAACGCAGCACGCATGAAGGTAGCATACACACTACAATGAAGAATTGTGCCACGCTATTGTAAAAACTGCATTTGCCACGTCAACACGGTTACCCACATGGTAAACGCACATGTTTGGATTTCAAGTGTGCAGCTAGCAGGCGGTTTCACATGCTGAACATATTAAACTCAGCAGTATTCAACAGATAGCTGCTGAGCTGCTCGCTGCTTCAGTTATACCTTAAAATATCAACAATAAATCCGATCAACGACGTCGCAATATGTAATTTGGTTCAGACTAACACTAACACTGATTGCAAAAATCTAAAAAGAAATGAGTTGCCATTTGAAAAAATGCATGCACATTTACAGTTGAATTTGAAACACAAAAAAAAATATATACTTCTGCAGTTTCCGATAGTAAGACTCGAGTTGAACAAAAAACTCAAATCATTGATTAACGTCTGAATAGAACTCTTCAAATGAATAAAATTGTCGACCAATTTTTCTCAGACCATATATTGACAAAAAATAATAAAAATACAAATCAATATAACACAGGATAACGTTTCGATCCGGATTTGGATCTTCTTCAGAAATATCTAAAAAATATAAAAATTAATTAGTATTAAGTTATTAACTAATCGATTGCACGCAAGATTGAAAGTTTGTTATATTGATTTGTATTTTTATTATTTTTTGTCAATATATGGTCTGAGAAAAATTGGTCGACAATTTTATTCATTTGATGAACAAAAAACTATTTAAACTTTTTTTTGTATCTAGTAGGATACACGAATTTTTCACTGTTAACACTTTCGGTGAACACACTATAGATATATTTAATTTTTGACACACGAACCAACGAAAATTGAAAGGTTCGCCGCTCCTGACCTAAACTCATTTTGTTGAAACGCGACATCTATTTATGAACTGAAATGTTTACTATGTTCGGGAAGAAGTGGTTGTGATCTTCAATGGAATTTAATCAAACTAATTTTAATAATCTAGCATATATGTCGCTACTGTCCGTTTAATTACCTTTATTATTAATAATATAGGCATTGATTAATAGTATATTGTGCGACTAGTGAGAGAAGGAGAAGATTCCATGAGCGTGAAATTTGCCGCACGAGCGTAGCGAGTGCGGTAAAACGCACGCGAGTGGAATATTCTCCTTCGATCAATGGTCGCACATAATACTTTATTCAACTAGCAGGAGTAATATATAATCGGGGACCTGATAAAAGAGGGAAAAATAATAAATCACTTCATTGATTGACGTACCCACCGTCAGTGTATTCACACAAGATTGCCATGACTTTCGCTGAACTGCGATGCTGTTTTCATATATATACAATACCGCCTACCACGTTCCTATTGGTCCAGAAGCTGCGTGCAGTTTTTTTTCATTATTTCACGCTTGGGCCTGCTACTGAGTTTCTATTGGTCCAGAAAATTCATTATCACACTGTACGGCTTATTATTAGCACTCTACGCGTCAACATGAAGTAATTTATTATTTCTCCCGAGTTTAGCAGGGCCCCGAAATTACATATTACTCACGCGTGTTGAATAATAGCGAGTGCGGTAACACGTGAGTGGAATATTCTCCTTCGATCAACAGTCGCACATAATACTTTATTCAACTAGCACGAGTAATATGTAATCGGGGACCTGAAAAAAGAGGGAGAAATAATAAATCACTTCATTGATTGACGTACCCACCGCCCTCGATGCACACAAGATAGCCCTGACTGGCTGAATTGCGATGCTGTTTTCATACGTACAAAATCGCTACCGCGTTCCTATATTGGTTCAGAAACTGTGCAGTAATATATTACCGTACAGTTTCGGCTCATTATTCGCACTCTACGCGTCAACATGAAGTAATTTATTATTTCTCCCGAATTTAGCAGGGCTCCGAAATTATATATTACTCACGCGTGTTGAATAAAGTATTATATTATACTACTAGTGACCCGGTCCTGCTTCGCACGAATTTGTAGATTGCCCCGTTTTTACTTCGACTTACGTTGCAAAATTCACGAAAAACGATTTTATTTTAGCAAGATAATACCTATATATATTAGCCTATCTTCATTCTGAAGGTCCATTCTAAATATTGGTGAAAAAAATCTTGAAATCGTATGAGTAATTTCGGAGATTACCCTCCTCATATACACAAATTCACAAAATTCGCACTCTCTTTATAATATTAGTATAGATAATATACTTTAATCACTGATATAGACTATAGGTAACTTATCTATATCTATTATTATCAATTACATAAATTTGTTATGAAGACATGACGAATTTTTTAGAAAAATCTACCCCCCTCTTAGACCTCCTTAGTGACTGAATATCGTAAATACCATTATAGGAGGAACCTACTGTCCGAAATTTAAGTTTCTAGCTGCAACGGTTTGACCTGTGAGTCGATTGTGTCAAAAAATCTACATTCCGTTCTGCCCCACTAAAGGGTTGAATTTCCAAAAATCACTTTTTAGGAGGATGCTTACCTCACAAAAGGAACATATACTGTCCAAATTTCAAATCTGTTGGCTAAATAGTTTCTGAGGTTTCGTGATGAATGAGCGAGGCAGTGAGTGAGTGAGTAGTAGTTTGCTTATACTATATTAAGATTTAATACAGTAAACCCTTCCTATAACGCCGGCCGTGTAGCGCCGGCGCCGCGTATAACGCAGTTAACAATAACGCACTTTCATACAGTAGTCTTACAATATAGATATAGAAAATTCATAGGCGCTTATGACATCTGTTGTCAACCGTCTATAATCTACAATATTTTTCATAATATACAAAAAATTTAATCTGTTTTATTCAAGATGTTCTTGACAGACAGTCCAAGTTTATGTATGACGTTTTAAATGAAAATAATCTAATCAACCTCTGAACCTAACCTCCCATATTAGGCCTAGTTTATATGAGAGGCGTTCAACGCGTACATGATAACGCGCGTTGGTGGCGCGTTGAACGCGCGTTATCATATAAACAGTTCTATACAATTGTATAGAAACTGTAAACGCGCGTTGGGCCAACGCGCGTTGAACGTTCTTCATGTGTGCTAGGCCTTACTAACCACTATCCGCGGTTTCGAACGCCACTGAGCAAAGCAGACCAGTTTGGTCAGAAACCTTCGCGTTAGAGCGCACGACAACTCACTAAACGCGAACGGACAGAAGAAAGTCGAATGAACATTCATTTTTTACCGACGACGGAACGAAGGTTTATGCGTTTAGGTTGGGAGATTGTTTGTTTGTTTGCGTGTACACTCAAATTTCGCCAGTTATCTCGAAAACGGTTTGATCAATTCAAATGCAGTTTTCTGTAAAGGGTCTGTAATTCATCAGCGATGGTTCTTAGATAGATGTTACGATGGTAACTCGCCAGGGGGAGCTACACTGCAAAAAAAACTAATGTTGCCAGTTACTTCGAAAATGAATTGCACATCAACGTATGCCGGGTTGCCTACACCAAAGGCAATTGAAATTTTCAGACGAAACGGTGAAGGTTTATGAATTTAGAGTGAGAAATTGTTTGTTACAATGAAAATTTTTTACTTATTAAATTATACTAATGCATTATGAAACGTTCATTAATTACGTGAGCTCAAAATGGGGGGAGGGGTCCGGCAAAACCTCACCAAATCTAATTTAAGGGGAGAGGGAGTCAATAAAAATCTCACGTCAACTTTTTAATTCAGAGAATACATTATTATAACAGGTTACATTTTGTATCATTTTTCTCCTCTTCACAGAAAAAATGTAGTACTCAGAAGACATCAGAATAAATGCTCAGGTATTGAGTGGTATGAAGCAAAAAAACAGTTCACGTAATTAATTGCCGACCCTTTAGGCCTCTTTTCCACGAGACGCTGTCCGACACCGGTGTTCGATGGAGAATATACCGTACACCAGTGTGGAACACAACGTTTGCCAAAAGAATTTTTTAGTAGTATTTTGAATGCCGAGATGGATGCACTAGACGACAACGAGTTAATTTTGCTCGGTCTCTTGTTAATATAAGAAAAAGGCGGCAAAAAAAGGCGAAATGTATGAAGAAACTAAGATTTTGGGTACATTCTTTATTAGCCGAAAGGCATGAAAAAAGCTTTACCCATTCTTATATTTGGATTTACGAAATCATCCAGATAAATTCTTTCAATATTTCCGCATGTCCGTCAAGTACTTCGATGAACTGTTGTCAATTTTAGAGAAATACTGGCGTGGTGGCGTGTCCCGTGGGTAGAGCACGCTTTATCTCAATGTTTTTCTAAACAGAAACAGGTGTCTGTGTTTTCAAAATGTGGCAGAGCAGAAACACTTCAAAACAGAGTCGCCGTGTCGGAAACCGAGTGTCCGATATATTAGTACTAACAGACGGTCGTACTTGGTTCGAAGCGGACAGCGGATCTGGTCCGCTCCGTACCAAATCTGTTCGTCTGTACAGTAGTCTGCGTGTCCGCCCGGTTCGATGGGAACAGATTCGGTCGTCTGTTGCAAGATCCGCCGTACCATGTCCGTTGTCGGACCGGACCAAGTTCGAGCGTCTGTTAGTACTATATGTGTTCCGTGGGTAAACATGCATATATTTGTATGATCGGCTAGAATGAGACACCGCGGTGTCCGGACACCAGCGTCTCGTGGAAAAGGGTCGTATGGATAAGGCACTGTTTCAGCTGACGTGCGATCTATATGGAACTGACTTCAATAAAAGACTGAACACGATGTATCTCTATCTCATTTTTATTCGAAATTCTAATAGAGAAACAGGGATATTTTTGATACAGAGATGATCAATCACAAGTTGGCGATTGCCATCTTGAAACTTATTCGGACTGATTATTTTTCTACCTCGTGTTCAATCTTTTATGAAAGAGTACACGAAACATGTTAACGGAGGTTAAGTGGGGGATAACTGTACAATAAATACGAAATGCATTGTACATTAAACGTACTTATCTGAAAAGTTGATCATCTATAAGGGAAATGCTATTATAATCACAGTAATGCGACTTTTTAGTAAAACATTCCCATGTCGATGACTTAATTTGTACGTAATATTACCTAGTACTCTGAATTATTAATAAACATTTTTCACATATATTTTGATTTTATAACAAAATATAATCGAACAAGTGCGTTTTTGAATATAAATTAATATTATATAACAAACGGGATAAAAAACTAGACAGTTTTTACGCAATCTTCTGTGTGATCATTTGTCATGATTTTAATTTTTAATATTTTAATTCTTGTTGCATTAACTTTTCAAACAAAAATCAATGTGGAGAATAATCACCAAAAACAGTTACAAAGCGAAGATTTTTGGAAGTCAATATTGCAAGGAGATGAAAAATGTACTCTTATAATCAGTGATAGAGCTAATGGCTTTTTAGAAAATGTTCTCTTAAAAATGTTTAGTAACTTAAAAATTTCAACGGTGTACATTGAAACTAATTTTATAAACAAACAATCCAACAATATTTTTCAAAGCGAAGAAGTAACTTCAATAAAAAATGCATTAATTGTAATACAAAACGTTGAGGTGTTAAATAAATGGATGGATTCAACTGAAATTTCGGATTTTGTTACTTCGCAGAAGAGATTTGTGATTTATTTTTATGAAAAATACTCAAAAAATAACAGCTTGAAACAACTGTTTGAAACGTTTTGGATGACTTATAACACAAGAAATATTATAATTATCTATTGCAATGATGATTGTGAATCTGATTTAACAATTTGTATTTACGATCCTTTTCAAAAAAATAATCATACTTGGGGTGAAATCCATTCGTACAAAAAAAATCAAATTTCAAATAATCGTGTTTTAATTGACACAAACGTACATAATTTAAAACAATATCCAGTTTATCTAGCCATGTTTGAGTCTTTATTATCAATTCCTAGGATCAAAAATAACACTGTAGTTGACTATTTTGGTTTAGAAGCAAACGTCTTATTCGAACTAGAAAAACGGATGAATTTTACGAAACATTTAATAGAACTCGAAAAGTATGAGTTGTATGGTGAAAAACTTCCGAACGGTTCATTTGATGGAGCTTTGAAATATTTGTTGAACGGTGATATTTCTTGGATTCACGTTTTGTATTTTGTTAAATATTACAAAACCGACGATATCCAATTTACGAACGTAATACATCAAGACGATTTGTGCATTGCAGTTCACAAGGCAGACAGGGTACCTGATTGGTCCTTGATTTTATATTGTCTCGATACGACAACGTGGTGTGGAATTATTATTGCACTGGTTACGATTTGGTTATCTTTTATCTTCATTACAAGAATTCTGAAAGAAATTCATAACCTAAGATCCGTTCCAGACGTCAGCGTTCTAGCGATGGATTCATTATCGTTATTCATCTCAGTCGGCGTATCCCAATTGCCATCTTCTACATCCGATCGTATCCTTCTGTTCGTACTATTTCTGGTGTGTTTGACGTTGACAAACGCATTTCAGGGAAGTTTAGTAACAGTTTATTCGACTCCGACGTTTTATCCTGACATCAATACACTGGCTCAATTATCCGAAAGTGAACTAAAAATTGGGACGCATTCCAAATCAATTGTCACGGATCTATTTCCAAGTGACTCGTCCGACCCGATCATACAGAAACTGGCGACACAGATGGAATATTATCCGCCGGAATTTGAAATCGGTGAAGCAATGGCTAATCGAGGAGATATCGCTGACTTAACTAGAAGAGATTCCATTCTCTTGGACGTTCGCAAACACTACATCGGAAAAGATGGACAACCTATTGCACACGTGATAAATGAGTGTCCATCCGTTTATGGTCTAGCCTATGTAATGCCCAAACATTCGGCTTACGCAAGCCGCATTAATGATCTGCTCTTGAGAATGGTGCAGGCTGGTTTAATAGGGAAGTGGTACGCTGATATGAGATTCAATACAACTTTGAAGACGTACTACGTGCATAAACTGCTTTTCGAAATAGAAAAGGGTAAAGGTGAAAGGGTTTTTAGTGTTTCTGATCTTCTATTGGCATTCGTTATATTGATAATTGGCAAATGCTTAGGGTTTGTAGTCTTCATTGCCGAACATATACATAAAAAAACAATGAGTGAAATAAAAGTCGCTTCTAATTCTGACAATATTTCTCATCACAGACTAATATTTACTTTTAGGCCCTCGACAGTTTAAGCCTACAATAACGATAAAATATATAATTTTTTTAATATTAAGTAGTTTTGCATTATTGATTTAAGTCACGCATTTTTAAATAAATCAATCAATACTGTGGAAATTTTATTAAAGATATCCTTTTATTATAATGGCTTTTATTTAATGACAACTTAGAGACATTAAAAGATAACTTTTATTAACTCACCGCTATGTAACTATTATAAACTATTTTACTGTTTCAACAATTCTGGGTTAAGTGATATAAGCAACAGATAAAATGCATATGAAACCTTTTTCTAATGGTAGCCATCAAAATAATTATTATTTTTAACAATAGTCAGTACAAGAAAACGAAAGCTTTTAACCGATTGATTAATCCAATAAACAGATAACTGGAGTTACTATTATTTTAATAAAAAAATTATATACTAGTAATTTTTTCTACAAAAAAAGCTTTCAAAATGCGTTAGTCTCCACCAAAAAGATTGATATCGATTTATAGAATTGTAGCATTCTATTTTCTAAAAATATTACTCAGTCACCAACTTACCAATCACAAATTTTATTCACGTTTTTTAAAGAAAATAAACTTATTTTATTAAGTATGAAAATTAATAAAATATGTGTTTACGCTATATTTTATTCAGGGGTTATGCTACTTTGGTGCTCGGAAAACTAGGTATAAAAAGAAACTTTTTTTGGTGCAGCCGTTAAGTATATAAAAGGTTCGTTCCAAGCAGCCAGCGAATAGTTTCGAAACCGTCACCGGCATGCGCAGATTCAGTAGCTAAAACGTGTTCTAAAATCGCCACTAACAGCTTCGTTTTACCTACTGCGCATGCGGGTGACGGTTTCGAAACCGTTCACTGGCTGCTTGGAACGAACTTGTGATCCTAACTGTGTACATATCTATATATATTAATAGGCCAGCAATTTGTTTGTACGGCTATCTCTTTCTAGACCGCTGAATCGATTTTGACGGACGAGATGTCGTTTGAAAGGGCGACGTACGTGCAATAGGGTGTCGGAATTGAGAAAAGTGAATTTTAACCTAACAAAATAGATGATATATTATGAAAAATATTTGTAAAATAAATTCGCTCTGTTTCGTTTGATAGTATTAAGCACACTTTTAGAAAAAGACATTCTGAATCAGTTTCGACCATCCACAACCCTGAACCTCTATTATTCGTTTTGGAGATACCTATAACCAATTTTTAGTGTCTGATCGAAATTTCAGTTTCGGTTTCGGGGTATTTATATATTTCTCCAAATATCGCATCTTTTCATGTTTTCATACGTTTTGGAATTCTGCAATTAGCGAATTTTTGCCCGTTTTATATATTAACCGAACTTATAGAAAAAGTCAAGCTGAATCGATTCCGACAATCCGCAACTCTGTACTTATGTCTTTTAGTTTCGGAGATATAGGTAGCCAATTTTAATTTTAATCGCGTAGGGCATCACGGCGCGCTGTGCAAGAATCTCAAATTTCGGCCCTTGTGGTATAATATAGTTATTCCGACTAAATATAATCCATTTTATACGTAGGTACTTATTTCGGCAAAGCAAGGAAAGAAATGTAATCCATACCTGTCTCAATCCCGTGCATAAATCATACCGCTCATATTAAATTGTAAATGACATCTCACTCGTTACAATTTTAATTTATAGAATAGTTGGTTTCTGTTTTAGCTAAAATCTTAAAAATAGTCCTTAAAATGATTTAAGTTAGGTATACTCTGTCCATTTACCGTAAAGAATGCGGTAGACTTTTAACAAATGAATAGCGCGTGACTTTAATTTAAATCACTAAAACAACTGTCGTATGAAATTCAAAAATCAAAATGTAAAATTGTGAAAAAAGTATTAAAAGTGTCATAACTTTGTTTTTTTGTTTAATTATTTTGTCTGCTAAATAAATTTATCTTTATCTGATAGACAACTATCGGAAGTTATGAGGAAATCGGCCATTAGTTACAAATAACTTTTAATCTCTAAAACTTAGATATTATAATAATAATATAGACGAAATGTCGTATATTAAATAAATTAATATTTTTGTATCTAACTGCGATTTTTCATTATATTATTATCACGACGAACACGGTATCTAATATAAACTTAGATATTTATACACATTCAAGAAGATTTTTGTTATAACAGATGTAATTTTTATTCCTTTTGTATTATTTAAAATTATTATTAAATAATTACATTTACATACTTATATGACATTAGCTAACAGCCCGCCAAAATAAAGGTGCTGCCTAGGGTACGTCCAAGATGCAAGCTGGTAGTCAGATTCAGATTTTCGGCGTCTGACTGTCTGACTCCGAGCGGCGTTGGGTGTGGCCAATATGAAAGCTGGTTATCGGCGCAGACAGAGCATTCATATTAAATAATTATAGAGCTAACAGTACAGATTGATAATAATAATAATATTTCACCTAGCTATACTAAGTATACATGTGAATAGTCAAATTAAAATCAAATTAAAAGCTAAGAATTTAAATATTCTTTAAATATTGCAGCTTTGTTGCTGCTTGGTGACAATGTTACATCTAAATTAAAACCTTTTAAAAGTGAAATACATCCAATTAATAAATTAAGGTCGATTTACGGGGAGTACAAACACCTTTTTCCGCAATTACTTGCCGACGAAAACCGATTTTTTTAATATTTCCGAATGAGTCCGTATACTTTTTACTTTATTTTGTCAAAAATTGAACACAGGCTTACGAAGAGCTGGGCCAAATTCCACAAAACCCTTTTTTGAAATAAAATCCTCGATATCCATATTTTATAGCACCTAAAAACAACACTGTTAGACGCAGGTTGTCTGAAACCAGAATGTACAATTCATACCGGTAAATATCTGAGTCAGAGAGCCGGTGCGCCGGAAAACTGCGCGCTGGTGCATTATGGCCATTCCGATTTAGCAATAAAGGATTTTATGCACGCCGACTGTCTGACTCAGAAAACCAGCGTCTGACTACCTGACTACCAGCTTGCATCTTGGACGTACCCTTAGGTCGCTGCAGTTGATCAACATGCCAACTTCGTTAATCGCTATCCCATACTTAGAGATCAGTGGCATCAACCACGTGTGTGTGTCATTAGAAATGTCATTTCTTGAAGTATCCTAACCTATTCAGTGTCTGTTTTAAGAATTTAGTGTGTTAAAATAATTAATAACGTACTAAAATGTAAAGAACTATGAAAATAATTCGAAGTGTTTATATGTGTGACAAAATTGTTAATTTAAATACTTATTTAAAACTATCAGGATTATAACCTCATGTTCAACTGACTATTCGTAATACAGTCAAATATGAGAGAAGTAGTTCAATTATTCAAGCGATTTTCTCATACAATGTTACAGAAAATCATGTCTAAAGCAATATCAGTAGAAGATTCAACTGCGATATCGGTGGCTGTAAAACATCTACTCAACGGTGACATTATAGCAGTGCCAACCGATACAGTTTACGGATTAGCATGCGATGCTATGAATGCATCGGCTATTAAAAAGCTTTACGCTGTGAAAGGGCGCTCCGAACACAAACCGGTTGCCATTTGTGTTGGCAATGTAAACGATTTAAGACACTGTGCGATTGTCAAACATTTACCGCATAGCGTTTTAACAGATCTGTTACCAGGGCCAGTGACACTCATTTTACACTGCAAAAAGAATCTACACAGATCGGTCAAACCAGAAAA
Source organism: Xanthostigma xanthostigma (assembly GCA_963575645.1). Taxonomy (NCBI): domain Eukaryota; kingdom Metazoa; phylum Arthropoda; class Insecta; order Raphidioptera; family Raphidiidae; genus Xanthostigma; species Xanthostigma xanthostigma. Next base: position 32,000,016 of record OY754468.1, on the reverse strand, counting down.
CGGCAAAGTCGGCATCCGAATACCGGACTACAACTTTATAAGAGAGGTAGCTAATTGTTTGGGCTCTCCGTTAGCTTTAACCAGTGCCAATTTCAGTAACGATCCAAGTTGCCTAAGCATTGATGAGTTTGCACCATTGTGGCCACATCTAGCAGCTGTGTTCGATGGTGGATCGCTAGGCAATTCCGAAGAACAGCGTGCTGCTTCTACTATCGTTGACCTAACTGTACCTGCACAGTTTAAAGTTGTACGAAGGGGTGTCGCTTATAATGAAGTTGTTTGTACTTTAAGAAAACATGGCATTGTTGATGGTAACAGTATGAAATCAGATTCTGATTATACGATAATTGTTACCAATGAACTCTCGAGACAATAAATATAACATAAGTATGTCAACGAATAGAAAATCTATTTCCAAAAACATTCTTCTTCGTGTAAGTGGAAGCATACGGTATTTGAATGCTGCTGCAGGCTCCGTAGTTTGCCCTGTTACAATAGACTGATAGTAAATCTCGTTTTTTTCTATATCCTAGCCATTCTATCATGTTTTTAACAATATAATTTTTTCTTTCTAAAATGATTTTGAAATACATTTATATATCGACAAACGTGACATTATTTTAAACCTATAATGGATACCGTCGTAGATAGCATTTATTCGTGTAACAACTGGTAAAATGCCAAGAGTTTCATCCATCGATGATTACCGCCATAACTAAAAATAATCGGCAACTTTTTACTTAATCTTTAACTCTCTCCGAACAACATCCCTTCTCGCGATCTGATTTTGACCGTAAGGAAATATGATCAGTCTAAAGGGGGGATCATCAAAGTCTCCCCCTTCCCCCTGAATTTTGTGTTGTGGTTGGTCAGTCTACTTTTTAATCAACATCAAGCAGTTGGCATATGAAGTGCCCATTTTATTGGACAAAAAATTCAGCGGAAAATTATGCAACCCAATTTACATTACAAAGGGATTCTGATTAGATAGTTAATCAATGAGTAAATTGTATGAAATTTTATAAATGTCGTACTTATTTAAGCTTTAGGTAATTCATTTTTGTTTTTGTAACATATTTTTAAATCAGAATAGTTTTGCGATGTAAGTTGGGTTGCAGTACTACAGGGTTTACACAACAAAATGGACGCTATGTTAGCTATGCTTATATAATTATTTTGCGGTCTCTATCATTTGATTAAATTTTTGTTTCAAAAAATGTTTAATAAGATAAAAAAATATTGAAATTTTATTTATAAAACAATTATATAAGTATTTATTTTTAAATATTAAACCAGTTTTATTCACTAGTCAATTTTTTATGACAAAAATTTATAATATACAGGTTGTCTCTAAAAAATCGAACACTTCAACATATTTGAACGTTTTTGATTTTCTTGCTATGTTTAATTAATATATTTTAAAGAAAATCAAACTTGTGCGTTTTTTGTTTTAGCAAAATCCGTTGACTTTTAAATATTCTATTTGCATGTGTGCTCAATTTTGAAATTTAGTGAATGATAAAATAAATATTGCAGTGTTAATATCAAGAGTTCCGTTTTTCCTCACGTATGTTTTTAGCTTTTAGTGTAGAACACGACTTCTAAAATAGGTCATATGGCTCTACCAATAAAAATAAAATAAATTTTTTAACTCCTAATTTTAAAGGACTGTATCTCCGAAATGATGCACTTTTGTAAACAGATATATTGTGTTCGTTCGACCTAATATTGTGCCCCACGAGTCTACTGTAAACCGTTGTCGGTTGTTTTTAGTGACACCCTATATATTTTTTTTGTCTGTTTTCAGAGGCAAAATTTTATTTAATATATTATTATAAATGTATACTGCAGTGATATTTAAAAATCAATAAAGAGTTAAGACAACATGATAATAAAATATTTAAAAAATTAAAACTGTGTTTTGAATTTTATTAACATTAAAAGAATATGGAAAAGCTTTTCCTGATCCAATTAGTCAATTTATTAGCCAAGTTTACAATTAAGGCCACGTTTCAGTACCAAAAAGTTACTTCATTATTAAAATTTTTCTCATATTGTATCGCTATTTTTTAATATAAATCTGCTATCGACATTTGCTAATAAAGATAATAATGGTATGATAGTAAATAAAATTCAATATTATCTATATTCTAATATATTTAATACATTTTATCTTTACATTAAAAAAAATCTTCTGATAAAATTTTAACAATACATTAAAACGTCATCCAAAAATGTGTCTGATTCACGTTTGGATCGTCCAAAGTAAAATTTAGTAAATTAGTGTTTTTAAAATGTAATTAGTGAAACTCAAAAAAGAAAAATGGTGAAATCGCAAAGTATGATTATTTTCACAACCTGTTTGTTATCCTGTATAGCAGCAGGGTTGACCATCGCTTCGTTATGTACAAAATATTGGGTGGTATCTGATTTTGTGGTTACTGAAAAAAAAGAGAGTGCAGGAAATGCGTATTTTGGACTGTTTGAAGGGATACTAATAAACAAATATTATGCAACAGATCGGAAATTTAATATTAAAAGTAAATATGTTGTGTTTTTATTTTGATGTACAATTTTACAAATTATGCAGGCCTATCGTGATATTATGGTAGTCTATATTCAGAATTTAAGGAGTGAATCATTAACTTATACCGCGAGAATAAATAAAAACCAAAAGCATAAATCGGAGGTGGTACCTTTGATATGTCTACCGATGGATTCGTGACCTTGGTTCCAAGTAAAAAATGAAATTTTTGTTTTAAAAACATCTGTTTTTTATCATAGCAAGCACAATTTTAAAACGAAATAAAACCTAGATAAAGTAACTAAATAAAATGTCTTATTAAACCCGACAGAAACAATTCACTGTAAAAGATGAACACCGATGTCACAAGGATGAATAAACCTCGTAAAAGAGATTTATACGTCTTTTCGGGGTTAAATCGGTCTCTTGACAAGCTGGCGTTTGGTTTTTTTTATTTTTGGTCTTCAATAGTTAAAATATCAATTATTTTCAGTGACTTGTATATTTAAAAACAATAAATGCGCTTGGAGTTGCTTGGAAGGCGACGACCGAAGAAAAGAAGTGGAGAAATTAATAAATGGAGAGGATGTGGCATTTACGTGCAATCCCGTAAGTGCGAAATTTAACGGGCCAAACAAAACCCGAGGTAAATATTGCTGACACTAAACAACACAAGATGTGCATAGATTAAGTTTAGGTACTCAATGGCGTGTGTTTATGGTTGAAGCTTAGGATAGAAGTTGTCGACTGACTACTTCGCCTAAAGATGACAGTGCCAACCAAGCACGTATGGTTCATAAGTAGTGCGGCAGTTAATAATTTATTTCTGAAATTCACGCACTATACAAGATTAAATGCAAAATTCTTATAAAAAAAAAATTGGTTGTCTGTAAAGTCGGTTTACGGACGATAGTTTTACGTGATAACGTCATAAAGAAACATTGATGAACTCTCTGACGTCACGCGAGACGAGAGAGAAATGCGTACAAGCCGACGCTTGGGCCGATCGTGCCTCTCTATCGCTTATACCGCGCTCTCGCTTGCACGCTCAGGCTCAGGCGGAACGTGACACTTTTTCGTGCGTGCAGCCGGTGTTTCATCAATTTATAAGACGTTATCACGTCAAAAGTGAAGCCTTCTGGACTTTCATAAGGGGACGTCCACTAAGTGAGCTCAAATTGGGGGGTGGTATCCTGAAAAATCTCATTTAAAGGGAGGGGGGTCATGAACAATCTTACGTCAACTTTTTAATTCAGAGAAGATTAAACGTAGTATCATTTTTCTCCTCATATTTAACATGCAAGGGCGTAGATATGCAGAGGTAAGGGGGGTAATTATTCCCCCAGGACCATGGTAATAAAAAATAAAACTGAAAATATTACGAATACCTAACTAAAAAACAAAATTTAGACAAGATTGCAACAGCGTATTTTGTAACACAATTAGTTTGAGAGTTAATATTTTGCTTGACACCTTCCTTCGTGGGTATCCTTGTTTGATATTAATAAATTTTTTTTTAAAATCAATTTTTTGCTTTACCCCCCAGAAAAAATATATCTATGCCCTTGTTCACATGTACATAGAAAACAAAATACATGAATATATCAAATAAATTTGATTATTTAATAATTATAAGACAAATCTCACGTCTTATAGTCCAAGAGACGGCTGCAGAAAATGTGTCGTCATAAGGTGGACGAACGAAAAAATTAGAGATGATAGTTAAGAGTTAAGACCATAATTAAGAAAGATCGCTAAGGTTGCCTGCGAAAATCCTGCCGAAACAATGTTTTTTTAATTTGTTTATCAGTTAATAGACCAGTGAAGTTAGCTTTTGACAAGGACAAAATTAATAACAGAAAACGAATGATAAGGAAGGGAAGAAACTGCCGTCAAAAATACAAAAACCAAAAATTCAAATGCGTAAAAGGCAAAATGGCTGTGGGGGGCGCGTTTTAGGGGTCAAACGCGGTTTTTCGTTATTTCCGGCGAAAGTTTACCTCCAATCGAAAAATGTTGTATGGCAATGTTGTAGGTATTAAAAGGATCTACAACTTTTATGAATATAACTTTTTCACATAACCTTAAAGATTCAAAGAAATATTGAAAAAACCGTGTTTTTCGTTTTTAATTTTATTCTCCTGCAAAAATGATTTTTTTTTCATGAAATTTTCAGGAGACTTACCTTTCTATGTCCTAAATAAGCTGTAATTTTTTATTTAAAAACGAAAAACACGGTTTCATCAATATTTCTTTGAATCTTTAAGGTTATGTGAAAAAGTTATATTCATAAAAGTTGTAGATCCTTTTAATACCTACAACATTGCCATACAACATTTTTCGATTGGAGGTCAACTTTCGCCGGAAATAACGAAAAACCGCGTTTGACCTCTAAAACGCGTCCCCCACAGCCCTCCGGCCCTTTACGCATTTGAATTTTTGATTTTTGTATTTCTGACGGCAGTTTCTTCCCTTCCTCATCATTCGTTTTCTGTTATTAATTTTGTCCTTGTCAAAAGCTAACTTCACTGGTCTATTAACTGATAAACAAATTAAAAAAACATTGTTTCGGCAGGATTTTCGCAGGCAACCTTAGCGATCTTTCTTAATTATGGTCTTAACTCTTAACTATCATCTCTAATTTTTTCGTTCGTCCACCTTATGACGACACATTTTCTGCAGCCGTCTCTTGGACTATTACCAAATCTTACCAAGGGATAATAGGGGCTCCAAATTTTAAGAAAAACACCTCACGTAATTAATGAACGTCCTCTAATCATATTAATTATTTTATGACGTGAACGACTATAATTCATGCAAGCCAACTTTCATTCAGACTTTAAATGAATATTTATATTTTATACAACAAAAAAGTTGGTGCAAACATTTTGCGTTTATAAAAATAATTTAATGTTACTGTTCCCAAACAAAACGTAAAACTCTAAATCGCTTCTAAGATTCTAAACAGCAATCTATTATAATTCACAGCTGATGAAAATAAACACGAACGACTTTTTATTAATGCCGGAGTTTGGATTACTACGGTTATTTGTCTATCGGCGGCCATCTTATTAGCAATTGTTGCTGCATTATTTGCAATAGTCAATACATCCACCAATCCTTCCGAGCCATTGTTTGGTGTATTCGGATTGTTTATCTGGAATGCATTGGCACTCGGATTCGATCTATTGATTTTATTCGTTTGGGGCATACACTTCGCCGTAACAATAACTCACAACATCGGTTTGGTGGAAACTATACTTGGAGTTAACACAAGTGATGGATTAGCTCATCTGGGATTCTCTTATTGGTAAGATTTTTGACTAATATTATCCAAATGAATCAAGTATGAAGTAATCTAAAAGAAAAACAACTCACAAATTAACGTGCGGCTACGCGAGTGAAGCAGGATCAAATCATAGGGTTAGCTCAGTTTCAATGCATGAGAGTGATAGGTGCTTATTTGTATTAATGTGCTGACGGTAAATGCAGCTCAGAGCCGATCTAAATAACACGTTATAACTTGTGGGTCAGGAGTTGCACGGTGTACACCGGGGGTATCTGATGATGATGTTTCATGTGCTGCTTTGAAGCGCAGAACAGTGTCCGAACGCAAGAGAGTCTGTCACACAGAACCAGCACAGAACACACGAGTTTTGTGGTCTGCCAGTGGCTGTGAAACTTTATCGTTGACAGCCCCGGATCTAGGGGGGGGGGCAAACCGGGGCACCCGCCCCTGGCGGAAGTTTCAGGGGGCGCCAAAATCATGATAGAATATGGTTGAAAACCACACCCAATCTGTCCTTTTTCCGATTTACTCAATCTGCTTATTTTCTGACGGTTTTCCGTTCACGGAAAATGCCAACCATTATATATTTGTAGGGGTTTTTAAGTAATTTATCTCAAACGCTGGAGAGAGGGGGCGCTATTATCAAGTTTCTGCCCCGGTTCGAAAAAATCCTAGATCCGGGGCTGATCGTTGATTGTGCAACGATTAACTATTTCCTAACATTAAATATTGAATCATTCTAAAATTGTGAAGTACCTAAGATTTTGGTTGTTCTGCAGCGCTCATAGAGGAACAGCCACTGGCTACTTATGTTAACAGGATATAATATATCCCGCCATATAATTTGATCCTGGGTCGTTCCTGCAGTCGCGCTTTGATTTGCGGAAGCTTTTATTTTATACTTATGTAACAAATAGACGTATTTAGCCGGCATTGTCCGGAATAACAACCCCCTGTTATTATTGAGTAATGAGATATATCTTAATTAAATCACTCTAACATATTATGTTATTATTTATTATGTTATTTATTATTATTATGTTTATTTATTATGTTATTTCGATATTCGTAATGTTGTGGTTTTATGATGTGTTCCAGGTTGATTATTCCGGCAATGTTAATACATGCAGCTAATTTAGGGTTACTGTTTTATAGAAGATACCTATTAAACTTGGAGCCCACCGTTCAGATTAGTATAGCAGAAAATACAGACGGAACTATATTTTTATTTTAATTGTTATTTATTAAATCACATTGTAATTTATATGTTATTCAAATTAAAAAGACAATAATTTATTATTCACGCGTTTCATATATCGATACACCTATAAGTTTGCAACCAGTTTGGCGTGTACACCAGCGCCGCAATAATTGAAACGGACAGGTAATGTACTAAGACATTCCACACAACTGGTTTTATTTTTTTACCTTCTCTAGCACACATTTACATAGTTGCGGAGAGGTAAAAATGTTGGACAAAAGAATTTTACCGATACCTGCCGAGAGTACGAAAGTTTTGCTTCGACGAGATGAAATCTTTTTTTTAGTTTAATTCAGACCATCATTCCATGTTCATTCAACAATACTGCATATCGTCTATAAATATAGTTCACTTACAGTGTTGCACTTTTAATTGTTTGTTAAAAAGCCGATTTTATAACTAAATTTGTGCGGACGACAGGTGTTTTTAAGTGATTAAATAAAATAATATTATACATTTGTGACAGTTTTTAAAATAAAATGTAAATTATTTGTTTTTCATTGATTATTTCGCAGTGCAATATTTTATATCCGTGTTTTATAAATCAAGGAGGTCATGGATTAATATTAATTAACAAGAAATTATTGCTGATTTAAGACAAATTATGTAGGTTACACAGAGTGTAAATATTGCTAAAAATAATAACAGTACTGTGAAACATGTGTTAAATCCAATTATTTGTGTTACAATTAACAGTTTTGTTAATTAATGAAGTGTGTGTTCGTTCTTATAGGTTTCCGAAATTATTAATTTAATTTAAAATTGTCAGGTACGTGTATCAGAACCATTTGATCATCATTTAAGGTAGTACAAGCACCAAGGCAATTTTAAATAAAAGGCTTGATTTTTTTTATATGAAGTTCGACTAAGTCTAAACCAATTCTGAAAATTTTAGGGGGTTTGCCCTATTATTTAAATAAATAAATGACTTCAAAAGTAGGCATATTTAACATTGGCTTTATGGGAAAACGGTAGATGGATGATATGTTTTCATTGATTTCTCCAAAACAAGTCAGTGGAAATTAAAAAAAAACTATTTCAATTGAAGTTAAAACCTTAATAAATTTTTGAAAACAAAAAAACCCGTTGTGCCCGACTAATTAAAAAGATATTTAATTAAAAAGATTTTAAAGATTTTAATTAGTCGGGCAAAACGGTTTTTTTTTTGTTTTCAATAATTTATTAAAGTCTTAACTTTAATTTAAATAGTTTTTTTTTTTAATTTCCACCTACTAGTTTTGGAGAAATCAATGAAAACATATCATCCATCTATCGAAATATAAGAAAAAAAATCAATTCTTTAGTTTAAAGTTGCCTTGGTGTTCGTACTACCTTAAAGCAGGGAAATATAAATTATATTTTCGAAAACTTAAAATAATTTGTTCTAATAATCGTATTCTTAATTATCATTTTTTTTGTGTTAATATGATTATCTCGTTCCACTTGCAACTATCAAATGTTAAATAAGCAGTGATTTTTTGTATACGCAACAAAATCATTTTACATAAATAGTATACAGTGTGTCTCATAAAACTAGTATAATACTTTTTCGATATCGTTTTAGATAATGTTCTATCAACGAACTAACCAATTTCAGATCTATACTTATTAAAATTACAGCCTATGAAAGTTTTCCGTCACAGTGAAGGGCTTTCCTGTGAATATCAATAACTTCACTGAAGGTATACTGAGCTGTGCTGTGCTGTCCTTAGTGGAACTAACAGGTAATCTATAATACACTCCGTTACTGGTAGCATAGCACAGCTTTGCCCATAGTGGATTTTCGTCTTATAAAATCGGTCGAGGGCTTTCAAGAAAGGCCTCGATCTATTTTGCACATTTGCAATATGTATTTAACAATATTTATGTCCTGTATAGTGTATATATGACTATTGCCAGATCATTCTTGCACGGGGTCAACTAGTACTTATTATTAATGTTAAATATTTTGCCATATCAGATGTAAAAAATTTAGGAAATATTTACTTCATAATTTTCGTTCAGTATAACATTATAAAAATTCTGATATTTGGTTATTTTTTGTGTATTTCCTATTGCCATCGTGTATTTTACGTTCGTTAATATTGAGATGTCATATGGTAAATTCTCACAAAGGGGTGAAACGAACAACGGAAATAGTACCGGATCACGAAATTCGAATTAGATAATATGACAGCTAATAGACGGAATAAGTTCAACAACGGGTGATGTCAATGCTGGGTGACAAACGAAACCCCAACTGAACTCGAAAATATTATTCTCCATTACAATATTTCTGAAAGAAACGCGTCAGTAAACAATTATTTCAAATGTTAACACAAATGAAATCGACGATGATGCATAAAAATACCCAATAGACTTTAGAAAACTTCAACACATTTAGGTCCTTAATATTATACGCACGTTCGAAGGTATCAAATGACTACTATGCTTCCAAGTGATCTTTTGAAGCCACATCGTAAGTGTCATTATTTCAAATGGTTTATTAGTTATTGTACTCAGAATTGCTTCTGACTTCAGAAATCAATTTTCATATAACTACTAATGATTTCATGAAGCCTAAAGTGGCTGCCAATGATTTCATACACGATCTCCGTTGCGTTCTTATTATTTCCGTAGGATTTTAAACGACATTTTTTAAGTGAGTACTCCATCGTTATTCAGGTGGTCAGCCAATTCATTTAAGAGCAAACTTTTTAAAGTGATACTGAAGAAAATTGATAAATATACCGACCTTCAAATTTTGTGAGAAAAGAGATACTAAATTTAGTAATCTATAGTATGCACGCCAGTAAATGTAATTAACCAAAGAGTAACTAAAATGTGAATAACAATAACTTTGGCATTGAATGTTGCACAATTCAAATATTTGAAACTTGCTAATTTTTATCATTTGTAGCCACGCCATATGTATTTGACTTTATTTGCATAATAGTGAAATTTAGTTGCAAATGTTGTACATGAAAATTTAAAATCTATTATCTTGCACAGAATCTTTGAAATCATTCAGAGCTACCCATTGTCCAAACTTTATGGTTTAATTAAATTTAACAGAGGTTAAGGATTTTTTTGTGGTTTTCCTCAATCATTCCAGGCATAAGTCGATACAGTTCCTTACATTATCTACACCAAATTTTCAAACTTGAGTTAGTTAAAAATGAAATGAATTTTCGTAAGTTATTAATAGCTTTCATATTCCTAGCAAAAAATGCTTAGTTTGAAATTTGCAAATGTTAAATAAAATTCAATGGATACTTGTACACGAATTTCTTGAAGTTAGGGAATCTATCTTCCCCAGTTACCCGCTGATTTTGAGGATTCATAAACAAATGTTTATATTTTTAAATCACTTTACACTTTGGATGTCATATTTCGACTTTATCTAGACACACGGCGGTATATCGACAACACTGACTGATTTACATGAACCATTTCGAGCTACTATTAGGGTATCTGGTTTCTCGACTTTTTTTATTTCTCGAGACATGAGAATTCTCGACCTTTTTTATTTCTCGAGACACGAGAATTCTCGACCCGGTTTTCTCGAGTAGCTCGAGAAATTTTGAAATTTTTAATAAAACACGATGTTATTTTCAAATTTTTGCTTTAATACAAAATAGACTGATAGATGAGATCAGTTAAATGAAATGGTAAATTTTTAGTTACCATAAATTGCACTTATTAATTAACAAATCGACAACAAACAATAAATTAAACAAACTATACTAAGCTGGTCTATATAAAAAGTAAAGAGTATAGGATAGTACTTAACGTTTATATAATTATTGGGTCTTTACCAGTTCCCAATGAGCAACAGTCTTTAATTAAATAAAAAATAATTAGTAAAATTAAATCAACAAAATATTCTAGACTCGACACGCATTATATGCGTGTTTTTTAGTTACTTAGCGCATGGAATTGATTTTTCGAGTTCTCGAGGCGTTGAGTTTTTTTTCCTGTCTCGACTAAAGACAAATTTCTCGAGAATTCTCGAGCAGAAACCCTATAGCTAATATCGACTCCCTTTATAACTCAAAATCTATTTGACCTGCACACTTGTTTTGTCTATTAATTCTAATTTTACAAAAACTATTGATATCCCACCAAAAACATATATATGTAAATAAAGAAACCAAGTTCGGTACAAAAAATATTCGAGATTTAAATGGCTGCCAAGTTTTCACAGATGATTCATTTATTTATCTGTACATATAAATAAAATTGAAGTGTCTGTCTGTCTGTCCGGGCTTATCTTCAAAACGGCTGAACCGATTGTGATTGCACTGCACAGATAGGTAGAGGGCTATGCCAGGAGTCACCTAAGCTGAATTTTATCCCAAAAATAACCCTCAAGAGGATGATACGGGGGGTGAAAATCTTTATACGATGTAGGTATCTCTGAAATTGCTTAAGCTAAAAACGTGATACTCGGAAAAAAATAAATGCTGATGGTTTTTTGAACACACTACCCGAACGGGATGGGGTGGATTTTATATAAAAGAATATAACTGAGTATACAATATGTCATCTATACCATCGCAGATGCAGTCGCAGGCGAACCGCTAGTGAAAAGTAAAAACTTGGCACCCAAATTAAATCACAATTATTTTTGATACAGAATTTTGCTCCTTTCTTCACATTAATGATTTTTTTATACAGAATTTTGCTCCTTTCTTCACATTAATGATTTTTTTATACAGAAGGCGTTTGCAAATAATTTTTAATGCTCCATGGAATTGACCTTGGCATATAGAAACAGTTGAATGCTTGACATTTTCACTCTTGAGTTACCAATACACAAACACCTGCAATTTGCAATGGAACTATTTATAGATGACCAACCATTTTACTCGAAAAGCCAGTTTTGAAATGTATTTTGATTAGTTGTTTGACACTGTTTATACTTATGGTTAGAAGCGAAGATTATTATTATCAAGGTATAATTAGTTTTTTATCGTTGCAATTTTGGTGTCAAATAAACATTACAAAAAAAATGTGCCAAATAAAATTCAGATCAATTTGAAAGTGTAATTAATAGTATAAACTATAAACTGTATTTAAATTATTAAAGTGCACACATCACCAGCACCGGATTTAACTTTTTGGTGCCCTAGTTTCTCTCTTTTTGTTGTTTAGGTTCATAGCGCAGGATCTCGGCTTTTATTAATATCGTCTTCTTTTAATATGTTTGTTTCAGTTTTTAAATTCTTCATAATATTAGATCCAGAAGAAACATCATTTACGTTTTCATCAAGTGATCATAAATTAAGTTCTATGCAAACATACAATTTTTAACCAGAAGTCGAAGAACCGAAATAGTTTTAAATCTAGAAAAAACATATTCTCGTAATGTGGTGAATGGTGATACCGTAAGCCGGTGTCTGGTGTGCCTTATTATACATTCATCACTGCATATCACCATTTTAAAAATCTCTGGCGTGTACCAAGTACCTTTACATAATGTTTAAAGAACTAAGGCGGGGCAACCAGGGCGATTACCCGGAGCTTCCACAAGGCAGAAACTTCCACAAACTGCACCATTAAAATTTAAAAACAATATCTTTCTATTTCTTCGATTCTCTTAAATCACCACACAGTGGAACGCATTTTTCTTCGTTGGAAGTGTCAGGAAATACCTAAGTTCAAAAACCTTGCAACTGAATAGCGTGTCTTTTAAAATAGTTCTTTTGTTAATGTGATCCCTGGATAATAATAATAATTTATCCGTCTAGATTGTAATGCATTATTGAAGTAAAACTTCTTTACGCACGCTTGACTTGGGGAATAAGCTGGTGAATGCCTGACTAAAGATTTACGAAAGTGTGATCGGGCGAGGCGAACGGAAGTTGAGAGGGAGATATAAGTTAGTGAAGATAGAAAGAGGATGACAAATACTTCACTGGCTAGTGGCGCCATCAGATGGCCGAAACAAATACTTCACTGGCTAGAGGCGCCATCAGGTGGCCGAAAATATAAATAGTACTAACAATAGAATGACGCATACTTTACTTGCCAGTGGCGCTATCGGGTGATAGAAAAAAGTTTTGTAAACCTACTTCACTTGCAGAGCTAAATAATATTTTATAAAAATTTACGCTTAAAATCCAACGAGAGCTAAGTAATTGCAATATATTACTGTTATTTTCATTATCTTTATGTTTATATTTCTTTCTTTTTACATTAGACTGTTCATTTCGTTCTTGAACAATTTTATAAATTAATATTTTGTTCAATACATTAAATATTCTACGTTTAAAGTGAATAAAATTGTAAATTCATTTTAAAGTTCATATTTTGTGAATTTTCGGTTGAATAATAACAAATTATGGCAGGAAGAAGTTTTACTTCAGTCGTGTGGTCTAAAGAACACTCTTTTTTATGTACTAGTGTGAAATTATGTCAAAACGAGAGCCCAGCGAGTTTTAACAGTCACACGAGTCCTAAAAACATTACCACTTAGATACATTCTAATTTTTTTGCACGCACCACCTATAAAACAGCTGATTTTCACTTCATAATATATATCTGACAGTTGAGAGTTCAACCATATTGGAATCTATATTTGCATTGCTTACGGAGACAACGCCTACTTTACTATCTCCGTTGCTCATATATGGATTTAAGTGACTTCTGACAAAGAAATTACTATCGGATTGATAATAATCGTATTGCCTTTATTTTACTTTACGCACAAGTATGAAATATGTCATTTTACTATCCCTATGCATGCTCTGAAAAGCAGTTATTTTACAGGTGGTCGTGAAAAAGTATATTTGAAAACGAACGAAGGCTAAATAGTGAAAAAGTGATGACAAGAGATATTATATTTTTTCAAGAGCTTCCACTTACCTCGTCGCATCGCGGTTACACATATTTATTTCAACAGAAACTACAGGACGTTTACCCGATTTACTAACTACACACTGTTGTTTCGGGAAAAAGAATAGTTATCAATTAATTATTGGTATTTAAGTACAATATTACATGCAGTCACGTCCTGTAACAGCGTTGCCAGTTTTTTTTTGCCAAGTCGGGATTTTGGAACTCTTTGAGCGAAAACAGCGGGATTCTTTCGTCGAAAGCGGGACAGTAAAAAACGTATATAATCAGAAGTTTTCAAATACCTATATCTTTTTATTTGAATTAAAATTACGTTTACGTGACAATAGATAGCAAAAATAGCCATAGAAAATGTATTTTAATAAAAATATACTATTTTAAATCAGATTTACCCTATCGTTAAATAGGTTGAGTCTTATTCGTCTTCAGAATAAAAAAAAAAAAAAAACAGAAATCAAAATAAAAAAGTTTTATTCATTAGAAAAATATTATGGCGTTTCAAACAATTGTCTGTGGAGTGAGTGTTACAAATTGCAACTTACAATAAGAGAATAATTATTTATAAGAATTACTTATTCATGATATTTCTGTGAAGATTTAACTTCTTTTAAAGTTATCCCCGACCCCGAGTTATCCCCGAAAAGCGGGACTGAGCCTGTCCCGCGCGGGACATTTAATTTTGATTTAAAAATCGGGGCGTCCCGCCAAAATCGGGACGTCTGGCAGCGCTGTCCTGTAATATATAGTCTCTTCCAACTTTAAAAGTATTCTATTGTCCATATCACTTGTATGCATAGTTAAATAAACAGCACTGTACATTAGAGTTCTACTTTTGTACTGTCTAGTTCTTATACAAGAAGATGTTATTAGTTTTACGGTAATATCTTGAGGTTTGTAGGCTGCGGAACGTTGAACGTCACAGCATCTGCTGCAGACAGGTGTGGTCAGAAAGTGGGCTTTAACGCGAGATGATGCTAATACAATTGACTCTCTCTAATGCCCGTATTCACCGAACACTATTAAAGATAGAAGTTACTAATCTTGAAACAAATTTATTCGCTAAAATAAAATTTACATTCAATTTACCAAGCAAATTATCAGGTAGAAAGGTTATTTAAAGAATAAATATACGCTGCACTATAGTCCTTGCTCTTTTTGTTGAATTTTTTGACGTTCACCCAAGAATACACAAAATAATAATGTTTTATCCTAACCCAATTGCACATAAAACTGCCACTAACTTTAATGTTTTACAACTTACTACATAAAAGGTTAAACAATAAATTCACAAGAGCAAATCGTAGATATAATACTCCACGTTTATATTATGATCTACGTGGCGGTCATTATTATTTTATCAGGCCAATAAATATTTATACCCTCGAAATAAGACAGAATAGATTTATACCTTCAGTAAACATAATTATGTTTGGTGAATTGAATTATCGCTATTTATTCGGAGGAATAGTTACCTGAAGAACAAATAAACCGAATAAATAACTACTTATGTTCGGTGAATATGGCCATAAATCGAACCTTTACTCCTTATTTTAGGTATAGTTATACGTATAACACAAAAAAAAATGGTACCTATCGCACAACTATTTGGATTATCGGTGAATTTGTTGGGCTAGTTAGAAAATAATTTATTTATTATCAATTCAAAGAAAAACAAATATCAAAATGAAGTTTTTTGAATTCTTGTAAGTCTTACAAATATTATTATTTAAAAAAGATTCATCTAAGTATATAGTTTAGTCTCTAGCTGTAGTAATACGTAATTCCTAGCAGTTGTTATTAAATCTCCGTTAGTCGTTTTAAGTGTTAATATTAATTTGTATTTATTGAGTACCATTTTATATAACATATGTTTTATTCTCAATGGACAATATTTAACGACAAATAAACGGTATTCTATCCAATATGTACGAACAAAAATGCGCAACTGGTTTTCACAAAACATCACAATCAATTTCTGAAAACTGTTGACGTTGAAATAAGCGGACTTTCGTTACGCAGAAGGTTTTCCGTGAAATCAAAACCTGCCGGACTGTTGGAAAAGGACCCGCTGTCTTATAAACCATGCCAATAGAGTCATTAGATCATGGATTGTCAGATTCTTTTCATATAAGAAATAATTTGTATGTTTATTATTTGTCATGTTTTTTAGAATTGAACCACATAGATAAAGAATAAAATAAAAAGTAGAGAATACTGAATAGTTACTTCTTACCACAACAAGTTTATTAGTGGATGTACATTTCGAGAGCTATGCTCTCATCTTCAGCAATACAGTTTAGTGTATTGCTGAAGATGAGAGCATAGCTCTCGAAATGTACATCCACTAATAAACTTGTTGTGGTAAGAAGTAACTATTCTCTACAGTAACACTGATCATCATGAAATTTGGACACAACATTCATCTCGGTAAACTAAGATGAATGTGCATACTCATGTACCCCCCCCCATTCGTTCTTTTGCACCCTGGTGAAACGTAACGTTTTCTCACAAAAACCTTTGAAAAAATTATTCACTGTTCAAAACCTTACCTCCTTCCGAGTTTTTTTTATTTTCAAAATATTTCCGAAACTATAAAATTTAGTTTTTACAAAACTTTCTCGAAAAAATAAATAGAATAATAAACCGTTACGAAAAGTATACCATTATTATACATATAAAAAGTAACGTTATAGCACATATCACTTTTGTTCATGCGCCGATTTTATAAAAACAATAGGGCTCTTCATATTTACATATCAAACAACCTCCCAAAATTTTGCTTCATTCCGCTCATCCGTTTGACCTGTACCGTGTATACAGACAAACAGACGCACAGACTTTTTCCAAAAATATGTGTTTTAGATTCGGGGGACGTCAAAACAAAAAAAGATTGTAAAATTTTGAAAATTGAATTTTGATTTCAATTAGTAGGTACCATTCCTGATTTATGCTGGTTGTATGGTAAAATGATAAAATTATTTTTCAATGTGTTACATTTACAACACCTAATTAATTAGTTTCTTAATCGATGTATCAATGGACCGATCACATAATAAGAATGCTTGTACGTTTGTCAATAAAGAATCACTTTTGCAACATTTTCCTAGAGAAGTTTTAATGAGCAATTAGAATAGATATACGAAATAAACATTTACGTAATTATTTTTTCGCATGAACGGTTATTGTATACACTATACATTATGTATTTATTTATCGGTAATTGATTCCTTCCTTCAGAGACTCGCGAAGAAGGTTTGGCGACATTCTTTAGCACAAAATATATATTAGTCTACGTGATGTCACAAAAACAATTGTTATGAAATTCTAAAGAAAGTTTTGTCGGTAAAAAATTTCAAACACCCGAGTTTATTAATGAATCATTATTTATAAAGATGTTTCCCTAGCAAGACATTTATTTAATTTTTTTTTTTTGTTTTTAATAACGTAATTACCGTTTCTGAAGCCGATGGCACCATAGCGCGCAGTGCAAGGAAGGATACCAAACTTTCGGCCCTTGTGGTGTAATATACTATATTAATTAAACAATTAAAGCTCTGATATAAAAGAACGGATTCAGAAACGCTGACTATGTTATTAAAAACAAAAAAAATCAATTAAATACTTATTAATTACATAAAAACACAGATAACTTCCAAGCAAGCAGCTTTGAGGTTATACGTAAAAACACAAATGACAGCTGTTCGCGACTATTAGCTAAAATGTAATAGGGTTGCTATCATGGAAACGACATTTAAACAACAGTTGATAGGTTATTTTTTTCCTTACTGCCGCCCGAACGTTCGTACTTCCCGCATCAGTGTGTGTAACCCCACCAATGCGTAAATGTTAGACTTTCTGCCTTAAAATTTATGCCGAAAGTATACATACTTTTGATCGAGGTATGAAGAAAAATATTTTTTTCAGTAAGAAAAAACTATAGATAATAGACATCCAATAAGTATTTTTTTAAACATAAACAGAACTATCAATAAAGTTTATTAAAAAGAAAAATATAATAAATCAATAGGTACACTGCAGAATCTTATTTAATAAAATAAAAAGAATTAATGGCCAAAAGTAAGGGAATTTTAACCCAAGTTTCAGTAGGTGGTTTTAGCGATTTCAACGAGCGATTAGGCGAGATACCCGACCACATCGTATAGCACGCGTGAATATTAACATACATGTAAGAAACTTATGGTTACTATAATATAGGAGATTTGCATGGTTGCTTGCAATAATTGGATTATATGTTAGATATTATAATTTTTTGTCCTCAAGGAAAATACGCTTATTACGAATTTTTCATATTTTACTATTCCGACTCCACAAGTGAGGAATAGTAGGTACCTATTTAGATCAAAAACTTTTCATAATTTTACAATAATTTACATCATATATATAATAACTACTATATGAAGTCAACAAAGCGTATCAAAAATATATCTGCGTCTCTTTTTTCGAAGTAATTCGTTGGTTATTCCGACAGTATACTTAATATATTAGTATGGAGTATATCTCTGTTTATCAAAAGTTTTATGTCTTTATCTATGAACCAACGAGCTCTTACCACTTAAAAAAGACAGAAACATATGTTTGCACCTTAATGGTTCGATTGCGATTTTATTCCTATGCTCGGAATATATATACATATATATGCTTTCCATGAATTTCTGCAAGAGAGATCAAGATAGTACGTTTAGTGTGAAAACAATGAAATATTAAAAAATAGTCATTAGTCACACAACAAACTGCAGCTTAAACTTTTTTCTTGGCGTATTATCAGACGCGGTTTAAAAGTTCTAATCAATTTCCAATGATACTAACATGATTAGAGAAACGTACGTCGTGAAACACGGATGTCAGTTGTTTTGTGGTTATTTTTTAATATTCAATGTCAAATGTTTCACTCCTTTTCAAAAGATTCAGGAAAAGTGTGGTAAAGTTGTGAAATAAATAAAATTATCGACCAATTTTTCAGACAATATATTAACAAAAAATATAATTATTACATTAACGTTTCGATCCGGATGTGGACCTTCTTCAGAACTGATCTAAAAAATATAAAAAATAATTAATATTTAATTTCTAATTCGCTTTATATAAAATTCTTTCAAAATTATTAAGTAGTATCAAAATATTGAAAAAATTATTATTATTATCATTACTTTTCCAATATTTTGATACTACTTAACAATTTTGAAAGAATTTTATATAAAGCGAATTAGAAATTAAATATTAATTATTTTTTATATTTTTTAGATCAGTTCTGAAGAAGGTCCACATCCGGATCGAAACGTTAATGTAATAATTGTATTTTTTGTTAATATATTTTCTGAAAAATTGGTCGATAATTTATTTATTGAAGAGTTCTAATCAGACGTTAATCAAAGATTTGAATAAAGTTGTGAAAAGTTACAAGTTGATCTAAATTCTCCACTTGTGTTGTTTAAATATGAAAAATCTGACTTAAGCGGTTTAGCATTTACGTTGAGATATTATGTATTCCATTTGCGTTATGCTACAAATGTTAACTTACAAAGATGCGGTGCGTGCGTGTTTTGTTTTCCTTATATGGAATGTGATGTCCGTTTATTGAATTTAAAATGGTCAGTACCTACATAATGTAAATATATACAGCGATTACACTCGTAAAGTTATGACCTTTTAAATTCTCCCGCATTTTAACAGTTTCAGCGTTAGACAAGGTTCGTTTTTTAAAAATTCGGAAATTAGGATTTTAATTCAACAACAATCTACAATCAACAGCGATATGATTATAACAACAACATCATTAAAATTCTTATTTTAAGTACAATAATAATATATTATTTAATTTTTAACACTTCAATTTCGTCATTAATTTTGAAAGTTAATTGTTATATTATTGCAGTTGCAAAAATATTTTATGGAAACGTTTAAAACAATTAATTTCAAAGATGAAAAGTCAACGCATCATTTTATAGCCGTTTTTTTATGTGTTAACATCTTAGCTCTCCCTCCACGTTACAAGGTAAATGGAAATCCGATCGTCAGACGCATCGGACCTCTCTGCCTGTCAGGCAACTATAATATTCTAAACCAAAACCAGTTTTGTTTTAATTTAGTCGTTGTCAAGCTTTTCCCTTGATTCCTGTTCTAAATATCCCGGAATGTTGATGAAATTTTTCTTTCATAATTCTCGAAGTAGGGGCTAGAGACCAAGAAGGTCAACGTTTCTTTTTGTAGTGGAATTCCAACTAAATGAAGAGCCCAACATAAAAATAATAAATTTGTAAATACGCCACTGCAATAAGGTTTAACTAAAGGCCGCTGGAAACACTGCTTGGACTTCTGCTAGGTACGAGGCTGGAAATTACGTCACTGCGGGCTCGCCTGCTAGCTCACCAGATAGATTGTAAAATTAGAACAGGGGCTATTTTTCTTGCTAGGCCCTCTGCTTGCTCTGAGCAAGAACCAATCAGGAAACAGTATCTCGTCACGTGGGCGACATGAACAAACGCCCACAAACTAACATGGCGTCATTCTGCTCAGAGGCAGACAACAGACACGTTTTGCTCTGTGTTTATATTTGAACTGTCACTGCGCGCGCATCAGATCTATCCGCAAAACAAGCTTGAAAAGACGTCGCGTGTGAAGCGAGCACATAAAAGCAAGGAATCTAGCGGCAAATCCAGCCTCGTGTGCAGCATATTTAAAGAGGTCTTAGACTGTATTTTACTAAACAAAATACACGTATTCGAAGGTTGTAGCTCTTTTATTTAAGTTCCAAGCTGTCCCTATACAAAAGTTGACCCTCGGAGTGTTTTCACTGTATATTTAGTTTTCTTGTTTTTTTATTTTACAGATTTGAACTGAAACTATGCGATGTGGATAAAAACAATAAAATAAACAATGCCTAAATTCAGTAAACTCTTGTACTGGAACAAGAACTCACGCTTGAAGTGATCAAATAACCGGACATAAAGATGAAGATGAACCTGTTCAGACGCGGTATGATCTTCGCGACATTCTTCGCGTCGTGTCTGGCCATCGCTCTGCTCGTGGCGAGTCTCGGAACTAAACAGTGGGTGAATGCGAGGGCGAAACGAACGTCCAACCCTCACGAATCGGACGGCCGGATACAGTTCGGTCTGTTTGATGGCCGGAAAGAACTCAACGTTGCCTACGGTTGGAGACCATCGGATATTAACGGTCAGTTGAACACTTACACAAAATTATAATTATCTTTCACTGTACATGCTTATTCGGGTATCGCAAGAGTCATGACTGGACCGATTTTCATAAAACGACTGACTTAGAGAACTTGCAAGTTATAATTTCGATAAGGAGTGAGATCTTGAAAGGGCCACCCCTTTCAAAGTGTTATAACTTAAACAGTTTAAATTCAATACTACTGACCTTGTTTTTATTTTACATGAATTAATTTCTACTATGTTATGTAACCATTCTGTGACAGAATATTTTTTATGCAAACCTTGCTTTGAAAGTTCACTTTTACGTCGATGCGTATAGCGTACGTAAGTGGCCAATATCTGAGCACTAAACTGTATTAATTTATTTGAAGATTAAAGGATGAGTTCTGGTGGCATAGGATCGATGAACTAAGCAAATACTGAAGGTTTTTTATTGCATTTTATTGTCTGACGTTTCGGCAAACTTTATGCCATCTTCGGAGAATCAATGCTGTCTGTATTCTCAGTATTACTTTATATTATCGCACAGGGTGTAATAATGAAATATTATTCAACGATGTATATTTTCGGGAAAATGATTAATAAAAATTCTACTGATTATATACTGGATGTTTTTGCTATAGTAAATGGCTAAAAGTAAACTTTCAAAGCAGGGATTGCATAATCTATTGTATGCTGCAAGTCGGGAAAGTGACGAATTTGGCTTGGGTATTTACAAAACTCGCCTCTGGTTGCGCCGTATCACACTCGTTATCCTGTCGGCTACCCCATGCCATAATTAGTCACTTTCCCGACTTGCAGCATAAATAGCTATTCTTGTATCAATAAAATTATTATCAACTGAGAATCAGAGCTGATAAGTTGCATATAACAAAAGATCCGTCAAAAGTATTACTGAAAACTTTAGGTTCAAATTTCAGCAGTGACTATTAATGTTTCCAAAAAATATGTAATTAAAAGAATTCCCAGAAATTTACTCCAAAGAAGTGTTTACTTTTTCTCATTTACGTCACGGTCATGGAAAAAATGAATTACTTTTACATACACAAAATGGCACAAAAAAGATGTTCCTATATAATCAATATCTTATAAAATCTAAGTTAGATAAATAATTGAATAATGATTTTACAAGAATCTGTAATTAAAAATCATGGTTTCATCCGAGTCATGGTGTATAATTTAATTTAAATCAAGAAGACTTTTTTTTAATAAAAACTCGTTCAAGTTTCCTGGAAGTGCAGCACAATTATTTGTAAATTACAGAGGTTCGCGAAAGCATATACAGACAGTAGGTAAATTATTTGGCATGTTTTATAATACTGGGTGATCCCCATTATTTGGCGTATATTTTTTATCTTTAGCACGGATAAAATTTGGAGAACCTTACACTACCTCTGACTTCTGAGCAGGGCAGTTTTGCTTTTCCGTAGACCCTGAAAACAATCTCACTTGTCTATAATCTATAACAATCTAATCATCTAGATTCTAGATGTATCAGATACTTAGATGATTTTCATTTGTATTTACACATATTGCGTGTACGAACGTTCAAAATTAATATTTATGTTTAAAAATGCTGAAACTAAAGAATCTTGCAAATTTTCATTGAACTTAAATATCCATATTAGCTTTCTATGCTAATAATATTATAAAGAGGTAAAGTTGCAAGTTTGGATGTAGGAGATAATTTCTGAAACTACTCATCTGATTTCAAAAACTGTTTTATCAATATTTAGAATGGACCTTTGGGATGGACATAGGCTATATAATATCGAGTTAAAAATCTAATATTCTAAAGAGGTAAAGTTTTCAAGTTTGGATGTAGGAGGTAATCTCCGAAACTACTCATCCGATTTCAAATTTTTTTCCACCAATATTTAGAATGGATCTTGAGAGTGGACATAGGCTATATATTATCGAGTAAAAATAAATTCAGTTTTCGTGGAGATCAATTTCGAAACATAAGGCGACGAAAAAACGGTGGCAATGTACAAATTCGGGTAGTATTTTATATATTTGTAGAAAGCCATATAATATTTCTGTAGCACCAAAAAAATTATTTTTGGAATCTTATCACTTTCATTAAAAAAAATACAATTATATTTTAAGAATACTCAACGACTATAAAGCAAAATGTAAAACGTAAATAATTTTCTAGATCATATCATGTAACCTTAATTTATTAAACTGTTATAAAAGTACGTCAGCGCTGTTAAAAATGGATGAAAGTGCATTCAAAACAGCAGAACTAAATACTGTGACAAGTTGACCGTAGTCTGTAGGTATACAAATTTTGTTTATTCGCTTTCGAAATCACTGAATTCGGGCGCTGTCTTAAATAATAGCGATCATATTAGAGCTATAATGATGATTCTGTCTTTTTTTGGGTTGACTAGATTTAAAACAAAAAAAAAATGGCTTACTCCGATTGAAGTTAAATATAGTTTTAAAAACAATTAAAATAGTCGATATGTTCCGTTATTATAACGAAATAAACTCACTAATGATAAATCTTTTTAGTTTATTTCCGGAAAAAAAATAATTTCTTAACAGTTCATTTACAATCAACAATGTGCTAACAATTTTTACAAAACTGGTCGAGAAATGATTATTATTGTTACAGTAATCATTCTAAAAACGCAAAACTGGAATAATCCATTGTAGTCGGGTAGAATTAGCTGATTCGTGTCCTAAAAAACGTGCAATTGCGAACGCCGATTTTAAAATTTTTTTTGTTAGATAATACGAATATAAGTAACATATTAAGTTTAAACGCCAATCGGAGCACCGCACGATGGTTAAAAAAAATGGCAAAAATCGTCCATATCACTTTTTGGTGATTTACGGGAAAACTATGCATTTGACAAATTAAGTGTAGGGAAATAAAAAATGCGCAATAAAAAGACGAATCGAATGAGTTTTTGTGAGCTCCGATCGGTCCAGTAGTTTTTTAGTAAATTGCAAAAAACCGCTTTTTTGGGCCATTTTTTCGAAATTCCATAACTTCCGTTCCATTAAATATGAAGACTTGAAACTTTAATAGAATATGTGTTTTATAAGCTTCAATATGCATACAAAATTTCAGCAAGATCAATGTTATACTTTTTGAGAAACTTTGAAAAAACCGAAAAAAGGCCCTTCCGAAAAGGGTCACTAAAAAAGTTTTGGGCCAGCGTAGACCAATTTTTCAAACGTGCTTTTGTTCATCGAGAGTTGCTCTACAACATCCTGCAATGCCGTACCATTACACCTAGCGAAAGTGCGAAAAAAATTTCAAAAATAATGTCTAATTAATGCTGTTATTTGTATCCATGCGACACATATGCACAATTGTACGTAAATATATAATGATATCATTATTATTATTGCCATTTCCGCTTTAAAACGCAAGCTCCCTTTTTTAAAATCAATTTTTTTCGCACTTTCGCTAGGTGTAATGGTATGGCATTGCAGGATGTTGTAGAGCAACTCTCGATGAACAAAAGCACGTTTGAAAAATTGGTCTACGCTGGCCCAAAACTTTTTCAGGGACCCTTTTCGGAAGGGCCTTTTTTCGGTTTTTTCAAAGTTTCTCAAAAAGTATAACATCGATCTTGCTGAAATTTTGTATGCATATTGAAGCTTATAAAACACATATTCTATTAAAGTTTCAAGTCTTCATATTTAATAGAACGGAAGTTATGGAATTTCGAAAAAATGGCCCAAAAAAGCGGTTTTTTGCAATTTATTAAAAAACTACTGGACCGATCGGAGCTCACAAAAACTCATTCGATTCGTCTTTTTATTGCGAATTTTTTATTTCCCTACACTTAATTTGTCAAATGCATAGTTTTCCCGTAAATCGCCAAAAAGTGATATGGACGATTTTTGCCATTTTTTTTAACCATCGTGCGGTGCTCCGATTGGCGTTTAAACTTAATATGTTACTTATATTCGTATTATCTAACAAAAAAAATTTTAAAATCGACGTTCGCAATTGCATGTGACGGATTTGCTAATTCTGCGCGGCTATTGTTTAGATTTGTCGAGAAGTGGTAGTGGCAGTTTCGTTATTAATTAATTTTGACTTTTGTCAACATTTCAAAGGTGTTCATTGTTCTTTGCTATGCGTGTTTTATGGTGTATTATAAATATAAAACAATAATTAATAATATTATACTTCATGAATTATTATTTATTCATATTATTATTTCAAACGCTGACGACAATTAAGTGAAACTACCTTCATTTATTACGTCTCGTAACAACAATAAAATATAAGTAATATACATATAGTATGTGATCTATGTCTATTTATCATATAGCCCTTCAATTCAGAAAGAGAAAGTACCTACTCCTCCATATTAGTTAGTGTTACTCTCTATAATCGACAATTAATGTTGGGCGAGTTATGACAGATTCAGTTTGCCCTCTTACACTAAATTTTATGAATTAAATAAAGCTACTTATTTCCCCAAAATAATAGTTTTAACCAGTAATATCTACAACCAAAAAGACAGATTTTGAATCGAGCTAAAAAAAATTTAGCAAGGTATGTTTCCACTGATTTCTACGAACAATTCTTAAATTTACGTATATTTTTCTTGTTCTGTTTTTAGCTACTATATGTTTTTAGGATAGTAGTAGGGAGGGAGGAGGTTGGGTATTATTTTCGGACAGGTTCCCAAACAGTAAGTTGTTGAAAGACGTATCTACAGTTTTTTTAATATGTGAATTTTTTCGATTTTTCTGGCGTCCCCTTCTGCTTGACATAGGGTATAATATGGCGTCAGGGAATCAAAAAAGAGAGGAAGGATATGAAAAAAAATATTATTTTAATTTCATAACTGTACCAGTTAGCTTGAAATATTTACTTGAAATATTTGTTCGTTTAGTTGATTTCTAAAAAAAAGAATCAACTTAAAAATTATTCTGTACCTAGGTACCTACATAAAAAAAATTTGGTTGTCTGTAAAGTCGGTTTACGGACGATAGTTTTACGTGATAACGTCATAAAGAAACATTGATGAACTCTCTGACGTCACGCGAGAAGAGAGAAATGCGTACAAGCCGATGCTTGGGCCGATCGTGCCTCTCTATCGCTTATACCGCGCTCTCGCTTGCACTGTCAGGCTCAGGCGGAACGTGACACTTTTTCGTGCGTGCAGCCGGTGTTTCATCAATTTATAAGACGTTATCACGTCAAAAAAAATTTCTTGTTTATTTCAATTAAAGTGAAATGCTAAAACTGATTTCTAAGTATTAAAAATCTGCATAAAATTCCTGTTCATTTATGCAAAATTGCATCATTGGTCACCCATTAGCCAAAGGTAGGTAATATAGGTATATGCAATTAATTGAATCATCAATTTTCACAGAAGTGTTCTACCAAATCGTGTTTTCCGTGTAATTTTGTTTATAGCATGTTTTTTCTTACGCGTTTCTATTAGTTTTTATAGTACTTTGCATGCATCGTTAAAAAAGACATAATATTAAAAATATGAGCACTTTCTTTTGTGGTTTTTAAAAATGTGTGTTAATTTAGATTTTTATATAAACTATATTTCACAATTATTCACGTACACTTTCAGTAAGTCATTTAAATGTTTTGTTGGCTGTTTCCTTTCGCTGTTGAGCGTCTATAATCTACAAGATTCTTCTTCAAATATTTTGTTACCCAAAAAATACATATTTAATTAAAAATGATTAGCTTTGTTCAATTAATTCAGACTGTTTTTCTATCGATGAATATTATTAGAATTTAGAATGTGCCGAAAATTTAAACTTTCAAAAAAGCAGTTCTGAAGGTCGCATTTTGACAGGAATGCAGTCTAAACTAGATCCCACATTTTTAAATTAATGTTGATGTAACACAAACATAAATAAAATTCAAGTTTTACTTTTTAGTTCACATTGCTATAAAAGAGTGTTTGTTTTTGAGTTTTTTAAACTCCAATTTTAAGGCAACACAACGGACATTGCTGTGCGGCTTGTTAGCTGCTTACATAATCTTACGAGTTAATTAGTTGATTAATTATTTAAATTATTTATATATTTATATAAATTTTATTGTATTGTCTCACAATAGTGTTAAAAACTGGAACAAGATTTAAAGCCATACACGTATTTTCAGAGATTATTTTTGTCATTAATAATTAATTATCTATTACAGATAATACTTCCAGGTTAAAACAAAATAAAGAAAGTTGTTTCAAATAGGTCATATTATTAACTGATTCTTATAAATTATAATATACTAGCCGCTACCCGCGGCTACGCCCGCGATTGAGATGGAAATCGACTTTTGACATGCATATCAGGGGTTGAGGTATTGCACATATTTTGACAAACAATTTTCTTATTTTTCGTAAAAAATTTTTATTTTTTTTTAATAAAAAGTATCCTATGTTACTTCTAATACCTTCAAGAGTGTATGTGCAAAGTTTCATGATGATCGGTTAAGTAGTTTTTGCGTGAAAGCGTAACAAACAAACTTACATTCGCATTTATAATATTTCGTTTTCATAAAATTTGTAAGTCCGGTCCTGTCGGGCCGATTTTAATGAAATTTTAATAGCACATTTTAATCATTACTAAAGGGTTAAATTTCAATTTTGAAACGATTCGGAGAAATTTTTCGGTATTTTTGGGCCCAAAAAATGTTTTCAACCCTTTCTTATTTTTCGTAAAAAATTTTTATTTTTTTTTAATAAAAAGTATCCTATGTTACTTCTAATACCTTCAAGAGTGTATGTGCAAAGTTTCATGATGATCGGTTAAGTAGTTTTTGCGTGACAGCGTAACAAACAAACTTACATTCGCATTTATAATATTAACTAGCCGCTACCCGCGGCTACGCCCGCGATTGAGATGGAAATCGACTTTTGACATGCATATCAGGGGTTGAGGTATTGCACATATTTTGACAAACAATTTTCTTATTTTTCGTAAAAAATTTTTATTTTTTTTTAATAAAAAGTATCCTATGTTACTTCTAATACCTTCAAGAGTGTATGTGCAAAGTTTCATGATGATCGGTTAAGTAGTTTTTGCGTGAAAGCGTAACAAACAAACTTACATTCGCATTTATAATATTTCGTTTTCATAAAATTTGTAAGTCCGGTCCTGTCGGGCCGATTTTAATGAAATTTTAATAGCACATTTTAATCATTACTAAAGGGTTAAATTTAAATTTTGAAACGATTCGGAGAAATTTTTCGGTATTTTTGGGCCCAAAAAATGTTTTCAACCCTTTCTTATTTTTCGTAAAAAATTTTTTTTTTTTTAATAAAAAGTATCCTATGTTACTTCTAATACCTTCAAGAGTGTATGTGCAAAGTTTCATGATGATCGGTTAAGTAGTTTTTGCGTGAAAGCGTAACAAACAAACTTACATTCGCATTTATAATATTAATAATAATAATTACATAGCGCATTGTATTACAATCGCTGAATTCAATTACTAAAGAAGTAACTGAGCTCATCGATTATATTTAATATTACTTAAGAATTTGTGACATCATTTTAAACGGTAATTAGGTTTTACTTTAAATATCGCAAATCATATAATAATAAACGCTTTTTAAATATAATTATTTATTATTATTATTGTTATAATTATGAGTTGTTGTATTGCGAAGAGTTAATAATTATTTTAAAACATATAATTTTTTTAATTATTGAACAATATTGTTTTTTTCTATAACTAAACAACGTTATTTTTTACCATTCAAACTCCACAAGTAGGGAATGGTACTAATTCAGGTCAAAAATAATTTTTCAAAATTCATTTGTGGAAAAAGTCTGTGCGTCTGTTAGTCTCTTAATCTGTGAACGCGATACAGGTCAAACGGATGAGCGGATTGAAACCAAATTTTAGGAGGATAATTATTTGATATGCAAATATATGAAGAGTCAAGAGATCTGTTGTTTTTGGGGAAAATCGGCGCATGCGCAGAATAGATATATGCTATAACGTTTATTTAACTCTCTATTATTGGTATACTTTTTATAACGGTTTATTATTCTAATTATTTTCACAAGAAAGTTTTGAAAAAAAATTTCTAAACTTTATAATTTCGGAAATATTATGAAAAAAAAATCAGCTATCTTCTTTTGGCAGATCTTCAAAACAAAAGAATAGCTGATTTTTTTTATTTTCATAATAATTTATCATATTAAAAAAGAGTAAGTACTTCAAATTAACGTGTACATAACAAAAGCGGTGCCGGATTAAGACTCCTTGATGCCCTAAGCATTTCTTGTTTATGGGCCCCATCTCTAATATATTCAGTTTATAAAAAAAAATCAAATTAATAGAAAAAAGTTAAAAAGCATAGATTTGTTAGAAAAAAATTGAATTTTACAATCAATGCTCTATTGAAAATTTGGCTGTCTATAAAATCGGACCTTAGGCATTTTTATACAATTAAGAGAAAAAAAGTTTCAAAACTTTAAAATTAAAAAAAAAATGAACCTTAAGAAATAATGTTTTTTTCGTTTCCATTTTCAAAAACAAATTATTTATTTTTGACTTTTATACTTCTAAAGACAAACCAGTATAGATCAAATTTTTGAGAACATGACAAAAAGAAAAAAAAATTGTTGACACGGTTTAGTGAGGTACTTTTCATTTCTGAGTTGTGCTTCTTGGTGCCCCCTGAGACGTGATAATTTTTTTTAATTTGACAATTACGAAAATCTCCATTTGATCAGTCTATTTTAAGTTTGTAGGTATTCATTAATATAGGTATTTTTTAGCCTTGTGCTTTAATGAACACTGCTGTATACTGATTACTGACACAGAGTTGCTCTGTGAACAGTCACTACGGTATTTCTTCCAATATACCGGATGAACTGGTGCTATATAGAGGAAGTACAGTATTAGCACCTGTGATTAATGACTGTCGATTCATTAAAACATTACATACAGATACAGATCAATCTATTGTTGTCTTCTTGCATCAACATAAATACTCATACACTGTTGACACAATGTACTTTTTTATTTTGATTTCTAAGAGCTACGCTCTTGTAAGAAATAACTCTAATCTTCAATATCAAAATCTCGTGGTGAACAGATACAAGATTCTGCGTTCGGCCTTGTTGCTAGCAATAAAAGGCCCTGTTATAATTGCTATAGAAGTTATAAAATAAGTGTAAAAGAGAAAATAATTGTGATTTACAGTGATTGACCTGGTTCGCGAAGACGTCTTGCCTTACAGTCAATGGGTATCAACCATAGGCACGGTGTGCGCCGGCTTGCTGTTTACCGTACTTGCCGCCATACTGGCTGTCATCAACACGGCTGCCACACCTGGAGCTATTGCCGGAGTTCCCGGACTCTATCTTTGGAATACGCTTGCCAGTTAGTATAAAATAAATCATGTCCTGACGATGCCAGTGTAGAGAATGAATCAATGGCTTGAATTGATGAATGCTTTTATATGATAGAGTCTAAACAACTGAGGACTTGTGATGATCAATGTTGCTAACCAATTTTTTTGATCTGAGAACACTAAACATTCCATCCCATTTAGTCAGGTTCCACTGTCATTTCATTTTGTAGTTTCAATACTATAAAACTTTCCTATAAAATTTCTTTAGAAATTATGGAGATTTCAGAGTCATTTAAAAACGGTATTGTAGTATCAACACACAGGGAGACAATAAACTAATTAGTATAACAATATTAAAACAATGTGTTTGAATTAAATTACGTGGGTAATCAAATGTCTTTATACGTGAAATATAATTGAAGAAAACAATTTTGATTACAAAAGCACCGAAGTCAGAGATAAATCGTTTTATTATAGAGAGTGAAAGCACACCAACTTGATTCCCTAACTTGTCGGAATTAAGTCTGAGAAGCATTGATACGTCAGATCCATTAAAAGTGCAAGATTTCTCTTAAAATCCTACCTACAATTTCACGAGCCATGTATTCATTGTTTTTAAGCCCTTTCAATTAAGTTATTAATTATTGTTGTGTAATTAATTTATTTGATTTACACTTTTACGCACGTTGCACTTTATCAGCATCGCGCAAATAAAAATAAAACAGAAAGTGCACTTTCACATTAAAGTCGAAACTGTTAGATTGCGTAAAGTCAGGACCAAATGTGTTGTCTTAGAGTGCAACATGTAGGGTATTATTGTACATACTATAGTACATTTGGATTACCTTTGTTTTACAATGGGGAATACCCTCAAGGCTTGTTAGCGAATTAGGCTTTTGAAAAAAAAATAATTATCGATTTTTTTATTGTATTTTAAAACTTTATTATAAATAATATTGATAATCGATGCGAAAAACTTTCAAAAAACTTTTTTTAAACTAATTATAAGCAATTTAAAATTGATGAAATATTAAAAAAAATCACGTGACTGCAAACGCACTAAAATTGTTTACGACAATTGTGACGTCATTTTGTTAAAATGTATATACGCAGTATACTATCAATGGCTTCTACATGTGTTTTGACTATAAAACTATCCTAAATTTAGTGTAAAAAAATATTGTTGACAAGCACGATAACATTTAAGATTCGACATTTTTGATAAATTTCTTAATATATTGACTGTATTCAATCAATGAGAGGTTAAAAGTGTTAAAACACTGTGTCAATTGCATGTGACGATAATAGAAATTAACATTATGACGTCACATTATGTTCGGGAAATGTCGGCGCGTTCTCGGAACTGGGTACAAAAATGTATTTTTAATTTGATATAACTTTTGAATTATAACGAAAATAAAAAAAAGAAAAATAGTTTTGCTATAAAACTTGTATACGATCTTTCCATTTATGACAAAAAAAAATTTCATTCAAAAGCCCAATTGCTCGAGATATCCTCGTAAGATAAACATTGATCGAATTATTAGAGATATCGAAACTTCACGATTGAAAAGGGAACCAATCAGGAGCTCGGAAAACCGGACAAAAATGACTGCCTACATGTAGAGAAATGGCAACTTCACTCTTCTGTTCCCCTTTTTCTCTTTTAAATTGCATATAAACATTCAAAAATCAGTACCTACAGTTATTAATAAAATCATAACTTTGAATTTGTAAATGTTTGATGATATTTCGATTAATGTATTATTAGATACCAAGATACAATTACTGCCAATTTCTTAATGTTGATCTGTCAATTAAAAAATTACTGAATCTTTTTTATCGGAAACACATAGTTTTAAGTATAAGCTGTTGTTTATTGAAGAACATTTTTTTCCAGTGTTATGCGATCTAACCGCTGTGGGCCTTTGGATAGCTCAGTATTATATGAAGTTACAATACAATGTAATGTCCAAAGAAGATTTGGACAACATGTGGACATCCCAAGGAATGGCTGAATTTGGTTACTCTTTTTGGTAAGTTAAGACCCAATCGTCATGTATGTTGAGAATAATAAATATTTACTATTTTCAATTTATTTATTTTTTCTTGTTGGTCTAGTTCAGTGTTTTTCAACCTGTGGGTCGCGACCCCCTGGGGGGTCGCGAAGCTTCTGTAGGGGGGTCGCCAGAGGTCGAGAGAATTTTAGTAATATCTATGTGCGTAAATTGCGTTCGTTAGTTATCAATTGGCGACGTATTCGATTTATGTAATTGTAAAATAATGTGTTTTACGTACTATATATTATGTACTTATATTCGAATCCTAATTATGGAGATGTATATAAACGTCGCGTCGTATGGAATGAATATTTGTAACATACACATACATAGGTACATGACAAAAAAGCGAAGGGTCGGGGGGTCGTGAAATATTTTTTCATACCAGAGGGGTCGCATCATGAAAAAGGTTGAAAAACACTGGTCTAGTTAATTTGTAAAACGTGTTTGTTCGTAATTAATAAGTATTAATTGGTTATTTTTGGCGCAGGTTTGTGGTCGGTGCGGCCATTGTTTCGTTTATCAATATACTCATAATACAAATTGGAACCAGTGAGAGTCGAGAAATTGAACCAGTGATTCCAGTTATAGAAGAAAAAACAAATGGAGCTATCATGTTATATTGACCAAAAGACTGCAGACAGTGTTAACTGTGTCAAGTGTTTCAGTCGCCATGTCACGACTAAAAACATTTGAAAAATATATTTATGAACAAACAAAAGAACAATTAGGAAGTTTTTCGTTTATTTTTTATATCGAAATACGTTTTAAAGACTCCATAACAATTTTTGAATATGAAATTCAAAATATCAATAGTCATGAGTATTAAATTGCCTTTTGGTAATAGTTTCAACTAATTTGCTTTGAGACAATTATGTTTTTGTAATTAATTAATGTAGGGAATTTGTCCCTATCGCAAAGCCATTATGTAGTATATCTTACTCAATATTATGTGTAAATTGTATATAATAGAATAGTATTAATCAAAATAAATTTTTTTAACACTGAAAAATAGTTTTATATAAATATGAGACTTAAGAGCATCTCTCATTTCTGTGTTGCGGTACGCAGGGTTGGTCTGGGGCCTAAAAAATTACCGGAAAAATTGTCAAACGCCTCTACGAGACCGCGTAACTATAAGAAGATAAAAATTCGGACCGGCCCACGGAGGGTCGGCGGCCTACCGGGAAAGTTCCCGATATTCTCTGAGGCCAGACCGACGCTGGAGGTACGCTGTGTCGAAGCTAGAGTCGTTGGCGCTCCGGGTAAGATATTCTCGATTGCGCTCTTGACGGAAACTCTTTACCAGGCCCCAGCTACGATTGATGGTATGATAATCACTGGTCTGTAACAGGCAGCATCTATTAGCATTTCAACTACTATGGTCATTCAAGATACGTAATTATTATTTTTTCAGTAACAAATAACTCAAAAATGTCCTAAATAACAAAAAAAAAAACATGATCTCAAAAAAGATGCGTGCAGAACTTTTAGCGATTTAACAATATCATCAAATTAGTAGGATACACGAAAAGTGCGCTGAAGCAAATAATTTACCAATTTGCATTTTTATGGTGTATATATTTTAATTAATTTTAAAAAACAACTTCTGTAAATTACAAATATATTATCAAAAATAAAATATCTATTCTTCTAAAATTCGTCTTCAGAATCAGATGAAACGTTTACGTGTCGGTGATTTGATAATGATTCCATTGCAATAGCCGATTTCTGTGATTTCTGTTGAGGATGTTTTACAAGTACTTTCCATCGCAAAGGCTGAGGTGCTGATTTATCAAATAATAAAGTGGTTGAATTATTCACTTTGCTTGCACCTAAGCCAGATGTAGATGGATTATTCGTTGTATATCGCGTAACGTTCGAATTTAATCCAGATGTTGAAGGTTCATTCATAACATCTTCACTTTTGTTACTATGTACATAAAATAGCGGCAACCGATTTTTTAAAGTATCAACACGGAATGTTTCTACACATTGTGGCATTTTCATTTTTGCAGATTTAACTTTCGTTTTGTCCAACGTTTTTGGTATCGACTCTATTACAATATTACACACTTCATCTGCACTAGATGTTAGCGATTCAGTACTTGAATTTTCATTTGAAAGTGTTTGAGTCGTTTTATTTGTTTTATCTTGAAACATTTTTAATGTTGTTCTTATAAATTCATTGAAAGGTACAGGTTCTTTATTAGGAACTTTGTGTGACATGTTCTCGGATGACAAGTTTTGATCAGCTTGTCTTTGAACACTCGTCATTTCATTTTTTGTCCAATTTGAACTTTCTAACGGATTAAAATAATGTAAAGTCTTGGGTGGCAATTCGTTGATCAATTCTTTAACTGGCATTGCAACCACTGGTTTCGGTATAATGGCATAATATGATGACTCAGCCTGTTTAACAGGCTTCTTTAAATCATGCTTGACATCTATGTGCTTGACAGAAGGGCAAAGTATTTCACGAGCACACACGGACGCATCTGTTTGCACTGAAGAACTTGCAACACTCACAGCGCTTCTGCTTTCCCAATCTTCTTCAGTTGCAAATAAGGGATATGGCAAACGCTTTATCACAAGTTTTTCAACTAAAAATTCTGACTCATCACTATACGTACTGTTTGTTGAAAAACTAACATTTGACTGTAATGTACTTCCTTTTTCTCTAGTTATACAAATACAGCAAAGAAAATTTTTCCAGCTTTGTTTTTTATTATTACTACTATTACTTACAGAATCTTCAAAAATAACTTTTTTACTTCTACTATTCTGCGTTCCGGAAGAGCTGGTCATTGTTCAATTTGACACTATCCATTCAATATTTCATTGTCGAATGACAAGATTTTAGATTTGGCAATAATTATGTCCATGTTAAACGTTACTACAGAAATTATCAGAAAATCATCCTGTTTTAAACAAATAGTAATTAAAGAATATACAAGAATTAAAAAAAAATACTTACATCTGTTAGTTTCATTTTTCACATCAAACAAAACTATTTACTTGCTTCAAACACTTAATATTAAATTTTTAAAGTTTAAACACATTAAATTCCACATTACTCGAATAGAAACCAGAGAAAATAAATAAAAACGTCACAATGATAAAATTGAAAATAACTGTCTTCAGAAGTTGCTTATTTTTACCACGAATTTAAAAATTGTTTAGTGCTGCCAGCATACGTCACTCATTTGAGGTATCTATTACAGGTACACGACAATCGTATGATCAGAATTCAAGACCACAGAAAATCTTATTCCGATCAAATACAACGTTTGAATTTAAGTTGATAACACTTAAATTGTTTTAGTAACTTGTCTTTGACAGTTTCTGTCAGTTATTTCATGATATCCAATTTAAAGAGATATCGGCAGTCCATTATTTAGAGATCAGTGGTTATGACTATGGTCCATAGTTTAAAACTAACCAATTAACCATAGACATATTTAGTCACTCCATTGGACATTCAAAAGAAGACTTTTGACAGCATAACCTAACGTTATAATTCTTATTTGTCATATAGGTACTTATTTATAAATATTTAACATATTATTTTATTTATAATCTCTGTTTGTGAGGAATATTGTGTAACTTGTCATTTTCTTTTTTAAAGTATTGAATATATAAATATAAAATGGGCGGTGGGGATTTGGTAAGTAATATGATTGCTGTTATGTTAATTTTAGCAAAGTTTTATAATATTATAACACTATGGTACTAATTACGGTTATTTTTCCACAGAATCTTAAAAAATCATGGCATCCAGCTACCTTAAAAAATCAAGAAAGAGTTTGGAAAGCTGAACAATTGGATTCAGCGGAAAAGAAACGCATTCTGGAGTTGCAACGTGAAATAAACGAAGAACGTAATAGAGAAGAACTTCAAAAGCAGGGCGAGTCGTCAGGAGTTTTACAGCGTAATTCTCACGCTGGTGATGTTAAATTGGATTGGATGTATAAAGACCTTAATCAACAAGTAAATCGAGAGGATTATTTGCTTGGTCGACAAGTGGACAAAGCTTTTGAGCAACTGATTGAAAACGAAAAGTCTGGAAATCAAGTGACAACTATTCCGTATGATCCAAATAAAAATCATGTTGAACATGAATG
The DNA here is from genome assembly GCA_963575645.1 of Xanthostigma xanthostigma. Taxonomy (NCBI): domain Eukaryota; kingdom Metazoa; phylum Arthropoda; class Insecta; order Raphidioptera; family Raphidiidae; genus Xanthostigma; species Xanthostigma xanthostigma. The sequence continues at coordinate 31,963,405 of OY754468.1, read as the reverse complement.
CATACCTCCATCGATAAGAGATTTAAAGAATACAGCAGCAACAACTGAACAGGTTGATATTGCTCGTAAACTACAGGAGGATCCATTAATTGAAATTCGAAAACGTGAAATAGAAGCTAGAAAACAAGTCTTACAAAATCCTGTCAAATTGAAACAAATACAAAAATTGTTGAGCGAAAAGAAGAAATCTAAGAAGAGTAAAAAGCATAAAAGAAAACACCAAAGTGACAGTAGCGACAGTGAACTGGATCACAAACTGTTAGAGAAATACGAAAAACTGAAGAGTAAACTGAAACGAAAGCACGATGATGAAAAAGAGGACTTAGATCAGATATTAACAGAGAAGTATTCAAAACTTAGAGACAAAATTACTGTTTCAGATTTGAAAAAAATCAAGAAATATGACAATAATGATAATTCGGAAAAAATCAAAAAGCACAGACATAATGATTCTTCTGATGATTCTGATGAAAAACATAAAAAGCATAAATATTCTGACAGTCGGTCGTCATCAGACCACAGAAAAAACAGTTCAAAGGAATATAGAAAGAGGAGACACTATTCAAGAAGTCCAAGCCCTGAGAAACATTACAACCAAACTCGCAGTGAAAGATCAAAAACTAAATCAAATAAAGATTCAAGAAGATCTAGATCAGTTTCTCCGGAAGGTAGAAATTATGGTTTGGTACTTGCGGATGGATCAAAGGTAAAACAAAACTTGTCTACTAGCCAAGTCGATAAATCGAAATCAAAAACATTGGTCTCTAAAAAAGTTTGGTCTAAGCCAGATAGAGAAATTTTAACTGCAGAAGAGAAAGAAAGTAGATTAAGAGAAATGATGGCAAACGCTGATGTGAGAAATAAACAGCGCGAAGATAACGTGAAAAAGCATAATAAAGATAAAAACGAAACACAAGAATATAAACCAGGATTTATGTATAATCAATTAGTTAAAACAAGTAATTTCAGTTCAGTTGAATCAAGAATTAAAGCAAATATTAATAATATTCAAAGAGGTCAAAAAGATATGGATAAACATTTTGCCAGGAAACACTAATATATTTAACACAAAACGCGGGATCACGTATTTTATAATTAATTAAGAACCTATGTAAAAATTTTAATATCTAGTTTATAGCAAATTATTTCTAAAACAGATTGTTATTCATAATATAATATATAAACTGTAATTCGTAGGCTAAATTTTTAGATTATTAAAATACGTTTGCAAAATAAAAATATGAAAATTTCAAAGGAGAGTGTTTTATTCTGTACCCACAGAACAGGGTGTTTTGTGCATAACACCGAATAAGTTTTTCAAGAAAATAAGTATATTGGTATACTAATTATCATTTTCAAATATGAACAAATTTAATTTGCTACCTGCTTATTCTTTTGGATAAGGAAACCTAATTAGATAATAAAGGGGACTTGAAATTGTTGACCCTATTAAAAGTACTTAATTTCGCTCTTTGTTTAATCATATAGAATAAAAAGAAATGAAAAGTACAGGCTGTAAATGTAAAATGTCAAAATATAAATAGTTTGACACATGAGTGAGATTTTGTGACAGTAGGACCTTTGAGCTTTGCTTTATCAGTTAAGTTAAGCTAACAAATAAGAAGTAAAAATGAAAACGGAAGGGCAGTCACGGCGATCACCACCAAAAAGGTAAAATATTAATATATTTATAAAAAAAAAACAAACAAGGTCTCGTTTGATATAACCAATTTTACTTAACAGGTTATAAAATTTGTTTATTTACATTTCTGAAATAAAAATCTTCCAAATAATGTGCGGACTGCAACAGACAAAATATAGTTATAGATAAATAAGTTTTTAAGTTTTCTTTATTGATTAACTGCAAACTGGATCACTGAAATTGTTAATAAATTACATAATTAAATTCTTGCAACATGTATGTATTATACTGTGACAATATTTTTTTTTTTCAGGATATTGCGCCATGGTAGCATTGATGATCTTAATTTGGAACAATTTTTAAAAGTATCAAACTATGAAGACACAGTGAGACAGTTGGATATTTATTACGGAATAGGTAAAAACGTTCCACAAAAACTGTCTTTAACAAAAATTAACCGAATTAGCCTAGCCCATTTCCACCGAGTTCGCAATTTACAACGGTTCCATCTAATTTTTCCTCTCCATATTAGTCGAGGCTTCACGTAAGAGTCCGAGCTATATGATTGACATTCATATTTTAACGAGCAAATGTTGATTCTATCATATCAATTTTTAATTAATTGTTTTTACACAGTGAAGCGTCAGCTACTAAGATACCAGAGTCCAGTAAACGGACTGTTTCCTGTATTTTCCACTGACAAAGATGTAGGCAGCGTTCGAGACAGCATCTATTGCGCGGCCAGTATATGGAGCCTGCATCAGGCTTATAGGTACAAAATAATTATACATATACAAAATCGAGCAAAATTTTCTTTGAATTTTAATTTTTGCTTTAATAAATTAGCATTAGAATTGCGGAAAATTAGAAAGTATGCTCAAACACTAGGTATACGTATTAACAAGAAATATTGACAGTAAATTATTACTAAAAATATTTTTGAAGTAAAACTTCTTTAGGCGCGACTTGATAGTAACTCAGATCTTTTTTCTTACGGAAGTAACGTTCAGTAAAGTCAAATAGTCTGTGTACGCAGACTCCGCTATTTAAAGGTATCGACTGACAGATGATGGCATCAAAACGCATGTGTGGAAACTAGTGATGTGCCGGATATCTGTATCCGCGGATATCCGAGGGTTAAGAAAGATCCGTATCTATTAGTTTTTGTCGGATCTTTTACGGATCTTTTACCTTATTAATTTTCAATTCATAGATGAAATTTTATATATATATAGGTGATTAGGTAATAATGAAAACTGTTAAATTCCATTCATTTTATTTTTTAAAATCGTATTTGGCACCTTTATATTGCAAATATTTATCATAGTGAGTACCATACCAATAGTACATAACTCAAAGGTTCTAAAAAAACTATCTTTGTAATGAGATATTGCACATCGATCTTTGGAAAGAGACAATCTGTTATGAGAGTTAACTCTTAAAGAGGTCAATAACTTTTTCCCATAACAGATAGTCTGTTTCCAAAGGTTGATGTGCAATATTTACCGTTGCGTACTCTAAGAAAGTTAAGATCCGTATCTGTATCAGCGGATCTTGAAACCAAATATCCGTATACAGATCCGTATCCGTGGATATATATTTTTAACGGTCCGGCACATCACTAGTGGAAACCATCTTGAGCGAAAGGTGAAGCATAGCTACGGATGCAAATTAAATTTGTGATCGAACAAAGTTCTAGCGGAGGTTGACGAAACACATTTTAAGCATAGCCAGCTCCATACATAGGTTTACGTAACGGATATTTCCCAAACGACGCGTAAAGGTTACACATACTCATTCTTTTTTTTTTCAATCGTTCCTATAGACGTATAGACGACGACCGAGGAAAGTCTTATGAACTCGGTCAGTCGGCAGTGAAATGCATGCGTGGTATACTGCAGTGCTGGGAGCAACAATCAGCTCGAGTTGAACTTTTTAAAAGGAATCAATGCAGTGAACATGCTCTGCACGTTAAGTTTCATCTTACTACAGGTGAGCCGATCTACGGAGATGAAGAATATAGTCATCTACAGATAGATGTCGTTTCACTCTATCTCATCTTTCTTGTTCAAATGATATCATCTGGTCTTCAAATCATCTATACACAGGTAGCGGAAAAATATAAAAAAAATAAAATTATAAATCGAGAAAGAAAATATTACTGATATTTTTTTGTACGGTATAGGATGAAGTAGCATTTATCCAGAATTTAGTTTACTACGTTGAACGCGCTTACCGTATCCCGGATTTCGGGATGTGGGAGCGTGGTAGTAAATATAACGATGGCACAGCTGAGATACATGCCAGCTCTATAGGAATGGCTAAAAGTGCTCTTGAAGCTGTAAATGGCTGCAATTTGTTCGGAGAATCCGGAGCAGCCTGGAGCGTTATATATGTTGATATTGATGCGCATAATCGCAACAGGAGTATCTTCGAAACTATGCTTCCCAGAGAATCAAGCTCAAAAGTAAGCACTAATATAATTCATATTATATTTTTTTAAGTCATCGGCTACCACATTTATCGTGACCTAGTATCAATTGAAAATATAAATTTATTTTTATTTGTTAATAATAATTTGGCATTTTAACAGTTGATACTTTTACCAGCCCACTGATTAGAATTTGATAACAGGAAACTTGTACACAGACGGATGGGCTCAACAATTCCGACCCGGAAAAGTAAGATTCCGATCCCGTCATGAATACTATTTTTTTTGTACAGAAGGCCAGTGCTAGTTTTTGTCGCCGTGTACAAAGTGAGCGTTCGACACTCTCTATTCGCCGCCACAAAAATTATAGCTTACGGTTGTGAGAGCTATTACAACAAAGACAAAAAACGCATTATTAATTTTACCTTAGAATTATATCTATCAAAAAATAAAATTGTCCAACATGAACACACCTGTATCCACCTTGGACACAATAGGGTTATTGACAGTTATTAAAATTAAATATAAAACTGTTATAATGAAAGTTTATGGTCTAAAATATCGTTTAGAATTATTATTTTTATTAAATGAGTGCGTTAAATATATTAAAATAAATAAATAAAATCACGATTTTTAACCTATGTGTCACGTGATTTCAAACATTAATCACAGCGCGTGACGTCATTAATCAGTCAACATGGCCGGTAGCTGTGTGCCACTGACTACCATGTGTATTCGTCATCTCTGTTCAGTGTATGTTCTCTGGTGTATTCATTGTACTCTGTCAATCATATTAAATGCAACACTTTGTTAGTTATAATGCTATATGTCACGTTATACCCGCTTGCTTAGTGTTTACTGATTGCCTACCGTGACGTAGGCAATCAGTAAACATGGCTGTCGAGGTCAGTTGACGTTTTGGCGCAGAATTTAGTCAAAATAAAAAACAACTAATAATGAAACAAATCTTTTATATTTATGAGACTTTATTCTTTAATTTTAAATACTTTTTGAAATTTTGTGTCCACCATGAACACAAATGTAAACAAAAAATATGTAAACTAACATAGGCAATCGGCCTACCGGCCTCGTCAGGCCCAGACCTACTGGGAAAACTCTCAATCTCCCTGTGGGCCCATCCGCCCCTGAGTTTGTAGCAGACAAGCCATAGACATATGATCTCAGATATTCTAACTCAAGTTCAGTTTGATATTTAAATGGAAATCACTATCGAAGGATTAATATTTTTACAAATCGGTATTCATCCTTTGTTAATAGAGCGTGGACTCAGCACTTCTGCCAACCATTTCATTTCCGGCATTTGCCACCCATGAAGAGCACTTATATTTGGAGGCAAAACATAATGTTGTGTCAAAATTACGAGGAAAATACGGTTTTGTGAGATTTTGCCGGGATGGTCAAGGCTGTGTTCTTGAAAACAAAAGTAGTCGATTTTACAATGAAGGTGAAATAAAAAAATTTGAAAGCGTCGAGTGTGAGTGGCCTTTGTTTTATATTTACATGATTATCGATGGAGTATTTAAAACAATACCAGAACAAGTTGAAGAATACCAAAATCTTTTGAAAACGAGGATGCGTCTTGATGCATTTGGAGGTTAGTGCGTTACTACCTATTACGTAACTGTAATCGAGTGGTTGGGTTGTCATTATATTATTTTATAATTTTTCTCGTTGCGTCAGTTGTAACAATATTTACCTTTTAGATCCAGTAATACCCCAGTACTTCTACGTACCTGAAGACTTATTGGAATTAGAACAATCAAATCCTCACAGCGTGCCTCGAAAAATGGTTCCTGATGATGGAAGACTATTTTTGTGGAACCAGGCAATGTTCATCATAGCTCAACTGCTGACAGCCGGTTTGCTTCATATTAATGAACTTGATCCGATCCGAAGATATCTGCCATCATACAACCGGCCACGCAAAGGTGGACGATATTCGGCATTTCAGGTTAGTCACGTTTTTATTAGATACCTTGACTTGTTTAAGAATAAAGGCCGTTGCCCACGAGGCTGATTTTGGTGCTGAAATCGTTGCTAGGACTTGCGCTGGCTGGGAGGATGGAAATGACGTCACTGCGGGCTCGCTGGATTTCAAAATTAGAGGCGGGGCTATTTTTTGTGCTTGTTTTGAACAAGAACCAATCAGAAAACAGTATCTTGTTACGTAGGTGACATGGACAAAAGCCCACAAACAAACATGGCGTCATAGTGTGTGTTCTGTTCAGAGACAACAAACGTTCACTTTTGTTAACATTCGAACTGTCGCTGCGCGCACACCAAACTTATCTACAAGACCAACTTCAAAACACGCATTGTGTGAAACGAACACATAAAAACCATTATGAAACCTAGCAGTCAAATCTTGCAAGCAATCTAGCGGTAAAACCAGCCTCGTGTGCAACAACTTTAAGTAAAATTATTTTATCATAACGCTTAACAGATTTCATCATATTTCTAATTCAACTTTGAAGCTTCTCGAATGAATAAAATTATAATTCTATATGTTTCTTACGCCCTACTTTAAACTGATGCTGTTTACCATATTAGAATTTTAACTGCTTTTTTTAAAATAACGAAGTATTAGAGATTTTGCATCATTTTTATAATAAATTATTGCTAACTTAAAACTTGAGTTACAGTAAAATAATGTATTAATAAATTGTATTATTTTTTTATTGCGACTGGAAAGGCGAAACCGTATTGCGTTGTAAGTAAGAATGTTAATATTAGTGATTGAATTTTGTTTCTGAAGTCTTAATTACCCTTGCGTCGATCCTTCAGCAGTATCGGTTTTCTGTTAAATTTTATATTTGAACGAATTGGTTTGCTATTAAATTTGCATGAACAGTATTTTCAATTACTATTTTATTTTAGTCTCTTAACAGCTCCGCGTGTACAGTCGATGAGAACAGATCAGGCACTCAGTATCAATCACCATCCATGACTATGCCATGCGCGTGCGCATCACACGTTTAAACTCTATATAAGCTATACTGGCCCGCGCGTTGAACGGTCGGACGTGTTTCAGCCAGTTCGCCGGCCATACACGTCTTTAAAAATACGCGGGTCGCGTATGTACGCGATCCCCCCAACACGCGGAGCGGTGAAACGGCTCTTAATTAAACATAACCCATCATTTATTTATTTATCTTCGGTATATTTTTACTATTTGCGCTATAAGTAGAGCCCTCTCTCCCTTATGTGATAATTCTTTAATTGATCTTTCTCCCACCAAAAGTTTTTTAGCGATCATTAAAAATGCTCCTGTTGAAATATTCTCAAAATTACCAATAGTCATGAATTTTTCTTAATTTATTTTGACAAAATTTGCCCGTGAAGGGCGAAAAAGTGCGGCATTTTATTAGTGGCTCAAAGACGATGCCTGGCGTAAAACTGACGTTACTCATAGGGAGAGAGTCGATTGTACAATTTTCTTAGCATGTAATTTCATATTAACCTTTATTAACTTGTGTTATGTTCTGTTGTAGAGTTGTTATTTTATTTGTTAATGGATTGATGAAATTTTAACACGTTAGACACAATGGTGGTCTCTGTTTTTTTTTTTAACTTCCCGCTATAAAAAAAAAATTTTTTTTTTTTCAAAAATCGGGAAGTTATTGGTTTCACCCCGATTTTCGAAAATCGAGTTTTCGCCAGATCTCGACGTTTTGAGGTCCTAGGAAGCTAATGATCTTGGTGAACTTAGACTTCCTGAAAATTTGAAATGATTCGGCCCAAAAAATTTCGAGAAATCTTAAAAAAACAAGTTTCAAAAATTTTTAAAAAATTGTTTTTGTAAAATATTTTCTAAACTACTAAACCGATTGTTTCCAAAATCTAATCAGCTCTTCTCCTTAACAAACTGCGTCGATTTCCGCAAACCGCATCAAAATCGGTTCATTTGTTCACGAGATACCGTGAACGAAAAAATCGTAAAAAAGTGTTTTTTTAAAATGACTCTTAAAATTGTTATCAGATCGATTTTTTTGTAATAAATTACTTTCTTAGGCTAAAAAACTGCGTCGATCGCCGCAAACCAGATCAAAATTGGTTCATTTGTTCATGAGATAACGTGAACGAAAAATTAGGAAAAAAGTAATTTTTTAAAATTACTCGTAAAAACCTTATCAAATCGATTTTTTTGTACTAATTTAATTTCTTAGGTTAAAAAAACTGCGTCGATCTCCGCAAACCGCATCAAAATCGGCTCATTTGTTCACGAGATATCGTGAACGAAAAATTTGTAAAAAAGTGTTTTTTTTTTTAAATTACTCGTAAAATTCTTGAGATCGATTTTTCTGTAATAAATTACTTTTTTAGGTTAAAAAATTGCGTCGACTGCCGCAAATCGCATCAAAATCGGTTCATTTGTTCATGAGATATGGTGAACGAAAATTTCGTAACAAAGTGTTTTTATTTGAGCTCGAAGAGCTAAAAAATAGACTTCTTGCTATATTTTATATATTTTTGAGCGTTTTGAACTCGAAAATAGCGGGAAGTTACAGGATTGGCCTGCAGGGTCAAACTTCTTTTCAATTTTTTTTTTTAAGATTTCCTTCAAAATGATGAGAGGCGCACGCGTACAATATATTTTCAGACTGTGCACGTGTGCTGCCCATCATTTTGATGGACATTAACAAAAAGAAGAAACCAACGAACCCACTCATTAATGTTCGTTTCTAAAACAGGGCACCGCCACGGACTTAGTAGTGCAGATCGTCTTGATAGCGGAATCGATGCGACTGCAAGCAATGATGGCGACATATGGTATTCAAACTCAGACGCCGCACGAAGTTGAGCCAGTTCAAATCTGGTCATCGAATCAACTCGTATCGGTGTATGGTCAGTTAGGTGTTTGCAACAAATTGGGACTAAGAGGACGGCCGGCTAGACCTGTCGGTTCACTCGGCACAAGCAAGGTATTTCTTTTATTTCATTAGCGAATCCAGATTTCATTAGAGTGGGGCGGACATTCATGATATTTAAATTAGTCTAGTTTGTCTAGATGTAATGTCGGTATTACTCATGAGAATCAGAAATTTGTAGTAACAAAGCGTTTTTAATATGTTGTTTTTAAATTCTTTTTGACAAAGGAACATGTCTATGAATACACGACGATGATTTAATTTTAATTCGAATGACACAATTGCCTGAGTGTTGCTTTGTTGAGTTTCGGAAAAAAAATGTTTGAACTAGTGTAGTGTTTTTACCTTCGAACTAATCGCAGTTTACAAAATTTACAATAAACTTCCACAAGACATAGGTACATTACCAAAACAGAAATTTAAGAAACAGTTAAAAATATGGATTACACAGACAGACCGACAGCAATTTCTTAAATATATAACAGATTAGTATAATAGTGCCTTGATATCACACATAATACCTGTTTACACGTACACATTCTCACTCACACACACTCATAATGATTAAAATAGCATTCCAGTAAAAATCAGCTTGCAAGCCACGTTAGTACTAAAAAATTATTTCCCCTCGAGACAGGTAATATGATTACCTAGTGAGGAGGAAAATATTTCAAGATATTGGGCGTGTTTGGCCGAATTAAGTACTTACTAAACTTAGTAAGCCAGTTAGCATAAAAAAATTAAAATCTTACAAGCTGACTATAGCGCTTTTCGGCCAGGACAGACTTATTGGCTTAAATAAACACAAAACACCGGTTTACGTTATATCCTGTACATTAGGGTGTCCCACGACATGACTGCAATAGCCTGGGACTGTGTTGCTGGGGTGATTTCAAATCAAAAATGTCTAATGAACATATACCCGAAACGCTATCCTAACTGAGCTAGAAGCATTTGAAATTTTAGATAAGTAGTAGTAGGAATTCCCTACTAATTTAAAAACCATATAAAAAGAAATCGCTTTATTGAATTAGCTGCTCAAAATGTCCACCCAGTTGCTGTATACATAGTCTAGGTCTTCTTAGAATCGAAGTGGTAGCTCTGCGAAGAGTCTCAGGATCAGCACGAATAAATAATGGTGATTCACAGCCACCTGGTCTTTTTAATAATAACAAAACCTACAGCCGAACCTAATACCTGCATTAGTGGCCTTACTTTTTTAAAATTTCAAATTCTTCTAGCTGAGTTAGGATAGCGTTCTGGGTATATGTTCATTAGACATTTTTGACTTGAAATCACCCCAGCAACACAGCTATGGCAGTCATGTCGTGGGACACCCTGCTGTACATAACATCATAGACTGAATATAATTGACAGTACTAAATTTATCAATTATTAATTTATATTGAGTGCTTTGTATCTGAACAATGACAAGGCTGTTCCTGTCTGTTTTGTTTACATCAACAATAAGCAAAATGACGTCTTAAGCCATGCTTAGGTACTGCGTTAGCACTTATTTTGTGTCCCGGCCGAAAATTTTATAAGTATAATGAGTGACTTACTAGATTTAGTAAGTACTTACTTCGGCCAAACACGCCCATTTATTGTACTGTACTTAATGAAAAAGAAGAAATAAAAATTTAATATTATTATTATTTCATCTAGTGTATGTTTCCAACCGACATAATTCTCTTTTTCAGGTATACCGGGTGTGTGGCATGACTGTTCTTTGTTACCCGTTGATATTTGAAGTGTCGGAATTCTATCTGTATCGCGACATGGCCCTGCTGATAGATGATATAAAAACAGAGTTGCAATTCGTCGGCCGCTATTGGCGCTTGTCCGGAAGACCAACTGTTTGTTTACTGATACGAGAAGAACATATGCGAGATCCTCAATTTAAACAGATGCTCGACCTACTAGCCATGCTTAAAAAAGGCTATTGCGATGGGATGAAAGTGAGAATTGGTCGATTACAAAATCTTATATCAAGTTCATGTATAGGTAAGTGTTTCTGACTGTTAGCCCTGTCTACTATACTTGTCCTAGAACTATCACTCAAGAAGCAAGAAGACTAGAGACAAGGAGACCGAAATTGAGTGCAAATTAGTGATGTGCCAGATCAGTAAAAATGTATATCCGCAGATACGGATATGAATACGGATCATTAGTGACCAGATCCGCGAATACGGATCTCAATTTTTTTACTCAGGTACTATTGGTAACTCACTACAATAAATGTTTATTTTAATTAATTTTTGCGATATAAATTGCTAAATATCAATTTGTGATTTTTAGAAATAAAAATAAGGAATTTAATAGTATTTCATAGCTACCTATAGGCTATTAGCGCCGCTAGTGGGTAATAGAGAATTTTTGAACTAACTTTTTATGGAAATCGCGACATGTATCTATGGTGATAAGTCAAAAACTTTAGTTAGCCATGATGTAATAAGGAAAACTGATGTTAATTTGTTTACACTGACAGCGGAACGTCAAATTTGGGCGCCAGTGGTCTTTATTTTACTTAAATCGCCATCAGCGCAACAACCTGGAACACAATAAGCAATTCCAGATCGCTTAGTTTTCCTATGTTTTCTTTGTAATTAAAAAACTTTATAAAATTATAACTACTTTCACTTTTAATAAACATTGCTCACTAACATACGGAAAATTGGAGATCGAAGTTTCCCCTAGTGCTCACCACAAACGCTCGCATCGAAAAATTTGTAACTCCGCCTCCATGCACATAGCCAATATATAGAATTGCACATACATAATGAAATTTAATAACGTAAAAGATCCGTTCAAGATCCATAAAAAAGTAACGGATACAGATACGGATACAGATCTTTTTTCTCCCTCGGATATCCGCAGATACGGATACGGATATCCTGCACATCACTAATGCAAATACATCGCACATCATGGCGTCGATCTTGGATGCGCTATGTGATACTGCGCATGCATTCACCCTCCTTCTCCAGATGCGTCTGACCTCTGTTGTCAAACGTCTAAAATTTACACTATCCTATCGTCCTCCTTGTTTCTACCAATCTGAAACGCTCTAGACTGTATGAAACAATACTATTATAGTTATCTTTTTTCTTTTACAGAACATTTGGATTTCATGAACACGGCTGAACTTCCCGACACACATTTTGCGCAGTTTAAGCAATTAGAACACGAATACATCGGCTACCAAAGCTTAACGGATGTCCCCCGCGCATTAAAGATTGCCGATGAGCTCGACATGGACTATGCTTCGTATGAACATAGGCCATCAACCGAAATTGCCGAATTGTATCGTAACATAGACAGTGTGTACGGTCAGTGTATACTGTTGGGAATTCTTATTCGACAGAACGGTCCAAATTCACTGATTCCTGGAACAGATGACAATGTGACCGACACATTGAAAGCTATTTATCATCGTGCTGGCCAAATACGACATTGGGCTGCTGTTAGACATGCTTCGTCATTACTTGAACATACTGTTGATTCGATCAGTCCATTCATTACAGCTGTTCTGGTTAATGGCAAACAGGTAGATCTTTTTTTAAACTTCATTTCAAGGTATTCCCCGACAGCATCTGAGTACTAACTCAATCGTCGTAGCTTCCTTAACTTCCCATTCTCAGTTTTCCAGCCGCCTCTCCTGCATGGCTCCTGGATGCCTTAACCTCTACTTCGACGACAAGCTCTATCTCGTATTTCTTTGATCCAGTGATGTCCGTTCTAGACCTTTGCGCAACCATCTTACCATTTGACATTTGTCAAGCCAAATCGTGCAATTCCCAAAACAGTAACTATAGTCTGGGACTGCACGTGAATCGACTCTCAAAGTTTTTGTTGAAATGATTTTATATTAGCTTACAGTTGGAGTTGTCGGTCAGAAAGAAACAGTGTTTGATAAACCCATGACACCAGCTGAAATCCGATCGGTCATCTATAGTACCATCCAGCCATTTAATGTTATTGAAGCTGTTTTACAACAAGAGGCTAGTATATTCTCTCGAAATTCACTTAAAATATGTTTTTTTTTTTAATTCAATTTAATAACAAAATTAATGTTTACGATAGGTTGTTCTGTACTGCGGTCGACTTATAGCTACGAATCCTGAATTATTCCAGGGGATTCTTAAAATTCGTGTTGGTTGGGTATTGGAAGCAATGCGTCGGTACCTTAAAGCGTTCTCTAAAACTGATAAACCGCTTGAAAACTACAGTCCGTACGAAATACGACAGTTGCTTTATCGAGTATTATCTATCAATGAATGGGCAAGCGACGAGGAGTGAGTTTTTTATATTTTTTTTTGTCACACTTAAGTTACCTTTCGATAATAATCGATGACAAAGGTCAGGTCCAGTTAATTAACATAATTCAATTTCTATGTATGTTCTTGTTTTCAAATAAAATTATCGATCAATTTTTCAGACAATATATTAACAAAAAAATATATAAATTAATACATTAACTAAATATTAATTATTTTTTATATTTTTAGATCAGTTCTGAAGAAGATCCAAATCTGGATCGAAACGTTAATGTATTAATTTATATATTTTTTTTGTTAATATATTGTCTGAAAAATTGGTCGATAATTTTATTTATTGATAAGTTGTATGTTGTTCACTTTGAACTCGGGCATGCCTTTAAAATGATATTAATCATTGAGCTGTAGGTATGGAGTGCTAATTTACTTGCGCATACAAACTGGCAGGCAAGAGAAGGTGAATAAAAACAGTATATGTATGTCTCTTTCTGGCTCGTCTTATTGTATGTTGTTAAACAAAGACGGAATGGCTACCGCAATTATCGCTATCTCTTTCTGTCATTTTGCTCGCCCAGCTCAGGCTAGCACTCAATAACTACACCTCACTGATACTAATCACATGTTAATATTTATATTATAGGTATGTTCCAAGCAGCCAGCAAACGGTAACGAAACCGTCACCCGCATGCGCAGTAGCTAAAACGTGTTCCAAAATCGCCACAGCTTCGTTTTAGCTGCTGCACATGCGGGTGACGGTTTCGTTACCGTTTGCTGGCTGCTTGGAACAAACTTTGTTTTCCAAAATTGTTCTATTTTTCACACAAGATTTTTAACTTTTTAAGTAGCTATCAGCTGTCATGAAAAAAAAATTACTAGGTAGCAACAGCATTGATATTTGTTTGAATGTTATAAATATATGATAAAGAAATTATCTTTTTGATTGTTACAATTGGGCTTTTGAATGAAATTTTTTTTTGTCATAAATGGAAAAAGATCGTATATAAGTTTTATAACAAAACTATTTTCCTTTTTTTTATTTTTGTTATAATTCAAAAGTTATATCAAATTAAAAATAAATTTTTGTACCCAGTTCCGAGAACGCGCCGACATTTCCCAAACATAATGTGACGTCATAATGTTTTTGTCAATACACATGTAGAAGCCATTGATAGTATACTGCGTATATACATTTAACATTATGACGTCACAACTGTCAAAAACAATTTTAGTGCGTTGCAGTCACGTGATTTTTTTAAATATTTTATCAATTTTAAATTGCTTAAAATTAATTTAAAAAAAGTTTTTTGAAAGTTTTTCGCATCGATTATCAATATTATTTATAATAAAGTTTTAAAATACAATAAAAAAATCGATAATTATTTTTTTTTCAAAAACCTAATTTGACTTTAAAATTTTTCCACACAGATTAAAGCCCTTACAACGTCGTCAGTTAGAAGGTTGTTTATGCCGCGTGCCATCTAAGTTTTACAGACAAGTTTGGGACGTCCTTTCTCGTACTCCGCACGGCTTATCCCTTCAAGGAGAACATCTTCCGCAGCAGCCAACTCTCAGTAATATGACACGATCTGAGATTACGTTCGCTCTAATGGTAGAAGCGATGCTAAACCGCATCGACATACCTGAATTCAGACAACTCGTCGTTGAGCTGTTGTGTATTGTTTCGACAATATTGCTTCGTAATCCGGAATTAACTTTCACGAGCGCTCTAGATCTTGACAAGTTGATACGAGATGCGTTTCATTTGTACTGTAAAGACAACGATATCAAGGAAGATAGCACAACAGATATGTCACCTCTTTATGCAGCGCCACCTCTGAGAACGACTGGATATCTTGCCAGAGCAGTCGTTAATAACGTTTTGAAAGGAGGGAAACTTGAAAGTGATATAGCAGATAACGGTCTTGAAGTTTGCAAGGTTTCGTAAACGTTTTTTAGTTTGAAAGATAGAAAATTACGTACTCTGAATTTGTATTGGATTGTTATGTTTGAAGTTTTATTTGTTTATGAAACCTTAAATTAAAAGGTTTAAAACGTGATTTAGATTGTTACTGAATATTTATGTTAGTTTTAATGTTTAGAGTTTATAGTAAACAAAATGTTTATTTTTTAAATAATACAGTAAACCCTCGTTAACACGAACACGGTTCACACGAATTTCGGTTTAACGCGAACAAAAATTTACTCTCGACAATGGTCACATAAGCTTTAATGTAATTATATTCGGTTAACACGAACCCTCGTTAATACGAACTTCGAACAACTTTTTCGTCCCTTCACGGTTAATTATCGGATAATACGAACTACAAAAATTCTCAAATCATATATTTTGATCATTTTGGTCAATGAATATACAATACAACTAAAAGAAAAGATTCGCTTAAGGGATTACAAAAGTAATTAACTCACATTCTAAAAATAGACAAAGGACTGAGAGATTAAAAATTCACTCGAAATCCTATAAATAGAAACATACCTCAAAATGTTTCCCCTCTTATTTATTGAAATGTATTTTGTAAACAAATAAAAACAAACTTTCAAACTTAGATAATATTTAAGAACAATTAATGTTATTAGATAATTTATAATAAATAATTATTCAATGTTTACTTAAAATAAATCATGATTTGACACTTAAAAAATGACTGTATTTTATGCCATACTCGGTTTACACGAACTCCCACATAACACGAACTTTTTGCCTGATTTTTACGAGTTCGTGTTAACGAGGTTTTACTGTATTCAGAAATTATAAATGTGTGTACAAATAATGAAAAAATTAATAAGACTGACAATATTTTGAATGATAAGAAATAAAACAAATTCGATACCGTGACTTGTTTTCATTTTATTATTTATAAATATTTTTTGACGTTACAAATAGAATCGTGATGTTTTAAAAAAAATACTTTAAAATATAATAAATTATCTAAATATTTTAATTAAAAAAAAAAAAAAAAAAAAACTAAAACTAATAGGACTAATACATCAAGTGTTCATTGCGCAAAACAATTAGAGTGATCTTCAGTTGTTAATGTCAACATTGTTTTGTTATGAAGACCGAATATTAAAAAGAGATACTTGAACAATTTTAACAACAAAATATTTCTTTTGAGAATATTAAGATTTCACAGAGTATTTTTCATGTCAGTGATGCCCTTTCTTATTGAATAGGTAACTAAATACCTGTATAATACGTAATGTAATACTAAAATGGGATTTAAAATTAAACGTTTTACAATAATAATTTGTTACTCTGCTATACAAACACTATAGACTGTACAAAACTGTAGACGAATAAAATTTGAAAGTTACTTCCAACGACATACAAAACTATTCAACTGAGCTCCGTGAGCCAAATGGTGCAGAAAGAGAGGGCGACAAAGTTGAGGCACATTTCGTCTTCCATCAACATTAAAGGCCGCTGCACACAAAGCTGGTTTTTATGCCTTGGCTTCACACAATGCGTTTTCCAACTAAAGAACACTTCAATTTTTTGACCAATTTACCATTTGTGTATCATTTTTTTGTTATTTACAACTTCCAACGCTCTGTAGTTGAACTTTATTTTCGTGCGTTATCAGCAATTAAATTTACAATATTGCCATTACCCAAAATATAAGTTTTGTATAAATAATATAAATATTCAGTTTATAGGTAAAACCTATACATTTTTCGGCATCAAAATAATACAATATTACAATTTTAACATAAATATGTATTGGTATACAATAATAATTCTAAAATTTAATGTTACCTTTAATACTGATTAAAAAACTCGGGTCGCAGTGCGAAACCCTGCCGACAATATAGTGTATTTGCTTTTATAAGCAGTGTGGCTCTATTGTATGAACTTAACTTTGTTTTTGGACAAAATAAAAAAAATTACCCCTATATATACACCCCATAAAACAACATTTTTTTACTTAATTTCAATACTATATAGCAATTCAACATCTGTACCAAATTATATACACCCTTCAGTATGTAAATCCATATCAATAAACTTGTGTTTTCATAAAATTTGTAAGTCCGGTCCTGTCGGGCCGATTTTATTAAAATTTTAGCAGCACATTTCAATAATTACTAAAGGGTTAAATTTCAAATTTGAAACGATTCTGAGAATTTTTTCGGTATTTTTGGGCCCAAAAACATTTTTCAACCCCTAAATACCCCCCTTAAAATGGCCCGATCGGGCCCATTTTAAATAGGCTTCTTGCGATGATGGATTCCAACATGTGGACCAAATTTCATTTAAATCGATTAAGTCTGTCGAGAGTTATCGTGGTCACACATATATATATATAAATATATAAATATATATATATAGATTTGTTATACCGCTTATACAGACCCAACTTGCTATATTCAATACACGTTACCAGTCCAAGAGTGACGTTGTCAGACCCGCTCACGGGTCTGGTAACGTTTGATAGGATATTTCACTTGTTCTCACTTAGGGGTGCAAGGGGATGAATTTTTAGGTGGGCCTGGTTTGGCGGTAAAATATCATATTATATACAATTTAGTTGACGTGTTCTCACTGTAGGTGGCTACAGGTTGATTTCTGTATGTTGTATGTAGACGTTATTGGACCCGTTACAAGTTTCCGACTTTAGTAGTCCCTAAATCTGGCAACATTTCATTGCTTTGACGAAATGTGTTATTATTTACTGTTTTCTTTCTTATTATGAGTCAAATAAATATTATGTTGATTCAAGGAAGTAACATACCGGTATTTAGTAATAATTTTAAACGTTTGAGAATTGACACTGAAAAAATGCGTTTAATAAACTTGAAAGTTTTATTAAACTATAAAATAGAACAATTTGAATAATACACATGCCTTTTAGCAGTAATACATTTGAATATTTTAGACACTGACCGGCAAAAGAAAATGATCACCCTGAAATATTACACAAAAGTACTGAATCTAAAATATTGAGTTGTTTTACTAGATATAGATAGCAGGTTAAAAAAGCATCTTTTGTTAATACAGAATACATAAATTAGCTTTAGCATATTATAATATGTTCCACGTCATGTAAATATTAATCAAAACACGCCGAACTTGTTTATTTCTGACAGATCCACAAAACAAAAGAGCGGCTTATTTTTTTTTATTTTCAAAATATTTCCGAAACTATAAATTTTAGAAAAAAAATTTTTTAACGAAACTTTCTTGAAAAAATAAATAAAATAATAAGCCGTTATGAAAAGTATACCATTATTATATAAAAAACACCGTTATAGCAAATATCTCTTCTGCGCATGCGCCGATTTTCCCCAAAAACAATAGGGCTCTTCATATTTGCATACAAAACATCCTCCCAAAATTTGGTTTTGATCCGTTCATCCGTTTGACCTGTATCGTGTTCACAGACAAACAGAGTAACAGACGCACAGAGATTTTCCAAAAATATGTTTTATGGATTCAGGGGACCCCAAAACGGAAAGATATTGTAAAATTTTTGAAAAGTGATTTTTGACCTAAACTAGTACCATTCCCCCACTTATGGGTTGGAATGGTAAAATTATACTCGTCGGACAAAAAACTCGTCTTTTACCATTCCAACCCACAAGTGGGGAATGGTACTAGTTTAGGTCAAAAATCACTTTTCTAAAATTTCGCAATATCTTTCCGTTTTGAGGTCTCCCGAATCCAAAAAACATATTTTTGGAAAAAACTCTGTGCGTCTATTAGTCTGTTTGTATGTGAACACGATACAGGTCAAACGGATAAGCGGATTGAAACCAAATTTTGAGAGGATGTTTGGTATGCAAATATGAAGAGCCCTATTATTTTTGAGGAAAATCGGCGCATGCGCAGAAAATATTATGCTATAACGGTGTTTTTTATATAATAATGGTATACTTTTCATAACAACTTATTATTCTGTTTATTTTTTCAAGAAAGTTTCGTTAAATTTTTTTTTCTAAACTTTATAATTGAATCGTTTAGTTTTGAAAGGGCACATGTCCAATTTTTGTCAAATTTTATATTTTGGTGCCATGTTGTTTCACTACAGTAGAGCTGTTTATAGTTGAAACGGCACATCTTCCGTTTGCTCCTTTGCAATGATACAAGTGTTTTAAAAATTCGTTTAGTGATGAAACGGCTCATGTCCAGGACATGACGTGCCCTTTCTTCACTAAACGAATTTTTAAAACACTTGTATCATTGCAAAGGAGCAAACGGAAGATGTGCCGTTTCAACTATAAACAGCTCTTAATGTCTTAATGTCATGGCCAACAACAAGTAGTGGAAGAGCAGATAATGATGAGGAAGAGTCTTAGTTTGCGAGGAAGAGCAAAATCGAGTATTAATTCACCTAGTTTAAATATTTTTACTTTATTTTACTATTCCGTATAATAAATTCTGTATTTTTAAGGTGAAATATAACGTTTTCCATATTTTTTGTTGAATCTTTTTGAAAATCCTTGAGGTTAGTGGTGAAAGGGCTCATGTCCACCACAGATATGTTGCTGCAAATAAGCAGTAACTGCTTCAAAATCATTAAAAATCATCATACTTGTATGTCATGACCTTGTATTATAATTAATTAAAAGAATCGCAGAAGAAAATGAACCTGTGTGAAGTGGGACAGTTTTTGTGCTCTGGTGTAAAATTTGGAAAATTGGACATGTGCCCTGTCAAAACTAAACGATTCAATTTCGGAAATATTTTGAAAATAAAAAAAAAAATTTATGGATCTTTCAGAAATAAATTAGTTAGGATTGAAACCAAATTTTGGGAAGATGTTTGGTATGCAAATATGAAGAGCCCTATTGGTTTTGGGGAAAATCGGCGCATGCGCAGAAGAGATATATGCTAAAACGGTGTTTTTTATATAATAATGGTATACTTTTCATAACGGCTTATTATTTTATTTATTTTTTCAAGAAAGTTTCGTAAAAAATTTTTTTTTCTAAAATTTATAGTTTCGGAAATATTTTGAAAATAAAAAAAAAATTTTCTAAACTTTATATTTTCGGAAATATTTAGAAAATAAAAAAAATCAGCCGCTCCTTTCTTGTAGGGATCTGTCAGAAATAAACTAGTTAAGCATGCTTTGATTAATTTTTACATGACGTGGAACATATTATGTAGGTAACCATGGCAACGAATAGTTAATATCATATTGAATACTAGCCATTACCCGCGTTACCTCACGCGATATCAGAAATTTTATTTTCTTTATTATAATCAAATGTCAACATTTTTGAAGTTGGAATGGTCCCGTCGCTCAATTGGCTGGAATTTTCTGTTTATCTTTGTATATCAATAAGAAAATAATTGACGTTCTAATCAATAGGTATATTGTACCTATATTTTTTTTGCAAAAATCGTGTCTTCTTTTATTTTTATATTTCTGCAAATTGTACAATCAATGGGTCAAAAAAGTCGGTTTATAATTTAAAAGTCGCTTAAGAATTTTTATTTTTTTATATTTTGGGGGATGCGTTCTAAGTATTTTGCTTAAGTGCGTTAGCCGCTATCTTAGCTCGAACTTTAATGGTAAGACTTTTTTATTCAGCTAAAACGAATACTTAAGTATTATAAAAAACACGTGCGTTCTCTGCATTATTACAAACACAGTCTGCAGTTTATTCCACCAAAACGAATAATACAGGCGTCAAATACCTAAAATAGCGGCAACATCGCTGGTACTGGGAACGTCGGTTAACTATAGTAATTTTTTATACCCGGGTTTGAAAACTCTGTTCTGTGGTTGGGCGTAGAAGCGTTTATTGAACATAGCAGAAACAAAAATCAAGATATTGTTTTCCCCTCGAAGTTTGCCTTGGAGTGTATTTTTGAAAACATATTTTTTTGCAAAAATATACTCCTGTAACTCATATATTTCTAGTGGGTCTGAGGTTGTCTGTAGAACGTATCTGGCTTGGTAACGTCGGTTGGATAAATATATATATATATATATATATACATATATATATAAACATTTCCAAAAATGGTGCCAAACTTCTTAGAAACTTATGAAACGTCGAGAAATTTTGGTCCGACCCCTAGGTCCCGCCATCCGACCGACGCCAATAGTGTAAGTGCCTTATGGCAAATACACTAATAATAAAAAAATTAACCTGGACAAAATAAACCTGTAATATTTTTCGTTTTGCAAAATAATTAAATTATAAAGCAAAATAGACACACCGTATAAAACCACATATTAACAATATTTTACTGTATTTAAAGAACACATATTAGATTTTTTTTCCATTATAAACTCGAAATCACATATTATGTATACGCTATTTCTCACAAATAGATTATTTTCAATATTAATTCAGTCAATTTTTATTTGGCTAGTTGCTTATGAGAAATATAATAAAAGTATTTATTCAACACGCGTGAGTAATATATAATTTCGGGGCCCTGCTACATTCGGGAGAAATAATAAATTACTTCATGTTGACGCGTAGAGTGCTAATAATGAGCCGAAACTGTACGATAATGTATTACTGCATAGTTTTTGGACCAATAGGAACGCGGTAGCGATTTGTATATATGAAAACAGCATCGCACTTCAGCGAAAGTCAGGACCATCTTGTGCGCATCGAGGGCGGTGGGTACGTCAATCAATGAAGTGATTTATTATTTTTCCCTCTTTTATCAGGGCCCCGATTATATATTACTCGTGCTAGTTGAATAAAGTATTATGTGCGACCATTGATCAAAGAAGAATATTCCACTCGCGTGTTACCGCACTTGCTACGCTCGTGCGGCAAATTCCACGCTCATGGAATCTTCTCCTTCTCTCACTAGTCGCACAATATACTATTATTTTTTAATTGTCTAGCAGGTAAAATTATTATTTAACTTCAGTACACCTACATTCTACAATATCATCATAGAACTGGGCTTGTCAATTGTTTCATGTGTCACTATTTTAAAATGGCGTGGATGTATTTCTTTACAATGTTTTGACATTTATGCGCCGCTCTACTAACTTCACTGTAACCCTAAGGCCGGTCGTACACGAACTGCTTGAGCAGTTGATCATCGAACAACATGCACAAATCGCTCGAGCAGTCAGGCTGGCCGTTAATGGACTACTTGAGCAGTTAAACGTCGAACAACATGCATGAGCTGCTGCGTTTCCTTGTTCAGTGTCGCTTTTCCTAGATAACTATGCTCACATCAACAGCGCGAGCAGTCCATGCATGTTACCACTGCTCGACTACATAACGAAATTTCGCATGTCGCTGACTGCTCTGTGCGATTGCGACTGCTCGGGCGGCCATGTATATATTGTCAATGGAATATTTTCTATTTCTATGGAGATTTGCAGTTCGTCGTACAGTCACTGCTTGAAGCAGTCGGTGTACGGCCAGCCTTCCAATTAGAGCCAGCTACTTTCTGTCGCCGTGATTTTCAAGATCGTCAGATGTAAAGCCGAACACTCTTCGCTGAAATACACAACTGATGTATCAGAAATTTTGAGCTGCTAAATAAACATCCAATCGCGATATTGCATCAATAAAAAATGGCGCGTTTTCAATACAAAAAGTAGTAAGTGTGCACCGGTCCGGTTATTTCTAGATATATATGAAATAATTAACGAATCCATTTCTACATGATTCATACTCTAACTGGAAAATTTTATTCTCGTCCATTTATTCAAGTACATTCGCTCATGTATGGTCACTACAATATTTAAAATATCACTAATCACAAAGTTCGGAAATTATAAAAGTAATTTAAAAAAAATAAGTGTCTGGAATGTAACTAAAAATAACACAGCTCTATCTTTCAACTGTTTCTCATAATACGAGATTGCTTTGATATTGAATACTGTTCAGCAAATGTAATAATATACTTTCTGAATTATATACAGTATGTAAACACGTAAGGTGCACATAGGGAAATTCACATTGGGAAAAAATGACTGGATCAGAGTGACTTGAAATCATGTTTTTTCAATTTGACAGATAATATTCTTTTGCAAAATGAATGTGTATACTACCGAAGAAAATATTCAAATGATTACAACATAATCGGACTTTTTTTATTAATGGGACATTAATTCCCAAAAATACTTAAATATGGTGCGAGATCAAATATCTCCGCCTATTCATGTTGAACCTAAAGAAATTGGGTCACTGATTTACCAACGCGCATACGTCATACCAGTCAGACAATTTTTGAATGAAATGTTTCCAAACAGATGGAGTTGTTTTTTTGTTTTATTTTTGTATAAAAAAATTAAAATAATGATTTATAAGAGCTTTTTATAATTAAAAAAGCCAAGTAAAATAAAAATAAATCATAATAAAATATAAATCCTCAAGATTACCACGATAATTCAATAGAAATAACAATTAATGCAGTCATGGCTAACTCTGATCCAAGTTTTTTTCCCCAATGATAATTTCCCTATGTGCACCTTACGCGTTTACATACTGTATACCGAAAACATAGTATGCATTCAATCCGTGACATTTTGTTTTGTAAGCGGACGATAAGTCAACAATTTGTTGAATACACTAGCAGTACCATTTTTAACATAAAACCAATTCAAAAATAAAATATATTAAACAATTTAAAAACGCGTTTTTAGCAATTTTAAAAATTCATATTATAATTATTATACAATTTCACTGTAGGTACCTATTTTGCCTATATTTCCGCAATTTTTCACTAAAAAATTATCTATTCGTTCTTGGCCATTAGAGATTTTATTTAGATAAAAAAATATTATCCTAAATTTTTATATGATTGATTCTGCCGTACCGTATATAAGAAATACAAACCAACCAATGAGATCAATAATGGCTGTCAACTGGAAAACAGATAACCAACTATAGCCAACTTCAAGCATGTGGCCTGCAACATAGACAGCCGTAAATGCCGATATCGAACCTAAAGTATTAACGATGCCGAACACGCTTCCTGAGTGAGACGGAGCCAAATCTTGTGCATTAATGGCGACGGCATTATTATGAAAGCCGGCTGCAGCAACAGCGAGAGCAGCACAGATTAAAGCAGTTTTGAATCCACCAGCGCTGGCTAACAGTAACAAACACATGCTCTGACCACCGAGACACACTGATTCTATGATCTTTCTTACTGTTGTTATAGAGTGTCCGTGAATCACCAATTGCTCACCGATGTGTTTGGCTAAAAATGTGCTGGGGAGAAGAAGCAGCCATGGTATCATATTTACGACCCAGCGCTAAAAAAAATTTGACTTCCATTATTTTTTTTTCTATACAGATTGTATCAAATCAAAACAGTCCATAGAACATTCTGTGTGTAAGACAGAGACGATATTATATAAAGCACTAAAGCAGTAAGTAAGAATGAGATAAATGATCGCTAATAGTTACTGTGGTTATACAATCTGATATCGTCTTTGTTTTCTACAGTAAAAATCACAATTTTATCAAATGTCAGTATTCACTAGTGAAATTATTGATAAAATGGCTATTTATACTGTTCGGGAAAAAATCCAAATAATTAAGTGGTTTTATGGTGGTAATTCAACCGCCAACATAATAAATTTATTTATTCAACACGCGTGAGTAATATGTAATTTCGGGGCCCTGCTAAATTCGGGAGAAATAATAAATTACTTCATGTTGACGCGTAGAGTGCTAATAATGAGCCGTACAGTGTGATAACGAATTTTCTGGACCAATAGAAACTCAGTAGCAAGCCCAAGCGTGCAATAATGAAAAAAAACTGCACGCAGCTTCTGGACCAATAGGAACGTGGTAGGCGGTATTGTATATATGAAAACAGCATCGCAATTCAGCGAAAGTCATGGCCATCTTGTGTGTATCGAGGGCGCTGGGTACGTCAATCAATGAAGTGATTTATTATTTTTCCCTCTTTTATCAGGGCCCCGATTACATATTACTCGTACTAGTTGAATAAAATATTATGTGCGACCATTGATCGAAGGAGAATATTCCACTCGCGTGCGTTTTACCGCACTCGCTACGCTCGTGCGGCAAATTTCACGCTCATGGAATCTTCTCCTTCTCTCACTAGTCGCACAATATACTATTGTAGTTGTTTTAATTGATAAATTGGTAAAAAGATTTACAGTGTACGTAATTATTTATTTACGTAACCACAGTAACTATATTAGCGATCATTTATCTCATTCTTACTTATTACTTTAGATCTTTATATATCGTCTCTGTCTTACACACAGAATGTCCTATGGACCGTTTTGATTTGATACAATCTGTATAATCAGATACAAAATTCTGTGACTTCAAATAGGTGCTATTATTACCTTTGCATCCGGAAAGTTGTCATGAAAATATGTGGGGAGCCAACTCATTAACATAAAAAAACAGTTCATTTGACACGAATGTGCTATGACGCATGCCCAAAAAGCCGGTGTTGTTAACAGTTTTAACCATGGCACTGCCGAACGGTCTGGGGGTCTATCTTTATCGACTGACGGCAATAAAATTACACTTCTGCTATCGGTCATTGCAGCTTGATACTTGAGTAACAGTGCCCATGATACACCGAGTGCGCCAAGTAAATAAAATACTACAGGCCATCCGTAATGTTCTAGAAAATATGATCCTAATGTTCCTGAAACTAGAGTGCCTATCGCTGATCCAGACGTTAACACGCTAAAAAATGGAGATCGCTCCTTCTCGGGTAATTTTTGGCTCGTCAAACTAATCATACTAGGAAAATGGACTCCTTGGAATGCTCCATTCAATATGCGCACACATAATATTAATAAAAATGACGCGTCTGGATCAGACAGAAATCTGATAAAGAAAGGCATAAAAAAGGTCAAAGACGACCAGCCAAGAGCAGAAATAAATATCACTTTTAAACCTCCAACTTTGTCACTGATATAGCCTCCTATTACTTGTGTTAAAGTGTAACCCCAAAAAAATGACGACAATAATGTCCCAGACTCCAGTTTGGTCCATTTTCGCTCTTTACTTATCGCCGGCAACAATAATGGTAAGGATGTTCTCGTAGCATATAACGCCGATGTTCCAATTATTAAAATTATGAACCATACTTTCTTTTCCCATCTAAAATTGAGATTGCAATAAGCTAAGCCCTAAATCTTTAAAAATGTATATGAGGTTATATTAAATGTCATTTCCACAAACCTCGTCCACAAAGGGATATTTTTATCGCCAATAAGACTAAAGGTATATTTATATTTATCCATAATCTTTAATTATACCATTTTTAGCTTACGAATTTTATGTAATATACATTTAAATGACGGATATAGACACGTATACGTCAAAATAATCATATTAATTGATATTTAAATTATCCCGGTGGCCGGTATGTTTATCCAATTTTTTCATTTGTCACAATTTTGGGTTGGTTGAACTGTAAAAAGTTTTTATAAGGATTTTTCGTATCAATAAGTTCGAAATAAGGAAAAAGGAACACTGTTAGGTTGAAATGATAGTAAAAATCCATTTTTCATAGTCAAAAATATAATTTGAATCTTTCTTCATTTAAATCGTATCTTAACTTTTAAAATGAAAACATATTTGCTACCACTGAAATAAAATTACCCCAGAAAATTACCCACGAAAGACTTGTTTCTTTTTTATACATAGTTTATTAGAGAAAATAAAACATGGATTTCTTAACTTTTCTTAAGATCGTAAAATGCAAAAAATAATATTAGTGGTTGGAGGAAAAGAATAATAATAATGTTCACCAAAAATTGGTGAGTTTATATGGGTGGTAAAACTTGAATGAAGATCAGGTTGAAACAGCCCTCCATAGAATGGCCTATATCACTAGAAATTAGTTCCCTATATGGAGGGTATAGTTCCCTAGTATTATAAATATTGGCGACATTTGTTTAGTCGATTGATGGCGTCGATGAAGTAGCGTTCATTTCTTTTAATTATTTCATTTATAGCTAGTGAAGTACAATACAAAGTTAAAATAAAACGCATATTTTTAAGTGAAATGGTGATACGATAATATAAATTATTAATTATATAAAGTGACTTTAAATAATATATTTGTTTGTAAGTTCATGCTTTCTATAATAAATTCTGCTAACCTTTTTTTTTAATTACATAGTTAATTTTCGATTGTTTTACATACTTTATTAGATCCGATTTCCGATCTGGTATTTAAAAAGACTATTTCAAACTATCTTTTTTGACAACTAGATATTAGTTCCGAAACAAATAGCGTGAAGGTTTTTTTTGTTTTACAATGTCCTTTTTATGCGAGAAACTTAGCAATCAGCGGAGAATAACGTAGATAATACCTTACATTTTTAATTAAATATATTGTTTTAGATGATGAGGCGTAAAAGTGAGCGATCGAAAGGTAAAACTTCACCTGAAAAGAAAACTGAACCATCTACAACGCGTAGATCGAGTCGGCGCCGTAATAAGAAATCACCTTCAACGTCTCCAGAACGAGAAGAGGAACCTCAAGAGGAAACGGTGCAAATCAATAATGAACAGGCAACTGAAGTAACAACGGAAACAAAAGAGACACCAAAACAAACTAGCAATTCAAACAGTGACGAGGAGAAAACTGAAAAACCCGTTTGGCAAGTGAAAACTACTGAGAATCCTGACGGAGAAATAAGGAAATTAAAAATCTGTTTGCAAAGACCTTCTCATACACCCGAGCGACTTGAAAAATCTGAACGATCACCTCGTAGACACAGACATCGAAGGCGAGCTTCAGTAAGTCAGACGGATGAAGATGCTCCCGACTCATCTGAGGAGAAACCCAGAGGCGAACGCAAAACTACAAGGAGATCACGCAGAGAAAATGTTGCCGTCAGTGGAGTTGAAGATTCATCACAAGATGATTCTATGGAGAAATCACCAACTAGAGTTATGCAAATCACCAATAAAGAAATAACTGAGGATTCAAATGCACAAACCAGCTCGGAGAAACCAAATATAGAAATTGAATCTCAGAAATCAAATACAGAAATGGATTCTGATAAACGAAATATAGAAATCGATTGTGAAAAGGGAAATGCAGAAATTGATTCTGAGAAACCAAACACGACAGCCGATACTGTGAAAGCAGCCACTGACTCTGAAAAACCCAGTGCAGAAGCTGTGTCCAATCCTCCAACTGTAGAAGCAGTGTCCACTACTCCAACTGTAGAAGCTGTGTCCACTACTCCAACTGTAGAAGCTATATCCACTACTCCAACTGTAGAAGCTGTGTCCACTCCTCCAACTGTAGAAGCTGTGGCTACTCCTCCAACTGTAGAAACTGAGTCAAACCCTCCAACTGTACAAACTGAGTCCAATCCTCCAACTGTACAAACTGAGTCCAATCCTCCAACCGTAGAAACTGAGTCCAATCTGCCGGCTCTAGTAACTGAAAAGGAAAATGCGGAAAGTCAAGCTGAGGCAGAAGTACATAACAAGGAAGAAACTCAAATGGATGCTTCTACACCTGAACATAACAGCGTAACAGAAACAAAAGAGATTCACGAAACTGTTGAAACAAAAGAAGCAGATCAGAGTGTTAAAGCAGATGAAACAAACGATATAAAAAATGCTGAAAACCACGAGCAACATGAGGAGACCGTTAAACAGAAAGTAATTGAAGAATCGTCTGAAAAAATGGAAGTTGGTGAGGTAGAAGAGGTGGTTTCGGTGCCAGCGGTAGATAAATTGAATAACGAAGTTGAGGAGAAAAAGACAGATGTTGAGAAAGAAAACATAACCGAAACGCCAAAACTTGAATCAAAAGCTACAAAGACTGTTGAAGAAACACACCAAAGTGATGTTAGAACAGAAACTGTTCACGAATCACCTGAAAAATCTGAAACAACACCAGAAACAGAGAAAGAAGAAATTGAACCGCCAAAGCCGCAGAGAAAGAGAAATAAACGTAAGAAATCAGAAACTTCAGAGTCTGACAGCGAAAGTGACAGTAAACAAGAATCGCAACCAGGTAAAAAACAAAATATTCAATCATCAATCAGTATTAAATCGCGGAACGGGGAACACAAGGACACTCCATCTACTGGAGATGTAGTTTTGGTGGATGACGAAAGCAGTAATGAAGTAGGCAGAGAAACGGTTGACGACAATAATGAAGTTATTGTTATTGACAATGAAGCACGTAAAAACAAATTGCTTAAAGAAGCCACATTGCCATTGTTTGACTGTGTAAGAATACTTTCTTCCGATAATTTACAAGATATTATAGAATTTGAAATACTACCTGTAGAAAAATTGAAACTCGAAATAGAACAGAAATCTTCGAAGAAAGTTAGCAAATCGTCTTCAACAGAATCGAAAACCAAATCATCCAGTCAGAAAAAGCCCGTAGAGAATGGAGCGCAGAAAGCGGCCATCGAAACCGTAGTAGCCGAACAGATAAACCCAATGACTGCCAACAGAAAGATATCGATTGTAAATGATGATTTGCAGCGGCCGCCGAGTCCAGCTAAACATAAACCGTCGCCGATTTTATACATCAAGAACTTGGTTCGACCGTTCACTTTGAATCAACTTAAAGAATTGCTCTCAAGAACTGGCAACATAATCGAAAATGGGTTCTGGATAAATAAAATCAAGTCGGAATGTTATGCACACTACGAAACCGAAGAGTAGGTTATTTTTTTTTATCTTTCACAGTGCTCTCCTTAATTAATATATGATGAGTATTTGGAAAGAATTCCGTGGCCTAAGGATCGCAAATGAAGCAATACTGAGATTTTTTTAAACTTGCATTTAATACTAACGTTTCGATATGTTTTGTATCATCTTCAGAGTGTTCAAATGCTGTCACATGTTATCAGTATATTGTAACGTATCGAAACGTTAGTATTAAATGCAAGTTTAAAAAAATCTCAGTATTGCTTCATTTTCGATCCTTAGGCCACGGAATTCTTTCCAAATACTCATCATTAACTTCAATGGATCACAGTTACTCTATTGAATAGAATCAATCTTCACTTAATTAATATACTTTTTTGGAACCAAAAGCGCCTAGCATACGACATATTTAGGTTTTATGTAATTATATTTAGTTTTGATATATCGACGACTGAGGTCAGTCAGTGACAATTAAATGAGACATCTTAAAAGTGCTTAAATTTTAAAGTGTAGAAAATTGAACATGATGTACTTAAACCCCGTTAAAACTTTTCAGGCAAGCGGTGGGAACTCGTAACGCGTTGCACGGAGTGCATTGGCCGATTGCAAATGGTCGCCGATTGAATGTAGATTTCGGTACAGAGAAAGACTTAGAACAAGCCAGAGAACAAGTAGACACTCCTCTTAAATCGGAACGCAAAGCAGAACCCAACCATGTACCGGAACAGTCGTTGCAAACAACCAAAGAAGAAAAGGCACAGGTAAGATTTGATAGCCAATTGGATTATATAACATGTCTAAAATTTACATAATGACGCCAAGATGTAAAATTGAATTGTATAATGTCGACCACTACTTGAGGCAGTCATTGAAAGTACACAGGTTACCTCGTTTATGAAGGATGCTAGCTGACAGGTCGTTTATATTTTTATCAATGAAATATCAATTGACAGTTCGCTGACTGACGTCACCTCCCCGCTACTACCCAATGGGGCGAGGTCACCTCTGTATCTAATAACTTTAGGCGGTGGCTACACTGGATGCGAATTGCGAACACATGAAATTTTATTCGTACGGATGAATGATTACATTAGATGCGTTTTTTTTAAACATTAAGTACATAATATGTGAAACCGTCACCAATAATGAGTATAGTAACAAAGCTGTAAAATGGTTTTACTTTTTCGAATCATCGACTTTCCGTTATTTGGTGAAACCCGAAAAACGTATTTGAATAGATGGTTATTTCTTAACGAGAAAGGAGACTGAAAAGTTTAGACACGATTCTTCGAGGAAATGAAAGAAAGCGATCAAAAAATGTATCTTTTGTCTGTTTCTTTCAATACGTTCGCGCGAATTCTGACGAAAACACAAAATAATTTGGTATCATCAAAAGGCCGTACTAATTCTTTGTTTACTTAAGACCACTTTTTACGAATTCGCACCCAATGTAACCTGTCTGAAGCCTCCACTACACGCGTGGCCAGCACCGCCACTTAAATAAGTGCCTATCATCGCCGCGATGATTGCCTAGCCGTCCACACAATCGTGCCGGTTCATTCACTCACTGTCATCTGTTCGACATGGATGTCGAAGTGCTAGCGGCTGCTGCAATACATGTTTCTTTTTGGTAGAGTTCTTTAAATTTAAAAGTCTTTGTGTTGGTCCACGCATACGTAGACATTGTCGTCGCGCTAAACACCACAAAAACAAATAAATAAACAATTTCACGCACTTTCTCCCTCAACCTCTGCCGTGCGACAGAATGTTGGCCGATTGTGTGTACGCGCGCACGATGCTGGCCACGCATTCCTTCGATGTACCGACAATCAACCGATTACAGGCGATGATGTCCACGCACCAACGAACATGCCCTCTACACATTCGTGAGTACCTGTAAGTGGCAGTGCTGGCCACGCGTGTAGTGGAGGCTTTACAGTTTATTTAGAAAATGTTATTACATAAACATTTTTAATTAATTGCATAATAGTTATAATAAAAGACAAAAAATTAGTTTTATTAAACAGTGTTATTTTAGAACATTATACTTTGTTGAAATGTTTATTGCAGCAAACAAATTTATGTACCGAGACCATTTTGCAAACCATGTAAATATTTCAGTATAAAAATAATATGTGGGAGTGCGGAGTTAAACACGTTTTTGTCTTGTTTTTTAGGTTAAAGAAGAAGTGGATTGGAGACAGGAACGAGAAAAAGAAAAGGAAAGACGGGAACAACGTGGAATCAGGGAATGGGACGTCGGTAAGCGATCTGAACAGCAGAGATCTCCAAGCCCTCCTCCTCATAAACGCAGTAGACGTAGTGATTCTCCCCATCATGCAGGTTGGTATTTTTTTTAACGTGTTGGCCAGTTTTTTTTAGAGTTGTGAATTCATGGCAATAAAGTTGTTTTTTCATCACTATTTTTTTCAAAACTTACGATGTGAAATACACTAGAAACTCAGTTGTCGAAGAGCTTGAAAACAATGGCAAGTGTCAGGGTTGACCTGCAAGATCAACCGCTGTTCAGATTTTTGAAGTGAAAACTTCTTTAGCGGCGTTGTACACTTTTTTTGTAATGGGTAAAAAGTGTTAAACTCGCGTCAGGGACACGTGACCTGATCGAAAATTCGTAAGACGAAAACTTTTATTTATACAACGTTAGACATCTAGCGTTGAAATATCGTACATAAAAATGCAATCTATGATACAAACCATTTTGATTGAAAATTTGTAAGACGTTAATATTCAAGTTTTCACTTCTGCCGGCACTCCCGGAGTGCAACCCGTCTTTTTTTTTGTTGCATAATTTCACACAATACTTTCAATTTATTGTGATGTATTTAACACATAACACATAACGGGAAGTCTTAGGGTTAGCCCACGAGTCAATCGGTTTCCACATTTTTTTTTTTTTTTTTTTTATTGTGAGGTACACAACTTTAATACTAACATTTTTATGATCAAATGTATTGTTACAGAACGAAAACGTAAAAAAGATGAAGAACAGCCTGCCAAAATGTTAGACGATTTATTCCGCAAAACGAAGGCCACGCCTTGCATCTATTGGCTACCGCTGTCTGCTGAAATGGTAAATATACTCACCGTCACTTTTGTTTATACGATGAATAATTTAAGTGTGATTTTCTTTACGGCCGAATTTCATAGAGCCGATTACCGTTACAGATTGTGATAAAAGAAGAACAGCGCCGCAAGCATATGGCTGAACACGAAAGACGACTGGCAGAACTGCGCAAAGCCGAACGCGAAAGAATGCGAAGCACCGGAGGTCGGCCCCAGCGACATTCATCCAGGCGCTACGAATGAAGACCCGATTGTCGCTGACCGCCGTCTATAAAGTCCGCCTCGTCACATGTCCCGTGATGTGATCGTCTCGGATTGCACTCGCTTATGCATTGTGCGGTCCACTGAAGACATGGTTAGCTTTGTTAATTTAGGATTTAGTTTTTCTTTTTTTAATTTCTCAAGTTTTTCTTTCCATTCATACCTGCGATACTTTCATTTTATTTTTTTGTGCCCCCCGCATTAATAATTTTCTTTTTCAGTAGTCAACATTTCTACATGTTGACTGATAACAAATTCAAGTGCGTAACGTTCGGTTTTGTAAATTATTGTCAAGTAGAATTTTTTTTTTTTTCGTTTTTTAACGTCATTTGACAGTTGCACGGGTAACTGGTTTTTTGTTTTAGTTACAAAATGAAACGTTTTCATTTTTTATCCAGGCACTAGTTTTGCTACATTGTTCGGTTTGTTGATTTTGATTTAACAGTATCAACCACAACGTTATATAAATGCTCGTATGCTTGTTTGCATGAGTGTGAATGCGTGTGTGAATAGGTGCTCGTGTTTGAAATTGATTTACAGGTTATGTACATAAAAAAAAAAGAATGTAAAACAGAAAACAAGAATATGTATATTCAACCATACATTTTGCTAAGGTGATTTTTGTTTAGTCGTACGAGAGAAAATCACTGTGATGAAGAAATGTGATTGATGATAAAGTTGGCCGCTCTATACTGATGATGACCCATACTGTCGACAGAAAGACACACCTTTAGCCTCTGTTGTTCTATGTTGTTTCTACCAGCAGTATTGTTTGTGCATAAAGTTTTCTGCAAAAAATAAACCAGGAGTCGACGAGAGCTGAGATGTCAAACTAAAGTGACATACTCTAAAACTCTAACAAAATAGTTTCGGAATATTCGGCTGTGCTGGAAAATAACACCAACACTTCAAAGCCGTAACAGAACTGCGTTTCTGAAATGTATCACAGAAACCTTAGTAATAATTTGATTGGAAATTATGAGCTGAAATGTATTTTGTACTTTCGAACATTGAAGAGTACAAAAAAATAACGATTTTAAATCGCACCGACGATATTGAAAAATGGAGATGTGGGAAGCGTTGCAACCGGCTGCTTCAAGAAGACAAATAACTTCAAATTAATAAATATTGAAGAATACGAAGATTGTGTCATCAAACGAAGAATAATTTTAATATTTTTGTTTTTTATAGAAGTATTCTCAAGAGTACATTTAATTTGTAACATTTTGTAAAATAGTATAGATTTATAAAATTGGACAGTTTGTTTTTGTCATTGGACATAAAAAAAAAAATGTGTTTATTCAGAATTGCAATTGCATCAATATTATTATATATTTCAAATAGATAATCATTCAATATTCTTTATATACCACATGTTAACTGTTGTCAGAGCATCAGCTGAAAAACAGAAATAAAATATTAAAAATACGGCAACAATTGCGTTTTCTCTGTTTTTAAAGTTGTTCACCCGTTTAGGCATTTGATCACGAAGTCTGTAACCAGGAGACCCAGCTCGAGCGCAGTGGTGGACTGATATCTGTCACATGAACCAATGTGGCGCCAGCTACTGGGTAATGCTCACACGCTCATGGCTTACATGTGTGTATTGTCTGTAAAGTTAAACAACTTTGGTAACCATGGCGAAAACCGGTGAAAAGAACTGAAGTTTTCCCAAGTAGTGATAACAGCCCCATCTAACTGTACGTCAGAAAACGGTCCGTCTCGAAACACAGCAAGCATAGGAAGCTATGTCTCCTGATTACAGACTTCGTGTAGAAAAGAGTAATATCTAACAGCTGTTAAAATTTCAGACTGATTGCACGTGCAAAATTTAAATTATTTGCAATTAAAGTTCTCACCTTTTATACAAATTTCCTATTGAGATTTGACAAGAAACGTGAGACATCTGGTGTTAGAAAACTGATACCAATCATTTTTCATAATACAATCAGAACGAACCATTAAGTTAGCAACGCTACAAATCAAAGTACTGCTATATGAAACAAATGAACAAGAATTCTTTGTGGCACCTTGCATTATTATCGCTTAGTTTTCTGAAGGAAAATTCTGTCGCCCTAATTTGTCGAAGTGAACGGTGTATATCCGAGAACATAAGGCATGGTCCTATGTAAAAAATGAAAAAGCGAAGTTACGTGTAGACACTTTCACGGCTCACCCGCGTACTCTAGTCTAATATCTCTATGGTTCCACGTCATGTAAAAATTAATCAAAGCATGCAGAACTAACAGAT
Source organism: Xanthostigma xanthostigma (assembly GCA_963575645.1). NCBI lineage: Eukaryota > Metazoa > Arthropoda > Insecta > Raphidioptera > Raphidiidae > Xanthostigma > Xanthostigma xanthostigma. Next base: position 31,927,977 of record OY754468.1, on the reverse strand, counting down.
CCATAAAACAAAAGAGCGGCTGATTTTTTTTTTATTTTCAAAATATTTCCGAAACTAGAAAGTTTAGAAAAAATTTTTTTTAATGAAGCTCCTGAAAAAATAAATATAATAAGCCGTTATGAAAAGCATACCATTATTATATATAAAAAAAACACCGTTATAGCATATATATCTTCTGCGCATGCGCCGATTTCCCCCAAAAACAATACGGCTCTTCATATTTGCATACCAAACATCCTCCCAAAATTTGGTTTCAATCCGCACATCCGTTTGACCTGTATCGTGTTCATAGACTAACAGACGCACAGTTTTTTTCAAAAATATGTTTTTTGGATTCGGGGGACCTCGAAACGGAAAGATATTGTAAAATTTTTGAAAAGTGATTTTTGACCTAAACTAATACCTCACTTGTGAATTGGAATGGTAATAGTTGTATGTCAAGTTGGATTTTTTTTCGCTATTGGATTTTAGCGTTGTTCCTGACTCGGCGCCTGGAGCGCTACCTCCGCTTATTTGGGCTAGCACTGACAACAACGGTGTGGATTAGGTTTAGGTATTTTAATTTTAAGCACATAATTTTTAGAACTGTTTTTAAAAACTATTTATTTGAACTACCGGGTTAAATTAATTTTAAAAACTAGCACAGAACAATTAACAAAATTTATAAAGATCGGGTAATAACGTTGCTTTACAAATATGAAAATTATAAGTAAATATGTTTACTTATATTTAATAACATTAAATTCCACAGAAAATTGTATAATATATGAATAATAATAATTTTTAAGTATTTATTTGTGCAAAAATACTGGCATATCTGTGAAACAACGTACACAATTCTAAATTTAAGTGGACTTCCAAAAAGTTAGTGAATTTTTTTGAAAATAGTTTTTCAGTAATATTTTGGAAGTATTCGTTGAATAAATAGGTACAATTAATTCGGAAAAAATGAAGCGAATGTTTATTAATAATTTTATGTATTTTTTCTTGCACGGTTAATTTCAACAATTTGTTTATTTGTTGCTTGCGGATTTAATAATAAATTATTAAATATAAATTTAACAAAACACCTGTCTTGTCAAAATAAAGAAAATTAATTTTGAAATGATAAAAACGCTGACTAATATAATTAACCACAAAATGAAAAGTCTGTTAAAATCGATTTAAGTTTGAACTGTTTATAATAAAATAAGCATTGCAATCCGCCGTTTTTTGTAATTAGTTGAAGACAATGCAAAATTCTTTAACCGGCCGATTGTAAATATATATTAAATTTTCTGTAGTCCACCGTTTACGCCAAAAGTAGACTATGCCGTCTGTTTCGCTCTATCTCCTTAATATTATCCGACATATGAATCTAACTACGAATTGTTTTTATAGAGAATTTTTTATATACCGTGCAATTAAAATTACACAAAAATTGTACATTTTAATATTGTAGATTGACAATGATTTCAATTAAAGAAAAATGTGTCGATCCAGTCAAACTACAATGTTAAAAAATAAGCGCATTCGTAAAACGATTTTTCTAGCTAAAAATACAACAGAAAAAACAGGTAATACTAATTTTTTTAATATAAAAAGATTTGTTGTTCTCGGATTAAACAAACACCTTATATTAATTCATGAAACGAATCAAATTGGATGTTATATTTAATTCAAGAATATTTAAATTGTGAAAATTGATAATACGCTAGCTAAGTAGACACAATTTTAATTCACCATTACCAACATCAACGTGCTTTTATACCAGTTCCATGTTTGTTTTTTATATTGGTGCAAAACATCTTTATTTTTGCTACACATAAAACTAAATTCTCAATTATACAGGGTGTCTGATTTACACCAATGCTCGGTTGATATTAGTTAAAAAAAGAGAAACTTATTAAATGAGATTAGTTATATGGCAAACGATCAGTGTTTAAATTTTACATGTGCAGACGTAAAAAAACATTTGAAGAACGGGCTCTTTTTAAGCAGTGTTCAGCCAGATCTTCGGTAAATCAAACGCACTGTATTTTAAAGCCATAGCATTATTTCATAAAAAAGCATATAGATGAATATTTGAGACACTGATTACGCCTGCGTAATTTTTTTTACAGCCAATATCTAAAATGAATATTGTATTCGTAAAAAACAAATGAAAATATCTCGGTTTAAATATTTGAAAAGTGAACTGCCAAGTTTATTGATTTTGATTTTTTATTTCTTAATTAAAAATGTAAAATGTACAGAATTTTATATGATTTTTGGCAATTTTTATATGTTTTTAACAATACTATGGCTTCGATCGGTTATGATGATAACGTCGTGATCGACAGGGTAATGGTGAATCGTGCCGATTATACTACAGGATAATGTTGCTATTGCACACCGCCTGTCACTATTGTAGGTAATATGACTGAGGACACGATGAATATGTCGAAGGATAATGGAGTCATGTTCGTATGCTGCATATCGTGTCACAGCCGCGTTGTCCTGTTGTAGCAGCTGAAGCAATACATGTCAATGCATACATTTCAGGATACATGTGTTAGTAGGAGAGCTATCAATAGTATATTACAGCATAGTTTCACAGCCTTTTTACATCCGCGGACCACCAAAAAATCCAAAAATGTTTTGCGGATCATCAACATTGGAATAAAATAATAAATATTTATATAATTGGTTTTTTATTCAAAACAATTAATTTTGCAACACCGTATGCTGATATAACAATATTTAAGTATATTAAAACAGATAGTAACAAAAAAATATAGTTTAAAAATCCGTAAATACAAAATCCCAAAAATCTTCGCGGACCACCCAAAAATCTCCGAGGACCACCGGTTGAGAAACTATGTATAATTACACCACAGGGGCCGAAAGTTTGATATTTTGGCACTGCGCGCCATGATTCTCGAGGCGAAGCCGAGGGCATCATGGCGCGCAGTGCAAGATATCAAACTATCGGCCAGTGTGGTGTATACTATTTTTCTTCATACCTCGCTCGTAAGTATGCTTATTAAATACAATAATTAATTGATTACTTATTAATTACATAAAAATACAGATAAATTCCAAGCAAGCAGCTTTAAGGTTATGCGTAAAAACACGAATGACAGCTGTTTGGGACTATTAGCTAAGATGTAATAGGATTGCTATGGTAACGTCATCTAAACAACAGTTGATAGGTTATTTTTTCTTTATAGCCGTCCGAACGTACGTAACTCCCCTCATCAGTGCGTGTAATTCCACCAATGCGTAAATGTTAGACTTTCTGCCGAAAGTATGTACTTTTGATGGAGGTATGAAGAAAACATATTTTGGCGGGTATTTGAGACACAGTGAAAATTTCTGTAACGCTTCTTTTGTGAATATAAAATCGAACACCTGGCTGAAGAGTAGTGAGGCCTAGCCAAGGCTTGAATTTTTAACTTTACGAAATTTTATTTGCAAAAAATATCCTCGAGGCATTTTGAATTTTTAAGATCTTTAAATTTAATACTTAATAAAATAACTTAGTTGGGTCTCAATGTTTGCCAGACGGTTTCAAAACTAGGTCGAAGTCTGAGAAAGCGAGTGTATATCGACGGCCGGCAGTCTTACGAGAGTCAATCGCACTGCAGCACGCTTCAACTCAGTCAACCGCCGATATACACTCGCTCTCTCACACTTCAACCTACCAATAGTGTCTTACTCGTACTCACGTATAATATTCTTGGATCATCTCGCGAACCGATAGTTTTCGATTTCTTATTTGATAAGTGTTGTATTCACGTAATTTAAACATTGATTTTTTATGGTCTCAAATGCCCTTAGTAGTATTTTTATTTGCTTTTTATGCACCCTAAAAGCGACTATATGTAATCTTACAGCTTTGACAGAGATAACTAAGAACTAACAGTCAAAACTAGAAAGAGTACAACGTGACTTGTGATCTATTAGTTTATAATTTATGGGTTTCAAAACAGTTTATAATCTATTGATAATCATCTATTTTATACTGATTCTACGTCTTACATTAAACGTACAGATAGAGAAACTAAAAATTGATAATAGCGGTGGCTATTTATACACGAGCGTTTTTCTGACATCGAATTCAACAACAAAAACTGGTTCTTTTGTGGTCGACAGCAACGGGAGAGTGCAGTCGACATGAACTACTTTTTGTAGTTGACTTCGGTGACAGGAAAACGTTCGCGTATAAAAACTCTGAGATTCTACCGAGATTAAGAATATATATTTTTAACGATCAATAATGAAAAGCATTCTTGAACCTGAAAAACGTATGGTAATTATGTCACTACACAAAAGTATTTTAGTTACCTCTCGAGCAGTCTGCGCTTAAGTTCTGGCGGGTATGTGACATAGATGTAGTGTTCATTTTGACCGAGATCTTTGTAGTATTCCTCCGAATATCCAGGTTGTTGTGCTCCGTCATGCACATGTCCGGAACCCATCAGGCCACCGCTTTCCCCATGATGTGAGTGATGCGCTGGAGACGACGGTGCTGTCACAGATGCACTCGTGCTGCTCACGCTGCCGTCGTCCGTACTATACAAACACAAAATATTTAAACTTCCAATTCGTTACCATTAGGTTCGTTCCAAGTAGCCGCGAACGATAATAGAACCGTACACAGTCTTGTCACTGCGCAAACCTAATTTGCGCACTAGCTCAAAAATCGATACTGCGCAAGACAGTCTTGCGCAGTAACAAGACTGTGTACGGTTTTATTACCGTTCGCGGCTGCTTGGAACGAACTTATTGTGTAATACCTTACACATAACCTTACAAAGATACAGATAGATGTCACTAAAAACTGAATTGGGTTTAGTTTGACTACTGACTGTTGAAGGTGTAGCACAGCGAGCAAAGTTAATTAATAAAATGTATTATACTCACTCAAATAAGACCCATATGATGTAGTAGCACAGGCAGAGTCCCAGCGACAGCACCATAATAGTAAGGAACAGCAGACCCCACGGAAAAGTTCTGCTCTCTGCTGCCGAATCTTCCCAATAACGGTCGCATGTCAGGTACCAACATACGGCTTGGTTCAACTCCTCTATTGTAATGAATCACAGTAGGTTAGTTACAAACATTACATTGTGTGATTAACATTTTTTTTTTTTACTATACAGTATGTAAACACGTAAGGTGCACATAGGGAAATTAACATTGGGAAAAAATGACTGGATCAGAGTGAGCCTTGAAATCTTGTTTTTCAATTTGACAGATAATATTCTTTTGCAAAATGAATGTGTTACTACTGAAGAAAATATTCTAATGATTACAACATAATCGAACTTTTTTTATTAATGGGACATTAAATTCCCAAAAATACTTAAAAATGGTGCGAGATCAAATATCTTCGCCTATTCGTGTTGAACCTAAAGATATTGGGTCACTGAATTACCAGCGCGCATACGTCATACCAGTCAGACAATTTTTTAAAGAAATGTTTCCAAACAGATGGAGTTGTTTTTTTTGTTTTATTTTTGTACAAAAAAATTGAAATAACGATTTATAAGAGCTTTTTATTATTAAAAAATCCAAGTACAATAAAAATAAATCAAAATAAAATAGAAATCCTTAAGATTACTACGATATTAATGCAGTCATGGCTAACTCTGATCCAAGTATTTTTTCCCAATCCTAATTTTCCTATGTGCACCTTACGCATTTACATACTGTATAAGTGTTCACAGTAATACCTTCAACTGTTTTGAAGTCATCGGTAGAGAGTTGAACCAGAAGACCCGCAATACAGTCCCTGATTAGAATCTCGCAACGTAGCCTCAAAGTTCGAAGCTCGTCTGGTTGGCAGTTAGCCTTAAGCCGTTGTAACTCACTTTGGCGGCGGTGCTTTCCAGTAGAGACCGGTGGCAATGTAGAATCCACCAAGTCACTTTTGCATTGTCGTGAGGACTTGGTCAGATTGCTGCCATCGCCTATTGAAATACGTACAATATAGTTATTAACTGAAGTATTATGCATTTCATTGCAGAAAACAAAATTATGCAAGTTTGTATTCTTCGATGATATAAACTTCACGGGAAAAATACTGTGCGATTGGCGAAAGAAGACCGGTGGGGAAAGGGCAAGAAGTCGCTGATGTGTTCCCAAATTATCGGAATTCATAGGCGGCGCATAGCAAGGCATGCAAACAATGTATAGCTTTAAATTTTAAGGCATTATTTTGAGCCTCTAACTCGCACATTTTAATTACATTCGCTATGACCTCCCTAGCGCCACTTCTAACTGTTTTTCCATTTTTACTTTCCATTTTGATGATATTCAGACAACACCCCTCAACTTAGTCCGTGGACGCACGCCTATGTACTGTAATGTAGTGTTCACTATAGGATTGGACTAACTGCATAGTATTAACCACAGAACAGTATGTGCTGTGGTATTAACGTAATTAAAATACACGTCTAAATCTAATTGTACATGTTATCAATATTATAATTATGGACAATATTATGTACTTTTTGTTAGCCCAGTGACAAGAATTTTTCTTTGAAAAAATACAACGCAACAATAGTGCCACTAAAATAATCTATCTCTGTTGTCGAGCGTCTGTAATTTACAATATTTATCTTGCGATAAACTAACATTGCGGCTCAAGTTAGTGTTCTGAGAAAATAGACAAGACATATTGATATGGCTGATTTAGAATAAACCTAGGTTTTTGACGTGATAAGTTGATAACGTCTTATAAATTGATGAAACACCGGCTGCACGCACGAAAAAGTGTCACGTTCCGCCTGAGCCTGAGCGTGCAAGCGAGAGCGCGGTATAAGCGATAGAGAGGCACGATCGGCCCAAGTGTCGGCTTGTACGCATTTCTCTCTCTTCTCGCGTGACGTCAGAGAGTTCATCAATGTTTCTTTATGACGTTATCACGTAAAACTATCGTCCGTAAACCGACTTTACAGACAACCAATTTTTTTTTTGTTGATAATAGTGCTCTTACGGACCCGTTTGTTCGCGTGCTTCATCTTCAGTTCGATCAGCTGTCTCCTCCGTAGAACATCTCGGTATTTCATCAGTCGCTGGGTACTGTTGTTGTTGATCCGAGTGTTCTTGTCGGTGTGGCGATTGTTGAAGACGCGCTAGATCGCGAGGACCCGAAGCGGTCAGTGCTGTACGATAGGCCGTCGCTTCACGCCAAATTTCTATATCGGTCGATCCTGCAGTTGGCGCTGATGACAGCGCGTCTTGTGACAGGAGCACTTCACATCTCATTATGTCGCAATAGTCGGCTAAACATACGGCATCTTCAGCCTGTGACAAAAAAATTACATTGAAGCTCGATTACTCATTGTTTCAAAAACAACTGCCAAATTGCAACGAAAATATTTTTTAGTGTCCGGTTAGATATTCAATGCATGAGTTGCATTACGAAAATATATCATGTGAGATTTTATCATTGATCATAGATATATATTAATAGATAGCGGATGCCTATCCTTGAGCATTGTGCGGAATGGTTCCAATTAGAAGCCATATGGAAGCCATTTTGTACGTGGAAAACGTCGTAAAAAGCGCGCGGGATTCAAAAAGATTAAATATTCTATAATATGATGTTAATGGAAAAACAATAAAACTCGCAGTAAACAGTGATATTTCGCTCCAAAACCTATTTTTATATTGAAACGTTTCAAAAATTACAAAACTGAGCATAAATATAATATAAAAGCTTAGAACATTTTACATTGTCAGATTGGCATCAATGCTTGTCAACCTTGATGCCAAATTGACAATGTACCTAAAATGTTCTAAGCTTTTATATTATATTTATGCTCAATTTTGTAATTTTTTTAAACGTTTCAGTATAAAAATAGGTTTTGGCGCGAAATATCACTGTTTACTGTGAGTTTTGTCGTTTTTCTCAATAAAACCATATTATAAAATAATTAATATTTTTGAATCTCGCGCGCTTTTTACGGCGTTTTCCACGTACAAAATGGCTTCTAAAAAGGTACAGGAGGCGCTAGTGTATCCGCAATCTATTAAATAATAACCGGCTAATACCCGAATGAACCAACGTCAAGGATTGGTTAATTCGGGTATTAGCCGATTAATTCGCGAATTAACTACTTTCTTGTATTAACCGCAACATATACATATCTATGTCATTGATAGCCTGGCTAGGTTTATTATTTCTGCTATAAAATGCAGTTGTTTTGTTTCGGTCAGTTGTGGACGTACTGTATTTATGCTGTCTTTGTGCCTATTGTCAAAATGCGCATCGAGGTGCCTCTCTTCAAAGAAACTCTTTCCGCAGAGACCGCAAGTCCATTGCGAGGCGCGATGTTGGTGTTTAGCAGCCTGTTGCGGCGCATAGATATCCCTAGCCGGATGAAACGGACACTCGAGGGGCAACTGTACACGGAATCTGTCGAGCACGGGAGCCCACTTGCCGCCGACGACTTTTCGCACGACACGTGCCGACTCCCGGGGACAAGAGATCTTGTACACTGACGGAGCGGGCCATGGTACAAGCGATAGCATGAACAGCCCGATCACCTTTAAAATATAAGTAATATGTTAGTTATAAAATAGATTAACAGATTTATGTTAATGTTATGTTAAATTATAATGGTAAAGATAAATAAAAAAATCGGTAAAATTTTATTGAATAGTCGCTTTCGATTATGGCAAATTTTGAACGCACCTTAACTATTACTTTAGGACAGTCCCTCGAAAGGCCAAAATCGGAAGCGTTAATTCAGTAAAATTTTACCAAAAATTCTGTGTGTCGCGACATATTTTGGTGGATGTGTGACTACTTATAAGCAATAGGTACTTATCTCTGGCATTATTCAAAAGTTACGCAGTAAAAAGTTCAATGATGCATAATCAGATGACAGCTGTCACTTTTCAATTTAATAACTCGATATCAACATTTACACTTAATCTATTAACATAATTAGGTACTGCACAACACATATCATGCTTCTTCATTGACTTTTCAAGGACGTGTGTAACATCCATAATTGTAAACAATAAATATTTGCAAAAATATATAGTGTGCAATGTAGTGTATGAGATAATGAGACGCTTCGCATACGATAGTTCACTGAAATTGTGAGCAGATGGCGCATGTTCGAAGTAAAATCCCTATAAGACCATTTTTACGTACTACACACTAGAGAAGTGTAACTTAAAAATCTGAATTTTTAATATAAATTAAAATTTACACAAAAATATAATATCTATTACCTATAATATAATAATATAATATAAATATGTTTAGTTTAGAATCGCAGACACCAATTTGAATTTAAAATTCAAACAGTCTTACAACATAAAACAAATTTATGTAGCTAAGAAAAATGTCTACTACCAACTTAAAAATGATATTTTCGGTTAAAATTCATTTAACGGATAATCAGAAATTTGAATGACAGTCGTCTTATGCAAGTTGTGGTAGTTAGATAATCGCAGTTTCGTATATTATTTTTAATTCGGTTTTCAACCTGTTGTGACTTATTTATCGAGTTTCAAAGTGAACTGTTTGTATTTTAAACGTGTAACCTGCAGTTCTGTGTTATTCATATGGAGGGTTATTAAGGTAAATGTATTAGATAAGAAAGTTAGCATCTAAAACCAAAGCTGTAGTCGACATTTCTTTTTGCAATAGTGATGTGGACATGAGACGTGTTTTGTGAATTACGAGGTCGTATTTATACAACCTTAAATAATAATTAATTGTGACTTATGTGCAGTGCAGGCAGTGAGTGTTTTTTTTTTTTATTTTCAAGAAGTGAAAATTTAAAGTGAAATATATTTTCTTCCTCTGCTGTTTCATTTATACGTAGAATCGAATTCACTTAAAAAAATTTTGGTAAGTCAGTACATATCCAATTTTAATTTAATTTATTTATTTGAAATTTGTTCATGACCTGAGTTATCGAATACTTATAATTTACAATACGTATACTAGAATTAAGGATAACAAAAAATCATCGTTTTAAAGTGCAAAAGATATCGCAGATCAGCATCTTAGCTATACAATTTTCAGTAAACCCCTCTAATTAAATAAATGTTCAGTTTTTGACACGTATCCCTATAATAAAAAAAGGTATGTGTGACACAAGACCGAAGTGAAACTTCTTATAACAATAACCGTTTTGACTGTTTTTATACGATTTTTCAATAAACTTTACCATGGTTAAATCTATCACTCATTTCTGTTTCATTGAATTAGCATCTTACCATTCAATTTATGGAGGCAGTAGCACCAATTAAGAAGTTTCACTTGAATAATACTGATTATTCTAAAAATTATTTTTATAAACATATTATTTCATTATTATTCGTGATCCCGCGTGATGGCAGTATTTGTGAGTAGGTGTATAATATTAATTTGCATAATAATTTGTTTGTTTCTCATTTCGTTTAAATTTTGAACATATACAATGCGAAATGCAATTAATCAGCTCACACGAAATGAAATGACATTAATATTAACAAATGTACCTGCTTTATTGATTTTGCATGTACCTATAATATTCTCAATTATATTAGCCAACAGAAATAATAGTATTCACAGACAGTAAGCGGGAACTTACCTCCAAATTAAAATATTTGGTCCTCATTCATATTTTTATGCCGACATCAATGGTCGGTCTGACGTAATATTGTAAATTTATTTAATAACACGTTAGCCGTCGCCCAAAACCGATGTCCTGGCTTTCATGTTGAAACTGTTTATGCGTCTGCGTTTAGGCAACACTTATTGCAATCGTGTGATGCTGCCGATTCACATGTTATATTTTTTTAACTTTAGCACACAACCACATTTTCAAAGAACGTTCACGTGTTGGATACATAGATGGCATTACTAGTTGTGCCTGGAGACGCTGGATCGAGAATTATAAAAACACATACAAAATTATTGCACTAGTTAATTCAGTCCTTTTAATATCAATCAAATCATATCTGAAATATAATAACAACGTTACTCCTACTTTAAATCACTCCAACTTATGTCACCAACCGTCAGCTATCTGAAACTAGCGGATTCATATTGTAATTTTTAAAACCGTAAAAAATACTATCAGTATTAAAATTTATTTACAAAAAAAATGCTATAAACTAAATACAAGAGCGGTGAAATAGTACATATAATAACATATTGTTTTTCTTCATTTTGGCTACTTACAAAAATTCTGGTATAAGGAAAAAGTAAACATTCTTCTATTTCTCAATTTGGTTTGCATGAATCACTTTCTAATCCACTGTAGATATTGCTATACAAAAATCATTGTTTACCAAAAAATACTAACAACGGACCACACTCGAAATAGGTACATAATACTAACTTATTTTTAATGAATAAAGTGATAGCCATACAAAAATATTTTTTATAGCAAGTATTATTTGAAAGAAACTGGCTTTTGCCAAATGTCATTATACTTCACGTCATTTCAGAATATTAACTATTAGAAATAATTATAATTAAATATCTCTTATCCGTTTCAAAACTAAATCTGAACATGAAAAAATGGATTTTAAACAAAATTAACTGTAATTTTAATTTAATATGGTCTCGGGGGTCCGGGCGGTCCTCCTCTCATCATTCCTGGAGGACCTCGCATGCCCGGTGGTCCCATCGGTGGACCTCCTCTGCCCATTGGCATTCCCGGTGGCATACCCATCATACCAGGAGGCGGACCCATCATTCCTGGTGGTGGAGCGCCCATTCTAGGAGGTCCTTGATGCATTTGTGGTGGCGCTGACACTTGTCCTCGTCCTGTTGGAGTCATAATTTGTTGAGACGGTCCTCCCACTCCTCTAACAGGCCCTTGCAATCCTGCAGGTACACCGGAAACATTTGCAGGCATGCCACGTCCAGCAGCTCGGCCAATGCCAATAGCCGGTGCAGCACCGGGAATAGGAACCCTCGGTAAACCTTCTTCCGGTGGTGGCGGTCCTTCAATCGTCATTGAAACGATACTTTCACCTCGTAACAAAACAAATCCGAGCACACGCTTCTCTTCCCGCTCAGGATCCTTTGCATTTTTTGCTTTTATTTTACGAAACTCTTCACAATCACCAAGTATTAGGTTCATATGCTTGTCGAACGCTTTAAACGTTCCAATAAATGTTCTAGAGTCCTGAAGAATTATTCTAACTCTATAATTGAGATGTTGTATCATTTTATTATTTTTTCCGATAGTCTGAAACGACATAAAATATAACCTTAAATGTAAGCCGGCACATAAATCGGCATTTTAAATAAGTTACGGAAATATTAAATATATAAAATTAAGTTAAAATATATACACTTACCATTTTGATATCTTTTTATTAACTACACTTTTGTTAAAAAGGTTGAAATTTGCTGATGGCGTGCCCTTCTAGTGCTAAAAACCACTAAAAACGCTATAAAACGCAAGTCTAAAACCTAACCTCAAAAGTCAAAAGAGCGCCAGTCCCAACGCAGAGGTTCTCAACTTTTCCACTCTATACAGATCTGTAACCATTGACGATATATGTATACTTTACTTATGTAGTATGGTAGTATCGAAAACGCGTCCAATCTGAATTAATGAGAAATAAAAGGGTATTTTACTTTTGAAATTAAAGGAAGGATAAATTAATAATAAAAATACCGTTTTCAAATAAAAAATTTTAATATGTAATAACATATTGCCACAAAAACAATTTTACAATACTTCTAAAACACGAATTAGAAATAAAAATTTATATTTGAATCACTAGCAAGATATTTTTAAGAACTATAGGATATACCTTGATATTTAAAAATACTATTCGTTTAATAATATTGGTGGTACAATGGATATCGTTTTTACTGTGTTTACAATGATTTTTGTGTGTAAAAGTGTGATTTTTTTTATTTATTCATATTTAAAACTTTCATATATTGAGCAAATTTATTTCTGAATTCTGTTCTACAACATCAGAATTACCTTTAAAATATATTGATTTACTGAACTATACGAATTATTGAATTGAACCTTTTTTTCTAAATTTAAAACGTAAATCAAAACAATCACTCTTTTACACTTAACAATTTTATGAGTATCCACTATACTTGTATCAATTTATAGGGAAAAAAAGCAAATAATATAAAAAGATGTTTAAAAAAATTGCTGCTCTTCAGCACCTAACGTTTGTAATTATGAACTAAATATAATTTATACAATCTTGAATTTTATACAGTTCATTTTATGAATCAGTCATTTTACAGTATAAATAATTAATTTTAACGAATTAAATTATGTAGGTATGAAATTATTGTAATAGAAGTGATCGTTACCATTTCTGTTGATATAAAAAGTTTGACAACAACGTTATAGAAAATAGACAATAATTACAGTTTGCTTATTATAATTTTAGGTACCTACTTGGTGGAACTGTTAGCATTTTTTAATAGAAGATAGCGCAAGTTTCCTTTTTTAACATTTATCATTTTCATTAGCACGCGCGCGATCAATATTTCCTTATAGCACTTCGTTAATAACAATACAAACACGATTTGCTAATAACCACTTATCTGCATCATCCCTTACAAAACAGTTGACAATAACCCAATCTGAATTATATAAACAGATATACATTTTTGTTTTAAAAAAATCTATTCATTATATTCCAGTGCGTGAAAAATAAATTAAACAGTAGCTTGATTATATTCATTTAAATTTTGCAAAAAAATATATTTCCAAAAGCTAAACAGATAATACTATACAAAAACGTATTGCATTTTTTGTCATAAGAAATACATTGACAATAATAATTTGACTATTAAATGATTTATAATACGTCTGTAAACAAATAACAATAATATTAACTACTTTTATTTGTACAAATTGATTGAAAAAGATTTTCTTCTTTTTATATATACAACGAAATGAAGCGTGTGTATTAAGTTCTCAACAAAAATCGCATTTAAAATTTAACTTTACATAATTATAAATGGTGATTTGCTTTTGTCAAAAACTTACGCACGGTCACTTGTTCACAAAACAAATGAGGTTGGCAGTGCACTCGTGCAAAGTTGCCATTTCAGGCACTGCAGTGAGGTATTTTATGGATTTCAATATGTTCAGACTTATTATTGTTTATTGCAACCAAAGACTTTCTTATTTTACTCTCATTTAGACAATTTTTCTTCTAGATAACTTAAAATTTTTATCAATATTGCAATCAGAGACTGAATAGGTGAAACGACCAATAAAGTTTTAACAATGAAAGTAAAAATGAACGACTTCTTGTGTACAATTATTAATAAATGTTGAATCGTGAATGTGTCTGATTGCAATAATAAAAAACTGCGGTTATAATACAAATAGCCATCTCAATCAAATTAAATTGTTATACTCTACTCAATAGAGCCGGTTAATTTTTTTAAAATTAAATGTTGAATTGTGTAAGAATGGTTTTATTTTTATATGTATGATAAATATTGCGTTTACGCAAACATTCATAAAATATAGGTACCTAATCTTGATGAAAGTTTACAAAATATTTTAATTTAAATATTTGTGCGCATGACAATAAAAGTAGATTTTGATTTGATAACTCACAAAAGACTAAGGAACACTGCTCTATTGAATAAAGTATACAAACTTAAAAAAGTATGCATTAAATATATAATTTTTTCGAGCCGATCTATTAAAATGGTTAATCTGTCATACCTACATGTTGTCTGTTCTTATTAGTTATATTAGAATTAGGTATTAATAATATAATATGCAATACAGAAGTAACTAATTGAGTAAAGCTTATATATAACTTTTTAAAATTTCATACAACAATAAAATGCGTAATTGATTTATACGTTCTTATTCGTTTTTCTAGGTGCGTTTGCAAAATTAAAAATTGCAAAGCGAAAATGTATTTATTTGTACAGTAGGTATTAATTAAATATCTATCCAAAAATTAAGATCGGGTAAACAAACGATTTCTTTATATATATGAAACCACTCAATTCATCACTTCTGATATAAATATATCACAGAAAAATAAAATTAAATAAAAATATAGGTATAGTGTAAAACTATATACAATGATATACCTTGGAAAACGCTCAAAACATTTCTTGATCACCATTTTATAATTTTTAATTGCAGAATAGAAAAAAATAATGCAGAAACATGTTCTGATAATTATAAATGTGATTATTGCAAAATCTGAATTTGCCTTGAAACGTTTAAAGCCTTTATTTGTAATGTCCCTGATAGAATTTCTACAGATGAGGGGAAGCATGAGGTAGTTTTAAAGTTAAATCACTTCAGTAGCTGCCATTTTTTTTTTTTTTAGTAAATGAAACACTGTTCTATATAATATAAAATGGTAAAACATGAGAAACATTGGGCAATGATTTAAGCCTTCCACTATGCATTAAGGGATTCCCAACCAATTTGTGTTTTGCAATCCGTCAGTCAATCTGGGCGACCTTGCGCGAACCACTCAACTTGCCTTGATTGGAAACTCCAATGGAAAACTCCTGTCTTACAATTATCCATAGTAGTTGATTTAAACCAAACTTCGCGTTTCTTAAATCTAGTGAAATATCACTTTCAAATTTCAATGCCATCTACATATTAAATAATATTTTATTTCTTTAAATCGTTAATGGCAATATCATTATGATGTAACATTTCTATTTTAGTTGCATTAAAATTTTTGCATTAGGTCATGTAAAAACACAGGCGAGCTATTCCGTCATTAGGTCGTGTATTAAAAAATAAACAAAAACAAACGCTTGTGAAAACAAAATGATATCGCACTAGACTTAATTATTGCATGCATTCAATTTCTATGGTCGAGTTAAAATGAACTTACTTTATTAACAGTCTCTTTAAAATATAATATCATACAACTCCAGTGGCAGAATAATAATTATTACTTTCCTCACTTCTTTTCCTACAAAACTTGTTTCAGAATAAATGAATGACAATGAACAAATGCAATATAGTCTTAAGTTACATTCATGACCCATTTTTAAAATGGACGCTATGTTGAATTGTCGCTTTCATGATGCAAAGTCAGTTCTAATATCCAATTATTGAAAGATGCGTTCAATTCAAATTATCATAAAAATGCAACATTAACTTAGCCGACATCATAAATTCTAACAATTCAGTCATAAATGCCATCGGCACAAAAGAAATACGATCAGTCTGTTTACGAAGCCCTCGCATACTGTATTACCGAACTATATCTGACGACGGGCGACGAAACGACCGGTGAATCTTCTCTCTCCATCGACTGTAATATTGCTTTCGATCTTTTCCTCATCGGTAAGATTAATTCCGCCGGCTCGGGCGAAGACGAGGGAGCCGGTGAAACTGGCGCAGAACTCGGAGGCGTTATGTACAATGGATCTTGTTCGTCTTCTGTGGTCGCCAAAGCCGCTTCGACACGCCTTCTTATGTCTCTTATATTGTCGCATCTGTCTAAAGGAGGATAATATGACGAAGGTTCGGACGACGGAGCGAACGCTATATAAGACGGCGACGATTCAGCCATTGGCTGTTTCTGTTGAATAATTCGAACGGCAGATTTATCTTCGTTCGCCGCAACGGCCGCCGCAGCTAATAACACCGGATCAACGCCGGACATTTGCTGTGGCACGTAATCAATCTGCTGAATCGAATATTCCGAAGTTCTTTCCGATTTCGGATAACTGTAATATGATTCTGAGTGTTTGTACGATTCGGAGGTTTGTTGTATGTGTGGTTGGTGTTGTGCAGACGTCGCCGGCAAGTATTCTTCTTTGGCGATGACATTTTTTATGTCGCTGGGCGGTAATGACGTCGAAGGTTCAGGTTGTGACGCTACAGGCTGAGACACCGGTGATATAGCACCCTCCGAATGACTTTTGATGTGGGCTTCCATCGTTTTCTTACTGGTAAATGTGTCGTGGCACAATGTACATTTATAAACCTTCTCGCCATAGTGAGCTACCTGGTGCAGCTTCAATACGTGATTGTATCCAAAAGCTTTACCGCAAATATCGCACGCGTATGGTTTCTCACCTGTGTGGGTACGAGAATGCACCTGAAAATAAAAAAAAAATGCGTTTAATTAAAAAGTCTAAAGAAAAAATTTTATACGCCGCAATTAGATTTCCATCATTTATTGATTCGATAATCCCGCCCCAGGTGCAAGTTTTAATTTTTTTGCAAGGGCGCCGTCTACCGAACCTAAATTTCGAGAATTTTATCTTAAATGCGTATTTGAACTTAGAAAA
Organism: Xanthostigma xanthostigma; assembly: GCA_963575645.1. Lineage (NCBI taxonomy): Eukaryota > Metazoa > Arthropoda > Insecta > Raphidioptera > Raphidiidae > Xanthostigma > Xanthostigma xanthostigma. The sequence goes on along the minus strand of OY754468.1, from coordinate 31,910,756 downwards.
ACTTTGGTTGCAGTTCGCAGATATTCTAGTTTTTTCAAAAAACACGTGTTGCTTCTTTTGCGGCCAATAAGGCGAAAATTAAAAACAATGCATTTATTTACTTGGAAGATCCCAAAAATTTACATTTTTAATTTATTTTATCAAAATATACCAAAAAAGGTATTACAAAGTGATTTTTAAGTTGATTCTTCTTTTTTAACAGCGTGTAGAAATCAAATAGACACACAAAATATTTTAAGTAACTGTTTTATCCAAACTCAAAAATAAGAGAGAAACAGCCGGTCAAAGTTTATTTAAATTATTTAAATTGTATTTATTTAATTCTAAAGACCGGTTAACACAAGCGAAGAAATGATGACACGAATCGGAAATGCGTCCCAAATAATTTGCGGAAGGCTCTTATCGCTACTACAAACATGGCTACAACTCACGCATCTTTGTGTTCAACAAAACAGAGACAACTTCGAACAATTTCTGTGACTACTTGATAATGACATAACATACTTCCATAGTGACATAACATAACGCCAGGATGGACCTCTAAATTTGATAACATTTAATAAAACTTTGAAAACCTCTTCCTCTTTAATTTTTGTTAATTGACATATTTGTTCGTCTATTTGATTTCTATATACGCTGTTAAAAAAAATAATCAACTTAAAAAGTAGGTACCTGTATAAAGATTGAAGTTCCCCAACTCGAAATATTTTAATTTTTAAAAATTATTTTTTACTTTTTTGTACACATTATTACAAAACCGTGTTTTTTTAGTTTTCAGTACTGGGGATTGGTACTAGTTTAGGTCAAAATTCACTTTTCAAAATTTTACAATATTTTTTCGTTTTGAGGTCCCCCGAATCCAAAAAAAAAAACATATTTTTGGAAAAACTCTGTGCATCTGTTTGTCTATGAGCGCGATACAGGTCAAACGGATGAACGATTTGAAACCAAGTTTTGGGAGGATATTTGGTATGCAAATATGAAAAGCCCTATTGTTTTTGGGGAAAGTCGGCGCATGCTTAGAAGAGATATATGTTATAACGGTGTTTTTTAGATACGGCTTATTATTCTATTTATTTTTTTTTATTTTGTTAAAAAAAATTTTGTCTAAACTTTATAGTTTTGGAAATATTTTGAAAAAAAAAATCAGCTGTTCTTTTGTTTTGTAGATCTGTCAGAAATAAACTAGTTAAGCATCCTTTGATTAATTTTTACATGACGTGGAATGTACGTAACCATGGCAACGAATAGCAAATATCATATTAAATACTAGCCATTACCCGCGTCAGAAATTTTATTTTCTTTATTAATCTATATCGAAATGTCAATATTTTTGAAGTTGGAATGGTCCCGTCGCCCAATTGGCTGGAACTTTGCAATAAACGTACCTTGAGTTGTTTGGAGCAAGTGAATCCCTTTCGACAAACATTGCACACATAAGGTTTCTCTCCCGTATGCGTGCGTGTATGAATAACGAGCTGTCCGGACTGAATGAACGTCTTGCCGCAAACCGTGCATCGATGCGGTCGCTCTCCCGTATGAATTCTCATGTGTCGGTGCAGTTTGCCGCTGTGTTCGAAAGCCCGCGCACACACCTCGCACTTGTACGGTCGTTCCTTTGTATGTATGCGTCGATGGACGCTCAAATTTTCCTTGACTCCGAACTTCTTGTCGCAGAAGTCGCACTGAAACGGCCGTTCGCCCGTATGCGTTCTGTAATGCCGCGATAGACGCGCCGGCACCGCGAAAGTTTTATTGCACACGTTGCATTGGTAAGGATCGGCGGTGGCGCCACCTTTCTGTTGCGCCTGCTGGTGCTGCTGGGGCGGTGGCGGTGCGTGAGTGCGTTGATGCGTCAGCAGAGCGCCGCGACTGGCGAAGTGCTTGTTACACACGAGACATCTGTGGTCGTTGGCGGCGACCGGACCGGTGCCTCCGCCGTCCGGAACGCCGGACGCTGCCGGTAACGGAAGGTCGGGGCTACACACGACGCGACGAACGTCGGCATTGTTATCGCCGCCGCCGCCGCCACCACCGCCGCCTGAAGGAACCGGCTCCGAGAAAAAGCCTACCATTTCCGTAACTTGAGACCAAAGATTTTCTGAAACAAATGAAGGGAAATCATTCACCAATCGATGTAAATAAAATTGTTTAAGACAAAAACGAAATGTTGAATTTGCATGATATTTTTAATATCGAACTGAGAAGTTGAAGGAGGGATTTAAGATTGCGGTAGGTACTTGCTCCGTGAGAAATGCGAATATTCCTGACTTAAAATCTCTGTTTTCTGTTCCGTTTTGCTTCACAAAATTAAAAAGCTTTGTGCACTATTTAGAATTCTGAATTACTTAATTGTAGCTTGTTATTTTACTACTTTGTCTACTGGTCCGAAAATATGTTTTATTATCGTTCTTATAATTTTTTTTTTATTGTAGATTATATAATATATAGGTACGCTTGGCAATTATTACTCATGATGTTATTAATGTCTTGTTTTATATTCGAATTTTTAGTGGTCTATTAAAGCATAATCGCAATAAGTCGCACTTAAGATATCAAAAAAATCTAAACAAAAATAGATTCTATTTTTAACTTTTAGTTAATTGATTAAAATACTAAAAAATACAACATTCTCAGAAGTGACCTTTAAACCTCGTTGCACTTGGGGACCACCAAATGCTTCAAAAAATTAGTTTAGTTTTTTTTCAAAATTAAAATATAACTTTATTTGTATCATAGTTTGAAAAAATCAATATTCGTAAGTTATTTTTAAATAAACAAGACGTAATTAATTGTTATTCACATAAAATAGCTGAATATGTAATAGGTATGTAATATGTATACGCAAATTGGGTGCTTTTGTTAAAAGAATATCCAGGCGCGTTTCCTTATCGAGCATTATAATCTCCAAAGTATCGAGTACAGTGTAATTTGATCTAATTAAATAGTTCACATTCACAAGATTATTCTCAAATTGTTTTTCACATTTCATAATAAATTCCGGTCTTAAAATGGTTTACAAAAAAACTTATATTTATACAACGTACAAAATGTCGGCTATATAACACAGTATCTACGAGTATATAGGTACTTCCTTTTCTATTTTAATATGAACTTGGGTGTAAAAAAATTAAATAGTAGTAAACTCGTCATAAATTTTAAATATTTAAAATGTAAAAACATACTTTATAAAAATGGTAATCGAAAAAGAAAACGAAATTTCTCAGAGTTTTTATAAGTTGGACAGGGTATTGTAGATAACTAATAATTGATATTTTCTATTATTTCTTTTAAAATCGTTTTTATGATTGGTAATAAATGTAATTATCAATATAGATATTGTCATAAAACGAACCGAGCTGTTCTGGAGAAATATCTGAACGATAGTTCATTATGTAACGTCGAATCCAATCCTTTCGATCCATCGAATCTGTTCCATTTCCGGACGATCTGGCTCGGAATTCTGACAAATGTTGAATGTCTAAGGCGGCGGAAGATGTCGAAGGAACCGGAGAACAACGCCCTTTTCCATCGTCCTCCATTATTGCGATTATATATTATTTCGTAACCCTAGTCGTCTTATTTTGTAGGAACTCTTAAATATTTCACTATTTCATATTTTAAATTACGATATGGCCCCGAAAACAAATATGGCTTCAACAATTTTAATTTTGTGCGTTCGCAGTCTAAAGGCACGAAATATTCCCTGAAGTTTTTTTTTTTTTTTTGAGTACAAAAATCTACAACGAAGCTTCTTTTTCTCGATTATTCCGTTAAAAATATTGCAAACTTTTTTTTATCCAAACCCGAATTACGTTGCTTTATTGATCGATGTTTGAATATTATTATGTAATTAACGATAACACGAAATGTCCATCTATCTCTCTAAAATGGCCGCCTAACGTTTTATTAATATAATTATCTCTACTTTTAAATCAGTCGTTTGGATTGCATTACATAAAAATTAAAAAAAGAAAAAACTTATTTATTTTAATTTTTTTAATACTTTTTTGATAACACTATACGAAAATTTGTATTCGTTTCAAATCTACTTCTTTCGTAAAATATTATGATTCAATTTACCAGTCTTACATCAGCCTTCTTGATTCAATTATTGGGAAAATTTTGTTTAAAAATAGGTATTCATTATAATTTTTTTCTTCGTTTGCAACTTTTAAGTCGTATGCAAAAGAAAAATGCTTTCCACAATAATATACTGTTACGTATTTTTTAAAGTGAGTAAATTTAAAAACAAAACCGCAAGAACCAAAACTAAATGGAGCCCCGTTTAGTTATCCATTATTTCATGCAACCGTTTGAAGTTGTGTAATGCATTGTTGTCAACAACGAACCAATCCCCGCACTAAGCGTCCAGCTCTACACATCTCACCCGCGTCTTTAAGCTTTCAAACTAAACGCTTCACCACAGTCGTGCGTTCGAACTCCGTCAAGCGACTGTGCGTGAGTGTGCATTCACGCACTGGAGCTCACGGCGAGTAGCGGTGCGTGAGTCGAGGCGAGCTGCTGCGTGTCCCCACCCCCTCGTTGTTGAGTTGCCACATTTGGACCAACTACAATGCAGAACAAACTGTGCCTGGCCGAAATTCCGAACATTAACGACTTGTGACGACCGACAATTTAGGCCTACGCAATTAATGCGTTTATTGCTGCGTTCTGATTAATATTTATCATTCGCTTTTCATCGATTCATTAAAATTTAACGACATTTTTAAATCTCTTTTGAAATTTACTAGTTCTTATGTTTATGATGGGCCTTGTTTAAGAATAATTTGTTCTGACGAAATGAAACTATTTTTTCCTTATAAATTTATATTCTTATTTAAGGGTTATTTGGGCTTATTATCAATACATATTTTCAATTCATTTAGTGATAATAAATTAAAAACCTTTTTTTCGGATTTGAATTTGGGAACTGGAGGCTTGTAAATAAATGTAAACAGACATTGCTATACAGATTCGGCAATTCTCAACTTCTACAAATCGGGTCGTTTCTATCTTTATGGACGAGTAAAAAAGTTCATACAAACAACATGACAAATGCTTCGTGAGTTAGAAGTTTTTAATCAAACAAAACGTGTTAGATATTAGAAATCTGCAATATAATGCATATTATTTTTTAGACATATTTAGTTTGATATTAATTATAATCTTTCTTGTCCAGGAACAAAGAATCTATTTAGTACGGTTGAAAAAACATCAAAAACAATATTTTTTTATGTGATTAATAACAAAATACGGAACCGATGAACCTTTGTCCGTAATTTCATTTTCTTACAGATTTTTTATGAAACCTATAGAAAAAACATGTTTTCATAATTTCTCTGTACCAACATCACTCGAGAACAGCTTGGTCGATTTTGAATCAACAATGTCTACTGATACTCAAACTTACAGTATATAGGGTATTTTTTGGTTGATTCGGGTTAAAATAACGTTTCTGGTCAAAATAATAACGAAGCCGTACCGATAAAAGGCCGTAGTTTTAAAATAAAAAAATACTGTAGCTTTTATGAATGCAGTTGTCAAGAATTCCAAATTTTTTAGAAATATAACATCGGGTTTACATGAACCTACGAATGAGTTAAAGCGAGAGTCAACACTAGAAAGTTAAGGGCAGAGGACAACAGTAGGTTAATGAGTGACGCATGCGCACAGTGTGTGGAGAAAGTAAAAGAGGGACATCGACCGCGAAGTTCATTGTTGCCGCGACAGAGCATTCAACGCATGCGTATTATGCACCAATGCACTATTGTTATTGTTAAACTATTCAATGAAATTAAAAAAAAAAAAATGACGACGTATTCTGTTACATCAGGCAAAACGATATTTGATTTTTGCATTTAGGTACGGCTTCAAATTATTCGTTGAGGTGCATTTTAATTCAAAACTCACTCATTTATTGATTTTAAAATTGTAGCCGACAAAAAGTTTTCCTGTAAACGAAACGAAAGTATAATCATTTTACTCTACTAAAGTTAAAGCTGTTTTCTGGAAATTTTAATTAAATATTAACTTTGAATATGGAACTTCGTGCCGGTATTTAAAAAAATAAAATAAAATAAAGTTGTTTATATAAATAAAAATGTAATGTTTGAATGTTCACCGATTGCTTTGAAATTTTGACACAGCGCGCGTGTTTTCATATACATATTATATGGATGTCACGCCTGTGACATGTTTTAAAAACAGCGCCATCTGTTGGACGTTAAAGCAACACACGCTATACTAAATATTTTACGGTAACGGAACCGCCACCTGTTGAATACAGCGCCATCTTTTGAACGTTAAATCAACATACGTTATATACTGAATATTTTACGGTAACGGGAGCGCCATCTGTTGAATGTAACAGCAAGACAGGCAAACCAGACTGAATCACTGCAATGCGTGATCAGGTACAGCTAGATAGAAGTAATATCTACAGCTAGATATAGAGGGTTAATAATAAAGTGGTATTTTTACCAGATTTCGGATTAGAATCGTTTGGTGATCAAAAACATAAGCAAATAAAGTAAAACAGTAAATATAAATTTAAAGTCTATATTATCTTATTTTTTAAAGACGATTTTTTACCTATAATAAAAACCAGAATGTCGATAAAAGTAATGCAATCCATGTAAATAAACAACGACAAAAAATTAAGGGGGCGATGACCCGATTATGCACTCTTATATTCACTGAATTTATCAAATATGTTTATCTTATGGTAACATCACAATTCAAATGCATTTTTATTTATTCTTGAATTTTTCCAAAATAACTCCTATAAGGTTATTCACACGTAATTTTAAGTATACTATTTTTTTATTATTCTTTATCTATATATATAAACAAATTTAAGATAATGCATGTGAAGTTCGGTTGTCCAAAATTAAATATTTATTTATTCAGTCATTATTTTAAATTTCTTTATTTAAATTTGACATAACGTTACACTCTGGTCAAAAGGCAAAAACGTATATGTCGAATTTTTTATAAAAAAAAACGATGAATTACGACTAAATTCCTTCAAACAATTTAATAATCCGGTTCCTTATTTCTTCCATGTGACTTTCGAGTTACCTTTGTACATTTTGAATGTAAATATACTCAAAAAACGTTTCTAGTTGATTTAAATTTAAAATGTAGATGCGTATTGATTATTATTAAACCTTTCCCGCTTAGGAGCCACGAGACGTATCGGTGTGATCATATATAGAGGTGGAGGAACCAATTGAATCGGGTTTTATCAAAGTATGTGTGAAATTTCAATATTTTCAATCCGTTGGCACTAATCGACTCCTGTATTTTCAACTTCGTGGCGGTCATGACCAATCAGAAAAAGCTTTATTAATTTGAAGGTAAACGTTTTCAAAGATATCTTTCAAACATATCTTTGAAAATAATGAATTGGCGGATTTAGTACTAAAGATCTTTTTTGTGAGAAATTTAATTCTCTACAAAATGCTGCTATCAAAAATTTCATAAAAAATTCTACCAGCTCTTGTTAGAGTAAAAACGTAGTTTTTTCTGTTAATTAAATGTGAAACAAACTCGATTTTCGCCGTTCACAAGTTTGATCTAGGAAGCTGAAACTTTGGGAGAATTTTTTTTTGGGTCCTGCAATGCTAAACAGCCAATGGGACCCAAAAAAAATAATAAAAAAAAAACATCCTAATAGGCATTGTTTCAATTTCTAGGAGTAAACAATTTTTAATATCCAAATCTGGTTGTAGCTCGAGGTAGTTTTTAATTTCGATCTAATTAAATCTAATTTCGTTATTAACAAAACAAATCAATATTTTTAAACACATCGTTCTAACACTGTACATTAGACGAGGACGTCAATCAACTGTATATAATATATAGTTAAATGTACCTACATAAATTTTGCACGATATCAAGTCCGTTTGCTATAATACAACATTGAATAACTTTGTGTAGGTCAGTGCCTAGGTGTGCGCAACAAGTCGAGTGGGGGCCGTCTCTAACAGGCGTCGCAACAACACTTCCATGTCTATGTGTGTCTATAATTTACATAAAAAAAACTAATTCTGTCTGAACGAAATATCACACGAAATGGCTCAACCCACTGATTTTGTCGAAACTAAAAAAATCTTAAAGTCAAACCCAACTTAGAATTTCACTTAAGAACATTAAAGAAATTAGTGTTCATGATATAAAATTTGGAAAAGTAAATCTTGATCTAAATTCTCTACTTGTGGTGTTGGTAAAATTAATGGTTAACTAATGAAATTACAATTTTGAATAAATGGGACACCAATTTTTGGGTAAGCGAACATTTGCATCTTCAAATAACTTACCAAGAAAACAACCTATTAAACGAAATACATGCGATTTTATCCCGTGACTTGGTGACTATCTGGAACCCAATACGAATTACGTAAAATGTGGTGTAAGAATGGGTCTGCATGGTGGAAGGACGGGTATACTTTATATAACAGCTGCTTATTTCAACCGAAGAATTTTATATAGGTATACGATACTTTTTCCACATTAATTAAGAAGAATTTGTTAACTTGTGTGTGTATTATGCTGTTTTCAGAAAAAATTCTTATTTATTTAAGTGAATATTTCTAAGAGTAAGTACCTTTTTCAAGGTTATTATAAACCGTATTATCGCATTTCAACTATATACATATGTAAATTATTATACTAAGGACCCCGCACCAAATACATGGGAAAATGGCTTTCCGTGAAATTCTTTCTAACTGGGGGGGATGAATCAGTCATCTGATGCTGAAAAAAGTTTCCAATACAACTTGGGTCTGAAAATTCCATTATATACCTATATACTTACATATTATATATCAATATCATATATATCTCCACGGGTGCCTACATAATGCACGTTGTTCGTGAATTGCCACAAAACAGCCGTTTTTGTTAAGCTTATCTGTTAGTACAATTCCGGTCAAGCGAATCGAAACCAAAGGTAGAATGTTTGATATGTAAATAAGAAGAGCCAAAGGGCTCAGTTTTTAGGGAAATATATGCTATAACTTTGTTTAATATCAACTTTGATATTTTTGGAAACATAATACCTATACGGATTTGCATAAAAAAATGTTATGGCACATTGTGTACCAGTAATTAGTTATACTTATACCACAAGTGAAAAACAGTCAAATAATTAACATCTAAATTTTCATGTTTACCTACAGGCAATCAATTAACATAAATACTTCACATATTAAATCGATTGTTTTTTTTTTTAACTATTGAAAAACCATACAAACTTTTTCCACGTAATTAAAAAACAGTACCTACGTATGAAAGGTTTCATTCAAAGAAACAAAAACATCATTTAAACTTAATTTATAAGATTATATAATGCACTTGAAAAAAATATAAAAACATTTTAAGTTTAAATAGACAAGTACTTTTGATAGTAAATAAGACATCTGATTACATAATATTATTATACTTTGTACCATACGTTAATACAAAAATTAACTGGTGTATGTACTATATTAAAATTCGTTCATGTTCTTCACCGATTGCTTTGAAATTTTTACTAAGGCTAGGTTTATATGAGAGGCGTTCAACGCGCGTTAGCCTAACGCGCGTTTACAATTTCTATACAATTGTATATAACTGTTTTAACTGTTTATATGATAACGCGCGTTGGTGGGCCCACCAACGCGCGTTATCATTTTTTTTTTGTTTTTGGCAGCCAGAAAGTCAGATCGAATTGTCATTAACGACTACGAATTTCAGGCTTTAGTTTCTCTAGTGGAAGAAATTCTGTTCGTAATACAGTGTAAACTCGATATAGCGAAATTGAAGGGACCGGGTATTTTATCGCATAGTTTTCATTAAACGGAGAGTAAAAGAAAACAATGTAATTTTACAGATAAGTGGTTTTACTTTTGACTAAACTAAGCGAAAAAATTTTACCTAACAAAATTATAATCTAAAACTTTGTCGATTTTTCTATGCCGGTTTCTCTATTAAACAAACCCTAGCATGTTCATTAACTAGAAACCGCACGCTTCGATTCGATACAATATAACCACCCTTGGTGCAAACGCAATTTAAAAATTATATGACACTCGGCCGTCGTTCCCGAATTTATCTGACAACCCTGATAACTAGTGGATGAACGGACTTCCTGATGGTATTCCCGACCTAAGTTTAATATTAGCACCAAGATGGTTAATCTATTAAAATATCCGTGTACAGTATCATTTGGTACTCTGCAGTTTTGTTTTGAAAAAATGTAATAATTACTTCAGTCTTTCTGACTGCAAGTATGTATATACACTTAAATACATAAACATTATAAAAATACAGTAAACATGTATATTAAGGCTGTCCTTTTGACTATATTTTTGTTTGTCCCATTTTGCATCTTTGTTTACCGTACACGTGCATTTTATAACGCTTGCCAAGGCTAAATTATTTTACTTATACGCAGCGATTTGCACATAATCTGAACCGTCTCGGAACTATTTCATGACCAAATTTAAGCTTTCTCTATTAAAAAACATCTTTTCATTACTTCAACTGGAATGTTATCTTTAGGACTGCATAAGCTGGTGAAGGTCACACAAGACAGGTTCACTCGAGAGAGAGGGGGGGTTGGGGGGTTATAAAAATCATTTTCAAACAAAATTTTTATTTATATTTTCTTTACGATTTCACAGCTTTTCGTGTTTTGAAGTGCTGTAAATAAGCACATTTACTAAGACTTATAATCTTGGTGTTCGCTTTTCCTCCGATCTCGTCCGACATCGGGATCGGGAGAAATACGGATCTAACATAGGTGCAACATTCGCAGGGTTAATTGAATCAATTTGTGATTACGTTAATTTATTTTTCGATTTTGACTTCTAAAAGCGGCTTATTAAATCGTCATGACTCCAGTTTCAGCTAAAATTTTAAAATCAAGATCGAATTTCAAGGAGATATTAAACTGGGCATTAGGTATGTCAATCTTTTCAGAAACGGTCTTCTTATTTTTTTGTTAATGTGCACTCTACCTTGTGTATAAAACTAAAACTGTTTTTTTTTCTAAAAATTTGAAAAGAAATCAGCGTTTCAAACATTCTGAAATCTTTTGAAAGTAATAATTTACCTATAATTGCATTTTAAGTACGTGGGTGCTGCATTATATATTTCGTTGTCTTGCAAACCAAAACACGATTTATTATTATTCTTTTATAAGCATTAAATCTCCACAAATAGATTTCAAAATTACCTACCACACAAAAACAAAAATATCATGAAAATAACGAACAATCATCATAGCGAGAGAGAAAAAAAAACATTAAAAACATGACTATAAAATAGTTGAATGTGTAGTACATAATAAAAGATAATACACAAATACATTTCAACGCTTGTCCTGGTGTATGTGACGATGGTATATATAAAGAGGGCGGCGAGGGGTACAACGGCGGTTGCAACGAGCGTTGTGGAGGCCGAGCACCCGGGTCGCAGCATTTGGAGCGCCGCGGTGCCGTGCGACGTGCGGTCGGGCGTACACGAGCGGCCGCGGTGCTCGGCCGCCACGTGTCTTCGCGCGGCAGTGTCGATCGCCGACCTCGCCAACTCACGCCGGCTTGTGCGAGCGGGCCAACAGAGGACAAAAGTCCGACCCGAGACATTCTCCTGAGGCGAGGGGCGCAGGGAAATCACACATACACACACATACATACGCGCACTCCGTGTTATTTTATTATTCGCCATAATTATTTATAAAATATCAGTGTAAAATGTACTTCAAATGTCAATTTTATAATTTCTATATTGCGTCGTTTTTAAAAGAATCGAAATATTTGCTTATCAGCACCGAAGAGAAAAAAGAACGACCAAACTAGGCGCAAATTGAGAAAATATGGGCGTACACTATAAGTTTGATTTAAAATATAATTTTTAATTGATGAAAAATCAAATTTCAATGCCTGGAACTGCACGGGCAATTATAAATTAAAAATTTACCACATGGAAAAATGTATAGCAAATGTAGTTTTCAAAAAAGGCGTTGTATCAGGAAATGCATTTATATTTTTGTAAGAATGGACCCCAATTAGGTAAGGATACGATGTATGAAATAGCAAATTAAAAAAACAAAAACAAGTAGTGTTTGGAAAACAAGGAATGCTAATCTGAATTCGTTGAAATTAAAAAAAAAGAATGTTACAAAGAACGACAGTTGAAAGTCGTGCACAATAGGAGAGCTGTCATGTCTGAATTACATGTACTGACCTAACGCACAACATTCTATCTTACGCATCATAGATATTCTAATAGATAATGGTTTAATTAAACAAAAATAAACAATAACGCGTCAAAATAACTTACCTTCTTCTCTTGCTTATTACTCAAAACACTTTTTTGGGCACAATCTAAAAAATTGTTTCTGAACGTTCGATGTTTTAAAGTAGCACACGTTTACGTTTTGTTTTTCACAGAAAACATTTGAAGCACTTTATCGCCGTTCACAAGTCAATAAAATCACTATTGAACTATTTAACCGTTTTATCATAATATATTTAAAATAACGTCTTTTTTTAATTTGAAAAATGACACTAGTTCAAAAAGCGGAGCGCAAAGCACAAAACTCCATGATACAGTGTTATACGGTCTGTGTTTACCTCCTACACGGGGGGGACGAACATAGGTCTCGAGTCGAGCCGAACCTTGCCGATGTCTGTGCACGGCGCTCGAGAAGCACGTGGAGGCCGAGCACAACGGACGATGCGCGTGTCTCGGAGAACTCAAGGACATTCGCGTGTGCAGCAAAGGACAAGAAGGACATGTGCATGTATTGTGTGAAGCAGCCTCGTACGAAGCACTGACAGAAAGCATGAATGTATTTGTTTTGTTTGCCATAAACAAGTGAATTAAGTGTGTTGTTGCAGCAGATACCTACTCAACAAATAAAAAGAACAACCCGATATTATAGTGAATACCTACGAGAATATCATGGTATTTTGTATGGCCTGACCGGAAACTTCTAAAACTTTTTAAGATGATTGGACAGAATACAAGTTTTTGTTTTTGTCATTCTTAATTTTTTTAAAGCTTCAATCAAGACATGTTATCTCAAGAAATAAACAAAAAAAATCGATTTAAAAAATTGTATTTACTGTACTCAGGCTCAGCAAAATAATAAGATAGAAAAACAAAGATAAAAATGGCTCGGCATTATTTGAAATAAAAGTATAAAAAATTCCGTTCTCTTAAAAGGAGATAAAGATGTAGGTGAACACTGTTTGTGTAAAGTAATTAGAAAATACAATAAGAATTTTGAGAAGTCTTGCAAAATATAGAGAAAGTGGAAGGAAAGGAGTTTGTATCAAACGTATGCTGTAGTCGAAAACAACATGATGATGATGGTACAATAAAGAACGTTGGATACAATAGAAAAGCATCAGACAGCAGGCTGGATTTCGTAAAGGAAAATTGAAGTTGATAGACATTGAACAAGAAATTTACTCCACGAACAAGAGCTAAAAATGATGTCAATTTATCGATTATTGTACATAGAGAAGACATGGCGTTATCAAGAGACAAGAGCCGATATGCTCTCCAAGATTATGCGTTAATAACTAACAACACTGTAATGCTCTGTTTCTGGTACGACTGTCAACGCCAAAAGTGCTAGATTTCAATCAAGCCTACCATACCCAGGCCAGGGGTCGGCAACTCGTGGTTCGCGAGCCGCTGTAAAGTTGCGGCTCTCCAGTTCCATACGCAAAAAATAATAATTTTATTCTATAAACCCTTAAAGATCGTATAATCGATCCATGATTAAGTACCATGTCTATCTCTCAGTCATTTCCACTCGCGTCTCACCCGTACCGCCCCCGTCGCGACGTGTCGTCCTCGGATATATACCTATATAAGCAAATACTATAATACTGAAACGAAAATGTTTAGTGGCTCTTTAAAAACTGGGAAATTTTTGTAACTTTTGGCTCTTCCGTCTCAAAAGCCGACCCCTGCCCTCGACGAAATTATCAATATAGATATCAACTCAGCACTTGCATTAATATTTTCACCCTTTCGACGTGTCAACATGCAAGTGAAATTCTATTTTCTAGTCTAAATGTCTTTGAAAAATCGTAAAGCTATGGACACTTAATTTCACTGTTTTTCAAAAACATTTAGATTAGAACCTCTTGACAGTGTTAGATAAAAAAAAAATTGGTTGTCTGTAAAGTCGGTTTACGGACGATAGTTTTACGTGATAACGTCATAAAGAAATGATGAACTCTCTGACGTCACGCGAGAAGAGAGAGAAATGCGTACAAGCCGACGCTTGGGCCGATCGTGCCTCTCTATCGCTTATACCGCGCTCTCGCTTGCACGCTCAGGCGGAACGTGACACTTTTTCGTGCGTGCAGCCGGTGTTTCATCAATTTATAAGACGTTATCACGTCAAAAACAAAAACGGGACGTCTGGCAACGTCGATAGATATTGAAACATGTTTTATTGTGTGCCGTTAGCCTTTATACAATTTACTTTTCATCACATAAATTGTTGGAATATTTTTATGCTTCTCTTTGCTTATCAAGTGTAAAATAAACTGATATTTGAATTTTAAATATTCTAAGAACTACACAGTAAACAAAATAAAATGGATCACTTGATTAGAGACAAAAAAATACATTTTGTAAACATCGAAATAATCAAGAGTTATTAACTTCTTGTGATTATTTCCAAATATAGAATCGACTTGAACGATCCATTTTATATTATATTACGATCGGGTAACTAATAAACGGGTAGAGTTATTTGACCAATCTGAATAAAACATTTGCATATTGAAGGACTGTGGAAACATACATTTACATAAAATACAATATATGCATAATATTAATATACATATTGATGTGTTTATCTCCAAAAAAACTAGATAGTATTTAAATTTAAATGGCGTCTACTTAAAAACAAAAATATTATTCCCTTGTTTTTGCAAATTATTTATTACAGCGATTTCAACACAGTTTTAATTAATATACAGCATTTTAACAAAATCTTCAGAAAATAACAATCATATAGGTATATACTTATAGCGTAGTCAATGGCTACAAGGCAGGGATGGATCTAGGACTTATTACAGGTGGGAAGGGATACAATATAATCATAATTATAGCTAGCGACATTCTCATTGACACTTGCCCCCACCAAATAACAAGTTGTAAGAATAAAGTAAAATCACTCTGTTTGTACAGTTGCTTGTGAAAATAATAATAATAAATTGAAAAACTTTGTCGCAGTACCAAACCTTGCCGATAATATTGTATATTTGCTAATATACAGGCAGTGTGTCTTTATTATGTAAACTTAAGTTTTAGGACAAAATTTAACCCCTTAATACATCCCTTAAAATAACAAATTTTTCTTGACTGTAATAATCAATCCAACATCTACATCAAATTAAATACTCCCTTCAATAAGTAAATCCGTTAATTGCCGTATAAAGGCGGCCGTATAGTGAGGTATAGGTGTATTTTTTGTTTACGTACTAACTCTCCAAATGGTGTTCTCAAGGTAAAAAAATTCGTTAAAAATGTGTTTTTCCAGCTCCCACTCAAATTTGTGTAAGAAACATGCTAGATAGAAGAAAATTGCATACCTACCAGTAATTTTGTAACGAATTATTGTTGTAGGTATGCAAAATTTTCCGCTAACAACCCAATGCCTCACCCATGAATCGTGCCCCTGGAATATAATCTGCCGTAACTAAGTTGTAAAATTTTATTACTGAATGCTGATTTATATTTCATAATTAAATGCAAAAAGAGTGAACAATGAAACATAATTTTTATGAGTTAGCTACTTACTGCATTTTGCTTTAATTGTCTATTATTAAAAATTATGACTTTGACATATATATATTAAAGGATATTAAATTCGATTACATACTGATTTGTTTACAACGGCTCTTAATTAAGTACATAAACTTTAAAAAAATAAAAAAAAAACATTTTTATAAAATGTAAAAAAAAAAACTATGAAATTATATTTAAACAGGACAAGAATAATACTCTGATCACGACGAGATATTTAGATACTAAAGATCGAGAACAATTAGTGTTCTGGTCTTTAGATCAAATTGTCGTAAGTTCGATTCCCAGCTTCACTCTTGGTTTTATAAAGTCACATAATTTAATTTGATTTAGACACCAAAGACTTTAAGTAGGCATCTATAATCTACAATAAATAAGATACTCAAGATTAGATGATTATTCCAGAGAAATAATTATTTTTTAATTTCTTTTTCATTTACTTTATAATATTAATAAATCAATACATTTTAAAAACACGTCCGTTTTTTACAGAAAAATAAATGGTCAGCTAAGCCCGATGCCACTTTTCATAAGCCGGAAGAACACATTCCGAGTCGGGTCTTCTAACGACAACGTATGACGTGCGAGACCCACTGAATAGAAAGTCGAATATTTAAAAAATCTGTGCCTAGTTCCCTAGCTACACCCCAGCTAACCACCCCCTTATAGAGGCCATATAGCTAAATATATTACTTGTTTTTTAAATGACACGCAGTTTATTATTTGATTTACAAAATTCATTTTAACGGGATGCGTCACCAAAAAACAATAACATGTTGTGTAATTTGAATATTTGTGAAAATCCTTCTTTGAACTGGTAATACCTATTCACAGTTTACGTAAAAGTGGTTTATATTATTTTTAATAGTAGATATTTTTTATACTCATACAAAATTTATACGAGCAATTTATTTAAGTAAAATGGCGATAGGATAGAAAAAACAAACCATTTCATATTTTTACTTTATTATTTTTGTGTAGTAAATTGGTACTTTCATCAGTTTTCGAATTAGAACATGGGAACTGGGGGTTTGTAATAACCAAATCAAGGAAACAACATATGAACAGCTGCAGTATCTGGATCGCTGCACTAAGAGTTAAGACCTAAAAGCAAAATGATATTTGCCATATGACGAAAAGGATACTGGTGGCACCCAACGAAAATGGAACTGATAGGGAAGGGGGACAAATCGTTTTTGTCCAGAGCACAAATAAATACGTCCCAGATGCCTACAAGGACCATTTAACTAGGTCCAGAACGGTTCTGGACTTTCGTGAGAAGACACTCGGTCCATCTGGTACCCAAATATTATGTTAAAAAAAAGAATCTGCGTCTGAAGTTCTTGCACAGCTCCTCGTTGTATCTTATTGTTAGAGTATGTCTCCGAACAGCCCTGAGACTTTATAGTACCTATCCTTGATGTCCATGCGTGCTTAGCTATTTTCGTTCTTCTATATCAGTGATTCCCAAAGTGGTCTATATCGACCCCCAGGGGTCGACGACAACTTGCAAGGGGTCCATGTCAGCGGGGAAAAAAATTGGGGGTCCATGAAATGAAAATGGGGGTCAACGATAGTGAATCTTCTAACAAATAAAAAAAAAACAAACGACATCGTTAACCGAAGAGATTTAAGATTAAATCTAACTAAATTGATGCCAAATGTTGAAAATTTATCAGGTTCATTTCTCACACTTAAAGCATTTATTTTTTGCTTAGTTATTTTATGTAACAGAAAGTAAATTTTAATTTGATTCGTTTAATTTGAATCTAATTAATAAATGTATAAAACTAAACATTTCACACTACATTTCACTACCGTTATAAATTTAAATCGTTCAAAGTGAGTAGCACTATACCGGTTGTCAAAAATACATTTGAAATTAATGAATTTGCAAAAAATCAATATCAGATAAGCAGGGGGTCTACCCAAAACCGAAAAACATGGCAAGTGGTCTACGAGACAAAAAAGTTTGGGAACCTCTGTTCTATATAGATATTCTGAACTGTATTTTTCTCTTTTATTTAACTTTGGTACATGAAAACTCTCTGAACTGCATTTAGAACGTTTCTCCTATCATATTTTACGATTTGATAAAAGAGTGACTGTCCGTGTTTCCTCCTCATTCAAAATTCTGCGTACACTCTTGGTCAGACCTATTTAATTTAATTTTTGTAAACTATGCTTTTTGAGACGATTTTGAACTCAGCTTACTCGTATAACATTATTCTTATATCTCTCCGGTCCATGGGAAGATATCTTCTCAACAGTTTCTTGCCAAGTTAGCATTCTTCGTCGGATGCAAGCAGTGATGTCTGATCACTCTGATGTCTTGAACCTTCCAGTTTCGGGTGTACAATGTACATAGGCTTACGCTTAACACATGCAGCGGCCAATATATAAGAAGACTTATCGCAGAACTGTGTGCATGGGCCCGTCGGTACATAATAATACACCACAGTGTATGATGGCCATTGACCCAGTCGCATAACCGGCACGTGGAAAGCGCAGAGCAGCCGTTGTGCTCGGCCTCGCTCACAAATTTACGTATGCGTCGGACTGAGAGAACAGTCGGTAGTGCGACGGACAGAGACGCCCATATTATATTGTGTACGGCCACACACACACAAACATATAAACCGATACCACACGCACAAACACATGCACTGTACTGTGTCTGAAGCTTGACCTGACTGTGTCCTATTGATGTGGACCGATCTAGAACTATGCTGTGGAGTAATGCGATCTCATCCCAAGTAGACCTGCCATAATTTTTCGGAAAAACTTTGAAGCTGTGTAAAAAATAACACATTATTTCTCAAGTGAGTTAGATTAACCAAAGGATTAATATGAATAAATAATTAATAATTCAAGAAAATATATTTCTATTCTTCAATATAGGTACAATATACATGTGATCTCCATCCAGTCTCCACAATGAATGTCACACATCCTCAAGGATGCTTCTTATCTTCCCCTGTGATTCCTCTATAATATATGTTATAGTTTATAAACATTAACCAAGTCTTAAAATAACAATATTCTTCTACAACACCACTTCTATCTTGCGTTGTTACAGTCGGTCAGTATA
This sequence comes from Xanthostigma xanthostigma, assembly GCA_963575645.1. Classification (NCBI taxonomy): domain Eukaryota; kingdom Metazoa; phylum Arthropoda; class Insecta; order Raphidioptera; family Raphidiidae; genus Xanthostigma; species Xanthostigma xanthostigma. The sequence goes on along the minus strand of OY754468.1, from coordinate 31,891,837 downwards.
ATGTCGACCAGTGCAGTTGCACTTATAATGTTTAGTTCAAGCATATTTTCTTACAAGTGCGTGAAAGGCTATTGGTTACCAGCTCTTCCTCTCACAAAGCTGCGTCGATTGCCGCAAACCACATCAAAATCGGTTAACTTGTTCACAAGATACAGTGAACGAAAAATTCGTAAGAAAGTGTTTTTTTTTGAGCTCGAAGAACTAAAAAATAAACTTCTTGCTATATTTTATATATTTTTGAGCGTTTTGAACTCGAAAATAACGGGAAGTTTCAGGGATGGCCTGCAGGGTCAAACATCTTTTCAATTTTTTTTTTGATGACGCATCAGTGTCACACGACACCAAATATCCTTATTTCGAATTCTACTTATAAAATCTTTAAAATTCAAATTCCCTATGCCATTCTATCCAGTTATGATTATAGTATTATATATAAGAAAATGTCATTGTTGTGATTCAAATTGTATTCGTTGTTCGTTCATTTATATAATATGTGCATAGATAATAGATATACATACATAAATTTGTCTGTTTGCTGATTATACATATTACTTTGCAAAACAAATTGAAAAAATTATAAGAATAAATTATTGCACGAAACGTTTGAGTACATTATTATTAATATATAGTTCTATACCAGGTTAACAATAGAAGATACATAATATGTTGGGCCTGTCCCGCACTCCCCTAGTACAGTTGGACAGTCACTTTAGCACATCCTTAATACGTAAATACAGTCAGACCCCGCTCATTTTCATGTCGTTGGCATTGTAAATATTTAAAGGCCGCTGCACACGAGGCTGATTTTTCCGCTGGAATCACTGCTAGAACTTGTGTTAGCTGGCGCGCTGATTAAGAGAATGACGTCACTACGGGTGGTCACGAGATGGATTTCAAAGTTAGAACCGGGGCTATTTTTCGTGCTTGTTTTAAGCAAGAACCAATCAGGAAACAGTATATGGTCACGTGAGCGACATGGATAAACGCCCACATACAAATATAGCGTCAGTGTGTGTTCTGTTTAGAGACAACAAACGTTCACTTTTGTTGATACTACGCGCGCATCAAACCCATCTACAAAGCCAGCTTCAATACACGCATCGTTTGAAGCGAACACATAAAAGCCATCAACAAAACCAACGCCATAGCACTCTTGAAACCTAGAAGCCAAATCTATCAATGGATCTAGTGGCAAAACCAGTTTCGTGTAAGACCTTGACAGTTTTATGCTCGTCTTCTAAAACTTTTTCGGGAAGCAACCGATGTTGTTACCATAGAGATAACTAATCTGCGTCTTAATAGTTAACTACCTGTCTGTTCAGAACTCGGGCATAATTACGTTTTTGTCAATAAAATTGAACAACGATAATTGTTAACCTCTAAACTAACAGATAATTTGCTTTGTATATAGTAATATTATATTGACCATAAGTTTCAAAAACACTTCTATATATTTATCTTGTTTAAAGAATATATTATGTATATTTTAGATGTCTGAAAGGTGATCTAATAATATGCTGAATGATGATGAAATAGCTGTATTTACAACATAAAAAATAAGATAATAGCTATAATTGATAAGTTAAATAATGATAATACACAAACAAATTATTCTAAACACTTTAACTTGAGAGAAACGCGAATTCCTCCAGAGCAGTCGGGGTTTGTTTTATGACGTAACTAGCTGTATCCACCCACACGTTGCTGTGACTCAGTTTGGTTTAATGGAAAAGGTACAAACACACGTTTCTATACCTATGTTTAATTTCACAATTCTTGTAGGTATATACAATTTTTTTTTTGTTATTCCATTGACTGTGCAGATATAGAGATTATATTTTGGTTAGCCGATTCTAGAGCACGCAATATATAATTGTCCATGTGGGAAACAAGCCGAGTCTAGATAAAAACAAATCAATTTAATAATGCAATCTGAAACACTGAAAATACTAAGTGACACCAGCTGTCATGAAGCACGCTGTTCGGCATTAGCAATGTTTAGTATTGCGTGTGTTGCTGTTACGTTCAACAGATGGCGCTCCAGTTTCCGTAAAATATTTAGTATAGCGTGTATTGCTTTATCGTCCAACAGATACCTAAATAAAATCACGCGCGTATTGAAATGCAAAGTTGTGTCAAAATTTCAAAGGAATCGGTGAAGAATTTTCGGAGATATAAGATTTTGAACAAACGAAAATTTACATTTTTAATACTACCCAGGCCCGAACTCGCCGCCATTTTGCCACCGGCCTAAGATCTCTGTCCAATTTTCTTTTTTAGAATACAAAATTTGTATAAATTTTATACTTAGGTAGGTATAGATTTTTTATTTTTTTGCCGGTCGTTCGGAATCTTCCCACCGAATATTTGTCCGAGCCAGATCCTATATTTACGAATTATCGCTTTTCAAAATAAGTATGTATTGAACTGGCCTGAATGTATGTTAATTAATTATTTTATATACCAATATGGCATGTCATATATTTCGGAATAGTTTGTTTGTTTTTTGAATTTTGTATTTACAATCATCAGTCATATAACTAGCAGCCCGGTCCGGCTTCGCCCGGATTTATAGATATGGAGACATATTAAGCTGTCGCGAAATTTTTAAATGAAATATAGTCGTATTTACCCAATGTTGCCTGGAAATAACAGCCCCCTGTTATGGCTGCATCGGTAATATATAATCACAGGCGCGGGAAAGGAGGGGATATCGGTCTTGACAACACGTTAATACGATTTTATACGTACCTATATAGAAGCATACGCTAAAAAAATTTAATTAAATTTATGAATTTTGCGATAAAAAACATAGCCTATAGCACTTCTGGAATCAAGAAACATTTCAAAAAAATTTCATAAAAAATATTTTTTTAGCTAAATTCGTTCAAACAGATAAGTATATACAAATAGGGTTGTTGCACGCATTCTGCTTTAGCCGGACATATTTCGCTTGTTACGGTCGTGTCCAAGGGCGTAAATATGAGGGAGGGGTAAAGGGGGTCATAATAATAAAAAAATAAAAACTGAAAATCATATTTCCTTTGTTACGGTCGTGTCCAAGGGCGTAAATATGAGGGGGTGGGGTAAAGAGGGTCATAATAATAAAAAAGTATACCTGAAAATAATACGAATAACTGACCTGAAAATAAAATTTAGAAATACTGTTTGAAAAGGAATTTGTAAAATTAGTTTGGAAATTAATATTTTGCTTGACACCTCCCCCCTTCCCCCAGAAAAAAAATCTCTGCCCTTGGTCGTGTCCGACTAAATATTTACAAGTTCAGCTTTTTGAAAATGAAATTTCGATAGGGAATTATCACAGGTAATTACTGTCAAAAAATGTTACCATCTTAATTAATTAGAGGTGGTATTAAGGGATATCTCACTGTATAAAATGTTGTCAAATGATGTACCTACTGCAACTATTTGATTGGATGAATGTTAATGGACAAAGATACATCAAACCCGTTCTCTACCCCTTTTTTAAATCGGAAAGGAGTACATATTTAAATTTGTCATATGCATACATAACCTATGTATAAATATATACGCTGTGTGACTACGTGCAATTTTTTATTTTCAAATTTTTGACAGTTTTTTATGTATTATTTGATTAAAATTTATATAATGTTCTAAGTTTAGAGTTGACTGACGTATTCATATACAGGGTGTTTGGCACATGAACCGACACAATTTTTTGGGAGGTTCTCGTGGTCATTGTGATCATTTTAACGCCAATGACTTTTGCCCTAAGTGTCATGGTTATCAAGATACGATTTTTTTTAGTTATTTTCGAAAATTGGCCTAAAAATTGCCTTCAAAAAATCGTAACCTGTTTGTTTTTAAAACTAGAGACACGAAAATACATTTATTGAGTTCTCGAATGACTCCTTGTTCTAAATGAATCATAATTTTATGCAAATAGTATCAGGAAAAAGACCCTATGGACTTTTAAAGGTCCTGTATTAATAAAAACCAGTAGAAAAAAATAATTTAAAAATCATTTTAAAAAAAAATTAACGGGTATTTAGAAATTAGTTTTGTTTAGAAAAATACTCCACTTTATCCTCTTTTCAACGATATGCCACATGTCATATTTATCATTCAGAATGTAGCCAAATTAAACATTACCAGTTGCAAGAGTCAACTCGTGCGCCAAAAAATATCAAGTATACGCAACGGAGGTACCCAGCAGAGAAAATTTAATAGAAAGAATAGATGCTGCATTTGAAATAATGAAAAGGGAAATGCTTTTGAGAACAACAACTGTTGAAATTAAAAATAGGTGTCGTGCTTGTATCCAATGTGGAGGGGCACAATTTGAGCAAATTTTGTAATCATTGTCTACCTGTTTAACAGTCAATATCGTTTAATGAAAAGTGAAACAAGACTTGTTATTTACATCCTAGATCCATAACGGCTGGCTATCCTGACTTGATATTTTTTGGCGCACGAGTTGACTCTTGCAAACTGGTAATGTTTAATTTGGCTACATTCTGAATGATAAATATGACATGTGGCATATCGCTGAAAAGAGGATAAAGTGGAGTATTTTTCTAAACAAAACTAATTTCTAAATACCCGTTAATTTTTTTTTTAAATGATTTTTAAATTATTTTTTTCTACAGGTTTTTATTAATACAGGACCTTTAAAAGTCCATAGGGTCTTTTTCCTGATACTATTTGCATAAAATTATGATTCATTTAGAACAAGGAGTCATTCGAGAACTCAATAAATGTATTTTCGTGTCTCTAGTTTTAAAAACAAACAGGTTACGATTTTTTGAAGGCAATTTTTAGGCCAATTTTCGAAAATAACTAAAAAAAATCCTATCTCGATAACCATGACACTTAGGGCAAAAGTCATTGGGGTTAAAATGATCACAAGGACCACGAGAACCCCCCAAAAAATTGTGTCGGTTCATGTGCCAAACACCCTGTATAGACGATCAAGAAATTATACAATCACGGATTTACAAATTAATGCGTCCCATATCTTATTTATTATATTAGGTACGATTTTGGCGAATTTTTAAACGCACGAAACTGTGTATTGCTATAGGACAGTTAAAGAAGTGATTTCCCTTTGAATATACCTCACGAACAATTAAACAAATTATTCATTATAAACAAAATTGTATTTTTTTCGCATCAACAGCACTCCGTTATTGTTTTTTGAGGAACTCACACATACCCCTTTCCGCTTTACTGCGCAACAAAAACACCATCGCATAAACAACACCCCGTTATCGTTTTATATTATTTAACTGTTCTATGGAAATAGGCAGTCGGTACGTCTAAAATTTCACTTATATAAGTTATAATAATCGCAGGTATCTATTCAGTAGAATTTAACCTAGTTTTTTCACGAAAAAAAATATTTTTGGTTCTTACACTTTTTACCTTGAATTAACATTTTCGTGTAACAGCTATTAAAACAGAAAATCCTATATTTTTTCTTTGTTTTTTTGGTGGCTGTGAACTGATGAATTGTGGTAATGAAACTTTTTTATACGCACGGTAAAGTGAATTGAACCCATGTTTTCGATTATTTCTCTCGAAAAAATCAATGAAATAATTAATTAACTGCTTAGTATATTTTGTATGTCAGGTTAGTGGAACACTTTGTATGTTGTCCAAATCTTTGAAAAAAATATTGAACGTAGGTACCTGTGCGCCACTTTCTAACCGTATGTAATTTAACATCAATATTTAAACATGCACATATCTAGATGTGCAATTTTAATAAATAATAAAAATATAATTTTGGTATGCAAAATTAAATTATTGCATTATAGAGATCATATTTTATTTTTCATTAAATTTGCATACCTGTAACGTGCACAGAATAAAACATTTTTATTTAATAAATAGGTACATACTTATATAAATTACAAACCTTTTCTATACCTATATTATATATTTTATATAATACAAATATCGAGACTGCAGATAGTGATCAGTGATAGGTTAATTAAAAAACAAAATTCTAGAAATTTAAACATGTTTTGTTTGTTGGTTTTCAAACATGAATAAAACACAAATATATTTATATATCTAATCTCCTAAATCAAAACAAATAACATTAAATAAATAAACAAATTATACTTATGCATTGTTTTTTTTATCAAGCGAGATAATATAATATATAGGAAAACAATACAATTGACGTGGTTTATTTTAACAGCAATCATTTATTTTATGCCACAAAAATAGTTGAGAATGATTTATTTTTAAAACCATTTTTGATGTATAACCCTTTACAACCGGCGAAAACTTTTTTGTTTTTAATTATTTAGAGACCAAAGAGCCTAAAAATTGAGTACCCCTGCTTAACTGTGAAAATAACTCGCTCGAAATAACAGTGCGAAACCGGTTGGGTTCACAAAAAATAATCTACATAGGTATTTCGCAGCAAAAAAAAATTGTCAATAATCACCTCTGTATATAATCGGTTGTAAAGGAATAAACATTTGGCGCCCCCCTAAATTTCTTTCATAATGATTTGTTGAATGTCACTGAAGTTTTTTTTTTGTAGAAGTGACGTTTGTAGCCGGCATTTTTAACATCCCTGTGACTCCTATCGTATCTAGAGCTCACTATAATATTCTAACTACTCTTGGTCAGCAACCAGCTGCAAATTTTTTTAAGGTAGCTGTCATCGTATTCCAATCTAAATGTTTACACATCTCTTCTGTTACCTTAAATACTAGAGTAAAATAAATTGTAGTATTAATGTTAACCATTGATTTTAAATTTAAAATGTTATACCGTTATACGTCACAATAGTTTGATTTTAGGAGCTTAATATTTTTAATTAATACATTTCCAAAACAAAAATTTATAATACTTACTAAATTGGAAGATTTTTTAGATTTTTTTCTCAGTCAGATTCATTATTTCTGTGTGTAAATTTGTTTTTCTGCAAAAGATTAATAAGATATAGGTATCTTTTTACCGACCTACATTTAGCCGAAATAAAAACCTGTACTCCCACCACCCACAACTTGTTAAGACCCGCTCTTCCACCATCAATATTAATGAAAGCTGTGGTCAGTGATATAAACGGAGATTTTTTCTTAAACAAGCAATAGAGTCGACTGTTAAGCAAAATAAGGATTATTTATCAAATTTCAGCCTGTCTGTAATTTTTTACTTTACAATCTACGATTTTTCGTGGAATTGTTTTGACAAAAATTTTAATTTTTGATACTATATAAAAAAACTAGCGATCCCGTCCGGTTTCACCCGGGTGTAAAAGAACGAATGGGGAAGGAAGGAACATGAGTACACACATTCATCTTAGTTTACCGAGATGAATGCTGTGTCCAAATTTCATGATGATCGGATTTACCGTTCAAAAGTTTTTGTCGATAAAAAGCAGTATTTATACTTTTTTTAACTAATAATTTTTTTTTAATTAATTAAATAAAATTTAAATAAATTTAAATGGAAGTCTTAGAAGAAAGCAATGTAGAAAATAAAAAAAAAATAAAAATATATTCGCCCAGCGTGGGGCTCGAACCCACGACCCTGATATTGACATTTGACAGTCGCATGCTCTACCAATTGAGCCACCTGGAGTCGTGTCCTTACTACGCTAATATTATGAGTATATCTAGTTAGTGCAATGCACATGAATAGAAGCTTATTAAACGCTTTATATTAGCTTGGGTTGTAAATATGTATGTATGTAACTAACTATGTATGTATGTCCGTAACGGAATCTTTGAGCATAATTTTCACCAATTTCCCGAAGTCTGATTAATTTGAAACTTTGCATACGTATCAAGGACCGATGACAATGCAATAATTTGATAACAGTTTCCCATTATCCTTATTAGGACCCCCAGGATTAATAAATTCTTTTATAGATCCTCTGTAGTAAACGCTTTATTTTCACCAATTTCCCGAAGTCTGATTAATTTGAAACTTTGCATACGTATCAAGGACCGATGACAATGCAATAATTTGATAACAGTTTCCCATTATCCTTATTATTAAACGCTTTATATTAGTTTGGGTTGTAACTATGTATGTATGTCCGTAACGGAATCTTTGAGCATAATTTTCACCAATTTCCCGAAGTCTGATTAATTTGAAACTTTGCATACGTATCAAGGACCGATGACAATGCAATAATTTGATAACAGTTTCCCATTATCCTTATTAGGACCCCCAGGATTAATAAATTCTTTTATAGATCCTCAAACTAAAAAGTGAAAAATAAAATATAGTTTAAAAAAAACTAAAAAACACGCTTTATATCGGACTAAAAAGTAAAAAATAATTGTTTTAAAATAAGCTTAAAAAGCGTTGGGCGCTCGATGTACGAAAATGTGGAACAAAGCGCCCCACGCTTTTTAAGCTTATTTTAAAACAATTATTTTTTACTTTTTAGTCCGATATAAAGCGTGTTTTTTAGTTTTTTTTAAACTATATTTTTTTTGAGATACATTTTGCAACATTTTTCATTCATGCTCCGCTCCTAATAGTCGTAGCGTAATATTATATAGCCTATAGCCTTCCTCGATAAATGGGCTATCCAACAATTTTTTTTTTTCATTTTGAACCAGTAGTTCCTGAGATTAGCGCGTTCAAACAAACAAACAAACTCTTCAGCTTTATATATTAGTATAGATTATCCGAGTATGTCAACTATTCTAAACTGAAATGTCAAAATAAAGGGGGTGAGGCAGTGCCTCCCACTTTGCTGCCCCTTAAACTTGAATATGGAAACATAATTACTTAAATATTAATATAGAGTAATGTTTAAATGTTTAATCTTTATTTCTACTAGAAAAATTGAAAAATATATATTCACAAAAAAAAATATCAAAATTGTAGATACCTACTTATCTTTTAATAAGATTTATCAATACTTAACCTAACATTTTTATTTTCAAACTGTATTTTTGATGAAACCTTAGTTGGACTTAAGTAATAAATTATTTGTGTTTGATTTAAACACAAAATATTTTTTTGCGTCATAAATTCACTCATAAATGATCTACACATTTCAATTTGCAATAAGTTGATTAAATATTTATAACTCAAATTAATTTTTTTTAAATAGGTACGCTGCACATTAGAATGACGATTGTTAAACTGTATTCTTTTAAAAATTATTAAAGAAAAAGGGAGTTTTTGAAAACTTTAAATAACCGAAGCTTTATTCACGGGAAAGTTCATCTAAGCCGGTTCCTGCATGCCTAATCGGGAATACAAATACGTGTCTGTTTCAACAATACAATTTTCTTTAAAATCGATAAATAGATTCGTTCAACTCTGTATTAGAAAGGGACAGACATACGGAGGTCGTGTTGCTTCAAACAGGGAACGATATCCGTCAATGTGGCGAGAGGGAAAGTGAGTGTCGAACATAACCGAAGCGTTACGAATCGAATCGAGCCATGACCAATCTCAACGCGCGTCTTGTTGTTGCGCCGACGACCAGCGAGTTAAGTGAACAAATGACGTTAGACAAGAGACGAACGACTAACGAGTGCTATGAGCGCGCTTCTATATTTGAACTCTCACGCACCGCGATGCGATCATGTTTAAAATATCTATTTTATCTATTGTTGATATGGTATTTACATTTTATGCATGTATTGTCATCAGTTGCTTTAATTAGATACTTAAAATCGTTGGCAAGTGATAAATATTTAAACCACTGTACTCAAAATTTTGTGAGAATATAGCCGTGATTTTATTTCCTCATGTCTTAATAATTACAGTAGCTATTACTCGCGGCTTCGCTCACGATTGAGACGAAACACGGATGCATTCCCGTTATTTGGCATAGTTACTCCTTTGTCGACGTAAACCCCCCTAATAAATTTCAAAATTGATGACAATCACGTGATCAACGTCCTGATAAACATTCAAATAACACCAATGTTGATTCTTTGACTATTTAATAATAATAATAAGTTTATTAATGCTAAGACTTCAATAAGTATGCACAAGTCATAATAAATTTACCCCTTTTCTCCCTCTGAAGGGCTTGTTTTTGAAAAACTTGTTGACAAGAGATAGGTAATCCTGCGAATTTTCGAAATGATACATCTATCTTATATATGATTTCTCCATGCAAATTTTGGACCCCCGTTACACGCTTTTAGGTGTTGAATTTTCAAAAATTTGTTCTTTGCGGATGCCTATACGTCATAACTGTGTGCCAATTAATTTAGGCCCAATTCGTCCAGTGGTTTGAGCTGTGCGTTGATAGGTCAGTCAGTCAGTCACGGTTTCCTTTTATACCTCTATTTAGAAGATAAGATCATTTTGAACTGAAACTTAACTATGTTATAGTCTTTGTTTTTGTAACTTTTCCTTGTGTGACAAATTAATAAACTGAGTTTCTGATACGACTTTCTAGATTTAAGAATGTCATTTGTTTTCAATTAGATGGACATCTTCATTTATTTGAAAACAAATGACATACTTAATACTATATATTTAAAGCTGAGAGTAGTATCAAATCACAAGCAATACTATTAGTTACTAGCCGCTACCCGCTGAGATAAAACGCGGCAGCGACAGCAAGAGCGAACTGAAGCGAAAAATAACCACTGGATAAAAATGCACTTAACTATTATAGTGTATATTTAAATGTGTGTGTATGTTTTTGGGAGAGTTCAACAACCGTCAGTATAAAGAAGACACGTGGACGACCTACAATACCGGCCGGCACCTTACGCAATATTGCTCGGTGATGTGCTGCAATCCCCACTCAAGTTACGCACTTATGCGAGCGTTGAAGTCACCACCGCGTCGTCAACGCACACATTGCATCTCGCTTGCACCGACGACGTTGCGGTTTGACGGATGCATAAAAGAGAAACTATTCCCCTTCCACTCGGAAAGAAAATACATATATTATCGTTATCGGGCACCAATCGAATAGCATGTAATGTTTTTCTCAAATTCGTTTTAAAATTAATTGAACAATCTGAGGTTGACGACTCCTTTTTCGATTTGAAAAGGTTGTATTATCTTTCTCTATACTTGTGAGTTTCATAATATGATAATGCACATTTATATAGGTATTTGTACAGATTAAATCATTAAATAGGTATAATATCATGATATTCATTATTAATCTGACGTGAAATGTTAGCCTGCCAGATTTACAAATAAAATAAAAATAAAATAATTATAACAGGATGAGTTAACAGTTTCCCGTTTTCAGCGAAATTATTATTATAGGCCTTTAAGGTCACTGTTTCATCCATTAACAAAATATTAAATTTAAAATAAACTATTTTTAACTTCCCGCTTTAAAAAAAAAAAAAAAAAAATTTTTCAAAAATCGGGAAGTTATTGGTTTCACCCCGATTTTCGAAAATCGAGTTTTCGCCAGATCTCGACGTTTTGAGGTCCTAGGAAGCTATTGAAACTATTTTGGCGATGATGTCCGTAGGGCTGTGTGTGTGTGTGTGTGTGTATGTATGTAAACATTTTATATCTTTTGAACAGAGTGTCCGACTGAAACGCGGTTTGCGGCATCTGACGTGAACTTGATGAACTTAGACTTCCTGAAAATTTGAAACGATTCGGCCCCAAAAAATTTGAGAAATCTTAAAAAAACAAGTTTCAAAAATTTTTAAAAATTTGTTTTTGTAAAATATTTCTAAACTACTAAACCGAATAATTCCAAAATCTAATCAGCTCTTCTCCTTAACAAACTGCGTCGATTTCCGCAAACCGCATCAAAATCGGTTCATTTGTTCACGAGATACCGTGAACGAAAAAATCGTAAAAAAGTGTTTTTTTAAAATGACTTAAAATTGTTATCAGATCGATTTTTTTGTAATAAATTACTTTCTTAGGCTAAAAAAACTGCGTCGATTGCCGCAAACCAGATCAAAATGGTTCATTTGTTCATGAGATATCGTGAACAGTGTGTTTTTTTTTTGAGCTCGAAGAGCTAAAAAATAAACTGCTTACTATATTTTATATATTTTTGAGCGTTTTGAACTCGAAAATAGCGGGAAGTTACAGGGATGGCCTGCAGGGTCAAACTTCTTTTCAATTTTTTTTTGCGTTCGTGCAGTGATTAAATAGAAAACGATTTTTTAACGCGGTTCCATCCAAGTCACAAATTTCATTGAGTTTTTTCAACAATTAGAACGGGAAATTTAGAAATTTAAAGTTTTGTTCAGAATGTTCACAGAATAGTATACATAGGCTTAGTGGCATTTTGAAGGAAGTTCAAATGTTTTTAAATTAATTTACACACGTATTAAATTAAAAAAAATGTCCTTTGGTTATTTTGAGAGTGAAATAAGAAAATTTCCATCAATTCACTTGAAAGTTTAATGGGAGATGTTTTTAATATAATAGTGATAATATTAAATCATGTTTAGGTATAGATAAAAATGTAAAAATATTTTAACTTTGTGAATAAAAACATACATTTTTTGCATTGATATTCACTTTGCGACCAACAGTTTAATTTAAATTTAGAAGAACCGACTATATTTTATCAATAGACAATCATTTTTCCACTTTGTGACCTCGCGGCTGTCAAGAATCTATATACTCTGCTCATTCTTTCTCTCGTCCACGTTTTTTCTCCATCAGTTACCGATCATAGACATTTACTTTCACTAATTAATGTTAAGAGAACATAAAAGTTACGTAAGAAGCGACCTTGACTTATCCATAACTTCGATCACGACAGTATGACCTTGAAACATAGTGCATTAGTACCATTCTAACCATCACCTGTCAGTTAATATTAATATGCTTGTATCTTAGAATAAAAACTTCTGTTTAATGAATGTTCACTCTTCTGTATGAACCTTAGGGCGTCAACCTCGTTAGGTTTTTCTCTATTTATTGTATTTTAACATTGAAACGATCTAAAATTTATTAACTACTAGCAATCCGGTCCGACTTCGCCCGTATTTGTGGATTACCTATTAAACATTGACATTATTATGAGATATCGGACTTTTTTTAGAGAATTAAGTATAGCGGACTCGGTAAAACAAAGATACACAAAAAACTAAACACATGCGTTGTTTTTACGTCGTATTGTTTATCTATGAACACATGTGCCGTGCAAATTAATTATAGCTATCAGATTTGCTTTTGAACTAATAGCTTTGAGCAAATTTCTAACAAATATCGCTATTTGGTACTAAATCAGGAACTCTTTAATCAGGAGATCTAGCTTCCTATACCTGCTGTGTTTCGAAATGAACCAGTTTCTAGCGCTGCTATCACTACCTGGGAAAACTTCGGTTCTTTCCACCTGTGTGCATTACCCAGTAGCTGACGCGATATTATTTCATGCGACAGATATCGGTCCACCGCTACGCTCGAGCTGGTTCTTCTTATTATGACTTCGTGGTTTACGCATTGTCAGAGAAGAGAGACTGTATAGAAGTTTATTTCTAATGGAACAGTGTGGCCGGAAATTTTAGTTTGTCTTGTTTCTGTTAAATGACAGAACGATTGAGGTTTAGTGTCGGTGTACAGATGTCGCTATTTGGTACTAAAACTGTTGTGTGTTTGCTTCTGTGTTTACATTGTATTTTGTTTGTCTATGAAACACATGTGACGTAGATTTAATAATACCACATTTGGTTCTGAACTAATAGCTTTGAGCAAATTGCGAGTTCTAACAGATATAGATGTCGCTATTTGGTACTAACAAAGTTTTGTTTATTTGTTTCATATGTAAATTTGCTCAAACAGGTTTTTTGAGAAAGTACCGTAATTTTGTACAAAACATTTAATAAAAACTATCCTATAGCCTAAGTTGTAGCAAGCAAGACACACTTACAAAATTTCAATAAAATCTGTTCAGTGGTTTCGGATATTAGCGCGGCCAAAATTGTGACACGGGAATTTTATATAATATATAGATAGTATTCGAATGATCTTAATTGTTAAGCGTCTATATCTATTGTTTCTTCTCGAATTCTGCTTTAAACCTAGGGTGTCATGGTGTAACCACAAAACAATTCCAATCATTGCCCAGCTATTTACAGAGTTAAATTTAAATTGGAAGGACAAAACAGCTAATATTTTTAAGACGTTTTTCTGCATCTAAATAAGCAGGAGTTCGCGTCAGAGGCGCAGACCCCGAAAAGCACAATAGGCAATGCGATAGGTAATATTGAATAAATAATTTTATCAAGCAAAGAATTTTTGAGTGTGCGACATCTTGCCCTGGATGCTTTTGCTTCTAACTATACGACATTGATGACGATATTTCAATATCGAGATTTGTGATTCTTGTGCATTTTACCACGTTTTTATTGATTCGCTTTCTTGTCTGCCTATCTGTCTGTTTTTTTACTCGTAATTATTTTTTGTGATATCGGGAACATATTAATTATGTAACAGATTTACGTAAATTGCAAATTTGCATGTTCCTGATTATTAAGTTAGAGCTTTTATGAAAAAAGATTCTCAGCTGACAAATTAGAATTCCATGTCCAGGGAGAGGGAGTTCCTATAGTGGCGTCTTTGAAGTTTGGGTGGCCCTGGGTGAATTATAGCGGAGCTCCTCTAAGGAATTTATTAAAACCAAGCATCAAAGTACGACGAATCAATCAAGATTAAATTCATTATCTTTATTGAATATCTATAGGTAGGTACTCATCGTCATTGAAAAATATAAATTAGTTTTTTAAGTTTTTTTTTTTATAGATTTTATTTAATAAGCGATATCTACCTATAAATAAATTTTGCATTCTATTTATTTTAAATCATCATAAAAAATTAGTTCAAAACTTGGGTTATTTGCGCTGGGCTGGGGCCTCAGGGCTAGAGTTGGGGAATAAATAACTTTATGATAAAAAAAATCACTGTGACCAGCCGTCTAAAATGATCACTGTGATCTGACAAGATGTAACTACGTTCCAAAGTAACGCATGTTGTTCTATGTTACCGCAATCACGACGCTCGCTCTAACCGAGTAGCTAACGTCCGACCGAGTGTTTGCTCGGTCGGGATCGACGTGACAAAGTCACGATGATTTTTCACTGTGATTTTTGTGTAACCGGAATAACAGTCACTGTGATCACATAGACGTAGAACGTAAGAATTTTATTAAGGGGAGTGGATCAATAACAAAAACAACAGAATATTTAAAAAAATCTTCTGAAAATCGTTTTTTCTAACGGCGATGGCAACGGTAGCGTTTGTAGTAGCGGCGATAGCGGCGGTAACGTCTGCTGCTATAACTATAACATAATAGTAACGACTTTTCCCATGTCTACCCAGGACGAGTGTTGGCTCCTAAACCTAGGCTTGCTAGGTCCACCCTTAAAGGCGATACTGGGGGTTCCAAATTAACCAGTGTCAAAATTTCTACCGCCCGTTCCGACTATTATTAGTGTTGTATGTCTCGGACGCTGATGACCTTTGTTGTAGATGCGATGTCATTCGTCCAATCATAACGACGCATAGTGGATTTACAACTTTCAATTATAATTTTATATTCTAAATGAAATATTGAGCAGTTCTTGTACGAATTATGTTATATCTCCGTACATATTGGGTAAGCGTACATATATATAGATAGGCGGGAGATTATAGTTGCGCAAGACGACGCCGCCGTGGCAGTTCCACCCGCGAGGTCATCAGCCTCGTTCCCTCAAGCCCCAGCTTACACGTGCCTTTCTAAGGATGTAGCGCCCGTCCCGTGCATCAAAAGGCGAATTATTGAAAGTTCATATTGTTACACGCTTCCCGTTGCGAAGACAAAGGATTTCGGGAGACACCAATCGGTTCGATATTCTAACAATGGCACACAGATTGTTGTGGAACAACAATCGTCTTATTGTTTAAACAATGATACGCAGATTGTTGTGGGGCAACAACAATCGGCTTGTTGTTCTAACAATATGCGTAGGTAAAAAGGGCTTTGTTGATAAATTCCAGACAACAATGAATGCAAGAAAAGAAAGAACGATCCAGAGCATATATAAACCACGGAATAGCTCAGTAGGCAGGTAATCATACAGTGTGTTTCATCGAGTTAACAATCGACAAAAAAGTGCGTGAAATAAATAGTTTAACATAAATAATGTCTTGTATATAGTTAATAAATAAGTGTGCTAAATAAATTTTGGTGTGTTCCTGTCTTGTAAATATTTCGTGTACATAAACAGTGACTTTGTATTCTTCATTACTTATTCTTTTATTTTATCAGTTAGAATTGTTGTTTTGTTTCTGTTACGTTATAAAGAAGTACTTTTCGTTTGTTTGTTTATTTGTTTTGTTAACGTTTTACTATTGTAAATAAATCTTTTCCACCACGAACAAGAACAGTTTTGTTACAATATATAAATTTCATAAATAGGTTCAGTTGAACTCGTGGATTTTTCATCATCATCTGTTTTCAACTCATTTTACTCCACGTACAACGTCGATCTGGTCTCAGGGAATACCTATCGGGACTTTTCCCGGTGGGCTACAGGTCCAGTCCGGTCCGACCGTCCGGATTTTTTTCTTTTTATACACGATCTTGTAGAGGCGTTTGACAAATTATCTCAGACACACCCTGCTCACGTATTTTCAAGTTTTGAACGAAAAGTGAAACATGGCTACGGACGAAAACCAATAAGCATAGCAAACTCAATTCAATTTACGAGTGATTTAATTTGTGAGTGAATATTTCCCAAAAAAGTGAGAGTGGTAAAAAGACATTAAAAGAAGTTTTACTTCAACCGCGCATAAAGGTTATAGGCGTACTACTCATTTGTTTTTATTTCTAAGGTATCCTAGACCATTAATGAATTCTAAATCTATACTAATATTATAACGCGAGAGTGCGAATTTTGTGAATTTGTGTGGAGTAATCTCCGAAACTACTCATCTGATTTTAAATTTTTTTCACCAATATTTAGAATGAACCTTCAAGATGGACATTGGACATAGGCTCTATATTATCGCGTTAAAATAAACTCGTTTTTCGTTGAGATCAAAACGGAGGAAATTTACAAATTCGTGCAAACCGGACCGGGCCACTGGATGTGTATATAAATTATAAATAAATACATCAATATATCGACATGTTAGACGAAATCTAATTTATTCCTTATTGGAAAATGAAAACAAAATTAATAATTCTGTTCTATACCTATCGCATTAATAGGTCTGCTCCAAGCTGTATGAGAACGATAACAGAACCGCAAGACTGTCTAGCGCAGTAGCTCAAAAATCGATACAAACAGTTTCGTTTTAGTTACTGCACAAGACGGTGACGGTTCTGTTACCGTTCTCAGACAGCTTGGAGCAGAGCTAATGTAAAATAAATATAGTTTAAAAAAAACTAAAAAACACGCTTTATATCGAACTAAAAAGTAAAAATGTTTTTTTTAAAATAAGCTTAAAACAATAATGAAAAAAAAATACAAGTATTATTGTGAAAAAAGCGTGGGGCGCTTTGTTCCACATTTTCGTACATCGAGCGCCCCACGTTTTTTTCACAATAATACTTGTATTTTTTATTCATTATTGTTTTAAGCTTATTTTAAAAAAATATTTTTTACTTTTTAGTTCGATATAAAGCGTGTTTTTTAGTTTTTTAAAAACTATATTTAGTTTCCACTTTTTAGTTCGATTTATTGTCAAAAATTTGCCGAAAAAAAACAATTTTTTTTTCAGCGTGGACGGGATTAGAACCCACGACCCGTGATTCCGAGAGTTGACGTCAGCGAAGACCCGTGCCTTAGACCGCACGGCTAACCAATGTAGTTACAGTGCTGGCATATTATACTACAGTAATAAAACATTTGCTGTAGTCCAAACGAAGGTTACAAACAAACAAACATACATACATACAAAAATTACAAGTGAAGTTAATATAAAGCGTGTAAAAATGTCCAAAACTTCCTCATCCCTTTAAAATGCATCTCACAATGCAAGTCCGGTTGTGTGCGTTACACGCACACAAGCCGGTGAATTTGGTGAATGCGATAAAGTTTATGTCATAGTCATGAAACATTTCGGTGAGGTTCCATTGCTGCTGAGTCCCCACAGTACAGTACAATGCATCTAGCGTTGAAGGTAACCTGCGTTAAAATCCATCACGATGTTAAAACACCAATACACACTGCATTGCTCTCTCAATATGTAGAATGTAGATATACGGAAGTTCCAGTTCAGAGCAGATTTTATTTCAATTACATACTTATATTATCGTATGTGATATTATTTTGAATAATATATTTCATGTCATTAAAATTCTTACTTCTGCAATCTTTGTTTTCAGTTTTCCATACATCTCACTCGTTAAAATTACTATTAGTACGTTTGGACTATTGTTTTTTATGACCTGATTGCAGTGTGATACTTGGATGCCCATATATTATGTTTATTAGGGTGTTTTTTTATTTTTTTGATTTCGGTCTTATTGGTTAATGTTTTAGCATTGAACCCAAAACAATCTCCCAAAATTTCAGGTTTGTAGATCAAACCTGTGGACGGCGCAAACCGAGTTTGTTTCCCGGTTAATTTACATGGGAAAAACGACGTTTTTACTCAAACATGGATAACTGGTAGATCAATTAAATGAAATCCGATTTTTATGAGAATGTGAATGTTTAAACGAACAAATCTTTGAAAATAATAAATTCACGGATTTAGTACTAAGGACCTTTTCTATTGGAAATGCTATTCTCTACAAAATTCTGCTATAAAGAATTTTAAAAAAATTCTACCAGAGGTCCATGTTAGAGTAAAAATGTCGTTTTTCCCATGTTATAATTAAATGGGAAACAAACTCGGTTTGCGCCATCCACAGGTTTGATCTAGGAAGCTGGAATTTTGGGAGAATTTTTTTAGGTGTTAAAATGCTAAAACAGCCAATAAGATCGTAAATAAAAAAACACCCTAATGTTTATAATTTCATAATACTTGCCCCTCAACGTAAACTTTTGACGATATCTATTGCTTGCCAAAATATTATTTATTTATTTATCGTAACATTATTAGATACAGGCGTACAGCTAATAATTTGCGATAGATTCTGTCAACTTTGTTTGTGTTATTTTGATTGTTCACGGTGTCCATTAGTGACCGGTGTTGCACAAGAGTTTTGGCTCAATACATATTTGTGTCGGCGACTATAGCAACACGATGCTTGTGCAGCTGCCGGGGTCTACGTCCTCCAAATCATTGCAACATCAGCGTTCCATCAGTCATCACCCTATGCGACCGATCGCTTGGCCGCCCGGGCCAACGCTCCACACAACAGTTCAAACTGGATAGATAGATTGTAGATTATAGACGCTCAACAGCTGAGGTCATCAGCGTCTGTGTGCGTATTAGAGAATCAGGCAGCTGGCATACACGAGCTCCTGTTCCTGGGAGTGCTAATTCCCATAAAAGATTGGAATGTAAATTACATTTCAATTATTTCCGGAGATGTGTATAAAAAATCAACGAGCCGGCATACACAAATCGACTGGTAAGAGCTCGGGTTCCTGACAGTGCTAGTTCCCATTAAAGATTGAATGTAAATAACATTTCAACATTTCCCCGGAGATGTGTATAATCAACTAGCCGACACACATATACCAACTAGTACGAGCTCGTGTTCTCGGGAGTGCTAATTCCCATAGAAGATTGGAATGCAAATTACATTTCAATGTTTCACCGGATATGTGTATAAAAGTCTGTGATTATAATCAGCGAGACCACATACACAGACTGACTGGTAAGAGCTCGGGTTCCTGGGAATGCTAATTCCCGTTAAACATTGAAAAACTAGCTGCATTCTAATGTTTCTCCTGCGGGATGTTCATACTAGCATAATTATATATATAAAATTCTCGTGTCATAATTTTGGCTGCGCTAATCTCCGATATCACTGAACCGATTTTAATGAAATTTTATAAATGTGTCTTGCTTGATGCATCTTAAGCTATAGGATAGTTTTTATTTAATAAAAAAAAAACTGTTTTAGTAACATGTAACGACATCTGATAGAATTTACTCAAAGCTATTAGTTAAGAAGCAAATAAAAAACTGTTTTAATACCAAGTAGCGACATCTGTTAGAATTCGCTCAAAGCTGTTAGATCAGAAGCAAATCTGGTAGAATTTGTTCAGAGCTATTAGTTCAGACGGCGGGCAACAAGCAAAATACATTTTGCAGAATTATATCTATCGCACCCGGGTGAACTGGGACGGACTGCTAGTATATTAAATATTAATATTATATTAAGGTAGATAAATTCACGATCAATTCAAACAAACTAAATGTCAAGTTTTTAACTATGTTATAATTTAGTCGGTTCGAATTAATCAGGAATTTATTGAAGAATATGAATATTATAAGTCTATAGGTCACTCGAGAACAAATGTGAAATGAGTGGACAAACATACAAACTTTATAGTATTATTATATAATATATATAGACTCCGTATAATTGGAATAAACTTTGTTTCTTTTCCGGTATAATAATAATACCTAATCATTTTCGTTTTCGAGTTTTAAGTGTATAAAGTTGAGCGAATGTATAGATATACAAAATCACGACTACAATAACTTCTCCATTAAGTTCAAACGAATTCGTTGCGTTGTGCGTCGAGAATTTTCCTTTCTCGATAGTGAAAGCGTTAGCGCCGGCGTTGTTATGACAACGCGCCCGCCGGGGGAACGGGCGGCAAGCGATTGGGGAGGACCAACGCAGTTACCCGCTTTTCTCTTACAGTGCATAATGTTGTATTATGTAACACCACGGATTTTAGTGTACATCCGAAATTTAAATATATAATACATCTACAGGGTCCTTTTAAATCCAGAAAAATATGTATATGCGTTGTATTCCTTTTAATTTCCAGTACCTATACGTTTTTATTTTATACCACGGTTTGTCCGTGACTCGATACGTGTTAATGTTAATTTTTCCAACAGTTTCGCTCGCGTAAATGTTAGTTTTTACGAGGGCTTTATAAGTTTTTTAGGGATCCATACATCCGATGAAAAAACGGATATATTCCCTCTCATAGCTTATTTTTTCCGAATCTATACTCATATATTTTTATTCTAGTACTGAGCATAGGAATAAAATCGCAATAGAACCATTATGGTGCAAACATATATTTCCGTCTTTTTTACGCCGTAAGCACTGGCGTATCCAGGAGGGCAAAACAAGCACGGGGTACTCGGCTTAAGAAATTTGTAATTTGTTCCCTCCTGGGCCAAAAGCTGGATACGCCCATGTTAACGTCATAGAAAAAGACAACGTTTTTGAAACAGAGATATATTTTCAGATTGAATGCAAGTACATCAACCGATCCTACCATCGGAGAAATCAGGGAATTACATCGAAGAAAGAGACGCAGATATATTTTCGATACGCTTTGTTGCCTTCGCTCACCGCACATTGAGTAGATAGAGTCTATTTTGTCTGTTATTCTGTTAGTCTTTTAGTCTGTGAACACGACAAACGGATGAGCGGATTGAAACCAAATTTTGGGGGGATGTTTGGTATGCAAATATGAAGAGCCTTATTGTTTTTGGGGAAAATCGGCGCATGCGCAGAAGAGATATATGCCATAACGATGTTTTTAATATAATAATGGTATACTTTTTATAACGGCTTATTATTCTATTTATTTTTTCAAGAAAGTTTCGTCAAAATTTTTTTTTCTAAACTTTATAGTGTCGGAAATATTTTGAAAAAAACAGCCGCTCTTTTGTTTTGTGGATCTGTCAGGAATAAACTAGTTCGGCATGCTTTGATTAATTTTTACATGACGTGGAACATATTATGTAGGTAACCATGGCAATGGATAGCAAATATCATATTGAATACTAGCCATTACCGCGTCACCTCACGCGATATCATAAATTTTATTTTCTTTATTATAATTAAATGTCAACATTTTTTTAGTTGGAATGGCCCCGTCACCCAATTGGCTGGAATTTTTTGAGGAATTTTGACAAGTAATTCCGGGAATTTTAGGGATATTTGGACTTGAGTTTAGAATGAAATATTTTAATGAAGTGACAACCCTGGAAGTGTCAATCATATTCATATACTTTTATTATATACCGCGCATAGGAATAAAATCGCAATCGAGCCATTAGGGTGCAAAGATATATTTCTGTCTTTTTTTTAAATGGTAAGAACTCGTTGGCTCTGATTGGCTAACGTCGTCGTAGATCAAGACTTACAATTTTTGATAAACAGAACTATACTCTATGCTAATATACTCGTATATTGACAGAATAACCAAGGAATTACTCCGAAAAAAAGACACTGATATAGTTTCGATACGCTTTGTTGCCTTCGCTCACCGCACATTGACACTGCTTCCATATAATAATCTATACTAACTTATATAAAGCAGAAGAGTTTGTTTGTTTGTTTGAACGCGCTAATCTCAGGAACTACTGGTTCGAATTGAAAAAAAATTGTTTGTTGCATAGCCCATTTATCGAGGAAGGCTATAGGCTATATAATATCACGCTACGACTAATAGGAGCGGAAAATCAATGAAAAATGTTGCAGAATGTCAGTAAAAATTTTTCACCATATACATACTTATATTCAGGTGAAATGCTCTAACAGGATATCCCAATATTAGCGCCACATCTACTGTAGATGTGGCGCTAATATAAATATGATATGGGCCTCTGTAAGGAGATTGAAATTTCAAAAAATCTGCCACTAAAAAAGAGATGCTAACGTTTACAGAGACTATTATCCATTATACAATAGCTCTACTCTGCACTGTTCTGCTGTCTGTTTTTTAACGTCAAATACAATAAAATAATAATAATTTTATATAAGAATAATAATAATATAAGAATAAAATAATAATAACTTTTTATTATAAGTAGATTAGTATAATACATACATACATACATATACATATATTTTAAAATGTTTGCATGCTTGGGTTTGAGACTCCAGGTAACTAATTGCTCAATGTTCAAAACGAAGAATATGAAAAAATTTACTTTTAGGTTTCAATCTAATTTTGGGGCTCCCTCAGCCCGGGGGCCCGGGGCAATTTGCCCCGGTTGCCCCCCCCCTTGTGGCGGGCCTGCATCTACAGAAGCTCGGTGGCTCAGTCGGTAGAGTACTCGAATCTTAATCTCAGGGTCGTGGGTCGAGCCCCACCTTGGACGAATATGTTTTTAATGTTTTTTTTTTTTATTTTCTACATTGCTTCCTTCTAAGGCTATCATTTAAATTTATTTTAGTTTTATTTACGACTAATTAAAATTAAATAAATCTAAATAATAGCTCATTTGAAAACTATTACAGTACTTACCTATATATATAAAAATAATTTTCCTACAGTGTTTTCAATTAAATATTTATTATATTTTATTAATTATACAGTAATTATTGATTTAAAAGAAATAATTATTACTTAAAAATATATTTTAATCAAAATGGAGGTTTGAGTTTAAAATAAGTAATAAAGCAGGGAACTGCCGAAAACTGCAAAAAAATTGGACCCAACATTCATCTCGGTAAACTAAGATGAATGTGCGTACTCATGTCCCTCCCTTCCCCATTCGTTTTTTTGCACCCGGGTGAAACCGGACGCGGGACCGCTAGTTATTATATATATGATCACATCTATGGATTTAGTAATCTAGACGAGCAGAAAGGCAATACTGGTGCTAAAAGTTTTTCGGTTATTGTTAGTCCCTCTTCATTGTTAATTTTAGCATTAGGACACTGCACGACATTATGAATAATCATTTTAAAGGACACGCGGTATATTTATGATTATGTGAGTACACAATGTGGGTTCAACATGTAATGCAGGGTCCCCCTATTTTAACCAGGGCACAAAGGGATAACCGCTAATTAAATATTGATTAACTCGTTATCCACCCGTAACAGCTTTACTGATTAACGGGACAGGAAATATATTTTTTTGTATTCAAAAATATTTACGCTGACACAAAATTTCAATTAAAAATATAAATATTAAAAATTCTAATTTCCGTTTGCGTAAAAAGTGAACTAAAATGAAGTAATTGAAAAAAGGAAAATAAGTTAAAAAAACGACTGTGACTAATATAACACAAAAGTTCAAAAGTAAATTTCCAATATGAAAAATTGTCGGGCAAAAATATGTTCGTTTTAGTGTCATCTTATTATAAGTATTATAAGTATACATTATACACTATCTTTGTACCCGACTACGTTTCATAATTGTGTTCACCGTATAGACGTTTTTTTTTTGTTTCCTTAGAAAAAGTTGCAGTTATTTTTTGCCATTTATTCTTTTGATTTTAGTTTGCTTTTTACGCTGTCGGGATTTTAGTTTTTAAAATTGAAGGTTGTTATTCTAAAAAAAATAATCTTACAACATTCAGAGAAAACAATTAATTAAAAATTGTTTATAATTATTCAATTTTAAAGCGTTTTGTTTGTTTAAAATAAATACTTACGTACTTACACCTCCTCACCCTCACCCTTGTTATATAAACTCTCTCTCAAATATGATATTTTCAAAATATGTTTTACTTAGCTGCGCAGGATAATTGAATGTTGTTATTAACTCTGAAAAAAACATGTTACTACATTCAGAGAAAACAATCATAAAAATTGTTATTCAATTTTAGAGCATTTTATTTATCTAAACAAAATACTTATTTCAGTAGGTACTTACTATATAGGTATCATATGGCATTTTGTGAAAATTTTAAACTGAAATTACAGTTTTTAGGGAAATACGTACTGCAGTTAAATCATAAACCGGGATTATGATGTCGTCGTATCCTTCGTATACCTATATTATTTTCCCCTCTCTAGGAAAAGCTAACGTTTCGTGTCAAGTAGTATATAATATATATTGGCCTAAAGTAGGTACCTCATAAGACTATAGTTTTATATAATATCACAAAAATGTGATATTAAATTGTATTTGTCATCAATTTTAAATATTCACAGCTTCATTCAAATATTTTTATTTAATCAGTTTCAAAGATAACTTGATATAACAATAATATTGTCTATACATTTATAGTGCTCTAAATTTTTCGGTCGCGCCCGTCCCCCATTGGAGTTGAAAAAATTTCAAATTTAGTTATCGTAAAATGATAAATGAGAGATATAGAAAATAATTTTTTAACAAATAAAGCAATTAACAATGATAAAAAATTCCAGCCAATTGGACGACGAGACCATTCCAACTTCAAATGTTGTCATTTGATATAGTAAAATAAAGAAAATAAAATTTCTGATATCGCTTGAGGTGACACAGGTAATGGCTAGTATTCAATATCATATTTGCTATTTGCTGGCATGGTTACCTACATATAGATAATATGTAAAAATTAATCAAAAGTTTTACAGCAAATTTGTTTTTATTTTCAGAATATTTCCGAAACTATAAAGTTTAGAAAAAAAAAATAACGAAACTTTCTTGAAAAAATAAATAGATATTACACCGTTATGAAAAGTATACCATTATCGTATAAAAAACACCGTTATAGCATATATCTATTCTGCACGTGCGCAGATTTTTCCCAAAAACAATAGGGCTCTTCATATTTGCATACCAAACACCCTCCCAAAATTTGGTTTCAATCCGCTCATCCGTTTGACCTGTGTCGTGCTCACAGACAAACGGACGCACGGATTTTTTCCAAAAATATGTTTTTTGAATTCAGGGGACCTCAAAATGTAAAAAGTAATTTTTGACATAAACTAACCTACCATTCCCTACTTGGTTGAAATGGTAAAATATCAATTTAGTCACTTTTTAACCAAAATATTTTAGATATACATTTCGAGAGCAATGCTTCCATCATCAGCAAAAACTAAACTTCAATACCTATACATAATATTTAATTCTCTCGATAGACAGAGTTGTAGATTGTAGACGCTAAACAGCTGAGGTCATCAGCGCCTATTTATTCTTTCGAGTTCTATCTATATGCCCTCTGAGTCTCTTTTCAGGTTTACGTCCAAAGTCAAAGGCATAGTTGCCCTACTTATTTTAACAGCAGTGTTAGATGCTTTCTGTAAAACCGGTTGATTAATACTTAAACAAAAACATTCCTTTCCCTGCGGTTTTTCTGGTTACACATTCAGAACTTAAAATAGGTTACGGCAACATGAACCCAAACCTAGCAGTTAGGTTACGTCCTACATTACAGAAGGAATGCAGTAACAAGGCCTGCTGTTATCGTATCATCCTGCGTTCGGGCTTCGGTAAGGCCTCACCCTGCGCCCCCTCCTTCCACCATAAAAACAAGAAAGTAGAGCATCGTGTTCTACTTTGACACGTGGCATACATACAGGCTGGCTCTTATTTATTAACAAAATATGTTTCTATATATGATAAACGAATATATTTCTTTTTTGAGAAACACCAGTTTATTCACTTAAGTACGAGCACTGCATTTTCCCTGAACTCTTCATCGCAAAGACTTTGCCCTGTTTGCAGCTCTCCTGACGCTATTTTTAAATTTTAAGGGTATTCGATTTTTACAATCGAGGTGCCATTCAATTCATTTTTATCGCACGAAATTATTGTAGATTATAAAAAGAAGAGTATTTTTATCTTTTTTCTTAGTGTCAATAGTGAGGATATTTTCAACTATACAGCCAATTTCCGTACCTGTACCTACTTATTAAGTATGTAAGTAAGTAAATTTATTGTACGATCGGTGGGCAAGTCCACATAGATAAAGTCAAGAAATAGGTACATAAAATACAATATTAAAATCTGAAACAAATATCATATCATGAATTCAATAGTTAAAATTTGTTAAAATTAATATTAAAAAATTCTTTAGTGAAATATAAGCACTCCTTTATGCAAAACACTTTTATTTTTTTCTTAAAATCTTTAAAACTCAATTGTCGCAGTGTAAGAGGCAAAGCATTAAAAAATGTATAGCTTATGCATATAATGCTTCTGTCAGTCAGATCCGATCTCAACCTCGGTACTTAAGGCATCCAAAGGTTCAAGATTAGCGTTGACCTACTTGATTGTTTCGTTTTGTTATTATTTTAAATATCTAGTGATGAGAACACTAGACTCGCATTCGGGAGGTACCGGGTTCGAATCCCGACGGGGGCAATGTGGCTGGGGACTTTTTCCTACTTCCTCTCGCCGAGAAACGGTAATTCATGTACTAGCCATCATGTTGAGGTTTTCCATGGTTTCCCTCAATAATTCCAGATAAATATCGAGATGGTTCCTTAATCAAGGCCATGTCAAACTCCTGTGCTCAAAATTTGCCTACCTTATCCTTATGTCCTAAAATTTCTTCATTCGCTCATTGCTATTAATTAGTTGACGTTGAAAAATAACGGGACGTACGATAGATGGAAAATAGTAATTGTGCGAATGGCATCTATTATATGACATAAAGTCGAGAAACGGACGTTAAACGCATTATTATTACCTATCTATTCATATTATAGTTTGATCTTCTGCCCTGACCTTGGAAATCATTAAATATGTAATAATATTGTATATCAATAAATAAAATTATTACATATTTATTGAAGAATTCTAATCAGACGTTAATCAAAGATTTGAATACATCTATATGTTAAAGAATAATAAAAATAACAATAATTTAACTTGATTGCAATTTGCGACCCGAAAAGTGTTATTGTATATGGGGACATGAAACCAGACCTGTATATCCAACACGTGTACATTTGCCCCTGCCACCCCGGCCGGGTGCAGCGGGTATAACAGGGGTACGCACACGCATGAGGCGCAGCAGGAGCGCCCTGGACCGGATCAATAATAAGCTGCGTGTTGCAGGAATGGAACTCAGGCGTTCGCAGCAGGAACAAACTCTCTGAAATACATGCCTTTTATATTATATACGTTGTGTTCACAACAGCCACTTTATTTGACTTGAGTGCCGCGCCGTCTTAATGGAATTACATTAAGTAATTATTACAGAACTCTAATCAAACTTTATATAAACACATCTTTATTCTTTAAAGATATGTTTACAAAGTAGATCGTAGCTCGATCGTAGCTGAAAAAAGTAGGCTATATACAGTATACATTAAGTTTAAAGAATGAAGGCTACGCAATGTTTAACCATAGACATATATACTCTGTGTTTAACTAATTCTTGACTAATGCTGGTACAAACTGACAGTTCTATCTAAAACATCCAAAACCTGAAAAAGATCCAAGAGATTGAAATTACTAGCAAATTACATAATTAGTATTGGTGAATATGGACAGATCTGTTGAAAGTTTCTTATTTGAAAAATAAGCACATGCCTATACATAAATGTATGATTGACTTTGATATTACCAAAATAATTAGAATTTATTGTTTAACCAGTCTGTACAATAAATATAGTTTAAAAAAAAACTAAAAAACACGCTTTATATATCGAACTAAAAAGTAAAAAATATTTTTTATTCAACACGTGTGAGTAATATATAATTTCGGGGCCCTGCTAAACTCGGGAGAAATAATAAATTACTTCATGTTGACGCGTAGAGTGCTAATAATAAGCCGTACAGTGTGATAATGAATTTTCTGGACCAATAGAAACTCAGTAGCAAGCCCAAGCGTGAAATAATAAAAAAAAACTGCACGCAGCTTCTGGACCAATAGGAACGTGGTAGGCGGTATTGTGTATATGAAAACAGCATCGCAATTCAGCGAAAGTCATGGCAATCTTACACTGACGGTGGGTACGTCAATCAATGAAGTGATTTATTATTTGTCCCTCTTTTATCAGGGCCCCGATTACATATTACTCCTGCTAGTTGAATAAAGTATTATGTGCGACCATTGATCGAAGGAGAATATTCCACTCGCGTGCGTTTTACCGCACTCGCTACGCTCGTGCGGCAAATTTCATGCTCATGGAATCTTCTCCTTCTCTCACTAGTCGCACAATATACTATTTTTAAATAAGCTTAAAACAATAATGAATAAAAAATACTAGTATCATTGTGAAAAAAGCGTGGGGAGCTTTGTTCCACATTTTCGTACATCGAGCACCCCACGCTTTTTTCACAATAATACTAGTATTTTTTTATTCATTATTGTTTTAAGCTCATTTTAAAAAAAATATTTTTTACTTTTTAGTTCGATATAAAGCGTGTTTTTTAGTTAAATTATATTTATTTTCCACTTTTTAGTTTGATTTATTGTCAAAAATTTGCCGAAATAATAACAATTTTTTTTTTCGGCGTGGACGGGATTAGAACCCACGACCCGTGATTCAGAGGGTTGACATCAGCGAAGGCACGTGCCTTAGACCGCACGGCTAAACACTGTAGTTACAGTGCATTACAGTAATCACTTGCTGTAGTCCAAACGATGGTTACAAACAAACATGCATACATACAAACTTACAAGTGAAGTTAATATAAAGCGTGTAAAAAGGGCATCAGGTGATTATTATTAAACATGCCAAGGAGCAGCTATAAGCCTCGTGTTGATAGATTACAAACGAATAACGATAAACAAACAGCTTGTTTTGCATATTTGATTTTTTTTTTTAATATCTGTTATCCATACCATGATTTGCCTCTTACGCCCAGTGCTGTTTTGTGAACTGCAGGTAAATTAGATTTTTGATTTATTTTTAAAAATATGAACTGAAAATATGAGTTGGTACTAGGCAATCGATGACATCTATTATAATATAGAAAAATATTGTCCTGTAAAACGTATGTAGTTAAAGCAGTGGCGGGTCTTGATTGTTTAAAGTATAGGGCAAAATAATTAGCAACTATATTGCTGCGTCTATACTGACCCGTCTATAAACCAGAGTCGGTTTGGGACCTAAAAAAATACCGGGAAAATGGCCGAGATCGTGTAACTATAAAAAAAAATCCGAACCGGATGGGATCGGCCCACGGAGGACCGGCGGCCCACCGGGAAAAGTCCCGGTATTCCCTGACGCTGCTATAAATGGATTCAACAATAAAAACATATAGTAAAACAAAGTAGAGCGGACAACTCTACAGAGTTATATGAAAAAAATTAATAAACTCCGTCAAATATAGAAGTCGCTGAAAGTTCGCAAACAAAACCACCTTGTGCTTGTTAAAATGAAGCGTGCATGTTACAATTTTTGTCTACTATCAAAAATTATACATGAAGGGTACACGGGAAGAAGGCGATTTGTCAGTAAAAATTCGAAATTATTTTTTTTATGCCATCTTGTAGCCAAAAGTCGTACCTTTCTGTTGGTGTATTCATTTTCAGCAAGTAAATGGTACGATCTTAAACACTTCAAAATGCTCTCCTAGACAATTTAAATTTTTTGACAAACTGTCTTCTTCCCGTGTACCCTCCACATAAAGTAAAACCAAAAATTTGACTGATTTTGACTTAAGTGTTTTTAGAGAATTTCTCAGTTTTTTTTTTTTTAATTTTTGTCCTACACCTCAAATCCAAAGTTTATTTTACAAATTAGAGGGCATAGAGGTGTAATGCCCTACTTAAAACATATAGTCAACATGCAGTCAGTGGCGTAACAATTATGTAGCGCAGAACGGGCAAAATGCCACGAGCCCATGGCCTGAAGGGACCTCCGGCCCGAGAGACCGTTAGGACAGGGAGAACGTAACATTTATTACAAAATTTGGTAAAAATATTAATTTTTTAAGTTATAGTTATTAACATAGACATTTATTAACTCAAGAACATACACGAATTATACAAATATCTATAAAACTTTACTTCATGATTTATAAAGATGAAACTACAACGTGAAGCTTTTTTATTTTAAGGGAGGGCCCCATCCGATGAATTTGCCACGGGCCTCAGGTGACATAGTTACGCCACTGCAAGCAGTATTATTCTGCTTCAAATTTCTGGTACCGTTCATTGCTGTCCCGTTCCTTAATTTATCAAATAGGTTGCGCTCATCTTGGCGAGCCGCTACTGATTGAACACACTGTATAAGTGTCGAGCCCTATTTCTGTGTCGAAGGGAGAGTCTCTATGAATGATACACATTATGTATAATGTGCATATTGAATTTAGGTTAAACCTGCAACGACATTCTTACCCCGCTGATCCCGCTATGCGTGCCATTACAAACAGCTTATACAAATGAAAACCGAACAACTATGGCAACGTAATAATTATATTATTTCCACCAATAATATGACATTTATGTCCCACGAGTGCTGCGTGTAGGCAGACGTATTTTTATAAACATTGGGGATTTTAATTATTAGAGATTCGTGAGAGAATTGGGGCATCTAAATAAATAATTTCCTCGAAACAAAAAACAATCATAGTAAATTGTATATCTATTGCTGTGATGGCGAGCTGTGACATTATGCTTAAAACGAGAGCAAGCGAGTTTTAACGGTCACACGAAGTGCAATATAATAATACAATTATGCACGAGATATATGTTGAAAAACAATACTTTCTCATTTTTTAAGAAAAATATTAAACAATTTTAATAGAACGGGTCTTTTATAGTCTTAATGAATTTTTATGTTGCCGATAGCTTTATAATTTTATCTTGTATTTCATTGGCGTGTCAAATAGATGTATATCTCAACTTCTATCTATATATTATGTTTTTTTGCATGAACTTTCTGTAAAATAGCTGGTTTCCACTTCATTTTCAAAATTATTAACTATTCACTTCTAATAATATAGAATATAGATCATAAAACAAAACAACAGACACACACTGATGTACCAGTTTTGTTTCACTTTACAGCACTAGTGCGTAATGAATCACGTTAAATACGTGTATATAATATATGCATATGAAGTATAGCTATTTTATACGGGGTAGTGCAATTAATATTTTAAATATTATATTCGACGATTATATAAAATCCAATGGGAGTTTTTTTTTTATTTAATTATCTTTTACTGCTAATTATCTTTTCACTGCTAGTAATGATGATAACTCAAATAAAAAATTATTGAAAAAATCAACCAAGTATAGGTACCAACTCCCGGACTGGTTTTGACTAAACTTATAATTGTTTACGCGCGAAGACTACCAAATTTCACGTTTTTGTATAGATCAAATAGTTTCAAAATGTGACCGAGAGTCATGATATTGTACCACTAAACGGGAGCTCTAGATCTCTATTTCGAATTACTAACAAAAACATTTTTTTAAGTGATTTAGTTTGATGAGACTTATTTAGACACCCCACATGGCTATATTCAAAAAATATTTTTAACCCCCCTTTCGATGTACAGAACTCTCCCAAATATATCAATAAAAAATCAGCATTGTGTGAATTTAGACCAGTGGTGTAACTACCCCAGGCACGTATTTAAACGGATCTTCTGTAGCATATTTTAAAACATTAAATTTTAAATTGTGCTTGTAGTAATTATGTAGACATAATTGTTTTTATTTTTGACGTGATAACGTCTTATAAATTGATGAATCACGTCAATATAAAAAGATGAAACACCGGCTGCATGCACGAAAAAGTGTAACGTTCCTAACATTCCGCCTGACCCTGTGCGTGATTATTAAATATGATATTCGAGCGGAATACGTTATCACGTAAAACTATCGTCCGTAAACCGACATTTCAGACAACCAATTTTTTTAAAATAATGTGATATCATTAATGTCTGACCCTTCTCACACCTTGTGGCTTGTAGACTTCCTCGCCTCCTCCAAACGTGACATAACTTATGGATGGCCCCTAGTCGGACTAATCCGCCATTGTTGACACTTGATAGGGAAGGCTCTTCCTAGCTTACCTTCATTTAACCGTAAAATCCCACCCAGTTATAATTTGTATAAGTATAGAATATAGATGGTATCCCATCCTTACGACACACGTGTCACTTGAAGAGGTTGTATTGTATGTAATATAGAGAGGACGGTGACCCAGCGACCCATTTATAGGTCATTCGTTGCAATGGCGGCGGCGACGACGGACGGAACGGCTGCAACAGCAGCGCGACTGCATCCGAAATGAAACTCGCGCTTCACGCTTACACATTATATAGAGTTGCAGCTGAAATCACCACCGGACAACATAATATTATTTCTACTTCATTTGTATATAATATATAAAAATCTCGTGTCACGATGTGTGCGTCCGCGCTATTCTCCGAAACCACTAAACCGATTTTAATGAAATGTTGTATCTTGCTGGGTCCAACTTACACTATATAGGATTGTTTTTATAATATTTTCTACAAAATTTGTAAAAAAACTGTTTTTAATCTGATAGAATTTGTTCAAAGCTATATTAGTTTAGAAGCAAAAAAAAACTGTTTTAGTACCAATTAGTGACATCTGATATAGTATTTGCTCAAAGCTATCAGTTTAGAAGACAATCTGCTAGAATATGCTCAAAGCTATATCAGTTTAGAAGAAAATCTGCTTGAATTTGCTCAAAGCTATATCAGTTCAGACACCAGGCCGCAAACGAAATACATTTAGCAGAATTATATCTATTGCACCCGGATGAAACCGGGCAGGGCCGCTAGTTGTGTAATGTATACTATATAAGTATAACATAGAATATTTAATCAGGAATCTCCCGTAACATCAGCTAATATAACTTTAAAATCAAACGAAGGGTGATTTTGGTTCGTTGGCACTAAATCTATGATTAATCAAGACAATGCTATAGTTATATCTAACGTGACCATACGTCCCGCATTTAAGCAATGTGGCCCACTGTTCCCAAAATAAATAAAATTGTCTAGCAAGCCTTGTCGTTAAAGATATTCAGCTTTTCAGGTAAATTATCTTGTGTTTATTATCTCTGAAACGAACCGGCAACACTGCAGACCAAACGCAAGCTCATTTGCCTGAAAAGCTGATTAAAAAGCTGTTAAATATCTTTTAATCTAGTCGGGTACTACGGTTCTTTATATTTTTAATTTCTTTATTTTTAGTTTAATAGTTTTTTTTTCTTCAAAAAATTTGAGTGAAAGTTATTAAAACATGTCGTCGATCTGTCGCTTTGCCAAAAGACCAATGTTATGTATGCTTATTTTTTAAGTCAATTATTATTTTAAACAATCGGTTAACACCATACAGATATAAGTTACTAGAGTACGCTAGCGGGTATGCTTGCCATAAGTGAAAGTGTCTGCAGTTCAGAGAGAGAACGCTGCAAACGTTCCGATCATTATATATGCTTACTCAAATCAGCATTGTTTTGTATCATTAGTTACCATAGATATAAGAAACTTTTCTCTCTCTGAATTGCGGACACTTTCACGGCTCACTCGCGTACACTCTAGTCTAATATCTCTATGGTTAACACCCTCTCAAATTTTCAGAATTTGTTTAGAGGTATTTGAATTTCATATGAAACAAGAATCAAGTCTTTTTTCCAAATTGCTATCGTGCTCGCACTTCCTTAAGGAAGGAACTACTTTTGGAATTTATCTGAAATAATTTCCCATGAAATCTTGATCCCCTAGGTTCTAGTCCGAAAACTGGTAAAAGTATGAATTGAATTTACAATTTATGATTATAAAATAATAAATTGGATATATATTAATTGATAATAATCCCGTAGTTTGTTGATGCTTTTAAAAAAATCTCTGCCGCGCTTGTAATTTCAACTAAAAAAAGCTTAACCCGCAAATTTCGGAAGTATTAAATGTCAACAATTGAACTAATACTGATTTAATTGAATCTATCCATATAGGAAATAATACGTTGTGCAGTTGTTTAACAGTCGTGAGAGAAAGTGATCGGACCAGTTCATAGGACAAAGAGAGGAATTTAAAACCCCGAAATCGATTATTCAATTAAAATTCTGCATTTAGGTGCGACAACTGATATTATTTATATTGAGAACAGCGGCGTATTAAATTATCAACTTCAAAAATTGAAGATAAAACAGCGTCTCATTTATATGATAGGTAGTACAAACTGCCCGCTCCGAAATTCGTAGCAAGCTGGAAATAGTCACATTTGTGTGGATTTGCCAAGCAAATAAATATACTAAATTTCATACGCCAAGGTTCACCGTTGCAAAGGTTTTCTGTGACGGACAGAAACGAATATTAAAATGGATCAAGAATTTGCATACAGAAACAAATCTGAAAGGTTGCAGCATATTTATTTTTTGTATCATGCATTATTGCGTGCTTGATTGAGTTTCGAAGTTGTCTCCATATTTTTCATGAAACATCACACATTTCACGATAAAAATGGTAATTACAGTTAAGACAACTTCGCGTTCTTCCATGTGGGCCGTTGATCTCATTTATCCCGTTGCTATTTTATATACCCCATCCGCCCTTGCAGCTGCAAATAGTAGATTTCAGATCATTTCTAACTTTTATGATTAAGAATAACTGCCTCCTCTTGTAGATCGCTGTCGGAAATGGCACTGCATAACGAAATCGAAATTTTGAGTGTACAGTCAAGATGTAATGCATTAAAAATGTTGTTCGTGGCTCCAAGATGTTCCGGGGGCCATCGTGTCGTCGCTATATAGATCTAGTATATAACGTACACGTGTCGACTGTTCATCTTTCTCACTTCAACAGAAAAAGAGGGTGAAACTGAGGACGTTGAACTCACATTTCGGAACGTCATTGGCCTGCATTTATAAAGTGCGTGTGCGTGAACTGCAAGCTCGTTGCATTGGACGATGCAACAAAAATGCATTTTTGTCGTTCGTTAAAAGTCCATCACAGATTCACAGCACTAGAACTAAACTGTAATGCCTGCAGTACACATTTGCTGAAGGATACCTAGACAAGCGAACGCGAATGTGTACTGGGAACGCTCGCCTGATCTCGTAGCGCACTGTCTCGCCTCGCCAGCTCTCAGATAAAGTCGGCTTTTCTACCGCGAGTCAAAGGAACCGAGCGGCGAGTATGAGCACAGTCAGTTACACACTCGTCGCCTCGTGCGATTTTAAATGTAGATATTTAAGGAGGTTGATGCGTTCCAATCAAAAGTAAGTCGAGTTCTAAATGGGAACTTTTCCATAATAAATTTTTACAAAAGGTTTTAAGTCGATGACACCAATAAATTATTGTCATAAAGGCATAAATAAATATTTTTTTTTAATATTAATTAATTATTTCAGTATTTTACTTAATGGACTAGCTTTTGAATTTTTTGTACAAAGTTAGGTTAGAAAAAATAAATTTACGTAAATATCTATATTTTAGGTACATATTTTTTGCAGTAAATAATTAAAAAAAGAAATTAGAAGTAATAAAAATTAAAATTAAATCATTAAAAAGTTGAAAATTCAGTTAAAATTGTTAAAATTGTCAAGAATAAAAGTCCATAATCGAAAAGTGCTAAGATTTAATAATTTTTTTTTATTGATTAAGTCTCCTAATTAAATTGGAAAAAAAATATTAAAATATGCGTAAGACATCGATGCTTTACATATTAGTTTTCGGAACTGCTGGCATTATTTGGTTATTTGCAAAAAATTAAAATGTACCGTTTGCATGCTTGGTTGACATATTTTCCATAAGACTACATGTCAAAGTTTTTTTTAATTTTTAACTTTATAAATCTAATGATTTTGGATTTTTTACAGAAAATTTTGTCATAAGAAAATCTATCAAAAAAACTTTATTTCAGATTTTTTTCATTATCTTCGTAAAACGGCTTAACCTCCTTAAAGTGTAACTTTTTATGGCGGACTGGACCAATAACACAGTAATTGATTTCTTAGAACATTACCAAAATGAGCCATCCACCATCTTCTTGGCTTCCAGGACTTTTTGATTTATTATATAAATAAATATGTTAATTGTAATAGCTATATGAACAATAAGCTGCAACAGCAGCAACACAAACAACGTCCAGATCAGAGGTCCAGATCCATTTAACTGCGCCGTCTAAATGGATAGTGAAGCCGAGCCGCGCCGAGTGTGTACCTATACACAGACACATTCATAGACGCTCGCTTTACCTAATCTCTCGGCGAATGTGTACTACAGGCATAATCTGTGGGCATAATAGTAGTTTCTGTATCAAGATTGTATATTAACACATTATTTAAAAAATAAAAACAAGAAATGAAAAATTCTTCTCAATTTCAACGCAGTTGCGTTCAGCTTACAATAATAAGTAATTATTTTCAGTTGCTTTTTTTGCACGGTTTTCCTGCCAACCAAACGCGCCATTAGAATTAGATGTTTCACATCAAAGAGAGATCTGAAATTCGTAAAAAAAAACAGATACTTCGTAGGGAACGTAGTCGTGGCATTAAGGCCGCCGCACACGAGGCTAGAAACGCTGCTAGGAGATCTGCTAACCGGTAGGCTGGGTACGAAGCTTGAAATGACGTCATGAGCAAGAACCAATTAGGAAGCAGTATCTTGTCACGTGGGCACTTGAACAAACACCCACAAACCAACATGGTGTCGCATTCTATTCAGAGTCAGACAACAGACACGTTTTGCTCTATTCGAACTGTCACTGCGCGTGCATCAGATCTATCCACAAATCAAGCTTGAAAAATAGTCTCGTTTCTATGCCTCGTGTGCAGCGGCCCTTAAGGCTCTTATGTGTCCGATTCACAGGAGACGTCTTTTCAAGCTTGCTTTGTAGATAGGTTCGTTGCGCGCGCAGTGATAGAAAGGTAACAAAAGTGGACGTTTATTGTCTCTGAACAGAACACACACCATGGCACAATGTTTGTTTGCTGGCGTTTGTTCATGTCGCCAACGTGACAAGATACTGTCTCTGATTGGTTCTTGCTAGCAGAGAGCCAAGCAAGCAAAATAGCCCCTGTTCTAATTTAAAAATCCATCGTGGGAGCTAGCAAGCAAGCCCGCAGTGACGTCCAGTGTTGCCAGTCTAGTACAATTGTACTAGATCTAGTACTTTTTTGTCATTTTCTGTACGCTATTACGTTGAAGCAAAAATCTAGTACTTTTTAATAAATCTAGTTCTTTTTAATACCCAATGTCCACACACCCACCACAACAAACGCAAAAAGGGAAATTACCAAAAAAAAGACTTTTTTGTTGTGAAGGATCTTTTTTTGCTCTCCTACATTGTGCCCATATACGGTCATCTCCAATTGTGCACACAACAAAATTATTTAACCCATCAGGTTGTTAAAAAAAGATCATTCGTTTTTTTTTTATTTGTTAAGCCAGGTTGTTAAAAAAAAATTGGTTGTCTGTAAAGTCGGTTTACGGACGATAGTTTTACGTGATAACGTATTCCGCTCGAATATCATATTTAATAATACATAACCTAAATTTTAGTAGCTGTCAAACACAGAACAGTAATTCTGTGCTGTCAAACTTGGGCCGATCGTGCTTCTCTATCGCTTATACTGCGCTCTCGCTTGCACGCACAGGGTCAGGCGGAACGTTACGGCGTTACACTTTTTCGTGCGTGCAGCTGGTGTTTCATCAATTTATAAGACGTTATCACGTCAAAAGGTCATTTGCGGTTGGCAAATCTTAAAAAAATTCTAGTACTTTTTTCAACAAAAAAGTTCTGGCAACACTGGTGACGTCTTTTCCAGCTTCGTACCCAGCCTACCGGCTAGCAGAACTTCTAGCAGCGTTTCTAGCCTCGTGTGCAGCGGCCTTAACATAGTCCAATCGAGCTACTGTTGTCAACAAACAAAATTGGTGAGATAGTGCGTGTATGCAGTGCACTATAATAGTGCCAATGCGTAATGCAGGGATACGTGATTGTGTTGTTTATGCCGCGCCACGAAACGGAGAGTTGAACGCCAGTACAGCACGGTGCAATCTGTTCGGTTGTTGGGCTGAGGCAGCGGCACGTGGGAGAGGCCAAGGAACTCTCGATCTTCGTCGACACGTGGCGTTTATGATTGTATTAGAGCCGGTATAACCGACATAAGTATCTATTTGTTGGGAAATGCACCGCGGTGCATCGCGCAACATAGATTACTTGCACTCTCGTTACACCATTACACTGAACGCGAGTTAATGTCGGTTTTGTTTGCCTTGTTTTTGCACTTTTTAGTGTAATGTGCACCGCATTACCTAGGTTTTTATACTTACTGATATTTTAGGTTTAGAAACCAGAGTTTATAGTGTGTTCAGGCGCTATACACGACTGCGCCAGAAGGAGGGTAATGTTTTTCGAGGATGTATGCATGAACATAATATGTGGATATGTATTATAGCGGTCCTGCCCGGTTCCACCCGGGTGCAAAAGAACGAATGGGGGGGGAGGGATATGAGTACGCAAAATCATCTTAGTTTACCGAGATGAATGTTTTGTCCAAATTTCTTGATGAACGGAGTTACCGTTCAAATGTTTTTGTCGGACGGACAAATTTTGAGTTACAGTTTGCAACATTTTTCATTGATGCTCCGCTCCAATTGAACGTAGCGTGATATTATATAGCCTATAGCCTTCCTCGATAAATGGGCTATCCAACAAAAAAAACTTTTTCAATTCGAACCAGTAGTTCCTGAGATTAGCGCGTTCAACCAAACAAACAAACAAACTCTTCAGCTTTATATATTAGTATAGATGTATGTATATTTCTTTGGCACGTTCTGCAGCCTAAACGGCTTGAAGGATTTAAACATATATGAGGTGTCGTTAGCTTCGTCTTAATTGTGGGAGTGACATAGGGCAGGGGTGGCGAACCTATGGCACGCGACAGATTATGCTAAATTCCGAAAACAACTATCACCAAATAACAAATACGAAAAAATTTCATGGCGCTCAATGTACTATCAAAATGATTATTTTTATCTCTGATTCATTTTTCTTTGGTTGCTTGTCGGCACGTCATAGCTACATGAAACATTTTTGAAAAAAATTGACACGTAGATGTAGAAAGGCTCGTCAACCCTGCCATAGGGTATAATATTAAAATAGAGAGAGGGAAAAAAAAAATTGTATAACAATATCTATGGATAAAAGGAAAAAAAATAAAAATTAATGATTTAAAAAATAAAAAATCCGACTTCGTAAAAATGAAATTAATAACCTAAAAGAGGGAATCCAGTCGGAAATTTTCAACATACAGCAGGTGGGGAACAATTCAAAAACAAAAGAAAGAAATAGTTTTTATATACTTGCTGCTTGTTGACGTTCTCCGGCTTGTTTTCATTTTTTTGGTTTTTAATTTCATTTTTGTGCAGTCGGGTCTCTTGTTTTTATAAATAATTAATTTTTATTTTCACGGTTTTATTTACCAGCTTTGTCTTTTAATTATTAATTAATTATTTTTTTATTAGTATCTCCCGATTTATATTAGGGTAAGTTAGCTCTACCCGGTCGAACCGGATCGAGCAGCTAGTTTTATAAATAGCTGTTGAAAACAACAGTCTGTTGCTTTTGTAAATCTTAAAATATTGATAAAACAACAACAAAAAATGTCAGAACTGGTGAAAGTAGGTACCTATCATTTGTATTTTCAATTTTTTTATTAAAAATAATAGATAATAAATTCAAAATACGTGATCCCAGTTAAATCTGAGAAAAAAATATTTTAAAATAGTTTCTGTGGTCAATTTGATTTTTTTAAATTTTAAACAATTAAGAAGTTAAATCTAGAGTTATTGTGTATTTGATGTTCTATTGTCAAAGCGTCTTATTCTTCCGGTATGACTAACAATGAGATAACAAAGTCGGAGAAAATATAAATGTTAAGAAAAAATATAATGCATAATTCATACATAGTCGATCATTGAAATCACCTCGTTAATTGAAAAGTAGGTCAATATACTTCCGCGTAAACAATTGACTGTTTTGAATTATGCTCGGTTTTATATCTGCAAGCAATTTCATATTGGTACGTATGCTGTTCAACTTTCAAGTAAAAACGAATTAATACTGGTGGACCCCGTGCAAAAATAATCTTGCAACTTACAACCTTGCAAAATGAACGCATTTTGACCATTTTAATGTATGTTCAAACAACGGCAAATAGCAGCAGATTGGAGTCATTTACATAAACACATAAATTATGTAACTTTTTAGCAAACGCGTGACAATCTTAGTTTTCACATATTTTTGTAACTTTAAAATAAAAAATACCACACTTTCAAACATCTTCAAAGTTTCATGCATGTTATTATTATTATTATTATTATTATTATTATTATTATTATTATTAATAAAGCTGAAGAGTTTGTTTGTTTGTTTGGTTGGTTGGTTGGTCTCAGGAACTACTAGTTCGAATTGGTTTTTTTTTGTTGGATAGCCCATTAATCGACAAAGGCTATAGTCTATATCAATGTTTCCCAAACTGTGGGTCGTGACCCACCAGTGGGTCGCGAGTCGATTTTTAATGGGTCGCGACAATATCTTGAATGTATATTTTTGGAAAAAATGTGTGCTGTCCGTAGCGATGTCGTTAAAATAAATGTAAAGTAAATGAAATCAAAAGATACAAGGTATTTTTTTTTTGTTGAGATATCTTTTCCGGATAGTCAAGTAAATTGAGTTTCTAAAAAGTGAGTCTCAATTACTAAAAGTTTGGGAGCCCCCGGTCTATATAATATCACGCTACGACCAATAGGGGCGGAGCATCAATGAAAAATGTTGCAAAATGTAACTGAAAATTCGTCCGTCCGACAAAAACTTTTGAACGGTAACTCCGATCTTCATGAAATTTGGACACAACATTCATCTCGGTAAACTAAGATGAATATGCGTACTCATGCCCCTCCCACCATTCGTTCTTTTGCACCTGAGTGAAACCGGACGGGCCCGCTAGTGTATTAATAATATATAAATAGCCAAACATTTTTCCTAGCTGTTATGAAACTGTTTTTTATACGAAATCTTCGTCATCTCAATGAAATTTTTTATAAAGGCAATGTGTATTTTTTTTTTCAATTATCTAACTTTTGATGGCTGCTTATTTTATTTAGGGCAGATAAAAATTTCATAAAAGCGCTGTCGATGCATTTTAGCGTTGTAGAAGGTACCTTTTATTGTTCTGTTTGGGTGTCATTTGTTATGTTGACCTGATTTCTTTGCTTGCAGGAAAAGGGCTGCGTGTAGAGCGAGTGCAATGGGTTTATTTACCAACATGAGATGATCGGTGGATCAATATCGGCTTAAACCAGATTAGCTGCACGTGTCGAGTAAGCTTGAAACACAGCTACAACACAAAGATCGAGTAAGTACCGCTCATTGAAATGCTAACAAATATTCTAAATACATACGCTATATTTTTTTCTGTTTCTGAAGTATGTACGATTTGCAATAATGAAACTATATGAGTAAACAAATTACATTTTGCGGAATGAATGAAAAAGTGTATTTTTAAAACATTTTTAGGACTTCGGAAGGCGAAAGCTAACAAATAGATTAGATTATTGTTGTTACTCTCGCGGTCATTTTTGTTACTAAATTTCTGTAACTTGTTGAAGCTGCTGGCCATCTATCGGAATGTAACTCACTCGCTGTAGGAATCTTTACTTTAGTTGGCTTCTTCGGTGTTTATAGATACAAATGAAAAAAACAAATTGCAGGCCATTTTCTTTTTTAATTAAGACAATAAAAAAAAAAAAAATTTTGGTGCTTGGAAAAATGCCATATTCAGTCTGAGTGATTTATGCTTGCTATAAGATATTTGATTACAATTTGCACTAAACCAGGGATGTCAGACTGATTTTTAATATCTTGAGCTTGAGGATTCAGACACTTGAGGTATCTTGTTTTTGATAAACTCATTGATGTCAGGTGTATAAAATTCTCACTCGATAGATTTTGATCTCGGGCCGTATTGAGATGGCTTGAGGGCCGTATATTTGACACAACTGCAGTTAACTATGAAAACGGTGGTACTCTTTTTTTGTGAGCAAGCGCTCTTAAAAAGTTTGAGTATCTATGTAATAGAATTTCGACAATCCGACCGCTGTTAGTCTGACACTCCCATTAATCCGGCGTAAAAATGACTGCTTTGTTTCTATATCAGCGAAACTGATGTCTTGATTGCGTTTTTTGAATTTTAATACCTAAACCTACCTAAAATGGTTAAAAGAATGTTCATTTTGACTTTGCGGAAATTGATTTCACGACCGTTATACATAACGTGACCATACGTCCCGTTTTGAACGGGACCATCCCTTTTTTCGGTTATCTGTCCCGTTGTCCCCAAAGAAAGCTCCGGGACGCACAATTGTCCCGTTTTCCGAAACCGCGCGAAAATTATGGAGCTCGCCGGACGCGAGCGGTGCGGATTTCTATTTTAACCAAAAAAAGTAAATTTACGTTAATTAAAAAGATGTAAACAGTAGCGTAGCTAGGTAACCAAGGGCCCTGGGGCAAATTAAAAAATGGGGCCCCACTGCTATCTAAACTGGTTAGGTTTTATCAAGTAAAAATATTAAATATACAAATACTTTAAAAATGCTAAGCTACTTTATCATCGATGATAAAGCTCTTATTGATATGATCAGCTCTTTTTTGTGCACTGCAGGGCAGGTAATAAAAATATTAAACAGTAACAACACAAATTACAATTAATACTTGGTGTAAATTTGGGCAATAAAACGAAATAGAAAAGATTCAAGGGTTTATTATATAAAGGAAGGACCTACCAACTGACTAAATAACAATTATATTTACCTACAATCTTTTTCTAGCTTTAGTTTTTGGAAAAGTATATCAATGACATCGATTAAATTCAGGCTTGATGCGGACATCAATATAAGTGATACTAAAATTTTTAGTACCACTCATATTGATGTCCGTCACGTCAATAAATCGTGTCAAATCTATACATTTAGAAAACTAAAATTATGGACAAAAAGAAGAAAACCAGTGGTGCATTTAAACGCAAACAACGCCAAGAAAGAGAAGATAGTAAACAAAAATTGCCCAAAATTGACAAGTTTTTTAGTCAGCCTTCTGCAAGTATTTCTGGAT
Source organism: Xanthostigma xanthostigma (assembly GCA_963575645.1). Lineage (NCBI taxonomy): Eukaryota > Metazoa > Arthropoda > Insecta > Raphidioptera > Raphidiidae > Xanthostigma > Xanthostigma xanthostigma. The sequence goes on along the minus strand of OY754468.1, from coordinate 31,848,088 downwards.
AAAATATTTCTATTGACAGTGACTCAAATAATGTAGTAAAATCAAATAAAATTGAACCACTATATTAACCAGTACTAAAAAGTTTATTGACATTAACAATAAAACGCATGTCGATGAATAATAAAACGCACATATCGCTATCCGTCAAATTGACAACACTGCCATTTGCCAACCCACAGAAAGAATTTAGGGGATTTCCCTGGGTATAACTTTCGAATTTCTCTCAACTGAGTTGCCATGATTAAAGTCGGGTTGCAACCTGTCAAATTTATTTTGAAAATGGGAGAAATTTTCAAAAGTTCAGTTCGATCGAGATTTTCTGGTAAGGATTCAAGGGCCCCCTGAGCTTGAGGGCCCCGGGGCACTGCCCCGCCTAGCCCCTGGGTAGCTACGCCACTGGATGTAAATATTTAAAAAACTGTATACATATATTATATTTTTGACATATTGTATTTCAACCAATTGATATTTCTATATTTGTTTATCATAGATATAATTGCATATACCTTTCTCTTTTCTCATAAGTAAATGATATAAATATGTTCCTCTGATAAATATAACTAGATATTTTATGTTGCATATTTTTAATTTGTAATAATATCTGAGTTTTTCTGAATAAAAAACATTAAAAATGTGTTTTTTTATTGAGAACCTGCTAATTGACGTAAATAAACCGATGTCCCGTTTTGAGTAAAAAAATAAATGGTCACGTTAGTTATACAGCCATGCCAAGCACAGTGGCGTAACAATAGGGTGGCAGGACAGGTAAAATGCCACGGCCTCCCGGCCCGTGAGTACAGAAGGATCCTAACATTTAGTAAAATTTATTAGTTTTTATTAAATTAATTTAAGTTACCTACTAAAGTACGTACACAAATTAAATAAAAAAAATTTATAACGTTGGTTGAGCTTCTTTACATTGGGGGCCCCGCCCCGATCCGATGAATTTGCCACGGGCCTTAAACGGTGTAGTTACGCCACTGGAAACTCAGCAATTTTATAGGAGAATGTGCAAAGAAAAAGGTTATTTTTCAAAAAATAAAATAAATTCACAAGTCATGGTGGATTAAATGCTTCCACTTATTTTATTAGTTTTGTCAAAGACATTTCTTTTGTAAGTACAATGATATAAATATAAGTCATAACACCACAGTTTAATAAATTAAAAAACATTGAATTGAAAGCAATAAAAATATAAATTAGTTGTATTGCTCACAAACTAAGAAATTTATGGCGCGTTCATTTAATCTTAACGGTCACTGAAAAGGGGTCGTTTTTTGATTCTTTAGGTGATACAGTAGAATCTCGATAAGTTAAAGTTCAAAGGGAAACGTTGATAAATTTAATTTTTTTATTTACCGAGAGTTGAAGTGAGGTTTTGGAAGTTCAATTTTTAACTTAACGAGGTTCAACTGTTCTAATAAATTTTGTATCTATTTATTTATTCAATTATTAGATTCAATTACATATATTTATTAAATTTAAACAAAAAAGTCATAATTTTTGACGTGATAACCTCTTATAAATTGATGAATCACCAATCTTATAAATTGATAAAACACCGGCTGCATGCACGAAAAAGTGTAACGTTCCTAACGTAACGTTCGTAACGTTCCGCCTGACCCTGTGCGTGCTTTTCTCGAAAACGGCCCTAACGATTTGGATGAAATTTACTGAAAAGGGATTTTGGGGGGCAAAAAATCGTTTTAGCTAGGTCTCATCTCTCGAAAAAATCGTTTTCTTACAAATTTTATCATTATAAAAATCAATTTTTTGACGTATGAAAATACTTAAACATTGTAAGTAGGTTTTGGAATTTTATATAAACAGTGAAACAATTGTTTTATAAATATTATGACAGCTAATCTTTGAGACTTAAATAAATACGAAAGAAAGAAAGTTAAAAAAAACAATTATATTATATGGTGAGTAATTTAAATAAATAAAATTAACCTAAATTTGAAGCGAAAGATGCAATATCATAGATTCGAATTATTATAATTATTATATAAATTTAGGTTATGTATTACGGAATACGTTATCACGTAAAACTATCGTCCGTAAACCGACTTTACAGACAACCAATTTTTTTTTCTATTTATTTCATGCGTACAGCAATACGTAAAGCGATTTAGAGAAAGACTGAAGTGAAAATTAATAAAGTTCTTGGAAAAACCTTTTGTTTGTATACTTATTCACGTTGACTCACTGATAATACTTGTTATGGAGGTCACCAAAATATTATTTTAAGTTAACGAGGGCCAACGCTCAAAATATTTGTTTAAGTTGCTCAGGTTTTATGTTTTAAGTAATGGAGATTTTAGGCTTTGAGGGGAAGGGAATTAAAATATTTTGTAAGTTGCAGAGGTTTTTAACTTATCGAGGTTCTACTGTATTTATATTGCTTGCTCAAGAACACTGACCATGAACGTGTATTTTTATAAAACGCGCCCAATATTTTTTTTATGAATTTAACATTAACCTAAAGTACAGGCAATATAGACTTTTTTTTTACATTTTTTAGTCCTCATCCTCAATTTTACGCTTTTATAAAATCACAAACTGAAAGTTCGTTCAGCGTTTTCAGTTTATTTTGATCATTTTGAAAAATATGATCTAAATTACCTGTACTACTATATTTTTACTAATTAATTATCTAACATGACTAGAAAAACGTTTCTGGTAGAAATATTAAAATTTAAACATTAAATAATATTTCAGTTAAATTTTGAGATTTTACTAAATAAAAAATTTACACAAAAAATATTTTCACAGGAAAGCTTTTTAACAGTCTTTTCATATTTTAAATAATAGTGAACAATGCTACCAGGGGTTTTTAAAAGACGCTCGATTTTCGATAAAAATACATCTACAATTTCGCAAACATATCTTTCAGGTGATTACATTTTAATTAAAGAATAAATAATTAATCAGTTAGCGATATATATTTTTTTAATTATTGGATTAGTGTTTAAAAAAAGAACAGAAACATGTCTGTAGTTACTCAAAATTTCACCATATTAACAAAACTGTATGATTTATGATTAAAAACCCCATTATTACTACATTTTAATATTTTGTCTAACTCAACGGATTCCCAATCTTTTTTACCCGATTTATTGCAAAGTCAAAAACCGTATGTTTGAGAGGATATATAACATTATTATATATTAGGTTTATCGATTCAACAATATGTCTAACTAAAATTTTATCGCACTTTCGCGTTCCGACATACTTGCTGTGTAAATCGGTTAGGAACCTGTGAACTATCTAACAACTTATATAATATTTAGTGACAATAAGTACACTTTGGATGGCACTTGATACCATTCACACCGCATTGACAACCTCCTGAAGTATCGCCTTTCCCGCCGGGGCCCCATCGAGGACCGCGCGTCACCCAACATATTTCCGTCTTGCACATCGAACATCTCAACCAGTCACAGCCCCATTTTTTCATTAACACAACTTGACACGACGGACAGGCCATTGCTTCACCGCACGCGACCATTTCATTTAACATTTCTCTGGTGCGACGAGCGTCTGCATTTGTTTCACTGTCCTGGGCCATTTGCTCCTGATACTGCTTACAATTGAGACCTTCGTGGATTGCCTGGGAAAAAAAATTACATGAATTCAGCAAACAAATACAGCCTACAGGTGAAATTAAGATTGTCATCTGTTTAGTCAATATATTAGGATTTTTGAGCTCATAATCCGGGCATAATTGCCAAAAAAATTATTATTTTAAAAATAAAATAAATAATACCTTGTTATACGTATGTATTTATTATTATAATTAACTATGTATTAAGTACATCACAAATTGTATCACAGAATGAGTATTGATGGATTTTTGACCTTTGGTGCAACTTAACGTACAAAATTAAAGTAGGTAATATACAGTGTAACCCCTTTATAACGAATCTCAAGGGGCCGAGCATTTTTTTTTTCGTTATAAAGAGTTTCCGTTATATGGAGGGAAGAAAGAAAAATAATCAAATTTCACCTAATTAATTTATTCCAAACACATATAGTATCTTATGCATGTTTTGGGATGTGGTGGAATCGTCTTCATTAAACAATAGGAATTTTTTGATAAGTTTGGCGGCATTAAGTGCTTGTTGAATAGTTGGTGATGGTTCAGAATCGTCCTCTTTACATCTGTAAATATTTGCTGACGCCTAAATATGAACATATTTTTTCGTAATAGAGAATGGCTGTTCCGCTATAAAGCGGGTGTTAATGTATGGGTTTTAAGGAAAAGCAACCAAATTGAAAAATGTCTACGTTATAGGGAGTTTTTCGTTATAACGAAGGACGCAATAAAGAGGTTACACTGTAATTTTGAAATATTACGAGCTTCCGTTTAATTATATCTCTATTCTCTTTGGTAATAAAATTAAAGAACCTTATAAAAATTTAAAAAACCAAACAATAACTCTACTTTTTATACCAATATAAGCAAAAATAAATTTTTTCGAATTGAAGAAACTAAATTCTATTAATTCTTGATAAAAAATTATTTATCTAGTCATTTTAAAATCCGGACTGTAAACAAAACCCCGCCCGGATGCTCCCCGGACGCCCTTAAAAAGAGGACAAATCCGGGGAAATCCGTACGGATGGCAAGCCTAGGTGAGATCAAACTAGCTTTCCCCAAAAGTTTGTGTTCGGTTCAAGAACAGATATGAATCGTCATTCGTCAGTTATTCTCTGCTATCTCTGTCAGTGGAAATATGACGATAAAAAAGATTTAAATTAAAGCAAGGAAGTTAAAAAAGCAGCAAGTCATATAATATAAAAATTAAAAATTTCTCGTTTTCTGAATACAGGTGACTGTAAAGAGTCCAATTTTATAAAAAAAGAAAATGAGATTTGGAATAAGGAAGGATTATTGTAAGGTATGAACTAATAAACAAGGACGTAACCAGGGGGAGTTAAAAATACAATGCGATAAAATAAAGTATCTTTATCAACTTCCGCGTTTGCAATTTTTATATTTCAAACCGTCCAGGTAGTACGAGCACCAAGGCAACTTTAAATAAAAGGCTTCATTTTTTTTTTATATTTCGGTAGATGGATGATATGTTTTCATTGATTTCTCCAAAACTAGTCGGTGGAAATTAAAAAAAAAACTATTTAAATTAAAGTTAAAACCTTAATAAATTATTCAAAACAAAAAAAAACATCGTGCCCGACTAATTGAAAAGATATTTAATCTTTTTAATTAAATATCTTTTTAATTAGTCGGGCACAACGGTTTTTTTTTGTTTTCAATAATTTACTAAGGTTTTAACTTTAATTTAAATAGTTTTTTTTTTAATTTCCACTGACTAGTTTTGGAGAAATCAATGAAAACATATCATCCATCTATCGTTTTACCATAAAGCCAATGTTAAATATGCCTACTTTTAAAGTCATTTATTTATTTAAATAATCGGGCAACCCCCCCTAAAATTTTCAGAATTGGTTTAGACTTAGTCCAACTTCATATAAAAAAAAATCAAGCCTTTTATTTAAAATTGCTTTGGTGCTCGTACTACCTTAACACCCTTGAGTTTAAGAACAAATCTCCTTGCACTTCACGAACCTTGGGACTCACAAACCGCCACTGATGGGTGTTTAAGATTCCAAACATGTTACACGTGTGAAATAGGAAACTAATAAATACTTACCTGACATGTGAGACAGTTGGTAGTCCTACAAACCGGACATTTGAATTCGTTGACATTATCCTCAAATATGCACCACCCTTTGCAGTCGGGCGTTTTGCAATGGAATGCATTATCGATTTTGTTCTCGGCTTGTGCTATTGATCTCGCAAGATATTGTTCGTACACTTCTTTACTGACGAGGGCCTTGATTTCTCTTTGTTGTAAAACAATGTCGCAAGAATATCTGTCATCTCTGTAAGGACATTTCACTTCGGCTTCGTCGGTATATTCAACAGTGTTGGCCAAACACTGTCTGCAGAAAGTGTGCAGACATTCACGCAAAGTTACGCCTTCACCTGCTCTGCATTCTGACAGACAGACGAGACATTCGAATGGTTCCGTGTTTTGTACGAGATCGGTTTTATCGAGGTCCATCAATTGAATATAGTTCTGGAGTGAAGTTGTTTTGGTATTTTTCGGTTGGACTATCGGTTTAGAAGCGGCACACGCTTCGCAACCAGGTCGCTGAGGTTGGTTTATCAACGTACATTCTGGACATTGCCAACCGACTTTTGGATCTAGTGGCTTAGGAGACGTTTCTCTCATTTCGCGAACCGTTGATTTTTTCTTTACTTCTTTGTTGACTTTAGCTTTTTTTGATACTTGTAAATTTTGTATAACTTTTTTGTCAATGTCGCCGCTACTATCGGAGTCGCTTTGGTTATTCGCAGCGTATTGTTTGAACGTAACATAATGAGTATCTTTGGATGTGCTAGGTACAGGTTCGTTAGCATTTTTCAGTTTTTCCAACTGACTGCTACTGGTTGTTGGTTTCTTTAACGTTTCTTCGGTGAAATCATCTATTCAAATTAAAAAGAAAAATGTTTTCAAATAAAACGCAACACACATAGAAACATTTGTTTATTATATTGTATTGTTTGAAAATTAACAATAATTGAAGTTCATTAAAAACATTTCTTTATGTAATAAATAAAAGTGATTTATGTAAAACAATGAAAAATGAAATGTTCGTTCTTAAAAACATTTACATAAAATGGACCCGAATATACACAATGTTGTTATTTTAATCAATGAAACAATAGATATACAGTGTTCACAGTTATAGCGAAAATACTAAAATGCACGTACACCCATCCCCCGATTTACACGGTACTTGTTTTACACGTTTTCGCTTTTACACGGTTTTCCAAATAAGTTTTTATTTGTTTTTATCGCACTCTACTAAATGCTACTGTGATTGAACACGTGCGCTGTGTACACATCTCACGGGGAATCCCGAGCTTATGTGCTGACTTGCTGCACACGCACACTGTGTCTGTATTTCTTCGCATAAAATTAAAGTTTTATTTTTTGTTCTTCTGTTTAATGTATTGTAATTAAATAAAAAAACAGTGTTTCCGTAATATATTACATATTTTAACCTGTCAATGCATTTTATTTTTATTTCTGTGTACACCTAAAAATATTGAAATAAATCACAACTGTTAAATAGCAAAATTATGCATTTTCTGCAAGCTTTTCGATTTCCACGGTTTTGACTTGAAAATTTTTAATTTTCGATTTACACGTTTTTCTCAGGAACGTATCTACCGTGTAAATCGGGGGATAGGTGTATTTAAATTCTCTATTTCTAATCAATATACATATGTTAGTATATTCGCTAAAACTATGAATTTACTGATTACCTGGAGCCACCAAATACAGGAACAAAGGAGCACCTTTACAACTGACGTCGTATTCTTCAAGCGTAGCGCTATCATCTGTGGCAAGCTGCCGTCCTAAAATCCAGCGCTGGACGTGAGCTGGAATATCAAATTCCTGCATCACTTTTTGCTTTAATTCTCCTACAGTCATTTCAGAATAAACTTTTAATGGAATCGGACCCTGGTGCGAAACTTGATCTTCGACATACATGTCCGCTCTGAAAATGCAATAATCTATATAAATAAAATTTTAATGTTGTCCCTATTTATAAAATGCGCACTATTTCTGCGATTATTTTATCCGGATATTCCCTCTTTCGGATTAACCTTGACATAATAAATAGTGCGTCTAAAGTTTGAACTATCGGGAAAAATCTAAAATCTGAAAATTCTTAAACCAAAGCGTGTGAAGTGGAAATTAAAAAGATTTGAGTGTTTTTGCTAGTTAAAAATCAAATTAACAAACTAGATTATAATCTAAGCGGCGACCGTAAAAACTAGTTCAGATTTTATAGAGGATAAAACTTTTGGAGGAGATAATACAATATATTAGTGACTTCAATCCATGGAATCACTTGTCTCGGCCAGAGGTGGCGAGCCTATGGCACGCGACAGATTATTGTTGGCACGGGATTGATTGAGGTGCAAAATCGAAATAATTAAAAATAAACTAGGTGTCGAAAAAAATTTACTATCACCAAATAACAAATACGAAAAAGTTTCATGGCGCTCAATGTATTATCAAAATTATTATTGGTATCTGTTTGATTCATTTTTTGACAACTAAATTTTTTTGGTTGCTTGTCGGCACGTCACGGCTAAATTAAACATTTTTGAAAAAAATTGGCACGTAGGTGTATAAAGGTACGCCACCCCTGGTCTAGGCAATATTTAATTACTAGAATAACGTTAGTTGACGGGGCAAAATTTAGAAACTAGAATTTCGCTTAAATTTATGTTTCATATCTGCTAGACGTACTACAATGGCTCATATTTTTTATGTGAGTACAATCTAATCTTGTACATGACAGGGAGTTTGGATACGACATTAGATTGCTCCTGCATGCAAGGCCGTAGCCGGGAATTCACTTCGGGGGGGGGGGGGGGGGTCGAGCTTTGGACCAGAGACAATAAGTAACAACTTTATGTAAAATTATAACTAATGCTTATTATAGTATAATTTAACATAAATAAAAAAAAAATAATTAAAAGGCAACCGACGCGGATTGTCACCAGAAATAAAGCGCGTGACAACGATCTCTGCAGTGATCTCGACATCACGATGAACGCTCATCAAGGCTAATCCAGTCAGCCGTAACTGTCACATGCCGTTTCTCAAAAATGTTTTTAGCCTCCTCAACGAGGAAAAAGTACGCTCTGGTGTCGCCGTCGACACAGATAGCGTCACGAGTATTGACAATAGCTTGTGAATCATGGGAAACATTTCAAATAAATAAAATTATCGACCAATTTTTTCAGACTATATATTGACAAAAATAATAAAATTCAGACGTTAATTAAAGATTAGAATCATGGGAAACATTACTGCGTTACAGCTGTCCAGCGCTTCTAGTGGTATAGTGGGCCATTTCGTAGCAACTAGCAACTATTTTTGAACACTTTGCTCGCCACATCGATAAATCCCCTTCAAAACTTGTTTGATTTGACAAGATTACCAAACACTTTCATGAATCCTCAGGGCCGGATTTCCCATAAGGCAATGTAGGCTCGCGCCTAGGGCGGTAAATTTTTTAGGGGCGGCAAAAATCAGAGTTGAAAAAAATATAAAGTCAAGTCAAATTTAAATTTATTCAAGCAAATACTAATTTTTTTCCAATTTTCAATTTGAATTTCCCGCTGAGAATTAGCTTAATACCATCCTCCATGCAACTGACATGAAAAAAAAACTCAGTGTGACCTCAATTAGAGAGGCGACACAATTTACTCTGCCTAGGAGCGGCCAAATTGTAAATCCGGCCCTGTGTGAATCCTATTATTCGTAAATGTAATAATTTGTTAGTTACGAAAAAACTTATTTAACCTTGTACTGACTTCCATCAACGCCAAAGCGTCATATGATATGAAATGTAACAATGAAAGATGAGTGAGAGAGATGGAGCATTTCTGTCACTCATTCTTCATTGTTACATTTCAGATGAATGCCGAAAAACGTGGAATCCACAGATCCGAAAAAAGAGTCAAAAATATTTTAGTAGTATGTATAAAACGGTGGATTAGCTTGGCTAAAGCATTTCGGGAAGAGGGGGGTTTGAACCCCCTCCCCCCTGCCTACGGCCTTGCCTGCATGTATGAAAACCACAGAAATTGTTCTGTGATGAAAACTGTAAATATATTATGATCACAACCTAACGTCATTGTCAAATCAAATTCTTTGACAATGTTTTGTGTAATCCAGCACTATCTTTTCTGAAATATTCATTCTCTATAGAACCGGACCAATTTTTACGGTCGCCTCTCCCACTGTCATAATTAAATCTAAAATACTAACGTGAAAGAATTTTGATCTGTCGATATTTCTTTTTGTCTGGTAACCGAACAGTTCACTTTAAGTCTTGCCAAATCTTTAGCAAGTTTGGCGGCTTGTACATGCTGACCTCCCGCAATAGCAGCTTCCAGCCTTTTCAACAGTCTGTTGATTGCTAATGTATTGACGTTTTGTTTTTCCGTATTGAGTGTCGCCTTGAAATCTTGCAAACCCACCGGACTCGACAGTTTAGCCCATAGATGTTTAGCCGACAGCAGTTCTTCTTCGGATGATGCAGGACTTAGCGGACTTACATTCAATGACGAAATTGTGGACGGGGGTTCGGTTGATTTGGACGAATCGTTGATCTCAGATATGTTGGCGTATGTATGTGGCGGCCCTGTAAATATATAATATTTAAAAAATCCAGCCTATTGTGCGACCAACTTCAAATAGTACCATTCCCCACTTATGATGGAATGGTAAAATATTGACATTTGATATATGTATAATAAAGAAAATAAAATTTTCGCTAACGCGTGCCGTGACACGAGTAACGGATAGTATTAAATATTTTGATATTTGCTGGTCCTTTGTACGGTTATCACGCTAGGAAAGTATCTTTGACATACGATCTATGCGCCATCTCGTGTTTGATTCTTTAAAATTTGGTTCAGTCAAAACTTACAAATAACAATTATGCTATTTTTCATGCATTTAATAATGATTACAGACGTAAAATAAAATGTAATTACCCTTGACGACGCACTGCTGCAATCCATTTTTTTGCATATCTGATTCATAAAAAATTCCAATAAAACGGTGGAATTGTAATTCTGGATTTTTAGTTGGTGTATCTTTACAATCAACAACACAGCACTTCAGAATTGATAGCTTTTTTCCCATTTTATTCAACAATTAGGTAATCCTTATTAAAATGCACGTCTAACATATACGCTAGGAGAGTACTATCTTTTGACAGCCGATCTTTGCGCCCTCTCGTGTTTTTTTTTAAATTTGGTTCAGCCAAAACGTTAGTGTCATATGTGTCAAAATATGTTATACGTGCATTTTAGTAAGGATTAATTGTTGAATAAAATGGGTAAAAAGCTATCAAATCGGAAGTGCTGTGTTGATTGTGAAGATACACCAACTAAAAATTCAGAATTACAATTCCACCGTTTTCCTGGATTTTCTTATGAATTAGAGAGGGAAAAAAATAGAGTGCAGCATTACGTCGTCAAGGGTAATTAAATTTTATTTTACGTCTGTAATCATTATTAAATACATGAAAAATATCATAATTGTTATTTTGTTAACAAAAATAAGATTTAAAAAATTTTGAAATAAAAAATGTATATCATTTATGTAGTTTTTTTACTGACATTGTGCGTAAATATGCTTAAGAATAAAGCTGGTTTCCATGTGTTTGTAAATTTTGAGTAAACCAGATTTTAAAAAATCAAACACGAGAGGGCGCAAAGGTCACGTGTCAAAAGATGCTTTCCTAGCATTGTTATCACAAATTAACCAACGCATGCTTGTCAATTACCTAACAGAACAAAAGGGCAGTTGATTTTTTTTTTATTTTCAAAATATTTCCGAAACTATTAAGCTTAGAAAGAAAATTATTGCAAAATTTTCTTGAAAAATATATAGAACAATAAACCGTTATGAAAAGTATATCACTAATTAATAAAATAAAAACAACGTTATAGCATATATCTCTTCTGCGCATGCGCTGATGTTTCCAAAAACAATAGGGCTTTTCATATTTGCATATCAAACATCCTCCCAAAGTTTGAATTCAATCCGTTCATCCGTTTGAGTTGTATCTACCATTACTATATAACTAAATTCTTCAGGCGAAATTGCGTCGTTGACATTTTTTTTTAAAGTGTGAAATAATTTAATAAGATATGGTTCTGAAATACATTAATTATAGTATGTATCTATAAAAAAACTTGATAACAAAAATGTTTAATTTTGGTTACTAATATGTAATAAGAAAAAAATCGCAGGTAGGTACATACATATTATGTAGGTATGTACATATTTATATTAGATATCTAATATAAATTTTGGTTACTGTTCAGTCATAATTGGCAAAGCGTAAAAAGTAAAATTAGTTAAATAATGTAATTTCAACTGATATTCTTATATCTAATGCAAAAAATGAACTGTTTTTATTGATTAATTTTTATATAATACCTTCGGATGATGTGGAATTCTTTCGAGAATTTGGTCGAGTATTTGTAGCTGAGATATCTGCAAAATCCTTCGGGCGAATCAATTCGAATGTTCCTTTGCCAAACGAGCCACACCTCGAGACACTTTTTGACGACGACTGTGATTCAACTGTAATTGGTAATATGATATCATCACTTTTACCAGTTGGTGGTTTTCTTCTTTGAAAAGGTGAATTTATTTGTCTAACTACAGCTTGCGTTTGAACAGAAGATGATACTTTAATGGGTTTTCTGGCTTCTAAATTTTCTTTTTTGACTTTTATATTTTCGTACGTAATTTCCTGCGTTATTATCAAAGCCTCCGCAATTTTGTCTTCTGTTTTCAGTTCAGTCTTTTGTTTTGGTATTATAATTATAGATTCGCCAATTTTATTTTCATTCTGTGTAATTGGCTTTTGTTTTGGAATTTCTTTTACTATAATAGGTTTATGATCTTTTCTGTCACTGTCTGCAACATCTTTATGTTGAGGTTCCTTCGGCACTGCTCCTTTACTGGTTTCTTTATCGTTCTTCTTTGAATCACTCACTTCACAAATTGTTTGTAGATTTTCTTTCTTTTCTGATTTTAAACAATGTTTTTCTTCATTTTCGTTGTCATTTTTATTACAAACAGAATTTAATTTTATATTTAAACTTTCTTTAATGTTATTTCTCATATTAATAACGTCAGATTTTGCAATTTCATCTTTAACAGCGGACACTTCTTTTCCAAGTTTTAGGTGTATGTTTTCCTTGTCATTAACTAATTTACGCAACTCAGCACTTTTTCGTTTATTTGGTAAAGAATCTTTCATTTCCTTTAACATTTTTCGTAATTTAATTTGTTCTTCAGTCATTAATCTATTCGGAGGTGTCGGTGCAACAGTGTCGTTTTTAATTTCAGATTTGTTGTCATTTGCAATTACTTTTTCAACACTTTTTACTTCCGTTTTATCGTTGTCATTTATGTCTAGATTTTGACTAAATCTAGCAACTCTTGCCCTTCGAATTTCGTCCATGTCCGGTTCAATAACAACAACCGAAGTAATTACAGCCTTTTCATTTGCGCCGTTGTTCTCTTCATTAGTTTCAAATTGTTTAAAAACGTGTTCGGCAAACGTCCGCGCTTCTTTTTGAATATTTTTATCGTTGGAGGTATTTTCAGTTTCTGAAGAAGCTGTTGCGTTATTTTTATTCTGTTCTTTAAATACATTCGTTGCCGTCGTCGATGCGTTTTTGTCAACACGGGTTGATTTGTTTTTGTCATCTTCCGCACTTGTTTTGTTTTCTTCCAGCGCCGGAGCTGTTGCACAGTCATCTGTCTTTGTTAGAACAGGCGCGACTCCTCCGCCGTAGAAGTGCGACGCACTTTGAGCTGGAGACGGTGCCAAGTATTTATCTATGTTTGTTATTTTACTTATAGGTTTCCAGGCATTGCAAGCCAAACACGTCATGCGACAGCGTTCATTCTCCAAAGTGCACCTAGCACAGATCCAAGACTCCAAAACGTTCCCGGGACCTGATCCCACCGATTGTTTCTCTTCTTTCAGTTCGATTTCTTTAACGTTTTGTTGTTCCAACTTCGTCGTGTCTTTAATTTGTATATCCATCGGCGTTAAAGGAGGAGCGTTCGGTTTATAAGGAGACGGGATTTCTAAAAATCTGCTTATATCGATCGGTTGTTTTGCTGCTTTTGCTTCAAAATCGAGTTTCATCTCGGTTTTATGTGTCGGCAAATTTTCTTCTACAATTTTCGGCGTTGAGGGTTCCTTGTACCCGATAGCGTTGAAAATACTTCTCTTCATAGGAGGCGTCACGACCGATATGTTTTCTCTGCTCGATGTTGAACTTTGTTCAGTTGAAAATGAAAACCGTCTTTTGGCGTTACTTTCATCTTTGTTTGGAAACAACGCCGCATTTACAGTAACTTTAGTAACGTTTGTAAGAGCATTGAATCTGGAAATAAGTTCACGAGCTGAACCTTTTTTGAATTTACTTGAATTTTTATTCGGACTATCTGGAGTTCGTTGACGTAAAAATTCCGGCATTTCATTTTGTTCATCGTCTATTTTGGAATAGAATTTTTCATTTTGAGCTTCTAATTTAGCTTGTTCACGATTTTGCTCCTTTTGCACAATAGCAGCAGCTTCACGATCCAATTCACTAATATTAGCCAACATTGAAACATTCGATTTTCTATTTTCTTTTCTATCATCAGACGAAGTAAAACGCGAAAACATGTTAAATTTTGATTCAGTTTTTATACTTGAAAATCGCATTGGAAAATTGTCGTCTATTTTTTCTTCAACTGATTTAGATTTAACAATATCCTTTTTTCCAAAATGGTGACTGATTATACTGTCACGATTAGATGTTGAAGACGACAATGTCCTCTTATACCACGGTCGTGGTGATATTGGCGATACTGGAGCGACAATCTTCTGCGATTGAGCTTCCTCGGGAGGTTTTTGCACGTCTTTCAAGGGCTTTAACACCCCGTGTTCCAACTTCAACGAATCGTTGCATACAACGTCAGGAACGGAAGACGATAAATTTCCATTATTTTCTTCATCTGATTCTTCACCTCGGTTGTTCTGTAATCGAGAAATATTACTTATAAGTAAATCTTTTTGTTCTTGCGTTAAATTTGTTGTCGGATTAGCATATTTCGTATCCAGATCCGTGAATAAATTCGACATAACTTTAACCGAAGCGACCGGAGGCGGCGGCGCCGGTCTCTTCTTTTTATTTAATGTCGAATTCGGTGACTTGGCTAGCTGCTCGTTGACAGAAGTTCTCACTGCACCAACCGGGGGCGGAGGTGCTTTTCTTTTGCCCTTGACGTGACAATATGCACCTGCTTTTTTATCTTTCGAGCTATCGCTGACTGTTCGGCGATGTTTTTTGGACATATCGTCGTAGAGTCTCTCATCGTCGTCCATACTTTTGGTTTTAACTAGAGGCAAACTATAATCGCTAAATTCTTGTTTGTTTTCTGGTGATGTTTCTCCAGTGAACAGTCTGTACTTCTTACGTAGTGTGAGATTTTTGTCGCGTTCGCGATGCTTGTCCAACAGTTTCATGCGATTTCGATGCGTGTCGGTTTCGGGACCGGGCTGGAACAATTTCTCCGGTACGTTGGCGGAGCCGAACGGCTTATACGCTGTCGGCGGCACGTACGTGAAACTGGCAACCGTCGCGGTGCTGAACAGGGTGTCTACACTTCCAGCGCTGGTGTCGCGCGACAAGGCGTACGATTTACTGACGTCGCGCCCATCGTCACTGGCGTCGTCGTCATTGTTGGATGACGCGGACGATTCAGATCGATTATCGTTAATCGAGAGATTTGACGATGTTTTGCTGCTATCACTTTTTTTAAACCACTTAAAAAATGAAAAGATACCGGACGACGAACGCTTTGCCCCGCCGAGAAATTCTGAATTTATTGTCGACGTGTTCGAATGCGTAAAAATGCCACTGGACGAGCGCTTCGCACCTTTTTCTGGTATTAAATTAGGCGACACTTCCTGTTTTTTATTGTGCTTTTCGAAAACAGATGCTAGTGCATCCACTTTATCGTAATCTAACACGCTCGATCTATTTTTGTTTTTTTCAGAAGCAAAAGCGCTCGACGATTTGTATTTGTTTAGTTTTTCAGACACAAACGCTTCACTGGATTCGCGTTTTTTGTTGCTGATTTTTGCAGCAAACTTTGACGATTCCACATACGAGCTTGTTTTTTCAGAAGCCACGTAGCGCTGCACGAAGTGTGTTTCAGTAGCGGTGATATTTTCGGTAGCCCGATTCATTGTAGGCACCGTACCGCGCTTTCTTATGACTCTGAAAATAAGTGATTGAACGCACAGGCACAGGTGCACTCACTGTCACTAAACAGTGACACCGATAACGCACTGCTGCGGCAATTGTTCGCATTCAACTCAGTTTCAATGAACAAGACTGGTTTAAAAATAAATATGTACCATCTTTTGTAATAAACCATTCTCAATATTCATCTGCTTTGTAACTTATAACTCTCTCTCGATGCGAAGAACATAATATTATTTTATTTTTAATAAACTTGGACGGATTTTATCTTTAAGGCCACTTAAATCATTTTTTTGTAAATAATACTTATTTTTTTATACCTACAAAACTTTTTTTTTGCACAAAGTGTAACTGGTTAGATATAAGAAAATCACAACATTTATGGATGCAAGTCACTGGAAAATCCCACTTGACGTTGAGAAAAGATTAAATTTCAGTCTTAAATTATTCACATCACAAAAATGTTCTAAAATTAACTGATCAGTTATTATTGTATTCTATTTTGGACGCACCATTTATCACGTTTGAATTTATAATTTCCTAAGTTCTGTGTTGTATAAATTATTTATAATAATAGTCCATATTTTTACGAATTTATATCGGCAGTGTTATGCTTTGTAATCAATAATAGTTAATACAGCTCAAATAAGTATTCACCGATAATTCCCGGCATTATTCTTTAAGGTTAAAAAAAATGACGAAAAAATCGTCAAAAAGGTTTTTCTTAAAATATCGTAAACCCAATATTTTTCGCGAATGTTTATAATAAGTTCAATTACAATACAGAAATATGTATAAATAACACACATAGGAAAAAATCAATATGAAATCGTTTCAAAATTTCTGTAAAGAAAACATTTTGTTGATTTATTTTTCAGTCAAAAAAGTTTTATATTTAGCGAGAATCTAAACATTTTTGTATTTACATTATTATTTTCCGGATTGATTTAAACAAATAATAAATGAAATCATCAGAATTATTGTACATTTTTGGACGCGCGCCAAGTTTAAGTTAGCCTTGATGCAGAACAATTTGGGACCGCCGTTAAAAATTGATCAAAACAACTGATATACGGTAGCAAAATTTTGTTCTGAACCGCAGTCAAAGCGTTAAACCTATATTCTGAAATCTTTGCTGAGATACATTGACCCATTCAGCGCCGAATTTATTTTGTAATATTTTACTTATAACAATTTTTTTTTCAAAATAGATGTTAGTATTTTATTAATTATCCTACGAAAATTGTTGAATTTTTTATAGAAACATTTATAATTTAAAAGTTACCTACAGTGAAAACAGTAAGTTTACGCACAGTTTTGTTATTATTTTTACGTCTATTATCAAATCAAACCGTGATCATATTAATAATAAATTATAGTTATAGTATCACGACCGTTAAATAGGACCATAAGTAACATATATATTTATGAGTTAATTTTTGACAAAATGTTCCGCGCATACAACGCTCTAAGATTACACTTCCTGTCTTGACAATGTGTAACCCAACAGCTTCGACTGTATTTCATTAAAATTTGAAAAATAGTTTTTTGTCTAGAGTCTTTCGTTTAAAATCACCAAGAAACAAGAGCGTAAATTGAACGAATTAACGAATTACCCGAAATACATAAATATAGGTATGTAGTTACAGTAATATTTCTAAGTAATCGATTACATTTTCACGGTAGCTTTAATGCCAATGTTTAGTAAAGCGTGTTTGGAGATAAACTAACGAAGAGCCGCTTTTAAATTTGAACGAACCAGCAGTCTTGGAGGTTCACCGAGCTAAAATTAGCGCATCGCAGGATTCAAACACAGCTTACGATATAAAATGACGTTCAACTTATAAATCCAGAGAAGAACGTTGAACGCATAGACGCGCCGGTGACAGGAACGGCTCTAGGGAATATTGGCCCTCGTATAGCCGTGCACGCGTATTGTCATCTCGAATAATATGCTATCTCAGATATCTCTCTCACTCTTTGATCACAGAACGATCACAAAAGCGTTCCAACCAATGTCAATCTATACCGTCACAAAACAGTGCAAAGTCGACGCATGCGCACAAAACCGATACGAACAGTTCGTTACGGTTTCTAAATTGCCCATTTATAGCAGGTTGGAACATACCTACCTATAGATTTTGAATGCCGGTCCATTGTGAGAAAATGCAATGCCATTTTGTTGGGTGACTTTAAGAGCGGACTATTAGGACGTTGGGATTGGTTAACATTAATTATCAAATCGTTATAGATTTCATATTTCCCGCCAAAAGTTCCCCTTTTCTTTAATACGTCCTATCTATGCCCTATCGTTCTCGTTTTGGCTTTATAAAGTCAATTTTCTCTTTAAGAACGATATCAACATAGTATCAATATACAATTTCTGAACCGAAACTTCTTTAGACACGGTAAGGCAAATTAGCTGGATACGACGAAAAGTTTGAAACGCTTTCTCTTCTCCGATTTCAACCGACTGT
Source organism: Xanthostigma xanthostigma (assembly GCA_963575645.1). Lineage (NCBI taxonomy): Eukaryota > Metazoa > Arthropoda > Insecta > Raphidioptera > Raphidiidae > Xanthostigma > Xanthostigma xanthostigma. Next base: position 31,829,692 of record OY754468.1, on the reverse strand, counting down.
TTAAAGGAAATAGTGGAAGATTCGTTCCTACTCTCGCTGTCAAAACGTTATACGCATTCTACACGCATGCGCTGTACATAGCATTTTCTCTAACCACGGTTACAAATTCTACATGACCATTTCCTAATCCTGAAATTAAAAAAAAAGTCAACAAATGCCAGAACCTAAGAAATTTCATTTCTAACGCGCATTTTTCTTAGCGAGTATTCGAGTAATCATTTTTACCGATTAAAGAAATAAAATCATTATTTTTTTACTTCCAGTCTTTAAACTGAAACTCGAAGACAACGTCGCTCGTGTAGAGGTTTGATTTGACACGGTAAAAGCAGAACGCTCTCTCTCTCTTATAGGTATAGTTTTGTGTACTCTCTCGTTCACACACTCTATATAAAACAATGCTAAATTTTAAATAAAGGCTACCTGAGAAAATTTATTGGAACAGAGGAAACGCTTTTTCATTTATTGTTTACTGCCATCTGTTATCAGCTAGCGAATCAATTAATTCCTCTATACTAGTACCGCGGTAGTAGTTCTTTCTCCCTACCATCACTACTGCTTGCGCCACGCTTTTTCCTCACACTGTTCGACCGAAACACTTTAATCTAAAGATCTTTTCCTTTAAAAATGATTAGTGAGTTATAAATATTTAGAGTCCGAACCTGAAATACTGGTATTAAAGTGAAATAAATACAATGCGTAGAGCCGCACACAGGATGTGTTTGACGATTTTTTTTTATTTTTTGCATACTTCCACAAAACTGTCGTGTAAAAAATAAACGCTCAGTTCCATATTATAATAGAATATATTGATAAGTACCTCACAATATAAATACATTGTATAGTTAACTTATTATAACTCACCATAGTTTTTTGGTACTGAATGTACATTTCACGAAAAAAAATATGATTGATAGATATACATATTTTTTAATAATGATAATAAATTAAAGTAAGACATACCTACCTACTAGTGATGTACCGAATGTCAATTTTTAGACATTCGTGAATGCGGTTGATAATGCGAATATATTATGTCGCCGATATTCGCGAATTCGAATATTCAGTTTTCAAATCTGGCGACATTATTCAAGACTAGGATTTTGCAGCTGATTGACCGCGCAAGTCGCACGCACGTTCTGGGTACTATGTTAATTATTAATTAAATCTCATATAATTTTATTCTATACTGAGCATAGGAATAAAATCTCTGAATAAAATCGCAATCAAACTATTAGGGTGCAAACATATATACTTCTGTCTTTTTTTACGTCGTAAGCACTGGCGTATCCAGGAGCAGAGAACATACACTCCAGGAGGCCACAACAAGCACGGACCCGGCGTAAGACATTTCTAATTTCACACAGACTAATTACATGGCGTCAAAAAAAAATGGTTGTCTGTAAAGTCGGTTTACGGACGATAGTTTTACGTGATAACGTATTCCGCTCGAATAGCATATTTAATAATACATAACCTAAATTTTAGTAGCTGTCAAACTTGGGCCGATTGTGCGCGGAACGTGACACTTTTTCGTGCATGCAGCCGGTGTTTCATCAATTTATAAGACGTTATCACGTCGAAAACTTCCCTTTAATGTGTACAGAAGATAAAAAATATCAATTTTTAAAATATTTCTTAACTTGAATATTAAATAAAGAAAACAATCCCAGCATTTCGTAAAATAGAAATGACGCTTAGTAATACAGGAAAAATAGGTACAATATTAGGTTATTTATAAAAGTCTCTTAACATAAATACTATATACAATAAAAAAATCTGTACAAAATTGTGATAAATAAAAAGTTTTATTTTCTGTACAAACAACGAAAAACAAAAAAATATTTACAAATATAACTATTACCTTTTTTTTGGTTCTTCTATAAAACACTCAATAAGTATATCTGTGGTTTTCCAAAAACATCAGCCCTCACACCTATTAAAATAATTATAATATAATTGACTCGCAGTATATACTTGTGTATATATATAATATACGAAGCATATAGGAATAAAATCGCAATCAAACCATTAGGGTGCAGAATACATTTCTTGTCGTAAGAACTCATTGGTTCTGATTGGCTAACGCCATAAATATATACTCCATGTTATTATATTGTCAGAATAACTTCGAAAAAAGAGACGCAGATATATTTTCGATATACGCTTTGTTGCCTTCGCACACTGCACATTGAGTAATAGACAATGCTTGATATAGTAATTATTATATATATGACTTGCAGCAACGACATATTTAGATTTGAGATGCAGGTTTGAGGGTATATAAGAGATTAGAACTTGTATCCGATTTCAAAAATAAACTATATAATTTAATGAATTTTCATAGGCATAAAATAGACAATGCTTGATATAGTAATTATTATGTATATGACTCGCAGCAACGAAATATTTAGGTTTGAGATGCAGGTTTGAGGGTATATGAGGGATTAGAACTTGTATCCGATTTCAAAAATAAACTATTTAATTTAATGAATTTTCATATGCGTTCGTAATGTACTCGCTTGTCGGAACGGTTTTTCACAAACACTGCAAACATACGGTTTCTCTCCTGTATGAATTCTAATATGTTTCTTGAGTACTGTACTGGAGCCAAAATTTTTCCCACACGTGTCGCACGGATAAGGCCGCTCACCCGTATGTGTTCTGATATGAGTTTTCAACGAACTTTTCGTTACGAAATTCTTGCCGCAACTGTTGCAATCGTACGGCCGTTCTTTACTGTGCGTTCTCATATGAATTTCCAAATCCGCTTTCGATCTCCACGTTTTACCGCAAGTATTACATAACGCCCGGGACATTTCTTCACCTTTATGTTTTTGTCGAACGTGTTTATTCAGTAAAGATTTCGATACAAAACTTCCATCGCATTCGTCACAATTAAATGGTTTTTCTTTACTGTGCTTTGCCCATATGTGTTGTTGCAACTGAATAACTGATGCTCCACAAATTTTACACAGCTTTTTCTCATGTTTCTTGCCCTGATGAACGCCTCGCATGTGTATTTTTAACGTATTAGCTAATTTAAAACTCGAATCGCAAAGTTCACAGGAAAACGATCGATCCGGAAAATGCACTACTTTATGCACGTCCAATTTACTCTGCCACGGAAATCTTTTTCCACAAATTTTACATTCGTAACACAATTTTCTTAAATGCGCCTTCATCATATGAATTTCCAGTTGGCGTTTCAATATAAACAATTTACCGCATTTTTTACATGAAATTGAATCGGCGTTGTGATCTGTTTTCATATGTTCAGCGCAAGCGTTTAGTCCAATAAATATTTCATTACACGTTTCGCATTTCAGTTCTTCAGTTTCATGACAATTCATATGTTCAACAACTTGTCTTTTCTTGAAATGTCCTTGACATATGCTGCATTTATATCTGAATTCAGAATTTTTATCTTTATTGTGCATTTGCATATGACGCGCAAAAGAATGGGCTGTTTTCAGAACTCGAGTGCATATCTTACACACAAATCTATTCTGTTTGGTTCGGTCGGTAATATTCTCACCCTGCAAAGTGGTGTTTTCTTTAACTGGTTCATCAGGACTTGAATCACAATCTTCCTCACTTCTGTTATCTTGTGCTAACAAAACTTCAGTATACAAATTTACATCAGTGTAATCGTTTTCCGCTGAATTTCTTGAAGGGTGTTTTATAACATCCTTATAAACTTGTTCGTTCAAAATTTCGCTAAATTCATCTTTAATAAAATCGTTTTTATCATTTTCTTCAGTATAGTAAATTGACTGAAAAGAAGGGTAGGAATTTTCTAATCTTATCTGATGTAATAATTGATTGTTGTGTTCGCATTGTTGTATAAATTTGTAACAGTTTCGTATTTGACTTAAACATTCTGAGCACACAAGAACTGGTAAGCCATCGTCCAATTCAATCTACAAAAAATGCAATGATTCAAAAGTTATACGTATTTTTTATTACTGAGCAGTTATTTTGTCTTACTTTGATTGATGTAAAAGTTGCTAGCATCTCTGGAACGTGAAATTTCCGAAGGGGTTCCATCTTATCTTTTTGTAGTAAACAAGTTCGGCAAATTTGCCGAAAATCTGAACATTTGACAGTTGTCATTTTTGACGTATACGTCAGATTTGGTAATTTTGGTTTTTGAGGTTAATTTCTTAAGCTTATTGTACAATCACACAAGAAATAAAAATTCGTTTTGTATCGTTGTACGTGACGAAAGAGCTGATCATTTATCAAAACAATATAGATGGTAAAATTTTGTGAATAAAAGACAAATTTTATAAGTAATTGTAATCCAAAATAGACACGAAACGCTTTATTATTTTATCGTTATTTTAAATTTCCTTTTAAAAGTGCGATTGTAACTTAGGCTTTATAGAGGTTGTATCTACTAACTGTTATACTTATGTTAGATCATTGTGAATCACAGTTGCGTAACGTTTTCTATATAGTTAGTAGATAACCCCCACTTCGAACAAATGTTGTACCTTGAAAACATCAGACATTGGACAAAAATAGAAGAGTTTTGTGATTCGACAACAGGGATACTAGAGTGCTAAACAAAAGATATCTACTGTCAAAATAAGTCAACAAAATCAGCTGACGTAAATTTCTTAATGAAATCAATCAATTCTGTGTGTTTTTTATTATTAATCGAAATGAAAATGTTTGTGCATAAATTATTGTGTTCTGAACATTGTTAAAATTCGAGAAAGTAAAAATTGTTATTAAAACAAAAGTGGACTCGCCCATTATATATAATCTGTGTTGTGACTCAAAGACAATAAAAATAAATAAAAAAGCGCTGAAAACTTGTATACTTGCATAGAAAAAGAGACAGTGAGCAAAGTAATTGTGTTTTAAATCGCAATTACTTGGAACAATTTTACTGTAAAAGTACAGCATTTAATTGTAATGTACCCAGGAAACAATCCTCTGATAGTTGATTCAGTTAACGATTTCGAATTGCTTCCAGTGACCGTATTTAGTTTTGTACATTGCAGACGAAAAGGAATAATCGTACATCCAGCTACAATGTACAGAAACCTTCCTTCCTTAAATCGTTTTACATCAAACAATGTACTTCAAAAAATAAGTACGACACTGAACTTTTAAATTCTTCGGTTACAAACTGTAAACGTTTGTAATCGAAACAAAAAAAATAAACATCGTTAAGAGCAATTTATTATTTAACAAGCAACACTGATCAAATATAATATTACTAAAATATCATAAATATAAGTAACCATGAAATTGTTAGAAAGTTCACGTTTCGAAGCAATCAACAATGCGTTGTGTATCGAAACGGGTGAGACAAAAATTTGTGCTCGCATCGAAAGCTATTCTTGTAAGATGGCCGGAGGAGACAAAGCATTGTACAAACGTTTCAATGCTTCCGAACAAGGAATGCATCCGCACGATTTACAAGCCCTATCGCCGCCCGATGGTCTGTCACCGGGAAGATCGTACAGGTATTCATTTCAGTAATTATTGTCCCTTTCGAGACAGACACATATTTGGGAACGCTGCAAATAAATAGGTGTCACCTATTACAGCGCTTATGCTTCGAGTATTTTGTACTTCCGCAGTCAATTTTCAGTCGTACTCCGTCAAGTTTTTTATACTCGTTCCTGCCTTTTCAGTGTCGAAGAACAGTCTCCGATACAGACTACTGTTTGGCTTGGATTTTTAACCAAAGCATCTGATATGAAAATTTTCGCTTCATTTTTCTCCAGGAAAAATTTTTGATTTCTATTTCGTAAAATGTCTAGACATTTTTTTGAAAAAGTGGCACGTTGCTTAAAACGAGTTTCCAAAGATCAGTTGAAATGTAAATCAATTGCGCAAAAATTTCGTGTTAAATATATTTTATAAATATAATTTTACTAGCGTAATAATAAATATCAGTGTGCACTTTTTATTGTATTTTATTTTTTATGCAGTCGGAGCATTTCTGGTGACGAGGAGGGTCCACTGTGTGATACAATCAGTCGCAAAACTCTCTTTTATCTAATTGCTACACTTAATGCATCGTTCCAGCCTGACTATGACTTTTCCGATGCTAAGGTAATTGCACACAAAAAAAATATGAATTTCTTAATGCAGGTTCTTACTTATAAGCTAAAAATCAGATCTTGTTTACTGTCAAGAAATGACATAATATGTACCTACATTGGTGTTGAAACGACTTTGAGTGGGGAGGAATCTATACAGTAGTATGTAAACACGTAAGGTGCACATAGGGAAATTAACATTGGGGAAAAATGACTGGATCAGAGTGAGCCTTGAAATCTTGTTTTTCAATTTGACAGATAATATTCTTTTGCAAAATGAATGTGTATACTACCAAAGAAAATATTCAAATGATTACAACATAATCGGACTTTTTTATTAATGGGACATTAAATTCCCAAAAATACTTAAATATGGTGCGAGATCAAATATCTCCGCCTATTCGTGTTGAATCTAAAGACATTGGGTCACTGATTTACCGACGCGCATACGTCATACCAGTCAGACAATTTTTGAATGAAATGTTTCCAAACAGATGGAGTTGTTTTATAAAATAGATATCCTCAATATTACCACGATAATTCAATAGAAATAACAATTAATGCAGTCATGGCTAACTTTGATCCAAATATTTTTTCCCAATGCTAATTTCCCTATGTGCTCCTTACGTGTTTATATACTGTAGACTACTTCTGAAAGCTTACATTGTAAAAAATATTAAACTTACTAGTTTACAATTTTGGGGGTGTTTACACCGCCTTCCGATGCCAATGAATGTCAATTTGATGTCGATAGATCACTGCCAAGAATTTCTAGGCCTGACACCCATTCAGTCAATGTGTTATTTTTTATGACAACCAGAAAATTTAATAAGTATGGTCGTCAACTGTGGACACTAAATTAGAAGTTGGGAATTGGGTCAATGTTTTTTGAAGTGAAAACTTCTTTAGCGGCGTTGTACACTTTTTTTGTAATGGGTAAAAAATGTTAAACTCGCGTCAGGACACGTGACCTGATCGAAAATTCGTAAGACGGATGGAGAGTAGAGGTATGGGTAAAAAATGTTAAACTCGCGTCAGGACACGTGACCCGATCGAAAATTCGTAAGATGGAATATGGATGGAGAGTAGAGGTAATATTCAAGTTTTCACTTCTGCCGGCACTCCCGGAGTGCTTTTTTTTATAGGCTATAGTACTGTAGTAATAATCGTATATTATTACAACAACTCAGCGCACTATGTGGCTATAATGTCTCATATAAATGGTGAATAAAATTTTACTTCTTCAGCTTTTCATAGACCATTTACGAATAACCAGTAAATTATGATGGATAGACTGGCATCTAACCAGTAAATTTTTCTTTTTCGTATTTAAGAGTCATGAATTTAGCAAGGAACCGTCTCTTACCTGGGTGGTTAACGCGGTCGACGGTAATCTGGAAGCAACGTGTGGCGATGCTTACAAAGGTCTTCGTCTTGCTTTATGGTCGTCCATCGACGATGAAATCCGTTGTAACGAATGCGACATCTATTCGTATAATCCAGACTTTATGAGTGATCCTTTCGGAGAAGCCGGATGTCTCTGGTCGTTCAATTACTTTTTCTACAATAAGAAGCTTAAACGCATCGTATTCTTCTCTTGTAGAGCCATCAAGTAAGTGTCTCATTGTCATAATAAACGTTGAATAAACCTACTATCTATTGATTCTGGTTTGAAAATTCGGATGATCAATGTTATTGACACCGTTGTTATATTATAACATTTATAACGTGTTCACAAATTGCTACTATAAAATTATAAAAATCGGTATGTTGAATAACACATGACTTACATGTTTCCAAAACCATTTTTGAAGTCATACTTCTTTTGCCGCGTTATGAAAATATGTTGAGGTTGAATTTTTACGATGCGCGCGCACACTGTAACATCAAAATTAACAGGATGAAGTTGAAGACTACCAACAGAATATCTCGGACACGATTTTTTAACCCGAACGTGGAAGCAATAATAACTACGTTTTGATTATACAATCAGGCAATTATTCATGTTGTTTAATTTCAGTCCGTGCTACGCTATAGATTCAGGAGTTGGTAGTGATTTCACAATGGATGAAGACGAAGATTTTGACTAGGGAGGCTGGAATTTTCTCACATTAAATTATCTACATTGAATAAAATGAAATGCCCTATAATTACTAAGTTTTGTTTTGATTGTTATGATGTAGAAAGTAGAGTTATTGCGTTTTGGTGATTGTTTTACATCACTTTTAATCAAACAAAAAAGTTAGCTTCTTTTTAGATTAGTTTCCTTTTATTAGAATTTTCGATTGTTTGACAGTTTGTGTGGCATTCTCTAGATTTGACATTTTAATATGGGTAAATTATCTGTATCCTGATACATATACTTAAAAAATGTTGCTCAGCCGGTACGAACGGGTGAATGGATAGTCGCTTGTTTGAATTTTTTCATCTAGACATCTTAATCCATCACTGATATGTTTACGAGATATGTAAATTATTTAGCGACAATCAAAAATTTGATGCGTTTGTTTGAAGTTAATAAGGTAGTGCTGCCGCCTACTGTTGTACAAGTAAACGAATAGCGACTTTCAGAAATTGATGTTTATCAGAAATATTAAATAAGTTGTGAAAGTTTGGAGAAATGCTTCATCAAATAAACAAGAACATTGTTTACTGATCTAATTCTAATAAAAGGAAATGCATAAACATATTTTGATTTGCAATCACATTTGAATTTGAAATACTGGATTGTTTGTTAATAATGAATGTATATTGCACAAATTTAATTCAATGAGTTTCTCCGTTTTAAAGCAGAAAGATATCACGCATCGTTAGTTTTGTGTTAAAATTATTCTTTTGCTTCGAAATCGATTTAATAATTTCAAAACATTAAAATTTTTTGCTTCACCATCTAAACCGAATTAGTAACTTTTTGGAGAACGCTCATTTGTTTATGGAGAATTTATTAACATATCTAACTTCACAGCCCTCTTAATGGCACGGATCCGTTATCGTTGATTCGATCGAAAATTGTGTAGCGTAAAATTATATTCATAGACAAACGAGCTGTAAAGATAAAATCAAAGTTTAATTTACTAGAATCACGTTCTGTTAGTCACTTGAGTATTAGATTCAATTTAAGTTGCTCGGCACCCCAAAATCGGCGTCGGTACGTCCTTCGCGATTTAACAATCAATGTTAAATTCTTGAAAACTCTAAAGTTTTTTAAATCGATACGATTATAAATCAAAATATATTATAAATAATGCATATTACAGTTTTCACACTTAGCTAATAAATTTCATAAATTAACAGATAAGAAATTAAATATTAATTTTAGGAATTCTAAACAGGATAATTAATAAATTGATTAGTGTTGATTGTTGAATAACAAATATTGCTCTGGTACAGTCAGAGGCACGAGGGCAGGTGAGAGCTGCGTGAGACCTCGTCTTTACTGATTGTACACGATGTCATCTAAATGATGCATTCTGATGAGTGTTTTGCATTGTATCGACTATTCGAACGGAATAGCGTAACATTCGTTGCACTCGGAAGTTTGTATCAATTTTTCGTCCATCTGAGAATATCTTGGGTTTTGTTTTCGTGCATAAATGTATTATCTGGGATATTTAGAATAAATTACGCGGAAAAAGTGCTCATAAAATGATGGCTCTTAAAGTGAATCGGAAACTGATTTTTAAACTTATAAAGTATATTCTGCATTCACTTAAAAAAAAAGGCAACGTCCAAGAAATTTTATCTCAGATAAAAATTTGCAACAATTTTATTAATATAAAGTTTTTTTAACAATTCCCTTACGGCGTTACTTTGTACAAAATATTATGTACAAAAAAATCCATTAAAACTCGGTATGTCCGAGAACGTAATTGAAGTATTTTTGTTTTGAGGTTAGGAATACAATTTGAATTGTAGGTAGAATCGGTATTTTTATTATGGTGCGGTTGTGTATTTATTACGTTGATGTAGTTTTAATGGTCGAACAAACAAAATCGAAAATGATCTCTAAGCTCTAAAACTAGGAACGTTAAGTTTTTAAGAAGCTATTTTATGATTAATGCAAAGCCGTTAAGGGAAAAATACGTTTTCTTTATTTTTTTAATAAACATGTAATTACAATAAATAATTATTCATAGTATATCCCAAGATGTTGCCAGTTTGTGTATAGTCAGGAACAAAAGTGTTACTGACGGTTTTTGGTTTACAATTTTTAAAGATAGGAATATGTATGTCAGTGTTCTAAAAATCTTGTAACGAATTGAAATTAAATTTTGTGAGAAATCAATAAAGAAAATTTGTCACAAGTGTTTTTTAAACACATTTTATATATGCGCACACACCACTCAATAAACAGCACATTTAAATATTCAAATTTACGTGTAGAATTATGGTATATTGGATATTACTTCAAGCCCAATTTTGTTTTACAAAACGGTTGAATGTGCAGTAAAATAGTCAAAGAAAACAAATAACTGAGTTTGTTGTTGCCGCTACATGAGCATAGAATTTTTTGAATATTTACGCTAAGCAACATAACAAATCTGTTTTAAATTAGTACGAAACAAAGTTCCAACTTTTAAATAAGTTATAATTGAACTGCTGGTAAAATATAAGGTACGTTTGGTTTTTCGTTTGGATCGATCCGAGTGTTCTTATTTGTTCGAATATATGCTCTGAAAGATTTCTGCGTTCGGGTTTAATATCTGGAAGTGATCGAGCACGCTCGACGATCTCCGAGACAAGCGAACGAGCAAGCCGATTTGCAGTACCTTCACAGCATTCATTGTAGTCCGAGTTAAAAAATGGGCGGTTCTACATTCTGTGAGAATGAGTAAATTTTCGAAGTTTATTTGTATGAGATAATTTATCGATAAACTAAAAAATATAGATAATATTTATTCAATAAATAGTTATAACTAATAAGTTTGTATTGCACGGAATGAAGACTGTGTGATTAAGTAAAACTTGGTATGGTAGGGTAAATTAAATTCATGAGATTGAAAGTGTAACGAAACGTTGCAATGAATGTATACTGTATACAATAAAAATCGGCCGTGAAACTTGTGCTATCGTGGGTGAGAGGTATAATGGCTACCTTTTAATCTAAAGATCGTGGCGATCGGTGCCATTATTTTTTTTTTTCGTTTTTTTTATGCAATTATTTATTTATTTATTTATTTTATTTATTTATTTATTTATTTATTTAATTTAATTAAATACAATTAATACAAATACAAATTGTTCACAGTAGCTTTAAGGTTAAGTGTTTCCTGCCCAACTTGGCGATGCCAGTGCTAGGGCAGGACTCATATTGTAGGTAGCTGTGCAGACCAGAATTTTTTTTTTCTTTTTTTACCCTGTTACTACTTTGCAGTTGGGGATACTTATTTATGTGTATATTGTATACTGTGTATGTGTGAAAGAGAGTGTGTGTATGAATGTGTGTGTGGGTATGTGCGTGTGCGTGTTGGTGTGTGTGTGGGGGTGTGTGTGTGTGCAACGCATAGATATAGAGTGCAAGTTGCTCGATTATGTGGTGTTGTGATGTGTATTCGATTGATTTTGGATTAGCCAATGCGTAACTTGTTTTTTGAAGGTATTGATGCTTGAAAGTTTAACTTCCAGAGGCAAGCGGTTATACATTTTAGGAGCCAGATAGGTAAAGTGATTTTGGCCGAACGTTTTTGCCTTCTTGGGGATTTGGATAGCTTGGTGCAGTTTGGATCTGGTTTCGTAGGAATGTTGAATAGGAATACGTAGAGAGGATCTGTGATGATAATGAATAAGAATAGTTTTAAGGTAAAGTTGATATATATTTAACACCTGAAAGTCATGATACAGTTTTGAGGATGGGTACATATATGGTTTTTTAAGGATAATTCGGATGAGAATGTTTTGAATGGTTTGGACAGGGGCTACAATGGTTTTGAAAGTACCTCCCCACGCGATTATACCGTAGGTCAATAGTGACTGGCAAAGAGCGAAGTATACTGTCTTTAAGTTGGTTTCAGTCATGTAACGTCTCAATGTCGAGAATATATAGATGAGCTTTCGTAGTCTATTTGTCAGAATCTGTATGTGTACATCCCACTTCAGTCTGTAGTCTATTGTAACGCCAAGATATTTGATATTGTTAACACTTGTCAGTGGTGTACAATTACAGGCAAGGGGGTTGTCACATTTATGGAGTCGTAGTTGTGGGTCCGTCGGTTGTCCTGTTATGTTGGCACTGAAAGTTATGTATTTTGTCTTCGTTGCGTTTAAAGTCAGTAGGTTATTGTTAAGCCATCTATATATTTTTGTCATTTGCTTCTCCGCTCCCGCTATTGTCTCGTCCCAAGTCTGGCCAGAGAAATACAGCACAGTGTCATCGGCGTATGATAATATCAGTCCATCAGTTTCCATGTTGCACAGGTCATTGACGTATAGTAAGAAAAGTATCGGTCCAAGTACTGTTCCCTGTGGAACACCAAAACTGATGGAGCGTTCTGAGCTCTGAACTGTATCAATTCTGACAGTCTGTGTCCTGTTTGTCAGGTAGCTTTCAAACCATTTGTAAGGTATTCCTCGGATGCCAATATTGGTAAGTTTTTGGAGGAGGATTTTGTGGGAAACTGTATCAAATGCTTTTGCTAAGTCCAGAAATATAGCTAAACTTTTTTTGTCTTTGTCTATGTCAGATGTAATTATTTCTGTCAGTTTAGCAAGCGCGTCACTAGTCGATCGGTTTTGTCGAAATCCGTATTGTCTGTCAGATAGTAAATTGTATTTGTCGAGATAAGTCATTAGTCTGTTTTTAACAGCTTTTTCAAGTAACTTAGATAGTGTGTTTAATAAGGAAATTGGTCTGTAGTTAGAAAGTATGGTCTTGTCTCCGGATTTGTAAATGGGACATATAACTGCTTTTTTGAAGTGGTTTGGAAATTTTCCTTCGACAAAACTTAAATTGAAAATGTGGGTCAATGGCATAGATATTTGCTTTTTTATTGTCTTCAGTATAGTTACGGTTATTTTGTCTGGTCCAGGGGCTGTATTAGATTTCAGTCCGCTAATTAGGTCTAGTACTTCAACGTCAGTTATAGGCGCTAAATATATGGATTGTGGGACGGATGGGAGTTGATGGACAAGGTTGGCAAGTTGTTCTTCGTTCAGTGCTGTTTTAGTTATAATTTCATTGGCCAGAGTGCTTCCAACTTCCGTAAAATGTTTATTGAAACTTATAGCGGCTGCTTTTGGATCAGTTTCAGCATCAATAGTGTGTGTGTCTGTTTTCAGTGTTTGTATGCTGTGTTGTGACTTAAATGTGCCTGTGTGGGTTATGTTTTTTATTATTTTCCATGTTTTTTGTAGGTTTGTTTTGTTTTGTGTTATTTGTGTTGTGTAATAATCTTCCTTAGCTCTTTTTATTAACGTGTTGCATAGATTTTTGTAGTTTTTATAATAAATGTGTAGTTCGTTATTGTGTCTATTGTTAAGAATTTTTTTATGTAATTTGTCTCTTTTCCTTATAGAAACAAGTAGCGCATTGGTAATCCATGGTTTAAGTATGGTTTTTTTGTGTGTTAGTGTTCGAGGATGTGTACTACTATTTATGTGCGTCTGTAAAGTGTTTATAAATGTGTCTGTGGCTGTGTCCGTGTTCAGTGAGTTGTATGTGTCTATCCATGTTTCCTGATTTAGCGAGTGTGTTAATTGTTCATGGTTTATTGTTGTTATTGTTTGTGGTTTGTTTATGTGCTCCGTGTGCGTATTTGAACTGTCTATGAAGAGTAGAGTGCTATAATGATCTGTAATTGATGTTTCCAGAATGACTGATTTTACTAGTTTTTTAGTTCTGAACATAATATGATCTATACATGTTGCCGATTCTTTATTGATTCGAGTAGGTTTTTTTATTGCTTGAGTTAGTCTGTATTCGTTTAAAATGTTTAGGTAGTCGTTTGCTTGCGGATGCGGATTTGGCTGACAAGTGTTAATATTTAGGTCGCCCGCTAAGATAATTTCTCGTCCTTGAAGTGCTTGCAGTTTTTCTCTTATATTTTCCAAAAATACAGTGATATCTTTTATAGCGGGTGACCTATATATAGCGATTACTGTGAAGTTATTATTATTAAATGTTATTTCTAAACAAGTAGTATTATCAATAAAAATTTCAGTAGCACCAATATTGTGATTATCTTTTATATAAACTATTACTCCGTCATTCTGGTTTTGATTGTGTTGTGTGTGATGTTCTGTGTATCCTGGTAAATGTTTAGGTGTGTAAAAATCATTTATCCAACACTCCGTTAGAATTATGACATCAAAACTTATTTCCAGATTATGTAAAAGTAGAATTAAGTCATCAAAATTTTTGTTTACACTTCTGATATTTAAATTCATAATTGTAACGGAGTGCGGGAATGTCTGAATTTCTTTTACTTTTATTACATCATCAACATAAGTATCCTCAACTGCATTGTAATTATCAATTTCATCGAAATTAATCATCTATTGAGTCAAAAACTAGTTAATAAGAAGATAGAACGAAGTAGCAATAAGAAGAAAAAGAGAGAGAGAGAGGAAAAAGAAAAAAAAAAAAGTAGAATCTAGTTTTTTTTTTTAAGAAAATAAACAATAATTGAATAATTTTTCGAAAAATTGAGAAAAGCGTACATACCTATGATATTTTAAAAATAGAAAAAAATCAAGAATTCAAAAATAACCCATAATAATAATCTCCGTCTGTATAGCAATTCTATATTAATGTTAAAAATGTTATCAAAAATATTATTATTAACAATGTCTTGGGTGTCAAAATAGTACTTGTCTGTCTATGTACGTTTTACTTTTATTTACATTATATGAGAAAAAAAATATAAAAGAATTCAGTTAATGATAATTTAAAGAAATAATGAAAAATATTAAACGGAGATTTTTGAATTAAAAAAGAAAGTTGCTTGAATATAATATATAAGGGTATTAAATTAATGTAGGTGTTTAGATTTTATTGACACACAGAATGCACTTTGTACTGTGGATAGATCGGTATATAAAAGTATATGCAGCAAACAGATAATAACATGCTGTGCAATCTGTACAATTCGTGTTTTAATTGTATTCGTACATATTATATTCATTAGCGCACAAATTTTAATTATAACTTAAATATATTATTCTTAATTGTTCACAATACTTAAATATTGCGATTAAATAATAGGAAATTAAGTACATACTTGCATAATCATAAGGGTAGAAAGAAAATAGTGATCAGAAAAATAGTATCATCTCATAAGAAACAGAGGGGAATGAGTAGTAACAATAAGAGACATTATTTGATCTTGGTCTTGAGATCATCGTAGTTTTCAATTTGAATGACCGATTCGTTATCCATTTTCCTTACTAGAACTCTTCCACCTCTAAACCAAATGTATTTGTAGCCCTTTTCTTGAGCTAGCTGTTTTGTAGCTCGCAGTAGTTGCCTGTAGTACGGGCTGAGTGCCTCATTAATATACAAGCGGAAGTGTCCAATATCTTGCTGTATATCGTCGCTGAAAACTTGAACATTTCTCTTGGAAATTATTTCATCTCTCACTTTAAGGCTTGCAAAAGAAACAATTATGCTTTCGTGTCCACTGCGTCGTTTTGTGCGGACTCGATGTGCAATATCGATATCAGAGTGTGTGATTTGGATGCCTAATTTGTTTATGACCGCTATGACAATGTCTTCTACTGAAGTTTCCCCTTGGCGATTTGGGAATTCACTAATCTCTATCTGTCTTCTTCGCGAGTATTGTTCCATTTTGGCTATTGCTCCTCTAAGAGATTTGATTTCATCTTCTTGAGTTTCCACTTTTGCTTCAACTACTTCAACTTTGTTTATTAATGTTTGTACGTTTTCAAATTTTTCTATGAGTTCATCGTATTTGAGAGATACTTCTTGTAGTTTTTTATCGCATTCCGTCATTTTTGTATCTATTTTCTGAATCATTTTATTTTCTAGTGTATCCATTCTGGAGTTTATTGTTTTCATCATATCATCAAACTTTGTACCCATAAACTCATACAGAGGATTTTGTTTGTCATCAGATGTACTATCGCTTCTTAATTTTACGCGACTGTCCGATTCTAAACAATGACTACACTTCCACTTAGAACGAGCTGCGACTGACATTTTTCTATAGTTGGTTTCAGAAAAACCGGCACATCTAAAATCGTATTTGTTGAGGCATTTGCAACATTCTATTTTTTCATTGTCTATCAAATCATTTTTACAGCGAAAACAATTCATGATTGATTTAGTTTTGTTATTAGGACTAGGACTAATATCTATTATTTTTATCCTATAATATTATACACTCCGCCACTGAGTTTTTATTTTTTTAGAAACAAGAATTTACACATTATTTATCAATAAGTATATAAGAATGTACTCTTTTCTCAATTTTAAAATGAAAATTTAATTCATATTAATCACTTTTTCCCTTTATTAAGACTAATTTTCCTGCGAAACATGTACCCGATTAACGACTTTTTCATGCTTTACAAATCAATATACAATTCACTAAATTTTTTTGAATATTTTCTCAGAAATCAAATATAATTCTACGAGCAGTTTAAATATGGTCTGTACCATTCACAAATTCACATTATATCAGTAGTCTAAAATACACAGTCTCTTTTTTTATTATATCTGTTGTTGGAAAAAAAATTAATATTATACGGTACTATCACAAACTTGAAAAAGTATAAATCATGTCTTATTATCAAAAATGAGTGGCAATATAAAATATATATCGGGTTTAGTAATAAGAATTTAATTTACTGGCGCCATTTTATTGTAACCTTTGGATGAATTTGCTAGATTACATTTAGAATTGTTTAGATGGCTCGAATTGCTCGCTTATTACGCAATTAAAATCTGCTCGCTCGGTTCTGTCTATCGAGTGTAAAACCAAACGTACATATAAATACATTATAAAGCGATTATTTAATAACGTGATAATTAAGAAAAACGATACACCTGGATAAACTAGTAGATTTGAACCATATTACTGTATTATTTACTGTGATATTGTTTGTAAGTACAAAATGAAGAAGTACAAAGCGAACAATCTAATTCAGTATTTGATCATAATCTGACTTGACTTAGCGCTCTGATTCTGTTGAAATTCAAAGAAGATAACGTTGAAATCATCAAAATAAAAAATTGGAATCTGAGAAAAAACGCATGTTACAAATCTACAATGTGCATTTTTCTCGCGTGTTGTGACATCTTCCATAATTTTAATTTCTGTTAATCATTTCATTTTTTTTAACTAACTCAAGCAAAGGCGGGATTTACACCCTTCCAAGAAAAAACATGCCAGTCAGATAAATTTGAATCATTACAATTAGATGGTGATGTAATTTACTAGAAATTACAGAATAATGTTACAATCCTACAAAGTTGTGTAACGTTGAGGCTTGGTTACACAGTGCGAGCTGACCTGGCCAGTTACTGCAGATTAGCTACTCGCACTATGTGACTTCAAAAAGTGTGTCCTTATCACATTTTAAATGTTTTGAAATATTTCCTATTTTCTTTTCTAAACTAAATATCTGCATTTGTAATAAACTTTGACTTATTCGTTTGTTTTTCTAAATCATAACCTCAAATGAAACCTGAAATGTCAAAATGGGGTATGACATCATAAGTTTGTTCCAAGCAGCCGCGAACGGTAATAAAACCTTACACAGTCTTGTTACTGCGCAAGACTGTCTTGCGCAGTATCGATTTTTGAGCTAGTGCGCAAATTAGTCTTGCGCAATGACAAGACTGTGTACGGTTTTATTACCGTTCATGGCTGCTTGGAATGAACCTCATGTTGATACAATGTTTTTCGTTTTGCATTTTATTTATAAATTTTTTCAAATGTATTCAAAGAAACATAAACAATAAAAACTGCATTATAAATATTTATTGGGGGGTAGGTTTCTATACTTTATTTAATTGACTGCAGTCTCTCGGGTAGTAGCTACTTGCCTGTATTATAGTAGGTACTAGCTACACACAGTGTGTAACTAGTATAGCCAGTCCAGGCGAGTTGAACTACTGTCATGTGAATACCCAGTGACAGTAACTGTGTACTGTCACGACAGCAACTCGCACTGTGTAACCTAGCCTTTAGACAGCTAATATTTATTTCATTCAATAAACGTATATGAATCTGATGTAATAATCTATCGTTCATTTCACTAGAAATAGTAGAATTCATATAACGCGTTGTTTTTGAATCTCATAACGATACGGTTGAAATTTATAGTGCTGTCATAGAATGAAACCTTTTTAAATATCGCGACAAAATGGCTGCAACAAATTAACGCTGCGTATTGAAATATTTCACGATCCAATCGTGAATTATATATAAATGCTCTTTAATAAAACATTGTCGATGTCATTGTAAAATATGTCTCTTCGTATTTTAAACTCTTTTGTACCTGATTATACGTGACTATATTTTAGTCGGTAGTTTTTAAGAGTCGTATTACTTTAAGTAAGTACTAACACAAATTTTTTAAATTATAAAAAGGATACTTACATTATTTTTATTATCGCTTTTTTTACTGACATTAATTCCTTTAATTTTATTTTCAAATAAAACATGTTCTTAATTTCATCCTTGAGTATGTATAGTAATTATATTGTGTCATCTATCCATAGTCAAGGATTTTCTGTATTTGTTAAAATTAGTAATTTTTAAATGTTCCAATTTATAATTTCAGTTTTTCGTTTTTGCTAACTTTCTATGATCTAAAATAACGATAGTTAATGATGCAAACATTGACTATTTTTTTTTAATTACAATAAAATGCGTTTATAAATTCCTTTTATTTATTTTTTTAGACAAAAAATGAAAGAAATGAAAAATACGATAAATAATGTTTTTGTCATAATTGAGATAAATAAAGTAATCTTAGTTTTGTTTATCTTCCATTCAAAAAAAAGGAAAGTCTAAAGGGAAGCCATGTCTAAAAAATAATTATTGTTTTTTTTTTGTTGTTGCTGATTTTTTAAAGCTAACATTGGTGTTTTGTTGTTTTAAATTCGATTTCGAAAAACATTATTTAATGTACGCATTTTCCCGTTAAATTTTATTACATAATAATTACTGGTATGTAAATGAAAAAAATTGTGTCGTTGGTTGCGATGCTTATGTAGAAAATATTTAATGCCACAAAGTCGATAGTACTGTCTCTTTTCAATGAAAGTTAATCACATAAAGAACTCTAACGCAAACAAATATCACATTATAATACGAATGGATTAAAAACATCACTTAATTTTAAATAACAAGACTGAATTCTGATTTTAGGCCAAGCTCTTTCTTGCAATTCCTCATCGATAACTCCGAAACGGAAATTCTGTTGTTTTCTGTTTCCACCACCGTACCAATATTATTATATAAAAAAATTTAAATAGTTACTAAACAAATTTAAGGTGATAATGCAATGTATTTTTGACAGGTGGATTCATAAAATGTGTTAAAAACCGATATTCCGGTTATATAATCATTTGATTATTTTGCCAACTAGAAAGTTAGTTTAGGTTGCAACTACTGATTAAAAAAAAATGCTACTGCCATTTGTAGTCATTGTATTTTAGTGACAGACTCAACATAAAACTGTCGAGTTCTGGGTTCAAATCCCAGCAGTGACTTTGGAAGTGGTATTTTTATGCATCGACTCTTCTGTAACATCGTGATATTGAAAAATTTGAAATAAATCTTTGTGTTGAATCAAGTGAGCATAGATCGAATCTGGTCTACGGACCGTTATTGTTATGTAATGCAATGTTAAGTACGTACAGGAAAATCAAACAGAAGAATTGTTGTCTAAGTTTCCACCAGAACAAAATGTATTATCGCCTTACATTTATTTGGTATTGTTACGTTAGCAAACTAGAAAAACGTTATATTAAATGAAAAATTTGACATACAGTAAACAGGGGTTGACAGTTGAACTAGCCTAAATAATTGGTGCTGGATCAATCTAACTGTAGTTTAGCAGTGCAAACATGTTTTGTTATTTTTGTCAACAAATGAACAACGGAATAAAAATGTATTTTAGTGGTGACCCCCAACTCCAAATGCAAATCAGTAAATTGTAATTAATACGTTATTTAAAATTATCTTAATTATATTGTTGTGACTAAGTCATTTTCAAATACTAGATAGCGACACTGTGTATTTAAGAGATAAGTATTGTAAGTTTTATTTTTGAATAATTGGGCATTTGTTAATAAACATTCTCATAACCTAAAAATATTTTTCATTTGACAAATTAAGATTGTTTGTAAAAACAAGTTTGCTGGAAATGTCCTCAATTTTTCCTGTAAGAACAATAGACTGTTCTTCCTTGTGTGCGTGCCAAATATCATGTCTGTCGTAGAGCTGTGTAGTTCGCGAACGAACTAGTTCTCAGCCAATCAAGAAATCAATTCGTTAGTTCAATTATCTACCACGCAGTGAAGATGGCGGACAACTAAAAATTAACATTGTAGAATATTTACGTTACTTTTTTGTTAGTTAAATACACTTACAAATGTTGTTTTTTGAATTGAATTTCTATCCGCTAATATGTAAGTTTCACTGTTTTATTCTACTTTTTCTCTTCTTTCTTCAAACTTGTAGCGCCTTAACAGCGAACTAGATCGCGGAAGAGTGATGAACTAAATTTATCGCTCTTTTTAGTGAACTAAAATGCCTAAGTCTAGATCAAGGTTTTGAAATAAATAAGCTCATATTGTAACAAATGATATTTATTTTATATAAAATATAGTATAATATTTGTATGGAATAAACAGAAGAAAATAACATAATATGTAAGATATACTTATACTAAGCCTTAGTAGACAGTCCCTAAAGTGATGTTTGGACTCTGTAAAAATTGTATAGAGAGCGTCTCAATGGCTTGCCTAGGGTGCAAACAAATTTCACTACAGCTCTATACATAAAAATAATAACAAAATTATTATAAACATTTTTTATGATGGCAAGGAAAATTCTTGCATTAATTTTTACTCTATCTGTTGTTTCTTTACATGGTAAAAAATAAAATAATACATACATAAAATAAAAATAGCACACTTAATATGAAAATGGAAATATAACAAATGCGTGTAACATGTAATATAATTTTTATTGTAACATCAGTAACTTCAAAGTTTGATTTAATTCAAGAAGTAGGCAATTTCTTAGTCAACGATACTAATAAATATTGCTAGATGTCACTATTTCATCAACTTCCTTTAAAACATATTATAATCAACATTTTATTTAAATATTCGTGATACAAATCCCTTTCAGTATGAAAAGTTATTATTACTATTATTATTATTAATTAAAAATATACTTAGTTCATTTAAATTATTTTTTCTTTAAATTCAACTCTTAATCTATATAATGGCCGCATTTATCACAACCGATTACTCAAATAGCCGATTCATTCGAAGGTAGGCGCGCATAAATAATAAATCGATCGGAAAGATACGACAGTATTGAAATCGATGAAAAAATGCGCATGAAATGCGCTGATTTCGTATCGGTTCATGAGCGCTTTTTCATTCAACCTCGTTATCAATACTCTCCGATAGTTCGCGCTTAGCCTTTAGACATGTGAATTTATCTGGCACAAAAAATATTGGTTGTTTGAAAGGCGTATTTTTTCAGTTTTATAATAACTGTAATTATGCACTTCATTTGTTTTAAACATGTCCCCAGTCTTCCATAAGAGCTTTGCCATAATGCGTGATGACATAGTCGTGATAATACATCATAATACATAGAGGTTGTCCCATGATTATTGAAGCCCACACTATGACATTACCCCATCGTGGACCCCATTTCTTCTCGATGTAGCGGGACAGATACGATAACGGAATTTGACCCATCATGCCCGTGAAGGCCCAAATTTTAAATGTCTTCAATGGGACACTTACCTGAAAAAGTGAAAATAAAAATAAAATTAGTGTTGTGCAAATTATTCCAAGTTAACTTAATTTTCTATGGAGACAAAATCTACATCAACCGCGCTCTGAACCTGTGCGTTTTATCATTTCAAGTCCTTACGACATCATTTCTTCACATAAATAATTTTGCTTTTTTTTCTAGGCAGAAAAATAATTCACGTTGTGTATTTTCTAAACATACCTAAAGCGGTACAATGGCCGTAATATGACGAATTACGTAACAAAAAACGTTTGCATAGAAGTAAATGGATGTCGCTTTTTTACGTTACGGTGGTGTTGCCGCTACCGAGAAACCACATCCAATTAGTTCTATGCAAACATTTTTTGTTACGAAAATCACAGTTATATTACAGCCCTTGTACTGCGGTATCGATATCTTATGTATGGTTTTAAGTTGTTTAATAAGTGGTAAAGGTCACAAAAAAAATCACTCTCCCATTTTAATTTCTTAAATCCCGCCTGCCAGTCTCATTATTACATAATAACGAAATTTAAACCGGTGCCTCACGTGCACTGTTTGAAACATTGGTCAGTACAGTTTATACTTCTTCGTTCAGAGTAAGTTGCGCATGCGCGTAGTATAGTCATGATACTGAGCGTTGATCAATTCTCATCGACTGCGAAAAGGGCCTTCGTATGTCACTGCTTTTAAAAACAAGAAGTAAACAGAAGCTATGATGTCTTCAGCGTAAAGTAGTGTTGATCTAATAGAATGTTACGATGAAGGAAGGTTTTGGTTGAGGATCATAAATAAATAAGCTTTACCAATGTTTCGCTAGTGGCCAACGTTTCGAAAAATTTATTTTCATCTTCAGGGCCTCAAGCTGGTCGAAAGGTGGTAAATCAGTATCAAATATCAGTCCACAAAAAGTGCTTTTTGGCTATATATTGTCAAGACAAATATTTCAATAAAATTTTTAATGCGTGACATTTTTATAAAAATTTAATAATATTAACAGTTTTTTATAATAAGATGTTCATATTAATTTTTTTAACCTATAAGAATATGATCATGTATGTTGTTTTAACAATTTACCACCTTTCGACCAGCTTGAGGCCCTGAAGATGAAAATCAATTTTTCGAAACGTTGGCCACTAGCGAAACATTGGTAAAGCTTATTTATTTATGATCCTCAACCAAAACCTTCCTTCATCGTAGAAGCTATGATATTAAAACTCACCAAATATTCGTGAAAGAATGCAGATATGAAAAAGACAGTAGTACTGGCAACTTTTTTCGGATATCCCATATCAACTATGGGAATATAAACGTGTCGAACAGCCCATCGATGCACAGGCATATTCCACGTTCTCCAGAAGGTATCAATGTTGTCGGCATTCCACCAGTCGGAATAGAAGTTACGATCGGCAAAATGTATTAATTCACCGACTAAGTTCATAAATGAGTGAAATACTATATAGAAAAAGCACAGCCAAGCTAAATGGTTCGGAATCTGAAACAGAAATCGTATATATTTGAATTCAGTTTCTCATTTGGAATCACAACAAAATCCTTGGCCAAATCGATCAGGTGGAGTGTCAAATGAAATCAGGTTATATAAAAACTAAAAGACTGAAGTTAAAATGAAAAAATTAAAGCCGGAGACATAAAATAAGAAATAAGCTTCCGATATGAAAAGCAGCTGGGAAAAAAATGTTAGTTTTAATGTCACTCCACCGCTAGGCGCTAGCGTACTGACTAGGTAATATATTTTTATATGACTATTTTTCATATCGGAAGCTAGGTTTCTTCTTTTACGTACCTAGTCGGGTTTTTTCCCAAACTGTGGGTCGCTTATCGATTTTTGCTTGGTTGCGACAAAATCTGGAATATCTATTTTCGGCAAGAATGTGCGCTGTCCGTAGTGGTGACGTTAAAATAAATGTAAAGTAAATGCAATAAAAGTATTTTTTTTTTGTTGAAATATCTTTCCCGGCTAGTAAAATAGTTCTGAGAAATTCAGTGCGTCGGGAATGAACTGGGCCGCTGCACATTAGGTTTTCACAACGTGGGTCGCAATTATTTAAAGTTTGGGAGCCCCTGCATGGTCAATGCTAATGACGTCATAAATCGACGCCATACTATTGATTCGTTTCGAAATATACTGGTCAGCAAAATAAATAAAGAATTCCACAAAGTCTGATGAACACACGTCTGGTTAAATATTTATGCTACGTCAAATCTGTCTCACCAGTACAATATGGTGGCATACCAGTACAATTATGGCGTCGATTCATGACGTCATTAGCACTGGCCAGTATACTGGGTTATATTTCGGAACACACCCATTATAAAGCGAGTGAATATTAACTTACAGCGAGTTTAAGAAGTCTTTCGGTGGCTTTAGTGACATCCATATTGGAGAACGGTATAAGCGAATTTTTGACTGACGGTATCATATACTGTTGTAGGACAGCCATTATAACATGTACACCTATGATCACTTCGAATATTCTTTTTACTAAGAATCGTTTACGAACTCTCGACGTTCGTGGAAAATTTAATTCGTAACACAAAGTCGGCGCACAAATGAAGTAGAAAATGTCTTTTAAATGCAAATTGTCTGGATACTGAATTAAAGCAGCTTCAGCTGCCGAATCGTCATCGTCTGACGAGTCTTCATTTTTGGTGTCGTTATCTACAAAAATTATTCTTTAATATATCTTTTTATGCAACACTTCAGATGCAAAAACTTTATTTTAATGTTATACTTATTACAGGGTGCGCCAAAGGAACCTGACGTTTTTATAATGAATAGTACAAAGCCGTTAGATTACGTAGAACAGCGGTTACAGTGGGAAAGATATCGGTAGTAGATGCCATTTCAGTACAGTGTTGCCAGTCTAGTACTTTTTTGTCATTTTCTGTACGCTAGTACGTTGAAGCAAAAATCTAGTACTTTTTAATAAATCTAGTACTTTTTAATACCCAATGTCCACACACCCACAACAACAAACGAAAAAAGGGAAATTACCAAAAAAAGACTTTTTTGTTGTAGAAATGAAAGGATCTTTTTTTTTCGCTCTCCTACATTGTGCCCATATACGATAAAATTTGTGAAATTAGGTTGTTAAACGAGACCAAGGACCATTGAAGAATTGAAAGAAAACATTCACAATGAAATTAGCGCAATTCCGATGGATATGCTACAGCGCGTAATGGGGAATTTGCGAAACCGTTTGGAACAGTGTGTCCGCAGTGAAGGACGTCATTTGAGCGAAATTATTTTCCATAAATAAAATGGCATTACTTGTATGTGAAAATAAACATCTTGAAAGATACATTTGTAGTTACATATTAAAACTCGCCAGGTTCCTTTGGCGCACCTGTATAAGTTGTTATTTCACAGTATCGATAATTTTTTTTTTTAAGCTCACTAAGGCCAGCCCAGTCATACATGGACATCTTGAGCAGTTATTTGTCGAACAACATACCACTCGAGCAGTCACTGTCAACCGACCGAGCTGCTCCTGTTGCAATACGGATTTTGAGGAAGAAGCTACTTTTGCTTAGACGCAGACGACGTAGAAAATAAGAAAATGCTGCGTTCAATGAATGATACCGAAAATGCAAGTTTCCCTGTTCTGTGTCACGTTGCCAAGATAGCCATGTTCACGATCAGTCAACATGAATTGAATGAATTCACTAGATTCGTATTCGGGAGGCACTGGGTTCGAATCCCGGTGGGGGCAGATGTGGCTGGGACTGCTCTCTCACCAAGAAACGGTAATTCCTGTACCGGCCATTTTGTTAAGGTTTTCCATGGTTTCCCTCAATAATTCTAGACAAATATCGAGATGGTTCCTTATTCAAGGCCATGGCCGATTACTTGCCAGACTTTATTAAAAGTTGTCCACCTTACAAGGGCGTAGATATGGAGGGGGGGGGGGTACAGGGGGTAATCTTACCCAGTTTTTTGTCTTTATCTCGAAGTGAAATGTGACTTTTGTTGAGACTGCTATATGAAAGAGACTGTCTGCGCATGCCCCCTTTGCTCTTCATTGCTTTTCGGTGAGCTCGACACCAACTATTTACTTGAACGTATGACCATAATTTCAAGAAGAATACAGAGTATATAAAACAAACCATCGTTGCACCCACTGAAAAATAATTATTTATATATTTATATTGTAATTTCACGTACCTGCTAGAGATTTAAAATGTCATTAATTTTTTATTTTATTTTTAA
This sequence comes from Xanthostigma xanthostigma, assembly GCA_963575645.1. NCBI lineage: Eukaryota > Metazoa > Arthropoda > Insecta > Raphidioptera > Raphidiidae > Xanthostigma > Xanthostigma xanthostigma. Next base: position 31,803,452 of record OY754468.1, on the reverse strand, counting down.
TGCATAAGTCACAGAGCTTCGTGATAATCAAGATAACTTACTCAAACTGAAGCTGGAACCCTTGATATGGATGACAACCATGGGCATTAAAACCAGCACCAAGATGTTTACAACGTGAGCCAATGTTCCCGGACCATGGGCTATTATTTCTACGGACAATCCTTTTTCTATTATCAAACTTAAAGCTACAGGAACTATTGAATCTAAAAGTACAAAAATAAAACACATTTAAAAAATGTGAGCCGTCGCGGGACGCCTGGCAGATGTGAAACATCGACATTATTTTGTTAAAGTACCAGTTTCAATAATAATATTTTGTGACCCCTGTGATGATTGTTGGGTACTGAAATATTTATAAATTAAGTAAAACACAGGTTATGTGTACCGTAGTAAATAACACTGTATACCCTGTGGAGTATACACTAACTGTATATACATCAAAATCCAGATATATTTTTCAGGTGAACAGGGTTCTAAACAAGGACAGACAGGCGCGGCGCAAGACATGTGGTCTGTGTTTTGAGAGCTCACTACATTTGAAGATTTCGTATGGTGAATTCACTATAGGGAATTTTCACAAGATTTGTGGGATATCTGATACGACAGCTATACATAGTTTTCTTTACCATATTCTTTTGCTAGCTAGACTTAGGAGGCTGAAAATATGCGTTGCGCGCATGTGCAGTCCTCAGTCACGTGTTTATTATACGTGAGCGGCAGTGAGTACTTTAAAGATGTTTTAAAACTGTGGTATTTTTAACCGACTTCAACAAAAAGGAGGAGGTTCTATGTTCGTCTGTATATTTTTTTTAATTTTTTTTTATTAATGTTCACCGATTTCTCCGTCAATTATGGACCGATTTTCAATTTTTTTTTTATTAGAAAGAGTGCACCTCAGAGGTGGTCCCATCGGAACCAAGTCAGGATCTGATGGTGGAATCCGGAGAAATCGAGGGAAACTCTCAAATTTCAAAGGCACGCATAATGTTTTTTTATGTATGTTCACCGATTTTTAGTGTTAAATTAACACTAAAAAGAGAAAAATAAAATATTTTTAACAAAAAAAATGAACCGACTTCACACTAAAAAGTAAAAAATAATTGCGTATTGAAATGTTTTGGAGTCGGTGTCAGCCAAAATGAAATCTATTCCGAGAACTACATCGACTCCAAAACATTTCAATACGCAATTATTTTTTACTTTTTAGTGTGAAGTCGGTTCAATTTTTTTGTTAAAAATATTTTATTTATTTTAGAGTTATAAAAATATGTGAAAACTAAACACGTGCTTCTAAAAAAATTTGTAATTTTTGCGTTTATGTACTCTCCAATCTATTGCCGTTGTTTGAATATTTTGATTTTCTGAGAACCCCCCCCCCACCCCCGGTAAGCGATCACACGACTCACTTGTCGCGTCTGAGGACAAAAATTACAAAATAAAAGTTTTTAACAACGTTCTCTTTCACACTTCAACCTACAGTTTTGAAACCGCCTGACAAATGTTATTTTTTGCAAATAAAATTTCGAAAAGTTAAAAATTCAAGACGTAACTATAGGTTCCAATACCATTCAGCCAGATTTTAGATTTTGTGTTCAGACATTACAAAAGAAATGTTACGCAAATTTTCACGCTGCCTCAAATACCTATCCAAAAATGTTTGTTAGCTCTCCTACTGTAAGGACCCTGTATGTGTAACCTGGAACTTTATTCATTTAATTAATAAGTAAAATTTTTAAATTGAAGAGAACCCAAATACGGACCGAAACGTCAATTAATTGAATTATAATTATATATTTTTTGTTAATATATGTATTGTCTGAAAAATTAGTACGATTTACTTGTCATGTGCAGGGTCCAGTACGATAACTAGAAGTGTCCAAATTTTAACTTTTTTTTAAGTCATAGAAAACGCTAAATTTTGACGTTCCAAAAAAAAAACGTAAAAAAATGGAACTACTTTTCGTCTTTCACTGTCTAACCAATCTAAAATCAAATATACACGTCATAGAAACTGGTGTAGAATTACTGTATTACTATTTCACTTTATATGCACGGCCCCGTAATTGTTTTTTAAATAACTCCCCCGAAACGCCTTCTTCTTTTCACTGTGCAGAAAAAAAGCCATCGCTTCGACACGACCTCATAATTGTTTTTTAAAGAACTGCATCCAAACGCCTTCCCCTTTTTACTGCGCAAAAAAGACGCCATCGCATCGACACGACCGCGTAATTGTTTATATTGTTAACCATATTTTAAATATGCATACCAATGAGATAAACTTCATAGAGACATGTTTCTCTGCTGATCAATTTTGAAATCTTGCTGACCAACTAACCATTTTTCTGTGCAACTGTTTATTAAGCAGATACATAATATTGCTAACTGCCCGTTTATGGTTAAAGTACTGACCCTTATTAAGATTCTTTGCAGAACATGGATTGCCACCCGATTTTTATTTATTGCAAACAAAATCTTTGTATGCTGACCAAATTATTTTACGGCTGATTTTTGTTGCTAGTCAAATTTAATAACTGCTAACCAAATATTTACTTCTCATTTTATTTATTGAAAGTAAAATTTTTAAGTTTCATATTAAGACAGTGTTTACTTTCCGTACAGCCCTACGCTTATCGACGAATTTACGGAGGTCTTTCGTTATCTATGCAGTTAATCAGTAATGGTTAGCAGCTGTTATTTACTCACATATCAGAAGCACTAAGGACGGATGAGATGCCCCACCTTCATTTTTACCGGTGATTACAATCAACCATTCATGCGGATCAACTCGGATACCATATCTAAAAAAAATGTATAATTATTAATACAATAATTTACGACTGATAATTTGCATATTGATAAAAATCATTTACTTTATGAAATTTTCTAAAAGTAATCGAAAACCTCCCATCGAGAGTAACAGGAAAGCCCAATTGACAAAGCCGGTGAAGTTTCCAAAACCAGAAGTCCACGAAAAAAGTGAGTCTCGAGGTCGGTGGCATCTGAAATGAATTTTTACACGCTTTATATTAACTTCACTTGTAAGTTTGTATGTATGTATGTATGTTTGTAACTTTCATTTTGACTACAGCAAGTGGTTTATATAGCGGTATAATATGCCACCACAGTAAGTACACTGGCAGCCGTGTGGTCTAAGGCACGGGTCTTCGCTGACGTCAACTCTCGGCATCACGGGTCGTGAGTTCTAATCCCGTCCACGCCAAAAAAATAAATGTTTTTTTTTTCGGCAAATTTTTGACAATAAATCGAACTAAAAAGTGGAAAATAAATATAGTTTAAAAAAACTAAAAAACACGCTTTATATCAAACTAAAATGTGAAAAATAAATATAGTTTTAAAAAAACTAAAAAACACGATTTATATTGAACTAAAAAGTAAAAAATATTTTTTTTAAAATAAGCTTAAAAAGCGTGGGGCGCTCGATGTACGAAAATGTGGAACAAAGCGCCCCACGCTTTTTAAGCTTATTTAAAAAAAATATTTTTTACTTTTTAGTTCAATATAAAGCGTGTTTTTTAATTTTTTTAAAACTATATTTATTTTATTTTGTGGAATAATTAAAAAATCGTTATCGAGCAGTATGGAAAACTCGTGAAATTGATTGAAAAAAGTGAGCCATTGTGGGACGCCTGGCAGATGTAAAACATAAATTAAAGCGAAATTCTAGTAACTTAATTTCGCCCTGTCAACTAACGAAATTATAGTTACTAAATATTGCCCTGTAACTAATTTTTCCCTTGTCATCTAGGTGTCGCCTTTAACAAAATTTATAATCCAACGCATACACAAAGCAAGCGCCACGCGCTGTCATCTAACGAAATACTAGTAAGTAAATTTCGCCCTGTCCCATAAAACGTGGTCCCAGGACCATTTTTCAGATTCAATTAAGTCTGAAAATTTGCTGTTTACTTTAATGCTTTGACTTTTTGGGGAAAACTGTCTTTCTAGGGATTTCAATTTTTAACGAATTGTTTTTTTTTTTTTGTAAATAACGACTCATTACTTGTTTGGGAAGATCGGTGTTTTAAATCGGACCTCAAAATTTCATTTGCAAGTCATTCACAGTTCATTATGCTATTTTAATTTTTTAAATATGGATAAGGAAAATTAATATAAAAACGAGCAATTCTTACCGAAATCCATATTTAAGATCTTTAAATATTTTAAACAAACTTGAATACATTATGGAGATTGAAAGACATACTAAATACATTTTTTTATTTTATAATAAATTTATTAATCTCGTTGACAATTTAATAGCTTAAGAAATTATTATAACCAGTAGCGGTACAAATCAACTATTAAAATACAAACGCTATCCTAGTTTAAAGTCAATCTTATATTCTATACTAATATATAAAGCTGAAGAGTTTGTTTGTTTGTTTGGTTGGTTGAACGCGCTAATCTCAGAAACTACTGATTCGAATTGTTGGATAGCCCATTTATCGAGGAAGGCTATAGGCTATGTAATATCACGCTACGGCCAATTGGAGCGGAACATCAATGACAAATGTTGCAAGATGTATCTCAAAATTAGTCCGTCTGACAAATATTATCAGGTGTGATGCCTTAACTAAATATTGCAATATTAGCGCGTAACGTTTACAAACCCGGATAGCTCAGTCGGTAGAGCGTAAGACTCTTAATGCCAGGGTCTAGGGTTCAAGTCCCACGTCGGCGAATATGTTTTTATTTTTTTTTTTTATTTTCTACATTGCTTTCTTCTAAGGCTCACATTTCAATTTTTTAAAATTTTATTACGACTAAGTAATTAAAATTAAATAAATCTAATTAATAGCTCATTTCAAAACTGTTACAACTATAGGTACCTACCTATAAAAATAATTTTTCTACAGTGTTTTCAATTAAATATTTATTATATTAAAAGAAATTTATTACTTAAAAAAAGTATAAATAGGTACTGCTTTTTAACAACAAAAACTTTTAAACGGTAACTACGATCATTATGAAGTTTGGACACAACATTCATCTCGGTAAACTAAGATGAATGTGCGTACTCATGTCCCTTCCTTCCCCATTCGTTCTTTTGCACCCGGGTGAAACCTGGGGGGGACCTATAGTACATATATATAATAATTTTTGTATAACATTTCAAGGGACGGCTATGTACCTAATACATACATTTTTTCTGCATACTTATATTGACGTTAAAAATATCAATTTTGTAGAAACGTAACGTATAATTATTAATTGGTAATAATATATTCTTGAAACAAAAATTTGATATCACTATGACCAGCTATCATTCTAATCGTTAATATTGACGTGAATGTAAGATTTTTGATTTGTTATGTTTCTTAAAAACGAGAATCAGTGCAGGACAATATGAAGTAAGATATAATAATTTTAAATTATAGCAAATCATTTTTTCTAGTGCTTCATAAATCATAAAACACATATTTTTACACGATAATTATATCGGTTAATCTATCACTGTTCAAAGTTGTAAAGGGTAGACAACTATAGATAATCTTTTCTAGTAATATTATCAATTAATCTTTATTAAATAATATTTCAAAGGATATTATTTTTTACTTCTTGATTATTTTTTATACAATTTAATGGTGCCCACCGTTTCAAAACCAGTTCAGTTCTTGCATCAGATCCTTAAAACTTATATTGAAAGTTTGTTTTATAATGCATAATTATAAATTATATTATTCTTACAACAAACAACGAATTTTATGAATAGACAAACTTCGTTTTCTAACTCTGGCTTATATTCTTTTATTTTTGTTAAGTTCGCCAGCAACTAGTTATTTGGGCCTAGCACCAGTTCAGATTTTCAAGATTTTGTCAATACTTGAAAACAAGAATTCGTAAAATTGGAAAGCTGTAAAATATTTTTTTATATTATTCATTAACTAGAAGGATAATTTAAAATTAAAAGAAACATTATTAAGACTTCATTTTTCTGAAATACCGTTTATGGCTGAGTTATAACAACTGACTGTCGTTTATTCGCCAAAACATCGCATGATAGGTTAATGTTTAATGTTGTATGCAAGGTCAACACCATAACAGTTTTGTTTTGTTTTTTTCTTCGTTTAATTATACACATTTTAAGAATCTAAAGAGCAGTTCACCTTCCAACAAAATGTGTATTTCTGACTTGCATTACAAATATTATAGGAGCATTCTTTAGACTTTAGCAGCTAATGTCTTCCAGGCGGGCAGGCGACGAGGATATTTGTACAGGGTTTTGACCTCGCCGCAAAAATTATATTTTTGTAAAATTTTAATTTTTTTCGACCAGCGGAGAAAAGCCGATGATACCGCAAATACTGAATTGGGAACTGAAGCCAGAATCTATATATAAATTAAAATGTAAATTTGTTCGTTTGTTCAAAATCTTAAATCTACGAAAGTTCTTTACCGATTCCTTTGAAATTTTGACAAAATGTTGCATTTGAATACGCGCGTGTTTTTATACATCTATTATATAGATGTCACACCTGTGACAGATGTAAAGATGCTTTAAAAAAAACAGCGTCATCTGTTGAACGTTAAAGCAACACACGCTATACTAAATATTTTACGGTAATGGGAGCACCAGCACCTTGAACGTAACAACAACACACGCAATACTAAACACTGCTCGTGCCGGACAGCGTGATTCATGACAGCTGGTATGTACTTAGCAGTTTCAGTGTTTCCGATTGCATTGGTAAATTGAATTTTCATGGATTTCGATTTATTTTCATTTCATAATTATTATGTGTGGCATTGCGTTGAAACGAATCTGTGTCGTTTATCATAGTGTTCATGTTATGAGTATGGTTTATTTTTTTATAATATTATTTTTCAGAGGAGTATATATATTTTTTTTTATATTTTCATTGTTTTTCATTTTGTTTTTTAAACTGTTTTTCTTATTTTTCAGTATTGAACACCCACATAAGCATTGTGAAATTAAACATATTACAAATGTGTGCTTTCACTTTTCTTTCCTTTCCATTAAATCAGACTACGCCACAGCAGCGCGTCGCCGGGTACAACCAGTCTTAGTCTATACTCTATACTAATATGTATTTTATTAAGAAGAAAGTTTGTAAGTTTGGATGTAGGAGCCTAGGAGACAATCTACAAATTCGGGCGATGCCAGACTGGGCCGCTAGTTTGTATATATGTATTTTGAATCAACTTAATTGTAAATGCATTGAATTAGAAAGAAAAAAATATGTACATCCCATAATCAGTATTCGAACTAGAATCCCTTGATTCGTATCAAATGTTCTTTTTTTCATTTAATTTTTGTTATGAAAATCTATGACTTTCCAAGTCAGTGCATTTACATAATTAATTATTCCTGATATTAAAAATTATTTATTTTGTTTTTACACATGGAAAAATAATGATAAAAAATCAATTAGTGATGATAAATCTATGAGTCAGGGTCCAGGATCAGTAATCGCTCTAGTATTTTCAAAAATAGATGATTTTATTTTGTAAAATATTACCATAAGCAATTCATAAATTAGTATTGGGAATATTGTACAGAATGGGCATAATAATATTATATTATTTTTATTTCTCGAAGGGGAGAATTTTTCGTGGGATGTGTGTTGGTGCGATGGCGTATTTCGTGGAGTAATAGAGTACAAAAAGGGGGCGGTTTTCGCGGTCTCGCGAAGAGGAAGGGATGGGGTGTGAAGTTGTGTAAAAAACAGACCAAAAATCGTATGTGCCTATTCTGTACAATGTTACCTTAGTTTTTACCATGACCATTGAACGTCCATTAAATTAAAACTTATAAAACTTCTCACCTTGACATAGTGGACCATACTCACAAAATACGTAAGTATATATACACACGTAGTTTGCATAATATGTAATATTTATTTAATTAATATGTAATATTAAGCTGCATTTGAATCTAAGTTTTAAAACTAATTTTGCTTATTGATTTATAAGAAATATGGTAAAAATATTTTGAAAAAAAAATGGTTTCACGATAACTAAATGATAGAATCAATTTTAAAAATATTTTTACGTTCCCACATACAAATGACAAATTGATTTTGAGTTTTTAGTAAATTTACGTTTTCAAATCCACTGACCCCAAAAAATTGATTTTTAAAAAATGCGTCGGTCAGTTTAGCTGTAACTGACCACTGGTTAGATTTTTTTAAATTTTGCATGCGCGCTCAAGACAAAATGATCAGCTTTTTCTAAGTTTATTCGACGGTTTTTGAAAAAAAAAACTTAAAATATAATCTGATGCTTACGGTTTATCCGGTTGTTTTCTGCGCACCTTTTTTTCAAGTTCTTGAATTCGTTCGGCTCTGGCTAGACTTTGAGCCCTTCGATGTCTTAATTTGTTTTCTTCTTTATCCGATTCTCCGCATGTCATGTTGAAATATTTCTCTTACTAAACTGTACACATTAAAAATTATTGTATCAGCGTTAACACTGACAAAACACGCAAAAAACGGCTTACATGCGAGCAAAAATTCAATATAAAATTATCTAACCTATAATAATCTCAGTACACTTGACGAAGTCAAAAATGACAACTTTAGTTTACACGCGCACGCACGCAATTAACAAATATGATAAAAATTGATTGCACTGAAGCGCACTCTTCCCAGAATGTGTAACAATAATTTCAAATATCATGTCGATTACGTTCCATTTCTTCTTTAACAAATCGGTTTAAAAATGTGACATCAGTGCCGTAACTAGATTATAACCGTCGGTGTCTCCGCATCGGACGCATTGCTCAAGTGGACGCAACTACGCAAATAAATTAGTTAACGAAAATACATCGTCATCTAAAGCGCGTTCGTCTTCATCGTCTAAAACGTGTTCGTCTTCGACATCTAAAGCGCGTTCGTATCGTCATCTAAAGCGCGTTCGTATCGTCATGTAAAACGCGTTCGTATCGTCATCTAAAGCGCATTTGTCTTCGTCATCTAAAGCGCGTTTGCCTTCGTTACTGAAACATTATCATAGTCATAATATACGTCTCTGTAATCTATACTAATATATAAAGCTGAAGAGTTTGTTTGTTTGTTTGTTTGTTTGGTTGAACGCGCTAATCTCAGAAACTACTGGTTCGAATTGAAAAAAAAAATTATTGGATAGCCCATTTATTGAGGAAGGCTATATAACATCACGCTACGACCAATTGGAGCGGAACATCAATGAAAAATGTTGCAAGATGTATATCAAAATTAGTTCGTCCGACAAATATTATCAGGTGAAATACCTTAACTAAATATTGCAATATTAGCGCGTTACGTTTACAAGTCCGGATAGCTCAGTCGGTAGAGCTAGACTCTAAATGCCAGGGTCTTGGGTTCAAGCCCCACATCGGCGAATATATATTTATTTATTTTTTTATTTTTTACATTGCTTTCTTCTAAGGCTTACATTTCAATTTTTTAAAATTGTATTACGACTAATTAAAATTGAATAAATCTAATTAATAGCTCATTTGAAAACTGTTACAACTATAGGTACCTATATAAAAAAAAATAATATTCCTACAGTGTTTTCAATTAAATATTTATTATATTAAAAGAAATTTATAACTAAAAAGTATACCTAAATACTGCTTTTTATCGACAAAAACTTTTGAACGGTAACTCCGATCATTATGAAGTTTGGACACAACATTCATCTCGGTAAACTAAGATGAATGTGCGTGCTCATGTCCCTTCCTTCTCAATTCGTTCTTTTGCACCCGGATGTAACCGCGCGGGACCGCTAGTATACTATAAAATAGTCTTCCAGCCGCGTCTGTCAGTCTGTCTGTGAATACGATAAATTAAAAAACTACCGAACTAATTTTCATACGGTTTTCACTAATAGAAAGAGCAATAAACAAAGAAGGTTTTTGTATATAATTTGTAAAATATATTTTGTACAAACTGACGATGTTTTGTCAAAAAAATTGTAATCGTAACATGTATATAACGACATCAGGTAGGCGGACGCAACTAGTTGCGTTCAAATGACGCGTCAGTGCAGCGTTCCAAGCGGAAACTCGTGACATGCGCTAGCGGGCACTGCCACCGAGCGACATCAGTTCAAAACTATTAGTTCAGACATTTCGGCGCTGTAGTCGTTTCTTAATGAATTTTCTGACAACACAAAATATATCTATCGCACCCGGGTGAACCCGGGCTGCTAATTCAGTATATATATAACACTAGCGGTCCCACCCGGTTTCGAATGAAGGGGGGAGGTACATTTACGCACGTTCATCTTAGTTTACCAAGATGAATGTTATGTCCAAATTTCATGATGATCGGAGTTACCGCTCAAAAGTTTTTGTCGGACGGACAAATTAATTAGAGTTATATTTTGCAACATTTTTCATTGATGTTCCACTCCTGTTGGTCGTAGCGTGATATTATGTAACCCAGGCCTGGGAAAATGGCGGCCCGCAGCGAAATCTTGTCCGGCCCGCGAAGCATTTTAGAAAATTTTAGAAAAATAGTAAAATGCGGAAATAGAATGTGGGGACCTTTTTTTTCTTTTTTTTGCTCTACGAATGCGGAAATAGAATGTGAGGTCTTTTTTTTTGCTCTACGAATGCGGAAATAGAATGTGAGGACCTTTTTTTGGCCCGCGGTGAAATTTTCATCAGCTATGTGGCCCGCCGATCAAAAGATTTGCTCGCCCCTGATGTAACCTATAGCCTTCCTCGATAAATGGACTATCCAACAAACAAACAAAATTCAATTCGAATCAGTAGTTCCTGAGATTAGCGCGTTCAACCAAACAAACAAACAAACAAACTCTTCAGCTTTATATATAATAGTGAAAAACAAACTCGATATTTGAAATCTTCTATACTTTCGATGCGGGAAATTTAGTATTTCAGTATATTACCATATACATCTCCGATATTACTTACCAAAACATTACTAATATCATATTAGTAATGTTTTGGTATTACCGCAGTAATGTTACATAACATAACTTTCAATTTAATTAAACTTAGTACCAACATGATAGCAGCTAACAGTCAAAGTTCAAATTCATTATTGTTAACAATTTCAATTATGAATTGTTTCTGTGTTATAAAGAAGAGTCAACTATTAAGTATAGTATGATAATCTTTTTTTGTTATATCAAATATTGAACTTTAAACTCTGCAGATAAGATTACGACCTTAAAAATTAGTCTGGGTAGCCAAGTTCTATTTAATAATATAAAAATACTAAATATAACCAACAAGCTAAAAAGCAAAGCCATCTTATTTGTTTGTTGATCTACACAAGGTTGACTAAAATCTTTATCTTGGTTAGTCAGATAAATTATTTCGCACAATTTTTCTTTTAGAAAATATTTTTTTCTCTAAATCTGCATTTGAGAAAACTGACTGTGTGTTGTAAACTACACACTACAAAAGTAAAACTTGTATAATTGTAAATTTTTTTTAATGGCACCGACCCCCGGGATTGTGCAAGAATGGGTAGAGAGTTGTAATATGTGTACACTGTACATTGTGGTTAACGCTAGACAGCTCAGAGGGAGAGAAAAAGAGAGAGAGAGAGAAATCAATCGGAAAATGGTTTCAAACGATTCCTAGGACGCGTCGCGCCCTGGCATTTTTGCAAGATTTGTTTCGTTTTTATCGAGGGTCCAACTTACGGTTTTTACCGGAAGTCCGGCTTGTTCTCTACTTATATTTATTGATGAATTTCAGAGATCTATGTATTTCACATTTTGTGTTCGTTGTCATGGTTACGATGTTTAAAGGGAAAACGAAGATAAGTAATATTGTAAAGGTTGGTTATCTATTTTTATAAATTTTCAAATGTAAATACATTCCGAGTTTTTCGGGGTATCCGTCGCCCGATTAAGAACACGAGAGTTACTGAACGGATTTGAATGCACTTTGATAACTTATATCTTGGAGCTAACAGCCAACAGTCAACAGCCCAACAGCGAACAACCAAACAGCCTACAGCTGACAACCAACAGATAACAGACCAACAGCCATCAGCCAAACAGCCCAAATACCAACTGTTGGACTGTTGGGCTCTTTGGCAGCTTAGCTGTTGGGCTCTTTGGCTGTTGGGCAGTTGGACTGTTGACTGTTGAGCTGTTGGTTGCACTTCGAACAGGTCTATCTTCGAAACGGTAAGTGATACGAAGCAACCGAGGGGCTTGGTGACTTCGGAGTGTCATTTTACATAAGCCTACCGAATTTGAATCGGATCAGAGACATTGTCCAAAATCGTCTTAAAAAAATCACAAAATAACTAAGGCTATACTATGGGAAAAAAACTCGTTTTTAATCGATTTTCGACATTTTCCAATGACTCGCTTTTTTGATCCAGACGGCTTATACTAACACGAAATGACACTCCGAATCAAAAAATAAGCTCAAATTTTGGTTCGGTGGACACTTGAAGTGTTTTTAAACACCAAAGCAACGTTCGAACGCCTCTATCTCCGAAACGGTTAAAGATACAGACCTCTGGGTGCGCTCATTGAATTCAGCGTGTCGTTTTCTATCTGTACACCGAATTTAAAATGTATCCGATGCGTATTCCAGACTTTCCAGAAAACCACTTCGAACGGGTCTATCTTCAAAACGGTAAGTGATACGAAGCAACCGAGGGGCTTGGTGACTTCAGCGTGTCATTTTACATAAGCCTACCGAATTTGAATCGGATCGGAGACATTGTCCAAAATCTTCTTAAAAAAATCACAAAAAAACTAAGGCATGGGAAAAATCTCGTTTTTAGTCGATTTTCGACATTTTCCAATGACTCGCTTTTCGTGTCCACACGACTTATACTAACACGAAATGACACTCCAAATCAAAATGTAAGCTCAGCTTTAGGTCCTGTGGGCATTTGTAGTGAATTTTAATGAAGAAGAAACATTTAAGTGTCTATATCTCTGAAACGGTATTAGATACAGATCTCCGGGTGCGCTCATTGAATTTAGAATGTCGTTTTCTATAAGTAACCCGAATTTGAAATGTATCCGATGCGTATTCCAGACTTTCCAGAAAACCACTTTGAACGGGTCTATCTTCGAAACGGTAAGTGATACGAAGCAACCGAGGGGCTTGGTGACTTCAGCGTGTCATTTTACATAAGCCTACCGAATTTGAATCGGATCGGAGACATTGTCCAAAATCGTCTTAAAAAAATCACAAAAAAACTAAGGCTATACTATGGGAAAAATCTCGTTTTTAGTCGATTTTCGACATTTTCCAATGACTCGCTTTTCGTGTCCACACGACTTATACTAACACAAAATGACACTCCAAATCAAAATGTAAGCTCAGCTTTAGGTCCTGTGGGCATTTGTAGTGAATTTTAATGAAGAAGAAACATTTAAGTGTCTATATCTCTGAAACGGTATTAGATACAGATCTTCGGGTGCGCTCATTGAATTTAGAATGTCGGTTTCTACAAGTAACCCGAATTGGAAATGTATCCGATGCGTATTCCATACTTTCCAGAAAACCACTTCGAATGGGTCTATCTTTGAAACGGTAAGTGATACGAAGCAACCGAGGGGCTTGGTGACTTTTGCGTGTCATTTTACATAAGCCTACCGAATTTGAATCGGATCGGAGACATTGTCCAAAATCTTCTTAAAAAAATCACAAAAAAACTAAGGTATACTATGGGAAAAATCTCGTTTTTAGTCGATTTTCGACATTTTCCAATGACTCGCTTTTCGTGTCCACACGACTTATACTAACACGAAATGACACTCCAAATCAAAATGTAAGCTCAGCTTTAGGTCCTGTGGGCATTTGTAGTGAATTTTAATGAAGAAGAAACATTTAAGTGTCTATATCTCCGAAACGGTTAAAGATACACACCTCTGGGTGCGCTCATTGAATTCAGCGTGTCGTTTTCTATCTGTACACCGAATTTAAAATGTATCCGATGCGTATTCCAGACTTTCCAGAAAACCACTTCGAACGGGTCTATCTTCAAAACGGTAAGTGATACGAAGCAACCGAGGGGCTTGGTGACTTCAGCGTGTCATTTTACATAAGCCTACCGAATTTGAATCGGATCGGAGACATTGTCCAAAATCGTCTTAAAAAAATCACAAAAAAACTAAGGCTATACTATGGGAAATATCTCGTTTTTAGTCGATTCTCGACATTTTCCAATGACTCGCTTTTCGTGTCCACACGACTTATACTGACACTAAATGACACTCCAAATAAAAAAACAAGCTCAGCTTTAGGTCCTGTGGGCATTTGTAGTGAATTTTAATGAAGAAGAAACATTTAAGTGTCTATATCTCCGAAACGGTATTAGACACAGATCTCCGGGTGCGCTCATTGAATTTAGAATGTCGTTTTCTATAAGTAACCCGAATTTGAAATGTATCCGATGCGTATTCCATACTTTCCAGAAAACCACTTCGAATGGGTCTATCTTTGAAACGGTAAGTGATACGAAGCAACCGAGGGGCTTGGTGACTTCAGCGTGTCATTTTACATAAGCCTACCGAATTTGAATCGGATCGGAGACATTGTCCAAAATCGTCTTAAAAAAATCACAAAAAAACTAAGGCTATACTATGGAAAAAATCTCGTTTTTAGTCGATTTTCGACATTTTCCAATGACTCGCTTTTCGTGTCCACACGACTTATACTAACACTAAATGACACTCCAAATCAAAATGTAAGCTCAGCTTTAGGTCCTGTGGGCATTTGTAGTGAATTTTAATGAAGAAGAAACATTTAAGTGTCTATATCTCCGAAACGGTTAAAGATACACACCTCTGGGTGCGCTCATTGAATTCAGCGTGTCGTTTTCTATCTGTACACCGAATTTAAAATGTATCCGATTCGTATTCCAGACTTTCCAGAAAACCACTTCGAACGGGTCTATCTTCAAAACGGTAAGTGATACGAAGCAACCGAGGGGCTTGGTGACTTCAGCGTGTCATTTTACATAAGCCTACCGAATTTGAATCGGATCGGAGACATTGTCCAAAATCTTCTTAAAAAATTTACAAAAAAACTAAGGTATACTATGGGAAAAATCTCGTTTTTAGTCGATTTTCGACATTTTCCAATGACTCGCTTTTCGTGTCCACACGACTTATACTAACACGAAATGACACTCCAAATCAAAATGTAAGCTCAGCTTTAGGTCCTGTGGGCATTTGTAGTGAATTTTAATGAAGAAGAAACATTTAAGTGTCTATATCTCCGAAACGGTTAAAGATACACACCTCTGGGTGCGCTCATTGAATTCAGCGTGTCGTTTTCTATCTGTACACCGAATTTAAAATGTATCCGATGCGTATTCCAGACTTTCCAGAAAACCACTTCGAACGGGTCTATCTTCAAAACGGTAAGTGATACGAAGCAACCGAGGGGCTTGGTGACTTCAGCGTGTCATTTTACATAAGCCTACCGAATTTGAATCGGATCGGAGACATTGTCCAAAATCTTCTTAAAAAAATCACAAAAAAACTAAGGTATACTATGGGAAAAATCTCGTTTTTAGTCGATTTTCGACATTTTCCAATGACTCGCTTTTCGTGTCCACACGACTTATACTAACACGAAATGACACTCCAAATCAAAATGTAAGCTCAGCTTTAGGTCCTGTGGGCATTTGTAGTGAATTTTAATGAAGAAGAAACATTTAAGTGTCTATATCTCCGAAACGGTTAAAGATACACACCTCTGGGTGCGCTCATTGAATTCAGCGTGTCGTTTTCTATCTGTACACCGAATTTAAAATGTATCCGATGCGTATTCCAGACTTTCCAGAAAACCACTTCGAACGGGTCTATCTTCAAAACGGTAAGTGATACGAAGCAACCGAGGGGCTTGGTGACTTCAGCGTGTCATTTTACATAAGCCTACCGAATTTGAATCGGATCGGAGACATTGTCCAAAATCGTCTTAAAAAAATCACAAAAAAACTAAGGCTATACTATGGGAAATATCTCGTTTTTAGTCGATTCTCGACATTTTCCAATGACTCGCTTTTCGTGTCCACACGACTTATACTGACACTAAATGACACTCCAAATAAAAAAACAAGCTCAGCTTTAGGTCCTGTGGGCATTTGTAGTGAATTTTAATGAAGAAGAAACATTTAAGTGTCTATATCTCCGAAACGGTATTAGACACAGATCTCTGGGTGCGCTCATTGAATTTAGAATGTCGTTTTCTATAAGTAACCCGAATTTGAAATGTATCCGGTGCGTATTCCATACTTTCCAGAAAACCACTTCGAATGGGTCTATCTTTGAAACGGTAAGTGATACGAAGCAACCGAGGGGCTTGGTGACTTCAGCGTGTCATTTTACATAAGCCTACCGAATTTGAATCGGATCGGAGACATTGTCCAAAATCGTCTTAAAAAAATCACAAAAAAACTAAGGCTATACTATGGAAAAAATCTCGTTTTTAGTCGATTTTCGACATTTTCCAATGACTCGCTTTTCGTGTCCACACGACTTATACTAACACTAAATGACACTCCAAATCAAAATGTAAGCTCAGCTTTAGGTCCTGTGGGCATTTGTAGTGAATTTTAATGAAGAAGAAACATTTAAGTGTCTATATCTCCGAAACGGTTAAAGATACACACCTCTGGGTGCGCTCATTGAATTCAGCGTGTCGTTTTCTATCTGTACACCGAATTTAAAATGTATCCGATGCGTATTCCAGACTTTCCAGAAAACCACTTCGAATGGGTCTATCTTCAAAACGGTAAGTGATACGAAGCAACCGAGGGGCTTGGTGACTTCAGCGTGTCATTTTACATAAGCCTACCGAATTTGAATCGGATCGGAGACATTGTCCAAAATCTTCTTAAAAAAATCACAAAAAAACTAAGGTATACTATGGGAAAAATCTCGTTTTTAGTCGATTTTCGACATTTTCCAATGACTCGCTTTTCGTGTCCACACGACTTATACTAACACGAAATGACACTCCAAATCAAAATGTAAGCTCAGCTTTAGGTCCTGTGGGCATTTGTAGTGAATTTTAATGAAGAAGAAACATTTAAGTGTCTATATCTCCGAAACGGTTAAAGATACACACCTCTGGGTGCGCTCATTGAATTCAGCGTGTCGTTTTCTATCTGTACACCGAATTTAAAATGTATCCGATGCGTATTCCAGACTTTCCAGAAAACCACTTCGAACGGGTCTATCTTCAAAACGGTAAGTGATACGAAGCAACCGAGGGGCTTGGTGACTTCAGCGTGTCATTTTACATAAGCCTACCGAATTTGAATCGGATCGGAGACATTGTCCAAAATCTTCTTAAAAAAATCACAAAAAAACTAAGGCTATACTATGGGAAAAATCTCGTTTTTAGTCGATTTTCGACATTTTCCAATGACTCGCTTTTCGTGTCCACACGACTTATACTAACACGAAATGACACTCCAAATCAAAATGTAAGCTCAGCTTTAGGTCCTGTGGGCATTTGTAGTGAATTTTAATGAAGAAGAAACATTTAAGTGTCTATATCTCTGAAACGGTATTAGATACAGATCTCCGGGTGCGCTCATTGAATTTAGAATGTCGTTTTCTATAAGTAACCCGAATTTGAAATGTATCCGATGCGTATTCCAGACTTTCCAGAAAACCACTTTGAACGGGTCTATCTTAAAAACGGTAAGTGATACGAAGCAACCGAGGGGCTTGGTGACTTCAGCGTGTAATTTTACATAAGCCTACCGAATTTGAATCGGATCGGAGACATTGTCCAAAATCGTCTTAAAAAAATCACAAAAAAACTAAGGCTATACTATGGGAAATATCTCGTTTTTAGTCGATTCTCGACATTTTCCAATGACTCGCTTTTCGTGTCCACACGACTTATACTGACACTAAATGACACTCCAAATAAAAAAACAAGCTCAGCTTTAGGTCCTGTGGGCATTTGTAGTGAATTTTAATGAAGAAGAAACATTTAAGTGTCTATATCTCCGAAACGGTATTAGACACAGATCTCCGGGTGCGCTCATTGAATTTAGAATGTCGTTTTCTATAAGTAACCCGAATTTGAAATGTATCCGATGCGTATTCCAGACTTTCCAGAAAACCACTTCGAACGGGTCTATCTTCGAAACGGTAAGTCATACGAAGCAACCGAGGGGCTTGGTGACTTCAGCGTGTCATTTTACATAAGCTTACTGACACGAAATAACTCTCCGAATAAAAAAATTAGCTCTGAAGCGATCCAAAAATTATTTTTATTTTTTCCTTTTTTTTTATTCTCCTGTATGTAGGCAAACATATTTCCCTTCTATAATCTATTTGCCTAGATGCAGGAATATTTTATTAACTGATTTTTTGATGTTTAAATATCATTTTTAATTTTTATAACATTATAATAAAATTGAAGGATACGCTAAGATCTGGCATTCCTTAGCGTGAATATTTATTTCGGCGGTCAGAAGTTCGCGATCGTTACTTCCTAAATGGTCCCTAACAATCCGTAAAATTCATTCAATTTTTCTTTTTAAAACCTTTACAATCTTTGTTGCTTTTCTTGCTATTTGAATTCTGTTAATTTTGAATAATTCAATCTTTGTAAAATTATTTTGTTTATAATTACCGAGGAAGTACTTTTTTATTTAAAATATACTATTATTTTATTTTGTTAAATTGTGTTTTTCTTATATCTTTTTTATCTACGGGGCATTTATTAATTTTCTTTTATTTTAAACGCCACAGCTCAACTTTTTGTGCGCTGGGCATTTAAAGTGTTTTTAAACACCGAAGCGTCGTTCGAACTCCTCTATCTCCGAAACAGTTATGGATACAGACCTACCGTTTCGAAGATAGACCCGTTCAAAGTGCATTTCTGGAAACTTTGGAATATGCATCGGGTACTTTTTTCAAATTTGGTATACAGTTAGAAAACGAGACGCTGAATTCAATTAGCGCATCCGGAGGTCTGCATCTATTACAGTTTCGGAGATAGAGACTTTCGAATGCAGCTTCGGTGTTTAAACACACTTCAAATACCTACCAAACCAAAAATTGAACTTAGTTTTTGATTTGGAGTGTCATTTCCTCTTACTATGGTGTGGACATAAAAAAAGAGTTTTTGGAAAATGTCGAAAATCGACTAAAAACAAAATTTTTTGCTTACTTAGGTTTTTTTTTGGACAATTTTGAAAAATCTCTCGGCACCAATACAAATTCGGTAGGCTTATAGAAAATGGCACCGCGTTATCACCAAGCGAGTTTACATATCGTTTAGATTTAGAAGATAGTCCTGTTTGAAGTGCTTTTCTGGAAAGTCTGGAATATGTATTGGACACTACTTAAATTCGGTGTACTGATAGAAAACGACAAGAGAAATATTATTTACCGTTTTGGAAACAGAGACGTTCAGATGTTCTGGCTAAAGTACTAATACGGTATATTGATACTTTAGCCAGTTTACGAATTTCAACATTTTGGGGCTTGTTATAGAGGGAGTGCTTGAAGTCATTACGAGTTCGGCTATTCTCAAGCCATATATCCTCAGTAATCATTTATCATGTGCCCGGAGTATCGAATAACAGATGGAAAACGAAATAATCAATCACACCAAACACCAATTAAAATTAATGATAAGATAATATTGAAGTTATTAATGACCATTTATTTTACTTGGTTTTGACGATAATAATAATAATTGTATGTACAAAGTCACTCTTAACAACAACAAAAAAATGTTCTAGATCGGACAATATTACAGATATAAGGCTTGCTTTTGTTTTGTAATGTAGACACACATTCAGATTGTTGACACTACAAACATTGGTTAGTACAGGCCAACAGGTTGCTCTTTTGCACTAGATCAGTTACCGTAATAAATTTAGTGTTGACTATGAGACCAATTAACTAAATCGATACGTCTTATCGTTGTTTAGTGCGAGCTCTTGCATTACGAAGGTGGCCTGGCAATTGGCGTCTATATTAATGCAAATTTTAACTAAAAACAAACAAATGAAACTAAACCCGATTGCATACAAACCGTTCCTTAAATATTTGAAAATCTGTTAATAATCACCGATCAACAACAAAATTGGAGATTCGAATCATGCAAAACAAAAATGAGAAAAAAAACATCTAAATTTCTTTTACTTCGTACTTTTTAAATCGCAAAACAAAATTACATTCATATATGACAATTTTCCAATGCTTGTTTTATTTTGGAATAGCTATGCATTTTGCATATTTAAAACAATTGAAACTCTCTTTTTTAGAGACCAATTAAATATGATCTTTTCTGAACATGTGCATGGATGATTTAGATTTTAGAGTGTAAATAATATCAGAATTATTTCAAACAATTGTATTTTGTTTTTTTTTTCTTCTCACATGTAACTTGTAAAATTTAATTACTTTATTTAATTTGTTTTTATATATATTTATATTATTATAATAATAATTTAATATTTAATCAAATAATCTCAAGTCGTTCAATCAACCATTTCAGCTATTTCAAATGTTTTAATGTAATTAAAAACTAGCTATAAATAATATAATGTAACCGGTAAAAGAAGGATGAGGACCGGTGCCCATTTGTTGTAGGTTTGGCTACCGAAGGTGATATTAACGAAGGCTGGGCCATTCTCGAATACCCAAATTTCCAGCCGAACACCTGAAATGTTAAATTCGTTATCAATAAGTACCCACCGTGCAGCAAACAATAGACATTCATCGCGAGAAAAAACAATACATATACTACTGTCTATTTTTTATTGTAGAAATTTATTTGGTCAGCTAAAGTCGACAACACTAAAAGCCATACAAAAAAAAAAAAGACGGGTTGCACTCCGGGAGTGCCGGCAGAAGTGAAAACTTGAATATTAACGTCTTAATTTTTTGCATTTAGAAGCATTGTTTATTTATTGACAACACTTGTAAATAAAATGGTTTGTATCATAGATTGCATTTTTATGTACGATATTTCAACGCTAGATGTCTAACGTTGTATAAAAAGTATCTGGCAATTACTATCACTTAGAGAGTCTCACCCAGTTCTTACTTTTCCTGACGCGAGTTTAACATTTTTTACCCATTACAAAAAAAGTGTACAGCGCCGCTAAAGAAGTTTTCACTTCAAAAAAAAAAAATAGTGATGCAACGATTACGATTATTGCAATTGTACGATTATTATAATTTACGATTATTTTATGAGGCATGTGTTTGTGCGACCACAGCAGCTAAAGGTATTAGCAGCGAAATATTTGTCATACAAGTCCTAGTCTGTAATTTCGAAAAGACTATTTTCTACAGCTGGGCTTATAAAAAGCTCTAAACAAAACCGATTAAGCTTTCAGAATATGCAAATTGTATGGTTTCTCATTACTAGATTAAGATTAAAACGCCCTTCAAAAAAGTGTTTTAAATTAAAAGATATTACAATACTACATAAGTATGCAAAATTTCACAGTAATACATCAAGTGGAAGCGGTACAAAATCGATTTGCAAGATTTGATCCAAACCGACTGACAAGCTTGAATAAAAGCTTGTATAAGTCAAAAGAAGATAACTGATAAAGGAAAAGTCTTACCAATTAGTTGATGACAATATGCACACGAAAACAGTGCTAACATCATTCAAGCGACATAAGTGTAAACTTTCCTATCTTCGGGCGTACGCGCTAAATATTCCCTTTCAATTAAGCCCTCTATTCTCTTCTTGATGATGACCGGAGAAGGAAGGAACCTGCTCTTTAATTGTTCCGTTACTTCTGTAACCAAAATATTGTGCGCCATACGTTTACGTGCTTTCATGATTCTCACTATAGCTGCCTCGATTTCATGCTTTCTGTCCTCGTCAACTTTATTTCTAGTCTCTCTCCTTTCGGGTTCCGATTCTCCTTTTGCGGCGACGGTCTGAATTTTGACTCTGTGTAATTTCGAGGTGAATGAATCGTTAACAGAAAATGTATGAGGCGGTTCGATTTCTTTCGTTCGAGGATTTTTTATTAAAACACGTTGCGTTGCCTTGCCTATTAAAAAAAAAAAAAAACAAGTCAATAATAAAAAAAAAACGAACCTCCTTCAAAAAAGGTCACCAAAAAGCGTCAATTCAATTAAAACAACTTTTTATGTACTTATTGTCCAAGAGACGGCTGCAGAAAATGTGTCGTCATAAGGTGGACGAACGAAAAAATTGAAGATGATAGTTAAGACCATAATTAAGAAAGATCGCTAAGGTTGCCTGCGAAAATCCTGCCGAAACAATGTTTTTTTAATTTGTTTATCAGTTAATAGACCATTGAAGTTAGCTTTTGACAAGGACAAAATTAATAACAGAAAACGAATGATGAGGAAGGGAAGAAACTGCCGTCAGAAATACAGAAACCAAAAATTCAAATGCGTAAAAGGCCGGAGGGCTGTGGGGGGTGTATTTTAGGGGTCAAACGCGGTTTTTCGTTATTTTCGGCGAAAGTTGACTTCCAATCGAAAAATGTTGTATGGCAATGTTGTAGGTATTAAAAGGATCTACAACTTTTATGAATATAACTTTTTCACATAACCTTAAAGATTCAAAGAAATTGACGGCAGTTTCTTCCCTTCCTCATCATTCGTTTTCTGTTATTAATTTTGTCCTTGTCAAAAGCTAACTTCAATGGTCTATTAACTGATAAACAAATTAAAAAAACATTGTTTCGGCAGGATTTTCGCAGGCAACCTTAGCGATCTTTCTTAATTATGGTCTTAACTATCATCTCTAATTTTTTCGTTCGTCCACCTTATGACGACACATTTTCTGCAGCCGTCTCTTGGACTATTATTAAATGGGCGCCGATCTGAAAACTTTTATTTCACGCTTTTTAGTGGCCTTTTTTGAAAGAGGTCTAATTTGTTTTTTAAGTTTTTTTTTCATTTTTTACTTTTTAGTGGCTTTGCAATACGTAGTTTGCATGCCTTCTTGTTCAATATTTTATTACTAAACTGCTGAACCGATTTAAGTAAAATTTATGTGAGATCACTCTGAAGACCCTATTAAATAGAAAAAAGAATCAAAGGTTCACAAATGCTGGAGATATGAGGTAACATTTTGACGAATTGAATACGCTCTTTGGTTTTTTGAAGTCTGTAAAAAAGTTGACTTATTGAAAGATCAAATTACCCATAGCTAGCGATTGTAATGCACGTATCAAATCGCGTTCCGGAATATCGGTTTCTGACTGAATTTCTTCATAAGTCAGTCTGTCTCTATTGTTGAATAGCATAAGTACGCACATCTGGTATGTCGACACTTGAATTATGTGTTTGCGGGGTCCCTGTTGTTTGTTCGCGGACATGGTGCTCGCCGATGGGGGAGGCGTCGCCGCCGTCGAAGAGCTCTGACCGTCCGTGTTATTCGAGTCATCTCTGCGCGGACCGTAAAACACGGCGTTCAAGTCGGCGCTTCCCAGCTGCGGCTGCAAAGTCAGCTGCCGGCCGCTGTGTTTAGCTAAATAAAATCTTCTGAACGCTTCGAAAGCGTTGCGCGCTGCCATCGGCACGCTGCATTTGGGCGTGGCGCTTTGGGTTGGCCAAAATCCAGTCGTTAATACTCGCACGCTTAAGTCGACTCCATGCAACGATGTCTGCCAAATTAATAGAAAATTACGTTCATCATTATATTTTGCTTTGGTATACAATAATAATAGGCTATTTGACTGTTATTTTTTTAGATTGTTCATATCGGGAATTTTTATTTCGTTCAAGGATGTATGAGGGGTATCTTAAATCACCGAGAAATAAATGAAATTTTGTCCATTTATTTCTTAATATATCTGCAAAAAGTATCCAAAATTTCAGAACGGTTTACTAAATTGTTTAAAAAATTTATAACAATGAAATTGCTACTGCTTATTTTTAATTGAAAACTGAAAAATTTAATTTCTGTTACGATATCTCATAAGGACATTTGTATGTACCTACTAGTGGTTCAGTTTGTTGTCGAAATTTGACTGTAATTCACTCCGCTAACTGTTTAGTGTATGAACGTAAACAATGAATAATTTTTCAGCATACGAGCGTATGTGTTATTTTATTTAATTTAATGTATTTTTAACACACATTATGCATATATTTTATCTTTCTCCACTTCTTCTAACTATGCCAAATCTCACACTCCTCCGTGCGCGCAATGTGCTTTTAAAAAGTTTTTTCTTCACGTATTAATATATAGATACATGTATTGCTGTCTAACAAACTGTATCGAAATAGATTTTTTCACACAATTTGACGTTGTTGCTAAAGTCTTATAATATGCAGTTACGGACATACTTTTGTCTACGACTGTAGATCTCAAACATCCTTAAAAATATAATTTTCTTTTCCGTGTTTATTTAGCGATTCTGTCATTTAAGAAACGTAATTGGTGATGACAAGGAGTCTTGTGAACGATTAAAAAAAAAAACTTACCCCTGATGTCAGAACATGTTCTTTAAACTCTTCCATTATTGTATTAGATACTGTCATATCTTTGAACATTCCTTCCAGCTTGGAAGTAAATTGGCAGCCGCATTCCGTCTAAAAATGAAATATATTGCAAATAAAATGCAAGGACATAAATTAATAATTTCAAAGAAAAAGAAACAAAATCAATAGACATACATTAATAATGTTTAAAAATATATCAGCCCGCAAAATTCTCTCACTGTAGTGGAAAAAAATAGTTAAAGGTATGTGACCGGCAGTGCTGTCTGTTACCATTGCAATGAAAAATAGTCAAATGGGTGATTCACGCTTTAGTTCTTTAATTTAGAAGACATTTACAAATATCGACTATCATTGTCGAAGAATAACAATCGGGACTTTAAGCGAAAATTAATGTATGTCATCGATTATTTATTTATATGAGAGAAATTAAAGACCAATAGCTTACATTACAGTGAGAATTTTGCAGGACTGAGATGGGAACAAACAAAGGACAAAAATATGAGGTACAAATCATCGCAACGGAATTGCTTCATTCGACAAAAGTGAATATTTACGATCATTTCTTGCCTCTTCCACCATCTTTTCAAATTTTGTGCAAGAAAAACCAACCGCCTAAAGATATCAAATATCTCATTTTTAGTAGTAAAAATAGTATTGTTTAGAAATCGATTGCACAAAAAATTTTAAGATCAGCCAAATTTCTGGCCGTCACAAAATTAATGTTCTTTTATAATACAGTTGGCAGCACTGTCTTAAATTTATTTGTGAAACATTTGCACGCTCTGCATTTGTTTTTTAGTGAAGATTTAATTTTGGTACATTAACTAATCTGTGCTGAACTTTCAGGATTCTAGGTCAACGGGAAGTAGGTTTTGAAATCTTTGATTAACGTCTGATTAGAACTCTTCAATAAATAAAATTATCGACCAATTTTTCAGAAAATATATTAACAAAAAATATAATTAATACATTAACGTTTCGATCCGGATTTGGATCTTCTTCAGAACGATGTATTAATTATATTTTTTGTTAATATATTGTCTGAAAAATTGGCCGATAATTTTATTTATTGAAGTAGGTTTTGATTCTCTTGCGAGTGCCAAAATATACAGTATAAACAGCTATATCTTTTGATTGCGTTGACTTAGAAGTTTGACTTTTTCAAAGCTCCAAGACATTGCAGACCTGAGTATTTGATATTAATTTCAACTTGATACCTCCACGTTCCTGAGAAAAAGGGTCTTGATAGACAGACAGACGGACAACGAAGTGATCCTGTAAGGGTTCCTTCTTTTCTTTTTGAGCAATTAATAAAATGAAGCATACCTTCAATTTAGAGATCATGTTCTTCTCAGAATCATCGCTAACACTCTTATTAAGCAAAAGTCGTTTGGCCAGATGCTGTTTGTAGTAGCGTTCGAATACATCCTTCTCTTGCAAGAATCTAAACAGCACCATAGTCTTATCGAGAACCACTTCAATTTCTTGTTCACTCATCTACAGCAAAAAAACATTAAACGTGAACTTCGACTGTATAAAAGTATTTTCATCGCATTATTAGCTTCGTTCGTATTACAGTCAGAAACTGTCGGATACTGATGGCTCATGCGCATTTGTTTATAGACGTTCACATACGACAAATCGCAAACTGTTGGTTATTGATCGGTTTCTAACCGTCTGAATAATTCGCTGACAAGGAGCGAATTTTTAGTTGGGGACTTACGAAGTTGGCTTTTACGAAATTGACATGTAATCATTTTTTTTGCAAAAGTTGCAACATTATTATTTTTTGTTTTTAAACATAACTTATTTAATCGGTTATGTCAGTTAAACACAAAATTTCCTATCAGTTTGTAACGCATCAAAAATCACGCATGCGCAGAGAATAATCAGTTGGCAATTTGCTTGTATGAACAAAAGCTATTATTTTGGACCTGGGTACTTACTCCTTTAACGCCTTTCTTTAATTTATCATCAATAAACAGCGATAAGTATTCCGGAGATTTTGGGTTCAGATTGAGGAAATGTTCAAAATCAGACGCAATCATCTGCTTGAAAATTTTATCGTTGGCGAACGAGTTATGCAAGAAATGGTCAAATCTAAAAATTCAAATAATAAATAACAATATCATTTGAGCGACAGAAAGTACAGATGAAATGACGAACCTGTCTTTAAGATCGAGTTGCGCTTGCACAAATGTAATTGCGTTGGTGGACGGCTGTCCGTCTTCTTCCTGTACTAGCGCTTTGCCCTGTTCTCTCAGATAATTACTGACACAATCGCTAATGGTGCGCAAACCCTCCTGCACGCGTCCAAACAATTTGTACATGCACGCCAGGTCCTCAGTTTTCTGGTTACGAAGCATATGAACCACGCCGCTGTTCTCCATCTCTACGATCGTCTTCATATGTTTTTTGATAAGTTCTTGTTCTACGACTTCAACGATTCGAGGCTCGGTAGTTTCATCTAAGTAATGTTTTGCTCGTTCGGCTTCTTCGCTAAT
Source organism: Xanthostigma xanthostigma (assembly GCA_963575645.1). Classification (NCBI taxonomy): domain Eukaryota; kingdom Metazoa; phylum Arthropoda; class Insecta; order Raphidioptera; family Raphidiidae; genus Xanthostigma; species Xanthostigma xanthostigma. The sequence goes on along the minus strand of OY754468.1, from coordinate 31,776,534 downwards.
TCTCGCCTCTACTTTTTTTATATAAACAGAAGCACTATTTTCGCCTAAGAATTTTTGACTTTCCATCCTATAAAACTCGGCAGACTGCTGTAAGAACGGTCTCTCAAAATCTTCTTCGTAAACTGTTCTCGAATTGATTCCTAATACCATAAGCATTTGACAGGCGTTCTTGATGGCAATTCTGTCGACGACTTCTCCGCGCCTCTCCCGCATAACGGTTGCGAGCAGCGTGTCTCGCAGATGATCTCTGATACAACCGTACCTCACTACCTGGTCTCTGAATATAATCAAACCGAGGTTGTACACATTATCGACATCGTTCTGTTGGACATAGACACGATCCATGTACATCAGTATGTCGCGAATCATAACCATGCTGGTCTGATGGTCGTTCCAGGCCTGGTTCAAGGTCAGAAGGAAATTGTTGTGAAGCGATCGTAAAACGTCTTCTCTGACCTAAAAATGGACATCGAACGTTAGTTGTCGGTGCCACCTCTCGGTTACATTAAAGTAGGACACCTATCAAACATTTTTAGGTAGGTATTTGAGACACCGTGAAAATTTGCGCAACACTTCTTTATAATATCTGAACACAAAATCGAAGACCTGGCTGGATGGTAGTGGGGCCGTAGCCAAGTATTGAACTTTTAACTTTTTATTTGCAAAAAAATCCTTGAGGCATTGTAACGATTCAAAACTTTTAGATTACATTGTACGTAGTTTAGAGGTAATAATTAGAATTGGGTATTTACTGTACTTGTCTATTTGTTTTGTTACGGCGCGTGTCAATTTTGGTTTTGGCATGTTGAACGACGCCGTGAAATAAAGAAGAAAATATGTTTTTGTCCGAAAAAAAAGGCAGTAGGTTTTAAAAGGTTGAAATAGAATGTATTAAAATAAGCTGTGAAAAAGTGCTGAAATATTTCCTTTAAACCACATCAGGGAGAATCTGGAGTACTTGGTGATCTACCGATCCAAATTTTTTTTTGCATGTGTCGTTTAATTGATTATTTTTCACTTTATCAATTCCAATCACATTAAGATATCAGAAATTTTCTGTGTGTACATTCTAAGATATCTTGTTCACAACAATTTTATAATAAAACATTCAAAATAAATATTTTAAATTGTTTATTAATTTTATTAAAATTTATTTATTTAGCACAAATAGCTTAAATTATATTACGAGACGATTACGTGAGCTTATCCGAAAAAGTCCAAAGCTAATCGTTACAGCATTTTGAAATTTTAATATTTTCAAATTTAGTATTTAAGATTATTTTTTTTTAAAATAAATGTTTCCCAGGCGGTTTAAAACTGTATTTCATAAAATATATCGAAAAAATATATCAAAGGCATGCTAAGATTTAGACTGAATAATATTTAAACCGATAGAAAAATTGAAGGCATTGAAATTTCAAAATGCCTCAAGAACTTTTTTTGCAAATAAAATTTCGCAAAGACAAAAATCCAAGGCTTGGATAGGCCCCACTATCATTCAGCCAGGTCTTCGATTTTGTATTCAGACATTACAAAAGAAGTGTTACACAAATTTTCATGGTGCCTCGAATACCTACTCAAAGATGTATGCTCTTAGACTACTACTCGAAAGATACCTTAGATTCGAGATGATGCGTAACAACTTCCTTGAGACCGGAGTAAAGCCGTTCGCCATGCTTGTGAAGCACCATTGTATACGCATTGCGGTACAGTTCTTCGAAACTTAAGCCGCTGTTGTTTTTCTTCTGAATCTCCTGGATTGCATTCTTCAGTAGAGTCCAAATACTCTCCACATATTTTTCGTCCATTGTCATCTGCACAAATAAATCGCACACTTTAGAAAACTAGATTTTCGAAAATCAGATCGAAACCAACAAACTTCATTTTCTTTTGACGTGATAACGTCTCATAAATTGATGAAACACCGGCTGCACTCACGAAAAAGTGTCACGTTCCGCCTGAGCCTGAGCGTGCAAGCGAGAGCGCGGTATAAGCGATAGAGAGGCACGATCGGCCCAAGCGTCGGCTTGTGCGCATTTCTCTCTCTTCTCGCGTGACGTCAGAGAGTTCATCAATGTTTCTTTATGACGTTATCACGTAAAACTATCGTCCGTAAACCGACTTTACAGACAACCAATTTTTCTTTTTTTTGAAAATTCTCAGTAGCGGGAAGTTAAATAGCCGTATTATTTGCCTTCGAATTTTGAAAACTGAAGCTGATGGAAACATTGCAATCGTTTCCCTGTGAAGTATATCTAACATCAGTGGTTCTTTCGAACTAGTTTAGGACAAGAGGGGGGAAGGGGGTTCGAGGTGCGTTTTCAGGATAGTCTTGAAAATCACGTTACATAAAATTCGAACAAAAAAATTTAAAAAAAAAATACAAAAAATTGGTTGTCTGTAAAGTCGGTTTACGGACGATAGTTTTACGTGATAACGTCATAAAGAAACATTGAACCATACTCCTAAAGTGTTGAAAAATAACTTTTTTTATTTTTCACATTATACGTATACGTTTCCAAACATTTATGTTTACATATTTAAATAGTAAAATTAGAGTTCTAACCAACTGTAGAAACGGTTTTTAAATATAATGAACCGTTTTCAAAATACACGCAGTTTTAATAAACGGACGGTCGGGTGGTGTGGATTTTTCACTCCCTGTAAGTATATATACGAGCGAACTGTGGCAGTAAATTGGAAGTTTGTGTCTTGTGATCTTTAATAAATAAATTTTTGTAGCTGTCAAACTTGGGCTGATCGTGCTTCTCTATCGCTTATACTGCGCTCTCGCTTGCACGCACAGGGTCAGGCGGAACGTGACACTTTTTCGTACATGCAGCCGGTGTTTCATCAATTTATAAGATTGGTGTTTCATCAATTTATAAGACGTTATCACGTCAAAAAAATAGTTTTCGGGATCTTAAAAGATACCCTTTGAAATGATACCCCACAATGATCGACTACAAAGTACAAATACATATTTTTTGAGGTGTCAAACTTGACCCCCCCCCCCACCTGATGCGGATACTAAAGTTTTATCAAAATTTTTGTTTGGAACTGTCTGGAAGATAGGTAAAATCACACGAAAATTATGAGAAATAGGGGACATGCATGGAGCGATACATTCAAGATTGCACGCAGGAACACAGAAATCTGGCGGCTGTTCTGCATATTCAAAACATTTTGACCATTCAATACATAATCATTTTCTTGTAATAAGATCCTACAGAAAAGCATTTATAATTAGTGAGATTTGATAGGATGTGGTGGGACCTCACGTGAAATTTACCTTATAAATTTTAAAGATTATATTATTGTAAAATTTTTCTATTCTCTGAAAAAAAAGTTGACGTGAGGTGAGATATTCTCTTCTCATTTAGCATATACTTTTATTACATTATACCGAGCATTCGAATAAAATTGGAATCGAACCATTAGGGTGCAAAGATATATTTATGTCTTTTTTTAAGTGGTATGAACTCGTTGGCTCATATTGGCTAACGTCATAGACAGGGTCGGATTGGGCCGAAAGGGCCCGGGTTGCTATCCACAAGCCCGGGGCCCGAGACTGGATAATGGTAGATACTATCGGAAAATATTGAAATTTACTAATTATTATCAACCATATAGGTATTAGGTACCTAAGTACAGTTCCAATTATATTCCAATAATATAACAAATATGAAGCTAGCCAATCAGCATTATTTTTTAAAGAAAAATGTCAAATGTATTATGCCATAATGATACACGTTTAAATAAGTTGATTAGATCAAGAATTATTGCCGTTTAGAAATTTCAAAGCTAGTTCCAGGGAACAAGAAGAGCCTGCTCAGGTTCAACCATTTTCGAATTTTTCTATTTCATTTTTCTCAAATTGTATCAACGAACTATCTGATCTAGTTTACATTTAGGTCGTAAGAACTGGGGCCTAGCCCATGGGGGGGGGGGGGGCGCAGGCTGGGGCTCGGTTGGCAAACGCCACCTCGACTATATTGCCAGTCCGACGCTGGTCATAGATAAAGACAAAAAACTTTTGATAAACAGAGATATTTTCGATACGCTTTGTTGCCTTCGCTCACCGCACAATGCTTCATATAGTAATAATATTATAGATGACACTTGGTGAGATTTTACTGGATCCCCCCTCCCCATTTTTAGCTCGCGTAATTAATGGAAGTCTCCTTATCCAGTTTTGATAGGAATCTTATCTTAGGATCAGCGCACATATTACTTGTTTATTATAATCGCCAAATGCAGCATTCGCGCACTTTGCGCTTGAAATTAGAGCTGTAAAAGTAACGAGAAATTGTGTACCCATATGTATTCGTTACTTACAGAACCAGTACCCGTTACTTTCGTATCGTTACCTTACTCGTTACTTTTCATACGACATACAATCGTGTATAACAGCATCAATGTATGTTCTCTGGTATCAAGCATGTACCCATCCCATCGAGGCACGTCGCACTGTGATACGGTATGAATTCGTTCCTATAACGTATAACCGCATCAAACGAGTCGAACTGACTCCATGTCAGTTCGATACGACAGATGCGAGTAACGAAATGAATTTGTAAGTAACGATTCGGCACTTCGAGTCAGACGATGCACCCGTTACTGAGTAACGAATACATACGGTTTGTTACAGCTCTACTTGAAATATATATGTCACCGGGATATTGTCAAATCCGTGATATTGTAATTTCACTAGTGAAATTACAATATCACGATTGACAAAGAGTCGTGATATTATAATTTCACTAAGTGAAATTATAATATCACGGGTTTGACAATATCCCCGTGACATATACAACCGATGTATCACGCTCATGAATGCACGACTGCTGAACACATTTCGAATAGAAAACAAACATCGCTAGATCGAGCGCGTGCTGTTGCTAAATCGCGCGTTTTCAATACAAAAAACGTGTTTGTGCGCGCGGGCTCGTAACCCGAATATAAACCGCCTAAAAAAATATCATGGCGATTACTTAAAATCGTTTGATACTACTTATTATGTGTTCACCAATTAGTGAATTATAAGTACGGCGCGGAAGTAAATATATATATATATGTATTATTAAACAAACAATAAAGCCATAAGTAAATTTTTCATTTTTAATTTATTTTTATATTTTTCCCTGGCTGAATAATATTCTTGACTTTTCTATGATTTCTCTGATCTTTAAATGATTTTTAAATTTAATTCTTTGCAGTTGTGTATTTATTAAAAAAAATAATTTCCAGAAACGAACTGAAACATAAATTCACTAATTGATAAGCTATTAACGTAGGTATATGAAAATGATGACTTTTTAATCAATTTTATTGAAGGACTTTTTTAGTTAATGTTAGTTAATGATTAGATTATAATATTATTTATGTTTTAAAGTAAATAGAAAATGTTCATAAGGGGCCGTTCCAGTAATACTCAAGCACATTTGCGATGATTTTGAGCTCCCCCTAACCACTATGATAAAATAAGAAATTCATCCATAAGGAGTTTTTTTATTTTTTTTATTAGATTCATATCTCAATCAAAACATGAATAAAATTCTTGTAAAAGGATGATAATTATATTATTTGTAGCTAAGTCATTAGACTATGGACCTTATATTCAACTGTTGATACAGGTAACCCGTCCAGAAATAAGTAGTCTTTTAACTTTATTTTTCATCTTACATTAGATTTCTATCCCCCCTCCTCTATTATCGTCAAAAATAATGAGAATCAGAATCCATACTTGAATAGCCTCTAATTAGAACAATTCAAAGTTAACTGTCAGGTGATATTAAAAGTTTATCTATAAAAGAAAATTATAACTGTTCATGAATTGCCTATTTTTCTTATTTATCGATTTTTTTAAATATCTTAGTTTATTCAAATACGTTCGGTCTGAGAAAAATTGGTCGACAATTTTATTTACTATCTTATGTTATATTGATTTGTAATTTTATCATCTTTTGTCAATATATCGTTCGGTCTGAGAAAAATTGGTCGACAATTTTATTTACTTGAATAATCTTAGTTTATTGTTAAAAATGATATATGCCTTAGCACCAACAGTTATATACTTTTTAAAAAATAGCATTTGTTACTGGAAAATTGTGAACTTAATGTATTGGCCTTAAGTTTAATCAATTTTGCAACGAATTTATTTTTATCCTTGCAAAAGAAACAATCCCAACAAAAATAAGTCAATTGTGATTTGTGAATAAATATTAGGAAAAAAAACTTGTTACAGTATACAATGTTTTTCCGCTGTTGATTTTCTAAAAAAAACAACGATAAATACCTAGTATCCTTTTGGAAACGACTTATTTACATGTTATATATTCAAAAATTAAAGTTGGTTTGTTGTTTATCCTCACCTGAATCATAAGACTTTCGCTTGAAAGTAATTCTCCAGGAGGTCCCCATCCTAAAGTTTTAGGTTCTGAATAATCGCTCATCAGAAATGAAAAAACTGACCAAAAAAAAGCATGGCCAGGAAAAAGTTTTCAGTTCATTTGACAGCACTTACAAACACAGTAAATATGTATTTAAAATACCAAAAATCTTACAAAAAAATGTAAATCATGTTAAATTTTGGGTTACTGTAATTTGATCAGCCAAAGTGGATACACTGAGAAAATTATGTCCCGTGTTAAAAAATTTATTGTAAAAACTAAAAATTTTGATCCAAAATCTGTACACCCAATTAAACAAAAAACAAAAGCAGAATATGTATACATTTTACAAAAAAAACTAAAAAAATGAATGTTGCAACATAGTTCAAACTGAAAATTTCAAACTTATATATATATATTTTTTAATCACGGGAAAGGGAAAATTAGTTACGTTTTGATTTTTTAAAAGTAAATTTGAAATAAAACTGCAAATAAAACATTTATTTTATATTAGAACAGTTCTTGAAGAAAACAACATGACAGCTGATTCCACTGACAACTCTTTTTTGATGGTCTAGATTTTAAATGGTCAGAATAGATATTCACGGTCGAAATCATAATTAACGGAGATGTTATTCTTACAAATAACTTACCGGGAAGGCTCGAATCCTCATTTTGCCCTCTTTTTTCGGCAGTGCACTGCTGCTTTTCATGATTGCAAGTAATTAGTTTTCACTTTCTCTTCTTCAAAACCAATTTAAAAAAATCACTTTAAAAAACTAATGTATCACTTTAGATTACTATGTTTCATGTCCAAGTAAAATGTTTTTCTTTTTGTTTATCGAGTCATTTTATTTATTTCGTAGGTACACTTTATTTAATTTAATCAATGACAATGGTTTTTGTAACACAATAAAATATATTACAGCCGAGATCATCTGTGGTAAATTGAGCAGATTACTGAAATCAGCAATACCAACATATCAACCGCCATTTGGAATTAGGCAACCAACATACTTTTGTTACGAAGTTCACACCATAGGTACCCTCCATAACCATAGGGAAAATTTTTCTCAGGAGGATAAGTACATAGTTCAGCGACTGTCAACTGGCGGTCAACAGACTGGAAATTTTAAATCTCAATCTGTTCGATAATACAACAAACAGTTAAGCCTAGTTTATATGAGAGGCGTTCAACGCGCGTTGGCCCAACGCGCGTTTACAGCTTCTATACAATTGTATAGGACTGTTTATATGATAACGCGCGTTGGTGGCGCGTTGAACAGTCCTATACAATTGTATAGAAGCTGTAAACGCGCGTTGGGCCAACGCGCGTTGAACGCCTCTCATATAAACTAGGCTTTAAACTATGATATTCTATTTAAATTTATTCCGGTTGGAAGATTTTTTTAGATTTTTAAACTCTAGTTTAACACTACTGTTATAAATTAAATTATATTCAAAACTTTATAACTAGGAGCCAATTCATTAATTTTAAATCATAGGACAATAAGATAATTCAAACAATAAGATGTTTTTTCTATGTTGAAAACAAACAAAAAATTGTACTAATAATATATTTTTTCCAATAAAATCCAACATGATCTAAGCAAATATTTCACTGAATTTTACACTTTTCATAATACTATAAATAAAATACATTTACAATGACGAGATTTCGAAAAATAAATAGGGAGAGCAATAGTCATAATTTACTCATTAAACTGAACTCTTACGTAAAATGCTATCTTCGTCGTTCTCCTTTTTGTGTCTTACGTTTCTCCTTTTTGTCTTCTTTCTGTTGCTTCTGCTTCTCCCTATAATAGGCAAATCATAACAATATTAAACACAAAAAAATAAAATATGAGACACAACTACCGTCACTTAACATTACAGTTTTTACTGTTTCTTGACCTTGTAATCGTTGTGTGAAGAGCTTGCAAAGCACTAAGGACATAAAGCGAGACAAAAATAGTTGCCGGAATTTAAGTGCAAATCGGTATTAAATTGAAAATTACAAAATAAATTCAAGATGTCGTCTCATATGACGGAAACGAAAAAAGTCAAATGTCTAAAAATCATGTGCAAACGTCTTTGGATTGGAAGGCGATACCGAACACTTGTTATGATTCTATTCCGACGTTTTCATGAAAAATTTATGGTGCGTACCCGAACTTTTTTTATCAATTTCTGGAAATCTACAACTATAAAATTAATTTTAATTAGAAAAAAATAAGTAATGAACAGATTATATACCTATCCTCTTTATCTTTATCCTTTTTCTTCTGACTATCAATCTTGGCTTGCTCCCGTTTTTCTCTTTCAGCTTGGTGTACAGCCATCGCATTTGTGTTTCTTTCTAATCCATTTTCCCGACTGTCACCGCAACACCCATCTTCTGAATCGGCTTCTTCATCTGTCATTTGACTGTACTGAGACAAAATAGCCTCACGAATTTTTCTTTCCTCTTCAGTGTAACTTCTTTGTACCGTAGTTGCCAAAGATTGATTTTCCATCAAACGAACGAGTTTTTCGTCCACATCAACATCACTCATGCCGTTATTAATTTCCACTGGATGATACTTCTGCCACATGTCCATGATTTCTTTAATCAATACAGATATATCATTCTCCTGCAAGAAATACAATATTAAATTGCACTGAATTTACTTAATGAATATACAGAAGAAAAAAATATTTACGATTATTTCGGATAGAATTCCTTCCAGAGCTTCCGTCTTTTCTTCCATGCTTTCGTCGCCATCCAAAATTCCAGTAATGTATGACCCAAAGACATTTTCATCCGTGTTTAATGACTGCAGTTTATTCCCAAGCCAAGTGGCGAAACTATCAACTGCGGATGCCATATTTCCGAAATTTCTATCAGTAGTTATGTACTATTGTAATTTAGTAATTTTCGGAAAGATTATTTTGATTTAAATAATCATTATTTATATTTTTTCACTATTAAGATGTGATGTCTTCGTTTTACACTTATCCACAAACAAATAACTTCTTTTATTAAGTATCTATATATAAATTAATTTAGTAACTATTTTCTACTAATAGCTTCACATTGAGGTTATTAATACCCATTAATACCTTCACCATTTAAAGATGTGAGTTGTTACCAACTGTATTCTGCTAAAATTAAAATAGTTTTATTTTGCACTTTTGACTATAAATTTCTGTGATTGGTCGTACTTCCTGTTCATGTCTATGGTTCATATATTATGTCATAATATACTGAGCATAGGAATAAAATCGCAATCGAACCATTAGGTTGCAAACATATACTTCTATCTTTTTTTACATCGTAAGCATTGGCGTATCCAGCAGGGCAAAACAAGCACGGGGGACCCGGCTTAAAAAATTTCTAATTTGCTCCCTCCTGGGCCAAAAGCTGGGTACGCCCATGTTAACGTCATAGAAAAAGACAAAGTTTTTGAAACAGAGATACTTTATTCAGAATCCTATCATCAGAAAAAATCAGGGAATTACATCCAAGAAAGAGACGCAGATATATTTTCGATAGGATTTGTTTTCATTCTCGGCATATTGAGTAGATTAGACAATGATTCATATAGTAAATTATTAAACTTCCTGTTCATGTCTATGGTTCATATATTATGTCATAATATACTGAGCATAGGAATAAAATCGCAATCGAACCATTAGGTTGCAAACATATACTTCTATCTTTTTTTACATCGTAAGCATTGGCGTATCCAGCAGGGCAAAACAAGCACGGGGGACCCGGCTTAAAAAATTTCTAATTTGCTCCCTCCTGGGCCAAAAGCTGGGTACGCCCATGTTAACGTCATAGAAAAAGACAAAGTTTTTGAAACAGAGATACTTTATTCAGAATCCGATCATCAGAAAAAATCAGGGAATTACATCCAAGAAAGAGACGCAGATATATTTTCGATAGGATTTGTTTTCATTCTCGGCATATTGAGTAGATTAGACAATGATTCATATAGTAAATTATTAAATATATGACATATGTATGTATGTTCCTGTGTGACTTGTAAATGACATCCAACAGAATTTTATCGCTTATAGTTCAACATTTTTACGCTGTATGATAGCACCTTACAAGTCATTCCTCACTTGAAATTTTAAATAATAAAAGAAATAAAAAATACAACGAAACTGTCAATTTAGCTACCGGATCAAATATTTTCATAATTGCTTAGAAAACTGGATGCACGACTTTTCCCGTGGCTTCATCTTGGGGTCAGAAATGGTAATTCGTTTCCTGTGGATTAACTTTTTAAACTCCGCCCTCTCAAAAATTATTACAAATACACTTAGATTTTCACTACCTTATTTCATTACAATTATTAATAATAATTGTTTCACTGAGGAGGCACAGAAATCACATTAACTAGGATCTAGCGCAATGCCCCTACTACTCGGCAAGTGTTAAGTGTGTACCGTATGCTGCGCAATAAAAACTACAATGAACTGAAAGATCAAAATAAAAAAAAGCTAGTAGCACAAAGTAGTGTTTTTTTTTATTATTGTGAAAAAACCGGGATTCGGCTCCTAGAAGGTTACTCAGTGGTTAGATTGGACTGCTTCAGCAAAATAGTTGCTAAATGCTATTCGCAGAGACAAACAACTTTATTACTAAGGGAAAAAATAACGATCTATTAAAAAAAAAGTAAAATATGATAAAGTTATTTTTAATAATTGAGGGCTAGATCTATAATCAAGGAATAAATAAGTACAGGTTTAAGAAAAAGAATTTTAACAATATAATAATTTAAATAAAATAAGATTAATAATTTGTGAGTTCCAAACATTATATATAGATTTATATGTATATATAGATATATTTCAAAACTCCAATAATGTACAAAAAATATTTATGTAATTAAATAGTCCTCAAGTCAATCGTATAATAATAATTAGAATTAATATTTAATTAATTAGGTAATATTTAAATTTTTTGCTTTCATTTGTATTAAGTGGTACAAAGAGAGGTGTGTGAGAATGGATGGGAGTTTTCATTTTTTTTTTTTTGTTTTTGTATTCATTTGTAATTGACAATATAATTAATTTATATTTATATATAATATATATATATTTATAATAATAATAATAATAATATGCATAGTAATTATATATTTATATATATTTTTTAATCTTATGCAATAATAAAAATTTACTAGGAACAATGCTCGAAAAATCGATATTCGCTCCTAGGGAGTAACAACAGAGTGTTTTACTAGTCCAATACAAAATTGTATCGAATCTTACAAAAAGAGAAATCATAACGCAGTAGTTCTCTTCCCCGAATTTCAGCATTCTTATTAACAATGACACTTTTATGATGCATTGTTGCGAACAATTTTTCAATTGCATTTTCAGTAATTTTCGCTACCAAGCTAAGATCGAAACATCTTCGGTATGTATTGATTCAAATTTTCTCATTCTATCATTTTCCCGATGATCGTTAATAACAAATCAAATGACAAAGAAAAACCGATGTAACCGGAACAATTTCACTTCGAGGCAGATAAACAGTTTTGTAGTAGACTAGCTTTATTTATAACAGCAACTTAGCCAGGTATCACATACAACGCTACGTCTCCTATACTACGGCTTGAACGTTGTGCGTCTTATGTAAGTCGTAAAAAATGCACTTACGACATCAAATAAGACCACTATGAGGTGCACACTTTGCTGACTTTCAATTACGCATTTACACTCGACTTCTAATTTCACTAAAAATGTTCATTAGCAAGTTTAAAAACTTTTGCAAGATTTTTTTAATTTTGATAAACAATCAAAAGAAAAATTTGTGTGATCACCGAGTGAAATGTGCATTTAGAAAACCATGTGTGTAAAAATAATGTTAAAAAAAAAAACAGTAATAATTAAACGTTAACATATCCGTAAAAAATTATATATTACAAATACAGGGATTTTATAAAACTAAGATCACTGTTTCGTGCCTTTCAAATATTTTTAATAAATACGCGGAAATATTTCAACAACAAATTTTGGAATTCTTGTTTGAAAAAAATCGCGAGTATAATTTTTGATGACAAAAAGTAAAGACAAAAACTGTGCTCAAAGTTTTACGCACATCCTGTAACAACGTGGCACAATAAGTAACAACCACTAAAAAAAAAAAAAAAAAACAAAACAACAGCAGAGAAAGTATGTACAAAATATGGCTATGGAACAAAAGTCATCAATTGTTTATTATGAGCTAAATTAATAAATAGTAGATTGTCAAAAACACTGTCGCTTTTGTTACTTGTTTATTATAAGAAAAATAAATAAAATGCATGTTAGCAATATTTATGACTCATGTCCCATAATTATTTCCGAGCAGAGCCATTATTTTAATCATTTTAAAATTACAAACAATATTTAATTAAATTATAAAAAACAATTTGATAAAAAGTGTAACAGTATTTTTGGTAATGAAATGTGAATACTAGCGTGTTCACCAATGGGAGACATCACCATTTATTTTTATTTACCTTTTTTTATGAAATTGATACCTTTACTGACTCAGTTATTAAAAAAACTACTGCATTTAATTAAGAGGCACATTGAATTTTATTAAACGATCCTATGTCTAAATCAATTTTAACCCATCGTATATTGGTAAATGAACCGAGATTGTCACCGTAGTTTGAGATCTAAGTCAATACGAATGAACAAGACAAATGATAAACATGACAGAACATATTCAGTTTTTTAGAAATGCAAGAATAATGCATGCTTGCATCATAACTGTTTAGTTCAGATTTTGGTCATAAAGTAGCAAAGCTGCAAAAGCCATCAGCCAATAAATATTAATAAAAAAAACCTGAATTTTAATAAGTTTCTGTGTTATGTTTCAATTTTTAAATGGCCTCTTATGAAAACAATTGTTATTTGATATTTGTCTTACGACTATTATAGCTCTAAGAGCTACGGTCAGTGCATAACAAAAAACTGTATTTAATTCAATAAATTTCAAAGTGAATGATTCCTTTCAGTAAAGTAGTTTCAATATCATTTATAAATATCAATAAAAATAAAAAAGTGAAAAAAGAAAACAATAAAACACAGAAAAACAAATATTCAGCAAGCATTAAAATTAAACAGAATTATTAACATTTCAAGCCGATTTGGATTGCACATGACCTCGAGCATTCAAAGAAAAAAGATATCCAAACTAAATTCAGCATCTTACAGAGATTTGTGTTTGTTAAAGAATAGAATCAGGTTCGGAAATTTACAATTCATAACACAATACAAGAATAGAATATATTAAAACAGTTTTCAATTGTTATCAAAACAAAAACTGTTATTGTGTGGACTATACAAACAAGGAAACTCTAATATTTACAGTAAACAAGTGAAAATCTACCAAGACTGTAAAATGTTAATTTAGTTTAGAATCTGATGAAATAGTGAACGTCTACATTCAATTAAAAATGAAAAATATCTATATTACGTAAACCATTACACAAAATGCCGAAAAAAATAGTTTTCATCAATTAACAAATACACACAACACTTACGAGACAGGCGACATTATATGCAAAATATTATGTAACCCCACTTTAGTGTTCTGTCGGGTAGATCAGGAGCACATGGAATACGGAACGTTAAAAATTAGCACGAAAATAGTGCAAGAATTTCTCTACTAGTTTGTTGTCATAAAACTGGATTTAACTAGATGATAATCATCCGTGTTCCACATTCAGAATTCTATAGGTCTAAGGTCTGCATAAAAGACCAAGTACTACAAATACTAAAAAGAAATATCTATCATTTATTACACATTTAATTTTGCACTATGTAAATATACAAACGTTGTATCAGGCACAAATCGTACATTCTGTACATTTAATTTTAACATTTTCAATTACAAACTGCATCTGGTGTTTCATCATAGTTAGGTTACAACAGTTAAAAATAATTTCATCAAAAATTTATCGTCGCTTTTGCTACTACTTAATATGACTACGGATACATTTATTATAAAATGGACATTATTGTCGACTATTAAAAAGTTTTGTGTCGGGACGATATTCAAAATAGACGAACCTCGAAAATCCCATCGAAATTAAATTTAGTATTCTACATAATAAAACAGTGTTTTGTTTTTAAGATCTGTCGTTTCTTCTTGAATATGTACTAAATATTAAAAGATATTTCATTCGGAAAAAGTTATTGTTGTTTGAGAGAATTCAGTTTGAAATTTCCAGAGGGTTAATGAAACACACGATGCAGATTATTATAATATTTACAGCAAACTTAAACAGTGCAGGTTCAAGATATTGATCCTGAGTATAAGATATCACACTTATCATTTTTGTTTGGTTACATAGTTTAGACAGATTTAAAACTAGTTCACAATAAATATCCTTAAAGCAAAATGTACTTATTCAGTTTGCTAAAACAAAAAAAAGAAAAAAAAAAACTGTGCATATTTTTACAACCACTCCTAGGTTTCACCAAAGGACAAAATAAGAGTTTGTTTTATTCATTTGTCTTTGAAAAAAATTTCTCTGGACAACATATAGGTACAAGGTATAAAAAGTTAATGATTTTTTTTAACCTAATGACCGGTTGGCGGCAGAACGAGAATTTATAATTTTTACTCTAAATAACACGAGATGAATAAATAAACCTGAATTAAGATAAAACTGTTTTATAACTAACTAAAGAAAAGAAAAAAAATATTTAGAAGTTAACTGATCGAGAAAAACAAAATATATATATTTTTTTATTAAATATGGTCACTATGTATACTTGCTGAATACTATAAAAATATGTTATCTCCTCAAATTTATTTCCTATATTATATAATTTGTATGATCCAGTTAAAAAGGACGAGATATTATTTTGCAGTGTGGAAATTGATTACGCAAAATAAAATTGACCCTTCGGCATTAATCTCGATAATCTATTAAGAAAACTATTTATATTATTGAAAAAAGAAAGTATCAATTTTAACACGGCTTAATTAAATAGAAAAATAGTCATCTTATTTCACAATTTTGGCAAGCAAAAAGTTAAAACTATCATCATCAATTATACTTGAGCTTATTTTATTTTAAAAAACAGGAACTTGAAACTAAAAAATCCACTGTCACTTAAAGTGAGGTTAATGTATCTTTTGATAAAAATAAAAACGATGTACTTTTAAAAAGGCAAGTGAAATTTTATTTCTTACTTAGAACGAGTTTGTATTGCTGCAACGGATATTTTTCGCATATCGTGACACGGTGCACCAGGCGACAATATGAATGTTGACGCAGAGTACCGATATCACACCGAACAACGATGAGCGCAAAACATCCGATATATCGTTAACGCAAACTGTTATAATATAACCAATGTCGCCAAATCCATAAGTACAAAACCCACCACCATATGTTTCATTCGGCAAGTGGCAGTTTATAACAATGAGTGCAGCGTAATATTATATTATTATGATTTAATATTAATAATTTTTTAACCTTAAACATGTAATTAATAATATTAAAGCCGTTTCGATTTTCCATAAACAGTTTCTGTACAAACCGTTGCTTCTTATGGATTCGTTTTATCGCCGTATAAAATTTCATAATTATAATTCCAAAAGATACCGACCCAATACTTTACAATTACTAAAATGGTATACACAATTCACATTTTAAAAGTCATTAAGAATGCACGTTTTTTAAAAATAGGGTTCTAGCGTTTGGAATCCATCTACAAGTCAGAAGTTTGTAATCGAGCAATTTACGTAACACACAATTTTTAAAATCGCTTCCAAATAACAAGATGCTTTCCGAGCATAAAAGGAAAGTCATTAACAAAACTTAAAAATTATGAAATCAAGAAACATCGGTTTATATACAACTAAAATGAATACGAAAAACCAAAATCAGTGCAATTATATAATCTTTATGTACTAAAAATCTAACCTGTTTTACATAATAATAAGACAGCCAGTGGTACTTTTCATTGTACCTTTGAGGTACCGAGTTTTATAATGTGAACACAATGATTGGAACCTGTTATGCTAGCAAAAATGTGTTCGAGAAAAAGAAATGTCGTACTACCCAGTAGGCACAATACTTGACGTCTAATTTTTTAGTTACCACTTTTGTTATCGAGTGAATAGGTAATCGCTCTTTAACTATTCGCCGCCAAAGTAAAGATTTCTCAAGACAATTCAGTAAAAATACCGTCCGATATTTTTTTAAGAAATCAAACTGTTTTAAAATATTTTGTTGTCAATTTCACGCTAAATTATTAAAAATATTCTAAAAATATGAGATCGGAAATGTCATTTTTTTAAAGAAGGTTCCTTCTTTCGTTATGATTACGATTTTATGTTCGTTAAAATAAAACAAAAACAAAAGCTAAACAGTTCCAGCCAAACTGCACACATTACATTATTTCATTTATTTTAAATTGTAAGTGTTTTGTATTTTATTTAATTACTATTAACTTATATTTAACTCATTTTTTCATATATATATAAGTTTTGCATATGTACATTTTTGTAAACAAAAAGTTCTTTATTAATTATATTATATATTTTTATCATCAGGTCCCTATCACACTAAAAACTGTACACAAAAAATTATACCCAACAACAGTGAACAACATGTTTTGTTGCCAATTTTCATTTTTTTTAAATATAGGTATATATTATGAAATGTTACTTTATATAACAATAAAGCAACAAATTAGGGCAATATAACAACTATTTTTTTACGTTTTGTGTATTTTTCTTTATACATAATTATTACGAAAACTCACTCAGATAACAACTTTTGAAGTAGAGATGATTTTTGATCACCTGGCCTGACTGCCTCCTCCATAGAATTCTGCAAAATCAAAACAGTCTAAGTAAATGTATCGAAAACAAAAAAACAATAAACGAAAACAAAAAGCGAAGTACATATGTAATAAAAAAGAAAACCTACAGCGCTGTAAAATATTTACTCTACAAATCTAATTTTCTTTTAAACTATACAACTATAAAAATACTACAATGCAATCGGCAACAAATCAATTAGAATTCTTTTTTTTATAAAATAAGCTTTAAGAGAGGGACGGACAATTTAAAAAAACGATGAAAACAATTAAAAGAAAACGGTTTAATTACATTTTATTACTGAAAACTAGAATTTTATCCTTTGCTATATTAATATTATTTTTGGGTAACAAATGTGTATTTATTCATATTATGTATATAAAAAAAGAACTGCCACCAAAAAACAGCTAACAGACCAGCAAAATATAAAAATAACAGATCTGTGTAACAACAAACATGCTAAATAATAACAATAAAAAGCAGATAACTGAACCAGATTTTATAGATCATTAATACATATTATTTTACGCCATCAAAACAAATTAATTGATATGTGATAACTTATCTATTTCTTTTCAGAAAATTAATAACGTCTTTTTATATAAGAGTGGGGTCTCGCCAATCCGACCCCCGTCTATTCCGACATGCCAGGATTTTAGAATTTTTGTTTATTTTTAATCCGGGTTCTAATATTCCTTCCTCTTTAATTACATACGGGTCAAGGTAAGCCGGATTATTTAATGCTCTGGTACAAAAACCGCCGGACTACCGGAGGTTTAAAACAGTATTCTGTAGTTCGGCAGCGCGCACAAAGTTCCCTGTCGGATTAGCGCGACACCACTATTAATCTAGTAACTTAAAATGTTAACTTTTTACCACAACTTTAAATTTACAAAACATTTAAATATAACAGTATTTCTGAAGTTATAAAATCATTAGTCCAAATAAATGTTTATTAGAGGAGTATTCCAGTTCAGAGCGAAATTATAGAAAAGCGGACACATAACCTCATTTCTATATTTATGAAACTGATCTTACGCACACTAAATAAATGTAATATTAAATAGTAAGATAGCTATAGTTTGCTACAATTGTTAAGAAACACCCATTGTTACAATTCTATATAAGAAAAACGGTTGAGGTTATGTAGTACAAGTAGGAAAAAATCAGTTGTTTTTTGACTCTGAAAATTAGAACATGACTTCTACACATGCTACGTACTAAAATTTGTTTATGTCTATTTTTCAAAAATCAAATAAGGCCACTACTCCAGACATTCAATGCCTTTAGAGACACTATTTGCTGTGTTACTAAAGCCAAATAAAAAATAAATAAACTCATGCAGAAGCCGCTACATTAAAAGACTAGCAGAAACGATCAATTTGAGAAAACGGGTTTAAGTCGATGTGGATACGAAACTAACATACATTCGTTAAAATGAAAACAGCAGCAAAGAAATGTGCAGAGTGAGCCTTAGCGAGCGTGCCAGAGATAAAGATAGAACGAGATAGAGAGAGATGGGGAAGCTTACCCTTGAGGAGGAGGACAGAGCAGCCGCGGCCGCCTGCGGAGACACTGACCCCAAATCATTGCTCCCCATCGCACCCCAAAGTTTCGGGCTATCACTTGCACCTATAGCGACACGGGACACGTAGGTATACAGTCACACAGATATCGTCAATTTACACAATATTTGTATTAATACCTAGAATATCCCCTCCCGCCACCCTGTACATTATTATCTATCACAATGCAACACAACTGAGCATTTGTCATATACAGTATATATCGGTTACAATGACGGCTTTGGGACCATACAAAAGACGTCGTTATATCCAATTTTCTTTATGAGCAATGAACATTTTTAAACAATTGTTAAAATACCGATGTTAAATACCGACACATTCCCAGCCTACTTATGGCCACGACATTAACAAAGAATAAATGCAGTTTTTTTTTATTTTTCTTTTAAACTCAGGTGTTATTTGAGATAATTACTGAAAACAATAACGAACCGATACAAAAAAGGCCAAGGAATAAGATGCAATTAAGAAAAAAATTCTACTGCTGCTGCTACTTTCCGTAGGATTCTTCAAACTTGACTAAAAAAACATTGTCTTATTCTTCCGTCTCCACTGTAATCAAGCCTTGATTGAAATTCATAATTCATACATAAAAATGTTCCTAAAACTCTGCTCTATCAAACAAAAAAAGAATTTTCAAAATAGGCTTATTAAAATTAAAATTTACAACGAATCGAAATTACATATACTTTTAGGTGATCCACTTTTTATGTAACTGAGTGTATATTAGATATTTGTATAAATTTAAACGCTTCCTAGTAAATTTTAAGAAAAAAGTAACTGCTTCAATTTTATTCATTAGGCCCAATAGATCTGAATAGTTGTTTGATAATGTTAATACGTCTTTATGTAACACATTACACAATACATATATGTAATACATACTACGTATATATTTTTGTATCTATATACTATTATGTATAATGTATCGCAAATAGTACACACTACCCTCTGAAAAAAATTTATCTCTACAAAAACTATGTATAGACTGTAGTTGTATACTAGATCTATTTCTGCATGTATTCACCATGTCTGATATTGAAGTCTACGTCTGTTCGTCGCAAAAACCAATAGCCGATTTGTCGTTACAGTGAATGCTGTAATAACCAATATTCTTTGTTTATATTTATTACAGAAATCAGACGGAACTCTTATGTTTGATCGTTACAGCCGACATGTCGTTATATTCGATATATACTGTATTATAGAAACTTTGAACGGGTGTCGAGTAAAGGCACTGGTTCCTGACCACCCACCTGTTATGTTCAGTAAAAAATGGGATTTCGTCCAGTAATAATGTATACTTTTTTGCCACTTGCGGCCAGCGCACACACGACACTTTTTTGCATCAGGATATAAAATCGCGATTTTATGACTACACAGCTGCTTGAAATTTCTCGTGAGTGTACTGCTTTACGCTACATCTGGCGATCCTTAAGCAACATAGTCGCAAAATCGTGTGACAAAAAGTAGCATGGATACACTGGCCATTGTACGCAATACTACTATAACGAAATTAAACAATTGAATTTGAGAAATTGCATTAGCATTACATTAAAAAAGGAAACAAACACAAATGATTTTTTTTAATTAATGGGCTATTAAATGTGTCATTTTTAACTGAACACAACATCCAACGCAAAATTAAATTCCCCAGAGAAATTAAATAAAACCAATAATATATACAAAACAATAAAACAAAAAAAGGTACGATATTTCACTTTCTGAAAAGATTATGATCAAACTTATTTAGTACCGGATTAGTAAAAAGGGTGACTTGATTAAAAATTTCGCAAAAAATTATTTCAATTTCCAAAATACGGAAAAGTACGATTTAGAATTTGTTCTAAATAGCTTTCGCGTATTTTGGAAATTCAATTAATTTCAAAAATAAAATGAATCTCCAGAAAACTCTTGTCGATATCGACATTAATTAAGATATGTATCTCGAGTTTCATTTCTTGTACGAAATAATATTTTAACAATTGTCATACAAAGGGATGGAGAATACATTTAGGATACTTATATTCTAATACCCTAGATACTGTTCTTTTTTTTTGACAATAGAGAATATTCGAGTCATAAATTTTATTTACAATACTCCTTCAAAATAAGTAACTACTACTACTAAATCAATTTTCTTACAGCAATCTTGGTAACTAAAGATTGCTCAGTTTGAATTTCGTAAGTTAAAATAAACTAGATAATTGTTAACGTAAATCTCAAAATTCATCATATAAATGAAAAATAAGTCAAAGTAAAGTATCTACAACTTCGTACACTGTAATGTACCAATAAAACACTTTCCAAACTATAATAAAATCAAAATCTACTCTAACAATGATATATTATGGAAACTTCCAAAAATTAATTTATTGACATTTAATTCATTTTTTGAGTTTCCACATTTTTACTGATATCAAAATATACAGTCAGACTCATGTATTTTCAACACCAATATAACAGACATAGTAATTATTAAAAATTAAGGTTTACGTTAATAAAATCTTACACCTGAACGTTCGTTATGTTAATTATAAAAAAAAGTCACTCACCACTGTTGGGCATTTCGAACGAAAGTCCCAATGCTTCGAGTTCAGCTGACGAAACTTGATGTATAGATAATTGGGACGCAGACGGACCGCCGCCATTTCCACTACTCGATTGTTGTTGAGTTCTTTGTTGTGTCGCCTGTTGTTGAGTTTGTTGTTGAACACCTGATTGCGCAGCACCTTGTTGCTGTTGCGACTGCTGCTGTTGTTGGCCCGTCCGAGCACCCACCACGGCCCTTAATTCTTGTCTAACGTATTCTGAAGTTGACGTCATTGTATTGCTCGAAGCGCCTGATTACATAAGTGTATTATGTTTAATGCTGAATTATTACCAAATCAAACAAAAATTATTTCGAGTACATTGACGATGTAATTTATATAGAAATACACGGATTATGAGTACACTATTTAGGAATGAAGTATAAGTAAAAAAAATTGGTTGTCTGTAAAGTCGGTTTACGGACGATAGTTTTACACGTGATAACATAACCTAAATTTTAGTAGCTGTCAAACTTGGGTCGAAGCATACTGCGCTCTCGCTTGCACGCACAGGGTCAGGCGGAACGTTACACTTTTTCGTGTGTGCAGCTGGTGTTTCATCAATTTATAAGACGTTATCACGTCAAAAATCTTTTGAAAAACAAGCTTTTATTAAAGTGTACTAAACCAAAGAAAAATAGCAAAGGAACAAACAAAATCATTCTATCATTGTTGACTTGACCGAAAAGCTTTTTGCGAGAAGTTTAAATTATGATTTTTTATGAACATCTTTCGCAAAAACCTTTTAGGTCAGGTCAATAATGATAAAATGATTTTATTTGTTTGTTATTTTCTTTGGTTTAATACATTTTAATAAAAGCCAGTCTTTAATAGGTTTCTTACTTATTATTTCTGTTTTAGTCATCTACTCTATAAGAACCGTTTGCCAATCAAAACGAGTTCAAAAACGGTATGTCTACCATACGCTGTTAAAAAGTTGCATTTCAAGCTGACTATCCTGACTGCAGCACCGAGTTTCGGTAATCAGATTATTGTATTGTCATAAATACTAGATAAGTACGCAAAATTTTAAAATAATAGATCAATTGCAAGTGGTTCACAATCGACTTGCAAGATTTAACCTAAACTGACTGACTGACAAACATCTGAAGTTAAATAAACTCTTGTAAAAATAATGCGTTTTTGTAATTCATTTGACTCGGAGACGATTTGTTCAAAACTACGCAAAAATCGAATCAATAACATTCTTCGTAACAATAATTCTCTACTAATCAATAAAAAAATGTATTTTTGTTATCTCAAAACTCGAGAGCTGTTAAAGCGATTTTAAAAACTCTTTCACTGTATAAAAGTCTTGATAGAATATGTATAATTTTTCTACAACAAAAAGGGGATGAATAGTGAGCGAAAACAGCGATCTGTACCTGGTCGAAGTCGAACCGAGCAGCCTGTACACATATTCTAGTTATTTGATATTTATATGACTATTAAGGCATTCAAACGTCAATGTATTCGAAAATAAATACGAAATCTTTGTTTTATATAATTATGAATAATTATCACAAATGTATAATTTATGGTCGAAGCAGTTTAGGAACATAAAAAGCATGCAGCGCGATTGTATTTTGTTTATTACAAAACTTTCAATGAAATGGTGCAACGTTATATCCCTGTTTTGTTAGTAAAACATTTAGTTATATTAACAATTAATAGATTGGCATTTTTTATTGTTATAATAAAATAATATACTCCAAAGCAACATTATTTTTAAGAATTTTTTCTACTTTTCTCTACCAAAAGCAGCACATTTATGAAAATGCAATTAAAAAAAAAAAAATAGGTAACATTAAAGAAACAAACATATTAATTCGTTGATTAATATGGTTTGATAACTTCATAAAAATTATTAAAAAGTAGGATCTTCAAGCTGAAAGGCTATTTTGCAAAAAGAATCTATTTCCTTAAAAAATATTCACAGAATGCAAAGAAAAAAAATTCTTGGGCCAAATGAAAACGTTTAAGTAAACTAATTTAAAGACAAATCAACCTTTTGACTAACAACTCAAACCGAATCACAAAACAAAGAAAATAATCAATCCATTATTTCCTCGAAATTCTATTTGTTTATTCATTTCTTTGATATCAAAAAATGGATTGGTAATAAAAACAAAAAGTCGAACATCTAACTTGAATTGTTTGTCTTCTACTAGACGACCTTTATATTATAGTTTGTGGGCTTCGGCTCTCTTGAATAAAATTGCAAACATTATCCACCCACAAATTTGTGACTCAGACCAAATCTCGAATTATTTCAAGGGTTCAGCACCTGAACAACCTTATAATGTCCATGATTGCAAAATAGAATACTAATTTTATGACTCTGAAGGTTAATTTAGAGCAGGCACGTCAAACTCATATGATATTGTGGGCCACATTATCTATTTTGGGGGCCGCATGTTTATAAGTTAAAAAATATTAATAAATATTGGCGGGCCGCGTGTTTGACATCACTGATTTAGACTATAAAACTATCCTTAATTTTCAATAGAAGATTTCGTTGACCGAAGCATGTGTGGCGGATTAAGATTATAGGAGAACCAAAGCACACAAGTCTCGTAGGACCTTAACTCCTTGAATTGGAAGATACTTTAATTTTTATAAATGTAAAAAAATTGGCTTGGGTAGGATAGGGGTTCCTGGAAACCAGGGGCCCGCAAGCACGTGCATGTTGTGCTTCTCTGTTAATCCGCCACTGTATAATGATAGAGTCTTCTGGGAATTAACCAATCTACTGATATGATCGGTTGTCGTCAAAAGGCTAATATGAAAACAAAATAAAACTACCAATATTCTAAAACTAAAATACCAACAGAAACAATTAGACAGCAACATATAATATACATAATGATAAAATAACACAAAAATTAGCACAGCAGCATGGACGCACATTCAACGAAAAATGATGAACACATATTTGGTTGAGGTTAGGTTAAAGTGTGACATTTGGGAGTTTAATGGGAGATTTTTATGTAATGCTTCCAATGATCAATATCCACCTAGATTGAGGACTTGCTATATAGTTTTATCATCGTTGATTTTAAATTAATATTTTGTGAAACATAGATTTATATACAATTATTTAAAATACATGACGAAATTGTTTGAAAATTTGAGAATATGAATAATTTTTAAAACCACGGAAAACAAATCATTAATTTTGCAAAGAGCAATAATTCTCCGCATTTATTAAAGCCTTGGTTTACAAAAAAAATGTCTTTGTTATTAGGGGGGCGCATTATCTCTTTAGTTTCGAGCGTTGAAATGTCTAGCCGTGACTCGAATAATTTTGGACAATCCTTCAATATGAACAAGATAATGAAAACAAAATCAGTAAAATTCGCAATTTGTGTAGTTTTTGGGAAAACAGAAGTAAGGTGGTAGGTATATTAGTTCACACGGTTTAAATACAGAATTCCCATTGAGGTGTGTTTATAATACGTGTATAAATGATTCAGAAATCAAACAACAGACCATGTTGGGTCAACAGAAGTTAAAACAGTTTAACATAATTCTATTTTATTTTATGCAATTATTGACGTTATTTTGTATGATTAATATTAAAATTACCAGCACTGTTGAACTTCTATCGCACTTTAACTTTTGTGATGTTAAATTTATTAGAAAGTGAAAAAAAAAATTAACAGTACTGTAAATTCTTATATTGACCATACAGGAATAAAAAATAAATTTTGAGGTTTAACGGTAAAATAATGTCTCGAGATGAAAGACAAATGCATGTTATAATAAATTAATTATTAAAGTTATTGAAAATTACGTTATCCGAAAATAATGCTGCACAATCTACCGATTTTCCTTTAAAAAATATTTTTATTTATAACACAAAAAAGTGATAAGCATATTATATTAAAAATGACTCGCGAATGTAATTTTTTTTACAAAAATTTAAATTGTTGTAAGCATAAAAAATAAAATAATGTAATGTACAAATATGAGGGGATTTCTTGACACAATAATGTAATTAATACAGTGTGAGTAAAAAATTCGAACACGTAAGCTTCACTAAAATTGGAAACTGGCAGAACTATTTCTTTTGCTCGCACTGTACGAAATGATCAACACAGATGAAGCAACATCTTTTTATTGACTGAATCGATGAGTGAATGAAAACAGTGCATTCAAACATGGCGGTATGCCATATTGCGTTTAAAAATCCCGCAATGAGAATCGTAAAGCAATATTTAACTTCGATTGATACCGACATGTGTGAACGCAACAGTGTAACCGGTTTCGTATGAACAGAGCGTGTTGTAGCGCTACGTAGTGAAGTTAAGAACGGGCTGTTTGCAGTAAATTAGCACAAAGTGTTTTGTTAGCAATAATGACTGAAGTATGTGATCGTATACTGCACTATATAGGCTTATCTGACGCGGTTACTTAATTTGTTTTTGAAGCAGAGAAAAACAAAATCGTCCGGTTTATTATTCGACAACTGACAACGTATCTACAGTATTCAACTTGAAAGTATGGAAACGAATAGAAAATTATAAAATGATCCCTGCCAAAAACAAATTAGTCTACGAATATGACAGATAAGTATACGGAACGCAGCAAAGCAAAATGAACGATTAAATGAATGAATTCGACGCAGGTCGATTCGATTGACTGATATTTATATTAGCACAGTGCGCCCCACATCGTATTGCAGCGACTTACCGCCCTGCATGTGCGAGGGTGGGGGCGGCGGCTGTTGGGGAGGGGCCCTTCCCCGATCGGCACCATTGTACGCTAACTGTAAGCCCGTCTGATCGTAACAATACTGGGGCACATCTCCGTACAGGCTTCCCGCGGCGTTGTTGTTAGAGGAAGGATATGTGGGAGGGAGTTGATGCATATGGTGGTGGGGAGGACCGTAGCCACGCTGTGATGGGGAACACAGCCCACCTGTGAAAATACAATGTCACCCGGGTCAAATCTCCATCTTTAAGTCGTTTCGGCACATTTATAGAGTACTGTTTTAATATCGTTTGTCTAATGTGAGCAATTCAAATATTATAGATATTGGCCGGAAAAAACCGAAATTACATGAAACAATATTTTATGACTTTAAAAAATAAACACTATTATTAGTGTTTACTATGAATGTGGTCTTCTTTTTCAATCAGTTCAGTTTTTATTATAACTTACAGATAAAAAATTTGCATTTCAATTTCAAATGTGGAGCTCTTTGAGAAATTGACAAAATATAAAGTCAGAAAATGGATAAATGATTTTAAAAAAGGAAAAAACTCTGAAAATATCTAATAGTAACAAGTTGAGAATATTCTAATAAAATAAAAAAATAATTTCGACATGTAAAAACATTCTTTGCTGAGCTTTCAAAAAAGTGTTCTTTTTATTAAAGCTTCCAGAAATACAACTAAAGAATATTAAAAAAAAAAAATAGTTTTGCACTGGAAATTTCTCCACGCATAAAACTGCACAAAGGAAATTGTAGGTCGAGCTTATATTATCAACTTCAGATTTTAAAAAAATCACGTGCTGCCGTTAATGTTAATGAAAATAGTTTTTTTTTTTTAAATAAAAAAAATTTAGTGCAAGTCGAAGGAATGTACGAAACAAGTAAAAATTTTGGAAAAGTATATTTAATATTGTTTTGTTTAAAAAAAAGCAAAGCAAGTAAAACGAAAAGACTTGATTAATGTGTTATTAGATAAAAGTTGACGCGTTTTGCATGACGCTTCTCTGAAAACTCTGCTCGCTATAAACTCATTTTACGAGTTTTAAAAAATACAATTCACCATGCACAATAATCTGAAATAGAATATAATGAATTTTTATCAATGTTTCTTAACTACTGCAAAAGTACAGGCCTGCACCAAAAGTTTCAAAAATAAATATTAAACTCTGATGCCATTTTTTTCCAAGATTTATGAACCGTTATTTATCGCAATTATTTAAATACGTACAATATTTTTGGATCAAAAAGTAAATTTTATTTTTTTTTTTCATATTTAAAAATGCATAATACAAAATGACACCAGACTATTTACTACTACAAGAAAGGCATTTAAAAAAAAGTTTTTGAAATTCAAAAAAATAAAAATATATATATCAATGAAATGCTTATTTTACGCTAGTATATAGAAGCATGCTGTTCTTTTTTCAGCATTAATAATCTACTTTAGTACCGCATGCTCAACAAAATTAAAATTTAAATTTTTAATTCGGGAAAACGTAACTTTAAAATAAATATTTAACAAACTTGATATTGTGTGTAGTACGCGTTTTACAGTTATTTGTATGCGTTGAATTTTTACCTGGCAGATGCGTCGTGGCAGTTGGAGGTTGCTGAGGCGGAGCACTAAGCGTCCGTTGCAATCTTTGCTGCACATGTTGATAGGCTGTGTATTGAGGCGCGGCTTGCGTGGGACTTTGTCCTCCACCGGCGCTCGAATACACTACGTCAGTCTGAAACGGAGACTGTCGTGCGGCCGATACTGGACTGCCCACCATTGTCGGAGCAGCGCTCCTTTGTGGGGCCGTCACATTACCGGGACGTTGGACACTGAACTGACGATTTTGATACCCAGAACCCTGTTGAAAAAAACATTTTACATAAAATACACGTATTGAAAATTATTTAAAGCGTTTGGAAAAATGAGATAGACTATAGAGGGTGTATGAAATAATCTACTCAATGTGAAATTTTTGGTTTAATCAGTGAATCTTGCAGAAAACAAACTTTGGGAAACTACTTGTTTCGTCTACACACGTTCGTTACTTAAAAACAAAACAAAAAAATATGAACAAAATTAAAAAATATTTCAACATAATACTTATGTTTATGATCTTACCGCAAGTTGAGCATTGAGCATTGGGTTCTGTTGTTGGGGCAGACCGATTCTATTCTGTTGCTGTGTCTGCCATTGGGCTTGTTGTTGCGCTCCGGACACAGGCGGAGTTCCACCAGGTCCTTGATATGAGGTCTGTCTCTGAGGAGGATGCGGAGACAGCCTCGTCGCTTGATTACCTTGGTACTGCTGTGATTGTACAGAATAACTTGGAGAATATGGCTGTTGCACCTAATTATTCACAAATGAATAACATTAAACAATGGCGTATCCCAAAATTCTAATCTATACTAATATATAAAGCTGAAGAGTTTGTTTGTTTGTTTGAACGCGCTAATCTCAGGAACTACTGGTTCAAATTGAAAATTTTTTTTTTGTTGGATAGCCCATTTACCGAGGAAGGCTATAGGCTATATAATATTACGCTACGACCATTAGGAGCGGAGCTTTAATGAAAAATGTTGCAAAATGTGTCTCAAAAATAAGCTTCTATCCATGTGAAATGCACTAACTAGATATACTCATATTAGTGATGCAAGAACACAACATCAGGTAGATCAATCGGTAGAGCATGCGTCTGTCAATATCAGGGTCGTGGGTTCGAGCCGCACGTTGGGCAAATATATTTTTATTTATTTTTTTACATTGCTTTCTTCTAAGGGTTACATTTAAATTTATTTCAATTTTATTTAATTCATTTAAAAAAAATTATTAGTTAAAAAAAGTTTAAATATCTACTGCTTTTTATCGACAAAAACTTTTGAACGGTAACTCCGATCATCATGAAATTTAGACACAACATTCATCTCGATAAACTAAGATGAATGTGTGTACTCATGTCCCTTCCTTCCCCATATGTTCTTTTGCACCCGGGTGAAACCGGGCGGGACCGTTAGTAAATAATATTATAAAGAGCTAAAGTTTGTAAGTTAGGATGTATGAGGTAATTTCCGAAATTACTCATTCTAATTCCAAAATTTTTTCACCAATATTTAGAATGGACCTTCAGGATGGACATAGGCTATACAGTATCGCGTTTTAAAAGCGCTTTTTTTAAAGACCAATTTTGCAACATAAGTTGACGAAAAAAACGGTGACAAATTCGGGCGAAGCCGGATCAGACCGCTAGTTATAAATAAACATAGCATTAATTTTTCAAGTTTTGTTCTTTATTGACTTCCAACATATTTAGTTACTCACTTTTTGATAGTGCTGCTTGCTATTAAAATTGTTAGTGTTTTCAATTAATTAAGGCTTTTTTTATTGTTTCACCTGAGTGCCAAGAATTTAAAATCTTTTATTATACACATGACCTTGTGCTTGTATTCTTGTAAAATACGCAAACGCCAATTACGTTTTCAAAAATTCTAAAGTTCATGAACAATTGGAGTTATTTGGGTCTGTCGATAGAAGGCTAAAACAAAAAAAAAAAAAAAACTTACTTGTCCAAGTCTCTGTCCAGCAGGAGACATTGCGGTCGCATACCCGGCATTCGAGAGCTGCGACTGCGAATCGGGAGCGCTAGTCGATCTCTGCAAACTGACGTTGGGTGCGACCGTATTATTGAGTAGACTGTCCATGTTCTGTAATGCAGACGCCGTTG
Organism: Xanthostigma xanthostigma; assembly: GCA_963575645.1. NCBI lineage: Eukaryota > Metazoa > Arthropoda > Insecta > Raphidioptera > Raphidiidae > Xanthostigma > Xanthostigma xanthostigma. The sequence goes on along the minus strand of OY754468.1, from coordinate 31,746,698 downwards.
CCTCTGTGCCCGCAGTTGCGTTCTGAGGAATCAACATGTGCTGCTGTTGTTGCTGTTGTAGCAAACGGCGTTTGTGCTCTTGTTGTTGCAACAGTTTGGCCCTTTGTTGTTGGTGCAGTATCTGCGTTGTTATCAGACTGCTGTTTGCATTTCCTCCGTACGCTGCCCGAGCTGACGCGAACCTTTTGCAAAAATAGAAAATCGGTTAGGTCATACTGATAATCAAATCTTTGATTAACGTCTGATTAGAACTTTTCAATAAATAAAATTATCGACCAATTGATCGATAATTTTGTTTATTGAACATACGGATAATGTTTATTAATGAAATGAAATTTTGGAGTCGCACCTCTGTACGTTGGCAGCATTGACAGATCGTTGTGGATAACCTGGAGGTGGTGGAAAATTCTGCGATACAGACGCAGAATATGCCGGAGGAGTTCCAGGCGGTAACGACATTACCGACTGCTGCGGTGAAGAAGGACTTTTGACAGCGTCCTCACATTGCATTAACGAATTTTGTATGGCTTTAATAGCTGCAGCGGCGGCTTGATTTTGAGTCTGCTGATTACTATTGTAATTATTCTGCATGTGTTGTGTGGATTCTATGGTATCCAAAATATTTATTATCGCTGTAGCACTCGAGTCCGGTACAATGTCGATGACTTGATCTAATATATCGGATAATATTGGATCTGCGTTATCTGCTCCGTAATTCGCGTTGTTTGAATTGCTTGTTCCGGCATTAGAATTTGAGGAATTCATATCGTTCGAGTTGAACTGATCCATATTTCGCATGGCGTTGTTCGTATTCGCATTCGAGCCACTCAAGATTTGATTTAAATACGCAGTTCCACTAGATGTGGAAGGTCGGCCCGGTCCGACTCGCTTCGTCTGCACATTGTGCATCGATACGGACGAACTGGTGTTTGTCTGCGATGCAGACGTCGTACTGTAAACGTCCTTGTGAAAAACAAATCCATGCTTTCTTGCCTCGCCGACACGAGGTAGTTCCTGAGGAGTTGCAGTTATAACACGTGCCGGTAATGTAGGAATCGGTGTTGAAGACGGCTGTTTTGCCAACAACGATGCCAGCATTTTGTTCTTTTCTGATAATCTGCTTCCAGAACCGCTGGAAGTAACGTCGCCTGACGATCGTTTATTAGTATGATCGTCGGAACCATCTCCGCTATGCGGTCGTTTTCGTGAACCTGGGGGACTCGGACTACTAGTAAATCCTAGATTACGTAATAATTGATCTTCCTGAGATGAAGTGTCTATATGCTGTTGCTGAGGTTTCAGTTCTTCGTCTTGCTCTTTCAACAACTGCTGAAGTAATTCGCTTTGTTTTTTCAAACCAGCGCGAGCTTCCAAATCATCGTCTTCGTTCTTTTCGTTTAATAACTAAAAGTATAATAAAAAAAATAATAAATACCGATTAAAAAAATCATTTGGTTTACTGTAAAACAAAACTTACCTTCAATAACATATCGTTACCGCCACTACTCGATACTTTCGGTTGTTCCGACGATTGCGAGTGTGACGGCATATTTAGTCCACTGATTAGGCTTCCGCCCCTTGGACTCATTTTTACATCATTCTTCGACTCGTCTTCATCGTCCTGATTCAACAAATTCTTTAAAATTTGATGTTTATTTCTTGAATCGTCGTTGGGCTTCATTAAAAGAATTCTTAAACGACCGGAATCATTCATAGAATCATCCACATTATTCTCTTTTACCGGCGCCGATGGTTCCTCTAATTTATAAGGTGAAGGGTCATTTAACGGACTAAACGTATATCCTCCCGAATAATTATTAGAAGGAGTCGATGGATTTTGGTTAACGCTGGCCGGACTTTGTTGTGGCTGATTACTGTAAGGCTGTAATGGACTCTGCTGTGGTCCACAAGGACTAGCTCCAGGTCCGCGGGGTGTCGGTGTTGAAACAGGGGTCACAGCTGCACTATGTTGACTGCTCGGACGTGAATTCGAAGCTGGTGTCGGATCTCCCCAAGTTGGCTCAACATCCCATGATGGAGTCGGAAAGAAACATTCAAGTTCAAGTTCTGTACCTATTTCCAATAAAATAAATGTGTTTAATAGCATTTCGAAATTGCTAAATAAAATTTCACCTTTTTCGTAAAAATAAAAATTGTCTGACAACTGTAATTAAAAATTTTGAGCTGTCTTTTAACACCATATTACCACATTTAAGGAGGTTGATCCGTTACAGTCCCAATCAAAAGTAAGTCGAATTCTAAATGGGAACTTTTCCATAATAAATTTTTACAGAAGGGTGTAAGTCGATGATACCAATAAATTATTGTCATAATAAATAATTTTTTTTTATATTATTAATATTTCAGTATTTTACTTAATTTGTACAAAGTTAGGTTAGAAAAATAAATTTATGTAAATATTTGTATTTTACATATTATTTGCAGTAAATAATTTAAAAAAGAAATTAGAAATAATAAAAATAAAAATTAAATCATTAAAAAGTTGAAAATTCAGTTAAAATTGTCAAGAATAAAAGTCCATAATTGAAAAGTGCTAAGGTTTAATAATTTTTTTTATTGATTAAAAGTCTCCTAATTAAATTGGAAAAAATATTAAAATATGCGTAAGACATTGATGCTTTGCATAGTTAGTTTTCGGAACTGCTGACATTATTTGGTTATTTGCAAAAAATTAAAATGTACCGTTTGCATGCTAGATTGACATATTTTCCATAAGACTACATGTAAAAGTTTTTTTTAAATTTTGACTTTATAAATCTAATGATTTTGGATTTTTTACAGAAAATTTTGTTATAAAAAAATCTATTAAAAAAACTTTATTTCAGAGTTTTTTCATTATCTTCGTAAAACGGCTCAACCTCCTTAACTAAGTTTATATTACACCAAATGTGAAGGAAAGTAAACTTACAGCTTGAGGTTATAAGATTACAAAACCAGAACCATTCAATGCCAGAACGAAAAAAAAATACAAAAACAAAACAATTACTTTTTTCTAGCACAGGTTAGAATTTCCGTTCTGAAGATTTTAATATTTACCAACAAAGGAAGTTAAGAAAAACCCCTGAAAAACTTAAGAAAGAAAAAATTAACAAATGTGTGCTAACTTAATGCATAATAAAATAACAAAAACTAACCCTAGAATTTGAGTAAATGGTTAAATATATTCTCTTTTTATAAATAAAGAACAACAATATAAATATTATTAAAAATATAACAGGTTCGGCGTTACTTGATGTAAATTAATGATAAACATTAAAAAAAATTCAATAAACTGCAACGTTTTAAAATATTTACATTTCGGAACCCAATTTAATAGCAATTGTTTCGCACAACACAGTAGTTTCACTTGTTTCTTCAATGAATTTAAACTACCCCAGTAGTTTAATTGTCTCACGAAAACACCATGTTGTGTGAAAAGATTTTAAAATTAATTAAATTTCCGGTGGATATTAATAAATACCACAAAAAACTTGTAGTTTGATTAGATAAATTGTTATTAGCTTAAGTAAAGGGAAATAGGACGTTAACGTTTCGTCTACAATTTGTTACTTCTTCAGGGCTTTAAATGTTAGTTATTGCACATTAGTTTATAGCATTGTTAACCCGTATTTTTTGTTTATCCTTAGTCTTGGTTCAAACTTCATCACTCTGAAAACTTTATGTGCAATAACTAACATTTTACACAGACCGCGGCCCCTTGCAGACATACATGCGACCTCGCTAGCAAATGCGAAAATGGGCTGTTGACAGTAATGAATATGCCACAAATTTAATAAAGGTAACCTACTCTGCATTAAGAAAAAAGCACAAAAAAGTAATGCGAACAAATGCATAGGCTTGTTTGGATTCACCCATATTCGTGAACAAACGTTTTCGATTATGAAAATAGCGAATAAAAAATTGGAAGCAATATTATGTGTCGCAACAAGTAATTTGGAACCAAATAACAAAACAATTGTTAGAGTGATGCAATATGCCATGCTCCGAATCAAAAATTGTAATGCCATTAAATTTTTTTAAATTTTTATTCAGTTATTTTTATTCATAATCTGGCCGAGTAGCCCCTAGTTCCAATAAGTGTGTGCATCTCTGCCTTAAAATATATTTACTTAAATCATACGAGAAGGACGATAACAATATAAAGTGTTTTAAAGTTTTTATCAGGTTGCATCTTTTTTTGATAGCCCTATATGTATTTGTACATCTGTTATATAGTTTGTGTATCCACTAATTAGAATAATTGTTGATTATGTTTTGTATTTATCTTTTACCATATATTTGTTGACGCTATTACACAGACTTGTCTGTCGAAAATAAAGATGTCTATCTATCTATCTATCTATGAATAGTTATTAGCATTTTGAAAAATATTCTGAGAAATTTAAATCGCAGCTAGCTAAACAATTTATTTATATTGGTCGCTAAATCGGTAGAGGCGTTAATTATAATAATTTTCCGGTCAGGTGTTCAGTCTACGAATATACACTCGGCAAATTCTATATAATATACTAACCCGTAAACATACTGTACGACGCTGATGTGGTGCTGTTAAGTGTGTGTGCGACACTGCTGGCTCCACTGCTGAATGACGAGGAATTACGCGGTGGAGTAGCTCCACTAGGAGCACCGTTCATCACCGATGTCATAAGTGGACCTCCGACCGGCGTTGACGGGGCTGTATTTGTTGCCGATGTGGCACCGGCACTCAACGGATCAGCCGAGGGTGAATGTCGATCCTTTGTATCGTCCGTTTCACTACAAGCACAAACACTTCACGTCAATTTTTATTTTTATTAACTTAGATTTCGATTGATTTATTATGTTCGTGATAATTTTTTTTGCTATTTTAAATTTCTATTATATAAATTTAATTTAAAATTAAATAAGTACAATCCTATAAACAAACCAAAACAAAAACAAACATTAAAATATTAGTGCAAATAAAATAAGCTATTTAAATGTTTCTTTATAATATATAAAACCTTCACTGAAAGAACTTACATATTTTTTTAACTAAGTAGGTAAGCAAGGCACATTTTTATCAGAAGTGAAAAATGATAAAAAAATAAGATAAAGATGCAAAAGCAAATCTATATCACAAATGTTTAAAAATGATAATGAACTGATATTCAGGGGACAATGAACGACTTACATTTCGATCAAGTTCAAATTTCGCTCTCATTAACACCATAGTGACTTGTATTTTATTATTTTACATTTTTATCGTCTTAATTTTGAAAGTAAACATCAAAATTTGTAGGTAAGTATGGGAATAAAATTAACAAAACGTATTATTAACAATAATGAATTTATACTTAATTGTTATAGTGCTGTTTATTTCTTTTTGCGACATAATAGAAATATACAAAAAATGTAGTCTTAATCAGTGAAAAATGCTTATTTTTTAAGTGCTTCGAAATGATTTTTTTTGTGCCGCTGAAATGACATAATAAGTGAACAGAATGTAACGAGTGTTCAAAAAAGTAGGTCTTAGGTGATTATGGTTTGCGAAACACATGCTTTTCTTCATATTATAATCAAATACTTTATAATTTTAAATACGTGTCAACTCTGGTCTAAAATAATTCGTTGGCAACAAGCAAACATTAGCGCCGCGTGCGGCTCAGGTTGTCAAAAAAGTTTTGACATATCAAATACAAACTTTAGAGACAATGAGGCTATTCTACTAACAGTAACCACAGTGATTACCAAGTGTTTAACAAAATAAGCACACTAGGTAATCACTTTTGTTTGTTTTTGATTCTGCTAAGCAAAGTGACTACCTAAATAGCATCATTATAATGTAATCGGCAGACTGATTTTTTTCCATTTTCCCGCGTAACTCAGGAAAGTAATTTAGTGGACAATTAGTCATATTTTACAATTTGTGTTCGAATTAATGTTACTACATAACCATAGTGATTACAAAATTTATAAGCACTGTTTGTAGTCACTAATGTTAAAGTGGTTATCCAGAGTGTCAATTTTGCTAAGTACTTGGTAATCACCGCGGTTATCATTAATATTATTAATACTTAGGCCTGAATATTATATTAAAGAAAGAGAGTTGACAACCTAAACATTTAATAAAAGTTTCTAAATTATACTGAGTATGAAAATAATACAGCGATGCATTTTGCGATTCGAAGACGCTCAGAAGTTGAAGATTGTTTAAACGCATATTTGATAAATCTGTTAACGTACCTGATTCCAATAATGAAGTGTGTAGACATAATATAATCAATCTGATCGATCGAGAATAGTCTGGAAGTAGTTTGAATATTGAGGTACTTATTAGGTGCAGAGGGAACCTGCAAGTCGAATACAGTCGAAAGTGTAGCACCGTCTTTGAGTTGAAGCGCTTTTTTCATGTGAGTCTTGACAACCTGCACCTCCGAAGGTGGACATAACTCCGTTATCAAATTACCTTCAAGGCCCTGTTGAAAAAAAGAAGTGAATATAAAAAAAAAAAAAAATCGATTGGTGAGTTCAATCGAGAACTTAGTTCAAATTTCAGTTATGCCATTATCAAGGCGGCCAAACAAATGTCTTTCTTTTTACGTATCTAAAACACATTTCTTTCTCCGTATTTTCAAATTTTACTCCGATTATAATATCAGTGAATGTGTAAGGAAATTTAGTATGGCATCTTTTGCTGTATTTGTATCAGAAAAAATAATATTTACATATTACTCGCTGTAATCACATTGTGGTTTTATCAGAACATTTTTAACAGATTAGTAGAGAAGATGAAACGATTTTATAGTTTAAAACTAAAATAGTAGAGCATTGGTTAACTTTTCACGTTGGCACTCCTGAAACAATATTACCAACTTACTAACCTTATTTATATAGGGCAAGTAGCGTGGTGAAACAGCTGACGTATCGATAACCAAAATATTTCCTTCGGTATCGATTTTGGTACTGAACTGGTCGCGGCTCAATGTGGTTCCTAAACCTGAAATGCCGGCGAGAGTGCTTGCTCTCTCTGTGTGTGGGATTCGACGTACGATGCACATCAAACACTGTTCTGCGTTCTCGTCGTTGGGCGGGTAAAGAACTTCTGCAGAGCAGACGTGCATCTGCTCGTACTTCTCGACCCGCTGTTGTCGTTCGTCCAACGATGCGTCTCTGTCGTCGGGTGGCTTCACCAGGAATCTGCAGTTGAACGATCGATTGTTATGGGCACCGGTACCCACCGGCACTATACCGCCCGAGCCTTCCTCCTCCTCGCCCGTAGCTACGCCCCAACAACCCACCGATAAAGGCGGCTTAAGTACAGCACTGAAGCGGGCTGTGTCACCGACGTGAATTATATTAAATAAGTCTTGGTGTATTACCTGTAAACAAACCGTTTTCTATTTTTTTTTTTCACATACATTAAATAGACAACATTATCTCAGAGCCGTTACTCGTTACTTTGACCGATCGTACGATATATCGTAAGTTTTGTGAAAATCGGTTTAGCCGAACGGACGGACAGACAGAATTGAAATTTTATTTGTAGCGACTGAACTCACTTCGTCGTATGTATATCTGATATATCTCTCGATATTAGGCGAACACTGTTCGATGCGCCCGTCTCGTGATACGATGATCAGGAAGCCCTCGAGAGCATCGAGCAGAAATGGAGCGAAATCAGCACTTGCTAATATGTTGGTCGGTCGTGACGAAGACACCTCTCCCTGTTGAACAGCTGCGACCGGCTGTTGCGATTGAGCTTGTTGCTGAGGGGTGCCTCTGCCTCGAGAGTGATGTTCCTGTTCCCTGATACGACGAATCTGATTTACAGTTTCCTGCAGGATGGCGCACTTGTCCGGCTTCACTGACAGAGAGCTCATGTCCGCGAAGCTGGCTGATATCAGCTCTGCCAACTCCTCTATGTAGATGTTCTCCTGTTCACGACGACGCTTCTCATTGTTGCACTTGTTTCTGCAACAAACAAATGACATTCAAAATAATGCACTATAAAATCCGCAATCAGAAAAAAAGTACGAAGAAAATAAAAATAGATGTGGTAATAATAAAAATAATTTATTGACACGTCACTGATGTTGATACAAACGTCAAACATTATATATTATCATAACTTACGGTTTGCTACTTAACAAAACCATAAGTTATGACATTTAGGTAATTAATCGACCATAGATTAACGAAATTTGCGATGTTAACATGTGTAACGATATAGAAAAATCTCTATAACTTCTACAAAGATTAATAATAGGAAAAATTTCACCTCTGATTCACTCTTGACTCTCGGTTGAGTGAAGGGTTCATACTCTAATAATGCCTAATGGAAAAGTAAGCGACGGCGGATATGACATACTGTTGTAAAAATGCTCTATTATGAGAAATGTTGATGTTTCAGGTGTGTCACTGTAGATAAGTGATAATTTAGCCGCCGCGATAGTAAAAAATTCGGATTTGAGTCCCGATAGTGACAATTGCAAACTAATAGCTATTCATTTCTATAGTCTAATTAATCTAACATATAAAAATGAGTGTTAGTTTGCTATTTTTCCGTTCGTCTGTCCGAGACCTATACATTCCTCTACTATTCATACGATTATGAGGAAACTTTGGTGAGTTGTTCAGCGAACAGCCGCGAAGGTTTCCGGCCCACAAAAATCAAAGTTTATAAACACTGTGTTTTAAAGTGGCACTACAATGCGGTGGAGCCGAAGACTCCACTAATGTTGTCAATATCGTTTTTCATCTTAATCGCGAGCGAAGTCGCTGGTAATGGCTAGTATATTATAAAAATAAGCAACACGAAATAATAAAATTAAAACAGATTATTTTAGTGCAGCTCATTCGTAACTACCATAAAAATTATTTGAAAATATAATTAAATCAATACAATTATTTCAACGATAGTCTCAAAAACTATTCAACAGATTTGAAAAATTCTTGCACTGTTTAAAAGCCTACTTCTTCTAGAATCTAGAGCAACACGCTACTATCATTAAAAGGGGGATGAGCAGCAAGAGAAAAATGCAAAGCTAGTCGAGAATCCTGCACACTATTTCTCATCTAAATTGATGTACGAAATGTTTTGCCCTTGATTATTTCGTTGACAAACTAAAATCTACCCGGACGAATCCGGGCTGGAAAGCTAGTGCTACATAAAATATATACTTAGATATATACAAAAACAAAAAAAAAAGTAATAATGGCATTAACCACTGGAATTGAGCCTATGACCTTTATATTTATCGCGGTAATGACCTTAGCTGTCAAACGTCTATAATTCATAATATCCTAAATCAGGGGTCGGCAACCTGCGGATCTTTCGATGTTAAGTTGCGGCAGTTCCATACGCAAAAAATAATTATTTTATTATAAAAACCCTTAAAAATCGTGTAATCGATCCATGTTTGAGTCGTTTATTTTAAATCAAATATAACATAAGCAAATACTAAAATATTGAAACTAAATTTTTTAGTAGCTCTTTAAAAACTGAAAAATTTGTAAATTGTGACTTTTGATTCTTCTGTCTCAAAATGTTGTCGACCCCTGTCCTAAACTCATTTATTTTTGCGCCACTCTACACATCTGAACTGCAGTAGTTTTATGATAATAAATGATTTCTAATTATTATTTTACTATATTTCAAGGAGATTTCTGTAGTAAGCAGCCCCTTGGTCGGCGCTTATGGTAACAATGCAAAGCGCAAGTGCATGTAGGGAGAAAGCTCTCTCTTATATTTCACTCTCACTAGCGTTCCAGCTTGTCCCGTCAACCAATGCCATCGGAGATCGATAAATGTTACTACCGTGCTCGCTGCCGACCATCATGTGTGAAGTACACCTATGCTACATTAAATAATAACAAACGAAATAAAGGCCGGGCAGCCGGTCGGATCGATTCCTTAGTTTGTCTGTCTCCTATTTAGGGTCGTCCCGTCTATCAAAATTTAATAATTTTGAACAGAGCACATTATACCTTAAGTATACAATATAAACAATTATAATGTAAATCTAATATTTCGCTCTTCTTCCTTTTAATTGCAAATAAGAATTAAAAAAAAAACGCATTTATTTAAACGGCTTAGTTTAGGCGTCAGTTGATGATAATGTTCGACCGAGACAGCACATCTCTATGGCTAGAGAGGTATGTCTATGGAAAGAGATGTATATACCAGTTATATATACTACAATATGCATGATTCAAGTCTAAAGAATCAGTGGGTGTGATTCAACTACAGGCAGTCAATTGGCTTAAAGCTTTTTATAGCTCTGTTCCAAGCTCTCTGAGAACGGAAACAGAATAGTCACAGTCTTGTGCAGTAGCTCAAAAACCGATTTAGAGACGGTAACGGTTCTGTTACCGTTCTCGGAGAGCTTGGAACACAGTTTATTGAACGAACTCATATAAAAAACATTTCTTCGTAAATAAGAAAAAGCAATTGTTTTATATTTTAATCATTAGGTCCCATATATTACAATAGATTTCATTTTGATCAGTTGGTTAATTGTTTATAACGACAATCGGATATAACGACGACTTTTTTATGACCGTTATAAACGATATAGACTGTACTAAAAGAAAAAGAACTGTTTTCAATAATTAAATCTGTATTATTACGTAAAAAAAGTTATTAAGTCACGTAATTTTTTTTAAGTTGAAATTATTTACAAGAATACAATAATTTAAAGTACTTATCTATTAAATTTAAAATTATTGTTATAAAGTTGCAATATCGTTACTTTAAAGGTCAATTACATGAAACAATGAATTTTAATTTCGTCATTAACATTCTTTGTATTGTTAAATTTTTAATAGAATATATTCATATATTTACGGCCAACTTGTAATATTTCGTATTACTCATAAGAAGTTCTATAAACAGTTCGATTTCACGGAGTTTCGTTCTGACATGTTTGTTAAGTTATTACATTCTTTTCAATTGGACAAAAATCACATTCTAAAAGTTTTTTACTATTTTCTGCAGTTACAAATCTTTTTATGGGATTTCGTCTATCGCAGTTTTTCAAATCTCGAATTTTCAGTTAAATTTAAGAATGGTCAGATAAATGGAGACCTTCATTTGACTGAAAACAAATTACATTCTTAATTCTAGATTTACGTAAAGCTGGACAACGATTAAATAAATTGACATAATATTATAATAAATTGACGCTGATAGTTAAATTGCTACTTTTTTATAGAACTTATATTTAGGAAGCTGCGATACATCAAAAATGGTAAAAAAATTGGGTATAACAATGTGTGGTGTCTTATTATGAATAGGTATAGATGATAGAGCCTTCGGCTTCTCAGCATTGCATCACAACTTTGAAACACGTTGGATTTTTTTTAGGTCAGAAACTGTCCTTAGGAGTCTAACTTTCAAAAATCCTTTCTTAACGCTCACTTACGTTATATAAGGAACTCATGTGCAAAATTTCATGCTTTTAGAATCTAGATCCCCCCGTTTAGGTTGTGCTTTGATAAATTGATAGTCAGTCAGTCTTAAGAGTTTTATTAAGTAGATAGTGCGGTAAATCAAGCAAGATGGTACTTACATTTGTGCTTGAGGTTTAGTACCACATTTCTTTCGCTTCTTACTCTCGCCGGCCGGGGCCACTGCGCTCATCTTGACCCATATGGGGTCCTGCAGCTCATACGGACCGACCCTGTAACAAAACATAACATAATCAAAATACAATACAAAAGAAAAATTTAAACAATACAAAACAGCACTATTTCATTTTTATTTTTAAATTACTCCATACGCTCGATTTCTTTACTCCTGTTACAATTCATTAAAAAATCACTGAATAAATTCAGTTCCACCGAAACAATTGAAATTTTTATAGAAAATACAGGAACCCACCGAATGCCTGTAAACAATGTCAAAATGGTGATCGGTTTCCGTTATTTAAAGGCATCGACTGACAGATGGCGGCATCAAAACGCATCTTTATGAAACATAGCTACGGACGCAAACCAATATGTATTCCCAACGTAATTCAATTTGTGAATTCAAAGTGAATATTTCCCAAAAAGTGAGAGCGGCAAAAACAAACTAAAAGAAGTTTTACTTCAACCGCGCGTAAAGGTTACACACTCCATTTTTTTTTTGAAGAGCAATAATTACATTTTAGATCGAGCATTTTCTATTTGTCACGCGGTGAAGCGTTTTTATGATAACACAATATAAAAAAGAATATTTTTTAGTTAAAAACAATCTTCTTTTTATATTTATCAATAATGTAAATATAAAATATTCTTCTGATAAAAAACTAATTTTGTCATTGTGTTTAAAAATTACATTTCAATTGCAAATAAAATGTTGACTCCAAATGTAAATTATATGCGACAAAAAGAGATATTCAACGCGAAAACTTAATTTCAAATCGACCCGTAAAACTTCTATTTACACGGCTTGTAGGTTACCTACTGCAAATTTTTCTCTTATTACGGCAATAGTAAATAACAACAGCAGATTATAAACGCAACGTCGAAGCATCTTCCAGTATTTTAGTTATTGCAGACTAGCTGCCATCCGCGGCTTCGCACACGATTGAGATGAAACAACGTTATATATATATGTATAGCTTTTCCCACGGATTTTCGTTCTCACAAAAATAACCCTACGTATTTTTTTAGATAAAATGTACGTTAGATCACTCCTGGTGTAGCCCTGTATATCTGTGAAGTGCCATCACAATCGGTTCAGCTGTTTCAAAGATTAGCCCGGCCAAACAGACAGACAAAAAATTTAAAAACGGTCGTTTACGTTTTGATACCACGCGCTCAAATTTTTATTCATATCGTATAGATGATTTAGCCATTCCGTCTATACGGTCATATTTTTTAAAAATCGTAATCCCTTTTTTGTTACAATGAAAAAGATTAATATTGTCGGGCACATACCTTTAAGTACCTTTCCACTGTATAAGCATCGTGTAATACACGATGAACCGATTTTATTTATCAGGCTACAACCAACTATACCGTTTGAGGCCCGTGACAAATTTTACCAAAATATTCAAATCTTTGATTAACGTCTGATTAGAACTCTTCAATAAATAAAATTATCGACCAATTTTCAAACAATATATTACCAAAATATAATATATTGTCTGAAAAATTGGTCGATAATTTTATTTATTTACCAAAATATGTTGTAATAATAAATGTTAGGCCCCTCCTGTGCTCACGACCCTCTCGAGCCGGGGTCCCCCTTCCGGTCGGGGGCCTGTGGCATTTTACCCGTCCTGCCAATCTATTGTTACGCCACTGGCCACAACATACAACTCGAATTATTGAAGTAAAACTTCTTTAGGCGCGTTTTGTAATTTTCGAGAATGAGAAACTCGTGGGGTTGAAGGTATGAAAAAATGTGAAGTTTTTGCGCGGTCTACTGTCCGTTTATGCAGTATAGTGCATCTATACATATAACAAAAAAACTCTTTATAGAGTGAATTTCATTTAAAATGCAGTATGTTGATGTGGTAGCTATTATGGAAATCATTATTGCATTACAGAAAATCGTTCCACATAAAATATAACAAGGACCAAACGTCCAAGGGAGATTTGTATGAATTTGATTTTTTGTAATGCGTTAATGATTTCAACAGCTATCATCCATATCAACAAAACTCATGTAAATATTGCATTTTAAATGAAATTATATATATAGCAACGGATTACAAAGTTCACACAATGCGAGAGTTGTTTATTTAATCTATACAAATATATAAAGCTGAAGAGTTTGTTTGTATGTTTGTTTGGTTGAACGCGTTAATCGCAGGAACTACTGGTTCGAATTGAAAAAAAAATATATATATTTGTTGGACAGCCCATTTATCGATGAAAGCTACAGGCTGTATAATATCACGCTACGGCCAATAGTAGCTGAGCATCATTGAAGAATGTTGCAAAATATAACTCAAAATTTGTCCGTACGACAAAAACTTTTTAACGGTAACTCCGATTATCATCGATAAACAAAGATGAACGTGCGTACTCATGTCCCTCCCCCATTCGTTCTTTTGCACCCGGGTGAAACCGGGCGGGACCGCTTGTGAATAATACAGACGTTAGTCGAATGAATACAATTAAATAAAATCGTAACTTAGTTTGTATTTAAAGATTCCTATAGAACGACTTTTCAGTTTTTCGTGATTTTCTGTCTGTTTATTTGTCCGTATCATCTATGCAGTATACATACTATAACCGAGTGGGGTGGCGTAGTGGCAGGAGCACTAGACTCGCATTTGGGAGGTATCGGGTTCGAATCCCGGCGGGGGAATATATGGTTGGGACTTTTTCCTGCTACCTCACGCCGAGAAATTAATTCCTGTTGAGGTTTTCCATATAATAATTCCAGATAAATATCGAGATGGCTCCCTTATTCAAGGCCATGGCCGATTACCTGTCAAACTCTTATGCTCAAAATTTGCCTATCTTATCTAATGTCCTAAAATTCCTTCATTCGCCCATTGCTATTAAGTGGAAGTTTTTTTAAAAATGTAGAAAATAACGGGAAGTGTAATAGATGGAAAATAGTAATGGTGTGAATGGCGTCTGTTCTGACAAAGTCGAGAAACAGACGATAAACACATTATTATTATATTATAGTATACATACTATAAAAAAACTGTAAACCTAGCAATAATATACGCACGTATTGTTTACATGTTTTACTTCAACGCGCGTAAAGGTTACACGCAGACTTTTTATAAGCGTTTATTTTGATTTAAAAATGGACGTTGTTTAGTGAAATAGTACCTAAGACACGTGACGAAGTACGTACTCTCTGTTAATTGGCAAAAAAAAAGAAATAAACAGACTACTAGATTCGCGCGTCGAAAGCGAAGGTGTCGGCAAACATACCCACTCTGTATATTGTGCAGCGATGTACCTATAAATGCACTGATTGTACAGTGACAAAAGTCAGGGTGTCGGTGCATGCAGCGTCGGGACGTCGGTTTTTCCGACGCCGGCGCATCACATGCGTTGCGGTAGGTCGCGCGCGGCGGCTGATCGGACTATGCGAGCGAATGAGACAGCGATAAACATCCCCCGAAAGAGAGAGAGAAAGGGAAACTAAATAACTTATGTAGTGCGAATAAAAAGCAAAGTACTACACATTTTCAGCGAACAGCGTCGAATGGATTTAATGTTATGTTATTCTGTGTTTGTTTAACTGTTGTAAATTCAACTTCAATTGTTTTATTCGATTGTTTTGTTTATGCATGGCAACAGGATGTCTTATTGAAAACAAATAAGCACGAAAAGAGGCCACCGCATTTTTTTAAAAATTAATTTATGTTACATTGATAGTTACTTGAGAACACCCCGAGTCAGGAGTCGCTTTGAAATTTTGGCGTTCTACGCTATAATAAAAACAATTGTCATATTTTTTAAATTAAATATATTCACTTCAAAAATAAGCAAATTTATTTTGTTTTACACGAGACTTTTTTGTGGTCACAGATTTTCGCATTTTTCAGAGTTAGGATTCTTCACATCTAGACATGCTACGAAACTCTATGCCGAATTTTGACTTTTTAGCTCACGAAAAAGTACTTCTTTTTACAAAATTGTTATCACACAACAAATAAATTTGCGTCATTAACTTTTCAGAATTGTACGGCACATGTTTTTCCAGAAAAGGCAAACACTGTTTCTAAAATTGTTCTTTGCGTAACTTTTAACCTTTCTGTTTCCGGAGGCATTTTGACTCAAAGACAGGCCGTAAATTCTACAGTAATTAATAATATTTACAATCAAATTTAGTTGTACGATTCATTACTCATAAATTATTAATGGACGTCACATTAACTACAAACTATATTAATTTGTGATAACAGGACCGCAATCAGGTATCAAATAACATATCTGAATACTATAGACAATGAACATCTTCGAATATATACTAATATATAAATCTGAAGAGTTAGTTTGTTTGGTTGAACGTGCTAATCTCAGAAACTATTGGTATTTTGTTTTGTTGGGTAGTATATTTATCGAGGAAGGCTGTAGGCTATATAATATCATGCTACGATCAATAGGAGCGGAGCATCAATAAAAAATGTTGCAAAGTGAAACTCAAAATTTGTCCGTCCGACAAAAACTTGTGAACAGTAACTCCGATCATCATGAAATTTGGACACAATATTCATCTCGGTAAACTAAGATGAACGTGCGTACTCATGTCCCTCCCCCCATTCGTTCTTTTGCACCCGGGTGAAACCGGGCGGGACCGCTAGTTGGTAATATAATTATTGAATATTATAACATATTTTTTGACATTCGCATTTGCAAAATTCAAATATTAATTTCTTAACATTTTTATTAGAAGTTCTTTATACTCCTTTTTAAAAAACAGTCTTTTCGCTAATGTAACCTTGCAATTATATCTTTGTCAGCCTTTATTTCAACATGAGGTATTAAAACTTTAAGCTAGTATTAATAATCAACCTAGTACCCAGAGCCATTACAAATGTGTGCGTGCGAGTTGCGCAGTCAATCAGCTGTCTTTTAACCTTGAGCAAATGAAGCCAGAATTAAAAACTGAATATTCACATCCGCGAATATCGGAGACAGATATTCGCATTCGCGCTAATTAATATATTGGTCGACTGTATTTCACTTGAGTTCTTTGAGCCTAAAAAAATCAATACTTAAATTACACTAGTTCAGATGTGCCATGGAGATTTGGTATTTATACGAAGTGCATTAGAAAATAATTCGCTAAAATGCAACGTTATGATAAAACTGTACAATACAGTGTTGACCTCTTTATAACGAATCTCAAGGGACCGAGCATTTTATTTTTCGTTATATAGAGGGAAGAGAGAAAAGTAACCAAATTTCATCTAATAAATTTATTTCAAACACCTATAGTCTTACTTTGCCTGACGTTTTTTGCTATGCCTATATTTGTTTTGAATTTTATTAAGTATCTTATGCCTTGGGTTGTGGTGGAATCATCTTCAATAAACAATAGAAATTTTTCGATAAGTTTGGCGGCATTAAGTACTTGTTGAATATTTAGGATGGTTCAGAATCATCCTCTTTACGTCTGTAAACATTTGCTGACGCCTAAATATGAACATATTTCTTCGTAATAGAGAATGCGCTATAAAGAGGGTATTAACGTATGGGTTTTAAGGTAAAGCAACCAAATTGTAAAAATTACTACGTTATAGGGAGTTTTTCGTTATAACGACGGACATTATAAAGAGGTTACACTGTATTAAATTTCCGTGAACGCATTTATCCGTGGCTTCGCTCGCGTTGATACAATCATCTCTTTTATTCCAATACTGAACACAAGGTTTATAGAATGCTTGACAATCATAAAGTGAAATTCATTCATCAACAGATATTTGCAACATTAGACCGTCCGCACATGACGAGGCAACACGAAAGCAATTCAACAACCGATACGATATCCCTTCCTGATCACTTCCGAGATAAAAGAATGGAAGCCCATCAACGGGGCAATATGAAAGCAACATATTGCGTGATTTGAGCAACCTGGGCAAGGAAGGGCAATCGCCTGTAGGAGGCGTTTAATGTCAAAATCTTGGGTGTTATGCTTTGTACGATTTGACTCTCATGGAGTATTCCCAAAAGACGTGACAAATAAATAATTGATCTTAAGTACCTACCTATATTTAATGGAGTAATTTTAGAAAATCTTTATAAATTGAAAATTACGGTTGCTAAATTATATTCTTAGATTGACTGCAGTAGAAACATAAAGAGCGCATATTGTTCTTGCAAATATGGTCTGTCCGATAACTGTAAACAGTTTTTTGCATCAATTCACTATATAAATTCACCCAAAAAGTGATGCACCTAGTTGCACCTTCTCTTTGAAATGCAAGAGTTGACTGTCTAAAGGTGGCACTTCACATGGCTATTTGTGTTCGCTATTGGCTGTTTGTTGTATTTGGCAAAATATATGACGTTCAAGACAAACATGCAAATAGAGGCAAATACGACCATCCACATATGGCAGTCAAATAGCAAACTTACAAACATTTGGCAGCAGAACGCAAGGTTCAAAATTCCAGGAATTTTAGCACTGTTTCATTGTCCCAATTCATTTTCAATAGTAATTGTTCCAGTTCTCGCTCACAGCACAGACACAAAAATACTGCACGTCCGTACAGGTTCACGGCGCGTGCGGTTCTGAATATAGCCATTGTGTGGACGGTTTATTTGCCGTATTTGACTCCTTTGATGTGCCTCGAAAAACCGACAAGTGTCAAATAGGCAAATAAGGCCAACACTTTGTCAAATAGACCCTCCACACTTGGTAATTGTTTGCCAAATATGCCAAATACACAAATACAAATAGTCATGTGAAGTGCCGGCATAAAACGTTGTCTCGTTGCCCAGCTGCTCAGAGCACCGAAATCGTCAACATCACCTAGTGACTAGTTGCTTTTGTATGCGGATGGCCTTAGAATAAACATGATAACATCCCCAAAATCTATATTGTTCCCTTTGTGTGGAGTGGTTTCGTTTCTGACAATTATAATTTGTGGATTGACCGCGCTAAAAGGAAGGTCAAATTGCTAAGCAACCAGCCCAACACACGTTCACAACTTTTAAATAATTAAATATACTGGTATTAATAATAGTTCAGTATGATAGCATATTGTGTACACATTAATACAAATACGCAGTACAAATTACGGTGTGTCTGTGCGATGATAACCTTACATCGGACGTTTACAAGGCTATCTGTTTAACTAAGAGACAAACTCACATCTAAATCATCACCATAATATTACAAAGTCGATAGACGGATTTTAATCTGAATTTAATACCGCATTTACACATTCGTGCGAATCGCGAGGCGAAAAACGAACAATACAAATACAGAAATACAAAAATAAATACAGAATTTACAACAGTAGCCATTGGAAGGCATGGCTCTGACAGGACTATGTCGACAAAGGCTCAAGACTTTTCGGAGACATACTACGACAGAAATAAAAATAAATAACGAGGTGCTACACAAATGTCTCAGACTAACGCTTTGAAATCAAATGTTTGGTTAGAATACAGTTCTGTCATGAATGGTCGGGACGTCTTCTCAATTAAACGTGGTTTAGATCAGGGGTGTCAGACTGATTTTTCTAAAGGGCCATTTAAGAGATTTACGGTGTGTTAGCGGGCCAGACTCTAAATTAGAAACTAAAACACATACTAAAGTAAAATCTTTATTTAGATAAAATCAATTTTCATATAAAGGTAATAAAAAGGGTAAATTATCTTGAGCTTGAGGATCCAGACACCTGAGGTCTCTTGTTTTTGATAAGCTTATTGATGTCAGGTGTCTAAAATCCTCACTGGATAGATTCTGATCGCGGGTCGTATTGAGATGGCTTGAGGGCCGTATATTTGACACAACTGCAGTAAACTATGAAAACGGTGGTAGGAGAATTGGAACCGAAATCACTCTTTTTACCTGCGGGCCATATCTTTGACATCACTGGTTTAGATGTCGGGTATGGACAATGGGCTCTTTTAGGCCTGAGTGGAGCGTCGAGAATCTTTTCCTGTTCCCAATTTTAACATCTATATCGAGTGGCAAGATAGTAGGAACACATTTCCGGATTCTAAAATGGGAACTAGTCGAAGTATCGACTGAATTTTCGATTTATAAATAGGTAAAAACAATGAAAAGTGGTTAAAATAGTTACAACGAAATTGCACTTAAAAAAAGAAACTGAGCATTTTACACTACACACTATAGAAATAAAAAAAATATAATAATGACTTCGACAGCCAGGACTTTTAGGTTACGATGCAAGTATTCATCTCACAACAACCTTAGCTTTATGTTCTATACGACTGTTTTTTATAGTATACGGTATACGTGCATTAATGTTTCGTTACACTTTCACTCACAGAAATACCGAAAAAGAGGAAGACCAAAAATATCCTGGAGAAGAACTATTCGTGAAGAAGTTATGGAACAAGAAACTACCTGGATTCAAGTCAAACATATGGCAAAAGATAGGACTAGATTTAAAATTTTCGTAGAAGCCCTATGCTCCACTTAGGAGTTAAAGGAATTTATTATTACACTTTCAATCTCATGTATCGATTTTAACCTATCATGCCGAAAGAAGTCTTTGTCTTGTTCCAAAGTATACCCATAAATTTCATTATAATAGCTGCACATATTTCCTATAAAAATCAAAACATAAACAGGTTTCTTCAAACATGATATCACTCAAAACCGCCATATTGTATAAAATACTTTTTCAGGAGTCGAAAAAAGTGCGGTTTTTTTTTTTTTTAAAGAAACAGGCCTTCACAAATGAAGTCAGAGCTGTTAATAATTGTTATTGATTATTATTGATAACTTCCTTGTTTCGAGATTTTTGTATTTGCTTTATTGAATAAATATCCTCATTGAGTTCGTTTAATGTGCAATTCTCAACTGAATGTAATTCATATCAGACAATTTTCATTATTTTACATTGTAACTTTATTAATTAGGTTAACAAGATGCAATGTACGTAAGTCTGTGATCACAGTTATTGAAAAGGTATTTAGTCAACATGTCTTGTATAAGGAACCATTTCGAAATTTGTGTAGAATTATTGAAGGAAATTATGTGGACAATCACAAAGCAGCCGCCCGTCCAAAAATAGGAAAAAATCATTGATTATATCATTGTCCGCCGAAATTACATTCTGGTGCCTTCCAAAATGTTAGTTTAGTTCAATTAATATACAAAATTATTGGCATGGGCAAACATTTTAACTGATAATAGTCACATACTGGGTACTAAAAGACGTGAGGTTTTTTTTTTTTAATTTGGCAAGCTGTGGAGGGACCTCCTCGCGTGAGATTTACCCTATAATTTTTTAATGTGATCTGTTATAATAATGTATATTCTCTAAATTAAAAAGTTGATGTGAGATTTTAATTTAAATGAAATTTGGTTAGATTTTACGGTCCCCGCCATTTTTAGTTCACTTAATTAATGGACGTCCCCATACTAACAGTTTTAGGTGCATCAATGCTTGCCTGCAGGGTAAATGAACTAAATTATAGATAGCAATTATAATAAAAAAATCAAAATTAATTAGATGTCAATTGCAATTGAGCAAATAAAACGCACCACGGATAGAGAGCATCTGTTGGCGAGAAGACATCAGTTTCTTCCGTATCGATGGTAGTAAATGCCGGCAACGCAGTTGCCGCACTTCCGGTTGATGCGGAATCGCTAAACACCATGCTGGGATCTTGTAATTGTTCGAACATTGTCACTTAACAAAACTCACATAAACAATAAAGCGACGATAATTTGATTAAATCACTGACCGATTAATTAAACAATGTGCGTTGTTCGATCGATCGCCATTGGCCCATTTCGACGAATAACAATTGAGGACTGTCACCGATAGCTAACTATAATCAACTAAAGACAGCGACAAACTGATAGGATAAATATCACAAAGAAATATCACAGCAATTAATATTTGTAATCAATTGTTTGACGCAATATACATTACAACGTGAAACATTACTGTGACCCAATCTTTACTATATTAACGACGCAACTGCTGTAGTAAAAGCGTCACCAGATTTACACAACTCAGTACAGGAACTGGATTTGTTGAAATTTAACGACGTCGGTAATTGAAATAACACGCTTTTCATTTAAAAAAATGTTATAAGAAAAACAGCGAGATCAAATTTTTCGTTATTTTAGAAAAAAATAAGGCGTTCAATGGCAGTTTTGTATTCTTTTATTTTTGGCAGAAACTTTATATTTTCGATATAAAAATATTTTTATATCACATGCACTTAAATCACACAGAATTAAATTTGTTCCTATTGTACTGGAAATGGACTAGATTTGTTGGCACCAACCACTACACCGCAAATTATGATTAAAAGCGATTTATTATTATATATTATTATTTATTCTGAACACATTTGTAACCCAATGACAAACATAAAAAACACACTCAGCTATTTCCTTCACAACTGACAACACTGCAATTTTTCTATTCTAGATGTTTTCACAGAATAAAAATATCACAGTTGTTTTAATCACAAAATCACAGATCTCTACAACACTGTTTTATGTTTGATCACACTTTAAACACAAATACAATTCTCAAAAAAATATTAAACACTTAAAAAATATAAGACATCACTTTTTATATGGTTTATTTCGCCAGTCGATAATCTAAATTGTTTCAAATTGAACACGTCACGAGTAAAAAACAATCGATACACTATTAACAAAACACAATCAAAACAATCGAGTTGTACGTTTGATAGTTTCTTCTTAACTCTCGACACTGATTCTTTGAACACAAACATTTTTGAACAGAAACTAAACACTGTTTTCTAAAACCGATATTTCCTGTTGCAGAACAACGTCTGTCCGTGAAATAATAAAGACAACCGTTGGCGCGATCGCGATGGCTGAGGCAACGGAGAGCTGCTGGATTTTCTTCGTTGGCGTGTCTCTCTGTGGAGCGACCGTGGTGCTGCCAGCAAGCAAGCGAGCGAGCAATCGTGTTCTCTACACGGAGACGGGCGGTTCGCGGAGGGCCTGCAGAGAGGGGAAGTGCGAGCGGCGGATCGGGGTTAGTAGGTCGCGACTATATACATACGAATGCTATACGTTTGGAGTCGTACGTACCCAATGCTCGTTGCAGTATAAATCTGCGCTCAACACGGCAGTACTGGCACACTCAGGTGGGTCTGCGACTAGTGGGGCGCCCGCTTTACTTACATTACCTATACCTATACGCTCTTTAACGCGCGAGCTATTTGACTGTGCCTTGGACTCAAAACATTGACTGATATAATAGGAAAGCCCCTCTCTCAATGCGTATCGGCCAGATGACTGCCGGGTTTGGATTGGAATAAGGTTGCCATTTTTTCGGATTTCCCCGGATTTGTCCTCTTTTTAAGGGCGTCCGGGCGAAGTTTTGTTTATAGTCCGGATTTTAATTTGACTAGATAGATGATAATAGAATTTTGTTTCTTTAATTCGAAAAGATTTATTTTTGCTTATAATGAAGAAAATAGAGTTACTCTTTGGTTTTTCTAATTTTTATACGGTTCTTTAATTTATATACCAAAGATTAAATGAAAGCTTGTAAAATTTCGTATATTAAGTTTGAATTTTGTACGGTTAAATTGCACCAAACATGCTTAAAAAATGCATTTATAATATTTCTGTATTATTATGGTGTTATTTAATTCCATCAGTAAAATAAGATTTTTTCTTGGCAATTATGTTCGGGTTTTGAGCTCAAAAATCCGGTTTTTTGAGCTTCTTGTCTTAGTTTACTGACTTTAGAGATGACAACTCTAGATTGGAATGACTTTTATACGAAGTTTTTTTTCGTCGCGAGTTCCACTACCGCCCGTTAAATAACAATTTTTCGGGTTAACATGTCTACATAGTTTAGCCTTCGGTGAGCTGTGATCACACATTTCTCTCGGAAACTTTAGATGCCATTAGCAAAGAAGCTGTAGTTTTTCAACTGTAAAGTAACGTATACTGTCTGAAGTAAAGAAAGGTTTGCATGAACGGTAATAATAATAAAACGAGTGTTTTAATTTGACGTGTCGCCACTGGTGCACTTGCTGCTAACCACGATAAACACCGGCTTTGGCCACCAGGTAAAAACCTCTAAACACACACAAACACACTACGGTAGAAGGTTTCGTGTATCAAATATGCAATCGTTATGTGTCATTACTTAAGTCATATTTTCTATCAAGTTTACCTTACTTTTTATGACATCACGATTTTTAAGAATCGATTATCAATACATAGTATACATCACGGACTTTTCCCTTACCCTAATTTGGCGATTTTTCGGAACAAGTACATTCACTATAATTCCAATTTTTATGTGAAACATCAACTGACGCGTTTGGATGGGAGTAAAAACGTGCAAATGCCATGACGCACGACGGTGTTCATGGCACGTCTTAGGTTTTATTTTAGTTACGAGAATTTCGTTAGATGACAGCGCGAAAATGTGTGTTAAAGCGCTTGCTGTCTGTATACGTTGGAGTATAACATGGCTTTTGTTGATGGCAACATCTAACCTACATGTATTAGTTACTAGAATAGGTATTTAAGTTGCTGCTTGTAACTTGAAGTTGTATACAGTGAACATGGCGTTTGTTGATGACGACATCTAACATAGCTTCGAACAGGACTTTAATATTTCAACGTGTTTGTTTATGTAGTTTTGCGTATGTTAACTAATTACTGTGCGCAATTTTATATTTTTTTGTTTTCATTTAGTTTAAATAAAAACATGTCTGTAAAGTCGGTTTACGGACGATAGTTTTACGTGATAACGTATTCCGTAATACATAACCTAAATTTTAGTAGCTGTCAAACTTGGACCGAAGCCTACTGCGCTCTCGCTTGCACGCACAGGGTCAGGCGGAACGTTACACTTTTTCGTGCGTGCAGCTGGTGTTTCATCAATTTATAAAACGTTATCACGTCAAAAAAAAAAAACTATAAATAAATCTAGATGTTTCATATCACCCAGGCTTCCCACGACGGCTTACGGCTTGCATCAAAGTTAACCACATTTATTTAGTTTAGTCACTACTAGTTTAGTAACTACTTAGTTGCTTTTGGTAATTAAACTCGTTTATTGAAATTCTGATAAAGACGGTTATCGGTGTAAGTGGTCATTAGTGGATTTCTTTTGTTTTGTGTAGTTAAGTCACTTCAAAAGAATGCAGGAAAGTATTTTTTTTAATCTTAACGAGCAGTCCATTTTAAATATCCATCATTTATTGGATGCGTAGTATTCATTTGAGTCAGCATTTCTCTTCTCTTCCTGCGCCTTACTGTTGCACGCCATAATAAAAGAGAATCCCGTTAAGTCAGCGTTTTGGTCTGCAACGCGTAGGCACCGACTTGAAAATAAGTCTACTGTACTTCGTAAGTTGTGTTTCCAGACCAGAAATGTGCGGATAATCGAGAGTGTACAGTCTAGTACAACGTTGTTGGTATACAACGTCGGTGGTGTTAGTATTATTTATATAAGTAAATGTTGTTCTAAGCAGTCGTGTTTTGGAACGCGGCCAACTTCCTGACGGACTAAATATTTTCGCTTTTTATATGAATTTCATTTATTATATAGAATTTATTGTTTCGTGTTGACTGCCAGTTCGTTATTATGATTCACTTTAGGATAATAAAAGAATAACAACTTGACCACACAAAACATCGACTTAAAAATATATTGTGTTTGTATACTCATGTATAAAAAATATATTTTGACCATTGTGACGTCACAAGAGTAAGGATATTCGCCCTGATAAAATATATATTATGTATCCAGAATAGGGTATATTTCTATTCATAATAATACACTATTAATTTTGTAATTCAATTAAAAGAATTGCATTTTTTAATCTGTTCTTTTAAAGTCCAAAACGCTGTTCGCCATGTTGGATTCTGGCGTGACGTCACTTCGTCTGTAAACTACCTACGTTTATGTTATGCGGTGTGTTATTTTGAAGTTATTTCAAGTTATTATCACGTTTATAGACTTCTATTTTATTAATTTCGCATGTTATGCGGTGTGTTATTTTGAAGTTATTTCAAGTTATTATCACGTTTATAGACTTCTATTTTATTAATTTCGCATCATGGAAGACTTACTTACACTGATCATGTAATGATCATAGCAATCTTAAATATTTTTAATTGCATAGTGTTACTATGGTTACTGTGCACTATCATTTACAATCATAGTGACGTCACGAGTCGTTTTCGCGCGATAAATTAAAAGTCGTTTTTATGGCACTTAATTCGGTTATAAAATATTATTATGAAAATTGTAGCCTATTGTATCAAAAATAAAGTTGAATATTATGTACTGTACCTTGGGTTACTAGATCGAAAATCAAAATTTTCGGGGCATATCGAGGCGATGAATTGTTGAAAAACGGATTATTAATCATTTGACTTAAATTTTGTATTAAAATCATAGTTCCAAAATTCATTAATATAAGTACGAATCTTAGGATCTCGTTGAAATCTCAAATCATCAATTTGCTTACGGGACAAGTCAACGAATTCCAGGACATTCCGGTCACCTGGCAACCCTATAACTGCTCCAGGCGTGATATTTCGGGCGACATTACTTATTAAATAACGCTACTGAAGTTCAATTGCAACAATTCGTTTGTAAGACTCAACTCTTGTGATACTATCTTTTACTTTTTTTTTTGTAGGCAACGCGATTTTATCTCAGATCCCGTATGTAATTTGATCATAAGTGTTTATATAATATTTAGCAAACAATAAAATATATTCGCAAAACAACTCACAGACATACGCAAATCATAAACAAGTCGTCATTTGTTACAGACCTTGGGCGTTATCTACCGCAGTGCTTCTCTAACTTTTTTAACCCAGTGACTCCCCAATTCTGAAAAAAAAAAATTCTCCGCCTTTTCAATCGAAAATGTCACGAGTGCAGTTTTAATGACTCAATATGTGAAAAGGAGAATTAATATATAGCTACAGTGGATCCCTTTATAACGATCAAGATTACAGCGAATTCACGTCTAAAATTGTTTCATTTCTTCATGACTACCGTATCACGATTGTGCGATGTAGTCGTTTGTAAAAGGTCGTTATACGCTGAAATACACTAGTGATGATCAACTTTTCTGTTTAGGGGAGGGAGGGGGAATGGCGCTCACTGGGTAATGGCGCTCACCTCTGTAACTCTGTCAAAAAGGAACGTAGCAACACGTCACGTCGCGTGATGTGCGAGGGGAGGTGGCCTCTAATAGACAGCGATGCAAACGGACAGTCAGCTCGCGTCATGCGACCGTGAAAAGCGTTTCTTTGTTTGCGGCCGCGCTGATCTAATTTTTAATTAGGTGCTGAACAAGTTAAGTTGCTGGGCTCGCTATACTATGGACTCAGTGTTGCAGATTTGCGTAAATTTGTTTATAAATTTGCTGAGCGCAACAATATCAAAAACAATTATGATCAAAGCAGTAAAACAGCCGGATTGGATTGGGGACACTACTTTATGAGACCCTGAGCGGCATTACCCAAAGTCAGGGGCAATGCCGCTCAAACATGTTTTTTTAATAATGTTTTCCTACTACTAGTAGGTGAAAGATATATGCTTTTGTTGTTAAATTGTTGATTACTCGATAATTAAAGACTTTGTTACTCTTCTTAATTTTGATTTATAATAAATAATTTAAAAAATACACCATGTTTTCCTTAAGTGAACGCCATTCCCCCGTCCTACCCTACATTCTGTATAAATGTCCGTTCTTCTGTTTCTTTTTCGTTTTATGCTACTTTTTAAAAAAAGAGGCAAAAATGTCTCGCAACCAATACAGTTCCCTCGGGGGACGCAGTTCACAATTTGAGAAGCACTGATCTCCCCGAACGACACTGAAGTGGCAAGTTGCCTCTGTGACCGATAACTGATAATATGTTTGTTCAAAGGTCGTTTACCTTACAAAAATACACCAAACAACACTATAAGCCGTAATCACATGATAACACACCTAATATAAGTACAGTATTAATTATTGCATTATCACAATATTTTGTTACACTCTGAAAACAATGCAAAAATCTGTTACCTGAAACTTCTGGGAAAATCTTTGCAATTCGACTCTTGAAAAATTATGTTCTGCTAACATAAGATCTGTTTACTAATCATTATTTCCACAAATTATTAAAAAAAAATTACATGAAGTAATGTTTACTGAACATAATCTGCATTTAACCGGCGCTGCCAGAAAAGGACAGTTCTCTATTATAATAGCGTTATAAGATATAGCCTAAAACCTTTCTACATATTTTATCTCGGTATTCGTGAAAATTGGTTTGATAATAATTGTTGTGTTTAACAGCAAACAGACGTTGCCTTTATACCCGACTGCACTACTAAAAGGACAGGGTTATGTTTTTCGCGTGCATCTATGTGTGCATGTACCTATGTATGTGGGATTATTTTACCCTCGAAGCATCCCAATGGATTTTAAATAAATAAGGTGTCTATCGATTCGTCTAAACCGTCCAATAGTTATAGGCTAGGTTTAATTTTGAAAAAATCAAAATGGCGGTAGAGACGAAAAAAAAATTGCGTACCACATTGAATTCCATATCACTGAATAGGCCTTTCATAATCAAGATGATGTTTCCTAGAAAATTTTACAGCCACAAGCTCCGTTTAAGAATTACACAACCTGAAAGTTGTGTAGGTAGGATCTCTATTCTCTCTATACATATATATCTTGTTGGGCGTTATGAATGAATCTGTTGTATTTCCTAAAGTACTCGTTGAAATGACATTGTGTATAAAAGACAAAGTTGGTAATTAAATGCATGAAAATAAAAATTAATTATTATTTATAAAAACAAGAAACTCGACTGCACGGAAATGAAATCAATATCTGAAAAGAGGAAAATGAGTCGTATAATCTCAACATGAGGCGAGTGGGTATCAATTCAAAAACCAAAGAAAGAGACAAATAGGTCTCCACCAGCTACATGTTGAGATTATCCGACTTGGTTTCCTCTTTTTAGTTATTAATTTCATATTTGTGCGGGTTTCTTGTTTTTATAAATAATTATTTTTTATTGCATAGCTTTTGTCCGTGACTCCGCGCCCTTGCAGCATAGTTCCCGCGCGACTGGCAAGTGGCAACACTAGAGTTCTTCCAGTTAGGAACACTGCACGGAAGGGGCGAGGCAACGCATCCGCGATTGGGTAGTATAGACTATAGAACACTACGTATTAAGTATTTTACTTATTCTTTATTCGTATTATTAGCTTTTGCAACATATATATACAAATTTTCGTTCAGTAGTAAGGGCTTGACTGAGCAACAAATACACAATTTTCATTTTTAGGATTCCATACCCAAAGGGTCTAAGCAAAACGCTATTGTTAGCAGGGACTTTTGACTAGCAATGACGGAACAGATAATAATACGTTATATACAGGATGACCGGTACTTGCTCGTATTCTTCTCGGAAGAAGAAACTATGACTAATTTAACCTCTGTAGCTTGGGGGTCGGAAATGCGTCATTTTCGAGAAAATATACTTCGGTTTTCTTTTTACAAATATTCGAATTTTGGGAATTAAAAATTATAAAAAAAATAAATATATATAATTTCACTTTTTGACCTGAATTTTTCCATGACCTGATAGCTTACTTTTTGGCAAACTTTCCTAAAACTAAAAACCACCTAATTTACTGTTAGATTTTATGTTGTGTGTTAAAACTTGCAATAAATAAAAATTCTTCACAAAAGTGTCATTATCATCAAAAAATGACGCATTTCCAACTCCCAAATGATACAGATAAATCATTCCAAATTAGTCATAGTTTCTTTTCCCTAAAGAATACGAGCAATTACCGGTCACCTATATAATGAAATATGACAACTTGGAAGAAAAACCTTCAAAGAAATTCAAAGAAACTAATTACAAAAAAAATAGAAACAAAAGAGGATAAGAATAATCATGAATTGTATAAACTTTTCTTTGAATTTATGTCGGCACCTTCTATGAAAAAAAAAAGAAATTAAAAGCTGTCACGAAAAGTTATTACCACATCTAAAATATTATATTAAATTATGCGTTTTCCATGAAAAACCACAATGCACGAGTATGAAATTAAAATTTCAAGATTTAAGTGTGTTGGCCATTCTGTTTATCTTTATATTACTTGTTTCTGTAAAAATTAGTCACAAAAAATCTGGATACTCCGTCCAACTTGGTTCAGGTGCTTTAAAGGCCGCTGCACACGAAGCTGGTTTGCGGCTAGATTTGGCTGCTTGGTTTCAAGTCATGCTATCGCGCTGGATTTCCTGATGGCTTTTATGTGTTCGCTTCATGACGCGATGCGTGTTTTGAAGCTGTCTTTGTAGATGAGTTTGGTGCGCGAGCAGTGACAGTTCGAATCTTAACAAAAGTGAACGTTTATTGTTTCTGAACAGAACACACACAATGACGCCATATTTGTTTGCGGGCGTTTACACATGTCGCCCACGTGACAAAATACTGTTCCCAGATTGGTCCTTGCTTAAAACAAGCGCATGAAAAATAGGTCCGGTTCTAATTTTGAAATCATTCTTGTGAGCTAGCAGGCGATTCCGCAGTGACATCATTTCCATCGTCACAGTCAGAGCGCCATTCATCACGAGTCCCAGCAGTGATTCCAAAGGCAAAACCAGTCTCGTGTGCAGCGACCTTAACTTATTATAAAACTATAAATAAAAAATCGCAGGATTGTGGACAAATATTAGATTTATTAATTGTACGACGTTTCGTCTATAAAATTTATTATAAAACTATAGTGGCCGGCCCAATTTCGCTCGTATGGATTAGATTTTGTTAAATTGCGGAGATCTCAGTCCCTTGTAAGCTATCCGATTACGATTTACCATATATATAATAATTAACTATATGAATCATTGTCTATCTACTCGATGTGCGGTAAGTGAAGGCAACAAAGCTTATCGAAAATATATCTGCGTTTCTTTCTTCGATGTAATTCCCTGGTTATTCCGACAATATATATTATATATACTAGCATGGAGTATATCTCTCTTCACCAAAAGTTTTATATATAATGTCGTTAGCCAATCAGAACCAATGAGCTCTTACGACTTAAAAAAAGACAAGTATATGTTTGCACCCTAATGGTTCGATTGCGATTTTATTCCTATGCTCGCTATATAATAAAAGTATATGGGATTTACCCACACAAAAATCAAAGATAAAAAATAATACTGTTATGATCTGATTTTTTTAAATCCGTGTGTCCACTGGAGGGTTAAAACACCTATAGAATTTAAATTACGTGTTGGCAGTCAGTGTTCGGGATATGTAATTTTTATCCGATTAACTGCAGATTTCACAGAAACAGAATAATTTCACGGGCTCATTTGAAGCAGAAAGGAAGAGAGCTGTCATTTATAATTACAGTGCTTATAATAAATGCGTTGGTAAAACAGGGCACGTGTTCGGCTGTGCGGTATGCCGCACGGAAACATGCCGGCTTGAACTATATAATATCTCGTGACGAGATGCCCTTTTGACCGAACATCGTTGACACGTTATCAAAATATAATGTCGGTATAATTCAAAATTACTATCGACAATTTCGTACTTCCATTAAAAATGTTTGAACAATAAACTACACTTGGCCTTACAACGAGCCTATAAAGTATAAACTATTTTTTTATTATTAAATCATTAGAATAGCTAATAAGCCCCGCTAACTTAAATAGCGTTATTGGTTTTCTTTGCCTAGTTCTTAAAACGGTTTCACGATAAATTTTTGGAGTTGGTTAAATAACTATAATTCCTTTCAAGAGACTGACGTCATGGCGCCAAACATCACGGCCCACTACTACAGGCCATATATTTATGCATTATCACGTTCTGTCCGTGAGATCGGTGTACAGGGTTCATAGGCGGCCTGGTCATATAGAGTATGTAATACTTGCAGCGAGCACGCTTATGACGGAAAATAGGTACCTACTAAAATTTATAAAATTGCATTTCGGTAATTAGCGAATTGAAATAAAATAGACGCCGTTTGTCGCAATGCAATGGTTTCTAATAGGAAACAGTCATATTATATTCATTATTCTTTATTTTTAAGTCACATTTATGGTCGTAATATATGCTTGGTGGCACATACACATATCGCAAAATTTGCATGAAAATGGATCGTTTATGACACGATTTGGATTATTGCTTACAAAATGAAAAATAACAAATACAATAAAAAAAAATGAAAAAAAAAATATAGAAATCCACTGCATAATAGGTTATTATAACTAACTGTGCCGGTCTTTATTCGTATATAACGGAATTCTGCTGCTTCCTGATTGCCAAATATGATGGTTTGTATCTAAAATTGAAGTTAAGGCCGCTGCACACGAGGCTAGAAACGCTGCTAGGAGTTCAGGAAGCAGTATCTTAACACGTTGGCACTTGAACATACGCCCACAAACCAACATGGCTTCATTCTGCTTAGAGTCAGATAATCGAACTGTCACTGCGCGCGCACCAGATCTATCCACAAAACAAGCTTGAAAAATAGTCTCGTGTGAAGCAAGCACTTAACAGCAATCATGAAAACCAGCACTAGAAAACTAGTAGGCAAATCGAGCAGCGTTTCTGGCCTCGTGTGCAGCGGCCTTTAGACACCTTAATAGACAGTTTTCAAAAATGCAATACATATTTCAGTCTAGGTAGGTATGCTTCTAAACTCTAGGTTCAATTAAAGACGAACTTACGATTTTTTTTTATTTTTATTGATTACACCTAACTTCTGTATAATTTATTAATATAAAAGTTCTCGCATTTACCGGAATTAGTGTTCGTTAGTATAATAGGAAAAAAATTAATTCTACCATTGCACACTGTGGTGTAACTGCACGAAGCTGTAGAATTACTATTTCATTTATTTATACGGATTCTTTTAAAGGACTGCCAACTCATAAACTGTCTGGACTGATTCTAGTAAAACCATAAAAAAAATTCAAAATACTTTATTTTATAGCACCCATTAAGATTTCGAATGGTCATGACATCTAGTGCGCCACTCCATATTTGAACTCGCCATACGTAAGGGTTAGTTCAGTCAAGTCAATCAACTTTTGAGGACATGAATTATTCAACGTTTTTGGAATTCGGTCTGCAGAATAAGCTGTTATATTCAATAATATTGAGCATACACTAAAGTCGCGTGCAGAACAATTTGTGCAAATCAATGCATTTGCTGAAACCATGGCCGTCTATATTATAGAACTAATTTCATCAAGAAGGCCTTGGTTAAAACCACAGCATAACGAAACATGATTGGAACTCAGGTAAATAATAGAAAGGGATATATACCTATCTTCGCGCACACTTTTCGCTGCTCGAAACTAATCACATTCTAAACTACACCGGTGAAAATAAATCTAGAATCAATGTTGCCAAACTTCAAATGAGGATTAAATGATGTAATTGATAAAGCGTAGGTTAATAGGAATGACACACTCAAGTCATTTGTAAATTGATGTTATCACTGAAATAAAAAAAAATTGAAATGAGCAAAGTCAGTGCCCACCCGACACTTTGTTAGTTTCGTTTTTCTCTGCTAACGCTGTGATTTGTCAATCTATAGCAGCCAAATTACCATGGAGATCACATGTTTTAATGTTTTTTCGAAACTGAGATTTTTTGCGTTTTTGCTGTGAATAAATAAATGTGTGTGATTTTTTTAAAATTTCGAACTGTTCACGATTTAAAGTTTTTATCAGTTAAAGTTTAAATAAATCTAAAATATATTTTTGTAAGCAATACAAGATTTAAAAATCTGATTAATTGTCGTTTTTATATCCTTAAAAATTGCACACCTATGTGTTATCGGTATTTAGAAAAAGAGGAGCGCTTCTCTCTCATATTGGATCGGAACAATCACACAAACCTCTCTATTTCACGGGTGGCCAAAGCGCAATTTTCAAATCAATTGTATTTTTCATTTTTATAGAAATTTGCTAACTAATGTCGAAAGGATACTATTTTATACGTGTAGACACTTTGTTAGTTTCGTTTTTCTCTGGTAACGCTGTGATTTGTCAATCTATAGCAGCCAAATTACCATGGAGATCACATGTTTTAATGTTTTTTTTCGAAACTGAGATTTTTTCGTTTTTGCTGTGAATAAATAAATGTGTGTTTTTTTTTTAATTTCGAACTGTTCACGATTTAAAGTTTTTATCAGTTAAAGTTTAAACAAATCTAAAATATATTTTTATAAACAATACAAGATTTAAAAATCTCATTAATTGTCGTTTTTATATCCTTCAAAATTGCACACCTATGTTTTATCGGTATTTAGAAAAAGAGGAGCGGTTCTCTCTCATATTGGATCGGAACAATCACACAAACATTTCTATTTCACGGGCGGCCAAAGCGCAATTTTCATGTCAATTGTATTTGTCATTTTTATAGAAATTGTTAAATAATGTCGAAAAAATACTATTTTATACGTGTACATGTTCAAGTAACTTCCGAATACGAATGTCTTTTATAACACACTCGGTAATTTAGGATATCCTAAATTACTGAACAAATTAATCACCTAATTATCTAATTAAGGTCAGACTTCAAGGGTCTCATTCTATAACATCTACATAATTATATTAATTTATTGTAGTAATTGTTCACAAGAAATCTGTTTCTATCTAAGTACCTATCTTATGTTCGTAATGAAAGGTATTATTATAATTCCGGTGACTAAAAAATAATTTTTTACTTTTTAGTCAACATTGCTCTATAAAAGAGTATTTTTTAACTCTAATTTTAAATAATAATATTTTTAAAATCCAATTGAGTCTTTTACCAATTCTCCTACTCAAAGCTGACAGTTTTCAAACTTACTCGATTATTAAGTCCACCGCTGAGTCTAGTCTCTTAATAAAATTTAAAGTCGATGTTTTAGTCGATCAACAATTAATAATTCTGCGAACAATTACCAAAATAATGAAAAACTGAATTAGCGTTAATAGTGTGTCCGCTATAAAGAATAATTAAATAATTAATTAATATGTAAAATAGATTATACATTCCTATATCTACTGCGGTTATATTGTTATTATAATACGCGAATTTCTGTGTATATTACGAACGTGATTGAAATACACAATGATTATCTCATATAACAACAATATGTACGGCGCCGAAATAATGCCTGCAGGCCTGGACTGACAGTGATTTGCGTTCCTCCTGACCGCAAAGCATGAACCATAGCCAGCTGTGCCAAAAATTCACAGAAAATGATTTTGATAAAAATGTTGCGTTGTAATTGTTTGAATATTCATCCACCTGTTTAAAAGCGATGATATCAGTTTTAGATTTTCAATGTAACACATTTTTTATATTGAAGGTCATCATAATCTAGGAACTGATGGTTTAACAAGCTTTCGAAACAGAATATATATATTAGCTGTTCTATTTATTACTAGCTGTACCCGACCACGCGTTGCTGCGGCTCAGTCTGACTTAATGGAAAAGAAAAAAAAAGAGAAAACATACGTTTCTGATATGTTCAATTTCACAATGTGTGTGAATATATACAATATTTTTTGTTGTTCCATTGTCTGTGCAGACGTAGAGCTTGTCTGGTTTGCCGACTCTAGAATACGCAACATATAATTGTCCATGTGAGTAACAATCCGTGTCTAAATCTAAAAAATGTTAAGTGACACCTGCTGTCACGAAGCAAGCTGTCCGGCGTAAGCAATGCTTGGTGTTGCGTATGTTGCTGTTACGCTCAATAGATGGCGCTCCCATTGCCGTAAGATATTTATTATAGCGTGTGTTGTTTTAACGTCTAAAAGATAACAATGTTTTTCAAAAAAAGTATAACAGATGTTTTATCTATATACCTAATAGGTATATCTATAAAAACATGCACGTATTCGAATGCAAAGATGTGTCAAAATTTCAAAGCAAGGTGAAGAGCCTTCGGAGTTTTAAGGTTTTGAACAAACGAACATTTACATTTTTTCTTTATATATAGGTAGATTAAGAAATAATGAATCGAAAATATAAATTAGTCAACGTAACCTTGAGAGTCGATAGCTTTAAAAAAATCGAACACCGTGTATCAGTTTTAATTGACAAATAATCGCGTTTCTAGGAATTCTTGACAAATACAATTTAGATGATTACGGATGCATGGAACGGCTGGCATTATTCTAGAAAATTTTTGTTAAATTTCCATATTAAATAGTAAAGGTACAGGCCGTGATTACATCAAGTATTAAAAATTATCAGAATATAAACCTACTAATTTATTAAGCATTTTCCGCTAGTAAACTCTCCAAATGTAAACCCAGCTTTAATTTCCTTATATCTAGTATTAATAATCAACCTAGTACCCAGAATCACCACAAATGAGTGCGTGCGACATGCGCGGCCAATAAACTGTCAAATTTTAACCTTGGACAAATGACGTCAGATTTGAAAACTGAATGTTCACATACGCATTCGCGAATGTCTAAAAATTGACATTCGTTACATCATTAATGGCCATATTTACCGAACGTAAGTAGTTATTTATTCGGTTCATTTGTTCCTCAGGTAACTATTCCTCCGAATAAATAGCAATAATTCAATTCACCAATCATAATAATTATGCTTATTGCAGATATAAATCTATTCTGTCTTACTTCCAGAGTATACATATTCATTCCCCTGATAAAATAATAATGGCTATCACATAGTTCATAATACTTAAGCTATAAACGAGGAGTAATTATATCTACAGTTTGCTCTTGTAAATTTATTTATGTGTTGTTTATTAACCTTTTGTGAAATGTGTAGTTGTAAAACATAAAAGTTAGTGGAAGTTTTGTGTTCAATTGAGTTAGGATGAAGCATTATTATTTTGTGAAACTTCTTTTTTACGTTTACACTAACATCATCGGTCGGATTTTTGGGTGAAAGTCAAAATATTCAACAAAAAGAGCAAGGAGTATAGTGCAGTGTATATTTATTCTTTAATTAACTTCTCTACTTGATAATTTGCTTGGTGAATCGAAAGTGAATTTTATTCTAACGAATAAATTTGTTCCAAGATTAGTAACTTCTATCTTTAATAGTATTCGGTGAATATTGGCATAAGCCAGACACATTACAAAATTATATATCTGTATAATAGTATATTTGATATCTAATACGATTTAGCACCAGTTGTAAATCTTGCAATAAGAAAAAGGCATACAAATCTCCAGAGAAGCTCTAATGCAGGATAGTTTATGGAATGTGGGATTTCCAATTAAACAACTTACATGGAAACCGAGAGAAGTTTTACTAGTTTAATGAGACTTAAAACTACAAGTTTGCAAATCCTACACCGATTCGTCCTACGTTTGCTAAATAATAATATCTAAAATACAAAAATAAACAATTGACGTCAGGAGTAGGAGTGAACATTTTATATCTCTATTATACAATAAAAATAAAAACACAAACGTGGGCTAAATGAGGGTAGGAAGTTGTCGCAACCTCTGTACTGTACCATGTCCATATATCTATTAACATTCGTCTGGAAGAGTTGGGGAAAAAGTTCACGTCAGGATATTGAAGAAGGTTATAGTTAACAAAATTGTCGATTCTTTTTAGAAGTAGTTGCTCCACCCTCCTTAATAATTCATTATGTAGGCAGAAGGAAAAAATTGGGCTTATGTATTATTCCTCTTTGCATTTAACATTTCATTCAAATCGATAGGTTCCTTTTTGCTGTGATGAAGGAACAAACAGACAATAAATATTCCTCTTATCTCTCGGAAATTATCGAATCGCCCGAGATAGAAAGTAGTCTAGGTCATAAATTAATCCATGCAAAATTTGATTTAGATCTGTTAGGTCGTTGCGGTGTGACTGAGTAAAAAACATACAAAGAAAATTGTTATATACTAACTCGCGGCTCGGTCCGGTTTCATCCGCGTGTAGATCGAATAGTAAAAAAAAATTGGTTGTCTGTAAAGTCGGTTTACGGACGATAGTTGTACGTGATAACGTCATAAAGAAACATTGATGAACTCTCTGACGTCACGCGAGAAGAGAGAGAAATGCGTACAAGCCGACGCTTGGGCCGATCGTGCTTCTCTATCGCTTATACCGCGCTCTCACTTGCACGCTCAGGCTCAGGCGGAACGTGACACTTTTTCGTGCGCGCAGCCGGTGTTTCATCAATTTATAAGACGTTATCACGTCAAAATCGCAATAAAATTTGTCGGGTCGCCAAGTTATTATAGATCTAAACCTAAAGAAATAAGCTATCGAATGATAAAAACCTTATTCAAATTTCTAATCTGTTCAGTAAAGAGAACTCGTTTAGAGTTTCACTCGGGCGAAGCCGGGTTGGCAAGCTATTATTGATCTAAACCTTCCCAAGAGATACACTATCGAATTATAAAAACCGCATTCAAATGTCTAATCTGATCAGTATAGTGAATTCATTTTGATTTCTACTCGGGCGAAGCCGGGTTGGCCAGCTATTATCGATCTAAACCTTCTCCAAGAAATAAGCTATCGAATAATACAAAACCGTATTCAAATTTCTAATCTGTTCAGTAAAGAGAATTCACTTCGATTTTCACTCGGGCGAAGCCGGGTTGGCCAGTTATTATTGATCTAAACCTTTCGCAAGAAATAAGCTATTGCATGATACAAACCGCATGCATATCCGTCCAATAGTTCTGGTGTTTTTAGCGGACGCACAAACAGACAACTTTCTTTTATATTATATCAGTATTGGTATTGACATCTCGACTAATATAATAAGTCCCCGCAATTAGCAATGACATATTTAGCTAACTGGACGCAGGTCAATGAAAGTGAATTAAAATCCTTGTTGAGCACAGCCGAGCCTGCGCACAAGTGAACGCAATCAGTAATCTGATTATTGCACAACAATGTAGATGATGATGTACGAGTGGCGGTAATTAACAACTGGAGTTAATTAGCGTTTGCGCGATTACATTAAAACACGTACGTCGTACATATTATGTTGCATGTTTGTGTGTATGTATGGTAAATCAGTGCACCTCAACCGGTTTTCGACACAGGTCACCCACAGGTTTATTTTCAAGTAGGTACAACGTTCTTCATGAGCGAAGGGTAAAACGTCCGCATCTCGTAGCCCCGGATCTACGATTTTTTCGAATCGGGGCAGAAACCTGATAATGGCGCCCCCTCTCGCCAGCGTTTGAGATAAATTACTTAAAAAAACTCGCAAATATATAATGGTTGGCATTTTTCGTGAATAGAAAACAAGCAGATTAAGTAAATCGGAAAAAGGACAGATTGGGTGTGGTTTTCAACCTTATCATATTATGATTCTGGCGCCCCCTGAAACTCTCACCCGGGGCGGGTGCCCCGGTTTGCCCTTCCCCTAGATCCGAAGCTGGCAAATGCGTATAGTTTAGTGAAGTAACGAATGTCAATTTTTAGACATTCGCAAATATTTGTCGCCGATATTTGCGAACATCCAGTTTTCAAATCTGGTCTCATTTTGTCCAAAGTTAAACATTGTCAGCTGATTGGCCGGGTAAGTCTATAAAGCTTTATAACCTAATGTTAAAGTAAAAGCTGATACAAGATATAATTGCAAAATTTACTTAGCGAAAAAACTGAAGTTATTTTTCAAATAGTGTACTATGTGTCATAATCATAGAGATTTAAGTAACAAGAGTACGCTAGTGCGTATGTTTGCCATAAGTGAAAGTGTCCTCAGTTAAGAGAGATAACGCGGCAAAAAAACAGAAATTGGTTTACTCAAATCAGCATTGTTTTGCATCATCAGTTACCATAGAGATAAGGAACTGTTCTCTCTCTTAATTGCTCTCTCGCGTACTCTATTGTAATATCTCTATGATCATAATACAGCAAATACACTCCAAAATTTGGGACGACCCCGACATTTCATTGTTGCGATAATTTAAAGTTTTAAAATCACTGGCGCTCTGTAAAACAATAAATATAGAGGCATGAACAGAGGAGGCAAGTCATTTCCTTTTCTATTATAATAGTATAGCGTAGTTAATTTTGTTTTCCAGAAGTAATAAACAAAAGGTAGGTACTCATATATTCGTATTAAATATAATTCGTAATACTTGTATGTACGTAAATATCTCTTGAAGACTATCTAACGAAACATTTGTTTTAAAATAAAAACAAGGGCAAGAAGAAGTCATTGGTTTAATGAAAGCTTTTTAAGATAAGAGACTCTTAACCCCTACGAAGTTTACATAATTCGTGAATTTATTATTTCTGTATGGTCGCGATGTAAGGAATTTACAGTGCTGTTGATTTTTTTCACTTTCCAACTTTAACATCACATAAGTTGAAGTAAGATGGAAATTTAACAGTGCTGTTAATTATTGAAGATACAGAATAGCCCCATATACCTATTAGTATTTTGGTAAAAAATATGGGGTAAATATTTAGAATTGGGGCTCCAGACAAATATCGCTCAAAAAATTTTTTTAATGATTGAAATAGTTTCTAGTACCTTTGAATAGAATATTTAAGAGGGGGGAAGTCATATTTTTTTGAGCGATTTTTGTACGGGTATGCGAATTGTAATTCTGGGGTGAACGATAAACGGGTATGCGAATTGTAATTCTGGGGTGAACGATAAAGGGGTATGCGAATTGTCTCGCAGTGAAACGGGAAGGGGCAAATGTGGAGTTTTTAAAAAACAATTCCGGGGTGAACGATAAACGGGTATGCGAATTGTAATTCTGGGGTGAACAGTAAAGGGGTATGCTAAATATGACTTCCCCCCTCTTAAATATTCTATTCAAAGGTACTAGAAACTATTTCAATCATTAAAAAATTTTTTTGAGCGATATTTGTCTGGAGCCCCAATTCTAAATATTTACCAAATAT
Organism: Xanthostigma xanthostigma; assembly: GCA_963575645.1. NCBI lineage: Eukaryota > Metazoa > Arthropoda > Insecta > Raphidioptera > Raphidiidae > Xanthostigma > Xanthostigma xanthostigma. The sequence continues at coordinate 31,706,212 of OY754468.1, read as the reverse complement.
GGTACTGAATCAAATACGTGGCACACGCCATGCTTTTTTTCATTTAGCGATTTATTAGGAGTGTTTTTATTGTCGATTTCTAAACCGAGAAATATAAATGTATACCGAATTTAGGAAGTCATTTTCTATCAGCGATTAAGTGATAAAAAAACTGATTATGTAAATTTCAACCTGGGACTGTACAAGGAACGGGGATACTGGATCGAGTGATATACGAGTTAGGAGATAGCACAATAAACCCGAGAGGCTGTAATGTTCCCGGTGACAACCGACTTCCATCAATAAAAAAAAGTTTCAAATACTCAAATATAGAGTTTGAAAAAATAGAACGTTAAAAAAAATTTCAAATTTAGGCTTTAGGACAAAAAAAGTTATTATTTAGCTGATAAAATCTTTAATCGTTAGTACTCCTAAAAAAGGAAACAGCTCGATTTAGTAAATTGTTTATCGAATACCAAATTGAAAATTCATCTATACTACTAATATCATAAAGAGGTAAAATTTGTAAATTTGGATGTAGAAGTAATCTCCGAAACTACCTACCCGTTTTCAAAAATTTTTTAACCAATATTTAGAATAGACCTTCAGGGTGGCTATACAGGGTGAGTCAGACCACCCGTATCAGTCGTTTTTTTTCGAAAACGGTTAGTCGTAGAGAGTTGTCTCAAAAATCTGTATTATAAAAGCCCTAATGAAGAATCGAATGGTGATATTTTTTCCCCCCGGAAAGGTCGGCTTCCCTGTTAGTTTGCTCCGGAATGTTCAGAACTCCGGAATGTTAAATGGCACGATAGGTCGAAAGTGGTATTGTTGAAAAGATCTTTAAAAAATAAGCAAGTTTTGTAGGACATTTTTTTTTGTTACTGCCACCCCTGTTAAGTAATATTCGTTTGAAATTATTAAATTAACATGTAAAAATAACAAACTTAATTTTAAAAGTTGGCATTTACAATCTAGTTACCTAATTAAACAATGTCACAAATGTTCAAACTGTCTTCAAATTACTTCTAAACACTGCAGAGCTCTTCTAGATATGTTATGAGTACCTGGAAGTATTTTCCGACAAAAAAAAAAACAATTGCAATTATTGAAAACTTATTGTGACATTGATTAATTAGGTAACTAGATTTTAAATGCCGACTTTTTAGTTATTCTGACATTAATAAAAAATAGAGAATAGTTACTTCTTACCACAACAAGTTTATTAGTGGATGTACATATCGAGAGCTATGCTCTTATCTTCAGCAATACACTAGGTGTATTGCTGAAGATAAGAGCATAGCTCTCGATATGTACATCCACTAATAAACTTGTTGTGGTAAGAAGTAACTATTCTCTATTTTTTATTAATGTCAGAATAACTAAAAAGTCGGCATTTAAAATCTAGTTACCTAATTAATCAATGTCACAATAAGTTTTCAATAATTGCAATTGTTTTTTTTTTTGTCGGAAAATACTTCCAGGTACTCATAACATATCTAGAAGAGCTCTGCAGTGTTTAGAAGTAATTTGAAGACAGTTTGAACATTTGTGACATTGTTTAATTAGGTAACTAGATTGTAAATGCCAACTTTTAAAATTAAGTTTGTTATTTTTACATGTTAATTTAATAATTTCAAACGAATATTACTTAACAGGGGTGGCAGTAACAAAAAAAAATGTCCTACAAAACTTGCTTATTTTTTAAAGATCTTTTCAACAATACCACTTTCGACCTATCGTGCCATTTAACATTCCGGAGTTCTGAACATTCCGGAGCAAACTAACAGGGAAGCCGACCTTTCCGGGGGGAAAAAATATCACCATTCGATTCTTCATTAGGGCTTTTATAATACAGATTTTTGAGACAACTCTCTACGACTAACCGTTTTCGAAAAAAAACGACTGATACGGGTGGTCTGACTCACCCTGTATAATATTATCGCGTTAAAATAAAAGCGCTTTTCGTTATGCGTTGTCAACTAACTAAATACTCGTATGTAACTAAAAAACAGTCTAAAGAAGTAACTAAATTTCGCCCAGTTATCTAGATGTCGCCTTCAACTAAAGCTTTAAGAGTATTCGTCCCTGCAAATACCCCCTGCACCCTTCATCTCAAATCTTTTCCCCTCGCCTAAAAACGGTTCGCGCTCTCCCGACGCTATTTTTAAAGCTAGAGGGTTCTGGTAAACGCCAAATGAAAGACAAAGAATCAGACTACAGATCCTTCAGGCGAATTTTTTGAAAAAAAATTCCTGAAAAAACTTACAACCTTTTGAAAAAAATAATAAGTTACGTAATATTTCATACGTAGGCGAAACTGTTTTTCAAAAAATTCGCCTGAAGGATCTGTAGTCTGATTCTTTGTCTTTCATTTGGCGTTTACCAGAACCCTCTAGCTTTAAAAATAGCGTCGGGAGAGCGCGAACCGTTTTTAGGCGAGGGGAAAAGATTTGAGATGAAGGGTGGAGAGGGTGTTTGCAGGGACGAATACTCTTAATCTATCGTATATAAACGTAACTTCCTCTCATAAAAGTGTCGCGTCAATTGCACGGTTTTACTCCTAAACAAACGTGCCAATAGATGTTTCACATCAAAAATTGTACCAAACGATGTAAACCGTCGAGAATTTAATTTGATATGGTTAAAACTCCCAGATCCCGTCACCAACGGTAATAGTGTATTTGTGTTTAAACTAAGTATATACGCAAATACACTAAAAAGAGCATTTGTATACATACATACAAAATACACACACTCCTGTTGGCCTGTTATATCGATCCCCGCATGTAACCCGCCGCGCGCGGCAGACAGCTGCCGTCGCTACGCTACGGGCCCACAGCGGCGGCCTGGCCTTGCAACGAAAACGATGTCGACGTCGTTTGTTGCCGCTCGATACTGTCGGTCCTCTGCCCCCGGCCCCTAGTTGACTGAAACGCCCCTACGACGACGCAAGCAAACCAACATCACAGATCACTCGAATATTTACCACTGCATATTTACAAAAGTTTACGCACCGATTACGACGGATCGTGAAGTTAAATTCAGTCGTCATTAACTAAATACATAAAACAATTCTTAGTTTCAAATTTCTAGACGAAATTAACGTCTGAGTTTAGAGTACGTTTACGAGACGAAACTTACACTGGGTTGCAGAATGCACTGCCACTAAAATCTAGTTTGACGATGTGACCATACTAGTGATGTAACGAATATTCATAATCATGCGAATATTTTGTGAATTGAATATTAATATTAGAAAAAAATCATATTTTATTAAATGTGAAAATAATATTAAATAAGACAAAAATATTAATTTCTTAGCAATTTTATTAGAAAAGTTTTTTTTACCCATTTTTTAAAAATAAGTTTTTTTTTTTTTGCTAAGGTAACCTTGAGAGGTATATCTTTTATCAGTCGTTTTTTTTTTAACATTAGGTAATAAAGCTAGACTAAGGCCTAGCACACATGAAGAGCGTTCAACGCGCGTTGGCTCAACGCGCGTTTACAATTTCTATACAATTGTATAGAACTGTTTATATGATAACGCGCGTTCAACGCGTCACCAACGCGCGTTATCATATAAACAGTTCTATACAATTGTATAGAAACTGTTAGGCCTAGTTTATATGAGAGGCGTTCAACGCGCGTTAGCCCAACGCGCGTTGAACGCTCTTCATGTGTGCTAGGCCTTAGTATTAATAACAAACCTAGTAGGTACTCAGAACGCGCGACCGATCAGCTGTCAAATTTTAACCTTGGACAAATGGCGCCAGATTTGAAAACTGAATATTCGTATTCACGAATGTCTAAAAATTTGACATCGTTGCATCACTAGAGACCATGATTCATTGAAATATTTTTTTAATACTTATATCGTCTACTAGCAGTCCCGCCCGGTTTCACCCGGGTGCAAAAGTACGTATGGAGGGGGGAGGTACATTTACGCACGTTCATCTTAGTTTACCGAGATGAATGTTGTGTCCAAATTTCAAGATGATCGGAGTTACCATTCAAAAGTTTTAGTCTGACGAACATATAATATATTTTGCAATATTTGTCATTGATGCTCCTATTGGTCGTAGCGTGATATTATTTAATAGTCTATAGCCTTTCTCGATAAATGGACCATCCAACAAATAAACAAAAATTCAATCCAAAGCAGTAGTTCCTGAGATTAGCGCGTTCAACCAAACAAACAAATAAACAAACAAACTCTTCAGTTTTATATATTAGTATAGATTTAATTCTATACAACATTTTTCTAGGTATTTTGATAAAAAAATTAGCGAGAAAATGATTTTTTTTCGTCGATGTCATTTGTTTTCCTGCTTCCATGTTTCGATTTCAGATTTAAAATCGACGCTGAATGGATTTTGTTGTTGTCTTTATTGAACACTCGCACCCTGCACTGAAGGATTAAACGAAAAGCAGGAGAATTAAAAATGTATGTTCTTCCGAGATTTTCTTATTTTTCTTTGTTATTTGTTTTATCGCAATTGAAGCAGATGTGCTGCGTTCTTTCTGTACGAAAAAATCCATCAGTTTTCATATCGCACTTCTACAGGGTTGCACTTTACTTTTTTATCAACTTAAAGTCAATTCAGCACAATCACAATTTCGAATTGGTTAGCAGATTGAATATAAAATCTATCGATAATTTTATGCCAGCTTTTCAATTGTATCTTGTATATGATGCCTAGACTAGAAAATTTGATTTGATTGTGATTCAACAGCTGGCGCTCCCGTTACCGTAAAATATTAAGTATAGTGTGTGTTGCTTTAACGTCCAACAGATGGTGCTGTTTAAAAGGGTATGTTTTCGCCTGTCACAGGAGTAACATCTATATAACAGTTCACTATATTGTATGTATGTAAATTGTAAAGCTATTGCGAACAATTTGTATATTTTGTATTTGTATTTAATTAATAAAAAAAAGCATCAAAAACAAAAATAAAAAAAAAAACTTTAGGAAATTTAAGATTTTGAACAAACGAACATTTACATTTTTATTATTTAGATTTTTCGGATAAAATAGTCGAGATACAATAAAGTATCCGTAGTGCGATTCTGGCTCAAGTTTAGTTTTGACAGTCAGTAATTGATTGAACGATTTTCCTCGCACTCCTCAGCATGACAGCCAATTTTTTCTTCTTACCAACAGTTTTTTTCAGTTGGTAAGAATAAAGAAAAAGAAACGTACTAAAGGCGAAAAGTTATAAAACATTTCCTCTCGATACTACTGTTACATATAGATGGTCTATTCTTTACCAGCTTCGTATCTGTCGAAAAGAAAATACAATACGTATTTTGAACTTGGCAGTTGTCGATCATTCATAAGAAGGTCAATAACGTCATTTAAGCTTTTATAATATGTCTATATAGTTACAGTGTTGCCATATCTCCTGTTTTAGCGGTAAATCTACCGTTTTATTATTTCTCTCGTTTTTTTCATGTTCTTAATCTACCGTTTTTTTAAACAGTAAGTCAACATAATTCATTTAATATTAATAATTTTATACTAATATTCTTAGACATTTATCCTGCTTTAAAGTTCAAGTTTAAAAAAATTGGTTGTCTGTAAAGTCGGTTTACGGACGATAGTTTTACGTGATAACGTATTCCGCTCGAATATCATATTTAATAATACATAACCTAAATTTTAGTAGCTGTCAAATTATATTTTTACCGACTCTCTATCGCTTATACTGCGCTCTCGCTTGCACGCACAGGGTCAGGCGGAACGTGACACTTTTCGGAACGTTACACTTTTTCGTGCATGCAGCCGGTGTTTCATCAATTTATAAGATTGGTGTTTCATCAATTTATAAGACGTTATCACGTCAAAAAAATAGTTTATTGTAATGACATCTCAGGAGAGTGATGAATAATTTGGTAGTGACTCTGAAGCAGGACCTGTCAAACCTTACAAACGATTACAACTAACGACAAATAATTTTCATCAAAACCGACTATTCTATATAGCGGTCCCGTCCGGTTTCACCCGGGTGTAAAAGAACGAATGGGGAAGGGAGGAACATGAGTACACACATTCATCTTAGTTTACCGAGATGAATATTGAATTTCATGATGATCGGAGTTATCTTCAAAAGTTTTTGTCGATAAAAAGCAGTATTTAAACTTTTTTTAACTAATAATTTTTTTTAAAGTAATGAAATAAAATTAAAATAGATTTAAATGTAAGCCTTAGAAGAAAGCAATGTAGAAAATAAAAAATAAAAATATATTCGCCCAACGTGGGGCTCGAACCCACGACCTTGATATTGACAGTCGCATGCTCTACCGATTGATCCACCTGAGGTTGTGTTCTCACAACGCTAATATGAGTATATCTAGTAAGTGCATTTCACATGAAGAGAAGCTTATTTTTGAGATACATTTTGCAACATTTTTCATTAAAGCTCCGCTCCTAATGGTCGTAGCGTAATATTATATAGCCTATAGCCTTCCTCGATAAATGGGCTATCCAACAAAAAATTTTTTTTTCAATTTGAACCATTAGTTCCTGAGATTAGCGCGTTCAAACAAACAAACAAACTCTTCAACTTTATATATTAGTATAGATAATAAGACTGTCTAGCGTCTATAATCTGTCTGTCTCGACAGCATTACAATACATTAACACCATCCTTCGGGAAAGTTTCGTCAGATGTTGCTAGTTAGGTAATTCATTTAATTAGTAATAGCTGTAAGTAGCAAAACGAGCTGGTAGTTGTCAATTTTTTTTCACTGAAAGTAAACCATAACTGTTCCTTCGAAAAAGTGTTAAATAAAGACGAATGAATGCAGTAAATTGATGAATAAATACTAGAGTTGAATATAAGTTACAATGTGTGTTTAGCTTGATTAATGTTTAATTAAAGCGCGACTGTTAATTATTATTAACAAACAAAACGAATCCTGGCTCAGCTATAAATCATGCATGCCAAGCTAATGGCGGCGAGTATAGAAAAAGTCCTGCTAGTTCGGAACGGCGTTGTTGTGCCGTTTTTTGTTTGTGCGCAGGGCCGACCATATATTGTGAATATATTAAATTCAGCACGTCTGTCAATATGTGTGGTACAGTCTCACCAAAAGCATAAATGTGAAAAAAAAAACAAGTTCGATACTAAGTACAAGTGGATTTTTGCCGAATTTGTCGAGAAAAAGAACTGAGATCTAAGAAGGAGTCAAGTTTTCACTCGATAAGTTTTCATACACGAGTCACTTATTTACCATATAAAAAATAAAAACTTGCCGAGAAAAACTTGACAAAGCCGGCAAACCCACTTCTTGGTATCGAACTTGGCTCTTTTTTCACATCTATGTTTTTGTAGTTCTACTAGCGTCTAGCGGTCCGGTTCGTCTTCGCCCGAATTTGTAGATTGTCGCTGTTTTTTCGTCGACTTGCGTTGCAAAATAGGTTTCCACGAAAAGCGCTTTTATTTAAACGCGATAATATATAGCCTGTATCAATTCTGAAGGTCCATTCTAAATATTCGTGAAAAAATTTTGAAATTAAATGAGAAGTTTCGGAGATTGTCTCCTACATCCAAACTTTACCTCTTTATAATAGTATAGCAGTCCGGTCTGGTTTCACGCAGGTGCGATAGATATAATTTTGCAAAATGTATTTTAAAAAAATATAGTTTAAAAAAAACTAAAAAACACGCTTTATATCGGACTAAAAAGTAAAAAATAATTGTTTTAAAATAAGCTTAAAAAGCGTTGGGCGCTTTGTTCCACATTTTCGTACATCGAGCGCCCAACGCTTTTTAAGCTTATTTTAAAACAATTATTTTTTACTTTTTAGTCCGATATAAAGCGTGTTTTTTAGTTTTTTTTAAACTATATTTTATTTTTCACTTTTTAGTTTGAGGATCTATAAAAGAATTTATTAATCCTGGGGGTCCTAATAAGGATAATGGGAAACTGTTATCAAATTATTGCATTGTCATCGGTCCTTGATACGTATGCAAAGTTTCAAATTAATCAGACTTCGGGAAATTGGTGAAAATAAAGCGTTTACTACAGAGGATCTATAAAAGAATTTATTAATCCTGGGGGTCCTAATAAGGATAATGGGAAACTGTTATCAAATTATTGCATTGTCATCGGTCCTTGATACGTATGCAAAGTTTCAAATTAATCAGACTTCGGGAAAAGAATTTATTAATCCTGGGGGTCCTAATAAGGATAATGGGAAACTGTTATCAAATTATTGCATTGTCATCGGTCCTTGATACGTATGCAAAGTTTCAAATTAATCAGACTTCGGGAAATTGGTGAAAATAAAGCGTTTACTACAGAGGATCTATAAAAGAATTTATTAATCCTGGGGGTCCTAATAAGGATAATGGGAAACTGTTATCAAATTATTGCATTGTCATCGGTCCTTGATACGTATGCAAAGTTTCAAATTAATCAGACTTCGGGAAAAGAATTTATTAATCCTGGGGGTCCTAATAAGGATAATGGGAAACTGTTATCAAATTATTGCATTGTCATCGGTCCTTGATACGTATGCAAAGTTTCAAATTAATCAGACTTCGGGAAATTGGTGAAAATAAAGCGTTTACTACAGAGGATCTATAAAAGAATTTATTAATCCTGGGGGTCCTAATAAGGATAATGGGAAACTGTTATCAAATTATTGCATTGTCATCGGTCCTTGATACGTATGCAAAGTTTCAAATTAATCAGACTTCGGGAAATTGGTGAAAATTATGCTCAAAGATTCCGTTACGGACATACATACATAGTTACATAGTTACGGACATACATACACACATATTTACAACCCAAACTAATATAAAGCGTTTAACAAAACTGTTTTAGTACCAAATAGCGACATCTGTTAGAACTTGCAATTTGTTCAAAGCTATTAATTCAGACGGCACGGCGTCTGAATTAATAGCTTTGAACAAATTGAACTATTAGTTCAGAAGCAAACAAACAGATGTCGTTACGTGTTACTAAAAAAGGTTTTTTTGAGAAAATACTGCAATTTTGTACAAAATATTTCATAAAAACTATCCTTGCACCAAGCAAGACACATTTACAAATTTTCATTAAAATCTGTTCAGTGATTTCGGAGATTAACGTGGCCAAAATTGTGACACGGGAATTTTATATATATAGATAGATATACCACACTTCAAGAATATTCCGACTAGACGAGAGTAGTCTTTGGACAACCGGGAGATGCTCCTAGCACCGGGCAAGGTCAGTTAGTGAATGCCAAAAATTCCAAATTTTGATAGCTTGTATCTTGAGAACTATTCTACCTAGACGCGAAATTTGGAATACTACTTATTTTTGGTAAATTCACCCCCCTGAAAAATCAATCCATTAACGTTACTAGCCTTGGAGAGAGAGGGGAGCTCGAAATAGTTCGTTCAAATATAGCGAGAACTTAAGCGGCACATTACGCTTTACGTGCTATTTATGTATAATTACGAAATAAGTAACTTACACCTAAATATTAATTTATTACGGTTTGGAAGTGACAGTACTACAAAAATTCAAATACATTCGGGCCTCAGGAAATGTTTGTTTTGACGGTATTAAATGGCGAAAAATTTGGTCAAACTTGTAGAATATAAAGTAGCACCAACTTACTCCCAGCCGTTATTCTGAATTAAGGCTAAGGGTTGAATGTAAGAATGTTAATTACCTAAACGCAAATACAAAAAATACACACCGTTTAATTGTGACGAAGTTCTCAGAGAACATTTCTGAGGTAATTAATAAACTGTTACTGTGAAAAAGTATTCCCTAAAAATATGCTACATGTACTATATAATGTTTAGTAGGTACTGCGTTTCTTTCAACAAAAGAATTTTAATTTTGCATAATGTAATTACGTTTAAAGAGAAAATTTTTAAAATGGTTAATCATACAAAATAAAAAAAAACTTGAAATTTTCAAGAGACGTATGGCATAATCTCTTACTTTGATATTACGTGTTTTAACTATCGTTAATTTATATTATTACAGTGAGATTGTATAAAATAAAAAATATATGACTGAAGTTCTCAATTATTAATTGCTATCAATTAGCTAAAATGAAACGCGTGTTAAATACGAGCTTTAGTAGCAGGCCGTGATATTCGAAGCTGGTGACGTCACCCGTTCGAAGGCGAAAGGTGTTGTCATTGTCAATTTTATAACCAACTTAAAAAATGTATTCTGTAGCCATTTTAAACACTAGAAAACGACATTTTTCAAGTTTGACAGAGCCCATTATTTGATTAAGAAAACGTTTATAGTGTATAGACTAGACTGTTTGCATTTTGAATTTTGATTTTCCTTGCTAACGTGTAACTTTCTTGTTTGCGCATTTAAGCGTTTGCAAAGGGCAGTCAGCATTAAAGTAACTCTAAAAGGAGGCGCCATTAAACAAAGTCAACAACCCCATATTACTATACGATTGGTTGATTGCATGCTATAGACCAGGCCTGGGCAAATGGCAGCCCGCGGGCCGAATCCGGCCCGCAGTAGAATTTTATTTGGCCCACGAAGCATTTTATAAACGACTATTAAGAGCGAAAAGATGAAAAAAGACCTTTTTGTTGCAGAAATGAAAGAACCTTTCTTTTTTTTTGGCTCTCCAAATTTTTGGCCCACGGTCCAATTTTCATCAGCAATGTGGCCCAACGATCAAAAGATTTGCTCGCCCCTGCTATAGACGTTCGACAAGTCAGGTCATTGACGTTCATATTCCTAAGGCTTTGCAATGACATGTAAAGTCGCTGCACACGAGGGCTTGTTTTGCCGCCTGAATCGTTGCTGGGACTTCCGCCGGCTACGAGGATGGAAATGACGTCACTGCGAGCTCGTTTTCGTGGTTACAAGTTTCAAAACTAGAACTGGGGCTATTTTTCGTGCTTATTTTGAGATAGAACCAATCCGGAAACAGTATCTTGTCATGCGTGTGACATGTCGCACATTGAAAACAAAAGTGATATTTGACAAAAAATTACATTTTACAGTAGAGCACTTTTTAGTTTTAATAATATTGTTTTGTCCTAAAAAAGTTACTATTAAAATACTGCTTATAGAGATTCTTTTGTTAATAATGAGACAATTTATTATTGTTTTAATTTATTTGTTGACCACAATGTTAAAAATAAAGTTATTAAAAAAAAGACCTTTCAAAAATAATTTTTTGTTTAGTGTCATTGTTGTAATAACCAATAATCAGTAAATTGGAGACTTCAACTGCAAAAAGTGTCACTAAACAAAATGTGTCATTTTATGTATTTACTTACTTGCATTAAGTTTTGTAGCAACTGTAATCAGTAAACTGTCATTTAATAAAATGTGTCACTTTTTCACTTACAGCGACGTACGTACCAAACAACTGCTTTGACACAATAAAAATAGTGTCGTTATATCATACACGACCATGGGCAATTCTTTCAAAATATAAAGTGATACTAGCTCAATCTAGCGGAAATAAGTGGATTTATGAGCAAACGGAAATTTTCGTATAGTGACACTCTTGCAGTAAAACATGAATCTTACAAAAGGTGAAAAGTTAACTTTTTTGTATAGTGTCACTATTGTTTTCAACGTGCGATGTGTAAACGCCCAAAAACAAACATGGCGTCATAATGTGTGTTTTGTTCAGAGACAATAAGCGTTCACTTTTGTTAGCACGCTTAAAATATAGCGTCAAAACCGGCCTCGTGTGCAGCGACCTTAACTGACAAAGTCGACGAACAATAACTGCCGGGATCACAGGGTACATACCATACATACGTAGGTACATAGAGGGCAGGTCACGATGGGGGCACAGCGCCACAGACAAACACGGGGCATTATCATGAATGTGTATGCAGTGTGTATTAGTGTGGGGCAGGTCTATGATGTGATGGCTGGCGGTCAAGGTCACTATTCCGACGCCCGCGCACATCCAGCGTCGCGATGCCGCGCCTGCACACACACACACACACATGCATGGCATACAGCATCTCGTTGCTCTCTTTCTCTCACGTCATCCCAGTCAACCGCGATCGCTTCTCAGCAGACAGATGCCGTATTATATGTATATTGGTACACCTGAATTCGCTTTCTGTATGTGGTATATACATGATGCATAACTAAGGGGTTACAGCGTAAATGAAATTGAAATTATTTCCCGACGCCGCTTTCGTCAATTGAAGGTTCTATTTAGCCGCATTAAAAAAATGAGTGCGTGTAACCTGTACGTGCGGTTGAAGTAAAACTTCTTTTAAGCTTGAATAAAATTAATAGTAAAATAGTTCAAATAGTCTATTTAAGGTAGTACGAGCACCAAGGCAACTATAAATAAAAAGCTTGATTTTTTTTAATATTTCGGTAGATGAATGATATGTTTTCATTGATTTCTCCAAAACTAGTTGGTGGAAATTAAAAAAAAACTATTTAAATTAAAATTAAAACCTTAATAAATTATTGAAAACAAAAAAAACCCGTTGTGCCCGACTAATTAAAAAGATTAAACATCTTTTTAATTAGTCGGGCACAACGGGTTTTTTTTTGTTTTCAATAATTTATCAAGGTTTTGACTTTAATTTAAATAGTTTTTTTTAATTTCTACCGACTAGTTTTGGAGAAATCAATGAAAACATATCATCCATCTACCGTTTTACCATAAAGCCAATGTAAAATATGCCTACTTTTGAAGTCATTTATTTATTTAAATAATCGGGCAACACCCCTAAAATTTTCAGAATTGGTTTAGACTTAGTCCAACTTCATAAAAAAAATCAAGGTTTTTATTTAAAATTGCATTGGTGCTCGTACTACCTAAATTCAATCAAACCCAACCAATTATACAATTTATATGATACAAAAGCTTGTCGCGAGATTTTCCTGTGTCAATTATTTTTATGAAATATCCTTCATACATTTTTTTTTAGAATTAGGTACTTGTCAAGATCAAGTTACATATTATATTCTTGTTTATTTACACAGGAAAATCTCGCGACAAGCCTTTATATCATATAAATTGTATCTTGTAACAAATGGTTGGGTTTGATTTAATTTTAAGTATATTTTCTTCTTTTTACAGCATTTAAATAAAAGCTTGTCTTTAAAAATGTTTTTTAAAAAAATTAAAAAGATTAATAATCTTTTTAATTAGTCGGGCACAACGGGTTTTTTTTTGTTTTTAATAATTTATCAAGGTTTTGACTTTAATTTAAATAGTTTTTTTTAAATTTCTACCGACTAGTTTTGGAGAAATCAATGAAAACATATCATCCATCTACCGTTTTACCATAAAGCCAATGTAAAATATGCCTACTTTTGAAGTCATTTATTTATTTAAATAATCGGGCAGCACCCCTAAAATTTTCAGAATTGGTTTAGACTTAGTCCAACTTCATAAAAAAAATCAAGGTTTTTATTTAAAATTGCATTGGTGCTCGTACTACCTAAATTCAATCAAACCCAACCAATTATACAATTTATATGATACAAAAGCTTGTCGCGAGATTTTCCTGTGTCAATTATTTTTATGTAATATCCTACATACATTTTTTTTTAGAATTAGGTACTTGTCAAGATCAAGTTACATATTATATTCTTGTTTATTTACACAGGAAAATCTCGCGACAAGCCTTTATATCATATAAATTGTATCTTGTAACAAATGATTGGGTTTGATTTAATTTTAAGTATATTTTCTTCTTTTTACAGCATTTAAATAAAAGCTTGTCTTAAAAAATGTTTTTTACTATTGAATTTACTTTTAGTTTATTTACTATTAATTTTTTATTTATTTTTTTTTGCTAAAATGCATAGTCATCGGAACTGAACCAACATGTAAAAATTCAACTCCGTAGGATAAGAGGAAGTGCTTTTAATTCCGCTTGTAAGATTTGACCTAAACAAACCAATGAACAAATATCGCAAGTTAAATAAAAGTTTGTAAAAATTGCGAACGGTAGACGATGCTGCCGTCACACACCCAGCAAATAATCCACAACCTACATACCTATACCTAAAAATTATTTTTTTGTATATTTTCAATTCAATTTCACCTTTTCTGAGAAAGTTTGTATAAATATCCGATTTTAATAAAATTTGACTATTTTATCAATAAATTATATGGCACCGTAACTCGTGTTTTTTTATAAAAATACAGTTAAAACTGTCATTAATAGATGTAAATCAAATTATTAAAAAGATCACTCCACTACGAAAAATTTTTTTTTTTTTTTTAAATCGATGAAAAAATTGTGTTTATATCAGGTAATATGAGTTACCTTGTGTTGACGAAATCGCGCAACATTCAGCAGGACAATGTACATACCTGAAACAAAAGGCAAACATGTAAAAAATGCAAAAAAAAGGCAATTAGGTATAATAAATTTAATTATTTTCAACAAGTGATAATAAAAGTAGCGTTAAGACATGCTATCGACAATGCTATCTATTTTGTGAAATATATTGAAATCCGCCTTTATTCAAATTATATACGTTGCATTTCCATATACCTTTCACACGTCCTAAGCCCATACTCCTGCCCTAGCACTGGCTTCAGCCAAGTTGGGCAGGTTTATTCCAACTAAAAAAAAAATTATCACTATTATTTTGGAATTAGATAAATAAATAAAATAAATAAACCTACTGATGATGCTGACGTGATTAGCAGAACGCCGAGAAAAGTGATAAACTCAGGTTTCCGAAAATAAAGGTACCGTAATATGTCGGTGAATAACGTCACAAAAAATGTGTGCATAGAAATAAATGAATGTTGCTTTTTTACGTTACGGTGGTGCATCAGTGACCACCGCTACCAAGAAAACCATATCCATTTACTTACATGCACAAACATACAGTTTTTTCATTCAGTCATTTTACAGACACTATATTACGGTACCGCTATCTTAGGAAATCTCCAGGGCTTTGGTGGTTTGTTGTTTTGTGGTTATTATTTATTTTAATATTCAGATGCTGGGTTGCAGAAAGGATTATCAACAAATTTGATAAGACAGTGACCTTAGATCGTGATCATATATTTACAGCGTCTACACATCAGGAGTCGTATTCAAACTCCCTGTCATCTAGATTCTAGAACATTAGATCGTACTCACATTAAAACAAAACAGAAGACCTCTTTTCAAGCTAAATTTTGATCAAAATGCATAGAAAAAAAATTATTTCGAAGTTGAAAATGCACAAAAAAAAAAAAAACGATACATGATACACAGGTTAAGAAAAATGTCGATTCAATCGATTAATTATTTTTCGAGGAGGATCGATTTAAAGTCAACTATGCTTTTCAAGTGGAGAAACAAGTATGTTCACAATCTAGGGTCATTTTCAAATCAGATTTTTTTGACAATCCTTTCGGCGACCCAGCAAGAGCCATAAAACAAATATGGAACCTTTGTATATTCATATACTTTTATTCTATATTGAGTATAGGAATCAAATCGCAATTGAACCATTAGGGTGCGCAAACATATACATTTACACCGTAAGTACTGGCGTATCCAGGAGGGCAAATCAAGCTCGGGGGACCCGGTTTAAGAAATTTCTAATTTGCCACCTTCTGGGTCAAAAGCTGGGTACGCCCATGTTAACGTCATAGAATAAGACAATTTTTTTTAAACAGAGATACTTTATTCAGATTGAATGCAAGTACATCAACCAATCCTATCTTCGGAGAAATCAGAGAATTACATGGAAGAAAGAGACGCAGATTAATTTTCGTAACGCTTTGTTGCCTTCACTCA
Organism: Xanthostigma xanthostigma; assembly: GCA_963575645.1. Classification (NCBI taxonomy): domain Eukaryota; kingdom Metazoa; phylum Arthropoda; class Insecta; order Raphidioptera; family Raphidiidae; genus Xanthostigma; species Xanthostigma xanthostigma. The sequence goes on along the minus strand of OY754468.1, from coordinate 31,690,498 downwards.
CCGCACATTGAGTAGATAGACAATGATTTATGTGGTAAATTATTAAATATATGAGTATATTGTATGGTCGCTAATGATCTTACTTGTCGAGCGTCTATAATCTACAGTAACTTATTGCACCGTGAAAAGTAAAATAGTCTTTTGAAAATTATTTTGAACACGTGTATCATTTTAAATGCAGCGACAAAGAGACTTTGGGAAATCCATACACTCACTGAAGGGTGATTCACATACCATATTTTAATGATCTAGTATAGAAGGTTCTAAAATCTCGAATTAATGTAGGGGAACGTTTTTACTTTCTGGAAATAGTATTTCTTTCTGTAAAAGCTGCGTTGTTTCGAAATACATGAATGTCAAAAAATAATATCAAAGTGCAAACGATGATTTTATTTCAACGTAAAAAGTGTGAAGATTGAACTGATATGATTTTATATACATTTTTTTCTCATTCAGTCTTGTTCCCAGCGAAATCCAATTTTAGAATAAATGACTGATGTTTAAAACATCATTCACAGCTCACAAGAGTGTCAATTATTATGAAGAAAAAAAACTAGGGCAGTTTTTTTTTACTGACGAATTCACAAATCAACTTTTTAGACACGACCAGTATAATATTACGGTTTTAGAATCTAGGTTGTTTTCCAGTCATGCAATTTTGAATCACGCACTTAACCAAATTTGACCAATACAGCGAAAGTCGTTTATAACGATACCAGTCATAACAAACAAACGGATATAATAACGTTTTTTTTATTTTTGCTGATCAATAAAGCACGAATACGGTACCACGCCTTTTGGCTAAGAAAAGTCGACCAATTTTGCTCCGGGTCCTGGGTTCAGCCATCCGACCGACGCCAATAGTGTATGTGCCATGAGGCAAATGCACTAAAAAGAGCGAGATTGCCTCATCGCACGTGAGTATAAAAACGAGCGGGATTTCTAATAGACCAGTCACCAAGTAGATAATATATTCAAATATTTATAATCAATACAATGGCACAGTAGACCGCAACCTATAGATTTATTTACAATGTATTGATTATTAATAACAACAACGCAATGCAATGGTAAATAGACAACACAACAAACATTTATAAATAACGCACGTTACACGTTTCGGATTGAACGATGGCCGAATCGTGACAGGAAATCAAGACGTCGTGATCAACACATTAAGTATTATTATTATTATTACTATTATTATTATTATTATTAGATTACATTATACATATAGATATTGAAAATTTACCCATTACGTATTTCAATAATTAGCACAACCGATTTTCTTTTCATGCAACCTCATGGATCTATCCAGTGATATCACATCTCTATAAGACTACTCGATTTCTGGTACGCCTTTTAACGTCAAATCTACTGTCGAAGTACTTTTAATACTGAATTACCACGAAAACTATGGTAAGACTTAGTACTAGAAGTATTTTTTTTCGAAATTGTACCTATACTATCGAGAATAAGACCACCCATCCATTTAATTTGTTCTTTCTAGCTTTTAACAAGTTAATCAACACCATTTATTTAAATGCAAGAACATCCAAAACAATCTTTCAAAAAAACTCGTTTTTCTTTTACATTTTGAATAAATTTATCATCCCCTGATATAATCATAAAATGTACCCAATCAATCCTAAGAGGAGCATTTCTTCTGGTTCCACGTTTGGCTCTTAAATTTTTTCCCAATGATCTCGTTCTCCCCGGTCACAATCAGAAATCTTTAATCGATTACCGTGTATTTTAATCCAATATATCAACATTTGTCAACGGATTTATTCCATTGATTAAGTCCCCAAAGTATCTCTTTTTCTGTTCTTATGCTTGACTTCTTAATTTTGACTCCATATTTTAAACCGAACCGTCAACTGTCTTATTCCAATGATTAAGTCCTAAAAGACGCCCTTTTTCTGTTCTCATGGTGGACTCATTTGACTCCAGATTTTAAACAAATCCGTCATCCGTTTCATTCGAGTGATTACAACGCTATACTTCTTCTGCTCTATGCGTTGCTCAGATGTCCTGAACAAATCTGTCAATTCCTCGATGCAATTACACAGAATTAATCTATCGTCGTATATTTTTTGTGCATCGTTTTTCTGCTTGTTCAGACGGTAAAACAACGCCACACCTTCTCCATACTTCTTCCTCCTCAGTCCTCGGGACAGTCAGCATGCATTTACAGAGAAGATAGCGGGACATTGTGTACCGGGTCTGCGTTGCGTGAGCCGATCTACGACTTCAATTCACCCGTGCATAAAGCCTACAATTGCTTGCAACGCATACAGCATGCACCTCGTGTGTAAGAACTGCACGCAGAATGATTATCGAAATACATTTCATGTACGACGATAATACAAGATACTGCGTTTACATATTGTGGAAACCCCGATTTATATTGGACTTACAGCTCGATCTGCCTTGGCTCGGATTTGTAGATTACCCCAATTAAGGAAACGTATAGAATTATTTAATTAAATTAACCAAAAACAGTCACCAAAATTAAGTGAAGTCGACCACATGGCTGAACCGTACGGCGTGGTACCTCGCTGACCTGGGCATTCACAGATCGGCCCTTCTCAGTAATGCTCGGTTCTTGGCGTGCGGATAATCGGTTTCCGACTCAACGCGCCACCGTCGCTCCTTAGGGTCATGACAAGAAGTTATATGGCCTAGAGTTTTCCTGAATAAACGGACTATCTAATGCAAAAAGAATTTTTCAAATCGGATTAGTATTTTCTGAGATTAGCACGTTCAAACAAACTCTCCAGCTTTATTATAGATTCCGGGAATGTATAGCTCCAGGAATGTCCTCCGTCGGAGATGTTTCGTATCTTTGCTTAGAACTCATATTAACGTGTCCATATTCTGATATCAGAATAGTCCAATTTCATCACAAGTGAAGATACTCCTTTCCTTCACTGCAAATGATCGAGATCGTTCTTCTAAACTCAGAAACATGTCCGCTCAACAAAAGAAACGCCTACAGAAATATTTATAGAACTACGGACCTATAGAAATCAGAACCTCTCTTTTGAGAGGTTAGGAAAGAAAAATAAATGCGCCCCTCCAATTTGATGTGCTGGATGGGAAATTTTCGTTACTTCTGCACAAAATCTAGCCTGCGAATCAAATTTCAGCTTTCTATTACTATGGGAAGTAGATTTTGATTATCAGTGAGTGAGTGACAAAATAAATGAACTTTGATTGTTAATTTAATAGATTCTAAAGTAGCGTAGCTATTTTAATTAAATTTCGTAGATTACATAAGCTTGATGACTCCATCCTATCCTGAAAATTTAGGACCAAAAGTGTTATCCAGACCGAAGCTTTACGAACGTTCAAAAATATGCCGAGTCGCTACAAGAAAAGATCGGTTAGGCAATTGCAAATCTCAAGTTACGAACAGCCATGCCCTTGGATCTCATATAATAGATATTATAAATATTTATAGATTTTGAGTAAGTTTATTTATTTTCAATGTTTACAAATTAAACTATTAACTCCACCACAGGGTTCGCGCTCACCAAAGCACATGCGGGCGTCAAAAGTTTTGCACTGCATACGTTATATACCAAAAGGGCGCTGTTATCCGGTCTTTGCATCAGCTGTGAATTGTGACCAAAGAATGTTTATAGGATGCAAGTCGCATGTAAACGTAACCAATGCCCCAGTGGCGAAGCATGTTGTTGCGTTTAACATTGTACACTGATAAATAACGCGGCTCTCGGAACTATATAACATTCATACAATATATATACGTATAACATATAACACAAACATGCAGGCATAATGCTGTAAGCATAACGGTAAATCGTGTCTCACATACACTCTGTAAACACTATATATACAGGGTCCAACGCGAAATAACATTCAACAACTTTTAAAAGATAACGAGAGAAAAAGCATATTTTTTTGTGCCAGTATCTGCCATCTCTGGTTAATGCTGGGCTCGTTCATTTTTTGTAGTGACACATCTATTGGCGCGTTTGGCTGGGAGTTTCTTGTTTAATAAAAAGAGCTACTGTGACACTCGTCAGTTTTTATCAGAAGAGTTGATATTTTTGTATTTGACACAACAATTGCAGATTAATAATAACAGTTAAAAGCAAACATGTTCGATTTTCAGTAACAGCATAAGTCTAGGTATTTTTTTAAATACTAGCCCATATCCTCAGCTCCACTGTATTACAATATTATTTGTTGGCTATTTATAGTATGTCTGCAATTTATAGTAGCATTAAAAATTGGCCGATATTTTTTTAATTTATAGATTAAACAAGATTAAATATTTGACCCCTTTAGGGGATGAATTATCAAAAATTCTTTTACAGTGCTCACCTACGTTATGTAAGGAACGTATGAGCAAAATTTAATGTTTCTAGAGCCACCGGTTTAGGCTCTGCGTTGTCTGTCAGTTAAGTAGATAAGTTACGAATTGGGCATTCGTTTCGCGATGTCCCTGTAGATAAATTGGCTTTCTATACACATATGTTCAGATGTTACCAAGTCTCTGGGCCACTGTGTATTTATTAGCAAACGTGTGTACATTACAGTCTATCGGGCCATGATGGCGGAAATTATTTTATAAAAAATAGGTAGACAAAACATTGCATCAAAAATATTATCCTAACAATGTCCATAAAAAAATATTTACCAGTTTATTTTTGTCGATTCTATCAGCGTTCTTATATTCGACTTTATAAGCAGACCCAATAGTAGAAAAGCTATCAAACATTTTTGAGTAGGTATTTGAGGCAGCGTGACCTTCAATTTGCCATGGGAACTGATTCTAGTGCTCTCTGGTGGCAGAAAATAAAAGCTGTATATGCTTTAATCACATTAATTATATATTTCATTTGACAGATTTATTTTAATGAGTGAACTAAATAAAAAGAATTTATTCTTTTCTGAGATCTGTGCATGTTATGGTTTCTAATGCATTGCTACAAATAAATTTAAAAAAAGGAAAGAAATTTAGGATTTAGTCAGGTTAAAAAGGATTTTATAATGACAGTTAACAAATTTTCATCATTATGGAATATGGAAAAAAACTTTTTTATTTAATGGAAAAATGAAAAAAAAGAAAAAATAAATTGATATAGGTATATAAACAGAAAAGAAATGAACTAATCGATTTAGAAAAAAATATACTTGCTCCTGACTATATTAAATAACTGCTACTAGATGTCTTTTAGAATTACCCAAATACTTAATAATATCAGTAATATTTATTTCGAATTTATTATCCATTATAGATAAATTATGTGAAGTTTACTTTAAAATTGATTAAAGCATATACAGCTTGTATTTTCTGCCACCAGGGAGCACTAGAATCAGTTCCCACGGCGAATAAAATAAAATAAAACAAAATTATAAACTAAAACTGACTTGGAAAATCCAAGTTAGTCAAACGTTATAAAAAACCGGAATTTTTAATTTGTCGTGTGTCTAATATCAACTATATTTACCTAAATTCTTGAATGAATAAATTAGAGGTTATGGCTTAATAGCCCGTTATGAACGTCATCCTAAAAGACTGTTTATGCTCTCCCTTGTTCTTGATCTAGTCCTCCTCACGAACTCTAGAAGATTGGTGACCAGATTGTCTTGAGGAATTACTCCGTTCTTATCAATGTATCCAAAGATGGTTGTTCTCCTGTAGGTTAGGATCTCGCATTCGAAGTAAATGGTTGGCTGTTTCGTCCTCCATTACGCAAAACCTACACTGTGTCGATTCCTGAGTCCTGACGTATACCCATTGTGTGTAGATGTTTTCTGAGGGGTGCATGACCGGTTAAGAGCCCAACCACTTCCCTGAGTCTAGGTCTACTGACTTTGATCAAGTCCTTTGTAAGCCTGTTTGAAGAGCCCACACGCATCCTTTTCCCATGTAGGTAAGTGCTCTGGATTCAAGCTCCAGCTCTAAATTCTTAATATAGACCCAGCATAATGGTATAAATCGATTTTCTTGGAGGGGTCAATAATTGGCCCAGCGCCACCCAAACTTCAAAGACGGCACTGTTTACTTAAGACAGGTGCCTCCTAATCCCTTATTTCTAGTTTGCGAAAAACTGTATTCCTTGAAGTCCGGTTTTTAAAGGTCCGGGATATAGTGGCACTACTGTAGTATTTTCTGTTAACGCAATTGGTACTGTTATATTATACGTCTGTGTGTGTGTTTGTCCAGAGTTCCGCCGAGGGCGGAGCACCGGACTGACCGGTTCCTTGATGATGCGACGCGAGAGAAACTCGCGCGCTAAACTTCTTTAACACAGTAACACGGCTCTATCTGTTCTCTGCTATATGATAGAAGACGTACATGTAGCGAGGAGCCCGAGGCGAAGCCCTGGCACGGAACACCTACAGGCGGCAGCACTTACAACGTGTGCTGTGTTCAATCATAATGTTTAATTGTATAGACAAATAAGTAATGATAATAAAAATTGATACGAACAACATAGCAGTGTTAAATGAAAAGTATTTGCTGTATATAGCATATTTCTGTATTTTACTCCATTTTTAAAGGACCCCGCACAAACCTTATGGGAATTGGTTCTCGATTAAATTAATTGAAAATGGTTTTATTTTATAATTTCACTAAGAAAAAGTTTCTATGGGCGCATAGCCTAAAAACCAATAGATTTTTAGCTACAGATTAAATTTTTTATTTTGTCCAAAAACAAAAGTGTTAAGTTCACTAAGTAAAGCCACACTGCCTGTGTTAGCAAATACACTATATTGTCGGCAGGGTTTTTAGAAATAGAAAATTAGTCACCCTGTATAAAATAATAATGACATATTCGGATTCAGCGCACTCAAAAATATATGTCTAGAGCTTAGTATTTTTAAGATTGTGAATTGAATGGATATCCCTATATCTTAAATTCAGAGTACAATAATCTGTCCAAATACACAGTGCCAACAGTTCAGAAGAGTCAACGGTTTAAAAATGATAGCACCAGTTCAGAATCGTCAGAAACTCAGAACTATATCAACACGCATATGCGCTATGGTTTAATAATATTTATTTGACCCAACAAATCTTTTTCTTCCACCTTGAACAGGAACGTTCATGGAAGCCAGTCTATTTCCTTCGAGAAGTCGTTTACCTATGCATTCAAGGAGTCAAAGGGTCACCTGGCCTGGTTAAGGGATGCACCATTATTGCACAACTGCAGATGTGCCGGCTTTAAAGACAACAGGTACAATGCAATGACCAATAATACAAAACGTTTTCCACACAATATGCACGTATATGCTGTGTTACTGCAATTAACATATCAATGAAAGACTTGTACGCCGGTGGCAGCAGCAGTCGCCGAGACGCTGGCCTGTCACACGGGACTGACAAAAGATTAATGGTGTGATTCAATACGGATTTGTAACACTCTTTACGCTCTATAGGTGGCGTGTCTCGCTTTAACTTACGTAATATAAAATTTGTTAAAAAGTGACAAAAAATGACAGCATCGTAAAGTGAAAATATTATAATTGACCACACAGAATTGCAATAGCGTCGTAGTTTAAAATTAATAATAGCAGAAGCTCCTCGCATTCACAGAAACGTGAAATGCAGAAAAAAAATCAGCTGGGAAAATTTAAAACTCTTACGCTAATTAAAAACAAGCAATGCTGTTTTTTTTTTCAATTTCTGTTTGTTCGTTTTCATCAGTGTTACTCGCGAGCAGCTGAACCGATTTTGATGGAACCGAAATGGTACTGGTAGACTGTCTAGTGAAATCCAAACTTAAAGTATAGCCAACTTTTCATAAGTTTTATTTTAACTTGCTTTGCAAATCGATCTTGAAGCACTTCTGGTTATTCGATTGGGTTGAAATTTTGTATACATAATTTTATTAGAATTAATTAATCAATAAATTTTAATAAACTTGTTTTATTTAAATTAATGAATGAACACGTAATTGGTATAATAATAATAATATTTCTATCACTCTGTGTATGTACACCCAAAGTGAAGAGAAAAAAGAAATGATCGCCCCCCTTAAGATAAAGTTTTGGCTAGTTTTCATATTATGTCTATTTATTATTACATAATTTTATTGTGACATGTTTTCCCCGAAAAATAACGCAATGGAAAATTATTAGTAAATTGTCTCTATACAGCAAATCTATACTAATATATAAAGCTGATGAGTATGTTTGTTTGTTTGTTTGGTTGAACGCGCTAATCTCAGGAACTACTGGTTCGAATTGAAAAAAAATTTTTTGTTGGATAGTCCATTTATCGAGGAAGATTATAGGCTATATAATATCACGCTACGACCAATAGGAGCGGAGCATCAATGAAAAATGTTGCAAAATGTAACTCAGAATATATATTAGATATCGTGTCCATCGAGATAATTATAAATATAAATAAAAAAATAAAAAAAATAAAAAAAAAAAATAAAAAAAAAATAAAAAAATAAAAAAAAATAATTACCCTGTCAATTTTATACATCAATGCATCAATAAGTTTATAGACGACCAAAATCACCTAAATAACACGTTGGATACTGTGGCTGAAAGAACTAACTCTACCAAGATGTATGTTAGATTTCCATTCGTCAAGAATTTATCCTACAAGATCAACAGATTATTTTCTAACACAAATATCAAGTTGGTGTTTTATAACTTAAATAAATTAGACAGGTTATTCACAAGTCTTAAAGATAAAACACCTATTTTACATCAATCTAATATCATTTATAAAATACCTTGTGAATGTAGTAAGTGTTATGTGGGGCAAACAAGACAGTTTTTGAAACATAGAATTTACCAACACAGAATGGACTGTAGAAACATAAATTTATTAAGTGATAATAAGACCGCGTTGTCATCTCATCATTTCGACACTGGACATAAATTTCTATTTAACGAAGTTCAAATACTAGATAAAGAGTCAAATTGGAAGAAACGTAATATCAGTGAAATGTGTTTTATTAGAAAAAACAATTCTATTAATTATAGAACAGACACTCAAAATTTAAGTGGTCAGTACAACTATATTATGAAATTGAACTAACTTTCGAATTTTTAATTTATTTTTATTTTTATTGTTTAAAAAAATTTATACATTACTTGTTGCCATGTTTTTGTCTTATGTACCTTAACTTTTGTTAATTGTTATGGTTAGTAATTAATGTTTATTTTCATAATTATTGTTTTAATAATTTTCAACTTGTACTTGAAAAAGTCTAAAATTTTATAGACGAAACGTCGTACAATTAATAAATCTAATATTTGTCCACAATCCTGCGATTTTTTATTTTTTTTTTTATTTTTATTTGTAACTCAGAATTTATCCGTCCGACAAAAACTTTTGAACGGTAAATCCGATCATTATGAAATTTGGACACAACATTCATCTCGGTAAACTAAGATGAATGTGCGTACTCATGTCCCTCCCCCCATTCGTTCTTTTGCACCCGGGTGAAACCGGGCGGGACCGCTAGTAAAGAATAAATTGAAAAAGTCAATTCTCACGACCATATTTTTACTAATCCATTCCCATAGGTCGGTTCTGGCGAAATGGGCTTCTTGCAGAACGATGGCACCGAATACACATATAAACACATTAATTCATTACACAATAACGGATGACAATAAAACACGTTTCTTGCATTGTCCAAAACAATTCAAAAAGAATGTTCTCAAAGAACCGGTGCTTTGCATAAGCAGTTCTTTTGAAAAAAAATTGCAATCGGTAACAATGATTTTTTATGCATTTTTTCGACAGATGGTGTGATTAACTTCGAAAAACCATATGTTCTAAGGTTACGCTGAAGTGCAAACACGAATCATACTGTCGGATTTATCTATATTAATAATTTCGTCGAGAGCTACGGTTAACTTAATTGAAATCTAATCAAAAGTTATTGAGCATAAAAGATAAATATCAATTTCGAATCGACAACATATATCCGCAAAATTCGTATTCTCACGTTATTTAGTTGCACATTTGGCAATTCATAATACACACACGCCATGACAGCTTGCTCGTCTCTGTCAATAAAACAGTTCTCTGTCGAATGCTATTTATTTACCTACAAGCTTTTATTTAGTTTCACCTGTCCCAGATCTGTCTGTATGAAATCAAATCTTGCAAGTTGAATTTGACCCACTTCCGGTTTCCGATTGAGCTGAAATTTTGCATACGTATGTAGTTCTGATGACAATACAATATTATAATAACTAACTGACCGTTCCGGCTTTCGACCGGTTGCAAATCGCACTTTTAACTACTTCCCGTAATCCGATGGAGTTGAAATTTTGCATACGTATGTAGTTCCGATGAGAATACAATATTATAATAACTAACTGACCGGTCCGGCTTGCGCCCGGATGCAAATCGCACTTTTAATAAAGCACACTAAAAATTTAAGAATAAACGACAATTTTTTTTAATTAGTTGTTAATAAAAAAAAACAAAAATTAAAAATAATTTTATTCCAATTAGAAATAAGCCGTTTTATACGTACTTATCACAGTCTCAAGTTTTCAAATAAAAGCGTGTTACATTTCAATAGCAGAGAGAAAAAAAAGAAGGTGAACACGCTTTTATTTGAAAATTTGACTGTGATAAGTATACGTATAAAACGGTTTATTACTCATCGGAATAAAATTATTTTTTACTTTTTAGTTTCTTTTTTATTAACAACTAATAAAAGCTTGTTTGAAAAACAATCGTTTATTATTTATCCACTTAAGTGATTCAATAATGACGCTTCGGGACGATAGACCTTGTCGAATTGATAACCTCTTTTTTTGATGTCGCGGGTAATAAATCAAATATAACCGAACGAATTGAAAACTTCTAAGGTTGGTCATGCCCATGGTATTAAAACCTAGGACAGACAAATAGACTAGCTGTGAGGCGGAGCTGCATAAATTGGTTGAATATACACAGAGCTATGCGTTATATTACAGACTAAATAAATCATTTATATATGATATGTGTATTGTGAAGGCGCTACGTATTTACACTGTGTAATTGTGTTTGACTGACGGTTTGACGCCCGCCTCCCTAGTCCCTAATAAATGTTTACACTATATTCGCAAATTGTCTGTTGTTTGCACAAACGGGTGACTTCGCCGTTGCTGACAAAGAAATTCAAATTATGCGAAACTATAGTGCTACCTCGACGAAAAATTATCTCGCTCTTCTCTCCAACGTGTCGTTTTCGTCTCGATAACGAAATTCTAGAAACATTTCGCTCCATTCAGGGACTCATATTTCCGCAAAGGTAATAACATTCTGCGCCCCTACACACGTCGACGAAAATATATTTTTTACTAGTGGATTAATTACTGGACGGTCAAAACAATACATTACAAAAAAAATACAATTAAAATGTTCTAAGTCGCTAGGTCACAATGTGTGACTTCTGTACAGGATGTTCCAAAACATGTGTCGAGAAATAAATGCTGTTGTTCCTAAGCTAAGAAAAAAAGTTCCTTTTAACATGACACATAGACACCATTTTCGAGATACAGGATGTCAAAAAATGCAATACGATACGCAACACTCCAGACACTTTCGAACAGGTACGCGTCGGAAGGCTGCATTACCATAGGATGAGGCCATTTTACATGTTTTTTTTTTTTTTTTTTAATGTAAATCGTTTAGTTTTGTTAAACAAAAAAAACATCTTTTTTTCATGTTTTTCATCATAAAATGCCTTTTTTCTATAGAATGCTTCTCGTTGGAGCTTTTCACCAAGAGTACCTTTCTTGTGTAAGAAACATGAGTGGTTCAAAATCTGCTTTCAGAATGCTAATTTCCTCAGTGTCATAAAAAATTGAAGGCAAAAAAAAAACTCAACCAACCCTAAAATCTCCGTCACTGGCATATAAATAATATTTAAAAAGCGCTTAAAAAGTAGCTAATATTAATGATAAGAAGTGTACAAAAGTTGAGTTTTGTATCTCAAACGATTTCTGAAATATCGTCAAAAAACAAAATATAAATTTTTTTTTTTGACACCATGTATCTCGAAAACGGTGCGTTTGCGGACCCCTATGTTAATAGGAACTTTTTTTCTTAGAATTAGCCAAGGAATCACACACCTCATTTTTCGATAAACCCCCTGTATATTCAGACATTTTTTTTTGTCCAGAACTTTTAGCGGCTTCCACTTGGCCGATTTTGAATTTTTTGTTGTCAGCTATATACTTCACTTTTTTAGTATATTGTAGCTACAGTTCCTAGAAGATCATTATTGCATGGGGTCCACCATTAATTTTTAAATTCGTTGGAAAGATTAGACTATTGAAAATGGGACATGAAATGTAATCGACGTTCCACAGAAGTAAGATTTAAGATTAACTTTATGGCTAATGAGATTTAAATGCGTGAAAGGCCGTAAATACGAATCTTATTAAATTTTGTTAGTCGCTACGCCATTACCGCCGTTGAAGGTACTTATAGTAAATATTTCATACGACTTTTATCAATCTGTGATAAAATTACGGAGTGTTTTATTATCATCTTAACCTTAACACACTGACTTTGTTCAAAACACTTATAAACACTTTAAAATACAGGGCACAGTCGTCCATATTGCATCTCGTTTTTTTTCCAGATTGAATACACGCACGTTTTTAATACACCTATTGCGTAAATGTCACACCTATCTGTTGGACGTCAAAGCAAAACACACTATACTAAATAAATTACGGCAACGGGAGCGCCACATGTTGGATGTGAAAGCAAAATACGCAAACACCTGAGCCACTGCAACGCGAGTGGCCGAGTACAGCAAGTAAATAATAAACTGACGAATGTACTGAAATTTACCAAAAAAATTGGATTTATTATAATTGAATAAAAAACGAACAAGAAACGTTGTAATATCTCAGGTTTTAGAAAAAAAACAACGGTTTCAAATATATCTTGCTTTCGAATTATGCAGAGAACGTAAGTTTTTAAAAAATCGCATTTAAAACACGAGATAATCATGCTAATCTCCGAAACCAATGAGCCGAATTTAATGACATTTTGTAAATGTGACTTGCTTGGTCCAACTTGCACAGTTTTTATTAAATATTTTGTACAAAATTACGATGTTTTGTGAATATTAAACTGTAAAATATTGTAGAATGTAGGTACTCAAAGCTATTAGTTCAGAAGCAAACACAAAAAAAACTGCTTTATTACCAAGTAGCCACATCTGACAGAATTCGCTCATAGCTATTAGTTCAGAAGCAAATCTGGTAGAATTTGCGTAAAGCTATTAGTTCCGACGCCGGGCTCCAAACGAAATACATTTTGCAGAATTATATATATGGCACCCGGATGAAACCAGGACGGACCGCTAGTAAATAAAAAATCAGTGTAGCAGTTTTTACTCTACGCCAGTTTAAGATATCCGATTGCTTTCATTAATTAAACTGAATAAATCTTTACGTCATTTAAAGATCAACCGGAACAATTAAAACTGAACACACAATCTCAATTGGGCAACAAAAATTAACACAGGCACCGTGACACTGTCATTCCATTCAATTGTTTTCCACAACAATGTAGCATGCGTGTAATAATATAACAATTGACGAGTGCATCCAAGCGTGCCAACATAGCCCACATATAGCTAGACACAGTCTATACTCTATAGTCTATCCAATATGTAGATGATCATGACATTGTTACTACTGACTTACAACATTGTGTTAAGCTGGCTCCACATTATATGGGCAAATACGCCAACGTTGGCGATATGCGACGCTTGCCGAACATGTGTGGCCAACATAATATTCCAAGCGTTTCATGCCGAATCTCCACACATATGTCGCATTGGCCTTTGTCACGAAAAAGAGACACAGATATTTGTGTAATGGTGGCACTTCACATGACTATTTGTGTTCGCTATTGGGTGTTTGTTGTATTTGGCAAAATATATGACGTTCAAGGCAAACATGCAAATAGAGGCAAATACGATCATCCACACATAACAGTCAAATAACAAGCACACAAACATTTGGCAGCAGAACGCAAGATTCAAAATTCCAGGAATTTTAGCACTGTTTCATTGTCCCAATTCATTTTCAATAGTAATTGTTCCAGTTCTCGCTCACAGCACAGACACAAAAATACTGCACGTCCGCACAAGTTCACGGCGCGTGCGCTTCTGAATATGGCCATTGTGTGGACGGTTTATTTGCGTATTTGACTCCTTTGATGTGCCTGGAAATACCAACAAGCGCACGGTAACGCGTATTTGGTATTGGCCTTATTTATCAAATAGGCAAATAAGGCCAACATTTTGTCAGACTGTCCACACATGGCAATTGTTTGCCAAATACACAAATACAAATAGCCATGTTGTGAAGTGCCGGCATAACGAAAGTGATCTACACACGCGGCAGTGTGTTAAGTCAAGTTCAACAAAGAAAAAGAAAGCAGCAGCCGTGGTGTTATATTACACGAACCATTTGGAGCCACTTTTAACCCCTTAATAACTCAAAATCAATTTAACATAAACGCATGAAATTCGGTTTATTCATTAAAACCCCTTAGATTAACAACCACCCCAAATTTCATTAAGGTTATTGAGATATTGACAGCTAAAATCGGCATTTTTATCACTGACTGACTGGACGACAATGCAATATTAACTCGTTTTCTTATCTGTCTGTTCCGAGGGTTCCGTAACGTACCTTATTACTAAGCTCGCGCTATCTGTCGGAAGATGGATTTAAAAATTAGTACCTACCGAGGCTATTTTTCGTGCCAATCAGGAAACAGTATCTTCTCATGTGGGCATGAACAAACTTAGCGTTATAGTGTGTGTTCTGTTCAGAGACAATAAACGTTCACTTTTGTTAACTTTCGAACTGTCACTGCGCGCGGCCCGAACTCATCTATAAACAAAACAAACTTTAATACACGCATCGTGAAGCGAAAGATAATCCCAACAAAACGAATTTCTTAGAATCTTCGGTACGCATGATGCCGACAACAAAACAACAAAATGACAAACAAGTACTGTTTACTGCTTAAGGATGACGTATTGTTGTCGTTATTTAGAGTGCGTGTGTCGTTATTTAGAATGTATCATAGTATGAGCAACAAAGTAAACCAGCTAGAGTTAAGTAAATTTCGACGTTTTAAGGAGTTTGTCGTTATATCGAGTGACGTCAAATGGAGTTTACACTGTATTATGTTGGAAGCAGTTTACCATGTCGCACCATTAAAGACAAAATGTTACTAAACGAAAATATCAAATTTTACAGGGGAGCAAAAAATAAAAGTAAATCACGGTTTTTTTGCAATAAAGTTTAGGTACATGTTATTTTCAGGCATTTTTTAGAGGTCAAACGATAGATATTTTTTTACACTATAATGTAATAATTCAGAAAACAATTTTTTTTTACTAAAACATTATTTATTATGTTTTTTAATTTTTATAGTAACACTTTTCCAATAATATTTTTTTAAATTAGGATTCATTATATATTATTACATTATACGGTCAACACATTGTGTTGACCGTATACTCTATATTATGGCAAACCTTAACAAACGACCATTAACGATCGTCTCCGCATGTCATAGGTATAGTGTGGAGTTGGCTTTACGGCAGTTATGTCAGCGAGTGCCACCGCCATACGCCCATTCATATTGCAATAATAGTGCAGCCACTCTCTGTGATATCGCTTTCCGTAAATATAACCGCATCATCCGTAACTATTTTGCAACACAATAAAACAATGCATTTATTATGTGTGCGTCAGTGACGTCACTATGGTCAATTGAAATTGGCGCCGTCGAATGTATGGCTTAGCCGAGAACACTAAGGGGCCATTCATTGAGGATCCCGAGAGGGAGGGAGGGTTTAAATATATCTACATGATCTTATGTCGGGGGAAAAGGGGTAAAATCCATTCTTACGTAATATTTTACAGTCGGAATATGCGTTTTCCAAAGTGACGGATATCTGAGAGCAACTATGAGATCTATTTTTAATTTTTAATCATCGATTCAAATGTATTCTACTAGATAGGTCATTCAGTACTCAATAATTTTATTTTAAAAAATTAAAATCTTTGATTAATGTCAAATTATGAGTTCTAATGTAACTGATCCTTTTTTAACGACATATTTTAACTATTTAGGAAAACTAGGTAAAATCTTATGTACGAAGGAAGAGGAAGAATTCGAGGAATCTTACACGTCCTAAGGCCTAGCACAGATGAAGAGCGTTCAACGCGCGTTGGCCCAACGCGCGTTTACAATTTCTATATACAATTGTATACTGTTTATATGATAACGCGCGTTCAACGCGCCACCAACGCACGTTATCACATAAACAGTTCTATACAATTGTATAGAAACTGTAAACGCGCGTTGGGCCAACGCGCGTTGAACGCCTCTCATATAAACTAGGCCTTACAATAAAAATACAATACAATAAAAATGACTAAAATCTTTCTTACGTAATTAACGAATGGCCCCTAATGGCGTTTTCGGCATCGAGAACTGCCCCGGGGCAGGGCAGGCCGAATGGTTAAAGTTATTGGTTAAAGAAATTTGTTTATTGTTTATTTAACCAATATAGTTACCCATTCGGCCTGCCCTCCCCGGGGCAGTTCTTGATGCAGAAAACGCCATGAGAAAACGAGGCAGTGCCGCATTTTGAAGTCAAAATTCTTTAGACGACACCAATAGAGAATACAATCCCGACCGTGTTTTTCAATCCCGGGATAACGGGATTTTTGATGCGTAATCTCGGGATCCCGGGACTATCCCGGGATTAGACTATGTGGTTTCTAATTGGGCTCAAATGAAAAAAAACTTGGGTAATTTCTTAATAAATGTTTTTAATATCGTTGCACAACACAAATCACAATATAGTAAGAAAAGAAAATAGACAAAACAAAAAAAAACTTTTGCAAGAAATCAAAAAGACAACACAAAAAAAACTATTTAGAATTTCGAAAATACAATCGCAGAAATATCAAAGCATCCAATGGACTTCTAAGCCTGCTTCGTAGTTTATTGCCAACATAAGCAGCAGCTAAAAACGCTCGCTCAGGTTCTACGCTGGTGGAAGGAATACCAACCCCGATTCATTTTGTACTTGTACTCCAGGATATACATATCGTACTGCGTATTTAAGGATTGTTTTTTGTCGTTATGTAATAAATAATATTAATATAATCTAGGCAAGGTAATTGTCAAGGCGCAACGGATTACGGAATGCAAACTAGATCTGTTTGTGCCAATCCCGAAAATCCCGAGATTAGCCAAGTACGATCCCGGGATTTTCGGGGCCAGAAAACGGCCGGGATCCCGGCATTGTATTCTCTAGACACCAACATTGGATTCGTATTTCTCCCGATCTGATGGGATTATGTGTTCGGAAGTTCGGCTTCAGTCACTAGAATAGCTATGGTTTACATAAAAAAAACAAGAATATCAATTTAGCGGGACGGCTTCCATTAGAGAGAGAAAGTTTCGAGTATGTTAAATAGTTCCTAAATAAACAATTTGCTAATAACTGTGTTTAGCCGTGACATCACAACGGTCAACACAAAGCGCCTGGCTAAGCGACGAAAGTTTAGGGAAACAGGTCCATTAAAGGCGGAAGTTTTGGCTAAATCGTTGCTTTAAACAAAATTCAGTTAGTTAATTCAAGAATTATTATTACAATTATTCGTAATTTCGAATACAGTAGGTGTTCGTAAATATACTATGTATTTATCTAATGAGTTCTGAGTTCATTAATTTTTTTTATAGTTGTTGTTTTGCGCATGAGACCGCGGAATCATTCATAAAAACATGCCATAATCATAATGTCTGTCTACACTCGTTTTTTACCATTATCCATTTTTAACTGAATTGAGAGAACGAAGTGAATCCCGCAATTCAAGAACTGATTTAAAGGGTATTTTGGAATAACAAAATATAATTCCATACGGGGGCAGACTGTTTATTGTTTTTTTTTTTTTTTACAGAGTGGTCTTTCAGTCAATTGGACGACTTTGACTTCGAAAAAAATTCCGACTAAGTTTGACATTTATTTTGATGTTTCAAGCATCTTGAAGAGTACTCTTAAAATGAACCTCGGGTTTTATTTTTTTAGGGGAATTTGCTTAGAACATCAAATTAAAGGTTCTCACAAAAATTGAGTCTTTTAGGAGGCGCCCCCTAATTACGTTATGCCTGGGAGGGGGTTCGAGTCGAACCTTGCGAGAAAACTGGGTTAAATTAAGTAAAAAATGTTCCTACAGTAAAATATGGCTAAATACTGGTCTATATAAAACCAACGCAATCAACCACAGATTAACGGATTTACATTAAAAATACGCATTTAGAAAATCTCACATGAGATTAGCGGAGGGGGGATGGATCGAGCAAAATATCATGAAATCTCACCAAGGAGCGAGGAGGGGGTAGAAAAATCGCCTTACGTAATTATTGGATGCCCCCTTATTTGTCTAATTTTCCTGGGCTATTTATTTATACAAATAATTACTAAGGGCTAGTTAGTATAATAACCATAGAGATATAAGTACTAGAGTACGCTAGCGGATATGCTTGCCATAAGTGAAAGTTTCTGCAGTTCAGAGAGAGAACACTGCAATCGTTCCGTATCATTCTCTCTCTCTCTCATGAGAGCTCGTTGACAGATCGTTAACTGAAGAGGGGTGGGCGGGGAAAACGATACCCTTATGTAACTAGCCATGTGCTGTTTATATCTTTAGTTACCATAGTGATACGGAATTGTAAGAAGCCTTCTCTCTCTCTCAATCGCAGACACTTTTAAGTCTCACTCGCGGACTCTAGTTACTTATATCTCTATGATAATAATTAAGTGTATTATATATTATTTGTTTTTCGTTGCCATGGTTACATCGTACGTGTTAAATGGCATACTAAAAAAAATCCAGTTGACTGTACCGAAAAGTGCCACTTGTAGACATGACTTTAAAACTTTAAAATAAAAACATCGTGATCAGCAATGATGATCGCATCATTCTCAGGGGCCAATGTGCTGCGTGAGGCTCGACAAGGTCGCCACACATTTTTATTATTAGTGTATTTGCCATATGGCACATACACTATTGGCGTCCGCGTCGGTCGGATGGCGAGACATAAGGGTCGAACCAAAATCTCTCGACGTTTCATAGCCCTCTGAACATTTTGGCACCATTTTTGGAAATGTTTATATTAACGTGTATGTATAATGTATGTTATATATGTGTTAGCACGATAACTCTCGATTTAAACGAAATTTGATCCATTACCGCACGAAACCTATTTAAAACGGATCCAATCGGACCATTTTAAGGTTGATTTCTAGGGGTTAAAAACATTTTTTGAGCCCAAAATAACCGAAACAATTCTCAAAACCGTTTCAAAATTGAAATTTAACCCTTTATTAAAGATGAAAATGCGCTGCCAAAAAATCTGCCCGACAGGACCGGAAAACACTAGTTTACGGATAGGGATTTACCTATTGGAGGATGTATTTTAATTCAGTGCAGACGTTGGACTGACAATAATAATGCAATTAAAAAACTTGTTATTTTAAGAGGTGTATTAAGAAGTTAAATTTTCTATTCTATTCAAAAATAAGTTCACATAACAAAACCACAATTAGCAAATAAATTATTGCCGGTAGGGTTTGGCACTGCGACCTGAGTTTTTATTATTGCACTGGCTTCATCATTAAGCGGAGAGAGCGAGAGAGCGGGCGTTGTTATTGAGATTATCTCGGCACTAAGGGGAGTGCGGTACAGTCGAAACACCATAACTCAAATCTCGAATCATATTTAGTAGGTGTACTTAAAATTTTCAGTCACATGAAAGTTTTTTGAAAAAAAAACAAAACAATTTGAACAAAAAACAAACAACATTTTCGCATGAGTAGTAATTAAAAATGTGTAAACTTATCAACATTGTAATCATCTATAATCTATATTGTGCGTTTCGTAGTTAAATAAAAATAGGTAAAAAAACTTAAGTTAAACTCTTTTATTGTACAAGCGATAATGTACTAAAAACTAGAAAAAAAATATGAGTCACCATAGGGGGCTTTGATTAAGCTAAAATAAAATCGTGGGGGGCATTTATAATTATGTACATTATAGTCGAAGAAGACATTCGAAAGCTAAATATTATTTCCAATCTCAAACAAATGAAAGTTTTCTACAAAATTCCCCCACGTTTTTATTTTAATTAAATCCCGCTGGTGACTCATATTTATTTTCTAGTACATTATCGATTAGGTATACAATAAAAGCGTTTTACTTAAAAGGTTTTTTACCTATTTTTATTTTTAAGTTTTTAGTTTGCCTTACTAAATCCGAACGAAATCCGGATCGGTCAGTTAGCTACTATAAATTGTATTGTCATCGGAAAGACATACGTGTGCAAAACTTCAACTCAATCGGATAACGGGAACTAGTTAAAAAAGCTGTCCCAAGATTTTGAAACACAGACATAATGAAATATACGGGGTCAAGCTAAATAAAAGCGTTTAAAAAATACGTTTAAAATCTATTTGTTTTGGTTATTTTAGATAGCTCGAATGACTTTCACTACAACTTCAATTTTAAGTTATCAAGATTCGACTGTGTAGGTAGTGAAAATAAACTGAATAAATTATTATTAATTCTTTTTTAAAATACACTGGTGTCGTTTATTATAGAAACAGATCAATTTGCAAAATATATCTACATAAACAAGAGTTGTTATTATTTTAATTAATTGTTATCATTTTTGAAAAGTGAGAATGGAAACTCAAAACGTGTACAATTAATTGAGTTCAAGTTGCAAATGCATGCACAGAAACGATAAGCATTTATATCATACGTACAGTATGTGTCTCAATACTCGAGGCAGTATTTTACAGAGAAAACATATTTTTTTGCACGAACTCCTAGAAAATAGCTACTTTTCAAGCATGTGTAATACCTGGACTTCGGGAGATTCAGGAATTCCTTTACCGGCGAGTTCGTCCACGTTTAACGTTTACTTTTTTTTAATTTATGTCGATTCTGCAGTACTTAATCTAAAGGTCGCTGCACACGAGGCTGATTTTGCCGCTAGATGTTAGATTTGGCTGTTAGGTTTCAAGCGTGCTGTGACGCTGGATTTATGTCATATGTGTTCACTTCACACCAGTGCAAGACCCAGCAACGATTCCAGCGGCAAAACCAGCTTCGTATGCAGCGGCCTTAAGTCGAAATTACGTCAAAAGAAAGTAGAAACTTACAATAACATTTACAGACTAAAGTACGATTTTATGAATTTATTTGATAATGGTGAATTTAATAAAAAGATAATTTTAATTACCTACATTACTTTTGTTATAAGGTAACCCAATTTCTTTGAATTAATTGAAGTTAAAAAAGAATGTGAAAAAAGTTATTCGTAATTATAACACATGGTGTTAAAAATGGCGAAAAGAAAAAGCGCACTTAAGAATTAATAATTTTTCATTACATCTTTTCAAGTGAAAACGGTACGAAAATTGTTGTTTATGGGTTTTACTTATTTTTACTTTTTACTTTTTAACAGTATACTCTTGCTGCTACAGTTCGAATTCGGAACTTTCCGATCTTTTTGTTATTAATAAATAGTGACGCCAATTTTTATACACAGTAATACTTTGTTTTATCCTAATTCATTATCGGAACACTCTTTATACGTTTTGTTTTTCTGAAGATATTTATTTACCGCTGATAAAGAAATTCATAATATAACAAAACCTTGGATTAAAAAAATTGCTTTTATTTATTAAAGTACACAAATGTACTTTCCTGTCATCTTCTCTCGTACTATCTATATTATAATTTATAACTAAGGACAATATATTTACATGTATTTATCCATTGTCTATCGTAACCATGATGGCGCAAGTTTTTAGAGAAACGTTCACGTGATTCAAAATGATTGTAAGTAACTATTAATTTATACAATAGTGTGCATAATTTGTTAGCAAAACTAAAGAGTAAAGTTTAAAGTTTTAGAACAGTGTTTCATAACTGCTCTGCCAGGGGAGACATTATGAGAAAATGGCGAACTCCAAAACAACCCAATTTTGAGTTCTGAAGGTATAGCGAAGACGAACTCAGTAACAACTAGTGGTGTGCGTTGATTCAACGAATTTTTAAATTAAAGAAGACCAGATTTAAAAAAAGATATACACCAATGTTTACGTAAGTATAGGGGGGGGGGGTAAAACCTTTGCTTACTTTTTCTGACAAGGGGGAGCCCCCCCTCACCCTTGTCAGCAAAATTACTAAAATTCTGCATACGTAAAACTTGAATGGCCCCCAAAAAGCAAAAGCACGAAAATGTAGGAGTGTGATAAGAATTTGACTAGTGATTTGGCGAATATTAAAGAGGGTTGCCGGTTCAAAAAGCAAGATTTCCGGGATATAGGTACCTGACGCGATCGATGGTTGAAAAATTGATTAATAAGGAAAAAAGCAGAAAGTGTCCAGTAAGGTGCCAATTAAAATTTTGAGAATTTTGCTAACAAATATTGGGCACCATGCTACTCCATCACTGATATTATAGTCAGCAATATGGAAGTGTTTTCGATCATTTTGAATCATGGTAGGTTTAATTTTTAATAACAGCGTGTTTAATCTACAGTAAAATGCAACGAAATTGTTTTAAACAGTGGCGGTCCGCCAAAGTACACAATGCTAGGCGCCCGTCTGCTCTGAATGAAAATAGTTCATTGAATAGATTATAATAATTAAGTATTAGCAGCCCGGTTTTTCGACAACTTACGTTGCAAAATTGGTCTCCACGAAAAGCGCTTTTATTTTAACGCGACGATATATCTGTCTATCTTGATGGTCCATTCTAAATATTGCTGAAAAATTTTTTTAAATCGGATGAGTAGTTTCAAAGATTATCTCCTACATCAAAACTTACAAATTTTATCTCTTTAAAAAATAAGCTGGGCGTTCATCAATTCAGTACAAAGGACCCCGCACCAAATACATGGGAAAATGGCTTTTGGTGAAATTCTTTCTAACTGGGGGAATGAATTAGTCATTTGATGCTGAAAAAAGTTTCTAATACAACTTAGGTATGAAAATCCCGGTGTCCAAAGTTACAAGCTTATAAAAAACGGCTGTTTTGTGGCAATTAACGAACAACGAGCAATGCCCGTGGAGATATATATGTGTGTATGACTAGCGGTCCCGTCCGGTTTCACCCGGGTGTAAAAGAACGAATGGGGAAGGGAGGAACATGAGTGCACACATTCATCTTAGTTTACCGAGATGAATGTTGTGTCCTAATTTCATGACGATCGGAGTTATACCGTTCAAAAGCTTTTGTCGATAAAAAACAGTATTTTAAACTAATAATTTTATTTTTAATTAATTAAATAAAATTAAAATAAATTTAAATGTAAGCCTTAAGAAAGCAGTGTAGAAAATAAAAATATTTTCGTCCAACGTGGGGCTCGAACCCACGACCCTGATATTGACAGTCGCATGCTCTACCGATTGAGCCATACGACGTTGTGTAGTCACAACACTAATATGAGTTATTTAGTTAGTGCATTTCACTTGAATAGAAGCATATTTTTGAGATACGTTTTGCAACATATTTCATTAATGCTCCGCTCCTAATAGTCGTAGCGTGATATTATATATCCTATAGCCTTCCTCGATAAATGGGCTATCCAAAAAAAAAATAATTTTACAATTTGAACCAGTAGTTCCTGAGATTAGCGCGTTCAAACAAACTCTTCATCTTTATATATTAGTATAGATGGGATTTTCAAACTCAAGTTTGTTACGGTTAAATTTTGAAATTTTGTCGTATTGTAACATTGTTTCCTTGAGGGTAGGCAACCTATCATTCAGTATAGTAATTTCGCTGCATTCGTGTAGATACTCTTCTTTTGGGAAGTAGGTTGTATATTTTGCCAATAGATGAGGCTACCAGTAAGGTATTCCGCTATAGAATGACGCTGTCAATGTTCTGTTCGACTTGGATCTTATTGCGACGGATTTCTAAAATGGCTTTCGGTGATGATACATGACTGAAAGTACATCCTGGAACATCTGCCCGAAAATTTGAATTTTATAGCCTGAAGTGATTGTTTATTATTGTCTGCAAGATAATGAATGTTTTTCCGACTGGATTTTTCGATTTTCCTACTGGTAAGATCTTTTGCCTTGCATAAAAATTTTCTGACCACGTGTGACTTTTGTCAATCTGTTTTTTCCTGATGATTATACGGAAATATTGTAGGTTCCTAGTCGAAGGAACACCACGCATTATGGTATGAAATAGCGATGATGTAGTTCGTCGAATGAAAATCATTTGGAAATGTAACCTGTATGGTGACGAAATAGGACCTGGTTCTTATTTGCTGTCTTATGGATCTACCGGCTCTGGGATTCATCACATCAACTGAATTTCCAGTCTGACGTTCATCTGAAAGATCTACTCAGCTTGGTAAAAGTATTCGAAGCCAACAAGTAGTGAGTTGTTCCATTTAGCTTTTGTGTGTGTGCAAATCTCATTGTCACTGAAGACTACATATTGAAATTTCGTTCTCGTGCGTTTGACTTTTCTACGGGTATCAATCGAAGCCCTAATTCATTGTCGAATAGATCTTCGTTCATCGGAGCCTTGTTTGTGTTCCGATAGTCCATCCGACAAACGTAATGTTTCTTCGAACGCATCGATGAGCATCATTAATTAAATATTAGCTCAATATAGTAAAAAAACTATGCCACTGTTACTTAATTGAATAGCTTATTCATGAATTTTTGCAACAAAAAAAAATAAGTCATACGTAGAATTTGTACAGGACTGTATTAAGTAGATGTAAATTTTGGCTTCACCGTTTCATGTATTGACGACCTATCGAGTAAGAATTTGAGTTATCTGTGCTAAATTATATTCATAAAAAAAAAAAATGTTAGATTTGTGCTTCCCACAATAATTTTTTTTTCTCAATAAAAATTCATAGGGTACGTTGCCCAATTGCCTGAATGGTCGACGATAAGATTAATTAAGTTATTTATGCCTCCGATTAAGTATTGTACCTCCGATTAAGTATTTGTACCTCCGATGCTCCGTTTGTGCTTAGAAAACTGAATGCCGATGGCCGGTGTGATTTATATTTGACTGAGCAACATTTCATTAGAGTCGTTTTGAAATTTAGTTCTTTTGTTATGCTACAAACTTTGTAACTTCACTTCACTGTCGCCCTGTGGGGTTGGGGCTACAACCATTTACCTTAGAGAATACCCCCACCGTTGCTCTTGACGGACCGTAAAAGGCGGTTGCCAAATAGCATTACACTTCGTGTTTGAAGTTCTTTATTTTGTTTGCCAAACGAAGTGTAGAAAGTTCATTTAGTTATGAATATTAATTTTTTTTTTTACTATTAATCTTTTTTTTGAACAGCCTGTAATTTGCTAGTCAAGCTGTTGTCTGCTTGAACCCAACTTTAAATTTATTATGTTGCTCGGCATCGTTACGCCTGCCATTGACGTATGTATGTATATAATGTTTTGGAACCTCTGGTTCAAGTATTAAGAAATGTTGTACATAGCCTGGTACCACGCTATTTTGTTGTCTAGTTAATTATGAACTATACACGTTAATTTCTTTCTATTTAAGTATGTAATTTTTTTTTGAAGTGTTCAGATATGACCAATTTTTCATGTAACTGATTTAGGTACGCTGGAAGAAGGTTTGTTACAGTAACCAAGTCTTTTGTTGAATTATTATGTAAATTATTCTGACGTTATGGTTCGGTCAATGTAATTGCGGATCTTTTGAGTACGGTGTTTTGTATTTTAGAACCTTTATTTTTTTTTCTGTGTGCTTTACACTGGGGGAAAAACGTCGAGTTACGGATTTAAATAACCTCGCAGTGTTCTGCAATTTTGGGTACTTGTTTTGTGCGTTATGCTGGGGGAAAAACGTCTAAGTACGGATTTAAATAACCTCGCAGTGTTTTGCAATTTTGGGTACCTGTTTTGAGCGATTCGCTGGGGAACGTCTTAGACGGATTTAAATAGCCTCAGACATCGTCTCGCGTTTTGTTGTATGATTTTGTGATATTGATATTATTGTGGAAATTCTGAAGTTTTAAATTTATGATTCAGGTTTCTTTTCTTTGGTCGTGTACGGACGACAATAAATTTTTGGGGGTTACTGTTTCAACACCAGCTTCTACCAACGTTTTCCTACATTTACGTATGTAACTAATGTATGGTAATTTTTTTTTTGTGGGTGTCCTTCAGACACATATAATGTATAATTGTATATCGTTTGTTCATGGCAATTCATTGAGGTAATTGGCCACAAATTTTGTTGCAACCTAGTTTGTTTATATTTTGATTTATTCGTACAAGTGATGGCAATACGGTTATGAGTATTTTTCTTTTCTTTCGAGTTTAATAAATTGTAGTTGACGATATCGTGAAAAGCCCTGTGGCTTCAATATTTTGCTTAAAGTATATTGTAGGTCCATCGATTCTTATCGACGGCCACCGTTTGAATTATTTTTAATCGAGTACGTATCGACAGTTCCGAATTGTTTCAGTTCAAAATTTTGTTTAGTAGGGCGGTTATTTCGCTGATAGGTGTTACTTTTGTTGCCGGTGAACTTTGAGAATTTTCGCTCTTTATTCTGTTATATATATATATTTTTTTTTTGTGGTTTTGGCTGACCAATCGACAAGACTCCGGACAGTAGTTCCTTTAAAAGATAATTTCCTGATTCCTTAACTTGTATATAAAATAAAGAATGTAACTGCGTCCAGTACAAATTAACATATAACAATCTCTCTGCTTGTCACAGTAACACTTAACATTCTATCCAACTTTCCTTACTAAAATAAATAACAGTCGATATCCCGTAGTAAGAATATCGACCTAAGACTTTGACCTTGGACTTCAAAATTTTGATGTGGTTTATCTTTTTTTTTGTGTTTACTATCGCTTCTATATTTTGGAATTTCTTGTTTAACAAAATTATATTCTTTAAATTTTAGTTCTATTTATTTGGCGCTCACCGGGTTAACAGAAGTAACACTTTGTTTGTTTGACTTAATTGTGGTATTTTAGATTCATTGCGTCTCTGATTCATTTTAGTGCATTTCGTTCGGAACCGTCTTACGACTCTTTCGGTCATTTTTAGCTTACTGTTCAATTCAAGTGCCGGTTTCTCATTTGAGTTTAAATTTACCGATAATGCCATTACCTGTCGCGAATTGAGATTATTTAATTCAGTACAAATTCTTTCGCGGTATATTTTTTTTTTTAATTTAACTAAACAACTACCGATCTGCGAATATTTTTTTTTTATTATATAGATTTTCTTGCATTTTGTCTGTGAGACAGCCTTGTGACTTATTTTTGTATTCAGGATTTAAAAGATTTTATTATACGAATAATTGTGAAGGCGCCGTGCGCCGACTGTAACGACTAGGTCGTGTACTTGTTTTCTTTTGATTTTTAATATATATGTATATGTTTGATGAATTGTGGTTATAATTGCTTTTCTTTGGTCCATCCCCTCATTGCCTGAGTCGAAAGTCAGCGACCCTTTCCGGCAGTACCAATATCTGACTTTGGCGCCTAACTAAAATATTTATCACTATTTTGTGGGACTCTCCCACCTCTCGTATACCTGCGTACAGCTGGAGGTATTGTGGGCCACCAAAGGAATTCCGGTAAGTTCTTCCCTTCTAGTTTTTTTTTCTGGTATATTATTGCGTGGTCATTTAACGCCCCACCCCTAACTACCGACTGAAGGCCGAAGCATCCCTTTTGTCACGCGCTGTCAGTGTGACGGCGTGGCAAAATTTTGGCGCCCAACGTGGGGCCTCTTTGCGTTAAAACCTTCCGTATTGATAGATGTTGTTTAGATGAGATTTTTGTGACCCACATATACATATATATATATACATATTGTGACGTATGAGCTTCGAGCTCGGATATTTTGTTGTGCGACCTTTTGTTTTGTTTAGTGGTTTCGTTGATGAACCAACCACCCCTTTTGTGTAAAGTATAACGAACGATCTAGAATTATCCTTGATTGATCTTGACCTTTCTCTTGTGTAATAGATTTTAGTCGAGTATTTTTTTTTGTTGTTGTTTTTTTTTTTTGTGCGGCCGTTATTGTATTGAGACTTGTTTCAACTACTTGTTTGCGGCATTTACTAATAGTCGCTATGGCATATTCCGGAGTGGACATTAACCGATTGAAGAAGGAGGAACTTCAATATGAGCTTCGCATTCGAGGAGCAAATATTGAGGACGATAGAGTCGACCCGATGCGTGCACGTCTGCGTTCGCTTATGCGATTAGAAGCACTAAATCGTACTCTCTCATATCCCAGTTATCCGTGTAACATTGCCGATGAATTAGACCTAATTCGGGACCGACTAACCGAATTGGAGGAGTTACTGCGTTTGTCTTCCGAATCACCTTCGGATGGGAGGAGCCAAGCCCTCTGGACTCGGCTGACTCATTATATCAGTCGCATCGATCGGATACCTATCGGCGAACTAACCGAAGAACAGAAGCTTGCCCGAACCCAACTTTTAACGCGAGCCATGTCCATCATGGATGCATGTGAAGAACCGCAGGAACCCGTACCTATTAATATCGCCACCTTGGCACCTGTCCTGACTGAACCGGAGGTCAACCACTCAAATCAAAGTTTAGCCGACTTGAATGTGAACCAAAATTTGCATCATTCTACACCGAATTGGCCAAATCGACCATATACCGGCGTACCCGTTTGGAAATGGGGTTTAAAATTTTCAGGAGAATCCAAGACTGAAACCGTGCATACCTTTCTTGAGCGTGTCCAAGAATTACAACAAGCTCGCCATGTGTCTAATGAAGAACTGTTCAATTCTGCCATCGATTTGTTTTCTGGCAAAGCACTGCTTTGGTATCGGTCAATTCGACACCGCTGTACTACCTGGAGCGAACTTGCTAATCTACTACGACGCCATTATCAACCGCCGGATTATCATTCCAGACTATTACAGGATATCATGCGTCGTACTCAAGACACATCTGAGACTATTGTGGACTACTTAGCGTGTATGTCATCAATGTTCAAACGTTACGGACGCCTGTCCGAAGATGCCCAACTAGACATAATACTGCGAAATTTGGCTCCCTTCTACATCATGCAACTACCGACCGTTACGTCATTACAACAGTTGGAGGATGAATGTCTTAAGTTGGAAGATAGAAAATACCGCGCGGAGCACTATCAACCACCCTCGCGACGTAACCAAAGCTATGTCGACCCAGCGTTCGTGTTCGCTACATCTGTTGAAGAAGAGGCACCTGCCTTTCCTGCTGAACCGACCACTATGGCTACGATTCACGCCGTTCAGACATCAAGACCACCGATACCTTCACGATCCCGTGCGCCTCGAAGACCTCAGGAGTGCTGGAATTGTCAACAAACTGGACACACCTTTCGTCAGTGTACTGCTTCACGGACTCTGTTCTGCTATACCTGTGGCAACAAGGATGTCACTTCCCGAAATTGTACCCGATGTAATCAGGCGGGAAACGCTCCCGGGAGAAATTGAGTGGTCGCCAGGATTTCTCCACAAAATCTCTCGCCGCGACCCGACCTACCGCAACTCAAGCTTATCTTTCGTATATCTTATCTCATGTTGGCCGTGATCGACGTCCACACCTGCGTGTGAGCGTTTTAGGATACTCCCTTCTCGGACTACTGGACTCTGGAGCCACACACACTGTCATTGGATCTAGAGGATGGACGATACTTCAGCGTTTAGGACTCAAACGGAACCCGCCAAAGGATAACCTTCCCTGTACTGTCGCTAACGGACAACAATGCCAAGTCATCGGCACGGTGGATGTGCCCTTTCGTCTTATTGATCGAGTCAAACTGATTCGCGTCCTCATTGTTCCGAGCTTACCACACCTATTGATTCTTGGAATTAACTTTTGGACAGCTATGGATATTGTCCCTGATTTACAACGCGACGTTTGGCATTTTGGAAATACCACCGAGATACAAGTTAACAGTTTAGCTAGTGAAATCGACCTCCCTGCGACACAGCGTGATGCATTAGCTCGCTTGATTGATTCAACCTTCGACAAAATGGGAACTTCCTTAGGTTCTACGACCGTGGTCGAGCATGAAATTGTGACCGATTCTAAACCGATTAAGCAACGCTACTATCCGGTGTCGCCCGCTAAGCGACATATCATCGAAACCGAGATCAAGTCAATGTTGGACGAAGACATCATCGAACCTTCGCAAAGCGCCTGGTCGTCACCTGTACTCTTAGTTCCGAAAAAGGATGGTACCTATCGCTTCTGCGTCGATTATCGACAACTCAACGCTGTCACCAAAAAGGATGCGTACCCACTACCCTATATTTCGGCTATTTTAGATCAACTCCGTGACTCTCGGTATCTGAGTTCGCTGGACATCAAGTCAGCATACTGGCAAGTGCCCATGGCTAAGGATTCACGTGAATATACTGCTTTTTCAGTCCCTGGCGGACTATACCAATTTAAAAGGATGCCGTTTGGTCTCACCAATGCTCCCGCCACATTCCAACGTTTAATCGATAGAGTTCTTGGCGCCGATTTACAGCCTTTTGTATTTGTATACTTAGACGACATAATTGTTGCTACTCCGGATTTTCAAACTCACATCGATGCACTGGAAAAGGTGTTTTCTCGACTGATAGATGCTGGACTCGTCGTGAGTAGAGAGAAATGCCAATTTTGTCGAACCCAACTGAAATACTTAGGCTATGTGGTGGACCAAGATGGACTACGTGTCGACTCGGATAAGGTCGCAGCTATACTAAATGTACAACCACCGACTAACGTCACTGAAATACGTCGCTTCATCGGAATGGCCTCGTGGTACCGGAGATTCGTAAAAAATTTCTCTACGATAATAACGCCCCTTACTCGTCTGACAAAGAAGAACGTGAAATGGGAATGGACGACAGAATGTGAAGCTTCCTTCCAAAAAATTAAAGAGTCTTTAGTAACTGCCCCTTTGTTAACTTGTCCGGACTTCAATAGACCGTTTATTCTGCAAACCGACGCCTCAGCGTACGGCATAGGAGCCGTCCTAACACAAATGTTTGATGATGGAGAACATGTGATTTGCTTTCTGTCCCGATCTCTCACTAGACAAGAGCGCAACTATTCCACCACGGAAAGAGAGTGTCTAAGCGTGATTTTCGCCATCGAGAAACTCCGACACTACCTTGAAGGGACACGATTTACCGTTATTACCGACCACTACTCTCTGCTATGGTTGAAGCGTATGAAGGATCCGACTGGGAGGCTTGCTCGCTGGGCTGTGCGACTACAACCGTTTGATTACGACCTCGTGCACCGTAAAGGCAAAGAACACGTTGTGCCTGATTTTCTTTCTCGGTCTGTGCCGGCGATGGTGGACGCCTTAGAGCCGATATCGTCAACCAATTTTAGCACCACTACCGATCCATGGTACCAGAAAATGCGCCACAATATTGAACGCCAACCACAACGGTATCCAACGTGGCGAGTTGAAAATGATGTACTGTACAAACAAATCAAGATTCGATCTCCCGAATTCGAACGTTCGAACGACAATTGGAAAATTGTTGTGCCTAAGGAACATCGCAAAATCGTTTTAAAACGCTGTCACAGCGATCCTGTAGCTGGACATGTTGGCATGTTCAAGACCTACTGGAAAATGCATGCTTCCTTCTATTGGCCGAAGATGAGACACGACATCTATCGTTTCGTGAAAACATGTAGGATATGTGCTACGACAAAACCAGAACAACAATCTCCTGCTGGATTGATGGGCTCTCGACCTATTGCTTCTAGACCATGGCAAATTATCTCTTTGGACTTTATGGGACCGTTACCCCGGACCGCTCGCGGATATACTCAAATTCTCGCTGTCACGGATACCTTCAGCAAGTACATTGTCACGTTTCCTATCCGGAGTGCAACTGCACAAACGTTAGCAAAGAATATTGAAGAAGGAATATTTCTTACTTACGGCGTACCTGAAACCATCATTTGTGATAATGGTGTCCAGATGAAGAGCAAAACCTTTACGGACCTTTGCCGTCAATATCGTGTCAAAATTTCCTTTACACCACGCTACTATCCTCGTGCCAATCCTACCGAAAGAAGTAACCGTGTGATCAAAACTATGCTTTCCGCCTATGTCAAGGATAATCATCGCGCCTGGGATAAATATTTACCTGCTGTTACTTGTGCCATACGTTCCGCACGCCATGAAGTCATTGGTTATACCCCCTATTTTGTTAACTTTGGTAAAGAGTATATTGGATCTGGTGACCATTATAGAATACGACCTCCGCAAGATGATGTTGAGCTCCCTACGGAAATACAACAACGTACCGCTGGTTATCGAACTATGTTTGCAACTATTCAGAATCGACTACTTCGGGCTTCCGAACGAGTTAGACATCGTTATAATCTAAGACGACGACCTGTACACTTTGATATAGGACAATTAGTGTACCGCCGAAACAAAGTTTTATCTGATGCTCTCAATTATTTTACGGCAAAACTGGCGCCGAAATACGTTGGGCCATATCGAATTCGACGTAAACCAGGTCAGTGGACCTACGAATTGGAAACTTGTGAAGGAGAGGCCGCTGGAACCTGGCATGTTCAAGATCTTAAGTTGGCCGACGATTTCGCCGACGCTGAGTAATTTTTTTTTGTGTGTTGTTTTGTCTCGCTGTATGTAGTCCTTTTGTAATGAAGAATTATGCTGAATATTTATTCTTTCGTTGTTGTGTGTTATTGCGTTTTGTTTACGGCCCCACTTATTTTTACAAGCCGTGCGGGGGCCGGCGAAGAATAGTCCCGCGGTACGTTCCGCCGATCGTAGAAGTCGATCAAGTGAACACACACACACTACAGTACATTTTCCCTTCACTATCACACTTACACGACACCACTATATACACTCCAGTTGGATTTAAAGATTCGATTGTGACTAACCCGATTTCGACAATTTTTTTTTGTGGTAAATTTCGATTGTGACTAACCCGATTTCGACAATTTTTTTTTCTTCTCCCGAAAGTGACTTAGACTTTTCTATAATTTCTTTAAATGCCCTGCGGTAAAGGGGTGTACAAGAATTCTCCCGCGGTTTGATCTTACCGGCCGTAAGAGGCGGCCATTGCGTAGATCGTTGACAATTATTCTGATAGTTACCGTTCTTTTCTCTGTCGATCGACGTTGCGTAGTAATCATTGCTCTGAATTTGAGCGCTTGTTGCTTATGGATTTGGATGAATTCCGTTACTGCTTCGCA
Organism: Xanthostigma xanthostigma; assembly: GCA_963575645.1. Lineage (NCBI taxonomy): Eukaryota > Metazoa > Arthropoda > Insecta > Raphidioptera > Raphidiidae > Xanthostigma > Xanthostigma xanthostigma. The sequence goes on along the minus strand of OY754468.1, from coordinate 31,657,158 downwards.
GGATTTGCCTAAGCTCTAGTGTGGCGTTAGGAGATGTCAACTTTTGTGTTTTGTTTTGTTTGGTGGATGTGATTGGAGAAACACAATATAATATTGGATTTGAAGTTTTCTTCCAACTCACCCATCTGTTTGTGTTGTAATAAAGTGATCGAAGTACCTATAGTGTCTTTGAAGTTTATTGGCACCTCCACTCTGATTATTCAGGATTTGGCTTTACTCGAGTCTGAGTAGTGTGCTATATCAGCGTTAGGTCCAGTGAAACTGTTCTTGGTATTCTACAGAATTTCCCGATTTTGACAAATACCCGGCTTAGAGATTATTTTTTTTTGAGCGTTCGTATGCTCTTGATTTTAGGAGTTGAATGTTCTTGTATTTAATTATGTTTTCTTTCCTTGTCCACTTATATATAGTGTCTTACGTCTTATGTTGTGTTGAAACGAGTGTGCTTACAATCTTTGATATCCAAACCCGTCTCTATATCCTGGAGACCGTTAAGCATACTATTGTATTTTTTTTTTTTTTTTCTCTCTTTTTTTCTTGAGTCTTGTTCTGAACCCATAACCATGAACATGGAGATTGGCAACTTCTGTATGTCACGAACTCCTGGTTATTGTGATGGAGATAGTCGAACTTTCTCTTTTCCTTGAAGAAATTTTCTTTTGTGTGTTGTTTCTTGTTCTGAACCCAGAACCATAATCCTGGAGACTGGCAACTTTTGTATGTCACGAACTCCTGGTTATTGTAATGGAGATAGTCGAACTTTCTCTTTTCTTTTGAAGAATTTTCCCTTTCTTGAGTGTTGTTTGATTAGGGGTGATGATTCCCTCTAACGTTATTCGTTGTGTTTATGAGCTCTGTTGGAGCAGATATTTTGATTTTGTGAGAATTCTGGAATGTGAGTTCTGTTTAGTTAGATTGGTTTCAGACGGTATCAGTCGTCAGAAAACTCAGGGAGTTTTCTGCCTGACGGGGTAAGGGGGGAGTTGTTACGGTTAAATTTTGAAATTTTGTCGTATTGTAACATTGTTTCCTTGAGGGTAGGCAACCTATCATTCAGTATAGTAATTTCGCTGCATTCGTGTAGATACTCTTCTTTTGGGAAGTAGGTTGTATATTTTGCCAATAGATGAGGCTACCAGTAAGGTATTCCGCTATAGAATGACGCTGTCAATGTTCTGTTCGACTTGGATCTTATTGCGACGGATTTCTAAAATGGCTTTCGGTGATGATACATGACTGAAAGTACATCCTGGAACATCTGCCCGAAAATTTGAATTTTATAGCCTGAAGTGATTGTTTATTATTGTCTGCAAGATAATGAATGTTTTTCCGACTGGATTTTTCGATTTTCCTACTGGTAAGATCTTTTGCCTTGCATAAAAATTTTCTGACCACGTGTGACTTTTGTCAATCTGTTTTTTCCTGATGATTATACGGAAATATTGTAGGTTCCTAGTCGAAGGAACACCACGCATTATGGTATGAAATAGCGATGATGTAGTTCGTCGAATGAAAATCATTTGGAAATGTAACCTGTATGGTGACGAAATAGGACCTGGTTCTTATTTGCTGTCTTATGGATCTACCGGCTCTGGGATTCATCACATCAACTGAATTTCCAGTCTGACGTTCATCTGAAAGATCTACTCAGCTTGGTAAAAGTATTCGAAGCCAACAAGTAGTGAGTTGTTCCATTTAGCTTTTGTGTGTGTGCAAATCTCATTGTCACTGAAGACTACATATTGAAATTTCGTTCTCGTGCGTTTGACTTTTCTACGGGTATCAATCGAAGCCCTAATTCATTGTCGAATAGATCTTCGTTCATCGGAGCCTTGTTTGTGTTCCGATAGTCCATCCGACAAACGTAATGTTTCTTCGAACGCATCGATGAGCATCATTAATTAAATATTAGCTCAATATAGTAAAAAAACTATGCCACTGTTACTTAATTGAATAGCTTATTCATGAATTTTTGCAACAAAAAAAAATAAGTCATACGTAGAATTTGTACAGGACTGTATTAAGTAGATGTAAATTTTGGCTTCACCGTTTCATGTATTGACGACCTATCGAGTAAGAATTTGAGTTATCTGTGCTAAATTATATTCATAAAAAAAAAAATGTTAGATTTGTGCTTCCCACAATAATTTTTTTTTCTCAATAAAAATTCATAGGGTACGTTGCCCAATTGCCTGAATGGTCGACGATAAGATTAATTAAGTTATTTATGCCTCCGATTAAGTATTGTACCTCCGATTAAGTATTTGTACCTCCGATGCTCCGTTTGTGCTTAGAAAACTGAATGCCGATGGCCGGTGTGATTTATATTTGACTGAGCAACATTTCATTAGAGTCGTTTTGAAATTTAGTTCTTTTGTTATGCTACAAACTTTGTAACTTCACTTCACTGTCGCCCTGTGGGGTTGGGGCTACAACCATTTACCTTAGAGAATACCCCCACCGTTGCTCTTGACGGACCGTAAAAGGCGGTTGCCAAATAGCATTACACTTCGTGTTTGAAGTTCTTTATTTTGTTTGCCAAACGAAGTGTAGAAAGTTCATTTAGTTATGAATATTAATTTTTTTTTTTACTATTAATCTTTTTTTTGAACAGCCTGTAATTTGCTAGTCAAGCTGTTGTCTGCTTGAACCCAACTTTAAATTTATTATGTTGCTCGGCATCGTTACGCCTGCCATTGACGTATGTATGTATATAATGTTTTGGAACCTCTGGTTCAAGTATTAAGAAATGTTGTACATAGCCTGGTACCACGCTATTTTGTTGTCTAGTTAATTATGAACTATACACGTTAATTTCTTTCTATTTAAGTATGTAATTTTTTTTTGAAGTGTTCAGATATGACCAATTTTTCATGTAACTGATTTAGGTACGCTGGAAGAAGGTTTGTTACAGTAACCAAGTCTTTTGTTGAATTATTATGTAAATTATTCTGACGTTATGGTTCGGTCAATGTAATTGCGGATCTTTTGAGTACGGTGTTTTGTATTTTAGAACCTTTATTTTTTTTTCTGTGTGCTTTACACTGGGGGAAAAACGTCGAGTTACGGATTTAAATAACCTCGCAGTGTTCTGCAATTTTGGGTACTTGTTTTGTGCGTTATGCTGGGGGAAAAACGTCTAAGTACGGATTTAAATAACCTCGCAGTGTTTTGCAATTTTGGGTACCTGTTTTGAGCGATTCGCTGGGGAACGTCTTAGACGGATTTAAATAGCCTCAGACATCGTCTCGCGTTTTGTTGTATGATTTTGTGATATTGATATTATTGTGGAAATTCTGAAGTTTTAAATTTATGATTCAGGTTTCTTTTCTTTGGTCGTGTACGGACGACAATAAATTTTTGGGGGTTACTGTTTCAACACCAGCTTCTACCAACGTTTTCCTACATTTACGTATGTAACTAATGTATGGTAATTTTTTTTTTGTGGGTGTCCTTCAGACACATATAATGTATAATTGTATATCGTTTGTTCATGGCAATTCATTGAGGTAATTGGCCACAAATTTTGTTGCAACCTAGTTTGTTTATATTTTGATTTATTCGTACAAGTGATGGCAATACGGTTATGAGTATTTTTCTTTTCTTTCGAGTTTAATAAATTGTAGTTGACGATATCGTGAAAAGCCCTGTGGCTTCAATATTTTGCTTAAAGTATATTGTAGGTCCATCGATTCTTATCGACGGCCACCGTTTGAATTATTTTTAATCGAGTACGTATCGACAGTTCCGAATTGTTTCAGTTCAAAATTTTGTTTAGTAGGGCGGTTATTTCGCTGATAGGTGTTACTTTTGTTGCCGGTGAACTTTGAGAATTTTCGCTCTTTATTCTGTTATATATATATTTTTTTTTTTTGTGGTTTTGGCTGACCAATCGACAAGACTCCGGACAGTAGTTCCTTTAAAAGATAATTTCCTGATTCCTTAACTTGTATATAAAATAAAGAATGTAACTGCGTCCAGTACAAATTAACATATAACAATCTCTCTGCTTGTCACAGTAACACTTAACATTCTATCCAACTTTCCTTACTAAAATAAATAACAGTCGATATCCCGTAGTAAGAATATCGACCTAAGACTTTGACCTTGGACTTCAAAATTTTGATGTGGTTTATCTTTTTTTTTGTGTTTACTATCGCTTCTATATTTTGGAATTTCTTGTTTAACAAAATTATATTCTTTAAATTTTAGTTCTATTTATTTGGCGCTCACCGGGTTAACAGAAGTAACACTTTGTTTGTTTGACTTAATTGTGGTATTTTAGATTCATTGCGTCTCTGATTCATTTTAGTGCATTTCGTTCGGAACCGTCTTACGACTCTTTCGGTCATTTTTAGCTTACTGTTCAATTCAAGTGCCGGTTTCTCATTTGAGTTTAAATTTACCGATAATGCCATTACCTGTCGCGAATTGAGATTATTTAATTCAGTACAAATTCTTTCGCGGTATATTTTTTTTTTTTAATTTAACTAAACAACTACCGATCTGCGAATATTTTTTTTTTATTATATAGATTTTCTTGCATTTTGTCTGTGAGACAGCCTTGTGACTTATTTTTGTATTCAGGATTTAAAAGATTTTATTATACGAATAATTGTGAAGGCGCCGTGCGCCGACTGTAACGACTAGGTCGTGTACTTGTTTTCTTTTGATTTTTAATATATATGTATATGTTTGATGAATTGTGGTTATAATTGCTTTTCTTTGGTCCATCCCCTCATTGCCTGAGTCGAAAGTCAGCGACCCTTTCCGGCAGTACCAATATCTGACTTTGGCGCCTAACTAAAATATTTATCACTATTTTGTGGGACTCTCCCACCTCTCGTATACCTGCGTACAGCTGGAGGTATTGTGGGCCACCAAAGGAATTCCGGTAAGTTCTTCCCTTCTAGTTTTTTTTTTCTGGTATATTATTGCGTGGTCATTTAACGCCCCACCCCTAACTACCGACTGAAGGCCGAAGCATCCCTTTTGTCACGCGCTGTCAGTGTGACGGCGTGGCAAGTTGTATTGGAAACTTTTTTCAGCATCAAATGACTGATTCATTCCCTCGCAATTAGGAAGAATTTCACCAAAAGCCATTTTCCCATGCATATGGAGCGGGGTCCTTTAATTCAAATCTAAAATGAATTGAATATAAATAAACCGGACATATTTATTTCATTAACACAGTTTCAAACTTTATACATTCCTAAAAAAATAAAATACAGTACAATCGCGATAATATGAATACGCACTCTTATGAACGACTCAGTAATATGAACATAATATTTTTTCCAATGACCACTCTGTAGTATGAACAGCGTATAATTTCGATGATATGAACAAGAGCAAACTCGTTAGAGTCTGTTTGTTTTTTATCAGAAAACGCCCTTTATAGTCCTCTAGTCTATACTCAGGAATTTTTTCAATTTTTTCGTAGTAGTGTAACAATATAAAAAAAACTAATTTTCTTTCTTTAAACAAACGTTGGCTTTTTGTTTAAACGCAAAGCCATAGAAAGAAAATAAGTTTTTTTTTTCATATTGTTCCACCACTTCGAAAAAATTCCTGGGTATAGAGGAGTATGAAAGGTATTTTCTGACAAAATTTGGTGAGTGACTGTAACGATTCCGGCCCTGTCGTCGGAATCAATTTGCAACTCTAGGTTTGAACGCGTGAACGCAGGTGATAAGACGGCAGTTGATTTTTAGCATGATTCTGTGTAACATTAAAATATTGTGTTTTTGATATTTTTCTAATAAAAATATAGTTTTTTGTGGTAATTGAGCTCACGATAAATTTGTAAGTACCGTGAGAGTTTACTTCGTATCATCAGTGAGCTGGTGGGGCGGTCACGAGCAGATTTTGGGTGAGTTCGTTCCATATTTTCATCAAAATAATCATTTTAAGTATATATTTTTTATATTGGGTATTTTTATATGTGTAATTGTCATACGGGGGATTTCTAAACTGCGCAGTTAGTTGTAGTTAATAAAAAATTAGTTGTTAGGCGAATTTAATAAGTCATAATATTGTACTTTTTGTGTTTTACGTGTATAAATTGAGTCACAGGCCCGAAGAGGGGTTTGTTCTGTTCCCCTGAAATCGACGAAAAACAGTGACCTACCGCATAAAGGGTCAATATTACAATCATCACTATATAGAATCCGTTGCATTTGGCGCCCGAACAGGGACCCTGTGACTTCGTTCATTGGTATTTCCACGTGTGTTACTTTTTTTTTTTTCTTCAATTAGATTAAAATAATATTTTCTGTACATAAAATGCCGGTTGATCATTCACCGCCTAGAACACAGGGTCGGGGTGAGGAAAGACCGTCGTCAGCGGATGGGTCCGCGTCTAGTTATACCAGGTCGGGAAGAATATTTCGCCGTCATAATTTGTCCAATAACCAACCAGTATTTCAAAACAGGCCCGTATTAAGACACGATTTAAACATGTCGTGTCCTTTCCCACAGGGTATTCAAAATGATTTTGATTATCGCCGCGACCAGATAGAGCGTAACGTTCATTTTAATGGACCTCAACTGCCAATAGCGGGCAACAATATGCCAGAAGGTCAACACTTTGTGAACTCAGTACCGGTTTCAAATAGGAATGATCAAAATATTCCATCTTCACGTAGTAACCATGCGCATATTGTCACTGAACAAGTAGCTGGTACAGCTGGTCCGAGCTATAACGCCATACCATTTGCAGGGCAGGTTCTTCCCTGGATTCAAGCCGATATTACTCCATACCCTAATTTTTCAGGCAAAGTAGGAGAGAATCCTATGGATTTTATTTCAAAATTAGAAAAATGTTTCGCGCAACGCGGTACCCCAACACACTATAAACTTGAAAAGTTCTGCGAAGTGTTAACCGATAGAGCTCAGCTTTGGTGTCGTATGATGGTTAATAGGTGCGCGAATTATGATCAAATAAAACTTGAATTTATTCGACAGTTCTGGGGTCCTGAAGTACAACGCGAAATTAAACTTGAAATTGTATCTGGGCAATACAAAGCATCGTCCGACGTGTCTATGTCAGATTATCTGTTACAAATGTATGATAAATCACAACAGCTCCAACCACCCATGGGGGAGTCAGATTTTTTGTCAGATATACTATTTCACTTTTCACCACATATTGCTCGCGATATCACTTCAGCTCATTGCCGAACGGTACTTGATCTATATTCCCTACTCCAAACTTTCGAAAGAATTGACCATCGTAGAAATAGTCATTTCCAACGCTACGCGGTTCCCAGTAATTCTCAATCACCTATTCATTTTAAGCGCAATAAAGCCAGCTTAGATGCGGTCACTCAGAATACGAGAGAAAATCGTAACTTAAATGCTAATCTCGTAGAATTAGACGAACAAGCCGAATTTACAGCTAATTCGAATTCGGAAAACTAATTGAGGGGCCACCGAAGTGTCCGCGGTGGCGAGATTCCGACTTTGAGGACACAGATTACCACGTTCATTCCGTTTTTCCGAACAGAGATCTAGTTCGCGTTGCCGAAAGTTTTCTTTTTCACGAGAAAAATCGTTTTGGGCGTTATAATCTGCCATATATTGTAATAAATATTGGAGAATTTAGCAAAAACGCGCTACTTGATACGGGTTCTGAAATTTCCTGTATGTCTGCGAATTTCTGGTCATCTATTCCAAATAAAAATAAATATCCGACTTTGTCTACATCGCGAACAAGAATTGTTGGGGCTACTCAAATACGTAGTAAGCCGATTAAAGAGTGTGTTCGCGTGACTTTCGAACTTGACGGCAAAATGTTTAATAGTATGTTATTTGTTGTACCAAATTTAAGTTGCGATGTGCTTTTGGGAATTGACTGGGTGGTGCAGAATCGATTAACTTTAGTCAACGCCAAAGTATATTTTCACAATGAAACGGGGTCTGTCGATCATGAAACACTTATTCACATGGTGGGCAATAAAAATACTTTGACATCTGACGACGTTGAGGGTGACAACTCAATAGTCGATGAGGAGAATTATTTAAGTGCAAATATTAATATTTCACATGAAAGAGCGAATATCGTGCTAGGTTCCGAACGATCGTGTAAAATACAGCCTCGTGAAACTAGCCTGGCTTGCTTGATCCAGTCCAGTACGGTTGAGAATAATGATAGTCATCCCAGGGCTGCGCGAACATCCGATTGTGGTAATACTAATCCTAATCCTTGTATGGAATGGAATGGCAAGTTTGGTCGTTGGTGGATGATCCAGCATATCGTGTATGATATATCGGACCCACCAAGGCTAAATTTACAGAGTTGCGACGACACAAATGCGCTTTCTACTACCCTTGCTCACCGCATTGGTCATTCAGTGACGAGGACGGGGGTTAGTATAGATAGCCGTAAGATAGTGTCCGATGCACGACAAAATATTTGTCACGGGTCTGCGAGATACAGACTCCGTCTCCTATTCAAACTTCAGAATTTGGATCACCTCCTGAGCTCTCCTTTTTACTGGGCGCTTTCTTGGGATCCGATTAATCGAGTTTCTCTACCCTTCTGGAGTGGAGTTCGCGATAAAAAAGAAAATGCAAGTGGTGACGATAATATGAAGCTGGCGCCATATCAGTTCTTTCATGATCCTCATTTTATACAAAAACTTTTGGCTCAATCACGGGTTTTTTATGATCGAAATACCACTTGTCAAAATTTAAAAATAAATAAGACTGACCAGTGTACGTCAAAATCTATTCTTCACCGCGTCCAGCCTGATCATCAAGTAAATCGCACTGAGTTAGAATATTCAGTCAGTGATAGCGGTCAAGTTGGAAACTTATCGCGTATCGAAATCAGAAAAACAGTGCAGTCCATCGGTACGCTGTCTGAAGTCGAAAAGGACGAACTTATTGAGCTTCTCTATGTCAATAGAGATATTTTCTCTGAGAAACCTGGGCTTACCGATAAATATGTGCACACTATGGAAATTAACGATCATTCCCCATTTAAGGGTAAAATATACCCCGTACCCTTTGCTTACCGGCAAAAGGTTCGGGAACAGATTAATAAAATGTTGGAGTGGGGTATCATAGAGCGTTCCAATACCTGTTATGTAAATTCTTTAGTTACTGTGTTGAAAAAAGATGGTAATGTAAGAATTTGTTTGGATGCTCGAGAGCTCAATAAGCGCGTGACGGTGGATTATGAAAGAGTTCCTTTGCCTGAAGAAATTCTTCAAAGATACGAGCGCTTAACGCATATTTCGACGATTGACTTGGTGCAATCGTATTGGCAAGTACCTTTAAGACCAGAAGATCGCAAATATACTGGGTTTTTGTTCGACTCTAAAACCTATCATTTTAAAGTTATTCCTTTCGGTCTCAACACGGCTGTAGCCGGTTTTACTCGATGTATGGATCTTGTTCTGGGTCCTGGGGTCGGTTCGTTCACCGTGGCGTATGTAGACGACCTTTTGGTTATTTCTGGTTCATTCGCTGACCATATTAGTCACCTCAAACAAATGTTTCGCAGAATTCGCGAGGCGGGAATGACGTTGAATTTTAAAAAATCTTACTTTTGCCGCAATGAAGTAAAGTTTTTAGGATATATTCTATCTACTCACGGAATATCTCCTGATCCGAAACGAATTGAGGCGGTTCAAAAATTCGTGGTTCCGCGAAACGTGAAACAATTACAATCGTTTCTTGGCTTGTGCAATTTTGACCGACGGTTCTGTCGCGATTACGCAAGTATTACGCAGCCCTTAATGGAGCTTCTTAAAAAAAAGCGTAAGTGGTCTTGGTCTCAAACTGAGCAGCAAGCGTTTGATGCCGTTAAACTCGCTTTTTTGCAGCTTAATCAACTGACTCATCCTATTGCCGATAAACCTTATTTCGTTAATACGGACAGTTCCGATAAAGCAATTGGGGCCGTTTTGTATCAATACAATGACGGTGGTGAGCGTTGTGTTTTAGCTTTTGCCAGTAGGCTATTGCGTCCTGCAGAGTGCAATTATTCCGCAACGGAACGGGAGGCCCTTGCAGTGGTTTGGGCGCTCCAACGTTGGAGAGTTTATTTATTAGGAGTTCCGGTAACGGTGGAAACAGATCACGAAGCCCTTTCTTTCTTAGCTCGTTGTCCCACCTACAATGCTCGTATCTTACGTTGGGTGCTCACTTTGCAGGAGTACCAGCTCTCTATTAAATACATTTCGGGTAAATCTAATCAGGTAGCGGACACCCTATCTAGACCAGTTGACGCGTCCGGTGAGCAAACTAAAATTTCCGGAAAAGAAAATTTGTTTTGGGTAAACAAAATCGTAGAGCGAGCGCTTCAGCTGCCGAAAAACGTGAATAGAAAGTTAAGAAACATTTCTCGATATCAACGCGAGGACGCCCTATTAAGTAACTTTTTCAGCGGATCAGTGTTGAGTAATGACGAGGAAGCTAATTTTTGTGTAAAAAACGGGGTGTTATTTAGTCGACGACAAGGCAATTTACGAATATGTCTCCCAGAATGTCTCCTTAAAGAAGTTATTGTAGCCGTGCATGAAGCGTATGGTCACATAGGTATTAGTAAGACTTTCTCCCTTCTTAACGCGGTGTTTTCGTATCCACTTCTTGCTAAAGAGGTAAGAAACGTTGTGTCCAAATGTATGCTTTGTTTAAAGAGTAAATACCCCAATGCTTACCTCCATGGACCTCTCACGGCCATTATTCCTGACTCTCCGAATGATTTGATTGCCGTTGACATTTTTGGTCCCTTACCTCGTTCAATTGGTGGCGTAACTAACGTTTTGGTTGTTCTAAACGTTTTCACAAAATATGTTAAGCTCTACGCGTTGAAAAAGGCGACAGCGCGAACAGTATTCCGCCGCGTCAAGGATTATTATTTCATACAAGTGTGCAAACCTAAGCGAGTGCTATCAGATCACGGAAGTCAATTTACTTCGCATATTTGGGTTGACGGCCTTAAAAATGAAGGAGTGCAGGTTATATATTCTTCCATACGTCATCCGCAAAGTAACCCTTCCGAGCGAGTAATGCGCGAACTGGGGCGTATCCTTCGGGCTTATGTCTACGAGCGGCACACCACTTGGGCAAAGTGGCTTCCGGTTGCGGAGGTCTGGATGAATCATAATGTTCACGATGCCATCGGCTGCACACCTCATGAGTTACAATTTCGTTCTCGATCTTACAATCCGATTACAGCAATAATACCTGATGTAGGCGGGGAGCAGAATCCTAATGCCTATGACGGTCTGCAAGAGGCTGCCCGTGATAGGATGATTAAGGCAGCTGACAAGAGAAAACGTCGCCATGAGGAACATAATATATACACACGTTTCGGAGTAGGGGAAATGGTGCTTCTTCGTACCAATCCTATATCTTCCGCGGCCGACCGAGAAACGAAAAAACTGGCATTGTTATATAAGGGTCCGTTCAGGATTCGTGCGGTCGTTGCTCCTAATGCTTATCGTTTGGAGGATGTCGAGAGTGGATTGGACATAGGGGTGCACAATATTGCGAACCTTAGGAAAATACCTATTTGATACTGTCTTTGTGTCTAGCGGTTTTCTCGTCTGTTTAGCCGTTCGAACCGCTGGGGGGGTTATTATGTAACGATTCCGGCCCTGTCGTCGGAATCAATTTGCAACTCTAGGTTTGAACGCGTGAACGCAGGTGATAAGACGGCAGTTGATTTTTAGCATGATTCTGTGTAACATTAAAATATTGTGTTTTTGATATTTTTCTAATAAAAATATAGTTTTTTGTGGTAATTGAGCTCACGATAAATTTGTAAGTACCGTGAGAGTTTACTTCGTATCATCAGTGAGCTGGTGGGGCGGTCACGAGCAGATTTTGGGTGAGTTCGTTCCATATTTTCATCAAAATAATCATTTTAAGTATATATTTTTTATATTGGGTATTTTTATATGTGTAATTGTCATACGGGGGATTTCTAAACTGCGCAGTTAGTTGTAGTTAATAAAAAATTAGTTGTTAGGCGAATTTAATAAGTCATAATATTGTACTTTTTGTGTTTTACGTGTATAAATTGAGTCACAGGCCCGAAGAGGGGTTTGTTCTGTTCCCCTGAAATCGACGAAAAACAGTGACCTACCGCATAAAGGGTCAATATTACAATCATCACTATATAGAATCCGTTGCATGACACATTTCAAAAACGTTGTCAAAAGATTATTTTAATTTTGTCTTTTCTTGAAAATTTTAATTTAACCTTGATTACCTTTCGACGGAGTGAATTTATCGAAAAATCATACCTAAAAGACCTTTTTTGTAGAGCGTTCAATTTCCTACAAAAATTTGTATTGCTCATTGGTGTACGTTCATTTATTTTTGAGAAAAAAAATAAATGTAAAAAGTGAACAAATCCCACGTTATTTAAGTGGGAAATGCATCATGATTTCGGCATGGTTTAATATCAAAACTGTAATCGCTTCTTTTGGTGTGATATCTTTTTTTAGCGCAAAAACTGAAAATTTGGGGGCGAGCGTAAAACAAAACACAACTTGGGAAATAACGGATACCCTAATGTTCTTTGTACATGTTTCTTGCAAACCTCGATAATATAAACATCCGCTATTAAGAACTCCTCCTGATTTTTTGTGTTCACGTTACCGAGATTGTACTGTAATAAAAAAAATTGTATACTTTATAAATGTTTTTAGAATTGATATTTTTGCCTACCTTGAATAAATAGCCGCATCATAATTACTTTCTTGTCAATCAAAATTTCGAAAATCACTCGCACTAAATAAATACTATTGCGTATTTATCGAACGGTAAACATTCATCAGCCATAAAATTTTCGACGAACTGTACATAAGTGTCAACAGCAACTGGAACGTCTAGATTTGTCGCGCATGCTTTTATCATAAATATTTTATCACACCGTTGTCTGAAGTCTAAACTGCTCTGCAGTGATGTAATCCGAGACAGTTTAAAAATACCTCTCTACATAATAATAATAAATATTATATGCACATCAACAATGTAGGTAAACTTATCAAATTGTGACACATATTCCTCAGAATTTCGTATCTGCATTCGAGTTGTGTATATTAGGTTACAGTATCTGGTGTTTTGTTAAATTACCATATTGAAATTTTTATTTGATTCGAAATATCTACTCGCTTTATATTATTTACGTTCGTATCAATTATATTATAACCGTTATCGCCGTAGTCAAATTTCATTTCGCTTATCTGGGGCAGGGTTGCCAACGGTGGTGTTACAAAATATTCACAAACGTTGTCAACATTCTTATTACACGCTTTATATTAACTTCACTTGTAAGTTTGTATGTATGTATGTATGTATGTATGTTTGTTTGTAACCTTCCTTTGGACTACAGCAAGTGGTTTATTACTGTAGTATAATATGCCAGCACTATAACTACAGCGGCTAGCCGTGCGGTCTAAGGCAAGGATCTTATGTCATTAAACCGAAATAAGTCTTATGACGTCGTTTTTATCAGTTTAAACGCAAAAAAATACATTCCATTATTCTAATACGCTATATATAAGCTACCTACAACTACATAATATGTAAATATATTTAATGGTCATAATAATAATAATAATAATAATACAATACGTATTATGTTTAAGTTATGTTAATATTACTAAAAATGCACACTGGATAAAACTCGTGTACCTATATGTGACGTGAATTTCGTACTGCAGCCGAACATTGAAGGACCGCTGAATACTAAACACAAGTAATATGGCGTACTAATTGACAATTCACGTTATCTCTCATTTTTGTCGCAGCAATAACTTATATTTGTAGCTATGCTTCTTAACGCAGGCTATGAACACAGAAGGTAAACTCAAGCTACAGATGGGTATTTACATTGGAAAAAACGAGCTAGCAAATCGCTACGTCATTATTAGTTTTTGACTATACAGGGTGAGTTTTAAGTTTTACAGCGTGTAAAAATCAAATAGACGAGCATATTTTTCAAATAGTTTTTTTATCAAAACTCAAAAATAAGAGAGAAACAGCCTTTCGAAGTTTAAATAAATTTTAATAAATTTTCTTTAATTTTGAGGTCGGTCCTGGGGTTATATTATGTCACTATGGAAATAAGTTGTTATTATCAAGTATGTGTATTGTTCTGTTTTTGAGAGAATTGTGTGTGCCTCAATTATTTTTGATAATAACATATTTCCATAGTGACATAATATAACCCCAGGACCGACCTCAAAATTAAAGAAAATTTAATAAAATTTATTTAAACTTCGAAAGGCTGTTTCTCTCTTATTTTTGAGTTTTGATAAAAAAAAAACTATTTGAAATATTTGCTCGTCTATTTGATTTTTAAACGCTGTAAAAAAAAGCATCAACTTAAAACTCACCCTGTATAATATCTATACTAATATTATAAAGAGATAATGCGAATTTTGTGAGTTTGTGTGTATGCGGAGGGTAATCTCCGAAATTACTCATCCGATTACAATTTTCTTTCACCAATATTTAGAATGGACCTTCAGGATGAACATAGGCTATTATCGCGTTAAAATAAAATCGCTTTACGTGGAGACCAATAATTTTGCAACGTAAGTCAACGAGTAGCAATCTACAAATTCGGGCGAGGGATCCGTAGGTACAGTAGAACGCCGATTATCCGAATTAATTGGGACCGGGGTCGATTCGGATAATCGAAAATTCGGATAATCGGACATAGATTGGTAATAAAGAAAAACGAATAAAACGAATAGAATAAACTTTATAAAGTTAAATATATCTGGACTCCAGCGAGTTCCAACTTCGACGTGTGCTGATACCATTGTAGCGTCTACACGGCAATTGTCACTCGCATTTTTGTATTCTTGCGTCCCCACAAAACTTGTTTTTATTGAAAAATTACTTGGTTTTTATTTTTTATATTACGCTTAGGACCGATTCGGATAATCGGCGTTCGGATAATCAACGTTCTACTGTACTAATATTTCGTAAACATTAACTTTGTCACGTAATAACGCTATATGGAATCAGATGATTTTCGGATTTTTTTTTCTTTACTTGTGCTATAAGAGATTGCTTCTTGCATGATTCTAGGTCAACGGGAAGTACCCTACAGGTTTTGATTCCCTTGCGAGTGTATCAAAATTATGCGGCATAAACGGCCGTATCTTTTGATGGCGTTGAGTAAGAAGTTTGATTTTCTCACAGTTCCAAGGGATTGCAGACCCAAATATTTGTTATTAATTTCAACTTGATACCTCCACGCGGTCCTGAGAAAAAGGGTCTTGACAGACAGACAAACGGACAGACGAACAACGAAGTGATCCCATAAGGGTTTCTTGTTTCCTCTTAAGAGTATTCGTCCCTGCAAACACCCCCTGCACCCTTCATCTCAAATCTTTTCCCCTCGCCTAAAAACGGTTCGCGCTCTCCCGACGCTATTTTTAAAGCTAGAGGGTTCTAGTAAACGCCAAATGAAAGACAAAGAATCAGACTACAGATCCTTCAGGCGAATTTTTTGAAAAAAAATCCTGAAAAAACTTACAACCTTTTGAAAAAAATAATAAGTTACGTAATATTTCACACGTAGGCGAAACTGTTTTTCAAAAAATTCGCCTGAAGGATCTGTAGTCTGATTCTTTGTCTTTCATTTGGCGTTTACTAGAACCCTCTAGCTTTAAAAATAGCGTCGGGAGAGCGCGAACCGTTTTTAGGCGAGGGGAAAAGATTTGAGATGAAGGGTGCAGGGGCTGTTTGCAGGGACGAATACTCTTAAGGTACGGTACCGTAAAAATTAATAAATAAAAAACTGCATTAACACCAAACAAAATTAATGGACGCCCCCCCAACCTTTCTAACAGCACTTTCTGCAACCCAGTATTAATTATTATAGACGCGTTATACAGATTTCTTGAACACGTTCACATTGGCGTCCGAAGGTGCGAATCTATAGTCCTCCACCAAAAAATGTCGTTCCGCCGCCAATGTACATTGTACATTCGTCCATTTTCACCATTCTCACTGGAAATGTGAAACAACTGTGTCGGAAATAATAAACTCTTCGATTCTATTCGAACAGTCTGTATGTATAATGCTTAATACTTTTGCCTACAGGAAATAACGTAATTAAGTTGAAAAAAATAAAATAAATATACAGCAAACGTATGTAAAACACACATAATGTAGCGGATATAATATACTTATTTATAATATGTATGAATTTACTGTAAGTGCGACGCAAGTACTGTGGAACGTAACGAATTTCTATCCAAAAAGAGACAAATGAAAACACAAGAGTGAAGTTGCCGTTTCTCTGCATGTAGGCAGCCGTTTTCGTCCGGCTTTCCGAGCTCCTGATTGGATCTTTTTTCTATCGTGAAGTTGCTTGCGAGTCAATAGCCGCATATTTTAGCACCATATCTTACAAGCAATTAGCTTACATGCAGAGTATTAATGACTATAGAGACCCTTGAGCACTTGAGCGTGTGAGGCCCCTTGCAAGGAATTTTTTTGTGGGTTATAGACGCTCGACATTGTCTATTCGTTGTTGTGAATTCTGGCGCTGCCAATTACTCGCCTGACCAACAGTTATCGCATATCGACCAAACTAAACTATCTTTAATCGGCCGATTTAACAGTTGCCGATATAACGTTTAGGTAACTAAGCAGTCGACCAACTAAAACTAAAAAGTGCTTGTCTGGCACTGACAAAATACTGTTTAGTCGCCCGATTGCTTAGTTGTGTTCTGTTCAGAGACAATAAACGTCCACTTTTGTTATCGTTCTAACTATCACTGCGCGCGCACCAAACACATCTACAAGACAAGCTTGAAAAGACGTCTCGTGTGAAGCGAACACATAAGAGCAATCAAAAAAACTAGTATTCGAATCTAGCAGCAGATCCGCTTCGTGTGCAGCGGGTTTAAATGTATACCTGTTACGTAACGCCGGTCTTACATTGGCTCGATTATAAGACATGGTATGAAATCGCTTTTTCACTAATGAACAATTTAAATGAGCCTATATTTAATACAGCGGTCGCAGTGTGTTATACAGTACAAACAAAAACAAAACACTGCATAAAGCCCAACATACCTCCTTCTTAAAGATTCACAAAAAGAAAAAAAAGAAACGTAACAAAAATATTAAAATTATTTATATCCAAACAGCTTTCAAAGATTGCATTTCTGTACAATGCATCAGATCTTTGTCTCGTCTTTTTACTTTTATAAGCGGCCTTGTGCTGCAATGTAAAATAAATTTAAATATTGTTTCAGCCACAAGTAACAACACATTTCATATAAGTTCAAACAAATTTTCTATAATTTTTGAAGTGAAACTTTTTTAGGCGCGGCAGGATCAGACGTAACATGAAACGCGTCCCCTTCTCCGGCTTCAATCGGCAGTTGAAAGGAAAGAGAATCGTTTCTACTGTCTCCGTCAAAGCGTCATACACATGCGCACTTGGTACTGTGTTTCTCTGGACAACGTAACAAATTCTAAATAATAATTTCCTAATCCTGAAATAATTAAATCGTCAACAAATGCTAGAAACTAAGAAGTTCCGCTTCTAAAGCGCAATTTTTTACAATTACAGACCGTACAGAAGATCGTACAATTCACAAAAAACAATTTACAACCAACAACTTTAATTACAGATTTGCAATCGCGAGTGTTAGCTTGGTTGAAGTTTTTTTTTTTTTTCAATGATATTACCTCAATCATTTCGGACAACTGTCTGAATATCGTCTTATTTGAATCAATAACCCATTTTAATAATCGTATCCTGAATTTACGCAATCTTTGTTAGCTGCATATATCCAGTATAATTGCAGATAGATACACAAATCTTTGATTAACGTCTGATTAGAACTCTTCAATAAATAAAATTATCGACCAATTTTTCAGACAATATATTAACAAAAAATGGTTGTCTGTAAAGTCGGTTTACGGACGATAGTTTTACGTGATAACGTATTCCGTAATACATAACCTAAACCTCCCAAAATTTGGTTTCAATCCGCTTATCCTTGGTGTCGGAATGATAAGAAATGTCAAAAGTGACGTTTGCAACTTACAAAGTATTATGTTCTAATAATAATTAGTTATTCCAATACTTAACTTAGCAGGCTTTGCATTTCACAATGTACTAATGTCAAAAAATTGAATTAAACATTAGAAATGCAGCTGTTTTCATGTTAAGACAAGACATACGTTTGCTTCTAATTTCCATGTACGGCAAACAAAGACAACCGACCGCGTCGCGTCATGCATTACACAACATTGCATTTATACAGCTATTTTTCTATATAAATTTGTATAAAATATTTTTCTATATAAATTTGTATAAAAAAACTGTTTAGGCAAATTCTGTTATACGAAATCTATGTAAAATGTTCTCCTCTTTCGTTTAAGACTGGTTTCAAACCGATCTGATTTAAATTGAGCGAGAAATTAGCAAAAAGCACGCACAGGGTCAGGCGGAACGTTACGCGTTAGGAACGTTACGCGTTAGGAACGTTACGTTACACTTTTTCGAACATGCAGCCGGTGTTTTATCAATTTATAATATTGGTGATTCATCAATTTATAAGACGTTATCACGTCAAAAATATAATTAATTCATTAACGTTTCGATCCGGATTTGGACCTTCTTCAGAACTTTAGATCAGTTCTGAAGAAGATCCAAATCCGTATCGAAACGTTAATGTATTAATTATATTTTTTGTTAATATATTGTCTGAAAAATTGGTCGATAATTTTATTTATTGGAGATAGATACACATAATTTGTTGTTATTCTTATTCTTCTGAATTAAAATGATTATTTTAGCTTCGATTACTCCGCCCCCAACAACAATATGATAATGAAATAAAAGTTGGCATAGTACAGAGATAGATTCCGAACTAGATTTTTTACCGACCTTCCGCGGAAACAAATAGATGTTTAAAACTTCTTAGCCAGTTTATCTATACCCTGCGCAGAGGCCCTGGACTATTTTCAGGGTAAAGCAGTATCCCGTTTGACGCCTCTAGTCTAATCAATTCTAATTTTCCAAAAACTAAAAACGGAAAATAAAAATAATTTATAGTTGGTGTCGGTGTCCTTCACCTTCCATTAGCTCCACGCTCTGACGCTGTGTCCAACGATCAAATACATTTTTATAGTGATTTAAACTCAGGCAAAATGAGCGATCAATTATTAAATAGCGGGATAAATATCTCCCCAATTTTATTTGAATTATTTATTATTGAAACAAAATACTACGGACAAGTTAATATAAAATACAGCACAGGATTTGTTTGCGACTATCACTTCCGATAGGCTCAGGTATAGGCTATCGGAGTGTTTATAAACAAACGCACATCGCGAGCGCCAAGGCTACCGCAAACAGAAGACAATCAACTAATCAATCTACAACATCTAACGTTATGCAGGTGTTTCATATACAATTGTAGAGAGCTGTACTTGTTATTTATATTGTACGTAGAAAATATTATAATGTAGTAATTTCCAGTGTACAGTGATGGTGTAGTCATGAGATTAGCCCTAGGCGCTTCGAGCATAATTTAATTACATATTTCTATAATAAAGATGTCTGAATAACGTTGTTCCTGCGGACAAGGACAGTAAACTTTACTTTTGCAGTGGTGACTTAGTCAATCAGAAGAACCTTGTGCTCTTTTGACATGAAGTTTATTATGTTTACTAGATAGATATACATTGAAAACCATTCTTCAACCAAAGATTCGCAAAATCTCTTAGCATCTGAAATTTTCTTTAAATATAAACTAACGGCACGGTCCGGCTTCTCCCAAGTTTGTAGACTGCCATCGTATCGCTTTTTCGTTGACTTAGTTGCAAAATTGGTTTTCACGAAAACCGCTTTTATTTTATTAGCCTGTGTCCACCCTGAAGGTCCATTCCAAAATATTGGTGAAAACTTTTTTGAAATCGGATGAGTAGTGTCGGAGATTACCTCCTACTTATAAACAGTATAATATACTAAATTAATTGGAATAGTAAAAAAAATTTAGATAATGAAACAAATTTCTTTAAAAGTAAATACATCGGAAATGTTCCATATAAAATCAAATAAAAATTCTCTCAACGTCCAAGTAGATACTGAAAATTTAAGTAACTATTATATAATACTAGCGGCCCTGTACGTGCTTCGCTACGTATAAAGTGAAATAATAAAACAATTTAATTGGAACATCTATCTATCTATTTTATTTATTTTAAAATATACATGGACGTATATGTGTGTATGTCGAGCACTCCGGCTGCGCCGTCGTGCCCGGTGCAAAAGAACGAATGGGGAAGGAAGAAAAAAAATTTAGGGGTGGACTACCCATAACATTTAGGGGGATGAAAAATAGATGTTGGCCGATTCTCATAGATACCGGATAAGCACAAAAAATTTCATCAAAATCGGTCAAGCCGTTTCGGAGGAGTATGGCAACGAAAACTGTGACACGAGAATTTTATATATATTATAGAGATTATTAATGATGTTTTTCTTTCTTTTTAGGTACCTACTTACAAATTATTATATCCATGACTACTTATTAAAAAATTTTGCTAAATGACAAAAGGTAAAAACTATTTTTTAACAATTATGAAGTGATCGTGTGCTGGTAGCAAAAAAATATATACATTTCAGAGCATTAACCCAAACTAACAACTTAATAATACGTATAGGTACACCCAGCAATCCAGCTGCGTATAAAATAGTTTGTATTATTAATTTCGACCGATTCCACCATCAGGTTAAAACTAGATAAAATAGTTTTTTTTTCATATTCATTTCAACCTCATGCGTTGAAAAGAGACGAAATGTATAATGTCCAATGTTTTGACTTCAAACGCCATTTGGTGAAAACACAATATTTCGCGTGTGTTTCGCAAATAATTCGTGCGTTTACGCTAAAAGACAAAAGAACGGTTATAAAGACAGATCATAGTACAGTTAAAATCTTATAAACTGAACTGAGGATAATTAGATTATAGCTTGATCTTTATTTAAAAAATTGCTAATTGGACGCCCATAATTACTTACGGTAACTAAAAAAATAGTGGGGTAGAGTCCGGCAAAACATCTTCAAATCCCATTTAAAGGAAGGGGGCTCACTGAAAATTTCACGTCAACATTTGTATTCAGAGAATATTTATACATTATTATAACAGAAAATATTTAAAAATTATAGGGTAAATCTCACAGAAAGGGGAATCCCAACCACATGTTGCCAAATCTCACCAAGGGAGAGGGGGGTCCATATTAAGAAAAAAAGACCCCACGTAATTATTAGACGTCCCCTAAAAACCGTGAAATACGTCAAAGTCAAATAGGTAGTGCACAAAATATATTTGAAATAGAGTTGGGTAGATTCCAATTTTTCGAATCTCACTCGACATTCAAGGATCCAAAGTTCAATTAAAAAAATAAATAAATAGAAAACCGCATTTTTTGCCTAGATTTGCTCAAGATTCTATCGAATAGATAAAACACACTCATTTGTAGACAATAATGAATTTCTCGTGAATCGGGGGAGCAATGGCAGCAGGTATATAGCTACCCAAATTATGATTGTTTTTTTATAAGAAAACGTGCTTTTTCCCTTCTAATAGAATGCAACCACTTCTTTTATTCAACTCATGCGCGCTATTCATGATTTATCATGCCTAAAAACCGAACCCTAAATAGCCATTTACCGACTGGTGACAATTACTTGTCATAACTCAATGAAAATTCCTACTAGCTCGGCCATTGTGGAGTAATGAAAATAAACGTAACTATTTTCTGAGTCGTAACGAAATAGTAGGTAACAACAACTCCGTTGTTACCCATTGAGGCTAAAATTGAGAGGCCGAATGTTTTCGACATGGAGTTTATTCATAACCGGCTAACCTCAAACCAAAACATTGAATCGTGCTGTTTGGTGCTGTTAGTATTGACAGTTTTTTTTATAAAGAAATAAATAGATATTTACAACATCTCATTAATAACAATAAATAAAACATGAATAACGCGCAATTGTTGAATAAAATTATGGGCGTAACTTGTAGGCTAAGTCATGACCTGTCAGCGCGATGAATGACTTAGACTACTAGTTACGCCAATAACTATTTCCATTCCAAATTCTTTGGAAATAAAAAATAATTTTAAACATTGATAAACACAACACATCGGCATTGTCAATGATTTATTATTTTCAATAAACTTATTTTGTACACAGTACTATGAATGGTCCACAAATCGAAGTGGCGCCTCTAGCGGTCAAGTTTGGCAGTGTCCATCCTCATTGTACCCTCTGTTTCCCCCTCTCGTAACCGCGTCTAAGAAAGGGACATACATGCATCGCGTTATCGCCTTCTCTTTCCTGTCAGTTATTAGCATTCCATATCTAAACCTCGCTGAAATATGGAGTTTAGAAAAACTTTTTTTGTTGCAGAAGGTCGTGATAAAGACGCCTGTCCGAACAGCGTACATACACTGTATACGTTCTGTAAGTGTAGTGTTTGCGGTCGACTGTGGCATTATGAGCCTCTTTGACAGTACTCTGTAATTAGTGGACGAAAGATAATAATTGTATTTCATTTAAATGTCCTGAAGGCGGACGATGTATGCGCAAGCGCAACTGTGACACTCAAGCTCGGTTTACATCGTCTAAGTATAGATATCACGACAGTTTTATTACAAGCGTTAATCAACACTTTTTGAATAATTAATATCTAAAATCAACTCACAGATTTACTCTGTGCAATTACTGGAAACTCGCCACAATTTTTTGTAAACTTTATTACAACGTTACTATTAAATTAAACACCGGTCAAGTGTAAGTCAAGTTTGTATGATTAGTGTTTCGAATCGTAATTTTTTTATTTTTAGGGTTCCGTACCTCAAAAGGCTAAAAGGAACCCTTATAGGATCACTTTATTGTCGCTCTGTCTGTCACGATTCTTGGGAATCGAAACCTTTAGGGTACTTCCCATTGATCTAGAAGACATTTGGCAAGAAGCAATGTCTTATGCCGGCACTTCACATGGCTATTTGTATTTGTGTATTTGGCAAACAATTACCAAGTGTGGAGGGTCTATTTGACAAAGTGTTGGCCTTATTTGCCTATTTGAAAAATAAGGCCAATACCAAATACGCGTTACCGTGCGCTTGTCGGTTTTTCGAGGCACATCAAAGGAGTCAAATAGGCAAATATGGCAAATAAACCGTCCCCACAATGGCTATATTCAGAAGCGCACGCACCGTGAACCTGTACGGACGTGCAGTATTTTTGTGTCTGTGAGCGAGAACTGGAACAATTACTATTGAAAATGAATTGGGACAATGAAACAGTGCTAAAATTCCTGGAAATTTGAACCTTGCGTTCTGCTGCCAAATGTTTGTGTGTTTGCTATTTGACTGCCAAGTGTGGATGGTCGTATTTGCCTCTATTTGCATGTTTGTCTTGAACGTCATATATTTTGCCAAATACAACAAACAGCCAATAGCGAATACAAATAGCCATGTGAAGTGCCACCTTTATAGCATAAGTAAAGGAAAAAATCCGAAAACCGTAAACTAGTAGTTACATCACAAAAAAAATGTTTTTAAACCGCAACAACTTGTTACTCACGTCCAGAGTAACAGTTCTAAAACAAAACAAGCGTACGCTATACCGATGCGTTCATACAGCACAATATGAGAACTCTCGCATACAACACGGTACATTCAGATATAGCCACAAGGTACGATACAGTTTCTGGACTCATTGAAATTGCACGGTTAGTTGGCTAACTGACCGCGACGTTTGTCGATGTATGGAGACAAGTTTCCCTACGACTAAGCGGGAAAAATCTTCGAGACTCGATTCCCGTGATGGACGAACTATTTATATATATATTGTTTTTATATATATTGTACTGAACCCTCGGTGCGCGAGTCCGACTAGCACTTGTCCGTTTTTTTTTTTTAATAGGCACCAAAAACTATTTTATGTATAATGCAATGTTGATAGCTTTTTTGCAATATAGACCTCATTATCAATATTCGTGTTGTTTTTCTTTGAGCGATTACAGCAGTTTTTAAGATATTTTTTTAAAGAAATACTGCAGTTTACAGTAAATAATTTATATGTTGAAAATAATAATAGCAAATCATATTTATTTGTGAACCACGTTCTTTTATTAAAGTGGTCCATAAATGTCGATGTAAACCCATCTCTAGCCTTATAATAAGCACAATTTGCTTAACATCTGTTATGTACAATTTTTTCTAAACAATGTGCAAAATTGTTGCTTTATACAACACATGTTGACTTCCGGCAAGATCTGACAAAAACAACGCCACTTGAAAGATTCAACTTCAGCGTCGTATTAATTACATATTTATAGTATTGTGATTTTAATTATCTTTTTGCGAAAAAAAACATACAGTTAAAAAATTCAATAAACATAAAAAATCTTATCTTACATCAAAGAAAACAGATTTCTAATTCACTGTTGAAACAATATCAAATACTTCAGTTTGAAGAACAAAAAACACGCCGTTGCGTTGTGCACTTTGTTGTTAGACCCTGTTGTTGATTTGGGTGGTAGGATGTGGTTGTGGGTGGCGGTATAGTAATTAAACAGCAACACCAAAGTTAATTTTATTTAATGAATTAAATATAGGTGGCTAAAATGAAACTAACTATCGGTGTATATATTTTTTAATTGATTATTGGATGCACTACAAACTTAAATCTTCGACAAAATTAAAAATCTACTTTGTGAAAAAAGCTTGTATAGGTACCAATTGAATATTTATTGGAAAAAAAATATTCAGGAAGTTTAAAATTCAGAAAATCAGTTGAGCGATTAATCAGGCGCACCGAAAGAACAGACAAGACGAATATGTACAAATTGTTTTTTAAATCTATCGAAAATTGGAAATCGAATTTTTTCGCCATTACACGACTCTTCCACTTTTATGATCGTTCGAAAGAAAAAACAGTTTTTTTTCTAAACTGGACTTATACCTACTGTATCTAAAGGCGCAATTACATTAAGCGAGTTCAAAAGCTCCTTGTTGGCGAGTTTACAAGCGGGCGAGTTGGCTAGTGAGATACGGATGATGACACACAAACTTCTCACTCGCTCACTAGCCAACTAGCTAACGAACCACGTATTGTTGTTTTTCTTTCATTTCCGTCGACATTTTGTAGACACTGAAACCAGAAACTACCAAGACGCATCTAGTTCACTAGCAACTAAGATGACACACGGCTAGTTTACTAGCTAACAATCCCAAACGCCAGCGAGTAGCGAGTAAAGTTGACCGGCTTTCAACTTTACTCGCCGATAGTTTACAATCTGCTACTTGGCTAGTAAACTGATTACACTGAGCGAGTTTACTAGCAACTAGCGAATTCGCCAACAAGCAGCTTGTAAACTCACTCAATGCAATTGAGCCTTAATATAATTCAAACTTGTAAACAATTATCGAACTTTTTCAAGTTTTTCTATTCACAGAAATGTGTATTATAAAGTACTGAATTTTATAGTATTTTTTTTTTCTAAAGACCTTATTTGCAGTTAGAGGGGGAGTTAATGGGTCTAGGCATACGGTTCCGGTTCTAGGGGGGCGTCAGAAGCTAATCTATAGGGGCGCCAAATTAATGCTATGCCTCGAGTGCACTTTTTGCAGCGCACTGTCTTGACTTTAGTAGATGATTAGAGAGTTAAATAAATAAATGTTGCTGTTCTTTGTAGCCCGTTTTTCCTAACGTAATTGCAATTCTATGGACAAATGTGAAATTAATTATTGTCGATCAGGTGGCGTGTCCAAATTATTTGAACAGTCTGTAAACACGCAGTAATTGAACTTGTCAAGGATTTTAATGTTCAACTTAGCATGAACAGCAAACCATCAAATTTATGTTAATGTAAATTATCATACAAACATTAATAATAATACAACAATCAAGTGCTATAAGTTACACAATTATTATTGCTTTATTGATGAACAGTTTATTAAATCATTATTTTTTTCATTCTTATATTACTATACCTAAAATGACTCTTGGCAATACACGAGATAAAAACCTTCAGTTTTTCATGAAGTTATACATTTATGGCGCGTTATGAAACAATGATGAGAGTGAATTTTGACGATTTAAGATCAAAATTAACAGGATGAAGTTGCCGACTGTAACGCCCAAATTAACAGGATATTTTTTATTCGTATTAAAATGATACATCACCTGACATCTGTCATACTCACTATTTTACATTTTCGATCGCGGTGCCATCAATTGAA
Organism: Xanthostigma xanthostigma; assembly: GCA_963575645.1. Lineage (NCBI taxonomy): Eukaryota > Metazoa > Arthropoda > Insecta > Raphidioptera > Raphidiidae > Xanthostigma > Xanthostigma xanthostigma. The sequence continues at coordinate 31,630,889 of OY754468.1, read as the reverse complement.
TTTTTGGCAAACGTGCTATAAATAAAATTATTTAACAAAATACTCAAGGCGTATGGTTAAGCGACCAACCACACCATAATAATGCATTACTAACTACGATTACTCATCAATAGATATGATTTAAGTGAAATTTAACACCGGTTCCGATTATGGTTCCTGGTTGCACAATATTAATAATAAGAAGAACAATTGCGTTTAACATCCGTTTCTCGACTTAATGTCATAACAGACGCCATTCGCACCATTACTATTTTCCATCTATCACACTTCCCGTTATTTTCTACATTTTTCAACATCAACTAATTAATAGCAATGGGCGAATGAAGGAATTTTAGGACATTGGTATAAGGTAGGCAAAGAGTTTAACAGGCAATCGGCCGTGGCCTTGAATAAGGAACCATCTCGATATTTATCTGGAATTATTGAGGGAAACCATGGAAAACCTCAACAAGATGGTCGGTACAGGAATTATCGTTTCCAAGCGAGAGGCAGCAGGAAAAAGTCCCAGCCACATCTTCCCCCGCCGGGACTCGAACCTGGTACCTCCTGAATGCGAGTTTAGTGCTCTCACCACTACGCTACAGCGCACGACTGACTGCACAATATTGTTGGTAATAACGTAACGCAAAGTTGAAAAATCGTTCGACGATACCTCTCAATATAAATTCAAAAGTAAGGGGGTCTTTACAGTCCAGAGCTAGGATGTTTTATAAAACGACAGCAACGTGACAAACAAATTCAACGGCGTCGTTGCATACATCTGTCGAGGCAGATCTATTACACAAGAACCTCGATTTACCTATGTATTATTATACAGACGATTTTTGTGGCAACGTTTCTAAGCCAAAACAATATGTTTGGTGGTCCTCATCACACCACTTTTTAAATTACTCGTAAAAATATGGAAGCTCTTTAGATCGGGTATTCACAGTAAGTATAGTTTAAAAACAATTTGAATAATTTTGGAAAGTCCCTTATTTGTTTTATTTTCAAAAACTGCAAAAAATGTGCGAGTAGTGTATTCTTCCGAGTTCTTTTAAATCGAAAAAAATATAATAAAAAAAACAGATTTATTCGCTCCTTATTCCAACATTAAAAATTATTTTTAGATATATCCAAAGTCTAGATTATTCAACGAGTGTACGTCCGAAGGAAACTACTAAATTGTGAATACTAAGATTTCCTGGATTAGCATTCGGCCTCCTGTATCCGGCCACGGGTTGTTGTGGCTCAGTCCCGTTTGCGTGTGTTGCTGTTACGTTCAACAGATGGGAGCCCCCATTGCCCTAAAGTGTTTAGCATAGCGTGTGTTACTTTAACGTCCAACAGATGGTGCCATATTCAACAGATGACGCTCTTATTGTCGTAAAATATTTAGTATAGCGTGTGTTGCTTTAACTTCAAACAGATGGCACAGTATTCGAACGCAACGTTGTGTCAAAATTTTAAAGTAATTGGTAAAGAACTTTCGGAGATTTAAGATTTTGAACAGACGACCATATTTTTATTTATATAGATAGATTATCTAGATAATTATTTCAGAAGATATCAACTGGCATTCGACAAAGTTATTATCCGATTCATTCTTAATAATTTAGAAAATTCTAGATTAAAAACGGATCATTCTGTACAGCGTACGAGACAGTAGAGCAGGTAGGTGGTAGACACGTTATGCGGAGTCACTCGGAGAGATGGTTGTAGGTGAAACTTCAGTTTTGTTCGTATCTGCAGCGGACAGCTGTTCGCGGTGACAGGCAACCGCGAAGCCCTCCATTATTGCTTGCAGGACGACGTCAAATGTACCAGAAACATCGCTTTCTTGTTCCTCTCTTTCGGAAACGGTTCAATCTTTCGAGCACACACAAGTCGACATATTTCAAAATATGTTTAGGTACATAGCTATCATATACAAGGGATGGCCACGGCCTGGCGGATTTAGAAGAGCGCGGAGATATGCCTCCGCGCTCTTCTAAATCGGAATTAGAAATAACGTCTGTTATAATACAGTTTTCAAATCCTTGTAAAAACTTACTGAGTCTCCGATACTCTTAAGAAATACGTAAATATTACAGATGGCAACTACATATAACCTCAAATTTTTTGACAGTTAACCAAGACTGGTAGGATACGTGCTACGTTATTAACATTTCTCATTACAAAAGATTAAAGCAAATGAATGTGGTTCTATAGTTAACGCAAAAAGTGCAATTCTTGAACTTCCCCTTTTTATACTAGATCTAATCAGCAAATAATCTGGATCTTCTTATGAGCTCCAGAGAATTACCTTGTGGAATGATTCCGTTCTTATCTATGTAATCAAAGATGGTTGTCCTTCTGCAGTCTGGAGCCATAGTATAACAATGCTAGAGCTTCACATTTGAACACAATATGGGCGGTTGTTTCATTATTAATTTCGCAAAATCTACATTTAGTGTTGATGCCTGATGTATCCCCAAAACATGTAGGTGTTCCCTCAGAAAAGCGTGGCCCAATCATCTTCCTGAGTGTCCTCAGTAAACCTTGAATGATCTACAATCATTTTCTTCCCATGTGTGTTATCTGAAACCATGTTCTTACCAGAAAGATGTTTTTAGAAGATTCATCTTCTGATAGTCTTTTGGACGTTTCCATAAAAAATCGCACGGCCTGATTCGAATCCAATTGGTTTCGCACAGGCTAGCAAGGATAGTTATAAGTAAATTACATAAAGTTTTCAACAAGCCACAAAAACGTTTCAGTTATTTCCGAGAAAAAAAATGAAAGTGGAATTGTCTAGTTTTTATACTCCACTCCTTGTAGGATGTGTATTTGTAATACACTTCGTTCCAGTCCATTAGGATATTGTATACACTGAGGTGCACTGGGATTACACTTTTCATCTGCTCTGTAGCACATATGTGTTTTCTGGCGCAGTCTGGATGATAGAAGATACACCAACTGGATCGAGGGACATTCCCCTCGTCCCGCCGACAGTGCACAAGTCTACCGACAATATTACAACAGTGGTCCTACAACGCTCGACAGGTCATTTGTTATACGATTTAATTAAAGTCTTTACTTAAAAATCACTCAGTCTTTCTTTGGGTTCGTATCAAAAATTGTGAATAAAACATAAAGTTTAAAAAAAAATTCAAAAAACACATTCTTTTAGCTTATTGAAAAATTAAAATGTATCGAGTTGAGGGACTTCCTATCGCGGTTGAACAAAATTTTTATATTTAAAAAATATTTTTCACTTGAAACTCCAGTTTTAATTATAACACAAAACCAACACTCAAATGACTATGAAGTACGCAACACAATGTACGGCGCTGAATGGCTTGTTAGCCTGCTTACATTAATTTTTCAATTAATTTATATAGATTATATAAATATTTATAAATATTCATATCAATTATCGTATTGTCATGGGTTCTTTATACATGTGCAAAATTTCAAATTATTCAGACGTTTGAAAGTGGACGAAAATTAATTTGAAAGATTCCATTAGATAGATATATACAGATCAAGCTAACAAAAGCGTGTTTAAAACGGAACTCTTGTGGTGATATCTTAAGTATTTTTCAGGAGACAAAAAATTGCGGGTAAAAATTTTATTTTTGCCGGTCAAGTAGGGTTTAATTAGAACAATAACCTATTTGAAATGTAATTTAACATAACATATCGTGAAAATTTTCATACCTACAATATGTACAATATTGTATGTATCACCAGTTTAAGACTGCTGGCTGGGCTATGTCGTGAATAAAGTCTTTGTGATCTAACTTCGGTAGAGTACTGTCGTAAATCGATTCTGAACAATCTGTGTTATAAGTTACAATACATATTTTTAAAAAAATAAACACATTTTTAGCATTTAAATAATTGTCTAGAAATTATACACAAATTAACACGCAATATATAGTCCATATAATTATAAATATTTTTTCTTAATATAGTAAGTGCTCAGCAACACAGGCTATAAGGCTATATGCACAAGATATAAATATTGAATTATAAGTATTTAATATTAAAAAACTAACATTCATTGTTAACCACAACTTTTTCTTTATTATTTGAATGCGTTTCATATTGACACATCAGTTCTTTTGAAAACTTGAAAACTTTTTTAAGTGTTTTGTAGTTTTCTGTAGAAACTTTCTATATTACTATCACAAATAAAAATGTTACTGTATATTTTCCAAGCCGAGAAAAAAAATACTATTGTGGAAGTTTGGAACTTGTTAGAAATAGCTGACCATGAAAAAAACTATATATATATAACGAATTTAAAGATAAGTACGTTTAAAGTTTGTTTGTAAAAAATACTTTTATATTTCAAATTTTTCAGTCCACGTCAGCTATATCTCCATTCGTAATTTTCAATTAAAATTTTAGGTCTTATACTTATAGTGAACTTGAATAAACCTAGAAATGGCTACAATTTGAAGGGATTCCATGCGAAATTAGTCTAGATACAACTTCTTAAATATCAACGAAACTCAGTTCTGACGCAAAAAGCGATATTAGAGCACACCCGCGCAAGAGGTGTAGCGGTGTGTGCAATATAAATAATAGATTTAGCCTGCACCTTTGGTCGCGTCAAAGTTGTTTCTGATTGGAATCGTATCATAACCCTCACGTAGCCGAGTAAAATACCCAATATCCAAAAAGATACAACAAATATAAAAATATTCGTACTTTTGCAGACTTAGACTGGGTTTCGTTTTTATCAGCCGAAGTTTGAACTAGTTTCAACAAAATCGGTTCAGCAATTTTCCGGTGGTGCTAGTAGGTACATAAAATGACAAAAATAAATAATATATATCATATTATCAGTTATCACCAATACTTTTCATTTACTTTTCATAGACACAATTTAGATCACGAAGACTATCTTTTAAGATGATAGATCTGTTTTTCTCTCTGTTCATGCATCACTTTGACAATATTATTCACTGCCCCAAACAAAAAAAAAAAAAAAGAAAACTTGACTCTCATTTTGTGCTTAAAAGATTAAAGTGTCCACTTAGATAAAAGTTACAAAAATGAGTTCTGTCAAAACATATATTTTATATTATTGTTGTCCGCGCAATCTACTTCTTTACTTCCGATAAACTCATTAACCGCATATTAATATTTTTTAATCTTCATATAACACCGCAGTTTCTCTAGTTTTTTTAATATAAATTTGGACTGGCTCATATTAATATAAAATAATTTTATTTATTTGAATATAAAATAAGTAATAACATTTTCAAATAAAAGCACAAAAATAAATATGTTGCCATTTCTAGAGTTGGACAGCTTAAAAAAACAAAGAAAGAAAAAAGAAATAATAACCTGAGACAGAGGAAAAAAATAAGGATAAAGTAAATAAGAAAAATAAAGACAATATACGATATGTCGACATTTAAAATTGTCATTGCCAGTTGATACTAGAATTTTAAAAAATTGACTGCATCGATTTTTATACAACGCATTATTGGAATTAAAAACTTTCATCAAAAATACGTGAAATAATACAAAAAAGCTTTTGAATGATTTCCCGTATTTCTCGACATAATATGTCATTTGACAGGCTCGATGCGTCAATAAATAATTCAACATCCCCGTATGGTAAACAAACAAGCCCTGTATTTTTACAGTTCATAATCAATACCAATACTAATAAATAAAATAGTTAGCGGATCCCTATCTATATATTTCCTTTCTAGCATTTGTTGTCATACGCCCTATAAAATAGCTGGTTTACTTTGAATGCCGATGATCTTAATCGGTTAATTCGCTCTAGAGATGGGTTTATCTTAACCCCCCACACCTCTCCCCCAATATACACATCTATCTAAAAATAGTCAGAATAGCTTCCTAGAACCTTAAAACGTCGAGATCTGATGAAAACTCGATTTTCGAAAATCGAATCGAAACTAATAACTGCCTTTTTTTCAAAATGTATAACAGCGGACCGTTAAAAATGTGCAATATTTTTAAAATGTTTAAACAGTAAAAGATATTTTCACAGAATAACCTTTGCGTTTACGTTATCCGCAAAACTGTTGGGAAACAGTACTAAACTATAGTAAAATGTGGTATGTAGTTGGCATGATGGTGCAAGCAAGCCCATGCTTCTCCCCTATACGATACAGCATATCACGTCGTATATTATTAAAGCGTGTAGAAGACGACGTCACGTCGGGCTATGCAGGCGTCCCGACGCTCTGCGTCAAAGAAACGCACCGGGAATGGGTCGTTATTATACATACATTCAGGGTACGTGCTTACGATGCTGGCAGCCGTACGAAAGACGGAATATCTGCAAAGCATTTGTAAAAGTCACTGTGAAAACTGCTGTCAGATGCTTTCACAAAATTTCTCTATCAGTCTACTAAAAAAGCCGCAAATTCACTACCAAACAACCAAAATGCCAAATGGAGCTCTTTCACAAAAGCCTCCTGTTTACACTGTATGACAAAATTCCGACCTCATTTTTGCAACAAGCGACCGTGCGTAATGGATGACGACGAAGTTCTTGTTGTGATGTGGTACTTTTCAAACAAAAAAAAAAAGAATAAAAAATGTGAAAAAAAAAGGAAATATTGGGTGCACCCTGTTAAATAAAATGTATTAGTCGTCAGTACTACAATTACTGTAGTTTCATAATCCAAGCTAACATTATGTAATTTTATAATAGTATAAAATGATTTGAATTGTAAGTTCTATACTTGAATTGATTTTTTGTTTTTTGTGAATTAAAACGTTATTATAATTTAATTATCTGAATAAAACTTATTTTTGCAATTACATATTTTTCTTATTAAATCTGTATAACTGCGGCAAGTATAACAGGTTATGGGCCCAGGAATGGATGCAGAAGAAGAAAAATACCGAATTGCTTTGTTTGATGGAACGAATTATGGAAATTGGAGGTTTCGAATGGAAGCCATCCTGGAACAACAAAATTTGAAACGACATGTGGAAAAGTATTCAGAGGAACTAATAACGGAAATAAATGAAGAGGATCGAACAGTAAAACAGAGATTAATTGAGTCTATTAGCAAAGGAGAAAAGAAATGTAAAACAGTTTTAATAAATCACATAGCGGATAATCAGCTGGAACACATAAAAGAAAAAACTACTGCAAAAGACATATATGGAACACTAAAAGAAATATATGAAAGGAAGAGTATTGCAAATCAGTTGTTCATAAGGAAACAATTATTAACAATGAAATATAACGAAACGGAGGATATGAGCGTTTACCTATTAAATTTCACAAAATTAATTCGGGAATTAAAATCATCGGGCGCGGAACTAGAACAGACTGATATAGTATGTCACTTACTTTTAAGTTTGCCAAAATCATATGACGCAGTCGTTACAGCACTGGAAACAACGGATCAATCCAGACTTACATTAGATTTTGTAAAATCGAGATTATTAGATGAGTACAAAAAGCGGGAAAACAAAGATGAAGTGAAAAATCAAAACGACTCAACTGCGTTTAATACCAAAACAAAATTCAAATACAAATGTTATAATTGTGGAAAATTTGGGCACAAGCGAGCTGACTGTCGTTTTCGAAGAAGATTTGACAATAAAAATTCTAGATATTCTCAGGAATCAGCTAATGCTTGCGGAAGAAGTGATCAAGATATCTGTTTTGTTGCGAATTCAAACGAAAACAATGAAGTTAAAGACAAGATTAGATGGTATGTAGATTCAGGTGCTTCTGATCACATGGTGAACAATCCGAAATATTTTAGCAAGCTAGTGGAACTAGAAAAACCGATTGAAATTGCTGTAGCGAAACATGGTGAAATTCTAACTGCGAACGAAAGAGGCGATATAACAGTTATTTCAAATGTTAATGGAAGAAGAATAATAATTGGAAATGTGTTATATATACCAAATTTAAAATGCAATTTATTATCAGTAAAAAGACTTGAAGAGTTGGGTTTCGGAATAGTATTTGAGAATCAGACTGTTAACATAAAAAAAGGAAATGTACTACATGCGAGAGGACAAAGAAGGGACAAATTATATGAAATAGATTTTAAAATGGAGACGCAAACATGTAACATTGCGGCAACCAACAATAGTCTGGAAATTTGGCACAAACGATTTGGACATTTGAATAATAATTCAATAATTAACCTTTTTAATGAAAATCTTGCGGATGGTGTACCGGATTCGTGTAGAAAAGATATGAATTTCTGTGAAGTATGCGTTAAATCTAAAATGTCAAGACTACCGTATTATACAAATAATAAAAGAAGATCACGTAGACCTCTAGAATTAATCCATACCGATGTTTGTGGACCAATCAGCCCTACAACATGGGATAAAAAGAAATATTTCGTAACGTTTATAGACGATTATACGCATTTTATAATTGTTTATTTGTTGGAAAATAAAAGTGAAGTATTCAAATATTTTCAAGAATATAAAGCTGCAGTGGAAACACACTTTGAAACAAAAATTTCAAGACTACGTGCTGATAATGGAGGCGAATATAACTCAAATGCATTTTCAGAATTCTGTAAAATAAATGGAATAAAAATAGAATTTACAATACCGTACAATCCTCAGCAAAATGGAGTTGCTGAAAGATTCAACAGAACACTGCTGGAAAAGTCAAGAGCAATGGTAATAGAAGGACGAGTACCTAAATTTTTATGGGGAGAAGCTATTCGTACAGCGGCCTATATCATAAATCGTAGTCCAACTCAAGCTCTACAACAAAATAATAGTTCAAGCACACCGTCAGAATTATGGTATAAACAGAAACCGGATATAAGAAAACTTAAAATTTTTGGATGTATAGCGTATTCGTATGTGCAAGAACAAAGACGAGACAAATTTGATGCTAAATGTAATAAATTAATTATGGTGGGATATTGTCCAAACGGATATCGACTGTGGGATCCTCAACGAAGAAATATTATAACAGCCAGAAATGTTATATTTGATGAGACCTCACACTATGAAAATTATAAAACAAGTTCTGAAATCAGAAGAGATATAAGAGAAGAACAAGACGAAAATGAATTGAAAAATAGAAAAGAAAACGATACTTTCAAAATTGAAGAAAATAGAGAAGAAACTAAGAAAGAAAAACGAATAAGGAAGCCGCCTATTTGGCATCAAGATTATGATATGACAACATATAATGCATTAGCTTTAAGCGCTGAATTATTTGTAGAAGATTTACCGAGAAATATAAGTGAAATTAAAGGAAGACATGATCAAGAAAAATGGGAAACTGCAATAAATGAAGAATTAAACGCATTAATTAAAAATGAAACCTGGACATTAACAGAATTACCCGTTGGAAGAAAAGCTATTGATTGTAAATGGATATTTAGTATTAAAAGAAATGAAAACGAAAATTCTGAAAGATATAAAGCGCGTCTAGTGGCGAAAGGGTATAGTCAAAGACAAGGCTTTGATTATAATGAAACTTATGCTCCTGTCGCAAAAATGACAACAATTCGCACACTTTTATCAATTGCAAATAAATTTAAATATTTTATTCACCATATGGACGTGAAAACCGCCTTCTTAAATGGGGAACTGAAGGAAACAATTTATATGAAGCAACCGGAAGGATTTGAAAAGGATAACAGAGTCTGCAAATTAAATAAAAATTTATATGGTCTAAAACAAGCTTCAAAAGGTTGGAATGAACTTTTTAATAACCTAATGTTAAAAATGAATTTTGAGCGAATGGAAAGTGACCCATGCTTATATAAGAGACTGATACAAAACACAAAAATCTTTATACTAATTTACGTTGACGATTTATTAATAATTGGTGATAATAAAGATGAAATAAAACAAATAAAAGACAAGCTAAATAAGGAATTTGAAATGAAAGATTTGGAAGAAGTTAAACTTTTCCTGGGAATAAAGATAGAAAGACAAAAGGAAAAACAGATTATTTATTTAAGTCAGGAGGAGTACATTAATAAATTACTGAAGAAATTTAACATGATTGATTGTAAAGGAATATCAACACCGATAGAAAAGAATTTACGTTTAGAAAAGGCAGAAACCAATTACACACAAAAACCATATAGAGAACTAATTGGATGTTTCATGTATTTAGCAATGTGCACACGACCTGATATAAATTTCTCAGCAAATTATTTTAGTCGATTTCAGCAAAATGCAAATGAAGAGCATTGGAACCAGGCAAAAAGAATTTTGAGATATTTAAAATTAACAAAAGATTTAAAGCTAGTTTACGATGCAAGTGATCAAAATGCTTCAACATTGATTGGATTCTGTGATGCAGATTGGGGAGGTGACGTAAATGATAGAAAGTCAACAAGTGGACTTTTATTCAAGGTATTTAATTCGACAGTATCCTGGAGTACCAAGAAACAATGTAATGTAGCATTGTCATCTGCAGAAGCAGAATATATGGCGTTGACAACAGCAGTTACAGAATGTTTATGGTTACAAAAATTACTAAGTGATATTGGACTTGAAGATATTAAACCAACTGAAATATTTGAAGATAATCAGGCATGCATTCAAATCGCTACAAATCTTAATAAGCAACAATCAAGACTAAAGCATGTTCTGATTAAACAAAATTTTCTGAAGGACATAATTGAAAAGGGTTTTGTTAAAATAACATATATAAACACAACTGAACAAAATGCCGACATCATGACAAAAAGTTTGGGAAAAGGGTATTTTGTAAAATTTAGACATAGCATTGGATTGTTAAACGACAATAATTGAGGAGGAGTGTTAAATAAAATGTATTAGTCGTCAGTACTACAATTACTGTAGTTTCATAATCCAAGCTAACATTATGTAATTTTATAATAGTATAAAATGATTTGAATTGTAAGTTCTATACTTGAATTGATTTTTTGTTTTTTGTGAATTAAAACGTTATTATAATTTAATTATCTGAATAAAACTTATTTTTGCAATTACATATTTTTCTTATTAAATCTGTATAACTGCGGCAAGTATCCGAGTAGAGATATATTCAGAAAATTTCCAAGTGTTTATGGGTGAATTAAGAAGTGATGTAGTTCTTTGATTATTTTAGAATGTCTATGACTTATTCCATGATAGGCCCAAAATTTTTAATTCATATACTAAAACAACAGTTCTGCGTTCGAGATTCCAAGACGTGAGTCTAGCTTATTATAATATTTGTAAGCATTATTGATTATAGCATAGGTACATGTCTGTCCGGCAAGTATGAACAGAGCCATAAGAAACTACAGTAGAATGCGGTTACAGCGACGATCAAGGGACTGGCGATATTACGTCGTACTAACCGGACGACGCACAAAACGGTCTGAAATTTTCAAGAGCTACTTTGTGTTTATTTTTGTTGATTGTTGAATGAAACAAACCTAATTCCTTCGCACATTCGGTCAGCTTCTAAACGTTGTATAACACTTTCTTCAGGAATTGAAAATTCGTTGACACACAGTTAACGCATGTGATTGATCAAAAGGTGACAACATACTAAGTGATTTACTCGGGAATAATACAACGTGCATCTGGGAAGGAAAGTAGTGGGGGGGCAAGATAACGCGAAGTATTTGTACTTGAAATTATGAATTGTTTTGAGACGCACGTCGTTCTAACCGAACGCTTAAAGCGGTTGGTCGCTTTAACCGGAGTCGTACTAAGTAGTATGTTCTATGAAAACCAAACTTGAGGTAGACTTTATATCGTTAAAAGCGGTTGGTCGTTATAAACGAAGTCGTACTATCCAGATTATAGACGAACAACTTCGGAATTCCTATTCGATTTTTGAACGTAGTCAGTAACACAAACCACTCGGAAAACGTGCTAGTGTGAACGAGCTCTTAAAAACCACCAACCTTTCAAGGCTTTCAACTTGAAAACTCCATCAAGATATTTAAATTTAGTTTATATTTAATTAGTTATTTTTCTTTACGTAGAATTGTACACATTGATAGGTACTTTTCATTCATCTACGGGCGGGTTCAAATAAGATTTTTTTTGGCAAAACCGATTATATCGCAATCGAAGACGCGGGTAAAGGCTAGTTTATTATATATATGAGATGCATCCTCATTCTTTGGATTACGTATGCAAGCCTTGTTCTTGCACGAAGAATGTGTTTTATGAAATGGCGGCTCGCATACGTAGCAACGTACGACAGTTGCCCAGCGTTTTTATTTAATTAAACGACGTCTGCACCTCACAACGGCATCGTTGGACTTTGGAGAGGCGCATTATCTGGTGTTGGTAAATGGTATGGCTTCCATACACACCAAATTTTTAAACATCAATTGCAAAAATTATAAAATCTATACATGCATTATTTTTGAAGACTTTTTTTGATATCGGAATTGAGGCTTATCCGATATTGGAGCCCTAGTGGAAAATTGGTTTTCACGTTTCTTGCAATTACGCGGTTTCAGAGATATATACGATTAACTTTCAAGGAAGTTTTCAGTCTCGTTTTCGCTAATGAAGATGCGAATATAAAAAAAAGACGGGTTGCACTCCGGGAGTGCCGGCAGAAGTGAATACTTGAATATTACCTCTACTCTCCATCCGTCTTACGAATTTTCGATCAGTTTACCCATACCTCTACTCTCCATCCGTCTTACGAATTTTCGATCAGTTTACCCATACCTCTACTCTCCATCCGTCTTACGAATTTTCGAACAGGTCACGTGTCCTGACGCGAGTTTAACATTTTTTACCCATTACAAAAAAAGTGTACAACGCCGCTAAAGAAGTTTTCACTTCAAAAATCTTCGATTTTGACAAAGCATATTTATGTCAAAATTTTGTGTTTCTAACTGGTTTTCGAAAAAGAAGGATCCTTTCTGATTTCAAAACTGTTAAAAGGAGTTAAGTTTCCAAAAATTAGTTTTCTGTGACTGTCTACGTAAGGGGAACACCTCCTTAAATTATGATTGACATTAAAAAAAATCATTGCTTATTTTTGAACTCAGCTATAATTGTTAAGGATTGCTTCAATAGCGATAGCAAAAATAATGTGCCTTTTGTTTTAAATTTTAAATTCAGAGGTTTTGGCTATGCGTTGACGAGTCAGTGAAGTCATTCGAAAAAAGGTTCAGTAAGCTAAAAGTAATCGAAAATCCAAAGTAACAAAATTTGTGTTTCGCTTTTTTTGTAGATTTAGTGAGAAAGGAAGGATTTGAAATTTTTTTTTTACAATATCACGTGTGCTCTGGGAAAAAAATGCTATTGACCGTCTTTAATTAACAAAGCCATGTTACAGAGGGTCAATGTTCTTCTGTTAAACCGCGCAAGAGAGCATTGATACTAGAAGCGCGACATATTTGAACACCTTATATGAGATTTCCCATGTGGTTTTAATTTCGATAAAATTAAAATACCGAGGATCAATCGAAAATTCTGTCATTCTGGATATGTTCGACTAGCGGTCCCGTCCGGTTTCACCCGGGTGTAAAATAACGAATGGGGAAGGGAGGAACATGAGTACACACATTCATCTTAGTTTCCGAGATGAATGTTGTGTCCAAATTTCATGATGATCGGAGTTACCGTTCAAAATTTTTTGTCGATAAAAAGCAGTATTTATACTTTTTTTAACTAATAATTTTTTTTTTTAAATTAATTAAATAAAATTAAAATAAATTTTAATGTAAGCCTTAGAAGAAAAAAATGTAGAAAATAAAAAAAAAATAAATAAAAATGCATTCGCCCAACGTAGGGCTCGAACCCACGACCCTGGTATTGCCAGTCGTGTGCTCTACCGATTGCTCTAGCCGGCGTTGTATTCTTACATCGCTAATATTAGTTAGTGCATTTCACCTGAATAGAAGCTTATTTTTTAGATACATTTGGAACATTTTTCATTAATGCTCCGCTCCTAATGGTCGTAGCCTGATTTTATATAGCCTATAGCCTTCCTCGATAAATGGGCTATCCAACAAAAATTTTTTTTTTCAATTTGAACCAGTAGTTCCTGAGATTAGCGCGTTCAAACAAACAAACAAACTCTTCAGCTTTATATATTAGTATAGATTACTTTTAGCTTACTGATTCTCATAACCACAGGCGCTTTTGTGACAGCCTGTATATGAGATTTGAAAAGTAGAAAATACATCTCCATTTGCAATTTGAAGACTTACAGTTTGATGTTTCATCTAAAAAATGGCCATGAAGATATTAATTTCATTGCTACCGTATAAGTACAATGATGCCTTTGCGCCTACGTAAAAAATGAAACAGATATTATGTCAACATTGTAAGTGAATTCTACCAATTCACAATAACCGAATATATTATTTTTTCATATTTGTATAGGCAATAGAATCAATCAATTCTATTTGATGAAAAAGAAAAACTTTTCGTTCGGCACGAAAAGCAATTTCCCAAACTAAACCGTTTTCGGAAAAGTTTAATGCCTACGCAGAGCACTTCTACTGCTTCTTTTGTATCTCTACATGATATTATATGCTTCATATTTTCCAATTTTTACGCACATCTGCACAAAATATATACAGACTGATTTATTTATTTAAAAATTTTCAATACATTTCGAAATTCGAAGTTCCATTTTAAAACCAGACTGGGTCCTGGGTCCATAAGTCTAATCAAGAAATTGCATTATGTTCTTGCTTTGATATTTGTCAAGAATTTGTCCCGGGACCTCTGCCTGTCATTCATTTTTGCATTAGAACAAAATTCTGGTCGGAACAGCCCGGCCTTGGAGTGGGGTGAAATAAGGGATAAGTAGTTTGTCGGGATGTTTCGTACGAAAATTTATTCTGCCTTTTTAAATACAGTTTAGAAAAAAATGTATTTGAAATACTGTGAAAATCTCAATCTTACCAAAATGAGTTAAAGTTTTCAACCTATTGGTGCATATTTAAGGGTTGATTGCCCCTTAAAACGACTGGATTTGGTGACGCAAAATGTCATTTTCGTTGTTAGCACTGAATAAACTACATTATAAACCATGTCATTTCCATGAAATCAGCTTCCAAAAAGTTCAGTAGCATTAGACTATTAGGGAACCTTATGGAGTCTAGCCGTCCGAGCATCTTTGCAAGGCTTCTGTTTAAAATGAGCAACCCGAATTGGAACAACGGCACACAAATTTGTTAAACAACTGTTTGACAGTTTCTATAACAAACTGGGAGGTCTTCTAAAATATCGATATGTCAGTCTATAAACAATACCTACCACCATACAGGTTTATTCAAAAATAACTATTTGATTAAAATTTAATTTGTTAAAAAAAATTAAATTTTTCACTCCGTTATCTTTACTAACTTGTTATCCTTTTAAAAATTAACTAGCTACTTCTTTCCGAGTGCCAGGATGGGATCACTATCCGCAATTAACTGGAAGAGAACTTAAAACGTCTATGTGGATCGTAGGGTCTAATCGGTTGTGTCACAAGGAGTTTAAATTTTTTTCTATAACTTTTACAGCAACCAGAAACTGAACAACACTATTTTACAGAATATTTTTCTTTTTTAATATTGATTTGTAAATTATTAGAATCTACAGTAGCAGCAAATGGTGCGCCATTTTACTCTTTATTTGTAGGCCGCACATAAGACGATGGTTTCCGATTCGAACACCAGATGTGAGCCACTTTGTTTTTAATTGCGAATATATATTATTACGCTACACCTAAAAAGGGATTAGCAGTGAGCGAAAATGCGAACTTCCCGGCTGCAATTTCTAAGCTAAATTGGCGTACGCTGGCCAAACTATAAAATATATTAGTTGTCCAGCCCGGTGTGGTCCGGGCGCAAATTGAATCGTATCAATGAATATATAAATGAATATTTATTTGTTTACAGGCGTAATCTATGTCAGAAGTACATGTACTTGTACGCACAGTATATTTTAATTTATACCGGTTTTTTAATTGAAATCGATATTTCGTTCAATTTTGGTCCAATCCGATTATACAACTCGGGCGAAGCCGGGCCGTGCAGCTAGCAATACTAATATGTGAATATGCTGGGAAAATCTCGTCACAGACTCCCATGGTAAATAAATAAACACGTATTTTTTTATATTTTTATTTTCCGTTTTTATACTCATTTGTATTTCTGCGATTTCGAAGTTTTCGTAACGAATATTAATTTTTGCATAGCCTTGTATATCAGGTGTAGTCTTGAAAAACTCGCATCAAATTTCATTTCGAATATTCCGAGAAATTATATTTTTTAAACGGATATTGGAAAAAACTAACACCGTGTTGGATTTGAACGGGAATGAGAACGTAGTGGTGCCAGTCTGTCATCGGTTAACAAGACCAGGATTGATGTCACCTTGCTAATTTTTTTGCTTATTAAGAAGTCCACTAGTTCCTTTGTTATTGAAGTAAAACTTCTTTAAGTGAGTTTTGTGAATTTCGCGAAAGAGGTCAAGGGGCAACTCCGTGAGCTGCCGTCACATAGTAAATAACAATTTAGAGTGTTTTTTTATTTATTTGTTTTCGATCCCATTGGATAATGTTTTAGAACTTTGACCTAAAAAATCTCCCAAAGTTTCAGCTTCCTGGATCAAACCTGTGAACGGCGCAAACCGAATTTTAACACGGGAAAAACAACGTTTTTACTCAAACATGGATAACTGGTAGAATATGTTTTTTTTTTAATTTTTGATAGTAGCATTTTGTAGAGAATTAAATTTCCCAATAAAAAGATCCTTATTACTAAATCCGTGAATTCATTATTTTCAAATTAATTAAATGAAAATAGATTTTTATGAGACTGTTTAAACGAACATAATCTTTGAAAATAATGAATTCACGGATTTAGTACTAAGAGCCTTTTTTATGAAAAATTTAATTCTCTGCGAAATTCTGCTATCAAAAATAAAAAAAAAAATTTTTTTTACCAGCTATGGGAAACAAACTCGGTTTGCACCGTTCACAGGTTTAATCTAGGAAAGTGAGATTTTGAGAGAATTTTTTAGCTCCAATGCTAAAACATTAGCCAATGGGACCAAAAACAAAAAAAAAAAATTTGAAAAGTAGTTTGACCCTGCAGGCCATCCCTGTAACTTCCCGCTATTTTCGAGTTCAAAACGCTCAAAAATATGTCAAATATAGCAAGAAGTTTATTTTTTAGCTCTTCGAGCTCAAAAAAAAACACTTTGTTACGAAATTTTCGTTCACGATATCTCATGAACAAATGAAGCGATTTTGATGCGATTTGCGGCAGTCGACGCAATTTTTTAACCTTAAAAAGTAATTTTATACAGAAAAATCGATCTCATAGGAATTTTACGAGAAATTTAAAAAAAAACACTTTTTAAAAATTTTTCGTTCACGATATCTCGTGAACAAATGAGCCGATTTTGATGCGGTTTGCTGCAATCGACGCAGTTTTTTTAACCTAAGAAAGTAAATTATTACAAAAAAATCGATTTGATAAGAATTTTACGAGTAATTTTAAAAAATTACTTTTTTCCTAATTTTTCGTTCACGTTATCTCATGAACAAATGAACCAATTTTGATATGGTTTGCGGCGATCGACGCAGTTTTTTTAGCTTAAGAAAGTAATTTATTACAAAAAAATCAATCTGATAACAATTTTAAGAGTCATTTTAAAAAAACACTTTTTTACGATTTTTTCGTTCACGGTTTCTCGTGAACAAATGAACCGATTTTGATGCGGTTTGCGGAAATCGACGCAGTTTGTTAAGGAGAAGAGCTGATTAGTTTTTGGAATTAATCGGTTTAGTAGTTTAGAAAATTTTTTACAAAAACAAATTTTTAAAAATTTTTGAAACTTGTTTTTTTAAGATTTCTCAAAATTTTTTGGGCCGAATCGTTTCAAATTTTCAGGAAGTCTAAGTTCACCAAGATCACGTCAGATGCCGCAAACCACGTTTCAGTCGGACACTCCGTTCAAAAGATATAAAAGGTTTACATACATACATACACACACACACACACACACACACACATCCATACATACAGCCCTACGGACATCATCGCCAAAATAGTTTCAATAGCTTCCTAGGACCCCAAAACGTCGAGATCTGGCGAAAACTCGATTTTCGAAAATCGGGGTGAAACCAATAACTTCCCGATTTTTGAAAAAAAAAAAATTTTTTTTTTTTTTTTTTTAAAGCGGGAAGTTAAAAAAATAAACACTCTAATATAGCATATGCATTTTCAATCTCTGGGTCTAAGAGTCGGAAATAACCTAAGTATAAATCTTTTCGGCATCTCGGCTATGGATACTCCTTGTCGCTAATAATACATGTATTGTTTACATAATTTACTTCAATCGTGCGTAAAGGTTACATTCATACTTTTCTTTTAATCTGACGTACTAATGGTTCCCTAAAATACATTAAACTGCCAAACCAAATTTTTATTTTCGAGCGACTACATATTAGAAGAGAACAAAGTTCTTAAGCGACAAAAAAAATTGAATTCAAGATTTAGACGTTTTATGGTCATTGCAGATCTATTCGTCTGTATAATGATGGGGGTCTGACAGCCTGGCACACAACGAATCGAAACCCAATTCTAAACTTGAGAATTTTAGGTGATTCGTCACGTTTTTTTCCCCTACTTCCTCAAATAAAGGTAAGTATACTGAGGAACTAAAATTGCGATTTTGGTAAGTAATACTATAGCAGCATGTTAATGTAATGTGCTTTTGGATTCTCCTACTAGATTACGTGTCTTCCTACTATTTTTTTCATCAGAATAATTTTACGAATCTATTGAAACTCCGATTATATTGAGAGTTTCGAAAAATTTGCTCAGAAAACAAGTTGTTATAGAAAGATCGACGCTTTCTAGCAGCTCAGTGCAGTTAATTTTATTGTCGTAATTTAAATTATTTAAATTTAGCCAACGCGAACGTTGCAGTTTCAAAAAGGAAGACCAAAAAAAAAAAAAAACGACGTGTTTCCAAGAAACGGTGTAAAACGCCGTTCACCAACCAGTTTAGCCGTTCTCCTACCTATATACAATATGCATGTATTCCATCGGCTTTCATATTATAGCGGACATGTTTAAGCACTGACGTAATCACTCCTTTGTTTTCCAACGTGTACGAAATAAACAATTAAATTATTTTAAAGTGAATAACATATGCAACCGAATAAAACTGATTGGTTCATTTAATTTATGATTTATGAGAACAGTCGAATTCATTGGGTTACTTGTATTGCTTGTGGGGTTACCGTGTTTTCTCGAAAAAAAGTACATCATTGACGCAAGAAAAAAATTTGGACTTGGAAAGATTGTTAAATATGAATAATTACCGATGAATTTAAATTGAACAAATAAAATAACAGATAGATTTTGTAGACCAGGGATGGTGAACCTTTCTACATCTACGTGCCAATTTTTTTTTCAAAAATATTTAATGTAACCATGAAGTACCGATAAGCAGGCAAAAAAATTTACTTGCCAAAAAAAATGAATCAAACATAGATGAAAAGAATAATTGAACGCTATGATACTTTTCCGTATTTGTAATTTGGTGATAGTCAATATTTTATTCGACATCTAGCACATTTTTAATTATTTCGATTTTGCACCTCAATAAACGCCGTGCCAACAATAATTAAACTATAGCGTGCCGCCTGTGGCACGCGTGCCATAGGTTTGCCACCCCTGCCGTAGACTATAAACGCGTTACGACAAAAGTCGCAAGGGATAAAAATCTCAAACCGGCTTATATAGAATATACCTTAAACCCGTTATTTATACGGAATTTCCATGGTTCGTTTATCAAAATGACCTCAGCTGTTGAGCGTCTATAATCTACAATATATCTGTCTCGTTGGTTATAAACCCTGTTAGAAAGTTCTAATGACGTGTTTATAAAAATTACTTTAAAAAATGAGTCACAAATGACTATCGACGTATGTATACCGATCGTCCCGGTTTTAACTTTTAATAAGTAAAAATAATTTAATATGTTCACAATCATATTTTATCATAGCTAAAAGCTCTTTCTTTACAGAAAGTAAAGCTACTTACTCAGACAAAAGCACCTTAAGATATGTTCATTTCTTACCTGAAACAAAAAAAAAATTCATTAAAAAACGTACAAATAAAACGAAAATTTAAGAAAATGCCTGGGTACAATAATTTCAGCAAAAATAGGTGTCTAAGAGAAACAACACAATTAAAAGGTATTTATTTACTGAACTTATTCTAACATAAATCAAGAAAGAAACGGACTCCGCGAGTTAAAAATATAGTCGCTTTCATCCGGATTTTTCAAGGAATTTCATGATGCAGGGTTCACCATTGAGGAGTTTTTTTGCAAGAGGCAGATACGACTATTCTACTAGCTTTACTTGTAAGCTGTAAGTAAAAAATTCTTTAGCCTTGATTTTCATCCTCTCCCAAAAGTCCAATTGACCCCAATTACAAGTAAAAAAAAACATTTGGTGGTGGGAAAACATATTTTCAGTCGTTTAATTTAAATAAGTGGTGGCTAAAAATTTGAAAATAAAAATATATATTAAAAAACTAGCGGTCCCGCCCGGTTTCACCCGGGTGCAAAAGAACGAATGGGGATCCGTGCTGTTTACTGGGTCAGAAGTGACACCTGTAGACATCTGGCGGGGATAACTAATTAAATGACGATTGATCAGTTTTCGACCGGAGAGGAAAAATGATTAAATTACTAAAATGGCTATTAAAAAATAAGGGTTGATCGTAGAAGGGTGAAAATTGAGGATTGTATGTATTTTTGTATGTTGTATCATAAAAAAATAGAAATTAAAAATTTTGTCTAAAAAATAAAAAAAAAAAATTAGGGGTGGACTACCCCTAACATTTAGGGGGATGAAAAATAGATGTTGGCCGATTCTCATAGATACCGGATAAGCACAAAAAATTTCATCAAAATCGGTCAAGCCGTTTCGGAGGAGTATGGCAACAAAAACTGTGACACGAGAATTTTATATATTAGATAAAATATAAGCACGCTTATATCAACGCAATAAATAGTATAAAATGAATTTATTTCTCTTCTACAACGTTTAAAAGCGTGAGGCACCCGAATGAAATATATGTACAATGATTGGCTGTCTACTTTTTGGAGGTTGTAATTTTTGTGAAATATATTATATAACTATATTTATTTTATAGTACAATTTTCTATTTTTATTTAACATTTGCTTTTTCATTCCTCAGTATAATCAGAATTAATTATACTTAAAATATAAAATACAATACACTGAATGAGAAAATTAGTTACATTTCCGCATTACACATCGATCAAATCAATCGCGACAATATAAAAGATCTGTGAAACCTTAACAGTTGGTGGTCCAACATTTAAAAAAAAATACAATAGAAATAATTAACACATACGTAAATATACACATCTTTGTTTAGAATAGTCGCTGGACAATCAATGATCAGTGAGGCAGGAAACTCGCATAGATAAAACAAAAACTCGATATGGCAATTTAATACTGACAACACTTTGTTTAGAGGCATAAAAAAGTTGAAAATAGTTTTGCCAGATTCGATAGATGAAGTGCTGAAGCCGACAATTGGTTCAGAACAGGAAGCGAGTCTGATACGACCATGAAAATAAATAAAAGCTGTTCATCTATTAGATAGCATCGCCTCCCAGACTCCAGGTTGAAATCTTTGAACTAGTTTGCTCAATAAATTGAATTATCGATTTATGCACGCTTGAGAATAGCCAATACGAATTCAATTATCAATAAAATGAGTAGGGTAGGACGGAGGAATGGCGTTCACTTAAGGAAAACATAGTGTATTTTTTAAATTATTTATTATAAATCAAAATTAAGAAGAGTAACAAAGTCTTTAATTATCGAGTAATCAACAATTTAACAACAAAAGCATATATTATATCTTTCACCTACTAGTAGTAGCAAAACATTATTAAAAAAACATGTTTGAGCGGCATTGCCCCTGACTTTGGGTAATGCCACCCAGGGTCTCATAAAGAAGTGTACCCAATCCAATCCGGCTGTTTTGCTGCTTTGATCAAAATTGTTTTTGATATTGTTGCGCTCAGCAAATTTATAAACAAGTTTACGCAAATCTGCAACACCGAGTCCATAGTATAGCGAGCCCACCAACTTAACTTGTTCAGCACCTAATTAAAAATTAGATCAGCGCGACCGCAAACGAAGAAACGCTCTTAACGGTCGCATGACGCGAGCTGACTGTCCGTTTGCATCGATGTGTATTAGAGGCCCCCTCCCCTCTTCTCGCGACGTGACGTGTTGCTACGTTCCTTTTTGACAGAGTTACAGAGGTGAGCGCCATTCCCCCTCCCCCCCTTCGTGTAAAGTCGTTCGGGAAATATCCGTTACGTATACATGTTGATGGCGTCGCCACCTGTCAGTGACCTTTAAATAGTGGAAACCGATCACGAAATTGGTTTGCGTCCGTAGCCATGTTTTATCTTTCGTTCAAGATGGTTTCTACAGATTCGTTTTGATGCCACCATCTGTCAGTCGATGCCTTTAAATACCGGAAACTGCGGAAACAGACACTTTACTGAGCGTTACTTCCGTCCGACAAAAGATTTGAGTTACTCTCACGTCACGCCTAAAGAAGTTTTACTTAACCGGACTTTTGGCTTCCAAGCAATTATTCATTATGCCACGGACTTCGTGAGTTTGTGTCTTTAAAATCGCACAACATGCATACAAAAACAGGTGATTGATCTGCATAGAAAAGTTTTTTGATTAATACGAGTATAAAATTGTGTTAACATCTTCATGTATACAGTAAAACCTTGTTTATCCGAGGTAATGTGGGGAGGAGGTACCTCGGAAAACCGAAAACTCGGACAACACGGAAGAAAAGAGATTCGAAAATTTTAAGCATTTTTATGTACACATTTGAAATGAAAGAATGAAATTTTATCACAAAAAAAATATAAATAAAAGTGTTGTACAAATAAGCAACAAAAAGGCAAAATAATACGCGCGTACAGTATAGACATAGTGGCTTCATCCGTTTTATCCAAGTTTTTTGATATTATCCACACCTCGATTATAGCGGAGTGCCCGGATAAGTCAGTTGTCTCGGATAGCACCAGCGTTGCCAGACGTCCCGATTTTGGCGGGATGTCCCGATTTTTAAATCAAAATTAAATGTCCCGTGCGGGACAGGCTCAGTCCCGCTTTTCGGGGATAACTCAACCGTGCGCGCAGCTTGCTGAGGAAGCGTGGGTGTGTGGCACAGACAAGTGAGTACTGGCCGCCCGCCCGGCGCGTAATATGAAGATAAGAAAGATTTTGATTTCTGTTTTTTTTTTTTATTCTGAAGACGAATAAGACTCAACTATTTAACGATAGGGTAAATCTGATTTAAAATATTATATTTTTATTAAAATACATTTTCTATGGCTATTTTTGCTATCTATTGTCAAGTAAACGTAATTTTAATTCAAATAAAAAGATAAATATTTGAAAACTTCTGATTATATACGTTTTTTTTACTGTCCCGCTTTCGACGAAAGAATCCCGCTGTTTTCACTCAAAGAGTTCCAAAATCCCGACTTGGCAACCTGGCAACGCTGGATAGCACGGAGATTCCGTTGATGGAAGGCTGGATAAACGAGATCTTACTGTACACAATTTTTATTGTTTCCACATTGTATAGAGAAATATGTGTGGTCACAATCTAAGGTCACTGTCAAATCAGATTTTCTGACAATGCTTTCTGCAACCCAGCATTAGTCTTTGCTTACCTCGCGTTAACATCGTTAATTTGACAGTAATCTTGTTTTAACAACGTAACCGGACCAGAAGTTCCGTACCTAAAGTTTTGGTACCGATCATCAACAGACGAAATTTCATAAACCGTCTATGTATCACACAAAAACCACCAGCAAGCAAACGTAATTCCAGACAGAAGCTCCGTTACAATTTTTTTATGTATCGATCCGAACAATTTTCCATTTCCAAAAGCTTCAAACAAGCATAAAATACGACCTGCAAGATGCAATCTCATATCACGAGCGAGCGTCTCGCTCGGTTCGATTCGGTCAAATTCGGTCGCTATGTGTGCAATGTCAGAAAGTATGTGCCGTGTATGTACTGTCGTACAACATGTGCCCCCGGCAGTGACGGTGCCGCCGCCACAGCTGACGCGATCAATAACGGCAGTCGCCGTCTCCGTCGTCGTTGCCGCTACTCTATTTACTATAGTCTGGTAAAGGGCCCATGTACGATTGTGTGTGTTGTGCTCACATGGCCAAACAACGTACACGACATGCTTGTACTTTCAAATCGTTGATAGAAATTGAAACATTATTTTTAACAGTCAGCCTAACACGACGTTTTCAAAGCTCTGATCTTGACTTTGGAAATGAGTTCTATTAGCCATAAACAGGAAGAGCTGATTGCTAGATCGATTTGAAAAAATGGTTACACATAAGAGAACTACGAGACTAGTATAAATGATGTTCCCGATTTGGAAAAGATGCGTAACTCATATTGTTTAATTAAATTTAGATACATTGTACCTACTAATGGTCATACTCATCGAACAGTATTTAAGATAGAAATTACGGATCTTCAAACAAATTTATTCGTTACAAATAAATTTACCTTCAATTCACCAACCAAATTATCAAGTAAAATAGTTAGTAGAAGAAGAAATACACACTGCACTATACTCCTTGGTATTTTTGTTGAATAGTGTGACGTTCGCCCAAAAATCCGACCGATGGCGTTAGTGTAAACTTCAAAAAACTAGTTTCATTAAAATAATAATGTTTTATTTTTCATTTTAATGTTTTACAATACACTTCATAAAAAGTTAAAAAACAACACATACTAAATGAATTCACAACAGCAAACTGCAGATATAATACTTCACGTTTATAGATTAGGTATTATGATCTATGTGACAGACATTATTATTTTATCAGGCGAATAAATATTTATACCCTGGCTAAAGGACAGAATAGATTTATACTCGCATAGTAAACATAATTATGCTTGGTGAATTGAATTATCGCTATTTATTCGGAGGAATAGGTACCTGAAGAACAAATGAACCGAATAAATAACTACTTACGTTCGGTGATATTATAAAGATGTACAGTTTGTAATTTTGGATGCAGGAGGTAATCTTCGAAACTACTCATCTGATTTCAAATTAATAAAATTTGAAATAAATAAAAGCACTTTTTGTGGAGACCAATCTTCCAACGCAAGTAGACGAAAAAACGGTGGAAATCTATAAATTCGGGCGATCCTGACCGCGGGCCGCTAATTAGATATAAATGAAGAGAGAAATTCAAACGTTTTGTTTCACTTCATCATAACTGGTCAGTATATAGAAATAGGTACTGATCATTAGAAAATGGTTGTCGTTGTTGACAGGAGAGCATTTTGTGTCTTGAATTACGATGTTGAAGGTGTGTTGAATAGAGTGGAACGGAAATTTTGAACAAAGTTTGGCACAGACCTGTCCAGTGAACGGTTCTTTAAATTTAAGCCAATTGGATTTGAGGCCTAAATACTGATTAATTTGTTTGCATGATAATGTGTCCAGCTTCCATTCTAAGTTAATCCCACTGAACACGAGGCGGGTTTTGCCGCCGGAATCGCTGTTAGGACTTGCGCTGGCAGCCACGCTGGCTGCGAGGATGGAAATGACGTCACCGCGGACATGCAAAATTTGCGAAAAAGAAAAGTTTTCCGAATGCTCAAGTCCGTTATTGTGAGTGACCGCGTTTATTACAATGACCGTCAATAACTAAGCAATTACTATATTTTAGACCCGTGCAGACTACCGATTTAAGGGAGTCCATATGTCACGTTGTAACCTCGAGCGTTTTTTACAGTCAAGTGAATGCAGACTGTGACGGTGTGTTCGGTCAAGTGAACAAACACACGTATATCTTAACACCTAAGTAAGGATGGGGTTTTTAAAAAATTGCCAAGACCACCATAATACAGGGAATCTGAGAATAAACATAAACAACGGCATCGCTACACGCTCGGCTATTTTCAAGCCCAAAGTCACTTATTTGCTAACATTTATGAGGAGGAAAAGTTTGTTGGTTTATTTGCGGCAGGTAATTGGGTATTGTCCTATTTTTTCACTGATTCCTGAAAGAGATTAACGGAGGGGGATGTTTATTATAAAGATAATAATAGAATCAAACTACGGATTGATATTAATCTAAAATAAGGGTAAGGCCACATGAAGAGCGTTCAACGCGCGTTAGCCTAACGCGCGTTTACAATTTCTATACAATTGTATAGAACTGTTTATATGATAACGCGCGTTGGTGGCGCGTTGAACGCGTATAGGCTCTTCGTGTGGCCTTACCCTAAGGCGTTCAACGCGCGTTAGGCTAACGCGCGTTGAACGCCTCCTATATAAACCTAGCCTTAGTCTACTTAAATTGACACAAAATAAACGAAAAGACCCCCCACAAACCTTATGGGATTTGGTTATCGGTTAAATTGATCGAAAATGGTTTAATTTCATAAATGGTTTAAAGGCCGCTAAGAAAAAGTGTCCATGGGCGCATAACCTAAAAACCAATAGATTTTTAGAGCTACAGATATGTTTAGCGAGAATTTAGATATAGGGATATTCATTGAATTAACAATCTTAAAAAATCATAAGTTCTAGAAATATGTTTTCGAGTGCGCTGAATTCGAATATGGCATTCTTATTTTATACAGGGAGATTACCTAGTTTCCGACTACTTACTTTTCTATTTCTAAAAAAAGCACTAAAGTTGAAAGTGGAACATGTTTGTGAACTCAATGAATATCCATATTTCTAAAAATCTCGCTGTACATATCTGTAGCTAAAAATCTATTGGTTTTTAGGCTATGCGCCCATGGACACTTTTTCTTAGTGACCTTTAAACTAAAAAATAAAACCATTTTCAATCAATTTAACCCAGAACCAAATCCCATAAGGTTTGTGCGAGGTCCTTTATTTCTCAACATTGCGCGTCCAACCCTGAATGACTGCTTGTTATGTGTTCGAATGTAATGAATCCTTTATTTATAATTTTAATTAGTCCGTCTATTCGGCTAATTAGTGTTGAAACTCATCAACGGTGCAACGGGCAGTTATTATACTTATTTGTTTAGACACATGGGCATTATGAAAGAACTTATGACTTGTGCTGCTGTCTATTGCCGACGAATAGTTGATAGAGCGTATCTGTGCTTCAACAACACGAAATAAGATTTCCGGCTCGATCGCTGAGAAGGTCAAGGCGGCTGTATCGACAAGCTGGCGGACATCTTAATGCCGTCGCCGATCTGTCTTTTTAGGATGAAGTTTGTTTATTTGGTCGCCAAAACGGTGCTTTTTAATTTTTGACGTGCAACAGCTAAAGCGCGTTTGGTTGAGGGTAAAACCGTGCAATGAGAATGGGCGCTGCCAAACTTGGCCGCTAGAGGCGCCAGCTAAATAACCGCTTCGATTTGTGGACCTTTAAGAGTACTGTGTACAAAAAAAGTTTGACAATACTGATGTGTTGTGTTTATCAATGTTTAAATTATAGAGCTGTAACAAACCGTATGTATTCGTTACTGAGTAACGGGTACATCGTCTGACTCGAAGTACCGAATCGTTATTTACAAATTAATTTCGTTACTCGCATCTGTCGTATCCATAACCGCATCAAACGAGTCGAACTGACATGGAGTCAGTTCGACTCGTTTGATGCGGTTATACGTTATACGAACGAAGTCATACCGTATCACGATGCGACGCGCCTCGATGGGATGGGTACATGCTTGATGCCAGAGAACATACACTTCTTGATGCTGTTATACACGATTGTATGTCGTATGAAAAGGTAAAACTAATGCCCCAATATGCTCAGAATGCGATGTGCCCCTCACTGTGCAACATATCATAACAGACTGCAATCAACACTCCCAAATCAGGCAACACCTAAATGTTTCGCAAAATCTGGAAAAATCCTTAGGCGATGAGGAAAGCGAAATAAATAAGATTATAGCATTTACAAAGAAAACGGGCACATATAATAGACTATAAAAGTTTCTAAAGTGAACTAACTATACAGATTGTTCCTTATCTAGCAGTACTTAAGCTAATGTACGATGTATATTTTTGTTATTTTGTTTTATTTTATTTTTCGCATGAATGACCTAGTTGTCAAAAATGCATTTTTAATAAAAAAAAAAAAAAAAAAAGTAACGAGTAAGGTAACGATACGAAAGTAACGGGTACTGGTTCTTTAAGTAACGAATACATACGGGTACACAATTTCTCGTTACTTTTACAGCTCTATTAAATTATAAGGATTTGGAACTGAAAAGAAGTGGTTGCATGCTATCAGAAGGAAAAAAGCGCATTTTCCTATAAAAACCAATCTTAACTTAGGTAGCTATATACCTGCTGCCATCTATATTACGGTTCTCATGTGCCCATCTCCATTGGCGCGACACTTTTATGAGAGAACGTTACGTTTGCGTGCGTTAAACATGACTTTAGTTGAAGGCGACATCCAGATAACAGGGCGAAATTTAGCTACTAATTTAGTTTTTTAGTTACTAGTATTTCGTTAGATGACAGCGCGTAACGCTTGTTGTGTGTATGCGTTGGATTGTACCTTGGCTTTTACTGACGTGGACATCTATAACTGAGTTTTAGTAGGTACTAGAATAATCGATTAAGTGGCGCTGCTAGTAACTTAAAGTTGCAATTTCCATACGGGTTTAGGTCCGTAGAATGTCCATAGGTTTTGTAACTTAAAGTTGCATTTGGAAAGCCTAAATATGGCGTAAGTGCATAATATGTTCAAGCTTTTAAAAGGTTGAATATTGTAAGTCTGTATTAAATTATGGATTTTCTAGCGTAGGAAATGAATTATTACAAAAAATGGCATGCGTAATCGGTACATTTTTATCGCTTCCGTAATATGAATATATACGGAAATTTTAAAGCGTTTAAAAGTTAAAACCTTTCGAAAAGTGGAACAAAAAACGACCAGCAATTTGTTAGGTAGTGTTAAAAGTGTAGACGCAAATGCATACAAAAAAAAAACTTACTGTACCATTTTCTACTATAATATACGAATAGTTTGCGATTGTGTATGTAAACACTGGGGGTGGACTGCGCGGTGCAGCAAGCGGCGGCAACGGCAGCAGCAGAGATCGACAGTGGAACCGACCGCACGACGCGTCACACGGAGCGCGCGGCGGATGGCCTTGAGTCGGGGGCCCCGCGCGCGCCGCTGCCTACTCGGGTCTCTGACCCTCGAGCGAGTCCGTAGCCCCGGTCTAGGATGGGGAAACTAGCATACTATATCTGTGGCCACAAGGCTAAATCGCACATGTCTAAATTTTTCTGTCTTCACATAAATTTCTTGAACACCCTTTTTATAACAGTTAATTTCGAAGAAATACTCAATCATTGTTCTCAACAATTTGTCAAATGAAATAAAAACACCGAAAATTAAAATAGCTTTAAAAAAATACATAATTGCAAATTCTATTACAGCAAGCACTGGTGCTTTTTTTAACAGAAAATATTTATAATTTTTTAGTAATAAATTGATAAAAGGGATGTAGAGTAATTTTCGGAACTGTTTTTATTTTGTAGATATTTACCCTTAATAAACACGCAAAAATATATTAATAATAAAAAATGTTTAATTTTGATAAAAAATTGAAAAATCAAAATAATTTTTAAATTTCCTGCTAAAACACTCAAATCTGGCACTAAATCCGACCTACGTCACGACCCTCTATTAATCAGTTAAAAAACTGTTGGCGTTTTTGGCATCGTGAACTGCCCCGGGTCAGGGCAGGCCGAATGGGTAACTATTGGTTAAATAGACAATAAACAAATTTCTTTAACCAATAGTTATCCATTTGGCCTGCCTTGTCCCGGAGCAGGTCTCGACACCGAAAACACCATGTGTTTAATCAGTTTTTTGCTTGTATTCAATATAGTCACATAGTGACCATGGAAAAGTTCTTCTAATTTTTGAATTAGTGGAAATTGAGTTCGTCATTTTACTACTTAAGATTATCGTATTGAAAAGCCTGTCATTATGAATACAAAGTTTTATAAACACTGTGAAGTGCCCATGTGTCATCCATAAGCACACCAGAAAAACTATTATTTTGATATTAGGTTATAAAACTATGCTTACAAAGACAAAAGTTTCGCTGAACAATAATCTTTGTTTCTGGCAAGGAAAGCCACCATCAAAGAATCTATCCTTATGGTAAGCTAGAACTGTCTCCTTTGGTGAATCCAGTCTCCATTATAGCAAATACAATTATTTATCAAGAGGGTTTCAAAAACGAGAGAGATATTTCTTTGAAAATGACATAGAGGTCCGTGACGTCATGCGCTATGATTGGTGATAGTAGTCACGTGATAAAGGGTTCAAACATAAATTTTCCTGAAATTACAACTGGAAACACCCCTATTCAATTTACAGTTCTATCAGCTGAGAACTTATAATAAAGCAGGTTTGTTATCATTATTCAGTAAATTCAACATTCACCTTCGACAAAACCTTCGGCTGATTTTGGCCAATTTCAATTTTAACTTTTTTTTAACGAAGATGAATCTAACCGAAGCTTCGGTCGGACTCTATAGTTGTAATTTAGCATTATGCGCCAATGCAGTAAGATGTTCAACGGTTTGGCAATATCGCCATAAAAATATAAAAAACGCTACGAAAAATTCAGCCTAAGCTGTATATCACAGACAGTCTCTTTTCAAATGGGAGAGAAAATTGAGGAATTGGGCAGCGAAAAATGAAGAATTGAATGATTAAATCGTCATTATGTTATTTTAATAAAAAAAAATTACGTAAGCCATTCGGGCTTCGGGACCAGCAGCTGTCTATAGCTGTTACCCACTCAGCGCAGTGTACCTACTACTTAGACTTTTGAGACTACTTCGGTCTGTCTACCAACTTCAAGTCACCAGTTCAGTCGTTAGTTGCTGCAATGCAGCCAATAAAATTTGCCCCATATTATTGTCTAACGGTGTACCACTGTACCCTTAATATTGTGGCAATTCTCAAACCCAATTTATAAATTACTAGCCGCTACCCGCGGCTACGCCCGCGATTGAGATGGAAATCGACTTTTGACATGCATATCAGGGGTTGAGGTATTGCACATATTTTGACAAACAATTTTCTTATTTTTCGTAAAAAATTTTTATTTTTTTTTAATAAAAAGTATCCTATGTTACTTCTAATACCTTCAAGAGTGTATGTGCAAAGTTTCATGATGATCGGTTAAGTAGTTTTTGCGTGAAAGCGTAACAAACAAACTTACATTCGCATTTATAATATTAATATGATTAAAATATGATAACATTTCTTATTTTTCGTAAAAATATTTTATTTTTTTTTAATAAAAAGTATCCTATGTTACTTCTAATACCTTCAAGAGTGTATGTGCAAAGTTTCATGATGATCGGTTAAGTAGTTTTTGCGTGAAAGCGTAACAAACAAACTTACATTCGCATTTATAATATTTCGTTTTCATAAAATTTGTAAGTCCGGTCCTGTCGGGCCGATTTTAATGAAATTTTAATAGCACATTTTAATCATTACTAAAGGGTTAAATTTCAATTTTGAAACGATTCGGAGAAATTTTTCGGTATTTTTGGGCCCAAAAAATGTTTTCAACCCTTTCTTATTTTTCGTAAAAAATTTTTATTTTTTTTTAATAAAAAGTATCCTATGTTACTTCTAATACCTTCAAGAGTGTATGTGCAAAGTTTCATGATGATCGGTTTAGTAGTTTTTGCGTGAAAGCGTAACAAACAAACTTACATTCGCATTTATAATATTAATAATAAAATAATATGATATGATTATAACAATTGTTATAAATATACCATAACTGATATACATATAATATATATCTCCACTTCTGATAAATTGGTCTATCTATGCAAAGCCTAATTTATTTCTCGTGTCAGGATGGAAATAAATTTGAATAGACAATCTCGACCTTGTACAAACTTTATTTACAAATCCAAACTTCAACTCTCAACTTATAACCTCTCACTTTCAACTCTAACTATATTTTAATAAACCATCCAACCAATGACCAATAACATTCGAACACTTTTTAACTGTCATTTCCTCTCGACCAATCATACTAAAACACGCTGCAATTGTTACTCGTTCATATACATATTTCTTAGAACCTATTTTTAATTGCTTTAGTGGAACAAACTTAAACTTGAAGAGTTCAACTGTCAACCCAAAACTTTCGAACTTTAACACATAACTCGTCGTTATGTCGTCTATTCTTCCAGTTTCTAAGAAATAACTACCCTTGTTGCAATAATGCATTTTAAAATATAACACTGTTTTTTTCCAACAGAAGATAAGTACATGCTTTGTTTAAAAACTGACATATTGTATATTTTATCACGTACGCACGTTTTTTTGCAATGTGTATCTATAAATTAATCCAATTTCTTGATCAGTAGAAACAAACGCGGTCAAAACACTCATATAGTCAAGGTATCCGTGATCAATGTCCGATAATATAAACCTATCTAATCACAACAAACAGTAAAACGGCGTCCCGGCTGTTCTGCAGTTCGCATCGCGTCTCGACGCTATGACGTACCACGCACGTATGAGGCCGAGATTAAACTGCAGTAGAATTTATTAAAAAAAAAAAAAAAACTGAAACACGCCCGAAAATATATAAAACGGCTGTACGGCTCAGTCACGTGATCGGGTCCTTACGTTGTTTCTTCAGCGAACTCATTTTTTGTGGATGTTTTAGGTTAATTTTATTGAATAATTCTATGCGTTAGCAATCTACAAAACCGAGCGAAGTCGGACGAGACCGCTAGTCGGTAAATAAAATTATCGTAAAATTGGACAGACCGTCCATTTAACCCCGGCTTTACAAGTTGTTTCGTGCAATGAAACGGCGTTTAATGAGCGATTCGCGTCTCGTTTCCCGTGTAATTTTAAACGTATTCTGAAAACTTTCACTTTTTCGTCGCTGCAATAAAAAAGGATGCATGGAAAATAGTATTTTGAAGCATATAAAGTTGTTGAGTGCACTTTTCAAGGTAAATCAAAACTTGTGAAGACAAGATGTTATTATTCAAAATAAATGATTACAAATAGAATAAGCAAATAAAACCGTTTATTTTCAGGTTTTACAGTCGAATAACAACATTTTTCAACTAAAATATTAAATTTATTGCATATTGAAAATTTAAGAAGTTAATCACACTTATACTCGTATTTCACAATGTAATAAAAGCGGCTTGGATTTTAATCTCAGGACGGGTATGTTATTGTTTTGCCGCTACATCAAGCGAACCGCACTATAAGGGACGCCCATTAATTACGATAAAACAACATACGCTATACCAAATATTCTATGGCAACGGGAGTGCCATCTTTTGGATGTTAAATCAACACATGCTATACTTAATATCTTACTGCGCCATCTGTTGAACGTAACAGCAAACCAGACAAACCCTACAACGCGTAACCGGGTACAGCTGGTAATAGCCTAAAACACCGTTTTTTGAAGAGTATATTAAATGAATCCTAAAGTGACAAAGAGGCACTACAATTTTTATGATAATATTTTATAACCGAATAAGGCCATAAAAACTACATTTCATTTATCATTATCAATTTTCGCGCCAAAACGACTTGTGACGTCACAATGATTGTAAATAATAACGATACTGCACAATAACCATAGCAACACTTTACAATTAAAAATATTAAAGATTGCTATGATTATTACGTTACCAGTGTAAGTAAAACTGTATTTATTTATTAACGTATTTATCTTTGGTAGATTAGTACTTTCTGCTGTTACGAAACCGTCTTTTATTTTTCGAAATCAATAAAATACGGGATAGAAGTCTATAAACGTGATAATAACTTAAAAGAACTTCAAAACAAGACACAGCACGTCATAAACCGTAGCTAGTTTACAGACGAAGTGACGTCACGCCGGAATTAAACATGGCGAACAGCGTTTTTGACTTTTAAAGAACAGATTAAAAAATACAATTCTTAAAATTAGAATTATAAAATTTATATTGCATTATTATGAATAGAAATCAACATTTCTCGTTTGTTTTTTACAAAATCTATGAAGAATACGTATTATTAGATTTTTTCTTATAGTACTAACAGACGGTCGTACTTGGTTCGAAGCGGACAGCGGATCTGGTCCGCTCCGTACCAAATCTGTTCGTCTGTACAGTAGTCTGCGTGTCCGCCCGGTTCGATGGGAACAGATTCGGTCGTCTGTTGCAAGATCCGCCGTACCATGTCCGTTGTCGGACCGGACCAAGTTCGAGCGTCTGTTAGTACTATTACGTTGTGCAAAAGAGTCTATATAAGAATTCCAGTGACAGCCGTGAACGTCATATCGCATCTATAGTGTTGCCATCTCTTGACAGAATTTAAAGAACGAGACGTTTGAAGCGTAGCCTTAAAGGAATTACATATTTTTTAGGACGCTCACATGAACACATCGACCCTGGAGGTAGATGAAAAAAAAAACAACTGGTGAACGGTCATTTTACTTTCCACGTAACTTGAAAGCTGTTCGTGTCTGCTACACTGAACACTTCAAGTTTGGTACGTATTTCATTGAATAAATTATTCACGTGAAAATAACATGTAAATTAAAGTTTGATGT
The DNA here is from genome assembly GCA_963575645.1 of Xanthostigma xanthostigma. NCBI lineage: Eukaryota > Metazoa > Arthropoda > Insecta > Raphidioptera > Raphidiidae > Xanthostigma > Xanthostigma xanthostigma. The sequence goes on along the minus strand of OY754468.1, from coordinate 31,596,259 downwards.
AGGTATTTTACATACCACAACCCCCATACGAAAAATTAGTTTCAGGTTTAATTTTTCGCGCGAGTAAATGTCTAATTAAACCACACAACAAACATCAAAAAGTTGCCGCTAGCTTTTAATACTGTAAAGGCCGCTGTACACGAGGATGGTTTCGCCGTTAAGATTTGGCCGCTAGGTTTCAAGCGCGCTGGGTTTTAAATGTTCGCCTCACACGATGCGTGTATTAAACCTGACTTTGTAGATGGGTTTGGTGCGCGCGCAGTGACAGTTCGAATGCTAACAAAAGTGAACGTTTATTGTCTCTGAACAGAACACACACTACGACGCCATGTTTTTTTGCCCATGTCGCTCACGTGACAAGATACCGTTTCCTGATTGATTCTTGCTCAAAATAAGTAGACAAACTAGCACGGAAAATAGTCCCAGTTCTAATTTCGAAAGTCATCTTGTCACCAAGCACGAGAGCCATTTCCATCTTCGCAGCCAGCACAAGTTTCAGCTGTGATTTCAGCGGCAAAACCAGCCTCGTGTGCAGCGGCCTTAAGTTGATATCATTGAACTCAAAATATGAGAAGGCAGAGAAATAAACAAATCAGTTTAAAACGCAGTACAAAACAAATTACTCAAAAGATATGAAGTTACAAAAACAAGTTCCCTGCACAAAAATTATTCGTCAAATACGATTTCCAGTTACGATCAAAATGTGCGGAGCCATCCTTTTGGTGATAGCAATTTTTTGGCGTTTATCCCAAAAAATCATATATATTGTTGAATTCGAGCTTCAATAAAGTTTCATTTGAAAAAAAAAGTATTATTCATTTCTCAATTTACCCTCTGAAAATCAAGCCCCAGGATCGAAATTCAACTTTTTATACTTTCCATCTGTGGCAAATTTCAAATTTTTACGTCAAATAGTTTTAGAAAAAATCGCCTGGGACAGGCGGACGGACGGAAAACTAAAAAAAAAAAAAAAAAAAAACGGCGAATTGCAATGCTCGTCGAATCATCGAGCGGTAGATTAAAGAAAGATGACTGTATTATATATAGTGGCAGATTGTATTTTATGAATGGAAATAAATGCTGCAATAAACAAAGAGTACAAAATGTTTACACATTAAAAAGTTTGAAATAGTTAACACTGAAATAGCTGTTGTATCAAAGTATATAGAAAAGAAACGCTATAACTTCATTACATTAATGAACGTGTATGTGTTAGGAAGGAGACAAATTACCTCCAATATTGGCGTCCCAGCGGACTTCCGGCGTCTTCGCATGACAGTGACAATGACACAGCGTCCCGCCTACTCCATCGGAGCGCGGGAGACATCGGCAGCCTAATTAAATTCCCAACGATCGACACTTTAGCGAGTTAACGTAGAAGCCTTAATAATAAAACACTTCAAATTTTAAGTGATTTCAAATTTTTAACCATTCAAACCCGTTTACACAATTTTCAAACTTGTTAATTATATTTGTCAGTATTTATAAAGACAAGTTTATTAGAAACGCGACAACGCAAATATATAATACCAGCGGTCCCGCCCGGCTTCACCCGGGTGCAAAAGAACGAATGAGGGAAGGGACATGACTACGCACATTTATCTTAGTTTACCGAGATGAATGTTGTGTCCAAACGCCATGATGATCGGAGTTACCGTTCAAAAGTTTTTGTCGGACGGACAAATTTTGAGTTATATTTTGCAACATTTTTCATTGATGCTCCGCTCCTATTGGTCGTAGCGTGATATCATATAGCCTATAGCCTTCCTCGATAAATGGGCTATCTAACAAATTTTTTTTTTTCAATTCGAACCAGTAGTTCCTGACATTAGCGCGTTCAACTAAACAAACAAACAAACAAACTCTTCAGCTTTATAAGTTTAAGATTTAAGGCCGCTGCAAATGACGTTCAAACTCAAAACAAAAGAATGAGTATGAGTATAGTTTATATATAAGAGACGGCACAGTGATCTGTTGATGTTTAAAGTAGTAATGACCTTAAAACCAGTTGCTTTACGATGTCAAATACGATTACTTCTGAGCATTAGGAGTGTTCAGTTCCTTCGCTGCGAATAGTCGTTACATTGTATCTGTTATAACCTTTTTTTTGTTGTCAAAAAGTTTAATTTTAGAAACATGTTCCCCTTTTTAGTAATGTAAATGAGAAAATTGTAATCGCATATCCCCCCGTAAAATATCTATATTTTTACACGCTTTATATTACTTTCACTTGTAAGTTTGTATGTATCTTTGTATGTATGTATGTTTGTTTGTAACCTTGTTTGGACTACAGCAAGTGGTTTATTACTTTTAGTATGTTATGCCACTACTGTAAGAGCAATTGTTGACCGAGCGGTCTAAGGCGCTAGTCTTCGCTGACGTCAACTCGCGGATTCACCGGTCGTGGGTTCTAATCCCGTCCACGCCGAAATAAAAAATTTGTTTTTCTTTTCGGCAAATTTTTGACAATAAATCGAACTAAAAAGTGGAAAATAAATATAATTAAAAAAAAACTAAAAAACACGCTTTATATCAAACTAAAAAGTAAAAAATAAATATAGTTTAAAAAAAACTAAAAAACACGCTTTATATCGAACTAAAAAGTAAAAAATATTTTTTTTTAAATAAACTTAAAACAATAATGAATAAAAAATACTAGTATTATTGTGAAAAAAGCGTGGGGCGCTCGATGTACGAAAATGTGGAACAAAGCGCCCCACGCTTTTTTCACAATAATACTTACTAAGTAGTATTTTTTATTCATTACCTATTGTTTTAAGCTTATTTAAAAAAAAATTTTTTTACTTTTTAGTTCGATATAAAGCGTGTTTTTTAGTTTTTTTTAAACTATATTTATTTATGACGGTATAGTGGTAGTGAAATAACACATTTAACACTAGAAATGTAGTGTTGCGTAAAATGAAAGTAACTTAGTCGTGTTACCATTTTCACAGTAAATCAGTCATCACCGCATGCGAATACAACGCAGCCTATATGATCAGAAGTGAAAATCAACTATTTCATAGGTACATGCAAAAAATTGTATCTCTTCCAAGACGCTTTGACTCATGTGACAGTTAAAACTCGCTGGTGCTCGTTTCGTCACGTTCGTCATAATATTAGTTATCAGACATATATAACCTACTATCATTTTCTTTGCGAAACCAATGTTTTCATTAGAAAATTAGTAAAATTGATCTAAAAATATGCACAACTGAAATTTGTCACGTTTCAATGTTGACAAATTAAACACACTGTTTCGATGTTTGACTACCATCATTATTTTATCGCCAACGCAGTATTATAAAGTGCAAAATGGTCGCGGCGAGTCGCCTGAAATGCAAATACATACAAAAACAACGGTCGTAAAAACATATCAATTTACAAAACGTAAAAAATATTTTTCTGTTATTTTTTACACAAACCTTTGCTTTTGTACGAACTCTATGATTTAGAAGGGCACATTAGGTACACGAGTCAATTTTGGATGGCGATAAATTTTGGACGGGTCACGTAACGTTTGTCAAAAGAAGCGTTTCGAAATATATAAAACACTTGAAAAAATTAAGATTAACATACTGATTCTAGTATCCATTTTTTAGTTTTACTATAATAATAATAATTTCTTTATTTCCGTAATACTACATGCGTAGTGTAGAAGACGTCATTTTACATAAAGGTATGATACATACAAAAATACAAATTAAGTTCTCTTGGTTAATTTACACAAGAAAAATTCGTCGATACTATAAAAATTATGACATAGCAACACAGCTTTGAGCTCATTTTTGAACCTCCGTAAACTTAGATTTTTTATTGAGATGGGTAAATGATATTTTTATAATAATGTTCATGGAGCCTTTGTTGACGGTGAGAAAAGTTGTTATATAGTTGTTTTTAATTCTGGTACTGTATTCATGATGGCGTAAATTGTTCATAAAAAGCTGCGGATATGTTTTACAGAAGATAGAGCACTCATAAATGGAAATATCATAAATTGTAAGTATTTTCATGCTCTTGAACAACGGCCTACATGATTCTCTAGGTCCAATATTTCCTATAGTTCTCACACAGCGCTTCTGAATAATATAATAGGTTTTGTTATTTATTTTATTATAGACGCTCGACAACTATGGTAATTAGCGTCTAACATCAAAATGCTTAAAATGAGACCATAAAATATCCATTAGCGAAGGTAGAATTAAAACCTAGAAGAGTTTGATTCAAAGGTCAGCATTCTAACAGTTACACCAATTATTATGTCCTCATTAATGTTTTGTCTAAAATATAAATCAGCTAATTCTAACAGTATTTTGAAATGCTGCTGTACCTACTTTTTACTCTAATATGAACTGAAATATCATCGGGTTACCAGGCTAATTTTTAACCGACTTCAACAAAAAGGAGGAGGTTCTATGTTCGACTGTATATTTTATTTGTTTTTTTTTTCTCCGTCAATAATATGGACCGATTTTCAAAATTTTTTTTATTCGAAAGAATGCACCTCAGAGGTGGTCCCATCGGAACCAAGTCAGGATCTGATGGTGGAATCCGGAGAAATCGAGGGAAACCCTCCAAAGGCACGCATAATGTTTTTTATGTATGTTCACCGATTTTTAGTGTTAGATTAACACTAAAAACAGAAAACTAAAATATTTTTAACAAAAAAATTGAACCGACTTCACACTAAAAAGTAAAAAATTATTGCGTATTGAAATGTTTTGAAGTCGGTGTAGTTCCCGGAATAGATTTCATTTTGGCTGACACCGACTCCAAAACATTTCAATACGCAATTATTTTTTACTTTTTAGTGTGAAGTCGGTATAATTTTTTTGTTAAAAATATTTTATTGCGAATATTTTGGGTCAACAGCTCTTCACTTTTTGATCGCAGTAAGCGCTGGGTGTACACTGTACACACACCATTTAGGCAACCCGGACTTCCGTAATAGATACGAGGACTTGTCACTCTGTCAAGATAAATTTCTGGATACGCCAATGCCTGTAAGTTCCTGAAGACTACTAGTTTAACGGACACAAAATCGAAATGTAAAAAAATCAGGCGATGATAAAATGTATCGAAACTGAAAGTTCAATGCAGCCGGCATCCTGCTAACCGACTCTGACATCGACGAAAGTAATTTATCCTTATTTAGACTTTATTGAATGTTGCCCTTGTGAATTGATTGATTTTCCCAGAAAAACTCAATTCCTTACAAAAGCATCGGAGTCAGTTTAAATAGTTGTACCAAGAAGCGATACGTACATTTGGAAGCAGGAAAAGTTCCCGCTACACTGAGACCTATAAGGGTTCGTTGTGCCTCCTCGACATCTAAACCATGTTCCAAATAGGCCTGGACTCACGTAAGAAAAAAATTCTTATTAGGTTAATTTTATTTTATAAAGAGCTAAATTATTACATACAAGCCAAAATTCACTTTAAAAATATTTTCTCCCTACAAAAATTAATTTCTAAAATGTAGTCAGTGCAAAGGGTAGTTATGAAACAAGAATAATTTGTTTTTAACTTCTTCATTTTAACGAAAAAAAAATTGTGGTATTATTTATATAACCCACAATTCATTTTTGAAATCTACCTTCTTCTTTCATAAGATCAATTTGTGAAATCACGTCAGTTCAAAAAAGTTATTATCCTTTTCATTTATGAAACGGTAGTAATTAATTTCAAATTTCCCCAGCTGAAGCGTATAACGAAGAAAGCATGGTCTCTGCAAGTAATCTTACAAAAGCTCGCTATATTCGAATAAAGACGCAACGATGAAGAACAAACAGGCGCCCTGTTTTTCACTAATGTACTTTTAATCCAGGATTATTTGACTCGTTCGGGTCGGGACTCCCCGCAACGCAGCGCAATATACGCACGTACAGCAAACCAACCAACACAGAGCGAGCTTTTGTACAATGTGTATAAGGGGTTGCCTGTAGAAGAAGAGGCGTCGTTTCCATGGTCACCACCATCGGCCAATGACTCGCCGTGCGTCTCGGCACCCACCTATTCAATCTATCATCTATCAAACAGTAAACATGATACCCTATTAACACTAACACGTTAGGCCGTCGGCACACGGGGCAACACGAAAACAATTCAAGAGCGATACAACATTCCCTCCCAGTCACCCACCAACGAGGCAATTTGAAAGTAATCTATCGGCGATCCACTCGACTTGCTTGATCTGAGCAACCTCCATATTGTCAGTTTTAAGCAAAGCAAGAAATTTGACGTCACTTTCTTGTAGTTCTTTCGTTGCAACGAAGAGACTGCATCGTAATTCCATTGAATGCAGGGAGGAATCAAATACTTCGTGCGATTTTTTCTTCGTCGGGAACTAAAAGATGTAGTACATTCAAAAACCTTTCGGAAATGACTACCGCAATATACTGTAAGTATTTTCTACTTGGAAGGCACGAGTTGACTGTCAAAAAGGTTATTCCTCCTGTGTGGATGCTCTGTTGTCCTGATGACCGAGATATTGTCAACATCACCAGCGACTTTAATTGCTTTCGTGTTGTCTTGTGTGCGGACAGCCTTAACGCGCTTACGTAAGCGAACTTTATGCGTATTACACCTTTTTATTTGTTTAAAACGAAACGCACTGTATTAATGACGCGAAGAAGGCATTTACATCTCGTTAAAAGTGGTCTAGAAATAGGATACTTGCATACTTGTATATTTAATACAGCAGTAATTCTGAACAAAATGGCATCTAAATTACTTTAATTTAATTTCAAAAAACCATTCACGACGCCACAGATCTTACGACAAGAGTGAGCTATATTATTACAGAATTCAATCACAAGATTCATTTCTATTAATGGAATGGTCATATTATGACTTTTGAATATGTTGTATGATCCGGTAAGGCGCCAAAAATATGTCGCTTAGCGAAGTTATATGTACCTTTTATGTTATACTAGCGGTCCCGCCCGGTTTCAGCCGGGTGCAAAAGAACGAACGGGGGGAGGGATACATGAGTACGCACGTTCATCTTACTTTAGCGAGATGAATGTTGTGTCCAAATTTCATGACGATTGGAGTTACCATTCAAAAGTTTTTGTTGAACGGACAAATTTTGAGTTGTATTTTGCAACATTTTTCATTGATGCTCCGCTCCTATTGGTCGTAGCGTGATATTATATAGCCTATAGCCTTCCTCGATAAAAGGACTATCCAACAAAAAAAAATGTTTAATTCGAAACAGTAGTTCTTAAAATTAGCGCGTTCAACCAAACAAACAAACAAACTCTTCAGTTTTATATATTAGCTTAGCCTAGATATAGATTAGTATTTAAACCTGTCTTCGCTCGATAGATATGGTTATTTGAAATATTAAAGCCCACAAGAAACAAATTAACAAATACACTTTAACATAATATAATATGAAAGTTAACATGTTTCTTCGAAAATATCTACTACTTGCCTCCGGGGAAAAATCAAAAATTCGGCTTAAATGTAGGATCTATATACCGTAGTCGTGTCTTGAACATATTATAAACTAGCAGTCCGGTCCAACTCACCCAAATTTGTTGATTGCCATCGTTTTTTCGTCGACTTATGTTGCAAAATTTGCCCCCACGAAAAGAGCCGTTATTTAAACACGATAATATATAGCCTATGTCCATTCTGAAGGTCCACTCTAGATATTGGTGAAAAAAATTTTGAAATCGGATGAGTAGTTTCGGAGATTGCCTCCTACATCCAAACTTACAAACTCTACCTCTTTAGAATATTATAGCGCTCCGTCCCGTTTCACCCGAGTGCGATAGATATAATTCTGAATAAAATATAGTTTAAAAAAAACTAAAAAACACGCTTTATATCGCACTAAAAAGTAAAAAATAATTGTTTTAAAATAAGCTTAAAAAGCGTGGGGCGCTTTGTTCCACATTTTCGTACATCGAGCGCCCAACGCTTTTTAAGCTTATTTTAAAACAATTATTTTTTACTTTTTAGTGCGATATAAAGCGTGTTTTTTAGTTTTTTTTAAACTATATTTTATTTTTCACTTTTTAGTTTGAGGATCTATAAAAGAATTTATTAATCCTGGGGGTCCTAATAAGGATAATGGGAAACTGTTATCAAATTATTGCATTGTCATCGGTCCTTGATACGTATGCAAAGTTTCAAATTAATCTGAGGATCTATAAAAGAATTTATTAATCCTGGGGGTCCTAATAAGGATAATGGGAAACTGTTATCAAATTATTGCATTGTCATCGGTCCTTGATACGTATGCAAAGTTTCAAATTAATCAGACTTCGGGAAATTGGTGAAAATAAAGCGTTTACTACAGAGGATCTATAAAAGAATTTATTAATCCTGGGGGTCCTAATAAGGATAATGGGAAACTGTTATCAAATTATTGCATTGTCATCGGTCCTTGATACGTATGCAAAGTTTCAAATTAATCAGACTTCGGGAAATTGGTGAAAATTATGCTCAAAGATTCCGTTACGGACATACATACATAGTTACTTACAACCCAAGCTAATATAAAGCGTTTAAAAATATATTTCGTTTGTGGCGCGGCATCTGAACTAATAGCTTTGAGTAAATTGCAAGTTCTAACAGATGTCGCTATTTAGTACAAAACAGTGTTGTTTGTTTGCTTCTGAACTAATAGCTCAGAAGCAAACAAACAAAACTGACTTCTGATAGAACAAATGTCGTTATGTGTTAGGTACTAAAAAAGGTTTTTTAAGAAAATATACCGTAATTTTGTACCAAATATTTAATAAAAACTATCGGTAAGTTGCACCAAGCAAGACACATTTACAAAATTTCATTAAAATCTGTTCAGTGGTTTCGGAGATCAGCGCGGCCAAAATTGTGACACGGGGATTTTATATACTATATAGATATAGATGTGTCAACGGAAACCATCTGAAGAGTCTGGAAAGATGGATATCCGGACAGACTGACACACTTCAGGAATTTATTATAGGTATAGATATCCAATCGATGCGCAATGGTGTTCTCAGAGAGTCGTATAACCAACCTGTATGTTAGACAAACATTGATGTTTTGAAAAGCGCTAAGGCCGACGCTGAATGAAACATATGTATACAAAAACCTTAAACTGTTATATTTTTAACATGCTTTGCTCCTATAAATAAGCTGCGCATGAATAAAAATAGTATTCACAGGGTAAATATTATAAGTTTAATATTAAGTGTATATATCACATCGACTTGAACTATTGATTTGATTTATAGCAATCGTGCGATCTACTTTAATCATTCTAACGCAATTCATAGTTACAACGTCAATGGAGCAGAAGTTGACTGATCTATTTGTGAAAATCAAAAAACTGCTATGGCTTGTGTAAGAAATATAGTAGAGATGTGTTGTGCTGAATGTTATATGTTCCTTTTACTTTTATCATAGTGTGTTTAGGGTCCGAACTATAACAAATTTTTAGGTGGAAAGTCAGAAATTTTAAGTTGGGCAGAAACTAAACATTTCTAAAGGGAGGTATTACTCTATATTGGTTATTTTTAAGGTAGGGCATGACTTTCCTTCGTTTAGGCCACGGATACGTCAATGGTTTGCCATAGCGGGCTCCAATCGATAGACAAGGTATTGTGAAAATAACCGTAGCAGGAATTAAGAAGTGAAGAATTTTTTATATACATTGTAATCAAATACGCTAGCTAATTTGTTAAAAAAAATTGCATTTATTAAAAATCGTATTTTATTTTATTTAAACCAATCAACGTTATCACAGTTCAAAGAATCAAAGGTCAAGTTTGAAACGGAGCAAACAAATTGGTAATGAACTAAATCAGAAATGCCATAAATAAAAATCATCTTCAAGATCATTTAATTTGTCAAGCAAAACCGTGTAGAAGTTTGTTTTTCTGGAACAATGTCGTTATAAATAAACAAATATTTTTCAAAACTACATACGTATTGATATTTTGATTAACACTTTAAATTCTTTTGTTTCAAGTGTCTAATTAATACGTAAAACAATACACGATCAAATTGTTTTCGTATCGGAGTTTAATTTGTAGCGAGAAGTCGTTTTTGAAAGTTTTTATCAAACTTTATTGTCGTAAGTACTTGATAAGATTTGTTAAAACTATTTGTAGCATTCCAAACAATGTACAAATGACATCAATATAGTATAACAATTAAATTTCTTGATTGAGAGGAAATGTCGACAATAAAAAAAAACTTCTTTAGCTCCAGGCAGGTGTGAAATATAAATTTAAGTGAAATTCTGGTAACTAAATTTCGTCTTGTCAACTCACAAAATTCTAGTAGCTAAATATCACCCTGTAACTAAATTTTGCTGTCATTTAGTTGTAGCCTTTAACAAAAGCCAAGTTATAATCCAACGCATACACAAAGCAAGCGTCAATCACTGTCATCTAACGAAATACTAGTAACTAAATGTCGTACTGTTATTTAGACGTCGCCTTCAACTAAAGCCATATTTAATTCAACGCACGCAAACTTAACATCCTCCCATAAAACGTCCTATAAAAATGCTGCGTCTATTGCACGATTTTACTCCCAGCCAAACGTCCGATTAGATGTTTCACATCAATAAAGCTCAAGCCTAGCAGATTGCTTTAACCAGAATATTTCCTAGAACCAATTACTAACTAATGGCCGTAGCCATCTTTCAGCTTGCCTTATAGTGCGAGATCCGGTATTAGAAATATATACCTTCATCTGTTATATGATTGATGGCAAAGATTATATGTTAGATAATATGCACATTGATAAATCGCATATCGGTTGCCTAGCTAAATCGCGTACCGATGCTGTTACATTAAATAAATTCTAATTAACTTTTTTAGACCAACTTCCCCGATTTGTAAACCATAAAAATAGAGCCGAAGATGAAGGACTATGACACAAATAAAATGTTAACAAAACAAATAAACTCAAAGTACACACAACATTTACAAGGTATGTTTATGTGGATGATCCATATTTATGTATAGAAAATATATTCCAATTCCTTGTGCCATATTCACTCATCTTAGGCTCGATTTTTATGATCAACAAATTGGGGAAGTTGATCCAAAAAAGATAATTAGAATTTATTTAATTTAACAGCATCGGTACGCGATTTAGCTAGGCAACCCATGTGAGATTTATCAATGTACCTATATATACTTATTATATATTATCTAACATATAATCTTTGTTAATAAATAAAATTATCGACCAATTTTTCAGACATATTTATTTATTTATTGAAGTTCTAATCAGGCGTTAATCAAAGATTTGAATATAATCTTTGTCATCATCAAATGAACAGATGAGGGTATGCATTTCTAATACTGGATCTTAGACTATTTATGGAAATACATAGCTATAGAAGCGATATATTTTTTTATATCACATTCACAAAAACTTGTTACCTAAGTAAATTCCCCTATATATATTGTTTTCGTGTTTCCTTTGAAAGATTCGCACAGCTGTCCAATCTATATACAAACTAATGAAGGCGTTTCAATTGTCTTTATGCTGATAATTGATAAACGAGTTGCCAAAAAAAAAAAAACAAGAAAACAAATTTACTTTGATGTGTCGATCATTGTTCGTTGTTTGTTGAAGTACCTACAACAGCAGCTCGTTAGGAACGCTGCGCTATGAACATATGAACAAGAAAAAATAAAATCGTTTTAAGTCAGGTTTGGTGAAGATATATAATTAATATTAAATCACTGAAAAATTTCATTATATTCAGAAGTTATACTAATTAGAGACCAGCGATTTAATAATTTTGTGTAAGCAAATAGCTTTCACATATGAATAAATTTAATAAGTGTGACGTCACACGTTATGTTAAGTGCTCGGTTTTATAGCAAGAACAGTAGTTCTGAACCAAAGAAATGGGCCTATATTAGTTAATACAATGTAGTGATGACAATATCCAATATGAGAGAGATGAGCTCGTCTTTTTTTTCTAAATACCGATAACATATGGGCATGCAGTTTTACGTGCTAATAAAGCAACGTGTGTTCGTACATATTGTACAATCGTAATGCACCATTCTGAACGAGTTTGTAAAACACAGCTACAGAAGCACTTACCAGTCATAAAACGGCTTCTTGAAAATGCATTAAAATTCGTGTATTACATTAAACATAATAAAATTAACGTTATGTCCAAATTTCATGATGATCGGAGTTACCGTTCAAAAGTTTTTGTCGAACGGACAAATTTTGAGTTATCTTTTGCAACATTTTTCATTGATGCTCCGCTCCTATTGGTCGTACCGTGATATTATATAGCCTACAGCCGTCCTCGATAAATGGACTATCCCACAAAAAAAATTACAATTCGAACCAATAATTCCTGATTATTAGCGTGTTCAACCAACTAAACAAACAAACTCTTCAGCTTTATATTATATTAGTATGGATATAGATTAGAGACATTGAAAACAAAAAATGATATAAATATTGAGTAAGTTTGCCGCCGACTTGATGTTTTTCATCAAATTATGTATTAGATTCGATAATAAAATTTTAGTACTGTTGTCCGGTATGCTTTTGTATGGCCTGAGCTTAGAGTGGCGCTTAGACTATACTGACCAATAATTTGGGCAATGTGAGTATTTACTAGGTAATGTGCACAATGTTATATCCCAGTTAGAGTACGACCATTAATTATGTGAGGTTTTTTTCAAAATGTGTATCTCCTGGTAGGATTTGGTAAGATGTGGTGGGATTCCCCTTCCGTCTAGTGAGATTTACCGTATAATTTTAGAATTAACTAAATTGATTTGATATGTTCATGTATTTTGCTTCATACCACTAGAAAAATTATTAATACCAAGCGTTAATATTCCTTTACAACCGGCAAAACTTCTTTTGTTTTTTGTTGCATGAATACTGAACAGTATATTCTGATTATTTAGATACCAAAGATTCTAGAAAAATAAATAAAAAAATTCTGTACCCCTGCTTAGCTGTGAAAATAACCCAACACGTGCCAAGCCGGTTGAGTTCACAAAAATTTGTCAATCGTCCCCGTATAAAATCGGTTATAAAGGGATATGTAGATTTTTTCTCTGAATTAAAAAGTTGACGTGATGTTTTAATTGACCACACCTTTCTTTAAAGAGGTTTGGTGACATTTTGCCGGAACGTCCTCCTCATTTTGAGCTCATGTAATTAATTGATGTCCCCTTACTGTGTACTGCATATTAACTGAGATGTTTGACCGTAACATGTATAGTATACACATAATATTATGCTTATACATTAAATAATACATGTAATAATATATACGTAGAAATGCATGTGTTATTTTTAAAACACGTTCATTCAACACACAATGAGAGCCAGATGTCATTACGCGGCTAATTGCTTTTAAATATATATATATATATATATATTTCATGATTGTGATGATTTTATTTTGTCATTAAACATAGCCAGATAAAGCAACGATTAAATAAACGCTGTTGCTAATGAACGGATCGTCACGTTTCTCCGAGCGATGTCGACATAAATAGTCAAAAGCCTTGCAATAAGCATCGCGTCTCTAAAATCGGAAGTTAAGACGGCTGCACACGAGGCTGGTTTTGCCGCTAGAATCACTGCTGACTGGCGCGCTGGCTACGAGGATGGAAATGACGTCACAGCGTGGTCACGAGATGAATTTCAAAATTAGAACCGGAGCTATCTTTCATGCTTGTTTTGAGCAAGAACCAATCGGGAAAGAGTATCTTGTCACGTGGGCCGGTGGGCGACATGAAAGAACGCCGATAAACACTAAATGCAAAAACCGACTCGCTCTACGATATGTCCGTGATTTGTATAACATTCCCGGAAACTTAATTTCAGAAAGCCATCATAAACAAAGAAGTTTCTTCTAAGATACTTAGCTGTTGCCACATAGCTCTTGAATGCATAAACTACCAAACTACAGAACTGCAGTCACCAGTAGCGGTGCGTGAACATTTTATATGAGTGTTTTGCAGGGTTAACTGGAAGAATCTCCTAAAACACGGGCAAGGAATAAGTAAGAAATTAAATTACGAATCACATCCATATGATGTTTTAATTAATATTTTTTTTTCAAACACTGCTGACAGCAAACTACAACATACGCTGTAACACTAGTCACTACTGACATAAGCCGTGTATCATGTACGTATGTACGTCCAACCAAGTCAATCCCGTCAAAGATATTGACTGAATGATATAGATTCAGTGAATACTTTTAGCATATCGCACGTTGAAAACAAAAGTGGCATTATGCAAAAAATGGCATTTTACAGTAGAGCATTTTTTAGTTTTAATATTATTGTTTTGTCCTAAAAAGTTACTATTAAAATACTGCTTATAGAGATTCTTTTGTTAATAATGAGACAATTTATTATTGTTTTAATTTATTTGTTGACCACAATGTTAAAAATAAAGTTATTAAAAAAAAGACCTTTTTACAATAATTTTTTGTTTAGTGTCATTGTTGTCATAACCTATAATCAGTAAGTTGGAGACTTCAACTGCAAAAAGTGTCACTAAACAAAATGTGTCATTTTATGTATTTACTTACTTGCATTAATTTTTGTAGCAACTGTAATCGGTAAACTGTCGTTTAACAAAATGTGTCATTTTTTCACTTACAGCGACGTGCGTATCAAACAACTGCTTTGACAATAAATTGACACAATTAAAATAGTGTCGTTATATCAGTCATGACCATGGGCAATTCTTTCAAAATATAAAGTGACACTAGCTCAGTCTAGCGGAAGTAAGTGGATTTATAAGCAAACGGAAATTTTCGTATAGTGACACTTTTGCAATAAAACATGAATTTTACAAAAGGTGAAAAGTTAACTTTTTTATATAGTGTCACTATTGTTTTCAACGTGCGATATGACAGTGATAGATGCTTATTTGTACTAATGTGCTGACGATAAATGCAGTTCACGGCCGATCTAAATAACACGCTATAACTTGTGAGTTGCACGGTGTACAGTGTACACCGTGCAACTCAACACCGGGGGTATCTGATGATGACGTTTTATGCAGAACATAGTCTGAGCGCAAGAAAGTCTGCCACCCAGGTAACAGAACACACGAGTTTTGCGGTTTGCCAATGACTGTTAAACTTTAGCGCTGATTGTGTAACTATTACACTATTTCCTAACATTAAATCTTGATTAAATATGAAAAATATAATTCATTCTAAAATAATAAAGTAGGTACCTAAGTTTTTGGTTGTTCTGCAGCTCTGCAGCGCTCAAAGAGGAACCGCCACTGGTCGTCGTAATAACTGAATGAAAATTCAATCAAAATAAATTGCATATGAAGAATTACCAACATAAAAATATAAAATCAAACCAATCTGAATACCAATCAAATAAATAGTGTAAATTGTTTATTGCGTTTTTCAATTTTATTGGCTGAAGATAATAATGAAAATCGATTTACCACATTCAGCGGTTACTTATAAAATTTTAATTTTAAAATCAGCAAAAAAATACCCACTATACTTTTGAAATTCCTGTTTTAAGAATAAACTAAGGGCAACGTTGTTTGAAGTTTATACCTATATCGTAGGTTGGCGAAATAAAATTCTAAGAACTCGTGTATAAAACAAGACATGTTATTTGCATAAAAAAGCATTCAAAACTGGAAAGTGCACCGCGACGCCAAAGCGTCCAAACAACTACCGCTCATCTGTCGTTTTAAACGATCCGTTTATAGAACGTCAACTATTAAATAAAATTAAAGTTTAAAAAAACACAAAAAAAAAGTTTCATATATAGACTGAAAAGTAAACAATAATTTTTAAATATAAATATTTTGTACAACAGTGATAGGAACAAGTTGAGGAACTTCTTATCGCTGTTGAACAAAATCTTCATATTTAAAACTATTTTTTACTTTCTAGTTCACGTTGCTATAAAAGTGTTTTTTTACACGCTTTATATTAGTTTCACTTGTAAGTTTGTATGTATGTATGTTTATTTGTAACCTCGTTTGGACTACAGCAAGTGGTTTATTACTGTTAGTTGGTTATGCCACTACTGTAAGAGCAATCGTTGACCGAGCGGTCTAAGGCGCTAGTCTTCGCTGACGTCAACTCTCGAATTCACCGGTCGTGGGTTCTAATCCCGTCAACGCCGAAATAAAAAATTTGTTATTTTTCGGCAAATTTTTGACAATATCGAACTAAAAAGTAGAAAATAAATATAGTTTAAAAAAAACTAAAAAACACGCTTTATATCGAACTAAAAAGTGAAAAATATTTTTTTTAAATAAGCTTAAAACAATAATGAATAAAAAATAAAAGCGTGGGGCGCTTTGTTCCACATTTTCGTACATCGAGCGCCCCACGCTTTTTTCACAATAGTACTAGTATTTTTCATTAATTATTGTTTTAAGCTTATTTTAAAAAAAATATTTTTTACTTTTTAATTCGATATAAAGCGTGTTTTTAGTTTTTTTTTTAAACTATATTTATTTTAATGTTAATAAAATGATAATAAAATTTATGTAGCGTTGTCCAGTAAACTTTATTAGTATGGCCATAGTTTGGACTATTATTGAAACACTACAAAATTTTTAGTTTCTTTAAATTATAATTTTCAATTTTATTAAGCATGAGTTACAAGTACCTACTTCAAATTGGGAAAATCATTTCTATTAGCCCTGTATTTAACCCACCGCCTTCATAGGGATTTTCTTTTTAATCTGAAATTATATGAAACGTCAGACAACACTTTTTTTTAACTGAACACATAGTTGCATCAATAAACTAACACACAAGCGTGCAGTCAACACACATCAAAATTAAATCCATATTTGGTTCTGAAATTGATCAATTAGTATATTTGCATTAAATCGGTCGAAGTTAAGTTTGACCTCTGTGCAATAAAATTTCGGCCAATATGACTCACAGCCGTGCCATTCTACGTCTGGTCGGCTTCAAACGAACCTAATATAATCTAACGAGTTGCAATAATTGCTGCATCTTCGAATAATATGAAATAATAGGTACGACGTACGTTTATAATATGCAAATTTAACTAAACAAAATACAAGCACAGTTAAATGCCGTGGCTGTCTGTAGGTCAGGTGTTCCAATAACCGAACAGTTACAATAACCGATTTGTAACGGAACCTCTCTAACGGTTTTTAGGGTTCCGTACCTCAAAAGGAAAAAAAGAACCCTTATAGCAGGGGTGGCCAACAAGCCGATCTTCGATCGCTCGCAATGCCTGGGGTGGAATTCCGTGTACCATTTCTAGCAATTCTAGAATTCTGGGGATTTGCCAAAGTCATAAAGTCCTAAAGTTCTGACAGCCTGTCACTGTGATCTCCGCCCACCCAGCACAATACCTTTTACTTAGTGGGCGTTCACAAATTACGTGAAGCAAATTTGGCGATTTTTCGACCGCCCCTCCCATCTTGGTGAGATGCCGGGCGATTTTGCTCGATTCCCCTCCCCTCTAATCCCACAAAGATTTTTTACTTAATTTAACCCATGTAGGTAAATATGAAGAGCACTATTTTTTTTGTTTTATAAAAAAATCAGGCTGTTTCTTTACACTACACACTATAGAAATAAAATACTAAAAATAGCAGCTCCGTCCGGATACAGTGATCTCTATCCTTTGCAATAATGTGAAGTCTGTTTATGCAAATTGCGTCGGGATACAGCTCTGAACAGACTCCCTTCCTCTCCTCTGACATTAACGAATGCATTATTTTGACTGGCACCCATGTCCTTGTGCATGTGCAGTCTTCGGCTAACTTTGATCTGGTCGCCCACAGACCCGACGACAAATTGACAAATTGCACATGACTGACAGATGACATGCCGTCCTGCCCTTACCGCGACCTTTCCACCATCTCCCAGGTGGGCGCTTCTGGACGACACTCCATTGTCTGATGTTCTTTCCACTGTCAAAAAAGTGTCGCGCCAATATCACATTGAAATGAAATCGGTATTTGACACATGTGCTAACTGATAGTGGCAGACGTTTTAAACCAAATATTTTTATACAACGATAGCAGCCGGGCCCGGCTTCGCCCGGATTTATAGATAGAATATAATGTCAAACGATATACATACATGAAAAAATATATTACGATTTACGAGCCCAAAAGTGTACTGGCTTGCCCACTTATTACTTTTTTAACACGTTTTTATTAACTTGACCTGTATGCATATGTAAAGGAATATTCAGAGTAATTTTCACCAATTTCAAGAAGTCTGGTTAACTTGAAAATTTGCACACGTGTCAAGGGCCGATGACAATACAATTGTTTCATAAAAATAAATTTGAATTAAGATTTTGAAAAAAAAAATTGGTTGTCTGTAAAGTCGGTTTACGGACGATAGTTTTACGTGATAACGTATTCCGTAATACATAACCTAAATTTATATAATAATTATAATAATTTGAATCTATGATATTGCATCTTTTGCTTCAAATTTAGGTTAATTTTATTTCTTAAAATTACTCACTACCTATAATATAATTGTTTTTTTTAACTTTCTTTCTTTCGTATTTATTTTAAGTCTCAAAGATTAACTGTCATAATATTTTGAAAACAATTGTTTCATTGTTTATATAAAATTCCAAAACCTACTTACAATATTTAAGTATTTTCATACGTCAAAAAATTGATTTTTATAATGATAAAATTTGTATGAAAACGATTTTTTCGAGAGATGAGACCTAGCTAAAACGATTTTTTGCCCCCCAAAATCCCTTTTCAGTAAATTTCATCCAAATCGTTAGTGCCGTTTTCGAGAAAAGCACGCTCAGGGTCAGGCGGAACGTTAGGAACGTTACACTTTTTCGTGCATTCAGCCGGTGTTTTATCAATTTATAAGATTGGTGATTCATCAATTTATAAGACGTTATCACGTCAAAAATTGTTTTTATTTGACTCGGAATAATCGCATCTTGAACTCACCATGAATCCTTTTGGCCAAATTTATATTTCAACATTTATAATTGTAGATTTTGGCCAACCGTGCTGGTTCACGCGACAAATCGAAAGTAAGGCTTAATATGGCTCTTTTTCACGTTTATATTCGCCACTTTAAAGTGAATAGTTAACAATAATAATATAATTTGCCATTCTTTGAAATCATTTACTTTTTAATTTTTTTACTATTTAAGTTTCCCATTTCATTTATTAAGGATTCTATGTAATAAATTTAAGTAACTAAGAGCTTTTTAAGCTTTAAAGTGGCAATTGGCAACCTATTTATTGTATTCATTTAACGGCGTTCCTCGTTATTTTGTCAGTAGCGTGCATCAGAAATTTTAAATTACGCTTCAGATTTTTGAATTACTGCCAAATAAATGGTTAGATAGCTTTAAGATTTACGACGTGTCAACTAATTAGAATAATTAATATATTGATTTACAAGGTACCTCACGAATTCGCCAGTGACAATCCTTTTCTAGATTTAATTAGCTTCTTGATTCAAAATTATCCCTTTTTACTCGAAAGGTTCTTGGATCATATTTTTATTAAATTTTCAGAAATTATCGATTTACATATGTCCCGTATGAAAATAATTAGAGTTCAATTAACAAATTTCAATTTCATCAGAGATATTAAGATTATAAATACAGTAAAAATAATTTTTAAATATAAAGATTTTCTTCAACAGCGATGGAAGGTCCCCTTTATATCGAGTTGGAGGACTTCCTATCGCTGTTGGCTGTTGAAGAAAATCTTTATAATTAAAAATCATTTTTTTTTTTACTTTTCAGTCCACATTGCTATAAAAATGTTGTTTTTTAAAATCTAATTTTAATTATAACCCTAAAAACCAACACTCAATTGACTAAGTTTAAATAAATGAGTCATATATATTTATATAAATTATTGTATTGTCAAGGGTTCTTAATACGTGTGCAAAACTTCAAATTATTGAGACATCTGGAAGTGGTTGAAAATTAAATTGAAAGATTCCAATAAAACATACATAGAGACATACATACAAGTGAAGTTAATTAAAGTATTAAAAAGAAAAAGGTTTCATTTGAAAATACGTAAGATTTAAAGAAAAATATATGCCAACGAATTAGCGGCACATTGTAAAACCACCAACTCGGTGATCTAAAGTAGGTATTCAATATTTATTATTTTTAATTAAAAACTGTAAATTTGAAATTGTATTTTATCACTTCTCAGATTTTCATCTGAGAATTGTAATAGATGAACCATAACAGCATCCTAATAATCACGGTCTCCTACCGAAATGTATACTAATTACGAAAAAACTACTTACTGAGTAAATATTTCCCGCAAAATGGCACAAATTCTTACCTGAAACAAAAATATAAAATTTGTTAAAAACAAAAATTAAAATAATCTTTTTATAAAATAAATTTATACAAAAAGAGGAAATGTTTGTTTGTGGGGGGTTATCTTCAAAACTACTGAATGGATTTCAATTTTTTTTTTCACTGTTCGATACATATGAACGCAAACCAGACTGAGCCACAGCAACGCGTGGCCGGGCACAGCTTGTAATAAATAAATAATTTCATACGAAGAGATGCAATGTAGTGATGTGTCGCTCCTTTCTAGGAGCGGAGCGAGTCACTCTTTTTTTGTGAATGACTCACTCCGAGCGCCATTGCTCTGTGCTGAGCTATTCTGTACTGTTGAATTCGCACATTTACAGAGCGCACACAGCTCAGGCCACAGAGGCACTAATGAATTTGGCACGTACGGAGTTATCTTTGCTAAGTCATTTAATGTTGAATGACACACTGTAAGTGTAATAGTACTAAGCTTACAATGATTTAAACCATTCACATTGACGTCGTTGACAAAGATATAATATTGTAACAATAAACATTATTATTGATAAGCTTTTATTATACTTTATAGCTTATCCGAAATGCGAATAATATAAGATCAGAATCATATTAAAATGAGCTCAGAACTGAGTGTGTGTATTGTGCTGTGCAATGCTACGTGTGACTCCTGAGCATGCATGATGACAGTTCACACCTCTGCAGTCTGCACTCCTGTGTAGTGCGTACTGTCTTGTGTCGCTCCTTTGAACGACTCCCTCTGAGCGACTCTTTTTAGTGAGCGGAGCGCACGGAGCCAACTCCCAACAAAGAGTCATGTGGACACATCACTAATGCCATGGTTGTTTCTTCAAAACATCTCAAGGTTACAGTTGTTGAGAATTCGAAGGCTAAAAGTGAAATCTGATAGTATATTTTCAATTACAGAATGGCGCGATATATAGGTACACATAAGAGGTGTAGACCATACGCAGTATAGGTATAATATGTACTGTATTGGAACATCATAGCGTAGCCCTTAGTCCCGGCTTCTCGTTTCCTATCGTCATAATATCAATGTAGCATCACTCCATCAGGTACTACTGTGCCAAAAAACATTACGACGTCGCGGGACTGGCTTTGCCACATTTGCGAAAAGTTCACAAAATACAAGTCAAGAAAATCTACCGCGCCTTATTATATCGGATCAAAAAATGTCGAAGCATTTTTCTGCTGACAATTTTTTTTGTCTATTTAACTGTTCGTAGACTATAGGGTTTCTGGTTTTTCGACCTTTTTTATTTCTCGAGGAACAAGAATTCTCGAGGAACAAGAATTCTCGACCAACAAGAATTCTCGACCAGGAGTTACTCGAGTATCTCGAGAAATGTTGAAATTTTTAATAAAACACGATGGTGTTTTCAAATTTTTCCTTTATCATAAATTACACTGATGAGATCAATTAATTAAAATGATAAATTTTTAATTACCAGAAATTACACTTATTAATCAACATATCAACAACAAACAATCAATTAAAAACAAACTATACTCGCCTGATCTGTATAAAAAGTAAATGGTTGGGTAGTACTTAACTTTTTTATAATTATTGGGTCCCTGTCAGTTTCCAAATGTACAACAGTCTTTAAAAACATTTTGCTACCAACTTGAACTAAAAATAAATGCCTTTTAAATATTTTATAAACTACTAGCCGCCCCCCGCGGCTCCGCACGCGATTGTAATGAAACACGATAGCGACAAAAGTAGTGGAGCTTTCGGTTATTAGAGGAACAAATAAAAAATACCTAAGCAAACAAAAAAGTATGATCTAACTGCTATAAAACAATTTTTTAAAGCCTTCGTTGAGACACAATATGCATCCGCAATAGCCCGCTCGTGTTCTGAGCCCGCGCGACAGGCAGCCTTTGTGATATTTTACGTCGTTGGACGGGGGAAGCTGTGAGAAGAAGTTTCGGATTAAAATTCCGACAATGATATTGTTGTGAAGTAGATTTTTCTTATAAAGTATTGTAACGGTAACAATGGGAAATCTAATTGACATCATTTTTTTTTTCAATCCGAATGTATTTTGACGAAGTACAGCTTTTAATAGACTAAGTTACACATTATAACATTAGCTATCTGCAGTGAAAGTCCCGTCAAAATCGGTCCAATCGCTTAGGAGATTGGCCGGAACAAACAGACAGACAGACAAAAACTTTAAAAATTGTTTTCTTGTTATAATTACCGTATATACTTTCATATGCGTTTTAGTAAAAAGTTATTATTCTGACATTACAGACACTTCAATTTTACTTATCTCTATAGATTATGTTTTTTAGTTACCTAGCGCACGGAATTGATTTCTCGAGTTCTCGAGGCGTTGAGTTTTTTTCCCGTCTCGACTAGACAAATTTTTTTTTTTTATTTAAATATAAAACGCTCAGCAACTAGGGCTATATGCGTAAACATAAGGGCAATTAAAAGTAAGTATGGTAAATGTAAGTATGATATGAATATCAAGAACGCTCAGGTTTCTCGAGAATTCTCGAGCACAATCCCTACCGTAGACGATTGTTCTAAGACATTCTGTATATAAAGTATACCTAAGTCGTTTCTTATATGAATATAATACCATTATGAAACCGGGGTCTCTATGGACAAAAAGAAAATTACTCCGTCGACATATTATTGCAAAAAGCACTTTTCTTCACAACTCAATCGAACATTCATGTATCAAACGTATTCTTGTTTGGCATATTAGAAGTAGTTTTAAAAATCAAATGAGAGTTTTAAAGAAACGCAGTGGTAGATTTACATCATTATTACGCTTTTGATGGGCATTTAATAATGCTGAACTTATATGATTATGATAAAATTAAATTATATAATTTTGAAACTTGTATTGTAATTGGTAACGGTAAATGACAAGCGTTTCGGTACAAAAACCCATTTATGTAGATTTGATAACATGTCTAATCCATTCCAGAATAATTCCAGCATGCTCATGAATAATAAGATATACTCGCAATTTAACATTATAATAATCCACACAGTATACAAGGTGTTCTAGTTGAACAGGATAGTAATCCCTGCCTATTAGAGATGTCGACAAAGTAACGATACGATACGAAACTACTCGTTACTCTAGAATACCCGAAGTAACGATTACCGATTTGAAAAGTAAATCGTTTCTTTTACTTGAATGATTACTATTGATTATTATTGATTACCATTGATTATTGATTACTATTGATTATATTGATTACTATTGATTATTGATTACTATTGATTATTGATTACTATTGATTACTATTGATTATTGATTACTATTGATTACTATTGATTATTGATTACTATTGATTATTGATTACTATTGATTATTGATTACTATTGATTATTATTGATTACTATTGATTATTGATTACTATTGATTACTATTGATTATTATTGATTACTATTGATTATTGATTACTATTGATTATTTTATTATGCGAGTATAAGGATATTCATTGAGTTCCTGCGAACCTTAAGATTTCGGAGCACTACAAAGGAGCCGCTGATACGTATAATATAAATATGCCGCCGATATCAATAGCCCTTAGCAAAATTAATTGTGTATTATTGTATTGTTGATATGTTGATATTTCGCGGTCAGTAATCGTCTTGTGTCGATATTTATTTTATTCAGTACGTTTTTATACGCAATAATTAATTATTTGTTGGTTCAGACACTACGTACTACATTAATTTATGTATGTAACTTAAGTAATCAAAGTAACCAGTAGTTGAAATGATTACTTAATATCCAAGTACCTATAGTAGTAACGAATACATAAAAGTAACGATAATCGACATCCCTAGTATGTAACCTAAGTAATCAAAGTAACGAGTAGTTGAAATGATTACTTAATACCAAAGTACCGAGTAGTAACGAATACTTAAAAGTAACGATAATCGACATCACTACTGCCTGTTCCTATTTTTAAACATAAGTAGGTATAACTTGCGTGCTTCGCGCGCTGGAAATGTGGACAGTCTTTATTATACAGTGGAGTACATTCAAGACTTGTAAGCGAATTGCTAGAGATACCCTTACAACAGAAAAGACAGTACCTATCTCTTTTGCGCATGTGCCGATTTTCCCCTAAAACAATATCGGGCATCTTAAGAACATCTTACCAAAAATTTTGTTTCAATTCGCTTAGCCGTATGACCTGTATGGTGTTCAAAAACAATCACAAAAAATATGAAAAAACATGTATCTAGAGCTCAGAGGTTCCAAAACGAAAATATTTGAAAATTTTTAAAATTGAAATTTCACCAAAATTAGAATGGAGTTGGAATGGTAAAATATTTCTTAAAATTCTTTGTTGAAAATTGTTCGTGATATTACCTTTTTTAACACACCGAGATTATAAAATCTAACACAAAAATACATTTTTTTTTTATTTAGACGGTCGGTATTTTGTCACACATCTGCGAACAATAATTCAAGTGTGATGCAACGTAAGTATTCATTATATGTAAGATTACCCGTTTTCGTGTAATAAATGACATAATATACAGAAAAACAAATTAATTTTAACATTTTACTGTTGTGCAAGTTGGGCAAATTAGTGGAATCATCAATTTTTTCAACACAATTCAACCGAGACCTAAATAGTAAAAAGGAATATTGAGAGAAAGCAAATTTTTTTTTTATATCTATTAGTCAAAAATCAGGAACACATATTTTTATATTTAAAGTTTCTATACACATTAAGAAACCCTAGACGCAAAAAGTTATTTTCTATAGCTGCTAATCAGCCGATACCGATCATCGGCGATGGGTATATCGGTTGATCTCTGATTTATTTATTATTTAACTAGCTGTATCCGGCCACGCGTTGCAGTGACTCAGTCTGGTTTGCGTGTGTTGCTGTTACGTTCAACAGATGGCGCTCACGTTGCCGTAAAATATTTAATATAGCGTGTGTTTAACGTCCAACAGATGACGTTGTATTTAAAAAAAAGCTTTTCACCTGTCACAGGTGTGACATCTATATATAATAGATATATAAAAACACGCGTGTATTCGAATGCAACGTTGCGTCAAAATTTCCAAGCAATCGGAGAAGAAATTTCGAAGAGTTAAGATTTTGAACAAAAGAACAATAAATTATTTATATTGATATAACGAAATATTCTTTGCAGGCTGTTCTCCCGAAACACTCGGTATATATTCTCCTCGGCACGGTGTATGGGAAAAGTACAGATGATATCAGTCTACATTCTCTATCGATCAGTCCCGTGGTTTGTATAGATGAAGCAGCAGTATTCAACCGGGGAACCACAAGGACAAAATTGAAAAAGGTGATTATTAAGTTCATTAAAAATGACTGCAACCGATTTAGACTTGTAATCAGGTATTCAGGGCTATTTTTGAACTTAAGCACTAAAAAAAATTACCGACACTAAAATTTTATCCAAATACAGTAAATCCTCGTCTATATCGCGGTTTCACGTGGACACATTGATGTTGTTACATAAGTTCATAAAAGTTTATATTTGAAAAGAATTGTTATTTTCTCAGGTACTTAATTAAATATTTATACCCGAGAATTTGGACAGAATAGATTTATACCTGCAGTAAATGTAGGTAATTATGCTTGGTGAATTGAAATATCGCTATTAATTATTCGGAGGAATGAAACAAATGAGCCGAATAAATAACTAACTTACGTCCGGTGAATATGGCCGTAAGACAAAGTATTAAAAAAAAACTATTTTCTCGGGCCTACCGTTAAAAAACAAAATCCTTTAAATGCTTATTGGTCGCCCGTAATTTATTTTCTATTTTAATGGAGACTAATAAAATATTACTCACATTTAGCAAACATAAAATAAAAACGTGTGAATAAATTTTAAAATGTTGCATTGAAATACTATTTTTTAGTACCTATTATAAAAAAACTGTTACTTATATATGGGTACATCAATTAAAACAAAAAGGGTATACATGCATATTAAACTACAATTTTTATAATAAAATATTGTTTTCTCTTGATTTGTTTTGCAAAAACAAATTCAAAACTAAATCAACAAAATTGTAAACAAATATACATAGTCTCAAACGTTTGCTTACATATTTGTATTTTTTTGTTATTTTACGATTATATTATGATCTATATATAAGTTTTGCTAACTAATTTTAACTGGTTCAATTCAATTCTCCTTGTAATTTCGTCTTAATGCTTATAAATAAATCGATATCATTCTTTTATCAATTGAACAGAAATTACACTTAAAAATTCTATACTACAAATGTTTCAGTAATACCTATTATAACAAAATACTCTGCCACATACTATTTCTAAGAAATTCTTATGTTTCCTCATTATATTCAATATTCACATCTATTAAAATCAATAATTTGTGAATTAAAAAAAAAATTGGTTGTCTGTAAAGTCGGTTTACGGACGATAGTTTTACGTGATAACGTATTCCGCTCGAATACCATATTTAATAATCACGCACAGGGTCAGGCGGAACGTTAGAAACGTTACACTTTTTCGTGCATGCAGCCGGTGTTTCATCTTTTTATATTGACGTGATTCATCAATTTATAAGACGTTATCACGTCAAAAAAAATGGAATCGACGACGTATGCAAAAATAACACGAATTTCAGCCAAAACCCACCGCTATGTGTTTATTTCTTACTATTTAATTTTTTAATAAATTGAGACTGGGGGTGTTAAATGGTAGCCATTATTAACAAAGAGTTGATGGTGCGTTCGCTCAAGATGGCCCAGTTTTAGACCCAAAAACAACAACTCCATTTATTAAAATGAGAGAGAATGAGACAGAGATTGGAGCCCTATTCTCAAGATGTCGAAAAATGAGACAAGAAATTATATAATACCTTGACAAAAAAAGTTACGGAGTTTTTCACAACTGCTACGTTTGGGAGCGCGGGAATAGAATAGCCAATCGTTGGCGTGGACAGCGTTTAATAGAACTAAGAAGCTTTTATCGTCGGTCAAGGTGCAAACTACACAGCAGAAACACGAGAATAAAAAATGACAAATATCAGATAAGAACAATTCCATAAAGACAACCGCACATGATATATGTAAATCACATGACCAGAGATGCTGGGAATCAAATTTGATTTCGCGTTTCACAACAGTAACTGCAGATAATCAATGTTTACTTTTTTTAAATCAAAATTATATAAAACATTATTTCGATATTTAGTAGAGCTGTAAAAGTAATGAGAAATTGTGTACCCGTATGTATTCGTTAAGAACCAGTACCCGTTACTTTCGTATCGGTACGTTACTCGTTACTTTTCATACGACATACAATCGTGTACCAACAGGCAACAGCATCAAGCATGTACCTACCATCGCATTGAGGCGCGTCGCCGGTCGCATACGTGATACGGGTATGACTTCGTTCGTATAACGTATAACCGCATCAAACGAGTCGAACTGACATGCTGCTGAGATGGATACGACAGATGCGAGTAACGAAATGAATTTGTAAGTAACGATTCGTTACTTCGAGTCAGACGATGTACCCGTTACTCAGTAACGAATACATACGGTTTGTTACAGCTCTAATATTTATAGAGAGACAAGATGAATTAGTAGATGAACACGTTTGACAAAAAAAAATGTTAAGGCCGCTGCACACGAAGCTAGAAAACGCTGCTAGTTCTGCTGGCCGGTAGGTTGGGTACGAAGCTGCGGGCTCGCCTGCTAGCTCACACGATAGGTTTTAAAATTAGAACAGGGGCTATTTTCTTTGCTAGGTCCGCTGCTAGATATGAGCAAGAACCAATCAGAAAGCAGTATCTTGTCACGTGGGCGACTTGAACAAACAACCACAAACCAACATGGCGTCATTCTGCTCAGAGTCAGATAACAGATACGTTGTGTTCTGTATTTATATTTGAACTGTCACTGCGCGCGCACCATGATTTATTCACAAAACTAGTTTGAAAAGATGTCTCGCGTGAAGCAATCAAGAAAACCAGCGATAGAAAACTAGTAGGCAAATCTAGCAGCGTTTCTAGCCTCGTGTGCAGCGGTTTTAGTGATAATCACAGTATATCAACGCTGATGACCTCCTCAGCTGTTTAGCGTCTATAATCTCCAATCTTTGTTTTTCACAATATCTTGATGTAACTGTTAATTTGTTGCAGTTGTTAATATTAGTACTGACACAATAAACTTGAATTAAGAAAATAAAGTGCGAAAGGCAATTAACGTTGTTGAAAGATTGACTCACGTATTTCGGTGGTTATGTATCGATTCGAGGTTATACGTAAAATACACTTATATAATATTCCTAGGGCTGTGCGATATAGACATATTTATTTTAAATCAATAAACTGATCATACCTCCAGCGCTACGTTACGGCAAATTGCAAATTACCATTGATTACGATTCATTTTAACCAATCTGATTCGCTCTCTTTGTAGTAATTTTAAAATAGACAAAATTGTGAAACTTTACCCTACATTATAAAACACAGTCATTACATAGTAAAATTATTATAGACATAATCAAAGTCAATTTAATTCTTAAAGCTATAAAAATAATGTATAGTTGCTATTTTTAGCTTCTGATAAATGTGTGTTGCTGTTGGAGAGATTCTCTATTTATGAATCCAATCATCTATACTAATATATAAAGTTGAAGAGTTTGTTTGTTTATTTGTTTGTTTGGTTGAACGCGATAATTTCAGGAACTACTGGTTTGAATTGGATTTTTTTTTGATTGGATAGTCCATTTATCGAGGAAGGCTATAGGCTGCATAATATCACGCTACGACCAATAGGAGCGTAGCATCAATTAAAAATTTTACAAAATATAACTCAAAATTTGCCCGTACGAAAAAAACCTTAAACGGTAACTCTGATCATCATATAATTTGGACACAACATTCATCTCGGTAAACTAAGATGAACGTGCATACTCATGTCCCTCCCCCTCATTCGGGGCCAAACATCACGGCCCACTACTACAGGTCATATATTATTGAATACATTAACTATCACATTCTGGTGACTTAGACAATAGACTGTTTTCCACGGGTAAGCATCCACAATTTAATTTTAAAAAATGAGGCAAAATTAGTATCAATATCGAAGGTGTTGGTTTCGAATCCCGCTAGTGATGTTCAATTTGTAACGACTATCAATACACCGTATTTAGTTAATGCGTTCCTAAATGGTAATCACAGCGTTTATTATCTGGGTTGGGTTATGTAAACACGACTAAGTAATCAACTAAGTGCAACCCACAGCTTATAATATATATACGGTTGCAACAATAAACTGAAAATAATGCAACATCTTCTTCTATGAGCAGTAATCGTTCGAACATCATATTCTAATTACTATAACTGCTAATAGACTATATTTAGCATTGCTAAATTGCATAGATAAACGAATCAATAGTACACCCGACTCTCTGTGGGCCTATTTGCTACCAGGTTTCGTAATCGGTACAGGGTTGTAACAATATAACATCTTACAACAGTTACACCAATAATGTTACGATATCTGAATATAATGCTGTACCAAGGTATTCAAGGACATTAGTATGATTATAGGGATATAAATATAGTTTAAAAAAACTAAAAAAACACGCTTTATATCGAACTAAAAAGTAAAAAATATTTTTTTAAAAATAAGCTTAAAACAATAATAAATAAAAATACAAGTATTATTGTGAAAAAAGCGTGGGGCGCTTTGTTCCACATTCTCGTACATCGATCGCCCCACGCTTTTTTCACAATAATACTTGTATTTTTTATTCATTATTGTTTTAAGCTTATTTTAAAAAACATATTTTTTACGTTTTAATTCGATATAAAGCGTGTTTTTTAGTTTTTTTAAACTATATTTATTTTCCACTTTTTAGTTCGATTTAATGTCAAAAATTTTCCGAAAAAGAAAACAATTTTTTTTTCGGCGTGGACGGGATTAGAACCCACGACCCGTGATTCCGAGAGTTGACGTCAGCGAAGGCCCGTGCCTTAGACCGCACGGCTAGCCAATGTAGTTACAGTGCTGGCATATTATACTACAGTAATAAACCACTTGCTGTAGTCCAAACGAAAGTTACAAACATACATACATGCATACAAACTTACAAGTGAAGTTAATATAAAGCGTGTAAAAATGAGTACACTTTTCAACTATATGAAAGGGGATCACAAAAATAGATTTTTCAAAAAAATATAGTTTCTGTTCTTGTGTCATCAATTCACGTATGTGTTCCAATTTTTTACAAGCTTTTATTTAGTTTCACCTGTCCTGGTGTGTCTGTCTGAAATCAAATCTTGCAAGTTAAATTTGACCTACTTTCCGGTTTCCGATTGAGCTAAAATTTTGCATACGTATGTAGTTCCGATGACTATACAATATTATAATAACGGGTCCGGCTTTCGTCCGAATGGAAATCGCACATTTAATAAAACACGCTTAAAAACAAAATTAATAATAAAAGAACATTTTTTAAAAACTTGCTTTTTTTTAAATGCTCTAAAAAGAAGAAAATAAACTTTAAATTAAATCAAATCTAACCATTCATTACTTTATACAATTTATATGATATAAAAGCTTGTCGCGAGATTTTCCTGTGTAAATAAACAAGACTAAAATATTTAACTTGATCTTGACACAAGTAATTCAGAGAAAAAATGTATGTATTTCACAAAATAAATTTACACAGGAAAATTGAATAATGTAATGAATGGTTGGGTTTGATTTAATTTAAAGTTTATTTTCTTTTTTATAGAGCATTTAAATAAAAGTTTGTTTTTAAAAATTTCTTTTATTATTATATTTTTATTCATTCTTCTACATGAACATTAACAAAAAAAAAATTGCTTTTATAATTGTTATTTATCCCGCCTTACAAAAAAGGGGAAAGCAGTGCTATTTTGTTTGGATACCTTTATGACCTTTCTGGTGAGTTTGAATGAAACAAGAATAAAATAATTGAAAGTCATACCCCGCATTCTCGATGGTGTTGTTCGGTCCAAGTACAGTTCCAGCTATGTCACTCGGCATGTAGGTGAAGAGTCGTTGTTGTTCTTCCGTTGAACTATTTCTTCTCGGCGTATTTCCGTTCCTCGACAAACTTCGATAGCTACTGTCACTGCTACCGCTGAAACTAGCGCCGGAACTGCGAAAACCACTTCCGATATTGTTCCGGAATTCAGTGTACGAAGGACTGTTCAACGATTGATCGGAATTCGTATTATTTGAAATTTCTTCTAATCGAGGCGAAAGGTAAACACTATTGATGCTGTTATTGTTAATCGAATGCGGTGAAGCGAGTGAATCGTTGCCGTGATTGTTAGCGGCGCTCTGCATAGGGGGCGCAGGTGGCGGCGGGGGCGGCGATAAGGCCAAAGGTGGCCCGCCACCCAATGGACTCAACAGTTCCCCGCCACCCGCGCCACTATATAAATCGGGGAAGAACTCCGTTGTGATCGCCACACTCTAAACGGGAACACGTAATTTGTTATTTTACCCTCGAGTAAATCAAGTTCTGAACATTTTTGTTTTTTAATTTTGTACACGAGACGACACTTATCACTTGAAACAACTAACAACGTGGAAACATTTAGATCATTTAAAGTATAGATTAATTTTATATATTATAATTAAAAGTCGTATTAAAATACTTTTAAAAAGGTTAAATTACCAACAACTCAGCTATCAAAGGTGTGTAGGTGATAATGTAGATAGGTTCTTTATCGGCGATAAAAACCAAAACACTTGTTTACATAGCACTACATAACCCAAGTTCAAAACTCTGTCTTGTAAGATATTTTTGTTTGTATTGCATCACAGCCAATAAATATAAACATCACATCAATAATTATTATTTAATTTTAAATTAATTGCTTGTCTGTCGATGTTTGCCTGTTAAAATAAATTATAGAAACATCCATTACTCACTAATTATTATTAATTAGTAATGTAAGTTTGGGGCCGTCCATTAATTACGCGAGTTTTTTTTTTTAATTTTGACACCCTTCTCCCCCTTGGTAAGATGGGGTAGGATCCAATTGAGATTAACCTTATAATTTTTATTATATAATTAAATTTATTTGATATGTTCATGTCACTAAAGCGTTAACACTGACGCACAAAATGTTATCCGTGATAATAATGTATATTGTCTGAATTAAAAAGTTAACATGAGATAGTCATTGACCCCCCTCACTTTAAATGAGATTTTGCCGGACACCTCCCCTTTTAGAGCTCGCGTAATTAATGGACGTCCCCTTTCAAGATCGTATATTATTTTGATTTGGACCGAATCTATACTTTGCATTAATTATAATTTTAAGGCTTAATAATAAGTTGAAAATTCAGTTGACCCTTAAATAGGCTGTGGAAACTTTTTGCAGACAACTCATTTCATTTTCATTTCATTTTTTTTATCACTATTAACTTAAACTTGTTTTTCGTAAAAGGTAGCTTTTTAAACTACTGTCTTCATAATGGTTATTAATAATAAAAATCTGTTTTTGTAAGTTTTATTTCTAGGTTCCAAACGTCACAGTATGCCAGGAAGTACACTGCAACTTGAGTGGCCGCCACGAATGCTTTGAATATGTAAGAACTAAAAATATTGTATTTAAAAATTGTATATTTTTGATAACACAGCTAGTCTAAAACAAGTAATCCCTAATCGAATGTTCAATAAAATAACAGATTCTATATTTTAATATTGTGACCTTAGCAAATGTGTTATTGAATCCAGTTAAATAATTAAACATTGTTGTATTATAATAATTAATAGGTAATCTGCAAAGAGAGAGACATTCTAGATTTCACTACTCAAACGCTCTAGCCCAGGGGCGGCCGGGCGGGCAAATCTTTTGATCGGCGGGCCACATAGCAGATAAAAATTTGACCACGGGCCGTATGGCTGATAAAAATTTCACCGCGGGCCAAAAATAAAAAAGGTCCTCACATTCTATTTCCGCATTCGTAGAGCAAAAAAAAAACATCCTCACATTCTATTTCCGCATTTGTAGAGCAAAAAAAAAAGGTCTTTACATTCTATTTCCGCATTTTACTATTTTTCTAAAATTTTTTAAAATGCTTCGCGGGCCGGACAAAATTGCACTGCGGGCCGGATCCGGCCCGCGGGCCGCCATTTGCCAAGGCCTACTCTAGCCGGTTTAGAAAATCTGAAAAATGTTATACCTACTTTAACAGCTTAATTGGTTTTTGACTTCAATCAATTTCAGGTTTCTGCTTTCACTTATAAGAAAGATAACCACCATTAACGACAATTTTTCAGTAGATATATATGGAATTATCTCATATTCGATTGAATCTAACGCCAAAAAAAATAAATATCAATTAGTTCTATACTGTGTATTTTTTCATATTTTTAGATTTATTTTTATGCACTGGCTAAATTAATGACTTTAAAAAATGATACGATTCAGTCGACATAGTAGACAGCACATAAATATGCTTAAAATTAATTGCATCCTTTCTGAGAAATGTCTTCAGAAAAATAAAAGCGCACCAATTTACCATAAAAGACACACGTAATTGACCGCGAGTAATAATTTTTTTGATTACAAAAACTAACTTTGTCGGCGGGCTTAGGAGCGGCTTTAAAATGAATTTCAGCATATATTATAGGAGAAGTAGTGCCCAACCAAAACTAGTTTTTGCGGCCGAAACCGAATTTCGGCTTCAGTCTCAGTTTCGGCCGAAACCGAAATTACATGTTTTCGTGGGAAAAATAATAATCAGTTTTTATTTTTTTTCTTATTTTTAAATCAATCATATTAATCATTCAGTCTCTGATATTTTACTAATTATTAGATTTAGGTGGCATAAAAACACTCGTCGCTCGCAGCTGCACCGAACGTGTCTGATTTCAGCACGAAGCCTTCCGAATGCAGTTTCTGTTTCGGCCGGATGGCAGCCGAAAAAAGGCCGAAACCGAAACGTCGGTCGGACAGTAAGAAAAAGAGAACATTATTTATTGAGGTTATTATTACCTCTAGTCATGGACTCTCTACATGTAACATTTCATTCAGATCGGTTGTCCGCTTTATGCGCGATGAAATAAAAAACAAAATCAAGTTTCGTTTTATTCCTGGGGAACTGCTAAATCTACGACGAAAAAATGACTATGGCTTAATGGCCATACAATACCAGAATGCAAAATTTCATTTTGATTCGTTGACGCGTGATTGAGTAACAAACATCGATTATATAGCACATTTATAACGTAGAAAGAGATATCCACAAAACAAGCTGAAAACCACTATTTTTTTTGTGCAAGCTTATAGTTCCATGAATATTTCAAAATTGCATTTATTAATTAATTTATTGCATACTAATCGCCCTAAGTTGTAGATTGCCACCGTTTTTTCGTCAACTTACGACGCAAAATTGGTCTCCAAGAATATAGTGCTTTTATTTTAACGCGATAATATAGCCTCCTGAAGGGCCATTGTAAATATTGGTGAAAAAATTTTCGAAATCGGATGAGGAGATTCGGAGATTACTTCCTACATACAAACTTGCAAACTTTACCTCTTTATAATAACGGGTGGGCCAGAGAGGCGTGCGATTTTAAAAACACTCTTGCGTTTGAACCTTATGAGAGGGGGCTGCGCGGGTGGTGGGGTTGAGAAGCTCGGTTCTCGGAAATTTAGTCGCGATGGATCACTTCACCGGAGCGCAACGTGCATTCTGCGTTAAACATTATTACAAAAATGGCGATTCGTGCATTTTCACTTAAATGGGCATGTCAATAGACAGAATTGCCGTTACTGGGCCGCAGAGAACCCACGTGCAAAACATCAAAAGCCTCTGCATTCGCCAAAAGTAACCGTTTGGGCGGCCATATCAGCGCACGGAATTATCGGACCCTATTTCTTTGAAAATCAACAAGGGCAATCTGTCACTGGAAATAATGTAATAATGTTTAACGCAGAATGCACGTTGCGCTCCGGTGAAGTGATCCATCGCGACTAAATTTCCGAGAACCGAGCTTCTCAACCCCACCACCCGCGGAGCCCCCTCTCATAAGGTTCAAACGCAAGAGTGTTTTTAAAATCGCACGCCTTTCTGGCCCACCCTTTATTAGTATGGATTGTAGACGTTCGACAACTACGGTAATAAGCGTTTAATTACATCAAATTAAATAACGCGAAACCATAAAAGATCCATGAGCGGAGGTGAGATTCGAACCTACAAGAGTTTGATTCAAAGGCCAGTATACCTACGCTAAACCATTGCACTCTTCAGCTGCAAAATAATCAGTTTGATGAATCGATAATTTCCTCAATATCTTTCTCTTGACCAGTCACCGCAGTCACCGATGACGTCACGAATTATGGGCTGTGTACAATTTATATAGGTCTCGCTATCACGTTCACAACATGCATACAGTTGAGCAGGACACACACAATCGCACATACCTACATACAGAGAGACACGAGGAGACACTACGGCAGTCAGTATATGAATGTGGTAGCCGGCGAGCAATGAGGTCAGAGCCGAGCGAATCATCGGCGGGATGGATCTAAGTAGGTCACAACAGAACATACGAGACCAACTGTTCACTGCCGACCGAGACCCTTTTTGCGAAGTACCTCCACTATAGGACTGATAATGTTCACAACCAAGTCAAAGCTATGGAGTTTACACGTTCTGGGTCTGGGTATATTGGAGTAGCTGAAGTTACATGTCTTCACTTTAGTTAGCGAATTACGGTTTACTAACAACGTGACCGGGCTATATATAAAAAAAAAAACAATTAAATGCTATATATATGCAGGAAGGGAATGCACGTCTATTTAGGCAGTGATTGTGGAGTAATCATCAGGAACCAGGAAGGTTTGGGTTCACGCCCAAGGCCGTAGGCAAGGGAAGGGTGTTTGGGGCGTTCAATCCCCCCCCAGAAATGCTTTAGCCAATCCACCGTTTTAAACATGCTACTAAAATATTTTCGACTCTTTTCAGGAAACTAATTCACTAATGAAACTGAATTAGTATTGTGGAAACGAGATATAAACAATATATTCCAAATCTTATTGGTTTGGTAGACCGTTGTTCGTTCGTATTTTCACCTGAGGTTTCATCAACAATTGCGGTAAATATTTTCAAAAGCGGTATGGCAGCTGGCAAAATGTCATCCTTGACGGCTCACAGGTTAGTGTGTCGCTGACTGGTGTTCTTCCTTCTTTTATGGTCAGCCTAATTTTGATCAATTTATTACTGCTCTATTATATTTATTTTAGATTCTAGTTTTTAATTTTTTTAACTATTTGTCATTTATTATTGTATGGCTTTGCGGCTTTTACCTAAATTTAATAATAATAATAATAAATCTAAGTAAAACCTAGACACCAACCAGACGCCATACAAAACTACCAAACGGAAAGACCAACCACGGGAGAGCCAAATACGACCGAGCAGAGAACGCTTAGCATAAATAAAAGACGGGAAAACAGAAGTCATCGACAGACATTTACCTGTGAGGCGCTAAGGAGTACGCTTCGCTGTCTCATCGCCTTTTAACATGTCTACCGCAGCTGTAAACGAAACAGAAGGTAGAAATACCTGGAAACCAAGAAGCTTTGAAACAACGCCGGCCGTGAAAGCTTATACACTTGGATAACATAATATTGCTATTCACAAGTTATTCCTGTTTCTTATTTGATCTTGTTCGAAGCTTTTTTTTTTCGTTTAGGAGGAATACAAATATTAATTTGCTAAAATCTTTAACAGGTTACTGTTATTATTATGCCTCGAGTTTCTTCTAAAGTACAAAAAAAAACTAACAACAATTTTCAAGTAGGAAGAAAAATATCTAAGAACACCTGCCTGTACATTATGCCTGGCAAAAATCGAAATGTTTCGAGCTTTGCCAAACAACGGTCAATTACGTCCAGTACCATCTACTATGCCAAATCGAGTCCATCCATCGAAAAAGTCATTCATTCGACACATTTTGCAACATTAACAAACACGATCGTTATGTCGAGCGTGGATGGTACGCCTTACGCAGTTATTACGTGCCCCTCGCCGACAAAACTACAACGTAACATTCGCAGCAGACAAGACACACGGACGCAGTGCGAAAGACTGTGCCCCCATCCCCGCACGCGACTCGCCGTGCACCTGCAATCCCACACCTCCCACACGAGCTCGGTCCGGTGACCGCCTATTATCATTACATTACACATTACCGTCGTTACCAATGCTACCAGTTCGCTAATGCGTATACAAAATATGCATATCTAACTTCATCTTACACTTCACGTAACTGTACGTAGCAGGGCTAAGATGATTTAAAATTTAAATGGTTATTTATGGTTGAAATCAAATTGACTTTCCATGTTCATTTTTGACGTGAAAATTCTATAGCAAGGGTACGTTCTTGTAACAATGTAAAGAGAGAAGAAGATAGAGGACTATCAACAACTGATGCAGTTATTTATGAATTTCACGTGTTTGGCTGGGTCTGTCGCTTATGATTGGGTAGGAAAAGTAATCAAGAAGTCCCACTTACGCCATGTGGTCTCACTCTTTTGTTAAAATACAATAACCCTTCCCTCTGTGAATCGATTACAACGCGACTTACAATTTTACATTATATACCTAGTAATTGGGTACCTATGTGAATTATTATTTTTATAAAAAATTATGGAAATTCTAGCTGTGCTGATATTTGAAGGGTTCAGAACCCACCAAGTTCGCAAATGACGTCAAAAGACTGAGATGCTGCTTATCCATAGCTGCATAATACATTATGCCTCTCTTTATTTATGCAAATCTCTATCTGTCAATATTATTAAATTTGAAAAAATTCAGTGGCTCAGTAGATAACGAATTTATTTTGATAGTGACAGGTACCTACTTAGTCTTCTTGTTGCTTGCACGTAGATCGCAGAAAAATAACGTCATTATATACTAACGTAGGTGGTCAATATTTTCTTATTTACTGATATTTTTTAAAACGATAAAATACGAACCTATTATTTTTTTCCTCATTAATATGTAATAATCAGTGAAAAATGGGACAATACCCAATTGTAGCACTCTTAGAATTCGCGTTAGTGCTGTTTCCAAGGACTTATTGCATATACGAGTACACTCCTAAACGCAGAGATTCACACTTTTTTTTTCGTGGGTCATATCCGGCATGTTAGATTAAAATACATAAATATCATTTTTAACTGCGGGTAAAAAACTTCATATTTTATTGAGGAAATCAGCTATGTTTATGTAAACAGTTTTAAGGTAAATTAATCCGCATGAACACCAATCATTTTGGAGCTCCCTCTTGTTACTACATTTAACCGCATTAAAAAATTACATGGTAAAAGTAAAAATAATTCCAAAAGTTTTCTCACGATTTTTATCAAC
Organism: Xanthostigma xanthostigma; assembly: GCA_963575645.1. Classification (NCBI taxonomy): domain Eukaryota; kingdom Metazoa; phylum Arthropoda; class Insecta; order Raphidioptera; family Raphidiidae; genus Xanthostigma; species Xanthostigma xanthostigma. Next base: position 31,557,549 of record OY754468.1, on the reverse strand, counting down.
CCTGATAAGACAACTACCTCACATACGTAATAATGAATGTGCAATGTAATGGAGTTAAACGTTTACCAGTAGAGGAAACGGTCTAATCATTTAAAGCAATGGAAATTGCCAATTAGAACGTTATATTTTCCCCTTTGAGTACCCCTACACGTCAAAAGGATCTTAAAACACAAACGGCTAGACCGATTTTGTTAAAACTTTTACACTAACTCGATGTTCACGTGAGCATGCGGATAAAATCGACGTGAATGCGAAACCATTGCATATGATTTGAAGCCCCATTTCTTTGGATTCAACACCGCAAGGTCTGAATGTGATAAAATACAATGTATAAGGCAAATAAATTTCAATCTTCTTACACCTACCACTATCAAAATTGATTAAAATATATTATACGCTGTACAAAACATTTTGAGTTATGGCAAGTTCAGCGAAACTTTTTAATACGCGGCGTTAAGTTAAATTATGCATGCACAATATCATCAATCATGCGGATGGAAAGATGCTATTTTGTTAGATTTAAAAAAAAGAGAGATCAGTAATGACCTTCTGGTTAGTATGAGTAAGTTGGCAGGAAAAGCTCGAAGAATAAAGAGTACAGTCATAGCATTACGCCTTGTAGACATACGGTTTAACCCTCCGATAAATAATTGAAGGGGATATAGCTTTGTTCACATTTTTTTAAGCTCGCAACTAACCACATTCTAAACGAACTCGGTGAAAATAAATCTGTATGAATGTTGTCAAACTGCAACTAATTATTGAAGAATATATAAGATAAGATAAAATTTATTAGAAGAAATTAAACATATTGTACAGAAAAATAAAACAATTCCCTAGACAGCGTTCCCAATAACTGCTGCTTGTTGATCATTGAATGATGCAATTGATAAATCATAGTTTAATAGAAAATGACGCATTCGAGTCAGTTGTAATTGATGTTATCAATTTTGTGTCCAGAATAACTGAAACCCATTTAAGTTTTAGTTAAAATGTCCACATCATCTCTTTTTTCCATAATGGTTCCTTCAGCACGGGTTTTCCTTGCAAGGAACCTATATACTTTCATTTCTTTTGTTTATAATATATCAATGTATTTTTCATGAAAGTAATAAAAAAAAGTATGTGTTTGTCAGCTCCGACGCACGACTGGAGCTTACTCTTTAGATCCGCTGTGTAATGTATTCCATCTCATTCTTTCGCACATTGAATCCTACATATATATATATATATATATATATATATATATATATATATATATATATATATATATATATATATATATATATATATATATGTTTGTCTATTTTGAAGCGGACGAGCGTAACGCTACACTTGAAGCGGTGGAGCGTAACGCCTCACCAATTGATATTCCTACTCATAAAATGTCAGTACCTACCGGGCCTTATAACTCAAAGTCGTTTCTTAAGGAGTAAACTTCAATTATTATTATTATATTACTATGAATTAAACAAAATAAAATTTGAAATGGGCAGAGCAAATTTGCACCCGACACTTTATTACCGACCAGATGAGTATTATTTTATTTATATTTTACATCTATTATATTTATAGGTATAGCTGCCACACCTGTGTGAGGTGAAAACATGATTTTTTTGAAAAAACAGCGCATTTATTGAACGTTAAAGCAACACACGCTGTGGCGTTATACTAAACATTTTATGGCAAAGGGAGCGCCATCTGTTAGACGTTGAGGCAACACACGCTACACTTAATCATTTACGCCAACGGGAGCGCCATCTCTTGAACGTAACAGCAACACACGCAAATTACACTGAGCGACTGCCACGCGTGACCGGGTAGAGCTATTTAGAATAATGAAAAATTGTTCCGAAGTTAAATCGTATACAAACACAGTGCAGTAGATGATAATGACGCTGTTCGAATATAGGCCGTTAAAAATAAATTATTTTTAAACGTGTAGCATCATTGCTTAGGGCGCGTTTACAGTGAAATACATAGTTAATTTTGTTTATGTTAAGAATTCATTGTCTCGCCTGTTACTTATCTAGTGCGATACTGCAGGAGAACGCGGGAACGAATTATGATCGAAAAATTAATTCACAAAAAAATATACAAAAGCTAATTTCAGCGTAGTTAACAATATGGATATATAAATCTGCCGGTGTAAACATTGCCTAACTATACGTGAAACGCGTGGATTATTCAAGGAAAAAGAAGTTGCTACCTCCTAAGTTAGACATTAATTTGTATGTGTAAGTTGAGTGTTGATTTATTATGAAATATGGCGTACGTAATTCACTTAACCAGCTCGCAAAAGATTAGATCTGCCTTTTTATAATACGGGATGATTTATACGGGAGCTTTCATACACAAGACGACCGCAACGTATCTAATTAAAATTACTTTCTTAACATAGCTCAACTAGTCTTAACCCGAGATTTCACTCGCGTCAACGTCGGTTTTGACAGAAGTCTCTAAGGCTACATCTACATACGATCTATATTTCTCCAGATTCGATTGTGATTTGATGTCATCCATCGTGAGTGCCTACACAGGTCCTGATCGAGAAACAGATATGTTGAGAAAGTAGCAGGGAGTGATTCTGACGTCGATTTTTAGACCTAGGAATCGGACCAAAATGATATTCCTTGGTGTGGGGGAAGGTTTTGATGAGTGAATCATTATTAAAAAAAAATAATTTTTTTTAAATTTTTTATTGTACTGACTTAGAAGTTTGATTTTTTTACAGGATTACGTGATCGTATAGACCTTACTATTTGATCTTAATTTCGAATCGATTCCTCGAGCAGTTCCTAAGAAAAAGGACGTAGAGCAAAGTGAACCTTGAAGGGTTCCGTTTTTAAACGGTTTTATTTAGCTTGACCCCGTATATTTGTTTTGTAACTATCTTTGTTTCAAATTTTGCGATAGCTTTTAAATGCCCCCAACGTTATTATTTCGGTTTAATCAAAGCCCCCTACGGTGACTCATAATTATTTTCTGGTTTTTAGTACCTACATCATCGATTGGACAACAAAATCGTTTAACTCAGAAAGCTTTTCACCTACTTTATTTCATTCTAAGGTACGAAAAACTAAAAAAAAATGTTTTATATGTATACCTACTTGTTCTTAACTAAAGTTAAAAACTAACAAATAAAATATCGGCAGTTGAACTGGAATCTCATCAAAACTGATATTGGATGGTCGCCCTAAGTGTCTATTTTAAATGAACACACTTTAGGTAACGTCGGAGAGGCATAAGAGACTTGCTAGCATTGCATTAAAAACACGCTGTTGTCAGAACAAATGCTGTGCAGGTTTTTTAATCAAACCGTAGTGTCGTTCAAACTGCTGTTGTCCTGTGAGCGTCTGGACAATATGATGTCTCAGCAGCCAACTGTAACTGGCGTCTAAAGTGGCACGTCCACAGAATTAATAGTGGTTCAACTTTTTTTAGAGCTTAGGGACTACTATCCAGCGTTGCCAGTTTTTTTTTGCCAAGTCGCGATTTTGGAACTCTTTGAGTGAAAACAGCGGGATTCTTTCGTCGAAAGCGGGACATAGTAAAAAAAACGTATATAATCAGAAGTTTTCAAATATTTATCTTTTTATTCGAATTAAAATTACGTTTACCTGACAATAGATAGCAAAAATAGCCATAGAAAATGTATTTTAATAAAAATATAATATTTGAGTCTTATTCGTCAAGTTATCCCCGAAAAGCGGGACTGAGCCTGTCCCGCGCGGGACATTTAATTTTGATTTAAATATCGGGACATCCCGCCAAAATCGGGACGTCTGGCAAAGCTGCTACTATCTGTTGTCACTATAAAAAAAAAAGACTGAAGGCGCTATCCTCGGTCTATCAAACATCTTTTAATTTTTGAAAAGTGAATCTCAATTGATTGCAAATACGTAAATCCATGCGTTTTACAGTTCATGAATCAGTAGATGAATAATTGAACAACTAATTTTAATCGACCGAATATAACAGCTATCATGCAACTAAATAGTCGGCTGACTAAAAATTGCCTGTCAGCGCCTTAAACTGCATTAATTACCTGGAACATTTTGTTCCGTGTAAAATCACCTTACCATTTGTTTTCAACGATTTTAATAACAATGTTTACATTTACAGCTTTGCCAACATTTCCTGAGTGTACAAAAACAATACACAATTAATGTAAAAACAGTAAACATTCCAATTCGAATATAATTATGCAAGTCAACTATACAAAAAATAAGCATAGGTTTTTTTTTTCAACAAAAAATTTTACGTATGACTTCAAAGAATAACGACCAGTATATAGAATGAGCCAAAAGCAGTGATGAACTAATAATAACTGAGGTTCCGGGACATTTTAAAAGAAGACATGTTTTTACATGTCTTCAAAAATCCTTATACGTATACCACAGTGTTTCCCAATTAGTGGTACGCGAACCCCTAGGGGTACGTGAAGTTGCGTCAAGGGGTACGTGCGGCTATCAGTAAAAACAAGAACAGTTTCCAAAATATTATTTTATTACGATCATCATCGTAAAAGCACTATTGTACTGTAATTTGAAAATAATAAATGTTATTTAAACTGACTTATTTTTTTTATTTATCACTAGCTGTGCCCCACGGTGTCACCCGCGGTTTAAGTAGCCTATCTGTTAATCCAGGGTGTCAACTACCTGTATACCAAATTTCATCAAAATTGGTCCAGGCGTTTGAGCGTGAAGAAGTAACAAACATACACACACTCACAAACTTTCGCATTTATAATATTAGTGTGATTGCTACAATAAGGGGTACGCAGGTTTGAGGTCTTTTTTGAAGTGGTACGCAGCAAAAACTAATTGGGAACCACTGGTATACCACATAAGTCAACAATGTTACCAGTCATTTTATTTCTTCAAGCTTTTAGTGATCCAGACATACCTACATTTGACGCTTTCTAACACTGCATACTGCAGTCTTTTAAAATAGATCTATTATTATTTTTAATTTTTAGATTTTATACTGTTAATATGCCATGGATGAGGTCTCCCTTGCCGAAGACGCCCGGGACCTCGCTAGTCAACCATTGTTCAGAAGTAGCGTAGTTGATTGTCTCCGAAACTAAGTTCCGAATTTATACTGATTGTTATAAAGTTAAAATAAACATGTACATGATTGCTGTACTCAAGTTACACTGTTGCAAATGATGATCATATCGTAAATTATAAATCTTATCTTAAAAAACAACAAAAGAATAAACTTTATCTTTGTTTTCATTGACGCTGTGGGTACGCGCAATCTTTTGAGTAAGAATGTGGTATCTAAACATGCATGCAACATTGTAACACGTTTTGTATAAACGATAATCTTGCGCCTGACGAGAGCATAAATGAGGACGCAGATAACGTTCATTTTCCTTAAGATGTAAGTATTATAATTTATGATAAATGTATATTTTTTACAGAAGTTAAAATTAGAATGTAGTAATAACACAGGGTTTTCTTTTTATACACTATAAATATGCCTTCAAAATTGTCGGACTTAACTTCTAGAACACCGTGTAGACAAGTGTCTAATACGCAGAGCTTGTAATTTCTTCTGTCATTAATATAGATAACGTATGAGAGAAGCTCTTGCCTAAAATAACAATATTGTTGGTCGATGAAGTTAGCTTGTTGTAAGCACTTTTATTTATTTCCTGAAGGGTTGATGAACTCCCTATTCCCTCAAGCACGTTCACAACTCGAATTTCAGTCAATAATTGTGTTACGAACACGAAATTTATTGGCGGAAAAAATGTTTCGCAATAAAAAAAAAACCGGCCAGGTGCGAGTCGAACTTGCGCACTGAGGGTTCCGTACAAACGTGTAGGTATATAAATAGTTCGTCCATCACGGGAAACGAGTTTCGAAGATTTTTCCCGTTTAGCCGTTGGAAAACTGTTATCCCCGCATAAATCGACAATCGTCGCGGTCAATTCGCCAACTAAGCGTGTAATTGCAATAAGTTCAGACAGACTACTGAACTGTATTGCACCCCGTGGCTATATTTGATAGCTTAGTTGTCGTGCCGTGTTGTATGTAAGAGTTCTCATATTGTGCTGTATAAACGCACCGGTAGCGGACGCCTGTTTTGTATATTATAACTGTATCAGAAGTATTAGAAGTGTACTACGTGCATAGTATGTTGTTGCCGTTTAAAAACATTATTTTTTTGCGAATGCACTACAAATTCACGGTTTTCGGATTTTCCCCTTTACTTGTGCTATAAGACATTGCTTCTTGCCAAATTTTATGAGTCTAGTCAACGGGAAGTACTCTATAGGTTTTGGTCCTCAAAAGTCTTGACAGACAAACAAAGTGATCCTATAATGGTTCCTTTTTTCCTTTTGAGGTACGGAACCCTAAAAATCCTGGATGATTTATAGATTTTTCTTATATTCCCAAATTCTAAGGATTAATTTCATCCTCAAAATCGTTAAAATAATCACCCTTACTATTAAGTTTATAAGTACCAAATTCTTATTTTTATTTAACAGTTGTTACATTTAGAACCTTAAAACGGGGTGTCTGTAATAATTCAACCCCGTAAGCGTTATAAAAAACATCCCTACGAATTCTCAAATTATACGTTTATGAAAGCAATATTTTATATTATAATCTATATAATATAAGGCCGTCTCTGTTAAGGATCGAAATGATTTACATCGAAACAATCTCCTACGCGCTAATTACAATAATCTCTATTTAATCTTACAATAATTATAATGCAAGATGATGATCAAATACTAATCATTGATGTCTTTGCTAATTTGAATAAAAGTAATGGACAGCAAATCAATAATATTTTGTGTGTGCGTTTTCCGTGGGAATAAAACCATTGTTTACAATCAAACCTAGCTGTCAATTGTCTTAAGTGACGAAACAAACAAAACACGTCGATGACCAATAGACCTCGTAGGAGCTATTCATCTATTTTCTCTGTAATTTGGTTGGGTGGCAGTCAGTCGCAACAGCAGAGCCGAAGCACAGTACGCTTACAAAGTCAGTAGGTATGTAATATTAATGTTGATATATGTATTTGTGAGCGTAAGTTAAGAGGCGCCTGCGCAAAGAGTGCACCGGACTCTATTCTCAAGGTCAAAACGTAGTTTACTTTCAGTAATAATCCAGGGATGGGGTAAAGCTGCCTTCCCAACATTATATCAAGTCAGCAAGTCAATCGATTATTATAATCAAGCAATTCTTCTTCACTCCTAAATGACTGCTATATCTGACGCGGCTCTGTGCTGTGTTTTAAGTTCTGCCCACGACTTCCGGATACATCTGCCTCGATTTAGAGCAAAATAAATGAATTCGCCGTTTCGTTTAAACCTTTTGAGTTCGCCAAGAAAATGACTACCCTCTCATATAGTAGTAATTCTATCACCATAGGATTATTAGCAGTTGAACAATTCAAGTAAGATTCTGTTATAGAAACTCGGTGCATGCAGCATAAGGCCTAGTTTATATGAGAGGCGTTCAACGCGCGTTGGCCCAACGCGCGTTTACAGTTTCTATACAATTGTATAGGACTGTTTATATGATAACGCGCGTTCAACGCGCCACCAACGCGCGTTATCATATAAACAGTCCTATACAATTGTATAGAAACTGTAAACGCGCGTTGGGCCAACGCGCGTTGAACGCCTCTCATATAAACTAGGCCTAAGTCATCGATCTCGGGCTATGCCCTCCGCGTTGGCGATGTGAATGACACGCGTGCGGTCGACGCATCCCTGACAAGAGCCCCGGTGTGTCGGTGTCGGTCCCCCGGCTTCATACACTAGTCCACCAGTAAACATACAAGTCCATTGGCACACAGCACTACATACGTCAGCTTGCTTGTTTTCTATATAGCTATTGAACATTACATATTTTACAGCGCTATGCAGCTCTGTAATGCGTCCTCACCTGTACAATTCAATATTATGACAAATTTATCGACAAAGTCTATATGTCGCGGCCATTTGACGTAACCGGCCATTTTATGAAATGACTTTAGAACATTAATTCTCACCTCATATATACAGCGTAAACTCTGGCGTTATTGAGAGTAGTTAAAAGGAGAGAAGAAATAATCCATTAAAATTCTTTATCTATAATATGTATTTCCTCATAATATATAAAATTTATAACTGACCAACAAACATTCATACTATCACAAATTACAATGCTTCTATTGCGCGTATTAATAAAACTTTTTCGTCGATACACAAAAATTTTTTTACTCGCCATGTTCATAGTTTGCAAGTTTGTGGGCACCTAAGAATAACTTATCGATAAGCAGCTGAGTTAAACATATAAAAGATAATCCCAACAACCAAAAGAACGAATTTATTAGAATCTTCGGTACGCATGATGCCGACAACAAAGCAACAAAATAACAAACACGTGCTGTTTATTGCTTAATAATGTTGTAGTTATTTAGAGTGGGTGTATCGATATTTAGAGTGCATCATTGTATGAGCAACAAGGTAAACCAACTAGAGTTAAGTAATTTTGACGTTTTAAGGAGTTTGTCGTTATATCGAGTGACGTTAAATGGAGTTTGCACTGTATATAATATTGTTGTCGTTTCTCTTATGCGATTTAAAGATAATATAAAAATGGGAAAAATGAAGTCTTTAGCCTGTTTATTTTTAATGCCAGCGTTCCGTCAGCAATTTGAGACTTCTTCGGGGCTCTGTAATTGATAAAAATAAAAATATCAATTACCATATCTTATATTGCACGAGCTTTCGTAAATATTTGCGTTCAATATTTACAAAACTTCACCAAAATCTGATCTATACGTCTCATACAATACACGGAACAAGAAGAAGAAAAAGGCAAAGTCCGGCGTTTTCCACCAGAGCCCATGTAAAAATAAATTCCAAATTCTCCATAACTAAGCTCCGAATATTCATAGTGTTTTAATGACGTGTTTTGGTTAATATTTATAACATGTAAATTCAATTTCACTATGTTTTGATATATATGAAAGTAACTCCCTTAATACACACAAAATATAGCGGCGCCACCGACGATACGCAATACTAGACAACACATCATCGATTAATAATTAAATAAATTATGTATAGATAGATAAGTAATAACATAGTCACGATAGAGTTATATATGTGTTAATACGTATACGCAGAGACATAAATAATAGAGCAATTGATATATCATTATTCATTATAGACAATCATACCTATATACTGTATTATCAGTACGAGTGTGTATACCTAATAATAACAAAAATGCATGGATCTCGATATTTTATGTACATAAATGTAGATTATATCAGTATTCAGTAAGAATCGTGATTCCAGGAACGGTAGCACGCCGGTCACTATATTTACATGTTGATACTGTTTTATAGTATATTATTACTTACTTATACTCTTTATCTATGATTCTGACGCGTGCTTTGCGCTGCCCATCTGCGATCTATTTATTTTATTGTCAGAGATTTACTGATTCAATAAGTGTTATTTGCATGTAATTTTTCATCACATTTTTTATACACTCATGTATTCTCAACCTGCCGGGAGTAATCTACTCCTGTATATTCAACGTCTCCATCCTCACTTCGTCGAACTCATAGACCAATCAGCAAAAAACCCTTATTAATTTGGGGTTAAACATCGCAAGCTGCCCCACACTACATGGCTAAAAAGTTATATAACAGACTGCCAGAATCAATACAGGGTCTACCCCTTAAAAATTTTAAAAACAACCTTAACGGTTTCTTTAAAAGAAACTCATTTTACACCATTAATGAATTTGACGTTTTGTATCATCATATGTGATATACAAATAAAATTATATTCTATTCAACGTATTTTTCCGTTGGTTGAGAAGGGTAACAGGAGACACTTTGCGTGAGACATAAAACTTGAAAATACGCAAGTAAAATCAGTTGAAAATACATGAGTTCGACTATGTGTAGTACCTACGCAAACATTGCCAATTTGAACCAAATTCCATAAAACTAAATAAACAGGTAAAAGGGTTTTGAACAGATTTAGTTACTCTAGACTCTAGAGTCTAGATTATAGACACTCGATAACTAGGGTCATTAGCGTCTAATTACATCAAATTAAAAAACGACAACATGCTGGGAGGTCGGATTCGAACTCACGACTGCAAGGCCAGCTGGGGTTACATCAATCTGTCAAATTTTGAACAGATGTGGGAATAATGCATTAAAAAGTAGTCTTTCAAAACTTGCTATTGCGACGGAAGACACATTAGGTCCCAAAATAGTTCAGGAATGTGGAAAAAAACTTGTAATATTTTCGTCACGGCGAACATTTTGAGGTTAGTTGGTACCTTAAAGTGTAAATATATAAGGCATGGGTAAAAAATATCGATATATCAAAATATGAATGGTGATCGTGGTGTATGTATGTTTTAGGTAACCCATCCTTGGGGAAAACATATAGATATTTTTTACTCTACATATATCGATATTCTTTAAAAATATCGAAACGATATATATATCGATATATTTTTTTCATTTGCCCATCCCTAAAATATACTGCACTCAGTATCTGTGAACTGATTGTTATTTTGGCTTCAAAGTGTAGTATCTGTTTTTATCAGCTTAATATGAGTTGGTGGGAGCAGGTACTACAACTCTTGGTCTGCCAGTTCTGGACATAGTTCTGTCCGAGCCTTACAGAAGACCGTGTGCAGGCGGCTCGTTCGCTGGCACTGATCCCCTACACATCCCTGAAATTGGTGGGACGCTCAATATGAGATTGATTATTTGCTTGGGTTCCGCGTTCGTGTGCGCGGTCTCCGGGCGAGTCGTCGGTATACGGTGGTCCCAATCATGGCTCGGAGGGCCGTGAAGACTAAAATTAGAAATTAATGCATGGTTTTGTATAAAATAGTGCCGATTGTACAAAATGCATGCCTACTCAAAAACGAGTTTGTTGTCAAACACTTGCATAGATATAGAAGCAAAAGTAACAGAAACGCATCGTTGATTACGGAAAGTAAAGCAATAGGCAAGTTCAGCGGAGCTCATCGTCACTCAGAATGATGGACGCAGTTGAGATTCGACGTGTTGAGTACCTACTCAACTTTATTGTTTCCATGTCGGGATGTGCTAAAGAGTTTCTGATCAAATTGGATTAATTTAATACAACGAAGAAACAAATCTCACATTTTTGAAGTTAAACTTCTTTAGACAAGACTTGAGAGTAAGTCTTTTTTCGAGCGGAAATAACGTGTTTACGCAGTTTCTGCTATTTAAGAGTATTCGTCCCTGCAAATACCCCCTGCACCCTTCATCTCAAATCTTTTCCCCTCGCCTAAAAACGGTTCGCGCTCTATCGATGCTATTTTTAAAGCTAGTGGGTTCTGGTAAACGCCAAATGAAAGACAAAGAATCAAACTACAAATCCTTCAGGCGAAATTTTTGAAAAAAAATTCCTGAAAAAACTTACAACCTTTTGAAAAAAATAATAAGTTACCTACGTAATATTTCACACGTAGGCGAAACTGTTTTTCAAAAAATTCGCCTGAAGGATCTGTAGTCTGATTCTTTGTCTTTCAGTTGGCGTTTACCAGAACCCTCTAGCTTTAAAAATAGCGTCGGGAGAGCGCGAACCGTTTTTAGGCGAGGGGAAAAGATTTGAGATGAAGAGTGCAGGGGGTATTTGCAGGGACGAATACTCTTAAAGACATCGACTGACAGATGGCGGTATCAAAACGCATGAACGAAATGTAACATAGCTACGGACGCAAAGCAATTTTGTGATTGGCCGAAGCGCTAGCGGTAGTCGGGAAAGTATTAAATTAATGGCTTGATGATTATTGCATAATTTTTATTCGACATATTGCACAACATTCCACTGCAGCTGTTATTCGATTATTTTGAAAAAAATTATACAAATTGTTTTTATTTGTGACGCAAAAATGAAAAATAAACATCAATGTCCCAAGAATTCTTTTTCTTTACATAATAATGTTTATTATGATCTTTGAGGTGATAATAATTGCACGTATGATTTCATTTTGTCTTCAATAGGTACTGATTAATATCTTTTACACAGTGTCTATATGCAGGTTCTATTTCACTGTGCAATCAAAACTGAATTCTTGGTAAATTGTGTCAATAAATTGGTTGGATGGAACGTCGCATTACTTCGATATTACAATCTCGACTGGTTTATTTGACTCTCTAATCTACGATCATGATTAGATGGTTGGCCGTTATAGCGTTAAAACTACAAAATTTGGTTACGACCTGTGGTCAGTCCACTCGCAACGAAAATGGTCTGATGGCACGCACTGTTTGTTTTACGACTTATAATACTCTGCGTCTCGCACATACAAAATCGATTGTGTACACACAATATTATGCACATTACAATGCCATGAAATACACTGGTTTCATTACACCTTTTCAACTAATTTTGCGACTCGTTAATACAAAACCATTGTTTTTAATTTAACTTGACTTCTATAAAGGGCACGGATTGTATTAAAAAGGAAAAAAAAACCTGTTCATTTAGCCTACATTCAAATTAGTTGAACGCGATTCTTCACATATTTGTGCTTCCAAAATTATAATACCTAGACCTGCACTGCTACACATAATTTAAAAAAATTTAAAAGACAAAAAATAATTTTTCCCCTTATTTCAATGCAGCCAAAAACGAAACAAAAAGTAAATACGTGCATATATTATACAGACACACCATTAAACTAATTAAAAGTGGAAAGGTTTAATTAAATAACAGTGGCGTACCTAAACTCAACTATTGCATTTTTCTTGCCAACAAAAATTAATTAAAACATTTGAAACTGACAAATGCTATGTAGTCGTTATACCTATATGCAGTGTCCTCATAAAAAAATTCCTAAGGATTTGGAGGGGTTATTTCGGGGTTCTCAGGGGCTTAAAAAATATATTATGACATTAAAAAAATAATTACTTAATTTAAAATAACAATGAAACGACTGTTTTAGAAAATATAAAGTTTAGTATAAAAATTAGTAGGTACCTAATTCATTAAAAATTACCGTATGAAAAAAATAACATTTCCGACATACCTGACATTTTACAAAATTTCAGTTTAGGCTGTATTGTAATATTGATTTTAGGGCTTTTGAAAAAACTCTTAGGAGGGAAAAAATTCCAAGTGTTGCAACATTGCCAATAATCGGCAGGTTTGAATTCTAATCTCGCGTCGACTACCTTGTTTCTTTTTTTCACGCACTTGTTCATAATTTTAATAATAGGTATTTGTGATATTAAAAATTCGAATATATTTAATTTAAATTTTATTAAAAATTTAACTGAGAACTTCAAAATAGAACTGTTCTTTTACAAAAATTAGTGTGACGTTTGAGATTGTATTTGAGTGGCTATTTGTTGTATGCTAGCTTCCAGGTTTGTAGTTGCAATTCGTAGAATAGCTCTCAAATGCTCATCTATGAGACGAGAAGCATATTTATTTTTTCTGTAATTGAGAATCGAAAAGGTTTGTTCGCATAAGTAAGTACTACCAAAAATTGTAATAAATTGCAGAACAAACTTTTTCAATTCGTCAAATTTAGATGGCAATCTGACTTAACAAGATCTAGATTTCAAAGAAAGAGTTCTTGAGAGTATCATTAGATTGGAGATCAATCACGTTAATTTTAAATGACTAAGTACATCCTCAATAGCATAAGAAGAAGGATTTGTGAAAATTAATTTAATTATTTATTTATGTAAGGTAGGTATATAAGACTTTTATTTACAAAACAGTCACGGGCCGCAAGATATAGGCTCGCGGGCCGCGGGTTGCCGACCACTGTACTAGTTTGTTATTTGAAACAGATTGAACTTTAATTTATTCTTTAAATTTTTATCTGCATTTTTACTGGGACTTAAAATAAAACTCCTGTATTTTTTGTACTTAAGGAAGGTACATGTTTTAAGTATTTTCAGTACTCAGTACCGCAGGTCTGTCAGTTGATTGTAATTAAACACGTCTGGTTTAATTAACAGAATTAGTTTCGTTCTTATTCTAATTAAATTTGCAAGACTCGTAAATGACAAAGTTGTTATTATATACGCCTTATGGTAAATTAATAGTGTTACCGATGAAATAAGTAAAAACTGATTCTATAATAATAATTAATTTATCGTACAATAAACTATAAACTCTATAAAATTTAGTAAATAGATATGGTTTTTCCATTTGTTTGAAATACAAGACTCGGCCACATTTACAAGATGCTCTTATATATAAACGGTACAAGATGCATTTATCATTGAATTTTTTAATTTAAAAGCACAAAAAAAAACTCCTAACCCACGATTAAATACCAACTCACGCCTCACGTTTCAACCTCTCATAAATGTTAGCACTTCGGTCCTCTGAGTCGAGACAGCTGTGGTTATCACAGGCAGCCAAGAGTTACGAGGGATGTGACTCCGTTGCATATTCAAAACCACGTTCTTCTTAAATCCACGGCACATTCATCTACTAAACCCATCCACTGTTTTTTTAACATCCCTAAAGCCGCTAATCAGTATTCTTATTTCTTACCAGCGAGAAACACCTGGTCTAGGAAACTAAACCCGATTGTATTTCGTACCGCGGTTGCCGGCTGAACGATGTAGCAGGGACAATGAAATACCCACTTAGACAAAGAATACTGAACGCTCTATAGAACAGCGCTTCTCAAACAGTTGAGAGGTCGCGAGAAATAAAAAAAATACCTCACGAATAAAACATTTCAAAAAAGTCGATTCAACCGTTCGCGATTGGGTACGACTAGATGTGGTTTCTAATTGGGCTCAAGTGAAAAAAACTTGAGTAATTTCTTAAAAAAAGTTTTTAAAATCGTTGCACAACACAAATCACAATATAGTAAGAAAAGGAAATAGACAAAACAAAAAAAAAATTACTTTTGCAAGAAATCAAAAAGACAACACAAAAAAACTATTTAGAATTTAGAAAATACAATCGCAGAAATATCAAAGCATGCAATGCTTGACTTCCAAGCCTGCTTCGTAGTTTATTGCCAACATAAGCTGAAAACGCTCGATCAGGTTCTGCGCTCGTTGGAGGAATAGACAATAGATACTTATAATATGCCGTTTCTAAGTGATATCCACGAACTCCTCCATTTTCGAACAGGCTTATTTCACGTCTAATACTATTTGCTAGCCCCGATTCATTTTGTACTTGTACTTCAGGATCTGGAGATTTCATATTCTTACATATCGTACCGCATATTTAAGGATTTTTTTTTTTTTTTAATAAATAATATTAATATAATCTAGGCAAGGTAATTGTCAAGGCGCAACGGATTACGGAATGCAAACTAGATCTGTTTTTGGCAATCCCGAAAATCCCGAGATTAGCCAAGTACGATCCCGGGATTTTCGGGGCCAGAAAACGGCCGGGATCCCCGGATTGTATTCTCTAGGTACGACATACTGCTAAAAACAGTGCACTCTTCAGAGTGCCGTGCGTAAAAAAACATATTCTCAAAACGCTCAATAGAACAGCACTTCTCAAACAGTTGAGAGATCACGAGGCATACAAAATTACCTCACGAATATTCATAAACATTTCAAAAAAGTCGATTCAACCGTTAGCGATTGCGTACGACATACTGCTAAAAACAGTACACTCTTCAGAGTGCCGCGTGTAAAAAACATGTTCACACGTTGAACTTATAATCTAAGGCATTGCTTAAAATAATATTTCCAGTATGCGACACTAGTACTGCCTAGTAGTTTGTGTCGCCTAATGAGTAGTGATAAAGTTTGAGCCGCCAAGTGATTCTGCTCGCATTATCTTGTAGCAAAGAAGGTTTTCTGGGCAACATTTTATATAATATTTATTATACTATTGCGCATTTTTACCCCACAATGTTACGTCTATGGAATTTCTAGAAAAGTCTACTAAACGCTCGAAGGTCAACGGACAAACAATGAACGCAGGTAACGGACATCCGACCGTTAGAGGCGCCCACGCATGTAACGACAAGCAACAATGAATGCAGGTAGCCGGCACCAGGCCGTAGAGACCCGAACGAGTAGAGAGGACAGGAAATTTCAATTCGAACGTTCTGGAACACAGACTAAAATCTATATAAGGCGGGCAGAGGTTTGGTTGAGTTTTAGTCAGTTCAGTACAGTCAGTTACAGCGTGTTAACAGTGAGTGGACGTACAGATAACTGTGTTACAAAAATTGTGCTTGCTCTGGCATTACAACATAAATTCCGTTAATCAAATAAAATAAATATAACTCTAGTGAGTGGTTTTACAATAAATAACTTATAGTGAAATAGACAATTGCGCTGATAAACTCTGTGTTGTGTGTTGTAAATATTTCTTTGTACATAATTCTTTATTCTCTGCGTTACTTAGTCTTACATTGCATAATTTAGAACTATTAGTTTTATTTCTGTTAACGTTATATGCTTTCGTTTGTGTATTTTTACTGTTTGTTAAACAGTTAACATTGTAAATAAATAATTTCCGCCACAGACTACAGCAGTTTTGTTACAATACTTTAGTAGGGCAATTTTTAAATTACCCTCGCCCTTTCGTCACGTGAGCCGTAGTGGTGCCCAGTAAATATTTCTTAAAATACGCTCAGATCTAAGGTCATTGCCAACTAAGATTTTTTTTGGCGAAACCAATAATTACGTACGAATTAAAAACGGCATGTAACGAAAGTAAAACGATGCACAGTTATTAATAAATTCACAATGTGAATAGTGAATACTTCCACGCGTATCGTCGGATTATTTACTTGTAATATTCTGCATGCATATGTTTATTACAGTCTATATGTAGATCTGTGGACAAAATTTTAAACAACTTACGTCGAATCTGTGGTAATATAAAATTACAGTAAGATCCCGCTTAAAACGAAAGATACGTTGTAATTTCAGCGCTAAACGAAACATCGTTAAACGAAGTCATCTCAAGTTCTTTAATAGAGGGATAAGTGAAAAAGAACAATGAATAAGAAAATTTATAGCCATAAAATTAAAATTTCAGATTTTTATCTGAATATTATAACGATCAACCTTAAGCATAGCACTGTCAATATTCCCCAATAAACTAAAAAAATATTTCTCAATATATGAAAAAAAAAAACCGACAGTCACGTGTTAGTCAGACTCGCGCACCGAGGGTTCTATACAAATTCCCGCTTAGCCGTGGGAAAACTGTTGTCCCCATGTATCGACAAACGTCGCGGTCAGTTTGCCAACTAAGCGTTTAATTGCAATGAGTTCAGATGGACTATATCTGATAGCCTATTTGTCGTACTGTGTTGTATGCGAGAGTTCTCATATTGTGCCTGTCTAAACGCACCGGTAGCGGATGCTTGTTTTGTGTTAGAACTGTTACTGTGTACGTGCGTAGCATGTTGCGGTTTAAAAAAAATTTTTCCGTGATATAATTACACGGTTTTCGGATTATTCCCTTTACTTGTGCTTAAGAGTATTCGTCCCTGCAAATATCCCCTGCACCCTTCATCTCAAATCTTTTCCCCTCGCCTAAAAACGGTTCGCGCTCTCCCGACGCTATTTTTAAAGCTAGAGGGTTCTGGTAAACGCCAACTGAAAGACAAAGAATCAGACTACAGATCCTTCAGGCGAATTTTTTGAAAAAAAATTCTTGAAAAAACTTACAACCTTTTGAAAAAAATAATAAGTTACGTAATATTTCACACGTAGGCGAAACTGTTTTTCAAAAAATTCGCCTGAAGGATCTGTAGTCTGATTCTTTGTCTTTCATTTGGCGTTTACCAGAACCCTCTAGCTTTAAAAATAGCGTCGGGAGAGCACGAACCGTTTTTAGGCGAGGGGAAAAGATTTGAGTTTAAGGGTGCAGGGGGTGTTTGCAGGGACGAATACTCTTAAGACACTTCTTCTTGCCAAATTTCATGATTCTAGGTTTTGATTCCCAAAAGTCTTGACAGACAGACGGACAACAAAGTGATCCTATAAGGATTTTTCCTTTTGAGGTACGGAACCCTCAATACTACGAAAAACCGACATACGCGTTCTTCTCTTTATGCCACATATTATTACGTTGGAACAGAAGTTCAGAGGTTTATATCTCATTCGGTATGTAGTTTGTGCGACTGGGTTACGAAACGACTCGGTCGTAGAAAGTGGTGTTTTGTGTATCTGCGGTGGTGTGGTACTCCTGCCTTTGCTGTCACACACACTCCCGACAACACACACCTCGCCAACATTTGAATTTGATTAACCGTTGTTGTACGGTAAAACAACGATTACATGCAGAAAATAAAATCAGAACGAGATCAGTTATTTTGTTTCCATTCAGACTGTTCACTTTCTTGAGTTCTAAACACCATTAAAAGCGGAAAACTGTCATTTTGTCGGAACGCGAAAAATAAAATAGAGTATTATCCCATTTCATTTACTACTTTGAAATGGATTAATGAGGAAAAATCATTTTTACGTACTGTTTCGTTTTTTTATAAATGTCAATAAACAAGAAAGTTGTAGTTAAAGAGGTCGAGCCGTTTTACGAAGATAATGAAAAAAATCTAAAATAAAGTTTTTTTAATAGACTTTTTTATGACAAAATTTTCTGTAAAAAATCCAAAATCATTAGGAGATTTATAAAGTTAAAAATTAAAAAAAAACTTTTTTACATAACGTAGTCTTATGGAAAATATGTCAATCTAGCATGCAAACGGTACATTTTAATTTTTTGCAAATAACCAAAAAATGTCAGCAGTTCCGAAAACTAACTATGTAAAGTATCGATGTCTTACGCATATTTTAATATTTTTTCCAATTTAATTAGGAGACTTTTAATCATTAAAAAAAATTATTAAACCTTAGCACTTTTCGATTATGGACTTTTATTCTTGACAATTTTAACTGAATTTTCAACTTTTTAAAGATTTAATTTTAATTTTTATTACTTTTAATTTCTTTTTTTAATTATTTACTGCAAAAAACATGTAAAATACAGATATTTACATAAATTTATTTTTTCTAACCTAACTTTGTACAAAAATTCAAAAGCTAGTCTATTAAGTAAAATACTGAAATAATTAATTAATATAAAAAAAAAAAATTATTTATGCCTTTATGACAATAATTTATTGGTATCATCGACTTATAAACTATAAAAGTTCCCATTTAGAATTCGACTTACTTTTGATTGGGACTGTAACGGATCAACCTCCTTAATTAAAAATTGGCCACCTATTGAAAAATGCGTGACGTCATTTGTCAGCAATCTATGTACAAGCAGCAAAAAGACTAAGTAGGCACTTACCAATCAAAATTAATTCGTTACTAAGCAACTGATTTTTTATAAACTTAATAATAACGACAGATACATTGCATAGATAGGGAGGCATAATGTATAATGCAGCTATGGATTACACAGCATCGCAACCTTTTGACGTCATTCACGAAATAAGCAAGTTCTGTACTTTTAACATGCTTTTCCGGCTTAATAAGTCAATTGCATATATTTCAACACTATAATAATAGGACTTTGTAATTATAATATCCATTTTTAAATCAATTTTGACAAAAAAAATACCCAATTAAAATATTAAGCACGTACTTAGTCAGCTCTAATAAAATGAATTCATGAAGATAATATTTTTCATTTGCACAAAATGTAAACAGTTGTTAATAAAACAAAACGTCTGGCATTCGTAAAGCACAGAAGTATTTATAAACGAGTCTGTACCGTAAATGTCATGTAAAATGTGTTTATAAAAATTGTCATAATCCTCATATTTACATACAAGAGACACTATATATACATGCTGTATTATTATGTGACAGAATATCACGTATTTAAACAGTATGTGCGTCTGTTTTGGAAAAAAAAACACACTGCATATTATTACAATAATAATATGTAATAATATAATAAAGAGATATCGGTTTAAAATGCGGGTTCGGAATGAAACATTCGGCACATTCCACGATCGAAAATTAATGTAAACATGCATCTGGAAATTTTTAATTATTAAAAAAAAAATTTCATTTAAATGCATTCGTAAAAGACCGCGCGTACTTGTCAAGCATAAACCTGTACGACTTGCACAGCACAAATCTGCAGCCTGACTAGACCAGTAGACACATCAGCAAATTTTGCAAGTTTTGTAATGTGCGCTAGACACTTTGGAGTTTTCAAATAGTTTTATCACTGCAACGACAGATCACTAGCACACTAGATCGGTAGATAGATATTGCAGGCAGCCCATTGACGGTTTTTGCCGGCTGCTGGTCTAATGTGCGCTACTCCATTAAATAATATCGCACGTTGAAAACAATAGTGACACTATACAAAAAAGTTAACTTTTCACCTTTTGTAAGATTCATGTTTTACTGCAAGAGTGTCACTATACGAAAATTTCCGTTTGCTCATAAATCCACTTATTTCCGCTAGATTGAGCTAGTGACACTTTATATTTTGAAAGAATTGCCCATAGTCGTGTATGATATAACGACACTATTTTTATTGTGTCAAAGCAGTTGTTTGGTACGTACGTCGCTGTAAGTGAAAAAGTGACACATTTTGTTAAATGACAGTTTACTGATTACAGTTGCTACAAAAATTAATGCCAGTAAGTAAATACTTACATAAAATGACACATTTTGTTTAGTGACACTTTTTGCAGTTGAAGTCTCCAATTTACTGATTATAGGTTTGACAACAATGACACAAAACAAAAAATTATTTTTGAAAGGTCTTTTTTAACAACTTTAATTTTAACATTGTGGTCAACAAATAAATTAAAACAATAATAAATTGTCTCATTATTAACAAAAGAATCTCTATAAGCAGTATTTTAATAGTAACTTTTTTAGGACAAAACAATATTATTAAAACTAAAAAGTGCTCTACTGTAAAATGTAATTTTTTGCTTAATGTCACTTTTGTTTTCAACGTGCGATTATGGGTACACCATATTATACTTTTTTTCTACACTGAGCATAGGAATAAAATCGCAATCGAACCATTAGGGTGCAAACATATACTTCTGTCTTTATTTTAAGCCGTAAGCACTGGCGTATCCAGGAGGAGAAAACAAGCACGGGGGACCCGGCTTAAGAAATTTCTAATTTGCCCCCTCCTGGGCCAAAAGCTGGGTACGTCCATGTTAACGTCATAGAAAAAGACAAAGTTTTTGAAACAGTGATACTTTATTCAGATTGTCCCAAAATCCCATACAAGTGCCAAAAATGTCGAAAACTTTTAGCCAAAACCATGCGGTATTCCTTGCTCCTAAGCTATACAACAGCATACCTGTTAAATTCAAGAAAATAAAGCGCCTACAAACATTTAATAAAAAAATATTCGGCTGGCTGTTACATAAAAAAAAAACTCAAAAAATGTTTACAGCATCCTCAATCACTCTGAATTTACTAAAACTTCGTAAGTTATTATTAATTCATTTTATTTATTTTCTTTCAATTTTTTTTTTCAATTCGTATTTTGAAAATATACGCTACAAATACGTTATAAAATTGTAAAATGTTTTGTTGCTCTGCCAAGTTGGGTAGGAAAACTTATACATATTATAATTACGTTTTGTAAAAATAATGTAAAAGTAAGTAAATAAATTCATATTCATTTAATGCAAGTACATCAACCAATCCTATCATCGAAGAAATCAGGGAAGAAAGAGACGCAGATATATTTTCGATACGCTTTGTTGCCTTCGCTCACCGCACATTGAGTAGATAGACAATGATTCATATAGTAAATTATTAAATATATGGGGTACACCTTCACGAACAGACTTTTTTGCTCCGTGCTGTGCAGGTCGTGCAGGTTTATATGCTTGACAAGTGTGCGCGGTCTTTTATTATACGACGGGTTCAAATATTTATCACGATTAGAGATGAACATCGAAAGAAAAACATAGGTGTCAACGCCGGATGATGGTATTCCGTCTTCTAGACGTCGCGTCGTGAATTCAATACAGTGCAAATGTCGCTTCTAAAAAGCATTTGTGTCAATTTAACGAAATGATGAAAACAATTTTTGCAGGATAACCATGAACCTAAACTATTTCAATAATCTTAATAAGTAAATTACTGACAAAGAGAATAGTAATTTGTGATAGATTTTAATCAAGTCTACCGCACCGAAGCGTCATCTATGAACCACTTTATCAACACATATTTGACAGTAAAATGTTTTATTGACAGAGACTGGCAAGCTGTCATTATTATTACTAATTTTGCCGTTTCAAAACTGATTTTTTTATGGTTAATCAATATAGATAATCATTTGTAATTTTAAAATGAAAATTTTAGTAACCAAGATTTTGAAAAACCGCTTAAGGCAAAAACGTTTTTGTGTAATACGAAAACGTTTTGACGGATATTATGTAAACCTGCAGCGTTTTTGTTTAATGTATAAAAATATGTTTTATCGTCCAACAAACTGTATACGTCTGCTTAAAACTGCTTCATACATTTTGCTGTAATTGTGTTGTAGCGACGTTTAAGTACATGGGAAAACATGTTTACAGAAAAAAAAAACTTTTGCTTAATTGCGCCCACAGCAAAAAAAACTAGTCTATATCTCAAATCAAGATCATATCTTTTTCTGAACGTTTTCCGATCGCCATGCGAGGTTTTCTTAACCTTTGTCTTCCTTATTTTTTCAGTAGCCATATGAAAAGTCTCATAATTTGTATTATTATTATTTTTTGTTGTTCTGGAATTTATTCAACTTACGAGTTGCGATGGGTATTTAAAAAATAGTAATTGAACTGTCTTAATATAATTTTGATTTAAATTTTCAATGATAACAACAATTTTATGCTAATTTCTATACTGATGGTTAAAAAAAATAAGCACGCGCACGTGCAATTTTTTTAGGTTCCACAGCCTAATTTTACTAATGCGTATTTTACAGTGAATTTCCAATTTATGTATCAAAGATTACATCAGATCAAGGTCCATGCAACCGGTTGTAAACTTATAATAAAAAATATAGTTTAAAAAAAACTAAAAAACACGCTTTATATCGTACTAAAAAGTAAAAAAATAATTGTTTTAAAATAAGCTTAAAAAGCGTGGGGCGCTTTGTTCCACATTTTCGTACATCGAGCGCCCAACGCTTTTTAAGCTTATTTTAAAACAATTATTTTTTTACTTTTTAGTACGATATAAAGCGTGTTTTTTAGTTTTTTTTAAACTATATTTTATTTTTCACTTTTTAGTTTGAGGATCTATAAAAGAATTTATTAATCCTGGGGGTCCTAATAAGGATAATGGGAAACTGTTATCAAATTATTGCATTGTCATCGGTCCTTGATACGTATGCAAAGTTTCAAATTAATCAGACTTCGGGAAATTGGTGAAAATTATGCTCAAAGATTCCGTTACGGACATACATACATAGTTAGTTACATACATACATAGTTAGTTACAACCCAAACTAATATAAAGCGTTTAATATAGAATTATATTCGTATTTTAATTGGAATGCTTTAATTTTTTTTTTTTCAAAATTATTCAAATTTGTTATTTTTTAAAGTTTTGTAATTTATTAAATAAACTCATGTTTACTAAAATTTTTTTGCAACATTTTTTATCGGTCAGAATTAATGTCCTGGGGGTCCTAATAAGGATAATGGGAAACTGTTATCAAATTATTGCATTGTCATCGGTCCTTGATACGTATGCAAAGTTTCAAATTAATCAGACTTCGGGAAATTGGTGAAAATTATGCTCAAAGATTCCGTTACGGACATACATACATAGTTATTATAACTATGTATGTATGTCCGTAACGGAATCTTTGAGCATAATTTTCACCAATTTCCCGAAGTCTGATTAATTTGAAACTTTGCATACGTATCAAGGACCGATGACAATGCAATAATTTGATAACAGTTTCCCATTATCCTTATTAGGACCCCCAGGATTAAAAACTAATATAAAGCGTTTAATTATTAATCCTGGGGGTCCTAATAAGGATAATGGGAAACTGTTATCAAATTATTGCATTGTCATCGGTCCTTGATACGTATGCAAAGTTTCAAATTAATCAGACTTCGGGAAATTGGTGAAAATTATGCTCAAAGATTCCGTTACGGACATACATACATAGTTACAACCCAAACTAATTAATCCTGGGGGTCCTAATAAGGATAATGGGAAACTGTTATCAAATTATTGCATTGTCATCGGTCCTTGATACGTATGCAAAGTTTCAAATTAATCAGACTTCGGGAAATTGGTGAAAATTATGCTCAAAGATTCCGTTAGTACATACATACATAGTTACAACCCAAACTAATATAAAGCGTTTAAGAACTAACGCCACGGTGTGAAATTATATATTTTTTTTTTTTTTGTTACGTCGAGCAACTTTATTAAGAGTCAACGATTTTCTCTATAAGTAATTAAAATATATAGAAAAAAAAAACTGTTGACAAAAATTCACACGTATTTATAACTCGAAAAAACATAAAATAATAAAAATGGTAAATAGAAAAACTTGACAAACCATAGAAAAAATGTTGTAGCATAAATCCATTATTTAAATAATATGTAACGCACATAAGAAACACTGAACAGCACAAAAAATATTTATGTCAGCAGTGTCGAATAAAAAAAAATAAAATAAAAAAAATAACTTGATATATTTTAATAACACAAACAATTCGTTTGTCAACAAAACTCCACTTCACAAACTACACACAACAATGGCACCAACAATTTAATAAAATATTAAGTATGCATTTCATATTCAACCAGTGTTTTTAAAAAGACACTTTTTCGCGAAGCACTGGCTGTAACTATTATAAAAGCACATAAGTTTAATTGTGTTTCGCATTCATTCGGATGTGTTTATTTTTTGCATGCGAGCGAGGCATGTCCTGCTGTGGGTAAAGCCGACGACGCCGCGTTTCAGACAACAGACAAACGCGAACTAAGTAACCGCGTGCTTGGACAACGATTGCTAGCCGCCGATAGAGGCAGCACTGTTTATCGTCTATACGAGGGACTTCGGACGCGAACACAGTCCGACAGCGCGGTATGGTTTACACCGACGAACAAATTAGACAACGTAACAGCGTTACAGCACTAGCAGTGAAAATTATTGACTCACTGACAGCAAACAGAGTGACAGTGAAAAGTTTTGGTCAAACAATTTCTTAGTCGGCTTGTAAAGCAGGGGCGGATTTAAAGTCGTCAAACACGATCCTTTTTGTGGAACATACCTACCAGATTTTATAATTTTTAACGAATGTGAAAGAATTTTCTTTGTTTGCGCCCTAATCTTTTTGTCGAACTTAGCATCTATATTCTATAACACCTATCTAAAATTTTCCTTTCTTTTGAAACGTGCTGATCTAGGCTCTAGCCTACTTAGTCTATTGGTAAATTCGCCCTTGCTTTAAGATATAAGAAGCACGTTCACATAAAATGTCTGATAAATTTAAACTACAGAATGGTTCAGAACATAGATTTATCGTCAACAACTAAACAGGTCGTCAGCTAGCTATCAAAAGTTAAATATTGTTCACCCATTTTAACATTACAGAACTATTACGAAAAGTTAGTGTATAATATGTAATACAAAAATCGGAAGGACCCCGGTTCTAACCATACGCAACCTATAGTTTCGGTCGTGTATCATTCGTAGCATTTTCTAGTTTCTTGTACACATTGAAACCACCAAAGTCTGATTTATGAGAATTAGATTATTTCATGGAAAACAAATTTTGGATGATCGATCCACGTTTTCCGACGAGTAATTTAATCCTGCACGTCTATTAAAAATTCATTGGGTATTCATGATGTAAATTTTTAAATTCGTCCTTTTTAAATCCTGTTTGTCCTCACTGTACGGAGCTAAAACTATTTTTTTTTTAATTTCATTGTACATTCTTAATTGGTGACATTATAGTTGATATTGTAATGATAATAATCATATTTTAATAACGCATTTTTTTGACATCGACTAGTAGGTACAAAGTTTATAAAAACTGACAAGAAATTTGTAACAACATTCGTCATTACGCAATCAAATATACGCAAATTCGTCAGATAATTTTAATCAAAACTAAAAATACATTTTGGTTTTCTGGTCATATTCCACTACGCGATCGTCACGTGACGAACACAATTTTAAATTCAGCGCACTTATATAAAATAGGAGGTAGGTACCTATCCTAGAAGGTACGCAACAATACCTTCCACTAAGTGCATTGTTAAATAATGTCGCAAAAAGAGCGACCCAGAAATGTTGTAAATTGGAGATTACAGACGTTCGACAGATTAGAATTTAGATTATTAGTGTGTAATTTGGTCATCGTGTCATTCGTAACGATAAAGACAAGTGGTGCCTCTTCTCACTGATTCATTAGAAAATAAAGGGGTCATTCTTAAAATTAGTGAGCTTCAAAGTTAGTTCGTTGCGTCATTAGTGACGATTTCTATCCACTGCAAAAATTACAGAAATTTTCTTGAATCACATATTCACTCACAGCTCATCCCCCTTTAGCCGCATGTCACTACACAAAGGTTAAAAAGTGAAATTTTTTCAAATCGGTTCAGTAGTTTCTCAAACAGCTTATACAAACATAAATATATCGAAAGTATTTTTGACCTGGGATAAAAAAATTGACGCCACTTCAGTTGTGTAATTCAAGCATCCACTAAATTTTAGGTGTCGGGAGACGCTGTGGGGTGTAAAAAAAACACTACCTACCCTCTTGGGTAGTCGGGTAAAAATAGAAAAAAACTGACCTACGTACATTTGCACTACATGTTTGTTGAGATACTATTTTTATGGACGACACAATCAAAATACATAATCTATTATTTATTATCCGACTTTATGTGTCTTTTTATGTGTATTTTATGTGAATTTATTGTTCGTGAGATTGTAGTCATCGAATACCGTGATGCAGAAAACATCTGTTAATATATTTAGACACAGTAGATTTCATTTCAGTACACGCCGTCGGAACCGTTCGGAAAGAAAACTCGGACCAAACGCAAGTCTCTGCCTTTATTAATTAATAATTACTAACGGCCCGGTCCAGCTTCGCTCGAATTTGTAAATTGCCACCGTTTTTTCGTTGACTTACCTACGTTGGCAAATTGGTCTCCACGAAAAGCGATTTTATTTTAACACGATAATAGCCTATGTTCAACCTGAAGATCCATTCTAAATAGTGGTGAAAAAAAATTCAAATCGGATGACTAATTTCGGAGATTACCCTCCGCATACACACAAACTCACAAAATTCGCACTCTCTCTTTATAATATTAGTATAGGATATAGATCAGGGCTGCCCAACCTATTTGTAGGTGCGATCTACTTTTTTTTAAAATTTTTAAATAGTGTCATCGCAATCTACCAATATGCGGGAAAAAAATAAAAATCGCTTTTATAACGTTGAAAATATAGAAAGTTTATTAAACATTTAAGTGGGAACAAAAATTATACAATATCGAGTATAGTCATATAAAAAAATAAAGAAACAAAATTAGGAATAGTGAAGTAATTTTAATGAGATCGCTGACACTGTTCAATTTGAATCCAATTTGAATAAAAATTTCACTATACTTCGATTTAGTTTGAAAATTGAATTTTTGGATGTTAGAATAGATAAAGTATAAAGATCTACTTAAAATTACGCCGCGATCGACCTGTAGATCGCGATCGACTGGTTGGGCACCCCTGATATAGATAAATTAATTGTCACGGAAATATAGCGTGTATCACCATTCTTTCTTCAATCTACAATTATTAGGTATGGTTTCTTGGTATGAAAGTCGTATAGCGAAGTGAGGTCGACTTATTTTTGCATGTAGTAACAAAGAGGTAGTCGGAATTTTCCTTCTTGGTGTTTTGTGGAAGAGAAATAAATGAACAAATATAAGAGAGTGATCACGCATAAAGTTACAAAAAAGTCATTTAATTGGGCAATGCAGCGGGATCATCCCAACTGCAGAATTAATCAACGCATAATTTATTACAGTGAGGCAGGAATTTTGTAGATTTGCAATGTCTTCTTACGTATTCAAGTAAGGAAAGTATAGTAAATTGTAAAATGGTAATTTTGATCTAAATTAGTACCATTCCCAACTTGAAGTTGGAATAGTAATACTAATAAATAATAGTTGTACAGTGTCATGAAAAAAATACAACCACGAACAATCTTAGCATTGATTTTAATCTTAGATCGGCTTTGATTGATAATGGGGAGTACAAATAGGCAATATTCTTGCTATAAACTTTATAAAATTTATTGAATATAACAATTAATATATAGGTTCCAAACTTACCTATAGCAAACAATTATATTACATAATAATACATTTTGGGTATGCTTACCTGAAACAAAAGAAAAATATTATTAGTCAGTTAAAACGACTCCAAAAATGAAAATATTTTTTAGCGTAAAAGTCCGCGCGATTTAATTGCTACAATATTTTTTTTTTTATTATTATTAACGTGCGCAGCAGCTAAGGCTATATGCACGAGTCTATAAAAATAAGGTAAGTAGATACAATGTAGGTAATTCTAAAATGTAAACAGCTTAGAACTAGGTGAATTAGACGTTAGGTAAGTATGCGCTACAATATTTTAATGCAGGCAGTAAGCGATTCTGGAATTCTGATGCGGAATTTCGAAGAAACTCGTGTTTCGGCTTAAGGAATAAAAAAAAAGCAACAAAAGTTACATTTATTGTTAACGTTTCGGCAGATTTACTCGCATCTTCAGACCTCTATTAAAGGCCAATGCGAAAGTTTCGACGACTCTAAAGTTAAAATTTACATTCTGAAAGAGGTTTAACCGCAATTCGCTTGACTAATTTTCTAAGTAACGATTTTTTTTCTTTTCGAATGGCGTTCAGAATATTCGTTTTTCGTTTTGTTCGAATAGTGCATGTAGTATATTAAAGTAGAAATACTGAAAAATCGATTTTTACACGACCCTGTATAAAATAGCTGCTTTTCGTGCCAATATAGCAATCATATAATTATCCTTTTTGCACTAGTGCGAAACAAAAGTAATAATACTTGTATCTGTCAGGAGCCATCTATATCCACATGAGCGACAGAGAAGCAAAGAAGACTTTAAAAATCAAATCTTTGATTAACGTCTGAATAGAACTCTTCAAGTAAATAAAATTGTCGACCAATTTTTCTCAGACCATACGATATATTGACAAAAATGATAAAAATACAAATCAATATAACATAAAATGATGTTTCGATCCGGATTTGGATCTTCTTCAGAAAAATCTAATCATTTTATGTTATATTGATTTGTATTTTTATCATTTTTGTCAATATATCGTATGGTCTGAGAAAAATTGGTCGACAATTTTATTTACTCAAAGAAGACTTTGTCCTTCGTAAACAACTAAAATTTTCAATATGGCCGAACTGTCAGATATATAATAGGTACATACTCATTAAGAAGTGAAAATCAGCTATTTTATACGAGGTACATTGCAAAAATACTACATAAATATATCGTGTCTGATTATTTTGACTTGTGTGACTGTTAAAACTCGCTGCACGCCCGTTTTATATATAACCCATCATTTCAGTATGTAGTTTTTTAGTTACACTACTGCTGTCGAAAATCCACTAGTTACACTGTTACACACCCCTACTATTTTGTTAATAAAGATTGGACTTTATTTGTTTTTTTTTTAACTATTTTTTCGGTTTATAGCAATCAAAAAATTCAATAAACAGTCACAGTATTACTTTTATATAAGAATTAGTCAGGTGCCATTATCATTGTAAGAAGTAAATTTACACTAGAAAAAAAAATGTTTCCTTTGTTTCGTAAAAATAACAAAAACCACATAAAATAACAATTATATTCCGTAAGAACAGCAACATAGCAACAATTTGTTGTAAAAAAATATAATACCGTGTAACTTGTATAAATGCGCGATTTGGCACTGAACGGTGAAATTGGGTGAAGGTTGGCACCGCCGTGACGACTGTCATTTATTTATCTCAGTCGTTTTAACATCGGACCAATTGAGAACGTGCAAGGTGTAGGTACCTACGTAACAAACATTTTACGTTTAACATACTGTAAAGTTTGATTCTTTATTTTTTGTTGTTGCAACGAAACGAGATCGTTCAAAATCACTGATAAAATAAAATTGTTTCATTCAAGCGAGAGTAAACGACTTGAAAATATGTATATTTATTACTAGCTCCTACCCGTGGCTACGCACGCGATTAAAATAAAACACGGGAGCGACAACAGTGTAAGTCTTCGGGTCCACCATATTCCAATCTTGTTTCACAGGGCTGCACCCCACTCGGCAGAAAGAAGAGTAGTGGAACCTTCGACTCCACCGTATAGGAGTACCACTTTAAAACACAATGTTTTTACACTTTGAATTTTTCATTTTTTAACCTTTTTATTTATATTTTTAATAACGTTTTTCTGGAATATTTTCTTGTGTAACTTTATGAAAATTTTATATGAAATTATAGAGAAAAAAAGAAGATTTTAAAAATATACATGCAGGCATTTGAAAAAAAATGCATGTGCACTTCAAGTTGAGCTTGAAAGGCAAAAAATATGCCTCAGCGGTTTCCAATAGTAAATTTCGAGTTGAACAACAAACTATTTAAACTTTTTTTGTAGGATAAACGAACTATTCACTGTACCACTTTTGGTGAACACATTGTATTATAACAGGTACTTATATAAAACACGCCCGTATTCGAATGCAACGTTGTGTCAAAATTCCAAAGCAATTGGTGAAAAGCGTTCGTAGATTTAAGATTTTGAACAAACGAACATTACCTACATTTTTATTTATAGATTTTTTTTTCATAAATTCCGGTATCCCTACTAAAATGGCGACCTCCGTGTATTCGCATCGCTTACTTTTTCCAAGTGCTGATCCTGATTTTTGTATTAGTTGTTTTTTTAAATCGAATATCCGAATCGAATACCGTGTTTTTTCCGTTCGATGATCACTATTCAATATCTGATAATTACTTGATACCCAATAACTATTTCCAGTACTTTAATGATAAATTATTCTTAGAACTAGTGAGGTTCGTGCAAGAATGATCTTCAATAAATGTAAAAAATAATTAAAAATGACAAAACAAAATAAAGTTTACAACTCAAACGATTAATTAAAAAAATAATCAAAATCTTTCAAGTGGAAGTCACCGAAAGTTATTGGACTAAAAAAGTCTTGTATTTTAAATATAATATAGGTATAGGTATAATATTGCTCATTCACACTTTTTCACTATTGGTAAATAAAAAATATAATTTACATAAATTATTAATCATTTATAATTAGATACTTTTTAATTAATTACAATTTACAGATATTAGAGCTGGTACGAAATATATATAGCATACTGTCATACAGGCAATTAAGTTCCAGTTATATTTGGTTAAAAGGGTATTCTGCGCTGTCTAGCAGAATCGGGTACATATTGAATTCATCAATAATTAGGCCAGTAAAATGAAGATGATTTGAACCTAAACATTTCCACAGAATCGCAAAAGGGTGCTTTGAGGAAACATTTATATAAGTATGGATACACAATCTGTCAAAATTGCACCTTCGACGATGACTGGAACTTGTTAAAAAAAAAAAAACTGTGTTTCATCAGCTTTTTGCTTGTACCTATCTCCAGAGCTGTTAGAACTAGCCATATTTTTTTTATTGATAATATTATAAAAGAGATAATGATTCACGTCTTTAAAAATAATTCTCTACCTATTGTCAAAAATTAATTAAAATTGTTAAAGTAGAGAAATTTCCACGGCTAAGAAAATGTCTAAAAACACTGACATATTTAAAAATACGAAATATTATCAATCTTAATATAATTCTATTTAGAAAATAAGTAGATATACTAATTCATTTTTATATTTTTAGATTATTTCTGAAGAAGCTCCAAATCCTGACCAAAACGTCATCTATTGTATTATTGAATTATAATTTTATAATTTTTTTGGCAATATACAATCTGAAAAAATTGGTCGATAATTTTATTCATTTGAACCTATTCTTCTTTTATTGATTTTTAATAATCAGACCAAAACTGTCTCCTTATCTGCTCCGAATTCTTCTAACTTTCAAATTAGTGGAAACTGAGTTCGTCATTTTACTGGCCTAAATAAATCTTACTTTAATGATGATTCGTAGGCCTTGTTGCTGTTTTTGAGCCTGTTTTTAAATGTATCTTAAAAACAGTGTTTTTTCTTTAATCTTGAAAATAAATTAAAACAAGTTGTTTTGTTTACTTTTAAACAATATCTAATAGGTATTTATTAAAAAGCTAAAATTCTAGATTTTCTTAAAAAACATTTTTCGTGCCGGTTTCGTGATGAAAGAGAGAGAGAGAGAGTCAGTGGTATTTCCGCATATATCGATCCTAATCATTCGTTAATTCGATTTTGAGTCGAAGTGTCGATGGTACCGAGTATTTTTGTGAGGACCTGTATATAAATGTACTCGTTCGTCGATGAATCTAACTAGACTAGTCAACGTTCAATGTTAGGTTTGTGCGACTGTCTGTGCAGTCAACCAAGCGTGTAAACAACACCACGTACTGAAGTACGACAATGAATATTTTCTATGGTCAGCTGTGGTACCCATGGCCCGTTTGAATAAAATTATACCAAAACGAAACAAATAATTTCGATAGATAATTTATTAGCTTGGTGCCGAAACTTTACTATGACCAAACTTTACTTTTGTTACGATTTGTATCGAGCTGTTTCTGAAATAAGACGCGTTTACATTTGCGCAGTAAACAGGTTCAGCTACTTGTACCAAACAACCAGCAAGGTAGCTAATTACTGGATCAGAATAAGCCGCATGGCGAAGTAATGTTTCATTATCTCCTAATTATCCTTTCAACTAGAGTAGGTATAAACACTAAGTTTCGCAATATAGATCAATAGGCCAGTAAAATGACGAGCTCAGTATCCACTAATTCGAAAGTTAGAAGAGCTTAGAGCGGATAAGAAAATAGTTTTGGCGCGATTTTTATAAATCAATAAAAAACAAAAATTCAAATAATTGATAACTTTTCGTACTATTTTTAAATGTTGGATAATTTAAGACATTTTTTTAGCCGTGGAAATTTTCAACTTCTCTACTTTAATAATTTTTTATAAATTTTTCACAATAGGTGAAGAATTATTTTTAAAGACTTATTCGCGAATCATTATCTATTTTACAATATTATCAATAAAATATATGGCTAGTTGTAACTGTTCTGGCGATACAAGCAAAAAATTGATGATTTTAACGTTCCAGTCGAAGGTGCAATTTTGATAGATTGTGGATCATACTTATGTATATGAATGTTTCTTCTTTGTACCCTTTTGCGATTTTGTGGAAATGTTAGGGTCAAATCATCTTCATTTTACTGGCCTATATAATTGTATAAAAATAGAACGTATGTATATCAGCATGAAAAATCAAACTATCAATAGTTTAATTAACAGTTACTGAGTCAACACAGGACACGAGAAACTCCAGAAAACAAACGTTTTATGTATGTCATTAACGTAATTGCTCATAAAAAATGTACACAAACAATAAAGCAGCACTGACGCGACCGTCATCTCTTTAAATTTTAAGCAGCTCGTTGAACTTGTGGCTTAGAATTGTTCTGTACCGACACGATTTTATTATTAGACAACTTCAGTTGGGTAACAGTATGCCTAAATTGATAATATTTATAATGAAAATGTTAATTTGGTGCAAATGATCAAAACAAAATATGTTGATTCGTCAATTTTCTACTTATTAAACAAATTTCCACAAAAGCAATGAGAACTTAATTACTTTATAATTAGCTAAAGCAATGTCAAATGCATAAAAATTATGATACAATATAGGTAATAATCCGTTTGGCTATACTAAATAATTTTTTGTGTAATCATCTTTTGATGGTGCTAATTTTGCTAATGAAACACGCGAATAAATTTTAATTTTGTTGTTTTGACGATACCTATATATAGTATATACAGAGTGAGTCAGACCACCCGTACCGTTCGTTTTTTTCGAAAACGGTTAGTCGTAGAGAGTTGTGTCAAAAATCTGCATTATAAAAGCCCTAATGAATAATCGAATGGTGATATTTTTTCCCCGGAAAGGTCGGCTTCCCCATTAGTTTGCTCCAGAATGTACAGAACTCCGGAATATTAAATGGCACGATAGGTCGAAAGTGGTATTGTTAAAAAGATCTTTAAAATATAAGCAAGTTTTGTAGGACATTTTTTTAAGTACTGCCACCGCTGTTAAGTAATATTCGTTTGAAATTATTAAATTAACATGTTATAATAACGAACTTAATTTTAAAAGTTTAAAAGATACCTCCATAGCATATCTAGAAGAGCTCATCAGTATTTAGAAGTAAATGGAAAACAGTTTATGCATTTATGGCATTGTTTAATTAGGAAACTAGATTTTAAATGCCGACTTTTAAAATTAAGTTCGACATTATGACATGTAAGTTTAATAATTTAACAGGGGTGGCAGTAACAAAAAAAAATGTCCTACAAAACTTACTTATTTTTTATTATTAAAGATCTTTTCAACAATACCACTTTCGACCTATCATGCCATTTAATATTCCGGAGTTCTGAACATTCTGGAGCAAACTAATAGGAAAGCCGACCTTTCCGGGGAAAAAAAATATCACCATTCGATTCTTCATTAGGGCTTTTATAATACAGATTTTTGACACAACTCTCTACGACTAACCGTTTTCGAAATAAATGAACGGTACGGGTGGTCTGACTCACCCTGTATACCGGGTGTTTAACATGTTGATTGAACATACATAGTTTTACATGTAAAATTATATTTAATTTTTTATTGACTTTAAAGAGAGAAGGTTATATAAAAAATGTTTAGAATTTTTATTATTACAGTTATTGAGAACACGTCAGAAAAGGTAGAAATCTAAAGTTTTAGGGTTCCGTACCTCAAACGGAAAAAAGGATCACTTCGTTATTCGTCTGTCTGTCTGTCAAGATACTTTTTCTCAGAAATATCAAATAGTCAGGTCTGCAATTCCTTGGAGCTGTAAAAAACTAAACTTCTAAGTCAACGCTGTCAAAAGATACGGCCTTTTTTACCGCATATTTTGACACTTGCAAGGGAATCAAAACCTATAAGGTACTTCCCGTTGACCTAGAACCAATAAATTTGGCAAGAAGCGATGTCTTATAGCACAAGTAGGTAAAGGGAAAAATCCGAAAACCGCAAAGTAGTTACCTACATCACAAAAAAATATTTTTTTTGAGATTGTAAACTCATTTGCAATTGGTAAACTGACCGCGACCTATGATATTTTCTTCCGTCTAAATATCCTATTCAATTTTTGAAAAATTTGCACAAAAATAATTGACCTGTATCTATAAGAAAATGAAATTAGAGACATCTTGTTGCAATATTAACTTATTATCTAAAAAAATATACACCACATTCATTCTAATCGGAGGACTCCTGTAAATAATTAAACATTATTTTTAGAGACGTTAATAAAAACGAAAAGTTGAGTCTCCGATGTGTATACCTGTGTATCATCACGTCAGAATGTCTTTAAAGCAAGTGCATACAAATTACAAAAAGCATTACACACAACAGATGCAGAAGCAGCGCAGCTAACCAGTGTTGTCAGATTAGTCTACAATCTACATTAATAAAAATGTAATGTGCGTTTGTTCAAAATCGCAAATCTCCAACAAAAGATAAATAATCTATTGTACTGAAGAGTTTGTTTAGTTGAACGCGATAATCTCAGGAACTACTGGTTCGAACTGATTTTTTTTTGTTGGATAGTCCATTTATATAAATGGACTATCCAACAATATAAATGGACTATCCAACAAAAAAAAAAAACACACGGGCTGCATTCCGGGAGTGCCGGCAGAAGTGAAAACTTGAATATTAACGTCTTACGAATTTTTGATCAGGTCACGTGTCCTGACGTGAGTTTAACAATTTTTATCCATTACAAAAAAAGTGTACAACGCCGCTAAAGAAGTTTTCACTTCAAAAATTAAGATTAACTAATATAATTATATAGCCTATATATTATCACGCTACGACCAATAGGAGCGGTGCATCAATGACAAATGTTGCAAAATATAACTAAAAATTTGTCCGTCCGACAGAAACTTTTGAACGGTAACTCCGAACATCATGAAATTTGGACACAACATTCATCTCGGTAAACTACGATGAACATGCGTACTCATGTACCCCCCCCCCCCCCCATTCGTTCTTTTGCATCCGGGTTATACCACGCGAGACCACTAGTTATCAATAAAGCTCATATTTTCATTTCTCTTTTTTAACCGCCCGATATATACTCCTTGACAAAATGGACACGAGTAACCCTGGTTCCTGTTATGTTTTTAGCATTGAGAGATTAATTGGAATGGGAGTTTCAATGAAACCATCAAATAGTCGTGAACAACAGAAAAACAAGTTTCACCGGAAAACAAAACACGCATGGCGACGCGAAGACCTGGATAAATATTTGTTGCCTGCAACATCTCTGAATTTGAACCATTTGCGGTAATTGGTCAAGAATTTTCTCGGAAGGCATTTGCTTCAATGCTCGCCTATGAGTGCAGGCAACAAATCTTTCTCCGGGTCTTCGCCATGTGTGTTTTGTTTTCTGATGAAAGCTCGAAAGCATCAAACGATCGTTTTGACACTTTCAAGTTCTCATCATCAACATGCTTCCAGCCTAATTATTTCTTCAATATTAACAATACACTAAATTTTGTCATGATATAGATTACATTATAGACGCTTCACAACCGCGTCTAAATGAAGCCTATATATTGTTCACGAGACTAAATGGGAGTGTTTCGAAGGTATAATATGACAACATTGCCGATGCAGCCGTGTCTTTGAATACAAGCAAGAAATTAAGTGCAGTGCTATAATAGCCGCTTTATATATTAAACAGCAGAGCACAGCATATTGTCAAGTGGAAGAAGGCGATGTCGGGATCACAGATCCGATCTAACGACTTCCGACACTGGCGAGCTGCATGGCTTACTGTCCTTACATTGTATCTACATGCACCAGCACAGTCGTAAATTGCGATTGGTAACTATTGTTGTATCATGAAGCGCTCATTCGATTCAGTACTCGAAACAAGACTGTTTTTAGTCATCTTACTGGCTGTAGGCTCGGCGTTACCCGTGCTCCCCACGATTTATAATGGAGTGCTGTAGGGACTAGGGTGTAGGCTATATACACTGATACAGCACTTTCTCTCGTTATAATAATTAGTGTCCGACCGAAGCTTCGGCTTCGGTCACCTTCGGCTTCGGCCAAACTGGGCCGAGATTTAAGCCGAAGCCAAAGGTTTCTAACAAGCGCCGAAATTAAACGAACTGTTACGAATGAGCGAGAGCGCGGTGGACGTGGTGACTTCTAGAGATGATTAAAATTACTATTTTATATATTACAGTCAATGTAAACCTTCAATTTAAAAGTTTTAAAATTATTTGCATTATTAATTGTAGCTTGTAGCAGTTGTAGCCAATTTAAACTGAATTTCTTAGGGTTTATAAGTCTTCGGCCGAGGGTTGTGGCGAGGGCCGGATTATTCGGCTTCGGTTTTGGCCTGCAAAATCGATCTTCGGTCGGACACTTGTAATAATGCAGTATCATCTGTGGCTCGCGACCCGCATACAGCTCTTTAAGCGCATAATATTATTATGGCTCAATTAATAAATAAAAAAAATATATTTTTTAATTTCTGTATGTTGTGATTCGCGTTCTTTCAAGATACAGTTAATTATTCAACAGTTTTTATGACAAATACTCGTAAATTGTCAAATAAATTTTTTAGATTCAAACCACAAAATTGGTATTTCAACTTGTCATAGAAAAATGTTTATCTTAAACGGATTAAATTCAATAAATTTCCGATTAAGCGCTGGTTCAGTTGGCTTAAAGCGTGAAACTTGTGACGCGATTCTAGCGTTGGTGGAAGAGATATCTGTCATCGTCGACTTCCTTCCTGTGCGCCCGCCGCCACCGACTGTAGAGGCGCTCCAGCCATTGCAGTGTAGCGCTGGACCACCGATCGCGATAACATTACCGTACCAGAAATGGTGCCGGTTAAAATAATGTTCTCGAATTACTCCAAATAAAAGCATGTTATATATTAACCCACATTAATTAGTGCAAAGATCGCTGCACACGAGGCTGGTTTTGCCGCTAGATGTTTTGATGCCAGGTTTCAAGCATGCTGTTGCGCAGGATGGTTTTTATTTGTTCACTTCACACGATTCGTGTTTTGAAGCTGGCTTTGTAGATGGGTTTGGTGCGCGCGCAATGACAGTTCAAACGCTAACAAAAGTGATCGTTTATTGTCTTTGAACAGAACACACACTATAACGGCATGTTTGTTTGTGGGAGTTTGCTCATGTCGCCCACGTAAGAAGATACTGTTTTCTGATTGTTGCTTAATCAGAGCCAACAGAGAATCAAGCACGATTTTAATTTTGAAATCCGGCTTGTAACCAAGCACGGGAGCCCGCAGTGGCGTCATTTCCATCCTCTAAGCCAGTACGGCAGCCAACACAATTCCTATAGAAGTGACTCCAACAGCAAAACCAGCTTAAAAATTGACATTCGTTGCCTATAGATAAGGCAGAAAATTTCTGGACACCGTTTAGAAGCTTCTGGTATAAATAAATCTATTTGGATGCTAGTGGATGAGACACTAACTGAAGGTTCATGTATTTAATTTAAAACTAATTTCCAGTCAATCCAGTTAATCGGTTATCCGAGCTTTTTCCTTTCAGATCAGGAAATTACATCTCGGCAAAAGAATTTTTGAAGCACCTGTATATATATTTAATTTCCGCTATGGAACCTACTTGAAGTGACTAAACACAACAACAATTTCTGAGTGACAATAATTAACTGATTACAATATCTTACCGAGATTCATAACGAAGCTATTCAACGACTTTCGTTCGAAAAATAACGGTAATAAAGTACTTTCGAGAAATTATAAATAATAACGATACGAACTACGAAAGTATCTACTTTAGTAAAAAGTACTAACACTCATATAACATGTCATAATATTATACAGGGTGTTTCACAGTATGTGTCGAACAGTGGAGTAGCTACGTATCTAAGGGGTCCCGGTGCAAAATAGTTATTGGCGTAACTAGTAGTCTAAGTCATTCATCGCGCTGACAGGTCATGACTTAGGCTGCAAGTTACGCCCATAATTTTATTCAACAATTGCGCGTTATTCATGTTTTATTTATTGTTATTAATGAGATGTTGTAAATATCTATTTATTTCTTTATAAAAAAAACTGTCAATACTAACAGCACCAAACAGCACGATTCAATGTTTTGGTTTGAGGTTAGCCGGTAATGAATAAACTCCATGTCGAAAACATTCGGCCTCTCAATTTTAGCCTCAATGGGTAACAACGGAGTTGTTGTTACCTACTATTTCGTTACGACTCAGAAAGTAGTTACGTTTATTTTCATTACTCCACAATGGCCGAGCTAGTAGGAATCTTCATTGAGTTATGACAAGTAATTGTCACCAGTCGGTAAATGGCTATTTAGGGTTCGGTTTTTAGGCATGATAAAACATGAATAGCGCGCATGAGTTGAATAAATGAAATTTATCTAAACTGGTTAGGTTTTATCAAGTAAAAAATATAAATTACATATAAATACTTCGAAGGCACAAAGCTATTTCATCATCAGTTCTTGAACTGCGGAACTGTTTTCCTTCAAATGTCTAGATTGTACCATAATATTTTCAGATTCCTTATCGGTGCGTTGGCAGATCCATGTTATTAGGCACTGTTTTTCTTAGAATCAGTCAAGAAATCACACCTTTATTTTCAGTAAGGAAAAAAAGTTGTTGATTTTTTATAGGCTTTTATATACATATATTCTCTAAAAACTACTTGCTCCACGGTATACAATATACATATATGCAGCTGAAATATGTGCAAGCTGGATTCAGAAAACATAAAGCTTTCTTAAGTGATCGCCATTGCCCCCCGCGCAAGGGTAGCCTCAACGCAAATGGCTTTACCATATTACAAAATAATGCCGCGAGAATATAATATAAGCGTCAGCTAAAAAGTAGAAAAAAGCCGCAGGAATTTTTTGAGAGATTATTTCGTTGACGACATATTTCGTCGACCACAAGTACAATATTTTTGGCGACTCTAGTTGTTGGGCGGCTTTAAGAAAAGACCCGTCAAGTGCGATTGTAACTCGCGCACCGAAGGTTTCCTACAACTGACAAAAGATTGATGGCTGGTTTACACGTTGCGAGCTAGTTTGCGAGTCGGTCTGCCGAGTAGCCGCAGTGCAGTAACTCGCACCGTATGGACGCATCTTACGAGTTACTCGCACGTGCGAATTTGATAGTAGCTCGCATGCGAGTTACTTCAACATTTTTTTGTTAGCCCTGACAACAGCTCACATCGTTCAGACGCGTTTGGCAGTAGCTAGCCAGTGTCGCCAGGCAGTTGCGAGCGGTACCTTTCCTACGCGCGTTTGTCGCATTCTAAATGGCTGCGGATAGATAGTCTTCTGAGAATAATACTACATTCATGAATCTCTACAGAGAACAAGGAAACCTATGGAATTGTTTTGACTGGACATCGCGACGACTCGCATGAGACTGGGCAGCTACTCGAATTGTATGGACAGCACAGGCGAGCCGAGCTACTGGCGTGCGAGTGCACAATGCGAACTAGTGATGGGAATAATCGAATGATTTTAATAATCGAAAGGTTGCTACTCGAATGATTTTGATAATCGAATGATTCATTCGAAATGTTACCTTCGAGATGTTTCATTATAATGAGTATAACAAATATTCTCGTAGTATTTAGTTTACTATAGGTAGTTACTACTTACCCACCTTAATACTAATATATTACAGCACACATTAAAACACAAAACTTTTATTTCATTAGCAAAAATAATTAACTGGAAGAAATGCATATAAATATATATTATATAAAACAAATTATTCCATTTCAATAGCAATCTTTCAATTTATAGGTACTATATTTTTATTTTTACTAAATAATTAATAAACTATAAAAGTATAAACTATAAAATGTAGTGTGGTACTGTGTAGTGTGTACATCTATTTCTGGTAGTCGTAAACGCATTACGCAAAACACTGCAATAAAACCAATTGAGAGATTGGACAAAATTCTCTCGCGGACAGAATTCACTCATTGTATATCTCGAAAGGTATATTTCGAGTGGTTTAGGACGTTCTCGAACGATGTTACTGGTTACCGCAAGCTAGGCGTGAGCAGTGAAGACAAAATATACAAAATGAAACTTCAT
The DNA here is from genome assembly GCA_963575645.1 of Xanthostigma xanthostigma. Classification (NCBI taxonomy): domain Eukaryota; kingdom Metazoa; phylum Arthropoda; class Insecta; order Raphidioptera; family Raphidiidae; genus Xanthostigma; species Xanthostigma xanthostigma. The sequence continues at coordinate 31,516,163 of OY754468.1, read as the reverse complement.
TCGACCTAAAATATTAGTTCGAGGCATCGAGGTTCGATTGAATTCATTCGCAGTATAAACACATTCTGAATGAAGTTTGCATTCATCTCGACTTAGAGGTTTCGATTCTTTAGACTTTAATAGCTAATACAATAGAGTAGCCTGGATGCAGTGCTTCATAGAACAGAGGCAGATAAAAGATGTTACTACTTAGTATATACTTACTAAAAATCATTCGAGTGATTTTTAATAACCTCTCGAGATATCTCGAGATATTTTAATAATCGAATGATTCTGTATTTTATTTCGAGATATTCCCATCACTAATGCGAACAGCCAGCCGCCTGTCAGGTCAGCAGCTCGCAACGAGTAAATCAGCCATAAGACCTTAAAATAACGTCGGATGTAACAACGATTCTTTCTGATGCTTCATTCATGCAGTCTACACTAACGTTGCAATGTTTTTAACACCAACACTGACACAAAACATTTGGTAACGACCGATGGTAATAATTTATTTTGTAACTGTACATAACTAATTACCTTCATAGTTTTTACATTACATACATATACATGTACAGGTACTTTTAATACACATCTCAACACGAACACATTACAATACTCTGTAGACCCGGGTTGCGTTCGAAATAGAAACAATTTTCTTTAGATTATTTCACGATCGCGTTCTGAATCGCAATGTAAAAAACCTATTATTCGTATCAATATAAAAATTATCAAAAAAAAAAAAATGCAAACAAAATTTAGAACAGAAGTTGGATTCCTAAATAAATTACGAAGGCCGCATTAATAGCATCATTCCTTAGATTTACTGGTTAATGGATTGGGAGTCCAAAATAGTTGAGATTCTCTCAGGTTTAGATTAGAGATGAAACGGATAGCTATTTTTCCGGATACCGGATATCCGGCCAACCTTGTAGCCGAATATCCGGCCGAACATAGCCGATTGGCACAAACGAACCTTCGTAGGTGGCGCACAAATGATTGGGTGGACTCGGGTCTTTTCGTTCATTAGCGAAGTTAGTGCTTCATTGTCTTATTAATTTGATAGTAAACACGATCATTTACAGCGAAAGACTTTTTTCGGAAGCTGGCTGTATAAGAAGACAAGCGAAACTGTTTGTTGCCTCCTAATGCAGGGAAATTGGTATTCATTCGTCATAATTTGCCCTTAGTGCAAGTACGAGTATTAATTTTCTTTGTTTTGTAATAAAAAATGATGATTTTGTTTGTTATGTGGATTAAATAAAGTGCCTCTAAAGTTCAAACGTCGTATTTTTTTTTAAATCCAGTATCCAGCCGGATACTCATATTATCCGGTATCCGGCCAAATTTTAAATTCAGGCCGGATACCGGATAGTTGCAGGGTATCTGTTTCATCTCTAGTTTAGATACGTAAGAATCTGAACTAATCCTAACGTCCACCCCAGCAAAAATAAAGTAAGGAGATTTCAATTCGCAAGGAATCTTGTCAAACAAAGAAGATGCGCAAAATATTTGTTGGTGCAGAACTTCTTATTGAAATAAATCATTGGAAACGTCTAAAATGTATTACAAAAAGGCAAACAATCTTTTTGAAGAACTTTTAAACGAATCATTGTCAAATTTCTTATGTAAATCTTACGTAAACATACAGAACACGTCTGTTTTTGTTAATAGTTGAAGATATGTCCTTTATGTTTATATAAGATTTGCATAAGATATATAACAGTATAAGAGCGTTTGACTTTTTTTAAAACATTTTAGACGTTTTCAATGACTTCTTTTAATAAGTACAAGGCACTTTTCTGTGTGGGTGAAAAGCTATTATTTACCCACATCCTTTTAGTTAAAAAACAATCGGTCCATCATAATGTGTTTGAGTTTCCAACTTCTGATTTCAATTGCAAACCGACTGTAAACGCAAATATTGTGCTCTCATCTTGAATTATCGTAATGGGTTACGTTACGTCAAGGTGTGACATCATGTTTGAAACGTGCGCTAGCAGGTTTTAACACACTACACGAGTCGTAATTCCATTACGCACGAGATATATATGGTGTCTTTTGCACGTATCTCCTATAAAATAGCTGGTTTTTACTTCGTTTTCAACATTTTTGACAGTTCACTTTTGAGCAAAGTACACTTTTAATAGGTTATAAAAAAAACAACATACAGACACACTAAAGGCCGCTGCACACGAGGCTGGATTTGCCGTTAGATTCCTTGGGGGGATTTGACTACTATTTTTCTAGCGCTGGTTTTCTCTTAATTGCTTTTATGTGCTCCCTTCACACGAGACGTCTTTTCAAGATAGATCTGGTGCGCGCGTAGTGACAGTTCAAATATAAACACAGAGCAAAACGTGTCTGTTGTCTGACTCTGAGCAGTAAGACGCCATGTTGATTTGTGGGCGTTTGTTCATGTCACCCACGTGACAAGATACTGTTTCCTGATTGGTTCTTGTTCAGAGAAAGCAGAGAACCTAGGAAGAAAAATAGCCTCTGTTCTAATTTTAAAATTCTTGTGAGATAGCAGGCGAGCCCGTATAGTGACATCATTTCCAGCCTCGTATCCAGTTTGCCGGCCAGCAGAAGTCCAAGCAGTGTATCCAGCCTCGTGTGCAGCGGCCTTAATTCACCATGGAATTAGTATAGCGTGGCCAGTTTTATTTTACAGATCTAGTGGTGTAATGAGTCACTTTACATGCCTGCATGTAAAGCAGCTATTTTATAGGGCAGGGATGGCAAACCTACGTCTACGGGCCAATTTTTTCAGAAATCTTTAATGTAGCCATGACGTGCCGACAAGCAGCCAAAAAAATTAGTTGTCAAAAAAATGAATCAAACAGACAAAAAGAATAATTTTGATAACACAGTGAGCGTCATGAAACATTTTCGTCTTTGTTTTTTGATGATAGTCAAACTTTTTTAGACATTTACAAATTATCTATTTTGCACCTCAACCAACGTCGTGCCACCTGTGGCACGCATGCCATAGGTTCGCCATGCCTGTTATAGGGGATAGTGCAAAAAAAAACTCTGGAAATAGCATATTGTCGGCCTGCAATCACTTATTGCCAAATACAATATTAAAACGTAAAACATACCTTTTGAAACGGCCGGGGGTTGAATTGTTTGGCGTGTCTGATCGCCGCGTTATCGCCGAGCGTTCTACTTCATTGTAAACGTAGCCCTAAACATAATATGTATGTGTTTGTTATTGTATTGTAAATATACTTGATATGCATGTGTGTTCACACAACATTAAAATAACATACACAATATGTACGCATTATATACGCACACAAAAGGCAATACCATATTTGTCAATTCAAAAGTACACTGCGGTGACGATAATCCATGCATATAACTCGATACTAACAAATATTACATACAAATCAAACGTGGTAGTGTATGTGTCAAAAAAAAAATAATTGTCCCAAACGCAAACATTTTTTTAAAATCATTTCTTACATAGAAAACGATAGGAAAGAGAAGACAATAAACCCGATATATGTTTTAACGTTTTCTCATCGGCTCTTTAACGCATTGCCGTACAGAAATGGGACTGTAAGAATTCATGCAGAGTTAAGTGTTGTTATCTATGGTTACTTTGAATTTATGTTCATTTAAGGTAGTTCACTCGACACAGTTGTTGACAAAAGTATAGCGTAATAGTAAGTACCAACAGTTCGAGATTCCCCGTGCATTTTTGTAAGAGACTGTACCCAACACAAGCTTTTATATACAGAGATACACTTACAATTTATTGCAAGTATAATAAAAATATTATTAGCGTTGTCGTCGCCATGAATATGTAAACGACTGGTATAATAATATTATGTTAACAGTTTGGTTAATTGTAACTGAGTTTTGGAGACATGTTTTTAGTTTTAATGTAAGACAACCTGCATATATACTTAAGGTACCTTATTGAATAATTCAAGTTTTTATTATAATCTTGTAATAATATAACAATGTGCTTAATGTTTGTCCACTGAGTCTGAAGACGCTCCAGAAATTTGGAGCGAAATATTGTTAATTAAGAAAATAGTAATTAATTATTAATGCAGCATTGACAACATAAATTGGCAATTTTCTTTATGGTCCAATACCCGAAGAAATCCCAGTCAAGTACAACAAAAACATTTTTTTGATTCTAAAAATCTATATTTTTTACAAATCGGTCAAATAATCTATAATTTATATATTTACAATGCATTAAATTCACTAATAAATAAAGCTTGTCATGACGTTTTTTTACCTGCTGGCTACAAAAAAAAATTATTATTATTTATAAAAACTGTAATAACAAATTTACAGTTATTGTCAAATCAAAATTTTTCACTGTCCAGCATAAGGGTGATAAGGGTTTGGGTAGGCCGTTGATTGAATATATCATCAGCAGGGAGCTACACTGCGTGACATCACCACGACAACTCGCACAGCAAACCGTGGACGATTCCCGATAACTTGTTATTGGTAGCTGGTATGTTGAAACAAAACAGAAAAGCTGATTATGCAGTTTCGTTTATCACCATACTGCAGCAGTGTTGCCAGATTGATAATAAAATTCACATACGTGAAGATTTCATTACTGCGTCTTTACACACTTTATTAAAACGTAAATTGTTTTGGTAAAGTAAAAAAAATACTTGCAGATTTATAGCTTTTCATTAAAATCAGTTACCGTAAGAATAAAAATTGACGTTGTAGCATTTCTCGAATAACACCGGTACAAACGGACAATAAAATTGTAAATACATTTTGTCTCAAGAAAACAAAATTACTGAAATGAGTTCCGTTAATATTTTATACCAGAGGTTGCCACACTTTTTTGTCTCGTAGACCACTTGCCATGTTTTTCGGTTTTGGGTAGACCCCCTGCTTATCTGATATTGATTTTTTGCAAATTCATTAATTTCAAATGTATTTTTGACGACCGGTATAGTGCTACTCACTTTGAACGATTTAAATTTATAACGGTAGTGAAATGTAGTGAGAAATGTTTAGTTTTATACATTTAATAATTAGATAAAATAACTAAGCAAAAAATAAATGCTTTTAGTGTGAGGGATGAACCTGATGCTTTAATAATTTTTCAACATTTGGCATCAATTTAGTTAGATTTAATCTCTTCGGTTAACGATGTCCAGTTTGTTTCTTTTTTTGTTAGGAGAGTCACTATCGTTGACCCCCATTTTCATTTCATGGACCCCCAATTTTTTTTCCCGCTGACATGGACCCCTTGCAAGTTGTCGTCGACCCCTGGGGGTCGATATAGACCACTTTGGGAATCACTGTTTTATACTATATTGGCCGCTCTACCCGCGGCTTCGCACGCAATTGACTTAAAACAACCTTGCTTCGCGGGGCTGTGCCCCGCCTGGCAACAACATCAATTTATAGTGGTCTCACGGTATTACTAATAATTATTGACTATTTATCGAATGTATGCAATTTAAAGCAAACATTTTAAGGGAATTTATTCTCAAAAACTTTTAACCGCATTTATTTTATAGGCAGCGTGCAATACTAAATGAATTCCTCGATGTGGAGTCTGACCCAATTTATTGATTCGCTGATAAGAATATTTTTCTTCAATATATGACAACACTGTGGAAATTGTTTGTTTGTGTTCCTCGCGTTCAACGTTAGCAATGTTAGCACGAATAATGTACCAACGTGGGTACCGTTAAAGCACGGTTGCCAACTGAGAGGGCATTGAAAATTATTATATTGACTGAATTGAAGACTTAATGTATACCTTACACCAGCGATTCTCAATATTGCATGCGTAGTGCGGGTCGTGACCTATTTTTAAAGTGAAATTAAGAGATTTTTTTAAACTACAGATCAAGCCACACTTGAAAATTTGAGGATTCTGCTTCTGAATGGTAACAGTCAAGTTGTTATATTCCGACGGTTAAAATTTCGGTTGAAACACCAAAAGTTAAACAACCTATTTCTTCGTTATTTATCAATAGATTAAAAAAAAACTGGTTGTCTGTAAAGTCGGTTTACGGACGATAGTTTTACGTGATAACGTATTCCGCTCGAATATCATACTTAATAATACTTTACTGCGCTCTCGCTTGCACGCACAGGGTCAGGCGGAACGTTACACTTTTTCGTGTGTGCAGCTGGTGTTTCATCAATTTATAAGACGTTATCACGTCAAAAACTTAGTCCGCCATCTTTAGAAGTCCGCCATATTGGATTTAGAGTGACGTCACACAGCTAACCATGCATTGTCATTCAAACTAAACGTGTATACAAATTTTCATCTCAATCGGTTGATGATATCTGCTTCAAAATTACCGAAGGCATTCTAGTCGCTCACTTAGTAATTTAGTCGCTCACTTATTAATTTAGTCACCCAACTATTAATTTCTCGTCACGCACAGTCAGTCGCTCACTTAGTAATACAGTAACCCAAATTGATTATTTTTGTCACCCAAAATTGTAAATTCCGCTCGAAAATCATATTTAAGTCAGGCGGAACGTGACACATTTCGGAACGTGACACATTTCGGAACGGGACACATTTCGGAACGTGACACTTTTTCGTGCATGCAGCCGGTGTTTCATCAATTTATAAGATTGGTGTTTCATCAATTTATAAGACGTTATCACGTCAAAAAAACCGGCCAAGTCCGAGTCAGACTCCCGCACCGAGGGTTCCGTACAAACGTGTAGATATGTAAATAGTTCGTCCATTACGGAAATTGAGTCTCGAAGATTTTTCCTACTGTCTCTATACATCGACATAGGTCGCGGTCAGGATATACCAACTAAGTGTATAATTTATAATGAGTTCAGAGACTACCCAAACTTTACTGTATACCGTGGTTATATCTGATAGCCTAGCGGTCATACCGTGCTGTATGCGGAAGTTCTCATATTGTATTGTATTTTAATAAATGTTCGAGTATACTGCTGTGTAAACGTACCGTTAGCGGACGCTTGTTTTGTATTAGAAGTTTTAGAACTGTTACTCTGTTCTCTACTTATTACAGTTCATGAAATACAGCCCGCTTACACATCTTCGGGGACAGAACCTTGAAAATCACCACAGATTTTGTTTCGGCCAATATTTTTACATACGACTTAAGAAAATGTAGTGTTTTAAAGGTATCGATATTTCTCACTGTCTCCTATTTTTCTGAACAAAGCGTTCTGCAAACGGATTAGTGAGCTTCTACTGTAGAAGAACTCGTAACAGCTATGCGGAACGATTTTTTTTGTGACCGAAAAAATGTTGAGAACGGCTACCTTACGCGTATGTATGTGCATATCCCGTTATCACATTAATGGCCAAATTTATCTGCTTTTAACTTCACAATACTAGTTCCTGTCTCAGCGACGTAAATAAAACGCTTCTTTTTTTACGTATCGCTTTAACATTTTAGCATGTTCATCGAGTACTGTGATAATATTTTCTACTAATTGAATAATAATTTATTGATTAATTACAGCGCAGCTACGCAGTTCAAACTTTTTTCCGATCCTTTTCTAATTTCTTGCATTTTATAATACAGTAGAGACGCGATAATCCGGACTAATTAAAACACAGCTGATCCGGATTATCAAAATTTCCGGATTACTGGATGTAATTTTAATTATCAAGAAAACAAACTAAAATGCGTGCTCAAAGGATTTATTCATACGTAAAAAATGAAACTTTTAATTTGTCAAGAATTTCGTTTTTTACTTGCAGTGATAAAGTAACGTGTGATCGTTTACGCGGCGCCATAGTGCGTTCTCTATGTAATTCTATCTGAGTTTGACAACGACTACATACATACTAAAACCACCTAACTTCTTTCACTTCTCTGACAACAAATATGTATGTAACTGTTTGTAACACACCGCCGGCCACTAGTGTTGACGCAAATAATGCCGGTACAGCTACTCAATAACTAAGTATCATGATCCGGATTACTGAAACTGGAAAAATCCGGACTACAATGTACATAATACTATCAAACGACTGTCCGAATTACCAAAGAATCCGGATTATGAAGGTTCGGATTAACGCGTCTCTACTGTATTGCCATTTCACTAAAAATTAGCTTAATTACAAAAATCTGTAATAATTGTCCTTCGTTATCACATGCAAACCAAACTGAGTCGCTGCAATTCGTGGCCGGGTACAGCTAGTGTCTGAAATGAACAGAACTATTATTTTCGAAGTATTTGGCACGGTGTGAAGACTGAAAATGTAACGAAAAATATACGTAGGTATACTATTAAAATCGGCTGTAGAAGATTAATCAAAGGTGGCGGTGTGATAGAGCGAATGCCTCGTAACTTAAAGGTTGTAGGTTCGATCCCAACGGTCGGTGCCATTGTTATTTATTTTGCCTTTTCACCCGACTACGGTGAAGCCAAAAGGAAGGGTTATGACTTATGAGTTCAGCAGTCTATGTATTTTGGGGGGATGGACATGGGTACGCACGTTCATCTTCGTGTACCGAGATGAATGTCGTGTCCAAATTTCTTGATAATCGGAGTTACCGTTCAAAAGTTTTTGTCGGACGGACAAATTTTGAGTTATATTTTACAACATTTTTCATTGATGCTTCGCTCCTATTGATCGTAGTGTGATATTATATAGCCTATAGCCTTCCTCGATAAATGGGCTATCCAAAAAAGAAAAAAAATTATTCGAACCAGTAGTTCCTGAGAGTAGCGCCTTCAAACAAACAAACTAACAAACTCCTCAGATGGCATACGACCACGGCTATCCTCCGATGAGAATATTTTCTTGTTTCATTTTCATATTTTTTAGTAGTCGGGTTTTAGTTTCTGAACTTATTTTTTTTTTCAAAACTATGCTAGTTTTACTTCTGAAGTGTGTATTGTAAAATACACAGTGTCTTTTGTTTTGATAATGGCTGTGTTACTGTTACTTGAAAATAATCTATTATAAATAACTTTTAAAAATACATCACATTTCGCTAATTAATATTACCTTTTGTAATTGCAAAAAAAATACAGATCTTAAATGAGCTGTTATTTATAACAATTCTTAAATAACAGTTTAACAGTTATTTTCTGTTAACTCTTACATTTTATCGCATGAGGAAATACTATCAGAAAATTTGAAAGTTATTGAATGATAATCCTGAAAAAAAGGTTAAGCCAATGAAAGTTCCTTGAAAAGTTCTTTCAGAGAAAGAAAATTCCATTGTATAAAAAAAGTTATTGGTCGAGAAAAATTTTAATATTTTGAAGCAGGCGATTTTTGAGATTTAATATAATTTCAACGCTATTTTATAGATCTATGTAGGTGCCTCAGGTAGATGATATGTTCCCGTGAAAAACAGTGTATAATTTGCATATTATTGTGTGATTTGATTAAATGACCCCGAATTAAACCTTGGCTGCAGAATTCAATATTTCAGGTAAAGAAATGCAACGTTTAGACAAACTATTATAGTGTAGATATACCCACACTTTTTACCATTCCAACCCACAAGTGGGGAATGGTACTAGTTTGACTTTTCAAAAATGTTACAATATCTTTTCGTTTTGAGATCTCCGAATCCAAAAAACATATTTTTGGAAAAACTCTGTGAGTCTGTAGTCTATGAACATGATACAGGTCAAACGGATGAGCGGATTGAAACCAAATTTTGGGAGGATGTTTGGTATACAAATATGAAGTCTTATTGTTTTTGGGGAAAATCGGCGCATGCGCAGAAAAGATATATGCTAAAACGGTGTTTTTTATATAATAATGGTATACTTTTCATAACGGCTTATTATTCTATTTATTTATTTATTATTTCGTTAAAATTTTTCTAAACTTCAGAGTTCCGGAAATATTTAGAAAATAAAAAAAAATCAGCTGTTCATTGTTTTGTAGATCTGTCAGAAATAAGCTATAGTTAGCATGCTTTGATTAATTTTTACATGACGTGGAACATAATATGTAGGTAACCATGGCAAAGAAAAAGAAATATAATATTGAATACTAGCCAATACCCGCGTCACCTCACGCGATATCAGAAATTTTATTTTCTTAACTTTTTGAAGATGGAATGGTCCCGTTGCCCAATCGGCTGGAATTTTTTAATTTAAAATACCTCATACTTTCTAGGAACATGAAAAAGTATTATTACCATCAGTACCACTTAATACATGGAGCGCCATCTATTAATGCGTTCTGTATCTACACATATTTTTCTGATAGGATATGACGTACCTATCCACGCATACGCAGTACGCACCAAAACAAAACAATAAAAAACAATCGAGTGCGTATACAAGCGCCCGGTTCTTACGTAACTTATGTAAACGCGCTCGTTGGCCGTTAAATGCATAGAGGAAAGTTGGATCAGTTTTGAAGCTACATAAATTAATTTGCTATAAATTGTAATTAAACGAATTTTGATTAATTAATTGTGAGCATGTTAACGAGTACTATATAAATTTCTTTAAAAAAAACAGCCAAGTGAGAATTGGACTCGCGCACCGATGGTTCCGTATAAACTTGTAGGTATGTAAATAGTTCAACCATCACGGGAATCGAGTCTCGAAGATTTTTCCTGCTTAGCCATTAGAAAACTTCAAAACTGCCGTTCCCGACTCTCCATACGGCATACATCGACAAACGTCGCGGTCAGTTTGCCAACTAAGCGTGTAATTGCCATGAGTTCAGATGGACTATTGTACTGTATTGTATCTCGTGGCTATATCTGATAGCCTAAATGTCGTACCGCGTTGTATACGAGAGTTCTCATATTGTGCTGTATAAACGCACCGGTCGCGGACGCTTGTTTTGTATTAGAACTGTTATTGTGTACGTGCGTAACATGTTGCTGCGGTTTAAAAACTATATTTTTCTTGCAATGTAACTACAAATTTATGAATTTCGGATTTTTCCCTTTACTTGTGCTCCTTGCCAAATTTAATGATTTCAAGGTCAACGGGAAGTACTACATAGATTTTGATTCCCTTACGAACTGTGTCAAAATATGCGGCATAAACGGCCGTATCTTTTTATTGCGTTGACCCAGAAGTTTTTTTTTTTTTCACAGCTCCAGGGGATTGCAGACCTGAGTATTTGATATTAATTTTAACTTGATACCTCCACGCGTTTCTGAGAAAGACAGACGGACAACGAACTGATGCTATAAGAGTTCCTTTTTTCCTTTTGAGGTACGGAGCCATAAAATGAATGAATTACTCTCAAATTGCGTCTACAGAAGTTTTACTTCAATAAAATACAAGAGAACACTTGAAATATGATGAAAATCGCTTAAAATATGTTTCGTTAAACTAATCTAGCGTCTTAATTGGGAAGGCAACGTTACCCTGGCCATGCCTCGACACACGTAGCCGGCCAGTCAGTCATTACCTGTCGACTATTCAATGTCGCAATTACACAACAACTAAACAATGACAGATATACCGGTGCTTCGACAAAACTGTAGGACAGACAAAGACGGCAGTATATAATATGTGTGTACAGCGTTGCATACTATTATAGCATTGATGGAGTTGTGCAACAACTGGAAACCGGACCGAGAAAGTAACGCCGTGAGAAACGGACATAAAGCGCTGAGTACGTTGGTTGGAGCAAATAAAGTTACGACAGGAGCACAAAAAACATTATAGAAAACTAAAAACACACAAAGTTATGTTCCAAATATAATTGAAACTGTCTACGCCCTACGTTTGTGTAGTTTAAAACAAATTATAGTTACAAAACACTAAAAACACACGCTGAAAAATAAAAAATTATTTTTAAATGTAGTCATTTTGTTCAACATCGATAGGATGTCCTCAATCTGATATAATTTCATTTTTTGAAAACCTTAAAATGAGATACCAGGATGGAGGACATCCTATCGCTGTTGAATAAAATAATTATATTTAAAAAATATTTTAAAATAAACATTACAGTATCCACACGTCAAGATCTGTTCCAAATCGGACTCGTAATATAACCCAAAACGTGAAAATACTCACTATCACTCTAAACACAGGAAAGAATGTCAAACAGGTCAATTCTTCGATCTATAAGGCAATTTTGTTGGCTTGAAAAAAGTAAAAATACAATAGTTTTCAAATGTAATTCGAGTGTTCAGAAAACACTTATGGCGTTCAAGTGGTGACTATAGTGAAAATACCTTAGGGAGCTTCTACTGTGTTACACCTGACTGGTCAAAGCAGTACCTACTCAATAAATTCCACTGATATATATACCTACTCATAAGAGCGTGATTCCTAATCTCAGCAACTTGCTGAATATGTTAGGACTTTAAAGTAGAACTTTAATACCGAAACTTTTTTTTGAACGACACACGACGTTTTACGCCCATGCTGGATTCAGCGTGTTTTTTTTTAAGCATGATGATTTTGCCAAAGTTTCGAAAGATTTAGATTTTCATCAAAAACCGCATTTTTTTAAAGGGGTATGGCTTAAAAAAGTTGCAAAAATCGAATTCTTTAATATACTTTTGAAATTGAGAAATACGCTGAATTCAATGAATGTAAGCAAACGTCTGTGTCTATTTTAGTTGGGAAACTACGGTCATTCGGAGGTTTTATATGATTTTCTGAAAACTATAAACGCAAATAACTTCTAAACGAAAAGGCATACAGACGTTTGTTTTCATTGGATTCAGCGTTTTTGACGTGATAACGTCTTATAAATTGATGAATCACCAATCTTATAAATTGATGAAACACCGGCTGCATGCACGAAAAAGTGTAACGTTCCTAACGTTCCGCCTGACCCTGTGCGTGCTTTTCTCGAAAACGGCCCTAACGATTTGGATGAAATTTACTGAAAAGGGATTTTGGGGGGCAAAAAATCGTTTTAGCTAGGTCTCATCTCTCGAAAAAATCGTTTTCTTACAAATTTTATCATTATAAAAATCAACTTTTTGACGTATGAAAATACTTAAATATTGTAAGTAGGTTTTGGAATTTTATATAAACAAGGAAACAATTGTTTTCAAAATATTATGACAGTTAATCTTTGAGACTTAAAATAAATACGAAAGAAAGAAAGTTAAAAAAAACAATTATTATTATAGGTGGTGAGTAATTTTAATAAATAATTTAACGTTCTGCCTGACCCTGTGCGTGATTATTAAATATGATATTCGAGCGGAATACGTTATCACGTAAAACTATCGTCCGTAAACCGACTTTACAGACAACCAATTTTTTTTTCTATAAGCATGATAATTTTGCCAAAGTTCCGAAAGATTTCGGTTTTCGTCAAAAATAGCATTTTTTTAGAGGGGTATGCCTTGCAAAAATCGAATTCTTTAATATACTTTTGAAATTTACAAAGCTTACAGAAAAACAGTAACAGCTCTTAGTAATGCAGTGTAAGCAGACAGTCATTAAGAGCGACGGTGGTTTAGTGGTAGAATTCTCGTCTGCCACGCGGGCGCTCTGTGATCGATTACTGGCCGATGCAATTATCTTTTTTGTTTTTTAGAATTACAAATACTTACTTTATTTATTTATATTTTTTATTTGTAGAATTGCATTATTAATGATTAATTTTTTTATACCGGCACACTTATCAAAACTTTGTTTGAAGAAGGTTACATAGCACAAGTAAAGAAAAAATTCGAAAATCCTAAATATAAAATTATTACGTGGTAAAATTTTTTATGAAATAACGGTACGGAACACACTCAGGGCGCGAATTCTACTCGCACTTGTTCGTCTTTTTTAATATTATTGACTGTTCTCTCTCTATTATGATATAAAAAATAGATATATAGAAATAAACATGTGGGTCATTTAAAAAGCCTGCGTGGGTCAGTGTCTGACCCGCGGTTCATAGGTTCGCCATCACTGCTCTAGCCGCTAAAAAATTGGTCATGTGCTGCATTTTTAATGGAAAACTTACGAGCCAACCGGGGTTGCAAAATGTTCATGTGAGTCACACGGGGGGACCCGGCGGACCTTAGATTGCGCAATCCATTCTCTATGTCAGTGATAAATTCCAATGTGTAATAGACGTGTACACCGTGAATTATCATAATGATGATGTCCCAGTGCACATCCGACAAAGACAGACATTCACATATGCAAATAGAGTGAGACAAGTGTATGCAATATGTAATGTAATGTAAAGCAAAAGAGCAGCACGGAGCATATTATACTTTCACTTTCACTGGGATCGTCGGAGGCTGTGACCTAGGCAGTAAGTTGTGTGATGAACAATGATATTGCCCCAGTTTGCAAATGGGTGGCAAGTACATTGTGCATGCACACTCCGACTGCACTGCACTCCACTACAGACGTATATAAACAATTGAATATAAATAATTGAATAACGCAGTGCTGCTGTTTGGCGTTTCCTGTAATTTTACCAATCCATCCCACAAGCAGGGCCCGATCTAGGGGGGGGGGGCAAACCGGGCAATTGCCCGGGGCGGCAAAATTGAGGGCGGCGCGGCGTCGGCGGCGAAAATTTGAAAGATGGTTAAACTAAAAAAAAATTACACCATCTATGGAACAACGCATGGGTAGAAGGCGGCAAATATTATTTTGCTCGGAGCAGCGAAATAGCTGGATCGGGCCCTGCCCACAAGTGGGGAATGGTACCAGTTTAGGTCAAAAATCACTTGTCAAAATTTTACAATATCCTTTCGTTTTGAGGTTCCCCGAATCCAAAAAACATATTTTTGAAAAAACTCTCTGCGTCTGTTTGTCTGTGAGCACTATACAGGTCAAATGGATGAACGGATTGAAACCAAATTTTGGGAGGATCTATCTACGAAAATACGAAGAGCCCTATTGTTTTTGAGGAAAATCGGCGCATGCGCAGAAGAGATATATGCTATAACGGTGTTTTTTATATAATAATAGTTATCTTCTCATAACGGCTTATTATTCTATTTATTTTTTCAAAAAAGTTCCGTAAATTTTTTTTTTCTAAACTTTATAGTTTCGGAAATATTTAGAAAATAAAAAAAATTCTTTTGTTTTGTAGATTTGTCAGAAATAAACTAGTTAAGCATGCATTGATACATTTTTACATGACGTGGAACCATAGAGATATAAGTACTAGAATACGCTAGCGGGTATGCTTGCCATAAGTGAAAGTGTCTGCAGTTCAGAGAGAGAACGCTGCATTCGTTCTGTATCATTCTCTCTCTCATTAGCGCTCGTTGACAGATCGTTAACTGAATTGGGGAGGGCGGGGAAAACGATACCCTTATGTAACTAGCCATGTGCTGTTTATATCTTTAGTTACCATAGTGATACGGCATTGTAAGCAGCCTTCTCTCTCAATCGCAGAAACTTTCAAAGCTCACTCGCGGACTCTAGTTACTTATATCTCCATGCGTGGAACACATGTAGATAACCATGGCAACGAATAGCTAATATCATATTGAATACTAGCCATTACCCGCGTCATCTTACGCGATATCTGAAATTTTGTTTTCCTTATTACACTATATCGAATGTCAAAATTTTGAAGTTCGAATGGTTTCTGTCGCCCAATTGGCGTTGGATGAGAGTAAAAACGTGCGCAAACGCCGTGATGCACGACGCTGTTCATGACACGTGTTACGTTTAATTTAGTTACTGGAATTTCGTTAGATGACAGCGCGAAAATGTCTGTTAGCGCTCGTTGTGTGTATGCGTTGAATTACAGTATGACGTTTGTTGATGGCGACATCTAACTTATAAATTATCAGAATAGTCATTTAAGAGTGGCGATGCTTGTAACTTTTGGCAAGCTTAAATTTATGCGCATTTGCTTGGTTAGTAAAAAAAAAAAACAAACAAAAAACTGCGTTATTAATTAGTATTCATAGAAATTACGAGACCCAGATAAAAAAGTTTTTTAATTAAATAACAAACTGGCAGTATTATATAAAGTTTAAGCGAGTCGCATTTTGCAATTATGTATTTCCTGATAATAAAATGGGTCAAAGTGGATAAAACTACAACAAAACAACAGAAACCGACGTCTCTTTTGTAGTCATCTACTTTAAGTAATTAGTTTCACATTGAAACTGTGCAAAAAAACTGTACCACTGTCACAGTAATTAAAACCTCACACAATAATTGACTTCACAGTCTTGATTTTATAATAGGACTCGCTGTCTATCCCGGCTTCACCCGGGTGCGATAGATATAATTTTGCAAAATGTACTTCGTCTGCGACCCGGCGTCTGAACGAATTGCTTTGAGCAAATTCTGTCAGATCTGCTTCTACAAATTACATAATTTTCTAATAATACATAATTATAAGTACAATACTGGTTATAAGTATACATTACATATATAGAGAAATATCACCTCTCAATCGTTGGAAAGCAGCTATCCGAACTCTTCAATAATCCGAATCACAAAATTTCACGTTGGCTAACGACTCGATAATCCAAACGTTTAAAAGCCAACCACCACAGCAAATCTCGGGCATTTCAATGGATGTCGCCACGGGTAAAGTAGGGGCAGATAATTATAGAACACAAATGTCATTAAATTTTTTATAATCAATAGGCGAATTATTTTGTATAATTAGATCTAGCTAACGTTTGCTATTAATATTGTTAAGCCATACACATGCAATACTTATAAGAAAAAAATACTTTCAAACAATAACATCGTCCGGACTTTAACTCGAATCTTTCACAATCGCGGCTGATAAATGGATTTTTCTTATATATACCATTGGAACAATGGGTATGTCTTAAACAATATTAATAGCAAACTTTAGCTAGATCTAAATTATACATATATTTAGTCTTACGATCTATACCGTAGGAATATTTCAAATATTCAACACTTTAAAGTATTTTTAATGTCATTTATAACATTTTGCAGGTATTGTTAATTTTATCTCTCTACTCTAGCATGATAAGAAGAAGCCGGGTCCAGTACGATAACACTATGCACCTAAATTTTGAAAATTTTTTTTTTAAGTCATAGAAAACGCTAAATTTTGACGTTCAAAAAAAAAACTTTGCGGATTATTCACAAATTTCCTCAAAAATACGTGAAAAAAATGGAACTACTTTTCGTCTTTCACTGTCATTTTTTGAATCTAACCAATCAAAAATCACAAATACACGTCATAGCAACTGGTGTAGAATTATTGTATAACTATCTCACTTTGAATGCAGCTTTCGATTGTGTTATGGAAGCAGGGTCGTATTTAGATTCGCATACCCGTTTATCGTTCACCCCGGAATTGTTTTTTTAAAAACTCAACATTTGCCCCTTCCCGTTTCACTGCGAGACAATTCGCATACCCCTTTATCGTTCACCCCAGAATTACAATTCGCATACCCGTTTATCGTTCACCCCGGAATTGTTTTTTTAAAAACTCCACATTTGCCCCTTCCCGTTTCACTGCGAGACAATTCGCATACCCCTTTATCAAAAAAAGCGGTGGTTTTCAATCTTCATGAAAATGTGAGTTTTAAATTTAAAATTCGTTTTATAAATTAAAATTTCCAAATACGACTCTGCCCTGAACGTTCAATTGTATTTCATTCCAACCAATTGATATTTCTATCTTTGTTTATCATAGGTACAGGTATATATAACTTTCTCTTTTCTTATCACTATATAAGACAAGATAGCGATCGCTATGGTAAATAATATACTTACTATACCATATTTAATTTTTTTAAATTAATTTATAAAAATTAATTTTCCGCACTTAAAACGACCAATAACGCTGTTATATGTTATATAAAACAATAATTGTGAATTTCCAGTGGATATTTTGCATAGCAAGTTATCGTACTCTTACCGAAGAAGCCTATTGCACATACCGCTAACCTAGCGGTATGTGCTTTGTTATCGTTTTGCGCGTCAGAACTGACTTTCGTTCATATAAGAAGTTATATCTAAATTAATTTCACACGGAATGCATTCAAATTGAAGCTTTTTAAAAAGAGGAGATTCTGATCTATAAAACAGAACAATTTTTAAATCCATTCGAGTTCAAAAATACTACTAAAATTTTAATTGAAAATCACGAACAGCAGTTGTCGGTTGGTCTGTACGTATGTACGTCCGAGCTCTACAGATCGCAATTTTGGTCGGGTTGCCTTGGATCATATTTTATTCACTTTGTTTACTATCAGACCAGAACCCTATTTAAATTCACTTAGTTTTAATAGTTTAATTTTTATAAAAAAATTCGATCTTCGAATCGATTCGAGTCGAACGCCAACTGTTTTACTCCCAACCAAACGGGTCATCAGATGTTTTACAAGAAAAATCGCATTTTTAAATCCTAGCACTTCATAAAAATCAACAGCACATCATCTCATCTCAGTGTGGTAAGCGTAAAAGGAAAGCGACTTCTGTAAACAGAGAATGATAATAAAATAATAATGTCACATTATTATGCATGCGTCCATCACACGAACATTGCAAGCCGAGGTTCCTTTGGGTCCCGCAGGAGGGGCGAGGTGGCAATACTTTGAATCAGTGGGTCAGTAGGTCAATGGTGCGGACCGCCGTACGACGTGATCGGCACACGTGGTGTTCGCATACACTGCAGAAAAAATATTGTCGCGCGATTGCCGCTGCCGACAGACAACGGTTCAAACCGCGTTACAAGCGAGCGTGTGTGTATTTTACGCAGCATTGCGAACGCTATTTTTAGACGTGATTTTGACCTGTTTGACTAAAAAAAATAATCGCCACGATATGTGTACCTACTTTATTTTTATTAGATGTCCTGAAATGGTTACAACTAGGTATGTTAAGTGATCACTAGGAGACGTCCATTAATTTACGTGAGGAGGGAAGGATCCGGCAAAATCTCAATTAAAGGGAGAGGTCAATGGAAATCTCACGTCAACTTTTTAATTCAGAGGAAATACATTATTATAATAGACTAGTGGTCCGGTTCGGCTTCGCACAAATTTGTAAATTGCCACCGTTTTTTTGTCGACTTACGTTGCAAAATCGGTTCCACGAAATGCGATTTTATTTTAACGCAATAATATATACCTAGCCTATGTTCATCCTGAAGATCCATTTTAAATAAAGGTGAAAAAAAAAATTGAAATCGGATGAGTAGTTTCGGAGATTACCCTCCGCATACACACAAACTCTCACTCTCTCTTTATAATATTAGTATATAGATAACATTTTGTTGACATGTTATATGACGTCACATATCGCCCGCGCAAAAATGGCGCGTTTGAATAATCAAAATAGGTTGCTCAAAAAGAATATTTATTTTTTAATTCAGTAAGAATATTTTAATGAATGATTTCATGTGTTTGATAACTTTTAATATGAACATAATTGATTTTAAATATTTTCAAAAATTGTGCATATACCCTATTATACGGATCATACACGAATAATTATAATATGTAAAAATCATCATTGTTTAACTAAAAAAATTGGTTGTCTGTAAAGTCGGTTTACGGACGATAGTTTTACGTGATAACGTATTCCGTAATACATAACCTAAACCTCCCAAAATTTGTTTTCAATCCACTTATCCTTGGTGTCGGAATGATAAGAAATGTCAAAAGTGACGTTTGCAACTGTCAAAGTATTATGTTCCAATAATAATTAGTTATTCCAATACTTAACTTAGAAGGCGTTGCATTTCACAAAATAGTAATGTCAAAAAATTGAATTAAACATTAGAAATGCAGCCGTTTTCATGTTAAGACAAGACATACGTTATCTTCTAATTTCCATGTACGGCAAACAAAGACGACCGACCGCGTCGCGCCATGCATTAGACAACATTGCATTTATACAGCTATTTTTCTATATAAATTTGTATAAAAAAACTGTTTAGGCAAATTCTGTTATACGAAATCTATGTAAAATGTTCTCCTCTTTCGTTTAAGACTGGTTTCAAACCGATCTGATTTAAATTGAGCGAGAAATTAGCAAAAAGCACGCACAGGGTCAGGCGGAACGTTACGCGTTACGCGTTACGAACGTTAGGATTTAGGAACGTTACACTTTTTCGTGCATGCAGCCGGTGTTTTATCAATTTATAAGATTGGTGATTCATCAATTTATAAGACGTTATCACGTCAAAAATTTGCCGAACGTCGTTTTGATGTATGACGATATTATTACATATCAATATACGTATCTATAATAATAATAATAGCAACTTGATTGGTTTATGGTCGGTTCAACACTATCCAATAAAACTATTGGCAACCCCAAGAGACCAGACTCAATGTACCTACATATCGAAGTAGTAACTAGTTGCAAATAACAATACTAGACTGAGATTTTTTTATATGTAAACCAGTGTTGGCTTCTATGAGATAAATTTAACACTTGATTTCAGCTCCAACGCATCAAATCACGCATCGCAATATTATCATTTGTTTTGGTGTCCTATCCAAAACAGACTCTAATTTAAAGTATTTTCTATTTTGTTATTTGCATTTATATTCTTCCAGAAAATTATCGATTTCAATGAGTGCTAACTTGGTTAGGTAATAAGGAAGTTCTTTAAAACGCGGTTTTATTTAACGCTTTACAACTTCTTTGTAGTTTATATAATAACTAGCCGCTACCCGCGGCTTCGCACGCGATTACGATGAAACACGGCAGCGGCAACAAGTGAAGCCTTTGACTCCGCCGTATTACAGTTTTGCCTCGCGGAGTTGTGCCCACTCGGCAGCGACCAAAATAGTGAAGTCTTTCACTCCACCGTAGGTACTACAGTCTTGCCTCGGAGAGTCGGGTTCCGCTCGACAGCAACAACAGTAGTGGAGCCGTACCGATATCACTTTAAAACACTATAGTCCGGAGCCAGCAATCCTGAAAGCGCCGTGATTAAGGATAATACAATTTTTAATAAAAATTGAAAGTTTACACTTAGACGAATAAGATGCGCTTGATCAGCGTGGATTTTATTAGCCGAAAATATTTTAAATAAATTATATATTGTTAAACGTCTTTAATGTTTCCCTGTCATCGTGGATTTTGATCTTTCCTAGGTAATTTTGTGCAAAATTTCGTACTTGTTCAGAAACAATCCGGCCGACCAATGTTTTTTAGCCGGAAAGGTCCCGCAGACCTATTTAAATGATGACGTGATAGGGTGTACAATTTCTCCATTACCACGGAATCCCTTTTTTTTTATTTTACGTGTTTTAATGTCAATTTCAAAAATATTTTGGTATGCGTGCTTAGTAACAGCCGGAAGTATGTGCGATACTTCCGGCTGTACAAGTACGAAATTTTGCACAAAATTACCTAGGAAAGATCAAAATCCACGATGACAGGGAAACATTAAAGACATTTAACAATATATAATTTATTTAAAACATTTTCGGCTAATAACATCCACACCGACCAAGCGCATCTTATTCGTCTAAGTGTAAACTTTCAATTTTCATTAAAAATTGTATTATCCTTAATCACGGAGCATTCAGGATTTCTGGCTCCTCGCCTACTATGTTTATAAACTGATTTTTTTGCCAAAAACCTACGCGGGCGCGCGCACAACAACTAACCAAAGTTTCATCGTAATCGGGTGAATTTATAGTTTATACATTTATACTGTTGTTAAAAAACAGTTGTGTGGTTTTAAGAAACCACGACGCAAGTGAAACTTTTATTGGATTGTAGACACTTATCCATCACGATTAATTATAAACAACGATATTCACATGAATACACGAATAAAAACATATAAACACTGTACAGCACTTGCCCGCATGACAGACCGACTATGTGTTATACATACTACACGGTCAGCTGATGCTAACCATGGGCGCCGCCATATTGGCCTTGGCTGCTCTACCGAGCGCCTACTCCGAACGCCTTTCACTTTATCCCTACTCCGCGGCCGCCTGTAATGCGACATGCAACAGACGGCCAGAAAAATTCGGGGCGATAGAATAAAAGTTTCACTTTAAAAAATCAGATTTTTAACAAATTTACGCAACAACACAGAATCCTTCCCTGTTGTCCTTTTGGGAAATGCGTTGCCGACAATGTAGCATAACCTTAATTACGGCGTCGCACGTCGTCTATCTACAATGACCAGTGTCTTGGATTATATTAAAAAAAAAACACTTACATAACAAGCTGAGTTTATTAGTTTTATAACTAGTTTAATCTATCCACGTGAGAATAGAAATATTTTTGATCCTGCTGATCTCATTACCTATTTCAAATACATTGCGAAACTAGAATGAGATAAATTAAACTTAAAATAGGTCAAGTACCAACTCTGTAATTGTATACACAATATATGGTTTACAGGTTCACCCGTGAGCCGCCTAGAAGAACACTTCGTCCTGCACTGCCACATCGCCTTTGATAATGTCTACAGCAGTTGTGAATACAATCTTGACACAATAGTTAGGAGATGGAGACAGAAGTGGTCAAGGAACACTGGGTGGCAGAAAAGCTCACTTTCGCATAGTCTGAGCCCCCCTCTACAAATTCGAATAATTGAGTAGGGGCCTAGAGCATTGCTATACGCCGCTGAAGCGCTTTAAAAAAAAAACGGAAAAATTCAAAAGTCCTCTACTAAATGGCAGAAAATGACTGAACAGCATTTGGGGGACCTCCTAGTTGCAGCAAAAATATTTTCTATCAATTTACCCCTTGCAGAGAAGGTCAGTTCAGTATAATAAATTAATACAAAATAAATTAATTAAAAAAAAAAAAGCTCGGTAAGTGAAACCGAGCTCAAACGGTTCGTATTCTTGTAGAGAATCCTGAAGCACGGTTTCCTGCCAAAATCGACCTTGCAAAAACGCGTCATGTTCGCGGAAAGTTTAACATGCTATTCAGGTGAAACATTAATGACAAATCATTGAATATGGCAGATTATGATTATATTATGATAAAATTGGCAGATATAATTTTTTACAAACTTTTTGGGTACTAATAGAAAGCCTGGTAAGAGTTTCTGTCACCGAGCGACGACTTTGCGAATTTTTGCCTGTGCAAATTTTGAAGAATCATCGAAAGGAAGTTAGGTCACTTGGAGCCACGAAATTTTTTTTCTCGTATTCCGGGTCACCGAATCAACCATTCCGCCAAGTTCAACTTCAAATTCTATTTGTTTTGACGCTTTTTTTCGATTTTTTCAGCCAATTTCTGCCATTTAAATTTTTTTTCAATTCCAACCAGTAGTTTCTGAGATTAGCGCGTTCAAACAAACAAACTCTTCAGCTTTATATATTAGTATAGATGAATGATGGGGTTCGATTTGATTAAAAGTTTTTCTACTTTTTTGTGCATTTAAATAAAAGCATATGTTTTTAAAAATGTTTCTTTACTATTATAGTTTTTCGCTTATATTTAAGCGACACAGTCTTGTATAATACATATACACAGAATGTCACAACTGTGTATTGTATTTAAAGATCTGGGAGCCGAGAACGTGGGGTAGGTCGGCTACTTATATTTACCGAAACAGTCATAAACTTATTGTGCCTTAATTGTGTGCGGGTTTGCGTCCTTGCTTGGTCTGTTTACATTACGGACGTCATTTTATTAACGACGTTGAATGAAACATGTTCGCAGTATACTGTGTAAACACAGTAATTCGACAATTTACTGGTAACGCGATAAACAACATTTTTTCAAACAAATATATTTATACAGGCTGACCGGTAATTGCTCGTATTCCTCTCGGGAGAACAAACTATGACTAATTTGGAATGATTTAATCCCTATCACGTGGGGGTTGAATATGCGTCATTTTTGAGAAAATCTACTTCGGTTTACTTTTTATAAAAATTCGAATTTTGGGAAATAGAAATTTTTAAAAAAATCTCAGCTTTTGGCCTGAATTTTTCTATAATCTGATAGCTTACTAATTAGCCAAACCTTCCTAAAGCTAAAAACCACGAAAATTACAGTTAGATTTTATGTTGTGCTAAAAATTGCAACAAATAAAAAAAAATAAAATAAAAACTCTTCACCGAAGTGTCATGACTCATGATCATAAAAAATGACCCTTTTCCAACCCCCAAGTGATAAGGTTAAATCATTCCTTAGTCATAGTTTCTTCTCCCGAGAGGAATACGGGCAATTACTGGTCACCTGTATAGTTACTTTCATCCAAAGTAAACTATCGAATTTTACCATAACTCTTTATAAGAACATCGATTTCTTAAACTTAAACAATTTAAAGTTAAATAGGTTTGGCGCTGATATGCAATTTTTAGTCGCTCGACTATTTAGTTGCACGAATAACATTTTTCGTGGGTCGGTTAGCCAAGAACCGAAGATTACCGAGGAGGGTCGAACTGTGAAAGCCAAGGTCAGCGAGATACCATGTCGTAAGGCTCAGTCATGTGGTAAGGCTCCCTGTGCAGCAGTTGTGCTTCAGTGAACTAATTTTTGTGGATGTCTTTAGTTAATTTAATTGACTAGTTCTATGCGTTTCCTAATTGGAAATCTACAAATCCGGGCGAAGCCGAACAAAGCCGTTAATAACTAATATTTTAATGGATTACATTTTCTTAGAATGAGTCCTCCGTGCCCCTGTGAATTACTTTGCCCAAATTTGCCAAATCATTACTATATTATCCACGCCAAGTAATTTTATTCCTCTCGTAAATGAAATGATGAACTGTTCAGAAAAAAAATTATGTCATATAAGTAAGTACAAACTGAACAATTCGATTTCTTTGTACATGCAAGTTTTTATCTGTATTCTGGATCTTTCATTTCACTCTGAAGATAGCAATGGAAATATCATTTTATTATATACTTTACATTGGTCAACTGCAATTTAAGCAAACTGTATCTAATGTAAATCAGTGATCACATCTGTGTCTTAAAAAAACTGGTTTGGATCGAATTTATTTCGTGAATGTTATGTTATTAATTATTTTTATGTAAATGGAAAAAGTGTTATTTTAGTAGGTATTTCCCATTATTTGTTGTTGCATTACAACGCAACTTGTGTTCATAAAAGAATCATTTTCTCTTTTTGATAAATCATACAGGCTAATAATAATGTGGTTTTACCTTATGCACTAGTGGGAAATGGTTCATTTTACTACAGCTATACAGGCATGAAAGCAATTTTATAGAAGGTCGCGTGAAAAAATTCTATTAATACTAGCGGCCCGGTCCGGCTTTGCTCGAATTTGTAGATTGCCACCGTTTTTTCGTCGACTTACGTTTTGTAACGCTTCCCCTGGTACGATAACCCAAAATTAAACAAAAACTAAGAAACTATAAGAAATGGCTAAATGGTCTAGGGGGTACCAGTGGACGTACAAGACTTAACGATAATTAATTGACCACACTATTTGCTGAAATTCTATTTTAAAGAAAAAGGATGCTGAAAAAAAAATAATCTAAGAGAAAAAAAATATCTATATCTTTCATCGGTTTTTTATTGATAAAAAAAAATTAGATTCTCTGCCACAAAAAATATATAATATTAATGTTCTATTTGTATATTGGAAAAAAAAATATTT
Source organism: Xanthostigma xanthostigma (assembly GCA_963575645.1). Lineage (NCBI taxonomy): Eukaryota > Metazoa > Arthropoda > Insecta > Raphidioptera > Raphidiidae > Xanthostigma > Xanthostigma xanthostigma. Next base: position 31,490,772 of record OY754468.1, on the reverse strand, counting down.
AAAACAGTACAATTTCAATCAATATGTATAAATAGTAAATTATTTTATAATGTATATTTATATCAAGGAGACCCTCTGAAAATAAATTAGTTTTTTGGTTAGATTTTTGATAGAAAAAAAATATTAACGATCAGAGGACTAGCCTTCGTGATCGCCAACGCTTACTTTTTACAAAATAAAGAACTGACTCTAAGTTTTTTTGTAAAATGCAAAAAATACTAAAAATATAAAACACTGCCCGATCACGTCACTCACTAACTATCAATTATCTGTTATCGACTACTCACTGAGTGCGGCGAACCGGCGTTTTTATACTAGCTGTGACGTATCACAGCTAGTCGACATAATCAGCTGTCTTTTCAAAAATTTAAAATTGTGCGATCTACCAGGGGTACTGGAACGTTATGTTACAGTTTCAAAATTGATTTCCACGAAGAGCGCTCAAAATTAAACTATCCTTAAAAGATAGACTTTTCTGTACACCTATAAAAGAGGAACAGTTCCACCATACATTGTTTTGTTATATCTCAGCGTTTTCGATGAAAGTTCCCAGTCGGCTTGATTTTTTCCGACATCTTCAACAATCATCGTCATATTTCAACCAATTTACACAAAACACTAACATTTCTCTGGAATCATCCCTCCATTGGTGAAAACCGTATAAAAAATCGTTCGGTAGCTTTTGAGTTTATCGCATTCAGACAGACAGACAGACGCGGCGGGGGGAGTTTGTTTTATAATATGTAGTGATAACATTACTTTTGATAGTTACTTTAAAAAAAGAGACTGTATTTTGAACTGCATACTAGAGAATTAGAACTGGTATATTTGTAAAAAAACCGGCCGCCGGAATCGAACCTACGACCCTACGTTACGAAGCAAGTATTCTACCTCACCGACAACATAGCTTAATGTTCTACACCCGGCTTTTTTTTTATTAAAAGTGCATTTTTGACAACTTGGTCATTCATAAAATAAAGTAACAAGAATATACATCATACATATAAGCTTACAGCTAAATAGGTAACAATTTGTATTGTTGGTTCACTTTAGAAACTTTTATATTTTATTATAATATGTGTCCGTTTTCTTTGTAAATTTGATGATTTTATTTATTTCGATTTCCTCATCGCCTAAGGATTTTTCCAGATTTTCTGAAATATTTAGGTGTTGCCTGATTTGAGAGTGTTGATTCGGTTTTCATAGTACCTATACGGTATATACACTGTAACGCGTTCGTTACTTTTTCAATCTCATGAATGAATTTTACCCTACCGTGCCAAAAGATGTTTTACTTCAATCGGATTATTATTCTGTAAAAGCAAAGCCAATTGTTCAGTCACTGGGAAAGACAATAAACGTTGTTCTCAATCACGCCAACGGCGATACAAAATATGTATCCATGATCAAACCCTTAAACAGTCACGTAACTTACATAGGCCACTCATCTACTAAGGTCAATGTGACAACAGATTTGTCGCAGAACGCGAAATGCAAACTTCACTGCATATATCGGAATATTGTTTCCAAATAAAAACTTTAAAAATCAACTAATAAATTGAAGGGTAGTTTGTTCCAAATCAATACAGGTAATAGATTAATTGTAGATTATAAACGCTCGAAAGCAAAGCTCAAAGGTAATCAGTGCGTATAAAAATCGATAGAAGTGTGCAAAATTTTTACTACAATAGTTCAAAAAGAAATATATCTACTGAATTTTTCAAGAATTTCATTACTAGAATTGAAAATTTTCAGAACAAAAAAAGAATTTGTAGTAACAACTTCCATTAAAATCACATGTATATATTTCTAATAATAATGCTCGAAAGGTATAGGTTGTTTCTTAATCTAAAAATAATCCGTAATTTTTTTTATCTCTTCAGAAGTTTTAAGATCAGTAATTAACTAATTTGAAAAAAAATAATAGGTCTCATGTAATTTGCCACGTACCGTCTTTGTAACCCTCTAAAACCTCTATATGTATGTGAGAAATAGAAACCTCTATATAACAGAAAGACGTTTTACACTCATGGACCTCTATAACTGAGACTACTACTCGCCTGTACCTCTATAAGCGATAGTCGAATGCATTAATAGTTCCACGAAACATACGAATGAGTCATAAATAGCTGAAATAACATTGTTTTTGTTAGTTTTTATAGACCTCTATAAGTGAGAAAGACCACTCCTATAAGTTAGAAACTCGGGTTAGGGGAAAACCTCCATAAGCGAAAAAAAGATCGCTGTCCCTTGAACTCTTGCTTATCCAGGTTCGACTGTATATATATACTTTGTAGATTATAGACGTTCCGAGAATTTTTATTTAATATTTTTGATAAATAACTAGGTATCCCATTTTAGGGCACAAATAGAATATTACATTACACTTTCGCCCAGTGTGGTGTATACTATTTTTCTTCATACCTCGGTCGTAAGCACGCTTATTAAATACATTAATTAATACATAAAAACGCAGATAACTTCCAAGCAAGTAGCTTTGAGTATATACGTAAAAACGCGAATGACAGCTGTTCGCCACTAATAGCTAAAATGTAATAGGGTTGCTATGGAAACGACATCTAAACTACCGCCCGAACGTACGAACTACCCGCATTGGTATGTGTAATCCCACCAAGGAGTAAATGTTAGACTTTCTGCATTACAATTGATGCCGAAAGTATGCACTTTCGATCAAGGTATGTAGAAAAAGATATTAAATCTTTACTAGTCTCGATTAATAAAAATAAACACATATATTGTAGATACTTCAGGAATTTCGCGCAAAAAACTTTAGTTACGAAAGCAATATTTGAAAGCTTTCAATGGCACGTGAATATTTTAAGGTTAAAACTGAATAATACCTAAATGTATTTTGTGGAAGGGTAGAGCTGTTGAGCAATTAAAGTAAACTATGTCGCAACCCCGAATTTATAATGTTTGATATCAAAATGGGTGATCTCTGTAAAAATCTTATAGGTCACACGACAAAAAACACCATCCATGTAGAATACAATACGAATACAGTCTCATAATTTAAGAGTTAAAACACACACGAAATAACAATTATTAACATACATAATTGAAAGGCTTAATGCAAAATAATGACACGTCTCAATATTCCAAAATGCGAAAGATATTTAAATAATAGAAGTTGTGTGTATGCAGAATTTTGTTAAATATCTGGTGCTAGGATATACACTGAACCAAAAAAAATTGAATCTCCTTCAAAAAAGGGTCACTAAAAAGAATAAAATAACACAGTTTTGAGGTTTAATATACCTAAGTACATAAAACGTGATAGTAATTGAATTAGAGCCGACCTCAAAACTTTGCTATTTTATGCTTTTTAGTGATTTTTTATCGAAGGAGATTCAATTCTTTTTTAAGTTTTTTATTTTTAATTTTTTAGTGTCTAATGAAACCGAAGAGCACAATGTTCCCGTCGACAACTTTTGCAATATTTCTTTGATTCTTGTTAATTTTCCAAAAAGTGGTTGAACGGATTTTGCTAAAATTTATATGGGACCAACTTTGAGGCATATTCTATCGAATAAAAAGAAAATCATCGATATTGATTCACAGCCGGCAAAGAAGTCGACCGATAGACATACAAAAAAAAATACAATCGAACATATAACCATCTCTTTTTTTGAAGTCAGTTAATAAAATGTTAATTCTCAAACAAAACTTATCTAGGCAAATTAAAGCGGCGCGGTGTCGGGTCAGATTTTTTTGACGTGTAAACATATTCTCCCTTCGAATTCTTGCTTGTAATTAAAATGTCCCGGAAATGACGCCAAGCTCCACTGTCGATATTAACCATATCCTTGGTCAGCTGTCGAACATTTTCGAGTCTATATATTACGCAGCTGTCGACGTACCTGAATCTGAATGTTCACATTCTTTCGGGACAGACTGCTTTTTTAGAGACACTGTTGTGGAAGCTTTCAGGTTTGTTAGGCTTTACGAGTTGTGTGTTTTTTTCCGCAATTTTCGTCAAGTTCAACGAACTCTCTCGCCCATCGACCGTTTTATAGTTCCGACAGTTCCACTTTGAACTCTCTGAACGGACGAATGTTATCGTTTGCCAACATGAACGGAAGTCGCCACTTGCGTACACTCCAACACTATAATTGCGCAATGTATACACAGCACACCTATTTCATTGTATCTTCTGGAAGCAAGAAGACACTGAAACTCGAGTTTCTTAAAATGGAAACAAAACTTAACAGTAAGTACGGCAAACTTTCCTGAAGTAGGAACCAGTAACGTAGCGAATGTCAATTTTTAGATGTGAATCTGTCGTAAATATTCGTGAAAACGATTATTCAGTTTTCAAATATGTCGTCATTTGTTCAAGGTTAAAATCTGACAGCTGATTAGCCGCACAAATCGCACGAACACACTTGTAGTGGTTCTGGGTACTAGGTTTATTGTTACTACTAAAGACCGTTGCACAAGAGCCTGGTTTTTTCGCTAAAGCCGCTGCATACGAGGCTGGAAACACTGCTAGGACTTTAGCTGGCCGGTACGATGCTGGAAATGACGTCACTAGCCTGCTAGCCCAAAAGATAGATTTTAAAATTAGAACAGAGGCTATTTTTCTTGCTAGGTCCTCTGCTTGCTTTGGCCAAGAACCAGTCAGGAAACAGTATTTATCTTGTGACGTGGGCGACATGAACAAACACCCACAAACCAACGTGGCGTCATTGTGCTCAGAGTCAGACAGCGGACACCTTTTGCTCTGTGCGCACCAGATCTATCCCCAAAAGAAGCTTGAAAAGACGTCTCGTGTGAAGCGAGCACATAAAAGCAATCAAGAAAACCAGAAAGGAATCTAGTGGCACATCCAACCTCGTTTGCAGCGTGTGCGGCGTTGGATTTTGGTGATGGCTTTTATGTCTTCGCTTCACACGAGACGTGTTTTGAAACTGGCTTTGTAGATGGGTTTGATGCGCATACGTATACGTTTATTGTCTCTGAACAGAACACACACTATGACGCCATGTTTGCGGGTGTTTATCCATGTCGCCCATGTGACAAGATAATGTTTTCTGCGCTTAGTTCTGGTCCAAAGCAAGCACAGAAACAAGCACGAAAAAATAGCCCCGGTTCTAATTTTCGAATCCAGCTTCTAAACACGCACGCGAGCTCGCAGTCAGCACGGCAGTCAGTTCAAGTTCCAGCAACGATTCCAGTGACAAAACTAGCTTCGTGTGCAGCGGCCTTAAGCTCACAGTTTAGACTGTAATGTCGTTCACCACTACATACTTGTCGTTATTAATATTACTAGTGTGACCTGTGCGAATTATTCGCACTAAATAAGTATAATAATTATCACTTTACAAAATTATTTTTTAAATATGGATGCAGGTATTCAATTCGTTTATAATTTTGCACACTGCTTATAACGTTCTTCTTTTTGTTGTATTACAATATGAAGCTCAGATGACAGATCGAAGAAATATTTTACTAAAATTGTCATTTAGAGGCGCAAGTAACAAAAGCGTTGAGCTAAGCCGTCAGATGACATCATGCAGCATTGCTGTGACGTTGTTCAGCGTTGCTCGCTGTTTCAAAATTAAAGCCGTCAGATGGCAGTATGCAGTATTTACAATATGAAGGTCAGATGACAGATCGAAGTGTTGACGTTGTTTCAAAATTAAAGCCGTCAGATGGCAGACGTTGTTCAGCGTTGCTGTTAATTAATTAATTTACAAAAACAAAAGCAATAATAATTTTTTTAGTCGTCAATGTCAGTAGAGCAAGCAATTATTTGTAAAATGATATATAATTTATGTGGAGAAATTGTGTGGGTTTTTCTAAAAAGGGAAGCAAATATCTTAACCTTAACGTATTAATATATATGATGATATTTGCACAATGCTGTAAAGTGTATTATTTATATGAATTATTTATGCATGAATATAAAAAACGGAAAACGTTGACTTATGTAGTTAATATAAAATACACATTTTCATCACAAGCAGTTCATTATAAACAAACAGTTGGCGCACAGATGGTCGGTTGGTGGCGCCACATAGTATCAATGTATTGTACTAATTAAACATATATAGCAGGGATGGGTGTCGATATCGCCGATATTAATTCAAATTTCAAAATAACAGTGTGAGCCTGAAGATGTATTAAAAAAATAACAGTGTCGCAGCTGAGGCAAAATTTGATGAACGTGTGGATTTTTTTATATAAGACATTTGACAGCACAGCCCTAAACACAATATGTTGTGTGCTAAGTACGTTTTCAATTTGGAAAATGGAAATGTGTTGAAATGGTTCACCACAATTTCAAGAGACAAAACCACCCGCCATCACGCACATATACAAACCAATAAACATAACGCTTACAATCGCGGCATAACATGTCAAGTTCCATTTTGTGGTTTAATATTTCATACACATTATAAATTAAACTACATCAAATACCAAATTTAACCGGTTTTCTCCCCAAATTTACAAAACGAAAGTAAATACGCGAATCCAAAAAGCTTTATGAAAACTTCGATTTTAACCGACTTGAAAAAAGGAAGAGATTTTAAGTCTAGTAATTTTTATATCTATACTAATATAATAAAGCTGAAGAGTTTGTTTGTTTATTTGTTTGAACGCGCTAATCTCAGGAACTACTGGTTCAAATTGAAAGAATTTTTTTTTGTTAGATAGCCCATTTATCGAGAAAGGCTATAGGCTATATAATATTACGCTACGACCATTAGGAGCGGAGCATTAATGAAAAATGTTGCAAAATGTATCTCAAAAATAAGCTTCTATTCATGTGAAATGCACTAACTAGATATACTGATATTAGCGTTCTGAGTACACAACCCCAGGTGGCTCAATCGGTAGAGTATGCGACTGTCAATATCAGGGTAGTGGGTTCGAGCCCCACATTAGACGAATATATATTTTTTTTATTTTTTATTTTCTACATTGCTTTCTTCTAAGGCTTACATTTAAATTTATTTTAATTTTATTTAATTAATTAAAAAAAAATTATTAGTTAAAAAAAGTATAAATACTGCTTTTTATCGACAAAAACTTTTGAACGGTAACTCCGATCATCATGAAATTTGGACACAACAGTCATCTCGGTAAACTAAGATGAATGTGTGTACTCATGTTCTTCCCTTCCCCATTAGTTTTTTTACACCCGGGTGAAACCGGACGGGACCGCTAGTTACAGATAAATTAAATTGAAGTGTCTGTAATGTCAAAATAACAGCTTTTTATTAGATGAATATGAAAGTATATGCGGTACTTATAACAAAAAAACAATCTTTAAGTTTTTGTCTGTCTGTCTGTTTGTTCCGGCTAATCTTCAAAACGACTGGACCGATTTTGACGGGACTTTCACTGGCCGATAGGTAATGTTATAAGGAGTAACTTAGGCTAAAAAAATTAAAAAAATATAGGAAATTCTTTTCGTAAACTCTGCGAACTGAACAAACATTCTATCGTGTTTCATCTCAATCCCGAGCGGAGCAGCTAGTCAAATATAAAAAAGAAGTCGATTAGTATTTAATAACTTGTCAAATTCCAAACTGCGTATTGCAAATCCACTAAAAAGTAAAAAATAACCATTTAAAATGTCTGACACCTCGAATATGTCGAACATATTCGAGGTGTCAGACATTTTAAATGGTTCATGCTATTTGTCAGAGAACATTATTTTAGTGTTTTGGTTGAAGTTTTTAAGCTATCCAATTAAAAAAAAAACAAACAGTATCTATAAATTTTTACATGTCATCAAAACGACATCTTTCGGAAAATTTAGAGGGAAAACGCCCCAAAATGAAGAAAAGTCATAGAGGAAATAGGTGTCAGACTAGGCCTAATGAAGCCATATACAAAGTTAGGGAGAGTATGTGTCAGTAAAATTTTTGCCGACGGGCACTCTGACTAATATACCTAAGTAGATAAAACGCGGCAATAATTAATTAGTGCTAACCTCAAAACTTTGTTATTTTACGTTTTCAGTGATCCTTTTTTTTGAAGGAGGTTCAGTTTTTTTTTTTTGTACAGGGAGACGATGCAAACATATTAATTGTTTATTCAGCACTGAATTTTCTATCTACCTATAGTTAACGAACATTTCACTTTTTGGATAGTGCTTTATATCCATCTACAAGATATCTGATGGTAATGAGTTTTCATAGTTCTTTTAGTTTATGACTCGTTACCGAAAAAAGCTGTATTCGGTTTAAAAATAATGAATTTATCATGTAAACATCTACTACAATAATGTGTCATAATAATAACGAGCGTCTATAATTCACAATCTCTCTCTATCATAATAATAAACAAAATAGTTAAACCAACAAACAATAAACAAACAAAAGAAAATTGAAATATTTTTCTCTGTACGGTTGATCACAAAAAAAGGACAAAAAATGTTTGCCCTGACCCACGGGCGTAGTGTATCTTCTTGTGCAATACTGAAAGATTATACAGGATTTAGTTAAGGTAGTACTTACATACAATGTTATTAGACAGCGTAGTTTACCATATACAGTAAAATATGGGTTCATCGGGCAAAAAAAACCTCTATAGTCACTGATCCAAAACGTCAATTTGTAAGTGTTCCGAACTGATGTACGCTGTCCGGAAAATAGCGCTATGTTGTTTATACTACACACCACAGAAGTGAAATTTACGCAAAGCCTACATATAAATGTAATCAATTGACATTTACAGAATAATTAATTATTAAATATCATATCTATACGCATGTTGTTACTACGATTTGTCTTCGTTGACACGTTATAGCGTTGTCGTTAAATATTTAACGCAAATGTTAAATGGCCCAAACTCGCACGAGAAGTTACACTACAAAAATGTTCTTCCAACCTCATCTGTTCAACAGTTTAACATACAACGATAATTGACAACTTGGGTGTCCTTTATTTATGTTAGAGATAATCCTTCGCTCCGAAATAACGGCTTTCACAACTTTGGAAAAACATTTCCCATACCATTTCCACTGGCACAACGACCCCTCCTCCCCCCTTCGGTGTTTCTTATCGTCGACGCGACGGAAAAAAAGTTTTTCAATAATTTATTTTATGTTTACAAACTCTATTAGAACAATATAGACATTTATTTGTCGATCAGTTCTGAAAATTATTGTTCTTGATACAACAATTTATAATAAAGCGAGCCCGATACAAAATGGTCGTGCATTGTTAAATTTTGCAGATTATAGACGCTCGAAACAAGAGGTCATATGCGTCTTTACAGACACGTACACAGTATCTGATGAATTCTGTGCTGAATGATCGACCCGATCATTTTCTGGATCTTCGTTTATTTTACCATTCCAACCCGCAAGTGGGGAATGGTACTAGTTTAGGTGTAAATTCACTTTTCAAAAACTTTTTCGTTTTGAGGTCCCCTGAATCCAAAGAAACATATTTTTGGAAAAACTCGACTGTGCGTCTGTTTGTCAGCACGATACAGGCCAAACGGATGAACGGATTGAAACCAAATTTTGGAAGGATGTTTGGTATGCAAATATGAAGAGCTCTATTATTTTTGGGGGAAATCGGCGCATGCGCAGAAGAGGTATATAACAATCTTTTTTATATAATAATGGTATATTTTTCATAACGGCTTATTATTCTATTTATTTTTTCAAGAAAGTTTTGTTAACAAATTTTTTTTCTTGACTATATAGTTTCGGAAATATTTTGAAAATAAAAAACAATCAGCTGTCCTTTTGTTTTGTAGATCTGTCGGAAATAAACTAATGTATGCTTTGATTAATTTTTACACGATATGGAATGATGGAACATAATATTATGTAGGTAGCCATGACAACAAATAGCAAATATATTGAATACTAGCCATTACACGCGTCACCTCACGTGATATCAGAAATTTTATTTTCTTTATTATTGGAATGGTCCCATCGCCCAATTGGCTGGAATTTTTTCAAAATGTCTTAATTGTTCAGTGCCATGCCGGGTTGATCAGAGTAAATTCAGGGCGCGTACTGCTTAAGGCGACAGAATAATTTTCAACGCTTTATAAGATTCCGTACACCCGAATAAAAATCGATGATGCGGCTAATAATGTTTGCTAAGTTCTCAAAATGTTGCAATCTACACACCGGTTTGATAGCACTGATATGCAAGGCAATACACGGCAGCGGTATCGACTTACGCGTCTTTTGCAATGTCGCAATTCTGTAACCATTATACTGCTTTCGCATGCAGAATAATACATTAACGATATATTTGTTTGTAGTTTTATGCCATACAGGCGATTAAAAAATATGTAAATGCAGGTATATATACTAATATATAAAGGAACAAGTATTCTGTAGTCTCTAAACCAGAAAATCACTGAGCCGTAAAAAATATTTTACTTTTTAAAAGTTTACAATACTGCATTATTGCTCTACAGCAAAAAAAGGACGAGCAATGGGCGAAAAAATTGATTTGCGACGGGCAAAACCCGACCGAGGGGAGCACTTCGCCTTTGATAATATCGAAGTTATATACGAAAAGTCAGGTATAAAAAGATTTAAACGTGAAAACCTACGAACTTGAATAATTTTAATTTTAAACTAGCGATCTGGTCCGGCTTCGCTCGAATTTGTTATAGATAGCCACCTTTTTTCGTCGACTTACGTTGCAAAATTGATATCCACGAAAAGCGCTCAACATTAAAATGGGTATAGTAAGCTATCCTTAAAAGATAGATATAATACCATCGCGGACTTTTCTGTGGACCTATAAAAGAGGAACAGTTCCAACATACATTGTTTTGTTATATCTCAAAGGGATAAGGCAGCGTTTTCGATGAAAGCTCCCAGTCGGCTTGATTTTTTCCGGCATCTTCAACAGTCATCGTGATATTTCAACCAATTTACACAAAACATTAATGAATTAATACACATAAACCTTTCACTTGAATCACTCTGGCCATTGGTGAAAACCGTATGAAAATCCGTTCGGTAGTTTTTGAGTTTATTGCGACAGACACGGCGGGGGGATTTTGTTTTATAATGTGTAGTCGTAGTGATATCGTTATAATCTCTCATCCAACCATTAGCAGAACCGAAACCTTAAGATCGGAATCGTATTATGTATTTCTCAAAAAAAAAGAGAGCTGGAGTCAAACCGAAATAAAATTCCGCACCTAATTTTCACGTAAAGCGAAGACTCGAGCGAATATACAGCCCTGTGCAAGGGACAACCAAGTTATATTATTACATATAAGTAGTATATATAGGTACCTACATATTGTATTGTTTTATTTAATAACAATTATGTTAGTCACTAATTGTACAGGCATGGTTAATGCAATATGCATAACTTTAATTTTATAAAGAAAACTGGTATATAATTTCCTCTAATTAGTATCGCTAAACTCACGCACAGAATCTAAAATTATTACGTAGTTCAAAACATCTCACTCTAAAAACAAGATCGTATTTATTAAATGACGCAAAAAATTTAAAAACTGTGAAAACTGGTTGATTTATAAGCCTACCCTAAAATTCCCCGCTATGTGTTAAATTCGTTACAATAAATTAATACCACTGTGTGTATACATTAAAAACGTTATAAAAAAATAGTTACGGGAAAAATTTGTTGATTTTTGTTATTTTTTTTGATGGACTTTTATAGTTAAGCAAATTAAATTTTAATGAGTTTTTCTGATTATCGTATAAATAAGTAGATTGGGAGTTGTGCAACAAAAAATGAAGCAATTTTATTTTTCTTTGAATGACTGAAACTATTTGACCTAATCTAAGTTTCAATAAATCCTTTCGAATGCTGCAAACGCAACATGTTTGTTCCAAGCAAACGGTAACGAAATCGTCACCCGCATGCGCAGTAGCTAAACGTGTCCCAAAATCGTCACAAACAGCTTCGTCTTAGCTACTGCGCATGTCGGTGACGATTTCGTTACCGTTTGCTGGCTGCTTGGTACAACTTAATGCCAATCGATTGATTCGCTCTAAAGATATGGTACCTACGACAAAACTTGTGTACACTTATACATACACACACACATACGAACGTTCAACCAAAAATAATCAGAGTAGCTTCCAAGGACGATATCTGATGAAAATTCGATTTTCGAAAATCGGGCAGAAACCAACAACTTCCTTTAACTAATTGCATTAATATGAAAATGTGGCTTCCAAATAGCCGAGTATGTAAAATAATGTTTATAGTTTATACAGGCTGAATAATTAAAAGCGAAACGCCTATTTTCTCATGTAGGCAACGAAACGTAAATAATTTTGTTTTTAGGCTGCATACATAATTTTAATCTTTGATTAACGTCTGAATAGAACTCTTCAAATAAATAAAATTGTCGACCAATTTTTTTCAAACCATATATTGACAAAAATTATATAAACAAATATTAAAAAAATATATTTTTTTATATAATTTTTGTCAATATATGATCTGAAAAAAATTGATCGACAATTTTATTTATTTGAATACATAATTTAATTTGCTTTTTTTATTTTTAATTTATTTAAAACTGTCAGTGTCCGGCTATTAATGAAAATCTATCATAATTTATTATAACTCGGGTATTTATTTCATTAAAAATACAATTTTAAATCTTTAATAATTACAACGAATGCAAACAATATTGTCTGTTTTAATGGCTTTTTATTACAAACTTACGGTTTCCCTTCCGCTAACTGATAAAAGTATCGATTGAAATATCAATTTATTAAAAAAATATTAACAAATTGAAAATACGAATCGGTACTAAGCCTACTGAAGCCTGGCAGTTGGTGGCTATTACAACACAGAACAACATATTAAATTACGTATTCCGCTCTCAATTTTAATTAAAATTTCAGCAAAACAAAAGTTTTAATAAAATTTTATTTATTCACTTTTGTTAAAAAGAACAAACAAACCCACATATTTTTTATAAGTACTTGAACTTAAAAATGATGCTTTACAAAAGTTATCATTTCACCTGAACTTTTTTTCAAGTTAGATTTTGTAGTGTCTCCATGAGAATATGATTTATTTAACCGCGCACACTTGTCAAGCATAAACCGGCACGACCTGCACAGCACGGAGCAAAATAGCTTGTTCGTGAAGGTACGCACGTTATTTAATGGAGTAGCGTACATTAGACCAGCACCTGCAACCAGCAACGGCCGTCAGTCGGTCGCGTGCCATTTCTGTCTAGCCGTGCTGGCAGCGATCCAGTGTGCTAGTGATGTGTCGTTTTCATTATTTTATTTGCATTGATAAAACTATTTGAAAACTACAAAATGTCTACCGCACATTACGAAACCTGCACTAAAATTTGCTGGTTTGTGCGAAATGGTTCATTTTACAATCTCTATACAGGCATGAAAAGCAGCTATTTTATAGGGGGTCGTGCCCAAAACAATATTAACAAAAACGCTTAAAAAATATAATTTATTTTAAATTATAATCTTGAGCAAAAATGTGCATAAAATTGGAAATTGTAACGAAAATAAATTAACAAAATTCTTAATGATTTTCCCTAATTTCAGCAATTTTTACAAAAACATCTGTTTTTTTATACGACCTTCTACTGTTTTCACAACATAAATTTTAAATTGCGGTTACTATTTTAGCTGCACACTTGTGCTTGCAAGATTTATTTTCTCTGGTGTCTTCAAATGTTTCTTTAGGTACCTGCATCTAAATTTATTATTTTTATATCGCACTGTTTCCCTCGAAACCGTAACAATGCATTAAAAAAATTACTGGTCTCTCGACACAAAGCATTATTTTTCTGCGAAAAACAAAAAACCTGCGTTGTACATGCTGACGTCACATGAGTTCCACAAAAATGAACAATAGAATATTTTAAAATTACCGAATACTAAATGTTATGAAAATATTTTTTAAGTTTAAACATTAAATATTTATTCATAATAAAATAGCCATAAAAATAATTGACCGGGGATCTCAATTAGCAAATTTTTTAAATTATATTTCACCTGATCAAACTAAATTTCGTGTTATACTAAGACCAGTGATTCCCAAAGTGGTCTATATTGATCCCCAGGGGTCGACAACTTGCAAGGGGTCCATGTCAGCGGAAAAAAAATTGGGATTCTATGAAATGAAAATGGGGGTTAACGATAGTGGATATCCTAACAAAAAAAAAAGAAAAACTGAGATTTAACCTAAGTAAATATAGATACCCAATGTTGAAAATTTATTATTAAAGCATCAGATTCATCTCTCACACTAAAAGCATTTATTTTTTGCTTAATTATTTTATGTAACAGAAAGTAAATTTTAATTTGATTCGTTTTAATTTGAATTTAATAAATAAATGTATAAAACTTAACATGTGTTTTTCAAGTTTTTACACTACACTTCACTACCGTTATCAAAATATATTTCAAAGTGAGTAGCACTATACCGGCTGTCAAAAATACATTTGAAGTTAATGAATTTGCAAAAAATCAATATAAGATAAGCAGGGGGTTTACCCAAAACTGAAAAACATGGCAAGTGGTCTACGAGACAAAATGTTCGGGGACCTCTGTACTAGACGTTCGTCTAAAAAAAAGTATTTAAATAAAATAAATGCAACTGAAAACAAAAATTTTAAATTATTAATATAAAAAGTTTCTAAATCAAATTTATAACCTTTTGAAAGCATCAAAATCAAACAAAAAAAACAAAGCAATTCGCATTCTACACTATACAAAGTTTTTAGTGATTGTGCAGTTTTAAACACCGTGCAATAGTATTAATCCGTGTTTTATAGAAACTGTGATTTACTTTTCGTTCTTTTTACAAAAATAGAAAATAAACGAAGAAATAGACAGTACAGCTCCACCGTACTGATTTTCTCGCCAATTGCATCGATCACGGATTATCCGCATTTATCAGTAAATTGCAATTTCTGGATTTTTTCGAGACAAATTAAATAGTGTCTTATTTATACGTGAAATATGAAATATGAACAAAATCGTCGAATCCTTTTTGATAAAATTCGCGACTTTTATTTTCGACACAGACGCACTTCTCCAGTCTTGAGGGAACGGTCTGTAAGATCAGTCAATTAGCTGGTATATAATTTTTTGTGCGGGACTATTTGAAAAGCAAGATCTACAGTCTACATTGACTCGAAATTCAAGAAGATACAATCCCAGTGGAAATGCTGCATCGTGAAATGAGGAATATGTCCTCAATATTGGAGTAGTGTCTGCGCAGAGACGGCATATTGTCTCCAAAAAATAAAATGTTTTTTTTCTGTACTCCTAACCATTAGGCATAATTACAATTTTCTTAAATTAAGCCCTTCGCAATGAGTTATTTGATTGTTCGTCTGTTATCTGCCACACCTTAGCACTGTGCGTTTGTTTTATCGCATATCCGTTCAATTTTATAATACTCAACGTAATTCATTTATCCGATCACCTGTCATTTTTTAATCGGATAAACGGGACACTAATGTATGTCGAAAACGACTGACTAATGGAATGCTGCAACAGTATCTTATCGATATAAGTGTTCTTAAAATTTTTCGTAAACATTGCTTTATTTTTTAACTAATCACAAATTTTTGGTAACACAACAAAAACAATGTAATTTGTGCATCGTTGAGCATTTTCTAATCAAAAGTAATTAACTTTAAATGTAAATTTAATTACACTATTACTCATCCATCACCTTTTGTTCTGTCCACAATCACACGCAGTCAATGTGTTGTGTTTGGGTTATTCCATCATAAATCGTCATTACACTCCACTCATCTTTTGCCTACACACAAATCATCCAAATCATATTTTTGGTCACAATCACAATACACCCGGCCTTACCTATGCCTTTACCGAGTTGGGTAAGAAATCCTTTGCTTGTAAATTTGTATTCTTATTAAACTAGTGGCCGCAAAGTGGTATTAAATTTTTAAGTTTGAACATTATTGAGGTTCTTGCGTATGGATTTCTTCTGAATCGATTTTACCTGTGTTAATTCGAACACATCGTGATGAAATGTATATTGCGCACTCATTAAAACGATGAGAACGATGTATGTGTCATCACAATGTGTGCGAATTAACACACTCAAATCGGTACCCCACTCCTTTTGAGATTTATATATGGTAATAGTAGGTTATTTCTAGTTCGGGGCGATGACATATTATACTATAAACGAATGTGACATTATATTAAAACCGAGCGATAGCGAGTTTTAACAGTCACATGTGTCATAATATTATCACGCACGAGAGACATTTAGTATTTCTTTGCAAGTTGTTCCTATAAAATAGCTGATTTTCACATAATTTAAAAAAATGATAACAGTTCAATTTTGAGTAAGTTTAGTTCCAACTGTAGGCTGTTTGATTTCCATACGCTGACTATGGAAAGAGTAGTACGACTACGTGTTGCATTTGTATCGTTTTACTTTACGCTCTAGTGCGAAATGGGTCACTTTACAACCGGTATATAGGCATGAAAAGCAGATATTTTATAGGGGGTCGAAAAAAAATAATAATGTAGTCAATGCAATGCTAAAATGAACGATCATTTTAAAATACGTCAGTGATATCCAGCCCCAATTTAACTTTAAATGTTTATTATTTTTCATATTCCAGTTCATAAATTCAGTTTTGCACAAACTACGGTGCAGATAAAACTCATTTTTGACAGATATTTCAGTTTATTCACTTTTCTTCTAAATGGCTCACGTTTAGAACGTTATGCCAATAGTGTTGTTTTTTTTTTTTTTTTTCAATAGAAAGAATCAACTATATTCTTCGGTTCTGAAGCAGTAGAGAGTTAGTCATCATTATAGTACGGTTTGATGAATGAAGTGGCGAAGCAATGAAACAATGCAAAAAGACACCCGTCCTGTGCATAACAACTGTGCCGCCTGTATTAAATATAACTGTATATGAACTAATGTTTAGAATTTACGAACTGAACTGAAAATGTTTTTTTTTTTAAACACGAACGATGCGACGAAGATCATTCCTTCATCGATAAGCGCATTTAAAACAAAGTACCTGAGTGACCGAGCTTTGCTCGGAAAGTTAATTAAAATACTGATATGCTGTGGTAAGCTTTAAAGATTAACTATCATAATATTTTGAAAACAATTGTTTCATTGTTTGTATAAAATTCCAAAACCTACTTACAATATTTAAGTATTCTCATACGTCAAAAAATTGATTTTTATAATGATAAAATTTGTAAGAAAACGATTTTTTCGAGAGATGAGACCTAGCTAAAACGATTTTTTGCCCCCCAAAATCCCTTTTCAGTAAATTTCATCCAAATCGTTAGGGCCGTTTTCGAGAAAATATTTAGGACATATAGGTAGGTACATAGGTAGATATACAAGATTAGCTCGTTTAATAATATAGGAGATAATTAAATTCGCGAAAATGAAACCCTTAGAACAGGAATAATTGTAGTAGAGACAAACCTGGTGTCCACAAGTCTTGAGATACTTTTCGTTAACGTCGTGAACGAAGGCGATTAACGTAAATAATTTATCAGCGTACATATTAAATCTAAATAAACTCACAAAAACGATGCCTTCAGGGACCGTCCCGTTGTCCCGTCTTGAGTGTATTTATATTTAAGACACGTTCGAGTTTTGTTCGATGTGTCGTTCGCAAGTTCGCGAATATAGAGACATGTGTCAGAACTGTTTTTCTTCCAACAAAATAAAAAATTGGTGACAGAATATTATAGATTATTAACGCCTAACAGTTAAGGTCTAAATTAGTGTCAAGGAGTAACCCTTTAACGTTCTAGTAGTTTGTAAAAATTAGATAATTTTAGAAAAACATTAAGATTTTACTTTGACGAATAACCATCTACTCGGCATTTCAAAACTTGTTTCATATAACAAAGTATTACGCGCCACGCTTTTTTGTAAATATTCATTGTTTACTGCAATTATGGAAGTTACACACGTCATTGAAAATTCGAAGACGAAGCCAGAAATGTGTTGTGCAGTACCTAATTGTGTTTGTAGATCAAGTGTAAAATTTTTCGGCTGATTACACATGAGGTTTCTCTTTCAAAGGGCCCCGCACAAACCTTTTGGGATTTGGTTCTCGGTTAAATTGATCGAAAATGGTTTTATTTTATAGTTGAAAGATCACTAAGAAAAAGTGTCCATGGGCGCATAGCCTAAAACCAATAGATTTTTAGCTACAGATATTATGTTTAGCGAGATTTTAAATATAGGGATATCCATTGAATTCACAATCTTAAAAAATCCTAAGCTCTAGAAATATGTTTTCGAGTGGGCTGAATCCGAATAGGTATGGCATTATTTTATACAGGGTGACACCTTCCAACATTACCTAGTTTTCGACTGCTTTTGTATTTCTAAAAAAAAGCTCAAAACGTGAACATGGAACATGTTTGTGAATTCAATATCCCTAGATCTAAAATCTCGCTAAACATATCATGTAGCTAAAAATCTATTGGTTTTTATGCTATGCGCCCATGGACACTTTTTCTTAGTGACCTTTAAATTATAAAAGAAAACCATTTTCGATCAATTTAACCGAGAACCAAATCCCGTCAGGTTTGTGCGGGCTTCTTTGACGTTTGCAGAAACTTAACGATTCTGCCACATTTTATGATGTAATTAGTACTTGCGATTTTGTTCCCTTCAATATAATTACGTTTTGAAGGATTACTATCACCCCGACGACAATTTTTTCCTCGAAAATATACATTTTCAATAAAACATCGAAATCTCATTTACTGTCAATATGCAAACGCTTGGCATAGGGCGACCTTAATTGAAAATTTTCGTTGAAACGCGGAGCTAAGGAAAATAATTTAGACAATCAGTATACAATAGACGCAAAAAAATAAATAGTGTAGCAAATTATTAATGTTCTTTTAGCGCAATAGACAGTCGGTTCGTATACAAATTTACAAAAAAAGTTTGAAACTGTCAAACTTTTACCCATGATGTTTGCTTTCCACTAAAATTGCCTTCTGTGCTGCGATTCTCGAAGCCTAAGCTGGCCATTCCTTAGCCCGATTAACCTATCATACTCGCTATCAAGATTTTTAACAAATATTTTAGTATTATAGCAATCGGAACTCCGGAACGTGCTTTTTATATTTTTATTTTTTCAAACAAAACGAATCATTTATTTTTTGAAAATAAATCAAATTATTATTATTACTGCTATTTGATATTTGTAACGACGTGCCTAAATACGAATCAGAGCTGTAATACCTACTTATGGCTTTATGCTTATACATCACTTAAACTAAAGACTTATATATAATTATGTACAATGCAAAATAAAAACTTTCTCTTGACAACTTTAACATTGAATTTAGAAACAACCTGCAATTGCCTGTTTAATTATTTATTATGAATTATGACGTGTTAATATTACGCAATAATTATTATAATTTATAATGGAAAATAAAACCAGCCGTTACCTAAATTTTAAATAATTTTAATTGAATACATTAACGTTATCAAGATCTTTCAGTGCCTAATTTTTTTTTGTACCAAATTACGAAAATTCAAAAGACGAAAATAAATTTCAAAGAAATTATACCTAGGTACAGTAAATAGTAATACAAAAAAAAATCAACAATTTCAAAAAAAATTGTTTAAAAATGGTGGTGTAATTTTTTAAATGATTTTTAAAAAGGTACAAAAACAAAAAAATTTAACGATTAGCGCTTATTTCAACTTTTTTAGCCATAAATATTGTTCATTTGTTCATATATAATAGGTGTGTTTGAATTACACAAATACGATGTCAGAAGTAAAACCGACGACTCTACCTTCGTATAAAACTTTAATTAGGTGCAACAGCTATCACGAACACATAATTAAAATATGAAAAATTATAATTTACATATAATTAAGTAACCATTTTAACAACTGTGTCAGTCTATAATACAGCCCTGAACATAAATCGTACCAAATGACAAAATGTGTCAATGTTTACAAATAGTGACACCATCTTGAGGGCGAGAGTTGCAAATAAGGGTGAAAGTCGAGTGTATTTCAAGGGCTCAATGACACACAACAGCTACCAACTTCTCTCTGTTACACAATCGGTGTATATGTATATAACATTACGTCAAAACTCTGTTACACTGTGGCGAAAACACGTGATTCGTAACATAAAATCAATAATTAATTTGTAATCAAACAATAACAAAACAAAAACGTCAAGACAGTTCATTTAGTTCACAACACAACAAATCTAACCTAACCTTACATCACACAACTATGAAACGCAAAAAAAAATACAAATAGTAAAATATTCGGAAAATACAAAAGCACATACCTTGACTTATTCTAGGCATAATGCACCGTATCCCAATTTCCAAAAACACTGTCGTTTGCGCACAGAAAAACACTTTTTCGTATCAAGGTCTTTACGAATTCACTTTGTATAAAAAGCAAGAAAAGACATTCCCGAGCCCAAGTGTCATTGTAAAATCACTTCAAACACTGAACACAAAACCAACCACTATTGAAAAGCAATATTTATACACAGTTTTGTATAACTGTTAAAAATTAAGTAACACTAGAATGGTTTTGTTATAAAAATCCAAAATTGTAGCACACACTTAATCAAACACGTTGATTAAAATTTTGTTTTCAATATGGCCGAACACCGCACACTTCTGTGACGCTGTTGTATGACTGACTTCTGTGTGTCGGTCGTGAACTAATCATTGCAAAACGATTCAGACTCCATCTATGTCACCGAAAGTATAGTTTATTTTTAATTATAAAATATCTATTTATTTAAGAATTAATTGTAAATGATAATAACAAATTTGAAAGACAGTCCTTGTTATCAACTTTTTTAACTAGATCTTTTATACTATTGGACTTTTGTTAAATTTATAAACGAGGGAAAATACTATCCATAAACTATTACCTAATAGTCTAATAACTTTTAATCGACTGACATTACAAAAGAATTTTTGATGACGTGCTGTGATTTTTTTTTGTAATTATCGATGATGAAGATTTTCATATAGATACACTAATTTTAGAATGTTTTATTTCAAAATTAATGTTAAAGTTACAAACTATTACTGATTGATTAATTATTATTGATTAATACAGTAAGTACACTGTACAATCTATAGACCTATTGCAGTAATAAACATATCCCGCCATTTAAACGTGTCAGCTGATATAAATACTGACTGCAATGAATTTATAAAAATACATAAATAAACCATAATTTATTGCATTACTTGGAGCTTCTGTAATCTGTTTTACACCAAATTAAAATAAGTTAAGTAAAATATTGAAATATGGAGTTGAAGACGAAGTGTTACGTAAATGAATCTAATACTTGATTCTTTTTATTGAAAAAATAAAAATCTAGATTGATTCACTATAAAATGAACCGTATTTGGTATCCGTAGAATGGTAGGGCTATTTCAGCATGAGCATAGGATTTGTTGACCCTGACGGTAAAGCCATCAAATGCGAGCGTTCTATTGGTCGCTATACATCTACTCGTACGTTCATTGGTCGGATTCAAGGTTGTGGCCAAGATGGAAAACATTACACCTGTCAATAAAACTTTAAAAATATAAATAATCTGGTTCAAAATTATAGAGCAATAAAAAAATAATAACAATTCTCTTTTTGTAAAGAACGGACATGAATAAAATACGATTTAATATTGTTTAGTGTGTTAACTATTTCTATTTACAAATTAGCAGAATAAAATACTTTTACAGAAGTTAACGCAGCTGTACTCTCACGGTGAAATTTTTGTTTAGTTACGCATTCGACAACAGCTACGACAGCCCGGTTGTCGTAATTACAAACTGTATTGCTTCAAACGGAACGCGAGATGTCTCTAGCGTCTAGGAACCGCGGATCCGCGAACCACTGACTAAACCATGAGCTGGGCAGTGCTGAAAACTTAGTGCTTGTGAATTGTGCCTTATAATGCTTGAAGCATTTTGTTACTTACTAAACACGTAAGCATTATAAATAGCTTAAGCATTAGGAATGCTTAATAACCACTTTCAAAGCTTAATAAAGCATATTTCGCCTATCTTTTAAAATTTACCAGCAATTATAAATATTGATCACGTCCAAAATTGATATTATAATAACTAAGGCCTAGTTTATATGAGAGGCGTTCAACGCGCGTTGGCCCAACGCGCGTTTACAGTTTCTATACAATTGTATAGAACTGTTTATATGATAACGCGCGTTGGTGGCGCGTTGAACGCGCGTTATCATATAAACAGTTCTATACAATTGCATAGAAACTGTAAACGCGCGTTGGGCCAACGCGCGTTGAACGCCTCTCATATAAACTAGGCCTTAGGCCTAGCACACATGAAAAGCGTTCAACGCGCGTTGGCCCAACGCGCGTTTACAATTTCTATACAATTGTATAGAACTGTTTATATGATAACGCGCGTTCAACGCGCCACCAACGCGCGTTATCATATAAACAGTTCTATACAATTGTATAGAAATTGTAAACGCGCGTTGGGCATATCCGAAATTTCTTAAGCCGGGTCCCCCGCGCTTGTTTTGCTCTTCACACTTCACGAAACAGGTGTATGTAGTGTGTAGAGGAAACGACCGCGTAGTCAAATAATTTTCGAGGATCTTCAGCAAAACGGTTTATGGTGTCTCCCAAAATCCAGAGGGGGCAGCTGCCCTCCCCTGGGTACACCCATGGATTCACAGCTGTCGGGTAAAAACAGTATTGCACACTCTTATTTATTTATTGATTTGGTTACGCCACAAAAGTTATTACTGAAAAAATGTTTCAAATATAATTTTGTATCCGATATCGCTAATGTATTCACAAATATTGTTAATACCCCACTTTGGAACGTTCTAAAGAAAATATTTTAAAAAGCGTCACTTGAAAATTTTCAATTAAAATTAAATATATTTTGTACCTAATACAGACGAAAATACAATATGTACAATATCGTATTTATATATACAAAAAATCACCTTTGAAATACGACATAGAAAGGTTATGAAATAATTGTCTACTATATTTGAGTTCAAGATGAAGGCAAATAATATAATGAAATTTTTCAGTCGTAAAAATATTATAAAAGGAACGAAAATCATAATTTATTATTGCTTATACGTATATTGTAGTGTATTTGCACTTTACAGGGCAGACTTTAGCTGTAATTGCGATACTTATAATAAATTTTTAATATAAATTACTAGCCGCTACCCGCGGCTTCGCACGCGATCATAGGCGTAGCAACGATTTTATCCTAGGGGGGGGGGCAAATTTTCAACTCTACCTACCATTATCAGCTGCCATTTACGCATAATTTGAAAACTGTACATGAACAATTAATATTAAAGTGGGTCAGAAGGATTCTAGGGTGGTCCAGGCCCACTTGGCCCCTTGCTACGCCAATGCACGCGATTGAGATGAAACGTGGGAGCGGTAGTGGAGTCTTCGGCTTCACCGTATTACGGTCTTGCCTTGCAAGTGCGCCCTGCTCAGCAGCGAATGCTGTTACAACTTTATAGAATAGTTTAAGAAAAACGGTTCCTAAATACGATTCTGTATTTCCACACATATTATCTGCGATCAAATGCTTGCCTCCTTATTAAAAAAGTGACACAAAGAACTCTCGTTAGATAATTAAAAAGTTAGCTGTCAAAAGTTGTGCTGAAAATAATCACGTCGTTCATAATTTTATGTTAGTCAGTATTATTCAGTGTCACGCAAATTTGGGTCAACAATATAAAACTTTTTTAACAATTTTAATGAGACGAGCTGCGACGATATACTGACGCTTTCTATTTGTATATATTCTATTCTTCATTATTATTACTTTGATGCGTCCTTTTTTTGTCCTTTGTTTAAATATTTTAAAAGATAAATTTAAGTGAAGCAAATTACGGGCTAAGTATCAATTTTTTTCAAAAGTATGCACTAAGACTAAAGCGGTCCATAGACGCTCAATATTATTGTGCAATGTGGATTGCACAATATTTTGACGGCAGCCCCTAGACGGTCAATATTATTGTACAATATTTTGGTTTGTGCAAAAAATTGTACTGTATTGAAGGTTGTGCAATATACTGCTCAATTGCGAGCACATACGGTACAGCCACATTGTACAAACAGTCCCCACCAGAACTTCAGTCATCATGTTGTCACGATTACTATAGTCTTTGGACTTCACATCTCTCTAGAGCTGTAAAAGTAACGAGAAATTGTGTACCCGTATGTATTCGTTACTTAAAGAACCAGTACCCGTTACTTTCGTATCGTTACGTTACTCGGTACTTTTCATACGACATACAATAGTGTACTTAATAGCATCAAGCAATAAGCATGTAGCTTCGCACAAAGCGCGTCGCATACGTGATACGACATGAGTCATGACTTCGTACTTTATGAATACGTTATATTGTGTTATTGTGTTCGTATAACCGTATCAAACGACTCGAACTGACATGGATACGAAACATGCGAGTAACGAAATGAATTTGTAAGTAACGATTCGTTACTTCGAGTCAGACGATGTACCCGTTACTCAGTAACGAATACATACGGTTTGTTACAGCTCTACATCTCACAGAGCCGGAAGACCACGATACACCTCGATAAACTCAACAATAAATTTTCTTTCGGCTTTCTTGTCACCCATGATGAGGCGTAGTTGAGACGACTTGTTGAAACGACCGCTACTTGAGATCAACTGACGGGATATTGCGCAATCTTGACAACAGACGGCACAATATTTCCCCGTTTGTGCAATATCTATATTTTCAAGATTTGGAAAATCACACAATATATTGTGCAACCTTTCAATCTCGTCTACACACGGTCAATTATATTGCACAAACCCAAATATTGCGCAATAATATTGAGCGTCTATGGGCCGCTTAATGTTGCAGAAAGGATTCTCAAAAAATCTGATTTGACAATGACCTTACATTATGAACATTCTCCATATGAAAAGCATGCTAGAGTTGCAAATCGATCCTGCTCGAAAATTAATTGATTGTTTGAAACGATATTTTTCTTAAACTGTGTATGAATGTATTTAGCATCGTTTTTTAATATAGTTTCCTCTTCGAAACAGCGTTTTACACGCATTTAGATAAAAAAATTAGTTTGAAAATCGATCTTTTTCTATGTAGAACAATCATTATTTTGTTTTTGTATGATTGATCTAGATCAGTGATGTCAAAAGTACGGCCCGCGACCAGAATCTATCCAGTGAGGATTTTAGACACCTGACAGCAATGAGCTTATCAAAAACAAGACACCTCAGGTGTCTGGATCCTTAAGTTCAAAATAATTTATCCTTTTATTACGTTTATATGAAAATTGATTCAAACTAAGTAGATAAAGATTTTAATTTAGTATGTGTTTTAGTTTTTAATTTACAGTCTGGCCTGCTAACTCACCCTAAATCTTATAAATGGTCCTTTACAAAAATCAGTCTGACACCCCTGATTTAGATGACAGAGAGTTTAAATACGACATTAGACTGCTCCTGGTGATGGAAATTGTAATTATATGATCACAATCTAAGGTCATTGTCAAATCATTTTTTTTTACAATCCTTTCTGAAACACAGCGTAAGGTAAGTGGCGATACAGTTTTATATCTGTCTCACTGAATTTGTATTTAAAAAAAAATTGGTTGTCTGTAAAGTCGGTTTACGGACGATAGTTTTACGTGATAACGTCATAAAGAAACATTGATGAAAAATTATACAATTGAAAAAAATTAAATCAGAATAACATAAGTAAACAGTCGCATATAAAGGCACAGATCCAATTATGCGAAATTTCCCCGAATTTTTACTGAACATGCCTGCTAGCGACTAAGCATATGTAGTACAGCAGCGTAATTTGGGTTGCCTGCATATATTTTTTCACAAAATTAATAGATTTGTATAATAATTCGAATCTATGATATTGCATCTTTCGCTTCAAATTTAGGTTAATTTTATTTATTAAATTACTCACCACCTATAAAAATAATTTTTTTATTAACTTTCTTTCTTTCGTATTTATTTAAGTCTCAAAGATTAACTGTCATACTATTTATAAAACAATTGTTTCACTGTTTATATAAAATTCCAAAACCTACTTACAATATTTAAGTATTTTCATACGTCAAAAAATTGATTTTTATAATGATAAAATTTGTAAGAAAACGATTTTTTCGAGAGATGAGACCTAGCTAAAACGATTTTTTGCCCCCCAAAATCCCTTTTCAGTAAATTTCATCCAAATCGTTAGGGCCGTTTTCGAGAAAAGCACGCACATGGTCAGGCGGAACGTTACGAACGTTAGGAACGTTACACTTTTTCGTGCATGCAGCCGGTGTTTTATCAATTTATAAGATTGGTGATTCATCAATTTATAAGACGTTATCACGTCAAAAAAAGTGAAAGGCGAGGTTCAGATCAATATGCTTGGAATTAAGAAAACGGAATTCAACGGAAAGCCCGCATCGAAATGAATGCGATAAGCCTAAAAAGTCAATTGCCAAGCGAACGCTAAAGCTAAGAACCCAAACGTCTACGGATCATGTGCAGGCGACGTTAAATGGCGATACAGAAAACAATTAGTGATGAGCAAAATCGGTCTTTGTGTTGCTTTTTCGCAAGACCAAGACCTTACTTAAGATTAAGACCCAGACTGAATAAGCAAGACCAAGCCCAAGACCGAATAAGCAAGACCAAGACCGATACCAAGACTGTCTCAACTCTCAATCCTATCAAATTGTATTGTAAATAATTTATAATTTATACCTATAAAAAACCTTGATGTTGATCGTATTTAGAAAAATTATTAAAAAGACGTAAAGTAACAGGTTAAATGAGCAGGATCAAGACTGAATACACAAGACCAAGATCGAAACTTAATAAGCAAGACCAAAACCAGAAGTATTTGAGCAAGATCGAGATCGATTAAGCAAGACCAAGACTATCTCAGTCTTGGTCTTGCTTTGCTCATCACTAGAAACAATAACACCAAACGGTTGTTATGATTTTGTCCTGGCGTTTTCACGAAAAATCTACGACGCGGACTTGAACTGCGCTTTTTACTTTTTTATCAAATTTGCAATTTTATCCAGTTTGGATTTAATTGATAAATAGACAAGACCACTAACCTGTGACTGAAATCTATTTGGTTCACAGTAGGGTCCGGAGCGGAGTAAGTCATGTGAAAAGACTGCGTCGATGTTGTGGTGAATCTCTTCATGGTCGTTCGTTTGGAGTTGTTATACTGCCGATGGAATCGGATGTGTGCGTCATTAAATCTGGAATGATTCAGTTCCATTTTGATTTTCAATTCTACTTGTGTAAAGGTCGCTGCACACGAGGCTGGTTTTGTTTCTAGATTCCTGGCTGGATATCGTGATAACTTTTATGTGCTCGCCTCACACGATGCGTGTTTTGAAGCTGGCTTTGTAGATGGGTTTGATGCCCGTTCGAATATTCACAAAAGTGAACGTTTATTGTCTCTAAACAGAACACACATACCAGGTTTGTTTGCCGGCATTTGTCCATGTCGCTCACGTGACAACATACTGTTTTCTTGCTCTAAAGAAGCAGAGAAACACGAAAAATAACCTCGGTTCTAATTTTAAAATCCAACTTGTAATCACGCACGCGAGTCCGCAGTGGCATCATTTCCATCCTCGCATCCAGCACAAGTCCCAGCAGTTATTCCCGCGACAAAGTCAGCCTCCTGTGCAGCGGCCTCAAGTTCACTCAAGAAATGGCTCCACCTTATATTTGGTATTTTTAATATAAAACTGTCGGTTTCAATATTACTGGCTTATTTATAAACTAGCGGTCCCGCCCAGTTTCACCCGGGTGCAAAAGAATGAATCGGGAGGGACATACATGAGTACGCACATTCATCTTAGTTTACCGAGATGAATGTTGTGTCCAAATTTCATGATGATCGGAGTTACCGTTCAAAAGTTTTTGTCGATCAAAAATTACTGTAATTAATAAAATATAATAAATATTTAATTAATAAAATATAATAAATATTTAATTAATAAAATATAATAAATATTTAATTAATAAAATATAATAAATATTTAATTAATAAAATCTAAAAAAATTGAAATGTAAGCCTTAGAAGAAAGCAATGTAGAAAATAACAAAAAAATAAAAATATATCCGCCGACGTGGGGCTTGTACCCACAACCCTGACATTATGAGTCTCATGTTCTACCGACTGAACTACCCGGGCTTGTGATGTGAGGCGCTAATATTGCAATATTTAGTTTGGACATTTCACTTGATAATATTTGTCGGACGGACAAATTTTGAGATACATCTTGCAACATTTTTCATTATTACTCCGCTCCAATTGGTCGTAGCGTGATATTATATAGCCTATAGCCTTCCTCGATAAATGGGCTATCCAGCAAAAAAAATGTTTTCAATTCGAACCAGTAGTTTCTGAGATTAGCGCGTTCAACCAAACGCCAAGCCAATAATTCTGGAGGTTTGCACTCGGACGGTGCCGGATTGGAAGGCTAGTTTATAATATGTTAATCAATGGTAGTGCAAGAGTTACTCTCCATTGGACATCTTTGGGAGTATTAAAATCTGCTGCCTCACACCACAAACAGCACGCATCTCGTACATTATTACGTACACTTGTTGTCTCGGCAGACGACGTAGTCACTGGGGATCAAGCTGGGCTCCACAGTTAATAAAATACAAGAACTTCAGCCGACAAAATGCCTATATTATTAATTAATTTATAATATCACACACAAACATCACATACAAAAATTAAGTGTGTATACATTTTCGCGACAGCCTTCGTAAAATTCGACGACTCGTGGCATAGTACTTTACCATTTTTAAAACTTCAAAATCTCCTCACAAATTCTGAGTGAGGAGATTGAAGTCAATCAATGCGTATAAACGTCCGAAATAAATTTTATCTAAATTGGTCTAACCGCTTTTATTTTTTTGGTTAAATAAAATGACTGAAAAAAGTGAATTTTACGGTTTCCTGAAAAAGATTTATCGGATCTAACTTATTCTGGTGTCAAAAATAAATTAATTCCTTTTAATGGATAAATTTCTCACGTTTCTCTTATATTCTTATTCTAATACTAGCAACCCGGTCCGGCCTCATCAGAATATGTAGATTGCCACCGTTTTTTCGTCGACTTAACTTGCAAAATTGGTCTCCACGAAAAGCGCTTTTATTTTAACGCGATAATATACAGCCTATATCCATCCCGAAGGTCCGTTCTAAATATTGGTGAAAAAATGTTGAAATCGGATGAGTAGTTTCGGAGATTACCTCCTGCATCCAAACTTTACCTCTTAATAATTAATTGAATTATAATTATTATATATTTTGTTAATACATTGTCTGAAAAATTGGTTGTTAATTTTATTTATTGAAGAGTAATCAGATGTTAATCAAAGATTTGAATATTAGTATAGATTCAAACTGGGACTTTGGTTTTGTGAACCTTAGAAATTATAACGAGTTTAAGGAATATTTTAACTCAATCTACGCTTCATGCATAAACATTAAACATAGAGGAATTGTCATTAGAGCAAGTGATCAGACATCATTATCGTCGGTGATTGCACAGCGGGTAATGCGGTTGGCGGTTTTCGTTAGGCGGTGCCCGTCAAATGACCTTAGAGGATAATTCACAAGCGACAATCGTCCATAAGAGGCACTTGAAATTTTCTCACAAGGAATTAGTAGGTTAATATTTGTCTGTAAAATGTAAATGGCAACGTACCTAACACTCAAAATTATATTATGACTAGCAACAACCTCAGTGAGAACAAGCAAAAGTTAAAAATCAAAGATTCAAAGTCTACAGATTTCGCAGATTTAGATCGGGTTATGGTATAAAAAAAAACTTTAAAACGCGGTTTTAAGCTTCCGTTCTCGCTGTCGTGAACAACATGATCTGTCATAATACCTCGATTGAAAGTTAATAATCTTTTTGAAACATTCAGTACAATAGAAATCAACAGAGGATTTAAATCAGAGCTCGCTGAACGTGTTAATAATAATTTTCATTTGCTGCAAAAATATGATGCGTATTGTTTACTCAAAGCTCTTTTGTTTTTATATTAAGCACGGTTCAGTTGTTATTTTTTCATTATTGTTTATTGTTTTATATAACTTGTTCATTTTTTTTCAGTCGTGTGTTCAGAGTGCTAAAACATGTTTTTTAATTAAAGCTCTTTTTTACTTTACTGAAAAGGAGAAATAGAAATTATTATAATACGCATTTATTCGACCGAAAATCAACCAGTGAAAATGTTTTCGGCATTATGTCGGTTGATTCAAAAATTGTTTTTATTGTTCCTTCACTGTTTATACAATCATAACATAAGTCCAATGAAAGTTTGCGAGTACCGGTATAATATTATGTGTGGTTAATGCATATAGGTATATGCAGTAATTAAATTACTATATCAACTTATCAAGCTTTGTCTATTTACTCAAAGTGCAGTGAGGCAATAAAGCGTATTGAAAATACATCTGCCTCTCTTTTTTCAAAGTAATTCCTCAAAGTTTTATGTCTTTATCTATGGCGTTAGTCAATCAGAACCAACGAGCTATTACGACAAAAAAGACAACAATTATTCTTTACTCTATACGGAATGTTGAAAAAGTTCCGGTACCCTGGAATAGCTCTTGTTCTTTGGCTAGAATAAAATAATGCTTGGAACAAAAATTGTTTTGTTTTAAAGGAAGGATTGTTTGCATACAAAACCACCCCCTCGCGGGGGATAGCTTTAACTTTAAAATTTCAAACAGCAACCCCTATTTTTATTAGCTTAATGACTTCACCGAATTAAAAATAAACATATTTTGTCCGAAACTTTTTTTTATTCGGACTAATCCTTCCCCATTAAGTTCAAATGGCAATCCCTATTTTTTAAAAGCTTAATGACTTCACCGAATTAAAAATAAACATCTTTTGTCCGAAACTTTTTTTTATTCGGACTAATCCTTCCCCATTAAGTTCAAATGGCAATCCCTATTTTTTAAAAGCTTAATGACTTCACCGAATTAAAAATAAACATCTTCTGTCCGAAACTTTTTTTTTGTTCGAGCGAATCCTACCCCACTATCAGTTTCGAACATCGAAAAATAAGAAATGTGCAAAAATGGAAATCTGAAACAGAGAATGGAATAAGCAGCTGAGGCGAGTTACGCAGACATACAAGCTGATTAATGGGGAAGGATTAGCCCGAACAAAAAAAAACTTTCGGACAAAATATGTTTATTTTTATTTTTTAACCGGAAAAGTCACTAAGCTAATAAAAAATAGGCATTGCCATTTGAAATTTTAAAGTTATCTATATCTTTTTCCTATGATTTTTACCGTGGGCACGACTCGTAAATTTCAGTTACCGTTTGGCAGTCACTTTAAAACTTTTTTCAAATAAGCACTTAAAAACTCACAAAAAATGGTGATTTCTATTTTTGTAAATACTAATAGGCCAAGCTATAGATATTTAAAACAGCGTTCTCGTGACATAAAGACTAGTAGCAAACCGATTGTGCGATGATATAAAAGATAATAAGCAGATGAATAGGTATGTGTTTTTCACTCAAGTTTCCGGTCTATTTGTTAGTTATCAACAATTTATTGCAATAAAAACGCGATTTTTGTCTTTCTTTGCTTGTAACTTTGAAACTAATGGAGCAATCGGAATGCCCCAATGAAATGGTTTGTGGAGAATTAAAATATCTACAGAATGAGAGGTCGAACGTCTCAATCGGATAATTAGGTCCTGAAAAAATTAGGAAAAACCAGAAAATTAGGCGTTTTTTTCGAAAATTTATAGCTCCGTCATTTTTTGAGCTGGAGCGCTAAAATTTTGAGAGAAAGTAGGGATTATAATGTTCTTTATATGTGTCAAAGATGGGTGCTGTCGGATTATTACTTTTTGCGAAATCCCGATTGAAAGTTTGCAGTGCGCTTTTTTCCGATAATAATTTCAAAAAAAGTTTTGAAAAGTTGACATCGTGCACTACAAAACTTAGATTTCAGTTTTTCGATCAGATGCCTGGAAGCATGCTATAAACACTCGTAAAGTTCGTGAAAAATGGCCGAGCGCGCGTTTTTATTGCAATAAATTGTTGATAACTAACAAATGGACCGGAAACTCGAGTGAAAAACACATACCTATTCATCTGCTTATTATCTTTTATATCATCGCACAATCGGTTTGCTACTAATCTTTATTTCAAGCAAAAATGCTCTACAGCTTGGCCTATAAAGGAAATTAAAAAATTTAAATAAAAAAACATAAAACAGCAAACATTCCAAATAAAAGCAAACGAACATTATTAAACTGGCATGGCAATAAGAAAGTGTGAAACGATAAATCCGATCAAGTTTGTCATGGCTTGTACTTATTTCAAGTTACTTCGATAATTACCTATACATACCTCTGAGATTTGGTAAACTGTATAATATTTTAAACGAATGTTCGTACCAGTACTACATATTTACTCATAAAAAAAACAATTAATTCACTAGTTGCATAATTATAAATGATATTTTAATTTTTAATAATTAACTGATTAAGTTTAGTTTTATTGAGTAACCAATAAATTAATTTAAATTATTTACTTATACTATTTAAGTTATATGAGATTATTTGAAGTGCAATTAATTATGAAAATAATATCAAATAACTGTTTTCAATTTTATTCAACACCGCGTTTTGATACAGAAATTAATTATCTACAAAAACAATATACAATAATAATATAGCGTTCACTTTACTTTTGCACTTCATTTATCTCACATTTCATATATCAGCTCCGTTTTACGATAAATGAGGTAAATGATAAACTAGGTATATTGTTATATTTGTAAGGATGCTGATTCGACTTGACGAATACAAATTAAAATAGAACGAAACAGACCGATAGGCGTTGTATAGACGTCGGACAGGGACGTCGAATACTCAAATAGCAATGAGCGCCGCTAAGAAAGAACGCACATGTACAACGAGCATGGCGCAACTCGACCGGTTGGCTTGACAACAACGTTGTCATGACAACCACCCAACCGAACCGAACGAGCTTTCATTTGTTTGATGGTTTCACTGTGTATGTGTTTACGTCACAGTGGTTACATTCCATCTTACAATATGTACGGCCGTATTACGACCCTCATTTGTTACAAAAAAGTATCTATAAAATCTATAAATATAATAATGTACTAAACAGCCAATATCCAAAAAAAAAAAAAAATTCGAGCCAATTGGGCGACGGAATCATTCCAACTCCACAAATATTGGCATTTGATTTATAATTTTCGGCGTCGTTGTGTTCAAGTAGATATAATAAATTAAAAATAGTAATTGTATCAGACCCAAGTAATTCTGGCCGTTGGTGGCTTAAAAAAACTATCTTTCGGCGGCCCTGGAGTCTAAACTGACTTCGAAGACGTATAATGTTTCACATACCTATAGTACAAATTATTATTATTATTTAAAATTACATTAAGAACCCGTAAAACTCCCACGTTTAATCTTCCTTTCCCAAAAGCGTCCCAAATGGCTAACTTCCCTCTGTTTAATATGTGCAGTTCTGCCAATGAATTGAATATTGACATTTTTTGTGCTACATTAAAACAATTAATGATTCATTTACTGTGATTGTCGTCTCTCAATTTGGATTATTATTTTGATTTTGTTTTTGTTTATTTTGTACACTATTGGAACTTTCTGTTCCGTTGTGTCTATATTGTTTTTAAATAAATAAATAAATAAAATTTAAATATCAGCTGTTTACTTAATATTATTAAATAATAGCGGCCCGGTTCGACTTCGCTCGAATTTGTATATTGCCACCGTTTTTCGTCGACTTACGTTGCAAAATTGATATCCACGAAAAGCGCATATATTTAAATGGGTATAGTACAGTGCGCTCGGGTAAAGAAGACCGGGTGGGGAAAGGGCGAGAAGTCGCTGATGTGTACCATTGTGTCCCTTATTGCATAGAAGCGGTTCCAGGATCATTACCTTTTACTAATATAAAATGCATGTGCGCAATAAGGTCATAGTACATTCCATAGACCAATCTTCTTTTAAAACTCGTACATGTACGCTGTCAAAACTAAGCACTTCAAAATAAACTGTGAGTAAATTGTTAAAATTTTCAGTAGTGGCCGACATTCTTGTCTATAGCCAGCACCACTAATAATTAATCAAACTGCCTTTTTTTGAATAAAAAAAAAATATGTAGTGATAGGCCATGTTGAAAGTGTCGAGTTCAAACCGAGTTAGACAAATTGTCTTCATCAATATTTCGCTTAATACAGACTGAGTAGGTAAGGGCGGATATCTTTTGAGATAGCGATCCAGTTTTATAATATGGCCGATTATATATGTTCTGGAAGTTACACTGGGTACACAACAAACAGAATATTCTAATTATGTTATAATTTGAATAAGTAGAATTTCTGAATATTTAGATTATATCATTATAATTTATAAATCGGTTCATTAAATTTCATACGCGTCTTAAAGATTACCACTGAAAAAAATTCGCTCTTTTAAATATCGTTTTAAAAAAATACATTACGTTTCGAAAATAGAATAATAATGGACAAAAAATAGTTTAATAAAAAAAAAACACTAATGTTGGGTTGCAGAAAGGATTGTCAAAAAAACCGATTTGACAATGACCTTAGATTGTGAACCTACATATCTCTCCATATGAAAAGCATTGTAGAGTTTCAAATCGGTCCTACTCGAAAAATAATTGATCGATTGAAACGATATTTTTCTTAAAATGTGTATACATGTATTTAGCATCGTTTTTTGTACAGTTTCCACTTTGAAACAACTTTTTTTTACGCATTTTGATCAAAATTTAGCTTGTAAAGCGATATTTTTCTATGCAGAACAATCATTTGTGTTTGTGCGAGTACCATCTATTGTCCTGGATGACAGGGAGTTTGATTACGACATTACACTGCCCCTGATGTATGGAAACTGTAATGATATGATCACAATCTAAGGTCATTGTCAAATCAAATTTTTTGACAATCCTTTCTGCAACCCAGCATAAGAAATATATTTTCTGAAAACATATTTTTTTAAATCAATAAAAAATATCATAGCCGCAAAATTAAGTATCTTTTTTGAAGAAGATTATATTTTTTGTAAAAAGTTTTATTTCTCCCTTTTTACTGACTTTTTCTAAAAGTCCAGGTCGGTTTAATTATTTTTGAACTATTGAGCCGATTTAAATATGGGACAATTCCGTCATTTTCCTGAACACAACAAAGTGGAAAATTTTCAAATCCAGAAGTTAAGATTGATGTTTACAAAAAAACAGTAAAAAATTGGTTGTCTGTAAAGTCGGTTTACGGACGATAGTTTTACGTGATAACGTCATAAAGAAACATTGATGAACTCTCTGACGTCACGCGAGAAGAGAGAGAAATGCGTACAAGCCGACGCTTGGGCCGATCGTGCCTCTCTATCGCTTATACCGCGCTCTCGCTTGCACGCTCAGGCTCAGGCGGAACGTGACACTTTTTCGTGCGTGCAGCCGGTGTTTCATCAATTTATAAGACGTTATCACGTCAAAAAAATACTGAATTGAATTTAAAAAAAACATATTACACCGTTTTGTCATCTTCCTTAGCACAATGGCGTCGAAATAATTCAAATCGATTGACCCTTCGAGAATTTGAAATTAAATAAACATAAAAAAATGTAAATTAATTTCCTCCATTTTTTTATTCGCTTAAAAAAGTGCCGGTACTTTTACCTTAACACAGCCCTGCATTAGACCTTTAAAACAATCTGTTAGAATCCTTTCAACATAAATAATGAATTAACTGCGTTCGCATTTACATAAATTTAATAGTTTGAAGTGAACTTGTAAGTTGTAACAGCAGGCTGGTACGGCAGAAATGATAATAGATAACATTATAATAATAAATTCAGTCGTAGAGATGCTGTCATTGTCATTTTCAAACTTTGCAAAATAAAATAATGTACATTATAATAATTTACATAAAACACACCACCAACTATGTTAAATAAACATGGAACGGTGGAAGCGCCGGGTCGACTCACTTCTTCCACCATATATTCGATATAGTAGCTCTGTCGCACAACGATTACAAATCGACAGAAAACGTTTGCTTGAAGGGGATTTCTAGCGTATAAGCCAGTTTTTGAAACCTAATTTCGCTATTTTTTTCTACAAAAAGTAAATACTATTAAAATCTTTGATTAACGTCTGATTAGAACTCTTCAATAAATGGTCGATAATTTTATTTATTAAATACTATTAATATTAGTTTAGGAACTGACGGGCATAAAATTTATGTCGTCCCAACTTTCTGTCGCCTATAGTAGGTACATACGCTATTCAAGTAATTTAGAGCATTTTTTCTTATCTGATATGTAGGCGGAATTTGGACTCACTTTAAGAAAAGGGGGACAAAAAATGTCTAAGATGGTAAAAAATGGTTAAAATTTAAACAAATTTCTGTCACTTCGTTTTTGGATTCTGTTAGAGCCAAATGACCGGGAAATACCAGCGGTAGAAATTTTCGATCAATTGCACCCTGCCCAAGCCACTCCTAAGAAAATGGATTTATGTTCATAAATCCACTTTCTTATGTACCAGGCGGCAGAAAGTTGGGGCGACATGGTTATTTTGCTCGTCAGCCCCCTAACTATATAGTTTTGGAGGCATTAAGATAAAAGGTACAAAAAAGAAGCGATAATAAAAAGATGCCAAATCTCTCTTTATTCTATTTATCTTAATTTTCCCAGAAAAAAATCGCGAAATTGGTTATCAAAAATAGGCTTCTGCACTATAAATGCCTTTAAAAACATTCGCATGCGCATACGTCGTCAGTTTGCCAGCGGTTTCGGATTGTTGTTCGAACAGAGGTATCATGGGTCAGGTTTCCATTTTGTGTGAAGAACCGGATCTGATTACTTTGGTTGCAATTTTGTTTCATTTTTATTTGCAAACTAGCGGTCCCGCTCGGTTTCACACGGGTGCAAAAGAACGAAATTTCATGATGATCGGAGTTACCGTTCAAAAATTTTTGTCAGACGGACAAATTTTGAGTTATATTTTTCATTGATGCTCCACTCCTATTGATCGTAGCGTGATATTATATAGCCTATAGCCTTCCTCGATAAATGGAAAATTAATTCGAACCAGTAGTCCCTGAGATTAGCGCGTTTAACCAAACATACAAACAAACTCTTCAATTTTATATATTAGTATAGATAGAAGATAGGTAAAAAAAAAGACAAGAGACGGGCCTACCAACATTATAAAAAAAATTGGTTGTCTGTAAAGTCGGTTTACGGACGATAGTTTTACGTGATCACGTCATAAAGAAACATTGATGAACTCTCTGACGTCACGCGAGAAGAGAGAGAAATGCGTACAAGCCGACGCTTGGGCCGATCATGCCTCTCTATCGCTTATACCGCGCTCTCGCTTGCACACTCAGGCTCAGGCGGAACGTGACACTTTTTCGTGCGTGCAGCCGGTGTTTCATCAATTTATAAGACGTTATCACGTCAAAAAATAAAAACAGAAAAGAGTGATGAAAACTGAAAATTCGATCTAGGAATCTTTAAAACTGTTCAATTACACACTAAATTACGATTTTATTTATTTGAATTAATTACGCTAACGTCTGTATAATTCATTAAAAACAACTCTCACAGTATGTGAATTTTGTAATCCGTTACTATATATACAGACACTGGACAACCATACCATATTATTATATGTATCGTAAAATATATTATAAACAAACTCTTCAACTTTATATCTTAGGTAGATATGTAACTCAACGCTTGTTGCTAAATGCATTCCTTAGGTAAACTGTAATTAAGTGACGCATTTACACGTGTATGCAAATTACAGCATTTCATTAAATGCCACAGTTGCACGTGTACATGTAATAAATCGTCAGTAATTAGATTAGTAAATATAGAGGGCTGCGCATAAATATACATACATAGTGTGATTAATTTATACTCAGGGCCGGAAATAGGGTCTGGCAACCAGGACATGCGTCAGGGGCGCATGGGCGTAGATATGGGAAGGATAAAAGGGGGAAATTACCTCTCCCACCGAGATCATAAAAATAAAAAAATTCCAGCCATTCCAACTTCTAAAATGTTTTTTCAAAAATATGTTTTTTGGATTCGGGGGACCTCAAAACGGAAAGATATTGTACAATTTTTGAAAAGTGATTGACCTAAACTAGTACCATTCCCCACTTGTGGGTTGGAATGGTAAAATACAGTACAACGCCGATTATCCGAATTAATTGGGACCGGGGTCGATTCGGATAATCGGACATAGACTGGTAATAAAGAAAAACGAACTGTCACACATAGAATAAACTTTATTAAGTTTATTCGCTTATCATATAACCGTTTAAAACAGTGATCCGCACAATGAGAGAGGGAGGAGCTCACTAGAGTTCAACATTTCACGGAACCGCGCGACGCAAAACATGTACTGTCTTACCTCTAGCTTTCAACCATAACAGTTGAAATATATCTGGACTCCAGCGAGTTTCAACATCGATGTGTGCTGATACCATTGTAGCGTCTATACGGTAATTGTCACTCGCATTTTTGTATTCTTGCGTCCCCACAAAACTTGTTTTTATTAAAAAATTACTTGGTTTTAATAGTTTTAATAGTATTACGCTTAGGACCGATTCGGATAGTAATTGGCGATTCGGTTAATCGGCGTTCGGATAATCGGCGTTCTACTGTAATACGAATACCTGGCTAAAAAATTTAATTTAGAAATACTTTTTGAAAAGGAATTTGTAAATACGTTTGAGAATTAATATTTTGCTTGACACCTTCCTTTGTATTTTTTTTCGGTATTTTTACACGATTTTTAATAATATAATAATCAATCGAGTTTAAAGGATCAGTGAGCGTGATTAACTACAGACGAAAGAGACGCAGATATATTTTCGATACGCCTTGTGACCTTCGCTCACCGCACATTGAGTAGATAGACAATGATTCATACATAGTACTTAAATCATTAAATACTAG
The DNA here is from genome assembly GCA_963575645.1 of Xanthostigma xanthostigma. Lineage (NCBI taxonomy): Eukaryota > Metazoa > Arthropoda > Insecta > Raphidioptera > Raphidiidae > Xanthostigma > Xanthostigma xanthostigma. The sequence continues at coordinate 31,451,693 of OY754468.1, read as the reverse complement.
TGTGACCTGTGCGAATTATTTGCACTAAATAAGTATAATAATTATCACTTTACAAAATTATTTTTTAAATATGATTGCAGGTATTCAATTCGTTTCTAATTTTGCACACTGCTTATAACGTTCTTCTTTTTGTTGTATTACAATATGAAGGGCAGATGACAGATCGAAGAAATATTTTACTAAAATTGTCATATAGAGGCGCAAGTAGCAAACGCGTTGAGTTAAGCCGTCAGATGGCATCATGCAGCATTGCTGTGACGTTGTTCAGCGTTGCTCGCTGTTTCAAAATTAAAGCCGTTAGATGGCAGACGTTGTTCAGCGTTGCTGTATTTTAATTAATTTACAAAAAAAAAAACAATAATACATTTTTTAGTTGTCGATGTCAGTAGAGCAAGCAATTATCTGTAAAATGATATATAATTTATGTGGAGAAATTGTGAGGTTTTTTCTAAAAAGCGTATTAATATATATGATGATGATGTTTTTTGTTCACTAAAAAGAGCGCAAATTCAGTTCATTATTCTTCCGTGAACTAGTACGCTCTTATAGATCGCTGTTAGGTGCTTCAGGTTCGAAGAACGAAGAGAAAAAGTGAAATAAAATAATGAAATATGCATAGTAGCGGACAGAAATGTCAGTACAAAAATTAGAAATGTCCTAGCTTATTTTTGGAAGGATATTTAATTAATAAATAAGAATCGTACAAATTCTACAATATTAAATTTTTGTCGTTCGCCATCTACCCTGTGTGGCAGATAATTGAACTAACAAACTGATTTCTTGATTGACTGCGAACTAGTTCGCTCTGTTCAGTCATAGGAGCGCTCTTCCGAACTAGTTCGTTCGCGAACTACACAGCTCTACAAACGGCTGAAAGGATCGCTGCCAAATTTTGAGTGCAGCTCAAGGCCGATCTAAATAACACGCTATAACTTGTGAAACCTGGGAGTGGCATGGTATACGCCGGGGGTACCTATGTCTGATGATGATATCTTTTATGTGCTACTTTAAAGCGCAGTACAACAGCGCCTGAACGCAAGAAAGTGTGCCACATACAAAGTCTTGTGGTTTGCTAGTGGCTGTTAAACTTGAGCAGGGCCCGATCTAGGCGGGGGAGGGGGCAAACCAAGCAACTGCCCGGGGCGGCAAAATTGAGAGCGGCGCGGCGTCGGCGGCGAAAATTTGAAAGATGGTTAAACAAAAAAGAAAAAAAAACACATCGTACACAAAAGTTGTTAGAATATATTACTATTGACATCACTGAAATTTCACATCATATTTTAGTAGATTACGAATATGGAACAACGCATGGGTAAAAGGCGGCAAATATTATTTTGCCCGGAGCGGCGAAATAGTTGGATCGGGCCCTGAACTTGAGCGTTGATTGCGTAACTATTGTACTATTTCCCAACATTAATATAATTATTGGTCAATTATAGAATACATAATTCATTCTAAAATTATGAAGTACCTACCTAAGATTTTGATTGTTCTGCAGCATCTGCAGCGCTCATAGAGGAACGGCCCCTGCTTGCAACAGAAATAAATAAATCAATAAAAACATGTAGGTATGGAGTTGAAGTTCACAAAACTAATATGTTTTATGCGGATTAGGAAAATTGAGGTTATAACAAAAACAGATTATTGTTACAAGTTTTAACACAGTCATGGTTTATTGTTGAAGTGAAAAAATACATAAAACAGTAGGTAAAGTTGTAACTATATAACATGAATGTTAAAAGGGCGCTGCACACGAGGCTGTTTTTGCCGCTGGAATTGTCGCTACGAGAATGGAAATGACGTCACTGCGTGGTAATAAGTTGAATTTCAAAATTAGAATCGGAGCTGTTCTTCGTGCTTGGTTCCCTGCTTGTTTTGAGCAAGAACCAATCAGAGAATAGTATCTCGTCACGTGGGCAAACGCCATAAACAAACATAGCGTCATAACTTACAATGTGTGTTCTGTTCAAAGACAATAAACGTTCACTTTTGTTAACATTCGAACTGTCACTGCGCGCGCGCCAAACTCATCTATAAAGCCAGCTTCGAAACAAAATGCGTATTGTGTGAATTGAACACGTAGCCACTGCGAAATGCAGCGCCACAGCACACTTGAAACTTAACAGCCGAATCTTGCGGCAAAACTAGCCTCGTGTGCAGGACCTTTACGAAGAACACAAACCTGTTCAGACAAAAAAAAACATGATAATTATTCAATGCACCCAAACAGTATTCATGCACAAAAATTCACAAATAATTAAGTATATAGACTTTTGTCAATATTGCACATCGGATTGCCTAAATGTTTTACACGACGGGTAAAAAAAGGGTAAAAACTTGCATTCAAAATAATTCAAATACAGTCGACGCCTCTGCAAAAATTATGCAAATTCATTATATAAAGAGTGCTATATTTGAGGCGCAATTATTAATAGTATATTACATATCTAGGGAAGTAAAGTAAGAAATGTCTGAGATCACATATAATTGTTGGCCGAGGTGAAGCCGAGGTCAAAAAAGATGTGATCTTAGGCTTTGTTACTTTACTTCCCGTGGTGTGTATACTATTTTTTTGCTCGACGTAGGCAGGACGAGGCAACTTCGTTTAGCACAGCGGGACGAAAGTTGACGATTTCTGCCCGTCGAGCAAAAAACATTTTTTTACGCTTCAACGAACTCTTTAAAATTTCGCATATTTTGTTCCAACTGACGTATATTTTCGTGCTGCATAATCAAAATGCAATATAAAAACAGTACCCCATTAAAAAACGACTGTCAAAGCCCAAATACACACTAATTTTTAAACGACAAGGTAATGGCACACGCATATCTATACATGTAATGTATATGCGCGTGCTCTCAAATTACACATTCATTGCAAAACGATAGAGTCGACTATACTTCGAAAAATTATCTGTGCAAAAATCACAACAAAAAATAATAGTTATTCCATTTTACGATCGCTTTAAGTAAATAAATAATTCAGTAAACAAACTCCAAAAAAAAAGTTTCAAAAATCTATTTTTAACCGTCGATTAAAAAGTAAATAAAAAATTATTCTAAAATAATAATAGTATCACCTCATTTACCTTTAAGCAGTTTTTAATAATTTTTTAACAAAAAAAAAAATGAAAAAAAAAAATAAAAAAAATTAAAAATTCTGATCATAAATGAAACTGCTGAAAGGTTAAACCAATATTTGTTATATGATTAATAATATATAAAGTTATAAACAATGGGTTAAATTGCACTATCTAAAAATGACAATTTATATAATATTATAATGTAAGGGTATCGTGCTTTGGTCTATATTATTGTTGAACTATGGAAGTAAATACAAAACAACATCAACTGTCAAAAAATTTCTTTTCTTAATGGTTTGTGATAGACACATCCTAATCACAGGTATGGAATTTTCTACTGTAGATGTGGTTATTAGGTGCAGTGTTGTAGCTAGGGTCTGGCAACAGGGGCACAAAGTCCCGAAAGAACAAAAAACGATGCAGTTAGTAGTATCGAGTCAAGAATTTTAATACTGAGGGCATGAAATCAGAATTTTGCCCCGGGCGCCATTGGGACATTGACCAGGTATGAGAGTCTCTACCATATAATGTCACAATTACAGTTTGGTTCAATCGTTTCTCTATTCTGTGACCTTGAGGTAATGTCCTCGATTCGCGGTGTAATAGGCTGGTTACAGGACAACAAAATGTGTGGCAAACTCGAGAAATTAGCTTAGACTCAAAGTGCTAGCAAGTTCCCTGGCGTTTTTTGAATTAAAAAAAAAAATAATAAAAATTACTTTTAATCCAGTACATTTTTCCAAACGCGTTTAAGAAACGTCAAAACTTTGATTATTTAAGCGCTAACAATCCTAGGGCCGGCCCTGGCTAGTTTGAAAAATTATTAACCTCAAATTATGAAAATATAAACTTACAGTCAGTGAAATGGTGATGTACTTTTTCTTTATTCCATTCTTAAAAATGTCTTTCTTGGTGCACTAAACGTTCGTTTCATTAACCTACAAACATTTCACTGTTTTAATGTGCAAATGAACAAAACAAATTACGTCTCTCTTACGAGTTACACCACACTGTATTCGAGTTAATGAGTTGAAATTCGAAAAGTTCGTATCAGTGTTGCTAGCAGCCCCGGATCTAGGATTTTTTCGAACCGGGGCAAACTTTGATAATGGCGCCCCGTCTCTCCAGCGTTTGAGATAAATTACTTAAAAAACTCCACAAATATATTATAATGGTTGGCATTTTTCGTGAACGGGAAACCGTCAGAAAACAAGCAGATTGAGTAAATCGGAAAAAGGACAGATTGGGTGTGGTTTTCAACCATATTCTATCATGATTTTGGCGCCCCCTGAAACTGCCGCTCGGGGCGGGTGCCTCGGTTTGCCCCCCCTTAGATCCGGGGCTGGTTGCTAGTATATTTTCGTTTATGCGGATTAATTTCGTTTTCTTGTATTTATTTCCAGTGTTCAACCATTATTCTACCTTATACACTAATCATTGGCGTAAATAGCCTGTAGCTCACTTCTAGAATTACATAACAATTATTACAGAACTGCTCTAAAAATGTTTCCAAGTCGTTTGATATCAGTCAATGTGATTCAAGAAATGGAATCATCAAAATTACGCATTTTGAAAACAAAATCCTATCACGAATATAAATTTACTATAGATAGTAACGTTTTAATCGATGACAATTGATTTAAAAATTCACCTTGACAAAGACATTATCAATTTCTTAATTTGAAATTCAATAGAGAAAATCTTGTTGGTTTAAAGATAAAAAACTTGTCCATCACACTTTTAAGTTATCTCTAATAAACGTTTTTAGTCTTCATATTTCTCGTTCTTATTAGAGCTCTGAATATGGGAGAAAATCTTCCAAAAGTTTTCCTGCAGTTTTTTTTTTTTTTTTTTGATAAACAACAAGCCAAAAACATTAACTCTTCCGAATTTCAATTTAAGTTACATCTAGGATCATTTCCTTCTACAAAAAAATGTAATAATTTCACATCATATCAAAATCTACATCATTGGATAATATAATAAAATGGATACTACTAAAGAGAAATGCTTACATTTATAAGACAACTCAGTAATGCGTGATTAAGACGCCACTGCGACACTTTCAAAGTTTCTTATAGACACCGATGGCTTCAATTGTCGATCGGCTATGTTTACAAGCAATCGAAAATTCGTCTTTATTAAATCGTTTGAAAAAGAACTAAAACTTCTCCCAACAGAGGCATCAAGACGTAAAATTGGTAGTCCTGATTGCTAGCCAGCTGTTCTCTTTCAAGGTCATCAACAGCAGACATGAGACAGGTAACACAAATTCATATTTTCAATTTATTATTTTCGTAATAATAAATTGAAAATCCAATCTGTACTTTTATCAAATCTCAGAAATGCCATATAAACACCATTGCTATAATATATATATACTGGACTATACCCAAGTCCTGTCTGTTGTTCTTATTTTGATAGTTTTGTTGCATATATTCTGGTGGGATAGCGGTCTAAGGATTATTATATTAAATTGCTGTAAACATATTTTTGTCGGGTCTTTTTATTATAATTTTCTTTTACGATTTCGGAGTCAAAAAGGTACAAATAATCATTACTCGATCATTACACCACAAGGCACTAGAAAACTGGTGACTTGAGCTCTGACAGCGATCTAGTAATTATCTTACTCTATTTGAAGTTGTTTAATATCGCGTCTCCGAAATTGCGACAGCGTGGCTGAATGATACCACGGTGCCAGAATTCTAGAGCAAATTATAAATAACCGACATTCCTGTTTAAAAATGTTCTTTTATATACATGTTGACAAGAAATTCATTCATAATTATATATATATAAAAAAAAAAACAATTCACTATATCGTCTTTGTTCCATAAATCACTCAATATCCAAAATATGTACACAAATGAGCAGTTCTTTTGAAGTATTTTCACAGCGAAGAAGATTCATCTAATAACACGTTATATCACATGAATTTTGGAAAAAAAATTACGCTGAATAATAATACAATATTTTTATTTGTAGATCGATTTATCCTTCTTTGGATAAAAAAGAGCACAAACACAAGTTAAATCACACTACTAATGATGATGACTTAGGTCGAAAGCGCTTATAATATAATAAAAATTTTTTTTTACAATTTTGGAATGGTTTTTCTTTACATTTAAAATTTTACCTTTTACAATTAACATGCTTCCAAATTTCTATAAGTACAACTCTAAATTGAAATCACACTACATTATAGACGCTCGACAACTGAGGTCATGAGTGTCTAATATGTACAACTATAGACTTCAACAAAGTGGATTCTCCAAGTACTTATGACATTTTTCAAATGGATGTAGAGAACCCTCAAATATTCTTTCCTAGTCAGGGTCATTTGGGTCTAGTAATTGATATTTTCAAGTTATTAATTTTTGAAGTGAAACTTTTTAGGCACGTTAGGGGGGTGTAAATTGGCCTGGATCAGACAAAATGTGAAACGCTTCCCCTTCTCCGATTTTAAGCGACAGTTGAAAGAAAAGAGTTGGAGAATCGTTTCTACTCTGTCTGTCAAAGCCTTATGCGCACTCTACACGCATGCGCAGTGCGTATGTAGCCATGGTAATAAATTCCTAATCATGAAATAATAAAATCGTCAAGAAATGGTAGAACCTAAGAAGTTCCACTTCTAGCGCGGGAGAGTTTCACGCATACTTCTTTATAATAAATTGAAAATCGAAATTAAACTTTCATCAGTTCTCGGAACAGAAGCTGGAAAAAGACGACTTGTAATAAAAGAGCCATCTAAAGAAGAAGAAATCGATCAGATTTGACGTTATTTGAATTTTCCACAAATTAATAAATTACACAGAATTGGTATAAACCTACCAATTTAAATATGAATCTGTTAGCTTTCAAGCAAATACAAAATAATTTGTAGCTACTTTAATATTGCTTTAATAATTTCATTATTTAGGTATTATTTTCCTAATTGCATGTCAATTCCTTTTTTTTTCTAATATTCAGTTTTACGTATTTCAGTTCCACTGTTTAACAATTTTTTGTAGGCCAATTTTTATTCTAATATTTATTTATTATCACTGACGATTTGACTCAACTAAAACATTAGGTATGTTCCTACAGAAATTCAAAACCGGCCGCAAACGCCAGGAGTCTGCGCAGTGCAATTTTTATTCTTTCAACAGTCTTCTCACCAAATCTCTCATTATTAGTTAGTTGTTCGAACAGATTAGTAAAGCCTTTGCTGACAACTAGAAACATTTCTGCATGGTACGCGAATTTTCAATCAGAGGCATGCGCATTGGGTAATTGCATATATGGTTAACTGTTGCACCATAACTGTAGAAGTTCGAGAAAAAAGTTATTGAGTTCACCTGTTATTATTTTTGCGTCAGCCATTTCAACAAACAAGCTTGAGACTAGTTTCTAATTTAGCGCATGCGTAACGAAAAAAGTCGGAAACTTGTCAAGGACAAACACGTATTTGTCTGTAGGAACAAACCTACCATGTCTCAATAATTTAAGAACGTAATAATATCATAATTAGCTCAGCTGTTAAAATTTCCAATAAAAAAAAAAGTATTTATTTCACAAATATCAGGCATTCAAAAACTGGCTAGAGGTAAACATACAAGATACGGTATCAATAGCTAGGATAAGTACCAGGCCAATTTTTAAAACGTGGAATTCTAAGAGCTGAGATTTTATTTTGCCATATTTTATACTCCCACTTGTAGAAAGATCGTAATTGGTTAGCACTAACAAGTTTGAAGCACAAAATAAGACACGATTATATTTATTTTCGATTCAAAAGAATTTAAATAACTCTTCTCGATAATTTCGTTAGTTTCTTTAAATATATTTCTATCTATATAATAACAATGACTATGAGAGAATTATTTTCGTAAATATTCTTTCGTTTTAAATTTATATAAGTAAAAATTAAACAAATAATTAGAAATAAAAATAAAAGCATTCTGTCGAATATCTATGGTTTGAAATAAAAAAATAAACGTAAAAATCAAAATACAAAAGAAAATTGCTCGCACTTCTTTTATAATATTTGTACAAAGGCAAATATTCAAGAAATGATCAAGCGTTTATCCACACGAAAAAAAGTTTGCACTCGTCCAAAGACAGAGTGAAAAAAGTTATTCCTTCAAGAGCAATTTATCTAACCTTTACGAAAGCCAAGTTCATTTTATTCCAAAAAAAAAGAATAAAATTAAAAATTAAACACTTATTTTCGATAGGGTTCAATCTTCACGAAACATGTTTAAAACGGGAGTGGATACACTTCCGTTGTTGTTGAGTGTCAGTTAACTTTGCGCAGGCTCCAACAAATGGCCGTTATGGTGACGCTGTTGGGGTTCTTGATGATGGTGGTGATGATGATCTCCGTTAGTTGTTGGGGGCATAGCGCCACCGCCTGTGCGTAATAGCCATGGTCGCCTGTCGAGACGCTGAATGTCGCTGTACGATCGCTCTAGAATAATGCCGACAGATTAGTAGAATATGTCATTTCCTGGCGTTAAACTATTGGGGTCAACTATGAACACCAGCGAAACAGACACTTGTTTGACGCGACATCGTTAAATTTAAAACAAACTTAATGAAATGACATTCTTTCTAGGTGTCTAGTTTTTTTCTGAAGATTGCAGTATAACTCTCGAAATGTACATACAATAATAAAATTGCTAAGGAATAAGGAGTGGCTAAATTACTGTTTTTTTCCAACCACATTGCTTTTAATTGTCTAGTCTAGACATTGGAGGAATTACAAGGCTAGAAAAACACTATTTAATGCTGAGTTGCAGAAAGAATTGTCAAAAAATCTGATTTGACAATGACCTTAGATATAACAAACATATTTCACCATATGAAGAACATAGTAGTAGAGTTTTAAATCGATTCTGCTCAAAAAATAATTGATCGATTGAATCAATATTTTTCTTAAACTTTGTACCTATACATGCATTTAGTATCATTTTTTGTACAGTTTTCACTTCGAAACAACGTTTTTCTACGCATTTTAATCAAAATTTAGCTTGAAAAGCTGTCTTTTTCTACATAGAACAACCATTTGTTTTTGTGTGAGGACAATCAAATGTTCTAGATGACAGGGAGTTTGAATCATAGAGATATTAGACTAGAGTACGCGAGTGAGCCGTGAAAGTGTCTGCAATTCAGAGAGAGAAAAGTTCCTTATCTCTATGGTAACTAATGATACAAAACAATGCTGATTTGAGTAAACATATATCTGGTTTTCTGGACCCGCTGCAGCGTTCTCTCTCTCAACTGAGGACACTTTCACTTATGGCAAGCATACGAACTAGCGAGCTCTAGTTACTTATATCCCCCTATGGTTTGAATACATTAGACTGCTCCTGATGTGTGGAAACTGTAATTATAAGATCTCAAGCTAAGGTCATTGTCAAATCAATTTTTTTGACAATTGGGCTTTTGAATGAAATTTTTTTTTGTCATAAATGGAAAGATCGTATATAAGTTTTATAACAAAACTATTTTTCTTTTTTTTATTTTCGTTATAATTCAAAAGTTATATCAAATTAAAAATAAATTTTTGTACCCAATTCCGAGACGCGCCGACATTTCCCGAACATAATGTGACGTCATAATGTTTTAGTCAATACACAATATGTAGAAGCCATTGATAGTATACTGCGTATATATGTCGCCGGGATATTGTCAAACCCGTGATATTATAATTTCACTTAGTGAAATTATAATATCACGACTCTTTGTCAATCGTGATATTGTAATTTCACTAGTGAAATTACAATATCACGATTTGACAATATCCCGGCGACATATACATTTTACCATTATGACGTCACAACTGTCAAAAACAATTTTAGTGCGTTTGCAGTCACGTGATTTTTTTAATATTTTATCAATTTTAAATTGCTTATAACTAATTTAAAAAAAGTTTTTTGAAAGTTTTTCGCATCGATTATCAATATTATTTATAATAAAGTTTTAAAATACAATAAAAAAATCGATAATTATTTTTTTTCAAAAGCCTAATTCTCTCTGCAACACTGCATAAGAGTCTTAAATCTCAAGCTTAGTCAAGTACTGGGATTTTTTAATTCAATATATATTATTACTTTCTATTTTTAATTATTATTATAAGTTTTAAATTTATTTAGTGTCGGCGATAGACCCCATCTAATCTAGGGCGATTTCAAATAACTTCTATATTAAAGAGATAAATAAATACGTCATGGACTGCCATTTTTATATCTTTGCGTAAATTATCACAAGGTGACTGTTCACCAGCTGTTCAGTATGATCCCTTATTCACCCGCATAGCTCTATCTTACGAGCATTTGAATGTGTGTGTGCAGACAAAGCACACTAAATCACGTTTCGATGGCCCCGATCAGAACATTTTAAGGGTGGTATTTAGGGATTGAAACAAGTTTTGGGATCTGAAAATACCGAAAAAAATCTAAGATTCTTTTCCAAATTGAATCCATTAGAAAAGATTAAAATGTGCTGCTATAATTTGCAAAAAATCGGCCAGACAGGCCCGGGGCCCGGAATTTTATGGAAACAATAGTTTGGGAATACAGATTTACTTATTGAAGGGTGTATTCTCGGTGCAGTTGTTGGATTGATAATAATATTGAAGTTAAGAAAAAAAAAACAATTTAAGGGATGTATTAAGGGGTTTTTGTTATTTTGTTTAATAATAAGTTCAAATAATACAGCCACAATACACTATAGGTTTGTTCCAAGCAGCCAAAGAACGCTAACAGAACAGTCAGTCTTGCTACTGCGCAAGACTATCATGCGCAGTAGCTCGAAAATCGATACAAACAATTTTGTTTCAGCTAATGCGTAAGACGGTGGCGGTTCTCGTTCTCTGGCTGCTTGTAACAAACCTTATATTGTCGGTGCGATCCAAGATTTTTTTGTATTTTCTTTACAAAAAAAACATTTTTACAAAGAGCTGCCGTCTATTAGCCACTACTCTGTTGAGTTCTAGACTTCTAGCTATAGACAACAAAAAACGACATACCTCTGTATCTAATGATCTGCTGTGGCGGCTGCATCTCTGGAGGCGGTACGCGTCGAGTGTGGTGTAGTGGTAGGGGAGGTGCCGGTGCTGACGCTCTCTGTGATCTGAACGAGCCTCCGGTTGGACCGTTGCGCGAGAACGGCGATTCTCCATAGCGCAGTTCGTTAGCTACAAAGTGTTGTGTTATCAAAATCTATTCTAGTCTCATTTTTGTACTAATAAACTTAACTGTTAAGGAGGTTGATCCGTTACAGTCCCAATCAAAAGTAAGTCGAATTCTAAATGGGAACTTTTCCATAATAAATTTTTACAAAAGGTTATAAGTCAATGATACCAATAAATTATTGTCATAAAGGCATAAATAAATAATTTCTTTTACTATTAATTAATTATTTCTAACTTTTGAATTTTTTGTACAAAGTTAGGTTAAAAAAATAAATTTATGTAAATATCTGTATTTTACATATTTTTTGCAGTAAATAATTAAAAAAAGAAATTAGAAGTAATAAAAATTAAAATTAAATCATTAAAAAGTTGAAAATTCAGTTAAAATTGTTAAAACTGTCAAGAATAAAAGTCCATAATCGAAAAGTGCTAAGGTTTAATGATTTTTGACGTGATAACGTCTTATAAATTGATGAAACACCGACTGCACGCACGAAAAAGAGTAACGTTCCGCAAGCGAGAGCGCGATATAAGCGATAGTCTCTCTCTTCTCGCGTGACGTCAGAGAGTAGTGTGCGTTCAACATTTTTTTCGGCTGTTCCAGCGAAAGCTACATCTGACAGATGACCAGATAAATTATACGGTTTGTTAACAAATATATAATATATATACATTCTTTTAAATGTCTTTTATAATTGCTTAAAAATATGTATTTTGCTTTGGTTGATCAAATTATTAGTCGGTAAAAATATAGTTTGACAGCTACTAAAATTTAGGTTATGTATTTATTAAATATGATATTCGAGCGGAATACGTTATCACGTAAAACTATCGTCCGTAAACCGACTTTACAGACAACCAATTTTTTTTTATTGTTTAAAAGTCTCCTAATTAAATTGGAAAAAATATTAAAATATGCGTAAGACATCGATGCTTTACATAGTTAGTTTTCGGAACTGCTGACATTATTTGGTTATTTGCAAAAAATTAAAATGAACAGTTTGCATGCTAGATTGACATATTTTCCATAAGACTACATGTAAAAGTTTTTTTTAAATTTTTAACTTTATAAATCTCCTAATGATTTTGGATTTTTTACAGAAAATTTTGTCATAAAAAAATCTTTTAAAAAAACTTTATTTCAGATTTTTTTCATTATCTTCGTAAAACGGCTCAACCTCCTTAAGCATCTATAATCCAACTAACTCAGTTTTGTATTTTATTAGCTTATAGATTGCCATTTATAAGTAGTGTTTCAAGTTTCATTACGCTAAAAACAAATTCATAAATGTACTGTCGAGTTAACACATTAACTATGGTAAATACACTGAATACGCGGTTTGGATATTTAATAGTTAATGAGTTCGGATAATCGGCCGTCTACTGTAGTTGAAGTATAGCTCTATAATGACGAGAGTCTATAATCTATCTATCTTCAATCTATATCTTCCTGTTTAGTTGATTAAAAAAAACATGGTGCAGGTGACGGGTATATCGACACGTTTCTTCCACCAGAAGTGTTTGTCAATAATGAAAATTCAGGATTGGCTGAAGTAATATTTGGAACTGACCTGCTTGAGGAGTCATCAGGAACACATTCTGGTTGAGTCGATAGGTCTGGGCGCTGCTTCCCTGATGTCCCTGATAGGTCGACGGAACAGAAGGAGGTGAATCGCCGCCCGTACTGCTGTTGCAGGCTGCTATGTCTATATCAGTCAGCACTGCAACGTCAATAAATAAAAAAATAAATCTTCCATATAATATATAAAAAATCTCGTGTCACGATGTTCGTCTGCGCTAATCTCCGAAACCACTGAACCGATTTTAATCATTTTTTTTAATGTGTCTTGCTTGGTCCAACTTACACTATAGGATAGTTTTTATAATATTTTGTGTAAAATTTGTCACAAAAAAAACTGTTTTTAGTAACATGTAACGACATCTGATATAATTTGCTCAAAACTATTAGTCCAAAAGTAAACAAAAAAAAAAACTGTTTTAGCATCAAGTAGCGACATCTGATAGAATTTGATCAAAGCTATTAGTTCAGAAGCTAATCGGGAAGAGTTTATTCAGACGCCGAACCGCAAACGAAATACATTTTGCAGAATTATATCTATCGCACCCGGGTGAAGCGGGACGGATCGCTCTAAAAAATAAATTTCAGATAATTTAGTACCTTAATACCAAAGTACAACGGGCATATTTATTATATTACGTTAGCAAATTAAAGTGTCCTCCCCTTGGTCAGCTGCCCTGAGAATTCGGCAAAAAAACAGATCGCGACGTTTTTGTGCACAGTTCAATGAAATGGTTATTTATGTCGTTCGTAAATGAAGGTACTATACGAGCGGTGACATTACGTTAAAACGAGCGACCAGCGAGTTTTAAGAGTCACCCGAGTCACAATATCATTACGAACTACATTTTTGTATATACGTCTTACAAAATAGTCGACTGTCACTTCATAATAAGTATATATATTATATAATATAGATTACTCACACGAAAGTCTATTCGAGTTGGTAGTTGAGTTCCAGTCGTCGTCATCAGGTGGCATCCAGCGTTTATCGCGACGTCTCACAGCCAGAGCCTCTTCCAGATCCGGCACGGAGTCGCAATGGCCTGAGTAAAGCATTGCACCGCCAGCTGAAACACAAAATCACGGTACTTGTGATTTTCAAGCGATTTTAAATAACAAATCAATTTTTTTACGTCCACGTTCCGTAAGGCAACGGAAGTATAGTGATCGGGTTGACAAGTCGTGATTTGATCAATCTATAAAAACAATTAATGAAAAGTCAAAAAGGTTGCAAGTTTGACAAAAAAAAGTTTCCTAAAAAAGGACTCCAGGGTCAGTCTCACTATTTTTTTGATTTATCAAGCCCCGCGTGTTAATAATTTTTATTAAATATTTATTTTTAGCGACTATATACCTTTAAAACAATGGAAGAAAATTTCAGATCACTATTTCGTATTAAGTAAATTTCAAAATATCGCGTCAACGGGGGGGGGGGGATCGCCCTTTAGACAAGTTCTAAAATATACACTTGTACAGAGAATGAAAGTTTTATAAAAGCAATTGTGATTTGACATATACGCGAAGTTTGTCGAAGCAATGGAGATAGGCACATGAGAAACGTAATATAGATGGCAGCAGATATATAGCTACCTAAGTTAAGATTGTTTTTTATAGGAAAACTCGCTTTCTCCCTTCTGATAGCATGCAACCACTTCTATTTCGGGTCCAAATTCTTTGGAAATACAAAACCTTTATAATTTGAACATTGATAAACACAACAAATCGGATTTGTCAAAAATTTATTATTTTAAATAAACTTATTTTGTACAGAGTACTATGGATGGTTCACAAATCATGGTGGTTATATAGCTGGCGCCTCTAGTGGTCAAGTTTGGCAGTGCCAATCCCAATTGTAACCGCGGGATATTGTGCATTATTATGGACGAATGACGTAAGGTCATCTTTGGAGGACAAAATATATAATCACGTTACTATAATCACGGTTGCCAGCACAATTCATTTTTGAAAACTCTACATATTCTATAGTCAATGATCAAACAATATAGTTTAATCGTCAACAGATAGCCAATGCTACGCCATCTATTGATATCTATAAAAAGTGTCCTCATTTCGGTTGCTTTGGTTAATATTCTTCCTATGTAATACGACAATCAACGGTAATAATGTATCTATTGTTAAAATTTCTGTCACCAGATGTCATATCGATTTATGTCAAATCTCAATGGAAGAGCTGTTTATGTTCAAATAAAATACAGTGTAACCTCTTTATAACGTCCTTCGTTATAACGAAAAACTCCCTATAACGTAGAAAATTTTACAGTTTGGTTGGTTTACCTTAAAACCCATACATTAATACCCTCTTTATAGCGTAACAACCATTCTCTATTACGATGAAATATGTTCATATTTAGGCGTATTTAACAGTGTAATTGTTTTTATACAACAAAATGAAGATGAAGAAGATGATAAAGAGGATGATTTTTAACCATCATCAACTATTCAACAAGCACTTGATGCCGCTAAACTTATCGAAACATTCCTATTGTTTAATGAAGGTAATTCCACCACATCCCAAGAGTCAAGACATGCATAATACTTAATAAAATACAAAACAAATATTGACATAGCAAAAACGCCAAGCAAAGTTAACAGACTACATGGAATAAATTAATTAGGTGAAATTTGGTTATATTTCTTTCTTCCCTCCATATAACGAAAACTCTTTATAACGAAAAAAAATGCTCGGTCCCTTGAGATTCGTTATAAAGAGGTTACACTGTATGTAAATGCAGATGATGCTTTTGCTATGTGCTAAGATGGTCCTGATGTCTTTTACACGATAAGATATTCACGATTCTTTCCAAATGTCCACATAGAAGTATATTGCTCGATGAAAAAAATAACTTTAATGCAATTAATCGACATAATTCCAGATATTTATGTCGCGGTGCAATACTTACAACATTGTTTTTTCAAATAGTTGACATACGCTTGTACATATTTGAAATGATCCTCACCGGTCTTTCTCCTGGCGAGTAACCATTCGTCTAGCGCTCCGCTTCCGACCGAGTCGCGGCCATTATCAACGCCGGCGCCACACATCACTCCCAGAGCCGACGACGCACTGTTTCTTGCGTTGTGCATGAGAGCGCGTCTGCGTTCCTTGCTGCTCAACGAACATTCCTCGAGCAGTTCGAACCAGTCTTCGAGGACGCCGCCGCCGGCCGAAGCGGTCGTCGTCGCTGTCGAGACGGACGGTGCGGCTCGCAACAGTATTCGACCGCCGCCGCTTGCGGCGCCCAAATCGAGCGACACTGTGCTGTATGTCTTCTTGTTGTGCCATTCAACGCGTTCAACATCGACCAGTTTGATCTAAAAAAAACAAAGCAAAATAATATAATACATATACTATCACTAGCGGTCCCGCCCGGTTTCACCCGGGTGCAAAAGAACGAATGGCGAAGAAAGAGATATGAGTAGGCACATTCATATTAGTTTACCGAGATGAATGTTGTGTCCAAACTTTATAATGATCGGAGTTACCGTTCAAAAGTTTTTGTCGTTAAAAAGCAGTATTTATATACTTTTTTTAAGTAATAAAATTTCTTTTAAGACATAGGTATAATAAATATTTAATTTTAATTAGTCGTAATAAAATTTTAAAAAATTGAAATTTAAAAAATAAAAAAAATAAAAATATATATTCGCCGACGTGGGGCTTGAACCCAAGACCCTGGCATGACGAATCTTGCACTCTACCGACTGAGCTATTCGACCTGTAACCGTCGTGCGCTAATACTGCAATATATAGTTAAGGCATTTCACCTAATAATATTTGTCGAACGGACTAATTTTGAGGTACATCTTGCAACATTTTTCATTGATGTTCCGCTCCAATTGGTCATAGCGTAATATTATATAGGCTATAGCCTTCCTCGATAAATGGGCTATCCAACAAAAAAATTTTTTTTCAATTCGAACCAGTAGTTTCTGTGATTAGCGCGTTCAAACAAACAAACAAACTCTTCAGCTTTATATATTAAGTATAGAGTATAGATAATTACGTCTAGCGAATACTAGAGGCTAAGACACAACAGCTGGACTCCAAACATGTAATTTTTAAAATGACATAAAACAGTAATAATAAGTGAAAACATTTTTTAATTAAAATATAGTGAAACGAAGAAAATAACAAACAAACAGGACTTCTTAATTTTTTAAAAGTGCAGTTTGGTTCCTAACCTTGAATATAAAATGTCCCATATCCGAGATGCGATCATTTCCAGAAGCGCGCTTGAAACAATGCAGATAGTCTCTGGTCAGGATGAAGTAGCGTTCCTTCCATCGTGAGAAGAGTCTGTCGCGCTGTTGCCAGAGCAGCCCGCGCTTAATGGCGTGCAGACCCGTATCGAGACCGCCTATTCCTCCGGCACTGCTACTGCTTCCAGAGCCAGGGAGCTGGAAAGAATAAATACATTTTCATTAATTGTTCATCCTATTTATCCTATCGTCAACTTCATTATTGTGAAAAAAAAATATAAGACATAGGTACAAGTTATGAAAATAAAACAGGTTCAACTGATTAAAACCGAACCGTGTCGATATATCAATTAACAATTAATGTACATACCGCTACACTGCTGCGGTATGTACATGTATTATAGCTTTGCGCGTCAGAGCTGAGTTTCGTTCAAGCAATAAGTTATATCTAAGTTAATTTCACACGAAATCCGTTCAAATTGTAGCTTTTTGAAAAGGGGAGAGATTATGTTCTATAAAACTGAGCCATTTTTAGATCGAATCGAGATCATAATTACTCCTAAAATTGTAATTGAAAATCTTGAAGAGCAGTTTTCGGTTGGTCTGTACGTACGTGCGTCTGAGTTCTATACAAATCGCAATTTTGAACGGATCGCCTTCATGGTTTATTGGTAACAAACGGCCATTTTGAAGTTGGGAATACAGAAGGAAGAGGTGGCGAATTTCGACTAAATCGCTTTGTCATCTTTCAAACAAAACAATGCATGCCTTAAGGACAGGTGAATTGGGCTATTTGTAACTGTTATTTGAAAAGATTAACTGTTTAAAAAATAATAGGCCGTTAATAATCATTTGTAATACAAATATTATAAGTTTACTTAAAATCCTGAAGAAGCGGAAAAAGGAATTTTAACAGTAAAATAATATAAGTACCTACATATTTAAAAAATTAATAAATAACAAGATATAAGGCACCGTAAAATATTAATGATGGGCAAATAAGCCACAAACAAAAAACACTATTTCTTGGCAGCATTCTATAAAATATATACCTTCGTTGTAATCAACCGTAAACAACTAACAGCATTGGTAATTGCTATTTTCCGATGACATGTTAAATAGTTGTAACTGTTATTTGGTTCCATCGGTTTGATGATTTTTATAACTCTTGAAATGCTGGGAGCATTTTTATTTTTGTGGACACAGGAAGGACATTTTGGTATTTTTTATATTAAATACATCATAAAATGTTTTTGTATCCTTTGTATCAAATTTAGTGTTCTATCGCAGTTCAAAATACATACGCTGTGATATTATATAGGTATTATATATAAAATATATTTAGTACACTCACGCATGGGCGCCGTGGCGCACCAGAACTTAGAACGAAAAAGCGAAAAAATGAAAAATTCAGAAGGAAAAGAAATATTTGAAAAATTCGTGCCCTTGAGAAAAACGTGTGTCGCGACATACACGACCGAAGTGACACTTTTCATTTATGAATATTATAAATATCAGTTACGTCTTATTACTATATTTTTATTATTTAAATAAAAACATAATAAGTTTACCGCTATTATAAAATATTTAAAAAAACAAAACAAAAAGACAACGTAAAGACAAAATATTATAGGCTCAACGCGTTATTAGCACGACGTTCTAACCAACTGAGCTAAACAATCAGTTAAACGACTATTCATAGCCTGCATAATATAATATACCTCTTATAGAAAGTACGTCACTCATTTGTGACATTTCGCGAGCGTTTTGCTCCCCCTCGAAATCAATCTCACCGGCGCCCATGTATCTACCCGTCGGTGTAGGTGTTAATGATAAAAATAGAAAGTATATACGATATTATAGTTGAATACTTTTTTAACAACCGACAAGCTTTATTAATGCCAAAGGGCCAACATTTTTGTATGTCAAACAGAAAGCCATATGTTTATCGATTTTTACATAACTCGTAACACGGCGTGTTCACACTTTATGCATGCCACGAGTCTATGTTGAGCCAAGGTATGTAAATAATTATTGGCATTAAGAAACCCGATACAAATCCTAGATCCGTCACCAGTGTATTTGCCATAAGGAAGCGTTCACGAATTACTGAGACGTTTAGGGGGGGAAGGGGGTCGACCCGAACCTCACCCAATCTCGCGTGGAGGAGAAGGGGGTTTCGGCAAATATGACGTATTTTTTTCCGCAAGAAACAGTGTTAAATTGCGAGAAAACTGGGTTATAAGTAAAATTAAGTTAAAATCTTTGATTAACGTCTGAATAGAAATCTTCAAATAAATAAAATTGTCGGAAATAAGTAGCTAATACTAATTAATTTTTATATTTTTTAGATATTTCTGAAGAAGATCCAAATCCGGATCGTAACGTCATTATTTGTTATATTGATTTATATTTTTATATTATTTTTTGTCAATATATAGTCTGAAAAAAATTGGCCGATAATTTTATTTATTTAAAATTAAGTTAAATAGAAAAAAATAAGCAAATGTTTTTTTCTTAATAAATCAAACGCAATCAAGCACGGATTTAACATATTATTATTAAAAATACTCATTTTAAAAACTCTCACGTAAGATTAGGGGAGGGGGGAGCGGGTCAAGCAAAATCTCACGGCCAAAGGGGGGGTGGTCCAAAAAATCGCCAAATTTGCCTCACGTAATTTGTGAACGCCCCCTAAGGCATATAAATTAATGGCCTCGGTCGGATAGCGGGACTCAGGAATCGGGTCAAAATTTTCATCGTTTCATATCCTCCAGAACAATTAATCTTGGCGGCGCCCATGCAGACGGACGAACAGAGTTGCCACAACAAAAAGAATAACCTTATCATAATCCGATCTTTCCCTATATTTTAAAATAAAAAAAAAAACCCACAAGAAATCGAAATTACAGACAGAGTTCTAGAAACGTTCTAGGACTTGACTAACACAAACCCACCTATTTATTTACATTTTACACCCTCCGATATTTAGCCCTACCCCAAACAGTAAACAATCAGTAGGTGTTACATTAAAAAACATCAAATTGAACTCGTATCGAATTGACAAATATAGGAAGGCGTTAATTAATATTAAAAGTATGTACGCAAATAATGTAATCATTGATATTTTATGACTCATTTGCCTTGAATTAAAAAGGTCGCGCAAATATACAAACGTTAATAATAGGCATCATACATTATGTATTAATGTTTAAACTAGCTATACTACGATTTTTAAGTAGTAGACAGTGAGTCATCACTATAGTATGGTTTGTTTAATGGAGCGGCGAAGCAATGAAACAATGTAAAGCGTATATCCGTGTCATGCATAAAAAATGTGCCGCCTATATTGTGAAGTAAAAGTGTATGAATCACTGTACATAATTTACGAACTAAACACAGGTATTCTGCCGTCCTAACCTAAAAAGCAGTATCCCCAAATTGTTACTATTGAGAAAATGCGAGAAAACAGTGGCAGTTCCTCTATGAGCGCTTCAGAGTTGCAGAACAACCAAAATCTTAGGCACTTCATAGTTTTAGATTGAAATTAGTGGCGTAACTATACCACCTGAGGCCCGTGGCAAATTAATCGGACGGGGCCCTGCCTTAATATAAAAACGCTTCACGTTGTAGTATTCTTTATAAATGTTAGATTCCTGCTGTCCAAACGGCCTGTCGGGCCGGGGGTCCTCTCAAACCTGGGACCCGTAGCATTTTGCCCGTTTTGCCACCCTATTGTTAAGCCACTGAATTGAATGATATTTTCCATATTTAACCAACATTTAATGTTAGGAAATAGTATAATAGTCACACAATCAACGATAAAGTTTAACACCCACTGGTAGAACACTAAACTCGTATGTGTTCTGTGAGCCAGATTTTCTTGCGTTGAGGCGCTGTTCTGCACTCTAAAGCAGCTCATGAAACGCCATCATTAGGTATCCCCGATGTATACCGTGCAATTCCCGACACACAAGTTATAGCGTGTTATTTAGATCGGCTTTGAGTTGTATTTACAGTCAGCACATTAGTACAAACAAGTGCATCTATCACTGTCATATGCTAGAAGTGTTCATTGAATCTATCTCATTCAGTCAACACCTTTAACGACTTTGAATTGGCTGTACGTATGAAGTATATATACACATGCATATGATACACGACACACGGCTTATGGCAGTAGTGACTAGTGTTACAGTGTATATTGTAGTTTGTTGTCAACAGTGCTAGTAGGTACCTCCGGTTGATTCGGCAGAACACCCAATTAAAATGTTCACGAGCCGCGCCACTGCGAGAAATTCAATAACTATACAAAATGTAAAAAAATGGATATGCAGCTTTTTACGTTCGGACGACTGTATTATGATACACATATCAGAAAGATATTAGCACTATTAGATACATTAGTTCACTTTTTGTTGAACAGGTGTACATATCTTTTAGGTATCCGTAAAACTACAGTGTGATGACGATTGTTGACCTGGACAAACCAACCGGTCAAGATATGATAACCCACAATATTATGGTTACAATTAGTGATGTGCCGGATCGTTAAAAAATGCATATCCGCGGATACTGATCTGAATACGGTTTTTTGGTTTCAAGATCCGCGGATACGGATACGGATCTTAACTTTCTTAGAGTACGTGGCGGTAAATATTGCACATCGACCTTTGGAAAGAGACTATCTGTTATGGGAAAAAGTTATTGACCTCTTTAAGAGTTAACTCACATAACAGATTGTCTCTTTCGTTCTTTCCAAAGATCGATGTGCAATATCTCATTAAAAAGATAGTTGATTTACTACCTTTGAGTTATGTACTATTAGTATGGTACTCACTACGATAAATGTTTGCAATATAAAGGTGCCAAATACGATTTAAAAAAATAAAAAATAATCTGAATGGAATTTAACAGGTTTTCGTTATTACCTAATCACCTATATAAGATAAAATTTCATCTAGGAATTGAAAATTAATAAGGTAAAAGATCCGTAAAATATCCGCAAAAAAACTAACGGATACGGATCTTTCTTCTCCCTCGGATATCCGCGGATACGGATATCCGGCACATCACTAGTTACAATAGACAAAGCTATAAGATAAATCGAACATTTAACTATTTTGGAGCATACAAGTAATTTAAGAATTACAAAACGCGAAATTCATGTATTGTCATCGAGAATATAATATGTGTGTGCAAAATTTCAAATCGATCGGACATGTGGCGCTCGCCATATTAAGTTTACAATGACGTCACATAGATTATCGAATTCCACTCTTCACACTCTTTGATTTGATATCCAAGTCAAGAGGGTTGTGAAGAAAAAGGTAATCGCCATCTTGGGGCGTCAGTCATATTGAATTGCATTGTCACCGGACTTAGGTATACGTGTGTGCAAAATTTCAAAGCTCTAGCTTAATTAGATTTAGTGTAAATTTTGATCCACACTGACACGCTGACAGAATAATGCTGGATTGCAGAAAGCATTGTCAGAAAATCGGATTTAACAATGACCTTAGATTGTGATCACACATATTTCTCCATAAGAAAAGCATAGTATAGTTTTAAATCTAACCTGCTCGAAATATAATTGATCGTTTGAAGAGATATTTTTTTTAAACTAAATATGTGTATACATATATTTAGCACTAGCGGTCCCGTCCGGTTTCACCCGGGTGTAAAAGAATGAATGGGGAAGGGAGGAACATAAGTACACACATTCATCTTAGTTTACCGAGATGAATGTTGTGTCCAAATTTCATGATGATCAGAGTTACCGTTCAAAAGTTTTTGTCGGTAAAAAGCAGTATTTATACTTTTTTTAACTAATAATTTTTTTAATTAATTAAATAAAATTAAAATAAATTTAAATGTAAGCCTTAGAAGAAAGCAATGTAGAAAATAAAAAAAAATAATAAAAATGTATTCGTCCAACGTAGGGCTCGAACTCACGACCCTGATATTGACAGTCGTGTGCTCTACCGATTGAACTAGCCGGCGTTGTATTCTGGCAATCCTAATATGAGTATATTTAGTTAGTGCATTTCACCTGAATAGAAGCTTATTTTTGAGATACATTTTGCAACATTTTTCATTAATGCTCCGCTCCTAATGGTCGTAGCCTGATTTTATATAGCCTATAGCCTTCCTCGATAAATGGGCTATCCAACAAAAAAAAATTTCAATTTGAACCAGTAGTTCCTGAGATTAGCGCGTTCAAACAAAGAAACAAACTCTTCAGCTTTATATATTAGTATAGATTTAGTTTCCACTTCGAAACAACGTTTTTTCTACGCTTTTAAATCAAAATTTAGCTTGAAAGCAGTCTTTTTCTATATAGAACCACCATTTGTTTTTTCTTTTTTTTTGAGTACCTATAATCTAATGTTCTAGAATCTAGATGACAGGGAGTTTGAATACGACATTAGACTGCTTGTGCATTTATAAAAACTGTAATAATGTGATCACAATCTAAGGTCCAATAAAGTATTTTGACAATCTGCAATTCAACATAATTGACAAACACGGCGAGTTAAATAAAAGGTCGTAAAAAACAGTACAGAGAATCAAGTATAAGTCGATGAGAGTTTGCTGTAATAGTTTTCTCTAAATTTACGTGCTTTGACTTAAAAACCGGTCTCTTACTGTATCTATACAGCATATTAGATTGTATATTTTATTTTTTGTAGACGATAAGCTATTTGTACAACATATTAGCACATTAAATAGGTGTAACCTTTATAAAGTCTACATACGTTTTACCTAAAAACAGTAAATAACAACATTCCATTCGTGCCAGAATGTAAATAAAGGTACACAATATACTGTAAGTTATTAAAATAGATATACGGTGATATGAAATAAACAAACAGATTCATTTGTCGTTATAAACAATTAGTGGTTTTAAATATTTGTTGACGAAATCGAAACTTGTTTCTATTATCCTACATTATTTTTTAAGGCTACTGTTCTGGAACCCGATCTTTCCATATTTTATTATTATTTATTATAGAGATTGGGGACAAAATAGTCGACTATCACCCTTATTCGACTTGCAGTTTAACCGTTATGTGAGTGACGGGGTACCCGGGTACCTTTTGCATTTTCAATTTGAAAAAAAAAAGTATATTTAAAGCTGTGTCCTGACTATGCCGATTGGCAAAGCTGCACTAGTGTGGACGTGCCTGCAGTTGGCTTCGTTATCAGGCAAATTCGTTGCCGATCGGCATAGTCAGGACACAGCTTCGCATTATAGATAGCTTCGTGAGAGTTCTTGACTTTTTGTAAACCATCACACTATGCTGAGGGTACCTCTTTTGTATATGAAATTGCAAAAAATATTTCAAAATCTAAATCGTACTCGCAATACTAAAAATAAATGAAATAATAAACATTTATTAAAATGTTTTATTTAGATAACATAAAAAAATACAATTTCTGCATTTATACAGAACTAGCTACTACCCGCGGTTCCGCACGCGATTGAGATACAACAGGGCAGCGACAACAGTAGTGGAGCCTTCGGCTTCATCGTATTACAGTCTTGTTTTGCGGGACTGTGCTCCGCTCGACAGCGACAAAAGTAGTGGAGCCTTCGGCTCTACCGCATTACATGTTGAGTATTTTCCCGCAGTTAAACTATCAGATCATCGACGTAATATTCCAACAATTTCGTCAGCGCATGGTTAGGTATATTATTATCAAAATAAAATGTCGCGTATATTACTCAGGGACAGAGTTGTTTTTTGTTAGTGAATTAATTTTTATAATCGGTTCAGTAGTTCCAGAGATTACCCCCTAGAAACAAACTTACAAAACAAATTTAACCTGTTTATATTAAGTCTGTTCCAACCTCTCTGCGAACGGTAATAGAACCGTCACAGTCACGCGTGTTCCAAAACCGATACAAACACTAAACAGTCTCGTTTTCGCTATTGCGCATGACGGTGACGGTTTCGTGTCCGTTCTCTGGCTGCTTGGAACATACCTAATAAATTTATACATAAGAGGTACGGCCCCAATTATCTAGGTCTGCAATTCTATAATAAATTGTCGCCGGAGACAAAAGTGCTACCCATTAGGAAATTTAAAAAACATATTAAAGCGTAACTCGTAAAAAAACTGTTTTTATGATTACCAACTTTTTTTAAATATTGGTGAATACATTTAATATAAACTTTTTTAAGATTTTTACTGATTTGACTTGTATTTGACCGGTTTACGGTGTAATCAATACTAATAAATTTATTATTATTATTAATCGTAAATGTAATGTAAAGGCAGAATTTGATTGTTTACATTGTGTATAAAATGTATGAAGGTACCCGGGTACCTCGTCACTCTGATGAAGTTGTTTTTTTTTTCTTCACATAAGGGTTAAGGCCGCTGCACACGATTATGTTTTTGCTGGGACTTGCGCTGCCTGCGAAATCCCGTTAGGAACATAACAAAAAACCGGCAATTTTTTGAGTTACGCCCGTTCGTCTTGTTTTTTTGAAGACGGAGACGCTAACATTCCGGTCGCCCAATAACACGGTCGATTACTGTAACAATTGATAGTCCGACCTTCGGATGATAACAACAAAGCATCGCCATCCCAGGCCGGCCATCACAATCCAATTAATCGGCTCTTTTATCGTTTTAATTCAATAACAAAACGCTTTATTGTTGTACAATGCTATTATTGCAGCACGCTGCAACATCGAATGCATTATAAATGCATATATACTCGAGAATAACGTGATTATTCGTCTAATGGCAAAGCGGTGCGAGGTGTAGGCGGGGGCATTGACATGATAAAACACAATAGATTTTGTTTATGAGCCTCAGGAAGAGATCAAGATGCTTAACCCCCATCAGTTCTTGTGTGAAGCGAGTAGAATTTGACATAATTAAAGGCCGCTACTAGCGAGGCTGGATTTGCCGCTAGATTTGAATACTATAGTTTTCTAGCATAAAGTAGTGTTGATTCAATAGAATATTACGATGAAGGAAGGTTTTGGTTGAGGATCATAAAGCAGTCCACAGAAAGTGCTTTTTGACTATTGTCAGACAAATATTTCATTAAAAAAAATTTTTACTGCGTGACATTTTTATAAAAATTTAATAATTTTAATAGTTTTTTATAATAAGATCTTCATATTAATATTTTTGTAACCCATAATAATATGATCATGTGTGTTGTTTTAACAATTTACCACCTTTCGACCAGCTTGAGGCCCTGAAGATGAAAATAAATTTTTCGAAACGTTGGCCACTAGCGAAACATTGGTAAAGCTTATTTATTTATGATCCTCAACGAAAACCTTCCTTCATCGTAATAGTTTTCTAGCGCTGATTTTCTTGATTGGTTGGATGCGTGCTCGGTCCACACGAGACGTCTTTTCAAGCTTGCTTTGTAAGTAGATTCCGTGCGCGCGCAGTGACAGAACGGTAACAAAAGTGGACGTTTATTGTCTCTGAACAGAACACACAGTGTTTGTTGGTGGGTGTTTGTTCATGTTGCTCACGTGACAAGATACTGTTTCCTGATTGGTTCTTGCTCAGAGCAAGCAAAGGACCTAACAATAAAAATAGTCCCTGTTCTAATTTTAAAACCTATCTTGTGAGATAGCTGGCGAACCCGCAGTGACGTCATTTCCATGCCTCGTACCCAGCCTGCAGCCGGCCAGCAGAAGTCCAAGCAGTGTTTCTAGCCTCGTGTGCAGCGGTCTATACATTCAGCCGGTGTTGTTCAGTCTTATTGATCCCGCTAGTTTTATTGTAAATGTAAACAGAGCTGACAAGATAGTTTTGTTTGCACAGCACTGTACTACACAACATTGATTTGTGGTTACAAATCTACTGCCAAGGTTCACTGACTTGCGGTCAACTGACTTCCTTCCTTTCTGGAATACGCTTTGACATGCCGCGGTCGCTGATAGCCGATTACTAGTGATAGCACTTAAAAAACTGTCAGCTGATAATATTAACAATTTAGCTGCCCATGAACAAAACAATTGTGTGTTGGCTAGTGATGTGGGAAAGACAATTTTACGGAAAATTTTCAATGTCAAAAAGGCAATTTTTTAGTATTTTTTATACGACATATTTGAACTTTCCATATTTTCTTTTATTAGTTAATTTCTGTATAGGTACCATTTAAACAAAAACTACAGGTTATAATTCTAGCTTTGAAATTCACATGGATAAAGTTAAGTTTGATTCTGTTTGATTTTGTTTTATTTGGAGCTCATAACAAATCAATTCATTCTATCTATACAAATATATAAAGCTGAAGAGTTTGTTTGTTTGTTTGAACGCGCTAATCTCAGGAACTAATGGTTCAAATTGAAAAAAAATTTTTTTGTTGGATAGCCCATTTATCGAGGAAGGCTATAGGCTATATAAAATCAGGCTACGACCATTAGGAGCGGAGCATTAATGAAAAATGTTGCAAAATGTATCTCAAAAATAAGCTTCTATTCAAGTGAAATGCACTAACTAAATATACTCATATTAGCGTTGCCAGAATACAACGCCGGCTAGCTCAATCGGTAAAGCACACGACTGTCAATATCGTTCTTTTACACCCGGGTGAAACCGGGCGGGACCGCTAGTTTTATAATAAAAGAGCACTCAGAAAATGAATCACTCATTTCTCTTGTTATTTCATAAACAAAGTAACGAGGTAGTGGCAGAGGCCAAAATATGGCACCACTGTACTTGCTCCTGCAGTTATAAATGGAATTCCCCTCACGAAAACAGCACTACATTGGGATAAAAAAATCATTCTGCTCTCTTTCAGGAATAATTATTGTTTTTTCCTCCTCAAAAGGGCATCACATCCGAGTTGATAAAGATACCCCGGTTTTGTTTACTTGTAGCCTCTAATGCAGTGTTTTTCAATTTTTTTCATGGAGCGACACCCTTACTGTAAAAAAATATTTTGGAACCCCCTACCCTCCGCTGTTCCTAACCGGTATAGTGTATTTTATTATATTACAAACTAGTGTGACCTGTGCGAATTATTCGCACTAAATAAGTATAATAATTATCACTTTACAAAATTATTTTTAAATATGATTGCAGGTATTCAATTCGTTTCTAATTTTGCACACTGCTTATAACGTTCTTCTTTTTGTTGTATTGCAATATGAAGCTCAGATGACAGATCGAAGAAATATTTTACTAAAATTGTCATATAGAGGCGCAAGTAGCAAAAGCGTTGAGCTAAGCCGTCAGATGGCAGCATGCAGCATTGCTGTGACGTTCAGCGTTGCTCGCTGTTTCAAAATTAAAGCCGTTAGATGGCAGTATGCAGTATTGTGTCTGTTGTATTACAATATGAAGGTCAGATGACAGATCCAAGTGTTGACGTTGTTTCAAAATTAAAGCCGTTAGATGGCAGACGTTGTTAAGCGTTGCTGTATTTTAATTAATTTACAAAAACAAAAGCAATAATACATTTTTTAGTTGTCGATGTCAGTAGAGCAAGCAATTATCTGTAAAATGATATATAATTTATGTGGAGAAATTGTGAGGTTTTTTCTAAAAAGGGAGGCAAACATCTTTAACCTTAGCGTATTAATATAGATGATATTAAATCTGTATCTATACATTTTTAGTTTTATTGAGGCTTCGCGATCTTTCGCGACCCCCTTGTAGAGGCTTTGTGACCCTCCAGGAGGTGGCGACCCACACTTTGAAAAACAGACTGAACGAAAGTATTATTTTACAGTACCTTTTTAATTTATTGGTTTCGAAAATTTTCCGGAAAACTAACTCTGGTGTTGACACCAGTGGCGAAGTGTGAACATTTCAAATGAGCGTTCTGCAGGGTCAATCAGAAATACCTCCTAACACTGGTTAGGAATGAAATTATTAATTACAATGTTTATGATGTTTTAATTATTAACTTTTATCATTACAACTACACAAATTAGGTCAAAATTCACTTTTCAAAATTTTTTCAAACACTTTACAAAAAACTACAATAGGCATGTTCTATGCAGCCAGCAAACGGTAACGAAACCGTCAACCGCATGATCCGTAGTAAAAACGGAACTATATCGGTTTTTGAACACGTTTTAGCTGCGCATGACGGTGACGGTTCCGGTACCGTTTACTGGCTGCTTGGAACATACCTATTATGCGCTGTAACACTGGTCACTATTGCCATAAGCCATATCATATATGTACGACATACGTACCGCCGAATCAAAGCCGTCAAAGGTACTGACTGAATGAGATAGATTCAGTGAACACTTCTAGCATAGGACAGTGATAGATGCTTATTTGTACTAATGTGCTGACGGTAAATGCAGCTCAGAACCGATCGAAATAACATACTATAATTTGTTGGTCAGGAGTTGGACTTATAGAGAATTCGAGTTGAGTCTTTTGGATATCAGCGGATGAGAATGGCTAATATCTTTGACTCGGGAAGGATTTCGACTAAATGTCGAGTTTCTATTGTATATACAGGTGGATCAGACCACCCGTACCGGTCGTTTTTTTTTTCGAAAACGGTTAGTCCGGAGATCTGGACATTCTGAGGCAAACTAATACGGAAGCCGACCTTTCCAGGGAAAAAAATATCACCATTCGATTCCTCATTAGGGCTTTTATAATACAGATTTTTGACACAACTCTCTACGATTAATCGTTTTCGAAAAAAACGACCGGTACGGGTGTGCTGACTCACTCTATATATAAATTAGAAAAGAACTTGAGACGACATAGTTCCCGGTGTGCGTGCTCTCAGTTCGTGTAATTTGAGACTTTAAAAATGTCTTTAAAAGCACGATATCAAAGGAATAAAAATATAACAGATTTGTAACAAAACATTTCTCTTCAAGTGGTGTCCGCTGTGAAAGTTGTATTCAGTGTCTATAAAAAGATAAAACAAAAGTGTAAATAATATTGTGTAAATCAATCTTCTCACTGTACTTGCATATATTATACTGCATGTGTCACATTGTCGGTAACAGAAAAACTACACCTAATAGTTTATTGTATACTAGCGGTCTCGTCCGGTTTCACCCGGGTGTAAAAGAACGAATGGGGAAGGGAGGAACATGAGTATACACACATTCATCTTAGTTTACCGAGATGAATGTTGTGTCCAAATTTCATGATGATCGGAGTTACCGTTCAAAATTTTTTGTCGATAAAAAGCAGTATTTATACTTTTTTTAACTAATAATTTTTTTTTTAATTAATTAAATAAAATTAAAATAATTCAATAAATAAAATTATCGATCTGAAAAATTGGTCGATAATTTTATTTATTGAAGAGTTCTAATCAGACGTTAATCAAAGATTTGAAAATTAAAATAAATTTAAATAAAATCTTAGAAGAAAGCAATGTAGAAAATTAAAAAAAAAAAAATAAAAATGTATTCGCCACACGTTGGGCTCGAACCCACGACCCTGGTATTGACAGTCGTGTGCTCTACCGATTGAGCTAGCCGGCGCTGTGTTGTGACAACGCTAATATGAGTATATTTAGTTAGTGCATTTCACCTGAATAGAAGCTTATTTTTGAGATACATTTTGCAACATTTTTCAATAATGCTCCGCTCCTAATGGTCGTAGCCTGATTTTATATAGCAATAGCCTTCCTCGATAAATGGGCTATCCAACAAAAAAAATCTTTTTTCAATTTGAACCAGTAGTTCCTGAGATTAACGCGTTCAAACAAACAAACAAACTCTTCAGCTTTATATATTAGTATAGATTTAGGGCGACAACGAGTCAAAATATCATTACGCCCTATTTTTGAGAAGTGGGTCAGATTTTGTTAATTATATTTTTAGTACTAGCTCGTGAACCACTACTTAAAACAGTAGAGGGGGGGTGGTCAAATACTACTTTTTTATGGTTTGAAACTTTTTTTGATCGACACACGACGTTTTATGACCATACTGTATTCAGCGTGTTTTTTTCTATAAGCATGATGATTTTGCCAAAGTTCCGAAAAATTTCGGGTTTTGTCAAAAATCGCATTTTTTAAAGGGGTATGCCAGATGCCTTGAAAAAATTGCAAAAATCGAATTCTTTAATACACTTTTGAAATTGAGAATGCTTACAGAAAAATATACGATGAATTCAATGAGCGTAAGCAAACGTCTGTATCTCTTTTAGTTTGAATAAATTATATAGCC
Source organism: Xanthostigma xanthostigma (assembly GCA_963575645.1). NCBI lineage: Eukaryota > Metazoa > Arthropoda > Insecta > Raphidioptera > Raphidiidae > Xanthostigma > Xanthostigma xanthostigma. Next base: position 31,420,478 of record OY754468.1, on the reverse strand, counting down.
ACAAAAAATTATAAAATAAAAACTTTTTAACAAAAAAATTAAACCGCCGAAAAACTGAAAAGCAAAAAATAATAAATCTTTTTATTTAACTAAGTTCTATCTAAGTAGTTGAACGTATGTGACAGTCTAGTATATCTAAGTAATTTTGAGTCGGCGTCAACAATCCTTCGCCGAAAATCTCTGAGCGTTCACGAAGTTAATGTCAGCGACAGAGCAACCCGAACGGGCACACACTGAGGGCACACGTCTTTGCGAGTGGTCGTGTGGAGAGCGCATGTTTGGAATGTTAATGTTTATCGCTGGAGATTTCACGTATCATTGTTAATTTGATTTGTTTATTTCTTTTAGTGATCTTTGTTCATTGATTGTTTGACGCCGACTCAAAATTACTTAGATATACTAGACTGTCACATACGTTCAACTACTTAGATAGAACTTAGTTAAATAAAAAGATTTATTATTTTTTGCTTTTCAGTTTTTCGGCGGTTTAATTTTTTTGTTAAAAAGTTTTTATTTTATAATTTTTTGTGGCTATATAATTTATAATTGTAATACACAACTCAGCATGAAAATCTGTGAGTGAACAATAAATCACCCCTATTTTCCCATCCTTAGGGTAGGATTTTTTTTTCCAAATTTATATGAGACCAGCCTCGAGGTATACCCTATCCAATAAAAAAATAATTATCAAAATCGGACTACTCTGTAAAAAGTTATGCGTAGTCATACATTACAATCTGTGAGTGAACAATCAATAATCCCGTTTTCCTACCCTTAGGGTTGAAATTTTTTTTCCAAATTTATATGGGACTAACTTCGGGGTATACCCTTTCCAATAAAAAAAGAATTATCAAAATTGGACTACCTACTCGGTAAAAAGTTATGTGTGGTCATACATTACAATCAGTGAGTGAACAATCAATTATCCCCTGTTTTCCTACCCTTAGGGTTGGAATTTTTTTACCAAATTTATATGGGACCAGCTTCGGGGTATACCCTTTCAAACAAAAAAAAAATTATCAAAATCGGACTGCTCTGTAAAAAGTTATGCGTGGTCATACATAAATAAAAAAAAAAAAAAAAAAAAATTAAAAAAAAAAAATAAAAAAAAAAAAAAATATAAGCGTCGACTTGAGAACCTCCTCCGTTTTTGTTTTTCGTCGGTTAAAAATACGGGCATTCGAAGGTTTTATATGATTTTCTGAAAATTATAAACGTAAATAACTTCTAAACCAAAGACATACAGACGTTTGTTTGTGCTTGGATTCAGCGTGCATTTTTCTATAAGCATGATGATTTTGCAAAAATTCGGACAGATTCTGGTTTTCGTCAAAAAGCGCATTTTTTAAAGGGGTATGCCTTGCAGCAAATCTTTTAGAGCGAAGGTTGTTCAGTGGTAGAATGCTCGTCTCTTATAGAATAGCTTGTCTTCAGTATTTTAAAAATTTTTGACATTTCACTTGTGTAGAAAACTTAACTTAAGACCGCTGCACATGAGGCCAGTTTTGCCGCTAGAATCACAATTGGGACTTGTGCTGGCTGGCGCGCTTGCAGCAAAGATGGAAATTACGTTACTGCAGGCTCGCGTGCGTGGTCACAAGATGAATGTGAAAATTAGAACCGAGGCTATTTTTCGTGCTTGTTTTGAGCAAGAACCAATCAGAACACAGTATCTTATCACGTGGGTGACATAGGCAAACGGTCACAGACAAACTTCGTGTGTTCTGTTCAGAGACAATGAACGCGAGTTCACTTTCGAACTGTCACTGTGCGCGCGCGAAACCCCTCTACGAAGCTAGCTTCAAAACAAGCGTCGTGTGGACATAAAAGCCATCACGAAATCCAGCGCCACAGCACGCTTGAAACGTAGCAAGGAATTCTGCGGCAAAACCGGCTTTGTGTGCAGCGACCTTTAGAAAGTAACTTTTAATTTATTCGAACGTATATAAGCATTTTATGATAAGTGGTGTACCTAAAAATCAAATTTTGTGAAACACTCTGTATATTTGCGCGTGCATATGTTGTAAAGTGCAACTTGTAACATGAAAGTTGACAGATATATAATATCATGATTGTTTTTTACGAAGTACGACATGAAGTACAAATCATTATAATCTTGAGAATATAATAATGACTTTATATAAGTAGTGATTCAGTTGTCCATTTTCCGCTGTAATGGAAGAGAAAACACGTTTGAGGGCTGCCTGAACTATGTACGAACTCCAGCTGGCAAACCGCTGCAGTGATTCTTGTAGGTGACATAAATTCATGGTCAAAATTAACGTATCACTAAGATTTCTTGCTATGTTTTTAGTGATAATTAAGAGAATAATGACTGGACGAAATCATTTTTGTGGGAAAAATATCTATGGAATTTGCTAGAAACAAAATATTCGCCAAATTGTGTATATTTCCAAAGTCGGTTGGCCCCAAAATCAATAACTATGAGAGAAACATTTAATAAAATAATTTAAATCGGTACACTTTTCCAGAAGTCATTAAAAACTAAAGAAAATTTGACAGAGTAGACCCTCGAACATGAAAGTAAAACAAAAAATATATTATAGTCTTTTTTTGACGCTGTCGGATTGAAAACATTGACACATTTGTCTCTCAAAATCTATTTTTTAACTTATTTCATGAAATTTTTATAACTGAAATAAATTTATCTATCTATGTTCTATATACAGTCAAACTTGGGTAAGCGAGAAAACTCTCTAAGTGAGAGCAATTGCCAGGTAGAGTCTTTGTAACCCTCTAAAGGTTGCCGACCCATGTTTTAGAGTCTTAAACATGGGTCGGCAACCTTTTTTGGCCGCGGGTCAAAATCAACCAAAATGACGTTTGAGTCAAAGATATTTTCGTATGAAAACAGTCATTTGTGTATAAGATACACGGTAATCGAACTAAAATGTTGTTCTGAGTATCTATTGTTAATTTTTTTTATTCTCAAAATGTTTGTTCCATATGTATGTTTTATATAGGTATTGCAATTTATTTTCGGAACTTTAGTGGGTCACTCGAAATTATCTAATCATCTAATGGGTCACCCGGTGATCCGCGGGTCATAGGTTACCGACCCCTGCTCTAAAACCTCTAAAAGTGAGAAACAGAAATCTCTATAAGAGAAAAACGTTTTTCACTGATGGATCTCTACTTGCCTTTACCTCCATAAGCGATAGTCGAACTTATTAATAATTTCACGAAATTTAAGAATGAGTTGTAAATAGCTGAACTAACTGCGGACATTGTTTTTGTATCATTGTTTTTTTTTTTTTTTTTTGTTTTTTCTTAGCATCTACATCGAATTATCTATGTCAAATATGAAATAATACATACATACATGTTTATCACTATCATATTATACTTTTATTCTATACTGAGCATAGGAATAAAATCGCAATCGAACCATTAGGGTGCAAACATATACTTCTGTCTGTTTTACGCCGTAAGCACTGGCGTATCCATGAGGGCAAAACAAGTACGGGGGACCCAGCTTAAGAAATTTCTCATTTGTTCCCTCATGTGCCAAATGCGGGGTACGCCCATGTTAACGTAATAGAAAAAGACAAAATTTTTGAAACAGAGATACTTTATTCCGATTGAATGCAAGTACATCAACCAATCCTATCTCATCGGAATTACATCGAAGAAAGAGACGCAGATATATTTTCGATACGCTTTGTTGCCTTCGCTTACCGCACATTGAGTAGATAGACAATGATTCATATAGTAAATAATATTATATATGTAAGTTTGAACGTCCCGCCAAACTATGTTGTTTTGTCAGTAAGGATCGGTGGTGGCTTGGTCTGAAAAATGTCAATTATAAAAAAGACAGTTGAATCTTAAAATTAAGATTAGAATAATTTAATTTTCGACAATTGTATTGAATCAGTTATATTTTCATATTATATTAGTATTCAAAATATATATTTTACTGCTTCAATTTGACTTTGATTTCAAGTCTTACAATTCAATACAATACAATGGAGAACAAAGCTAAGTTCCAGTTTGTATCTGAGGCTGGTTCAGATACCAAGAGCACTATAGTAAAGGTAAAAACTATACAACTTATGAATCAACCAGAAATTTTTCAGTTTCCAAATGATAAACAAAACAGCACACAGCATAAAGAACTTTTTGATACTACGGTGGTTAAAAATGTCGTAAAAAGCTTGAAAATTAGAAATAAATTTCGTAACGTGATGATCACTCTGGATGCAGAATTACAAGATATTTACTTGGATGAAGAGGGAAATGTTGCATTCAACAATGAATATTTAGAAGAGGCTTTACCATTACAAAAACCAACTAACACAGATATTCAAGAAAAATCTACTAGATCTTTAGCAAAAGATATGATTATAGAAAATTTTAATGGAGAAAATTTCAAGGCCAGTACTTGGATTAGATTATTCGTTCAGGAATGTATGAGAGTAGGAATCACACAAAATAAATATGCAGAAACTTTGAGGTTATTTTTGACAGATTCTGCTGTAAATTGGTTCAATGTTTGTATGAAACTAAATTCTTTAAACAATTGGGAATTATGGAATAATTCTTTTGTAGAAACTTTCTCAGTACAGTCCTGGACTGAAATAGCATACGCATATAATTTTAAATATTTAAATGGATCTTTATTAGATTTTGCCCTTAAGAAAAGAAATTTATTAATGGAAGTAGATGAAAATATCTCTATAAATTCTCAAATAAACTTAATTGTTATCAGCTTACCAAATTTTATACAAAATAAGATAGAAAGAAGAACAATAGGAACAATAGAGGACTTAATGTCAAAATTAAAACAATTTGGGCACTTGAATGATAAGAAAAAAGAAAACAATAAAACAGTACCTTCACATAAACCATGTTCAAGTTGTGAAAAATTAGGATTTCCAAATAGATTCCACCCAGAAAATATGTGTAGATTAAAAGAGCAACAATCAAGTAATAAAAAAAATAATAATATTAAAGTAGTAAATAATGTAGATTTGGAAGATGCTATAGCAAAATCAGAGGAAGCAAAAAACGAATAGTTCTCCCACTTATTAGAATAAACGTGTTGGTGGATGATAAATCCGCTGTGGGCCTTTACGACTCAGGGTCTAACATTTCACTAATAAATTATGAATTTTTAAACAAAATGAAAATGTTAAAAAATATAATAAGTGGGAATGAAAATATAAAAGGAGTAGCAGGAATAGCCAAAGCAGAAGGCACTGTTACACTTAAAATAAAAATTTGCAATATAGAAAGTAATTTTTCATTTTTCATAATAAAAAGCAAAACTTTTAAAGATGATTTATTATTAGGTCTGGATTTAATAAAGAAATTTAGGTTATGTCAAAATGAGAATTTAAAAATTACTCAAAAAGACGAAATAAAAAAAGATAAACAAGTAAATATAAATGTATTACAAAATAATAAAAAACTACCCAATAATATACAAATAATTTTGCAAAAATTTGATAAAGTATTTGCAAAAACAAAATTTGATATTGGAATAATAAAGGGGTATGAAGCAAATATAAAACTAAAAGAGGTTAAATACATTTCAAGAAAACCATACAGATGCTCATTTCAAGATAAGATTGAAATTGAAAAGCAAATTAAAGAATTATTAAAAGCAGATTTGATTGAAGAGTCATGCAGCCCTTATGCAGCTCCAGTGACAATGGTTTATAAAAAAGAAGATGGAAAAAAATCTCGTTTGTGCATAGATTTTACAGGTTTAAACAAAATACTTGTTCCTGAAAGTCAACCGTTTCCTAGGATTGACGATTTAAAAATATGTGCTAGAAATTGTAAATATTTCACAAAACTAGATGTAAACTCGGCGTTTTGGTCGATACCAGTACGTGAAAAGGACAAGTACAAATTAGCTTTTGTAACCCATCAAGGCCATTGGCAGTGGAAATGCTTACCATTTGGTTTAAAAACCTCACCAGCGATTTTCCAAAGAATATTATCAAGTGTTTTAAGAAAGAATAATCTAACGGAATTTGCTGTGAATTATATAGATGATATTTTAATTCATTCACTGAACTATGAGGATCACTTAAAACATGTAAAATTAACTTTACAGGCACTTCAAGACCAAGGTTTTAAATTAAATTTATCAAAATGTGTATTTGCCAGCAACAAAGTGATTTACCTAGGTCATGAGATAAGTGATAACTATATAAAACCAATGAATGATAACCTCATTGCTATAAAAGAATTTCCTGTACCACAAACTAGAAAACACGTCAGACAATTTTTAGGGAAGATAAATTTTTATGTAGAATATATACCTAATCATGCTATACTGCTAGAACCTTTATATAATTTATTAAGGAAAAACATAGAGTTCAAGTGGTCAGAAAAATGCCAGAATAGTTTTCAAAAAGTAAAAGAATATTTATGCGCGGGTCCGGCTTTAGCTATATTTGATCCAGAAGCCCCAATCTATATTTTTACCGATGCAAGTATAGAAGGAGTTGGAGCAATATTAAAACAAACTCAAGAAAATGAGATGTTAAAACCAGTATTTTTCTTCTCAAGAAAATTAAATAATTCACAAAAAACAAAAAAAGCAATATATATTGAATGTCTAGCTATCAAAGAAGCCATCTTATATTGGCAATATTATTTAATAGGAAAGAAATTTGTTATATTTACAGATCACAAACCTTTAGAAAATTTTAATATTAAGAAAAGTAAAGATCCAGAACTAATTCACATATTAAATTATATATCACAATTTGAATTTGACATAGTATATAATCCAGGAACAGAAAATCTAGAAGCAGACTGCTTATCTAGGAATCCGGTACTAGAACCAAGAAAAGAATGTGATGAAAATTCAATAATTAGAATAACAAATTTTTTACAATTAGAAGAGATAAAAAATAACCAAAGAAGTTTGCAACTAGATGACAAGTGCAATATTAAAAATGATATCATATATAAAACCCTGAATAGAAGAGAAAAAATATGGTTAACAGAAGACTTTGGAAAATCTCTGGTACAAAAAGTACATGAAAAACAAGGACATATTGGAACCAAACAATTAATTCTAATGATATGTCATAAAATTTATTTTAAAAACATGTATAAACACATCAAGTTGACATGTCGTTCTTGTGAAGTTTGTAACAAAAATAAAACTAGAATTGGATGTTTCAAAGCACCTTTGTCTCAATTAGGTCCGGCAAAGGAACCTTTTGAAATTGTCTCATTGGACACAATAGGAGGCTTAAAAGGAAAAAGTACTAAAAGATATATACATTTAATAGTTGATCATTTCACGAGATTCGCTTATATAAGCACATCAAAAACTCAAGTTGCTAAGGATTTTATAAATTTAATTAAAAAAGTAGAACAACAGGGGAAAATTAAAACAATATTAACAGACCAATACTCTGGCATAAATTCTACACAATTTAAGAATTATGTTAATGATCAAGAAATAAATTTAATATTTACAGCAAGTGACTGTGCATTTTCTAACGGTCTAAATGAAAGAACAAACCAAACTTTAATTAATAGAATGAGATGCAAGATATTTGAAAATAGAAATAAATCTTGGCCAGTAATAGCAGAGGAATGTGTAAAAGATTATAATAACACAATCCACAGTTCTACAGGTTATACCCCAAATTACTTGATAACTGGAAAAGAAAGTTCTATTCTACCTGAGATATTAGAAATAAATAATAAAGAGAATTGGGAAATTAATAAGAAAATAGCGTATGAAAATTCAAAGAAAATACATGCACAAAACAAAAAATACTATGATGAAAATACAAGGAAAATAGAATATAAAGTAGGAGACTTAATATATGTTCAGAACAAAAACAAACTGAACAGGGATAAACTAGATACTATCAGAACAGGACCATTCAGAATTAAGAAAAAAATATCAGATGTAATATATAGTATTGCTAGTAGATCTCGAAAAAATGATAGTTTATTTCATGCAAGTAAGTTAGTGCCATACGCTGGGTGAGTGACTCCCTTGCCGAAAAGGGGGGATGTAAGTTTGAACGTCCCGCCAAACTATGTTGTTTTGTCAGTAAGGATCGGTGGTGGCTTGGTCTGAAAAATGTCAATTATAAAAAAGACAGTTGAATCTTAAAATTAAGATTAGAATAATTTAATTTTCGACAATTGTATTGAATCAGTTATATTTTCATATTATATTAGTATTCAAAATATATATTTTACTGCTTCAATTTGACTTTGATTTCAAGTCTTACATATATATATGATCACTATACATATCTGCGCTGTATATTTTTATTAAGTTAGAAACTCGGGTCAGTGAAAAACCTCCATAAGCGAAAAAGAGATCGCAGTCCCTTAAACTTTCATCTCCAAACTTGCGTTCAAGATGTCAATTATGAAAGCACGGATCACCATATAATATCGTACGTACATGAAGACCTGGGGGCGGCGACCCGGCTATACTTGACTGCAATCGTTGTTACTATTTCTCGCATATTAACTGAACCATCCAAACATAACAAACTATTCCAATAAATAATCCCTATTTATCCACCAGAGTGTATCGATGTTATGTTTATTGAAACTGATGATCAGATTATATTTGCAATTGATTGCCAAGTTACTAATTTGATACCATGCCGCTTATACTATACATATACGAATATCGAAGTTAATTCCAGTAAATTATCTGTCATATCGCAAAATCGCTGCATATTTGCAGAAGTTAAGCATTGTGAACGAATGTTCACACCACAGAACAGTAAAGTGGTTCACATAGACAGACACACGCATTCATAGCCGCCATGCGGAAAACAGTTTTTCTTTAAGTTTTAAAGCATAAATCTGCACGACTGGCACAGCACAAACCTGCAACCTTCAAGATTTCGCACTCTAGAATAGCATAAACAAGCAAATTTTATACCTGTCTACCTGGTTTTAAGACAGGAACTAAAATGTCGACCGAACTTGGGCATTTTATATACATACTAGCGGTCCCGCCCGTTTTCACCCGGGTACAAAAAAACGAGCCTAGCAGCGAAACCAAGCAAAGAATCCAGTGGTAAAAATGGCCTCATGTGCAAGCAGCCTTAAGTTATTGGTTAATTACACGTCAATTATTCACCTCAGAAAATGAGTATTGTATGTCCAGCTGTAATACTATTTTGTTTTGAAATACAAGAATATTGTCCATGGGCGCCGAAAGGGAGCGGCTAGAAGGGCGTGGCTACGCCTGAGAGTTATAGTACCACGAAACTGAGAATATTTAATAAAATTTTGTTAATGTTTTCGACTCTAATAACTTCAGTTGTCGTCTATAATCCACAATCTGTCTTGTTTTCCTCTTTGGGAAACTTTTCTACCCGCGCCAATGGCATTGTCTATATCACACAGCGAGAAGGCTATGTATGTAAATAATATTTTTGTAGAGATTTATATAACCAGGAAGTATTACAAATATTTTATTAAAAAAAATTGCATAGGCACATTGTGTTCCGCTTGCTGGTAAAAGCTGTAGAAATCACGTACATATATGCAATTAATAAAACTTATTAAATAAAATCTTTCACGATAAAACATTATTCGTATTTTCTACTTTCAAATAAATTTAAAGACTTCAGTAATAGTGTTTCATTTATTTAGAAAATTAACATTAGTGTGGTTTTAACGCGATAAAAACTCATATAATTATCGTTAAGCCAAAAAAGGCGTAGGTAGCCCCATAAATTGTTTTTTCAAAAGAATTTTATTTTTCCTCTCCAAGTTGGCGGCCGTATCGCTCTGTTTACAACGACAATATGACACATATAAAAATATTTATGTATTTTGTGAGGTGTTTCAATAATAATCCAACTATGGCCATACTAAAGTTTACTCGATAACATCACAAAAATTTTATTATCGAATTTAATAGACAAATATTATGATGAAAAATTAGAGTTAAAAAAACATTAAAAAAACACTTCCCTTGGTGAGATGCCGTGAGATTTTGCTCGACGACCACCCCTTCCCTCTAATCTCACGTGAGATTTTTCAAAATGCGTATTTTTGATGTAAATTCGTAAATCTGTGCTTGATTACGTTCAATTTATTTTAAAAACATAATTTTTAAAGTGAAACTTTTATTCTATCGCCCCGAATTTTTCTGGCCGTCTGTTGCATGTCGCATTACAGGCGGCCGCGGAGTAGGGGTAAAGTGAAAGGCGTTCGGAGTAGGCGCTCGGTAGAGCAGCCAAGGCCAATATGGCGGCGCCCATGGTTAGCATCAGCTGACCGTGTAGTATGTATAACACATAGACAGTCTGTCATGCGGGCAAGTGCTGTACAGTATTTACATGTTTTTATTCGTGTATTCATGTGAATATTGTTGTTTATAATTAATCGTGATGGATAAGTATCTACAATCCAACGCCTACAATCCAATAAAAGTTTCACTTGCGTCGTGGTTTCTTAAAATCACACAGCTGTTTTTTTTGCTTAATTCTTTTTATTTTTTTATGGATACATATTAACTGTGAATAAAAATTACGTGATATTTGCCGAGACGCCTTCTCTACCCCCTAATACCCCTTCCCCCTCATATAATTTGTGAACGTCCCTTTTTAGAGAAGTATTAGTTATATAATTTTCAATTTATCATCGTCTGATTTGCAAATGGATAAGTGCTCAATATGAGGTCTGATAGGTGTGGAAAAAAAATTTGCAAGGCAGACGATTTTTGTAAATTATTGAAACTTCTCTATGATCAGTGTAAATTTCAAGTAGTGATGATACTTTTATCCGGTCGTAGCTTGAACTGTCACATTCTGGCTATATATTTATAAATTATAACACATAATGTGTGAACGGGAAATCGGACACCGCAGAAACCAACAAATCTGTCACAAAACACAGCTGATTATAATAAATGTAAACTTGTTATCTCTGTTATTTCGGAAATGTTACAAATTATTATATGATAGTCACATTGTGTCTGGCATTTGGTCCGCATGTTCCACTTTTTCATGCAACACACATTCGCTTTACACCCGAAAATATAATTCAGTAAACGACTGGTCCTTCTAAGCTAACTAGCCGCTACCAGCGGCTTCGCACGCGATTGAGATGACAGAAATCCAGCATTATTCACGCTGCCTATAATACAACTAATTAAAGGAAATATGTAATTAAAATTATTCAATCAATATATTAAGTTAATTAGATAATAATTTATGTGTCTCAAACATTTATTTCTTTTGTTGTTTTCACTTTCTATTGTCTGTAAGATCAGTGTCCGACCAATCAAAACACGCGAACGGCTAACAGTCAAACAACAGCAATAACAATTATTATTATTACAATCATCACAGACCACGCGCGAAGGCTTATAGAGTTCAATTGTTATTATGAAGTTCATAGATACCGTGATCTTTGCCCGTCTCTCACTTGTCATTATTATTATTATTACTTGTAGCAGTTACAATAATCTGTTATATTAAAAAGCTCGTTCCAATACATCACTGAATAATTCGAAAATGAGTCATACGACAATTTATTTGACGACTGATGACTCATTAACTGGGTCTATAAAACTCGGGTCGCAGTACCAAAAACCCTGCCGACAATATTATAGTGTAGATATTTGCTTTTATAGGCAGTGTAGTTCTATTTTATGAACTGAACTTTGTTTTTGGGCAAAATATAAAAAATTCCCCTTTAGGCCTAGTTTATATGAGAGGCGTTCAACGCGCGTTGGCCCAACGCGCGTTTACAGTTTCTATACAATTGTATAGAACTGTTTATATGATAACGCGCGTTGGTGGCGCGTTGAACGCCTCTCATATAAACTAGGCCTAATACACCCCTTAAACCAACATTTTTTTTTACTTAATTTCAATATTATTATCAATTCAGCCTATCCTAGCACTAGCTCCAGGGCCCTCGCGCCCTATAGTGCGATGCGTGCGACGCACGCGGGCGGCACATTCAAGGGGCGGCAAATGGCCTGGTTGTGTTATGTTTTTTGTACTGTATAGAAAAAATATATAACTGATATTATATCAATTTTATTCAGGCCTGCGTAAAAACTCTTACGAGTAGTTATTTATTTTTTAATGAAATTCGAATTCGAAATATTTCGTGCGCAATTTTCGATTTGATAGTTAATTCACATCAGCGCGTAGACAGGGCGCCCCTATTGGGAGACTCCCGCGTATGTTTATATCTTGAATTTTCCTGTCGATTCCTGCAAGAGTGCGAGTGAAGTAAAGTATTTTTCAATCAACAAAATACTTTTTTACGTAAGACTTGTGCATCTGAATGATATAATTGATAATATATTCTATCCCTCATGTGAGTGCAGTACGGAAAAAATTGCAGGTTAATTTCAGGGGATTCACATTCAGTCGTAATGGTATTTATGTTTTTATTAATTGCACTGGTATTCATTTTTCCTAATTGATAAACTAATGATTATTTTGACTTAATGAATTCTCTCAGCTCAGCGGTGAAACTAAATTTGTGTCTCATTACGACAGGAGAAGAACGCCGTGAAAAATCGCACGGAGTAAACTGTTTTTGTAGAGAACAGTTTACTCCGCGGAGTGATTTTTTTAACGTGAAGAGAGAATTTTTGAAATTCACTCTGTACGAGTGAATTTTCAAAATTCACTGTTTAATGTGTTTCATTTTAATTGAATATATTTCAGAATCAAATTTAGCTCTATATGTTTCAATGATTGTGTTTCGTTTGAGTTATTTTACATAACAATGTTTAAATATTTTTTTTACAGTTTATTTAGGTATATTTATAAGAAATAAAGTTTCTATTAATTGCACTTACACTATTAGTTATTTAGGATTTTTAACGTTTTTCAATTTGACATATCGTCTAGTGAGTTTATCCCCAATAAGGGGCGTCAATTATGAACCCGCACGCGGGCGGCGTGAGGCCTTACGAGGGCCCTGACTAGCTCTGCCAAGTTGGAGAGGTTAATTACATAATGTAACTAGATAAGTAAATTGTGTATGGAAGTACATTTTTTGAGGGAATAAATTATTATTATTATTATTAACATCTGTCCTAGAGAATACAATCCCGGGATCCCGAATCTATAATGCAGAATGCAGATATACTTTATATAATATAAGGATAGTCTCTTACTCCCTGTTTGTTGCAATAAAAAAAAAATTAAAAACTATCATATAGTGTAAATTAAACCAAGCAAGACACATTTACAAAATTTCATTAAAATCGGTTCAGTGGTTTCAAAGATACGCGCGAACGAACGTCGTGACACGAGATTTTTAACTTCTTTATTATTGATATTTTTAAAAACGAAATAATACGGATAAATTATATATTTTCTCCCCATTAATACACTTCAAAAATCAGTGAAAAAGGAACAATATCCAAATTATCATAATTCATATGCAATGTTACGACACGTCTGTTTCAAAAATGTAGGTACGTTTATACATCACATAATATAATGGCTAGCTTAGTACAAAGTCTGTTATCGTTGGACAGTGAAAGTTTTTTTCCTTTCAACGCTGGAAACAGTGTTAAGTGCTCTAAACTGAACTTAACTAATTATTGTTATTACGTGTATAATATTTATACAGTATTTTTTTATTATAATTTGTTGTCGTTAACACATTGTTACTCTGAAAGTCATGGTTTGTATGCTTTAGGCTTCACAACGTAATAACAGCGCATGTCTTAAAATAAAGATAAAATCGACAGATAAGAAACGACTTATTGTTTTGTTTTCATTTATGAATAAATAATTTGCAGCTCGTCCACTCTGAACAGTTGCTATTTTAAATAAACTCCCATGAATTTGAAATTAGAAATGTAAAATAGGAAATCAAATAACAATTATTAATTATTCAATGAGGGAATAACAACAATTAATTAATTAATTAATATGAATAATAATATCCGGAATGTTGACTGCTTATTTTAATTTTTAGAAAGATCTTTTGTTTATTTATATTAATCTTTAGATAAAACATTGTATTATTATTGCAGTGATCCAGTTGTCCATTTCCCGTCCCGATATGTTTGACCTGTTTAGAATGTACGTTCAATTTGGCGTTTACAGATTTCCGAAAACACTTATTTACACCTACTCCGAATCGGACATGAAGATGTGTTGAAAACGTCCCGCTCAAATTCAAAATTAATTTTACACTACGTCAGTAATATGACGCACGACACGTGCTCGATGACGTAATTTGCGATTATTTGGCTTACTTACTTTGTCAAATAGTTTTTAAAATAAAGATTTCAATTTAATTCTGTATTTTTTCTACTCGTTTCGATAAATACACTTGAGGTCCAAATGTGTTTTTTTTTTTCAAAATGAAATATGAGGGAAGGGAACGCAATATCACTACATATTATATAAAACAAAGTCTCCCCGCCGCGTTTGTCTGTCTGTCTGAACGCGATAAACTCAAAAGCCACCGAACGGATTTTCATATGGTTTTCACCAATGGACGGAGTGATTCAAGAGGAAGATTTATGTGTATCGGAAAGTTAAATAACTGTCATAATATTTTGAAAACAATTGTTTCATTGTTTGTATAAAATTCCAAAACCTATTTACAATATTTAAGTATTTTTATACGTCAAAAAATTAATTTTTATAATGATAAAATTTGTAAGAAAACGATTTTTTCGAGAGATGAGACCTAGCTAAAACGATTTTTTGCCCCCCAAAATCCCTTTTCAGTAAATTTCATCCAAATCGTTAGGGCCGTTTTCGAGAAAATATTTAGGGACATAGGTAGGTACATACTACATAGGTAGATACAAGATTAGCTCGTTTAAAAATATAGGGATAAATGTGTCAATTGGTTGAAATATGACGATGATTGTTGAAGATGTCGGAAAAAATCAAGCCGACTGGGAGCTTTCATTAAAAACGCTGCCTAATCTCTTTGAGAAATTATAACAAAACATTGTACCTATGGTGGAATTGTTCCACTATTATAGGTCTACAGAAAACTCTGCAATGGCATATGTCTATCTTTTAAGGATAGCTTACTATATCCATTTTAATTTAATAATTATGAATAACGGGAATGCGAACACATATATTTTCTTTTATTGCTTACGTTTCATCAAAAATATTGACTTTGTCAAATCTCAAAAAAAAAAAAATTATAATTTATTTTCCACTTTTTATTATGTCAAAAATTGTTGTAATTTTTGTTTAATTTTAATGTTAAGGGCTTTTCGCGGATATCAATTCCAAAAAAAAAAAAAACAGTGGCAATCTACAAATTCGAGCTAGTTAGATAACTAAACACGACCTAGCTTATTAGTGCATTTGCATGTATGTGCAATGTGCATAGTATACAGGCAAATACACTAATGGAGTACCCATAAAACCCTGACGTTTTAAATTAATTGGAACAACTTGCATCATTTTTCGACATATATGCATTAGCAAAATATACACTATCCCGTCGGCAGGGTTTGGCATTGCGGCCTTAATTTTATTAGTTACTAGTTGTACCCGGCCAGGCGTTGCTGTGTCTGGTTTGCGTGTGTTGCAGTTACGTTCAACAGATGATGCTCCCGTTGCGGTAAAATATTTAGTATAGCGAATGTTGCTTTAACGTTCAACAGATGACGCTGTTTTACAAAAAAAAGCTGCATTATTTCACCTGTCACACGCCCGTATTTGAATGCAAAATTGTGTAAAAATATTAAGGCAATCGGTGATGAACTTTTGGAGATTTGCGATTTTAAACAGACGAATATTACATTTAGGTATATATATATATGTTACCCCTCGCCACTCGTTCGTTACACAGCGCGCGTGTGTGTATAATGTAGGTGTGTTACGTTATTAGGCTGGCAATTAGCAATCATCAAGTAGTCTCGGCACGCGGCAAGAGCCTCGCACTGTGGCCATATCCATCCATATGCTGGGGCCGACTTCCCGTCATCAACGTCACCAACGTGACGTTATGTCATCATAATAATATATGATATGCATGTATACTTTGCTGTTTGGGCCATTACACTGCCGCATTTGGGATTTGACTTCGACCATGCGCCATCTACACATCATTTAAGTGAATTAGCCTATGCGTATGGCAAAGCATTTTTTTCTTCTTTGTAAATATTTATTGTTAACAATTATTATGAGTTACACACGTCATTGAAAAATCAAAGAAGAAGTATGATATGAGTTGTGCAGTATCTAATTGTTTTAGTAGATTTAGTGTAAATGTTCATATCAAATTATTAAATTGAAAAGTGACAGCTGTCAGCTGATTATACTCCGCGGTTGATTTCGTGCGGTTTCTCTTTCAAATTTGATGTTTGTAACAACCTTGCATCAATGATTCTGCCACATTTTACAATGTGGCCGGCACTCGACGCGATTTTCATCCCTTCAATATTATTACGTTTTGAAGGATTAGTATCGCCCTAACGACAAATTTCTTACTCGGAAATATACATTTAAAATAAAACATCGAAACCTCGTAAGTTAACATTAATTTTAGCAGCAAAAAAATATTTTACAATCAACAAAACATTAGGCCCAATTTTGCATTGTTCATTCCGAAAAACCAAAATAGAAAAAAAGTAGAGATATCCAAGTGTGTAAGCTTTCACGGCCGGTGTTGATCCAAATCTTCTTGGTTTCCGGGCTTGTATGCCGTGGTTCATTGGTATTTCTACCTGACTACAACTGCGGTAGGCATAATAGTATGTATATTATTCGACGTTCGGCGAATAGATGTTTAAAATAAACGAACAAAAAAAACTATAGACTTAAAAATAATCAAACTTTAATTTTTCTTAAAAAACAAAACAAACTTAGTATTAATTATTATCGCATTAATAAAAAATGTTAGACAAAAATCAGTGCCTAATGTCATGTTGAAGTTACTTAGTTAGGCTTTTTAATTAATATGTAAAGTCCAAAAAGGGCAGATTGTGGTGCAAAAAAACTAGTTTTTCGGCACGATTGGAATCAAGTCGGTTGCGCTTTTTTTCATAAATAAAACCTGCCTCAGAATAAACAGAGCTTGCTGGTAATGGGGAACCCATTCTTATTGGCATACTAAAAATATAAAATCAGTACAATTTGAGACTAATTTCTTTAACTTCATTGTTTTCTTTTCTCATAACCTTAGAAAAATTATAGATTACAGTAACACAAACTATAATATTATTATTTGATAACAAATAAATCATTTTTTATATTCCTTTTTTTATGTCGATTAATAATAATAGGGAAGATCTCTTAAAAAAAACATTTTTTGCTAATCTCACAAAGATTAACAATTGCATACAAGAAAATTACAATTCCTCTAAGCGAAATGCTTTTCATTTTAGATGTTAAACATTTAATGCATTCTACATTAATTGTACTTTTGTTTGCTTTTTGTGTTCTCTTCCTTTGCTGAATAATTATAACTATTTCATAAATAAGTATAAAGCAATGTTTGCATGGCTCGTTTTCAAAACGTTAATCTGCATACAAAACAAGAGAGCAAACTTTGACGTAAAATTGCAACAGACGGTCTCTGACCGGCGATTTTTAATAATTATGAAAATATTTTTCCTCTACTCTCTCGTTGGCGCTTATGTATTTATAAGTGTCAACGCTTCAAATCCAAGTGTTATACAGGGTGTAGTTAAAACGGAAGTGCAGCATGCATCATAATATTATGTATATCTATTCGATATCTAGTGTTGTTCTTACCGATTTTTCTAACCTTATCATCAAAACAATGTGTATAAATTCCTATGGCGTTTACCTGAAACAAATAAAAAAATTATTTAATTAAAATTATTATGATTGTTTGTTGTGTACATAGCATTATCAGTTTATATTAAATCAATAAAGAATGCTTCCCCCACACATATAGCAACGATATTTTAATTAAAAAATTCCAGCCAATTGGGCGACAAGACCATTCCAACTTCGAAAATATTGACATCTGACATATAATAAAAAAAAAATAAAATTTCAGTTAACGCGTGCTGTGACGCGGGTAACGGCTCGTATTAAATGTGGTTACCTAGAACGTTATAGATTCTAGATATTAAATTAACCAAAGCATGCTTGTCAGCTACGAAACTAATTTCTTTTCGACAAGATCTACAAAACAGCTGATTTTTTTATTTTCAAAATATTTTCGAAACTCTAAAGTTCAGAAACATTTTTTTTACAAAACTTTCTTATAAAAACAAATAAAATAATAAACCATTATGAAAGGTATACCATTATAACATAAAAAACTGTACAGCATATTTTCCTCAAAAACGGTACACTTCATATTTGCATATCAAACATCCTTCCAAAATTTTGTTTCAATCCGCTCATCCGTTTGACGTGTATCTTGTTCACAGACAAAGACTAATAAACGCATCAGGGACTTTTTCCAAAAATTAAAGAATTATACGTAATTTGGATTGGGAACATAAACGAAGGTAGTTTACAGACGAAGTGACGTCACGCCGGAATCCAACATGAACAGCGTTTTAGACTTTTGAAAAACAGATTAAAAAGTTCGATTCTTAAAATTGAATTATAAAATTTATAGTGCATTATTATGAATAGAAATCAATATTTCTCGTTTGCTTTTAACAAAAAATATCTATAATATGTATTATTAGATTTTTCTTACACAGTACAAAATACCCTATTGTAAAAAAAGATTAAAATGATATTAAATATAATATGATGTAGTTTGTATCTACACAATTTAATTTTACATTTTGCAGTGGAAGCTTTTAATAATAGAAATCATTTTATGCAAAGGTATCTGCTATATACGCATACATAAAAGCGTTTGAAATTCCATTTTAAATTAAAATTGTATTTGAAAATAACACAATTTTGTTTGAAAATAGTTGTACTTTTACTATATTAAAAATACCTGCATTACCGACTGCAATGAAACAATGGAATGAACAGTATTAAAATTGATGTAGGTATACTTGGATATTAATAATAATTCACTAACTTTTTTTATATAAACAAAACAAAACAAATACTAAATGTTCCATCGGGTTCTGGGGTGGGTATTTCATTTTATTTTAACATCTGAAGCGACTGCTTGACGACTGTAGTCTGTAGGTATGTATATTTTAGAACACGCGATATAAACGCAATTGTTTCAGATGTAGACAAGAGTACAGAGGAAGTGAATGCAAACATAAAAAAAACGCAAAATGCAACGCGCGATCTTAAAACAGGGCCTTGTGAATATTCCGAACAAAGGCCGCTGCACACGAGGCTGGTTTTGCCGCTGGAATCACTGCTGCGGGCTCTCCACTGCGTGGTTACAAGCTGGATTTCAAAACTAGAACCGGGGCTATTTTTCGTGCTTGATTCTCTGCTGACTTTAAGCAAGAACCGATCAGAAAACAGTATCTTATCACGTGGTCGACATAAACATAAGCAAACACGGCGTCATAGTGTGTGTTCGGTTCAGAGACACAAAACGTCCCCTTTTGTTAACGTTCGGACTGTCACTGCGCGAGCACCAAAACCATCTGGAAATTCAACTTCAAAACACGCATCGAGTGAAGCCAACATACAAACCGTCACAAAATCTAGCGCCATAGCACGCTTGGAATCTAGCAGAGAATCTGTCGGCATAACCAGTTTTGTGTGCAGCGGCCTCAGAGGTGCCACACGTTGAGGGAATATCAAAAGCTCATCAATTCAGAAACCATTTCTGGTTCGAAAAATCGTCATTTCTGATCGCAGTTCAAAATTATCTTTAATCATTAACAAAGATAATTATTTCCTGAAAGATTAGCTAATATATACTTTTCTTTGTCCGGCTATATTCCG
Organism: Xanthostigma xanthostigma; assembly: GCA_963575645.1. Lineage (NCBI taxonomy): Eukaryota > Metazoa > Arthropoda > Insecta > Raphidioptera > Raphidiidae > Xanthostigma > Xanthostigma xanthostigma. The sequence continues at coordinate 31,400,670 of OY754468.1, read as the reverse complement.
TGTCTTATTCAGCTAGACTCTGCAGCTTGAAACCTTTTCGAAATACTGCAGCATAATATAAAGCAAACTTCATTCAATGTTTCTCTTAAGCCTTGTTTACACGTATTAAGTTGTCAAGTAGGTAACTAAATTTTAAGTTAATTTTAATTTAATTTTAAGTAATCGATCGTTTACACGTGTCTAACTTACGCACTCTTTAGTTCACTATTTTCTTAACCATGGAAGATCAAGAACGTGTTGAAGTTCTAAATTCAATAATTAGATATGTAATAAACGAAATTATTGACGATGTGAAATATGAAATGTCGAATACATACAGAGATACACCTCGACTTTGGGAGAGAAATTGGATTTCAAGGAGGGATATGCTCGGTGCAAGTACAACTCTGTTTAAAGAATTAGCAGATGAGGACAAAGGAGAGTATTTCTATTCATTAAGAATGTCAGAAGAATCCTTTAATTATTTATTATCTAAAGTAGAGCCGATTATTAAAAAAAAGGATACTGTAATGAGATGTGCGTTATCAGCTATTTCCAAAGGCTCCTCAAAACAATACACAACGCAATAAACTTATGTACTTCACTAAAATGTTGCGTTCACACGTCAACTAAATGACAATTTAGTAGAAAGCCACGCCTACAAGCGGTACGGGGGTGGTGGTTACTTACTCAAAAAATAGACTCGATTCTATTCTACTTGTTCACTTAACCACTAAATCGTTTACTTACCACTTGTTACTAAAGAGCTTTTAAGTGGTTGTTTACACGCAAGAATTAAGTTAAAATTAAGTTAAAATTTAGTTAATTACTTGACAACTTAATACGTGTAAACAAGCCTTAATTTTAAGCGAACATACATGAAACGAACGGCTGTAGATACTCGTATACACCTGTACATATACCTACACATCTGTTATTTCTCACCATATACTTTTATTCTATACCGAGCATAGGAATAAAATCGCAATCAAACCATTAAGGTGCAAAGGTATATTTCTGTCTTTTTTTAAGCCGTAAGCATGGGAGTATCCAAGGGGCGAAACAAGCACGGAGGCCCGGCTTAAGAAATTTCTAATCTGCCCCCTCCTGGGCCAAAAGGCTCGGTACGTCCATGTTAACATCATAGAAAAAGACAAAGTTTTTGAAACAGAGATACTTTATTCAGATTGAATGCAAGTACATGAACCAATCATATCATCGGAGAAATCAGGGAATTATATCGAAGAAAGAAACGCAGATATATTTTCGATACGCTTTCTTGCCTTCACTCACCGCACATTGAGTAGATAGACAATGATTCATATATAGTTAATTATTAAATACATGTTTGTCACCAATTTTTGCCAGCCCTAGTTTTACAACCCTCTTTGCATATTGCTGAAGCCGTTTTAATATTCTGCAGTCGGTGCTCGTAGACACAGCAGCTTTTTTCTGTCTAATAAAACTACGTTTTTTATATAATCGAACCAGAAATCCATAATATATTCATTTAAACGCTAGACGAGACACATAAGCTGAGTTATTTTATAACATTATTGAAATCATGATTACAAACAGAAAGAGATAATTCTTTTTGCTGTTTAAAATTATACAGCGTGCATCAAAAGTATAAGCTGTCGACTGTCTATAATCAACAATATTTTATTTTATCCCAAAAGTTTGTTCTAATATAAACTATATAGGAATACTATTAAGCAATTATAATAAATAAATGAAGTTCAAGTTAAATTGTAATTAAATAATATAAAAATAGTGATAAATAATAATATAAATGGATTAATTTTGCATTTTTCATTAATTTTCGTAAAAAATTGACGTACGAATTTTTGTAAAATTACTGGATTTATTTGATACATTTGGCTTAGTAAAATTACGAATAATGTATAGTAATATTACTAAACTTAGTTCTAGTAAATGATTAGTAATTTTGCGACTGATGATTTGTAATAATTTGAAACTGAGTTGTAATAATTTGTGTAGTAAAATTACAACACTGAATGAACAATTACAAAAATGTGGTGCGTAAAAACTTCCTACACAAATGTAGTAAAATTACTATGGAAATTTTTAACAGTGATGTGCACTGGCGGTTTCATTTTGGGAGGAGGGGACAATCTCTTAGAGCCCATGAATTTTGTAATTAAGGTTTGAGTTTAGGAAGTTAGAAGTTGCGTCTTAGCTATTTTGTAAAAAAAATCTATCTGCCATAGATGACTATTTACCAGGTACTAAATACTTTTCTCTTTTTTCCTTATACCGGAAGGGTCAGGACTCTTTAGGCCTCCCCTCGGTGCCGCTGATGCTTTTTCTCAAATTATTGAACTAGGTACACTACTTAGAATACCTACGCACATTGGAGTGCTTTTCGGAGAGATACACCGTACATTAAAGATAGCGTCAGGGTTTCATCTTGCTAAAAAATATTTAAATGGCACATAGTTCAATTTGAAAGTTCTTTTTTAATTGAAAACAAGCATAACTTTTTACAAACAACGCAATTCAAAATAACATTTATTTTATCGATATACGATTGATTTTTATTTTTTCGTGTTTTATAAATCAATATAAAATGAAAAAAAAATTATTGAAAAAACATATATCTACGTATACTTAAGTCTCAACGGTCAGCTAATGATTTATTGTCATCTTGACATCAACCATGACATGAAAATTGATAAATTTTGTTGTTATGATTACGACTGACTTGGAATAGTAGAGCCGTTTGAAGTGCGCAACTACGGCTCTGCAAAGGGAAAATAAATGTTGTATTCCTAAAAGTGGTGGGTCGTTGAGTGTTGACGAAACCATTAACTGTAGTCGTTAGTTCCCTTCGTGTGTTCGACACCTGGCCGGGATTGAACCAGACAAAATTGGATTCTAAGCATCGATTAAACCACGTATTTACAGCAACCTATATCATACCTAGAGCTAATGGCCTTGCTGCCGAAGCCTCATAATAAAAAATGGATTAACAACTATAATTGCTGTGATTCGTGTATATGGTGTCGGTTTCGTTTCGTTCGTTGAAGGCATGTAGAATAGATAAATTGATTGAAGGCAAAGTTCCCTCTAAGCTGCGCACTAATTTTTCGAAAGTTCGCAGCCGTTTTTGTATTCTGCGTATACAATGGGTTTGTTCACCATTTTTTTTTTAATTTCATTTTATAAAAGAATTGCATCTAAACATGGCAAAAATCCATTTTTGTTTGTGTGTTATTAAAATGATTTAAAATGTCATTTTCAAGAGTATTTATTAAAAATAAAATATAGTTTAAAAAAAACTAAAAAACACGCTTTATATCGGACTAAAAAGTAAAAAATAATTGTTTTAAAATAAGCTTAAAAAGCGTTGGGCGCTCGATGTACGAAAATGTGGAACAAAGCGCCCAACGCTTTTTAAGCTTATTTTAAAACAATTATTTTTTACTTTTTAGTCCGATATAAAGCGTGTTTTTTAGTTTTTTTTAAACTATATTTTATTTTTCACTTTTTAGTTTGAGGATCTATAAAAGAATTTATTAATCCTGGGGGTCCTAATAAGGATAATGGGAAACTGTTATCAAATTATTGCATTGTCATCGGTCCTTGATACGTATGCAAAGTTTCAAATTAATCAGACTTCGGGAAAAGAATTTATTAATCCTGGGGGTCCTAATAAGGATAATGGGAAACTGTTATCAAATTATTGCATTGTCATCGGTCCTTGATACGTATGCAAAGTTTCAAATTAATCAGACTTCGGGAAATTGGTGAAAATAAAGCGTTTACTACAGAGGATCTATAAAAGAATTTATTAATCCTGGGGGTCCTAATAAGGATAACAAATTATTGCATTGTCATCGGTCCTTGATACGTATGCAAAGTTTCAAATTAATCAGACTTCGGGAAATTGGTGAAAATAAAGCGTTTACTACAGAGGATCTATAAAAGAATTTATTAATCCTGGGGGTCCTAATAAGGATAATGGGAAACTGTTATCAAATTATTGCATTGTCATCGGTCCTTGATACGTATGCAAAGTTTCAAATTAATCAGACTTCGGGAAATTGGTGAAAATTATGCTCAAAGATTCCGTTACACATAGTTACATACATAGTTAGATACATACAACATACATACAACATACATATTTACAACCCAAACTAATATAAAGCGTTTAAAAACTTTTAACTTGGATCCAATGGAACACTTTTACATACGTTTTGAACATTTTTGCTCCCATATACCAACTTTTATGCCGCGTAGTCAGCTAAACAATTGCTTGTGTCCACACTTATGTTCACGGTGGGACACAGTTGTATCCACGGTGGACACAGTTATGTCGACGGTGGACACTATTTAAGATTAAAATGGACCCTTTAAAGCAGGCCTGGGCAAATGGCGACCCGCAGTAGAATTCTCTCCGGCCCGCGAAGCATTTTATAAATGATTATTATTAAAAGCAAAAAAATTACTGTTTGACAATATCAATTGGCGCATAAAAGGAATCTTTAAAAAATTGGTTGTCTGTAAAGTCGGTTTACGGACGATAGTTTTACGTGATAACGTATTCCGTAATACATAACCTAAACCTCCCAAAATTTGGTTTCAATCCGCTTATCCTTGGTGTCGGAATAATAAGAAATGTCAAAAGTGACGTTTGCAACTGTCAAAGTATTATGTTCTAATAATAATTAGTTATTCCAATACTTAACTTAGAAGGCGTTGCATTTCACAAAATACTAATGTCAAGTTTTCATGTTAAGACAAGACATACGTTATTTTCTAATTTCCATGTACGGCAAACAAAGACGACCGACCGCGTCGCGCCATGCATTAGACAACATTACATTTATACAGCTATTTTTCTATATAAATTTGTATAAAAAAACTGTTTAGGCAAATTCTGTTATACGAAATCTATGTAAAATGTTCTCCTCTTTCGTTTAAGACTGGTTTCAAACCGATCTGATTTAAATTGAGCGAGAAATTAGCAAAAAGCACGCACAGGGTCAGGCGGAACGTTACGCGTTACGAACGTTAGGAACGTTACACTTTTTCGTGCATGCAGCCGGTGTTTTATCAATTTATAAGATTGGTGATTCATCAATTTATAAGACGTTATCACGTCAAAAATAGTAAATAGTGTTTAAAAACTTAAAATTGTTGTTTCAAAAAAGCTATACTTAAAATTAGAAAAAGAAATTGTTTGACTCGCAGTCAAATATTCATCCGCAATGTGGCCCGATGATCAAAAGATTTGCCCACCCCTGCTCTAAAGTCTAAGTATTAGGTCGGGAAACTGTAGTTGGTTTGTTTTTCAATTTTTGTCCTTGTTGGCTGTATTTAAACCTCAAAAAGTATATTTTATTTGAGGCGTTTTATATATGATCCATATTTTGTGTTAATTGAAAGGATGTGAGTGAGTCCTCTTAGCGAGAGACCACTGTACATTGCATATATTTTAAAATTATTGTGTAAATTTTCCATCACGTTGTATTGGTCGTCGAGATAAGCAATAACGGTTAATAAAAAAAATAATGTTTTTAGGTTATAATACTGATATGGTATGCCAATGGTTGCGTATTATAAACTTATTTTTATTTTAATGCAGTAAAAATAGCAAATGATTTACATAATAAAATGATAACAATCGTACACAAAGTGTGTTGGTTCTTGAATAACGAACAGCCAATCATTTATTTGCATTTAAGTGGAATGTTAAGTTAGAAGATAAACTTTAGTGTGTGGGTCATCGCACGCGAAATATTTTATGGCGTCAATTCTACACAAATCATTACCGTACTGACGTCATCAAGTTCATCTATTTTTGTGGTGCCATGAAACAACTGCGCCGATTACCCTTATGACAGGGGTGGTGAACCTTTCCACATCAACGTGCCATTTTTTTTTTGAAAATTTTTTAAGCCATGAGTGCCAACAATCAGTCAAAAAAATTTAGTTGTCAAAAAAATGACTCGCATACATAGATGAAAAAAATTATTTCGGTAATACACTGAGCGCCATGAGACTTTTTCGTATTTGTTATTTGATGATAATCATTTTTTTTTTCGACATCTGGCATATTTTTAATTATTTCGATTTTGCACCTCAATCAATGCCGTGCCCATAATTGGACTAAGAGCTGGCTACGGAGAAAATGGGTGACTCGGTCCAGAGCTGAAAAATTGCAGAATAATAGGAGATAATATAAGTAAGTAGGGAAAAAATTGCCAGAAGGCTAGGTGGAAGATAAAGAGCCGCCAGAAGGCGATAATGTTGCGAAAAATCAGTGCACTTCTGGCAATTTCTATACTTATTCTGTAATTCAAATTGAATTACAGAATAAGTATTATTCTGCAAATTTTCAGTTCTGGACCGAGTCACCTATTTTCTCCGTAGACAGCTCTCCGTCTAAATGATCTGTTGCGAGTTGTTCCAGTATATTATCATGCCGTAGTTAACGCCTATGACACATAGATAGCAGACAAACATAACAAAATGACTCATTTCAAGCCACACGGGTCTACGTTTTCGCGAGACAAGAGGAACATTGCGTCACACCGGTCACGCCACTCACACCCACAAGTGATGCTAACGCCGACGACGAACCGGACGAAGAGCCCCCAGTAGAGACAGATTTTGTATCCTTCGCGTGTGCTCTACCGTTGGTCTTTGATTAAATGACTAAAGGTTCGTTTACACTACTCGTAAGTATTGACCAATAAATAGATCACGGCAATCAATGTCTAAACTGAATAAAAAGAACATATTTTCTACGTACCGAAAGCTGAATTGACGAATACTCAAAACAATTATTGATATCGCATACTTTGAAGATTAAAAAGCGACATTTTTTTAACATCTTTTTTATGTTGAATTGAGTTCTTAAATAAATATATATCCCGTAAATATTATTTTAAATTAGGAATGAGTACGAGGCTTGCTGTTATGGCACTGCACTTCGGATAGATCGATACAGCTATCTCCTGCTACATTTATTCTCATTTGCATTTTAATACTCGATATGTTAAAAATGAAAATAAGTATGTTAAGTTTGGATGCATTTCTAGATAATTTATAATCTTACTAATCGCTGCCCGCAGTTCCGCACGCAACTGAGATGAAACACGGCAGCGACAACAACACAATTATTGTTATTGCCAGAACTCTATTTTACCTCCTCGAGGCTTGATTTTGCAAAAACGAAGAAACACGCAATTCTTTATTTCTTACCAAATGCCTAAATATTAATTTTCATATCCCTAACCAGAGAAATGATGGCTTCCCCATACAAACTTTCATCCCCCTCCTTCAGATTTTTTTGAGACTAAAGTTTATGTTCTTCCTCCGGATGCAATCTATAAATTTTATCGAAATCTGTTGAGCGGTTTAGACGTGAAAAGGTAACAGACAGGTTAAGTCCGTTGCACACGATGTTGAATTTGCCGCTAGTAGACCGGTCATTTTAAATGTTTCAGCTGTTTACCGTTATACAGCAAACCAAAATATGTAAAAAATCGGAAATTTTCCGTAGAATTCAATGCTGTATTTTTAAAACAACTGGCAGTGATGGGTCTTACCGAAAATTGGGGCCAAAGTTGGTCAAAAACTGTTTTTGGCGTTTTTTAAAAAAAATATTCGTTGGATTGAGAAAAGTTTAATACAAAAGTTATAGAAATAATTATTACGGATCGATCTGGCTTGATCCGATGTTAAAAAATTCGAAAATGGAGTGGCAATTGATAAAAAACCGTTAAAAATCGCTGTTTTTTGAAACGCTTGTATCTCTTTGGAAAAAAATAATCTTTAAGCGATACTTGGTGAAAGTGTAGCCCTTTGCAATCCAAAATAAGCGTTTTTTAAAATTTGAAAAATAATGAAAAGTTTTTGCAAAAAACGATTTTTTCGAAAAAAAAGCATTTTTTTAAAATGCCAATAACTCATAAACCCGTGAGTTTTTATAAACGTTTTAGGGCTTAAAATTTTCTTTAATAGTTTCTGTAATGTTTGCAATTACTGCGCGCCTTTTTAATTGATCGGTAATGTGCGAAAAATCGGTATTTTTTTTTCAATAAAAAACAAAAAATTAAATACCTTCAAAAATTGAAATTTTCTACAATCGTCATTATTGCCATTTAATAGCTGGTATTTTTCTGTGAATTAAAAAAAAAAAAAATCAACCCTTTGACTTTCTGGAGCCGAAATATATATTTTTTTTTTTATTCCTGCGGCGCCATTTTACAATATTAAGGGCTGAAATTTACATGAGTTACAGTTTAATACTTACAGATTAAATAAAAAATTACCAGATCCAAATCGGTCATCACTGAGCACTGCAAAGTTAGTTACATGAGCTGATCAGCACCGTGGCATGAGAACATTAGCACTATAGGTGGAGTGGATGAAAAAAAACTCCCACTGACTTTCTCTTAATCATAATTTTATCAGTTTTTCGTTTTTCTCATCCACTCCACCTATAGTGCTAATGTTCTCATGCCACGGTGCTGATCAGCTCATGTAACTAACTTTGCAGTGCTCAGTGATGACCGATTTGGATCTGGTAATTTTTTATTTAATCTGTAAGTATTAAACTGTAACTCATGTAAATTTCAGCCCTTAATATTGTAAAATGGCGCCGCAGGAATAAAAAAAAAAATATATATTTCGGCTCCAGAAAGTCAAAGGGTTGATTTTTTTTTTTTTTAATTCACAGAAAAATACCAGCTATTAAATGGCAATAATGACGATTGTAGAAAATTTCAATTTTTGAAGGTATTTAATTTTTTGTTTTTTATTGAAAAAAAAATACCGATTTTTCGCACATTACCGATCAATTAAAAAGGCGCGCAGTAATTGCAAACATTACGGAAACTATTAAAGAAAATTTTAAGCCCTAAAACGTTTATAAAAACTCACGGGTTTATGAGTTATTGGCATTTTAAAAAAATGCTTTTTTTTCGAAAAAATCGTTTTTTGCAAAAACTTTTCATTATTTTTCAAATTTTAAAAAACGGTTTTGTTTGGATTGCAAAGGGCTACACTTTCACCAAGTATCGCTTAAAGATTATTTTTTTCCAAAGAGATACAAGCGTTTCAAAAAACAGCGATTTTTAACGGTTTTTTATCAATTGCCACTCCATTTTCGAATTTTTTAACATCGGATCAAGCCAGATCGATCCGTAATAATTATTTCTATAACTTTTGTATTAAACTTTTCTCAATCCAACGAATATTTTTTTTTTAAAACGCAAAAAACAGTTTTTGACCAACTTTAGCCCCAATTTTCGGTAAGACCCATCACTGTCAGTTGTTTTAAAAATACAGCATTGAATTCTACGGAAAATTTCCGATTTTTCACATATTTTGGTTTGCTGTATAACGGTTACAAAAAATTAACATTACGTTCAAAATAGAATGACCGGTCTATAGGTTCCTTGCCAGATTTCACTACTAGTTTTTTAGCGCTGGTTTTCTTGATTGGTATTATGTGCTCGCTTCACATGAGACGTTTTACAAGCTTGCTCTGCAGGTAGATTCAGTGCACGCACAGTGACAACGGTAACAAAAGTGGACGTTTATTGTCTCTAAACAGAACACACACTATGGAATCTTTGCTATGGCACAGTGTTTGTTTGTGGGCGTTTGTTCATGTCGCCCACGTGACTAGATACTGCTTCCTGATTTATCATATCTAGCAGACGACTTAGCAAAAAAAAATAGCACCTGTTCTAATTTTATAATCTATCTTGTGAGCTAGCAGGCGAGCCCGCAGTGACGTCATTTCCAGCCTTGTACCCAGCCTGCCGGCGAGCAGAAGTCCAAGCGGTGTTTCTAGCCTCGTGTGCAGCGGCCTTTACTTTCGTATTTATATTTTTGCCGAAGTCTACACTGATGCTGTTTAATAAGAGCGCCGAATATAACGCCTTGAAAATGTTCAATAAATTGCCAAACAGTTTCAAAAATTAAAAAATTTCTAAATTTAAAAGAGAATTGACGACTGCTCTTTTTAAACAATGTCTGTATAAGGTAGACGATTTTATTGTTAATGAGTTGTAAACACGCTTATCTTTCTTTTGACGAATCCTATACATAATTGTATGTCTTTGGATAAATAAATTTCTAATTCTAATTCTATTAGTATCCATTCATGCAATTGATAATATCATATGTATGAAAATTAATTTATAGGTACTATAATATAGTACCTATTAGTCAATATTGCGTATGACTGACGACTGTATGAATATCCAACCACTTAGATGTCTTAACAGACATAATAACATGACTCACTTGCATTACATCAATGAAAAAATTAATGAAAATTTACAACCTTCTGAAAAGTTCACTTGACGTGTCTCTTAATTTGCATCCACTAAAAATAATCTATGACACGTTCACCAGTCATGGACTAATCCAGTCATCAGCAAACTATGATGGATTAACCTATAGCTGTTGGCGCAATGAAATAACGGTTACACAAAAATCCTCTTAATCTTCAATAATGCTGCTTCTGTAAGTGATCCAGCAGTCAGTTTTTTTGCTATTGGGAATGATATTTGGAACGTCACATTGTGGATATCAAATAGATAGATAGATAGATATTTTTTCGCGTAGCTACAAGGAAAGCGAACGTCAAAAACAATACAATATTGTATAAAATAAAATACATGATTACATTAAAATAACTAATTAAAAAGCGTCGTCATATGGGCAAGCATTTATTAAATAGTGTTTCAAACGTTTTTTGAAAATTTTGATATTTGAACTGTCCTTAATGAAAACAGGGAGTTTGTTATAAAAATAACTACCCTTATTAATTGCGCTGTTATCTGATCGAGCAGTTCTGCAACGTTCTAGATAGATGTTATTTTGAGCACGAGTGTTGTAATAATTGTGTACATCAGAATTTAGTTTCAGACTGTTTATTTTATTTTTAACGTTGATAATTAATTGAAATAAGTAAATTGCATAAAAAGTTAAAATACACGTTCCAGCAAACACTTGCCTACAAGACTGTCTTGCGTTAAGCTTAAAAATAAGTCTTATTATCCTTTTTTGCGCCCTGAATACTCTGATGCATTCCGTTGAATGTCCCCAAAGAACTACGCAATAAGACATAGCACTATAAACAAAAAATACATGTCCAGCAAATATAGTCAATTGTTCGAGCCTATTTTTAATCTAGTCAAGTAATTCCTCTAGGTTTTCGGGTTTGTAGGCCGTGATTCATTGGTATTTCGTCACATTATCAAATGTGGCAGCGGGCGAAGTGTTTTTCTAGGCGGCTTAAAGGTAAATGTGTCAACGACTGCTGTTCTCTCTTCTTTTATGTTCATCGTGCTAGTGTTCTCTGTTCGGTCGTAGTTTGCTCTTCTGTGATTGATAGTTCCACTCAGCGGTTTGGTATATGGCTCAGTGCTGGTGTCAATGTTTTACTTTGCACTGAGCCATATACCAAACCACTGAGCTGAACTACCAATCACAGAAGAGCAAACTACAACCGAGTAGAGAACACTAACGCACTCCTTAGCTCAAAGGATAGGCCACATTATATGCTGCTTCGCTCGCGTTAAGGTAGGCCTTTCATACAAATGAAAGTATTTTTCATACAAAATCATCAAAAGATGAATAACTGATTCGGTTCCATATATACTCAAAGGGTATAGTTTTCTATACGCTACTAGCGGCTCGTTCCGGTTTCACCCGGGTGCGATAGATATAATTTTGCAAAATGTATTTCGCTTGCGGTCCGGCGCCTGAACTAATAGCTTTGTGCAAATTCTACCAGATTTGCTTTTGAACTAATAGCTTTGAACGAATTCTAACAGATGTCGCTACTTCGAATTAAAACAGTTTTTTGTTTGCTTCTGAACTAATAGCTTTGAGTAAATTCAGTCAGATGTAGTTCCATGTTACTAAAACAGTTTTTTTGAGAAAACTCCGTAATTTTGTAGTTTTGTACAAAACAATAAAAACTATCCTATAGCGTGAATTGCACCAAGCACACATTTACAAAATTTTATTAAGTCGCTACTTGGTACTAAAACAGTTTTTTTTTTGTTTGCTTCTGAACTAATAGTTTTGAGTAACTTCTATCAGATGTCGCTACATGTTACCAAATCAGTTTATTTTCACAAAACACCGTCACTTTGTACACAAGATTTAATGAAAACTATCCTATAGTCTAAGTTGAACCAAGCAAGACACATTTACAAAATTTCATTAAAATCGGTTCAGTGGTTTAAGAGATTAGAGCGGACAGAATTTGTGACACGAGAATTTTATATATAAAGATGATCTAATCAATAAATATTCCCAGTAGAGTTCCGCGCAACATTCTAAAATGAATATAATATCGTTTAATTACTTCCAGTAGGCAATCTGCGATCAAAATTGGCGTTCAAGTGAGTGAAGCCGCGGATTTAAAACTAGTTACTAAATAATACTGGGTGCCAAGCGCTAACAATATTATTTTCATTGATATTTTATGTTGATTATTTGATTCGAGCAGACCTGGCCTTGGATCTGACATTACGCAAAATGATAGTGCCCACAGGTTACTTGTACCGGTAATATCTAGAGCAGGCGGAGGGCGAGGTCTCCGGGTTTCCATAGCGTGACGGAGTCCCGCGACGATGACCGTAACAGGTAGGCTATGTATAAATATATCTACCTCTGCAAGACTGCAATGCATAACAGAAGATGGACACATTCGCATTTATACATAATGCATGGACTGTACGAAACCGGTACAGGTCTCTCTATAACTGACCTACAAATCTGTAATGCGTTCGGCAGAGACCTAGCTCGTCTCGTCTCATTGCAGGCCCGCACCATGTCGTTATTCATTTTAAAACCACCATTCATCCGCGCTCCCTAGGTCTAGTACCGATACAGATTTTCAATTTAGATTATTCATGAACTAGTGACATTCAGAAATTTGTGGGTTTTAAATCCGAAAGTCAAAAATTGGAAGCTTAGTAGATCATATTTTTACTAGTAATCTGCAGAGTACCTGAGATTGAGGAAGAATACACGATGTATTTACACTACACACTACAAAAGTAAAACTGGTATAACTGTAAAAAAATAATAACAATGGCACCGACAATGGGGATCGAATCTGCGACCTTAAAGCGCCCTGAAACGATCAAATTGTTACGTGTTTGTCAAACCATTTGACAGTGTGCAGCTTTGTTTGACGGGTTTGTTCAAACAACTTACGTGTTTGACGCGTTTGATGGAAATCTGGATTGACGGCGTGCTTGACAAACAAGTTTGAACGTGAGCGGCGATGTTTGTCAAACAAGATCTCAGTAGTCGCCTTGCAATCATGGCGGACACGACAAGGAGGAAACCGAAACTACGGGCAAATTTGACAAATTTGTTTGATCTTTGGTTTGATCGTTTAAGCTATTGTTTGATGAAAACGTAAAGTTTGTCAAACAAATTTGATCGTTTACATGGCGCTTAAACCATCAAATTGTTTGTCAAACTTTACGTGTTTGTCTAACTATATTTGATAGTGTGCAGCTTTGTTTGACGCGTTTGTTCAAACAACCTACGTGTTTGACGCGTTTGATGGAAATCTGGATTGACGGCGTGTTTGACAAACAAATTTGAAGGTGAGCGCCGGTGTTTGTCAAACAAGACCTCAGTCGTCGCCTTGCAATCATCACGTCACGACAAGGAGAAAACCGAAACTACGGGCAAATTTGACAAATTTGTTTGATCTTCGGTTTGGTCGTTTAAGCTGTTATTTGATGAAAACGTAAAGTTTGACAAACAAATTTGTCAAACAAATTTGATCGTTTACAGGGAACTTTAGATTACGAGGCAAGTATTCTACCTCGCAGTTACCTTAGCTTAATTTTCTACAGCCCGCGGTTACTATAGTATACCGTATGTACATTGTGATAGGTTCGTTACATTTCTAATCCCAAGAATGAATTTTACCCAATTGTAAAAGAAGTTTAACTCAAAAAACTATGAAAAAGTACACAAAAAAGTTTTTTTTACCAGAAACTTCCAATTCGATTTCTTGGTCTCATACTGTTCATTGTTGGTTGATGTGACCCCCACAAAAATTGAATATTAATGATTCGGTGATTGTCATATTGAAACGTGTCGCGGAGATGATACTCGTGAGGGGGGCAGCTCCTATCAGCTGTCAATTATTTTTTTTTGAGCTGTCGAATTTAAACGTTTTCACGTCTCTTGAAAATTATCGAGAGTTCGCTGTTTTTTGCTCTTTTTCCCATTTTTATTAATTATTTAGCATTTTTCAATAAATGAAATTATCGACCAAGTTTTCAGACAATATATTAACAAAAAAATATAATTAATACATTAAAAAATCTCACGAATTTTATTAAAAATAAATAGAAACTAAATATTAATTATTTTTTATATTTTTAGATCAGTTCTGAAGAAGATCCAAATCCGGATCGAAACGTTAATAAGTTCGTTCCAAGCAGCCAGCAAACGGTTCCGAAACCGCCACCCGCATGCGCACTAGGTAAAACGAAGCTGTTAGTGGCGATTTTAGAACACGTTTTACCTACTGCGCATGCGGGTGACAGTTTCGGAACCGTTTGCTGACTGCTTGGAACGAACCTAATGTATTAATTATATTTTTTTGTTAATATATTGTCTGAAAAATTGGTCGATAATTTTATTTATTGAAGAGTTTTAATCAGACGTTAATCAAAGATTTGAATATTTAGCATTTTGTAAAGTTATCTTTATTACGGGCCTGACCCTAAACATAACTGTGTGTTATTGTGTTAGTAGATTAAGATGAATGCTTCTTCTATCGGTTATCATGCAACCATTACCTATGTCAAACTAATTCAACTGTGTAATTATTTTGTCATAAAGAATAACAGAAAATTATTTCAACTTTTTGTAGTCTAAAACGTCAACGCTTAATTAAAATCATTCACTATACGAAAAATGCCGGAAAAAGTTTTCAATTATTATTCTAGGAAACAGACAAACAAATAAAAGTATATAAGAATAGTATAGTTTACTTATCTAGAACGCGAATGCAGTTATTATGTACGAGCTGTGATATTATGTTAAAACGAGCGGCCATCGAGTTTTAACACTCACACGAGTGTTACGTTCGAGATAAATATTACGTTTTTGCATGTACCTCCCATAAAAAAGCCGATTGTCACTTCAAAATAATATTTCTGACAGCTGTCATATTCTGTGTGTGCGGCCATATTGCACTTAATTTGGGTTGTTTACGAAAACTAAGCCTGCTGTGTGTCACATACTATTTATGGTCATCTAAAAGCATTAAATGACCATTTCCTAATCGTGAAATAATAAATTCGTCAACAAATGCTAGAATCTAAGAAGTTTCACTTCTAACACGCAAGAGTCTCACACTCTCACGCATATTTAAATTGAGCGGGGGTTCCATCACAATCAACACTCGTGCTATATCTATACAGAAGTGTCTGTTTGTAATGTTAAAATAACAGCTTTAACTAAATGCATATTATGAAGTACTAGCGGTCCCGTCCGGTTTCACCCGGGTGCAAATGAACAAATGGGGAAGGGAGGAACATGAGTACACACGTTCATATTAGTTTACCGAGATGAATGTTGTGTCCAAATTTCATGATGATCGGAGTTACCGTTCAAAATTTTTTGTCGATAAAAAGCAGTATTTATACTTTTTTTAACTAATAATTTTTTTTAATTAATTAATTAAAATTAAAATAAATTTTAATGTAAGCCTTTGAAGAAAGCAATGTAGAAAATAAAAAAAAAAAAAAATGCATTCGCCCAACGGAGGGCTCAAACCCACGACCCTGGTATTGACAGTCTTGTGCTCTACCGATTGCGCTAGCCGGCGTTGTATTCTTACATCGCTAATACGAGTATACTTAGTTAGTGCATTTCACCTGAATAGAAGCTTATTTTTTAGATACATTTGGAACATTTTTCATTAATGCTCCGCTCCTAATGGTCGTAGCCTGATTTTATATAGCCTATTATAGCCTTCCTCGATAAATGAGCTATCCAACAAAAAAAAATTTTTTCAATTTGAACCAGTAGTCCCTGAGATTAGCGCGTTTAACAAACAAACAAACAAACTCTTCAGCTTTATATATTAGTATAGATATATACGGTACTTATAACAAAAAAAACTATTTTTAAAGTTTTTGTCTGTCTGTCTGTTTGTTTCGGCTAATCTCCGAAACTACTGGACCGATATAGACGAGACTTTCACTGGTCGATAGCCAATGTTATAAGGAGTAACTTAGGCTAATAAAATTAAAAAAAAAACTTAAAAAATAGGGAATTCTTTTCATAAGCTCTGAACAAACTGAACAAACATTTGTCGTGTTTCATCTCAATCGCGGGCGGAGTCGCGGAGAGCAGCTAGTTAGGCCTATACTCAACATCGTGAACACGAATTTCGCGGCAGATTCGTGACAACGTCGGTTGTCACGTTTTTAATGTTTAACGCTATAGTGTGAAATCCGTCCAATGAAAATGTCTGAACACAGTTCACGGAAAGGTGATGGTCCGTTATAATATAGACTTCTTTATTTTTCTTATTTCTTAACAAATGAAGGTCACGCCAATCATGAAACAGAATCACGATAATATAAAAAATAAAAATATCGTATCAAATAACAATCACTATCTCTCCGGACGCACGCTTAGAACAATAATAACAACTGAGGCACGACTATTTCGAAAAAAATATGTTTCTATTTACATGACAATTGCAGGGAACACACTTTTTCAGATTCGAAACGAATCCAGGTTCTCAAAGGCTCTGAAAGGTTTCAGTTCTTTTTAAATAAATAAGATACGATAGAGCATACGTGCCCCAGTGAGGATGAAAATAATTTTATTAGGAAAATTTTTAATGCCTATCCATCACGAGTTAATTTTTTATAAACTTTACTAGCTGTACCCGGCCACGCTTTACGTTCAACAGATGGCGCTCCCATTGTCGTAAAATATTAGCATAACCAGGGCCGTCTTTGGAACATGCAAGGCCTCGGGCTGAAAAAAATTTGGAGGTCCCCTTAAGGAGTTCGTAATGGGTCAATAGAAGATCAATATTTATGAATCTTTTAATAGGCTCTTTTTGTCAAACATTTTTATTTTTTTGTTTTATTTAATTTAAAAAAATTGTTACAATTATTATTTTTCCATTCAATTTAGCGTATTTTCGAGGTCTTGAATGTTAGGGGGCCCCTGGGCCCGGTCGGCTCGCACCTAAAAACGGCCCTGAGTATGACGTGTGTTGCTTTAGCGTCCAATGGATGGCGCTATTTTTCAAAATAGTCATGTTTTCACCTGTCACAGGTGTGACATCTATATAATAGATACGTATATAAAAACATGTGCGTATTTGAACGCTGTGTCAAAAATTCAAAGTAGAGATGAGTGATATTTCACTACCTGTTACTTAGTCGCTAATATTTGGATTTCACGGTTCACTGCAGTGACTTCAGAGTAGCTACCTGTTACCAACCAGCGGCTATAGCGAAAAAATAATTGTCACATTTTTTATTTATTTCAATAAATTATTTACCTATATCAATTTCGTTATGTATTTATTATCACTGAATTGCTTATTGTTGAAAGGGACCCAGTATAATTTATAAAACTTACGGGGAAATTTTTTTTAACTAAAGGTATTACCCATTTTAATAAAGAAATGTGATCACTAATGCAAAATATGTACTTTATATACTTATAACTTAGTCGTACCTTTCAATAATGCATCATTACATGCATTTTTTAGGTGTAATGTTATACTAATACATAATAATATTGTGCATGGGCTGTTTTAGCACCAAACGATATTTTACCTGTGATCACTGTTCGCTGAAATCAATATATTAACATCTCTGCTCTGCACGTGCATAGTCATTTAAGTGATCGGCGAACGCTGGTCGCTTATAATATTATCTGCACTGCATGCGCATAGGTTACCAGCGATCACGGGTCGCAGTTAAAAATCACAGGTATTTGGAAGTCGCAGTCGCCAAAGTACCTGTTACTTGAAAGTAGCTAATAATCTCATCCCTAATTCAAAGCAATCGGTGAAGAATATGGGAGTTTAAATGTATTCATGTACCTACTAACGCACCCATACTGCCGTTTCCAGTTGACTGTATAAATATACTATATAGATAGTTCCTCTAATTTCGACCTTCATACAAAAGATAACAGTATGCAGTTTTACAACTGTCAAAACAAGACAAGACAAACAGCCCAAATTAAATCAGAAATGTTTTCCGACGGCTGGACTATGTAATAACAGAACAGTTTTTTGTCAGCTGGTAATTGATGTGACTCATTTCGCATACCAAACTTATTGTTTTAATAAGAAAATGTACACTAATGTGTTCGTCCTTGCGTATTACATATTATTATATTATGCATTTATATTACGTAGCGAGAATATTCTTAAAATCTTAAACCAAACCTAATCTATAGTACAAATATTATAAAGAGGAAAAGCCATTCTGAATCGATTTAGACCATCCATAATCCTGTATCTCTTTTAGTTTCGGAGATATAGCCAATTTTAATTGTTTACATTTTTATACATTTTGAACTGTCATGACTTCTACACTAACCTAGGTACGAATTTGCGCTTGGGCCCAATCGATTCAGCGTATTTTTGAAGTGAAAACTTCTTTAGCGACGTTGTACACTTTTTTTGTAATGGGTAAAAAATGTTAAACTCGCGTCAGGACACGTGACCTGATCGAAAATTCGTAAGACGGATGGAGAGTAGAGGTATGGGTAAAAAATGTTAAACTCGCGTCAGGACACGTGACCTGATCGAAAATTCCTAAGACGGATGGAGAGATAATATTCAAGTTTTCACTTCTGCCGGCACTCCCGGAGTGCAACCCGTCTTTTTTTTATAAAGCTACGTCCTCACTATGCCGCTCGGCAACGGTGCACTAGTGTGGATGTGTTATCGGCTTCGTTTATCAGACGAAACGTTGCCGAATATAAAAGCTTTGTCGATCGGCATAGTCAGGACACAGCTTAAGACACACGCCAATACTAAGCATACATGAGATACTTACATATTTTTCCAAATATCGTAAATCTGTTCATGTTTTTATGCGTTTTACAAATTTGCAATTTTTAAAACAGTAAGCGCTTTTTGTTCAGTTTTTATTAACCGAACTTATAGAAAAAGTCAAGCTGAATCGATTCTGACGATCCGCAGCCCTGTATCACTTTTAGTTTCAGAGATATATTAAGCATTTATTTATATTATTTGAGAAAAACTTAAAAACGACTAATAATACAGCGTTGGGAGTGGTCAGAATCGATTCAGCACGATATTTTCTACAAGAATAACCTGGTTGTAAGTCGTATGTAAACAATACGTCACAGATTTCCGGGCTTTTTTTTAACCAGAAAAATAAGAAGGAGGTACCCTTCTAACAAAATTGAAAATTTTTCGTAAAATAATTCGATGTTTCGAAAAAGTCATTTTGAATCGATTCCGATCATTCGCAAGCCTGTATTTTTTTTGTTTCGGAGATATAGTCTACAATTTAGGGCGGAAAGTTGTATGTTGATTTTTTTCGAGCATTTTTTAACAGAAAAAAACACTTGAACACTTTTATATATTTATTTTATATCACATCTAAATACGTCTATACTAACGACAAAACCGGAACAATAAAAACATGTGTATTATTACAAAATATCTTTCGTAATTTGCACATAAATATTACAACCAAAAATACAAAAATTATTAAAAACAATTAATTTTAATCTGAAAAGTATAATAAAAATATCAGAATTCAGAAAATACGTTAAAAAAATCTAAATAAAAACAGCTCAATTAATTCAAATAAATCACGAACAATCTTATCCCTGACGTCCAATGATAAGCTTAATGTAAAACGTAAACACGTAAATGTTGTGAAAAAATGTTTTGTGTCCCACACACCGAATGCTATTTTCTGTAGCATACTATTTATAAATATTACAACTTCGAGCATCAATGTTGATTGTTGGTCTATATTTGACATCAAGGGCCTTTTTTTATTCAACAGAGAATTAAGAATTAAAGAGTTCAGAGCTGGACTTTTCGCAAAGAAGCGAAAAACTGTCATTTTTAACTCATTTATTAGCTTGACCTGTGTGTTGGTAGGTATGTATAGATATCTATCTATTGGAATCTTTTAAATTAATTTTCACATTTGAAATTCTGCACACGCATTAAGAAACCATGACAATACAATATTTATAAATATATAAATAAATAAATAAACTAGAAAAAACTACTGTAAACAGGCTAACAAGCCGTACGGCGACGTACGTTGTGTTGCCTACTTCATAATCATTTGAGTGCTGAGTTTTAGGGTTATAATTAAAATTAGAGGTTAAAAACACTCTTTTGTAGCAATGTGGACCAAAAAGCAAAAAATAATTTATAAATATAAAGATTTTGTTCGACAGCGATAGGAAGTCTCCCAACTCAAAATGTCTTAAATACCTACCCAAAAATGTTTGATAGCTTTTCTTATGCCAGCAAAATGACGAACTCAGTTTCCACTAACTCGAAAATTAGAAGAATTTTTCCATGATTACAATATTGAATTTTGACAAGATACAAGCAAAAACAGTTTTTTAACAAGTTTTCGCACGAAGGTGCAGTTTTGACAGATTGTGTATAAATGTTCCCCAAAATTTGCACCCTTTTGCGATTTTGTGGAAATGTTTAGGGTCAAATCATCTTCATTTTACTGGCCTATTCTACTATCTTTGACTACAATGTATGTCTATAGTCAATTATCGCACACAATATGGCCATAACTGATAACAATATTATCATTTGACGATTGATTGCTATTAACTAATTCATCCCTACACCGTCTGTTCAATCATCCACAGAGATACAACGCATATCCTGCGTGAATGTTTAAGTAGGGTCGTGGCTATTTAGATATGTACATATTATCAAAGGGTCTTCGAAGAAAGGGACCATTTACTCCGGTATCGGGATTCATAAATATTGGCTAGTTTAGGTTTAGATTGATTTGATTACCTCAATTTTGACGACGACGCAAAATTTGCTAAAACATTAAAGCGTTTCAGGTTCCTGACACTGTCCTTGTACAAGGATATTATCCCAAATTATTAAAAGTAACTGTGGCCAACTAAAGTGATTGTTATAAAATTTGTTTAAGCCCTTTTAGGCCAAGAGCCAGTAACGTTTCCACTTACAGCAGTGGCGCTTCTGTTATGAGCGCTGTATAGTGCTGCAGAACAACCAAAATCTTAGGTACCTACTTCATATTTATTTTAGAATGAATTATATCTTCCATATTTAACCAATATTTAGTGTTAGGAAATTATGTAATTGTTACACAATCAACGCTTAAGTTTCACAGCCACTGGTAGACCACCAAACTAGTGTGTGTTCTGCGTGACAGCTTTTCTTGTAGTCGCCGACGCTGTTCTGCGCTCCGAAGCAGCACATGAAACATCATTATCAGATATCCTCGGTATACACCGTACAACTCCTGGTTCACAGGTTATATAGCGTGTTATAATCAGACCGGCCTTGAGCTGCATTTATCGTCAGCACATTAGTACAAATAAGCATTTATCAGACTATCACTGTCATATGCTAGAAGTATTCACTAAATTATGTCATTCAGTCAACACCTTTGACGGTTTTGACTCGACGGTAGGTACATATGATACACGACTTATGGCCGTAGTGATTAGTGTTACAGTGTATATTGCAGTTTGCTGTTAGTTGTGTTCAAAGAAGTCAATAATTAAAATATTATAAACATGGATGTAATTCATAATTTAACTACCTCCCTCAATCCGTGTTATGGAGATACCTCCGGTTGACCTTATAGAACACCCATTTAAAATGTTCACGTGCCGCCACTGACTTACGGTATCTTACTCTAAAGGCCGCTGCACACGAGGCTGGAATTGACGCTAGATTCATTGCTAGATTTGACTACTAGTTTTCTAGCCCTGGTTTTCTTAATTGCTTTTATGTGCTCGCTTCACACGAGACGTCTTTTCAGGCTTGTTTTGTGGATAGATCTGGTGCGCGCGCAGTGACAGTTCAAATATAGATACAGAATGACGCCATGTTGGTTTGTGGGCGTTTTGTTCATGTCGCCCACGTGACAAGATACTGTTTCAAGATCGGTTCTCGCTCAGAGCAAGCAGAGGACCTATCAAGAAATATAGCCTAATTTTAAAATCTATCTGGAAGCTAGCAGGCGAGCCAGGAGTGACGTCATTTCCAGCCTCGTACCCTGCCTACCGGCCAGCAGAAGTCCAGCCTCGTGTACATCGTCCTTTGTCTTTTTTACTTAATTTTAGGGCTGGGGATTGTTATACTGACCGACGTAACGTTGCCAATCTTTTCAATTCTTTTTCGTTAGACCCTGTAGAGTCTTTTTAAGATATATGCGCTTGATGAAATACCGTAAGTAAGAACGTAGCTGGCTCTCCGCTATTTAACAAGAAAACGGGATCTGCTCGTTGATAATTATACACTAATTAGACAAAACTCGAGTCGGTAATTTTTCGTCGAGGTTTTGTAAATAATTCAACTAACCCAACGCAAAGGCGTTATTTTATTATCCAACAGGAGAATTATAATACAGCGCAATGTGTGAAGAGCTTCTAATTATGGTGCGTGCGAACAATCATCCGCGGTTTTAATTAAGATGGCGCCTTCGAACAATGCCTCCCGCGCACACACGTCCTGTGTGTATAATATGCTTTGGTGCTATCATGCCATATGCTTTAACTCACACAACATATTATATTGTCCAACCCATTGACTTAGAGATTGAACTGCGTGGAACAGATCAGAAAGTGTCGCTCAGAAAAAGGAGATATTAATTTTCTCAAAATACCTTGCTTTGATAGAAGGCAAAAGAACAACAATACTAATTACTTGCTAAACTTTTCAATGATCAAAACGTGTCCAAACGATGATCATTGATCATCAAAAAAATAAACAATTAAATAGTTTTATTCTTTTGCCTTCATATGCTGTTTTTTCCCTATAATCCAAAAGAAGATAGACAGCTGGTGTTCTCTTAACGTCCTTTTCTAATCAGATTTCAACTGGAGTATACTCTAATTTTTAACACTCTTTTATTAACTTTATCTTTATGTATGTATCTGTGTATCGAATAGAATCTTTCAATTTAATTTGCACTCACTTTCAGACGTCTGAATAATTTGTAGTTTTACACACCTATTATAAGAATCCACGACAATAAAATAATTTATATAAATATTAGCGGTCTGGTTCGGCTTCGCCCGAATTTTAGCTTGTCGCCGTTTTTCGTCGACTTGCATTGCAAAATTGGTCTCCACGAACAGCGCTTTTATTTAAACGCGATAATATATAGGCTGTAACGATTCTGAAGGTCCATTCCAAATATTGGTGAAAAAAATTTGAAATCGGATGAGTAGTTTCGGAAATTGCCTTCTATATCCAAACTTACAAACTTTACCTCTTTATAAATATAAAAAAATTGTCCAAAAAAAAAAAAATCTGAAGAGGGCCACCCTTATCACCTAGAGGTATAAAAAATAGCCTACGACCTATTCTCAGACCTACCAAGTATACACAAAAATTTTTATAAAAATCGGTCAAGCCGTTTCGGAGGAGTTCGATAACAAACACTGTGACACGAGATTTTTATAATATAGATAATTTTTCACAGTGCTTCAAGTTCTTAATCTGAGGACTGCTATAAAAGCATTTCGAATGAATTTTTTCAATTTGTTATTAAAGAAAATAATAACAAATTAAATGAATAGGCACCACCTCCAGATAACCCTGTTAGTTGATAATTTTCAAAAATAATAAATTAGCTCATAATTTAGAACTTATAAAATTATTAGTTGTTCTACCCGGCGTCGCTCAAGAAACGTTCAGAATGTAAGTGTTTCGTTCCTTTTAACATAGCTGTATCAAAAAAACCACTCCCAGACACAAATATGTATACAATTCTAAATAAATCGAAAATAATTTAAGAACAACCCAGATCGTTATTATCATAACACTGAGAAGTTTTACATATTTCTGAAAAGGGGAAAATGTAGTTCATTCCCTAAGTCAATGATTCACATCGCATTGTAAACCTTATGCCCGGTTTACATTATTCCAGTCCAGCGATCCAGTCCAGTGCTGGATTGCAACCGGAATAATGTAAACCCTCACTGGAATGCACTGGATCCAGTAAGCATTCCAGTCCAGTAACTGGATTCGCAGTCTACTTTTGAATCCAGTGCGATCAATCCAGTGCAACTGGAATAATGTAGACGGCCAATCCAGTGCCATTCCGTTCCTTTTTTCTTAGTTCATTATCAACCTCATTAATAACTTCTTGTAGCAAGAGTGATTGAGCACGTTTGAAACATTTTCGAAACTGATCTCTTTTTGAAATCATTGTCACTGTAGTGTTCACAATGAAAACGGCTTCTAAATGACTGGAATAATGTAGACAACGAATCCAGTCCAGCGATCCAGTCCAGCACTGGACTGGATCGCTGGACTGGAATAATGTAAACCGGGCATAATACAAATACGACGCCTCCTAGTCCTATGTGTTCCTTCGTGAAACAATACGCACGTTGGTAATTATTGCATAACCATGTCACAATAGTGAGGTTATGTATACCGCGAGGCATGTTCTTTCTGACAACGGTACATAGCACGTTATTCCCTTTTGAAATAGGAACAACGTGCGTTCATTACTTATTTAAAGTTGGCAGTAGGTCTGAAAAATTATCTACAATGATTTATTTAATTATTCAGTCCTCGAATCTCTGGCAATGAAAAGAGACATCACATGTTTCGAGACATTTTCGTGTAGTCAGGAGGTACAGCAATGTTAATATAACCCATTTTAAAACGCAGATACAGTTTTTTTTAATAACCCAATGTTTAATATGATAAAATAGGGCACCTTAAGTTTATAATATTACAAAAATTAGTACGAGATACAAGGAAAATTAAAAAAAAAATTAATGGTCAACGTTTCGACATTAAGATTTATCGTCTAAACCTTGAAAACTTATAGCAATTCGTCGTGATTGTAAAAACTTTATAAATTTCGTGTTTATAAAAAAATTAAATTTATATAGATGACCAGTAATTGCACGTATTCCTATCGGAAGAAGAAACTATGACTAATTTGGAATGGTTAACCTCGATCACTTGGCGGTCGAAAATGAGTCTTTTTTGCATGATAATGACACTTACGTGAAAATTTTTTATTGTATTTTTTTGACGTGATAACGTCTTATAAATTGATGAAACACCGGCTGCACGCACGAAAAAGTGTCACGTTCCGCCTGAGCCTGAGCCTGCAAGCGAGAGCGCGGTATAAGCGATAGAGAGGCAAGATCGGCCCAAGCGTCGGCTTGTACGCACTTCTCTCTCTTCTCGCGTGACGTCAGAGAGTTCATCAATGTTTCTTTATGACGTTATCACGTACAACTATCGTCCGTAAACCGACTTTACAGACAACCAATTTTTTTTTGTTTATTGTAAGTTTTAACACACAACATAAAATCTAACAGTAAATTTCGTGGTTTTTAGCTTTAGGAAGGTTGGCCAACTAGTAAGCTATCAGATCATGAAAAAATTCAGGCAAAAAAGTGAGATTATTTTATTTTTTTAAATTTTTAAATCTTAAAGTTCAGACTTTTGTAAATAGAAAACCGAATGACGCATTTCCGACCCCAAGTGATAAATAAAATCATTCCAAACTAGTCATAGTTTCTTCTCCCAAGAGGAATACGAGCAATTACCGGTCACCCTGTATAGGCTTTCATATAATCATATTAATATTATAAATGCGAATGTAAGTTTGTTTGTTACGCTTTCACGCAAAAACTACTTAACCGATCATCATGAAACTTTGCACATACACTCTTGAAGGTATTAGAAGTAACATAGGATACTTTTTATTAAAAAAAAATAAAATTTTTTTACGAAAAATAAGAAAGGGTTGAAAACATTTTTTGGGCCCAAAAATACCGAAAAATTTCTCCGAATCGTTTCAAAATTGAAATTTAACCCTTTAGTAATGACTAAAATGTGCTATTAAAATTTCATTAAAATCGGCCCGACAGGACCGGACTTACAAATTTTATGAAAACGAAATATTATAAATGCGAATGTAAGTTTGTTTGTTACGCTTTCACGCAAAAACTACTTAACCGATCATCATGAAACTTTGCACATACACTCTTGAAGGTATTAGAAGTAACATAGGATACTTTTTATTAAAAAAAAATAAAAATTTTTTACGAAAAATAAGAAAATTGTTTGTCAAAATATGTGCAATACCTCAACCCCTGATATGCATGTCAAAAGTCGATTTCCATCTCAATCGCGGGCGTAGCCGCGGGTAGCGGCTAGTTATTAAATAATCCAGACTATGCTAATGTTATTCTTTGAAACGTTAAAAAAATTGTCTGAATATCTAGAAAAAAATATCAAATATTCGACGCAAACGATTTTGCCTCATGTTGTTGTTATTAACATTTCAAGATGCCATACCAATGTGACTACATTTACGTTATTATAAATGCAAATTACAATAAAAGAGCAAAAACAACCACAAAAACTTGTTGTCTGCCAAAAAAATATAGAAAAAAAAGTTTAGTTGACGACGTGTGGGAACAACGACTGTGCATAAATACACACATGTAGTTCATTACGTTCAGACATAAAAATATACTACTTGGTGAATTATTGATCCCGGCCCGATCGTGTACAGAGTGTAGTCGAAAGCTGCAAAGACAAGTAAACAAAGCTAATAAAACGACACCGGAACTTTATTTACTACACGTTTTTTCAGTTCCGGTGGTTTGTAAACAAAAACAAAAAAAAAACCAGTCGAACTCTGTAAACAATATTGCATTTACTACTAACGCTTCGACATACCTTCAGGGTTTGAAGAGGTTTTGACAATTTATTTGTTTGGAGATATGCATTTCTCTAGGCCAGTAAAATGAAAATGATTTGACCCTAAACATTTCCACAAAATCGCAAAAGGGTGCAAATGTGAGAGAACATTGATATAAGTATGATACACAATCTGTCAAAACTGCACTTTCGTGCGATGATTGGAACTTGTTAAAAAACGTTAAAAAAGAGTTAAAAAACTGTGTTTCATCAATTTTTTGCTTGTATCTTCAGAACAGTTAGAACTAGCCATATTTTTATTGATTGTATTGTAAAATAGATAATGATTCGCGAAAAAGTCTTTAAAAATTATTTTCCACCTATTGTCAAAAATTAATAAAAAATTATTAAAGTACAGAAGTTGAAAATTATCACGACTAAGAAAATGTCTAAAAACACCCAACATTTCAAAATACGAAAAATTATCAATTATTTTAATTTTTCTATTTTTTTATTGATATTTAAAATCCGCTCAGAGTTCTTCTAACTTTCGAATAAGTGGAAACTGAGGTCGTCATTTTACTGGCCTATCTTCATTTATCATTGCTGATTAGATGGTAAACATTGCGCTGACCAGTATGTGAGACAAAAAAGAAAATTCTGAGAAAATTGTGGTAAAAGTGTAACCCACAAATGCAATTTACTCCACAGAAAAATGGTTTTGGTTTTAACCATTATGGTTTTAAATTATGTGAACTTAATTGTAAATACACATTCATTGATATTGGATTTTGCGGTTTTTCAACATTTCGCAGGAAATTCAAACATATCTGATAATTCAATTATAAATCAATTGTATGATACAAATGCACAAATAAATGAAAATCTACATTTTCAATCTGTATTTTTTGATTAATTTTTACACGTAATTTGGTACATTTTAGTCATGGTTCAATAATAATTAATTGAAAAGTTGGCTTAGAAGAAATCTGCTTAAAAAATTTTGACTAGAATCCTATCTTAACTTGCTTTAAAAGATACCTACATTAAGTCTGGATATCAATTGATAATGCATCAAATTTAATCACAATATATTCAGCTGTTTTACAGACAAACATTGTGGAAAAGCTTTCACCTGTCGAGGTACATATTACGTGCAAAATCTGCAAGAAAACGAAATTACCGATGAAGGTCTTGTTACAATATTATATAGATATTGAAATGAAGATAATTTCCATCTTTCAAAGTGAAATTTCACGATGTGGTAAAAGTTCAACGCAAGTGATTTTAATTACTCACTATTAAATTTAGCCATGACCTATCCACAGCTGGATGACCTTCGTAAAAAGTGACCAGGCCTCTATATTTCTTTTCGTAAAAAAAAACTATCAATCATCGAAAGCAATTATTTAGTTGATTACAAATCGATTTGTAAAAAATAAAGTCGTCTTTAAAAGTAGTGGGCAGGTATTAATTTACTATAAATAAAATTAGGACTAATGTCGATCCGTCGATATCTTCGCCACCTGTGAATCTATTTTGATGATTCTTGTTTTATTCGATAGACTATAGAGTATGTCTGAAAGTCGGTCCTGTATAAATTTAAGCAAAATCGGTCCAACAACTTTTTAGAAAATTAACAAAAATCAAAGAAATATTGAAAAAGTTGTAATTGTTGACGTGAACATTGCTCTTCGGATTCATTAGACACTAAAGAAGACCACTAAAAAAATTAATATAAAAAACTTTTAAAAAAATTGAACCTCCTTAAAAAAGGGTCCCTAAAAAGCGTAAAATAACAAAAAATTCGGCACCAATTTATTACTATCACGTTTTATATAACTTAGGTATATTAAATTGGGGCCGACCTCTTTGTTATTTTACGCTTTTCAGGGACCCTTTTTTAAAGGACGTTCAATTTTTTTAAAGTTTTTTTCTGATTGATCTATGACTGCAGCGAAGTGAGGACGAAAGAGAAGTTGAGAATAGAGGAGTCGATTAGTCACCATAGGTTCTATATTGTATTGATGCACAATTTCATAAATTGAATTTCGCCTGTTTTTAAAATACATTATAGTGCTATAAGCACGAAATAATTTTTTTAGCATATATGTACACTATAATGTATGTACATATAAAAAGTTATTACAAATTAATTATTTTCATCGGAATTATTACAAATATAATTACAGTTGAAAGCGTACTTATAATAAATACGCCAAGGTAGGTACTATATTTTTATTTATTACGTGTAAATAAATCAAATAGAAAGCAATGAAAGTTATTAAAAATTACAATTTTATACCCTCTACAGTCTACAATGTATGTGTGCCTACTGCCTACATCCTACACTGAAACGATTACACGGAATTAATGAACTTATACAGTGCGTATAACATGACTTGTCACGACTGCTTGCTGTAGTGATTTACAGCCCGCTCTGACTTACCAAGGAGTCACAAGTAATAGAGTTGATATTGTATATTATAGACGTTCGACAACTAAAGTTGTAAAAGATACTTTATTAACAAAAATACAAATTCCATTTACAATAAAAATCAGTTCACAACTGGCGTAGATATTGCGGAATATATACACATATAAATATACAGTTCGAATTGACAACTTTCCCCTTTTTTGCAGTCTGTTGACAAAGAAACAAATTTTTTTGTTAGGTAGTACCTATATGTACTAGTGATGTGTCGCTCCTGAGCGAGTCGTTCATAATGAACAGGTCCTTTCCCGGAGCGGAGCGAGTCGCTCTTTTTTTTGTTAATGACTCACTCCGAGCGCCATTGCTCTGTGCTGAGCTATTCTGTACTGTTACATTGGCACATTTAGAGAGCGCACACAGCACAGGCCACAGAGGCACTAGTGAATTTGGCATGTACGGAGTTATCTTTGCTGAGTAATTTAATGCTGAATGACACACTGTATATGTAATAGTACTAAGCTTACAGTGACTTAAACCATTCACATTGACGTCGTTGACAAACAATAAACATTATTATTGTTAAGCTTTTATTATACTTTATAGTTTATCCGCAATGCGAATAATATAAGATTAGAATCATATTAAAATGAGCTCAGAGCTCAGTGTGTGTATTGTGCTGTGCGTAACTCCTGAGCATGTATGATGACAGTTTTTACCTCTGCAGTCTGCACTCTTGTGTAGTGCGTACTATCTAGTGTCGCTCCTTCGAGCGACTCTTTCTAGTGAGCGGAGCGCACGGATCCAGCTCCCAATAAAGAGTCATGTGGGCACATCACTAATATGTACCTATATCTATAAATCAGGATAATATGCATTTATCTGCTCATTGCAAGTGGGACGGCATGAAACAATCGACTTTTTTAGAAAACACGGATAAAAGAATTTATAACAATAAAAATACTTTTAAAAAATTAAACTTCTTCAAAGTGGTAAATTTAACTTAAATCGGTTAAGCAGTTTTTTCTAGTTTAGTAATAAAATATTAAGGAAGAAAGCTGTTATTATAACGTGCAAAAAAATTTCATTCAAAAAACGCGACTAAAAAGCGTAAAATAATAAAGTTGAGATCGGCGCCAACATTTTAAATATATACTTTAATTAAATTGGCGCCGACCCCAACTTTATTATTTTATGCTTTTTAGTCGCGTTTTTGAATGAAATTTTTTTACAGAAGAAACTGCTTAGCCGATTTAAATTAAAATTATACAATACCACTCTGAAGGTATGCTTTATCAAATAGAAAAAGAATTATCAAAATCGGCAGGCTTACAATACTATATGTTGAAATGACCTCAGTTGTCAAGCGTCCAAAAATCTACAATCTGTTTCTCTCTGTTCTCTGTTGAACCGAGGTCGATCCAGTGGCCAGCCTGATTAACAAACATTTTTTCCGTACACGAAACCTATTTAAGTTGTATAGGTAATATTATGTAGTATGTACTCTAGATATCATTATACTATAGTATGATTTTGTAATTTATATATCTATTAATAATAATAATATATACAAAAGTATACAGCGCGAAGAAGAAATTCTTTTAAAAATACCGCAAATCAGTTAACTGTAAACCGATGCACGTCGGTACGTTACTAATAATAATTACTCTCGTATCTAATTACTACAGTATATTGCGTGAAATCCGACTGCATAAGTTCTTATTACAATTTACCATCAAAACATATTTAATAATTCACGAACAAAACGCCCCATTAAAATTTAAATCGCCTACATTTTCTTTTATTTATATCATTTATATCAGTTGTAAAATTTCACTTTTAACTGCAGGAATACAAAAGCGGTTTCATTACATATAGTAAATAGATAGTTTTATATAATTGTATACGATGTAATCTATACTATCATATAAAGCTGAAGAGTTTGTTTGTTTGTTTGGTTGAACGCGCTAATCTCAAGAGCTACTGGTTCGAATTCAAATATTTTTTTTGTTGGTTAGCCCATTTATCGAGGAAGGCTATAGGCTATATAATATCACGCTACGACCAATAAAGCATAAATGAAAAATGTTGCAAAATATAATTCAAAATTTGTCCGTCCGACAAAAACTTTTGAACGATAACTCCGATCATCATGAAATTTGGACACAACATTCATCTCGATAAACTAAGATGAATGTGCGTACTCATGTCCCTCCCCCCATTCGTTCTTTTGGACCCCGGCAAAAACGGGCGGGATCGCTAGGGAATTATATCACTCGCGAGTAAGTGACATTATGTTTAAAACGAACGAAGTTTTAACAGTCGCACGAATGTTGATATAATTCCGCTCAAGATATACTCGTACAGTGAATTAGTTGACATTGTAGCTACGGAAATCTTTATTGCATTAGAGAAAATCGTTCTTTTTCGGTGTATATTGCATTTTAAGTGGAACGGCTTACTATTACAGTAAGCCGTTCCATAGCTACACCGAATAAATAAACATCGCCTGAAATTCACTGTGTACCTACTACATATTTTTTGTGCGAGCCACCTATAAAATTGCTGGTTTTCACTTCGCATTATCAACATTTTTGACAGTTTACTTTTGAGCAAACGTCACTTCTAAAAGACCGTGCACACCTATCACGCGTGACCAACACAGCACGGATCAGAAAAGTATGTTCGTGAAGGTTATTTAACGGACTAGCGCATATTAGAGACCAGCACCTGCAATTAGCAACCTGCTACCAGCAACGATCGTCAAGCGGTGGCCTGCAATTTCTGTCATTTCATTTTGACCGAATATGGCCGAAGCTTTGTGAGAACTCTACTACTCACAATAGGTTTTCACTTGCAGAAATATAGTTTTAGAATTAAATCCGACAATAAAATACGCTAATTGAATACAGTCTGGAGTGCTGTATAATCACTAATTGTGACTGAATGCATTGCACCAGGCGTTCCTCCTCATCACTCATCAACAACGCTGTGCAAATATGACGTTCTTTTGTTTGCATGTTACATGATTCCCGGCGACGGCGTCGTCGCATAGTTACGCGATGTGATGCATTGGGTTGCATTTCCTTGATGCAATGAAGGCAAACGTCACTGCACTGATGATTTGAACGGGTGAACAAGCCGTCATACGGGTTCAACCTGTCTCACAGGTGGATCGATATGGTCTCAATAAAGTCAACGACTGTTCAATACTAATATAATGAACTACCAAGGGACAGCGTCATTAAGTTTTTTTTACAGGGTAAAATGAAACAAATCCCTACTATCTCTACATACCTAAATATAAATGTAACCTTCGTTTGTTCAAAGTCTTAAATCTTCGAAAGTTCTTCACCGATCGCTTTGAAATTTTGACACAACGTCGCATTCGAATGCGCGCGTGTTTTTATATACCTACAAGCGGCCCGGTCCGGTTCATCCGGGTGTGACAGATATAATTCTGTAAAATGTATTTCGTTTCCGGCTCGGCGTCTGAACTAATAGTTTTGAGCAAATTCTACCAGATTTGCTTCTGAACTAATAGCTTTGAGCAAATTCTACCAGATTTGCTTTTGAACTAATAGCTTTGAGCGAATTATATCACTTGATACTAAAACAGTTTTTTTTTGTTAGCTTCTGAACTAATAGCTTTGAGTAAATTCTATGAGATGTCGCTACATGTTTTTTTGAGAAAACACCGTAATTTTATACAAAATATTTAATAGAAACTATCCTATAGTGTAAGTTGGATCAAGCAAGACACATTTACAAAATCTTATTAAAATCGGTTCAATAGTTTCGGAGATTAACGCGGGCGAACATCGTGACGCGAGATTTTTATATACAGCTATACAAAGATTATAAAGATGTCACAACTGTGATAGGTGATAACATGCTTTTTTTGAAAAATAGTACCATACAACGCCATCTGTTGGATGTTGAAACAACACACGCTATACTAAATATTTTACGGGTGTGGAACGCCATCTGTTGGACGTTAATGCAACACTCGCAATACTAAATATTTTACGGCAACTGGAGCGCCATCTATTGAATACAGTGCGATCTGTTGGACGTTAAAGCATCACACGATATACTAAATATTTTACCACAACGGGAGCGCCATCCATTAAATACTGCGTGCTATCTGTTGGACGTTAAAACCTCACACGCTATACTAAATATTTTACGGCAACGGGAGCGTCATCTATTGAATACAGTGCGATCTGTTGGACGTTAAAGCATCACACGATATACTAAATATTTTACGGCAACGGGAGCGCCATCTGTAATAGCAACACACGCAAACCAGACTGAGTCACTGCAACGCGTGGCCGGGTACAGCTAAGTAGTACTTATACGATACTAGACTGCTGCAGTAACTTCTATAATGAAAATTCGGCTCTCCGCTGGCAACGGTCCTGATATCCTGTAAATCTAGTCATTTAAATTGGTGTTCGATAAATGAAAGGTTTGGGTGCTGACGTCACACATCTAATCGCTAGTTAATCCTTATTGTATTTTTAACTAGAATCACAGGATGTAAGTATCGTAAAACGGTAGACTAAACTCCGCCCCTCGAAAAGACGTATATAATATGTAGGTACCTATATAATAGACGCCTACAAATTAACACGCTGCGAAACAGTGGTATTTAAAGTCTGGTTTTTGAACCATCGTCTCACCCAAGAGATTTTCAGTGACAAAAAACCATTGCTATCAAGAGTTAGAGAATCTAGATAACACGTTATCTCATGCGACGGTTTTCCTGTAAAATTCCAATAAATATTTATAAAGTACCTAAATGTATTTGCCGCAGGAATAAACCGAAAGTCGGAAATCTACTACTAAATATGTAAAAATATATCGCATCTGTTGTCGGCAAAGTGCGAGAAAATCTAATATTTCATAGACAATTGCAGTTCTACGTCGTTTTGGTGAATTGCAAGGCTATACCTACATTTTTTATGTGAAAACATGTAAAAAACCTCAAAAAATTAATGTGACAAAAAAAAACGAATACATACTATGAGAGGACTAACTGAACGTTCACATATTTTTTAAGGTCATCAACTGCTATGGCTATTTGTGCCTAGCATCAATCAGGAGCGGATCCAGGGGAGCTGAGCTAGGGAGATCAGTCTCCCTGGATTAAAAATGATATTTTAAAATGCTTTTGAGGCACTTAAAATTGCTTAAAAGAAGTGTTCAAGCACTGTATATTTAATTTTTTTTTTGGGGTAGGTTCCTCGGTCTCTCCGCTGCACACGAGATATTTCCATAACTTCACGACCCTTCCCGAGGTGGACAGTCCCCCACTGCCTTGAAAATCCGCTGGATCCACCCATGGTATCACCGTATCAATTCATATTTTCTTATTATTTATTTTATAATAAACTAAAAATACAATTGCGTCTTTTTCTCAAAATAGAAACTGGGGAAACGCGAACTGGAGGCTTGTAATTGAGGAATCATCGAAACATCATATACGAACAAGGGGAAGTTATTGGTTAAAAAAAGTATTTACATTTCAATATTATTGTGTCGCCGTTTTTCAGTTCAGTGCTTTATTCGCACGACAGACATTGACTGTCGACGTTAACATATTCTTTGAAGATTGCATGTAAGTTGTAACGTTTATACCCTCAGGAAATGTTGACAGTTTCTGTTTTACAGCCTGAACAGGACGTTTACTTCGAATGTTTCGAGGAAATCGATTGTTTCTCTTTGCATATTCACAATTACTTTCGCATAATATAACAGCTTTTATATACGTTTTATGAATGTAATGACGTATATACGTACGATTATGTAGGCATAAAGAACTTTACCCCACACATTCATATAGTGAATAAAGTGTGATATGTTAAAAGCTTGCAAACAACGACCATTTCATACATGTTTTGAATAATTGCTTCCTGAGACATTATAGGTACGCAGTCATCCATATGGCTACAATATTCGCTAAAGGTATTGGATCATATGCATAGTTACAGTTGAAGAATCAATAGTAAAATAATCCAAAACTATCTAATATACCCATAGACCAAGATTCCAGACCCGCCAGACCTGCGTCATTTCAGTACTGCTAAGATTTTATCAGTAAATGTACAATATCTAGTTAAAAAAGTATGCCAATTTGCTACCTTAAAAGGGGCCCTTTTAGAGACAACAGGTTCTAAAGCAGGCCTGGACAAATGGCGGCCCGCGATAGACCTTTGTCCGGCCCGCGAAGCATTTTAAAAATATAAGAGCGAAAATAGTCTGTCAATATAATTTGGGGCATAAAATTTTAGAAAAATAGTAAATAGCAAAAAAGACAATGAAAGGACATTTTTTTTGCTCTTCAAAATTTTGGTTGCGGAAATAAGGACTTTTTTTTGTCTCCAAATTTTTAGCCCACGGTCATATTTTCATCAGCGATGTGGCCCGGCGATCAAAAGATTTACTCGCCTCTATTCTAAAGGTACATAAAACACGTGCTTACCTACGTACGCAATGGTATTATGCATACATATGAGTGCGAGTGAGAGCAGTAGATGATTTTTTTTTGACAGCTTCATGAAATTTAGGTTTTTTAATTGTTTACACACAGAAAGAGGAAGTAGTCCATGAGTTTAAAAGAGAAAAAAAATTAGCTCGGCGGTCCACCAAAAACTTATCGGCGGTTCCTAAACAAAATGCGATGGGCGGCCTACCAGGAATTTTCTCGGCACCCGGCGGTTCCGCCGTATATCAGTCTAGTAGATATAAAAAATTGACTCATCTATCAAAATTCCAGGCCATTTCTCGGTATAAGAGGATGTATAGTTCGATATCGCTTGATAAGGTTTGTCTCTTGCGGAAAGACATGAACTGTATTTCGCATTAATTCATTTGTATTGCAAATACAAAGAAGACTCCTTAAAAAACAAAAAATAATAAAGTTTCTACTTTTTAGGTCGGCGCCAATGTACAGATGTACTTTTATTAAATTGGCACCGACTTTATTATTTAAAGTTATGGCTGAACAAAAAAAAAAGGAACATAAAAAATACACATGAATTGATTACCTCTTTTATTGAGGTCGGTTAAAAATGATTACTTAGATGTGAATTTAAAATTTGAAAAGTAGCCTTTTTACGGGGGAATTACACTATACAAGATACCTTACTCCGATAAAAAATGAACGCTCTGAAAGTTTTAAACTCGAAGAAAATTACAGAAATAGTTTTGTTTAATTCAGGAATTTTTTTCATTTAGACATGCTTTGCTGTTTGCTATGAACTTAAAAAAAACTACATATTTTTCACATTTCTAACGATTTTAATGAATCTTCGGCGAAAATATGTAAATAATAGTGCGTTCAATATAATAACATTACAAATACGTATGACGTAAAGATTTAATTGATTTTGCTATTCCAATGACAAACTCGTATCAGTTATCAAGAAATAAATATTAAATAGATTAATGTGAAATACGAATATAACATAATAATGTACATAATAAATTATTCGCACGTGATGTGTCATTGTTTGCGTTAGTCGATTGTTATTCATTAAAATTTTGTTTAAACAAATTGCAGCAAATTATCAATGAATTAAACTTTGGTAATTGTGAATATTTTATTTCGTTAACTGCGGCTTGTACCGGAAGTTCTGATTGTAAATTTGTGAACGTTTCTTTCAGTAAATATAAATAAATAAATATATAGTACACATAATTATCTATCGCTGCAAGTTATTAATTACTAAAGACGCAGTAATTAATTTCTTTCTCATTAAAAAATTGGCATTATGTCATTCATAAAATTCAGACGATCTAACAAAATAATTTACGAGTATTTAAATATTTTGTACGATGTATCTAGATCGTATAGATGGGAACATTTTTGTTAAAAGTGTGTTTGTCTGTGCGTCCGTCTGCTTGCACCGATATCTCAGAGAACGGAATCGATTTTGATGAAAGTTAAAGTACACCATCAATTGACCCGCTTACTTTAAATTTTTGGTAATACTCATTTTATTCTACCGGATTGTCCTAAACAGGAAACATGGCGCCCAATTAATACTTATCTTTACATAATGTCGACACAGTGATAAAATAAAAACAGTTTAATAGATAAGTATCAGGTTTCGAATTAATCGATAACATAATCAAACATGATTACTATATGATTAGTAATATTATTATTTATTGTAATTATTGTGCAGTGTTTTATTTATTATAAGTGAACTATTCATTGTTCCGTTGGATAAATAAATTGCTCCGCAGTTATTTGTTTATATTAGAAAATATTAGATTTCTCTTACAATAATTAGTTTTACGAATTTATGATTTTTTTCTTCGGATTAATTTATATATAAATGACCTTTTTGCACAGCTTCCTAAAAAATAGATCATCCATTCGCTAACAATTTGTCACCTGTTCATTTTCTACGCAGCTTTTGGAGCCGGTAACTTGTTAATTTAAAAACCTTGCGTCTCCAGGCCTCACCACTGCTCTGTAAAGCCCTCCGCACACGGATCGACTGTTTTGCAATTTGAATTTTCAACCGTTTCAGGGTGTTCTGCGACCTCTCGTACGTCAGAGCATGAGGAGCCGCACATAGGTTGACAGAAGCAAATTAGTTTCAAACTGGTCGTGTGCAGGTCGAGAAGCAGTTTCAGTTGCACGGTTACTTGTTGTTGCGAAATTTTTCATTTGAAAGGTATAGAATAAATAAAATTATCGACCAATTTTTCAGACAATATATTAACAAAAAATATCAATAATACAATAAACGATTAACGTTTCGATCCGGATTTGGATCTTCTTCAGAACGGATAATGTTTTATTACGTAGTCATGAATATAATTTGAGCACCTATAAAGAAAGAAAAATTATTAAAAACATTATTTTGAAATAATTTTGTTTTTAATAATTTTTCTTTCTTTATAGGTGCTCAAATTATATCCATGACTACGTAATAAAACATTATCCGTTCTGAAGAAGATCCAAATCCGGATCGAAACGTTAATCGTTTATTGTATTATTGATATTTTTTGTTAATATATTGTCTGAAAAATTGGTCGATAATTTTATTTATTGAAGAGTTCTAATCAGACGTTAATCAAAGATTTGAAAGGTATAGAATCTATATTTACGAATGAATCGGATTCAATTGCACAATAGTCGCATCCGTTTGAAACTCAGGTTGAGAAATAGTCGATCCGTGTACGGACGGCTTAAGTGTTTTGAATGAATTCCGATTTGGCATTTTTATCTGTACCTATATTAATATTATAAAGAGGTAACGTTTGTAAGTTTGGATGCAAGAGGTAATCTCCGAAACTACTCAACCGATTTCAAAATTTCCCCCTCAAATATTTAGAATGAACCTTCAGGATGGACATAGGCTATATAATAAAGAATTATAGTCAGAGTGCCCATTGGCAAAAATTTTATTGACACATACTCTCCTCAAACTTTGTATATGGCTTCACTAGGCCTAGTCTGACACCTATTTCCTCTATGACTTTTCTTGATTTTGGGGCGTTTTCCCTCTAAATTTCAAGAATTT
The DNA here is from genome assembly GCA_963575645.1 of Xanthostigma xanthostigma. Classification (NCBI taxonomy): domain Eukaryota; kingdom Metazoa; phylum Arthropoda; class Insecta; order Raphidioptera; family Raphidiidae; genus Xanthostigma; species Xanthostigma xanthostigma. Next base: position 31,361,774 of record OY754468.1, on the reverse strand, counting down.
CAAGAAAAGTCATAGAGGAAATAGGTGTCAGACTAGGCCTAATGAAGTCATATACAAAGTTTGAGGAGAGTATGTGTCAATAAAATTTTTTAGACGTATTAAAAAAATTTAGATTCATAATTATTTTAAATTAGAAATTCTAAAAGAAAAACTATTCCAAATTAATTTATTAAATTTAGCGCTTTCGACATTCAATAATCTTTAGATATTATTTCTAATATGTCATTATAGTTAAAGTGCTGCTTGACCATTTCTGTCACTGTCCTTTAACTATAGTGACATACCTATTAGAAAATAATATCTGAAGATGACTGAATGTCGAAAACGCTAAATTTAATACATTAATTTGGAATAGTTATTCTTTTAGAATTTCTAATTTAAAATAGGCTATATTATATATTATTGCGTTAAAATAAGACCAATTTTACAATGCAACTCGGTGAAAAAACGGTGACAAATTCGGGCGAAGCAGAATCGGACCGCTATAGTTAATAATAAATTCGAATTATTTGCTATAGTCGGGTCGAGCTGTACGACGAATATTTTAATACTTTATATTTAAAGTATAACGCTGTTCTGAAGTTAAATTATGTGCTTACGTTGCACATAAATTGTAGATACTCATCGCTATCAGTTATTGGCACGTGCAATTATTTAATTCATGCATAATTGCACACAGGGAAAGTTGACTAACATTCACGCCGCACAACAACTAGACTACAGAATGTCTGTTAGAAAAAAAATAAAACTGACTGTCAACAAAAAAAGAAAATCAGGTTCGGCTTTCAAATATTGTTTATTAGTTGCAATAAAATTAAATCTTCATTTAAGGATGTATGAGGTGGTCGCAGAAAAAAGTATGTCCATAACCGCATATTGTAAAACTGTACCAAAACTTCTATTTCAGTACGATTTGTTAGACAACAACACATATAAGTATATACCTACGTATGAGTGAGTAACTAGCATGAAAGATATCGTGACAACGGCGCAGTTGAACAGTAATTATATTTTTCGATTTGATTGGTTAGTTGTCAAAAGTAAGCGATAGTTATGGTAAAAATGTTTACAAACTCTATAGCTCCATGAAAGCCTGTTGTCAAGTGTGAACAAGCACTATTTTATAAAATACTCTGTGAGTCTGTTTGACTTTTTTCACAAATAAGTATTTTTTTCTCACGATTTTCAACGGTGACAGATAAAATTTTGAACATCTAGCTCTTAATACGTGACTAGCTCATTCTAAAAATTACGAATTTTTCTCGGTGATATTACCGATATTTAACTATGAATGCGCGAGTTTTCCATAAGAGATCATGTTAATTTCATAATCAAATCTTTGATTAACGTCTGATTAGAATTCTTCAATAAATAAAATTATCGACCAATTTTTTAGACAAATATATTAACAAAAAATAATAATTTATACGTTGACGTTTCGGTCCGGATTTGGATCTTCTTCAGAACTGATCTAAAAAATAATTAAAATACGAATTACATTTTAATTATTAATTATTTTTATGTTTTTTAGATCAGTTCTGAAGAAAATCCAAATCCGGACCGAAACGTCAATGTATTAATTATTATTTTTTGTTAACATATTTGTCTGAAAAATTGGTCGATAATTTTATTTATTGATTATTTCATAATGATTACAAATTTTTAAAATGAGTTAGTAAACGGTTCTGACATTTTTAAGTACTTATTGTGGATATAAGTATTATGAAATAAGTTGACAAAATTTCAGTCATTCTTCGGTGATTAGAGATACCCCTCATCAGGCCCCTCTTTCCTACTGGACACTCTGGACACGTGTCCAAAGCCTCGAGATCGATAAGAGCCCCCTAGTTCCTTCCAGATACCCAACCGACAACCGATAGGTATTTATTACCGAAAAACATATTTATTTCAAAAAAATCAAATGATAATGACTACAATCACTACAATACCTACTTGCTTATTAGCCTTTGCATGCGCGAAGCTACTCCTCGCCCAATAATCAGGCTTTCCGATTTCAGCATGTTTAGGTAAATTTAAATATGTAAAAATACAAATTAAGTACAATGCTTTTATAGAGAGATTAACCAGTTTGTTGCTGATGTCCATAGAAAATGATATGTTCAAAATCATAGAGTTTGAAGAAGTGATTAACGATTTTCCCCACCTCTTCAATCAACATAGATTTTTAAGCATTAACCTGTGAATGCTAAAAAAGTTACTATTGTAGATTGTATTATATTATGATTATCTATTCATTTAATGTGACTGTAAAGAAATAAAAATAAATCTAGAACCTTGCTTATCTACTTTCTTTGTCTATTCTAACAAGGTCATAGGGGCCCCATAATCCTAATATGCTCAGGGCCTTCAAAAGGTTAAAGACGGCCCTGCCCCTCATGCATCTTTAAATGTGTAAAATTAAACCGAACTTTGAATATTATGTCTTGTTTTACTAATTTAAGATAGATTCGTTTTTAACGAACAATACACTTTCGTTGTACATATTTAACTATCAAAAACTGTCACACGTTTCACAGGAAATATCAATCGGTCGATTGATGTTTATAATATGTAAAAATGAGGACGAATTCTGAAATATATACTAAAATATTAAAGTATGTCGTATTAGTCAAAAGAAGTCAACGGCACCAAAACAATGGATATAATAAAAATAATTGTAAAATGAGTAAACAGTTAAACTAAACAGATTAATTCGTGAAACAGTAACACACCTGAGCTGTGTGCAGTACAAAACAGTTAAAATATAGCATGATATTATTTTTAATAGTCTGGTTTATACAATGTGTTTAAAAACCTGTTTTTTTTTTTTTAAAACTAAGTATTACAGTTCGGATGTGTCCTAATCCATCATTTCAACAAGGAAAATTATATATTTTTATCCAACACGCGTGAGTAATATATAATTTCGGGGCCCTGCTAAATTCGGGAGAAATAATAAATTACTTCATGTTGACGCGTAGAGTGCTAATAATGAGCCGAAACTGTACGATAATGTATTACTGCATAGTTTCTGGACCAATAGGAACGCGGTAGCAAGCCGAAACTGTACGATAATGAATTATTACTGCATAGTTTCTGGACCTATAGGAACGCGGTAGCGATTTGTATATATGAAAACAGCATCGCAATTCAGCGAAAGTCAGGGCCATCTTGCGTGCATCGAGGGCGGTGGGTACGTCAATCAATGAAGTGATTTATTATTTTTCCCTCTTTTATCAGGACATCGATTACATATTACTCGTGCTAGTTGAATAAAGTATTATGTGCGACCATTGATCGAAAGAGAATATTCCACTCGCGTGTTACCGCACTCGCTTCGCTCGTGCGGCAAATTTCACACTCATGGAATCTTCTCCTTCTCTCCTTCTAGTCGCACAATATACTATTAATGTATAGCTATAAAATAAACAATAAAAGTAAAAGATCTACTATTTTTCACAACGTTCAACGTAAAATTTCGTACATGAATGGTAGGCGAAAAAAAGTTTCAGAGCTACTGTTTTAGAGTCTAGAAAATCATATTGGTATATGAATTCGACATTCGTGTTTGCTGTATCTCGCTTAGTTTCCCACATAATACGACCGGAAAGTTCAAAAACCACATTTTTTTAATACTTCCTCCAAATGATCACAAAATGAGCTAATTGAAACAATTTTCCCCCTTATAAAGAAGTACCAAAACAATGAATTTTTGCTTGCTACATCCATTTGAAAATTAGGTCACTCGAAACAGTCTAACAATTAACAAGTTGTGTATTTTTTTCTTTTCTGACCAGCTGTTGTCTTTTTAGGTTAAATGTTGCTGCCATCGTAAGCGAAAGTAAATATTCTTGAAAGCATGAGGGAGTATTTGTTTTTTTTTAATTCTGTTTTCTTAAACATCCTTACAATATAAAGCTGTACCCACATTGGGAGCAATATTTCGATGTCGGCTGACATCGTAAGAAAAGCAAACACCGAAATTATAACGTAGGTGCCCACATTGGAAAGGAAATCGGGCTTCCCTTTCCAATCCACGTGCCAACATTATATATTCTTGCTGTTCGTTTTTTTTTCGATATCGTCCGACCTTACCGACATCGGATCGGGAGAAATACTATTTCAATGCAGGTGAAGCCGGCGTAAGTGTATTTTCCGAATTGAATTTATTATGCAACCAAAGAAAACGGGAGAGTTCAGAAAGTGCATTTTTGAAACATTATGTATATGCTTCTGTGTGCACTGCACAAAATGTTGGAAATGTTTAAAAGCTGACTAACTCGTACGACGAAGAAACCACAAATACCGGAGGCAATGAAACAAGTGATTCAGGATTATTACTTAAATTCTAGATGACAATATGCTCGTGGCATTCATTTTCACCAATTTAATAGTAAGGAGTGTCATAAAATCGTGCAAAAGGTGACTAAGTCACTGCACTCGAAAGAACTGCATTTATTTTTCTGCACAGACCTATTCTGCCCTGTTAAAGCTTATTGACGTATAATACGCGCCACGGATCTAGAAGGTTCGGAAGTTAGTGACAAACAGCGTCGCAAAGGCACATTTAGGGCCGTTGTGACTCCCACCACCTTCCAGCTACCTGCACGGAACGTGCGCTCGTCGATGATTGGCCGTGATCGCTCGTTGCCTTTGTCACTTGTCGCTTTCCTGCTTTAAAGTACAGTCGAGTACGCTATTGTCAAGTTGTTATTGTTTTATTAGTTTTGTTGAGTTGCGAGTTTGTAGTTTTTCAACAGACTGTACAAGCGCAAGCCCGCATTCGCATCTAACTTCCGAGTCTTTTAGATTCGTGGCGCGTATTATATCTGCGAAAACACTGTTTTGAGTAAACAGCACTTTACTTTATCGGAACGAAGTTCCTTATGGAACGTTATAGATATAAATGGATAATGAAGGCTAGGCGAAAAAAAGTGTAAGATTTCGACCGCCACGACACTTTTTAGGCGCGAATAGCGTAAGCTAAAGCGCCTATATGTACTCGCTTTGTCTGTGAATCTGTGAGTCACGCTTTTTGTATCCAGCGTACAGTCCAAACGCCTTAACCGATTTTAAAAAACTTTTTTTTGTTCGATTCGTCTCCGGGTAACTTAAATCCTAACATCGCCCGATTTTTGTATTTTGGTCCCAGAGGGGAGAAAATTAAGAAAAAAAAAGTTTTTTGTTTGATAGTGTTTTGCTCTAAATAAACGTTAGTAATGCAATGTAAACAACAAACGCTCGCAAGCATCGGTGGTTCAATGCTAGAATGCCCGCTTGCCACACGGGCGGCTCGGGTTCGATTCCCGGCCGCTGTGACTCTTGTTTGTTTTGTACATAATTTGTTCATTTCTTTATAATAATTAATAACTGTTTAATTTCATAAATTAAAAAATTTAATTACTCTGAAACGTTAATTTATTTCATTTCGTCTATTATTTGATACGTAATACATATAGCGAAAAGAACTTCGTTCCAACCGGTTGTTCCACGACACCTCTCTTCTTTTTTTAACAATATGCCAACCCTATGGTAAATGTTTTCAAAATGCTAACTTTTCGTGAAAAATTCAATAAAGTCAGTTAAATTTTCATTATTTATCTGCACAAAAATAATAAATAAAAAATATTAATTGGTGAGATGCTCAAATAATCCTAACTTTTGGTGGCCTTAAAAAATATTATCGATGCGAAAATGTTTGTTTACCCTAAAAAATTCAGTTGCAATGAATCATACACCTAAATTATATTTTTACGTTATTCTTTAAAAAAACATAGTTTTATATATTATAATTATTATAAGATTAGTGCGTCAATTGGGCCAGCCTACTAATTGGTTTACAGCTTTGTATATTTTCAGTAGAGATGATTCATTGTTTAGTTTATTATTAATTCATTTATGCGCGAAATCATAAAACGCCTGTTACGGTAAACAGGTGGCTAAAAAGAATACAAATGCGAAATGTATAGGTATGCCTTTGTCTGCATGGATATTGAATACTGACAGGAAATAGACGTGCTGTTTTATTGGTATTTTAAATGATTACGACAATGGTCTTTCGTTTCGAAAATTGCAGAAAACAATTACGAAACACGGCACACTACACAGTACACAGGATCTGTCTCGTAAAAGCTTCAAGAAATCAAGAAGAAAACTATTTTTTTTCATTTCTAACGCTTTGTTTAAGCTCCGGTTCCTATCGAGTTCGGATAAAAAATTATTTAATAATATCTATACTGTACAATAACTTACAAAAAATGTTAAAAGAAACAATGTGGGGCTCCTTCGTTTAATCATGCATATTTAAAAAAGTCGGTTGTTACAGACAGACTGTCAGCAAAGTGATAATATTTTTTTCATTCTGAGGTATGGAACCGTTTCGTTATCGCGAAAAAAATCCAATTCAAGATTTGGATATTTCATGGCTCCTAAGTCAAGTTGGGTAGGATTTTCCATAATTCAAGATTTATGATTTGTTTTGTTTTTGTAAAGATATTTGTGGGATTAAATTTATTATTATTATATCAAAAAACCAACTTTCAAGTCTAGATATCTGTCCAGAGCGACTGACTAACAACGTGATTTGGTTCAAAATAAAATTTGGGATTTTTACGGGTTTTCAGAAAATGTAATTTATATTGACATCGATTATCAGTAGGTACTACTATAATACAGCTGTCAGTTTGAACGCGCTAATCTCACGAAATACTAATCCGATTAGAAAAATGATTTTTGCATTAGATAGCCAGTTTTTTCAGGAAGGCTCGCTAAGCCATATAACTAAGGCCTAAGGAGTGACGGCGGCCCGTTGAGTTGGAAGCCGGTTAGTCGCATGCCGAGGACCGAACATAACCGAGAAGGGTCGAACTGTGAATGCCGAGGTCAGTGAAGTACCATTCCGCACGGCTCAGCCTAGTTTCCTTATGCAACAGTTGTGCTTCAGCGAACTAATTTTTGTGGATGTTTTTGGTTAATTTAATTGAATAATTCTATGCGTTTTCTTAATTGGCAAACTATAAATCCGGGCGAAGCCGGACCAGGCCGCTAGTATTATCATAAAGTCCAAGTTTGTCGCAAATTATACTGAAGTGTAAATGCACGGAACAAATGAAGTCAAAACCTTAAAGCTGAGGAATTTAAAACAAACGATAAACGTTTATTATGTAAACACAATTGTCATATTCCCACGGTCCATATTTCTATGATTACATAAAACACCTGTACATATTAACCTGTCTGTTTGATATTATATATATGATAATATGAGTGAATAATTGATACATTTGTGGTCACATTACAAAGTTGTTTATGTCGTTTTCTTAATAAATTAAAACTGATTATACCACGGTTAGTAAATTATTGTCAGTGAGTCATACAAAGTAATCACTAGCAAGGTTAATGGAACGGTAAAGCAATCAAACAATAGCATACCCGTCCCCTGCATAACACAGTGCCGCTTATATTATCTTTTGTGACAATTCTTTCCGAACTGACTATAGCTGGGTCTACCTGTAAATGACTGCGGGCAGACTTTGTAGGAAAAGTAAACAAAAAGATTATTAAAAATTCAACCCAGCTCATTTCGTTTTGTGGTTCAGAGACAGTGCAGTAGAGTGTGCAAATATTTCACTTGCATTTTTATCAAAGTACTTAAGTATATTATTGCAAATATAGAAGTTGTTTGACAGGTTTTTTTACATTGAACACTCCTATTAAAGTTAGTATGAATATCAAAATTAACAGAAATTATCTGTAATATATAAAATTCTCGTATCACAACTTTGGTCGGCTAATCTCCGAAACCACTGAACCGATTTTAAAGAAATTTTGTAAATGTGTCTTGCTTGGAGCAATTAACGCTATAGGATCGTTTTTATTAAATGTTTTGTACAAAATTACGGAGTTTTCTCAAAAAAAACTGTTTTAGTAACATGTAACTACATCTGATAGAACTTACTCAAAGCTATTAGTTCAGAAGCAAACAAAAAAAACTGTTTTAGTACGAAGTAGCGACATCTGTTAGAATTCGCTCAAAGCTATTAGTTCAGTAGCAAATCTGATAGAATTTGCTCCTACAAGATACCTGATAAAAAGTATCTTAAATACAACTTACAAAATACTTCTAAGTAAAGTATTTGAGATATCAGATACAAGATACTTTTGGAAATGGTATTTGAAATACTTATAGATACAAAATACATAGCTTCTAAATACTTTTTTTTTTAATTAAAGATACTTTATGAAACATATTATTCTTACGTAAAACTTATAGTTTATTTAGCTTGTTAATTTTATTCAACGTTTCGGCCTCCTTTAGACGATCGCTTTTAAGAAAGAAAATTCTTAACTAATCCGCGACAGATAGCCGTAAAAAGTAGTTTTGTGATTAAATATAATAAACACCAAAAAACACTTCGCGATCTTAAGCTCTCTTAAACAAAAATTATTGTACAAACATCTAAAAAATTAAACATGTACCAAACAAAGAAAATTATAGTAAGCCATTTTATTATAAATGTAAGAAAATATTATATTATTCTTATTATACTTTTATTATATTATAGTAGACTCTAAATACAATCTTTTGATAGCTTGATAAATTAAGATTTTAGAGTGTGTTCAGTTTTGTCTTTATGTTGCAGCAAATACATCAGTAAATAGTAAAAGTATCTTAGTATTTACAAAATACTAAGATACCAAAAGCAAGATACAAAATGCTAGATTAAAAAAGTATTTCAGATACACGATGGAAATACGTATTTTGTATCTTGTATCTGTATTTCAAATACTTGTATCAAGATAAGTCACATCTCTGCTCATAGCTATATTACTTTAGACGCTGCGCCGCTAACGAAATACATTTAGCTTAATTATATCTATGGCACCCGGGTGACACCGGGACGAACCGCTAGTTTTTAATAAAAACTGGCGCAGTATTTTCTAATATTTACAAAATCGCTTGGGTTTTCCCACATAATAATACAAATTTCCATCGTGACGTTATTTCTGAAAATAGATTTAGTCGCGCCAAAAATATTCTGCTCTGGGCCAAATAGACTGAAGGAGTATACAATACTCCTTGATGTCGGCACTCGACAATGTAGCAGTCATAAAGGTCGCTGCACACGAGGCTGGTTTTGGCGCTAGATTCCCTGCTACATTTGGCTGCTAGGTGCTGTGGCGCTGAGTTTCGCGATAGCTTTTATGCGTTCACACGATGCCTGAAGCTTGCTTTGTAAATGAGTTTAATGCACGTGCAGTGACAGTTCGAATGTTAACAAGAGTGAACGTTTATTGACTCTGAACAGAACACACATTACAACGCCATGTTTGTTTGTGGGCGTTTGTTCATGTCGTCCACGTGACAAGATATACTATTTCCTGATTGGGTTGTTGCTCACAGCAAGCAGACAAACGAGCACGAAAAATTGCCCCGGTTCTAATTTTGAAATCCATTTTGACCACGCACTCGACCCCGCAGTGACTTTATTATTTCAACTTCGCAGTCAGCGCGTCAGCCATCACAAGTCACAAAAAAACAGTCTCGTGTGCAGCCGCCTTAGGTGTCGTGATTAGTGATGTGCCGGATATCCGTATCCGTATCCGCGGATATCCGAGGGAGAAGAAAGATCCGTATCCGTTAGTTTTTGGCGGATGTTTTACCTTATTAATTTTCAATTCATAGATGAAATTTTATATATATAGGTGATTAGGTAATAATGAAAAACTGTTAAATTCCATTCAGATTATTTTTTATTTTTTAAAATCGTATTTGGCACCTTTTTATTGCAAACATTTATTGTAGTGAGTACCATACCAATAGTACATAACTCAAAGGTACAAAAAACTATCTTTATAATGAGATATTGCACATCGATCTTTGGAAAGAGACAATCTCTTATGAGAGTTAACTCTTAAAGAGGTCAATAACTTTTTCCCATAACAGATAGTCTCTTTTCAAAGGTCGATGTGTAATATTTACCGCCGCGTATACTCTAAGAAAGTTAAGATCCGTATCCGTATCCGCGGAACTTGAAACCAAATATCCGTATTCGGATCCGTATCCGCGGATATACATTTTTAACGATCCGGCACATCACTAGTCGTGATTCGTGGATCCCTGAAAATCGATGGAACGCAGTTTAAGAGTCGCTGGTTTATGCCATATAAATACACGTATATAACAGTAACGCACAAAAGTAAACAGAAAGTTGTAAGATTTGTAAATTAACAATTCACTTTTGAAATGTACAAATACCATCCGACTTACAAGTTACGGGTTCATGTTTTATGTAAGTTTAATTTGCTTTACAGTTAGCCGTCCATTGAAATTATTACTCATTATTATGTATGTATGCATTCACTTATATCTTATATTTGCTATTGGCCTGTTAGCTTCTGGCTGAATAAAATGAAATAATACGCCTCATTTAACAGCGTCCGTATTTATTAATTATCTTACTTGTTATTGATTATCACCTGTAACCCATTTGTCAAACCGTTAGAATATAATATGTATAAACAATCATAATTTGCACAAGAACAAGAGCAGGAGTGGCGAACTTAAGAGTATTCGTCCCTGCAAATACCCCTGCACCCTTCATCTCAAATCTTTTCCCCTCGCCTAAAAACAGTTCGCGCTCTCCCGGCGCTATTTTTAAAGCTAGAGGGTTCTGGTAAACGCCAAATGAAAGACAAAGAATCAGACTACAGATCCTTCAGGCGAATTTTTTGAAAAAAAATTCCTGAAAAAACTTACAACCTTTTGAAAAAAATAATAAGTTACGTAATATTTCACACGTAGGCGAAACTGTTTTTCAAAAAATTCGCCTGAAGGATCTGTAGTCTGATTCTTTGTCTTTCATTTGGCGTTTACCAGATCCCTCTAGCTTTAAAAATAGCGTCGGGAGAGCGCGAACCGTTTATAGGCAAGGGGAAAAGATTTGAGATGAAGGGTGCAGGGGGTATTTGCAGGGACGAATACTCTTAAATGTTACGTGTTTTGTTCAAAATAAGAATTGTAGTTGTTGTAACAACATTAACAATTCCAAACAAGTTCTGTTTTTTTCCATAGAGCATTTATTTTAGTCATATCAAAAACATTAGAGTTGGCACAAACGGGTTAGTCACTTGACCCAAGCGACTGTTTCTTGTTCCAAGAGATGCCGTCAAGCAAACAGAGCGCTTCACTCTATCACTTTTTGAGTTTCGCCGTATCGAAGCGCGTAGGGAACTTGAGCCAAGCGATTCTGGTTTGAGGTGTTTTTTTACTGTGTACCTATAATATAGATAACATTTCGTACCATATTTCTCCTCCTTATAGAAAAAAAATGTAGTACATAGAAGACATCGGTAATAACGCTTATTACAGGTATTTAGTGGTATGAAGCAAAATGCATGAACATATCAAATAAAATTAATTATGTAAAAATTATAGGGTAAAATTCACGTGATGGGAGAGGTGCCCACCACATCTTACCAAATCTCACCGAAAAGGAGGGGGGGAGTCCAAATTTTATAAAAACATCTAACTTAATTAGTGGACGCCCCTTTACGTGTTGTGTCTCGTTTTTCGAAAGTGCAAAAGTGGTTACCGTGGATATGCTATAAGTTTTTAAACATTTAGTAATATTACGTACATGTATCCAGTAGTTTATAATTGTACAACTTGCGACTTTCTATACGGGTTGTTACTTCAACCGTGCAAATGTACAGCTGTATAAGTACTTGGAGCATACAAATCGTAGTTAAAGTACCACAAGGTACTCGTTTTAGTACCTATATATAATATATAAATAAGGAGATTTCATAAAGAGATGGCATAAACCGCTGTATAATTGCACAGTTAAAATGCAGACAAACGCTGAAATTATTTCAAAACTCAGTTTTCTATACGTGAACATTTACAATTCAATTCGGTTCCCTGAGTAATCATTTAGCTAATAGCTCGTTCAACTCTCTTCCGAATCTGTGATTCACAGACTACAAGTCAGAAAGCTCCCAGAAAGTTTTTGAAGCTAGCAGGCCACAGGATAGGCAGTCAACTGAAAAAAAAAACCGAGAGAGCGATCGATATGTGCGATCGGTCAAAAAATAAATCTGGACATACGTATTTGTGTAGAGATCATCGCTTAAACAAAGAAAGGATCATTGAAACAAAGCGCGCATACGCCGTCGATATTTATATACTCTATGCATATACGCCGTATTCCTGTTCAGATCGGTCTATTCTACATGTGAAAGGGTGGTATGACTATCAAAATTAGAATTGCATTTTCCATGCCTGTTTTAAGGTCGTCAGTCAAAAACAATCGGTAGCCAATCACTATCCGTAAATTACTAGAGATCGGTGATTACATTCACAGAACTACACTTGTGACAGCATTCGCAGCAAAATTCCTTCCCAAGTAAACCAGTAATTCCTTGCGAGATTAACAGACTGTGTGAATTGAAATATGGAAAATTAAATTACATTTAATTAAATTAAAAGGAGGAAGTTTCATATTTTGTCGTATAGTGAAGATTCCTTTATGCTCAGTTCGAGACCCGGACCTACCGCAGTTGTTATTGCACACTGGTGCGCAACAACTTCCGGCCAATACGGGTTAAGACTTTTAGATGCTCTGCCGTCGTCTGACGCAGAACAAGCCGCTTTTTTGTGAAACATAAACAGGCGGGTGGGTGTGTTTGAGCCCCGTTGCAAATAAAACAAGTAGTGATGGGTCGTTAACGATTTTAGCGTCAACCGTTAACTGAGCCACGTCTACTAGTTGAAAAACCAGTCGATTTATACATCGACTACAAAGAACGCTACGCGGGATCGTTGCAAAAAAAGGTTTGTAATTTGTTGGTTTTAAAGAAATAACATCTCAGGTTTACCATTTCTTTGTATGAACAAACATTTTTTGCTTCGATGTCCGGAACAAAAAGATAAAATTGGATTTACAAGTATTGCTGTGGCCTGTGGTCCGTGTCTGGTGTCGGTTGAAGGAGTTCTTTGCGTTTTGACTTTTGTTCATTTAAATCAGTGTTTTTCAACCTGTGGGTCGCGACCCCCTGGGGGGTTGCGAAGCTTCTATAGGGGGGTCGTCAGAGGTCGAGAGAATTTTAAAAAATACCTATGTGCGCAAATTGCGTTAGTTAGTTATCAATTGGCGACGTATTCGATGTATGTAATAATTGTAAAATAATGTGTTTTACGTACTATACCTACTCGTATTATGTACTTATATCCGAATCCTAATTATGGAGACGTACAAAAACGTCGTATGGAATGAATATTTGTAACACTGTAACATATACATACATCTATAATATAAAAATGAATCGCAAAATGTGTTGGTAAGCGCATAACTCAACAACGCCTGGACCAATTTGGCCAAATCTTTTTTTAAAATGTTCGTTGAAGTTCAAGGATGGTTTTTACGGCGAGAAAAATTAGAATTATTGCTGGAAAAACCCTAAAAATAGCCCTTTTCTTTTTCCCATACAAATGATTTCTAACTAAAACGTAGTCAGTTTGAGCTTTATTGCTATGGTATAAAGTATTATTAAAGACACGAATTTTTTTTTAAATTCGTATCCATGGTTTTAAAATATAAACAGCCTTATGTATGATTTGAAAAAATTCTGTCAAAAATTAAAAAAACATTTATATATACTTTTAACATTTTTCATCATTAAATAATTTTCAAGTGATTTTATAACCTCAAAAGTACTCAACACGTGACACGAGCTTCCAATAACAACGGATTTTGTGTTGTAAGTAAGTATACTTTTTTTTATTCATATCGAAAATGTTGTTGATCTTATAAAAATTGGTCGATAATTTATTTATTGAAGAGTACTAATCAGACGTTAATCAAAGATTCAAATATCCCCATTCGTTCTTTTGCACCGGGCACGACGGCGCAGCCGGAGTGTTCGACATACACACATATACGTCCATGTATATTTTAAAATAAATAAAATAGATAGATAGATGTTCCAATTATATAGATATATATATATATATATATAATACTGTTAGGCGGTACGAAGTTCGCCGGGTCCGCTATATATAATAAAATTCTCGTGTCACAGTTTTCGTTGCCATACTCCTCCGAAACGGCTTGACCGATTTTGATGAAATTTTTTGTGCTTATCCGGTATCTATGAGAATCGGCCAACATCTATTTTTCATCCCCCTAAATGTTAGGGGTAGTCCACCCCTAAATTTTTTTTCTTCCTTCCCCATTCGTTCTTTTGCACCCGGGTGAAACCGGGCGGGACCGCTAGTACATGATAAAAAAGCAAAGGGCCGGGGGGTCGCGAAATATTTTTTCATACCAGGGGGGTCGCATCATGAAAAAGGTTGAAAAACACTGATTTAAATATATAAAAGGAAACCGTGACTGACTGATCTATCATTGCACAGTTCAAACCACTAGACGGATTGGGCTGAAATTTGACACACGCAGATAGTTATTATGACGTATAGGCATCCGCTAAGAACGGATTTTTGAAAATTCAACTCCCAAAAAGTTTGTAACGGGGGTTCAAAATTTGCAGGAGAAATCATATAAGATAGATGTGTCAAATCGAAAATGCGCAGGATTGCTTCGAGCAAAAAATAAAAAAAAACACGTGTTTCGTGCTTTTTCACCTTCAGAGGGTGAAAAGAGGTAAATAGTCTAAAAATCAACATGGGTGTCTTTTTCAAGGTTTGTCCGGCTGTTGATCACGTGATAATCATCAATTTTGAAATCTATTAGAGGTGTCTACGTCGAGAAAAGACTAGCTATGCCAAATAATGGGAATGCATCCGTGTTTCGTCTTAACCGCGTGCGAAGCCGCGGGTAACGGATAGTGATAGATAAGATAGTTGGATCTTGGATCGGCAACTAGTTTATTCTAAGAACAGAAACGGTTTTGATTTGATGACGAACGATTATAACCGTTGATTTAACTAGTTCGTTGAATCAACGCCCACCACTAAAAAACAAGTGCAGAGCTATTACATATCTATATTCTAGACACACGGAGTATTACGTGTCAGCCAAGCTCAGCAAACACTGTTACCCGAATCATTTCGAGCAACTTTCGACCCCCCCCCCCAACTCGTAATTTTGTTTATATATTATATTCTTATTTATAAGTACACTGATTCTAATACATATGTACCTATGTACATATTTCTATTTAGAAATTACTACACAATTTTATACACCTACAGCTGTGGCTATACAATTCACTATTGCATTTTTTGGTCAGTAAATTCATCCTAAAAATATTTACAAATGAAGTAGGTACACAC
Organism: Xanthostigma xanthostigma; assembly: GCA_963575645.1. Taxonomy (NCBI): domain Eukaryota; kingdom Metazoa; phylum Arthropoda; class Insecta; order Raphidioptera; family Raphidiidae; genus Xanthostigma; species Xanthostigma xanthostigma. Next base: position 31,346,479 of record OY754468.1, on the reverse strand, counting down.
ATTACATCATATTATATGAAATTTTTCTATATAGTAATTAACTAGAATAAGACGTTACAAAGACTTGCTTTCAGTTATAACAGTAGTTTATAGTTTGGAATTGTATACTTAGTAACTTGTAAATTTTTTTACGTAATATCTTTTTATAAAATGAAATCTTTGTATTCTTTTTGACGTTCTTATACCAATATGGTCACTAAACATATATATATCTATCTATCTACGGGTAATGAAGTACATTTTCGTCGAGGTGTAACATTATGTTAAAACGAGAATTTAACAATCACATACGAGTCAAAATATCATCGCGTCCGTGATATATATGTATGCAGTATGCACACTCTCTATAAAATAGTTTTCACTACATGCTCAGTGTGTTTTCAAAATTTTTTGACATTTCATTTGAGTAGACAACTTCACTTCTAATAGTAGAAATTTTGTACAATATACTCAAACAGAGATTACTATGGAATTGGTATAGGGCGACTACTTTTGTTTTACTTCAGGCACTAGTGTTAAATGGGTCTTTTACGACCGCCATCCACGCATGATAATATATTAAGAAGCTATTTTATAGAGTGTACTGAAAAAAAATATTTTAAACAAAAGGTAAGTATATATACTTTGGGCCTTAATTACGATACTGTAATATAGGCTTTGCGATTTGGAAATAATCGTTACACCCTGTACGTTAGAACATACATCTAAATATATAAAAGGAAACAGTGACTGACTGACTGACTGATCTATCAACGCACAGCTCAAATCACTGGGCGGATTAAGTTGAAATTTGGCACACAGATAGTTATTACGACGTAGGCATCCGCTAAGAACGAATTTTTGAAAATTTAACCCCTAAAAGAGTGTAAACGGGGGTTCAAAATTTGCATGGAGAAATCATATAAGATAGATATGTATATCAATTCGAAAATGCGCAGGATTACTCCTGTCAATAAATAAATAAATACGTGCTTTTTCAAAAACAATTCCTTCAGAGGGTGAAATAGTCAATAGTCTAAAAATCAACATGGGTGTCATTTTCTAGGTTTGAAATTTATTAGGGGGTCTACGTCGAGAAAAAAGTAACTATGCCAAACAATGGGAAAGCATCCGTGTTACGTCTCAATCGCGTGCGAAGCCGCGGGTAACGGCTATTTAAAATTATAAAATAGACAAATATACATCGAACGCTTTGCTCCAATGTATCTATAAAAATTACACTATGCAATAAAAAGTGACTTTTAGCAATTTCGTCGCCGACAACGTAAATGAACAGCCTAACGGCGATGGCGTCATATGAGATGGGATTAGTTTAGGTGAACGAGGATCGAACTAGCGACGCGTGATAAATGCTCAATCCGGTGGAAAATTGACGTCGGATGTAACTATGTATCGCGTAAGAGTATAGGTTCACAACGATAAAGCAAGTTATAAAAAGACAATCGGTTGACTGGTGGCCAGTATCATAGTATGACATACAAATTTTAACAATTGTTCGATAGGATCAATATTCAATACTGATCTATATATGTTTGTAATTTTGTTTTCTTGAAGTATATCCATCGGCGTAGCAAGAGGGGGGGGCAGGTGGGTCTAGCCTACTCTAGAATCCTCCTGGCCCACCCTAGTATACTAATTGTTCACGTAAGATAAATCTACATATTTTCTTTGTCGTGATATTTCTCCAGAAAGTCGTGTTGATCGATTTCTTTGAACAGTTTTCAAATTATGTACAAGTGGCAGCTAGTAATGGCAGGTAGAATTGAAAATTTCGTTGCTACGCCTATGAGTACATTTACGTTTTAGTGTTCCATGCAAACGAAGCACTTATGGAATCACTTCGGTGTCCGTCTGTCACAGGCGATTTTCTTTAAAAATAATTTCATTAAAAAATTGAAAGTTTGGCACAAAAGCAGATTGGGGTGGCCCAAACGTAAAAAAAGTTAAATTTTGATTCTGTGGATTGATTTCGGGGAGTGAAATGGGAAATGAAAAAAACGAAAACATTTTTTAAGACATCGTGTAGGAGCAGGCCCGCAGTAAACTTTTGTCCGGCCCGCGAAGCATTTTATAAATGATTATTAAGGTGGAAAATAGTTTGCCAATATAATTTGGCGCATAAAAATTTTAGAAAAATAGTAAATAGCAAGGGCCACAACAGACGAAAAAAGACCCATTTGTTGCGGAAGTGAAAGGACTTTTTTTTTACTCTCCAAACTTTTGTTGCGGAAATGAAAGGACAACTTTTTTTTTGCTCTCCAAATTTTTGGGCCACGGTCAAATTTTCATCAGCAATGTGGCCCGACGATCAAAAGATTTGCCCGCCCCTGGTGTAGGGTATCAAATGAAAGCTTATGGAAGTACGAATTCAACAATGTAGGCATTTGTTGTATTTTTATTTTTTTAATAATTTTTCGGGAAAAACGCTTAACAATCGCTGTCTCCTAAATGATCGCTTATTTTGTCAGATATTTAAACGGAAAATACGTTTTCACAAGTTACTTTCTTGTACCTATGTATCAGCATTCTATATGATACAAGAACAGACTGAATAAAACTTGTCGTAATTTTTAACGTAGGATTCCGTCTTTGTTTATAAGACACTAGCGATGTTTGAGGTGTCATTGGAAGGCCAGAAGACCTGTTCAATTATTAAAAAAATGTAAACATTGAAATATCTTTTTCAAAAAAAGTAGTTCTACAGAGAACATTGCGGTACACCCGAAGTTGAATCAACCAGATTTTTATCAGCTACCTACGATCAGGTTCAGTTAATTAAATTTATTGGGACTATTTATTTATCCTAATAAAAAGTAAAATTAAATTTCAATCAAATTTAACAGACTTCAAAAATAGGGAGGTTTTAATCCTATTTTTTGTCAATCATATCATTAATTTGATTAACAGATGTACACCGGCCTATGCAGCATGTATCTATACTACTATCATACTATGTACATTTGTTTAAAAACGTAACGCAATTGTATAATTTTGAACACTTTAAATTTGTATAAGTACAGAATAACAGGTACCTATGCGTAAAATGTAAATATTACAAGTATTGTCATATTTTGCTCCCTAATTACCATTCTTTAAATTCCACTCACCTGAAAGGTAAAAGTAAGGCATGTGTGTCAAGAAGACAACCGATAACTAAAAAAAAAGACCCCCGAAGGTTTATCATCAATAATTCTTGGAATTGGGTATTATATATAATTCTATGCAATGCTTATTTGAACAATTATTAATTTCCTGTCTTTTGGTTAATTTTAAATGTGAATGATGATGTCGTTTATTAAATAATATTTCAAGCAACATTTTCCGGTAATGAGAAATATCAGTAATTACGTGACTCCCTTAAAAATTATTTTAACGATACCTACACCGCCAAAGTTAATAACAATATTATCCTACCTGTCCAAAAACAGATTGAAAAGTCGACGAGTCCCGCATGCCAGTTTCATGTCTTAGTCTAGCTCGTTCGACTCTTGCCAGCGTAGGTGAATCCAATATTGACGGAGCCCGACTGCCCGTTACGGGGCTTGAACCTCCATCCGTTTGAACAAGCATTACACTTCAATTAAAACTCACTTATAAATTTAATTTTTATTAAATACACGAGTTCAATATTTAATTACAATCGTCAAATAGAAATGTCTCAATGTTTAAACAAAAAGGCACTACAATATAATTTACTTTAAACACACATCTCTCTCGACAGCTGATCGAAAACTGACAGAACACTAGTTGTGAAAATGCTTTTATGTGACGTACTGTGTTCGGCAATCTAAACTAAAATCTAAGCAGAAAAAGTAAAGCGCTTTATACCAGCGATACCAAAATGTTCCAACAGTTTTGCATTTAAAATTATTATTTATGAATATTGAAGAGTTAACATAATAACTATATATTAGGTGACTAACGTCCGAACATAAAGTAGTCAAATATTGGAGATTTATAAGAATCAATGAGCACAATTGTCATTTTTTTTAATCAGCAAAATGACATTCCGAACTTATGTAATGTTTTAAATTGAACAGTTTTGTATTGGCAGAACTGTTTATTGACAGATGTTGCAGCGCTACCAATCATACCAATGTAATGTATATGTCATTAGATTTTAGCTGATTTTGCATGTGTGTATACTAAAAATCGATATTTTTATTATAATTTTTATTTTATGTTATTATTTTCTTTAAAAATGATTATTTGTATCATTTTTGAGTTCTGTAAACCGAGGTGTGATTCGAAAATCGTGTCTTGTATGTTGAGAACTTTGTAATTAATTAATGGATCGGACTTGACATTTAAATTTTCAATTGTAAATTGGCTAACAATTTCTACCACTATGGATGATCAAGTAGAAGAATTGCACATTGCAATAATAAAAAGGGATGCATCAGCTGTGCATAACCTCTTGGCGAAAGGTAAGCCTAAAAAAAGTTATTTTTAAATTGTGCAGGCAATTTTAAATATGGGTCAATTTTTCCGCAGTCTCTACCTACTCTATAATATGAATTCTTAATAAACTATGTTTTGTTAGGTGTGAACGTAAGCAGACTTTATAAAGGTAGAAGTGCATTAGGACTCGCAGCCGAAATTGGCGAAATTTTAGTACTTAGTGCAATTCTGTCGACGATGGCTGATCAAAATTCAAATGACGAACATGAACACAGGCCTAAAAAAATTCGCTGCGAGACGGTTGTGACGACGCAAAGCACAAGTTCAAAAATTAAAAAAAATGATCAACGAAGAAACACAGGCTATTATATTATGGTACATAGTGACACAGGAGACAATGATAACGCGGTTGAAGAACAAACAAATGAAGAAAAAACACCTGAAGGTAATTTCATAACTCTAACAGTTTTTGAGGAATATCTTTTTAGAAAATGTCGGTTCAAAGTGCTCCTTGTTAGTTTTTTAAGGAATATTCCTTTAAAATCATTGTGTGATATTTTTGTGACATTACAGGTATGGATGGACTTGAATGGGACGTTGAAATTAAAGATAACGGCCAGGAAAATGAAAACCCAGAATTTGATTCGTGGAGTTCATTATATAGATGGTATGCTGATATATTGGACAGAACATCAGAGATGTTACAAGTTACAACAAAATGTGACGTAAATCAGCAGGATGACATGGGAAAAACGGCATTGCATTATGCCGCTGAAAAAGGCAACATTGCCGCATTAGAAATGCTTATTTCAGCCGGTAATTTTTTAAGTAGAAATTATTTTTAAAAAATTAGATACATCAACTTATCGATCGTAATATGTTCGCCCTCTGGCCTGCAATAGCAGAGTTTTTTAGAAAATACATCGTGCTGTTTGATATTTTTTTATTTACTTATATTAAAACTAGCGGTCCCGCCGGTTTCACTCAGGTGCAAAAGAATGAATGGGGGGGGAGAGTCATGAGTACGCACGTTTATTTTAGTTTACCGAGATTAATGTTGTGTCCAAATTTCATGATGATCGGAGTTACCGTTCATAAGTTTTTGTCGGACAAATTTTAAATTATATTTTGCAACATTTTTCATTGATGTTCCGCCCCTATTGGTCGTAACTTGATATTATATAGTTTATAGCCTTCCTCGATAAATGGACTATCCAACAAAATTTTTTTTTCAATTCGAACAAGTAGTTCAGCAAAACAAACAAGCTCTTTAACTTTATATATTAGTATAGATGATGCGACGTTTTTGGTTTTTCTTTTTGGCAGATATCGGTAATTCAATATTTACAAATAAAATTATATTCTATTCTAACTGATTTACATATCCGTATTATCCTCGGATAAATAATATATTTTACGTCTTTGGTGTTACCCCTTGGATAGATAGATAGATAAATATTTATTCATTTAATACCAAAAAATTGGCGTAGAATAAGTCAATACATATACAAAAAAATACATAGAAAATTTAATAATGCTAATAATGAAGAAGTCTTGGTGTTAAAATTTGGGTCGATTTCATATTTACTCAATCCCTAAAAAAATTTTATTATTAATAATTCACTTGTTTGAACTTGTAGGTTGTCAATTAGATATCGCAAATTCTCAAAGCCTGACACCTTTGCACGCCGCGAGTCGTAATTTGAAATGTGAGTCGGTTCTACGACTACTTGATGCGGGAGCAGACGTTCATTCGAGGACATATAACAAGAAAACGACACTGCATTTCGCAGCAGCTCTCGGAGATATACCGACTATGCGTATGTTAATTGCGAAAGGCGCTACCATTAATGCGCTCGATACAGAAGACAGAACGCCTTTATTAGAGGCCGTAAGATGTTCAGAAACGGAAGCTGTTAGACTGTTGATTGAATGCGGTGCTAGAGTTAATTGTGAAGACGCACACGGTTAGACATACTTTTTGTTTGAAAACATTATAATTTATAGTTACATGGACAAAGTGGTATCTTTTCGAGCTAGCGCTCCAAGGTTTAAATTAAAAGATGCGGTAAAGGAATCGAATCATATTGATTATTAATTTTGAATATTATTCATTGTTATAAACATTATTGTGTTTTAAAGGTTCGACGCCTCTGTGTGAAGCTGTCTGGCAGAAATCCGAGCCAATGGTACGTGCTTTACTGGGTGCCGGAGCTAAAATAACACAATCGCACTGTTTGCTGCACTACGCTGTGCGCTGGCAAGATCTATGCATGGCGCGTTTGTTGTTGGATGCAGGCAGTATGCCGAATCATCCGAATAATGATGGTAATGCTCCAATCATACTCGCTGTTAGAACTGGAGATACGAATATGGTTAAACTTCTACTCGAATACGGTAAGTCGGAACTACTTGCCACTACCAAATGAATTTTTAAAATGCCAACCATTTGCGTTATCGAAATGAAAATATCAACTGATTATGTGCTAAATATAGTTAAAAAAAAACTACGAATCCAAGTTATATAATATTTATGTTATAACTTATCGTTGAAATAATATAAATACAAGAATACGGTAGCTCTAGATGTCACAAGTTTTTCCGTTTCTAGCGTGTGTATGTAATTTGTTTATTAACGATGAGGGCTAACATTTTCTTATTTGTCAGATAGCGCTAATGGTAAGTAAATTATGCGTCAAATTTTTAGACTTTTTAAGTTTTTATGGAATAAATTTATTATTATTAAATGTAAACGTCACTTGCTAGTGGCGCTGTCAGGTGACAGAAAAAAACTCGGTAACTTTCATTTATTAATTTTATTCTAACCTTACTTTCTTGAATCGATATCATTTCAACTGGAATTCTGATTTGTAAACAAAAGCGAATTTCTGTAAAAATGTCGTTTTTAGGTGCAAAAATCAATCAACTGTCAAGTTGGGGCAGCAATGTAATCCACGAAGCTGTCGAACATATCACAGACACAGGATCGTTCGAAGCAATGTTCAACGTATTACAAGATAACGGCGCCGATGTGAATCTTTACACTTGTCTTATATCAGAATTGACACCTCTCAGCCGCGCATTGTTCTATGAACGCACAAATACCGCGGCGATTTTGATCAGACACGGTGCCGATGTAAATTCTTACGATTCGTTGCTACATCAGTATCTTCTTTGTATCGCCAGGCGAAAGAAATATTTTTATATAGCAAAGTTATTAGTTTATGCCGGTTTTGATGTTCGATATAGCACAAATGACATAAAACCTTTAACGAAAGGCGTTAGCCATCAAATGCACACTTTAGATGGTTGGTTAACGTGGGTGAAATATAATCCTTTAAATTTAACGGATCTGTGTAGAATTAATATTAGAAAACAGTGTGGATCGCATGTTTATAGAAGAGTAGATGAAATGTTTTTGCCATGGACTTTAAAACGTTTTTTGAAGCTTGAAAATATTACTGATTAATTATTTAAAATCATGTTTGTTTTTATTCTTCAAAGAAAAAAAAAATTGAACTGCCATATTATCATTAAAAATAATTTTATTTGCCGAGTCATAGATGCTATTATGGTAGTTAAACTATTCTGAGCAGTCGATTCATAGTGGAATAATTGGAAAAAGCGTATTTTAGACAGTTGTCAAGAATAAAAATATAATTATGACAACCTAAATTTGATATTTATTCCTTCTGTAAAATATGTCTTCTTATTCGACTATGAAAGCGATTATTTGAAACATGTTGTATAACTACTAAAGTAGAATTATTAATTTATTAAATATATTTAAATTTACTTTTAAATATTTATGTATTATGTTTGTTTGATATTAAATTTATTATTTTACTTTTGTTGTATTTCTCAATAAGTACTTTTTTGTGTAATATTCTACAATATGCATTATTATGAATATTCGCGTCATCCGAGATGCAATTGTTTTTAAAAAATAGGTTAAAGCCGAATTGCCTCATATCAGTCATCTTAAGATGTTTCGAACAAGTTAATTTGTGACTGACAGATACTCTCAGGAGACTTGAACAATGCTTATCGTCGGACAGTAAACATTCAGATACAATGACAGCTACACATAACCTCAAAAATGTTGTAGAATAGGGATATTCAAATTTCGCGTCAGGAGTCACTTTCGTGACATCAATCATCAGCAGAAATTATGGATGAAGGGTGCGCGGGCGCCAAAGATTAATACAGGAACTGTTCTTTCTCAGGAAAGGTAATAAAGAAATATTGAAACATTAACTTATTATTTTGCATCAAAAAATTTACATTTATAAAGCATATACAAATTAACAAGAAAAATGCTAAGTATTTCGTTCTATAAGAACTCGTAATAGGGTGTTTTATCTTTTGTCACATAAATATGAGTGAAGTACTTGTGCATTATAAGTTTGCTTTGTTCCCACAAACAGTGAACGGCTTTCGAACTTGTTTTTAATTATTTACATAATCGTTACTCCATTAATTAAAAGATGCAAACTTGAAAATATCCAAGTACAAAATTTCCACCCATAAAAAAACTTCTCTATTGTTTTTTTTTATATTTTTAAACAACCTATAAAATATCTAATAAACATGATCATTAAATATTAATTTTATTTTTCTGTTGAAATAAAACTAAAAAATGTTAAATTTATAAATTAGAAAAAATTAATATTTCATATAATAGTTTGTTTTCAACGACATAATTATATGGATAATTTCCTCTATTATCTCTAAGACATTTTAATGAAGTATTTTTTTCAGCAATAAATTTACACAAATCACTATTTTTTGACTCAGCAGCGCGATGAAGAACATTTTTTCCATCTGCATCTGTTAACCCGATGTCAGCTCCATGTTGTAAAAGAAGTTTGACAATTTCTATTTTACCTACAAAGAGTTTTTTTTTAAATTTAATCATTCAAAAATGAAATGAACTTTACAGTTTCAATAATAATAATAAGTGCAGGTTTGTGTGTTCGATCCCCCAACCATATTTTCTCCGTATTTTTTTAGATGAATTTCCAGAACGGGACTGCGACCACTTTATATGAGGAACGACTTTACTTTTATAATCAATAAATTTAGACTGCTTACCAGCTGCAGCAGCCCTATGCAACGGCGTAGCTTGTAGTGACTTTGTTTGTGGATTTATATCTGCTCCGGCTTGTATTAGTTCCTGACATAGAGAAATATTGCCAGTTCTGGCTGCGTAATGTAGAGGTGTAAAACCGGCTTGGTCTCTTTTGTTAACATTAGTTCCTTTCTGCAATAATTGTCTAACTCTGTCAAGATCTTCAGTTTGTGCAGCGTACCACAATCCCCGTTCAAACTCCATTTCATCTAAAGTTTGAACTACAGACGATGATGTATGATTACTACAGCAGTGTTGATGCTGGTCCTCCTGAGACTCGAGACAGTCAGAAGCTGTATGTTCCATTGCTTAATTTGTTAGGTTATATAATCACTACTGCTAAGAAAATTATCACAATACAAAAATGTAGTAAAATATACCTTAAAAATTAATTAAAATTATTCTTTCGCAATAAATATTTATTACAGAAAAAAGGTCTGTTATTTTTTTTTTTTTATTCTTATACTTAGGTATTAGAAATTAAAATAAAATATATTTCAAGAATACTAATATAAATTTTCAAAAGTTATTGAAAATATCTGCTAATATATACTTGACAGCATTTTGAATGTTTTGATAAAAAGCGACTTTTCTAATCTTCTAAGCATAAACATATTAAATAAAATTAGAAGTTAAATGAATATTAATATTTCTTACAACATAATTCTAAGCTAACCAAAATTTATGAAATCGTACAATATTTTTAGTTTCAAATTTTGAACAGAAGCAGTATTTACTAGGAAAGCATAATTCAATATATCTAATAAACTATAAAAAAATAGCTAAATAGAATAAATGGATGTTTTTAAAATTATGATAATGCAAAAATAAATAAAATAGAAATGCTTGTAAGTACTACGAATATGTGCCTTTTTAAAAATATTTTAGCATAAATATATTTATTGCATTGGTTTTGTATTTTGATAACTAACAACTGAGTGCTAAACAATATTGTTTACATTTCCTAACTAAAAACTGTTAGGTATAAAAATATATATTGTTATTAATATTATAAAAGTATTAAAAGCACACAATGCACATAATACACATCATATAATAGGAATTCTTGGGGCAAACGCTTCATAGTTCATTAGTAGAGACAGAATTTGCGAGAATACTTGATTATTTCATAAGCATTAATCTAACTGTGAACAAATATGTTTCTATCAACAAGATATCCCGTAGAACTGTTTCATTAATAGTCTTATTTTGATGTTAAGTTGTACTACAAACTGTTAACTGATCTATGAAATTATATTAAAATATATATTTACAATATGTGACACAGTCTATGGCCTCATCTCAATAATTCTAATTTATTGTATTTAAAAGAAAACTCTAAATATGGATATTATAAATGACCATTAGTGAAAACGTATCAAATATAAAAGTAGGTTTTATCAGTTTTTACAATTCTCGCTGCATTGTCCACACAATCTCAGCCTCACCAGTCGTTCCAACTACCTTATAGCCGAGTTGACCCAGCGAATTAACAAGTTCGATCGGCGGAGCTTTAATCAAAACACCATTCATAACCGGTGAGGTTGAGTTGTTGAATTTCTTTGCCAAAGCATTTATTTCAGCCGAATTTAATCCAAACACACATGTATCTAGAGAATGTAACGATGCCTTTACAGCTACATAAGCATAATAGCCGCTCGACATTATTACACTTGCTGGAATTTCCATTTTTTAAATTAAATTTATAAGTTTTTTTTTGTTATTAAATAGTAAAACTACTCCTTCAACTATAAATGAACCTGTAAATAGATCTACTTTTCAATTTTCCACAAAATAATAATTTTACAATGAGTTTTGTGCAGTACCTTGTTTTTTTAAAAATGCAATAAGAAATTAATTCATCTACTATTACAGATATGAGACTGAGTTTAAATGAAACGTAATAAAATAAAAAAAATCGGAGCAAACGTGACTCTACATAAACGCAAGTTTTATTCAACTTCATGCAAACCTTCTTTTGGCGCAACCACCGGTTCGGGTTCAGCAAAATCTTTTCTCATAGTCCACATATATTCGTTATAATCTTGTTTAACACTAGTCGAGGACGAAGCTACCACTTTGTAGCCGAGAACCTCTAGAGCTGTCAATATGACGCAGGGATGTTGGAGATAGACGATAGTCAAGTCATCGACATAACCACCCGATGGGAATCTCGCCAGTTGCTCGATGTCTCCAGGTTTCAGTCCCGATACTAAAACTCGTGGTGTATACCTGTGACCATAAGATGTCAAATGACCACGTACTAATATGTATGGCATTGATAACAATTATATAATTAACACCATACACTACTTATTTAACCCGTATAATATTATGTAAATATTGTGTTGTTTTTAGAAACCGCCCACTTCTTTGCTTTGGGGATAAACCTTGTTCTTGAACAGTATCATTTACGAAATATTAAATGTTATATGAAATATCACAATTGGATTAGCTAATCTGATTAAATTCACGTTCGATAGAATAAATTTGATTAAAATTTTAAAATATACCTACTCATTAAAAATTCCGTTCATAAATTCAATACACTGTCAAATTTATAGTGCAGCATTTTTTGTCCAGGTGGACACACTACATAGAGATAAACAAAAACGCAGCAGAAGTGTCTGTTCTCTGCGTCTGCGCAGCAGAACAACTCGTCGAAGTCGATGCTTAAACCATAGATCAGACACAATCAGCTGATTGCTATTAAAATTTTTGTCAAATACCGGTTTTATTCATACTATCAAAATAACTTACCTATTTTGGATTAAAAAAAATGTGGATTTAGTTTAATGGGGAGTGTTTTTTTTACAAAATTTTGAAAATGAAACAATAATTTTGACAGTCGACTTTAAAATATCTCTGTAAACAAAGTGTCTGTTTCTTGGATTGAATGTCAATGCCAGCTAATAAATATTTATGGTCCAGAGATAGTAGATAGAATGTACAGTGTTTTTGTAATTTAATACAAAAAATGATTCAGTGGTGATTTACATATCCTGTCAAATATTGACAATTTTATTTTAGAATAGTTTACAGTAAAAATATAACAAAATGCAGAGTGTAATAAATAGTGTTAAAGGCACTGCGTTAGGCGTTGCTGAATATTTAACGCCAGTCTTGAAGGTTTGTTTATAATTGCATATTTCTAATCTTTCTCATTGTTTAATTAAATATACAGGTCGCATTTTACTGAAGCGATCAGTTCTTATAATCAACATTTCTCTGAACGAACTATTCTGACTTTGGAACTGTTTGATAAAATTATCAAAAAGTAAACACGATGTCTATTAATTTTAACAAAGAAAATGAAAAAGTATCAAAACAAGCTGTCAAAGGTCACATGTTAATATGACACAACTTCCACTTAATTGTTTGTTTCTATATTTTGCATAATTCGTCGTAACATTAGTCATCCCTGTGGATCCAGGCACGTGCTTCGACTACGTGCATAACCGTAATTTATTTGTTATAATAATGAAATAACATACAAAAACAACTCCTTAGTGAAATGATTCTACCACGCTTTCCTGGCCATATTTAATTTGTATTGTGTCTCCCAGATAAAACTTTCTATGATTAAGATGGGGCAATAAAACTCAAAAAAACTTAATTTTTACCTCAATATGGCGCTCAGCAGCTCAATACAAACGGAAAAGAGCAATAAATTACAATTAAAATGTTGGCTACTATCTGAATTTTTAGGATCTTTGGGTAAATTTTGAAGTGGCCTAATAGGTATCTTATGTAGAACAGACTAAGGTGACGGTGAAACAAAACGTTGCCGAATAATCTGAAGATCGTTGGTCCTATCCTGATGGTCTGCGTCATTACTATTTTTTTTTTTTTTATTATACTACCAGTTTTAGCTTCTGTAATGTGTGGTCTAAAATACACGGTCTCTTTTTTCTTTTTTTCTTCTTTCATTACGTTCCTCAGGATTATGCTGCCCTAAGCACAAACTACTCTTTAGAAATCGCTGTAGGTATACTGTATCCTTAAAAATCTATTCGATTGTAGGAATCGAAATTCCGTGAAACTGGAGTACTGACACCAGAAGAATTTGTGGCTGCCGGTGAACATCTAGTTCATCACTGTCCAACGTGGCAGTGGGCAAGCGGTGACGAATCCAAGGCTAAACCCTATTTACCTAAAGACAAGCAGTTTCTAGTGACGCGCAATGTGCCGTGTTCGCGCCGCTGCAAGCAAATGGAGCATTGTGATGAAAGAGAATTGGTCGTAGAAGATGCCGATGATCCAGAAGGTGGATGGGTTGACACGCACCACTATGATACTTCCACTTCAGGCATCGAAGAGAAAGTCATTGAAATGACTCTTGATAATGCTAAGGTAATTGTCTTAATTCTTTTGTAAATATCGCTGTTTTGGGTCTTGCTATGAGCTTATTAATTATATTATTTCTAGGACGAAGAAGAAGAAGTCAAGAAAGACGAGACTCCCGATGATGACGATGATGAAGAGGCAGCTGATATGGAAGAGTTTGAAGAGAGTGGAATGCTTGATAAAGATGAGGTAAAATTAATAAAAAGTAGATACTCATTGAGTGACAGTGTAGCTACAGAACTCCATTTTGGTTAGAACATTTATTAAAATAATTAAAATAATTAAAATGGTAGACGCAATCAGTAGCTTCTTTTCAAACCTTCAAATTGTTTGTGTGCTACGTCACAAAAAAAAAACCTAAGAGATATTAGATAAACTAATGCGTGACATTATATTATTATATTTTATTTTATATCATTTATAGTGTAGAAAAACTTATAATATTTATTGAGCGGATCATTAAAACAACAAAGCAAAATTATCAATATATTTGTTTTTAGTTAGATATCTCACATAATATGTATTTACAACACAACCCACTCGTATAATTATATAATAAACTAGCGGCCCTGTACGTGCTTCGCTACGTATAAAGTGAAATAATAAAACAATTTAATTGGAACATCTATCTATCTATTTTATTTATTTTAAAATATACATGGACGTATATGTGTGTATGTCGAGCACTCCGGCTGCGCCGTCGTGCCCGGTGCAAAAGAACGAATGGGGAAGGAAGAAAAAAAATTTAGGGGTGGACTACCCCTAACATTTAGGGGGATGAAAAATAGATGTTGGCGAAGTGACACCTGTAGACATCTGGCGGGGATAACTAATTAAATGACGATTGATCAGTTTTCGACCGGAGAGGAAAAATGATTAAATTACTAAAATGGCTATTAAAAAATAAGGGTTGATCGTAGAAGGGTGAAAATTGAGGATTGTATGTATTTTTGTATGTTGTATCATAAAAAAATAGAAATTAAAAATTTTGTCTAAAAAATAAAAAAAAAAATTTAGGGGTGGACTACCCCTAACATTTAGGGGGATGAAAAATAGATGTTGGCCGATTCTCATAGATACCGGATAAGCACAAAAAATTTCATCAAAATCGGTCAAGCCGTTTCGGAGGAGTATGGCAACGAAAACTGTGACACGAGAATTTTATATATATAGATATATATTTGCCAATAATGTATGCAATATATTATTAACTGTATTTTCTATAAGTGAAGGCAACAATACATTATAATATAATGCATTTCCGTAATAGTCATAAGAAATTAAAAAGAATACATTCATATTTTCTAAAAATAGTGATTATTCTAATTATAATGCAAGTGCTGCGAGCAGTCTCTCATTTTCTTATCATAATTCATCATTGTTTGAGAAAAATGTAGCTATGGTTGCTATATAAAGCCACGTATACACTTGCGAGCCAACCGCTCGCGAAAGGTTCGTGTCATGTTCGTTAATGGTACGTACACACTTGGATCCGCTCGCGAACCATTGAGAAAAGCGAACCTACAGCGAGCCAATACGAAAAATTAATATACGCGGCTAAACGAATACTCGACTAAGTGACGAACCTCCGACAACGCCGTCTTAGCTTGCACCAGGTTCGCTGTGTGTTCGTCAAAAAAAACGACCCTCAATGGATCTCCGCAAGCGGCTTGTTCGGCACCTCATCCCAATTATGTTAGCTACCTGTCCGCGAAATGTGAATCGCTTTTTGAATTGACATATTCCACGCTTTTTTAAATTTATGGAATAAATACATTATTATTCTTATTAAACGAAATATTTTTGATAAAATAAACTACAGACATAGCACGTGAAAAATGTTTGTTTTGAATATCGAGCGTACTACAATAGTATATTGTGCAACTAGTGCGACAATGCCGCACGAGTTGTATATACTATTTTTTATTACGAATTAAATTAAATTATAATTAAAATTTTATTACGAATTAAAAAAAGAAATTAGAAGTATTAAAAATTAAAATTAAATCATTAAAAAGTTGAAAATTCAGTTAAAATTGTCAAGAATAAAAGTCCATAATCGAAAATTTTAACCTCAAATCTGCTTCAAATGACAGTTTCGTTGACATTAACACCGTTATTATTTTGTTTTTTTCTCTGACTTTGCGTGCGGCAAACAATAATTTCAGTGCGACAAATAAAGTTTCCGAACACAAATGAAAATAGCTACTTTTCAACCGTAACAGCATGCGTAAAGATACCACTTTTCCCGCATGAGTAATAAAAATAAAGTTTGCGCACGCAAATGAAATTTGCGTGCGGCAAACAATAATTTCAGTGCGACAAATAAAGTTTGCGCACGCAAATGAAAATAGCCACTTTTCAACCGTAACAGCATGCGTAAAGATACCACTTTTCCCGCATGAGTAATAAAAAAAAACTTAAATAAAATTAACTAAAACAACTTGGATACATTTCTATGAAATTAGTGTAATTATGTCAACACCTTAAGGAGGTTGAGCCGTTTTACGAAGATAATGAAAAAAATCTGAAATAAAGTTTTTTTAATAGACTTTTTTCTGACAAAATTTTCTGTAAAAAATCCAAAATCATTAGGAGATTTTTAAAGTTAAAAATTAAAAAAAAACTTTTAAATGTAGTCTTGTGGAAAATATGTCAACCTAGCATGCAAACGGTACATTTTAATTTTTTGCAAATAACCAAATAATGTCAGCGGTTCCGAAAACTAACTATGTAAAGCATCAATGTCTTACGCATATTTTAATATTTTTTCCAATTTAATTAGGAGACTTTTAATCAATAAAAAAAATTATTAAACCTTAGCATTTTTCGATTATGGACTTTTATTCTTGACAATTTTAACAATTTTAACTGAATTTTCAACTTTTTAATGATTTAATTTTAATTTTTATGACTTCGAATTTCTTTTTTTAATTATTTATTGCAAAAAAATATTTAAAACACAGATATTTACATAAATTTATTTTTTCTAACCTAACTTTTTACAAAAAATTCAAAAGTTAGTCCATTAAGTAAAATACTGAAATAATAAATAAAAAAAAAAATTATTTATGCCTTTATAACAATAATTTATTGGTATCATCGACTTATAACCTTTTGTAAAAATTTATTATGGAAAAGTTCCCATTTAGAATTCGACTTACTTTTGATTGGGACTGTAACGCATCAACCTCCTTAATAGATTTACGATGTAATTTATCCGTAGGCGACTGTGCAAGTGAAAACGACTTCTAAATCAACAACAAGTCATAGCAATGCTGATGATGGTGAAATAATACATACAAGGACATACGATCTGCATATAACCTATGATAAATATTACCAAACACCACGACTGTGGTTGTTCGGGTACGATGAAAATCGTAGGCCACTCAGTGTTGATCAAATGTACGAAGATGTCAGCCAGGATCATGCTAAGAAGACAGTCACAATGGAAACACATCCGCATATTAGTGGACCGCCGATGGCCTCGGTTCATCCTTGCAGGTAACCGATCGTCTCTTCATTTAAAGACCATTTGTTTAGAACAGTTTTTTATAAATATGTGTTTCTTTTAAGGCACGCGGAAGTAATGAAAAAAATAATCCAAACCGTCACGGAGGGCGGAGGTGAACTAGGAGTCCACATGTATCTGATTATATTCATGAAGTTCGTTCAATCAGTCATTCCAACTATAGAATACGACTATACTCAAAACTTTACCATGTAATTTTGCCTTCGCTTGACCAAGGGTGAAAAATCATATACCACAATGTGCTAACATCCTGACAATTTTGTTACTTTAGCGAAAAATTGTTAATTCCATTGTTGCTGCTTGTAATATTGAATTTTTATTTCTCTAGAACAGGCATGTCAAACTCATATGATATTACGGGCCACATTATCTATTTTGTACTAAGTTGGGGGCCGCATGTTTTAATGTTAAAATTTTTTAATAGAATACGATTGTTAGAATGATTGTATCATTAGACTCAATGTTTTTTTAATGTCTCGACGGCCCGCGTATTTGACATCACTGCTCTAGAATAATGATCGAATCAAACTGCTCGAATGTTTTTGCACTACCGTCTAAAATAACTGTTTTACGTGGACATATAATTATTAATTAGTGCTGTAATGAAAAACAAAAGTAGTGTGCGTGCGCACTATTAGAAGTGAAGTTCGCTACACAAACAAAATGTCAAAAGTTTTGAAAATGTCCTGAAAATTAAGTAAAAACCAGCTATTTTATAAAATATAGGAGGTACGTGCAAAAAATAGAGTATACATCTTGAGCGCAATGATATGACTTAAATTCATTTAAAGTTTGTGATTGTTTGTGACTTCTGTTGTGTAACATTTGACTTGTTTTGCTATTTTCATTAACCACGGAATGACAATGTTTTTCAGATATTCTAATGTTTAAATAACAATGGAATTAACAGTGACATTTTTTTTTATATTATTTAAATGTAGTGCATTACATCAAAATTTGGTGATATTTTATCTTCAAATATTTTAAATTCAGTTCGATAAAAAATAAAATTGGTGCTAGTTTTATTATTTTGTTGAAGATTTGAAAATAGTACATTTTGTGAATTTGATTTATGAAATATGATTTTGACATGCAGTGTCCCTTTTATATATTCGTGTTTCGAAATTGTATTTAATTGCTGTTCACATTTCACAAAACACTTAAATATTGTGATCCCACTGATTCCCGCTTGGTATGCTTAATTGAAAGTTGATACCAAAATAAGATCAAATTTACTATCACTACAGCTTTTTGCTAAGACATGTGTTTTATTTCAAAGCAAATGAAGAAATATAATTAAGGAATTTTTTTGGACACTGAAATATTCAATTTATCAACATCAATTGACTTTTGCCGTCATGAAACAAAATAATGTAGACACATTATTTGGTGTAGTAATGGTTCGTGGAGCTCATTTTTATTACCCCAACTTTCGTTTTTAAGTGAAATGGGTTTTATATTTCTTCAATTTCTTTGTTTTTTTAGAATATTTTCATATTACATATTATATATAATATACAATGAAATAATAGCATAGCTTTATGTTATATCATACGTTTAATATGTATATTATGCAGCATTTTATCTACAAATAAATAATAAAAAATGCGGCTATCGTAGCAATGTTTTATGTTTTCTGTCGTGTACCTCTAATATATTCGTAAAAAAATCAAATCTTGATCAACTGAAAATCATATAACAAAGCAAGTAATTTTACAAGATTTCTCTATTTAACAAATTATTCTAAACGTTGATGCCCTTATTTATATTTTTTTTATTTGTTTCTTTTTTTACAATCAATATTTGCGGGTTGTTTTCTTTGGGTGTTGGTGCGAAGGCGGCTTTTACAGATGAAAGGGGCCAGGTGCACGGTGAGTTCCCCCAAAAAACGTACGCGAGGCTAGTTATACGCATCATCTCTGGTTGTACATGCTTTATCATACCACGTAGCCCTGTCAATGCACAGAAAAAACTGCCAAACCTGGAAATTATACCAAACAGCACCGATTATTATCACCAAAATTTGGCTGTAGGTTCTACTTACCCTCTACTTCAAAGTTGTCAATGTGTCGAGGGTTGCTTTTACCCTGGGGGTGAACGCCACCCCTTCTCGAGGATGAACAATTTTTCATTAAAAATAAGTATGGGAATGGATAGATTGACTAATTCTAAGCAGTTTTTGTTCTATAAAGTTTTTTCGAGAGTGGAAACGTCAATTTTTCAACAAAAACCACGTTTTCAGACGGTTTTGCATGAATAACTCTGAAAATAGTATTTTATGAAAAAAATCATTCCTTGTTAAAATGTAGCTTATAAAAAAACAAAAAATATACCGGGTTTAAAATATCTTGTTAAAGGTTGGTTCTTCTTTGTCAAACGCCAAAATCGAAAGTTTCAATGTGGAATATCCAAAAAAAAAAACAATGAATTTTTCGGGGTAAACTCATAGAACTTTTTTTGAAGTGCTTGAAAAAATATTTATTTTTTTATGGAAACTCCTAGTATCAAAATTAGCGAGTTATGACAAAAACAATATTGGCACCTATTTTTTTGGCGGGAAAAATGTGGAAATCACCCCCTAATTACCACCTTAATTGAAAATGATCGTTACCACTTTACAATTTACTTTATTTATGTACTTATAATATGTCCTATAAGTTTGACCGGTTTAAAGTGTTTAGTTTTGAAAAAAATTGAGCTTGAAGTGAAGAGAGATTTTTGCAAGTTTGCAAAAAATTGCCTTTTTTTAAATTAACTCAAAAAATATGAAAGATACCCAAAATTTAGAAGCGTTAAAAATTGTAGGTTTTTTTCTAAAAATTTTGTTTTTTTTTTCTTTTTCTGTACGATAAAAATTGTCGAAGATATGGCCGTTTGAAGTTTGCATATGTTCGCAAAAATATACGTGTTTTGATAACTTGAATAAGTCGAAAAGTATTTACTTTAAGTAAAAACTTTATGGAACAAAAACTGCTTAGAATTAGCCAATCTATCCATTCCCATACTTATTTTTAATAAAAAATTGTTCATCCTCGAGAAGGGGTGGCAATGTGGCATCCACCCCCAGGGTAAAAGCGACCCTCGGCACATTGACAACTTTGAAGTAGAGGGTAAGTAGAACCTACAGCCAAATTTTGGTGCTAATCGGTGCTGTTTGGTGGAATTGCGACTTGCGAGGGAAACCGTGCATTGACTGGGCTAATGGTGAATTTCGAATCTCTGGGATTGATGCTAGTTCCTAACTTGTATTGTCTCTGGTTCCTAACATGGACTAGACAAAAGCTAGACGCTGCTTCTCACGACGCTGCATTGGTAATTTTTAAGCATAAACTTTTATATGTTTTTAAGTTATTTTTAGCGATTACAGCGCTTCCCGCGGTTAAAATTAATGTAAAATTGTTTTGATTAGGAACGCACAGAGCATGCTTTGTAAAATGTTTAGGTTGCCTATCACAGAACAGTTATTATTGTTCTGTGGTTGCCTATGCTGCAAACGGACTGTCATTGGCGACTAGCCAAAGAATTGCCGAACGCCGATTGACAACTGCAGTTGCTGTAGTTGAGTAAAGACGTTTGGTGAATATAGACGCGATTTTGCGGTACGTTTCACCGCATAATATTTTTAATAGAATGAAAAGTTAGCAATTATGTGTTTTTTAAAATAAACTGTGGTTAATTGACCAGCCTTATTATCTGGCTATGTCAATTACATTGATGATTTAAATAATACCATATTTGTAGTGTACTAGTGTTAAAATATTACATTTTTAGTTCACGTGAAGTTTTTTTAACTAATTATGTGAATTAATTGTTAATCAGTTACTGGATTAATTTTAACTTCATTAACCGGTAAGTAGGTACATAGTAAATATATTTATGTATCAAATTTAAAAAGAGATTTTTAACTGTCAAAACCAAACTTTAATATTGATTTTTTTTACGTCTTTTTTACATTTCTATTATTGTTAGGGCTGTGAAATTTCATTTTTTGTCTTTTACAGGTGTCATTTTACTTTAATTGATTATGTTCATTCCCATTTCGAATGTTTTAGGTATTGAAATAAGTTTTCCCTAAATACTGTCTGCATTTCTACATATTATTCATGTCAGTTATTTTCTATTATCTGATATTCTTTTGAAATTTTAAGAATGGTTATTATTTTACACTGTTTTAAGGTGGAAGGATAAATTTAAATAAATCTTCAAATTAAAATACATCAACTAAAGTATTTGCTGATTTTGTGTTATCAATTACATTTCCTTTTATTTACATATATAAAGTAATGCTACAGCTTTCTTACATTTATTTACAATTCAAACAAAACACATAATACCTATTTGTAAAGTTATAGAGGAGGGCCTGCTGTCCTGAGATAACTACAGTGGCATATAAAAAAAAATAGGTCACTCCATGTTTAAAATATCGGTTGTTCCATAATACATCCATGCATACTTTCATATATACCTACGTATTGCATACATAAAATCTTTATTTAAAAAATTCAGAACGTTTTAAAATCTATTTGGTCTACAATGTAATTTTTATTTCACTGTATAATCCCTAGTTCAGTGAAAAGAGAGGCATTTTTAGATGACTGTTTATGCCTTTATTTACTTTAGGTGGAGTTTTATCCAGGAAAACTAAAACTAATCATTGATTAAACTTCCAGGTATCTTTGTCGGTGTCAAGTCAGTTACTGATATTACCTAATGTCAATAATAATAAAAATACACATTACACACTAGTAGGGCTCTGAAATAATAGATAATGATTCATCATTATTCATTACCGTACGATTCGCCTAATCGAGCGACTAAAAAATGAAATAATGTATAGCATAATGGCTAGTTTACACAGTGCGAGCTGCTGACCAGACAGTAGACAGCTACTCGGCTTGTCTACTCGTACGCCAGTAGCTCGGCTCGCCTTTGCTGTCTACACGATACGAGTAGCTGCTGTCCAGTCTTGCAAGTTGCCATTTTGAATTCGTTAAACACTACTCAGGCGCAGTACAAAACACGGGTTCCGCTCAGTAGACTATCCCGCTCGCACTGGCGAGCTACTGCCGAACGCGTCCAAACGATGCGAGCTACGGCCGAGCTGCTGTCACAAGTACTTATTCTTGTGCTGCTGTCATGTACGAGTTGCTGGCGGGCGAGCATGCGAGTGAAAACAAAAAATGTTGAAGTAACTCGGATGCGAGCTACTGTCTAACTCGCACGTGCGAGTTACTCGTTCCAAACAGTGCGAGTTACTGCAGTGCAGCTACTCGGCAGGCTGACTCGTACGCTAGCTCGCACTGTGTAAACTAGCCATTACTCATGACTATCACGCGCGTGCACCTACACTCGTACGACGACATCACAGGTAAAACAAATCCTGCGCGACGAACTCGTGTAAAGACATGATCTACCCTTCGTGGGTTCAACCGTTGTTGACGCGATATTATGTCTCGTAGTTATTAGCGATTGAAATTTGTAACACACGAAAGTTCGACCGGCTATCGCTGTACGTCAAAAAACGTCATCTTTATCTTTAATTAAGTAAGTTAAATCATGATATATCGCGTAGAAAGCTTCACCTATTTTTTTTTATTTTTAACTAGTTGTTTTGACATTCTGATTTTAAAATTAAAACTTGTCTGTGCACTAATGTACCTACTGCAATTATTATACATTTGCCATGATCTCACGTCTGATTCGGTGCAACTTCTGACATCATGCTGTCTAAATTATTTCATGAATTACTAATGGACAGAGGTATTTATTATTTGACGTCATAAATTCTCACCACATACACTTTTATTTTTCACGGACAATTCCGATTTATTTTACTTTACTTGCAGAATTATCCGTAAAAATTAAAACAGTATAGTAATACAATGATTAAGACCTCACCTAGGAATGCATTCTAGTTTTTGTTTGGTCAAGTTCTGGAGCATTGTTTTACTCTTATGTATTGACTATTGACTAGAAAATGTATAATTTTGTCGGTTTGTTTACTAGATACTAGTATGGTAAAATGTTTGTTGGTCAAATTTTAGAATTGTTTGAACCTGATTTTAGCAATTCTAGCCTTCTAGCAGTTCCAAGTTTTTTATAGAACTTCTAGAAAATTGTACCTAATTGGTAAAATCGAATTAAAAAAACAGTTCGAAGAGTTCGTCAATTTGACCAAAAACAGGCAGTTGTGTCCAAAGAATTCTGCAGTATCTGTATTGCTGACAGATCCTTTGGGAATTCAGAACAGGGGCGGTATATAAAATAGCACCGGGATAGGTGAGATCGACAATCTACATGGACGGCGGCGAAGCCATCTCAACAGGGGGGGATTCCCACCGGGATTTTTTTTGTTGTTGAAACATTAACTTTTCGACACAATTTTAAAGCATTTTCAAACGTTCAGACTCTATTATTTTGCTTTTTTTGAAGAAAAAAATCTATGAGCGAGAATCATATAGACAGAAAACTATTATAATGTAAACTTGACAATTTGTATCCATTTTTTTTTTTTTTTGGCCACACAAATAAAATCTTTAATTATTATTATATTGACAAACTAGTTGTAATAAACACAACTGTGAAAAGTATAGAAAATTCTATGAAATTATATACTTAACCTTTTTTTTGAAGTCGATTAAAAATAGCTAACAGTGGCGTCAATTTTTTTTCTTCCTGAATATAAATGACATTTGTAAAAATTAAAATTAGCTCGACAGTCCACCAAAAACTTCCGACTCCTGACAGCCTTTAAAAAAAAACCATCAGAAATTTTCCCGGTATCCCGGTAGCTCCATCCGCCCCTGGTTCAGACCCATGGCCAATATAAACCAATATAAACACACCTACTTATCTCTTACACGGCTCAAATATCTCGTTTAGACATCATCCTGGGGGCCTATTGTGAACTTTTCCACTACGCCACTGGCGCCATATCAATGTCATGGATGAAAATGAAATAATAGTATTGAAATTTCACTAGTTGCACAAATAACGGGTTCTGAACGCAGAGTGTATATTGTAATAATATACATGAGACATCGTGGGCGTAATTAGCTATATGAGTAATTCTCACAATTGTTTGAAATTTCCATTAAAATTTTTATGAAGGTGCACAAATGACACGGTTTTTGTACATAGCGATACTAAATTACTTATTTACAATAAGGCTTTTTCACTGAGCGAAGATCCACGTGACTTAAGGGTTCTAATTTTGAAATCAAGCTTTTAATGACGGAAGCGAGCCTGCAATGACGTCATTTCCATCCTGGCAAGTCCCAGCAACGATTCCCAGCGACTAAACCAGTCTCGTGTGCAGCGGCCTTAATATACCTAATAATTAGAGAATTGGCGCTAAAAGATCTGTTAGTCACTGTTTTTTTTTTTTTTTTTTTTTTATATAGGTATATATATAAATGTTTGTCATTTTGTTTAACATAATTAAGATCGGAGTTCTAATGAGTAATAACTTATACATACTATAAAAATTTACACTGGAAATAATGTTATAATAGATCGAGATTAATACTGTTTGCAGGGGCATTAATTCACATGGTCCAATTAAAAAAATCGAATTATATAACCGTGGCGAAAATACAAAACAGGTAGTTGAATGATCTGCAGATCTCCATTTTTTTTCACTCTGCAGTGAAGAGGCCAGAAAATGCCAATCGCGAACATCTCGTCAAGTCGATTTTTTGTCCATTAAAAATCTGTTGCTGGTTGATGATGTAGAAATATACTTATAAGCCCAGGCATTTTAGATTAAATCTGACCAAAACCTAAAAATAAATACTGTAAATACATAAATTGATGGAAATGTGTGTTGTTCGGTACAACATTATACCAAAATTTCTATGACAGCGTCATATTCGCGAAAAAACAATATCCAGCGAAAACACATCGCTGTATTTTTTCCAAACGGTTTCCCGAACAATAAAAGTGAACATGCGAAAAATATTTGCAGTTCAAATTTAAAATTAAAAAAAAAATGCCCCATTCATGATTCGACACAAGCGAAGGCGCATTTTGGTCACAGACATAAATCATTATTAAACAGTATGCAAAAATAGCTTCAATTTATATTTACTGTAAATAACCTTTTGAACTTTTATGAAAAATATTAGCTACAAATTAGAGATTTTATTTCATAGTTACATTTTGGTCAGAATGATATCACGAGTATAAAATATTAACCCTTTTAACCTCTCAATTTACGCACTGTGACAAGAATGTGATTATATTATATATAGAGCAGTGACACATGTCGAATTGTCTTTTGACCACGAACCAAGCGCAGTTTCATAAAAAAAATCCAGCTGTTTGGACGACGGGACCATTCCAACTTCAAAAATATTGTCATGTGATAAATTATAATAAAGGAAGTAAAATTTCTGTCAACGCGTACGATTTGCTATTCGCGTTTGCATCGTGGTTAAATAGTCTGGTTTGACATGTAACCAAAGCATATTTGTCATCTTCCTAACTAATTTCTTTTTAACAGATCTACACAACAATAGAACAGCTGATTTTTTTCAGAATATTTCAAAAAAGGTTTTCTACAAAACTGTCCTTAAAAATAAATAGTTACAAAAAGTATACCATCATTATATACAAAAACAACGTTATAGCATATATCTTTTCTGCGCATGCGCCGATTTTTTCCCAAAATCAATAGGGCTCTTCATATAAACATATCAAATATCCTCCCAAAATTTGTATTCAGTCCGCTCATTCATTTCATCTTTATCATGTTCACAAACAGACTAACATGCGCCTGGACTTTTTCCAAAAATATGTTTTTTGTTTTCGAGGAACCTCGAAACGAAAAAAATATTGTAAAACTTTTAAAAATGAATTTTGACTTAAATTAGTATTATTCCCCACTTGTATTGGAATGGTAAAATCATAATATGTTTTCAGCGTTCTTCGACCATTACGCACGTGATGGTTTTCAGTCATTCACAACAGAGACTTAAAGTATCCCCGAGACGATCAATTGCGATTGTCAATGTTTACGCGAAAAATGATCGTTTACTCTAGGCAATTGAAGGGATTGTCAATATTACTGCGGGATTGACATAGCAAATGATAAAAATTTTGATTAATGGCAATTTCTCAACACAGTTCGGCGTGCCCGAATAATACACCTTCAATTAGAGCTTCAATTGCCCAACATTTTAAATCTCCAATCACATGAACATTGACAATCACAAATAATTAATCATTTCGAGGACCTTTAACAGTCTGTACACATTTAACAGGCGTGTTACAGAATCATAAGAGAGTTGATTTTTTTGGTCCACCCCGGAGTGTCCATACTCTTCTCGTTTATTATTGTTGTAATGAAATCGACGTGTTTTTACACAAAACACGCTGAATTAGAAGAGTCAGAGAAATGTGTTTTGATTCATGTTTACGTAATACCTACAGTATGTTTGTGTATTAGAAGATCTAGTGTTCGTAAGATCTGCGTCCATCAAGGACATCCTGTGGCCGCCAGCTACATTTACGTTTGATTTTTTTTGTTTTCTATAGTATCCATTTGTGATAATCGTGTTAAAGATAATCCTCATGAGCCACAGTCCATAAGTTTCCTCGAGAGATCACTCGATTTTTTATTGCAACTGCGCCTGTTGACACGAATAAACTTATGAAATTTCCTAAAAAATAAGCACTGACAAAGGTCGCTATTTGCAAGTTAACAATTGCACTTAGCGACCTCTGTCAGTGCTTATTTTTTAGGAAATTTCATAAGGAACAACTTTCTCAATGCATATGCTATACTAAAAGTCAAAAGGAACGGAGATATTAAAGGAAATAGAGAAAAAAGCACTATTTTCGTCACTAATTGTCAACAATAAAATCAAGCACACCAACAATTTGTAAGCAAACTTAAGGGGTTGAACTACACCCTAAAATTAAGCGATTCCAACAATAATCTCGCCTGTGCCCGAATAATGCACTTTTTAATGTTTTTACCTCCTCGCCGTCTAGGCTATTAGGGGACGTCCATTAATTACGTAATGTGTTTTTCTCTAAATTTAGAGTTTAGACCCCCCCCTCCATTTTGGTGAGATTTGGTAAGATATGGGGGAATCCCTCCTCCTTCCTCCTCGCGTGAGATTCACCCTATAATTTTTAAAATGTTGTTTGTTATTATGTATTCTCTGCATTAAAAAGTTGACGTGAAATTTTCATTGACCCCCCGCCTTTTAAATGAATTTTGGTGAGATTTAATCTGACCCCTTTGTCCATTTTTAAGGAACGTCCCTTTTACCTCTGATAACTGCGCTTTCCATTAAATAAGTACCTAACATAAAAATTGTATGTGTTAAGGCCCCCATACACCTCGTTCTTTTTTGGCAGTTTTAACCGCCGGGTAAAACTGTACGGTTAAACACGAACAACGGCCATCCCCATACACCTCGTTCTTTTATGGCAGTTTTAACCGCACGGGTAAAACTGTACGGTTAATTTAAACACGAACAACGGCCATATCCACACAGAGGCGTAGTTTCGTTCAGTTTTTCTGAAGTCGTGGCATCATTAATACGATCTGCTTTGATGGATCCTACGACAACGTTAGCAGTTGCAGCCGCAGTGGCTATAAAATTAAAATTTTCAAAAAGAAAACGTTCAAAATGGACTAAAGAATGGTTACTTAAACGCAGGCAATTTTCACACGTAAATCTTCTAAATGAATTACGACTAGAACCAGGAGATTGCTTTAATTTTCGATACAATTGTATGAATTGAACGAGCTGAAACTTAAACCTGGGGATTGGTTCAATTACCTGAGAATGGACGAACATACTTATTTTGAGTTATATTAACCGTTAGAATGCTATACGGCGCAAAAGCGCTGCGATCGTTTGTATCGAAAATTGCGGCGCAGCGCAAAAGCGCTGCGAGTATCAGTTTCAGTGTGTTGAGAGCTATTTTTTTTAGATTTTTTATTTTCTAAAAGAAATAAAATACAATAATATTGATATTATTTTATGTTTAATAAACATTAATAAACAATATAATGCAAAAATAATTAATAAAATTGATTGATATTTGTCTAAATTAGAGTGTTTTATTTGACACCATTATTTTTTCCTCTAAATTAATCAATATGTTTATAGCAATTTTCATTTATTTTTGTCAAAATTGCTTAGCACTAAAACGGTTAAAATATAAATCAATACTCAAACTAATTACAATCATTTAATTAATATGACTTATTTGCTGTACGTCGCACCACTGAATAAACACGTCGATTCTATCGGAAAGCGCCACACATTACGATTTAAAACGACAACCAGCAAACACGTCGTGTTTAAAATCAAGATTCGGCAGATAAAAAAACTGCCGTGTTTCATCGACAGTTTTTGCCCATACACTTCGGTTTTGACCGACGTGTTTTATCGTGACGATGAAAACTGCCAAAAAAGAACGAGGTGTATGGGGGCCTTTATAATCTTTATCTATAGATGTTTAATGATGTAACAAAAAACGTGTGCATGAAAGCAAATAAATGCCGTTTTTTTACGTTACGGTGGTGCCGCCTCGACCGAAAAGACTACCACAAAACAGACTGTGTGTTTTGTGAAGACTACATCAATTTAGGTATTTCTATGCACACGTTTTTCGTGATGTGTATTCACCGTCATATTACGACCGCTCTCTTAGGAAACCAAGTCTGAACCTATAACTGACTTTCAACGGAATGGCTCCCGAATCATAGTGTGGTTTGTAGAATTTTCGTGTACAAGTACTTGTAAACGAAAATTTAATGTCTTGCGAAAAAAATAAATTAAGAATTTTTATATCGCTATGGCGCGCTCATTTGTTATTATGGTTGTTCGTTTGGAGTGGATTTAAAATAGGCCTATTTATATGTAATTGCATACCTTATAAAACCAACGAGTAGAATATAAAATATCTTCATATATGACGTATAGCTATGGACCTCACTGGCCGGCGTCCGGTAGAGGCATGTAATCAGTCGAATATAGCGGACTTACGTACCTAATATCTAAAATGCCAGGTCCGTACTGAGGAATTAATCGACATTTGTAACAGGAACATGAAAAAATACTGTAAAAGTAAAACCAAATCTGTTTAATATTTAATATTTTGTCTAAAGACATTTTAGAAGAGCTATAATGATCCTAATTAACATCTTTTAAGTTTGAAAGCCTACCTAAGTTTTTATTTTTTATCAAATCAAGAATATATTTTTCAGTATCGTTATATTGAGGCTGCTTTATTACAGTACCGCTATCTTAGAAAAAACATATGGCCTTAACTCTTTTTCCGATAAGGAGCCGCGATATTATGTATCGGTGTGGAGGTGGAGCAATCAATTTGAAGTCGTGTTTTATTAAAGTATTCCAAAAAAGATTTCAAAGGATTAGTGTGTACATGAGATCTTTAATTTCGCCCACTATGCTGTACGCAGTGTCGTATCATGCGGTATTAACCTATCTCGTTAACAATGTATTTTTTTCAAATAGTTCATCTATTAATTTAAACATTCTATGTTATTTTTAATAACTTATTTAAGAGAAAAATGTTTAAAGTACCATTGATTCAATGGCATACTTGATTCGGGTTATAATCAATGGCGTATACAAAAATAATAATTGTTATTTTTGTGTACGCCATTGGTTCACGTGTTCACAACTCACACTCTAGTTTCGTAGTGCTCCACATATATTTAATAATTTCTATATTGCTAGTGGCCGTAAGTGAAAGCGTGGCCCATAAAGTGAGACAACAAATGTCTGTTTTCTATCTCTTTCTTTTTACTTGACACGTGCGCAAGTGTCGCGTCTGTATAGTGGGGAAATTAGTAAGTAGAAAACAGCAAGCACCTCCCTTTCACAGCTTAGTTCCATGGGTTCCATGTGCAAACTGACGTTGCAACTGACGCGCATCCATTCACGGTCATGCGCATGAGACTCAGAGTATAATAAGTGAGACAGACATATAAATGTCTGCACCTTAGTGTTTAAGTCTTTCTCCCGATCTTTGCTAGCAATATAGAGGGTATTAAATATATGGTGCTTCACCTGTTTTCAGAGTAGGGATTCAAGGTCAACCGGCCTTGATCTTGAAAAAAGTACGAGACCAAGATAAATTTTGCTCATCACTAGTTCACATTCTACAACGGTGATGACCTCAGCTGTTTAGCGTCTATAGTCTACAATATAATCTACATTCTACAACGAAGGTTATTACAACGCCGCGGTAAATAATAGAAACGGTACATTCATAAATTTGCATTAATGGGGACCTGTTGCGCGGGACATATTATGTCCGTTCTCTGTAGTAAAGTAATTAGTTGTTTATAATAAAAAAATTTAATGTATATGTAAATATTCTCTACAAAAATATTGTTTATATTATAAACTACATACGGTTTATCGTTTGAAGTATACGAGATTACATTATTATTAGAATAATATGTAATGTCGCATGTGCAATTATAATTTTACAGTGGCGTGCTCACGAATTAAAAAGTATTTACTAGTAGTGGCTAGAACTGAGACCGCGATCGTAATTGAAATGTGCTGGGTTCGAATCCTGGCGGGGGCAGACAATATGATTTAGAAAATTTTCCTTTTTTAAGACCAGCGACAAAACTATAGGGTTGTTTGGGCATGAAACCAGCTCATATACGTTTTAAATGTATATTTTTTTTTAAATAAATAGCTGTATGCGTTGCAGTGGCTCAGTCTTGTTTGCGTGTGTTTCTGTTACGTTCAACAGATGGCGCTCCCGTTGCCTTTTAAAATATTGAGTATAGCGTGTGTTGCTTTAACGTCCGACAAATGGCGCTGTATTCAATATGTGGCGCTTTCGTTGCCGTAAAACATTTTGTATAGCGTGTGTAGTTTTAACGTCAAACAGATGATCTCTATAATAAAAACACGCGCGTATTCGAATTAGATATGAGCGCCGATGGGTAAAGGAGCGGCGGCGGCGCGCCGACTTTTTGAGGTCGGCGGCGTGACCTTAGGAGCATTTTTTAATGATGGGCAGGATACAATAAAACAAAACATGTCGTTTAACAATCAGAATTATTATTTATTTAACACAAATTATTTTTATAAGGAAATGGTTTCTAGCCTAGAGCTAAAATATTTTTGGCACTTCGATTGGCAGAAAAAAATCAACGTTGTCATAAAGTTCTAATATAATAACAATTAACAAGAAAATAAATCTTAGAGAAAACAAAGATGTTTCTTTTAAGTTATAAAAAATATAAAGTAGTCTTTAAAAATATGTTTTCAACATTTTTAGTTTTCTACATGCACGTTTAAAAATATGCCTTTTCGCTCGGCGCGCCGTTACATTTTCACGGCGGCGGCGGCGGGGGGGAATCGTCGGCGGCGGCGGCGCGCCGGCGCGGCGCTCATATCTAATTCGAATACAACGTTGTGCCAAAATTGCAAAGAAATCGGTGAAGAACTTTCGAAGAGTTGCGATTTAAAACAAACGAAACATTTTAGGCGCGACCCAAGCAATAAGTGGAAGCACCTATATACACTCACTTTAGTTCAGATTTTAAACAGCGAACATTAGGTACATTTTTATTTATATAGATTAATTGAAAATCTTAAATGGGAAATGCTAGGGGAGACCGAGGAGAGTTGTGACATCGACGATTTCTCGGAACCTAGCGAAACTAGCGAACTCGCAACAGCGCTCGTTTGTTGTTTTTGAGACTCGTTATTTGACGCAGTACGCGATAACAGTGTGCGGAAAGCGGTTGGTAATATACAACGTTAGTGTACAAAAAATTTCCAAAAGTAAGTTTTTTACCAAAATTTTGATTACATATAATATATCGTTATGTATTATGTTTGCATTGTTATGATATTTTTTCTTATATGCTTTGGTCTTTCAAGTTTCCTAGCGTAGTATTGTTTTTTTGTATTGACATCTTATTTCGACAATAAGAATTATTATTCTGACCGCCTCACTATTTTTTGCACCTAGGCGAGTTGTGACAGCTTGTCACAACTCTCCTATTATTGTTTATTTCTCTAGCAAGGTTCTTTTATTTGTCTTGTGGTGTCATATTGCATGGTAAATTGCTATTTTTTTGTTTCAGAATGCCAAATAAATATAAACGAAAGACTGATAGGGGTATGAGTAGTGTCGAAATTTATGTCACTTAGGTCGTTGTCAAAAGCTCCGCCAAGAAAAAGGAACCAACCGAATAGATACAAGATCAAATCTGCTGTGCTTACTGATACACCTACCAAGGATGAAATTGCTGCCATAGAAGCTAGTCGAAAGATAAAAAATGTAAAAAAACGTGTTTTAAGTGATAAAAAAAAAGAAACCTAAAAAAATTAAGAAGACTAATAAGAAAAATAAAGTTGATGATGAAAAGGATGAAGCCGAAGAAGATGCAGAAAATGATTGTTTTTGCTTGTGTTGCTCTGAGACCTTTGTCAAGTAAATCAAAAGAGAAGTGGGGACAGTGTCTCGAATGTAAAGGCTCGTCTCACGAAGCTTGCACTGGGGGCGAGCTTCAATACGTGTGCTATAATTGTTTATCCAATTAAATTTTAATTTTTGACTGAATATTATATGTTATTTTAGTACGTACATGTATACCAAATAATAATTATAAAGTACTTCGTTCGAAAGAAATGTGTTATTTATTTATAATGGTATTTTTTATTTAACAAATAATCTAAATACATAGGTGTCACAACTCACCTTGGTATCTGTCACAACTTACCTTGGTATGAGGAGAGTTGTGACACGGGGAGTAATTTCTATTTTCGTAGATTTTCTCAGAAACCTTAATACTTTAATTAATTTTGATGATTATTTCTTAAAGAGAATAGATTGAGCTACATTAACTCATGCAACACATAGATATAAAATGTTTCTTGATTGAGATATATTAACTAAAATAAAAAAGAAGTAAATATTTTGATTAGCTGTAAAATAATTTGGTTAGCAACATAAATCAGCCGTAAAATCATTTGGTCAGCATACAAAGATTTTGTTTGCAATAAATAAAAATCGGGCAGCAATCCATGTTCTGCAAAGAATCTTAATAAGGGTCAGTACTTTAACCTTAAGCGGGCAGCTAGCAATATTATGTATCTGCTTAATAAACAGTCGCGCAGAAAAATGATTACTTGGTCAGCAAGATCTCAAAATTGGTCAGCAGAGAAAACATTTCTGTATCTAGTTTGTTTCATTGGTATGCATATTTAAAATATAGTTAACAATATAAACAAACTGATTGCATTTGTGTTTGGATGAAGTTCTTTAAAACAATTACGGGGTCGTGTCGATGCGATGGGGTTTTTGGTGCGCAGTGAAAAGGGGAGGGCGTTTGGGGGGAGTTCTTTTAAAAACAATTACGAGGTCATGAGATAGTAATACAGTAATTCTACACCAGTTGCTATGACATGTATATAATGTGATTAGATTAAAAAAATGACAGTGAAAGACGAAAAAGAATGCCAATTTTTTACGTATTTTTGAGAAAATTGAATATTTTGCTTACCCTCTGAGTGCTCACCAAAATTTTATTTAACATGAGTCACTCATTGCAGCTTATATATTTAATCAGCTATACAAATATTTTTACAGCAGTCCAGAATGGCATAAATTACTGATCGATTTAAAAATGTTTGCTAACCAAGAGTTGCCGACCAATGAGCTATTTTAGTTGACCGATTACATTTTTCTGCTCACAAAACATGAATACTTGGCTAACCCATTAAATAACACCCAAATAAAAATTGTCACAACTCTCCTCGGTCTCCCCTACTCTAAAGCAATACGTCTCTTTGTGTACACATTTCCATCTGTCGTGGAAAATGTAGAGGAACTGGTATCTTAGTTTTTAATAACAGGTTTTTTTAAAATGAAAATCACTTATTTTTTAAGTCTTATTTTATTAGCAGACTTTTATGGAAGCGGTTATTTTCCAATAACTATTATTTCGTCCTGTACTAATTAGATTTATTAAATTTATTTCCTTTTTCAGATTATTCTAGTCAACACTCAGCACAAACCATGGCCTACTTCTACCTTTGCGGATTTATGCATAGATTAATCATACCCATCATAATAGCAGCATGTAAGTATATATACATTTTCTTTTACTATAATAGTCCCGATCACAATCAACGCACCACTGGGTTTTCCTGTTATATATTTCTAATATTGGAGCAAATTTTGAACTGGAAGCACATTTTGTGTTCTGAAGAAAACCAAATTACACTTTGAAAGCATTAGATGCTGCGTGTGTTCTGTTCAGAGACAATAAACGTTCACTTTTGTTAACATTTGAAATGTTACTGCGCGCGCACCAAACCCATCTACAAAGCCAGCTTCAATACAAGTATCGTGTGTAGCGAACACAAAAAAGGCATTACGAAACCCAGCGGCACAGCACGTTTGAAATCTAGCAAGGAACCTAGCGACATAACCAGACTCGTGTGCAGCGATTTTGAAATGTTGAATACCCAGCCCAGTGTAATGACTTCGATACACAGACACTATCAAAACTGTTAATTAATTAAACACCCCCCCCAGGATTATAATAATAAAAAAAATAGTACGAATACCTGCAGGCTAAAAAATAAAATTTAGAATTACTTACTTTTTGAAAAAAATTTGTAAAATTGGTTTAGGCATTAATATTTTGCTTGACACCTTCCTTCGTGATTATTCTTGCGTGATATTAATAAAACTTAAAAAATATTGATTTTTTTGCTTTACGCCCCCCAGAAAAAAAACGCCCTTGTCTGGAATTCTTTACATTTTGACAGTTCAATTACTGTTCTGTATCCATCCCTGGATATATTTAAGTAGCGGTCCCGCCCGGTTCCTCCCGGATGAAAAGGGACGAATGGCAAGGGGGGAGAGACATGAGTACGCACATTCCTCTTAGTTTACCAAGATTAATGTTGTGTCCAAATGTCAGATTATCGGAGTTACCGTTAAAAAGTTTTTGTCGGACGGACAAATTTTGAGTTACATTTTGCAACATTTTTCATTAATGCTCCGCTCCTATTGGTCGTAGCGTGATATTATATAGCCTATAGCCTTCCTCGATAAATGGGCTATCCAACAAAAAAAAATATTTTCAATTCGAACCAGTAGCTCCTGAGATTAACGCGTTCAATCAAACAAACAAACTCTTCAGCATTATATATTACTATATTAGTATAGATTAAAACTACGTCAGTGGTGGCTCGTGGGTTCTACAAAACCAGCCTCGTGTGCGGCGGCCTTTCATGTTCAGCGTCCCCGCAAGTTTGTTGACTCCTCCTAGATCCGGCATAGCTACAGCGATCAAATTATCCTTTAACTTTTGTTGGGGTAAAATACAATTACGAATAAAAATATCAGCTATAATAATGTGACTCAGTAAACACAGCCATGCGAATATAATCATCGCTATTATTAGAGTTCATCGGATTATCTGTGTATATTATTATTATATTATATGCAAATGCTTATAGATTATAGCTCAGTGACCAAAAGACCAAATCACTTACGTCGAATTTTCTTTTTGTATATTTTTTAAATTATTTTCGTTATTAGCACTGCGTGAATTCGTTTCATGTCTGCGTACATTCTAAATTTAAACTGCATTTCAAACCGGCTAATTAAAATCTTCAGTGGGTGTAAATCTATTTTTCTCAGCATTATACAAAAAAATTACATTGTAAGAACATCGTAATAGATCTCGACAATTACTGTATTGCGTGTGGTCCAATTTAGATGCTGGTACCTACGTAAGGACATAGACATCAATTCTCTAAACGCCATTTTTCGTCTGGATGTCATCTACAATCCATATATAGTATAAAAGATAGTATCATAGTAAGCATCTGTCTGTCTGTAATCTTGAGAACTACTGAACGGATTTGAATGCTGTTTTTAACACTCACACGTATATGTATATTGTATGTATTTATCTATGAATCTATCTAATGAAATCTTTCAATTTAATTTTCACCTGTTTCCAGACTTCTGATTAATTTGAAATTTTGCACACATATTAAGAACTCATGACAACACAATTAATAATTTATATAAATATTTATAAATAATAATAATAATAATAATTTTATTACTCCAAGAACATACTACAATGTATAGGAGAAGTCAGATCGTTTACAAAAAATGTTTAAATAATATAAAATTTACATATTAAAAAAAATCACTTAAAGAATAAAACTCATATATAATTTATATAAACATAGTCAATTGAGTGTTAGTTTTTAGGGTTATAATTGAAATTGTAGTTTAAAAAAACTCAAAGAACACTCTTTTATAGTAGGTATAATAATATGTAGTAGAGTTTTTGTTCATCAGGGATAGGAAGTCCCCCAACTTGATATAATTTTGATTAAGCTATTGTTTGAAGCTTATTCAAAAAATGAATAATTCCATCGTTTTTAGCCCACATTGTTATAAAAGGTGTTTTTTTTTTTTAGTTTTTTTAAACTAATTTTAATTATACTGTTCAATATCTTATTTTTTGGAGAAGGTTTAGGCCAGTGGTTCTTAACTTATTTGGCCTACCGCCCCCCTTTTCAGAAAAAATATTATTCAGCGCCCTCTGGAAATTATTTTTTTTTAAATTTTAATAGAAATTAAACAGAAAGATATATATGTATATAAAAAATATAGTTTAAAAAAAACTAAAAAACACGCTTTATATCGCACTAAAAAGTAAAAAATAATTGTTTTAAAATAAGCTTAAAAAGCGTGGGGCGCTTTGTTCCACATTTTCGTACATCGAGCGCCCAACGCTTTTTAAGCTTATTTTAAAACAATTATTTTTTACTTTTTAGTGCGATATAAAGCGTGTTTTTTAGTTTTTTTTAAACTATATTTTATTTTTCACTTTTTAGTTTGAGGATCTATAAAAGAATTTATTAATCCTGGGGGTCCTAATAAGGATAATGGGAAACTGTTATCAAATTATTGCATTGTCATCGGTCCTTGATACGTATGCAAAGTTTCAAATTAATCTGAGGATCTATAAAAGAATTTATTAATCCTGGGGGTCCTAATAAGGATAATGGGAAACTGTTATCAAATTATTGCATTGTCATCGGTCCTTGATACGTATGCAAAGTTTCAAATTAATCAGACTTCGGGAAATTGGTGAAAATAAAGCGTTTACTACAGAGGATCTATAAAAGAATTTATTAATCCTGGGGGTCCTAATAAGGATAATGGGAAACTGTTATCAAATTATTGCATTGTCATCGGTCCTTGATACGTATGCAAAGTTTCAAATTAATCAGACTTCGGGAAATTGGTGAAAATTATGCTCAAAGATTCCGTTACGGAGTTAGTTACATACATACATACATATTTACAACCCAAACTAATATAAAGCGTATAAAAAATAAAGAATAGTCCCTTCTTACAACAACAGTTTTATTAGCGGATGTAGGTACATTTCGGGAGCTATGCTCTTATCTTCAGCAAACACTTTTTTTTAATTTAATGTATGCTGAATATGAGAGTATAAGCTCCCGAAATGTACATCCGCCAATAAAACTGTTGTGGTAAGAAGTGACTACCTATTCTTTATTTTTTTATTTTTGTTTCAACCACAGTGTTCTTAACATTTGTAGAAAGATATATATGTACTATTTTAATGTTTCTACCTTTTTCGTAAAATATAGTAAAGAAAGGTGTAAATTAGAAACATTGATGTTTGAAATTATGAATTTATTGAACTCAGAATTCATCGCCCCCAAATGAACCTGTGGCCATCACCGCTCCCCTGGATTACTGCAGCTAGTTTAGGCCTATATACTACAGCTACCCGGTTCAGATTCACCCGGCTGAAATACGGATTGACTTTATAAGTTGGGTTTGAAACTAAGTTTAGTAAAAAACTATGAGCAGTATAATATTATTATACCCTCATAATTAATAATAAAGTCTTGAGTAGTCAATTATAAATTTGATTTAACGAGTGAAGCGACTGTGTAACGTGTTACTTAATTATAAATTCGAGCGAATGCGAGCGAAGCGAATTAATTATATATTTGAACGAACCGGTGCACCCGGACGAAATCGGGCGGGACGTCTTTAAAGCCAAGAAATCGAAAGTTGGACATAAGCGGTTTTGTTTTTCGGCCAACTGAAATAACCGTCACTCTCGGTCAAGTCCCCGTGCTACTATCGCTTTCGTCCGTTAGTATTTTTATATACCACTAAAATATTATTGTTGTCGCTTTGACCCGAAATTCTTATTCGCGTGAGTTCACAGTATTATGCAATTTATTTTTATGTCGATTACAGGCGACGCGGTGCTATGCGCGAATTTGTGCAAAAGCAGGGATGTATTTGTCATTGGTAGAATATTGTAGCAAGATGGCAATATAACAACTATACAATGTGAAGCTTTTTTATATTAAGAATAAGGGAGGGCCCCATCCGATGAATTTGCCACGGGCCTCAGATGGTATAGTTACGCTATCCAATAAACAAAATTTACCGTTATATTGCCATCTTGCAACCCTATTGCGCATCTGTGTATGAAAGTAAAAATACTAATATCGCTATTAAAAAATAGGGGTTGGTGATAGAACGGTAAAAATTTAAGGTTATAAGTATTTTTAATGGCAAATCATAAAAAAATAAAAAAAAATTTTGTCCAAAAAATAAAAAAAAATTTTGGAGAGGGGCACCCTTATCACCTAGGTGTAAAAAAAATAGACTACGACCTATTCTCAGACCTACCAAGTATACACAAAAAATTTCATAAAAATCGGTCAAGCCGTTTCGGAGGAGTTCGATAACAAACACTGTGACACGAGATTTTTATATATAAGATGTAGATATAGAAGATGACAGTTACGAAATACAATGTGAGAGGAAATGAATAAAATTCAAGGTCGGTAGATTATGGTGGCTGCCTCGTTCCGCTGGATAGTAATGAGAGGATGACGTCGTCCGGCGGACCTCTCAGATGATTGCGTGACAACAGCTGTTGTTTATATAAGCTTTAATGGCAGTATTTAACAAAATGTCAAAAAAATCGAGACAGAATATATTGATATTTGATATTATATTTGCATAGTAAATTAAATTTTTAAAGTACGAGATTTGCATAGTCCTGTATAGTAAAATATAAATGACAATTTTGATATTGTCATTATAGATTGATAAAAATATGAACGGTCCGACTGACGTCATTTCCGCGCTTACACTGATTGGTCAGGTGGAACGAGGCAACCTATGTAATCCATTAGCCTTGACTGGAATTATATTAATTTCGTCGTTCATATTATCAGTCAAAGCTCGTTTGAAATCTCTGCAGTCCACGGAGACAATTTATACATGTGTGTTGGTGTCCAGGCGACTGCAGGGAATAACCGCGTTAATGCATTCTGCGTAATTTATAGTCACATTTTCACCGGTAATGTGGAATCATATATCTATTAATTAACTATATGAATCATTACCTATCTACTCAATGTGCGGTGAGTGAACGCAACAAAGCGTATCGAAAATATATCTGCGTTTCTTTCTTCGATGTAATTCCCTGATTTCTCCGATGATAGGATTGGTTGATGTACTTGCATTCAATCTGAATCAAGTATTTCTGTTTCAAAAACTTTGTCTTTTTCTATGACGTTAACATGGGCGTACCCAGCTTTTGGCACAGGAGGGAGCAAATTAGAAATTTCATAAGCCGGGTCCCCCGTGCTTGTTTTGGCCTCCTGGATACGCCAGTGCTTACGGCGTAAAAAAAGACGGAAGTATATTATGTTTGCACCCTAATAGTTCGCTTGCGATTTTATTCCTATGCTCAGTATAGAATAAAAGTATATGTGTGAAACATTCAGAACAATGAATCATCGGACTTTGCATGCGTTCACTGTTTACGGGTGCAACTGTGATTCTGATTAAATTAAATAGTGCAGTGGGACTTTGTCGAAAAATTACGAGCTATATGACCATTGTTCACGTGTAATAAATACCAACCTGTACGTACGTACAGTAGAACTCCAGTAATCGTAACTGTGTGGCGTACGTTTTTAAGTACACTGAGAAGAGCTACATATACTATAACTAGCTTTGCCCGCGTCTTTGCTCGCGCCAAGTTTGAATTTGATTGATAAGTTTTAATGTTGGCCTTTTAGTTTTTTAAATTATGACTTTTTAGAATTTGTTTGTTCAAGTGTAATAAATTTTAAAATTCGTTACATTCACGTGATCAACATCCTGACAAACCTTGAAAATGACACCCATGTTGATTTTTAGACTATTTACCTCTTTTCACCCTCTGAAGAGGTTGTTTTTGAAAAACCACGAAACACGTGTTTATTTGTTCGTTAACAAGAGTAATCCTGCGCATTTTCGAATTGATAGATGTCTCCATACAAATTTTGAATCCCCGTTACAACCTTATAGGGGTTGAATTTTCAAAAATCCGTTTGCAGTGGATGCTACGTCTCAGTATGTTTCAGTTAAAATCACTTCCGACTCTAATGAATCAACTGTATCGTCTAAACTGCGTAAAAACGAATGTGGAGTCCCTCAGGGTAGTATTCTTGGTCCACTTTTATTTTCAATATTTATTAACGATCTGCCACAGTGTATAAACAGAGATGATTTAACTTTATATGCTGATGACACAAGTCAACTGTTTGCTTTTAAGAACTTGCTAGATGCTGATCAACATATTAATAGTGGTATAACAGAATTTAAGAAATGGTGCGATAATAATGGTCTTATCCTGAATATTAGCAAAACACATGATGCATTTCCATTCTGCTTATCATGCAGTAAACAGCTCACTAAATGTCTCCCTAAATAATATACCTATTGTAGCTTCAAATGGTACTGATTTCTTGGGCCTATCTCTCTCTGCGAACTTAACATGGGATGAACATATTACCAGAACTACAAACAAGCTAAGTAAAAAATGTAAAAAGTTTTTGAACAGTGCGGCCTTAAAACTAATTTATTTCGGACATTTCCAATCAATTTGCACTTATGGTATTATCTTTTGGGGGAGTTCTGCAAATATGAAGACATTGTTTAAAATGCAAAAAAAGGCCATCCGCTTCATGACTTCTTCCTCATACTGTACACCGTGTCGACCTCTTTTCAAAACATTGGGGATTCTTACACTACCATGTCTGTTTATCTATGAATGTATTAAATTTGTTTTAAATAACGAACACTTATTTGTTAAACAGCGTGATGTTCGACTTCGTGAAACTAGGGATAATCTTAACCTAAAAATACCAAATCATCGGCTTACACTTTTTAGTAATAGTGTATACTGCAGTTGTGTCAAGTTCTACAATAAACTCCCGGAGAACATAAAAAATAAATCTAAAAACCAAATAAAGCTCTCTGTTAAAAAATTATTAATCTCGAACGCATTTTATTCAACTAACGAGTATCTAAATTACCAGTGTTGTGATTTTTGAATTTTTTTATTTTAATTTTAATGTTTCGTTTTTAATATTTTATTTTATTTTTTATTTCATTTTTATTGTATTTGTTACCATGTACATACTGACAAGCTCACCGGCTTATGGCATGTTCAAATTTAGAGCGAATAAAGATTATTATTATTATTATTATTATAATAACCATCTGTGTCCCCTGGTTTGAGCTGTGCGTTGATAGATCAGTCAGTCAGTCAATCTCACGGTTTCCGTTTATAAATTTAAGGCCGCTGCACACGAGGCTAGAAATGCTGCTAGAATTGCCTACTAGTTTTCTAGTGCTGGTTTTCTTGATTGCTGTTAAGTGCTCGCTTCACACGACACTATTTTTCAAGCTTGTTTTGTGAATAGATCTGATGCGCGCGCAGTAACAGTTCGAATATAAACACAGAGCAAAACGTGTCTGTTGTCTGACTCTGAGCAGAATGACGCCATGTTGGTTTGTGGGCGTTTGTTCAAGTACCCACGTGAACGGATACTGCTTCCTGATTGGCTCTTGATCATACTTAGCAGCAGATCTAGCAGGGAAAATAGCCCCTGTTCTAATTTTAAAACCTATATTGTGAGCTAGGAGGCCAGCCCGCAGTGACATCATTTCCAGTTTCGTACACAGCCTGCCGGCTAGCAGAACTCCTAGCAAAGTTTCTAGCCTCGTGTGCAGGGGCTTTTAGATAATCAGTAAATGACCTCGAACCCAAAAGATTCGAAACGCGAAGATCAACTAAAATCCCGAAAACAATTCGGGACTGATTTCAATACTTTTTTGTTACGTAGAGATGGGATAAGTAAAAATTGGGGTCGCGTTCCACCCACCAGTGTTGTTTTTTGTGCGACTCTTTGGTAAGGATTGTCAGTTTGCGTGTGTGTGTGTCAACTAGGCGTAAAATGATGAATAATAAGGATCGTTTTGCTTTATACACGTATGCCGTTCGTTGTGGGATGTGTTTCGTGTGAATGCAATGTACTATTATGGTGATAAATGATGATATAGCGACCGTGCACGCAAAGGTGCGGTCATCATGGACATAGAGCCGCCCTTAATTCTCCCGAATGACGCGAACATGAAGAGACGTCAACTAGTTTTTATTTCACGTTCAACTGCACATAGAATTGTAATTACTCGAGTAGTTTTTTTTTGTTTTTAATTAGTCGCTGTACGCAAGGGCGTAGATATTTTTTCTGAGGGGGGGGGGTTTAAGCAAAAAAACAATGTTTTTAAGTTTTATTAATACGAATGACCTTTTTTTTAGCAACCTAACTTGAAAAATTTTACCGTGTGCACATTTGAAGAACAAAAAAAGAAAACATAGTCCTTCCATTTCCGCAACAAAAAGGTCTTTTTTCGTTTGTTGTGGCTGTGTGCCTGCGTTCCTGATGAATCCTGGGGAGGTGGGGTAATTAAATTACCCACTGTACCCCCCATATCTACGCCCTTGGCTGTACGTAGTTCAGTGGCGGCTATTCAGATGAAGTAGGTGTAGCGGCCTGTTTTCAGAGGAATCCCGTTTGGCGCCTCTAATCGACACAATTCGAATCAATTCTAATTACCCAAAAACTAAAAACGTACTGAAAATAATAATAGAAGACTAACGTACAATTTTCGATTTCGAAAAATAACGATAATTAAGAGCGTATATCGGCTGAGCTGCAGTGTGCTGCGATGCGATATACGCTCTCTCTCTAATTCAACCTACCCGTAGCGTCTTACTCGCACTCACGTATAGATTATTTATTTTTTATTTTATTAAATAAAGAAGGTAACATTAAAATTTCAAAATGCCTCAAGGACAATTATTTTGCAAATAAAATTTCGCAAAGATCATGGTTTGACTAGGCCCTAGTACCCTTCAGCCAGGTCTTCGATTTTGTGTTCAGACATTACAAAAGAAGTGTTACGCAAGTTTTCACGGGGCCTCAAATACCTACCCAAAAATGTTTGATAGCTTTTGGACTATAAGTAATGTTTACATAAATTTTGGAAGTGTCTGTGTTTATCGAAAACATTACACTTTATATTCAACATTTTACTCCCTGTCAAACGTAGCTAAGATGGAAGGCTCGCGGCAACTGTAAACACGCCCATTGACCTGACGTTTACTCGGGTCGATTATGTTTTTAATAAACCAATTGGTAGACATTCTTAAAATATTGAGCAAGTAAAGATATCAAGGTCCTCCACTTTTTAAATTTTATGATGTTGTCTGATTGAGACTATCTTCTCTATGCTCTACGCATTTTCGGCGATTTGTATAACCGAAATAACAATCTCTTTTTAAATATTGCTACGCTGTCGGTAGAAGTTAGGTGATACTTAAAAAAAAAGTTTAAGCTGATTTTCTGCTAAATGGATCGAAACCAAATTACAAACTTAGTTTTTTTTTTTTTGAAGTGAAAACTTCTTTAGCGGCGTTGTACACTTTTTTTGTAATGGGTAAAAAATGTTTAACTCGTGTCACATCGAAAATTCGTAAGACCTGATCGAAAATGCGTAAGACCTGATCGAAAATTCGTAAGACGAAAACTTTTGTACACTTTTTTTGTAATGGGTAAAAAATGTTAAACTCGCGTCATC
The DNA here is from genome assembly GCA_963575645.1 of Xanthostigma xanthostigma. Taxonomy (NCBI): domain Eukaryota; kingdom Metazoa; phylum Arthropoda; class Insecta; order Raphidioptera; family Raphidiidae; genus Xanthostigma; species Xanthostigma xanthostigma. The sequence continues at coordinate 31,302,014 of OY754468.1, read as the reverse complement.
GAAAATTCGTAAGACCTGATCGAAAATTCGTAAGACGAAAACTTTTGTACACTTTTTTTGTAATGGGTAAAAAATGTAAAACTCGCGTCAGGACACGTGACCTGATCGAAAATTCGTAAGACGAAAACTTTTGTACACTTTTTTTGTAATGGGTAAAAAATGTTAAACTCGCGTCAGGACACGTGATCTGATCGAAAATTCGTAAGACGTTAATATTCAAGTTTTCACTTCTGCCGGCACTCCCGGAGACCGGAGTGCAACCCGTCTTTTTTTTTTGGTAATCTCGCAGGTTTTTTTTTTATTTTCCCTGTTCTCTTGCAAAATACGGGTAGCTTACTGAGGAACGAAATTAGAAAAATTAGAATTTTCTCAATGTCATAATGACCCTGTAATATTCCATAATTTATTTGTCTCGGAGAAAATCCAGAAAATAATTATTCTATTTTTCAGTTTTTTAAGTGCACCAACATGTACGCTGGGTTGCAGAACGCATTGTCAAAAAATATGATTTGACAATGACCTTATAATCGTGATCACACGATGTCGTCAAACTCACTGTCATATAGAACATTAGATTGTACTAACACAAAAACATACAAAAAACTACGTTAGATAAATGTGTTTAGTTAAATCTCGCTTCAATCGATGTATTATTTTTCATGCATGATCGATTTGAATTTCTACAATGCTTTTTTATGAATAAATCTATACTAATATAATATAAAGCTGAAGAGTTTGTTTGTTTGGTTGGTTGAACGCGCTAATCTCAGCAACTACTGGTTCGAATTGATTTTTTTTTGTTGGATAGCCCATTTATCGAGGAAGGCTGTAGGCTACATAATATCACTCTACGACCAATAGGAGCGGAGCATCAATGAAACATATTTGAACGGTAATTCCGATCATCACGAAATTTGGACACAACATTCATCTCGATAAACTAAGATGAATGTCCGTACTTATGCCCTCCCCCATTCGTTCTTTTGCACCCGGGTGAAACCGGGCGGGACCGCTAGTATAATATATATGCAGTGGTCTTAATCTAAAGTCATTGTCACAGTGGAGTAAATAACGTCTTCGCAGGCTCCGCGCTGCGGGGGGCACATCAAACTCAGGGCCGCCCTCAGGCACCTTGGTGAAAAATGATAAATAGGAATAAATAATAAAATATTTATTTCAATCGCACATTATTGTTGAAAGTTAACAAAAATAAATGAAAAATAATTTAACTGTACCGAAATGAAATGGAAGTCACAGTGTAATACCGCAATATCTTAATCAGTATCAGCTGTTTCCGTGTTTAAATGAGCTAAGTAAAAATTCATATTTTCGCGTGGCGATCGGCGAAACTTCGTGCTTTGACAGACGGTGAAAAATCATGTTTGAATGCGTTTTTACTTCGGGGCATTGTTTTGAAGGATCAAGACGGGTGCAAAATAGTAGGGCGCTTTCAGAAATCTGCGACGGGGTGCACATACTCTTAGTTACACCGCTGCATTTTCTGACAAAGTTTTCTGCAATCTATCATATTGTAACAAAACTGTTCTAGTTCGTGGTGGAAATTATTTATTTACAATAATAAACGTTTAACAAAACAGTTAAACACACAAACGAAAGTACTTCTTTAACGTAACAGAAACAAAACAGTAAATTCTGACTAATAAAATAACAGAATAATTAACGAAGAATATAAAGTCACTAATTATGTACACAAAATATTTACAATACAGAAGCACGCCAAAGTTTATTAGCACACTTGTCTATTAACTATATACACACGATTATTTACAAGAAGTTATTTATGTTAAGCCAGATTTATATAACTGCACCTAATGGTTTATTAAACCGCATACTGCACTAGTATTTACACAGTTCATTACATTGTTTATTCACAGTTACCTCGGTCCTACTGTACCGACTGAACAATTTATGTCACACAGCTATTTTTAACCCACTGTACGTACCACTCGATGGTATTGGTAACGCGCTGTATCTGACTGACTTGATTCACTGAGCTCGTTGTATTTATAGGCTTCGGGTAGGCTTTCCAGAATGTTCTGGAATTTGGCAACAAAGCCCTTTTTACCTACGCATATTGCTGGAACATCAAGCCGATTGTTGTTGCCCCACAACAATCTGTGTATCATTGTCAGAATGACGAGCCGTTTGTTATTAGACAACAATGTGTGTCTTTGTTAGAATGACAAGTAGATTGTTGCCTCACGAAATCCTTTGTCGTCGCAACGGGGAGCGTGTATATTATGGGTTATTTGAGTCTATAGCGCCAATTCACACTTTCGATTTATTGTTTTAATAAATTGAACATTCAATTTATAGACTTTTATACAAGCTCTCGGATCAGATTTAGAGAGGAGTCGTGCCATTTTAGCAACGGCTTCGCTACTCGCTCGGCTATTTTCAATCCCCCAGAAAGGTTGGTTCATCGCTGAACACAGGAATGCGGTTGAACGAAAAAGTCTGTTCGGCGGACGCGTGTCATTTATTTTCGTTACGTTAATTGTCGTCAAGTTTCCTAGTACATTTCTGGTTTACAATAATGTATTGTTTAATGTCAGGCGCCGCCGCTTGACGCACTTTTCATAGACGTCCTGGCGTGCCTCTCTAATGAACTAACATAACAGAATTTTATATACAATGGGTTTTCGTGCAACCTTGTACTTATAATATAATTAATAATAATTACATAATAATATATTTTTAGGTTATAATGTTGGTCAGAGGCGTAATGTTATAAGTTTAGTAGCATTGACTCGTAAATTTAATTTGTTTGCGCTAACGAAATTAATTTACCAGCGTCAGGCCTCGCTCGTCCAGTGGCGTAACAATAGGGTGGCAGGACGGGCAAAATGCCACGGAACCCCTGGCCGGACGGGGCCCCCAGTCCGAGAGGGCCGTGAACACAGGAGGATCCTGTCTGTCTGCATACGAATAAATATCTTATCTTATTAATAGAACATTAAGTAAAATTTGCCACGGATCTCAAACGGGGTAGTTACGCCACTGCGCTCGTCACTACATTATTGTAGGCACTTAGTATATTTTTCAGGCCAGAGCGCAGTCTTGCTCTGGCTAAAGGTCGCTGCACACGGGGCTGGTTTTGCCGTTTGAATCGTTGCTGCGGGACTTACGCTGGCTGCAAAGATGGAAATGACGTTACTGCGGAGTCGCGAGCGTGGTCACAAGATGGATTTAAAATTTAGAATCGATGCTATTTTTCGTGCTTGTTTGTCTGCTTGTTTTGAGCAAGAACCAATCAGGAAACAGTATCTTGTCACAAACGCCCACAAACAAACATGACGCCATAGTGTGTCTCTGTTCAGAGACAATAAGCGTTCACTTTTGTTAACATTCGAACTGTCATTGTGCGCGCATCAAACCTATCGAAAAAACTAGCCTCGTGTGCAGCGACCTTAAGACTTTTATTAAATTATTAAAATTAAGCTTAACAATAGGACATTGAGGAAATAAAGGATGTTAGGCTTGAAAAAAAAAACCGGACAAGTGCGAATTAGGCTCGAGCGCCGAAGGTTCTGTAGTTTTCTTTTTAATTAATGACCGCAAAAATGGAAACGGCAAACTTGTAACTATTGTGAACGTATAACATGAATCCATTTAAATCTGATCTGAAGTCTATGATAGCTGAATATTTCAAATCTTTGATTAACGTCTGAATAGAACTCTTCAAATAAATAAAAAATTTGAATAGCTGAATAATTCTGCATATAGAATTAGAAATTAATGATTTTCGAATTATTTTTCTTAACTTGTGCTAAGACCTTTCTTCGTATCAATTTTCAAGATTGTAGGTCAACAGGACGTGTCCCGTAGGCTTTGCTGAGTGGGTCACTATCAAAATATGTGATTTTTGAACGGTCACATATTTTCATTGACTTAGAAATTTGAATTTTTCATAGGAGTATAGGGATCGATATTAATTTCAATTTGATATCTTTGACCGTTTCTGAGAAAAAGTGTCTTGACAAGTTGACGGACAGACAGACAGATAGAACTTTGAAAGTATAGAAACATGCTTGGATACGGACGGTTAATCATATTAATCATGTGTACGTGATTGATCCGGGAGCGTGACTGAATGCCCTTAGTTTGCGCACATTCCTAAGAACCTTTCTTTACTATAGCTCCAAAATAGGTAGTAGCCTATACTTGGAGCTGTTAAGCCGGCGAAGGTCATATGGGACAGGTTCACTCAAGGTGAGAGGGAGAATTAAAAAAAAAACTCTTTCCTATACTTTTTTCTTGATAATTTCACAACTTGTATTGACATTTATTTTTAAGTATATTTATAGAATTTCGTGCACCTCATGCCGAAATTACGAATCCTCGAGTTCGCAATATAATATAACATTTGATAAAAATAAAGGATTAAACAAAACACGTTCGAAATACATGACACACGATTCAAATATAGGTCATATCCTTCAAATAAGGCACGTGTGGCAGTAACTATACAGTAAAATTAAAGAGTAGTTCAAGTCCTTGTGATATTATCGAATGAAAAAAAGAAAATGATCGCCGTAAACGTAATGCGATATTGTAAGCAAATATCGCCAGTTCCAGTCCCCTTTACGGTACCTGTCACATGGTTGCACCCACGTATACAGACGCTGCCTGGAACTCCGAACTATACTAGACATGGGATAGTTTCATGAATGGACGGAAAGGTATTGATCCCGTATCATCCGTAATACGGCAGCGGGGAACGTTGGGGAAAAAAGCTGTCGCATGAGATGCGCCAACGACACGTGTCTCTGTTTATTGTACACTATAGGGGAAAGTTGTACTTTTGGGTCCTAATGCGATTGTTGGATTTTCGATTGATTATAAATACCAGAGTGGGGCTAAGTTCTTGTCAGATACGTTGTTCCGAGGAATTTATTTTGCTGCTTGATACGTGACGCGTAATGCTTTAATATACCTATGAAACGCGCCGCATAGAGTAGTTCACTGAAAGGCTGAGTAGATGGCTCATGATCAAAGTAAAATTCCAATAGTGGGAGTATCTGTCTATAGTGGGGATGTTAAAGTATTCCTTGAGCGTGGAAATTTTCGTTCCCGTGTGGAGCCGGAGCAGGCAGCTGTAAGAAAATTCAATTTTTGTTTGTAAAATGAAATTTTAAGTACTGCTTGACAACTGACTGATATATTTAAATATTGTGTTGTCTGGTTGATACGAGATAGACAGAAAAACATATGCCTTGTCTAATGAAAATGTTTGTCAGATTTTACGTAACTCTTTCGAATGTGACCAAGAATCTAAGAAAGGGCATTCAAATTGGTGCGGTCGTCACTCGTCTATGTCTGCGTCGAAAATCAGCTTTCTTGTTCGAAAAATTTAAGGAGTTGATTTAAAGACAACCATAACTCACTAAAATATTTGTTTTGAATTGACAAGTTCTAATGTCATATGTATTTTTTTAATGGTTTCGATTATCGTGTGACTGATTTAACAGCGTTTAATTATTACACGCTTTATATTAACTTCGCTTGTAAGTTTGTATGTATGTATGTTTGTTTGTAACCTTCGTTTGGACTACAGCAAGTGGTTTATTACTGTAGTACTTATAATATGTCAGCACTGTAACTACAGTGGTTAGCCGTGCGGTCTAAGGCAGGGGTCTTCGCTGACGTCAACTCTCGGAATCACGGGTCGCGGGTTCTAATCCCGTCCGAAAAAAAATTGTTTTGCCGAAAAAAAAATTGTTTTTTTTTTCGGCAAATTTTTGACAATAAATCGAACTAAAAAGTGGAAAATAAATATAGTTTAAAAAACTAACAAACACGCTTTATATCGAACTAAAAAGTAAAAAATATTTTTTTAAAATAAGCTTAAAACAATATCTAATGAATAAAAAAATACAAGTATTATTGTGAAAAAAGCGTGGGGCGCTCGATGTACGAAAATGTGGAACAAAGCGCCCCACGCTTTTTTCACAATAATACTTGTATTTTTTATTCATTATTGTTTTAAGCTTATTTTAAAAAAAATATTTATTCAACACGCGTGAGTAATATGTAATTTCGGGGCCCTGCTAAACTCGGGAGAAATAATAAATTACTTCATGTTGACGCGTAGAGTGCTAATAATGAGCCGTACTGTGCGATAATAAGCCCAAGCGTGCAATAATGAAAAAAAACTGCACTGCTTCTGGACCAATAGAAACGTGGTAGGCGGTATTGTATATATGAAAACAGCATCGCAATTCAACGAAAGTCATGGCCTTCTTGTATGCATCGAGGACGGTGTGTACGTCAATCAATGAAGTGATTTATTATTTTTCCCTCTTTTATCAGGGCCCCGATTACATAATTACTCCTGCTAGTTGAATAAAGTATTATGTGCGACCATTGATCGAAGGAGAATATTCCACTCGCGTGCGTTTTACGCTCATGGAATCTTCTCCTCTCACTAGTCGCACAATATACTATTTTTACTTTTTAGTTCGATATAAAGCGTGTTTTTTAGTTTTTTTAAAACTATATTTATTTTTAACGCTGACTTCCAGTACGACATTGTGGCGTATATTGCATAATTATATATTTTTAATAGATTTTTTATTGATTCACAGGTGTGCTGTTTCGACCATGCGGGCTGTCAGGAATATATCTAATCTTTTTACTTTATATCCCGTTTGTACCTGTGCCTACACCGAAGTCGCTCAAAGGTTTGCATTAATTATATATTATTTTTAGCTTTTTCGATACATGATCCCAGTTGGGGAAGACAATCCTATTACCAGTCCATTCTCTTTATTTATTTTATTCAAACGTCCCATGAGATCCAGATCTAAGGGAGCGTAACAGTACGTTACAATACAACTTACAAGTGACTTCGTCGTTACAAATACGACTATTAAAAGCATTGCCGCACAGTGGCGGATCCAGGACTACGGCAAGGGGGGGGTCTTGAAAATTTTTTACTCCTTTTGCAGAGAATTCATGAAAAACATGAAAAGTTTTCTTTTTTATTGCGCAGTAAGATTTTAATTTGGGATTTTTGATTCTCTGGAAGGGGGGGGTTTGAACCCGAAAACCCCCCCCGTGGATCCGCCATTGTAATGCCGCATATGGAAACCCAAGCAGATCTCTGGAATTCAGTTGTTATAAACGACGTCGCTATAAGGGACTTCCACTGTACATGTATTTGTTAAACGTCAAAGTAGTGTAACTGCTAAATTATTTCTTCGTAAATAATACATACAGCGCCATCTACTTCCCCAAAAGTAAACCACCGTGGCAGAGGCAAATTTAACTGTCTAACTCCCCTAGACTAAAGCAAATGCCCCCCTTCTTGTGTGTTATATTTGATTATCGGAGTCTATATTTTATAATTTTCAATAAATTTAGCTTTCATCCTAAAATTTTCCACCTCCTGAAACGTGCCATCCTAGGCTCTAGCCTATTAGTAAATACGCCCGTGTCCCCTACAAACAATCTTTCAAGCTATACCTAGTCCTAGTTCGTACCATACACGAGTATGCTCCAAAATTATACATCTGGCACCAGGTGAAAAGTCGACTGTATCTTGGAGTGTATCATAGTTGTTAAGTATCCAGTACCAGATACAAAATTTTCATTTTCAATTTATATTTTGTTTTTTTGACAGGTCACACGAAATGGTTCCTTGAAATAATGCTGATCCTTTCATTTCTAATAACGATAGCAAAAGTGACGTTTAATGTAGTGTTATTAACGACCGGTGAATACTATGGCTCGTGGCTACCGTATTGCAGTACACTCGAACGAGCCTTCCGGACCGCCGGCTTTGTTCGACTCGATTCGATCAGCGTACAGGATGCGATGACGTGGCTATCGCCGGACATAGTCATGCTGGTGACGACGTTTACGTATTTTCTGGGTGTAGTTAAGTTTGCTGTGAGACCTTCATCACCGGAAGCAGCCGAACAAGGAACAGCCCAATCTGAAGAACTAATCGATGTAGTAGCGCCGAACTTGTCAAATGGGGCGAAGAAAATTCTAATGGTAGTGGGACGGTATGTAATACAAAACTGTAGAATTGAATCTTTCATATTGCAATAAATCGTCAGTGAATACGTAATAGAATCGTCCCGCCTATCAAAATTTGACAATTTTTGAACAGTGCAAATTATGCCTTATATACATAAACAAATAATATAAACCAAATATTTCGTTCTTATATCCTTCTTCTTAATTGGTAACGAGAATTTAAAAATTTATTCATTTCAAACGGCTGAGTTTCATGCACAGATAAAGAGAGGTATTCAAATAAATAAAATTATCGACCAATTTTTTCAGACTGTATATTGATCGATAATTATATTTATTTGAAGAGTTCTATTCAGACGTTAATCTAAGATTTTTAAAGAAAGGTGTGTCTATGGAAAGAGATGTACATACCAGTCATCACTACCGCACGGTTCAAGTTTAAAGAACCAGTGGGCGTGATTCAACTACAGACAGCCAATCAGCTGAAGTTGTCTAGCGATGACGTATCTCTATAGCGGGACTATTTTGTGTTTAAAATTACATTGAAAAATACACATATTTGAGAATGTTTTTCTTAAAGCTTCCGAAAAATTCTTAAAAACCTGTTTTATTATCCATTTGTAACGTAGAATCTAACGAAAAAAATGTGGGACGCATTGTATTTAAGCACTATAAAAGACCAATAAGGATATGATTATTAAATAACAATATTTCCTTTAGGCCTAGCACACATGAAGAGCGTTCAACGCGCGTTGGCCCAACGCGCGTTTACAATTTCTGTACAATTGTATATAACTGTTTACATCATAACGCGCGTTATCATGTAAACAGTTATATACAATTGTATAGAAATTGTAAACGCGCGTTGGGCCAACGCGCGTTGAACGCTCTTCATGTGTGCTAGGCCTTAAGTTACAAGTTTTTTTCAACACCTTTTTAGGTAGCATCTTCACTGTATGTTTGCACTATTACGGAAATAAAGTTATAATTCATGTCACAGTTACCAACAAATAAGGTGAATAATTTCAAACCTGGTTGTTAATTAGAATTATTTAGTGAAATCAGATTACGTATAATGATGATGCAGAACACAAGTATTCTACCTTTGCGGTCTGAGTTAAACAATTTTTTTTGTCGTAAACAACCACTTGACGAAAATACTAATAATGTTAGTGTTACATCATGATTATAAGGTTAACTTTAAAAATCCTCAAAGGATTAATGGCAATCTTTAAAATCAACGTACATATTCAATTCTTTGTACGTGCGACCGCAAACGAGACTGATCGACGTCATAAAGAAGTGAACTTAAAAATATTTTGGTAATTAAATGTCCTTACATAACTAAAGAATACTTCGAAATTAACATTATTTAATTTTCTACAGTATGTAAACACGTAAGGTGCACATAGGGAAATTAACATTGGGAAAAAATGACTGGATCAGAGGGAGCCTTGAAATCTTGTTTTTCAATTTGACAGATAATATTCTTTTGCCAAATGAATGTGTATACTACCGAAGAAAATATTCAAATGATTACAACATAATCGGACTTTTTTTATTAATGGGACATTAAATTCCCAAAAATACTAAAATATGATGCGAGATCAAATATCTCCGCCTATTCGTGTTGAACCTAAAGACATTTGGGTCACTGATTTACCGACGCGCATACGTCATACCAGTCAGACAATTTTTGAATGAAATGTTTCCAAACAGATGGAGTTGTTTTTTTGTTTAATTTCTGTACAAAAAAAAAAATGATTTATAAGAGCTTTTTATTATTAAAAAAGTCAAGTAAAATAAAAATAAATCAAAATAAAATAGAAATCCTCAAGATTACTATGATAATTCAATAGAAATAATAATTAATGCAGTCATGCTAACTCTTATCCAAGTATTTTTTCCCAATGATAATTTCCCTATGTGCACCTTACGTGTTTACATACTGTATATATATTCAATGAATAAATTTTTATCTATCTATCTGTTTATCTGTGGTCAACACACAACCATTATGACGCTCCGCGGCACAGCGTGTCCTATTAGTAATTATTGTAACCAGTGGCGTAACAATAGAGTAGCAGCTCGGGCAAAATGCCACGGACCCCTGGCCTGAGAGGCCCCCCGGATCGAGGAGACATTAGGGCAGGAGGAATCTAACATTACAAAATTTCCGATTGCGTCTTCGGGGGTTTGCGCTGGATATTATTACAAACCTCCTAATTGACATTACCTACATTGATTTTCGTATCTCTTCAACTGTTAATTTTCTGTTACTTTCATGACTTGCTATATTATTAGTTATGACACTTGTGCCACGGGATGTCAGCACCCGCTCAAAGAGCGACATAGCACGGAGGTGAATAAAGATAAAGATGGGCAACTTCATGATTATAAGTATCCGCAAGTGAATTTAGTATAAACATAAAACTCTGCGTATATATTTTATTGCTGAAGGAATGAAATTAGCAAATAAATACCAAAATTACGTTTTAAACAAAGGACGACAAATCCAAGAACCGTGTACCCGGGTGTGCTCCGAAATTAGACATCGGGTGCAATGTGAAAGATTCGACTGTTATCTATATTGTATATAAAACTTAAAATCAAAATATAACTCCAATCATCATGAAATTTCATCTCGGTAAACTATGATGAATGTGCGTACTCATGTTCACACCTCCACATTCGTTCTTTTGCACCTGGGTGAAACCGGAACGGATTGCTAGTAAATTATGAACTCGAATATTAATTCTCTTAATGTTTGTTTGTTATAGGTATCTGTCACTATCGCTACTGTGTCTGGCAGGTATCTTAAGGCCTTCCATCCCTGGCGGAGTGTACTTCATTGTATTTCTTACGAGCGCGACGTGGTGGGGCTGCTACAGACAACTTAATCGATTTTTCGTGTACTTGATACGTGGCGTTTTAGTCTTGTTGCTTTTCCATATCATCGCTCTGTATGTTTATCAGTTACAGTGGCTTCAGGAATTGTTGTCTGGAGACAATCGTTGGGCAAGGTTGGTAGAAATAATTGTAACCCTTATATAAATTTTGATACTGATTAATAGTTAAAGTACTCGAATAGAACTTAGATTAGAGGAAAATGAAGAAATGCAGGATTGTTGTGAGCATAAGCTATGTTCTAACCTCTCGGCGAACGGTAACATTATCGTCACAGTCATGCGCAGTAGCTAAAACGAAACTGCTTTGTATCGGTTTTGTGCGCATGCGTCGACTTTGCACTGTTTTGTGGCCTAAAGCAGGGGTGTTAGACTGATTTTTCTAAAGGGCCATTTATAAGATTTATGGTGTGTTAGCGGACCAGACTCTAAATTGAAAACTAAACCACATACTAAATTAAAATCTATATTTATTTAGTTTAAATTAATTTTTTTATAAAGGTAAAAAAAGGGTAAATTATCTTCAGCTTGATGATCCAGACACCTGAGGTCTCTTGTTTTTGATAAGCTCATTGATGTCAGATGTATAAAATCCTCACCGAATAGATTCTGGTCGCGGGCCGTATTGAGATAGCTTGTGAGAGCTGGATGTGGCCCGTGGGCCGTATCTTTGACATCACTGGCTTAAAGGACAGTTCTAGAACCGTTCTAATCTCGGTTAGAACACCTTTTAACCACTGTGCATGACTGTGACGATAATATTACCGTTCGCAGAGAGCTTTGAACAGAGCTATAGTCTTTTGTACTACTTCAGTTGTATTTTTGCAGATATTTTGGTTTGACGCCACTTCTGATTACCGATTGTAAAGATCCAAGAACCTTCGCGTTCGCAAATGTCGAATGGCCCAGTTATGTCAACCCGATTACACTCACCTTCTTATATCATGTTATTGTTCTGACGTCGGCAAATTTATTGAAAATGCAGGTAAATGAAAAACGTGGTTTGATGTTTCGGCTTTGGGTTTGTTGCAGTGAAATAACGTTGCATCAATCTCTTTAATGATTACTAAAAAACAAAAAGCTGTAGTAACTAGGAATGCAATGGTTTATAATTTAACATCATAAACTCGCGCGGTAACTAATAGAGGTCTTTTATCAAACATATAATGTGAAATTATACAGGATGCTTAATTTAGAGCAGGTGTGGCGAACCTTTCTACACCTACGTGCCGTTTTTTTTCAAAATTATTTAATTTTCTTTACAGGGGTGAACCGACTTACAAATTTTCATTTTCAAATATGTGCAGTATCGCCCGGATATTTGTAAAAGATATGGTTGAAAATGACTTAGTCCTATGCAAAAAATCATGCTGAATCGAATGAGCCTATCTAGAAGTCTGTAGCTATTGTAGTTTTAGAGTTATGACGTTTTTAATTTTTTTAAGAAAAATTGATAAAAACGCGTCTAACTCTTATACCATCAGAGATACAGCATTGCGGATAATCTCATTGGATTCAGCGTGATTTTTTCCCTAAGTATGGTTTATATTAACCGTATCGGAAGGCTCTTAGTGCCTCAAAAAGTCGCCGATTTGCGAAAAAATCGAAAAACTTGAATTTTTCTCAATTTTTTGGTAAATATGAACGTGTCGCGGATATGCCGTGCGGACAAGCAACCAAAAAAATTAATCAAACATAGATAAAAATGATAATTTTGATAATACATTGAGCACCATAAAACTTTTTCGTATTTGTTATTTAGTGATAGTCAGTTGTTTTCGGCATCTGGCTTATCGTTAATTATTTCGATTTTGCACTTCAATCAATGGCGTGACAACAATAATCTGTCGCGTGCCATAGGTTCGCCACCCCTATTTTAGAACAAACATGCATTGAATTAAAAATAATCAGTGTTTAATTAAGGGAATGTCCATTAATTACATGAGATGTTTAGATGTTTTTTTCTAAATTTGGACTCCCATCCTTTGGTGAGATTCGCTATGATGTTGTGGGACCCCCCCCCCAACGTGAGATTTATCCTTTAATTTTTAAATGTTATCTGCTATAATAATGTATATTCTCTGAATAGGTCATATGCATGAGATTCCAAATTGGTTTAAATTTTTATTTCGAAATATATTTTAGTACCTGATCATATCGTAATGGTTATTTTATTAATCTAATCACTGAAAAAAATACAAATAATATACAAGAAATGTAGAAAATACGCGCTATTTTCGAGGTATCAAAACGCAACGTGACGTCAGAGTATATATCAACAACAATTTCCATGACGACTGAAAGAAAACAACAAATAAACTTCATTTAGAACATTGACAATTTGACATCAAGGTTGACATGCATCCTATATCATGACGTCACATAAGCCCGCCAACATGGCCGATTGTTTAAACTGTCTATTTTTGATTGTGAAATTTAATATGTTTTTCTTATGATAATATTACATTTTTAAATAATTATTAATTTTTTTCCGTATTATGGTTGACTAAATAATCAATTAAAATTATAAAAAAAATACATGCATATGACCTATTAAAAAGTTGACGTGAGATTTTCATTGATCTCTTTTAAATGAGATTTGGTGAGATTTCAACCACATACTAATTTGATTTTGCGAGAATTGAAACATTGCATTTCTGTTATAGTAGGACAGCTATCACAACATTTTTGAGTAGGTATTTGAGTCAGTGTGAACATTTGTGAAGCACTTCTTTTGTAATGTCTCAATACAAATTCGAAGACCTGGTTGAAGGGTAGTGGAGCCTAGCCAAGCCTTGAGTTTTTAACTTCGCCAAATTTTATTTGCAAAAAAAGATGCCGCGGGTAGTTTAGAGTGTGAAAGAGGACGTATATCGGCGGTCAGCTGAAGCGAGCAACGCTGAACAACGTCACAGCAATGCTGCATGATGCCATCTGACGGCGTAGCTCAACGCTTTTGCTACTTGCGCCTCTATATGACAATTTTAGTAAAATATTTCTTCGATCTGTCATCTGAGCTTCATATTGTAATACAACAAAAAGAAGAACGTTATAAGCAGTGTGCAAAATTAGAAACGAATTGAATACCTGCAATCATATTTAAAAAATAATTTTTTAAAGTGATAATTATTATACTTATTTAGTGCGATTAATTCGCACAGGTCACACTAGTGAAAATATAATTTTCGAAATGTTGGCCACAAGCGATACTCTGGTAAAGCTTATTTTTCAATTGTTCCTCAACCAAATAAATCTCCTTCAATTAATGTTATTCTGTCTAAATCTCAGCATACCTACTTCAAATATATTTTTTCGATATTTATGATTTTTTTTTAAACCGCCTGGCAAACATTTACACCCGACTAAACAAAGTGATCTATTTATTTTTTATTTTAATAAATACAAAATTTTAAGGTATTAAAATTTCAAAATGCCTCAAGGATATTTTTTGCTTATAAAATTTCGCAAAGTTAAACGTTCATAGCTTGATTAGGCTTCACTGCCCTTCAGTCAGGTCTTCGATTTTGTGTTCAGGCATTGCAAAAGAAGTGTTACACAAATTTTCATGGTGACTCAAATACCTACCCAAAAATGTTTGCTACTATTAATAGTTCAACAGCATAATAATTTGCCAGCGAATTGGATTTAGGTCTTGCTTGTGCAGTTCTTTTAACTAACCGTAATGTTTATTCTCCACTCGCTAACCATACGAAGATAAAGAAGAAACAAGGAACGTTCAGTCGTCTTGAGGCGGCTGGTAGTAATTTGAATGGTCCGCTGCGACGACAACTGTCGAACAGATTCAGTGCTAGGAGAGGAAAAATGGGCGACGGTAGTCTCTCCCGTGTCAATACGACACACAGACGATGGCAAACTGCCACTCGCAAAGTGAGAGTAAGAGCGATGACTCCATGTGTAGAGGCACGACCCGTGCGCCTGCGCCTGTACAAATCGCCTAATTAATAATTTTATAATCCGAACACTGCATCCGTTTTGATATTTATTATTTGCGAAAATTGGTTTCTTTCACTTTTTATTATGTTTTATTTTTCAAGCACTCTCTTTTTGAAATAACGCGGTATTTAATTTGTTCAGCGGTGACTTTGCCACAAAACAGATGACATAAACTGTAGTGAAAATAAAGTATAACAATTAAGTTTCTATTCGCTACATGCACAGAACCTAGTAGCGTCACGATTGGATGGACTTAGACGCGTTTTAATTCAAACAAAATTTTTACTGAAACAATTAACAAGATGTACATTTAGAGAGCTGGTATACTACTGCGCAACCAAATTGTTTGTAAGAGAAGGAATGAATTGGCTGACGTCTCTCTCTCTCTGACTTTGAAAGCTACAAACGCAAAAAATATGTTTGTACTTAGAAAGCAGTTTAAACAAATAAGCCTTGACAGATGAAAAGTAATTGTGTTTGAAAAAGTAAATAGTTTTTAAAGAAGTGAAACAACACCTTGGAAAAATGTTTCATCAATTTTGAAGATTTACTTTTTACAATCAACCATTTGACAGCTAGAACTGTAACCGTTACACCGGTTTTTGTTTACTTCTATTAGTTTTTCCGATTGTAGCATTTCAGTCACAAGTGTTTTGTGAACTAATTTAGCATCATCAATAATATTTTCATCTAAATTAATATTGAAAAACGTTATTGGGTCAGTTATTGCGTCAAAAAGTGCCCGAAACTTTGAATACCGTGGCGACGGCGCTTGCGCGTGAAATCTGATAGCTGCTGTCAAAAAATAATTATTTCATAAAATTAAAAAAAAAAAACAATAGAAGGGATACTTTTAACTGTATGTTGCACAATTTCATTAAAATATGTCTCTTTCGCGGTTTTTTAACCTGTCAATGTTGTAAGTCCATCCAAATGTTTCGCTTTTTGCCACCATGAGCGCTCTAAATCCTCTAGCTACTCAAGGTCATGCAAATGGCGTATAAAACTTGATTACTAATTATGATTTTTTAAAAATTTTCAATTTCGCTGTTTTTTTTTTTTGTTATTTTTCTTTTGGTTATGGTTTTTGCTTAAGATTGGCTTTTTTGATGTTTTGGTGTTTAGGATTTGACATGGCTTCCTGAACTTAAGCTCCCTCATGTGACAGAATATACTCCAGTATGTACTATTTTTTTTTCCTTTTTTCATATCTAAAGGCGTTTTCCTCTCATTGTACTTTTGTGCACTGAATATGCCCCTATCCTTCATTATCATTTATCATCATCTAGTTGCAAACGATGAAAATACTAGTGATGTAACGAATATTCGCATATTTTTTGACATTCACATTCGCATTCGCAAAATTCATGCGAATATTAAATAAGACGAAAAATATTAATTTCTTAGCATTTTAATTCGAAACATTTTTTCTTACTCCTTTATCAGCCTTTACTTTAACATTAGGTAATAAAACTTTAGACTTAGTATATCAACCTAGTATCCAGCACCACTTCAAATTTGTGCGTGTGACTTGCGCGGGCCAATCGGTTGTCAAATTTTAACCTTTGACAACTGACGCCCAATTTAAAAACTGAATATTCGCAGTCGCGAATATCGGCGACAGATATTCACATTTGCATTTGCTAATGTCGAAAAATTGACATTCATTACATCACTAGAAAATACATTCACTGCATAAAAGTGCAGTGCGTGGAAAATGCTATAAGTAAAGTACCCAATCGATAGGCGAGTAAAACTGCGATATTATTGGCTCGCCCATAAAACACAACCAGGCTGTGACTCCTCAAATTTATTTGAAATTTTGCTTATCGCCAATGGGACACGGCATCGCGAGCTGACCCTACTGTAACCGAGAAATAGCAGAGAAGCTCTGTTTCTGAACCATGCTGCTTTACTGATGGTTGACTGTTCGACCCGCTAGTGGAGCACCGAATTGTGCCAATGATTAATATTGTCAGCGAGTAATACTGAGTCAATTTTACTCGCCGATGGACCGGGGGCTTAACTGTAAGAAGTATTTTTATAAGTGGGCGGCAATTTCTTTGTTCTAATCATTATTGCACCTCGATAACGAAACAAAATTTTATTTTTGGTCTCATTACTTTTTGTAGAATCATGAACTGTTTCAATTTTCTGTTTAGACTGGCCTCACAAACGAAGATTTTTAGTATTCAGTATTTTCATGTTCAAAATCTTCAAACTTACAAAAAATATTAGGCCGCATTCGTGTGCTTTCCGTTTTTAAGTGTGCGTCAAAGCGTTAAAAAAGTGTCTCGTTGGAAGATCTCTCCCGCGTATATGTCAGTAAATGATTTGCGAGTTATTGCGGCTCCCAGAGCAGAGCACCAGACAGCATAATTATTATTTATAGTCGTTATTTTTCTTCATAGTCAAATGAAACGCTCATAATGTTATAAAAACGCTTCTTAACAGCTACAATACGGGATTTATGAAGTTTATGGTTTGGTTCTGAATATTTCCTATTGTTCCATCACGTATTTCTGCTATTGCGGTTAGAAAAATTTCACACACTCTGAAAGCATAATTAAGTTGATCGGAAACACGATGGATCTCAATTGTTTCGGGTAACTCGTGTGTGTTCACATTCAGAGAAAATGTCTACAGCTTCACTGCTTTTTATAAATCCTCCGCTTATTGTAATAGTGTTTATTTCAATGCGTTAGAAAAAAATAACAAAAGATTAAGAATTTAATTTTCTATTGGAAATATTTACTGTCAAGTTTGGAATTGATTGGGTTCTCAAAAAAAAAAGTAAATTTATCCCCTACAGTACGTAATTTAACATTAATAAAATTTAAAAAAAATCACTAATACTGAAATAACAGTTTAGCTCTGTTCCAGCCGTCTGAGAACGGTAACAGAACAGTCACCGTCTTGCGCAGTAGCTAAAACGAAACTGTTTGTATCGGTTTTTGAGTTACTGCGCAAGACTGTAACGGTTCTGTTACCGTTCTCAGACAGCTTGGAACAGAGCTTTTTTCGTAAAAATTCTAATTTAATTAAGTCATGTTACTATCCTGGTTTTGTATTAAGGACTTTGACATCAAATTATGACGTCACAATGTCATAATACTATGACGTCACGTAGCAGTTGAATTCTTTCGGCATGTCATTGGCTGTCAGATCTTTTTTTATAACCAAATTTTTAAAATGTAAAAAATTACATTACATGCTTAATAACCCAGTTCTGATGCTACTTAAAAGAAAAAAATTCATATTATGAAAACTAATTATCTCCTTTGTTATATCTTTGTTCAGCTAATACGCGGGGTAAGCCCTTCATCGCGGAAGTACGGAACTGGAACGAGGACAAGTTTGATTGCCGAAGGTACATCCGGAGGTGGCGAAGCGCAAGATGACATACCGATGCATCAGTTGGGTAAGGGTAAGATTGTCTTCACATGCTTTTTCTCTTCTCTACTGTTTCTTTTCAGTGACGTAGGTAATTATCTAGGGTAAGCAATACTTACGGGACCACGGGAGCCCACAATCACTTTCAAATTTTTATGTGGTGAAACAATTTCGATGTATATTGTTTGCTTTTTTAAAAAAATGATATTTTTATATGGTTTATGGAGGGTTATACACATTTTAAGTATGTACTTTAAGTATATAAGAAACGGTTAAAAAAAAGCTCACAAAAATAAAAACTTCTCGTAAAATTGCTTAGTTTTTTAAAATTTGTTTTCATAATAAAATCAATTAATGTTATCACAGAACTAAACATCCAAAAACAAATATTAGAATGCTCTTTAAAAATGGAAGTTATTATAGTAGTCAAATGAAAAAAATAGAGAATAGTTACTTCTTACCACAACAAGTTTATTAGTGGATGTACATTTCGAGAGCTATGCTCTCATCTTCAGCAATACACTAAGTTTAGTGTATTGCTGAAGATGAGAGCATAGCTCTCGAAATGTACATCCACTAATAAACTTGTTGTGGTAAGAAGTAACTATTCTCTATTTTTTTCATTAAATTCAAACCACAGTGCTCCTAATATTTTTGTATTATAGTAGTCCATTTAATAAATGTTATTGCCTGTAAAATTCGACGTACTGTAATGTATGATCTCTTTTTTTACACTGTGAGTGCAATATAGCCAGCAGAATATTACCACCAGCGTTTCTAGTGGTTGAGTTATTATAGATAGAACAACGGATGAGACTTATTAATTACTCGAATGTTGAGATTTTAGGACTAGATTTTTTAGCTACGTCACTGCTTCTTTGTAATTCGTTTCGTTTATTTCACTTTTCCTGCTTTGCAGTCTTCCATTTTAAATTAAGAGTTTGGTCTCCTATATCTAAAAGGGGCCATCCATAAAATACGTCACGCGAAATTAACACATTTTTGACCCCTCCCTCCCTCTTTGTCACCCTGAATTACATTTTTGTCAACCCCCTGCCTAATAGTATCTGTTTCCTCCCTCCAATGAATGTTGATTTTAATGATTATTGGTAACATAATTACAAAAATTGTGTTCAAACATAAAATTAATGTAGGTATTTCAAACGTTACGTCACATCGCGTTTGTTCAGACTCCTTCCATACTCGCCACATATCATCACATAAGTCAAACGCCTCCTTTTGCGTACGTTTTTTATGGACGGCCCCTAATTAATAAGGGTATTTTATCTCATACATATAGGTGTACCTATTTTAAAATGAACATAAATTACCATAATTTTCGCCGTTTTTTATATGTAAATAAATAAAGCTAAAAAAAATTGGTTGTCTGTAAAGTCGGTTTACAGACGATAGTTTTACGTGATAACGTATTCCGCTCGAATATCATATTTAATAATACATAACCTAAATTTTAGTAGTTGTCAAACTTGGGCCGATCGTGCGCGGAACGTGACACTTTTTCGTACATGTAGCCGGTGTTTCATCAATTTATAAGACGTTATCACGTCAATATATTCTTATTTATTATTTAAAAAACGGGAACCGTAAAATGAACATAAGCAATCGCCTGAAAATATGCTAAAACGCTCCTAAACATAATAGTCTAAGAGCTACCTATCAAACAATTATGGATAGGTATTTGAGGCACTGTAAAAATTTGTGTAACACTTCTTTTCTAATGTCTGAATACAAAATAGAAACCCTGGCTAAAGGATAGTGGGTCCTAGCCACAGTGCCGGATTATACTAAGTGCCGCCTATACGCTAAAACAGGCTTGCCGCCCACTTAAGTCTAGCGTTTTCCCGACTTTCAAATCATTCCATCATTCCGCATATATTTGCTTTAGTAGCCCGCAAATACACCAGGTTTGAACTAGGTTCTCATTTATCCTACCAAGACTCATGTTCGATGGAAAACGTTGCCTCCCGCCCCTGATAACGTGTATATTAATATTATATCAGTTAGTAATATCTGATTCCGATTGGATGTTCAAGACAGACCGTCATTTCGTTAGTTAGAAATCATTTTATTTTTTTTGCGACCGTCCCTGCTGCCCCTCCGACGAGTGCCGCCCTACGCTTCAGCGTAGTTAGCGTATAGGTTAATCCGGCACTGCCTAGCCAAGCCTTGAATTTTCAACTTTGCGAAATTTTATTTGCAAAAAAAGTCCTTGAGACATTTTGAAATTTTAATACCTTCAAATTTAGCATTTAATAAAATTAAAAATACATAATCCAGATTATTTAGTCAGATCTAAGTGTTTGCCAGGCAGTTTCAAAACTATGTTGAACTTACAGTTTTGAAACTGCCTGGCCGCGGTCTGTGCATCTCTACCTTAAGTGGATACGTACTACAGAATGTTATGTTGTATGTTTTCGGTAAGGTACTGCAGAACCGGAATACTCCACGGGTCTCTGCGAGCAGATTCTGTTTTGCCTGGCATCGACTTTCGATTTGATCGTCAGATCTTCATACATTGCCACCAATATTATAATGATGGTGAGTCCAATTTCAATAAAAATAAAATCATCGCTAGGCATCTGTCTGTCTGTATGTATGTACCAGCCAATCTGAATTAGGGATCAGCATCGAAAAAAACATCGAATGATGAATCATGACTAACCATCAATGTTAAAAACATCGGGTGAAAATCGAAAGAAAAACTAAACACTGATGTCAACATCGAATGATATGTCGCGACTAACCATCAATGTCAAAAACATATTTGGTTGCAAAATATCGATTATCGATGTTTGTGAACTGTCGGTTTAATTCAATAATCCACCAGCAAGGTACTATCTTGCGTTTTCAATATACAAATGATAGATTAAATTAAACTCATTTAAGAGCTCAGAGTGAGTATTTTTTTTAACAAATTTATTCTAGTCGATGTTACAAAATCATTGGTTGTAAAACATTGATGGAAAAAACATCAACATCGAAAGTAAAACATAGATGTTTTTGGAACATTGATGTTTTTGAAACATTGATGTTTTTGGAACATTGATGTTTTTGAAACATTGATGCTTTTGGAACATCAATGTTTTCGAAACATTGATATCCGATCCTCATTCCTAATTTGAATCCGGTTTATTTCATAGGTTCATACTAGCTGTTTGACTCGGCGTGGTCCGGATGCAATTCGATTTAATTAAAAAGATTATCATATGCAATCTGCCTGCCGAAAGGAACGATTCGTTTGCGATAAATTGTTATATGTCTATGCGTGTTTTGTTTTACTTTCTTTTAGGTATGGAGTATAACTTATCATAGCTGGTTGACGTTTGTGCTGCTTCTGTGGGCAAACATAATGTGGATGCTTCCGAACCAACGGCGCACCATGCTGCGCTCTACTCCGATACTGGTTTTTTATGCCGAGTTCCTGCTGATAGCACAGTACATATTCGGAATGAATCTGACCGACGAAGAGCTCCCGGCCAAGATCAAGGGATTTGACCTTGCGCAGTTTGGGTTTGAAAAAGTCACAGAGATGCCGTGCATTCCTTTGCTTGTCAAAGTGAGTACCTGAAGGCGCCTGTTTTAAAAAAATTCAACAGCGAATAGGTATCTTTTCTATAATACGAACATGCGAAATGGGGATTTCCCATGATTACGAACCGTGCTTAATGGTCGGCCGTTTGTAAAAAATCTTTTTTACATACGAGTTTCTTTCTTTTTTCACTTTTTACACACGGCTGTCACTTTTTATAGGCACCCCTATACATATTTCTTTGAGAGAACCAACTGTATTTTAAAACATCAGATGTGAGGGATTAACAACGTTTCCATGACAGTTAACATTGGATTAAATAGTACAACAACAAAGAAACAAACTTTATTGTTCATTTGTTGTTTTTAAACTTAATTGTTGTAAATATTAAATATTTGTCATCAATAGTTGTGAAGATTGATTGAAAATTAGTTATTTGAAAAGTTAGCTATTAAAATTTATTTGTGATAATAAAATATTTTTAACAAAAAAATTTAACCGACTTCAAAATATGCACTAAAAAGTAATAAAATAATTGCATTTTTGGAGTCGGTGTTATTATTGCTAGGTATATTGTAGTGTTTCCTTGGCTGACACCGACTCCAAAAATGCAATTATTTTATTACTTTTTAGTGCATATTTTGAAGTCTGTTCAATTTTTTTGTTAAAAATATTTTATTTTTCTCTTTTTAGTGTTAGATAAAGTATTGCAATTTGTAGGCCAAGTATGCGTGCCTTTGAAATTTGAGAGTTTCCCTCGATTTCTCCGGATTCCACCATCAGATCCTGACTTGGTTCCGATGGGACCACCTCGGAAGTGCACTCTTTCGGATAAATAAAAAATTTGAAAATCGGTCCATAATTGACGGACAAATCGGTGAACATACATAAAAAAAAAGAAAAAAATATATACAGTCGAACATAGAACCTCCTCCTTTTTTGAAGTCGGTTAAAAATATGTTTTGCTGTTACGTTTAGTTAAAAGTCTTAATTGTTTTCAGTGTCTCTATACAAGCATGTTTTGGATTACGTTACGTCAATTCATGAAGGAACGTAAGGAAGCCAAACAAACTTCAACACTCGCCGATATGGTTGCTCCACTACAAGTGACTGTCAGTACTGCCACCACAGGTAAAATTATTCTGGTTATTTTATATAGACGTACAGTATATATGGCAATTTTATGTGGTTTGGTTTTGTTTTTGCAACTTTTTTAGTGCGAAAATGCGTTCGCCGCGCTATCTGTTTTTGATAGAATTTATTCATAGGATCGAAAATAATTAGTAATCGAAGCATGTGTAGTTCCATTGAATTTTTTATCATATTTTTGTTTGTATCATCAAGCGCACATTTTTGAACTTCGAACATCATCTGCCTTTACTCGACAATTCGTATTTGCCAGACATTTTTGTACGTAATGCTGAAAATTGCGTTGCGAATATTTAAATGAACATTAGAGTTTTATTATTAGTTGGTTTATAAAATGTGCTTTATAAGAGTTTTATATACACATAACTAAAACCATATTATTTTGTGCTGGGTTCGTAGATATAAACACATTTTCAAAGCAATATCGAAGGCTTAAAAAATATAATTTATGACAGGAAGCTAAACTTGTTTTTTAGCCGTTGGTTTTAATTACTCTTTACGTTTTATATTAATGAAGCTGAATATTTTCGTTATTTTATGCTGCATGGAAAGGTATTATTCTTCAGACGTACTTTAAAAATATTTGGATCGATAATTGTCAAGGTTGTACGCTCAATTCTACAGACATGTAGCAGACGCATGTAGTCGCACTTAAGCCCTAGAGTAGTAGATTGGCCCTTCGTTGCACAAATCGTTTCGATTGATGATGTAAATCTGTCCAAACTATAGAAGAGGGCTTACACAAGTGACCTTCCTTATCAATATCTTTTGATCTTGCATTATAATATACAATATTTCATGACCTTGAGGCCGGTAGCCATGTTTTTTTTTTTGTGACACAATTCGGCAAAAAGTTTATGTATTCATTGTGTTGAAGAGACACAACTTTTTTTTAAATGTTTGTAAATTAATAAAATTGTTACAAAATATATTAAATTAAAAATTATAGTAGAAAATATATAAGTTTAAATTTTATTACATAAAAATGATCCTATTTTTGAGTTACGCGTACTGTTTGACAATAAACTATTTTTAAACATGGCGGACTTTGGTCATGCGCAGAAAAACGCGTATTGGCTACTGACGCTTCTGTAAGCATAAAGTCCTCTTCTGTGCTCTTAATTAATTAACCGAAAGTAACAGAAGAAAACTATATTACGGCATGTTTTATATTTTCTTCTCTTGTTTTAATTTTTTTGGAAAATTGTTCGATCATTTGTGTACCGAAAGGTTAAAATTAAGATTTTCACATAGCAAATGTTTTTATTAGAATATTTTTGTGATGAACTTGTTCTATCAGACATGTTTTCATTGCTTTGTTAGAGTTTATTAATATTTTTTTAGATATGCAGATGTAGATATTTTTTTAAACTAGTTTTTTAAAATACAGAAAAATTTCAATTTTTTCATGGTTTCTCAGTTCAGAAATATTTTAAATAATAATTTAAAACAACAAAATTAAGTGTTGGCATTTGGTAATAAAAATTTAAATAGATAAGAATAATGCAGTGGATTGTAGTCAACTGTAATTTTAATTATATAACAATTGTTAAATAAATACGGGAATACTCCGATTATTGTGGTTAATGCCTACGCAATGAATGTAACAATTAACGAAAATGCAATAATTAGGAACGACCAATGGAACTATGGAAAATAGGCTATTGTTAACAAAAAAGTAGCTACAGGAACTAATAGATTATAACAAATAGTTTTGGTTTCGAATTATAAAACGCGATAATAGAATTTTCAATTCTTATATTGTATTGCTAATTTCTTATTTATTTAATTTTTGGACTGTGTTTTTATGAAAAATTCTATTTAAATCACTGACATGTATGGATAGCCAATAATACTAGAGCGGTGGAGAGAACGTTTGCACGTCTGACATCTTGCACTGGTCTTTTCGGAGGCATGTGCATATTATGTGGATTTTCAGTGGTCAAAAATAATGCATGAAAAAATGATCAATTTAAGCCGGTTTTCAAGTTCGCGGTGACGCAAACACATCTACTGCGCATGCCCAGGAAATGATCCGACAAAATGTCGAACGTTCTAAATGAGTAGGCATGACACATGTCAGTGAGTTAAGTAAATCGCTTGGACGTAAAAGTTCGATGATTGTGAACAATGTTTGTATTTTATAGCGATGGGCCAGGAGGAGGAAGCCAAGCAGAATAAAACGATGGAAAAAGTCGGACGCTTTGTTAAACGCACTCTCACAACATACTGGATCGGCGTTGTTGCTATTATGCTATTCGTAAGCGGTATAACGGGCACGCATATGACTGGATTCAGAATCGTCTACATGGCTCTGTTCCTTGTGTTTATCATCGCATTCCAGGTACTCTATTTAGTAAGATTACCGGATTATTCCGAAATTCCTATTATAGTGTAAACAAAGTCAAACGTAATTCAAATCTTTATTTATTTATTTATTGAAAAGTCAAACGTAAGCTTCTACTGTCCCTTGAGCGCCCCGTACACGATGCCTAACGTTGTGCTCGGAGCTTTGCATGCTACGCTGCAGGGTCGTGAACACTGCAAACACTGTATAGGCTGTGTGCACGAAGCCTACTAGCGCCGCTAGTGGGTAATAGAGAATTATTGAACTAACTTTTTATGGAAATCGCGACATGTTTCTAAGGTGATAAGTCAAAAACTTTAGTTGGCCATGATGTGTCAAAAAAAATGTAATAAGGAAAACTGATGTTAATTTGTTTACACTGACAGCGGAACGTCAAATTAGGGCGCCAATGGTCTTTATTTTACTTAAATCGCCTTCAGCGCAACAGCCCGGAACACAACAAGCATTTCCAGATCGCTTAGTTTTCCTGTTTTCTTTGTAATTAAAAAACTTTATAAAAATATGACTACTTTCACTTTTAATAAACATTGCTCACTGACATACAGAAAATTGGAGTTCGAAGTTTTCCCTAGTGCTCACCACAAACGGTCGCATCGAAAAATTTGTAACTCCGTCTCCGTGCACATAGGTCATACAGGTCTTTTCTTTCAGCTGCTAGGTAGAACGAAGAAACCATTCATCAAAACAACTTATCGCTATAATTATGACCAGCGTAATGTTGTCATTTAAGCTACATTGTTCGGGTTTTGAACAAATATTTCTTTTTTCCAGTTATCGTGGACTATATGGAGGAGAATGATGTATGGCTTCTGGGCCGTCGTCATCATCTACTCGATGGCTATTTTGATTTTGGTATACACTTACCAATTTAACAATTTCGACGATTATTGGGTGAAATACCTTCACATTCCCGTACAAATGTAAGTTAATACATTCACATCCATCACGATAAATAATATTTCATCTAAATTAGACCTGGTTTAAGTTCAATGTGCTAAGCGCTAATCCTAGGAATTTTCAAGAACTGATCTAGTCATCTCATGCCGCAATGACGGCGCGTTGACACGAGCTAGGAATGACGAGGGGGTTAATTAAATTATAAATTGCATCCATGATTATGATGTTTTAATTATTAACTTTTTTCAAACATCATTGACAACAAACTACAAATACTGTAACACTAGTCACTACGTATGTATAGAAATACTAGCGGTCCCGTCCGGTTTCACCCTGGTGTAAAAGAACGAATGGGGAAGGGAGGAACATGAGTACACACATTCATCTTAGTTTACCGAGATGAATGTTTTGTTCAAATTTTATGATGATCGGAGTTACCGTTCAAAAGTTTTTGTCGATAAAAAGCATGGTATTTATACTTTTTTTAAGTAATAATTTTTTTATAATTAACTAGCGGTCCCGCCCGGTTTCACCCGGGTCTAAAAGAACGAATGGGGAAGGGAGGAACATGAGTACACACATTCATCTTAGTTTATCGAGATGAATGTTGTGTCCAAATTTTATGATGATCGGAGTTACCGTTCAAAAGTTTTTGTCGATAAAAAGCAGTATTTATACTTTTTTTAACTAATATTTTTTTTTTTAATTAATGAAATAAAATTAAAATAAATTTAAATGTAAGCCTTAGAAGAAAGCAATGTAGAAAATAAAAAAATGATAAAAATGTATTCGCCCAACGTAGGGCTTGAACCCACGACCCTGATATTGGCAGTCGTGTGCTCTACCGATTGAGCTAGCCGGCGTTGTATTCTTACAACGCTAATATGAGTATATGGTAAGAGTACGATAACTTGCTATGCAAAATATCCACTGGAAATTCACAATTATTGTTTTATATAACATATAACAGCGTTATTGGTCGTTTTAAGTGCGGAAAATTAATTTTTATAAATTAATTTAAAAAAATTAAATTAAAAAAAATTAAAGAGTATATTATTTATTATAGCGTTCGCTATCTTGTCTCATATAGTGATAAGAAAAGAGAAAGTTATATACACCTGTATCTATGATAAACAAAGATAGAAATATCAATTGGTTGGAATGAAATACAATTGAACGTTCAGGGCAGAGTCGTATTTGGAAATTTTAATTTATAAAACGAATTTTAAATTTAAAACTCACATTTTCATGAAGATTGAAAACCACCGCTTTTTTTGATAAAGGGGTATGCGAATTGTCTCGCAGTGAAACGGGAAGGGGCAAATTTGGAGTTTTTAAAAAAAACAATTCCGGGGTGAACGATAAACGGGTGTGCGAATTGTAATTCTGGGGTGAACGATAAAGGGGTATGCGAATTGTCTCGCAGTGAAACGGGAAGGGGCAAATGTTGAGTTTTTAAAAAAACAATTCCGGGGTGAACGATAAACGGGTATGCGAATTGTAATTCCGGGGTGAACGATAAAGGGGTATGCGAATTGTCTCGCAGTGAAACGGGAAGGGGCAAATGTTGAGTGTAAAAAAAAAAAACAATTCTGGGGTGAACGATAACGGGGTATGCGAATTAGATAGTTAATATATAGCATAACAAATATTATAAATATCTAAATACGATCCTGCTTCCATAACACAATCGAAGGCTGCATACAAAGTGAGATAGTTATACAATAATTCTACACCAGTTGCTATGACGTGTATTTGTGATTTTTGATTGGTTAGATTCAAAAAATGACAGTGAAAGACGAAAAGTAGTTCCATTTTTTTCACGTATTTTTGAGGAAATTTGTGAATAATCCGCAAAGTTTTTTTTTTTTGAACGTCAAAATTTAGCGTTTTCTATCACTTAAAAAAAAAATTCAAAATTTGGGTACATAGTGTTATCGAACTGGACCCTGAGTATATTTAGTTAGTGCATTTCACCTGAATAGAAGCTTATTTTTGAGATACATGTTGCAACATTTTTCATTAATGCTCCGCTCCTAATGGTCGTAGCCTGATTTTATATAGACTATAGCCTTCCTCGATAAATGGGGTATCCAACAAAAACATTTTTTTTCAATTTGAACCAGTAGTTCCTGAGATTAGCGCGTTCAAACAAACAAACTCTTCAGCTTTATATATTAGTATAGATAAGTAACTAGAGTACGCTAGTGCGTATACTTGCCATATGTGAAAGTTTCCTCAGCTAAGAAAGAGAACGCTGCAGAAAACCAAAAATTACTCAAATAGTCATTGTTTCGCAACATTAGTAACAATAAAGATAAGAAACTGTTCTCTCTCTTAATTGCAGACACTTTTACTGCTCTCTCGTGTACTCTATTGTAATGTCTCTATTTTCTTCTGTCGTTCATCATGTATGTCTGTATGTACAGTATACTGAGTCAAAGTCATCAAAGATGTTGACTGAACGAGATAGATTCAGTGAACACTTCTAGCATATGTAGATGCTTATATATACTAATGTGTTGATGGTAAATGCAGCTCAAAGCCGATCTAAATAACACGCTATAACTTAGGCTAGGTTCACACGATACGGTTTTTTCTATTCGGTATTCTTATACGATTTTACCGTATACAGCAGAAACGTATTCAGTATTCACATTTAACGTTTTTCTTATACGGTAAAATCGTCAGGTTAAGCATAGGCTACGTTCACACCTTGCGGTTTACCGAAACGTTTTTCGTATGCGGTTTGTTTTGTGTTCAGTTTGCTGCAAAAAAATGGACGATGAAGACTTTGCGACTGTGCTCATTTATTGGCACTTATTTTGCAGAAAAAACAAAAAAAAAAAAAACAGAAGATTTTGGGAGCATCCTATTGTATCTAGGCGTTTAAATCTGGGTCACTTTTGGACACTCATGTTAGAATTGCGAAGTGATGAAACGAAATTCTTCAATTATTTTCGGATGTCGATGTCAGCGTTCAATGAACTTCTAGGAAGATTGGAAGAAGATTTGAAAAAAAATTTTTATTATCCATAGCGGCACGTCTAAACACGACAATCGAATGTAGCGACTGCCTCTACCGCACACTGCGCCGGTTAGGTACAAAGAAACCGTACTGTGAGACCGTTTCGTTTTTTTTGCCGTACGCGGCTCACGGTTTTCAGTGACAAGACACGGATGCAAAAATAAACGAAACTGTTTTTTTTACCGCATTCGGTTTTACCGTATAGTGTGAATACGTGTATATGTTTGCATTTGCTACTGAAAACCGCATACGAAAAACGTTTCGGTAAACCGCAACGTGTGAACGTAGCCTTATGGGTCAGAAGTTGCAGGGTGTACACTGGGGTTATCTGATGATGACGTTTCATGTGCTGCTTCAGAGCGCAGAACAGTGCGGGAACGTAACAAGTTTTGTGGTCTGCCAGTGGTTATTAAACTTTATGACGTATGCTACTCATTCAAGATTGAAATTTTCATGTTTTTTTTATTTTTTTATTTCAGACAAAACGATATCGGGCTTGAGAAATATGAAACAAAACAACTATTTGTTCGATTGTTAACACCTACTTTCTTTGTTATAATCACTGTGATTCAAATGCACTATTTTCATCAAGATTTCTTAGCCTTGTCTGACATTCGATCGCGCAGACGCAGTTCTGTTCCAAACACCGGTGCAAGTGCAGAAGCTAGGTCAGATATTAGATCGGATACTTCGTCGGCTCAGATGGGTTTATGGGAGCAAAAAACACAAGCTGAACAGAAAAAACTGGCGGAAATTGCTACTGAAGCTGCCGCTGAGAAAGACTCTAAGATTAAAGGTAATAGGCCAAGAGCTATCAAACACTTTTGGATAGGTATTTGAGGCAGCGTGAAAATTTGTGTAACATTTCTTTTGTAATATCTGAACACAAAATCGAAGATCTGGCTAACTTTGCTCCGTCAACAGTTTTTCTATTTTATTGGTTTTTAATTAGTTTTTTAACGAAAAACTACCAATATTTGGAGTTGCATATGCACAGACAGCATTCGGATTTAGAGGGAGA
The DNA here is from genome assembly GCA_963575645.1 of Xanthostigma xanthostigma. Lineage (NCBI taxonomy): Eukaryota > Metazoa > Arthropoda > Insecta > Raphidioptera > Raphidiidae > Xanthostigma > Xanthostigma xanthostigma. The sequence continues at coordinate 31,271,741 of OY754468.1, read as the reverse complement.
TTTCTAGAGAGGAGTGATATAATCGATATATCGATCAAATTAAAAATCAATAGATAGATAGGTTAGATAGATAGATAAGAAACTTTATTCTGTTAATACTGTCAGAACAGTGTAGAATGCGTCAGTTACATATATACAATTAAATTTATGATTAAAAAATTCCTCAATAGATTAAAAATTTGTCTGTAATAAAATAGATTTTAATTTTTGTTTGAATTTTGTGGCCGGAAAATAGAAAAATCTGTTGGTAGAGCAAGTCTGGAGGAGGTTCCTGACATTCTGACATATTTCGAATTTGTTTAAAATTATTTTTAAGAGCAGGGAGCCTGACCGACAAAGTTTATAATCAATCGTAAATTGTTACTAAACAAATATGGATCAAAATATAAAAAATATAGAGCAAATAGAACTGATAGATTTTAGCCCTTGACCACTCACAGTTTGAAGTCGGTTAAAGAGATTTTTTTTGTTTTTCGCTACCTTCACAGACAATAGGATTGCTTTTAAAAAAATGAAGTTCTGAAAAAAATATTTTGAAAAAACAGATTTTTTTTTGTTACAGGCAAGAAACAAAGCAGCTTTGTGAAATTCCTGGTGATGTGCTGGAAACACATATCGTATTTCTTGGATTTGGTTTGGCTGTTCCTCGAACTGCACTTACTGAAGGTCGTATTAATCTGCGGAACATTCCTGTGTATATTTGATCCATGCGCTGCTCACTTCCCGATCATGGTGATGTGTGCTATAGTTTTTGCTTGCGGATCGAAAGCGCAGAATTGCATTAAACATGTTGTCGCCATTATGTGCAGTGTGCTGTTGTTATTCAACATGATTTATCAAATTGAGTACATCAAACATGAACGCTGGAACGTTCAATGTAGTGAGGTAAGCTGGAATAATTGTTTATTATGTCAAATAATTATTATTTCAAGTATGGGCTATGTGCAAGGAGGCGGAGTTACAAATTTATTGATGCGAACGTTTGTGGTGTCTCAAATTTTCCATATGTCGGTGAGCAATATTTATTAAAAGTGAAAATAGTTATAGTTTTATATAGTTTTTTAATTACAACGAAAACATGGGCAAAAATAGGCGTTCGGAAATGCTTGTTGTGTTCCGAGCTGTTGCGATGATGGCGATTTAAGTCAAATAAAGATAATTGGGGCCATAATTTGACGTTACGCTGTCAGTGTAAACAAATTAATTATTTATATTATATTGTACGTCATAATAATTTGATAAATAATTCTCACGTACTTTTTATGTTATGCTATTTATATATAATGGTTTACAATCTGAATTTTATTGCATATAGAATTAACAGAAGTTTTCCTTACTACATTTTTTTTGACACATCATGATCAACTAAAGTTTTTGACTTATCACCATAGAAACATGTCGCGATTTCCATAAAAAGTGAGTTAATTAATTCTCTATTACCCACTAGCGGCGCTAGTAGGCCTATACAGAACGTTTGATTTCAACCAACACATTGATTTAATAGTCCAAGAGCTATCAAGCACTTTTGAGTAGTTATTTGAGGCACCATGAAAATTTGTGTAACACTTCCTTTGTAATATCTGAATACAAAATTGAAAACTTGGCTGAAGGGTAGTGGGATCTAGCCAAGCCTTGAATTTTTAACTTTGCGAAATGTTATTTGCAAAAAATATCCTCGGGGCATTTTGACATTTTAATACGTTCAAATATGGTGTTATGGGTACGGATCCAGATCTGAATTTTTGCGGAGCATAAATGATTTCGTATTTTGTTTAGAATGCGACCAACGAGACGAAAGAACTGAATGGCGCTGAATGGCTCGGATTCAGGAAAACCAAATATGAATTACCATATCAGTTGCGTTGGTACATCGTTTATTTGGTAGCGGCTTCCGCGCATGTTGTCGTTACAATGCGCCAACTTTTGTGGCGGCTGTCGACGGATCAGCGGCTCGTCAGACCGTACGTCATGTTCCCCGAAATCACGCGTAACGATGCGGACAAGAATGTACTTAACTGCGTCAAGTTTTTGGTGAATTATGGCTTTTATAAGTTTGGATATGAGGTATGTCTTATTTTTATCAGACTGGCGACTATAAAATATTACTTTTGTGTATAGGAAGCTATCGGTATTTTTGTTTAAATCTTTGATTAACGTCTGATTAGAACTCTTCAATAAATAAAATTATCGACCAATTTTTCAGACAATATTGTCTGAAAAATTGGTCGATAATTTTATTTATTGAATTTTTGTTTAAAGTTATTGCTAGTTAGTATGCAATACAGCAGAATAATAAAAAAAATGAGAGAGACTCTCGCCAGTTAGAAGTGAAACTTCTTAGATTCAAGTTGAGGATTATATTATTTCAGAATTAGGAAATGGTTTGTGGATTTTTTTTGAAGAAAATCTCTTTTAATTAAATGACATATTTTTTTTTATACATCAATTTCCATTAATTCGCACCCGTACAAAGAAATTATGGGTTTATGTTAGCTGAAGTATGATACAAATAATTTAGACTCGATTCTCATCTCAATCGGGTCAATTCATGCTACCGTGGTTAGAGCAAATGCTACATAATCACACAGTACGCACGCGTGTAGAGTGCGTATGACGCATTTGACAGAGAGAGTAGAAACGATTCTCCTACTCTTTCCTTTCAACTGCCAGTTGAAATCGGAAAAGGGGAACCGTTTCACATTTCGTTTGATTCAGGCCAAATTACCTTACCGCGCCTAAAAAAGTTTCACTTCAATAAGAAACATTTATTATACATAATAAGCATTCAAAAGGTACGATTCTTGTACCTAGCCCATAGAAAAATCTGGATAAAATGATTATTCAAGTTGGCAGTTTATTGAGGATATATTATCCAATTTTGACTCCCCATGTTAACCAAGCCTTGGCGCATAACTCAGGCTATAGGCTATAGCAGGCCTGGGCAAATGGCGGCCCGCGGGCCGGATCCGGCCCGCAGCGCACTTTAATACGGCCCGCGAAGCATTTTAGAAAATTTAAAAAAAATAGTAGCGGAATAAATATTTTAATTCTTCAACAAATAAAATTATCGACCAATTTTTCAGTCGATATATTATTAACAAAAAATATAATTAATAAATTAACGTTTCAATCCGGATTTGGATCTTCTTCAGAACTGATCTAAAGAATATAAAAAATAATTAATATTTAATTTCTAATTCACTTTATATAAAATTCTTTCAAAATGATTAATTAGTATCAAAATATTGAAAAAATAATATTTTGATACTAATTAATCATTTTGAAAGAATTTTATATAAAGTGAATTAGAAATTAAATATTAATTATTTTTTATATTTTTTAGATCAGTTCTGAAGAAGATCCAAATCTGGATTGAAACGTTAATGTATTAATTATATTTTTTGTTAATATATTGTCTGAAAAATTGGTAGATAATTTTATTTATTGGAATAGATAAAAAAATCTTGTTCATGTTTTCGTGTCATTTTTAGATAACCCTGATGGCAATTGTGGCACTCGTGGGCATTCGCATGGACGTTTACGCACTACTGTACGCCCTGTGGTTAATAGTATTTATAAGAACGACGCGTAAACAAGCCGCTGTTGCTTGGCCATTTTTTATAGCTTTTGTCATCGTCGTTCTCCCAATACAGTATGTGATGGTTGTTGGATTGCCGCCTTGGCTTTGCATCAGTATGTATAGATTTCTTTAAACGAATTGAATTATTTATATTGTTCTGGTCATCCTACATAACAGTATATTGAAATTTTTAAATTCTAACACGCGTCGAGTTAATAAACTGTTACAAGATTTTTTTTTCTTTTCATCAGCTTTCCCATGGGAACAACAATCAAAGGATTTAGATATACACGAATTGCAAAGTTGGTTATATTTGTTGAACGCTTGGGATCCCCCTCCAGCCAATAAATTGGTCTGCGACGTGATTGTATTGATGATGGCTTCAAGACAAGCCGTAGTGTTTCGTATAGAACGCAGATTTGATAATGTATCAGATACTGGGCACGGCACTTCGAGGTATCCCGGCGGTGCTAACGGCAGACTTGAACTATCGGATGATATCGATCAAATTCAAAATCCTGTTCCTGATTTCGTCACTTACATAAGGTAAGTAAAGTAAATAAATTTTTTTCTGTGAAACATCTACTGGCGCGTTTGGATGGGAGTAAAAACGTGCACGATCCGGTTCATGCCGTGATGCTCGACGCTGTTCATGATACATGTTATGTTTAATTAAAGTGAAACTTTTATTCTATCGCCCCGAATTTTTCTGGCCGTCTGTTGCATGTCGCATTACAGGCGGCCGCGGAGTAGGGGTAAAGTGAAAGCCGCTCGGAGTAGGCGCTCGGTAGAGCAGCCAAGGCCAATATGGCGGCGCCCATGGTTAGCATCAGCTGACCGTGTAGTATGTATAACACATAGTCAATCTGTCATGCGGGCAAGTGCTGTACAGTGTTTACATGTTTTTATTCGTGTATTCATGTGAATATTGTTGTTTATAATTAATCGTGATGGATAAGTGTCTACAATCCAACGCCTACAATCCAATAAAAGTTTCACTTGCGTCGCGGTTTCTTAATTTAGGTACTAGAATTTCGATAGATGATAGCGAGAAATTTGTGTTGATGACGATATCTAACTTACATTTATTAATTACTAGAATAGTCATTTAAGTGGCGCTGCTTGTAACTTACTGTTGCATAAGGCGAACATGGCGTTTATTGATGACGACATCCAACATAACTTTGACACGTGTTTGTTTATGTAGTTTTGCGTTGGTAAATAATTACTGTGCGTTGTTACATATTTTTTCGTTTTCACTTCGTTCAAATGAAAATTTTTCAGCATAAAACACGATTCACATTTTTTTTTGATATTTTGATTTTAAGATAGCTACTTTGTTTTAGGTCGTGGCTCGATATCGCTAAGCGGTGTGTATTTTTGAGTTTTCTATGGATTACACTGGCTGTAGTGTTTCTTGCCGGAACAAATAGAGTCAATGTGTTTTCAATCGGTTATCTTGTCGGATCGTTTATCTTTCTTTGGCTCGGATCAGATTTATATCTCAGACCGATACCGAAAATCATCAATTAGTACGTACTTCTTTTAAATATTTTATCGTAAAGTTATTGCAATGAAAATTTTAAAAGTTAATTTTTATTTTTGTTTTTAGTTGGAATTGCCTTCTTTGCTACAATGTATTCGTAATAATAGTTAAAGTACTCTTACAAATCCCGGGTTGTATCTTTCTCGGAATTATCCAGGAACACGCATGCTGGGCAGTTCAGCTATTTGCAATTGGGTGCATCAATAAATTTGCGGACGACGCGTCCAGCAGACCGGCTAATACCTACATAGAAGGTCCAACGTGCACAGTGCCTCATGCGGACGTCGGTCTTTTTTGGGATGGAATCTGTTTTGGATTTCTTATTTTGCAAAAAAGACTTTTCATGAGCTATTATTTCTTGCACATGATTGATGACACGAAAGCAATCACAATATTAGGTACAGACTTTGACTATATATAATATAGAAATGGACTGCTAATTGCGCCTCCTTTTCCCATTAGTAGAAATGTAAAACGATAGTCCCCAACATCTTTCAATTATTTTGGTACATTGGGCGTCACCTAACGTTCCAAGGAAGTGGAAGTTATGAAGTTGTCTAGTTCGTTTTTTTACACGCTTTATATTAACTTCACTTGTAAGTTTGTATGTATGCATGCATGTATGTATGTATATAAGTATGTATGTTTGTAACTTTCATTTGGACTACAAAAGTAGTTTATATAGCGGTATAATATGCCAGGACAGTAAGTACACTGGCAGCCGTGCAGTCTAAGGCATGAGTCTTCGCTGACGTCAATTCTCAGCATCACGGGTCGTGGGTTCTAATCCCGTCCACGCCGAAAAAAAATAATTTTTTTTTTTGGCAAATTTTTGACAATAAATCAAACTAAAAAGTGGAAAATAAATATAGTTTAAAAAAACTAAAAAACACGCTTTAATCAAACTAAAAAGTGAAAAATAAATATAGGTAGTTTAAATAAAACTAAAAAACACGCTTTATATCGAAATAAAAAGTAAAAAATATTTTTTTTTAAATAAGCTTAAAAAGCGTGGGGCGCTCGATGTACGAAAATGTGGAACAAAGCGCCCCACGCTTTTTAAGCTTATTTAAAAAAAATATATATTTTACTTTTTAGTTTGATATAAAGCGTGTTTTTTAAACTATATTTATTATTTTTTAGTGTGAGCCGCCAGATCAAATTATTTTGGTTACTGTTCGGTTGTAATTTAGTATTTTTTGAAAATCAGATTTACTTTGAACTTTATATGGGCTGTAAGTTAAACTTTGGTGATTTTGAAAATTGCATCTATCAAAAATGGCACTAACTCTTGACTTCTAAAAATTTGACATAAAATTATCTTACATTTAAAAAAAAGATTATAATTATTAACCGCTATTTACATGACGTTCCCATACCGACTCCAGTATGTTTAAAAGTTTTAGTTCTTAGCTTGGCCGCCACCCCAACATCGTGTCTCTAGAGGTTTTGACAAAGGGAAGTTAACTTTACTAGTCCATTTCTATATTATATAGTCAAAGGGTAAGGTCATTTATGATCGAAAATATTTTGTATTTTATTGTTGTTTATTATGGACAGCATTTGCGTTTATCAATTAATTAATCTAGATTTCAACTAAATGAAGATCTCTTGAAATTTAATCTCAAATAGGGAAAACATGAATTTTAAACTTGAGTTTCGAAATAACAGTTTTGAATATATCAAAATGTTATTAATTTTAAATTCGTTCGAAATAAACCGAAAACTATATGTAATAATTCTGTATTAGCTTCTCGAGGAGCTGAACTTATAGAAGAACTTCGTCAGCAACAGATAGCAGAGCAACAAGTGGAAGAGAACAACATTTTGGAAAAAATTAAAACAAAAATGGACCGCATTAAGGCGAACCAGCAACGAATACAGGGACCTGGCTATACTGAATCAACCAATCATTTTGTTGGTAAGTTCTTTATTGTAATATTGAAAAAGTTTCGTTATATAAAACTTTTTATCATTATTTATTCTAAATATTAAAATTACTATTACTTACATATAAAAATAAAATTATTTATTCTGTTCAAAAAATAGTTGATCGATTGAAACAAAAAAAAATTTTTAATTGTGTATACATGAATTTAACATAATTTTTTGTACAACTTCCACTTCGAAAAAATATGTTTTTACGAAAATTGGTCTTTTAGTTTGAAAAGCGATCTTTTTTAATTCAAATCAGTCATCTATTTTAGTGTGAATACAATCTAATGTTCTACATGACAGGGAGTTTCACGACATTAGACTGTTTCTACATGTATAAAAACTAATTATATATTCACAATCTAAGATCATTGTCAAATCAGTTTTTTTGACAATGCTTTATGCAACCCAGCATTAGTCCGTTAAAATGTCCTGAAAATTTAATATTTTACACTTATCATAGTTTGTTTTCGAGGTAAGGAAATAATAACGCATTGTTAGGGCGAAATTAAAGTTATTTTGAGATTGTGTCTACACGATGTACTACAGTATATAAATTTTAAGATTTTATGATCATTTCCGAACCTAACACTTTGTTAAGACGGTGTACCGTTAGCTCGGTCATCGAGTATGTCATCGTCTACTTCGAACGGTCAAACTCCTCCCGCCGGTTATCATACGCCGATCAGCGAGGAGTCGCCTCCTCCGCCGATACAAGCGCCGACTCCGTGTTCGGCTCTTATGACCGTGTCGCTCGATGGATATCTCGAACCTCAACGCATGTCGTTCGGAAGTCCTCCATCTTCTGAACTTATACAAACGCAACCGTCATTAGACGAGTCTTTTCCCGTATTTTCGCCGCCGCCCTACGGGGCCGTCGTTGCCGAAACGGCCAAAGCGGAATCGAAGCTCAGAGCCACTCATCAGAGACAGGCTAGCATCGGCCCACCATGGATGGAGGGTGAATTTCAAACGCCGAGACAATCGATCATATCTTTCTCATCAAGATCGCCTCACAGCCATCAAACATGTAATTTACGACAGTGTTTTCTACGTGTTTTTGTTCTAGTTGGCTTCTACCGATGTTTTTCTACTAGAGATATCGCTTTAATGGTTTTATATACATAACAAGATAAAACAATAGTATTCGGACTAGGGTTAATTTTTTAGGTAGACGCAATCTGGACATTTGAGTACTTTATAAATTTGAGACGTGCATATATTATGCTTTATTTATTTGTTGGTCTAATTCACCAACTCTATGGATTGTTTCTAGAAGCCTAGAACTGCTAAAACCAAATTCAAATAGTTCTATGAATTTTGACCAACAAACAAGCAGTTGTGGCCGAAGAGCTCTGTATTGCCGACAGACGCTTTGAGAGTTCAGAACCCGTCCAGAACTTACTAAACTTACCACCAAACACATTTAGGTTCTACGAAATATTTAAGATGGAACTTAAGGCCGCTGCACAAGAGGCTGGGTTTGCCGCTAAAATCGCTGCTTGGACTTGTGCTGGCTGCGAGGTTATTGACGTCATGCTTGATTCTTTGCTGGCTTTGAGCAAGAACCAATCAGGGAACTGTATCTTGTCACGTGTGCTACATGGGCAAACGTCATATACAAACATGGCGTCATAGTTTGTGTTCTGTTCAGAGACAATAAACGTTCACTTTTGTTAACATTCGAAAGGTCTCTGATCGCGTACCAAAACCATTTACAAATCTAGCTTCAAAACACACATCGTGTGAAGCCAACACATACAAATCGTCACAAAAACCAGCGGCACAACACGCTTGGAACTCAGCAGCGTTTCTAGCGGCAAAACCAGCCTTGACATTTCAATAATTAATTTATGTGTAACATTATTTTTTTCAAATGTTTGATATATTGTTTTGTCTTGTTGTTTTGCTCCAGTTTTCAGATGTACATATTCGTAAGAAGATGGAGGAAAACTTCAATTGTTAATATTATTACTGTACAAGATCTATAAATACTGCGTTTTGTATAGGAAATTCGTTCGTTTTTATTCTATAGTTGATATTTGTTTTCTTTATTTGTACATAATATTGTTACACACCATGCTTTAAATACTTCTGGCTATGTTAATTTTTTATCAGTCAATGGTCAAACGTCATCCATAACAGAATATTAGATAAAGTTTATTTTTAATGTGTCAATCGATACAATTTTTTTTTTGTGCTTTAGCACATAAGGCTGTGATATTCAACTGTTTGTGTAGATACTATATTCGCTCCGGATCGTCCCATGTATCGCAAAAGGCAGCCGAGGTCCTACAAAGAGGGTAAACCATTTATTTTGTTTTGGATTTTGGATCATCTGGAACTAACATTTTTTACTCATTTTACTTTTTTGTCAAGAAACATAATTTGTTCATAGTTTTGTAAAGTGTGTTGTGTGCCGTGCCTGCTTTTTTTTCATTGTTTCTTTTCTTCTGTTTCTTCTAATTACAGCGTGTTTTCGTCCTACATGCTTTTTTTTATTTCATTGTTTTTTTTTCTTGTTTCTTTCATTAGGTTTTCAACTTTTTTTTATTTGCAGCGCTTTGTTCTACTTATATACATATATAGTAATACCTATGTTCATGATTTATTGTAGGATTGTAACGAATATACTTTGTAAGGAACGCGAAAGGAAAAAAGATCATGTTACAATTGCAAAAGCCAATGCAAATCATCAATGTTTCAAATTATTGTTACAAAAATGATTATTATTTTTAAAAAAATGCTGAAATTACTTACTATTATGTATTAAATAATTAGACAGTTTATTTATGTTGCATATTTATCTAAATTATTATTATTCCAAATCAGAACGCTACATGACATAGACATGTACTGTTGGATTTTTAAAAGAAGACCGGTCTATGGAATGTAGTTCTACGACCTTATTGCAGAAAAGCGCACATGTATTTTATATTAGTAAAAGGTAATGATCCTGGAACCGCTTCTATGCAATAAGGGAGTCCAGTCGACCAAAGGTGTCGCAATTGTCGTATCGCGATAATTGTACTATTGCCATAGCTGTACGACTACACAGCGACACTTGCTAACAGTACAAAAAAATCATACACCAGACAGTACATAGGTGTGCGTTCACGGACTAAGTTGAGGGGTGTTGTCTGAATATCATCAAAATGGAAAGTAAAAAGGGAAAAACAGTTAGAAGTGGCGCTAGGGAGCTCATAGCGAATGTAATTAAAATGTGCGAGTTAGAGGCTCAAAATAATGCCTTAAAATTTAAAGCTATACATTGTTTGCATGCCTTGCTATGCGCCGCCTATGAATTCCGATAATTTGGGAACACATCAGCGACTTCTTGCCCTTTCCCCACCGGTCTTCTTTCGCCGATCGCACAGTAATAACCTGACACGAAAAACATCTGCAATAAAAGTTGCGAAGCCAAATGCGAATGTTAAAAAGTGTAAATGCGAATATTCGTTACAACCCTAATTTATTATTAAATTGTCGCATTTTGTTTATTTTTGTATTTTATTTATTTATTTTTTTTTACTTTTATCATGCTTATTTCATGCTTTCATTTGTTTATGTTTAATTGTAATATTTTTAGAGGCGGCGGAATAAAAAATATAAATAAGATACGAGTTTTTTCAAATTCTTGGAGTTTTTAGTATCATCAACATGTTTGCTGTATATTTGTTCTGTTATTTACTAAAAATAACATAAATATGAAGTTTATGTTTAAAGTTGAGTTTTTTATACTTAATTGTTTGTCAGAAGCTTATCGTAAATTGTTAATGAAACCGATACCCAGCATAAATTTCTCAAAACGAAACCAAAATTCGAAACCCTCCTCTAAAATAGCGCCTAATCCACCAAACTTCAAAATGCAATTTTTCATTAGTGTGCCTGTAGCCATCAGTGATATTATCTAGAGATCTCCAGTATTGTCTTCAAACAGAGACGTGAATAATGCTTTTGTCATTAATTCTCCACTTCTTGACTTTGCCGCGCCGAAAAATCATACACATTAACCGGACACAAACAATTCCGTCGCCTATTGTATATTTTTGTAAACAAGATTTGCACAAAACTACAAACTATATAAATTCGGAACTTTAAGTAATTTGTTGTTTCAACTTGCAGCGATACGGTCGGGTGATTACTACATGTTTGATTCTTATGACGACGAGGAAATTGATTTTGAGATCAACCAAAAAAGCAAAGAAAAGCCCACAGAAGAAGAGGAATTGCTCACTCGCCATACGCAACCCCTGGGACAAGTAAGCGCTGCTATAATTTCACTATAGTTTTTGTTTTGAAAATTAATATTGTAATTTTGTGAATTTTGACAGGTTTTTTATTTTTTTCAAAACTAAACAACTATCGTTTTTTTGGCAGTTGACTATTTATAATAAAATACGTTTTTTGCCGTTTTATGATGCTTAAATAAACAATAACAAAACAGTAGGTCATCTATCAAGCGATTTACTTATTTTAGGATGCAATGTGACATTTAGGTAAAACGAGCGCCCAGCGATTTTTAACAGTCATAAAATAATCACGCACGAGATATGTGTAGTGTTTTTTGCACGTACGTCCTATAATATAGCTGATTTTCACTTCATAATAAATAGATATTTATATATAAAGTACAGTCTTGCCTCGCGGGGCTGCGGACAGCAACAAATAATCTTGCCGAGATTTTTTTATTTACCATGTACTTAAATTTTGCCAGTTTATTTGGGATTTTTTTTATCAAAATTAAACATAGCCTATATTACTCAGAGATAGTGTAGGTTTTAATTAGTGAAATAGTTTTTAGAATTGATTCAGTAGTTCCAGATATTTCCCCTTACATACAAATAAACAAATACCTCTTTATATAGTAAGCATAGAGTAGTGATGTGCCGGATATCCGTATCCGAGGGAGAAGAAAGATCCGTATCCGTTAGTTTTTGGCGGATGTTTTACCTTATTAATTTTCAATTCATAGATGAAATTTTATATATATAGGTGATTAGGTGATAATGAAAAACTGTTACATTCCATTCAGATTATTTTTTATTTTTTAAAATCGTATTTGGCATCTTTATATTGCAAACATTTATCGTAGTGAGTACCATACCAATAGTACATAACTCAAAGTTACTAAAAAACTATCTTTATAATGAGATATTGCACATCAATCTTTGGAAAGAGACAATCTGTTATGAGAGTTAACTCTTAAAGAGGTCAATAACTTTTTCCCTTAACAGATAGTCTCTTTCCAAAGGTCGATGTGCAATATTTACCGCCGCGTAGTTAAGGTCCGTATCTGTTTCCGCGGATCTTGAAACCAAATATCCGTATTCAGATCCGTATCCGCGGATATACATTTTTAATGATCCGGCACATCACTAGTATAGAGTCCCCTGAAAAAAATCAGTGCTGTAACGTATCTAGCCTCGGAAATAGTGATGGCTCGAAATGGTTCATGTAAATAAAGAACTGCTTTGCGAGAACTTGTCGGCGCGCCTTGTGCGCTGTGATAATGGTAGCATGCCAAACTGAAAATAGTAATGGTACGAGTAGCGCCTGTCATATTTTTAATTCTTTGACATGCCTACAGAATCTTGGTGTAGCTAACTTGTTTTTTGGAGAAAAAAATGTGGGTTAGATCACTTCACCTTTCATTGGCCTATTGGTTTTTTAATGTGGTAATTCATTACGGTGTGGGATTGTGTATAAAATATACTAACGACTAACACTCCTTTATTCCGATTCCCCGTTCCTTCTCGACAGTTTTTGAACTCAGCTCTCAAGTTGGACATAAATACCGTAGTGAAGAGTCATCATCAACGTCGGGCAAGCTTGCCGGCGTCGACGACGCAACTGAAACGGCAGCGCTCTACTACATCGGCTCGTTCACACCTGAGTGATCCGCTCATTATTACGCACCCACCTGTCCCGCGTCAGGACGTGAGTTCCTTTCAACTGAATGCCTGTCTCTTTATACCTTATCACTTATCGCTTTTGAATTATTGGCATTTTTTTTTTTTAGAATATTTGTTAGTCTAGATTTTAACACTTTCAACGTTTATTTATTATACACAGAAATTATGTTTTTGCCTGTTTTTTATTGCGTTTGACTTTTTAAATATAGGTGTGAAATTATGTAACTTTATAAAAATTTTATATGAATTTATAGACAAAAAATGGAGCTTTCAAAAATCTAAAAAAAAAGACGGGTTGCACTCCGGGAGTGCCGGCGGAAGTGAAAACCTAGATGTACTTAAACTAAATTTCGCTAGTAGCAATATAAGTTACATGCAGTGCAAAAAATTATAAGCTATAAGCTTTGACAAAACATTAAGAGATGTCGCTATGCATCCAGGTTTCGTAAAACTACACATTTATAAAATTACATGCAGCCAGTCACTGGATGTAATTTTTTAAATTTGTAGACCGTCTCAACAACTCGTCAGGGTCACGTGACCCTGACGCCTGACGCGTCAGATCTGACGCGAGTTTAACATTTTTTACCCATTACAAAAAAAGTGTACAACGCCGCTAAAGAAGTTTTCACTTCAAAAATATATATAGTGCCATTTGAAAAAAATAATCCATGCATTTACACTTCCGGTTGAGTTTAAAGTACAAAGAAAATATTTCTCAGTAGTTTCCGATAGTAAATTTGAAGTTGAATAAAAAAACTATTCAAACATTTTTTTGTTTGTAGTAGAATACAAGAATGGTTTACTGATACCACTATCTGTGAACACACTGTATACTTTAAAGACAAATAATTTGGTGGTGATTTTTGTTATTTTTTTTTTATTATTATTTGTTTGCAATGTAAATGCTTAAATACAGAAAAAATCACCGGTTTAAGTTCTAGCAATGCTTTTTTAACTTGTTTAATGTTTGACCTTGCAAGCTTTTTATTTAGAATTTTTTGTACAAACAATTTTATTTCCACTTTTTAATTAATGTTGATTTTTATTAACTATTTAGTTAAACTTACAAAATTTCATATTTTTTTAATGCCGTAATGTTTATATACATTTTATATTTAAATACATTATTTTTATCACATTACTAACTGCCGACTCTTAAGCAATTCAATTTGAATCCTTCACTTTCTTTCCTTTTGTTCAATTTTCTCTTATGATGCCTTTTACAGGACTGTTGTACATCATTTTTGGAATAAATATGATTTGCAGCTCTTTCATATATTTAATTGAAGTACAAGCGGCCCATCAGCACGTGTGGTGGCGTGATTTTGATCTATTGTGTTTCTTTGTGCTGTACAATTTTCGAGCGCTTCAGCATTAACATGTGTATTTTATCCAGCAATTTTTGTTATATTTCATTTTTGAATGCTATATAACCTAGGAGTATATCCTGAAAATACGCCCAGACCCCACTTTGCGTCGAGTATACAATAGTCTCTACACATACTGAAACAATGTAAAAAGAATATTAATTCTATTTTCATCGTTTCAGTACGTTTTACGGTTATTGTAAAAGAATGTTGTAATTACACATTAATTGCTATTAATATGAAACACTCATTGTTGAAGTTACAGGGCAATAATTAGAAAAGTTAATTATTCAAATAATGTCACTGTTGGAACTCAAACCCCAATATCGCGGCGACATGTCCAAACAATCAACTTTCTCATATTAATAGCAAACTATGGGCTATGTGCACGGAGGCGGAGTTACAAATTTTTCGATGCGAGCATTTGTGGTGAGCACTAGGGGAAACTTCGAACTCCAATTGTCCGTATGTCAGTAAGCAATGTTTATTAAAAGTGAAAGTAGTTATAATTTTATGAAGTTTTTAATTACAAAGAAAACATGGTCAAAACTAGGCGATCTGGAAATGCTTGTTGTGTTGCGGGTTGCTGCGCTGATGGCGATTTAAGTAAAATAAAGACCATTGGCGCCCTAATTTGACGTTCCGCTGTCAGTGTAAACAAATTAACTTCAGTTTTCCTTATTACATTTTTTTTGACACATCAAGGCCAACTAAAGTTTTTGACTTATCACCTTAGAAACATGTCGCGATTTCCATAAAAAGTTAGTTCAATAATTCTCTATTACCCACTAGCGGCGCTAACAGGCTTCGTGCACACAGCCTATAGCTGTTCATTTGTGTATTTATAACCGTTCTTATTCCATAAAGAAAGTATTAAGGAAGTACCCTCGATAAATGAATTAACAAACAGAAAATTACGAAAATTTGCAAATATGTCAAAACCTTTTCAAAAATGACTCAGTTAAATTTTTGTGATCTTTGGTTGACTTTGAAAAAAGAAATTGATAATTTTATTTCGCTGCACTTAACATGGAGTCTTATGGAAATCTGTGATTTTGACGCACTCCATCATTTATTACGTTGGAATTGACAAACAGATTTTGATAAAATTTTCAGGAAATATAAACGAATATTCTATGAACATTTTTCTTTTTCCAAAACGTATAAAGCTTGCTTATGTTAATAGAAATAACTAAAACAAAGCCGAGCTTTTTAGCAATTCATAAACATGACAACACCGCAATATTATAGTTTGTGGCGCGTCATTTAAAGGTAAGTTACGAAACTGCAGCAGTTTTGATATCGTAAAAACATACGTAAATTGAGTAAATGCTAAAAGCATAGTATTCCAAAAAAATGATAGTATATTATTATTTCCGAAATGACAGGAATAAAGAAAAGCATTTTCATAAATTAATGCGAATTTGACACCGCATGCTGACTTATGCTGCGTACATAAGCACTTGTAACTATGGCAAGGCATGCGGTGTTGCCAAATTATATACTACGTTACTCAAGTAGAAGACTGAAATTCTTTGACTTACTGCGTACCGAGGGTACTTCCTTAAGTAATGTAATGTTTATAACCAAGAAGACTGAGACGAGGACCGAACTTGAGCAGTGGGAATTGAACGAAATACGCCCTACGGAGTCTACTTGCGTGAATAACCACGTGTGTTTCCGTAATTGCCAACAAATGTGAGACAAAGGAGACGAATGCGCAATATCGTATTGCGCCACGAGGGGCGACGTGTTTCGTCCCATCTCAATTATTCAACTTGATTAAGTTTGGTTCCCTTATCTTGTCTTCTTGGTTACAACACATTTTCGAAAATAATGGAAACTCAAATAACTGAAAGTGGAGTGTGTGTGTTGACGCCCTGCGGTCCATGGAGAGTTCTTTTTAAACTGACTAAATATGTAACGTGGTGTTTCTTCCGAACAATCGAACCGCGGGGGGTGCGAATGCAACTTTGCACCCCAACTGGCTATTCTACAGATCAGCAGCACATATTCTAAAGACTAACATTTTCAATCAGTAAATGTATTAACCGAAATTGCTGAATGAATTCTGCTTTTGCAATGGGTTTTAAGGCACTGCGTTTGACCGGAAGTAGCTAGATCTGGAATATTATAAAAAATAACTATTTATTGTCATTAAATAAGCGTAATGTGAAACAAATGCTATATTAGCGGTAATCCGGTTTAACGTGTGTTTTACAGTTATGAAGTGTAATCAAGCGTCCTTTTAATTAAAAACATATTTTCATTTCAAGTACTCAAGACAACCCACAGACAAACTCCCAACAGTGCCGAGCGGTGATATTCTCGATTTGCATAAAATTCCCGATGACAAAACCGGCGATGATAAAAAAGGTTCTGGCGGCGGTAAGCGTCCTGCAAGAGATGACGACGATGCAATGTCGACACTTAGTGCAATAACGGAACCGAAAACTGGTAATTCAATTGAATTTAAACTTTAAAATCTATTGTCGGAATACTGTTAATTTAAATTTTTTTTTTTTTTTTTTGTATGTTTTAACAGAAGAAGAAACGTGGAAATCAAAACTGATGACGTATCTATATTTTATCTGGGCATTTCTAGAAAGTTGTATGATTAGTTTTACAATTTTCTTAAACAAATTTTCTAAAGATTATCGCTACGTCATCCGAGTTTTAACAAAGGAAAAGAAGTATTTGAAGGTATGTGTTTATTTTATTGTAGTACAATCTGTCTGGTGTATTATTGACACTATTTTCAAGTTTATTTGGGACTATTCAAGTATTACGAAACAGGTTACTGTACTTTTATCTCTTTTCTATTTAAGTTAAATGATATTACACCAGTCTCTTTTCAAGTTTTTAGTCCCTTCTTCCCACGCAAAGTATCTTCCTCTATGCTGCTCAGCCAGTGGAAAAACACGTTTGGCAATGTTTAACCTCAAATTAATAAAAGTTTTTTTTCTGATTGGCAAATGACTGTCACGGAGTGAGGATGGAGAAGAAGTTGAAAATACAAGTGTATCACTTACGTGAGAGACATGATCTAAATAAAATAAAAAATGACATCCTGTTTTCCTGAAATAAAAATTTAATGCAATCTTTATAATGGTTTCGATGTTTTTTTCCCACAGTTAAAAAATTATTTAATTATTACGTTTCTTGTAGCTTTAAAAGATATTTTTTGTCGTAATTGAAAAATATTTTTTTTTTTTTGTTAGGACAAAGGCACGTTCAGAATCGGCATTCGGCGTGGTTCAGGGCAGGTATGGCATCCAATTCCAGCAACTTACCAAATTCTGAAGAGAAGGAGGTATGCATTTCTGTTCATAATTCTTATTAGGTATATAAATATGTGTTAGATGCTGCAGATAAATCGTTAAACGAATGATTGTATGAGTTAAATATCTCGAAGTGATAAAATGCACGCACGAGAATGTGTATTTCAGGCTATAAAGATGAAGATCAATTGTTTGAGAAATGATAACTTCACTTGTTTCGGCAGCATAATTGAAATTGTTGGCGCCACAGCATGAAGCACTTTTTGTATCGCATATGCGAGAAGACTAGGATATCCACTGAAATTGAGTGGCTAGAGGGGGGGTGAAATATATTGCTCATTATGGCGTCGATCCCTGGCGGCTTTATGCGATATGCATATTCATTTATCCTCCTTGTCCTTACTCTTAGACCGATTCTACAAGGAAAAATGTAAATTTTAATTTAGTGGACATTTTTAACAAAGTTCCAAATGATATTAAAGACCTGCCTCTATCACTTAATTTTAAAAGACAAAAAAAAACATCTAATAGACAAATACCTATATTGTATTGACGAATTCTAATTTTATTTGTATTTTAATTATTGTATAATGTATATTGACATATTTCACAGCTTTTAAGCTATTCTTGAAATAAAGAGATCTATCTATCTATCTACTACCGATAAACGTGAAGCTATTAATGTGAGATATATTTCGTTCCATTCCGACCACTTAAGTTCAGCCTCCTTCTGCGTAGTTTTCTTGTGCATATGTTCCGAAAGCTCGTGCATTGATTATTAGCGATTTAAATGGTAGTGCTGTAGGAAAAATGCTGGACATGCGTAATTAGATAACTTTAAAACGTAGATATTTGGTCATAGTTTTGTTTTAATGTTGTGCATACTTCATGAAGACGTGACTCAATGGATTCTCTAGCGTCCGTTGCAACAATATCACCGGCTTCGTCCTATAAACGAAGTACAATCTTCTTTACCAAAGCCAGGTGTGATAGATAATGACGCGATTATTATATTTCTACAGTTTAATTTATTGTCATAATGCCATTGTATGTTCGTACACAGAGCTGCAGTCATACGGTAGACAAGATAATACATAAATAGGTATTATTAATGCATCACAGAAAAGCCTTTCAAAACATTTATCATTTATCTCTAAAAGAGTTTGGCGCGTACCTTACTAACAATTAGCGCTATCTAACGATAAAAATTTGTCGCACACGTGACAAGATACTCTCTTCTGATTGGTTCTTGATCAGAGCCAGCACGAAAAATAATAGACGGAGAGCTTGGTACGGAGAAAATGGGTGACTCGGTGCAGAGCTGAAAATTTGCAGAATAATAGGAGATAGTACAAGTAAGTAGGGAAAAAATTGCCAGAAGGCTAGGCGGAAGATAAAGAGCCGCCAGAAGGCGCTAATGTTGCGAAAAATCAGTGCACTTCTGGCAATTTCTATACTTATTCTGTAATTCAAAACTAGATTATATATTATATATATAGTTATAAGGGCATACTGAAAATTCAAACATGATATAATAATTACATTCGACAAATATTCAAAATTCAAATCTTTGATTAACGTCTGAATAGAACTCTTCAAATGAATAAAATTGTGTTATATTGATTTGTATTTTTATTATTTTTTGTCAATATATATGGTCTGAGAAAAATTGGTCGATAATTTTATTCATTTGAAATATTCAAAATTATTAATGTCATTTTGATAGAAATAAAATTAAATTAATTAATAAAATTACGTTGTTATAACAACGTAATTTTATTAATGAAAATATATGACGATTAATTTTATTTCTATCAAAATGACATTAATAATTTTGAATATTATAAGTATAGAAATTGCCAGAAGTGCACTGATTTTTCGCAACATTAGCGCCTTCTGGCGGCTCTTTATCTTCCGCCTAGCCTTCTGGCAATTTTTTCCCTACTTACTTGTACTATCTCCTATTATTCTGCAAATTTTCAGCTCTGCACCGAGTCACCCATTTTCTCCGTAGCCAGCTCTTAGTCCATAACCACGGTTCTAATTTTGAGATCTCAGCCAGCACAAATCCTAGCAGTGATTCCAGCGGCATAAGCAGTCTCGTGTGCACCGATTTTTAGTCTCATTGTGACAAGTTGTGTCGCCATCATTAGCGTGTCTAGAAAACTAAGCATAGTCAATAGTAGCGCCGCACTGTGGTTAACATACTAAACTATTAAACTAAGATCCATTCATTATTGCTAATTCTTTGTGTCAAAATAATACAGAGCTCAAATTAATGATTAAAAATATATTCAACAAAGTCGAATGCATGTATTGTAATTCAAGAAATTAGCAATAATAGACCATAGTGCATTAGCTTAGTGCATTAACCTTGGCGTGGCGCCACTACTGACTCTGTTTGGTTTTGTAGACACACTATAATGATAGTGCCTTGACATTACTTGACACAATTCCCATGATGCATTGCATGATCGGAATACATATTTTGTATTTTCTTAACTCAGGAACGCTCTTGGGGAGCTGTGACGCAATATTGTTCTCTAAAATTTTCGTGAGACACCAAAAACATACTTTAATTCACTGCGGCTCTGTTCGTACAGCATAGTGATTTATTTTTGTTTCTATCCTGCTTTTTCCATTCTGCAACTTATTGTGATTGGATTTGATATTTTTTCCACCATTTTGTTGCTTTTTATGTTATTTATTTTAATTTTGATTTTACAGCTTCATATATGTTCACATTTTTCATTTGTCAATTCACAAAAGGTGCTTTTTTACTACAACATTATTTTTCAAAAGTTGAAACGATATTTTTAATTTATAATACATTACAAGAAATTTAGAATGAATGGTGGTGTACAAACATTAAATTGAAAAACACTGCGTTTCGTTAACCAAGCTAGAAAAAGATGAACGTCTCCTAATAATACAACTTTGATTGGTGAAACGCAAGTCAATGTTTTTTTTTATGAGTTTTGATATAACGTTAATCTATCTAATATTATATTTCGTCTTTTTTATCGTTAATTTTTGTCCACTCTAGATAGTTATATTGTTTCTGAAGTCCTGCTTCGAATATCAGTTTACTGTATTCGCCACGTTCCCAGAACCTAACAGCGTCACGGCGCGGTGAACTGTTTTTTTTTTTACTTTGAACGCATTTTATATTGGAGTTCTATTTCAAACAAAATTGTTTTGAAGTTAATAAAATCTGTAGGCTGCTGTCAAAAACAATTGCTGTAAATAGAAGAATAAGTACTTACCGAGATGAATAGAAAATTTGTAATTGTAGCAATCATGAATTAAGGGACGATTTGCGACCTCTGTTGTCGAGCGTCTATAATTTACAATATCTGTTTATCTAGCTGAGGGCTGAGCGTGTACGGATGATTATTCAGTTTTAAATGTAAATTCCACTTTCTAAAGAAAGTATGATATGTAATTATATTTTTCCGATATTTTTATAATTGATTGCATTTATTTATCGGGTTTCAAAACATACCTAAGTATATGTTTATTAATATACATAATACACAGTGTGTAAATTTATTCCGGAACAATCCAAATTAAGAAGCCCAAGTCATCTACCGTCAAAATTCTCGAACACGTCAGTTTTATTTTGTAACGCGCAACTTTTTTTATTGATGAATTTTTTTTAGCCCCAACGCGTTTCCGTAATGACGCCATCGCCTTTTTTTAACGGCGCTCCTCCAATTTTTTTTGCAGAATTGGGCAAATTATCAAATTCCGATTTCAGCAACGTGTCGTTATTAATTTTGATAGTAGCACTGACCCTCTGACAAGCTTCGGATATGTTATAAAAGTGAATTTTCAACAGTTCATTTGAAACAAATGAATAACGGGTGCTCAGACCGCCAAATAAATATAATTTCAAAAAACAGTCTGCAAATTGGTTTCTGATGACAGCTATATCTGTTTTTGTATTCACCTGTAACAATTAATATCTTTGAAACCCTCAGTGCACATGTCAAATAATGACATATTGCTGAAGTCAGAATTTGATAAATAAAGGCATATTTCATTTTTAGTGTCTAAGAAAACAATAAAAAAAAATTGTTTGAGCTGTATATATTGCCCTAGATTTGTACCCATCACCGAAAGTAGAATGTAGAACATAGTGTTGTGTGTTTTGGTAGCATGGAGCAGTACTCTCCCGAGGAGCAGCCTACGGTAGGAGACATTGACGGCAGGAAACTGAGTGCCACTTCGATAGTATCGTCGGACTCCGATGATGTTGGGTAACTTAGAGGCTGCATGTTGCATGCCCTATTTATATACTTAACATAATTTTTAGTAATATATATTGACAGAGGTGCATTGATTTCGGCAGTGTTTAAGCTATACATCAAATCTCTAATATTGGGTTCTTCATACGACTTTCATCTTTAAATGTAGGTCTTCATTTAGTTAAAAATAGGTGACAGTCTCAAATCTGTATTTAAAGCTTGAAGTCGTATCAGAAAACCCAGCATTGCTTTTAAATATACGCGGTTTAATTCATTTTTTAATAATAGAAATCAGACAACCTTATTGTATGACTAGCAGTGTTCGCGATGTGAATATTAGTGATTTTCAAAATAACGGCGCGTTATGTGATTGGCTAAGTTCCTTTAAAATAAAGGCGACTAGCCAATCACAACACGCGTCGTCATTTTGAAGAGTACAGATATTCACAACATGAAGACGGTAAAAACGTCTATTGACCATAGATATATTTATTAATAGATAGCGGATGCCTATCCTTGAGCATTGTGCGGAATGGTTCCAATTAGAAGCCATATGGAAGCCATTTTGTACGTGGAAAACGCCGTTAAAACAGCGCGGGATTCAAAAAGATTAAATATTCTATAATATGATGTAAATGGAAAAACAATAAAACTCGCAGTAAACAGTGATATTTCGCTCCAAAACCTATTTTTATATTGAAACGTTTCAAAAATTACAAAACTGAGCATAAATATAATATAAAAGCTTAGAACATTTTACATTGTCAGATTGGCATCAATGCTTGTCAACCTTGATGCCAAATTGACAATGTAAAATGTTCTAAGCTTTACATTATTTTTATGCTCAATTTTGTAATTTTTGAAACGTTTCAGTATAAAAATAGGTTTTGGAGCGAAATATCACTGTTTACTGTGAGTTTTGTCGTTTTTATCAATAAAATCATATTATAAAATAATTAATATTTTTCTCGCGCGCTTTTTACGGCGTTTTCCACGTACAAAATGGCTTCTAAAAGGTACAGGAGGCGCTAGTGTATCCGCAATCTATTTTGATCAAGTCCAGTTTAAAATTCGTTAGAAATATGCTTTTAAAGATAATAATAATTTCTGTTTAGTTGTACATTTATTAAATTTTGTTGAAATCGGTGCAGTTTTGTCATATACAAATAATTTTCTTGGTCTTGATAAAGACATTTTGATGTAGGATCGAGATGTAGTTTTTTATTTAATATACATATCGCTTACTTTCGTAGTAAGAAATAAAATTAAAATGTTGAAAAGCTATTAAAATTTCATAATTGAATATCAACGGTTGAAAGTATGTATGTACAGCGTATCATGTGTCGGGATAATAGAATAGTCGTGTGTACGATTTGTTTTGCATGATCGAACAGACGCAAGCCAAGCGTGCTAACCATCCCGGAGATTCGTCTTATTGCTCCGTCGATCGAACGAGGTTTAGATGTGGACCGTTATGAGCAGATCAGGTAATGTGCATGCTTCCCGTTATATGCCGCATGTCCATGGCACTGCGCCGCACACTTCATGGAAGCATGGCAATCACCTCTAATTTCAGACTTGTTTCTTCTTCGGGAGGCACAAACTTTTCTCACTCGAATATGTTTCTTCAATTTGTATTACCAAGTTCAATAAAGAAAACTACGCAATCGACGAATCTACTACACCAGTGGCTTCCAAACTATTTGTCGCGACGCTCAGGGACGTTGCAAACTCGTGTTGAGGACGTTACATATTCAGCGGTTTTTTTTTCAAATGGCAACATGTATAATTTTTTTTACATTTTTAAAATCTCCATTTTTTCTCTATACAATCATATAAAATTGTCATAAGGTTACATGAGAAACTGTTCAAGAAAAATGTTATCAATTCATTAATTAATTAAACATACAGTAATAATTATGTTTCATAACACTCCACGCATTTGTAAATATTAATAATAATTACTATTTGTTTAATTAATTATTAATTGATAACGTTTTTCTCGAATATTTTCTTATGTAACCTTATGACAATTTTATATCAATATGAAGATTTCGAAAATGTAAAAAAATATATGTTGCTATTTAAAAAAAATGCATGTACACTTCGGGTTGAGTGTGCAGTACAAAAAAAATTTACCTCAGCGGTTTCCGATAGTAAATTTCGAGTTAAACTAAAAACCAGTTAATTTTTTTTTTGTATACCTATATAGTGGGATACATGAATGATTCACTGTTACCACTATCAATAAATACATTGTATATTAAAGTAACATAAATAAATATAATAAAATATTGTTTTATTACTTGCGAATAATATAACGGTTATTATTCTTCATGGTTTACTTGGATTCGACCACACTTATCTCAAAATCTATTCGTCTTTTCTACCTTTCCGTACTCTTGTTAATATTTTCTTTCAACGTTCATATTAATTGTTTCACCGATAATCGGTTATTTCGTCAATTGGCTTTTATTCTTCATATATTATGAAAATTGCGTTCTATAAAAACGTATCCTTTACTGCTCACTTTTCAATATAGCTTCTATTTTCAAAATATACGTTCATCGGAAGATTAAATGTATATAATTCCAATTTATTTCTTTACAGGAGGTCTTGGTATAAGTAGCTTTCGGTGGTTAATTTTATTTTATTTTCTCGCTACAGTTTTCTGTATGCTTTTCAATGCTATTAACCATAGCTCATTTGTTTACTTGTCGTAGTTGAATTAAAAATAATTGAAAGAGTATCTCAATTATAACTTTACTACAGTAGTTCTAATCATTATCTTTTTTCTCGTAAGATGTTTCTGTTTTTAACACATTATTTCAAAATAATAATAATAAATTAGTAATTTGTCTTCATTTTGGGTTCCTTTTTGTATTTCACTGCATTGATGCAGTTGTATATTTAAATTTGACTGTGTTTTATGATTCTAATTGTCTTAAAATTTTGTCACGGTCTTTATACTTATTTAATTCTGCAATATTAATCTTTATCTGTGATTAACCATTTGCAATGTATTCCTGTCTTTTTGTAAAATAAAATCTCAAAAGTTCTTAAGTGGCGATATTTGAGATTTTGAATTAAATTTAATTGGTTTATTTTGATGACAGCGAATCACCAGCCTTGCTCGAAGAGCTACAACAAACTGAAATGTCTTCAGAGGATCAGGCGCCAATAGTATTGATGTTTTTGTCGATGTGGTACTACATTCTGGCACACTCGGATGTCGTTTGCTACTTTATGGTTTTCTTAAACCACATCAAATCGGCGTCGGTTATATCGCTGCCTCTTCCGATGATGGTGTTTTTATGGGGATCGCTGACAATTCCACGCCCGACAAAAACGTTTTGGGTGACAGTCATCGCTTACACCGAGGTACGAAATTAGAAAATAAATACAATACACTTCTGCTCATGGATATTTTATGATTCAGCTTTAATATTTGATTATACTAGTCGGATACCTTATTTGGTGGAGTCATTTCTCCAAGTGACATTCTCTTGTATATGTGCTTATTATGTTCTATACAGGGTGTTCGGGGAGGGAACAGCCAGACTTGTAAAGTATTTGTATTTCAAATACTTTTAAAAAGTATTTTTTACAAATCTATGTAGCAAAAGTATTTGCATTTGTATTTAAATACTCAATGAAGCAAGAGTATTTGTATTGAAATACTTTTAAAAGGTATTTTTTACAAGTCTGGGAACAGCAATATTTGGAGTATGTATTCAGGTCAAAATTAACATAAAAAACTTCAAAGTTCGTAGAGCAGAAAAAATGCCGAATTTACAATATTTCTGCTCAAGTCGACTTGGGTAATTACCTACCTATGTACTTCAGTGCGAACTTAGAACGAGCCAATATTTCCATAATGGCTCGTTTTGGGACACATGTATATCTGACTTTTTTGTTTATTTTGACTTCTTAAATACACACTCCAAATATTGCGGTATCCTCCCCAAACACCCTTTATATGCGGACATATACAATTAAATGTACCAAAAATAAAAGTATAAAACTCATCCACTCAACTATTAGCCAAAGACAAGAGTCAGGCTTATCAACATTAAAAAAAAATTGAATATACCTTTAAAAAAAGAAAACAAACCGCATGTTATCAGATATGTGTTAATTGAGGTTAACTTTGATTTTTGTTTAACAGGTGATCGTAATAATCAAGTGTGTTTTCCAATTTGAGTTGCTGCCGTGGAATAATAATTTACCATCTCACGGTACTCCGTTTTTCCCAGCTAAGATAATCGGCATTGAACGTAAACCGAATTATGCTACGTATGATTTAATACTGTTGCTTATAGTTTTCTTTCACAGGTTTGTTTATTAACTAATAATTGAAACGGAAATAAAATAATATATTCGTTTCATTAATATAAATTGAAATGTTTCAGATTTATGTTAAAATCGTTAGGCTTATGGAAATCTTCATTTGATATTGATGCAACATTGCACGAAGGAGAATATAAATTGGAACAGAGCTCTCTGTTAGTACTAACGAAAGCTCACGATGAAGCTGACAGGTTAGTAAAAAAATATAGTGGTCACAGTGAATAAATCATCCTACTGAAATTAGATACAAAAAAAGTTTAAATAGTTTTTTGTTCAACTCGAAATTTACTATGGGAAAGTGCTGAGGTATATATTTTTGTACTTTAAACTCAACCGAAAGTTTTCAAATGGCAACATATATTTTTTATCACATTTTCGAAATCTTCATTTTTTCTCTAAATTTATACAAAATTGTCATAAGGTTACATAAGAAATAATTTACATATGAAGGGTACACGGGAAGAAGGCGATTTGTCAGTAAAAATGCGAAATTAATTTTTTTATGCCATCTTGTAGCCAAAAGTCGTACCTTTCTGTTGGTGTATTCATTTTAGACAAGAATACGCTAGGTCAAAAGTTATAAGTAAGTAAGCAAGTAAATGGTACGATCTTAAACACTTCAAAATGCTCTCCTGCACAATTTACATTTTTTGACAAACCGCCTTCTTCCCGTGTACCCTTCATATGTGTGGAGTGCTATGTAGAAAAATAGTCGCGTTAAAAACAATTTCAATTTAATCAATCGAACAATTAAACAATGTTGATTCGAACAGCACGCCATTCAACAAGCACCATTGTGATTAAATAGCATGGTCCTGAATATTAAGAAAATAACTATAAAATTGTATTTGGTTAATTTCTTTATCCTTTCTTAATCCAATACTTTTTAACCTGATCCCAATTCAATTCCATCCAGAGATTCCATCGACCAAGATCTTGCGTTTATAACGGTGACTGGTGACGAATATATGGTGCTACCGACAATGCATATAATTTATATGGATCGCTACAATAACCGATTGGTTCCAGTCGGTGCCGATGTAGTGCAATACTTACTTCGCCAATACGAAAATGATAATTTTATGTTGGCGAATCAGAGAAGATTCTTCTATGGCGGGTCATACAGGTCCACAGCAAATTCGTATTGTATTTTTTTTTTACTCCCAATACCTAATTTTTGGTTATTGGTAATTTAAGATTTTTAAATTTTTTTTTTGAGACAGTAGTTTATGTATCTAGTATGTAATGCATTATTTTATGATAACTTGTGACATTTTCAGTTGTTTTAAGTTGTCACATTATAATTAACACACAAAAAAAAATTCCAGCCAATTGGGCGACGGGACCATTCCAACTTCAAAAATGTTGACATTTGATTATAATAAAGAAAATAAGTACAATATCTTATATCGCGTGAGGTGACGCGGGTAATGGCTAGTATTCAATATGATATTTGCTATTCGTTGCCATGGTTACCTACATAATATATTCCATGTCATGTAAAGATTAATCAAAGCATGCCGAACTAGTTTATTTCTGACAGATCCATAAAACAAAAGAGCGGCCGAATTTTTTTTATTTTTAAAATATTTTCGAAACAATAAAGTTTAGAAAAAAATTTTTTTAACAAAACTTTCTTGAAAAAATAAATAGAATAATAAGCCGTTATGAAAAGTATACCATTATTATATAAAAAAACACCGTTTTAGCATATATCTCTTCTGCGCATGCGCCGATTTTCCCCAAAAACAATAGGGCTCTTCATATTTGCATACCAAACATCCTCCCAAAATTTGTTTTCAATCCGCTTATTCGTTTGACTTGTATCGTGTTCACAGACTAACAGACGCACAGAGTTTTTTCAAAAATGTGTTTTTTGGATTAGGGGGACCTCAAAACGGAAAGATATTGTAAAATTTTTGAAAAGTGATTTTTGACCTAAACTAGTACCATTCCCCACTTGTGGGTTGGAATGGTAAAACACGAACGTTTGAAATCGAAAAAAATATTATTTTTATTATTTGGAAAATCTAGTGGAAATTTATAATGATTAAATTCCGCAATAGTGGATCAAAGCAGGAGAGCAGCATGTCTATCAGAACCCCGGGAGGACGTCGACTTACATCAGTGTCGTCGGCACTGCATGAAGAAAACGAACGAAGCGGGGCAACAAAGAGCGCTGTAGCAACCACTAGTGGTTATAGTGGAAGACCGCCAGATGATGCTGATAAAGATGAAGATCCGGACAATATCTCGCTGACTGAGTCCATGGCCAAACTTGTAGTTGTTAAAATGGAACGACAGAACGAATCGGAAAATTATCCTGTAATGCTGAATTTAGCGTAAGTAATTTCTAAAAAATAAGAATTTATTTTATTCAGTGACACAGCATTAATATGTCTTCTTGTCGCATTCATTAATTAATGTTCTCAATCTTCACTCCGTGTATAGTGTAAGGAATACTCATGGATGTTTAATCTGTTTTACAGCACAAGTCGATATTTTGAATCGGCAAGAGTGTTTTTCACACACTTACTAGATCCGACATCTAGGGTGACTACAGACGTGTACGCATATATGTTTATATGCGACTTTTTCAATTTCCTAGTCACGTTCTTTGGCTTTTCTGCATTTGGGGTGAGTACATCATTTGGCAAGTAGGAATTTTCGGTGTTATTATTTGTATATTTATTTTCGACCACAAATGCCTAATCTATTTGGATCTAGTATTAATTCTTATTCTCGAATTGGTATTTTTAATAATAAATATTGAAAATCTAATTTATTTTTTAATCACTTCTCACATTAAAAAAATTGGTTGTCTGTAAAGTCGGTTTACGGACGATAGTTTTACGTGATAACGTATTCCGTTCGAATATCATATTTAATAATACATAACCTAAATTTTAGTAGCTGTCAAACTATATTTTTACCGACTAATAATTTGATCAACCAAGTCACAATACATATTTTTAAGCAATTATAAACGACATTTAAAAGAATGTATATACCTATATTATATATTTGTTAACAAACCGTATAATTTATCTGGCCATCTGTCAGATGTAGCTTTCGCTGGAACAGCCCAAAAAAATGTTGAACGCACACTACTCTCTGACGTCACGCGAGAAGAGAGAGACTATCGCTTATATCGCGCTCTCACTTGCGGAACGTTACTCTTTTTCGTGCGTGCAGCCGGTGTTTCATCAATTTATAAGACGTTATCACGTCAACAGAAAGTTATAGATTAACCATTTCGTCGGTGAACAGTGATATTACAAATAATAATAGTAATAAACTTTTTTTTTGTTATGATGGATAATAGACACAATAATTTCTTGAATTTTTTCCTGCTCACTATGATCAAAGATTTTGTATTGAATAGTAAGCTAATAAACGGCACTCATGCCATGTTACCGCGAAACAAGCAGCTTATAAACATTCGAGTGAACAACATTCGCGGTATGGTGCTATTTTAAATATCTTCTGATTGGTTAATTCAAACAAGCCGTTATTCGTGATTATTTAAAATAGTGATAGTTTTACCTTGATAGTCATAAGATTTTGACGTGATAACGTCTTATAAATTGATGAAAGATGAAACACCAGCTGCACTCACGAAAAAGTGTAACGTTCCGAAAAGTGTCACGTTCCGCCTGACCCTGTGCGTGCAAGCGACAGCGCAGTATAAGCGATAGAGAAGCACGATCGGCCCAAGTTTGACAGCTACTAAAATTTAGGTTATGTATTATTAAATATGATATTCGAGCGGAATACGTTATCACGTAAAACTATCGTCCGTAAACCGACTTTCCAGACAACCAATTTTTTTTTATGTGCTGTGCTTGATATCTGATTTCAGTCTCAAATAGGCGACGGTGGAGTTTCAGCATATCTCAAAGAGAATAAGGTGCCGATACCGTTCCTTATGATGCTCATTCTACAGTTCATGCTGATTATAATAGATCGCGGTCTGTATCTACGCAAATTCATACTCGGCAAGGTTGTGTTTCAGTATTTCTTGATATTCGGCGTTCATATCTGGATGTTTTTTGTATTGCCGGCAGTTACCGAAAGGTCAGTCATTTGAACGAGAACATTTTTATAAATAAGCAGCTTTTGTCTGCAGCATCGATCATTTTTCAAGTGAAACTCAATTTTGCCTGCGTTCATGTCAGTTTTGACTAAATTCTATACTGTTTATTGTTTGATTCTCCCTCAGGGAAAACATTGAATGTAGTTTGCATTCCAATTTTTTTTTGGGAATTACCACTCCCAGCAATCCGAGCTCATACCAGTCGGTTTGTGTATGCTGACTAGCAGACTCTCTAATACACACATAGCCGCTGAGGACCTTAGCTGTTGAGCGTCTATAATCTACAAACTATCTGTCTATTGTTTGATTCTAACATTGTATGATCTTTCAGACCATTCAATGCTTTGTTGCCGCCGCAAATGTGGTACATGGTGAAGTGTTTCTATCTTCTGTTGAGTGCATATCAGATTCGATCGGGCTACCCGACACGCATTCTCGGCAACTTCTTGTGCAAAGGTTACAACTACGTCAACATGGTTCTGTTTAAGGGATTCATGATTGTACCTTTCTTATTTGAACTTCGTACCATTATGGATTGGATGTGGACCGACACTTCGATGACCATATTTGATTGGCTGAAAATGGAGGACATATTCGCTCATGTATTTCAAGTTAAGGTAAGACGGCCGAATCAGTTATTATGGTGGAACTAAATGTACTTTCAATTTTGATAATAGTTTCGTTCGCACAATGGTCAAACACCGTCAACGAACTGACGACGCATAACAAATCGCAAATTTCCGATAGAATGTTTAAAAGTCGGTTGAAGACAGTTTTTGTTATTTTTTACACAATTGCTATTTTTTAGTGTTTTTAAAAATAATTTATTTGTTTTATTGGCTAGCAGGGCATAAAATTTCCGACCAATTTGCTACACGTCAAAAACCATGCATGCGCAAGGAAAAATTGGCAATTGATTAGCAACTTGCGTGTACGAACGAAGCTATTAACTTACAGTAAAATTGAATCATCGATCTGATATGTGCTAAATTTTAATTTGATTTTATTTAAATTACTGAAAATGTCCAGACATTTTTCATAGTGTCTAATTATGTCAAGCAGTCAGTGGTGTGTAAACATACCCTATCAATATGAAAACATGAAATCAATATACAGTAGGAACTCAACAATTGAAACTTCAAGAAAATTACTGGGAATTTCGAATTATGGCATTTCCAACTTATCGAGGATTTTATTACCAAAAAATCATCAGGGGTTTAAATATTTCGAGTGACAGTCTTTTGGGTTTCAGCGGAAGGGAAAGATTGATTTCTTCAATTTGAGAGAGGATTTAGACTTAAGGAGGTCGAGTTATTTTCTGCTGTACTAAAAACAATGAAGTTTGCAATTTCTGTTAAAAATATTATCTGAAACACGATTTTTGGATTATTTTATTAATGTTTGATTACTTCTTCAACACTTTGTGTAAGAATTTCACAGAAAAAAAATATACAAGACTAGGTTTATTTTTAAAGAGATCGGCATTATTATTAGTTTGTTTTTTATTCGCGTTATTATTGTATTGTTTAGACTGGGCAAGAACAGGATCGAAAAGCTATAGAAAGAGCGGTGAGTCCAAGGCTTGTGGTGGAGTTTTGGAGTGTGGTACCTTTTTGTAACCTATCATCATTAAAATGACTGTCCGTAGTGACTAATATAGTTTATTGAACAATCATCAAACACTAATTACACATTATAATTATTATAAAAAGATCTTTTGTCGATTCATATTCGCTTGCTTTAAAATTACAAAAGCTTTCAAATTTCTGTTCCGTAAAGTAAATTTCTTTCTGTTACATTTACTTTACTGTGATTAAAACAAATAATATTTAAAAATTCAATCATGTATTTTATATTAAAATGCGGTAAACCTTTGTAGTGCTGGGATCGGGATGGTAATGGTACATCGCAATATGAAAATGTATGGTTTTCACACTTTGATTATTTTTAGTGTTCCCGTTACGTTGAAGAAGAATATCCATCGCCTCGCGGCGAAAAGAAGCCGGGTTGGGTGAAATATTTGATGGGCGGATGCGGCTTATTTGCCATCGTCGGTATCATATGGTTCCCTCTGGTTTTATTCGCTCTTGGCAGTACGGTTGGCCAGTCAAATCTACCATACGATGTAACGCTCAATATTCGTATAGGACCTTACCAGCCAATATTTTCAATGTCGGCACAGAATAATAGCATATTTAGGTAAATTGAAATTTTTACAATTTTAGTCAATTTTGTATTATACAGTCTTGTATCACAGTCCACGGAATTGAGAACATAAAAAATTAAATGATAGTTTCGTTACGGAACAAGAACGTAAAGTTTAGGCATAACGATTGCCTTGAAAAAGGGTCCGTCAATTAGATGTGTTCGTTAAACAGAGATGCAAGCTGTGAAAGAGATATGCATTTTTGTTACTTACTGTTATGCGCGTAATTAGTAACTGAAAGCTGCAGTAAATATTCGAATTAAAATTTTAAATCGTGTCTTTCCTAACAAGTACATTAATTTACAAATGCTCATAGATACTTCGCATTCTTACGAATAACTACGCGCAAAAATGGGTTTCGGCTATTTACGGTAAACTTCTGTAACAAATAAGCATGTTAAATTTCAGATTTACAGAAAAAGAGTTGTCAGTAATGAGAAGCATATACCAGCCGATCCGGGAAGCGGACACATTCTTGGTGGACTATGAATATACAGACATTGCGGCCGTGAAACTCAATTGTAACAGCACATCAATATGGACTATTTCGCCGCCGGACCAAATACGACTTATAAACGAAATCAATTCCAGTAAGTTGTATTATTTACTACTATTTTTGTGCACTAAAGAAACATAATAACTAAATATTTAAATTAAAAACTGACGAAAAAACGCAAAACAAAAAATTAAAATTGCTTCTAGATGGTATTCAAAAGAATAATTTGTAGTAATAACTATGAACATTATAAAAAATACCTGAGTTTGTTATTAGTTTTCCATTCTGAAATGGTAAAAAACGGAACCCTTATTGTTGTTTCATTGTCTGTCTGTTTGCATGTCATAATCGATTTTCTCTGCTATAACGATTTTAAATTTGGCATAGTTACAAAACTTGTGTGTCTGCACCTAGTCGAAGAGTCAATCACAAAAAATATTTGTTATTTTTTGGGAGACTGAAAATAGAGGGTAATTTTTTTATTAGATATTGTAAGTCATATTCATATATTGAAACGTAATAACGATGTCCTTTTTTTTTAGCGGACAGATCGATAGTAATACGCATGGAATATATAATTTCGCGATTAACAACAAATAAAGAGAATCCTGGCGTAATCACCGAACAATTGGAAGTACATCTGCCGCCGCTTGTTGACGGTCATCCGAATCAAGTACGCGTAGAGCTAGCTCAAATGCTCAAAGAAAACAATTCAGCGTTGCCACCTATACTCATACAATACATGCTGCCGAAATTCATCAAAGTGACGAACATCGGCACAGCCAAACCTGTACCGCAACTGCTGCTACCGTTGCCGTGTATGTATATTGAAACTTATCGATGGAGCCATTACTCGCAGTTTTTATATTCATTTGTTTTATCAATTTCAACGTGTGTTGTCTGGGCCTAGTGCAAACTTGTATTTTCAGTTTGTTGGTATATGTAACCGACTTTAAAAATTCGAATCAATGATATTTGTTTCTTTAGCTCCCGAAGATCGATTATATCGAAACATAACATTCAAGCTGTCCAAATCCGATACGACTGACAAATCTTGGTGGGAAGTTCGTGAAGATTGTTCGGGAGCAAATTATGACCGATTCTTGCGTAAGTTACCGTACAAGGACTGTGATTACCTTGTGATGTACACGTTCAAT
The DNA here is from genome assembly GCA_963575645.1 of Xanthostigma xanthostigma. Classification (NCBI taxonomy): domain Eukaryota; kingdom Metazoa; phylum Arthropoda; class Insecta; order Raphidioptera; family Raphidiidae; genus Xanthostigma; species Xanthostigma xanthostigma. Next base: position 31,237,559 of record OY754468.1, on the reverse strand, counting down.
GAAAAAACGTTCCCGGCGTCGCTTAGCGTGTTTTCGGGAGGAGGGTATGTATTAGATTATAATTAGAAAGATAAAATGTATTGATGCAACGATTCCTGTTTTTACGATTACGATTACAATTAAAAAACCAATATTCGTACGCCTAAGATTAAAAATGCATTAATGATGAAATGTAAATTAAACTTTATTGGTTATTCATTAAATAATTAACAAATCAATATATAAAAATTAATTCATAAAAATTCAAAACATAAAACTAAAAAGAAAATTCTACGAAAAATAAAAAAAAGACAAAAACTTTACATATGATTAAAGCCTAATATTGTATGTTTACATTAGGCAAATATTTGTTTAGAGAAGATAAATTTTGTTAATGGGCTTGAACTGCTTAATTTAGGGCTTTGCATAAGCCCAGCTGTAGAAAATAGTTTTTCGAATTCACAGACGAAGACTTGTATGATAAATATTTCGCTGCTAATACTTTTAGCAGCTGTAGTTACACAAACACATGCCTATTTACACCGTTGATGATAATCATAGATTACGATTAGTCGTACAATTAAAATAATCGTGAATTAATCATAATCGTTGCATCACTAATAAAAAGTCGAATCTTTTGGCTGCAAATTTTAGTAAATTTCAAAATAATGCAAGTCTGTAGAATATTTGCGAGAAAACGGCAAATAATATAATTTTGAAACTGAGCTAAATAAGTAGATTTATACTTATTACGAGTTATTGGCTGCAAATAGCTTTTATCCTTAGGTATAGTACGTATATAATATGTATGTTAATTTTCTGATTATTTGTTGTTATTGTTTTTTTTTTTTTTTTTTTTTATTTCCTTTGCATGTTATCCTTGTATTTAATGTTTCTACAACGTTTCATTGGCTTTTAAATCTCTTCTGATTTCTATCGTTTAATCATTTTATAGAAGAAGCTTTTTATTATCATCTTTCAACTGGCATTTATTCCTGCACAATAATCATCCTGCTATTTCTCATACTAACCGGTAACCGGTTTCTTAGGCCATCTTTTGTTTTTTAGGCCTATTCAGAAGCTGTCTTTTCTGTCTTCCCTCTCTCTTCTTCGAATTCGTTCCTACAAACTAACAATATTTCCTCCGGTGAATTATCCCGAAAATTTTCGTGTCCTTCGTGTAACGAACATTATCTACTCAGTTTCTCACTGGTATCGTTCCCGCAGTATCATCGGTCTGTACACGACGCTGGTGTTCGTCGCGTCTCGAGTGTTCCGAGGAATCTTCTCTGACATTTTCCATAAAATCATGTTCGAAGACATGCCGAACATTGATCGCGTGCTTCAGCTGTGTCTCGATATCTATCTCGTACGCGAGGCAAAGGAGTTGTGTCTCGAGGAGGATCTGTTCGCTAAACTTGTATTCCTGTTCAGATCGCCGGAGACCATGATAAAATGGACTCGTCCGAAAGAAATCGGCGAAACTGACGACGACGATCCCGAACAGCTGGACGACAACGATAGAAGGCTGGAATAGGCTCTTATTTCTCTCTAACTTGCTCGCATCTGAATTTAATATGTGTTATGTATGTAAACAGAACAATTCCAGTTTGTAGGGCAAATAATCTTTCAGTGGGTATTCTATTGGATGTATATTCGCAAACAAGGGATTACATTTGGTTGCTCATTGCGCTCATTTCTTAAACCAACGCACAAAATAGTGGAAATTGACTCACTCACTAATATTCAAAGGTGACAATACTCTCATATTCGGTTCTATAATCAGTAATGCAGTGTTGCAATTCAATAAAAATTTCTATCCAGATCAGATCTGCTAGCTACTTAATATATTTTTGTAGTACTGATATTTTCTTCGCGTAAATTTGCTAAATTCTTTATTTATTTATTTTTTTTTTTGTCTCTTTGCGTCTCTTTTGAGATTTTTGCAGTCTTCTTCATAAAGCAATTTTTCGCCTTTTTTATGTAGCATATCATTAAAACGTAGTTTTTAATAGTAAACACAAAATAATAGTTACAAAAACTATTTAGCTTTACCAAATTTTCAAACTACAAAAATATCACATTTTTTTTATTTATATTAAAAGTGCTTTTTTAACTCGATACATAATGCGCTTAAACTTTAAAGCTACCTGACCTTACAAAAGTGAAACTGAATTCGTTTTTTTTTCAATAGAAAAAAATAAGAATAAATGATTGATCACAGTGTATTTGTTTTATAGTTCGATACATGAAAGGTCAGTTCTTTTTAAATATGTTTTTATTTAATTAAGTAATTAATATATCTATTTATAATATGTCATATAAATAATGGGGATTTTTTTAAGCAATTTTTATATGAATGCGTTTTTTACACTGAAAACAATATTAGATTATTGTATGTAAATGATTAATTGTATATATTTTGTAAACTGTGAGAAAATTATTTGTGATTACTGGTTGCTTTACATTTAATATTATCGAATTCAATTTAAAATATTGTAATTGTTACATTTTTCTGTATATTTTATTGTAATTTTTTATCATTTTTAGCGTCTTATTTTCACATTTGACTTTTTATATTTTAGTTAACTGTAGAAATGTTATAAATTTAACTTATATAGGTAGGCAAGCCCGGATAAGATCAGCAGGCAACGTGGAATTTGTCCAAAGGGTCGCCAAAAAAAAAAAAAAAACGCACGAGGCAACACTAAAGCACTTAAAGTCACTAGGTCGTGTTGACAATATCTGCGATAACGGTCATCTTAGCAACAGGGCATCCGCACAGGCAACATTTTAGATAGTCCACTCGTACATTTCAAAGAAAAGGAGCAAGTAGGTGCATCTTTGTATCGTTACTTTTGGGTGAATGTGCAACTGCTTATGTGGTTAAACTGCCAAGAACAAATTGCGCTTTTAATATTTCTATAATCCAAAAATACGAATTTATTACCACTAAACAACCGTAATTTTCAATTGATAAAAAAATCCCTAAAATTACGGCTAATAACATTTTAATAAATAAAATTATCGACCAATTTTTTAGACAAGGTTTTAATAACTCATTTTATTTATCTGTCGCGTCTTTCCGGGAATACTCAATGAGAGTGAAATTGTATAAGACATAGTACACATTATTGAGATAAAAGGCCTCTATATTTGTGGACGATATTAGAAACATGGTGTTCGGAACGCGCTTCCTAGTAGTTCGCCCGAGTTGCTCAAATTACGCAGGTCGAGCATATCGTCGATAGATTGCTTTCATATTGCTCCGTTGGTAGGTCCCCACTCTTACCTGGAAAGTGACAATGAAGGGATATCGTATCGCTGTTGAATTGCTTTTGTGTTGCCTCGTGTTCGAACAGCCCAAGAAATAATAATTTATAAATCCATATAAAATGCTTATTTTTTTTAAATGTCGGTACGTCCTGAAACAAGTGAATGTTGTTTAATTTCAGAACGGTTAGATGTAGGTATGAACGTATTTAACGGATTTTTTTTTATTGTTATCAAATTACCTATTACCGTAAAAATGTTGGCTTTACTGAATGGTGGTACAACGTTAATTTGTTTCAAACGAATTAATATTAAAAATTTCAATTCTCGAATAAAATACTGAACATGCAGGGGTCGCTGTGATGTATAGAAGAAATCGTGAAAGTAAAAATATTGTATGAACATGAAGGAAAAGAAAACACGTTTTATGAAGTAACGATTGTTTTGTGGAGTCGTAGATCTAAAAAGCTTGAGAAACATATTAGTTTAAAATTCAAATTTAAATTGACAGCACTGTCAGAAGAAGAAGAAAAAGAAGTGGGCTGTAATTGTATCCTATTTTATTTTTAGAAATTAATTTTTTGTGACAATGACTCAAACTTAACATTGCTAATGTCTGAAGTAAACTGTTATGCTGAAAAATATACTTGTCACTGATTGTTCATATTTGCTTACAATTCTAGTTAAACTTGATAGTATCGAATAACCATTTTTAGAACAATTGCGAAAAACTAATTTTCAAATCGAATACCATCGTGCCTGTGTTTCATTTGTTATCAAAGCTTTGTAATAAAAATACTACAGGCTCGTAAATTTCGTTCCATCGTTTTAAACTGTACTTTTTATAATATATACTAGATTGTAATCAAGGTTTATGAAATTGTGGACTTAATAACAATAATAATTGTAAATGAGAACCATATTTATAAAATCAACAAAAAATAGTACCTCTAATAAAAGCATTATTTTTAATATACATCAAAATGCGTTGAAATAATGTGATTACCTAAACCTTTTCTTTCTTACGATTTTTATTGCCATAACTCCAATTGACACTTTCATTAGTTCTCAAATCAGAGTCTGGGTGCTAGATACTTGTAAGGATGAACAATGGAAGCCCCAGAATGTAGATAAACGATGGTATTTCTACGGTGTCGACTTTTTGCATGTTTTTTTTCCTGAAAAGTATAACTACGCACGGCCATGAAAAATAAAATACGTATTTTTCAAAGTACAAATAATTAAAACTTTTAATTAAATATCAAAAATAACCTAACAACAAACTATTCATATTTGTATACAAAATCAATCCGATGAAGTCCATATGCAGTATATTATTTCACTGAAAGCATAATAATATTAAACGATTATCGATTCACTAATTCAGTGAAATAATATACTGCATATGGACTTCATCGGATTGATTTTGTATATAATATTGCAAGTATTTAATTAAATCTTTCTCATGGTTTATTTATTCATATTTGGTATATGAAAAAAATATCATCAGTCTGTTTCTTCCGGTTAATCTCCAAAACGAATGGACTGATTTTGACGGGACTTACACTGTTCAATAGCTAATGTCATAAGGAGTAACTTAGGCTAAAAATAAGAATAGAAAATTAATTTAAAAAACAGATTTATTTTCGTAAACTCTGCGAACTGAACAAACATTTTGTCGTGTTTCATCTCAATCGCGAGCGGAGCCGCGGGAAGCAGCTAGTTGAATATAAAACAGTAAATAATTTACAAGCGCTTGCTGTGTTTTCAATATTATTATCATCTTTCAGAATAACTGGACTGTATTTTGGTTTGGTAATGTTAATAGCTCGCGTGGTTCGCACAGTTTTGGATAACTTGTTTACTGGAATTGCTAGAGATGATTGGCCATATGTAGACAGAGTGTATAAACTCTGTATGGATCTTTATTTGGTCAGAGCTTGCAGTGATTTTGCTCTCGAAGAAGAATTGTTCGCTAAGCTTATATTTTTATTCCGAACACCCGAAGTCACGTTTTGGATAACTAGAAGACCAGATGATGTGATACTTAAAAGTAAATTTATCAATCAGAAAAGGCCTTTGTATTCGCTTGGTTGGTTTCCGAATGTGAAGCAATTTTTGTCCGACAGTAAGAGACGCACCGATAGTGATAGTACTGAACAAATAGATCATGAAAATAGAACTGATCAAAGGACTGAAAGAAGAGATCAAAATAGATAGTCGCTATTGTTTTAAGATATTTTCGTATTTTTGAGAAAGTTGAGCTTATATAATTTTTTAAGAAGCTAAAATAATTGAATATGTATTCGAAATTGTTAACAGTGATTAGTGAAGTATAATTTTTTTAATAATAATTAATATTTATTATTTGTTTTTTTTCTTTATTTGAGTTTTCATTTTGTACACCTGCGTGTGTTTATTTTTGTACGTACTAAATTACAACATGAAGATTTATATTTATTTCTGCTTAGGGTGCACCGTACACCACGCCAATGTAAGTATTATTCTACACTTTAAAAAAAGCACGCGATTTTTTTTCTAAACAAAAATATGAAAAAATTGCCAGTACTACCCTGGTACTGTCAGATGCTAACTGATAACAGATGTCTCGTTCTGTTGGACGCTAGTGAGCGAGGCCAGCTTTAATGTTATATTAAACAAATTTCAAAGTAATCAAAAGACAATATTGATATTATTTACAATAAATTGAATATTTAAAATGGGATTCGCATAGTTCTAGTTTATATATTAATAAAAATATGAACGGTTCACCATAACGCTAAGAGGAAACGAGGCAACCTCTGCAATGTCAAACCTTGCTCTTGCCCTATTGTTACCTCGTTCCTATGCGTTTATAAACGTCGTAACTTCAAGTTCGACTAAAATGTGAACGTAGCCAATATTTTGTGTAATGGTATTTGTCACTTGTCACAGCTGTCATTTCTCCGGATAACAGAGGCAGGTTAGATAATTTCTGATTAGTCATAAGTTCACAATTATTTCGTTATCATTCAACGGGATAAATGTAGTTAGTTTTCAATTGCGTTTATTTTTGTATATTTATTTATTTTTTGTCATTGCGATGAATCCCAATAGTGCGGTTAAATATGGCATATCCAAACAAAATACAGTTGTCAGTTTGTTTGAAAGTGGCGAATCAACAAAAACACAAACTTTGTTTCTTGGTTCTCTAGTGAAAATAAATCACATAACGGACGATAATTATTTAATTGTTCGAGTTTTTGACCACAATCACAATTTATCAGTATGGAACAACACCCTATGGTTTTGTCCCATGTCAGCTATTTTACCCATTTCACCAGATTTGTGGGAGTTTTTACCAGCAATTATTTCACCCATTGAAAGGGTGCAATTCGTACAAAATACTGAAATGTGTAAATATCTAAAAACGGTTCGACTTAATACAGTCGTTCGAATTTCTCAAAAAGGAGTACTTTTATCGGCTCGGGTCAAATATATTGGACCCGTTATTGAACTGGGACCCGGTTGCTTTTTTGGACTAGAATTATTGGTAATATTTTTGTTTTGTTTTTTGTTATACGTTTTTGTATATTAATTACACTTGTTAGAAATAAATTGGAAGTACGCATTATAGCAAAACATAATTCAAAATTTTTAACGTTTTTTTGAGAACTGATTTGCTTTTTTGACAGTTGAATTTTTTAAATTATATACTACGCTATTGAAAATTAGTGTTTGTGGATACCAAATATAGGTCTATGTTACCCGTACAAAAGTTGAGTTAACTAAGTATGTTTTATTTTACAATATTTCTTATCAACAGGGTAAAAATTGTGATCAAGGATCTTGTGATGGCAGCTTCTCTGAAAACAGATACTTTATCTGCCCGAAGAAGGCAGGATTATTTGTTACAGCTGTCGAATTGATTCCAAGATCAATTAGTGATAAACTTAATTGTAAAACAGACCATGTATCGACCGAAAGTTCCGATATAAAAGCGAGACAGCTAATTGATGCTAATTCAAATGTTTTAAGTTCAGTTTCCAAAAGCGACACACTTGTGAATGGTTTGTTCAATATTAACGGCGTGTCTAAAGAAAGCAGCAAAACATGTAGTTTACCCAATAAAAAGGTAAATGCTTTCCAAAACGTTAATAAATCAAATTATGTACAGGAGGATACAGATTTTATCCTTTCGAGGTACAGTGACAAAAGCCGCTTAATAAATACTGATAAAGCGAATTCGTTAGAGAATAGTGAATTTGTACAAACTACTAATAATTTGACACCAAGGGAGGATACAGACAGTGCTGAAACTGTTAGATCGGGCAAATTTACGCTTGAAAAAAAGAAGACTCTATTTTCTGATTTATTGAAAGGTGATCATTTCAACAGTAAGAAACATGATTCATCAAAGAGACAAACGATCGGTGGATCTTTATCGACTGTCAGCACAATAGATTTGACTTCAATCAATAAACAAAAGCTATCGACGAAACGCAAGTCTCTAGAAAATATCAACATGCAAAATAAATATACAACGCAATCGAATGAAATGAAAACGAAAATAGAGGACCGTAAGTACTCGGGAAATAGTAAATCCGATTATACATTCGATGATCAGGACGTAGTGATGGCATCCGATGCATACAGAAACAAAACAGAAAATGAAGTCGATCTTATAGAATTGTTGAGCGGTACGTGGCCATCTGCTGCTGGAGATACGATTGCGCCTATCTTGAATACGTCGTCTAGGGCCGTTTACGAAAGAAATAAAAGTGCGAATTTAATATCACATCTTGTAAATAGTAAGAAAAAAGTCTCCAGACCAGACGCAATTCCAGTTTTGTCACATTATGAATTTGAGAAGCAAGTTTCTGTTAGTGGTAAGTTTTTTTTTTTATTTAACTGCTTAGAACTAGCTAGAACCAGCGATGTAGACAGAAAAAAAGTGCTAGGGTGCAAAAAAGAACGTAAATATATAGACTAATACATAATTGTACTACATCTAATATTATTGCCTAGGCCTTAGGATGTTAAAACACGGTTCTTTGTCAAAACAATGAAATTTATATCGTGGCAGCGTCGCAGTTGAACATTAATTAAATCTCTCAGTTTCATTTGTTAGTTTTCAAAAATTTTCGGTCGTAATGGTAAAAATGTTTATAAGCTCTATACTCGATGAGTGCGCTGCTGTCAAGGGTGAACACGCATTTTGTAAAATACTAGTGGTCCCGCCCGGTTTGACCCGGGTGCAAAAGAACGAATGGGGGGTGGGGGGAGGAACATGAGTACGCACGTTCATCTTCGTTTACCAAGATGAATGTTGTGTCCAAATTTCATGATGATCGGAGTTACCATTCAAAAGTTTTTGTCGGACGGACAAATTTTGACTTTTCAGTTACATTTTGCAACATTTTTTTATTGATGATCCGCTTCTATTGGTCGAAGCGTGATACCATTGGCTAACGTATTGTAATACGTTAATCAATAGTGATACTATATAGCCTATAGCCTTCCTTGATAAATAGGCTATCTAATAAAAAATAAATTTTTCAATTCGAACCAGTAGTTCCTGATATTAGCGCGTTCAATCAAACAAACAAACAAACTCTTCAGCTTTATATATTAGTAAGTATAGATTCTGTTTATTTGGTACTTTTCAGAAATAATTATTTTTTTCTGATAATTTTCAACGACAGAGTTTCATAGATATTTTATAAAAATTACGAATTTTTTCAGTGATATTACCATGCATTTTGCTGGTATTAATCTATAATTGTGCGATTTTCCCATAAGAGCTCGTGTTAATTTCATAATTTTAAATTTTGTAAACAAAACCGTTATAAAATTTTGGGGGTACTTATTGAAGATATATTAAAAAATAAGTTAAATAAGTTGACAAAATTTCATTAATATCTCGGTGATTTGAAATACCTTTCATACACAAGTGCCATATATTTTATAGTAACTAATGGAGTTTTCGGCATCGAGAACAGCCCCGGGCCAGGTCAGGCCGAATGGGTTACTTATGGTTAAAGAAATGTGTTTATTGTTTATTTAACCAATAGTAATCCATTCGGCCTGATCTGCCCCAGGGCAGTTCTCGGTGCAGAAAACGCCATAAAAATATAGCAAGTCAAAGCAACAAACAAATTGACAGTTGAATAATAGATGTAAAAGTTAATGTAATGTCAATTTTGAACTTTGACATATAAATATCTCAAATTCACGACTTACTATATTTTTTCTTAGTTTCTTACTAATATGACACATTATGCTGCAGAGCGTCATAATGGCTTACCGGGTGTCGATCTGTTAAACACGTATTTTTTGTCCAAATACTTATTACTGTTCAATATATTATACATAACTTGTACAGCAATTACATATCTAAATACACTTGTGAATTTAATTTTAAAAAACCGGCGTAAGCGTTCAATTCAAAAATGCCGCGCAAACATTGATTTCGTTTGATTTTAAAATAATTAAAAAAAAGAAATAGGAAAAGTGTTCACGCATTAAAGTCCCGCATGTTCAAAAATAACTCAAACTTGACGTCACGACGATGTTTCATACAGCCTCATTGCCTATAAATAACTATTGTGTGCCGGCAAGCATGGATTTAGTTTTATTTTTTTAACATGTGTTAGTCTCAAAAGTGGTGATTCTAAAAATAAAAAGGAAAAAACTATGTATTTATAAAACTCAGAACACGGAAGTAATGTCATTAAAAAATATAACTTAATAATAATGTTTAAGTATTAGTGAGTTGATGATGGCTACAACAAAATACGACTTGGAATATGCTGCCCTTAATAATATACCTTTAGTTGTTTTAGAGCATTGGACAAGTAAGTCTAAACTAATTATTGTTACGCACAAAACTGTCCATCAATTGCTTCATCGCTATTAATTCATTTGCATTGAATATTGTTAGAAATCAGTACACCATCAATCATAGGCGCCCACAATTGAATGTCGCCGTGGGTGCTGTCATAATATTCATCATTATAACCAGTGGCGGTTCCTCTATGAGCGCTGCAGAGTCGCAGAACAACTAAAATCTTAGGTTTTAGAAATATGTTCCATATTTAATCAATATTTAATTTTAGGAAATAGTGTTATAGTTACACAGTTAACAGCCCCACTGCCAGATCACAAAACTCGTGTGTGTTCTGTGTGGCAGACTTTCTTGCGTTCAGGCGCTGTTCCGCGTTCCGAAGCAGTCGTAATTAGATACCCCCGGTGTACACCGTGCTACTCCAGAGTCCAGACCCACAAGTTGTTATTATTGAGATTGGCTTTGAGCTGCATTTACGGGCAGCACATTAGTGCAAATCGGCATCTATCATTGTCATATGCTAGAAGTGTTTACTGTCATTCAGTTAAAACTTTTGGTGGCTTTGACTCATACATGATACATGACACGGCTTAGTGGCAGTAGTGACTAGTGTTACAGTGTGTACCTACTGAAGTTTGTTGTCAACTGTGTTTGAGGAAAGTTAATAATTAAAACATCATAAACATGGACGTCATTCATAATTTAATTAAATGTTGGCTTTGAGCGGAAGCCCAACTTGAACATTAAGTTTAAATATCGTTAAATAAATAATAATTAGATTAAAATCTTTGATTAACGTCAGATTAGTACTCTTCAATAAATAAAATTATCGACCAATTTTTGACGTGATAACGTCTTATAAATTGATGAAACACTGGCTGCATGCACGAAAAAGTGTCACGTTCCGAAAAGTGTCACGTTCCGCCTGACCCTGTGCGTGCAAGCGAGAGCGCAGTATAAGCGATAGAGAGTCGGTAAAAATATAGTTTGATAGCTACTAAAATTTAGGTTTTGTATTATTAAATATGATATTCGAGCGGAATACAAAACTATCGTCCGTAAACCGACTTTACAGACAACCAATTTTTTTTTTAGATAAATATATTAACAAAAATATATAATTATAATTCAATATATTTGTCTGCAAAATTGGTCGATAATTTTATTTATTGAATAATTAGATTACTTTCGATTCATTTTGCAATTTTACAGTTGAGCCCTATATACATGTCTCAAATTTCATGTGAATCGGATCAGGAGTTTAAAAGCTATGACGAAATAGACAGGCAAACAGACCAATGAAACAAGTGTTGCCATAGTTCATAGTTAAATATGAGCGTTGATTGAATTTTGTTCTGTTTTTTAAATATTTTTTTTTTGACACTTTGCAATTCATTTATTCACTTATTGGAGTAGAATTGAGAAAATATCCGTCAGTATTTAGTGGCATTTACATAAAATAATAAAATATTAGTAAATGGCCTGTCAGCATAACGGTAAGATGCATTGATGGATAGTAATAATGTAATCAACAAAAACAAAATGAAAAATTAATTATTGAATATTTAATAATTAAAAAAACAAACTCGAAAACAAATGAAAAAGTTACGACTAGTTTCTGAATGACATCACGTATAATTTATAAGATTAAGGAAAATATTTGAAAATCATATCACAATTAATCATAATTTAATTTTCTAAATATCGCCTAATAACGTCTTAATAAGAACGCGTCTGTTTTTTTATTAAATACTAGCCGCTACCCGCGGCTACGCCCGCGATTGAGATGGAAATCGACTTTTGACATGCATATCAGGGGTTGAGGTATTGCACATATTTTGACAAACAATTTTCTTATTTTTCGTAAAAAATTTTTATTTTTTTTTAATAAAAAGTATCCTATGTTACTTCTAAAACCTTCAAGAGTGTATGTGCAAAGTTTCATGATGATCGGTTAAGTAGTTTTTGCGTGAAAGCGTAACAAACAAACTTACATTCGCATTTATAATATTTTTCTTATTTTTCGTAAAAATTTTTTATTTTTTTTAATAAAAAGTATCCTATGTTACTTCTAATACCTTCAAGAGTGTATGTGCAAAGTTTCATGATGATCGGTTAAGTAGTTTTTGCGTGAAAGCGTAACAAACAAACTTACATTCGCATTTATAATATTAGTATAGATTTGTCTCAACGCATTTATGCCGTATTCATATTGTTTGTTATTACCAGAGATGTTAATAATGCTTTATATTTTAGCCGGAGTTTTTGATGAAAATAACTAAATAAGACCTAACATAAAAAAAAATTGCAGATGTACCTCATACATCATCCGGTCAGTGTCCATTGACAACTGTAGCCGACACACAGTCTACGAGCAGTCCACTGTACGACACTCCGGAACAACGAGCATCGCCAGACGATAGCGAAGAAGCACTCGGAGTCGGGTCATTAGTCGAGGTGACGACGGATGTTAGTGACGAACCGCTGTACGGCGTGTTGCGCTGGGTAGAGGGCGTCCCGCCACATAAGACGCCGCTCGCCGGCGTTGAGCTTGAAGAAGAACACACCCACTTACCTCTCATTCTGACAGACGGCACACACAATGGACATAGATATTTCTCGTGTGCACCCGGTAGAGCTTTGTTTGTGTCGATAGACCGATGCAAAGTCGATTCGCGATTTCAAGAATTGCAGGACAATGAACACATGGATGAGAACGGGAAAAATTACTCTAACGAGAACAAAGCATTTGGCCAGGTGGGTTTTTGTTTGAACACTCTTTTATTAGCTGCGCCCGTATGTATTACCGTAAGCAGGCTAACGAGCCGGGCCGTGCTGTACGTTGCGTTGCCTACCCGTCGGAGTAATTTTAGCAATGTGCATTAAACAGTAAAAAATAATTTTTAAATATAATGATTTTGTTCAACAGCGATAGGATGTCCCACAACTAGATATAATTTAGTTCTTTGAAAGAGCCATTCTCATTTAAGTTTATTCAAAAATTGGTTGTCTGTAAAGTCGGTTTACGGACGATAGTTTTACGTGATAACGTCATAATGAAACATTGAACCATACTCGTAAAGTGTTGAAAAATAACTTTTTTTATTTTTCACATTATACGTATACCTACGTTTCCAAACATTTATTTTTACATATTTAAATAGTAAAATTAGAGTTCTAACCAACTGTAGAAACGGTTTTTAAATATAATGAACCGTTTTCAAAATACACGCAGTTTTAATAAATAGACGGTCGGGTAGTGTGGCTTTTTCACTCCCTGTAAGTATATATACGAGCGAACTGTGGCAGTCTATTGGAAGTTTGTGTCTTGTGATCTTTAATAAATAAATTTTTGTAGCTGTCAAACTTGGGCCGATCGTGCTTCTCTATCACTTATACTGCGCTCTCGCTTGCACGCACAGGGTCAGGCGGAACGTGACACATTTCGGAACGTGACACTTTTTCGTACATGCAGCCGGTGTTTCATCAATTTATAAGATTGGTGTTTCATCAATTTATAAGACGTTATCACGTCAAAAGCTATCGAGTTATGGGACACCTATCGCTATTGAACAAAATCATTATATTTAAAAATAATTTTTTACTTTTTACTGCACATTACTATAAAGCGTGTTTTTTTAGTATTTTTTTTTTACTATAATTTATATTTATACTACTTTCTCTCTAATAAATCGCTCGATTACTCTACAATCATTGTTTTCCGCGGTTTTTTTTTAAGTTTTTGTTTATTTGCATAATTGATTGTTTCAGTTGGAATCACCTGTCGTAGAAGGGGCAGTGCCTCCTCTTGGCATGCAAATGGCTGAGGAAATGTGCGGCAAATATCGAGGTATACAAGGCCACAATAACTCCTGCTATTTGGACGCAACATTGTTTGCAATGTTCGCTTGTACACCAGTTTTGGATTCGTTGTTGTTTCAGCCTCGTTCGCAAAATGACATCGAGAGATACGACGAGGTAAAATATTAATTAGTGACATTTTACATTTTATAGTACAGTAGAACTTTGATTATCTGCCAGGGATCAGGAAAGGCAAGTAACAAATATGAGTAACAAACGAACAACAAAAGTCATGTTGTATTTTTTTATTATTTTGAAATATTTTTAAATTAGTCTGTAATTTTTATTGTTTTATTTGTTATTTTGTTTTATTTTGTTCTTCGACGTCTATAATCTAGCTGAATAGTTACCCGTCTACCTATATACTATCTAATTTCTTTTACATAACAATAACTATAAAGTATACGCGTTATTTTGCATGATAGTTGAGGCTTTACTGTAGACATAGTACTAAAATTCAAAATCATCATGTAGCGACGTATTTTTATGATCCATGGTAGAGTTGTAACGAATATTCGTATTCGCGAATGTCTAAAAATTGACATTCGTTACATTACTAAACCATGGTACAGTAGAACGCCGATTATCCGAATTAATTGGGGCCGGGGTCGATTCGGATAATCGAAAATTCGGATAATCGGACATATAGTGTCTTGCCTCTAGCTTTCAACCTTAACAGTTGAAATATATCTGGACTCTAGCGAGTTCCAACTTCGACGTGTGCTGATACCATTGTAGCGTCTACACGGCAATTGTCACTTGCATTTTTGTATTTTTGCGTCCCCACAAAACTTGTTTTTATTGAAAAATGACTTGGTTTTAATTTTTTATATTACGCTTAGGACCGATTCGGATAATTGTCGATTCGGTTAATCGGCGTTCGGATAATCGGCGTTCTACTGTACATTGATAAGTACCGTTTTTAAAAAAAATGTTTTCAACTAGGTTCAGCGCGTTCTACGAGACGAAATAGTGAATCCGCTGCGACGAAATCGATACGTAAGAGCCGATCGCGTTATGAAATTGCGAACTCTTCTCGAGCAACTGAGCAATGTAACAGGGCTTACATCTGAGGAAAAAGATCCTGAAGAATTCCTGAACAGTTTGTTGGCGCATGTATTGCGCGCCGAACCGTTTCTTAAATTGAGCAGTGGCCAGGAAGCGTTCTATCACCAGTTGTTTGTTGAAAAGGATGAAAGATTGCAGCCACCGAGTGTTCAACAGCTGTTCGAGCAGAGCTTTCTTGCTTCCAATATTAAGCTTAAAGAAGTGCCGTCGTGTCTCATCATCCAAATGCCCAGATTTGGCAAGGCTTATAAAATGTATCCCAGAATTATACCGTCTCAATTACTAGACGTCACCGATGTGATAGAGGACTGTAAGCTCACATTAATTATCTATAAATCATGTATTTTCAACCTGTCGGAACTAATCGACTCATATATTTTCAACTTCGTAGTCATACGTTTGACGACGCATAACCTCAAATTAATATAGGTTAAACGTTTTAATAGTATTTTTTATATACAGAGGGCCGGCGCTGGTTTTTGCCGCCACAAAAATTATAGCTTTACGGTTGTGAGAACTATTACAACAAAGACAGAAAACGCATTATTAATTTTACCTTAGAATTATATCTATCAAAAAATAAAATCAAAAACAAAAAAGATATAGACTAATATAGGCAATCGGCCTCCCAAAATCCCTGATAGGAGGAGAAGTACGGACCAATAACTTGAAAATGCGTGGGCAAAATCATTTGCATATAGATTGTGTTGAAAATACATGAGTCCGACTGTACCAATTTAAAACACAAGTCGTTTCCTACTCAACCGATATACATTTTTGAAGTGAAAACTTCTTTAGCGGCGTTGTACACTTTTTTTGTCACGTGTCCTGATCGAAAATGCGTAAGACGGAAACTTTTATTTATACAACGTTAGACATCTAGCATTGAAATATCGTACATAATAAAAATGCAATCTATGATACAAACCATTTTGATCGAAAATTTGTAAGATGTTAATATTCAAGTTTTCACTTCTGCCAGCACTCCCGGAGTGCAACCCGTCTTTTTTTTTTTAATGAAACTTTTTGTCCATCAATGTGTCATCACTATTTTTATTATTATGGTGTATATCATAAAAAGACAATTGCCAACGCTCCTTTATGTATGAATCGGGTTTCATCTCACTGCTTGACAAAACCGAAAGAAAACAACCAAGCACGTTAAAAAATGCGTTCAGAATATCTAATATATAAAATTCTCGTGTCACAGTTTTCGTTGCCATACTCCTCCGAAACGGCTTGACCGATTTTGATGAAATTTTTTGTGCTTATCCGGTATCTATGAGAATCGGCCAGCATCTATTTTTCATCCCCCTAAATGTTAGGGGTAGTCCACCCCTAAATTTTTTTTCTTCCTTCCCCATTCGTTCTTTTGCACCGGGCACGACGGCGCAGCCGGAGTGCTCGACATACACACATATACGTCCATGTATATTTTAAAATAAATAAAATAGATAGATAGATGTTCCAATTAAATTGTTTTATTATTTCACTTTATACGTAGCGAAGCACGTACAGGGCCGCTAGTTTTTTTATAATAGTATAAACAATTACAATTATTTTTTTTGTTGCTAAGGTACTTTCACAAACATTTTGAACTTTGACGCAGTCAGTCAAGTAAATTATTACTGACGATAATAAAATATTTTTATTTCAGCTCCCCGTCAGTGTACAGTATGTGGTCATTTGGCGCAATACGAGTGTGTCGAATGTTTAGGACAGTGTGGCGAGGGCCTCGAAAGTACGGCGTTTTGCGCTAAATGCCGCGATGTTACGCATTTGTCACATGCCAATCGCAGACAACACAGGCCGACAGCTCTCAGAATACCGCACGACTACTCAATTGTAGCAGAGCATTGCCCCGAAGGTCCGCCGCGACTGTTTATGGAGTTGTTTGCAGTCGTTTGCATCGAGACCAGTCACTATGTCAGTTTCGTCAAGTGTGGATCGGGACACGAGGCTCCTTGGTGTTTTTTCGATTCAATGGCCGACAGGAAAGGTATGCAGTTTTTATCTTTGTTCAATGGTGGACTTATCTATTTGTAAGGAGTAGTGATGTGCCGGATCGTTAAAAATGTATATCCGCGGATACGGATCTGAATATGGATATTTGGTTTCAAGATCCGCGGATACGGATACGGATCTTAACTTTCTTAGAGTACGCAACGGTAAATATTGCACATCGACCTTTGGAAAGAGACTACCTGTTATGGGAAAAAGTTATTGACCTCTTTAAGAGTTAACTCTCATAACAGATTGTCTCTTTCCAAAGATCGATGTGCAATATCTCATTATAAAAATAGTTTTTTAGTACCTTTGAGTTATGTACTATTGGTATGGTACTCACTACGATAAATGTTTGCAATATAAAGGTGCCAAATACGATTTTAAAAAATAAAAAATAATCTGAATGGAATTTAACAGTTTTTCATTATAAACTAATCACCTATATAATATATAAAATTTCATCTATGAATTGAAAATTAATAAGGTAAAAGATCCGCCAAAAAATAACGGATACGGATACGGATCTTTCTTCTCCCTCGGATATCCGCGGATACGGATACGGATATCCGGCACATCACTAGTAAGGAGTAGGCCGTTAAATTTCTGCCGATTCTAAAGAAGCAAAATGAAGTCATATAAAATAAGCAATAACATTACCGAAATAATTCAAACACTAAATACATAATACATAATATTTTATTATTGCAACATTCGATATCAGTTTTTGTAATAATAAATTCATAAATATAATTTAACTCAACCAAAGAATGTTTCGTTTTGAGAAAATTTTATGATTGGATATTTTGTTCGTAATTGTTTTTACAAAGATATAATTTTGTATCTTATTTTGCGGTACTATTTCTCAAAACTGCCGCCCCTAAAATCTGCCGCTACTTCGGCCAATTGTAAGTCTGCCACTAGTTGTATTCAATCACCAAACGAGGTTTATTTAAAAACATTACCCTCCTTCTGGGGCAGTCGGGAAAAACAGATTCAATTGGACATTTATTCAGAGGTTTTTGAAGCGAAACTTTTCTGTAGTGAGGATAATTCGATGAAACGAGCAAACAGATTAAGACAAAAAGATGTAGAGCACAATCAAGATCTGACATAATTTATGAACTACACAAGAAAATTAGAAATAAGAAAAACGAACTGCCAGTTATCATTGGTCGCGAGCGTCCTCGAACCGGCGCGTAGTATGAAATGCGGTACTCTGCGCAGAAACAAACGCTGGCGACGTGCGCAGATGGCCCTGAATGGTCTATTCCGCCATATTTTCTCTCAACTTAGAGCATGGATTCGGTTACCTCCTCCTAATCACCTTGAAAATACAGAGCGTATCTGGTTGACTCGGCCATCTATGGCTGGGAAAGCAAAGTAGTCAAGAAGTTTAACATCTACCATATAGTCTTAATTTCATTTAACAGTTGCAAAGAGAGCAGTTTTTATATTAAAGTTTATATTTTCAGGAGAACAGAACGGCTACAACATTCCAGAGATAGTGTCCTGTCCTGGTTTGGCCGGGTGGTTAGGTGAAGACACGTCGTTATCAAGGGCCCAACACTTACCTGAACATGCGCGAAGATTGCTGTGCGATGCATATCTCTGTCTCTATCAAAGTCCAGATGTCATGATGTACCGATAACCTGTATCGGTATCGTTACATTTTGCTATACATTAAAACATCTTCGATGTTTATTGTATTTTTTGTTTTGTATATAATGCAATTGATTTGACATTTTTTTTTACCAATTTACTATTTCACTTTGGGGTAAAGTAACTTACAAACATAACGTATTTAATATTGTTTATTTATACTGTACAACAAAAAAATCTATAAAAAAACTAGGTAGTGAAGTTCTTTATTTTTATTATAGTATTGTGAAAAAAGAAAAGTGACTGCTTATATTGTAACTACAGTCGCCTATTCCAGATGATAGAAAATCACGGCCGGATAGAGTTTCCGAGCACCGTGCAGAAATCCAGTTATTAATGACATATGTTTAAAATGCGTGGTGACTGCTAATTTAGTAAGTCTTTTCGGTATCGACAAGTTGTGGGACAAGTTAAGGGAAGTTAATTCAGAAAGAGTTTTGACTCACGGTTTATGCAGTTCTCATAACAAACAAATGCATAAATACAGGTACTCCTCGACTTACGAGCGCTCCGGACTTACAAACAATCCGCACTTAGGTCAGTGCTAGTCAGACCAATGAAATTCACCCATAACCCTCCCACTTATATAAATTAACTGAATATTTTCTAAAAAATATCCTAGAGTAATGATCAAGGCAAAATAAATGGCCCTTTTCAGGACCAATAAAGTCAACAATGACGCAGTGAAATTTTTCTACATCGGCCCTTTTCAGGGCCAATAAAAATCTATGACGAAACAACAAAAATATTCATATATGTATTACCCATACATCTTAATCTCTATACAGGGTGAGTTTTAAGTTGATGCTTTTTTTTCACAGCGTGTAAAAATCAAATAGACGAGCAAATATTTCAAATAGTTTTTTTATCAAAACTCAAAAACAAGAGAGAAACAGCCTTTCGAAGTTTAAATAAATTTTATTAAAATTTTGAGGTCGGTTCTGGGGTTATATTATGTCACTATGGAAATATGTTATTATTATCAAGTATTCACAGAAATTGTTCACCAAAGTCGATCTTAGAAAGTTGTTGTTCGAACAATTTCTGTGAATACTTGATAATAATAACATATTTTCATAGTGACATAATATAACCCCAGGGCCGACCTCAAAATTAAAGAAAATTTAATAAAATTTATTTAAACTTCGAAAGGCTGTTTCTCTCTTATTTTTGAGTTTTGATAAAAAAACTATTTGAAATATTTGCTCGTCTATTTGATTTTTACACGCTGTAAAAAAAAAGCATCAACTTAAAACTCAGTCTGTATAGTACATACATAGGATCCGACTTACGAACGAGCCCCGGGAACGCAAGGTGTTTGTAAGTCGAGCAGTACCTGTACAATCACGTGTTTAAAACAGTATAGAAATGAAAATATGTTTAAATCCATTGCGCCTGCGCAGATTACAAAACCTTAATAAACTCTACTCCATATTTGAATTTGTTTAAGGTAAACGGTGTAAACCTGGGTGTCCATGGCGCATACTGTGATTGTCAGTTTTGACGCAAAATAAACTTATATATATGTTGCGTCTTAAATGAAATTCACTGTATAATAAATAGAATTAGCTTGAGAGTTGAGACTAGACTTGAATCTTGTTGTCAAAACTCAAAAAGATCGTTTTAGGTACTAGAAAACCTGAAAGTTAGGAATTTTTGTTCCAGATGTATGTGGTCAGCCTGTATTGTTTTCTGCTGATTAACCGGCCAGTAGTCTAATTCTGTAAGGACCAGTTAAGAGAACGTTTACTGTAATATTTATGTATTTTGTTAAAAAAAAAAAAAACACCTATGATTCATTATCACTGTTAAATATTTTATCAAATGGACTCGTCTCAATTTTTTTTAAGGATTGGAACCTGCGTCACAAATAGATAAAGAACAATTTGTTGGGAATTTTTCGGAAGCTTTTTTTTACTAGAAAAAATTCCCAGAAGTATGTATTTTTAAATGTACCTAATTTTGTAATGTAATAATCCCGCTACGGAGTATGTTATCACTCGACAGCTTCAGGTGATTGGCTGTCTAGTTAAATCACACCTACCGGTTCTTTAGACTAAATCATGCAGGTAGTGGTGTACAAAAGTACAGATACATCTCTTTCCATACCTGTTTTTATTTATGCGCGAAAATGACGTGCTGGCTGCGTCCAGCTTTGACGTCATCAATTATGGCGCCTAAACTCAGCCGTTTGAAAAAAAAAATACATTTTTTAAATTCTTGTTTGTAATTGTACACTGTTCGAAATAATCAAATTTTGATTCGCGGGTCGAGTCTATTGTCGACTTGCAAATTTTCTTAAGGTTATACGCTCTCGACCGTATTAGTAAAAACTGCGTCCGTATTTTGTTGTAACAAAAAAATGTTATATGACTTGGTAAATTTATTATTTCTTATGGAAATATTATATCCTGTTGATCATAGCTTTATTTTTTAATATTAGAGAAATAATATTTAAACATTTGACATAATATCATAAAGTTGTGACTTAAGCAGTATATTTAATTAAGTCCAGTGTACACGAATGATTTTATCTTACGTTTTGATTTTAAAAACCTTTGAACCGTTAAACGTATAGTTTTTGAGTTATTGGATACTAAATGCAGTTTTTAATACACGGTAAATGAGATAATATCCAATTTTCAAGTTTTAGTTATTAGCTACGTCAAAAAAATTATTTAATAAAAACAAAATTTATGAAAAACTTTTCGTGTAATCTGGTTTTCATGGTGACATAATTCAAATCTAGAAAATAGAGATTTTGAGAGTTGTTTCGAAAATTTTTAATTAATATTTCTCCAAAACTGCACGTGAAAGTATAGTTTTTTTAATTTTTACGTTATCTAAATGAGTCAAACTTTCGAATAATCAGTTTTTTAAAAATTTGTCTATAGCCAATTTGGTTTAATCTTATTTTTATATACACTTCCGGTCAGTCTTCTCATATATCATTGTGTTAAAAATCGCATTTTTAATAATTAATAACTTGAAAACTAGACGGTCAATGTTTTTTAAAAAATGCAGGTGATTGTATGAAATATCCATAATTAACATATTAAAATTTCAGCGTATTATCTATACATTGCTCTATCGGGCGTATAACCTTAAGCGATAACAAAATATTTAGAAAAACACACAACAGCTGAACTGCAAGGTCATTCAATACACAACTTACGGTGTCAAAATTAAGGTTTTAGAATAAGACGTATTAATTAATAATTAATATATCAATTTTTTTTATATGTGCGACACAAAATTAATTATTTTAATTAATATGCAAAATTTATTATGTTAAGTCTATTAAAAATTACGACACTAAAAATCACAGTGATATTTTACTTTTTTGTTTCTTAAAAAAAAAATTACAAGAAAGGAATTTTGATTTGATATTAACGAATTTTGAAGCGAGGCTGTTATAAACAAAAAAAATTTAAACTGAAATAATGTGCAATTCATTGAATTATGTTGAAAGATGAGGAAATACTATTTTTCTTAAAATATCTAGATTTAAAATCAGATAATAAATAAAAAATATATGTAACAATAAATAATTAATAATGAGATTAATGATGAAGAGTAAATAACAAAAATAAACCAAAAATATTGGAACAGCCCAAGTGGCGATCCTTGTAGCGAGATGCGTGTGTAATATTTTTTTATATATATTGCCGATGATACTGCAAAACCGCTGAATGTCACCCTGCAATTCCACGTAACTGCTTAAATTGCTAACGTTTTTCTACATATTATAATGGTTCGGTACTTGTTCGAACTAACCAATCAGATGAACTTTAGAATTGTACGATACTGTGCATTTAAAATACAAATACTTGTTTTTATTTTCTATTTTAAATGACTCCTTGTTAATATCATTTCGTATTTGTATTTAGATAGCTTTTAAAACCATTTGTTATTTTGAAAATATTAAATACAAATTACATTTATGAGTAAGAGCAAGGTCTGAATTTTAGTTGTTGAAAAGTAACCGATCGTTTTAAACCACTAGAGCTGTAAGGATATTCAAGATATATTTTGTTCTCAAGTGGTATTAAAAAAAATACCTATTTTGCATTTCATAAACATTTTGTATTTGGAATAGGGAGACATTTCAAACTTTACGTCTTCTATGTTATGAGTGAATTGATTATAGACGCTAAACAGCTAACGTCATCAGCTTCTCTTCTATTTCAAATGCATCATGACAACTATTTTGCACATCTTTGAATATACAGTAAAACCTCGTTAACACGAACTCGTAAAAATCAGGCAAAAAGTTCGTGTTATGTGGGAGTTCGTGTAAACCGAGTATGGCATAAAATACAGTCATTTTTTAAGTGTCAAATCATGATTTATTTTAAGAAAACATTGAATAATTATTTATTATAAATTATCTAATAACATTAATTGTTCTTAAATATTATCTGAGTTTGAAAGTTTGTTTTTATTTGTTTACAAAATACATTTCAAAATTGTTTTGACGATAAGTTGGTCGGAGTTTCTGTGCACATTCAAAATTGATTGTTTCGAGCCCATCTGAAAAATTTTGAGGTATGTTTCTATTTATAGGATTTCGAGTGAATTTTTAATCTCTCAGTCCTTTGTCTATTTTTAGAATGTGAGTTAATTACTTTTGTAATCCCTTAAGCGAATCTTTTCTTTTAGTTGTATTGTATATTCATTGACCAAAATGATCAAAATATATGATTTGAGAATTTTTGTAGTTCGTATTATCCGATAATTAACCGTGAAGGGACGAAAAAGTTGTTCGAAGTTCGTATTAACGAGGGTTCGTGTTAACCGAACATAATTACATTAAAGCTTATGTGACCATTGTCGAGAGCAAATTTTTGTTCGCGTTAAACCGAAATTCGTGTTAACCGTGTTCGTGTTAACGAGGGTTTACTGTATTTTGTTTATTTCGTTTCCAACAGGTGGTGTTTCGTTATATTGCAAAGTGACGTTCGACAATTTTTCCGTATCACCGACGCCATATTCAGTTCTAGATTCTTATACTTTGGAAAATGATAATCCAAAATCAATTGTTTACTTGCACCGATCACAAACACATTTAACTCATTTACTATTGGTTATTAAAGCTATTTTGGATATTTAAATTCATATATATCATGAACAGTTTTTCATCTGTTTATTTCAAAGTAGTGCCAGGTAGGACCAAAAGTTATAAATAATTAGAGGTATTTAATATTACAATTATATTGTTTTGATTTACGCGCCGGCCGATGGAATTTTCAGTATTTGATCGACGTGCCTCTACTGCTACCTACGATGGAAGCCATCGTAGCCTATGATACAATCACAATTATAGCGTACTTCAAAGGTTTTTTTTTTTTAACGGTACAAAAATGATATTTTTACTAAAATGACGGAATGTAGTATAAAGGTACAGTCACGTTGAAAGTGGACATATAGTAGAGGTGGATAACTATCAAAAGTCAGTTATTGATAGTTTCAAAACTTTGTTAAAAACGACTTGAAACTCAAAATATTTCAGCAGTGAATATTTACCTACAAAGCAATTTCAATGAGACCGTCTATTGAAAAATTGTTAAAACTCTAAATAACTAATGACACATACACACAATACAATACATAGAACGTATGCTTTTGAAATTTGCCATGTTGGAGTCAACAGTCATTCTGCATGAAGTCTATATCCAGTTACTTTGGTCATTTATTTCTTTTAATTTGCAGCAGATAAATAAATAAATGAGAATTTTTTCAGAAAATATTTAAAATAAAAAATTATCGTTAGCGTTTGAAAGTCGAAAACACGCATCATTTTCGATAGTTGTCCACTTCTAACTTATTATACCTCATTCAAATCAGTTTTGAGTTCAGATGCAATGCAGTAAAAAATAGTTGGCGAGTGTCATATGTATTATAGATGTTCTACAACAAACAATAAGCGTATAAAATAAATAGACGTAGCTGTCGAGCGTCTATAATCTACAATTGTCTGAAAATGATCAATGTATCAAATGGTAATGGTTTTTTCCTGAACGCGCGCCGTGAATAAATTTATAATTTATGTACTATAAATAATATTTTCTTAAATCTATAAAAACTGTCTGAAATTTATAATGTTTAAATAAATTTATTACGAATTGTTAACAGGTTGTATAGATTTGAAGCACACTTTAACTCATTTGTTATATATAAATAAAAAGAAAGAAAAAATATACAAAGTTAAAATGATGTTTTTTTTTTATTATAAACACACTTCAAATGTAGGCATTTGAAGTATATTTTAACACCGAAGCGACATTCGAACGTCTCTATCTCCGAAACTGTATTAGAAACAGACCTCTGGGTACGCTCATGGAATTTAGAATGTCGTTTTCTATAAGTAACCCAAATTTGAAATGTATCTGATGCGTATTTCTGACTTTCCAGAAATGCACGGTTCTATCTTTGAAACGGACGTTACAGCGCAACGGAAGGGCTTGGTGACTTCAGTGTGTCATTATCCATAAGCCTACCGAATTTGAATCGGATCCGAGAGATTGTCATAAATTGTCCAAAAAAAAATCACAAAATGACTGCAAAAAATCTCGTTTTTAGTCGATTTTCTATATTTTCTAAAAACTCGCTTTTTAGGTCCACATGGCTCATACTAACAGGAAATGACACAGAATGAGATTGAACCATGGCAGTTTTCCGGATTACTTAAATAAAATCGGAATAGTAAACGACAATACATGTAGTTGCGATAACAACTCAATTTGTGATTTAAATCATATGTTTTTAGCATGCAAAAAATATGCAGCCGATCAATTTATATCCGATCTCATTAAAACCGACTTGTCGCGTCCCTTAAGTGTTATACATATACTAAGCATAGCCACTTACGAAGTCTATGACATAATTAATGAATTCTGTACCAAACACAGCATTAGGATTTAAAAAAAAGGGGGTATTCATCCTTATGTCTTGTCCCTTAACCATTTCAATCCATCTATGAAAGTCTCTCTCGTGTGTGTCGATCCTGCATTTATGAGACTATTGCTATCCTTGATCCTACTTCTAGTTCCATCAATCCATCCATCATGTTAAATTATACATGTTATTAAATTTTTCAAAGTATTAAGAAATTGGCACATGGGTCAAACCCTGAAGCTGTTGGTGGCGGATGAAAAAAAAATATAAATATAAAACGTGCCAAATGAAAACTTTTTTCGACAAACCATTTATTCTTTGTATCGTACTTAGCCCTTTTTCACGTTTATGTTTTTTGTAGCCAGTGGGATATGATATACAGCTTCATTCGTAATTCCGTTTTAAATTGAATTGGAATTATTTATTATCAAAAACTTTTTCAAAGTAAATTGAATGAATTAGGAAGAATTTATGTAGGGTTACCAGATGGTCTGAATGAAAAAACGGGACATTTTACAGCCCCCCCCCATTGATAATTGAAGAATGAAAAAATATTTTTGAAATTTCTGTGTGTATCAATCCACAATCAATATCTATCGAAATCGTGTAACTTAATATGAGACGAACACGATTTTGAATAATTTGAGGATAGAAATATAGTAAAAAAAGAGACTTAATTATAGTGGTCAGTATGTTTATTTGTTCATAACACATCAATCATGAATTATACATGTGTAAAATATACCTCGAGACACAAATTTCAGTCGGGTCGATTAACAATATTTTTTCCAGTCACTGATTTTTTGCAATAGTTTCGAATATTCAGGCTCGAGTAGATATTTGTAAAACTGTTTACAATTCATGTCATTGAAATTGAAGGTGATCATTATAAGGTCGCGAATCGTTTTGAGACAGGACCCGATAGATTTCGCAGTATGACACAGCAGGGTGTGTCTCAGGTTCGAAATCATAAGTCATAAGGTTTGAAAGGGAAAAAATTTTTTCTATTTCCTGAAGTACAAACCGGGACATTTGCATAGATTTTGAAAAAATTCCGGGACACCGGGACAGGAGGGCGAAAACGGGACATGTCCCGGAAAACCGGGACGTCTGGTAACCCTAATTTATGAAAACAGAAAACATTTTTTGATTAAAAATAATCTACAAAATTCCAAAGGAATATTAAGCACGGTAATTTCGAAATTATTCTCAAAATTTATTTCGAAAAATAAGTAAAAATTTGTTTGTAAATCTTACAAAACTAGTAAAAAATAATAATAAATATGTACATATACAAAATAAACTCACGAAAAGTCAACCAATTTATCAACTATGAGATGATAGCAAAATAAATAATTGTCTAACACTATATTATTAACAATACTATATACATAATTATAAACTGAGTATCCACTGCACTATATCACTAAATGGATTGTCCATTTCCTTAATAGTAGTTTCATTAAGATTTCTAGTCACTCTCGAATGTCTGCTAAGCAAATGTATTGCATAATACTGCTTCCACTCCAACCATCTGGAATTGGTGTAAAGTTCATTGATTAAATAATGCACACCAAACAATATAGGAACATGATGAACCAAACCCGGGAACGGTGACAAAATTTTCTCTGTGGGCAGCTGTCCGGCATTATAGTACCAGTTGCCTGGTTTGTAAAATCGGTAACTTTGTAGCCAAAGAGCTAAAAACCGCGCATTTCGATGAGCCAAAAGAATCTGAAAAAATAGAACAAAAAAAGAATTACAAATCGAATAACGACCTTTAGAGTGAAACAGAAAATTCAGTGGTATCATGGATCACTGATATTGGATCGATATTGATCCTTGAAGCATGGACATAATTTTTTCTAAGATAATAAAACAGGCCTTATTAATTAATTAATTTTAAAATTTTTAAATCTACAGATTTTTGACCCTGCCAAAAGCAGACACTAGTCCAAACTAAATATTTTCACTAAAAAATATCAAATGAAAAAAATCTACAGTGAAATTTATAAATAACAAATAATTTAGTAGCAACCATTTTGCTACCATGTTACATCGTCTGACTCAAGTTCAATAGTTAAACAGTAAAAACGATTTCAAAAGTATGTGTTTATATGTACAATGTACATAGGTACTATATTGTATAGTTTCTTAGAGTTCAGATGTTGAACGTCTATAATCTACAATCTTTCTCTCCTTAGGGTCCTGTACCTCAAAACAAAACAAAAAAAAACGATACAAAGCAAAACAGTTGTGTGGTTTTAAGAAACCACGACGCAAGTGAAACTTTTATTGGATTGTAGGCGTTGGATTGAAGACACTTATCCATCACGATATTCACATGAATACACGAATAAAAACATGTAAACACTGTACAGCACTTGCCCGCATGACAGACTGACTATGTGTTATACATACTACACGGTCAGCTGATGCTAACCATGGGCGCCGCCATATTGGCCTTGGCTGCTCTACCGAGCGCCTACTCCGAACGCCTTTCACTTTACCCCTACTCCGCGGCCGCCTGTAATGCGACATGCAACAGACGGCCAGAAAAATTCGGGGCGATAGAATAAAAGTTTCACTTTAAAAAATAAAACAATCTACGAGTTCACTTTGTTGTCCGTCCTATCTGCCTGTCCGTCCGCCCGTCTAGACCCGTTTTCTCAGGAACGGCCAGTTTATTTTTAATGGCCTTGTAAAGCACTGATCGATCATACATTTGCCTAATCACTCATTAATCTTATTCAGGTCGGATTAAATTATTTTTGGAATAAATGATTTACATGTACCTGTGTGCCGATATTCTGATCTTTTGGCCACCCCAATACCATTTCGAAGCATTGAAAGTGGTCGAGTGACTTCAATATAATTGTGTCGGTGTCCAAATAAATACCGCCCCATTGTCTTAAAACCTGTATGCGAGCTACGTCAGAAGCATGGTAAACAGAACTAAGTTTCCTACCATAAACATGCGTCGGCAATGGTAAGTAACGGATTTGAACCAATTTGTTGCTACTACTGTTCTGTATTTTGTCCCAATAATAACCTCCAAAATTATATTTATTAGAATGCACAAACACTTTGATAGGTTTTTGTATTTTTATTGCTGATAAAATGCTGACGTACGTAATAAAATCTATAGTATCACGATTAAATATCACATAATGAATTAAATTAGGAATTATCTTTTTTGAAGAGCCTTTAGTGTTGTCAAAATTGTCAAATGGATGATTAATTATTTGTCTGCTTCCTGTCAACGCTTCCCAGTATTTTATAAATAAAATGAATATCGTGAATACACATAACGCGTAAAATATTTGCATAAAAGAAATTCTTTTCATTTTAATTTATATGTAAAACTACATTGATTTAATTTTGTTGATACAAATGTCAAACACATGGCCTTGGGCACGTGATGCAAACAAACAGTAATACCATGGATGTAAACAAAAACTTAAGTCAATAGATGTAAGCTTTTGTGATAAATAGCATTGAGCTGTAGGTATGGACTGCTAAGGTAATAGTGAGTTCGACGTTTAGAAATCAACTAGTTGAACCTCCATTTTATCGTAGCAATGTAAAACAATCGTTGGCAAAATCGTTCAACTTTTTTAATACGTCAGGTGTAGCCCAGTTTAAAAAAAGCGAGAAATTCTGATAGCTTATACTGTTTAAAATGTATAGTCTGTATTTTTTAGAGTGAGGTACCAGATCTGGTTATTTTGGTTACTGTTTTGTTGTAATTACGTATTTTTTTGAAAATAAGATTTACTTTGAAATTTATGTGGGTTGTAAATAAAAATTCAGTGATTTTAAAAATTGCATCTTCTTATATTTAAACAATTTTTGTTCTTGGTCGTTACTACAACATCGTGTCGCTAGAGATCAAAGAATAGTGCGCATACAAGCGGACCATATACTTTTATTCTATACTGAGCATAGAAATAAAATCGCAATCGAACCATTAGGGTGCAAACATATAATAGCAAAACCAGCGCGGGGGACCCGGCTTAAGAAATTTCTAATTTGCCCCCTCCTGGGTCAAAATCTGGGTACGCCCATGTTAACGCCATAGAAAAAGACAAAGTTTTTGAAACAGAGTTACTTTATTCAGATTGAATGCAAGTACAGCAACCAATCCTATCATCGGAGAAATCAGGGAATTACATCGAAGAAAGAAACGCAGATATATTTTTGATACGCTTTGTTGCTTTCACTCACCGCACATTGAGTAGATAGACAATGATTCATATGGTAAATTATTAAATATATTAAGCGGACAAACGACAAAAAAAGTAGGCGATAAACGCGATCCATCCTGTTGTGTGTTGTTCAGCAATGACGGAATAGCTTCCGCAATTGTTGCTGTCTTTCAACTCGAACAGCCCAGACTAGCACTCCATATGTACAGCTCGTTGATACGAACATGGAAAAAATTAAAAATATTAATATAAATCAATGGTACAAAAAGAAGGGGGGGATAAAAGATTTTTTTGACAGTTTATGTGTCAAGCGGTTCTCTGGTCAAGTGTCAGTAACAAAATAATATCATTTATGGTTGATATTATTGCTGAGTTTAAAAAAAGAAACTGAACTAATAAATACCTGTTATATCTGTAGTTTTTATTTTGTTCTTATTAGCATTTCTTCGCAAATACATTATCTCTGGCAAATACTCTGTAAACCTGTTACCCTAAACTGGTTGTGCAAACGTCTAACCTCAAAGTATATAAAGTAAATTATTTGTAACTTCGTTAGAAAAGACATCCAAATTAATTTCCAGTTTTTGACGGGCAATGAAACTGTGAACGGAAATTGCTAAATCTTTATTTTGCTACAACAATTAGTACCTACTTCGTAAAAAGACATCATACACATATTAACCATGCGGTAGAGTTTTTGGTTAGGCAAAGAAGGCTGAAATAAATTTTTATTGTAAATACTAAACATTTCGACTCAATAAAACCCAGTTTTAACAATGTCTAACAAAAAACTGGATTATTGTAATAAAAATATACTAGCTCCTATGGTTCGTGTTGGTACTTTACCAATGAGATTATTAGCCCTTGATTATGGAGCCGATATTGTTTATTCTGAAGAATTGATTGATTGGAAATTTCTAAGATCATTCAGAAGAGTCAATGGTGTGTATATTTACTTTTAATAATCGTTCATCAATTTATACATATAATACTCCCCGCCCCCTAATAAAAAAATAATAGACGTTTTAGGAACAGTTGATTTCATTGATCAATCTGATGGGACGGTTGTCTTTAGAACATGTGAAAAAGAAAAGGGAAAGGTTGTTATCCAATTAGGAACTTGTGATGCAGAACGTGCATTAAAAGTTGCAAAAATGGTGTACGTATTTATATATTAATTTTTTATTTCCTGTATTATATTCGTTATCAGAGTCACGACTATTTTGTTTTTGTTTTTTTTTTTAGAGAAAATGATGTCGCTGCTATAGATATTAACATGGGTTGCCCAAAAGAGTTTTCTTTGAAAGGAGGAATGGGTGCTGCTCTATTAAAAAATTCTGAAAAAGCTTGTAAAATATTAAAAACTTTAGTAGACGGTGTAAAAGTGCCAATTTCATGCAAAATACGAATTTTACCAACTGCAGATGAAACAGTTGAATTAGTTAAAATGTTTGCAAATACCGGAATATCAGCTATAGCAATACACGGTAGAACTGTTAATGAAAGACCACAACACCAAAACCATACAGATGTTATTAAAAAAGTAGCAGAGAGCGTAAACATACCTGTTATAGCAAAGTAAGAACTTTAATTAATGTTTTTTATGTATTTTTTTTATCGTAGTGACCAGAGTATGTATGAAACTCATATGAGAAGTACTGAATTTCAGTCCCACTTGAGGCAGATATAATGTGGAACTTTTTTTTAAGTACTTATATATCATGTCGCAAAACAATTACAATTACAATCTACGCGCGAGGCTTGCGGACATATTGTGTCAAACACGCAACGAACACAGGGTTAGGTTAAATTTCCTTTGTTGTTTCTACCAAAGAGATAAGAGAGGAGAATGAACTACGATAGTCGTCTGACACAAATTACGGTGATATGCCAGGCGGCGCTGCGAGCGTCTTCGAACCTGCGCACAGTATGAAATACAATACTCTGGGCAGAAACACACGCTTGCAACATGAGTGCTTTATTAAAATTGTCCCGAATTGGGCTTTTGAATGAAATTTTTTTTGTCATAAATGGAAAGATCGTATATAAGTTTTATAATAAAACTATTTTTCTTTTTTTTATTTTCGTTATAATTCAAAAGTTATATCAAATTAAAAATAAATTTTTGTTGACGTCATAATGTTTAGTCAATACACAATATGTAGAAGCCATTGATAGTATACTGCGTATATACATTTTACCATTATGACGTCACAACTGTCAAAAACAATTTTAGTGCGTTTGCAGTCACGTGATTTTTTTAAATATTTTATCAATTTTAAATTGCTTATAATTAATTTAAAAAAAGTTTTTTGAAAGTGTTTCGCATCGATTATCAATATTATTTATAATAAAGTTTTAAAATACAATAAAAAAATCGATAATTATTTTTTTTTCAAAAGCCTAATTGTCTTTTGCGCACGTTCGAGTACGCCTGCAGCACCGCCTGATATATTATCGTATTTTCTCTCAACATAGAGCTATAGAGCTCCTCTCTAATCCACTTAGTTTCTAAAAAAATTGACTTCACATTACAGAAACAACAAACTGTCATTTATAGCTGGCGATGACAAACGTAATATTTACACCACAACAGCGCGCAGGTCTGAGCCTTGGATCATGTGAATATTGACCGTATTGAATTGTTCAAATGCATTTAAATTTTTTCGCGTATGTTTTCTTGTCTGGTTTTCCAATTATAGGTGTACAGTGGGGGTTATATCTTGTCAATCATTTTTAAAAAGTTTGTTTATAATTTCTCGCAATAGTTCTTCATGAGTGTCAAGATGGCTCATTTTACAAGCTTATGGTCTATACTCTCTGATTCTATTTCCTCTCACTACTTCGCTCGCATCGCACATTATCAGTAGTAATATTTAATTACAAAATGTAGAAATACGAGAAAAATATTAATAATATTGTAACTCATTATGACTGTTCATAACGGGGTTAAACACATTTTGTAATGTTTTTTTTTTACCAAAATTCAAATCCAGTACCTCTGATAGGATATATGCATATGCACCAAACACAACGGAAGTAGGATATTTGCGTTACACGGAGAAAAAAATTGACCACAGTAATTTTAATTTCAGTGGTGGCTCAAGAGAAATTGAAAAATATTCAGATATCATTAAATTTAAAGCTGAAACTGGTTGTAACAGTGTAATGTTAGCTAGAGTGGCAGAATGGAATTGTTCAATATTTCGTAAAGAGGGTTTGTTACCGCTAGATGATGTTATCACAGCTTATTTATATTATTCTGTTGATTATGACAACGCACCAAGTAACAGCAAATATTGTGTTCAAAACATGTTAAGAGAATTGCAAGAAACACCAAGAGGAAAGAAGTTTTTGGAGTGTCAAACATTAGAAAATATATGGTATCGTAAAATATGTATTTATAGTCAGGGACGGAACTGTAGGATGGGTGGCAAACAGCAAAAGGTGCAAGTAGATCTGAACAGATAAAATGAAAAAAATGTTTTTTCTGTAGATTATTGTAGAAATTTATTGACAAGCCAATGAAGTTGCACAGTAGCAAAACGAGTTCCAGTTTGGGCTTGAATCCAGGCCTAGCACGCATCCTAGAGGTTTGTGCAGGTCAGAACAATGAGGCAATGCACAATGAGCGACAAACATTTTCGCCTCGAGCTTATACTGTCCATACTCAAGTGATGCCAGTTTAGTGTAGCGACAAATATAATCTAATTTTAAGATTGAAGCACCACTATTTTTTTTCTGTCTAATAAAAAAAATATATAATTTAGAAACACAACACTTGTATATTTAACATATTGTAAGAAATTTGAAAAAGAAAATTCATCTTCCATATATTTAATGCCTATATTCCACGGCATCATCCACGTAAGACATGATATTCATATTTTAGTTGAAGTATTCATTTAAATAATCAATCGCGCAATAAAATCTTCAAACTTGGCCAACTTTTCTGCAATGTCCCCTCAAGTTATGCGAGAGATATTTGAAAAAACAGCACGATGATTTGGATCGACTCATTCCTCTAATCTGCACAAACCTTTAAAGTTTAGGGAAACTTGCACTGTATTGAATTTTTCGTCATGACCCATTTACCAGTGTTCGCTTCTGTTGATATTTGGCTGTAATATTTAATATTAGAGTATTTTACATTTTTTTTTACAGTGAAATTTGGGGTTTGGATAAATATTGTCGAAAAAAGGAATTAGAATATCAAGAAAAAGGAATACATGGAAGAAGAGAAGTTACTCCGGCATTACTCGGTCCCAGAGCTAAACGTTTAAAAACAGATGGAATGTCAGATAAAAACATTACCGAGTTGAAATGTGCGTTCATAAGGCGAAATTTTACTGATGATACAGAGCTTCCAAAAACCAAATTGATTGTGTGGGCGAAAAAAAATAAAACTGATGTACCGAAATATCAAACTGAACAAGAAGACAAATTATTTAGATCAATTGTGACATTTGACGGAAGACAATATACATCCACATTTTGGTATTTATTTTGCTTAATTATTTAATAATAATTAGTCAATTACTGTTTGCCTGGATCGGGTTGCCAATGGAAAAGAATATTTTTTATTATGCGTTTTATGAAATAAATTAATTCTTAAAACTACCTTTATTTATTATTAAACAAAAAGTTAATGCGGATCATCTCTCCCATGATCGTGAAGCATTAAAGGAACGAATCCAAGCAGCGAAATGATAGTTCCAAAAAGTTTTTTTAATGTCTATGGAGTTATTATCTTTATATATATAAAATTCTCGTGTCACAGTTTTCGTTGCCATCCTCCTCCGAAACGGCTTGACCGATTTTGATGAAATTTTTTGTGCTTATCCGGTATCTATGAGAATCGGCCAACATCTATTTTTCCTCCCCCTAAATGTTAGGGGTAGTCCACCCCTAAATTTTTTTTCTTCCTTCCCCATTCGTTCTTTTGCACCCGGGTGAAACCGGGCGGGACCGCTAGTTATTAATAAAAAAGTTTTCCCTGGTGGCAACTTGATCTGGAGGCACTGTATATTAAATATATTAAAATACTAAATACTTTTTTAGGGAGAAAAATAAACGTTTTGCTGAACAGGGAGCTGCTTTAGTTTGTTTATGTTCGTTGGGAGTTGTGGATATAAGTACACTTATAAAAAATGGAAGTATTTTAAGATAATATGAAATAGCATGTATCACTGAGTTAGAAAATAAAATACAATATTTATTTTATAAATACAAATAATTCATTTAATAGCTGAGCTTTTGTCCAGAGAATCGCTTCTGTTGAAAATTTCGAGTGAATAAGTCAACTTGTGGTACTCTGTACCAGACTGCACAAATCACCTATTGTAGTATTTTGGCAACAAATCGGCACAGGAGCGGGTAGTTTCAGTTTTATACACAATTAATATTTTTTTGAAAGAATAGTATAATCATTTAAATACATACTAATAAATCTGTATTCTAAAGAAATAAAACTATAATTAAATAAATAGTAGATTGTGTATCTAGTGTTGTAATGAATTTTATTCCAATGAGCAGTGGAATTATGTTTAAAACGAGTTGTAATACTACATAGGAGATATATATGGTATTTTTTGCAGGTATTTCCTATAAAATAGCTGCTTTTCAGTTCCTTTTCAAAGTTTTTAATAGTTCAGTCTTAGCAAACGTCACTTCTAATACATAATACAGATGCTACATAATAATAAAAACAACCGACCAATAAACAGTGATTTACAATGGAATAAATAAAAATAAAAGAATGACAAAAAAGATGCGAAAAAGATAACGGGGTATGCGAATTGTTTCGCAGTAAAACGAAAGGGGAAAAGGGGAGTTTTAAAAAAACAATTCCGGGGTGAACGAGAAAGGGGTATGCGAATTGTTTCGCAGTGAAACGGGAAGGGGGAGTTTATAAAAAACAATTCCGGGGTGAACGATAAAGGGGTAAGTATGCGAATTGTTTCACAGTGAAACGCGAAGGGGGAAAGGGGAGTTTAAAAAAAAACAATTCCGGGGTGAACGATAAAGGGGTATGCGAATTGTTTCGCAGTGAAACGGCCAACGGGAAAGAGGAAAAAAACATGCGGCCCCTATCCCTGCAAACCCTTGCCCCTGATCAGAGAACCCATGCTGCTCATTCCATCTCAGAGACAATACATAATAATATGTTCCTTGTACTGTCTCTGGTTCCATCTGTTCTTTGCTTCTGTAACTGTATTTTCTCTGCATGCAACCGACTGAGAAATTAGAAATGTTTTGTCAGCTGTCAAAAAGAGGTGGAACGTGGAAGTGTGATAGTGTAACGAATGTCAAATTCAGGATTATATTGCACCACATTTATTAAGAACATGAGCCTATTAATTAATTTTGTTTATTTTTCTTTATCAGTGTTTACAATAGTAGTAATCGGAAGTTCATTTTTAATATGATAGTAAATTCTAGTAAGATTTAGGTTAGGTCAAGATAGTTCATTTTTTTGTAAAACGCAAAATATGTGCGACGCATCGCAATTAGAAATGGACTATCAAGAATTGTTAAAAATTTTGAAAAATACAGTTGAAGGCTTACTAATAAGTCAAGTTGCAAATGTTTGGAATGTGTATGGTGGGCTGAATAGGCTTCATAATGCTATGGATAGGATATTTAAACATCGGTGTAAACTTCAGTCTAATGTGAGCATTTTTATTGTTTAATTTTAGTTTTATATTTTTGTTCCTGATATTAATTTAAATGAGAAATATTTGTATTCTTTTCATTTGCATTAGATGAAATATTCAATTTCCTTACTCTGAAAAATGGAAATTAGATATAGTACTAAAACATGCCCTAAATATAGGTATGCCGTTTTCGGTATCCAGAACTAACCCGGGGTAGGTCAGCCCGAATGGGTTAAAGAAATTTGTTTATTTAACCAATAAGTAATCCATTCGTCCTGACCTGCCCCAGGGCAGTTTTCGATGCCGAAAACGCCATATGTTTTCAGTCGAAAAAATACTAAAAGGCGACGATTGCAGCCTAGTCGCTGCGTACATTATTAAATAAACAAATATACCTATATGTATACATAATATATAATATATTAGCTGGCTATTCGCATAAAGGTTGATCCGACAATTTTAACCGCCACAGATAAATAAGCAAGTTTCGTCCGTCTTGGATTAAACCGTTTTGACAAAAATTCCGCATAATGTACAGTAATAAAAAATTTGTGGTTTTAAAAAACTAAAAAAAAAACACTCTTATAGCAATGTGAAGTAAAGTGGAAAAAAATATTTTTAAATACCTAACTTACTTACTTAAATACCTACCGATATGATTTTGTTCAACAGCGATAGGAACAATTTGGGGGACTTCCTATCGCTGTTGAACAAAATCTTTATATTATGTAGGTATTTAAAAGTTATTTTTTTACTTTTTAGTCCACATTGCTATAAAAGAGTGTCTTTTTAGTTTCTTATTCATCTCGGTAAACTAAGATGAAAGTGCAAACTTATGTCCCCCCCCTCCATTCGTTTTTTGCACCCGGGTGAAACCTGGACAGACCGCTACAAATTATTCAGACATTTGGAAGTGGATGAAATTTAAATCGAAAGATTCCATTAGATAGATACATTCATACATAGATGCATACATACATACAGGTCAAATTGATAAAAGAGTGTTAAAAAACTGGCTCTCTGCTGCATAGTAATTAATATAATATGGAAATAATGGAAATTACTGGTGTAATAAAGCAAAGTTCTGAGTGGATTAAAAGTTATTTATTGAAGAAAAAACATCTCAGCCATATTTTTCTATTAAATGATCTGAACAGATTTAAAAATTACTCGAGAATGAATATAATTACATATAATATTATGGCGTTTTATTTTTCTTTCCTTTGTTTTCATTCTTCCACAAATAAATTTGTGAGAGTTTTTTTTGAAAAACAACACCTTTAAAACACAATGTTGTTCACACTGTCGTGGTTAAAACTTCTAATAAGTATACACGAAAACCTCATATACACCTAATATCTTGGACGAAAACTGCCTTAAGGCCGCTGCACACGAGGCTAGAAACACTGCTTAGAGTTGTGCTGGCCGGTACGAAGCTGGAAATGACGTCACTGCGGGCTCGCCTGCTAGCTCACAAATTTTAAAATTAGAACGGGCTATTTTCCCTGCTAGATCCGCTGCTAGGTATGAGCAAGAACCAATCAGGAAGCAGTATCTTGTCACGTGCGCCCACAAATCAACATGGCGTCATTCTAGTCAGAGTCAGGCAATAGAAACGTTTTGCTCTGTGTTTATATTAGAATTGTCACTGCGCGCGCACCAGATTTATTCACAAAACTAGCTTCAAAAGACGTCTCGTGTGAAGCGAGCACGTAACAGCAATCAAGAAAACCAGCGCTAAAAAACTAGTAGGCAAATCTAGCAAGGAATCTAGCAACGTTTCTAGCCTCGAGTGCAGCGGCCTTTAGTTAATGGCGGTGATTTCCACTCACAGTGCAAACTGATAAATACGCGCTTTAACTGTACATTTCCAAACTGACGATTCAACATCTGTGTGTATGGCCAGCTATTGCAAAAAAAAAACTCAAATAACGTATCAACAAAGTTGTGCTTTTTTAATAACATAAAATTTGTTAGGGCGCACCCGACTACATGACATTCATCCAAGGATTGAATTGGCTGTTACCAAATCCAGAAATGTCATCGGTCACGACTGACTCTGAATACCAGCCACAAGTACCCGTCCATTTAAAATCAGACAAAGCATCAATCTGGTTATATCGCAGTCTTGAAAATCACACGCTTTCGCAAAAATTGTCGTGGCTATTGTCAGACAAAAAACATGTTTTATCATGCTATGCGGCAGATGCTTTTCTTTGTCAAGAAAAATACTCTGAAGCAGCTTTAATTTGTTTAAGAGCTGTTGAACAGTATCGGCCGTCTTTGTTATCAGAAATAAACCCACATTTATTTTTGTGTAAATTTGGCACAAAAGAATTTATTAAAACACATCGCAGATCTATTTCTTTTCCTGAATCAACCAGACATGATTGGAACGTAAAGCACTCAAAATCTACAGGCGTTATAAATGAAAACATAGACAATGATTCAGATAACAAACTAAATATTGACACAGAACATAATCAATCTAAAAACAATAAAGTTTATAAAACTGAACAACTATCGATTGGGAATCAAGAGTTTTGCAATGAAGTCGCAAAGAATAAGAAAATCAGACATCTTGGCAAACTGAAACCATGGAATAGTTTGACAGATTTAAAAATCGAATCTTCTTCAACTATATTGCATAATCCACGAGTTATCCGCTGTGCTACAATGCCAAATACACCATCTCATTATAATAATTCACAAAGAAAACTGTCACCTAGTGTTCTAAAAATTGATTATTCTAAATTAAAATTTGAACGAGAATCACGACGTTCAAATACAGCATTTAAAGAAAAAGGATGTGCTTTCGTGAAAAGTGAAAAGGCTACTAAACCAGTAACAAAGGCTAGTTCATTACTTGTGAAATTAAAATCTGACAACAGTGTCTGTGTTGACGATAGAACTTCAATATTATCAATGCCGATTAAAAAAACAACAAAGTCTAGCTTTTGGTCAAGTTCAGTTCCTGATTATAGTTTTCTACCACTTTCTGGTGAGCGAGATGTTATAAGATCTCCTAAAAAAAGTTTTATAGAAGACGGGGGAAATAGTATCTTACCTATGGCCACTGGCTATTTCCCTCGCCCATTGGAAGGCCAGAGTCTAACAAGCTTCTTGACGTCTGGCCAATTTTCTAGAGCAAACGGCGAATTAGATCGAGAAAATGCACATTTCAGTATTTGCGATGTTATGATTAGTGTAATTGAACAAGTGAAATTTAATCGGAAATTGAGACTAGAAGAGGAACAAGTGGATGATAGCGATGAAGAAATTAGTCACTTACAGCAAAGAATTCGAATGAGGCGTAAACAAAAACGGGAAGAAAAACAGCGTAAAATATGGGAAAAAATCAACGATCCCATAAAAACTGATGGTAATCTTGCAAATAAAAAAATCGATTCACTTATAATTTACAAAACTAATGCATTGACATGTTTTAGTATCTGATCACTCATCTGAAGCAACTGTAACGCCACGTTCACAATCTCCAGTTCAAACAACTGAGAGTCGGAGCACAGACGAAATTGATGATATAGATGTAGATTCGGCGTCGAATATTGCCGATTCACGAAGTTTATCATTGGCGTCATTATATTCCGAGGCAGATGTTTTGAGACGTCCTAGAGGTGCCCCAGATGGGCAATCTGATATTTGTTTGTCAGCAGAAGGAGTGGCTCTCTCATTAATAGCTAAATTCAATGATCGTCAGCTACCTAAGTAGGAATTCATTGTTTTTAAAATACACCTTTCCTAATATAGTTTTCATGTGTATGAAATTGCGATTTTTTCAGGGCATCTGAATTGGAATGGTTAGTTTCCGAAAATGATGACGTGCCACAAGACCTCTTGCCATTACCAAATAGTTGGCCTGTTAACCCTGATATGGACGAGTCTTTTTCATCTTCGCCGAGTTTTTGTTCAACTGGTAATACCCCTTTACGTGGCACAGCGGATTGGGCACCTCCAAGGGCGCAAATAATATTTACAATTCATCCACCTCCTGTGTTAGTATCTTATATTCTTTTGTTTGGTATTTTATTTGAATTATTCGTATAATTATACATCTCTTTTTGCAGAAGACGTACTTTAATGGCAAAACAAAATTATCGATGCGCTGGATGTGGTATGCGTGTTGCACCAGAATATGCATCTAAATTTAGATACTGTGATTATTTGGGTCGTTATTTTTGCACGGGATGCCATGCCAATCAATTAGCTTTAATACCTGGACGAATGCTATTCAAATGGGATTTCAATAGGTAAACGTTATAAAATTTACTAACTATTAACTAGGGAGTACTGTCAATGACAAAACTACCACTATTATATTTTTTTAGATACTCCGTATCGAATTTTTCGTACAAGCTTTTGGATCGTATGAGTGCAGATCCACTTTTTAATGTACAAGGAATAAATCATAACTTATATCGTAAATCAAAACAACTTGAAAAATGTTATCAAACTCGTCTTCAACTATTTTATATAAAAGATTTTATTAAGGCATGTCGGTTTGCTGCAAAGTAAGTTTACTTTTTTTTATAATTTCCAATGTGAAAACATTGAAATTTTTATAATTTTTTAAACTGTTTCAGCGCACAAGAACTTTTGCAACAAGAGCAAGCACATTTAATCAGTGAGCCAGATGTTTATTCTATGAATGATTTGTTGTCTGTTAAGAGAGGAGATTTGATCCTCAGATTAAAAAATTTACTTGATTTATGTGTACTACATATTTCAAAATGTCAGGTACAGTTAATTATTTAATTTTAGAATTATAAATACCTAAGTATCAATTGATCCAAACAACTTTTAAATTGAACATTATGATTCCTAATATTTCATAAACGCTACTAATTGTTGTAGAACAATTTTATTCACTAACTTTTTCTATAAAATTACGCCTAAATCTAAAGTACAGTAACACTGTTCAGTTGTTTGCCACTTGGCGATATTTTTCTTCCCCTCCAGCTATGCTAATATACTTGTGGCCCAAAACACAATTTTTTCTTCCAATGTGGCCCAGGGAAACAAAAAGGTTGGACACCCTTGAATTCTAGAATGTTCTTGTGACCATTATTTGGATATTGATATTACTCTGTGCGTTCATTTTTTATTTATATTATATCAAATGATAGAAAAATTCTTCTTTAGCTTTGCCAGGCAAGAGGATTTTTGTGCGAAAAATGCCAAAGTAAAGATATAATATATCCGTGGCAGCTTAATAAGGTGTCAAGATGTTCAAAATGCGGTGCTTGTTATCATTTTATGTGTTGGAAACCAAACAGTCCGGTTCCATGCGCTCGCTGTAATCGTTTGAAATTACGAAGAGAAAGTCGAGATACATAGTTTTAGTTTATAATTTTAATTCATTGATAACACCACGGAGGCTAGAGAGAAAAGAGACTAATTTCCATGCATTCGCAGTTGTCTAAAAAGTGAGGTAAAGGCGCTGAAACTATGAAGACACTAGTCTCTGGATTTAACAAAGTACCACGATCGTTCACCATTTGAAGGCTTATTCAATCAAAATATATAAAACTTTTTTTCGCTAATTTACCTTTTGTACTGATGTGAAATTAATTTGTAAGTAATTTCCAGTCGTTATTTTAATTTTGCTATGGACATTTTCATTATTTTTTGATTACTTAGACTAAAGCAGGCTAAATAATTTATCGTTTCATTACATACAGATCCTTTATTTAAGGAAACTATTTGTTACATAGAGTTCGTACTCCTTGTCTAGTCTCCATGGTCTATTCGTTCATAGGAAACAGGACCTTGTAGCTTTTAAGAATTCTTACCGTCGCCAATTTTCGTGACACGCTAAACATTATCGATCAGTCTCCTTTCTCTCTATTCTTCATGGGTAACACGATGTGTACCTAGAAGTAATAAATACATTTGAAAGATAGGTAAATTTTTTAATAATTTTTAATGCACAATTTTGTTTTTGTATCAAATGTGTACTTTATTTTATAGTATTACTGTATTACCTATATCTGTGAGAAATTTAAGCTTTAAATTTATTTGCAATATGCATCTATCTGATTTATTAAAAGAAATATATTTTATTTACTTAATTTATTTAAGAAATCTGTATAGTACAGAAATATATATTTCAGATATAGTAATTTATTTTCGTTTCTTTTCAAATTTCAACTCTACCTACCATTACCAGTTGCCATTTACATATAATTTGAAAACCGAACAATTAATATTCTAGGGTGGGCCCACAGCAGAATATTAAAGTATATACTTACAGGAGATGAGTCAGACTACCCGTACCGGTCGTTTTTATCGAAAATGGTTAGCCAAAAATCTGTATTATAAAAGCCCTAATGAAGAATCGAATGGTGATATCATTTCCCCGGGAAGGTCGGCTTCCTTATTAGTTTGCTCCAGAATGTTCAAAATTCCGGAATTTTAAGTGGCACGATAGGTCGAAAGTGGTATCTTTAAAATGATCAGCAGGGAATGGCAGCCCCAGACGGATTTTCTTTGGTTACTTACCTGCTTTAAGTCAGGGGATTTTAGAATTTTATTTAATTCTTTTTCTATTATAACATTTACATTCGTCGTTTTGTTTTAAACTTTTTAGAGATTTTGTATAAGTGAGTTCAAAATGATCTGAACTAGCGTACTACGGTATAGCTTCTATGCGGTATAGTATGTATTATGTACAGAAATTGAAACTGTTATAGAGAAAGCCGATTAAATGCCCGTTGTGTAGGCAACCCAGCATACGTTGCTGTAAAATTCATTTTAGCGATTAAATTTTTGTGCAGTGCAGCGTCCCCAGGGGCGTACTATGTAATCTATGGGCGTACCCATCGTAATATCTATCTAAGAATCATCTCAGATGAATTGCAAACCCTTTACAGAAAACCGCATCTGAATTGATCAAACCGTTTTTCAAATAAATGGCGACATTCAAGTTCACAAACAAACAGACAAACAAAATCTGTCACCCATACCTGCTCCGTTCCGTCATGGGTAAAAATATGTAGAAAGATCCACGTTTAAAAATTAGGCCGGAATTTGCTATGAATTTAAAAACTAGAATGTTTATTTTATAGATTACGTTTTTATAATGATACAACCCTATTCTGTGTAAAGTGACGGCCATCAATGTCATGTTTGTTTTAAAAAAAGTTATTTTCCGTTTATTATTTTATAAGATAAAAGCTTTTATTTCACATTTTTTTTTATTCAGATATTCATTGTTTATGCAAATATTTGTTTTATTTACGATAATAAAATAATAAATTAATCGGTCAAAAATCAAGTCTGCTTAATCACTATCATCATCTTGAGTTTTCTTTATAACGCTACCGAATACTTGTGCTGGCACTTCTTTTTCTTCAATTGCTGTATCTTCATCTTCTTCTTCTTGGTCATTTTCATCTTCTTCATCATCGATATCAATTTCATCAGGATTGGTAACCTTGTCTTTATCTCCCTGTCCTTGCGTCTCACCTCTGACAAACATAATACCTGGTTTTGAACTCGCTGCTGCTGCAGCCGCCGCAGGCTTTGCCATTTCGACAGCTTTGGCTTCAAGCAACCTCATACCGTCTTTATAACCAGGCGCTAAATCGGCTATTGTGCCGGCAATATTGCTAGCAGACGACAACATTTGCGCCGACATCATATTTACTTGCGTATTATACGTGGCTTGTACACTACGTTTTATGCGCAACATTTCCCTCATCGTATCTTCGTTTCCGTGTCGAACTTCAAATTCTTTCCACGTTTGCCAGAAATCTGCAGTTACACGAGGATCGCACATTTGACTGCAATGAGCATAAATTGCTCTGGCACGATCTATTTCACCTAATTTCGTTTCCATTTCGGCGAATCTTAAACACATTTCGCGCGTATTTTCTTCTGGTAATACGTCGATTGCTTTTTCATAAATTTCACGCGTACGAGGAATTCCGTATATTTCAGCAGCTTTTTTAATATATATACTAAACATTTCAAACATTTCTTCCGGTAAAACAGCACTAGTTGCTCTTTCGTAAACAGCCATTGCATGACGTGCCATACCGTGTTCTTCCTCTAATTTTGCGTATAACAAATATAACGTTTTCGCATATTTTGGAGGACAGTTCTCCAAGCACTGCTCGAAGAGATCACGTGCTCTTTCTAACTTTGTGCCACCGTATCGTTTTAAGAATTTTGTCAAATATGTGTTCCAAATATCATAAACATTCGGCCACTTAAACAACGCAATACCTTTTTCGTAAGCTCTAAACGCCTCTTCAAAATAATTGTGTTCTTCAAGGAATAAACCATAATTGACTATTATTTGTGGCGTAGCTATTTTCAAATCAATTATATGATCATAAACTGCCTTGCAAGATTTGAAAGTTCCAAAACTTTCTTCCAAATCGGCGTACAAAGACCACAACTTCAATGACTTGTACAAACGCATTTGTACTGTTTCA
Source organism: Xanthostigma xanthostigma (assembly GCA_963575645.1). Lineage (NCBI taxonomy): Eukaryota > Metazoa > Arthropoda > Insecta > Raphidioptera > Raphidiidae > Xanthostigma > Xanthostigma xanthostigma. Next base: position 31,192,666 of record OY754468.1, on the reverse strand, counting down.
TTTTCGTCATGGTACGCAACTCTTCGTGATGGCAGAACTGTAGCACGATGCATTAATTTTAAAGCTTCTTCATAGTTTTCACTGCGGATTTCCATCTCCGCCCATTCGGACCATACAGCAGCTAAATCATCAACTTTAACAAATGGTACGTGTATTGCTTTTTCAAATATTAACCGCGCATCTTCAATCTGACCGTTTTTTTCATAAAATTTCGCAAATGCTACCCACAGTGTATGTAGTTTACCTACAGCTAATTTCGGTTCCACTGTTTGTACGGCCTCTGTGTAGGTGTTTATTATTTCGTGGGGTTTTCCTTCGTACAATTCTACGCGTTTATGCCATTCTTGAACATTATGAGGATTCTGTCTTAACAACACAGAATTTAAAAGCAACGACCTTCTTTCCATTAAATGCTCAAATCTTGCTAATCGTAGTTCCACATCTACTTCATCCTCATCTGTTGGGTTGGCTATTTTTGATACTTCTTCCATTCGCTTACTTAAGCTCAGTTCCTCAAATTGTGCATATGCGTCGAAAACTTGAGTGAAATCGCGCACTGTCGTTACTGTTTGAATCGCTTCTTCATAAATGTCTCTAGCTCGTTCAAATAGACCGCTTCGCACATAATAATCAGCTAATGAATTCCATAAATGTCCTAATTGATCAGTATAGCGTCTCAAACCACCTCTAATGATTGCGTCGACGTTTAATGATCTCACTTTTTCGGGATTTTTAGAAATCAGTTCACATAGTTCATTCCACAACTGATGGTTTGATTTTCCATGTTGTGAGACAAAGTTTTCATTGTTTACGATTTTGGCTAGTTGTAAGGCTGCTTCATCTAACCGATCTATTGTTTTAAGATATTCAATATATTCTTCAGTATTTTCAGGACAAAGTTTTAAGTATCTCCTATAAACACGAATAGCAGTTTCAGGGATATTGTGCAAATTCACGAACTTCAGGTAGAGTGGCCATATCCTATGGTGTTGGGTTATAGGTAGTGCACGGAGAGCACGGTCAAAAACTTGTCTTGTTCTTGTAATTATGCCCTGATCTGTTAGAAATGTACAATAATCCATCCATATTCTAGGCATTTTATGCATGAAGACTAAGGATCGTTCAAATGCGTTATTAACATGTTCATATTCAGGATCTATAATGCAGCGTCCTTTAACCTGCTTTCTTCGTAATTTTAAATAATTGTACCATAATTTGTACGAACCGGGCAATTCTTTCAAAGCCCGTTCATATATAATATTAACGCCATGTTTTGGCGATTTCTTTTTGTGTTCAATATATCTAAGCCAATGTTTCACTGAAAATGGGTTTCTAAGAATCTCTTCTTCATACGGCAAATCTTCTTCACTCTGTAATAAAATTGATTTAAAAACATGTTAGATGTTACGTTTGATGTATTTACTGGTAAATAATTAATCGGCTAGTAACAAAACGTTTATACTTACAAATACAATTTCAATTTCATCTTCTGTGTTGCCCACAGGCATTTTCAAATTGATTGTATTTAACCTTTAAAAAAATTCAAAAACTGACGTTTGTCTTATCAATTATAACCTCAAAGGTATTTATGAAGAAAATGTTTACCAAAAACCAGAAACTGAGTAAATCCAAGAAATATTCACTAGTTCTGCTTAGGATAAATAAAGTATATTTCAACGTCTTTGAGCACTGTCAACAACACGTTAAATAGCACTCTTTTTTTAACTCGTTTAAGTATCTGTGACAGTTTTTGGTTATAATCCAGATAATCAGAGAACATACATATATAATTCATGAGTAGAGCCAGAGATGGTAGAGGATATACTGATATAGTAAAATCATATATTTAATAACAACATATATGAGTCAGCGCCTATCTACTAATTGTGCGGTAAGTGTACGCAACAAAGCGTATCGAGAATATATCTGCGTATCTTTCTTCGATGTAATTCCCTGATTTCTTCGATGACATGATTGGTTGATGTACTTGTCTAAATCTGAACAAAACGTTGAAATAAAAGATACCTCTATTTCATTCAAACACAATGTAAACAAAGCCTTTGACAGCTGTTAATGCATTATTGTCATATGGAACCTGTTTAGTGAATTTATTGTTTGAATAGGTATATTAGTAATAATAATAAACATAAAAGTGAGCATTTTCATCATTAAAAAAAATTTGTTATTATATCTGACTGGGTTTGCTCGAGTGCCTGTCCCTATTTCCATATATACATATTTTGTAATTTATCACATAAATAGATATCTTGAAATGAAGGGCAGAGAATAAAAAGACATTCGTAAAATTGACATTTTTATTATAAAACAATTAAAAATAAAATCATAATACACATTTGCCTAATTATAAATAATATCAGATACCTATTTAGGTACTATCTCCGTAGCATTTAGCTTTATTTCAGAACACAGATCAAACACCAGATAATTTAAAATATACAACATAGACGTTTGACAACGATTGTACCTAAGGCATATCAACATTTAATTAACTGAAACTCAAACCGCTCAAACCTTTCTAAACGTATTTATATATAAACAACGGCAGCCATGACACATTATCTTTATGTCATCATTGACATGTCAAACCAGAACAGTCTTTATGTCTCTTTCTATCAGAGCCAAGGAGTTCTTACGACCATGGGCGTACCCAGCTTTTGGCCTAAAAGGGGGCCAATTACACATTTTTAAGCTGGGTTCTCCGTGCTTGTTTTGCCAGTGGTTACTGCGTAAAAAAGACAAGTATATGTTTACACCTGAATGGTGCGGTTGCGATTTTATTCCTATGCTCGGTATATAATAAAAGTATATGAGTAAAATCTATTCAAGTGTCATGAATCAGAGACAATGGTCATGAATATATCCTCCTTATCATCTCTGTAGTGTCTGTTACTCTGTTAGTTTATAACCTATAAAATACACGTGAATAAACGGGAGAACAGACACTTTAAACTTAAATTTTACATTTTCGTAAATCGTGTTATTCCTACAAGTTAATTACCAAAAAAATAAAAACGTAACCAGGTTTTCTCGAAATATATCAACGAAAATTAATCTAGAAAATAATTTGTGACAAGTGGTAAGTCATTGTAGCAAGTTAAGTATATTATAGAACCGACTGTTACATGACGTAAATTGTAAATTATTGTAATACCTATCTTTTAAATTAAATAAAATACCACGGTTTGTTATGTACAGTCAGTTAAGCATTTTATTAAATATTTCTTCATTTATCAAATAAGAACATTTTTTTGCGATAGGCAGTATTGAGTTGTTTCAAAAATAATTTTTGTTTTTTTAGGACATTGCTTCTTAAAACTAGTTAGCATGGATGACAGGTCATTAGAGTACGCTGAAATAAAAAGCGTAAAATTTTCTACCTTTGCTACCGAAGACGTATTGAAATTAAGTGTAAAGGAAATAACAACTTCATCATCATTTGACGCACTAGGTCATCCATTACCGGGTGGTCTTTATGATCCAGTATTTGGTCCTATAAGCGATAGAAGTGGGCCTTGCGAAACATGTAGAAAACATTATCACCAATGTACAGGACATTTCGGACATATAAAACTGCCAGTGCCCGTATTTCAACAAATGTATTTTAGAGAATTGACAAGAATATTGAAAGCAACTTGCTTTTCGTGCTATACAATCATCATTCCCAAACTAGTCAAGCGTGCTTTTATTATACAGATGAAATTGCTTTACGCTGGTCGTTTAACTGATGCACAAGAACTAGCAGAAACTGTGGACATATTGTTAGGAGGGAATTCTGAAGATAAATTGTTAGAAGGGAATTCTGAAGACAAATTGTTAGACGGGAATTCTGAAGACAAATTGTTAGAAGGGAATTCTGAAGACAAATTGTTAGAAGGTAATTCTAAAGACAAAGCGGAAGATACATTGACATTGTTTTCCCAGTTTGCTGAAACTGCGGCAAAACATGATTCACAAATTATCATAACAAAAAATACAGAATCATTGCGTGACCAGTTCATAGAAAATCTAATCAAGAGGGTAAATGTCTCAAAAAAGTGTCCTTATTGTTCAGCTGAAAAAAACGGACTAAAATGTAAATATGGAAGAATAATGATATTTTCAGAAGGAAGCGAGAGAAACATGATGCCTGATGAAATTCGTGGTATATTACGCTCATTGTGGATCAACGATAAAGATTTTCTTTTGAATTTTATGCCTTCAATAAACGACTCACCTAACGAATTTCCAACAGACTTGTTCTTTTTCGAAGTAATTCTAGTACCACCTCCGATCGTGCGCCCTGCAAAATTTATTGATGGTAAAATTATTGAAGATCCGCAAACGAGGATCTATGAAAAGATTTTCGAAAATTCTCGTGTTTTGAAATCAGTGATTTTAGTTTTAAAAGAAGATGGCGATGTGAGCATATTGCCAGAAGAAATAATTCCGTTTTATGAGCGAACGTGGGGAGAAACTGCTATAGAAAAAATGAATAATATTTGGGTGGAACTACAAACATCTGTGAATTGTATAATTAGCAACGCGGACATTCCTGGCATTAAAGAAATTTTCGAAAAGAAACGCGGTATTATCCGTCAAAATATGATGGGTAAGCGAGTGAATTATTCTGCTCGGTCAGTAATTACTCCAGATCCGTGTTTAAATACAGATGAGATTGGTATACCGGAAGCTCTTGCCAAAATATTAACATATCCTGTTCCGGTAACATCTTACAATGCATCCATGCTGAAACAGATGATTTTGAATGGCCCGAACGTACATCCTGGAGCTGTTGAGTTTGAATCTGAAGACGGAACTAGAAGGCGGATTCCGCTAGATCGAAAGGCTCGCGAGAGTATTGCTAAGCGCCTCCTTTTAGAGGAGAGTACGAGTAGAAGTAGAATTAAAGGAGTGAAAACCGTGCACCGTCATATAATGAACGGTGACGTCGTATATGTAAATCGGCAACCCACTTTGCACAAACCTAGTATTATGGCACACATAGCCAGAATACAAAAAGGTGACAAAACGCTGCGCTTACATTACGCTAACTGTAAAGCTTACAATGCTGATTTCGATGGCGATGAAATGAACATTCATGTTCCTCAAAGTGAGCTAGCTCGTAGTGAGGCGCTGAATATAGCGAATGTTTGCAAACAATATACGGTACCTAAAGACGGAGCACCTCTCAGCGGTCTCATTCAAGATCACGTTATTTCAGCTGTCCGATTATCGATCCGAGGGCGGTTTTTCAATCGTAAAGATTACCACAATTTAGTTTACGCAGGTTTGGTCTATAAAACTCGCCCAATACATTTTTTACCGCCAGCAATATTAAAACCAAAGTTTTTATGGTCTGGAAAACAAGTGATATCTACGGTTATAATGAATACAATACCATCAGATGAACGTTTTTTGAATCTTGTGTCTAAAGCTAAACTTGGCGCTAAAGAATGGATACAAGAAACGCCGAGAGAATGGTTAGCGGGAGGGACACCTTTTAGTAATCCATCGACCATGTCTGAAGCCGAGGTTATTATTCGAAACGGAGAACTGTTGTGCGGTGTTATAGATAAACAACAAATTGGATCAACACCCTACTGCTTAATCCATTGTATTTTTGAACTATATGGAGGAAAAGTTCAGAGTGATTTACTTAGTGCATTTTCAAGATTGTTTACATCATATCAGCAAATTGACGGTTTTACTTTAGGTGTGCGCGATATTCTCGTTAAAAATACTGCAAATAGGGAACGCAGGCAGCATATTAAAAAATTAAGAAAAATCGGAAATGAAGTTATTTCAAAAACTTTAGGCATAGATAAAAAATTTTCCGAAAATGAACTTAAAACAGAAATGGAACAGGCTTACGCGTCTGATCCTAAATTTAGAGCGCAAGTTGATAGACAGTATAAAGAGTCACTTGATAAATATACAAACAGTATAAATAAAGCTTGTATACCAAATGGATTATTGTGTACATTTCCAGAAAATAATTTACAGTTTATGGTGACATCCGGTGCGAAGGGTTCAATTGTAAATTGCATGCAGATTAGTTGCCTGTTAGGACAAATTGAATTGGAAGGTAAAAGACCACCGTTGACTGTATCTGGTCGTTCCTTACCAAGTTTCCCTCCGTATGATACATCTCCGCGTGCTGGTGGTTTTATAGATGGACGTTTTATGACCGGCATTAAACCTCAAGAGCTTTTCTTTCATTCTATGGCAGGTCGCGAAGGTTTGATAGATACCGCTGTCAAAACTAGTAGAAGTGGATATCTGCAACGATGCTTAATTAAGCATTTGGAAGGATTGTCTATTAGATATGATCGTACAGTCCGTGACAGCGATGACTCGGTTGTTCAGTTTTATTACGGCGAAGATGGAATGGATATATCAAAAGCCAAGTTTTTAGATAAGAAGTACATACATTTTTTAAATGAAAACAGTGGGGTTATTTTGAAAAGTGATGTTAAAGATAGATTAGAAAATATGACCGATGGGAAAATTAAAAAAAGTGTTGCGGAACATTTAGCTGTAATTGAACAATGGCGAAATAAGTATGGTTCACTAACAAAACAGAGCAGGAAAAATGCGTTTACAGATTTTTCGTGTAAAGTGCGAGCTGCTGTAAAAAAGAATGTTGAAAATTCTAAAGTGTTGATTAAAAAAACAGGCCGATCTAAATTAGATGCAACTATTATTAAAACTTGGAGAAATATGTCTGCCAGTGAAAAGAAAAAATTTTCTTTCGAACAAACGCGATGCCCCGATCCTGTGACTTCAATTTATCGACCAGATTCTTGTTTGGGAGTGCTGAATGAGAGATTACAGTCGTTAGTAAGCCAGTATTGCGAAAATGAGAATAACAATATTGATTGTGACAATGTTAAGGATATGTTTAATGTTATGGCAACAACTATGTTGAGTGAACCAGGTGAACCTGTTGGTACCCTTGCTGCTGAAAGTATTGGTGAACCTTCTACTCAGATGACACTGAACACTTTCCATTTTGCTGGTAGGGGTGAAATGAATGTCACCTTAGGTATACCGAGACTTAAGGAAATATTTAACGTTTCAAGTAAAATGAAAACGCCAAGCATTGAAATACCATTCAAATCAGATTTAAGTACTAAAAAAACTGATCACATAACTAAAATGTTCTGTCGTGTGACCATTGCTGATTTATTAGAAAAAATTGATGTCAAATTTAAATTGGAATATTGTCCGCAGAGACAGCAGAGTTACACCTTGAAATTCTTTTTCCTACCACAAGAAATGTGCAAAGATAATTTTGGTATTAAATCAAAACTTATATTGAAATATATGGAAAAATATTATTTCCCACGTATGTTTGAGCAAATTAGAAAAGCAGCTAATGTAAAATCATCTGAGGTAACAGTAGAAGAGAAGACGAAGAAAAAAACTCGAAATTCAGAAGAAGATGAAGATGAAAACAGATGTGTTAATGCTCAATTAGAGGATAGTTCAGATGATGAAGTTGAAGGCGCCGAGGAAGATGCTAAAATTCAACATAAAATGGCGGATAAAGATTTTGAAGAACCAGAAAAAAATGAAGAAAATCTAGAAGATTTTGCTGAAGAAATGCAAGAAAGTGGAGTAGAGGCTGAAAATGAAAATGATTCTATTTGTGCTAGTGAAAACAATGTTCTGCGACAAATTAAATACATTAAAAATTACACTTATGATACGAAGAAACTGCGCTGGTGCTCTTTATGTTTTGTTTTGCCATTTAGTTTTAAACAAATTGATTTGAGTGATGTATTGAAAACGTCCGCCCACGCAGCAGTTGTTCGCGAAATCCCGGATATTAAAAGAGCCATTTCCTATAAAAATGATGATGGTAGCAAGATGATGCTTCGTACAGATGGAGTAAATATGCGTGAATTTTTTTCCAAGTATACTCGATTTTTTGATATGAATAAATTGTATTGTAACGACGTACGTGAAATAGCCAAAACATATGGGATTGAAGCAGCCCGCAGAGCTATTGTAAAAGAAATTAGGGATGTATTTAAAGTTTATGGAATCGATGTAGATTTACGTCATCTGTTACTGGTTGCCGATTATATGACTTTCGACGGTACAATTCAGCCTTGTACCCGAACTGGAATGAAAAATAATACGTCTTGTTTACAGCAGATGACATTTGAATCGACAATGCAGTTTTTGAAATTTGCTACCTTAAATGCTAAGCAGGATACATTGTCATCACCATCTGCTTGTTTGATGGTTGGAAAGCCGATTCTCATGGGAACAGGGTCATTTGATTTAATGCAAACTAACATTGCGTTGAATTAAAAATCAATATTTATAATTAGCTAAATAATTTTTGTTTTATAATGTTTATATCGTGTGTTATACCTCTATAATTTTTATATTAATAAATATAGATACATATATGTATATTATATTTTTATTAATTATTTCTTTTTGTTAGGTATTATTGACGTGATAACGTCTTATAAATTGATGAAACACCAGCTGCACGCACGAAAAAGTGTAACGCCGTAACGTTCCGCCTGACCCTGTGCGTGCAAGCGAGAGCGCAGTATAAGCGATAGAGAAGCACGATCAGCCCAAGTTTGACAGCTAAAATTTAGGTTATGTATTATTAAATATGATATTCGAGCGGAATACGTTATCACGTAAAACTATTGTCCGTAAACCGACTTTACAGACAACCAATTTTTTTATAAAAAAAATGCTCTTTTGATTTCACATTGAGTCTAGGTCATATATAAATATATATGGAGATTTTATACAGCCATGGACAATCTTTTTTAACTTATACAAGAATTTACAATTTTGAAATATACATGGTATACATTTATAAAAAAAGTCTGCAACGCAATCACAGCTCTGACAAAATACCGTAAACTTCCCTTACGTGTAAACGGTACAAATCAAGATGAAAGAACAATTCCTACCTATGATTTCGACCTAAAAGTGTTTTTACGTATGCATTAGTTCCCACAATCCCAAACAAAGCACCAGAAATCCAGGTGATTTCATGATGTGATAATTTGCACGTCAGTTGAAATTTCTACTTCATCATTAGACTTTTTGTTAGTGATAGCGGCTACACATATTTTAATGTATTTAAATACAAATACTCTTGCTTCGTTAGTATTTATAATTTAGTACAAACACTTTTCATGCATATATTACTCGTAAAAAATACTTTTTAAAAGTATTTGAAATACAAATACTACAAAAGTATTTGTATTTTGAAATACTTTTACTTAAATACTTTACAAGTCTGCGGCTACATGTTATGAACATGAAAAAAAATAGAAGAGGAAACGAAAATATTGTGTCCATAATATACAAGGTTGGAAGAAGTTGAATTTCATACACTCTTTAGGCGACTCTAGTAGGATGAACAACAATTTTACAGAAAAATGTAATCAGTTACATGATCTATGAAATCAATTTACAGAATAGCATAAAATGTCACTGCTTACATTTGGCTCTTCATGATTTCCACTTGTCCCTCTATGAGCAGGACAGCCTCTTCATCAAACCCTTAACTATAAAAATTCTAATTCTACATATTTAATTACAACTAACATTAGTCGGAACGATTTATCTTTCAATATAAAAACTATAAAAATAAAATTGTATAAAAAACAGTTTTAAGTTAAGGGACTTTGATCAGACTAAAGTAAAATCGTAAAGTTTACTAATATTAAAGCCGAAGAAGAAAGTCAAAAGCCAGATATGCGATTTACAAACTTCAACAAAATAAAGTGTTCTATTAAATGAGCCCCATGATTTTATTTTACTCTGATCAAACAGCCACATTGGTGATTAATTAATAATTATTTTTAACTCGTAGAACATCATTGATTGTATCAAAATTATCCTATTGTCATTGGAATTACTCGTGTACAAAATTTCAAAGCAATCGGTTAACGAGAAGGGGGTGAAAATTCAAAGAAAGACTAGGTATAGATTGTAAACGCCCAAAAAGAAAAAAAATGTGAAAATTCTAAAGTACGATTTGCCCTAATATTATATTGGAACTCCACATGTTTGCAAAATTTCAACTCATTCGAATAGAGAAGTGGAGAAATCGGTCGTAAAATTTGAAACAAAAGGTGAAGTTAAATAAGATCATGTAGGCACTATATCCTATCCAATCTCACTAAGGGGAAGAGGGGGGGGGGATCTAAATTTAGAAAAAAAAAACACCTGGCGTAATTAATAGAGCTCCCTTTCCAGCGTCCAACATTTGATGATCATTGCCGATGGTGGAAAGGCTGCACTACTTGTCCATGACTAGCCTTGGAACGTATTGGAGCAGGCTGGAAAAAAACTACAAACTGGAACAAGGAAAATATTACATCAGGTTTTTTTTGTAAATAAAAATCCATAACCCATGTCTAGATAGATTGCTTACGATAGATTTTTTTATGTCAATTCATACGGGTGTCAAATCCCAAAATTTTTTCATATGTTTAACCGACGCCAATAGAGTATGTGCCGTATGGCTAATACATCAAAGAAATGTGCCCCAAAGCTCTCGAATTTTCATATTTAAATAACACGATTTGTTAATTTGTTTAAACTCAGGTCAATGAAATAGATGAAAAGTAGTCACAAAAATCATAAATTATTTTACAAATCAGTTCTTTTTATTCAACATTTTAGAAACATTCTTATACAATTAATGACATTGCATTACTTATTTAAGTATTATGTACATTTTAGAGTTACGCCGATTTTAGTAATATTAAATAATAATTTCAACTTTACCTAAAAAAACTATAAAAACCATGACGTATTATGCTAATTGAATTGTTTTTTTTTTTTTTAATTGAGTTACATTTATGTATTATTAATTAACAATCAAGTTCAAACGCTGAAAGTTAATTACTTCTGAATCATCAACGTAATAGCAGCCCAGCACCACTCTCACTTAGAAATGGGGTGGCTGCCAATGACACTTGACTGAGCAAGGATACATTTTTAAATAAATAATACTAGTATAGTACACTATGCAGAGACCAAGAACAACTACCGTTGTCGATCAGCTGTAGCAATGTTTAAACTTACGTTTAGAATATTTTCAGCTTTAAATCTGTTAAACCCACCAACTGCCAGGGTTATCTAGCCCTTGTACCAATCCGTATTTGCAATTTATTGTTTTTAATAATATATTTAGCCCGGTCATATTTTACACCAAAAATCGCTAATCTTGCAAACTAACATGTAGTTCTGATTTTTTAATATGTTGTTAGGACCACTACCAGTAGCGTATATCCAAGTTTGCAGCTTCGAAAGACCTGTGCTAACTTTGCAGCACTCAAAAAACTGCGAAATTTTCGCACTTTTTTTGGTATTCTCAATATAGGTCTTAAACTATGCATTTTTTTATAAAATATTTTTTATACGTTTTTAAGTAGACTAAAATTGCTACAATTTGAGATCAGAACCAGCTCTGTAGTTTCAATACTTACCAAGATAGAGCTTTCCAAAAATTGACCAGTTTTTTCAAAAAAGTGAAATTTTAAGATTTGGTCAATTTTTGTCCCCGATATCGGGGAAAATACTCATTTTAAGGGTAATATCATAGGAACATATATTGTAGCAAATGTAATTAGCTTTAATTTAAGCAGAGAACGACGTCTGTAAGCCATATAGTTTACTCACAAATTTTAAAAATACAAAAAATGAGAAAACTGCATTTTCGCAAATTTAAATTTAATACCTAGTAATCGTTATGTAAATCCATTCAGTGATTTTAATGTGGTTGAGTAACAAAATTGAGTAACATAGTAGCATAAACGAGTAACATAATAAAAAAAATAACATAATTGATAACATCATAAAAAAATTATGCAGTTTTTGACAAAATACCGTCGTATTTCAGCCATTTTGTAAAAAATATTTACAAATTATATTCATGAACCTTCCTCGTTTATCGCTCTTTCTATTACCGAAAACAATTTCAAAATCCGGTGAGTGGTTTAGTAGAAGAGAGCGGAGAAAAAGACAGAGACTTTGTTTTTAACTATGCAGTCTTTGACAAAATACCGTCGCATTTCAGCCTTTTTGAAAAAAATATTTACAAATGGTATACAGAAACCTTCCTCGTATATTGATCTTCCTATTAGCGAAAACCATTTCAAAATCCGGTGCGTGGTTTAGAAGAAGTGAGCGGTGAAAAAGACAAAGACAGTCTGAGACTCTGATTTTAACTATGCAGTCTTTGCTAAAATTCCGTCGTAGTGCAGGTATTTTGTAAAAAATATTTATAAATTATATACATAAACTTTCCTCGTTATTGCTCTTTCTACTACCAAAAACCATTTTTAGATCCGGCACATGGTTTAGAAGTAGTGAGCAGAGAAAAAGGCAAAGACAGACAGAGACTGTTTTTAACTATGCAGTCTTTGACAAAACACCGTCGGTGTTCTTCTAAACTATGCGCCGGATCTTAAAATGGTTTTCGGTAATAGAAAGAGCGATAAGCAAGGAAGGTTTCTGTATATAATTTGAAAATAGTTTTTACAAAATGCCTGAACTACGACAGTGTTTTAGCTCAGACTGCATAGTTAAAAATAGATCATCTGTCTGTCTTTGTCTTTTTCTCAGCTCACTTCTTCTAAGCCATGCACTGAATCTTGAAATGCTTTTCGGTAGTCGAAAGAGCGATAAGCAAGGAAGGTTTCTGTATATAATTTGTAAATAGTTTTTACAAAATGCCTGAACTACGACAGTGTTTTAGCTCAGACTGCATAGTTAAAAATAGATCATCTGTCTGTCTTTGTCTTTTTCTCAGCTCACTTCTTCTAAGCCATGCACTGAATCTTGAAATGCTTTTCGGTAGTCGAAAGAGCGATAAACAAGGAAAGTTTCTGTATATAATTTGTAAATATTTTTTACAAAATGCCAGAACAGCGACGGTGTTTTAGCAAAGACTACATAGTTATAAACAGAGAGTCTGCCTATCTTTGTCTTTTTCTCCGCTCATTTCTTCTAAACCACGCACCGGATCTTGAAATGGTTTTCGCTAATAGAAAGAAAAATATACGAGGAAGGTTTCTGTATACAATTTGTAAATATTTTTTCAAAATGGCTGAAATACGACGGTATTTTGTCAAAGACTGCATAGTTAAAAACAAAGTCTCTGTCCTTTTCTCCGCTCTCTTCTAGTAAACCACGCACCGAATTTTGAAATTGTTTTCGGTAATAGAAAGAGCGATAAACGAGGAAGGTTCATGAATATAATTTGTAAATATTTTTTCAAAATGGCTGAAATACGACGGTATTTTGTCAAAAACTGCATAATTTTTTTATGATGTTATCAATTATGTTATTTTTTTTATTATGTTACTCGTTTATGCTACTATGTTACTCAATTTTGTTACTCAACCACATTAAAATCACTTAATGGATTTACATAACGATTACTAGGTATTAAATTTAAATTTGCGAAAATGCAGTTTTCTCATTTTTTGTATTTTTAAAATTTGTGAGTACACTATATGGCCTACTGACGTCGTTCTCTGCTTAAATTACAGCTAATTACATTTGCTACAATATATGTTCCTATGATATTACCCTTAAAATGAGTATTTTCCCCGATATCGGGGACAAAAATTGACCAAATCTTAAAATTTCACTTTTTTGAAAAAACTGGTCAATTTTTGGAAAGCTGTATCTTAGTAAGTATTGAACCTACAGAGCTGGCTCTGGTCTCAAATTGTAGCAAATTTAGTCTACTTAAAAACGTATAAAAAATATTTTATAAAAAAATGCATAGTTTAAGACCTATATTGAGAATATCAAAAAAAGTGCGAAAATTTCGCAGTTTTTTGAGTGCTGCAAAGTTAGCACAGGTCTTTCGAAGCTGCAAACTTGGATATACGCTACTGGTAGTGGTCCTAACAACATATTAAAAAATCAGAACTACATGTTAGTTTGCGAGTTTAATGTAAGATATGACTGGCCTAATTGAAAATACAATTGATTAGAACTTGGAATTTGCCATAGCGGAGCTATGGAAACGTTATATGAACAATGGCATCACTGGTCTTCATTAAGATGCGTTCATTTTCATAGATTATACATTCTCACCTCTGAATCACCTTTTCAAAGCTCATCCTATATTTTATTTATTAAATTCAACAGTTTTTATAGTTTCATCACTGAGAACAGCTCGTTTACAACACGAAATCCAATTTTTAAATGCGTTTTCGAGAATAAATGACGTACAAAAGTAGTGTTGATTTGCGTAAAAACATAACTTAACATTTTTTGTCTGTTTAGCTTGAAATTTTCACATTGTGTTAAATTTATATTAGAATTGATAAGAAACAATGCGAAATGTAATCATAAGACATATTTTAATGCATATACATGCTTTACATTACATTAAATAAAAATTAAAGCAAACCAATAATAATTTATTGTCAACTGAAAATATTTAATGTAACATCGGAATTATTCGTAATAGTTATAAAAAGCCTTATTAATATCGGCATAACAATAAATTATTAATTAACTAAATTTTTTGTTTATTAAATACAGTAATACAAATTTAAAAAAAAAAATAAACTATGCATTGTATAAAAATAATGATGTTTAAAAATACAATATTCCGAAATAATATAAAATTATAACGATGCAAATGGCAGTATAATAGCGGTTGTGTTCAGTTAATAAAAGATACGATTATATTATTAAAATATGCGATTAAAAAAATCACAAAAGTCATGCTAATAAAGAAAATACAGACAAACAACCTTTATCTATTACGCTAAAGTTGACTAACGATACAAAACACTTGAATTACCGGCCAGTCATATTATTAAAATTAAAGGCTGCTTTGTACGTCTTTTTAAAAATACAAAATTAAGACAACATGCCCGCTGCAACACACATACACACACACATATCGCGAATCCATTCAACTAAATTAAATGATGAAATACTTAAACGTTTATCAGTGGAGTCTTCGCTACTTCAAAAAATATCTTATGCGAATATTTGTTTCTTACTGTACTCAGTGCCTCTTTTGGTGTTTTATGAAGAATGCTGTTAAGAATTCTCACTTCAGGCATGATTTCTTCCAGAGTGTAACCTACAACAAAAAAAAAATCAGTAATTTGATAAAGTTGCCAGCCTACATCAAATCAGGACTGGATATGGAATTTTAGAGTTTTGAATATTGCTTCTAACGGAGTTTAAAATATATTTTAATGTGATATTCACCTGAATAATATTCCAAAGCTTTTGACCATCCACCAATACCCTTCATACGAAGAGCTAAGTAAAGAGAAGCAGAAGCTAATTTCGAATCAGATCTGGTGATCGTTGAGTAATCCATTAACGAATATTCGAGGATGAAGCGAGCCAAAGTTAAAATTGGCATCGTTACTTTTGCGCACTGAAAACAAATATAAACATTATTATTAAGCTCACACAAAAAAAAATTGGTTGTCTGTAAAGTCGGTTTACGGACGATAGTTTTACGTGATAACGTCATAAAGAAACATTGATGAACTCTCTGACGCCACGCGAGAAGAGAGAAAAATGCGTACAAGCCGACGCTTGGGCCGATCGTGCTTCTCTATCGCTTATACCGCGCTCTCGCTTGCACGCTCAGGCTCAGGCGGAACGTGACACTTTTTCGTGCGTGCAGCCGGTGTTTCATCAATTTATAAGACGTTATCACGTCAAAAAATGATTTTTATAGAAATGGGTTTTGTTCTCTTTATTAAATTATTCTGTGGTATGAATGAATTTACACTTACTCTGGCATAACGTCTCAAAAATCTGTAAGAAATTGGCATTCCAAGTTGGAAATCGACCGTTTTAAATAATTCAATTTCCATACGGAGTAGTTCATTTTCTTGATACGCCCCATCACAGATATATAAGAAATCATCGAGCATAGGAGGTGTCCGTTCATCGTATTTGCTGGCAAGGAATAAACTTGCAGCGCCTACTAACTGAAGAGTCTCTTTCGAGATTATCACTTCACTTAGATACATGTCAACTAGTTTCACTGCCAAGTAAAGAGTTTCATGATTAAGTTCAAAACTTTCTTGAACTTCTACCATCCAATCGACTAATAACGAACGCATCCACGTGTTCAAAGCTGTTTGACGATCTATATAATCCTTTACTTGGAAGTCGGCCTGAAATGAAACAAATGTTAGAATATTTTCAAATTATTATTAAAAAAATGGTCTATTTTAAGATTCCCACCTCTCGTTCTTTCAGGTATTCGAAAATGTCCATCGCATATTCAGGAGCTTGGTATATGTCATTCCAGTTTTCTTTATCAAAATCGTCCACACCTTCAGGAACCTTACGTTCATCACTTTTCTTCGAAACGTCGATTTCAGATTCAGCTTTTTTTAACTCGGTTTGTTTACCAGAATCTCCTCTAAAATACAAAAAAAAGTACATAGTTTATTCAACTTATAGAAACATATTAGTCAGAGTGCCCGTCGGCAAAAATTTTACTGACAAATACTCTCCCCAAACTTTGTATATGGCTTCATTAGGCCTAGTCTGACACCTATTTCCTCTATGACTTTTTTTGATTTTGGGGCGTTTTCCCTCTAAATTTTCCGAAACATGTCATTTTGACGACATGTAAAAATTTATAGATACTGTTTGTTTTTTAATTGGATAGCTTACAAACTTCAACCAAAACGCTAAAATAATGTTCTCTGACAAATAACATGAACCATTTAAAATGTCTGACACCTCGAATATGTCGAACATATTCGAGGTGTCAGACAGACATTTTAAATGGTTCATGTTATTTGTCAGAGAAATTTGTTTTAGCGTTTTGGTTGAAGTTTTTAAGCTATCAAATTAAAAAAACAAACCGTATCTATAAATTTTTACATGTCGTCAAAACGACATGTTTCGGAAAATTTAGAGGGAAAACGCCCCAAAATCACAAAAAGTCGTCATAGAGGCCTACTGAAGCCATATACAAAGTTTGGGGAGAGTATTTATCAGTAAAATTTTTGCCAACGGGCACTCTGATTATATAGTTTGCTTGATTCAAAAGCTAACTAACATTTCTTCAATAGCGGAAACGTACAATGAATCTTCACTTTTCTCTGATTCTTCACTTTTCCGTCTTGGTTTTGTTTCTGATGGAACGACTTGAGCCTGCTCCTTTTGTTTGATTGGCGGCCTGGGCTGTATTGCACCTCTGGTCAGTACTTTTGATGTTATTACTGCATTTGTATCAGCACTTTCCTTGTTCTTGGTGGTCGCTGGCTTGGCATTACATACAGATGTGACTTTTTTAGTTGGAGCAGCACTTTTCTTTTCGAAAGTTTGTTTTAAATTTTCAGTGTTTTTCTTATTGTTTTGGAGAGTCGTGCTCACTTTCTTATTCGTAACATCACCCAAAATAGGTCGTTTTGTAGTTTTTGTGGTGATTTCTTTTAGTGGCGAACAATCTGCCTTTCGTTTCAAACGACTGTCTTTCAGTATATTTGATACCGGTTTTGGTAAAGGATTTACTTGTTTACTTCTTGTGCTGATACCAGCTACAGTACCAGTATACTTTGAAGTAAAAACTTTATTCGGTGGTGCCATGTTTTGTCTGTAAAATCTAGAAAATATATATAATATATTAAAACTTTAATAAGAAAAACGAATGTATAAGCACGTGTTTATGTCTAAAAGATTAAGTGAAAATATTTCACTAGTTTTAGAAAACGCGGGATCTTCTTTCCTGCCTCTCATTAATTTTGGGTTAAAACTTCCATTATATACTAAAAATATTTTCTCGTTAAGAACTACAAAAACGTATTCAAGAAGTAATTTCTTTAAACTAGGGAGTTCACTAATTCATGATTATTCGCAGACTGAAAACATGTTCGTACTTCGATAAAATGTTTGAGAAAACAGGAACGACATAAATGGCCGTTACAAAAAAAAAGCTTCTTACATAAAGTGTACTTACAAAATCGATGATACAATAACTATGTGTATCCCTTTGTCAAAGTTTTCAAACCATAAAAATCACAGTAAAATAAGAACTAACAAAAAATATTCTCAAAAATTATATAAACGTTGTCAGTTGACTAGCCACTACTGTTTATGGTTTTAAAACAGATGAATGCCTCAAGCTGTTACTGGTCTTTAAGATAAGTCGACGTGCCATTGGATAAAATTTTTAACGTTTTCACAGTTGGCCAATCAAATTACTGTTACTCTAGTGGCCAAAAGTAGTAGCTATCAATGGTTTAATCCTGTTAGTAAAGACATACCGTCATATACCTCTCACTCTCTACAGGTATAAATCTATATCTATACGTCTTTAATTTATTTAAACGTGTTTTCAAAAAGAATTTATGATTATAATCTTGGGGTACGTTTAAAATAGCTATATGCTTCAAAGATAATCATTAGCAGAATTTTTCAATGTTATCTGTTTATAAAATATGCCGTTTTTTCTTTTTACCTTAGCATTTATTAGCGCCGATAATAGACTAAAAATTCAAATTACCAATAACGCTAAGCACAATGATTGATTACAAATTGCCTGATTTTCCTCTGAGTTTTCTTTTTGATTTGTTTTTTTATATACCATTATTATGCTCATTTTTTATAAATACTAAAATTAATATACAACATTTTAATTTAGATACTGTTATTTGGAAAAGTGCCAGGTTTTTATTTCAGTCATTTTATTTTTCCCAAAAAATCATTGTATATTATTCGTTGTATATTTTACCTCATTCTAAAATCTAAACGTACCCATCAATCAACTGTTGAAATGTCAAAATGACATGACAATTGCAAATAGGGTAGTAAAATTTTTGAAACATTCTATGCTTATAAGTTATAACTTTTATCTCTGTACTTATTAATATTGTACGAAAAGTTTTCAGTTTTCTGTAACGAATGTAACAGATTGTGTAGTTAACTTACTAATATTAGTTCAATGCTTGTTAATTTTTTAACATTTCGTGAAAATGCAAGAAGAAATTTTTACTGTTCAGTTTGTGAATGAAAAAAACTGCTTTCTTTATTTTTCCGACCAGTGGGCTAGAAAATTGTCAAATTTGGTGAGTAAGTTTAAAAAATTATTTATAGGTTAATTTATTAATAAATTGTTAGCTTTAAAAATTAACTACATATCAAAAATTCTACCTATATTTGCGTCTAAAAGCGTTTGGCGTTTGTGATTTTAGTTTGATTGTTTTGGATTTTTATAATATAGCCAAAAAGTGTACTAAATTTTAGTTCGAAATTTTTATTGACAGGTACTATAATAAATATACATCAAAGCAAAATCTTGGATGTGTATTATTTATATTTGTTTCTTCTCCGCAGGCAAAATGTGGTCTAAAAATAACATTGAAAAACACGGATAGTTATGTATCATGGAGTTCCAAATCAATAAGTACATTGCAGGATACTGAAGTCGGTATTAATTCATTATTTGCTCAAAATATAGGGTTGAAAAAAGGAGAAAACATTCTTATATCCACTGTTCCAAAAATACCGCAAGTTACTTTTATTAAAGTTTTTCCAATTTCAGAAGATGACCGGGAAATATTGGTAATTTTATAGTTACTAAATTATCAAAATAAAGAATAGTTACTTCTTATCACAACAATAAAATATGGGCATTACCCATATACATGAATTTATGAAAAGATAAATGGAAGTAGGCACCTACTTATCATAATATGTTTCTAGCGAAAATTTGTTCTAGGAAATGAATGCAGAAAAAATTCAATCTTCGCTACTGAATCAAATTCGTGTAGTTTTTGTTAAACAAAAAATCGTTATATGGGTCAGTCATTCAGTACATATCACTGTACGGATAGGTAATATTTAAATGTGTTTTTGCAGATATATTTGAATGGTAAAATTAAATAATCTTTTTGTTCCAGTTCTATTAAGTTCAAATTTTGTATATGGGTCGTTAGAAAACTTTACTGAAGTAGAAATTCTGACTGAAAATGAATATATCGCTGACAATACGGCAAACTTATTTGATATAAAAAAGACAAAAAATAACGATGATTGTACAGAATTATATACGAAATTAGAAAATTACAAATTAAAACATCCTGGCTTGGTTTTTAGAGCTCAGCCATTTAATTTTAGTAAAATATCAAACGATAATTCGATTATTTTATATCAACCATTTAATATTTTTGTCAACAAATGTCACATTTCCAATTATTTCATTGATGACCTAATAGAAAACGATTTTTTTTTATGTAAATTAAGTGCAATTAAACCTCCAAATGTGGAAAATTTTGAAAATAAGGTTGTGTATGTAAGATTATGTACGATTGATGATTTTTACGAAAAGTTGTCAGACAGCGAAAAAATAATTATAAAAGATTCATTAATTGCAATTAATTATCCAATTGCTATTGTTCCTGAGGACATTTTAAAATTATTAAATGTATCTGCTGGTTCAAAAATTTTTATTGAAAACGAGGTTGCACCTCGAAGAGACATAACAGAAATTAGATTAACCACTTATACAGAAAGTATGTCCCATGTGATAGATAACATATTCAAATTGTACGTATCAGAAAATACAAAAGCGGGTGGTATTTTGTTAAATAATAAAACTTTACTAAAAATCACAGACGAAGTGACGTGCTTTGTGAAATGGAAACCGGATGACGTAGACTTTTTTGTTTTAAACAGCGACGCAATAAGAAATATTAATATAGTGACATCTTCCAATAGACAACAAATCGAAGAAACGAACAATGAATTTGCGCTCAAAAAAACAAACTATTGCAGTGATGCTTATATCAATATTGACAAAGTTAAAAAGTTAGTTACGTCTGCAGTTAACATTTTAAAACTGGGCTTAAATTTTAAACAAGGTTCATTAGATGATTACTTTAAACTAAATGAAAATCTTTTAATTACTGGTGAGTAGAAAATTAATTAATTAATTAAAGTGCACGAAACGGTTTTTTATTTAGTTGAGACTAAATGCGAAGCAGTTTTATTGTCAAATTCTAGTTTATAAGTTTATTTCATATTATTTTTATGAAAACGTCTTCTGTTACCAAACTAGATAGAAATACAGATATTTTTGATAGCAAATTTATGTTTGTTTTTGTAGGAAGTGTGGGCTCTGGCAAAAGTTCAATATCAAAATCAATCTGCAGATTATTAACTCAGGCACCATATTATGTACACGAAACATTTATTGAGTGTAAACCTCTGCGAGGGAAAAAGGTTGAAACTGTTCATAAATTATTACTGAGTCATTTCGATGATGCTGTATATTATCAGCCTTCAGTAATTGTCTTTGATGATTTAGATATTATATGTAATGCAGAAAACGAGTTTTCGGAGGGACCTGTTTCAGCAGAAGCCTATTATTTTAACAGGTATATTTAAGGTAGTTTATAATAATCGGAGAATGTAACCTCAATTCACAAATGATTTAACTTTCAACAAAAGTTTCAGTTTCCAGACAGCAATATGTCATTGTCGAGATTTAGCTCCGCCACTGTCATTTAAGTTTTTATTAGGTTTCCATTTGTTGGATTGGGGCTATAATCTTTGATTATTATAAACCTCATATCATTGTTATCCACAAAGTAACAAGTATCTTTGCATGAAGTATATAATGTTCAAATGTAAAGCATCGTCGATTTGAAAACCACCATCATAGCTTATTATGCATATGTATTTTTTAACTTAAGATATGGTACAACTCTATGGGGCAATGCATCTAACGTCATTGTAATATTTAGAATACAAAAAAAATGTATAAGAGCTATATTCAACCTAAAGACGACTGACTCCTGTGCCCAATATTTCAAAAATAATAGAATTTTAACATTACCATCCATCTACATATATGAATCAGCATTAATAGTTAAACAATACCCCGAAATGTTCCAGACTGCGGCGTGTATCCATAACCAACCACCCAACCAGACAGTGCCAAAATAAGTATAAACCTTTTCCTAATAGAACTTATATCAATAAAAGCGCCCACAATATGGCTATCAAAATATATAACCATATACCGACCAATATCCGCGAACTGCCATTAATTAAATTAAAAAAAAAACTTAAAGACTTGCTTATTGAAAAGGTGTTTTATAATACAGACGAACTATTTTTATAACTATTTTAATGTAACTATGTAAGATTTAATGTAACTAAGTATGTTTGACGTTTTAATCACCTCCCTGAGGTTTTATTTAAATAAATGCATTATTATTATTATCATTATTATATAGGAACTATATCTGGGACAAAAGAAGCCTACCTACTTTTCAAATAAACTACCTATTTTATAATTTACGCTTAACAATTAGAGTGGTCTATACCTGGAAGAGTTATAGAATTTTTATTAAATCAGAGAAATCAGGAAAGGTTAAGAGGTTTTGGTAAAGGCCAGACAAAAAAAACATTTTTTCTTACGCACTGGCCACTGATATATGGAAGCCGAACGTCATAATGCAGATAAAGAGTGAGCTAAGCGCTAAGCCCACTCCGAATTTTAATTGTATTATTTAATCGTTAAACTTTGTTGGGTATGTCAACTTGTATACCTATAGGGGAATTTAGCATTGGGACAAAATGAATGGGTCAGAACGAGTAATAGCAATTATTTATTTGGGATTGGTATAGTAATTTTTGATGTTTGCTACTTATTTTAATCCAAAACTGAATGTACTATTTACACGTTTTCTGTTTACATACTGTATAATAATTAATTAATACTTTAACTAACTACATTTCGTAGCAAATGATGAACATTTCCCTGAATCTGCATTGTATTCTTAATCCCTGATCGCGATGTGCTTTCTGACATTTAAAACAATGAAATTATGAAATAACAAACACATATCTCTTTTATCGTGACATTTTTAAGACCATCCGGAAATTTAAAATCATTTAAAGTTCGACTTGGTTTAGATGTTTAAAATAGAGAATTGAAATTAATAAAGCCAAAATAAATTTCATTGTTGTACAAGTATTCAGAAATAATGGTACAAACCATGCTGAGTTTGCTACTTTGCTACCGATTTTGCGATGCTAGCGAAACACGGCTCAGAAAACTATGAATTTATTAAAAAAATTGTAATATGTGTATTGAAAAATAACCACGAAATACTAACACTTTTTCCTCGACGCATATTTGGCAAACCATGTTAGGATCATCAGGAGGTGACTAAATCATCTTCTTATGATAATTACATGATTAGCGAAACGTGCGTCGAGACAAAAATGTTTAAAGGCCGCTGCACACGAGGCTAGAAACACTGTTTAGAGTTCTGCTG
Source organism: Xanthostigma xanthostigma (assembly GCA_963575645.1). Taxonomy (NCBI): domain Eukaryota; kingdom Metazoa; phylum Arthropoda; class Insecta; order Raphidioptera; family Raphidiidae; genus Xanthostigma; species Xanthostigma xanthostigma. The sequence goes on along the minus strand of OY754468.1, from coordinate 31,169,363 downwards.
GTCGGTAGGCTGGGTACGAAACTGGAAATGATGTCACTGCGCGTTCGCCTGCTAGCTCACAAGATAGGTTTTAAAATTAGAAATTTTCCTTGCTGCTAGGTACGAGCAAGGACTAATCAGGAAACAATATCTTGTCACGTGGGCAACTTGAACAAACGCCCACAAACCAACATAACGTCATTCTGCTCCGAGTCAGACAACATACACGTTTTGTACAGTCACTGCGCGCGCACCAGATTTATTCACAAAACTAGCTTGAAAAGACGTCTCGTGTGAAGCGAGCACATAACAGCGATATAGAAAACAAGTAGGCTAATCTAGCAAGGAATCTAGCAGCGCTTCTAGCCTCGTGTGCAGCGGCTTTAATACTTAACTACTTCATTCCAAAGGTTCGATAGATTCATGAATAATTTTGTTATCTCTGAACACTAATGGTCCAAATAGATAAAGTGCAAATATTATCGTGTAAAAATGAAAACAAATACATTCTTGTAGAATGGTATATCTTACAAACTAAGAACTGAGTCTATCCGTGTGGCATTTCTGTAAATACTTATTTATTAATATTAAATTCAAACCAACTAAATTTTGATTTCTAATGAAGTTATTTTATTGTAGTTCGTTTTAAATCTAGAAGACCACTAATAATTTATAATAGTTTGCTAATGTTTTATAAAACGAAACGATTTTAAATACTGTATTACGTTGAAATATGAAACTGTCTCATGAGTCGGTTTAAAGCTATCTTTTATAAAAACCTTAATTAATATAAGTCGACTGCAGCTAGATAAGATGTAGCCTATATTTCAAATTTGTGTACCAGTAGACTGCGTATCAACTCTAATCAAATTCAACCTAATACATACTCAAATTCTGCATACACGTTTTCCTGTCTTATAAAAAAAAAAACAAAACGCCGAATTTGTTTTATAAATTATTCCTGTTACTACTTTCTATAAATTACTACTGTTTAGTCACTTAGTGGTAAATTTTTCAAAGATAATTAATTTAAAGAAAAATAGTTAAGAATACATGGGTACTTACATTTATGCGAATTTCAGCAGTTAAAATAAATATCACAGTTGATCACAAACAACGTCTGTAGTGTAAACTTCTTAAGAGCAGAAAGATTACTGACTAAATGTATTGACTGCCATTTGTATTTATAAAATTCTTTTTACCGCTCAGGTAAATTTTTGCTCATCATAGATACATTTTCAATTTTCATATTGATTGACTTTAGAAAATGAGGCTTTTCTATTATAATGGGATTGACTTTTGAGCAGGACCGCCTTAAAGTAGGGGCTTTTAATTTTTCTCTCTATAGGACCCCGAGTTTTCTGTGAACAAATTCACGGCAGCGTGAATTCAAGGGTTTCCGTGTAGGGTGGCAAGGAGATACTTCCCCTGGATTTTGCTGTAGGCAAGCGTTTTTCAGTATAACTTATGAAAATTTTAAAACTTCTGCATTAACGAAAAATAAAGGGCAATAAATTAAATTCCAATTCATATGATATGTATTTTTTAATAGTCTCACAACCATTTCATGAAATATTTCTAAATACAGTTAAATTCTTTTTTCTTCAATTGAAACTTCACAAAAAAACATAAGACAAATGCTGTATTTTAGTGCATTGAATATTTACTAAAACGTATGATAGCTTTGAAGGAAGTCAAGATTTTTTTAGCCCCTAAAATTAATCATATGGGCACCCTTGACCGTGGTATTTGTTTACTGTCAATTAACTTGTGAACGTGCATATTTACAATAATATTCTATTAGAAAAAGATGAAATTAAATGGTATTTAAGGGGAATTCATGAATTTCACCTATTATTGCACATACCGCTTAACTAGCGGTATGTGCTTTATTATCGCTTTGTGTGTCAGAGCTGACTTTCGTTTATACAAGAAGTTATATCTAAGTTAATTTCACACGAAATCCATTCAAATTGTAGCTTTTTGAAAAGAGGAGATTTTGTTCTATAAAACAGAACCATTTTTAGATCGATTCGAGTTCATAATTACTACTAAAAATGTAATTGAAAATCACGAACAGCAGTTGTCGGTTGGTCTGTACGTTTGTATGTACGTACGTCACAGCTCTACAGATCGCAATTTTGGTCGGATCGCCTTGGTTTATATTTTATTCAATTTGTTTACTATCAGAGTAGAACCCAATTTAAATTTAATGAAATGCATTCAGTAGTTTAATTTTTATAAACAGTTTTTATTTTATTATTTTTTGACAGCTAATAGTTTGAAAAAACAATATAATAATTGCTGTGAAATACTGTGCTTTCCATAAAACAAGTGCTATACTTCTATACTGTAATAACACCGCAATGCCTACCAAGCTTCGTGGCGTAATTGGGCGTAATGGTTATGCCGTTAGACCCGCAAGGGCCCGGTCCTGGGTTCGATTCCCTATGTAATAAATGATTTTTATTTTTTTTCTTTTATTTTATTTCATTCCACTGATATTAATTATATGTTATATTATGTAAAGTTCTTATTTTTTTTTTATTTTTGCAAACTTAAAAAAATATTTTTTTCTATTTTTAATTATTTATTAAATTTTTAAATCTTTTTAAATTTTTTAAAAATATTTTGTTTTTTTTATCATACAGTGGAAAACTTATACGGGATGTGCACTTTTGGTTTTGCCAACTATTTTTATTTTTCAATTTATTTCTATTTTTGTAAAAATTCAGTTGGTTTGGTTACCCAGTCTACTTGGGGTTTTATAGCTTCAGCGCGTCTACAACCGGAATAGAAAGTAGAAACACTTATTTTTTTTTACTTTTTGGACAACGGCGAATGCATTGAGATGTGAATTTCCATTAATTGCGTTTCTTTCAGCCTATATCTGTCATAATACAGCGCTATCTGATATTTTTGTTTATCACCGAGCTCGGTGGCGTAGCGGTGAGAGCACTAGACTCGCATTCGGGAGGTACTGGGTTCGAATCCCGGTGGGGGTAGATGTGGCTGGGAGTTTTTCCCGCTGGCTCTCTCTGAGAAACGGCAATTCCTGTACCGGCTATCTTGTTGAGGCTTTCCATGGTTTCCCTCAACAATTCCAGATAAATATCGAGATGGTTCCTTATTCAAGGCTATGGCCGATTACCTGTCAAACTCCTATGTTCAAATTTGCCTACATTATCCTAATTTCCTAAAAATTCCTTCATTCGCCCATTGCTATTAATTAAGTTGAAGTATGGTAGAAAAAAAAATAGTAATGGTACAAATGGCGTCTGTTTTATGACATAAAGTCGAGAAACGAACGTTAAACGCATTATTATTATTATTATATTTTTGTTTATCCAACCTGTTGTAGAACCAAGCGTGTCGAATAACGAGAGCTTCTGGATATCAATAGATGTGTTTGCTGGTCAAGTCCTGGAACGATTCTAGAACTATTTGGATAATTTGAACTGAACTATTAAATCAAAATCTGAAATTTTACTTAGAATTCCCTTTTCCAACACACAAATTTATTACTAAACTCAACCCGAAGTGTGCGTTTTGTGTTGTTGTTAAAACGCTACTCTTTTCAGGCGAAACGCATTTTAATGCTTTTTTTTTGGAGTTAGTGCTCCCAGGAACCCGAGCTCGGACCAATCGGTTTGTGTATGCCGACTGGTAGATTGTCTAATACACACCTAGACGCTGATGATATCAGCTGTCGAGCGTCTATAATCTACAAACTGTGTATTGAAACGGTACGTTTGAAATACACATTTATTTGTGGAGCTCAAACTGTCCAAAGACTTCGAGATTTTGACCAGCTGACGCTCACTTCGAAAATTTTTCTGTAGTGCTAACAGAAACTGATAGAACTAACTCGGAACTGATAGAACTGTAGCAACAAACGCACCTAATTATATTAATTGTCGCTTTTTGTTACAGGATGAGTGAAATGATAGATTTTTTAATAACTGAATATCAGCGAAATCACCACATTGGTTTGATTGTGACTGTACAGTCCGTTTCGAAATTAAACAAATTATTATATTCGCCTCGTGGACAACATCTTTTCTCATCGATTTTGGAAACACCAGTCTTGGAAAAGGTTCAGTTACTTGTTTATGCATTATAATTATTTGTACGCTAATTTTATTTCCCAAATTTTGAAAAAATCCATACCACACAGACAGGATCTGTTTCACTTTGCTTGTATGATCCAGTGTAGAAAAACTGCAAAAAACTGAAATGCCTGAATTGTTTTCGTTTTTCACGTTATGCTGAAAAGCAAAGCCTTAGGCCGTTTGTCCACCGCCGCCGTCACCGGGACGTCACCGAGAACGAGATGACGGCGCCGATTTAGCGATACATACATTTACTATGGCCATGTGTCCACCGCACGCCCGTCACCCGAGCGCCGTCATCCTGGCCGCCGATGTTTCGAGTAGTTCGGCGTGACCGCTAGAACTCGGCACGGTTTTATGACGGGCCGATGTGCCGGCAATACAAAACACGTTTGTTCTTGTCCACACACTACCGTCGCACCGTGCCGTTCGCCCGGTTTTTGTTTTGTCTATCATAAAATTTGTAAAAAAATGGCTAACAAATTCAAATACGATTTTTATACATTAATTGAACTTGTAGAGAGTAAAGACTGTTTGTGGGATAAAACAAAGGATGTGTCCAAAGATAAAATTTTGAGAAAAAATGCGTGACGCGAAGTTTGCGTCTTTTTGGAGCCCAACTTTGAAAATATGGAGCAGGAAAGCGGTGGACACACGATCGCCGTCACGTCATCTAAACTCTCGGCCCGAAGTAATCTCGTTCTCGGTGACGTCCCGGTGACGGCGGCGGTGGACAAACGGCCTTACTGTATTGACTTTATTTCAATTCGTGTGTTTAATGCCATGTATTCAAAATTTGTGAAAATTTCTTGTATATTCTGTACTGTCTAGATATATTTTAATTTTCTCTTGTTTGTTTACAGGCCGATAGAGAAATATTAATTAAAAATTTATTAAACGAAAGAGCTGCTGTTTCTGATGTAAATTATGAAAGTTGTAGTATAAAAACCGAAGGATATGTAATTCAGGATTTAGTTGATTTATCAGACAAGTGTGTTTTTGAATCTTACAAAAGAGTGGGTATGTTTAAATAAATTAATTTAAAACAGCGTTTTATTAGATATAAAATTTTAGGTAAAAAAGACTCTGACCCCAGAATTACTACCTAATCAGTTGATTAAAAAGTGTGAAATAATTTAATATTATTTATTCATCGTGAATGCGCTGGATGTTGTAGTTTTTGACAGTTTTCAATTTTTTGTTGATGTATCGCAGCATTCCCCAACGCGTTCATGAAGAATAAATATTATTACATTATTTTTTTAACAGTTGATTAGGTAGTTGTCATGGGTCGGGATTTTTTAAATTCTTAATTTAATTTTTATTTAGTATTTTTAAGTTAAACTATTAGCAATTGAATTGAACTATAGGTGACAGCATCCAAGTGGGATGCCATTGTCAATTTAACACATAAATGATCATGTTCTAATATGGATGACTCAGTCCAGAGTCTGACATTCAGCAGCGGCCATATTTGTTTTCGAGGTCATCCCACTAATTTACTGATTAGTGCTCCCTGGTGGCAGAAAATAAAAGCTGTATATGCTTAATCATTTTTAAAGTAAACGTCACATAATTTATTTATAATTCGGAACCCAAAGGAATGGTGAGACCTCTGGAAAGAAATTCGCCGAACTGTCCTAAGGGGGGTTTTTGACAGGTAAACATTGATTCAGAAAAGCATGATGGAGGCTAGGTTAGCTTAGGAAAATATTTTTTTTGAAGAGTGAACGCTTCGTCATCTTTATTGTGATTTCTTCAGTAAACTACTGCAAAAACATATTGATTTGTTAGGGATGATTGGGAAAACAATTAAATAAATAAGAAATTCAGAATTTTATACAAATTTAATTTCGGGCTTCTACTTTTTTTCAAAAGTTTAGGATGGAATGTCTCACCAGTTATCTTATATTCCTGAGATTAACGCGTTCAACCAAACAAACTCTTCAGCTCTATATATTAGTATAGATTTTTACATACAGTCTGTTTTAACTTAAGTATCTAGCTGTTATCTTTATTCAAGTGCGTATCGTTATAATATATGAACTGTTTATATATTTAGGGATGAAACTATTACTAATGTTCAGTGACAGTCAGTGGCGTTTCCCAACAATATTACATTGAACATACACGTTTTTTATTTTGTTCAAATACCCTCGGACATGTTCTCTCATGCAGTTAAAAAATTTATTTTTGTATGGTTTTGTGTAATTATATTACTACTTGTTTTTTAAGAAAAAATTAAACTGATTTATGAAGTGCTGTTGTTAAATTTTATGTAGATAAATGTTTGCAGGTAATACAAATAATAGATCAGTACCTACCATTTGCAATGACGACTTAGAAATTGCCTTACAAAAATCTGTAGCACTGTCTTTACGAGATGTGCAGATTGATCGACCGATTGCAAAGAAATGGAATCAGATCGGAGGATTGGACGAAGCTAAGACTATTTTAATTGAAACTATAAAATGGCCTGTACAGGTGCAGCTACAATTTTTTTTTTATTGTTTCATTACAGGCTCTATAACTCGACACCATGAAAACCATAGTAATATCAGATTATTGGCAGTGCTTAGAAATATATTATGGTTCAACTCCGGCTAAGTTTCCCATATAATACTAGAGCTGTAAAAGTAACGAGAAGTTGAGTACCCGTATGTATTCATTACTTAAAGAACCAGTACCCGTTACTTTCGTATCGTTACGTTACTCGGTACTTTCATACGACATACAATAGTCCTACTTAAGGAAGTACCCTCGGTACACAGTAAGTCAAAGAATTTCAGTCTTCTACTTGAGTAACGTAGTATATAATTTGGCAACACCGCATGCCTTGCCGTTGCCATAGTTACAAGTGCTTATGTACGCAGCATAAGTCAGCACGCGGTGTCAAATTCGCATTAATTTATGAAAATGCTTTTCTTTATTCCTGTCATTTCGGAAATAATAATATACTATCATTTTTTTGGAATACTATGCTTTTAGCCTTTACTCAATTTACGTATGTTTTTACAATATCAAAACTGCTGCAGTTTCGTAACTTACCTTTGAATGACGCGCCACAAACTATAATATTGCGATGCTGCCATGTTTATGAATTGCTAAAAAGCTCGGCTTTATTTTAGTTATTTCTATTAACATAAGCAAGCTTTATACGTTTTGGAAAAAGAAAAATGTTCATAGAATATTCTTTTATATTTCCTGAAAATTTTATCAAAATCTGTTTTTCAATTCCAACGTAATAAATGATGGAGTGCGTCAAAATCACAGACTTCCATAAGACTTCATGTTAAGTGCAGCGAAATAAAATTATCAATATCTTTTTTCAAAGTCAACCAAAAATCACAAAAACTTAACTGAGTCATTTTTGAAAAGGTTTTGACATATTTGCAAATTTTCGTAATTTTCTGTTTGTTAATTCATTTATCGAGGGTACTTCCTTAACAGCATCAAGCAATAAGCATGTATGTAGCTTCGTATCAAAGCGCGTCGCATTCGTTATACGACATGAGTCATGACTTCGTACTTTATGAATACTTATAAGTATAACACATTGTGTTTGTATAACCGTATCAAACGAGTCGAACTGACATGGATACGAAACATGCGAGTAACGAAATGAATTTGTAAGTAACGATTCGTTACTTCGAGTCAGACGATGTACCCGTTACTCAGTAACGAATACATACGGTTTGTTACAGCTCTATATAATAGCAGTAGAGGGACTGGTTTGGCTATACTGCATAAATGTATTTATTTTTACATTGACCGTTTGTTTCATGTTTACATTTCTGACTAGTCGATATTTCTGTTAAAAATATATGCAATATGAAGGGTAGTGAGACCCAACTCACAGCAATCACATATTTGGTTTCTTTTGACAAACTGCCAAACTAAAGATTTGAATATGTTGAATAATAGAAAAATGCTTGGAGATCTATTAAATTACTCGATGTTTAGGACAATTGAACGTCGGGTTATCGAACTTATACCGTATTAAATATAGAAACAGTATAGAAAGGTTATTTTTTAATACGAAATTGTTTTTTAGTACCCTGAATTATTCAAAGAATGTCCCATACGGTTACAAACTGGTGTTTTGTTATATGGTCCTCCGGGAACAGGAAAGACGATACTGGCGGGAGCGGCCGCCAACGAATTTAATTTGAGATTGATCTCGGTAAAAGGACCTGAACTTCTGTCTAAATACATTGGTGCAAGTGAGGAAGCTGTAAGAAATATTTTCGAAAAGTAATAATAATTTATGTTTATATAGTAAAGTTGAAAAAAAATTATAATTTTATCAGCTTGAGTTCCGAATCATCGAATGGGGCTCTCCTTTAAAATAAAAAAGATGAGAGGTGTCGTGGAACACCCGGTTGGAACGAAGTTCTTTTCGCTATTTATTTTGTATCAAATAATTTTTTTACTAATTTGTTTGATAAATAAATTATTCGAAATTAATATATATATAATATAATTATTAAACAAAAATTAATAGTGTGATTTGCAACTTTAAAGAAATAAAAACAGACGGACAATAGGTAATTATATATTATGTAGATTTTCGTTACAGACTTTTCTTTACGTTTTTTTTTTACGTTTTTTTCTTACGTTTTTTTTCTAGCCCTCTCCATTTATATCTATAACGTCCCATAAGGAACTTCGTTCCAAAAAGCTTCACGTTGTAGTTTCATCTTTAAAAATGTTAGATTTCTCCTGTCATAACGGCCTCTCGGGCCAAGGGCCCCCTCAGGCCAAAGGCCCGTGGCATTTAGCCCATTCTGCCACCCTATTGTTACGCCACTGAATTTAATTTAGAACTGCATTGGAACGCACTGTATTTTTTCCGCGCGCTTAAATGTTACGTAAAGGATGCTTTTCTGGATTGTGGATTGACGATAGTTATTTTGTTCTTATTATTTTAAAATCGATATAAGTAAAATTAAAAATTAAATTCCCATCAGACCCTTCAAACAAACTCGGGCTTTGGGAGATCACCCCATCTTCACCCTTCTCTTGTTGAACCTGTTCCAAGTATCAAGTAGATTTTCAATTTACTTTTTAAAATATTATTAAATCGGTAATATGAATTGGTGGCCGTAAATAATTAATGTGGAAAATCAAAATTATTCCGGTTTACACAAACGTCCAATAATTTTCAATTATTAAACTTGTTTTACTAATCAGTAGTTTTAAAATATCGAAACAAAAAATTGACTGCAATCTTTGGGGGCTGACTAACCTTGTCTTTCAAAAAGTAGCATTTTATTTCCAATAATCGTGTTCCAAATTTTGTCTTTTTATCATATGATTCAAAAACATGACGAATAAGAATGAAATTTACGTGCGTGGTAATGTGTTTAATTTTTTTTTATTATTATTTAAGCAGTCATATAAAACTTTCTTTCTTTTTAGAGCCCAAAGCGCTAAACCATGTATTTTATTTTTTGATGAGTTCGACAGTCTTGCTCCAAGGTAATATTATTGATAATATTTATGTTAGTAGGGAGCAGATTTGCTTGTAGATTAATCAGTCCTTGCATTACGCTTGACGATTTTTAATGGTTTGTCAATAAGAAGAAAAACTGTAATTTTTTGTTGCTTCACAAAAAGTCTGACAGCCATCTCAGGGCTTACAGTGTGATCATAACATTAGATTTAACTCTGATTAGGGTTGCCGTTCGTCCTTTTTTCTCCAGACTTTATCCTCTTGTAGGGCACCTACTTAAGTGTGGAGGTATTTTTTCAGTGTCCCCTGGTTAGTTTAGTATATTTGGGTATTTTCTAAACTAACATTTATTTCTAATGAATGTTTCTCCAGCGGCTGGACTAGAATTACAATGAATGAAAATATCAAAAGTAAATTTAGTCTACTAAAAAGAAAAAAATGTCTTTGGTGGTGATATTATAGTCAATAGGCCCCACTCACGATCAAACTTTATGCCACAGTTCAGTGTTCAAACTTATAGTTCAGTGAAGCATGATAATGTGTGGAACAAATAAACACTGAAACCAACACTGAAGTCAGGCATGAACTCATCAAATGCATCTTGATTTTTGAACGACTTTTAGTTCAGTGTTCAAGTAAACTGCTGTGCGTGGGTTTTTTTCAGTTCAGTTTTTTGGAGTTCTGTGTTTTGTACAACTAGAAGCCAAAAATCTCAATGTTGCTGCAAGTTTTTCTTGTGCAGAAATAGATTTTCGCATATTTGTGTCCTAGTTCTTAATAAATAGGGTAACTAATTTCAGTAAATACCTAATTGTAAGTTAATTCATCCATTCATAAATAATTATTCCAATAAATCGGTTCAAGATGTAATTCATTAATCAAATAAACATGACTTCTTGAATTACGCATTTCTAACAAATTTTTCACCCATATTTTTCTTTTTTTTCTTATTTCCCTGTTTTAAATACAATCCCATAGCTATGAACAGCCAATCCTCACCATTTAAATAACTCATTTAGTTCTTATTAATTAATTATCTAGGTATAGTATAATATTATAGTATGTATATAATATATATTTTATATATCTATACTCGACGAGTGTGTGCCAACAACTGAACCAAACTGAACACAATTTTTTTTTAAAATGAGCAGTTTGCATGAACTGTGTGTGGTACCAGTCAGTCTTTCGATTAATCGGTCCAACTTCACTGAACACTGAACTGTGGCATGAAGTTTGATCGTGAGTGGGGCCTGGCCGCAAGCTAAAATTTTGTAATTTTTGTTTATAAATTCTAGTTTTTTGAAAATATTGCGGCAACCCTAATGTTGATGGTACTGTAGTTAAATTGACGCCATCAGATATAAAATTAAAATGGGAACAAACCAAGGCGTGGTTTCCTTTGCACGAAGACGCGAATCGTGAAACAAATGAAGAGCGAAATAATTTCAAATTAGCCAACGTTCTCGGGTGCATTTTTGTGCAAACGAAATAACGCACCCTTGGCCTTTTCTAATTTTAATACCCATCTACTTTTTAATACTAGACGAGGTCATGATAACACGGGTGTGACGGATCGTGTTGTGAATCAGTTTCTTACACAACTAGATGGGGTCGAATCACTCATTGGAGTTTATGTAATCGCTGCAACTTCGAGACCAGACCTGTTGGATCCGGCTTTACTTAGGCCAGGAAGATTGGGCAGACAGGTGCACTGTCCACTGCCGGATAATGTAAAGTGAAATAAATACACTTTTTATTTTTTTTTAAATAAATGAGCACCTTGTTGAGAGCGTTAGTCCCACATTTGTATAAAATAATCTCTGTACTAGCTAGGGGCGTAGCTATCGCCGTATCTATGATACGGGGCCCCGATGTGTTCGTTTGGGCTTCGCTGCAGTCGGGTAGAAGGGCGCCTCGAGAAATTTTGATAGAGGGCCCGTCTAGGGCAAGCCACGCTATTGGTATTAGCGATGGTTCTTCATGGTTTTTCTTACTAATTTGGTTCACAAAATTTTATATTTCATTCTAATTTTAGTTTCATAATACGGACAATGAGAGATGTGTCTGCTATGACGGTGTAAAACCTTGGTTTCCTAAGATAGTGATACCGTAATGTAGCGTCCGTAATACGACGGTGAATGACGTACTATAAAACGTGCATAGAAGTAAATGAATGTGGTTTCTCGGTAGCGGTGGCATCATCCTAACCTAAAAAATCGGCACCCATTTATTTCTATACATCCATTTTTGTTACGCCATTCACACTCAAATTACAAGGAAACCGAGGCTAAGGCCCGCAGTACAGGGACTGCTTCAAGCAGTCATCAGTGGAATTTTTTCTACTAAGCTGCTACAAATCTTTATATAAATATTCCACTGACACAACATCGTTTTTTTTTGAGTTTCTAGGATCCTCATTTTCAAATCAGACATGATAGTTTTTATAAGTCAAATTGTTTATTTATTTTAATTTGATATAAAAATTAATGATATTATTTACATAACAGTTTTTTATAACGAAACGTTGAAAACATTTAAAATAAGTAATTATGTTTTTTTTTTTAAGAACCATGAAAAATATTTTACTATTGCAATAAAAGACAGATATAAATACGTGTGTTTCAGAATGATAGACTTTCTATTTTAAAAGCACTAAGTGCTGAACTTCAGTTGTCGAGTGATGTGGATTTAACGAAGTTGTCGGAATTGACGGAGGGATTTACGGGTGCAGATCTTCAAGCTGTGTTGTACACAGCTCAGCTGTCAGCTGTTGAAGAAGCTGTTGCACTGATAAATAATGATGTGAGTAAAGACCACTGCACACGAGGCTAGAAACGCTGCTAGATTCCTTGCTAGATTTGCCTACTAGTTTTCTAGCGCTGGTTTTCTTGATTGCTGTTAAGTGCTCGCTTCACACGAGACTATTTTTGAAGTTTGTTTTGTGGATAGATCTGGTGCGCGCGCAGTGACAGAATATAAACACAGAGCAAAACGTGTCTGTGGTCTGGCAGAATGACGCCATGTGGGCGTTTATTCAAGTGCCCACGTGAAGATATTGCTTCTTGATTGGTTCTTGCTCATACCTAGCCGCAAATCTAGCAGGGAAAATAGCCCCTGTTCTAATTTTAAAACGATTAAAAAAAAACTGTTCAATTTTCCAAGGTATAGTTGGTTCGAACGTGTCGCCCGATTTTTAAATTTGGGTATTACATAAGAATCAAATGGGGGAGGGGGTCTTTCCTTAGCTTCTTTTTGATGACATGGGGGACGGGGGCGGGTCTAGATTCGTCAGCAATATTTATTTATTTACTGTTTCTGAGTTTTCTGCAAAATTTAATGGATTCTGATATGGCAACCCTGCTTGTCTATGCTCAAAAGCGAAAAGCATGTTCAGGGATTCCTTAAAAAATCTTTTAAAAAAATGTAACCTCCTTCAAAAAATGATCACTAAAAAGGGTAAAATAATTAAATTTTGAGATCGCCACCCATTTAATTACTATCACGTTTTATGTACCTACTTAAGTACCTATGTCAAATTGTTGCCAACCTCAAAACTTTATTATTTTATTTAATTTATTTAAAGACCCTTTTTTGAAGGAGGCTACATTTTTTTAATGTTTTTAGTGTCTAATGAAACCGAAGAGCAACGTTCAGGCCAACAATTACTTTTGCAGTTTTTTTTTAAGTCCCTTAATAATTAATTGTTATTGCTTACTCACTTTCACGCCGTTATTTTTCTAAACTTGAAAACTGCTGCTCATGAATAACAATACAGAAACTTGAATAGATTTAAAAAAATATATACGAACATTTGCTGACAAGGGGGATGGGGGTCAAAATGACTAAAATTCTGCTTACGTAATACTTGAATGGCCCCTTACGTAAATAGATTGATCAGAATTTGTGCCAAAAGGGGTTGGGGAGGGATTTTTCTCATACATATAGAAAAAAATTCAACAATTTTTTTTTAAATAAGAAGGCAGTTTATGGGTAATTTTTATAATAAGGCTTTTTTTTCAACAGTTTATTTTTGACGTCGTTTTTGCAAAATGTCGTCTAACTTTTTAGGCAAGGATGTTATTTATATACTTTTTGCCTTTAGATCAGGGAGTATTTTTTTCAGTTAGGAAATGTTCGAACTGTGATAGTTGTAACTTGTATTTTGAGTGATGTTCATTTTTTATATTCTGTAGATTCATGAAGGAAACGTTGCTGTTACCAATGATCATCTGATGGCTGCTCTAAAAGAAACTAGACCATCTTTGAGTAGAGGAGAAAAGGCAAAATATGATAAAATGTAATTATTATTTTTTTTTGTCAGGAATATTGTTATAAAAATTACTTATAAAATTTTGTTTTTTACAGACATATAAAATTTCAAGGCGGAAAAGAAATTCAAGATTTACCAAATAAAACGCAAAAAGTAACACTTGCGTAATGTTAAATAGTGTGTTTGTAGTAGATATTTAGATTTTTATATTTTTGGTAATTTGGAAATAAAATAAAATGAAAAAAATAATAGGGTTTTAATATTTTTTTTTGAGTATTTTTGTGATATTCTAATATACATGAATCCCCAGCGGGTTGGCACCAGAGACAATGTTGGCACCTTGACACTAATGATTTTAGATATTCGACAAAATCTAAGTAAGTATTACCATCTGAATTGAGTTGGATAAAAAAAGTAACTAACAAGTAACAAAAACTAACTAAATATCAGTACAACTTTTAAGTTTTCCCAAGTTTATTTTGATTCATTTTAGTGCACATTCGCTTTTCATAATAGTTTATAACAATTTCTTTTATCACAATTACTATTTTTCCATGTTACGTTCAGCACGTACTCTTGAATTATTTTTGAGGTTATCTAAAATTCACCGTTATTATTTTAATCAATGATACCACTTTTTTACCACTTGATTTCTTTCAAACATTTTTTTTGTTGTGATATGACAATAGATTGTAGTTAAATAAGAAAGTGGAATTTTCTACTTTGAAATTTTTTATCCCCCCTATCTTAAAATGGGCCCAGATTCCGCCTATAAAAAAATGTCCTACAAAACTTGCTTATTTTTTAAAGATCTTTTCAACAATACCACTTTCGACCTATCGTGCCATTTAAAATTCCGAAATTCTGAACATTCTGGAGCAAATTAATAGGGAAGCCGACCTTTTCGGGGAAAAAAATATCACCATTCGATTCTTCATTAGGGCTTTTATGATACAGATTTTTGACTCAACTCTCCACGACTAACCGTTTTCGAAAAACCGACCCGTATGGGTGGTCTGACTCATTCTGTATATTGTATATAGATATAAAGCTGAAGAGTTTGTTTGTTTGGTTGAACGCGCTAAAAAAATTTTTTTTGTTGGATAGCCCATTTATCGAGGAAGGCTATAGGCTATATAATATCAAGCTACGACCAATAGGAGCGGAGCATCAATGAAAAATGTTGCAAAATGTAACTCAAAATTTGTCCGTCCGACAAAAACTTTTGAACGGTAACTTCGATCATCATGAAATTTGGACACAACATTCATCTCGGTAAACGAAGATGAACATGTCCCTCCCCCATTCGTTCTTTTGCACCCGGCTGAAACCGGGCGGGACAGCTATATAATACTAGCGGTCCCGTCCGCTTTCACCCAGGTGTAAAAGAACGAATAGGGAAGGGAGGAATATGAGTGAACACATTCATCTTAGCTTAGCGAGATGAATGTTGTGTCTAAATTTTATGATGATCGGAGTTACTGTTCAAAAGTTTTTGTCGATAAAAAACAGTATTTATACTTTTTTTAATTAATTAAATAAAATTAAAATAAATTTAAATGTAAGCCTTAGAAGAAAGCAATGTAGAAAATAAAAAAAAATAAAAATATATTCGCCCAACGTGGGGCTCGAACCCACGACCCTGATATTGAAAGCCGCATGCTCTACCGATTGAGCTATTCGGGGTTGTGTACTCACAAAGCTATTTAGTTAGTGCATTTCACCTGAATTGAAGCTTATTTTTGAGATACATTTTGCAACATTTTTCATTAATGTGCTTATGATATACAACTGGTAGATGTAATAAATAGAGTCTGGATATTTCAGTTATATTTTACGACAAGACATTTGTCGTTTTGTTATTTTTTGACGTGATAACGTCTTATAAATTGATGAATCACCAATCTTATAAATTGATAAAACACCGACTGCATGCACGAAAAAGTGTAACGTAACGTTCCTAACGTTCGTAACGCGTAACGTTCCGCCTGACCCTGTGCGTTCTTTTTGCTAATTTCTCGCTCAATTTAAATCAGATCGGTTTGAGACCAGTCTTAAACGAAAGAGGAGAACATTTTACATAGATTTCGTATAACAGAATTTGCCTAAACAGTTTTTTTATACAAATTTATATAGAAAAATAGCTGTATAAATCCAATGTTGTCTAATGCATGGCGCGACGCGGTCGGTCGTCTTTGTTTGCCGTATCTGGAAATTAGAAAATAACGTATGTCTTGTCTTAACATGAAAACGGCTGCATTTCTAATGTTTAATTCAATTTTTTGACATTAGTATTTTGTGAAATGCAACGCCTTCTAAGTTAAGTATTGGAATAACTAATTATTAGAACATAATACTTTGACAGTTGCAAACGTCACTTTTGACATTTCTTATCATTCCGACACCAAGGATAAGCGGATTGAAACCAAATTTTGGGAGGATGTTTGATATGCAAATATGAAATGGCCTATTGTTTTTGGGGAACATCGGCGCATGCGTAAAAGAATATATCTCTTATAATGATGTTTTATATAATAATAATATAGTTTTTAAAACGGTTTTTACTCTATCTATTTTTACTAGAAATTTTTGTAAATTTTTTGGGGAAAATCGGCGCATGCGCAAAAGAGATACATGCCATAGTTGTTTTTTATATAATAATAGTATACTTTTTATAGTGTTTTATTATTCTACTTAATAAAATTTACCTAAATTTGAAGCGAAAGATGCAATATCATAGATTCGAATTATTATAATTATTATATAAATTTAGGTTATGTATTACGGAATACGTTATCACGTAAAACTATCGTCCGTAAACCGACTTTACAGACAACCAATTTTTTTATTTAAAAGTTAAAACATTTCGCCTAAAAAGGCATCATCAGTTATAATGTATTTCTAAAAAAAGAAAATATAAGAAGAAAAATTAAAAGAGATAAATGAAACACAATGTTTGTTTACCACACTACCATGCTTGTAAGTAAAAATTTATTTTTCATTGACTTATAATGACATTGTGTTTCATTTAACTCTTTTAATTTTTCTTCTTATATTTTCTTTTTATAGAAATCCATTATAACTGATGATGCCTTTTTAGGCGAAACGTTTTAACTTTTAAATAAAAAAAAAAAATAACAAAACGACAAATGTCTTGTCGTAAAATATAACTGAAATATCCAGACTCTATTTATTTTTCATTAATGCTCCGCTCCTAATGGTCGTAGCGTGATAGTATATAGCCTATAGCCTTCCTCGATAAATAGGCTATCCAACAAAAAATTTTTTTTTCAATTTGAACCAGTAGTTCCTGAGATTAGCGCGTTCAAACAAACAAACAAACTTTTCAGCTTTATATATTAGTATAGATATGCTGTTACCACTTTTGGTGAACACACCGTATTCAATCTACTGACCGATTTATGTAGGTACGTGTTATATATAATGCAGTATTATCCTACACTGCAATAACAAATCTACCTTGTAACCTCAGAATTAATAACTAAGTACCTTTAATTGTTTACTTTAAAATAATATTAGTTGATAATTATAATTTGAGAATTTTTCATTTTTGTGCTACACAATATTTGTTTAATATGAGGTGTTCTGTATCGTTGTAACATTTCATTTATTGAATTTGTATTATTTGTTTAGAAGTCTCGAGTGTAACTATACTAGGTATAACAGTACTTATTGGGCGATGATTGTCAGGGAACATAATGAAAAGAAAGCATCAACAGAGGGGAGATGGTGCTTCCATGTAATTTGATTATAGATATTATATCTTTGTTGATTTGTAATAGAACGCTCACCTATAGGTACCTACGGTTACATACTATACCTATATTATAAGGACATTTGTATCTATACAGAAATTGCTTTTCGACAAAAATATGAAAAAATAATATTTTTGTTACAATTCATATTGATTTTCGGGAAAAAGTTAAGTGTTTTTATAGTTTGATATAAATGTGAACAAAAAAAGATATTTGCAGATACCTACTTTTTCAGTCACTTTAGTAACACGTTTTAAGTTTTTTGTATCCACAAAGTTGAAATAAAATTTATGAAATAATTATGCAAAATTATTTGTCGGTGTAATCCAAATTTATGATCTCAGAATGTTCAGAGCTTATTGGTAAGGGGAAACGTCGTCGCCATTATATTATCACGGTATTCCAAAGTTTCGGGTACTTTTTGACGCAATAGTTGACCCAGTAACGTTTTTCAATGTTAATTTAGATCAGTGATTCCCAAAGTGGTCTATATCGACCCCCAGGGGTCGACGACAACTTGCAAGGGGTCCATGTCAACGGGAAAAAAAATTGGGGGTCCATGAAATGAAAATGAGGGTCAACGATAGTGAATCTCCTAACAAAAAAAGGAACAAATTGGACATCGTTAACCGGAGAGATTTAAGATTAAATCTAACTAAATTGACGCCAAATGTTGAAAATTTATTATTAAAGCATCAGGTTCATCCCTCACACTAAAAGCATTTATTTTTTGCTTAGTTATTTTATGTAACAGAAAGTAAATTTTAATTTGATCCGTTTTATTTGAATCTAATTAATAAATGTATAAAACTAAACATTTCACACTACATTTCACTACCGTTATAAATTTAAATCGTTCAAAGTGAGTAGCACTATACTGGCTGTCAAAAATACATTTGAAATTAATGAATTTGCAAAAAATCTATAATAAAAAATAAAATCAATATCAGATAATCAGGGGGTCTACCCAAAACCGAAAAACATGGCAAGTGGTCTACGAGACAAAAAAGTTTGGGGACCTCTGATTTAGAAGAAAATATCTTTGACGATGCTAAATTCATAGAAGACGTCTCTCTTCTCGGTTAAATTAGTGCACAAAACAATAGAGGAACACACGTCTTGTGCTCAAGTGAGACGGGGGTTGAACTTGAAGTGCCACGCTTAGAAAAACTGGTAGAAGTAAACGAACAATCATAGTTACAATCCTACCTGTCATAAACCGTTGTTTGTAAAAAGGTTATCTTCAAAAGTAGGGAAATTTAATAATTACTTATTTACTGTTTTCAAAATCAATCATTTTTCACCTGTCAAAATGAAAAGTGTCCAAAAAATATGGCATAAGTTGAGGCACGTGCACAAAAGTTTTTTATCTATGAATCTACAAACACTAGATTTTTGGGTTTTTGAGTTATATCGCGAAGAAAGCTTGACTTGAGAATTAAAGAATTTTGACAATAGCTCAAAAATCCTGATAGCGTCAATGAATTTATCCTCAAAAAGTGCGTGTGTGTATTTCTTACGGTTACCGAAATACCCTTCAAAAACTACTAAAATGAAACATGTCTGTATAGGTACATAAATTTTAATTTTTTTCGAAAATGTCTACCATAGCTTAGTACTTGTTAGTTGTTTTGAAACATCCCTGTATAAATAAAAATCATTTTGTTGCATAGAGATTTGTACAACCCTCCTGAATAATTTTTACCTCAAAGGGTTTGTATTCACTTATACTCTTATAGAATAAGTAGAGCTCAATTTCTGCTGTGACTATTTAAAGAAGAAATGTATTCCCAATCTAAATAAATTGACAGTCGGTATTATGTAAGGATTTGAAATCATTCTATGCATAAATGAGCACATATAGGTATTACTATATAAATTTCCATTTAAAATCACGCACCGCGTTTAATGAAGTTATTAATATAGTAATGTGTTATCAGTAATATGTATGACGTAAGATTGTGAAGAAAGTTTTTTATGTGCATTGAATTAATATTTTTCACCTAATAGATGAATTAAAAAAAAAATGAATGATTATATTGTTAGACACATATTATAGGAAAAATGTACAGACTGGTTGGTTTAAATCAGAAAAAACCACTAGATATTGGGGGATCTGACAAAAAAAGGATCATGTTTGTTTTGTACTTGCATTAAAACACCGCGATTTGAAGAAATAATCATGGTATAGGTACAGGGCTGGATTACGACATTTTCGCGCCCCTAGGGCAATGTAAAGGCCGCTACACACGAGGCTAGAAACACTGCTTGGAGTTCTGCTGGCCGATAGACTGGGTGCGAAGCTGGAAATGACGTCACTGCGGGATCGCCTGCTAGATAGGTTTCAAAATTAGAACAGGGGTTATTTTCCTTGCTAGGTCAAATGCTAGGTATGAGCAAGAACCAATCAGGAAGCCTGATCTTGTCGCGTGGGCGACTTGAACAATCGCCCACAAACCAACATGGCGTCATTCTGCTCAGAGTCAGACAACAGACACGTTTTGCTCTGTGTTTATATTCGAACTGTCACTGCGCGCACACCAGATCTATCTACAAAACAAGCTTGAAAAGTAGTCTCGTGTGAAGCGAGCATTTAAAATGTCTGACACCTCGAATATGGTCGACATATTCGAGGTGTCAGACATTTTAAATGGTTCATGTTATTTGTCAGAGAACATTATTTTAGCGTTTTGGTTGAAGTTTTTAAGCTATCCAATTAAAAAAACAAACAATATCTATAAATTTTTACATGTCGTCAAAACGACATCTTTCGGAAAGTTTAGAGGGAAAACGCCCCAAAATCAAGAAAAGTCATAGAGGAAATAGGTGTCAGACTAGGCCTAGTGAAGCCATATACAAAATTTGGGGAGAGTATGTATCAATAAAATTTTTGCCGACGGACACTCTGGCTATAATAAAGTGTCAGGTGCAAACTGGGTCTGCTCATTTCAAATTTTATTTTATTTTATCTATATCATTGATAACATCAATTATAACTGATTTAATTGTTCATTTCTATTAATCTACAATCTATACATACATCATTCAATGATTAGTTGCAGTTTGACAACATTGATATAGGCTTGTTTTCACCGAGCTCATTTTGAATGTGATTATTAATTATCAGTTCAGAGATACCTAAACAAAATCAACACGAACAAAGTCATAGTATAAGAGCCAGTGATCGGCTACCAGTATGTATTTGACCAGACCTGAATTTTTACACAGTGAGTCTCCTATACCTACCAAACATGGAGTGGGGACTCACTAAGCCCGGAGTGGCCTCCGCGGCCCGTACTCAGGTGCGACAGGTACAAAATTTGACTAATTTTCAAAGTATTTGAACACGTCTGCCATTTGGAAGTTTAATAATATATTATTATTGCTATTGAAAAATAACAATGGCAGACTATTATCGCGCGACAATCATCGTGGAAGACAATTTTTTAAGTACTAAAAAATATGAAATTTTGAAAGGTATATTTTTCATCACGGATTATTATTCTATTTATTATTTCAAGCAAGTTTCGTAAATAAAATTTTTTTCTAAACTTTATAGTTCCGGAAATATTTAGACAATTAAAAAAAATCAGCTGCTCTTTTGTCTTGTAGATCTGTCAGAAATAAACTAGTTAAGCATGCTTTGATTAATTTTTACATGACGTGGAATATATTATGTAGTTGACCAAGACGACGAATAGCAAATATCATATTGAATACTAGCCATTACCCGCGTCACCTCACGCGATATCAGAAATGTTATTTTCTTTTTTTTACTATATCAAATGTCAATATTTTTGAAGTTGGAATGGTCCCGTCGCCCAATTGGTTGGAATTTTTTATTTGTTCCAAAACGAAAATAAAAAATGTCATGAGAATATAAAAAATTATTTATGCCTATACCTATAAACAATATTTTTATTCTCACTTGACTGTTTTTAATTTTGTTTTGGAACAAATAAATAATTCCAACCAATTGGGCGACAAGACCATTCCAACTTCAAAAATATTGACATTTGATATAGTAAAATAAAGAAAATAACATTTCTGATATCGCGTGAGGTGACGCGGGTAATGGCTAGTATTCAATATGATATTTGCTATTCGTTGTCTTGGTCAACTACATAATATGTTCCACGTCATGTAAAAATTAATCAAAGCATGCTTAACTAGTTTATTTCTGACAGATCTACAAGACAAAAGAGCAGCTGATTTTTTTTTAATTGTCTAAATATTTCCGGAACTATAAAGTTTAGAAAAAAATTTTATTTACGAAACTTGCTTGAAATAATAAATAGAATAATAATCCGTGATGAAAAATATACCTTTCAAAATTTCATATTTTTTAGTACTTAAAAAATTGTCTTCCACGATGATTGTCGCGCGATAATGGTCTGCCATTGTTATTTTTCAATAGCAATAATAATATATTATTAAATTTCCAAATGGCAGACGTGGTCAAATACTTTGAAAATTAGTCAAATTTTGTACCTGTCGCACCTGAGTACGGGCCGCGGCGGCCACTCCGGGCTTAGTGAGTCCCCACTCCATGTTTGGTAGGTATAGGAGACTCACTGTGTAAAAATTCAGGTCTGGTCAAATACATACTGGTAGCCGATCACTGGCTCTTATACTATCATGCAGAAAAGCCAGTATACTATAACTAAATTAGTCATTTTTTGAAAAACAAGCTTTATTAAAATGTACTTAAATAATTGTGAAATTAGTTTAGATTCACTATAAAGCATGGATCGTAAGCTCGTATGATAGTTTATTACTGTCACGACCTACGCTTTTTTAATTATAAAATTAAATATTATTTTTTCTTTTTAGTTCATTTTAGGTAATAATAAAATCTTGTTCTTCAACAAAAAAATTGTATATTATAAGACACGTTCTCCCACCACCAACACCGGAACTTCCACCACATTTATTTAAATTTATAATTTTATTACCATAGTCAAAATATCAGAATATTGGATTGTAATTGAAACAACATATGACTGCAAAGTTTCGAGTTACTTAGACACATGGAAGTGACCGATTTTTCTATATTTTAACCTGCAGAATCAAGGGTGTAGTATTTTTTTTCTCTTAAAGCAAAAAAAAAAAATCAATATTTTATTAATATCACACAGTAATACTCACGAAGGAATGTGTCAAGCAAAATATTAAATCCCAAACCAATTTTACAAATTTTTTTCAAGAAGGATTTCTAAATTTTATTTTTTAGCCAGGTATTCGTATTATTTTCAGTTTTATTTTTTTATTATTATGATTCTGGGGGAGAGTTACCCCCTTTACCACCCCCCATCCACGCCCTTGCGCAGAATAGGTCATTAATTTTTCTACAATAACAACGAAGTATCTTGTACAAATCATTTTTAAGCCTACAGAAAACTACATCGTATGAGAATCATCCATCTGTAAGACATGAAAGTGAATTTTTTTTGTCATTATTATATTGAGAACGATATGAACTTTATTCTTTACATAGCATAAATAAGAATTTAATTTGCGTTTTGTAGGGAATAAAGACTGAATAATGGTCGCTGTCTCTTTGTGATCGACGATCGGTTTATTATGACAGCAAATTGATTCTGAATTTCAATATGAAAGACATTTTAAATAGATTGATTTTCAGTTTGAACAGTTTTCTATGACATACGATAAAACAGTCTTAAGAGCTTTAATTTCAATATAATGCCTAAATCTAATATTATATTAAGGGCTGTATCTTCTCCTCGTGTGAAATGGTAAAGTTCCTTTTTCTTATTTCATGATAAAAATCTTTACAATTAGACAAACTGTATTAATATTGCCTTAAGGTTATACGCTCTCGACCGTATTAGTAAAAACTGCGTCCGTATTTTGTTGTAACAAAAAAATGTTATATGACTTGGTAAATTTATTATTTCTTATGGAAATATTATATCCTGTCGATCATAGCTTTATTTTTTAATATTTAAGAAATAATATTTAAACATTTGACATAATATCATAAAGTTGTGACTTAAGCAGTATATTTAATTAAGTCCAGTGTACACGAATGATTTTATCTTACGTTTTGATTTTAAAAACCTTTGAACCGTTAAACGTATAGTTTTTGAGTTATTGGATACTAAATGCAGTTTTTAATACACGGTAAATGAGATAATATCCAATTTTCAAGTTTTAGTTATTAGCTACGTCAAAAAA
Source organism: Xanthostigma xanthostigma (assembly GCA_963575645.1). NCBI lineage: Eukaryota > Metazoa > Arthropoda > Insecta > Raphidioptera > Raphidiidae > Xanthostigma > Xanthostigma xanthostigma. The sequence goes on along the minus strand of OY754468.1, from coordinate 31,145,570 downwards.
ATTATTTAATAAAAACAAAATTTATGAAAAACTTTTCGTGTAATCTGGCTTTCATGGTGACATAATTCAAATCTAGAAAATAGAGATTTTGAGAGTTGTTTCGAAAATTTTTAATTAATATTTCTCCAAAACTGCACGGGAAAGTATAGTTTTTTTAATTTTTACGTTATCTAAATGAGTCAAAATTTCGAATAATCAGCTTTTTAAAAATTTGTCTATAGCCAATTTGGTTTAATCTTATTTTTATACACACTTCCGGTCAGTCTTCTCATTTATCATTGTGTTAAAAATCGCATTTTTAATAATTAATAACTTGAAAACTAGACGGTCAATGTTTTTTAAAAAATCCAGTTGATTGTATGAGATATTCATAATTAACATATTAAAATTTCAGCGTATTATCTATACATTGCTCTATCGGGCGTATAACCTTAAATGGAATATATTTTTGATATTTGTTTTTAGCTGGCTACGATCGAATAATATATAAAGTTGTTAAATCGTGGCGCGTATTATATGTTACATCGTTAATTGAAGCCGTTTGTACAATAGTATATCGTAGCTCTACATTTGATTTTTGAAAACAAACCTTGCAACATTTCGGCAGCAAAAGTCTTTAACCTCCCTACGTAATCTTCATGTGCCACCGGTGGCCTTGTAGGGTTATATGGCGGCGGTTAACTGAAACAGCCGCGGGCAGCCAGCGCATTGGTGCTAACACTGTGAACACAACATGTTGTAGGGCCGGATGGATTGTCGCATTGTGGCGGGGCTTGGATGAAACAGACGCGCGCGTTAGAGAGTGTGATTCGGACGCATCCGACCGCACACTTTCTATCAACACACATTTCATGCCCAATTAAACAGTACATACTGTATATAACTACAGGTGTTTCACATAACTCGTCACTTTATCATCTTGTATGAAATCAAAGACGCCATGAAATATTTAGCGATTGTTGGTTATAAAATAATACATCTTTTTATAGACAAATGATAGGTTAAGGTCAAGGCCGGATTTACAATTTGGCCTCCCCTAGGCAGAGTAAATTGTGCCGCCCCTCTAATAGGCAATAAAATCAAGTTTATACGGAGACAAATGAATAACTGAGGATTAGCCTACAATAAAAAGCTGCAGCCGGTTTAGAAATTACCGTTTCTTGGAGAGAGGCAGCAGGAAAAAGTCCCAGACACATCTGCTCCCGCCATGATTCGAACCCGTTACCTCCCGAATGCGAGTCTAGTGCTCTCACCGCTACGCCACCCCGCTCGGTGACATGTGGATTTTATTATAAAAAAAATCTACAAAAACCGTTTTATCATAGGTGTGTAGGGACTTGTGATTCGTGTGTACATTGACTGCGTGCTTGACAATATACAGGTACGCTGTATAGTAGGTATAGAGTTTGTATTAAATAATATTTCACTAAGAAAAATCTATCGACCAAAAATGGAATTACGAACCGTAGCATATATAAAATGAGAATTGAAAAATGTAAAACAAAATCATTTTTCCGATTACTGTAGCCGAGTCCGATAGGCATTGAAAATCCTTTTATACCTTTATTATTTTTCTGTTATAAAATATAGGTGTGCATAAATGATAAAACGCGGTCTTATAGATATTTAAAATTAATTTTAAATCGGAATGGTTATAGTTGCATACAACGAAAGAAATAAAAACTACCAATATGGCGAAAAATGGGATAAAAGTAGGGTGTATAAATATAATTACATATAAGAAGGTGCAATAGGAATTAAATAAAAATAAATAATTGCTACAATCGTAATTAATAATTAATTACTAAATAAAAAATAAATTCAAAAACTAAAATCTGACAACTGAAAAGTATGAAACAAGAAAATATTCTCATCTGAGGATAGCCGTGGTCATAATATGCCACGTATCCTAATAAAACATTACATTTTAACAGTATAGTAAGCGATCATAAGCTCTAGGGCAAAGTGCATCACGCTATACGTCATCTAGAGGAGCCTCATATATATGATGTGGCATACGACCACGGCTATCCTCAGTTGAGAATATTTTCTTGCTTCATACTTTTCAGTAGTCGGGTTATAATTTTTGAACATATTTTTTATTTAAATTATTTTTTTTGTACTTATTTTTTATTTGTTTTCAATTTGCTCACCCCTGGAACCAAAATTCAAAAATAAATGTAGGTAGCCTTTTCATACTTTTCAGTAGTCGGGTTTTAGTTTTTGAATTTATTTTTTTTTTAATTTAATTTATCTTTTTTAAGTTATTTTTTATTTGTTTTCAATTTGCTCTCCTCTGGGACCAAATTCAAAAATAAATGTAGTTGCCTGGGCCATAATAACAAATCGATTGACACCTTATTTATCAAAATCGGATGAATAGTTTAGGCGCTTCGGTTGAACATCCGTAAATATACAAACATACATAGACTGCTAAACTCATAACTCTTTCTTTTGGCTTCACCGCAGTCGGGTAAAAATATTTCTTGTGTTTTTCTGTAAATAAATAATTGGTCAATATTAGATTGGATATGTAAATGAGTCTAGCAAGTTTTTTATTCCCTGTTAACCATATTTCGTTTGAGGATAGACGACAGCATTAGCCCTAATATTCTCCAAGCTTCCTCATTCTTTAGCTACATGCGACTGCAATGGAGCATTTCCATGGATTTTTTATGTGTTATAATATAGCAGTAAATTTTGATTTCAAATCACCCGAAAAATAATTTTTGAAATATTTATGTCAATTCCCGCCCGCTAAAAAGTGGTCGTGACTTTAAATATGTTATCATGCATTAAGGGTAAGTTAAATTTAGAATTTACATTTTACATATTCTGTCATCTTATATTGTTAACTGTTTTATATACAAATAATTTAATCTATTCAATTGCAACATGCAATATTGGTTGTTTTATATATTTTCTTTTTAATAAACTTTTACTTTGTAATAAGTTATCTTTGATTTGTTATAATCACAACGTTCGTCTTCCAGCATCACTAGTCGTTTCAAATCAATAGAATCTGAAGGTAACATTTGGTGGAATCACTAAGGTTAATTACAGAGTAGCTACTGTTTGCTACAATTGTTAAGAACACCCATTGCTATAAACGCTATCAACATTAGAAAACTTTTAATTTTTCAAACAATGTCACCGTCGGGATACGAACCCCGAATCTTTCCACTCTCGCGGCGGACTGAGTTACATTACACCACAGACACAACTAACAGACAATCATTCTAATATTTATAGCATTTGTAACTGGTTTTTTTCACATCATGCGAGAGCCAATTATATTAGTTAACGCAGATATGAACCTTCACAGTAGTGAGAGCTATGGATGAATCAAAGGTGAAATTGTTTCCTTACATTAAATTATAGATATAAATATTAGAATCATTGTCTGTTAGTTGTGTCACTGTGGTGTAATGTAACTCAGTCCGCCGCGAGAGTGGAAAGATTCGGGGTTCGTACCCGACGGTGACATTGTTTGAAAAATTAAATTTTTTTTTAATGTTGATAGCGTTTGTAACAATGAAACAGTAGCTACTCTGTAATGTATTATAGTAATTACGAACTATACTGTAAAAGAACTCATCAATGTACTAAGGTTAATGTTTTTTTTTGGTGTCAGCGGTGGTATACACCTTTACAGCAGTGACAGCGTCATACTTTTATTGTAATCTGTTATGTTTACATGCGACAACGGGCACTGAAGTCAATTTTTGACAGTACTTTTGATCACATGAATTTTCATATTAGATGTTTGCAACTTCCTTAGAGAATAGTGTGCTCTGACATGTCCACTTCATTATACAATATACGCAGCATATCGTATAGATTGCTGTTGCTCTAAATTTACTATGCTGAGACAGGAATGGCGTAACAAATAATTTCACCTTTCCACGCAGTCACTCAAACCATTCCTTAATCATTTCAAATAAATAAAATTGTCGACCAATTTTTCTCAGACCATATATTGACAAAAAATAATAAAAATACAAATCAATATAACACAAGATGACGTTTCGATCCAGATTTCAGAAATATCTAAAAAATATAAGAATTAATTAGTATTAAGTCATTTTTATCTAATAGAATGCACGAAAGATTGGTCTGAGAAAAATTGGTCGACAATTTTATTTATTTGAAGAGTTCTATTCAGACGTTAATCAAAGATTTGCATTCCGTAATCAACCGCTTTGTCAAGGCCTCCACTTTAACGGGTTTTTTTTTTCAACCAAGCGTCAGATTGTAGATGGCATTTTGTCAGTGCAAATTTTATTAACGTGTTATATAATATCGGATACACCTGTATAACATCGTTGAGGCAGTACCTATCTGTAGCTCACTGGCTACGTGTTAAATATATGGACAATATATGTATATACCGACTTGCATCACCTGGTGTTATGATGAATAAATGCACTTACAGCATCTTGTACTGCAGCCAAAATACATGTAATCATTATAAGTTTTCCAATAAGAACTCTCATATAACACGTCTTAATAAATTGTTAAGTTCTTTTAGTTTTAATGTTCTATAAAAATATTGTAGCTTAAATACAGTGATACAAATTAAAAAATAACATTTTAATTTGATCCGCACTGACTTTTAATGTCACTTATTATATGTTAAAACATTCTAGATACTTAATTCCGGTGGAAAAGATACAAAGAATTACACGGTATAATATATTCTGTCAAATCTAATACTACAGTCGTTTCTCTTCATATCGTTACTAATACACAGACAACTGTTTAATTTTATTACAAATTAACCGTTCCCTCACCAAAAACCAAACGAGGAAATTGAGTGAGATTTTATGTAGTCACATCCAAAACAAGAAATATATTGCGGTACGATTTTCATTTCCAAAAATTTGGTGCTGTATTAGTTAGCGGCCGTTGGTGCCAGAACAATATTCATTAAAAAAAATGTACGATTGCTTATAATCGTACAATTTTCTTCCTATATAGGCTAGAGTTAGACGACGAGGAGGTAAAAACATTTAAAAGTGCATTATTCGGGCACAGGCGAGATTATTCTTGGAATCGCTTCGTTTTAGGGTGTAGTTCAACCCCCTAAGTTTGCTTACAAATTGTTGGTGTGCTTGATTTTATAATTGACAATTAGTGACGAAAATAGTGCTTTTTTCTCTATTTCCGTTAATATTTCCGTTCCTCTTGACTTTTAGTATAGCATATGCATTGAGAAAGTTGTTCCTTATGAAATTTCCTAAAAAATGAGCACATTGTTAACTTGCAAATAGCCCCGAAAGTTAAAAAAACACGTTTTTTTCACTATTTTTTTACTAAAAAATGACCTCATATAGATGGCTGAAAATTCTCAAAAATGATGTCTATGTTGACCCAAACATGCATGAATAATTTTAGCGTCATCGATCAATTACTTCTCGAGTAATTAACGACCACTTTTTTTTTGTTTCCTTAATTGCAAATTGCGCCATTTTTTTCACAAACGGGTTTCGCTGGTCGGACCAAGCCAGAAAAATCACAAATCCATTCAATTTTTTTTATATTCAAAAATACGTAAATTACTAACATTATACAAATTTAAATAGTATAAGTAAATGTTATTGTAATGTAAAGTTGTGATTTTTTGAATTACAAGCTGAAATTTACGTTACTGGAAAAATGTAAGACTTGAAATCACTATTGTCGTATAGGTAATCTTAAAAAAAAAAAACTTCGGAGAAGTAAAAACTTCGTTCTGTGCTAAATTCAAAAACTTGAGGCGACTGAATCTTAAGATTATAACTTAAAAAAAAAGAATTTCGAGGCAGACAAGAAATTGAAATCAAGCTCGAAATTCTGTGCGTAAGATGTCGAAAAAAAATGAATTTCGAGGCAGACAAGGAATTGAAATCCAACCTTGAAATTCTGTGCTTATAAAAGCTACAAGAGCAACAGCAAAAAAAATGCAAAGACGGTGTTCGCATAACTCCTTTAGTTATCACTAAAAAAACGCCGTCTGTGCACTTTTTTTTGCTGTTGCTCTTGTAGCTTTTATAAGCACAGAATTTCAAGGTTGGATTTCAATTCCTTGTCTGCCTCGAAATTCATTTTTTTTCGACATCTTACGCACAGAATTTCGAGCTTGATTTCAATTTCTTGTCTGCCTCGAAATTCTTTTTTTTTAAGTTATAATCTTAAGATTCAGTCGCCTCAAGTTTTTGAATTTAGCACAGAACGAAGTTTTTACTTCTCCGAAGTTTTTTTTTTTTAAGATTTCACGTCTTTTTCCAAAGTGTGAGACATTATTTTTATTTTTCCTCCAAAATAAACATATGTGCATTTTTTATATTGTTGTATTTAAATGCAATAAAAGTGTTCATATTGTTGTATTTAAATGCAATGAATCTCCGAAATTAGAATATGTATTGTAAAAAACAACACGATCCTTACTCCATGCAACTGTGGTTTCGAGCGCGTCTCTCATGTATTTTGTTAAATAAGAAGTAACAATCAAAAGTCGGTTATAGAAATTGCAATAATCGACTTTTGATTTTTACTTCTCATTTAACAAACAGTACTACAAAAGTGCATTTATATTTTGCCGCGTAGTCCAGTGCTGCCGCGGTGCAACACCTAGTGGTGCAATCGGCTCATCACACCTCCATGCGAATACCATGACATTCAATTTGTAAACAATCCATAGTCTATTAAAAATAAAAATGAGCTATAACAAGTCTATGCTCTGTAATACATGATTCTTTTTTATTAACCGACGAAAAACAAAAACGGAGGAGGTTCTCAAGTCGACGCGTATATATTTTTTTTTTTTTAGTTTTTTTTTTTATTTATATTCATTTGAAATATGGATATTCTTGAAGATTCCATGAAGGCACATTTTGAAGGCATGAAAAAAAAATCAATGAACAAGGCCCACCATTAAAAATACAATTTTTTTTTCATATCATTTGTAAAATACTTATTTTGCATTAAAAAAAGAAGTTTCACTTCGTAATCTTTTCACTTTTTAATTTTTGTTGCACTTTTTATAATAAATATGTTTTTTAATAAATTAATTTATTTAAATCTAACTTTAATCATATATTTTGTTATTTTTTAATAAAAGATTTGACGAGTGAATTTTTCAAAAAACAAGAAAATAAAAAAATTAAAAAAGAAATTAAAATATATGAGAAAAAAATTGAGAAAATAAATTAAAAATAAAAAAAAAACAATTAAAAACATAAAAAAAATTAAAAATTGAAAAAAAAATTTTTCCAATGATGCTGGCGGGAATCGAACTCAAGACACTGTTACTAGTTATTACTAGCCTACGTCGTAACCCGCTCGTCCACGCGCACTCACACAGTATTAGCTGTTATCATGGTACAGAAGTATATATGGGTGATACGAAAAATCGGTCCTATGAAAGTCACGTGGTCACAGAACTATAAAAATTGGAAACTTGCTTCATATACACGGCGTTATATGGGACAAAGGCAAAATCAATGTATAAGAATACGCTAGAGATTCGTTGGCATTTAGCACAGAAAAGAATCTCTAGCGAGATTCTTCGATAAATATAAGTATACTATTTTCTGCCAGTAAGTTTCATTGTGATCTCTCCAGCACATGGGTAAAAATGGATTGCGGTAGTCGTAACTTTAAATTATTTAAGAATATTAATTGGATTTGGCCTTTAAAATAGTTTTTAAATACCTAAACATGCACGTTTGTTTTACTGTATTGTTGTTATGGATCCACCTTCAAGGGGTTTTTTGTCAAGTTACGATAGTGCGATCGCCCGATGTTCTGGCTGACAGCATTTCATTTTATAATGCAAACAGCCCGGTTGGTAAATGAGAAAATGGCTGTGTCATACTTTCCGCCACTTTGTGTTAATTTCGCGATGAGCAGCCGACAGAGACGGGGCCATGAAATGTCATCTCTTTCTTTCTCTTTCTCTCTCTCTCTGTCTCCAGCCGCCGACGAGTTGCTATATTCGAGTATAGAATACGAAGAGTGACAGATCTGAAGAAGATTGAGATTTTCTGAAGTGCCTACAATATTTTATAAAAGTCAACACTAATTTTTAATTTTGTTTCTATTGTTGTTTTTACTAAATCGTTTAAAATTTACAAACGCTGTTCTCAATTTCGTTAGCGCATGTTGTTATGTCACGTGTGATCATTTGCTTTTTTCGAGTCGACGAAACGACGTCCTTTCTAAAACCGGACTGAGTAGATGTAAAATTTAAGAAAAATATACCTGACGAGTTGATAACCTCGTTCTTTAAATCAATTAAAATAGAACCGTGATTTTGTGACTGACAAATATCACTGCAGTTGTTGTTTGGGTGATGAACAAAGCTATGCAGTGCTGAGAGCTTACTGCTTGTAATAATGCTTTAAGCTGCACTTATAATGCTTAAAACACTTTGTAAAACCATATAGAGATATAAGTAACTAGAGTACGTTAGTGCGTATGCTTGCCATAAGTGAAAGTGTCTTCACTTAAGAGAGAGAACGCTGCAGAAAACCAGAAATTTGTTTACTCAAATCAGCATTGTTTTGCATCATTAGTTACCATAGAGATAAGGAAGTGTTCTCTCTCTTAATTTCAGACACTTTTACTGCTCTCTCGCGGCGCACTCTATTATGTAGAAATTTATTATTATAGAAATTATGTAGAAATTGACAGAAATAAAATACATGGGTCATGTTATTTCACAAAATGGAATGAGACCTGATGAATCGAAAATATAATAGGTACTAAAAATACGAAAATGCCAAATAATAAAATAGAATAAATGAGATTCTTAGGTATGGTAACTTAAGTTGGTAAATTTATTGATTTTTTTTCCCAAATAACATTTCCATTAAGAGCCTTATTAAAAAAGGATATTGTTTGGATGTGGACATCAGAGCATGATAAAGCTATTAATAAATTAAAACAAATTTTAACAAAAAGTCCGGTTATAAAATTTTATGCTTCTGATAAGCCTACAGTTATTTCAGTTGATGTTCCAAAAAGTGGTTTGACTGCTTTCAATAAATTATGATAATTTCATGACGTCAGGATCAATGCTGAAGAGTTTTTGTGTGACGGACAAATACAAGAATTCTCTATTTTATTAACCGATCAAAAAAGGAGGAGGTTCACGGGCGTAGCTATAGCTTCCGTAAGGGGGGGGGGGGGGGGTCCGACACTGCACTTTATTCAGGAAAAATGTTACTACTTTACAGCAGTTATTGGAGCTGAAATGACATTGTGACGGCAGAATTGATCAAAAGCGGAATCTATGGTATTTATGAAGTAACTTGAAGACAAAATCTATAAAATGAGATAGGAATATCACTGGATTGTTTCGTATGTCTTATCACATGTAAATTCCAGAAATTTTTCTTCTGAATTTTTTTAAACATGGTATTACGTGTGCGTTTTCAAGAAATATTCCAGAAATATAAGGTACATCTTTGGTATATATCCAACATATTTTTGGGTTATTGTTTTGAGTTGATTAAAAAACCTTCCAAATTGAATCAACACATCACTGGATCACAAATTTCGTAACATCTGTCAATTGTCGCTAAGATCGGCAGCAGGAGGCCAACGTACTAGATGGCCATTGGCCCAGAACCCAGATAACCGCGCGGGAGAGTTTTGAATTTGAATTTTGTAAACTAGAAGACGTAACGAAAAAAATTAATTTGAAGTATTAGATTAATACATAAAAGTAATAATTGACATGAAACTCTGACATAAAGTTAAATTTCATTTGAAACTGTATTAAAACTAAAGGTATTTTGATAATTTTGTATGTGAATGTTAAAAAAGCGCGCGTCGCGTGGTTAAAAATTTTTAGCGCGGGGCTTCAATGGGGGGGGGGGGGTTCGGACCCCCTAAACCCCCCCTTATATACGCCCGTGAGGAGGTTCTATGTTCAACTGTATTTTTTTTTTATGTATGTTCACCGATTTCTCCGTCAATTGTGGACCGATTTTCAAAATTATTTTTTTATTCGAAAGAGTGCACTTCTGAGGTGGTCCCATCGGAACCAAGTCAGGATCTGATGGTGGAATCCGGAGAAATCGAGGGAAACTCTCAAATTTCAAAGGCACGCTTAATGTTTTTTATGTATGTTCACCGATTTCCCCGTCAAATATCTAACACTAAAAAAAAAAATAAAATATTTTTAACAAAAAAATTGAACCGACTTCAAAATATGCACTAAAAAGTAAAAAATAATTGCGTATTGAAATGAAAAATATTAGACTACTTAAAATTCAATCAAATTATTACGATAATATCATGTACTTACAATTATTGTTATTTTTGGAGTCGGTGTCACATCGGAATTCGAAAGTAGCAATTTAAATCTTACATGTCTCTAGTTCTCGGAATAGATTTCATTTTGGCTGACACCGACTCCAAAAATAACAATAATTGTAAGTACATGATATTATCGTAATAATTTGATTGAATTTTAAGTAGTCTAATATTTTACATTTCAATAGGTACGCAATTATTTTTTTACTTTTTAGTGCATATTTTGAAGTCGGTTCAATTTTTTGTTAAAAATATTGTTTGTGCTTATCTAATGTGTTGACAGAAACCTCTGTCCCAAGTCTTAGCTCTAAGATCAGCATAGCCACAACAGAATGATGAAGAAGTCACAGTGGCGCTGGCCGGAAACTTGTTTTTCTTTATTATTTTTCATCGCGACGCGATGTAATAGCTTGTTGCGGATGGATGGATAATATTATGTATTACACACAGATTGACGCCTCTGCGCCCCATGCTGCCTTCCTACTCATTTAATTCGTGTATAGGAGACATATTGTGGCGTTTTGTAACCATTCTGTGTCTGGAACTGTTAACTACGATCTAAATTTTTACATTTACGTTTATTTATAGTCTAACTAGTGTCCGACCGAAACTATTTTTTACGGCTGAAACCGAAACCGAGTTTCGGCTTCAGTCTCAGTTTCGGCCGAAACCGAAACCGAGACTGAAACCGAAATTTCTTGTTTTCGTGGCAAAAATAAAGTAAACATTATTATAATTAGTTTTTTTAATTTTGCTAAATCAATCACATATTAAACATTCAGCCTCTGATATTTTAAGTAATCATAAACTTATCATATCATATTATTACCCCCCTTATTTCAAAAAGCACAAATAAATATACTTTTTTTTATATTATGAAATAAAATAAAAGCTACAAAACAAAATTACTTTTTTGGAAAAAAGTATTTACCTAATAAATATGTTTAGGTAGGTACACAAAAAAAAAACACGCTTTCATCTTTAGAACAAAATTATTTCTTCTAAACCTTGGTCATTTTGTCATTTTGCGCAAAAGAAAATTATTCAAATAATTATGGGTGTTAAGTCAAGGTCGTCCCGCAGAAATGGGTTCAAAAACTTACGTCTCTTAGCTGTTTATGGTATATTCGCTCTGGAATGTATAATGTTTTGCAAGAATAATCAAAGCATCTTTAATCAGAGAAATACAATACACAATCATAATACTAGGAATAAAAATAATTTTGTAGGTATTAATTCTAATCTTTCTGTTGTACAAAGTGGTACTTACAATATAATCACAAAAATCTGCAACAAATTACCATATAAACTATTCAATTTAGATCCACTTAAACTAAAAAAACATGTTAAAAACATTTTAATTGAAGAAACTTTGTACAATTTAAATGACTATTTTAAGATAGATTTTTATAAATATCCATTATAACTTTAATATGACGCATTCTACACTGTATTTACAGTATTCCAGAATAAAGCTACATTATTATTATTATGGTACTCTTGTTAACGAGCTACAATAATATTAAAATTAATAAGTACCTACCTACCAAATACAACAACTAAATAAATGTTTTTAATGCCAATAATAGGACTTCAATCAAAAGTATCAAAATAAAAAGAGTTTTCTCTCTCAAAAAAAACGCGAAGTTTCAAGGCATAAAAAACACTTCGTCACTTGCAGCTGCACCGAACATGTTTGATTTCAGCGCAAAACCTCCCGAATGTAGCCGAAACCAGTTTTTTTGTCGAAACTAGGCCGAAACCGAAATTTCGGTTGGACACTAATTCTAATGTTTTTACGCATTTATGAGTCATAGTAGTCCGGTCTGGCTTCGTCCGAATTTGTATATATTGCTACCGTTTTTCGTCGACTTACGTTGTAAAGGTCTCCACAAAACACACTTTTATTTTAACGCGATAATATATAGTCTATCTCCATCCTGATGGTCCATTCTAAATATTTGTGAAAAAATTTTTGAAATCTGATGAGTAGTTTCGGAGATTACTTTCTACGTCCAGACTTAAGAACATTACCTCTTTATAATACAGTAGAACCTCTTCAAGTCGAATCTTGATAAGTTGAAACCTCTAAAACTCGAAATAATGTTTGGCTCCTTCTCTTCAAGCCCCCAAACCTCTATTACTCGAAATCTCAACCCTCTATATAGGTCGAAATAGTCAGCCATTTCCTGGGACTTTTTTTGCTGCCTCTTGCCGAGAAACGGTAATTCCTGTACCGGCCATCTTGCTGAGGTTTTCTATGGTTTCCCTCAATAATTCCAGATAAATATCGAGATGGTTCTTTATTCAAGACCATGGCCGATTACCTGTCAAACTCCTATTCTCGAAAATTGCCAACAATATTATAATGTCTTAAAATCTCTTCATTCGCCTATTGCTATTAATTATGTGAAGGTTTAAAAATGTAGAAAATAACGGGAAGTGTGATAGATGCAAAATAGTAATGGTGCGAATTGCGTCTGTTATGACATAAAGTCGAGAAACGGATATTAAACGCATTATTATTATTATTTTATTATTATTATAATCAGCCACACCGGTACATATTTTCCCTCCATAAATCGAAAAAATTAATTGGACGTCTGTATCTCGAAAATAGCAACTCAAAATTAGTTAGAATGAATCTTAACCACTACAAGTCGAATATTTCCTTATAAAATCCGACTAAGTCGAAAATCCTTCATAAATCGAAAACTCTATAACTCGATTTTGTTTGACGTCTCCCTTGAAGTTCGACATACAGAAGTTCTACTGTATTAGGATAGATAAAAATGAGCTACAGGAAAATGGAGCTGTATTAATTCATTAGAATTTCGAAATTGATGAAATCAGAGCGCGCAACAGTATATAAGTTAACATACTGTCTCAAAACGCTTATTTTAAATGTTAAAAAAAAAAATTGGTTGTCTGTAAAGTCGGTTTACGGACGATAGTTTTACGTGATAACGTATTCCGTAATACATAACCTAAACCTCCCAAAATTTGGTTTCAATCCGCTTATCCTTGGTGTCGGAATGATAAGAAATGTCAAAAGTGACGTTTGCAACTTACAAAGTATTATGTTCTAATAATAATTAGTTATTCCAATACTTAACTTAGAAGGCTTTGCATTTCACAATATACTAATGTCAAAAAATTGAATTAAACATTAGAAATGCAGCTGTTTTCATGTTAAGACAAGACATACGTTTGCGTCTAATTTCCATGTACGGCAAACAAAGACAACCGACCGCGTCGCGCCATGCATTACACAACATTGCATTTATACAGCTATTTTTCTATATAAATTTGTATAAAATATTTTTCTATATAAATTTGTATAAAAAAACTGTTTAGGCAAATTCTGTTATACGAAATCTATGTAAAATGTTCTCCTCTTTCGTTTAAGACTGGTTTCAAACCGATCTGATTTAAATTGAGCGAGAAATTAGCAAAAAGCACGCACAGGGTCAGGCGGAACGTTACGCGTTAGGAACGTTAGGAACGTTACGTTACACTTTTTCGAACATGCAGCCGGTGTTTTATCAATTTATAAGATTGGTGATTCATCAATTTATAAGACGTTATCACGTCAATAATCAAAGAGTATCTCATGCCAAAATGTGTATGTGCACACTTTTTGAACTACACTCTGCAGCTATAAGACTCATCTTTCAAACAAAACAAATCGCATCAAAATTTTTTTTTTATTTTAAAAGGAGCGAATCGGCTTCTATTGCCATTATCGCGTAATATTTACAAATGTATAAGTACATAGGCATGATAATACCTAAGGTAAGTACATATTATATTACATATAATATCTCTAAGGTAAGTATATTATATTACATATATCACAAATGTTTATGGTAATTAATAAGGTAAGTAGTTGGTATTCGCATCAAAATTGGATCACCAGTTTAATACGTTTCGACGCCACAGACAAACATACACAAATATAAACACCGCGTCAAAGGCATAACAACACCCCGTTTTGAGAACGGGATTAAAAATGGTAGCATAACAGGATACAGAATACAACATCCATTGTAAATTCTATTGCATATTCCAACAGCACAGTTATATAACTTTGTTGATATGTTAACCGTCGTCGCAGTCCTAATTTAAATTATTTGTTGTGATACTATGCATAGTACTCTGACATAGGTCTCGCGTTAAGAGAACATCAAAATGTTATGAATCTGTTATACCTGAAGCCATTGCAACAGAAATTTCGTTTCTAGTAAATTCAACAAGCACTATTCATAGTATGTACTAACTACTTATAGAATTTCATAAAAACTAGAGTGACCTGTGCGAATTATTCGCACTAAATAAGTATAATAATTATCACTTTAAAAAATTATTTTTTAAATATGATTGCAGGTATTCAATTCGTTTCTAATTTTGCACACTGCTTATAACGTTCTTCTTTTTGTTGTATTACAATATGAAGCTCAGATGACAGATCGAAGAAATATTTTACTAAAATTGTCATATAGAGGCGCAAGTAGCAAAAGCGTTGAGCTAAGCCGTATCATGCAGCATTGCTGTGACGTTGTTCAGCGTTGCTCGCTGTTTCAAAATTAAAGCCGTCAGATGGAAGTATGCAGTATTGTGTCTGTTGTATTACAATATGAAGGTCAGATGACAGATCGAAGTGTTGACGTTGTTTCAAAATTAAAGCCGTCAGATGGCAGACGTTGTTCAGTGTTGCTGTATTTTAATTAATTTACAAAAACAAAAGCAATCATAAATTTTTTTAGTTGTCGATGTCAGTAGAGCAAGCAATTATCTGTAAAATGATATATAATTTATGTGGAGAAATTATGAGGTTTTTTCTAAAAAGGGAGGCAAACATTCTTAACCTTAGCGTATTAATATATATGATGATGTAGAAATTGACAGAAATAAAATAGGTACATGGGTCATGTTATTTCACAAAATGGAATGAGACCTGATGAATCGAAAATAATAGGTACTAAAAATATGGAAATGCCAAATAATAAAGAAGAATAAATGAGATTCTTAGGTATGTTAACTTAAGTTAGTAAATTTATTGAAATTTTTTCCCAAATAACAGTTCCATTAAGAGCCTTATTAAAAAAGGATATTGTTTGGATATGGACATCAGAGCATGATAGAGCTATTAATAAATTAAAACAAATTTTAACAAAAAGTTCGGTTTTGAAATTTTATGCTTCTGATAAGCCTACAGTTATTTCAGTTGATGTTTCAAAAAGTGGTTTGGCTGCTGTCCTCATGCAAAAAAATTTGAAAAGTAGTTTGACCCTGCAGGCCATCCCTGTAACTTCCCGCTATTTTCGAGTTCAAAACGCTCAAAAATATGTCAAATATAGCAAGAAGTTTATTTTTTAGCTCTTCGAGCTCAAAAAAAAACACTTTGTTACGAAATTTTCGTTCACGATATCTCATGAACAAATGAAGCGATTTTGATGCGATTTGCGGCAGTCGACGCAATTTTTTAACCTTAAAAAGTAATTTTATACAGAAAAATCGATCTCATAGGAATTTTACGAGAAATTTAAAAAAAAACACTTTTTAAAAATTTTTCGTTCACGATATCTCGTGAACAAATGAGCCGATTTTGATGCGGTTTGCTGCAATCGACGCAGTTTTTTTAACCTAAGAAAGTAAATTATTACAAAAAAATCGATTTGATAAGAATTTTACGAGTAATTTTAAAAAATTACTTTTTTCCTAATTTTTCGTTCACGTTATCTCATGAACAAATGAACCAATTTTGATATGGTTTGCGGCGATCGACGCAGTTTTTTTAGCTTAAGAAAGTAATTTATTACAAAAAAATCAATCTGATAACAATTTTAAGAGTCATTTTAAAAAAACACTTTTTTACGATTTTTTCGTTCACGGTTTCTCGTGAACAAATGAACCGATTTTGATGCGGTTTGCGGAAATCGACGCAGTTTGTTAAGGAGAAGAGCTGATTAGTTTTTGGAATTAATCGGTTTAGTAGTTTAGAAAATTTTTTACAAAAACAAATTTTTAAAAATTTTTGAAACTTGTTTTTTTAAGATTTCTCAAAATTTTTTGGGCCGAATCGTTTCAAATTTTCAGGAAGTCTAAGTTCACCAAGATCACGTCAGATGCCGCAAACCACGTTTCAGTCGGACACTCCGTTCAAAAGATATAAAAGGTTTACATACATACATACACACACACACACACACACACATCCATACATACAGCCCTACGGACATCATCGCCAAAATAGTTTCAATAGCTTCCTAGGACCCCAAAACGTCGAGATCTGGCGAAAACTCGATTTTCGAAAATCGGGGTGAAACCAATAACTTCCCGATTTTTGAAAAAAAAAAAATTTTTTTTTTTTTTTTTTTAAAGCGGGAAGTTAAAAATTTTGCTGTTACATTGTAATATAGCATTTGTTACTCGGTTTAACTTACTCTGGCATAAATCGAGACGGAAACGACTTAGTAAGGTGAATATAGTCACATTAATTCGAGTTTTACAAAAACAATAAATTATGTTAATTTCATGACGTCAGGATTCAATGCTAAAGAGTTTTTTGTTCAGCGTTGCTCGCTGTTTCAAAATTAAAGCCGTCAGATGGCAGTATGTAGTATTGTGTCTGTTGTATTACAATATGAAGGTCAGATGACAGATCGAAGTGTTGACGTTGTTTCAAAATTAAAGCCATCAGATGGCAGACGTTGTTCAGCGTTGCTGTATTTTAATTAATTTACAAAAACAAAAGCAATAATAAATTTTTTTAGTTGTCGATGTCAGTAGAGCAAGCAATTATCTGTAAAATAATATATAATTTATGTGGAGAAATTGTGAGGTTTTTTCTAAAAAGGGAGGCAAACATCTTAACCTTAACGTATTAATTATATATCATCCTATCTATAATCGTGGCTGAGGAACTTCACCATTGTCTCTTTTATTTAAGGCGAATGAGGTATATTATAACTAGTAAGCTATGTTAATACGAGCGATAGCTATCATTGTACCCGGGCTATTGCATATATTGTCCCTTATAAAATAACCAGTTTTTACCTTATTTTTGGCATTTTTAAAATTTTTGACGTTTCATTTGTGCAGGAAACTTCATTAAATTCTTATAGTTGGTTATAGGTAGTTTATGAATTAATTTTGAATTTATTAGCGCGTCTACTTTTGTTTTACTTTACACACAAGAGTTAAATGGATCATTTTATGACCGCTATAATATATATATGCATGAAAAGTAGCTGTTTTATATAGGAGGTAGGACAAAATAGTAGGGTATGCATTATAACGAAGAATGATAAATAATAATAATTTCTTTACAAAAAGTAATGATATCCCATCAAAAACATAAATGTGAAAACAGGGAGCCAAGTTCAGTAGTAAGAATATTATTTTCATACTGTGAAAAATAGAGCCATAACTCAATACAAAAAGAATTGAGGATCTAAAAGGGTGCCAAGCTTTCACTTGACATGTTTTCTTTTTTTATATTATGATTTATACCTAAACATCATGTTTATGTGAGAACTTGCCAAGTAAAAACTTGGCACCTTTTTAGATCTCAATTCTTTTTGTATTGAGGTATGGATCCATTTTTCACAGCATGAAAATAATATTCTTACGATTGAAATTGGTTCCCTTTTTTCACATTTATGTTTTTGATGGGATATGTTACAATATATTTTGAGGGACTAGGGTGGATTTAAAAATAACGAAAGACGTACTATCCCTAATATAAAATTTAAGTTTGCAACTAAATGCTTCTAGTTCTGAAATAATTGCAAGAGTTTTAAATTAACATTTTGATAGTCACTTTTTTGGCGACCTCTGTATATACACATAATATACACCCCAACACAAATGCCAGTATATTTAAGTGAAATTGGATTTTAATTGAGTATATACCAGCAGACACCTACTTGTTTATTTAATTTTAATGTTTATTTTTAAGCAACTGTTTTACTGGATAAATGATGTTTTGATGGCAAGTGTGGTGTTTTATTTTCCGACAAATAATATTAAATCTCTTAAATAATTTCCTTGAATTTAATTTAAAATTAAGAAATATTAAACAAGTAAAGTACTTACTATTAATTATTTTCACTTGAATTTTTATTTCATTTGTTGTGTTTCAAAACTTGTTTTGAATTACAGATTCTGTAATAATTATAGTCTTACTAGTTAATCTTAAAAATTATTAACATATTTTTAAAATTTTTATGAACTACCTTTCTGCAAGTGGAATATATATAAAAAAACTACATTTTTGTACTACCCCATATAAATTAATTACATTACAAGAATGTATACACTATACTGACATGTAAAATGGCTCATTACCCACTAATGCGGTAAAGTAAAACAACAATTGATCACGCTATATTAATTCAATAATAAATCATTGTCTGTCTGTCAATATACTATTAGAATTTATATACCGGATCTTAGACTATTAGTAGGTCAATTCAATTAAAATGAAGTCTGCCATTTTTTTACATAAATTATAATTCAATAAATTTTACACTGCACTAAATTTAACACTAGTATTTTGAACACCCTTAACAGTGCTATGAGACTAGGTATTCCCTAAAAATAAAAAAAATACATTGTTAGGGTACATTGTTCACCTCTAAAAATTATTGATACGTATATAGAAACAATCTTTATTAAAATATTTCTAAATTGTTTTTTGAACATTTTAAGCCTCTGGTTTCGATTGGTCAAAGACTGTTTATTAAAAAATTGTATACTTAAGTAATTAGGACCAAAAGTGGAATTTTTTGTCAGAAAAAAAAATGACAAGATAAACATTTTTTTATTGTGGAAAAAAATTATTTTTTAAAATTATTGTCATCAATTATTAAAAAAAAAACCTGTTTAACATATGTATTGATGAAATTTTATAAATTTTTCACTATTCCAGTTAATGTAAACCAATTAGCTTTGAGATCGTAAGGATTGTAATTTAAAAAAATGATTTAATTTTTTGTATAAACAATTTTACAATGGTTCTTAAATCAAATTTAATTAATTTTTCTTATACAGTTAAACGTACAATTCTGATTTGTAGAATCGCTTTTGTCATTTTATTTCTTATAGCGAATCCTTCATAATCATTGAATCATTTTATTTTTATATTCGCACAGAGTATAGCAGGCTAGTTGAATATGCATAACCCTCTTAGTTATCGTCTATTCATGCTAAACATCGCGCTAACTTCTTATAGCGTCTCCCGCCGAGCTAACTTAAAAACTTCTCTATATTTATCACCTTAATATCAGATATTATACAGTATGTACACTGTACAGTGTATACTCTACAATCGTTTTTGTTATAAGGCACTGTGAGTTTAATAGTATATTACACCTCAAGGACCGAAAGGTTGGTTTTATTGCACTACGCGCCATGATGGCTTTGGATTTGCATCGGGTATCATGGCGCGCAGTGCAAAGTATCAAACTTTCGGCCAGTGTGGTGTATACTATTTTTATTCATACTTCATAAGCGTTTTTCTAGAAAAATTGATAATTTTCGAGATATTGCTAAAAGCTTGAAATTACCCCCTTTCATCCTCTAATGAAAAAAACACTGTTAAAATTAAGGTAATTGTCCAGGATATGCTTAGGAGATCAAAATAAAGGTCTCCACAAAAATCTAGCTGGGTCCGAATTTTTTCGAAGTCAAAGTCTTATTTTGTTCTACAAGGCAGAGAGTTTCACAAAGACATTAAACTGCTCCCGCATGTATAATAACATCTGTAAATATATATGTTGACTTACATTTTTTGACAATATTTTCGAAAATCCAACATAAATATGAAAAAAATAAAATTTTTAGTGATTTTTGTTTAGTTCACTTCAAACTTTGATTCACTGGATCTCCGAAATAAAAAAGTGTAGGGAGTTATTTTTTAATTTTTTTTTTAACATCACGATAAGGTCGTGAAAATTGTATCTATTTTTGGTTTTCCCAATGGCGTCTGCTAAAAATAGAAAGACCACATCTGGTGGAAGTCAAGTTGTTGGTGGTGGGAGAACGTGTCTTTTTTTATTATAATATTTTTTTCATGCAATTTAAAAACTAACAAATATATTTGACAAAAAATAAGAAACAAGCTTTTATTGCATCTCACTAAAACGTAGAAAACACGTTTATATCTATTTTATAACGTTTTGAAGCGTGAGACACATACTGTAATATAGGTATTTCATTTAAATCATTGAGTGCTCCCCGCTTTTAAATGTTATAAGAGTACGAAATTTTTCTTTTAATACATTGTAATGAAACTTTGTTTATTTTATTCTTTTAAAGTAAGATATTTTGATAATTCAGACGTTAATCAAAGATTTGAGTATTTTGATAATTGTTCCTTTTTCATCCATTGGTACGTATGTTTTTCTATTAGCAATTTTCATTAACAAGTACACATTTTTGACCGTTGCTGAAAATGATCCAAAATCAACAGTAGAGAAAAAGTAATTTTGCAATTAAAGGTTTCGAATTACTTCCTGTTTTTTCTTACACCAAAAAGGAAAAGGGATTACTGCAAAAAGGCACATTTGTTTTCGTGGTATAAATCATACATTAAAAACATGCTTTTGAACTCACGCATGAGTGAGATTATTGAAATTCTTGTGACTTTTATTACCTTACAAGTGGCAGTGGAAGCGGATTTTATTTAGTTTTTTTTTTTTAAATTTTAATTGGTATATATTTTAAATCGTAATTAAAAAAGGTAACTATCTAGTTCTTTCAATATTTATTATTAAAGCTGTATTATGACTAGAATTTCACACTATACAATATTCAACAATGCGGTTCAACAAAAATTTTGCATGACTGAAATTTATAAAACTTAAAAAAAATGAATATCTATTTTTTTAACCCAGTTAAAACTGGCAGCATCAGAATGTCGTATGACAAAATTACTAACATGAGAATTAAAGGCTATTTCAGGGTCAATTAGTGCCCAATTTTTTATTTTAGGGCTCTTATGCTTTTAGACAAAACCTGTGGAGACTAGCTTTAGAAAAAGTCAGCAGCGCCACAGAACCGAATGACGAAAAGAAAAATATGAGATTAAAGAGCTATTTAAGGGCTAATTTAGTGTCCCATTTTTAAATCAAGGGTTCTTGTTTTTTAAGGTAAAATCTGAATAACTTCTACACGGTGGAAGTACGTGTTACATATGGTGGAGGAGCGGGTCAAGTTGAAAGCGCTCTAATGCGGAGTCATGCTTGCGATTGCATGGGATTTAAGGGCTATTTAAGGGCTAATTTAATGCCTTATTTTTAAATTTAGGAGTCTTGATTTTTTTGATGAGGATTTTGATTATCTTCTATTCGGTGGAAGTACGGGTTACATATGGTGGAAGAGCGGGTCAAGCTAGCAGGAACACAAATGCGAAATAATGTCAACAATTGAAAGCGATTTAAGGGAAATTTAAGGGCTAATTTAATGATCTATTTTTAAATTTGGGGCTGTTTTTTTCGTTAAAATTTTTGAAAAATTATTTTATTTATTTTAAAACCACCTGTATAACAAGGTGTGTATTATTTTGCTTGTTCGTTTTTAGTTCGTTACAAAAAGTAATTTAAAAAAAATATACAAAGTTGAAAATGAGGAAATTTTCAAGATGTGAAAATTAACATGTATTGAAAGCTTGTGTATACGTTTTGTACGCAAAATGTACTTTATACAATGTTAAATAATATATGCAGTGTATTTTTATACATGTTTCGTACACAAGACGTATACGAGAGAAGTTTTTTATTGGTTTAATTCAGTTATAAAACTGTGAATGTTGGCGACATGAATAGCTGTAATTTAGTATTTTTTTCGTTCTTTAAAGATTTTTTTTATTATTAATTCACATCATTTACAAGTACGTATTTTATATTATAAAATATATCTTTAAGTGGGTACTTTTTATGTTATATTTTTTTAAGAATATTAATTAAAAATTAAAATCAAGCTTTCTTTTCATTCGTAATGAATTATTTAACGTAGTATCACCGAAACGAGTGTTTTAAAATAAAAAAAGTGATTAAAGAAAACATTCTATATTGGCTTTTGAAAATTTTTAATTATTCAATATTAGGCTAAAAACTATTTTTTTTTTAATTCAACTTTTAGTACACATAAAACTTTTAAATGTCATTATTTTTTCTTTCCCATATAGAAAAAAATACGATTTTGAGCTTTTGGTGAATTTACACTTTTTAAATTAAATGTACCTACTTCAAAAAGTTGTTTTTAAAAATTGCGATCAGTCACCCGTCTGTCTATCTTTTATCTATGGCTGCACCAAACCACTGCAACTGGATCATTTTGGTTCAAATTTTTCATGCGTGCTCAGGATGATCAAATCGTGAGACAAGTTTGCAAAATGTGGAAGATCACCCCCCTAAAAACCGACAAAACAGATTAAAACCTGAAAAATATTTTTTTATTTTTAAATGTTGTACCAGTTTCTCCTAGAAAATGGAGGGGAAAAACTATTAAAATATGTGGCTCTGAAAATTATAAGTAATAAATCCATCAAGATTAGTTGGGAAAAAACGGAGATTTGACGATGTAGGTATTTAGTACTATATATTTAATTGAAAAAGATAATCTGAGTGGTGTCAGACAGTTTATACCTGTATTAATAAAATAACGTTTAAAGCAAAGATTAGTGAAAACGATTAAATATCTTCTAGAAAATATCTTCATAATAAAAAAATAGCCGTCGTGAAACATACATTTAAGCGGAATTATAGTAACTAAATATCACCCTGTAACCAAATTTTACCCTGTAACTAAATTTTGTCGCGTCAACTAAGGAAATTCTGGTGACTAAATATCGCCCTGTAACTAAATTTCACTCTGTAACTAAAATAAAGTGTATATGCATATACAAAAGCGGTAAACGTGTCAAGTATACTATAGTCAAATAAGAGAATAGAGGGCGGTGGCGTAGAGGGGGAATAACAGCAAAGGAGCGTAGAGTCGTTTGTACTGTCAAGCGCGCCAATAGATGTTTCACATCAAAAAGTTTTTGTGTCATTATTATGCGGCTAAAGACCGCGCACACTACACCTACACGGACCAGCACAGCACGAATCAGAAAAGCTTGTTAGTGAAGCTATTCATATCATTTAACGGAGTAGCGCACATTAGACCAGCATCTGCAATCCAGCAACGACCGTCAGAGCAAATCGTATCGGTTTGGGCATAATTCTGATCTGCAATTTCTATGTCTGATCGTGCTAAACTGACTTATTGATCTTCAATTTTGGTGTTTTGGTACTGTAAGTGACGAGGAATGATATCCAAGAGCTCAGAGGATTTGTGTTATGACATTCGAAAATATTGAAAGAATTTTTGTTTATCTCTTTTCAAAATTCAGAAAACTTCTTCCTTCTCTTCACACAATATTGTCAAAATAAAAACTTATTCCATCGAGCTGCACATGTCTATGCTTCACATTGCTAACTTGAAAACTGCAATATGGCAGCCGCACACGGGATCTACACTAAAAGCTGCTGGTCCGTGCAGGTTAGACTGGTCGTTAAAAGTTAGATTTTTTTCGACGCCTCCTAAAAAGCTTTTTTTTAATGTAAGAAGGCAAGGTCAAGCTTTTTAAAAAATAACACGTGCCGCAAAACGATCTATGTTAATTTTTTTAAATCGTATTTGTTTTCGATATTTCTAGCGACAAACATTATTTTTACGATATCGTGACCGAAATGTATTGAATTATTGATAATTAAGTATGATTAATAATAATACCTTATTATTATTAACATTTGGAATTAATGAATCTGCTTATAGAAAAGTTTACATTGAATTAGTTTCAAAATAAAATTTATGTTTTCAAATATCCTGTTATTTTTATTAACAAATTGTTTGTACTTCAGAAGAAAATATATTTGTTGTGAGAAATTTCGATAAAAAACGATTTTACCAAAAAAATAAACTTAGATCGTTTTGCGACACGTGTTATTATTAATTTTGTTTAAAAGCTTATCTTTGCCTCTTTACAACAAAAGAAAGCGTTTAGGGGGCGTCAAAAAATATTTAATTTTTAACGACCAGTCTAGTGCAGGTATAGTGTGCACGGCTTTTAAACTGAAGTTTTTGTACCAAAATAATAAAAACTGACTATTTTCTCTTTTGGTAAATGGTACACGGAATCAACTGTTCACTAGTTTACGAGTTTTTTCTTTTGCACACATGTGTTTTATTTGTCATCGCAATCATACAGTAAGCTTTGGATTTATAGTCAACTAGCGGTCCCGAACATGAGTACACACATTCATCTTAGTTTACCGAGATGAATGTTGTGTCCAAATTTCATGATGATCGGAGTTACCGTTCAAAAGTTTTTGTCTATAAAAAGCAGTATTTATACTTTTTTAAACTATTTTTTTAAATGAATTAAATAAAATTAAAATAAATTTAAATGTAAGCCTTAGAAGAAAGCAATGTAAAAAATAAAAAAATAAAATAAAAATATATTCGCCCAACGTAGGGCTCGAACTCACGACCCTGATATTGACAGTCGTGTGCTCTACCAATTGAGCTAGCCGGTGTTGTATTCTGACAACGCTAATATGAGTAGGTATATTTAGTTAGTGCATTTCACCTGAATAGAAGCTTATTTTTGCAACATTTTTCATTAATGCTCCGCTCTTAATGGTCGTAGCTTGATTTTATATAGTCTATAGCCTTTCTCAATAAATGGGCTATCCAACAAAAAAAAATTTTCAATTTGAACCAGTAGTTCTTGAGATTAGCGCGTTCAAACAAACAAACTCTTCAGCTTTATATATTAGTATAGATATTGTTTTCTTGTTTACTTCGGTTATTCCGCTATGACTATCTGTTTTTTTTAATGAGAAGGTGCGATTTACTGTGGAAAGATAAACAGCAAACTGTGTGAATCAGGAGTCACTGAATTACCGACACTCATAAAATCATGGTGATTTACTATGTTTGTTAATTCAATAAAAAAAATAATCGTCTGAGCGTCATTTTAGTGTCACCGATAATTCAGTATAGCTTTGTATTTTTCCTCATAAATTTTATGCCTGATTTGGTGGGTTTATTTTTCGAATAAGAAATTTGGAGTCGATAGTGAAATAAACAATACTATTGCAAGTGCCGGATTTAACTTTTTGGTGCGCTATCTCAGGAAATGTGTCAATTCCTAACATAATCGGTACGGCCGTTCTAAGTTATATATTGTATGCCAGTCCAAACATACATACATACATAAAATTATTCTAGAAATCCTTTTTCCTATCTAAGTGTCATAATAAAATCTTGGGAATCATAAACATTCGAGGGAAAACGAAGTTAAGCCCTTGTGACACTTTTATAATTTTGAGCGGTCCCGCCCGGTTTCACCCGGGTGCAAAAGAACGAATAGGGAAGGAAGGGACATGAGTACGCACATTCATCTTAGTTTACCGAGATGAATGTTGTGTCCAAACTTCATAATGATCTTGCAACATTTTTCATTGATGTTCCGCTCCAATTGGTCGTAATATTATATAGCCTATAGCCTTCCTCGATAAATGGGCTATCCAACAATTTTTTTTTCAATTCGAACCAGTTGTTTCTGAGATTAGCGCGTTCAACAAATAAAACAAACAAACTCCTTAGCTTTATATATTAGTATGGCTTAATTAATAACGTAAAAATAAAAAATTATTTCTGGAATATATCTTAGACACTTGAAAAATCCTCTGGTTCATTGATTTCTATTTATTAGCGGTATTATTATAAACAGTCCAATTTGGACGTAAGTGTGGTTATTAGGTAAACATAAAGAGGCAAATAATAAAGAGGCACATAAAATACGGCTTGGCGTTGTTGTAGAGTTAAAAGGGTTAAGAACATTAGGTGGCGGTTAAACACATAACCGTCAGTGCGGCGCACATTGTGCCGACGCTAATTTCCACAATGCGGAGCTGAGAGTTGAGCACATAATATAATGTCAGTGGCGGTTCGTTACAATTTTTTTTCACCTTTCATATTTTTTTCTATATTATTCTCAAAATGTTTCTTTATACATATATATTGTTTTCTAATTTAATAATACTTATTAGTTAAAATTATTTGTTCAATTAAAATATTTCTTTCTGGTAACAATGGTTGCTATGGACATTTTTTAGTGTACTCTTTAATTATTCTATTAAAATAATTAAATAAACTTCCCCATGTAGTGAAATTAAATAGTTACTTTTACCTATATCAGGTGTACAATTATATCTGAAATTGAACACCACATGAAAAATATTAGTAAAAAAATTTAAAGATAAGCCTTAATTGAAATATAGGTACCTAAAAGGGTAAAAAATAATTTTTAATACATTAGGTCCATAATTATAAAAGTCTTGATCGTGACTAATTAATTATCATAGAGTTTTCAACTCACGTTTTTATAATTACGAACTTAAATTTATAAAAATTATTTTTTTCCTTTTTAGATAATTTCAATAAAAGTTTATCCTAAAAAGTTTTTTAATTATTTTATTTTTTTTAGTATTTCAATTTTTTTAGAATAAAAAAAGGGTTTTTAATGCAATAAAGGATTAATTAAAAGAAATTCTTAAAAATTTCCGCTAATTAAAAATGGTTTATTCCGTATTTTTTTTCCTTGAGAATTATATAACTTTTGTCCGAAACATTTTTTCATCTGGCGTTGTTTGCTAAACATTCTTGATGGAAGTTTTCAAAAAATGAACGTCTGGGATATGAAAAACAGAGTGTAGAGTACAATTGAAAATTCAATCAGAGTAAAATTGGGGGTTTCGCGCGAGTGACATATTGAAAGTAATATAATTATTATTTTTTATATAAAAGTATATTAAATGTATTGACAACAATATGTGCTAGTAACAAAATTTAACTTCCTACAATATATTTGTATATTTATATTTGTATTTTGGTAAAAAATGAGTGTTATTAATACAGGTACATGTAGTGGATAATGTCTTCGCCAGGTACAATATCAAAGTTTAGGAATTAAAAATATATGTTTTTAAAAATATATTGTAACATGACTGTTCTAGTTCATGGTGGAAATTATTTATTTACAATAACAAACGTTTAACAAAACAGTTAAACACATAAACGAAAATTTCTTCTCTAACGTAACAGAAACAAAACTAATAAATTCCGACTAATAAAATAAAAGAACAAGCAATGAAGAATAAAAGTCACTAATTGTGTACACGAAATATTTACAACACAGGAACACACCACAGTTTTATTCACACTTATCTATTAACTATATACACACGATTACTTACAAGAAGTTATTTATGTTAAACCAGATTTTTATAACTTCAGTCAATAGTTTATTAGCCACACTGCACTAGCATTTGTTTAGATAGTTCATTTATCTTCTATCTTCTCATTTACCTCGGTATTACTGCACCGACTGAACAATTTATGTCACAGCTATTTGTAACCCACTGTAGGTTTGTCGTATGAACTCACTCTCACACGAAATCTGACCGACTGATTTCCTGGCACGCGTTGTAATTATAGCTTCGACCCCCGCCTGACCGAATGTTCTAGAAGTATCTCGCTGGGACGAGAACCTTCCTTCACTTGCATTGCCTGAGGAAGGACATAAGCGGCCTTTTGCTTAAAAAACCTGAATAGGGGATGACAGTTTGTATGAGGAACCCATCATTTCTCAGCTAAGGGATATGAAAATTCATATTTAGACTTTTGATATGAAATAAAGAATTATGTATTTGAGCGTTTTCGTAAAATCATTTCTGAAGAGGGTAAAATGAAGTTTGTATGAGGAATCCATCATTTGTCAAGTTAGGGATATGAAATTCATATTTAGGCTTTTGGGAGGAAATAAAGGATTACTTGTTTAAACATTTTTGCAAAGTCATCCCTCAGGAAGCATGTTGCAGATCCGACGTTGAAAAATAACGTCTTGTCAAGAGTGCGTGTAATTTGACAGAGCTTTGATTTTAGGTTTCAACGACTCGACGTAACGAGTCGACATTGATTCTTGTACATACTGTGTATACGACACATCGCTATCTTCCTCACAGTTTTATGTTTTAAAGAGAACAACCCCAACACCTACCATGCATGCCACATTATATTCGAGAGCAATTTGCGCCGACACCGACTCTGTGAATACAGGACCGAATTATTTAGTGTGACGTATTTTACAAGCTTTTATTCAACCTCACATATTTGTCAGTTCAGTTATGTTCAGTTGCAAAAAGCGTCAGAAAATCTGATTTGATAATGACCTTAGATTGTGAACATACATATTTCTCCATATGAAAGGCATTGTAAAGTTTTAAATCAATCCTACTCGAAAAATAATTGATTGATTGAAACGGTATATTTTTTAAACTGTGTATGAATGTATTTAGCATCGTTTTTAGTACAGTTTCCACTAAGAAACAACGTTTTTCTTCGCATTTCGTTCAAAATTTAGCTTGAAAAGCGATCTTTTTCTATATAAAACAATCATTTGTTTTTGTGTGAGTACGATTTTATGTTTTAGAGTAGCGTTTCCCAAACTTTTTTGACCGCGGCCCGGTATGCGGTTATAAAATTTTTCGCGACTCATCTTAAACATTTATTCACAAAACAAATGTATTTTTTAATAGAAATCAAGTTTTTTGTTTGCTTATTTCATACACAAAAATTTCAAAATAATTATATAAGTAATAAAAATATATGTAATTAAAAAACTAACAATTATATTCGTTTAAAACTTTAGTAAATTAATTTATTTTGTTTTCACAATTTTTTTCGCGACCCGGCAAAATATTCTACGATCTAGCGTATATCGTAGTTATTTTTCGAATTTACATGAGTGAAGAGAGTAGAACATGGTTGTGATCTATCTCTATCTTTTCCTGTATAAGTTTACGGTACTATTCTGAGAGAGAAAATTTTTTTTTTTATGGTTTTCTTTCGGAGAGATACCAGGGCACGTTCAGTGAGTATAAGTTTATTCAATAATTATCTGTAAAAAAATGGCGACAATGTTTTTTACATAAAAACTCTGTAATTGCCAGAAAGTGTAAAGTTAAAGATTTAAATCAAAACCGGTGCTGTAATAAGGGCGTGAGTGGGTGGTGACGACGGCGGTGTCAGAGCACCTTTACACGCGCGCTCACACACACCGTGTAAATGTATATACATAGACATGTGCGCCCGTTGTCTCTAGCCACACGTGCACCCCACGGGAAACCCCACACCCAAATCGCTTCTCGGCCTCCCGACCTCTCGGCACACTACACCAACAGCAGAACAGTGGAGATATAAACTATAAACCCACTCCATAGTCCCGGCGACGGTACAAACTGGTGGCGCGTTGCTCTGCTGATAAGACTCCCTTGTATAATAGGATTTACTGTGGAGAACATAATGGTCTATTCTGTGCGCCGTTTTCTTATTCTTTTCGTCGAGATAAAAGTGTTGAAATGTTCAAGATATGGTTGGTAGTTATCAGACATGCCGCACACACAGCAACAGCAGCACCGCCACCGTCACTGCTTGCCGCTGCACGCCGCGAAACCGGAAATGAACGAACCTGAGCCGAGGCGCGATAGTGTGCCGGCTCTACCCTACACACATATATACCGTTACGACCGTACTAGCGATGGTATGAGTTGTTACCCCGATTTACTCTATATACGTTGGTACCAACCTACTAACAGAAATATATATACATAAACGATACGTATGTTCTGTGCGCACAGGGGCGTTATTTTTGTCGCTAATTTGTTAGAAATTTGCCTTTTTTTCTTTACTACTTCTGGCGGTAAAACCATAAACCTTTAAAAACAGTAGGCGTTACTATTATTTGAAATTAAATTGAAATTTTGTATTTTAACCTAATAAAAAAATTCTTCAAAATTCGAATTGCATAAAATTAATTCGAATTTATTGTCGTTTGATAATGGTTGAAATAAAAAAAATCTATATCGTAGAAAAAATTTTCAAATATTAATTTGCACCCCGTAACTCGAAGAGTTTTATTAAAATTAATATTGTTTTGCTCGTTCCCATATTCACCGAACACTACTAAAGATTAATGTTACTAATCTTGGAACAAATTTATTCGTTAGAATAAAATTTACTTTCAATTCACCAAGCAAAATATCAGGTAGAAAACTTAGTTAAAGAATAAATATACACTGCACTATACTGCTTGCTCTTTTTGTTCCGACTGATGGCGTTAGTGTAAACGTCAAAAAAAGTTTCAAAAAATAATAATATTTTATCCTAACTCAATTGCACACAAAACTTCCACTAACTTTAATGCTTTACAAATAGACACTTCACAAAAGGTTAATAAACAATACATAAATAAATTCACAAGAGCAACTGTAGGTATAATACTTCACGTTTGTAGGCTAGGTATTATGATCTATGTAGCTGCCATTACTATTTTAATAGGCGAATAATTATTTATACCCCCGAAGTAAAATAGAATAGATTTATATTCAAATCTTTGATTAATGTCTGAATAGAACTCTTCAAATAAATAAAATTGTCGACCAATATAAAAAAAAATCAATCATCGTGCATTCTATATTAAATATTATTAAATAACTTATACTAATATTTTTTATATTTTTTAGATTTTTCTGAAGAAGGTCCAAATCCGGATCGAAACGTCATCTTGTGTTATATTGATTTGTTATATTTTTATTTTTTGTCAATATATTGATCTGAGAAAAATTGGTCGACAATTTTATTTATTTGAAGAATAGATGTATATCTGCAGTAAACATAATTGTGTTCGGTGAATTGAATTATCGCTATTGATTCGGAGGAATAGCTACCTGAAGAACAAATGAACCGAATTAATAACTACTTACGTTCGGTGAATATGGTCATCGGTAAAATAATGTAAAATTTTCATTTGCGTCGCCACTGAAAATATTGACTTTATCAAATTGCAGAAGAGAGAGTGAGACAAACACTGGTGAGAAGTGTTGTCCTTGTCCACCATCCGTGGTCGGTATAATAGACAACAATAATGTTATCTTTTATGTTTTTCACTCACGCTTTTTGTGCGCTCGTTAATTTTCTACTCAGAAGGTTTTGTATTTCTCACAATGACAGAAATATAATGGCCTTCGTCGTTTTCTGCCGCATCCTCGATACGCTTTGACTACTCTAGAACTAATATAATCCTGCACAGAATCAAAACCTTATTATTATAAGGCTATTTCAGTAGGGGTTGTTACAGATACAGGGTATAAAAAACCTTAAAGTAATTTAACTAAATATAGCGTCCTTATCAAGGTCGATATATCTATGAATTATAATAAAAGAAATAATTGAAAAAAAAATCGTGTTTCGACCATGTTTATCAAAGCGTAAATATAAAAGTACGTACAAGAATTATACAATTCGCATTGCAAATTGCGAAAATCTGTTCACTTGCACGGTAGCAGTCTTTTATAATGACAGAGAGGTCAATGTTGTGTGATATTCTTAAAAGTATTATGAAAATGATTGTTCTTCATTCATAATTACTTGCAGTTTGCACGCAGTACTTAATGATATCGTTCAGTGGCGGTTCCTCTATGAGCGATGCGGAGCTGCAGGACAACCAATAACTTCATAATTTTAGAATTAATTATATTTTCCATATTATCGTAATAGTTAGACAATCAACAGTAAAGTTTAACGGCCACTGGTAGATCACAGAGCTCGTGTGTGTTCTGTGTGGTAGACTTTATTGTGATACCCCCGAAGTATAGATAGGAGTCTGAACAACATAGGCTTTTTCATGATTTTTTGCGTCCGAGAAAACGGGTCCACATGGTCGTTTATTTATTGTACATACACTATTAGCGCTGATGTTCAGGACGTAACGTTTTTAT
Source organism: Xanthostigma xanthostigma (assembly GCA_963575645.1). Lineage (NCBI taxonomy): Eukaryota > Metazoa > Arthropoda > Insecta > Raphidioptera > Raphidiidae > Xanthostigma > Xanthostigma xanthostigma. The sequence goes on along the minus strand of OY754468.1, from coordinate 31,113,369 downwards.
CATTATTATTAATATTGATAATTAATATTCAAGTGGCTCCATAAACAAAAAACAAAAGTTAGCTATTAAAACTCTAAAATTATAAATGTACCTACCTAATTAATAAAAATTATGAATAGGTGTCCGATTTTTGGTTTCACAGTAGTTGAAACGAGTTCTTCGTGCAAAATAGCGCACTCAATCAGGGCCCGATCCAGCTATTTCGCCGCTCCGGGCAAAATAATATTTGCCGCCTTTTACCCATGCGTTGTTTTCTGCAATGCGTTCCTATCTATACTTATATACATATGAAGTTAGCCTCGATTCCATGGAGCCGGATGAAATATTATAATACAGTAGAACCTCTGTAAGTCAAACTTCGAGGGAAGGAAATATTCGATTTGTGGAGGTTAATAGAATAGATAGAATAGATTTTTATTGTCAATTGGAAATTACAAAATTTCATCTGACATGTCAGTACAAGTAAATTAAAATTTAAAGTTAATAAATTCATTGATAGAATAGAATCCATTTGAAAGAAGTAAATCCTTAATTTTTTTCTTGAAAGCACTCGAGGTAATAGTGCGATAATTATCAAGAAGTTTGTTATATAAAGTTGCTCCAAAGTTGTTAGGGTTGAATTTGAATATATTAATATTAGCCCTTGGGACATCTAAATTATTTTTTCTACGCGTGTTATACTGATGGGAGCTATTGATTTGATGATAATTATTTAAGTTTTTACGGACCTCTAATAGACAGATTCATTCTAACTAATTTTGAGGTGCTATGTACGAGATACAGAGGTCTAATTTATTTTTTCGAGTTATGGAAGAAAAATATGTACCGAAATAGCTTGTAGGGACTCATTGATTATTTTGACATATATAGACGGTTGAGATTTCGAGTAATGGAGGTTTTGGGGCTTGAAGGGAAGGGAACAAAACATTTTTTCGAGTTTTGGAGGTATTTCGACTTATCGAGGTTCGACTTAGAGAGGTTCTATTGTATTAGTCCCCTCTTAAGTGGGTACCTTTAGTAACTTTTAGCGTATGCGGATCTAAAGGCACACGAGGCTAGAAACGCTGTTAGATTCCTTGCTAGATTTGCCTACTAGTTTTCTAGCGCTGGTTTTCTCGATTTCTGTTAAGTGCTCGCTTCACACGAGACTATTTTTCAAGCGTGTTTTGTGGATAGATCTGGTGCGCGCGCAGTGACAGTTCGAATATAAACGTGTCTGTTGTCTGGCAGAATGACGCCATGTGGGTGTTCAAGTGAAGATACTGCTTCCTAATTGGTTCTTGCTCACACCTAGCGACAAATCTAGTAGGAAAAATAGCCCCTGTTCTAATTTTAAAACCTATCTTCTGAGCTAGCAAGGCAGCCCGCAGTGACGTCATTTTCAGCTTTGTACCCAACCTACCGGCTAGCAGAACTCCTAGCAGCATTTCTAGCAGCGTTTCTAGCCTCGTGTGCAGCGGCCTTAACATTATTTCTAAAGATAATTGATTATAAACGTTCGATAACAAGAATCATAAGCGTCTATCGCTTTTTCTAAAAATAAAAAATTCTTATAAAACATGCTAATAATTTAGTTTGTACTGGCAATAGTTTTGTATCGAGCTTTCAATGTATACGTGCATCAGCTATACCCGTATTATACACTTCTTTATATAGCTTATTACAATATTTCACGTATATTTGACTAAAAATATCAGCGTGAGCACATTTATATTGTTAAAATCAACAAACAGTTCTTTTGTTTGTATTATTTTCCTATTCCAACTTTTTTTTGTTATAAGAATGCTTTTTGCAACTTCCATTTTTCTTTAAAATTATTTCAGCGTAACAGTTTTGTTATATCTTTTTCTTAATTATCAATCAAAAACCTTTTAATTTCTACTCAAATATTCTCTTCCTAAATTAAATTAAACATTCATTTTTATATCTAGAATTCTGTACAGATATTATACAACTCATAACTATTTTACATCTAATATATAAAATTCTCGTGTCACAGTTTTTGTTGCCATACTCCTCCGAAACGGCTTGACCGATTTTGATGAAATTTTTTGTGCTTATCCGGTATCTATGAGAATCGACCAACATCTATTTTTCATCTCCCTAAATGTTAGGGGTAGTCCACCCCTAAATTTTTTTTTTTATTTTTTAGACAAAATTTTTAATTTCTATTTTTTTATGATACAACATACAAAAATACATACAATCCTCAATTTTCACCCTTCTACGATCAACCCTTATTTTTTAATAGCCATTTTAGTAATTTAATCATTTTTCCTCTCCGGTCGAAAACTGATCAATCGTCATTTAATTAGTTATCCCCGCCAGATGTCTACAGGTGTCACTTCGCCAACATCTATTTTTCATCCCCCTAAATGTTAGGGGTAGTCCACCCCTAAATTTTATTTCTTCCTTCCCCATTCGTTCTTTTGCACCGGGCACGACGGCGCAGCCGGAGTGCTCGACATACACACATATACGTCCATGTATATTTTAAAATAAATAAAATAGATAGATAGATGTTCCAATTAAATTGTTTTATTATTTCACTTTATACGTAGCGAAGCACGTACAGGGCCGCTATATATATATATATATTATACTGTTAGGCGGTACGAAGTTCGCCGGGTCCGCTAGTAATAACTATAATAATAAAGTCAGATTCACAATTGGAAATCAAATATATACCATCTCCCCCAATAAGATTATAAAAAGAAAGAAAATAATTATTTAATAATTATTTTTTAACCAAACTATGCCACATCGTCCGTGCTTTGCACGCCTGGGTTCGGATCCCATCCTCGTCGCCAAAATATGTTATATCTTTTTCTTAATTATCAATCAAAAACCTTTTAATTTCAACTCAAATTTTATTCTCTTCCTAAATTAAATTAAACATTCATTTTTATATCTAGAATTCCGTACAGATATTATACAACTCATAACTATTTTACATAATAACTATAATAATAAAGTCAGAATTCAGATTCACGATTGGAAATCAAATATATAACAAGTTTTTTTCAGGTATATTCATTAGTCCAGGTTATGAATTTTTGACATATCGTTCTGATAGCGATATTTAAATGGTGATTTGACATTAATGTTATTTTCACAGACGTGTGCTGTACGCAAAATTGATTTGTCTGTTGTTAATTGGCGATTGACCATAAGTTATTTATTCGGTTCATTTGTTCTTCAGGTAGCTATTCCTCCGAATAAATAGCGATAATTCAATTCACTAACCACAATTATGTTTACTACAGGTATAAATATATTCTGTTTTACTTCGAGGGTATAAATATTTATTCGCCTGATAAAATAATAGTGGCACCCAAATTTATATATATAAAATTCCCGCGCTAAGCTCTGAAACCACTGAGCAGATTTTAATGAAATTTTGTAAATGTGTTTGCTTGGTGCAACTTACGCTATAGGATAGTTTTTATTAAATATTTTGTACAAAATTACGGTATTTTCACAAAAAAACTGTCTTAGTAAAATGTAGCGACATTTGGTAGAATTTACTCAAGGCTATTAGTTCAGAAACAAACAAAAAGAACGGTTTCATTACTTAGTAGCGATATCTGATAGAATTCGCTCAAAACTATTAGTTCAGAAGCAAATCTCGTATAGAATTTGCCCAAAGCTATTAGTTCAGATGCCGCGGGTCGCAAACGAAATACATTTTTTGTAGAATTATATCTATCACACACGGGTGAAACGGGGACAGGCCGCTATACGTACACACACAGACATATTTCTCAAAATAGTAAATGTAAAAAATAGTGAAGTGATCTTGAAACATAAAAAAATTTGTTAAAAATGTTGATATCGGTTTTCGGATCCGTTACGATAACTTCCCAATACACATTCTACATGTTTTAATCTGGTTTAACAATGGCGAAAATATCAAATTACTAATTTTTACGCATTTTATGTATATTTCTATTCTATCATTTAGGTAACCTATTTAACTGCAAGTTTTTTTGTCATTACCCAGATAAAAGCAGATTTTTTGTAAATGTGGATATTTCTAGTACAGTAATTATTATTTTGTGATATTTGTTGAATTGCACAAATATCATAATTATTGTTTTATATTTTTTTATTTTATTTGATATTTTATAGGTACCCTGCAGTTATAGTCATTTTATTATAATCCTTGAAGACGATTTACTGCTTTTGAAAATTACTTAGGCTTACAGGCGTGTAAATGTTTTTTTTTACATTTTAGCTATTATATTATTGTCTATTTCCGCTTAAAGGTTAATAAATTTAAAAATGATTTTACTTTTAGAACAACTACTAGTTACAAAACTTTGCGGATGGGATAGGTATCATTTTTCTGTTTCACTTCACCACTCTTATACACAAACAGGATTTTTGAATTTTAAATTATTTTGTTTTTTTTCATTTTATTACCCTTGTATATAGTTTTAAGTTTAATAAAAAATAAAACGAATTCGAAAAGTTTAAAAATTAAATCGCTTCTGATTAAATTTAATTTGCGTGTATTTACTAACACTCAGTTTAAAATTTGGTAAGGGGGAAAACAACTTATACAGTATGAATCTTTATTAACTGACATATTTTAAATTGGCTAGTAATAAAATATTTCAAAAATCAGAACACATAAAATTTCGGAACAAAGTATGTATTTTCTAATTTCGCTTACAAAAATAATTTGAGATTAATCAAAGTAAAGTTTAAAAAAATCACCGCATTTACTTATTTTGATAATATAAGAAGATAGTAATTTATGAATGCCAATTTAAATGAGAAGGGAATGTTATTTCGTTTAATAAAACCTAATGGCTGTGAGTAATAAAATTGTGAACAGAAGACCTATGTCCTAAAAAATACTTCGCCATCTTTCGTGATGAGTTCTCGTGAGATTAATAATCTCATGAGACAAAACTCTTAGTAGGTATCTAAATACGATTTTTTTATTAAAATAGTTGCTTTACAAGGCATGTAAAGTGAACCATCACGCACTAATGCGAAAAAGTAAAATAAAACTGGTAGCGCTAAACCAATTCCTAGTTAACCTCTGTCAGCTGTTTTTTTCTATAACCTATTATTAGAAGCTGTGGCAGATTCACCAATGGGCCAGAGTAGACCTAAGCCCAGGGCAGCATATTTTAAGGGGCGGCAGTTTTAAAAAATAGCATTGCAAAATAAAAAAGATATAAATTATTTTTTTATAAGTGCATTTAGGAAAAAATATCCAATCACAAAATTTTCTCGAAACTGAACATTTTGTAATTTTCAAATTTTCTGAAATTTGGTAATCTTTAAGGATCAAGACTACTTTTAAGTTGACTTCGATAGCACAGAAAAACGTTAACTATTAAATAATCATTATTTTGGTAGTGTCATTGATTGTTTTACATTCCTTTATTTTGTTTCTTCAGAGACGACACAAATTTAATGGCCTACATCTGACAAATTGGTAGGTAAATCCGCTACTGATTAAAAGTTTCAGTACGAAAAAGTACCATATATAATATATATCTCGTGCTTAATGGTTTTATAGCTCTTGTGGCTTTTAAAACTCGTTAGCCCTCGTTTTAAACATAATGTTATACGTCGCCATAATAGAGCCCATTACAATCCAACTGTAAAATATTAGAGATTATTTTCCAAAATCAAGTAGTTTGTCTAATTTGAAATGTATTAACAGTCGCTGATTGATGGTTTAAAGTCATGACCAAAATATTTCAAAGTCACTCTGTAGATGGGAGTGTGAATGAGACCTCTGTTCTCTGTCGCACTTTGTACTGCGGTACCTACACAGTAACTCAATCTCTTTTCTGCGTGTTATACATCAGCTATCCTATCATCACAACATAAAAGTATTGTCAGAATCGAGGGCGGCTTTGAATGACAATGATATCTCGATGGATACAGTAGGATTTAGTGTCACTGTTTTCTGTCTGCTGTGCGATCATCGCGAAATGCTGGACATGGTGCAATGAATCATTGAATTTAATCGAAACATCGCGATCGGTTTATACAGAAAAAAAATATGACCTACAAATTATTATCATTGAATATGTTGGTAAACATGTACGCAAATCAGGAGTGGATTTAGGTTTAGGATTGCGAGGTCCAGGATTAAGGTGGAAAATTTTTGGAAGTGGCTTTAATTTTTTGGGGTAACACAGTCAATATCAAAGAGGTATTCATACTACAAAAAAAAATTGTCAGATTTATTGCAGGTGTACATCCTACGCACTCTTGTAGACCTCTTTTTAAGAAATTAAATATTTTAACTTTGTTTAGCATCTACGTTATTAACTGCATACTATTTAAAAAAAAAACAACTATTACTTTAGTAAAAGAAATCTAGTACATGGGCACAATACTAGAGGTAGGGAAATGCTAGATCTCAAAAAGAGTAATCTTTCAGTAATAAAAGAGTGTCCATATAACAATATTCTAATAATATGTAATGTAATTCCCTCAGAAATAATAAAACTAGACGTATTAAAAATAAAACAAAAAATGAAAAAGATTTTAATGAGTTATGCAGTCTATAACTTAGATGAACTTTATATTGCCTAGAAAAATAAAATTGCTGCCAGTTAAAAAATCTTCATAGTGAAAAAAGTACCTAGCTTTGAATTACTATTACTATCACTGTTACATGTTACCGAAAAATTAAAAAAAGCAGTTTTTTTTTGTTTGCTTCAGAACTAATAGCTTTGAGCAAATTATATTAGATGTTGCTACATGTTATTATGTGTAACAGTTTTTTTTGACAAATTTAGTACAAACTATTCTAAAAACTATCCTATAGTGTAAGTTGGACTAAGCAAGACACATTTACAAAATTTCATTAAAATCGGTTCGGTAGTTTCGGAGATTAGCGCAGACGAACATCGTGAACGAGATTTTTATAAATGTATAGATATGTCGGATTGCTAGTAATTTTTTTAATGTAATTTTTACTAATTGTGCGTGTTGACGTATTTATAGCATTTTATATGCTCACAACTAAAATATCTATCTATCTATCTATTAGCGGGTTTTCTTTGTAGTCACAAGACTATTTCTGGAATAGGCTCCCGAAGTTACAATACTGTCGTTAAATAATGGTACCTATAATATTAATATATTAGGTGTTTAGTATTAATTGATTGATGCTAAGGATACGAGTTTGTTTTTTTTTATTATCATTGCATCATGGTTTCGTTTATTGCGGTACAGAGATTTATAATGTACAAGCCTGCGATGTGTACGTATCTTAATTCATTTGTTACACTCAGAGACACCCCTTCAATTGTGTGCGGTGATTGGCGCTGTGTCCCTCAACGTTCACTCACAAACGTATCTCACACCCCCTTGTTTGTACAAATCAACCGCTATATTACACAAATAATATATGTCTTATCAAAAGCTAAAGTGGCTTATGTCATATTTTTGGTAAGATTGTATGTCCATTTTGTACTTAATATCAAACTAGTGTACCTGTGCAATATTTTACCATTCCAACCCATAAGTAGGGAACGGTACTAGTTTAGGCCAAAAATCAATTTTTAAAAATTTTACAATATCTTTCCGTTTTGAGGTCCCCCGAATCCAAAAAACATATTTTTGAAAAAACTCTGTGCGTCTGTTACTCTGTTTGTCTGTGAACACGATACAGGTCAAACGGATGAGCGGATTAAAACCAAATTTTGGGAGGATAGTTGGTATGCAAATATGAAGAGCCCTATTGTATTGTTTTTGGGGAAAATCGGCGCATGGTGTTTTTTATATGATAATGGTATACTTTTCAAGACTGCTTATTATTCTATTTATTTCTTCAAGAAAGGTTTGTTAAATTGTTTTTTCTACATTTTATAGTTTCGGAAATATTTTAAAAATAAAAAAAATCAGCCGCATTTTTGTTTTATGGATCTGTCAGAAAAAAACTAGTTCGGCATGCTATTAATTTTTGACGTGGAACATATTATGTAGGTAACCATGGTAACGAATAGCAAATATTATATTGAATACTAGCAATTACCCACGTCACCTCACACGATATAAGATATTTTATTTTCTATATTATAATCAAATGTCAACATTTTTGAAGTTGGAATGGCCCCGTCGCCCAATTGGCTGGAATTTTTTTATTATTCTTTAGATTATGCATTCATTTGGCAAACATTTTCCAGTTTATAATCAAGATACCGAATATTAAATTCGTCGAAGTATTTTTTTTTCACCTATTGGTATTTGATTGACATTAAATCGGACGCTATTTTAATTTTTTTTATTTTTTTATATCCTGAAAAAAGTCTCAGAAACGATTTTTATGGAAATTGAATAATTTTTTTCAAAAGTTTATTTCGAATGATATTTTATCAATTTGATGCCATATTTAGACTATTTATGAGTTTTCTTACCGAGGACGCGCACATTCGTTCTGAGACTATAACTACACAATTTTGAAACCTACTTACGCAAGCTCTACAATCTACATCCATAATATTAAAAAAATAGTATAAAGGCATTCCCTGAATATTTAAATAGTATTTGCTTAGTGACTATATGAAAATTATTCAAATAAATACCAATTAGGCTTTTGAAAAAAAAATAATTATCGATTTTTTTATTGTATTTTAAAACTTTATTATAAATAATATTGATAATAATCGATGCGAAAAACTTTCAAAAAACTTTTTTTAAATTAATTATAAGAAATTTAAAATTGATAAAATATTTAAAAAAATCACGTGACTGCAAACGGACTAAAATTGTTTTTGACAGTTGTGACGTCATAGTGGTGAAATGTATATACGCAGTATACTATCAATGGCTTCTACATGTGTATTGACTAAAACATTATGACGTCACATTATGTTCGGGAAATGTCGGCGCGTTCTCGGAACTAGGTACAAAAATTTATTTTTAATTTGATATAACTTTTGAATTATAACGAAAATAAAAAAAAGAAAAATAGTTTTGTTATAAAACTTATATACGATCTTTCCATTTATGACAAAAAAAAATTTCATTCAAAAGCCCAATTGTTTGTCTGTCTGTCAACGGGCTGTATCTCATGAATGGTAGAGAAACAAGAAAATAGTCTCATCTGAGGATAGCCATGGTCGTATGCCACCTACCCTAACAAAACATTACATTTTAACAGTAGTAAGCGATCATAAGCTCTAGGGCAAAGTGCATCACATCTAGAGGGGCCTCATATAATATATGAGATGGCCCACGGCTATCCTCAGATGAGAATATTTTCTTGTTCATATTTTTCAGTAGTCAGGTTTTAGTTTTTGAACTTATTTTTTATTTAAAATATTTCTTTTTGAACTTATTTTTTATTTGTTTTCAATTTGATCCCCTCTGGCACAAAATTCAAAAATAAATGTAGTCTATTTAACCCGGGCCATAATAGCGAATCGATTGACACCTTATTTATCAAAATCGGATGAATAGTTTAGGCGCTACGGTGGAACATCCGTAAATACAAGCATACATACATACAGGGTGAGGCACATAAAGTGTTACATAGCAATAGCACTCAAACTATTGATCATATTCAAAAATGTTTCAGACAAAAGTTTTAGTGTTCGAGAAGGTCGTCATACTGGACCACCCTATTTTTTTATCGGTGGAGGCGCTGAAGCTACGTCAAGGTCAACTTCACTTTTTTAAACGAAACCATGTATTTTTTTTCGATGACATTATTAGCGATTTTAAGACGAATTCAGCAACCTACAACACAAGGCCATTCAAATTATTTTATTTTTATTTATTTAAAAAAAAATCCAAATTTTTATTTTTAGAATATTCTGTTCAATATTCAGAATATTCAAAATAGTCACGTATGTACCGAAATTACACCACAAATGTCATCATTTCGAGCATCTTCCGTAGGTAGACCCAAGCAAAGGTTAGTGGAACCTTTAAAAGTGAATATTCCGATATGTTTAGATTTTTCGACTACGATTTTGCGTCATTAGAATGACCTTGTGTTGTAGGTTGCTGAATTCGTTTTAAAATCACTAATAATGTCATCGAAAAAAAAATACATGGTTTCCTTAAAAAAGTGAAGTTGACCTTGACGTAGCTTCAGCGCCTCCACCGATAAAAAAATAGGGTGGTCCAGTATGACGGCCTTCTCGAACACTAAAACTTTTGTCTGAAACATTTTTAGATATGATCAATAGATTGAGTGCTATTGCTCTGTAACACTTTATGTGCCTCACCCTGTATACAGCTAAACTCATAACCCTTTCTTTTGGCTTCGCCGCAGTTGGGTAAAAATTGGAATGTAGATGTAGAAAGGTTCTCCACCCCAGTACTAGTCCATAGATACAGGCATGCTAGGATAGATAAAATATTAATGTCGACTCTGCCTGTCCTGCTTTCTAAACTTATATTGTATAATTAAAGATTTTCTTGCTTATAAAATTCCAATTCGTCTCTCTTTCTGTCTTCGTATGAGCATACGAGAGAGAAAAAGACAACGTTATATTACCGATATGAGGAGAAATGGGAAGTTAATTACTATAGTTATTCAACTTTGAGCAATTTGCAGCAATTTAAAACAGTGCAGTTGTTGTACACTTAATAACATCAAAATCAGAAGTCGTGTTTAAGATAGGAGAAAAAGGAATACAGTTTTGATTATGAGTAGTTCTAGTCAAAAGTTGTCTGCTTTTCTTAATTATTTTAACGCCAGCGCACACGTGTAACTTTTGTTTTGAAAACGCGCGATTTAGTAACTGCATCGCGACTTGATTATTATTCACCTATTTGAAATTAATAACGAAATACTGCCCTAAAAAGGCAAAGGGCAGTAAGTGACATTTGTTGACAAAATGAGTTCATACTGAAACCAACAACAGCAGTAAGTGCTGCAGCAATAATTTTATTGTCTTTAAAAAATGTTTCCCCATGTTTTGGTTTCCATAATATACAAAAATTCTGGACGGTCAATACATTTTTAGTAAGTCTTGATTTACTCAAACTCATAAGTTGGTTACTTACTGCCTTTTGCCTTTTTACGGCAGAATAATGCGTTTAACGTCCGTTTCTCGACTTTATGTCATAACATACGCCATTCGCACCAATATTCATTCGTATTTATCTTTTCCTTATATCAATATTTTTGTTACATATGAAATATGTGTTCCTCTTCCTCATTTCATTTTTAAAATACATAAATATAATAGTTGAAATATTATTCTACAAAGATAACTCTTATTAAGTTTCAGTCTCAGTCACTTTATGATAGTAATTATGAAAACGCATTTAGAAGAAGTTGTGGTAGGTATATTTTGATTTATTAATCTGCTTCAGAACTGTTTTTCCTGAAAGTAAAGTTTACTCTTGTGGAGCACAATCTGCATCGCTTTATGTGCTGGTAATGCTTGTACTGCAGAATATACGGGGTTTAACAAAAAATTGGGAAAATAATAAAGGAAATTTTATGTAACAAACGACCCACTAAAAAGTGGCTTTGTTCTAGTCAACTGTGTTGACGGACAAACAGATAAAAACAAGCAGACAGATTTTTTCAGGGCTTGAGAATGGCGAGACTAACAGTGTCGTTGTTTATATGTTTATAGTTTCGGAACTGGGGGCTTGTTATAGTCCCAGAGCATCAATTCCATTTTCAGTATAATATTAATAGGCTCAAATAACATCATACATCTTTGCATGTTAGTGGATTTTTTTCATTTCGGGGATCTCAAACAGGAAAAGCATTTTAAAATTCGGATCTAAATTAGAACTTTTGGAGTTGGAATTATAAAGTGTCTTTATAATGACACAATTACTAATGATAATTACAAGAGAAAAAAACCGATAGAAAACATTTATTATCTGACTGGGTCTTTTACCAATTCATACTTTCATTTTTGTATAAACCTATTATCAGAGTGACTTGAGTGTAATACCTATAAATTCTTATTTTCAATTACTTTTTTTCATTAGATGTAAGCTTATAATAATCGATAGAAAGAAATTCTTTTAAAAAAGCGTTTTTGAACCTTGTTTTGTTCAAATCATCATGAAAAATCCACATTGAAACTTCTTTCTTGCACTACTGTGTGACGTTGCGAGACAATTTTTTTTGCATGCTGTAGTTTAGAAAAAGTTAATGGTATTTTTTGTTCGAAATCTTATCAATTTAAAATTTTTATACTTACTGATAACCTTTTGAGGGTCTAAAACAAATTATTTTCGAGCTATACAAATTTTGCGACCTTTAAGGTGACTTCTCCATAACTTTAGGGAGGACAAAGAAGTAAAGATAGTGTTTGTTAAATACCAAGCTACAACTTTACCCCAAAATATAAACATGTGGTTCATAATTTATGTCTAAGCAGAATCTTTGGCGCCCGAACTAACTAAAACCAGACATAGATATTATGTAATTATCAAGTAAGATTTTATTTTTCATCTTCGTGTTTCAGGTCTATCATTTTTCAAACTTATAATTATCTGGAAGTCGCCGTACATTTTTGTATTTAAAATGAAAGAATTGAAGCCAAAAATAAATCAATTTTTATTTGCTTACTTTATTGATAAACGTAAGCTAATAAAAATTGTTTTCTTTTTGGCCTCGATTTCTGCATTTTAAATTCATTGAAGATGCCAAGGTGACACTACAATTATACATTTTTTTTATGGAAATAATGCAAAAAGAGTTTTTTCTGTCAAAATTTAGTATGTGGAGGCTTCAGTTTGCGTAGCTTTAGTAAATCATTCAATTTACAAATTAAAATTTGCTTAAAATTAATTATATCTCATGTTTCGCTCTCAAGATCACATTGTAATACATGTCTTTGTACACAGGTGACGCCACAATTCAGATAAAGGAAGAAAAAGACAGCCCTGCGGCATCTCACGTCAGATTATGTCATAATGTTCTATGTGCAGTCACAGTTCAGACGCGTTTTTTTTCTTCTGAACATTTTTCACCAAAAAGTGTTTTTCAAAGTGATTTTTTAAAATACGTTTTTACAATTTGTTTTTGATGATTAATAGTCCTGTTTTGATATTGTCAAACATTGTTTTTTTTCCACATTGTGTTTTAGACTAACTCTAAACATTCAAGAGCGAAACATGAGATATAATTGTATGATCGATAGTAATTATATCGATTGTTTCACTCGAAGAGATCACCCCTAACTCAAGCCTTGTTGGTGGTATGTAATGGTAAAAGGAAAGAGTATCGGGATCTCCCACCCGTGATCTCTTCAATTTGTATTCACGTTGAACTTTCTGACATAATTTGACGCGAGATGGCGCAGGGCTGTCTTTTTCTTACTTTATCTGAATTGTGACGCCACCTGTGTACAAAGACGTGTATTACAATGTGATCTCTTCGAGCGAAATAATCGATATAATTACGATCGAGCTTCGTCCGCCTTCTGCGGGCTTGCTCGATCATACAATTTATTTGTAACTTTTCATTTCACCCTGTATCTAAACATAATAGACACCGTTTCTACATATTTGTACATAGTTATATAAGTGTGTGTATGTGATTAAACTTCACATCCTAATTATGTAGCGCGGGAAGAAGAAAGCGTCTCATTTATAACCGAAGTAAATTAGTCGTGTGTATTTAAACACAAAGTTATGCGTCTTTTTACTTGGTATCAAGACTCGCAGATCATCCCAGCACAGATTAGTACGGTTGTTGTGTAGCATTATTTTACCAACACCACAAGTGGGGAATGGCACTAATTTATGTCAAAATTCACTCTTTAAAATTTTACAATATTTTTCATTTTGAGGCCCCCTGAATTCAAAAACACATTTTTAGAACAAATCTGTGCTTATGTTTGTCTGTGAACACGATATAGATCAAGAGGATAAACGGATTGGAACCAAATTTTGGGAGGATATTTGATATGCAAATATGAAGATTCCAATTATTTTTGGAAAAAATCGGCGTATGCATCAAAGAGATATATGCTATAACGTTGTTTTTATATAATAATGGTATACTTTTCATAACGGTTTATTGTTCTATTTATTTTTTCAAGAAAGATTCGTTTAACATTTTTTTCTAATCTTTACAGTTTTGAGAATATTTTGAAAATAAAAAAATCAGCTGTTCGTTTGTTCTGTAGATCTGTCAGAAAGATGCTTCATTAATTTTTACATGCCGTGAACATATTATTGTAGATAACCATGTTCAACAAATAGCAAAAATTGTGTTTACCTCCGTCATCTCACGCGATATCAGAAATTTTATTTTCTTTATTTTTGTATATGTCAAATGTCATTATTTTTGAAGTTGGAATGGTCCCGTCGCCCAATTGTCTGGAATTTTTGGAGTTAGGATTATTTCCATAAAGTTTTCAATTGCGTTTTAATTTGAGGCATTCGGCGATAAGAAACTGAAAAGAAGTAGTCAAATAATGATTATCATTCATTCTATTTTTTTTAGTATCATTGATGTATGTGAGTATTACAAGCTTTTTATTTACTTTCATCTGTCCCGGTGTCTGTCTGAAATCAAATCTTGCAAGTTAAATTTGACCCCCTTCCCGTTATCCGATTGAATTGAAATTTTGCATACGTATGTAGTTCCGATAACAATAAAATATTATAATAACTAACTGATCGGTCCGGCTTTTGTCTGGATGCAAACCGCACTTTTAATAAAGCACACTAAAAACTTATAATAAATATAACGAAACAAGCTTTTATTAGTTACTAATAAAAATGAACCAAAAAATTAAAAATAATTTTTCTTCCGATAAGAAATAAGTCGTTTTATACGTACTTATCACAGTCTCAAGTTTTCAAATACGTGTTACATTTCAATAGCAAGAGAGAAAAAAGACGGTGTAACACGCTTTTATTTGAAAACTTGAGACTGTGATAAGTACGTGTAAAACGGCTTATTTCTTATCGGAAGAAAATTTATTTTTAACTTTTTAGTTCATTTTTATTAACTCAAAAACTTGTTTAAAAAATCGTTTATTTATTCAATAATAACTTCTGTGTAATGGGTAGGTTTTTTTTTATAATTTTTAACACTCTTAGTATGTAATGCAAATATAAAAGACAGATTGAACAGATTGATGAGTGACCACTGACCATGACGTAATTATCAGGGTTTCTAGTGGATATCGAATTCTAGAAATATAGCGAAATTCTTTCTCTTCGCATATAATATGCTCTTGTTTCACTTAAAATATGTTATTAAATATAATGAAATGTATTAATTTGTTTTAATGCTGTTGTAAATGACGAGAAGCTAAATATTCCGAATGCACAGTGGGACTTGAAGAGGGAGTTAAAGCGTGTTGTTAGCGGAAGAAGTCTGTAGAGCTTTTGCGGAAAGTAAACTGCGGTAAGTTGAGAGTTGGTGCTCTTGGGAGATTAAGCTATGAAAGACAGGATATGTAATTATATGATCCAGATATTAGCTGTATGTAACTATGCATGATTATAATGAGTACGCATCTACAACGTGTTTCAAAAAATGTAGCTATCGTTAAAGATATTTTTTTTAGTTTATTGTCGTTTAACTCAAAATCTAATTTCTATCTTCATTAGTTTTTTGGATTGTAACTTGAGACGTAGAGATGGCACACTTTGAGTGAAAATTGTCAAACTATTCGATTGTTAAAATATCTCGAGATGTCTAGAGAGATTATATAAAATATTCGAATGATTTTTATATCAATGAATTACAACTTACTTATAATACAATATCTAATAATAAAATATTATTATACTCTTTGAAACACTGAATGTAATCGTCTCTCTCAGATTGCATTTCACAGTGCTGTATTAAGTAACCGTATTCAATGCTCATTGAATATGGTTTCTTAAAAATTGTAACAAAACTGCTGTAGTCCGTGGCTGAAATTATTTATTTACAATAATAAATGTTTAATAAAACAGTAAAACACACAAACGAAAGCGTACTTCTTTAACTTAACGAAATAATAACGTTAACAGAAACAAAACTAATAGTTATAATTTATAAAATAAAAGACTAAGTAACAGAGAATAAAGAGTCACTAAATTATGTACAAAGAAATATTTACAACACACAGGAACACAAAGTTTATCAGCACACTTGTCTATTAACTATAAGTCATTTATTTAAAACCGGATTTATGATTGCACTCACTAGAGTTAATTTATTTCCACAGTAAAATTTATGTCGTAATGCCAGAGCACTGTATCAACACAACTCGCGAACAACTTGAATAACTAACTGCCTGACTTGCTCACTCTGTTCGCTTTTTATAGTTTTCGGTCCATGCTTTAGAATGTTCTCCATGCATCGAGCTCCTTTCCTTTACATATGTGTTGGCATCTCTCCAAGCGATTGTCTGCAGGTCAGATGTTTTAACCTGTTTCCATTGTTGTTGTTTCTAGTAGTTTCTACCGAATTCCATAGTCGTCCCATCAAGGGAACGCAACAATACTTAGTCTTTTACTCCATGCAGGTGACTCTCTCAAATCTCACAATCTGAAACTAGAGCTAGATTTATTTGTCATAATAATATATCGAGTGCATAGACAGATCGAATGAATTGTGTTTTCACCGCCTAATAACTAAACACTCGAAATAATATTGTGACACACTGCGCGCATTGGAAGAAACAGGTAAAACAGTTTTTGTGAAAGCAGGTAGAAAAAAATTTCGAACATTCGAGAAAAAGCTAGAATGGGTACCCCACGAATATAAATACAGCCGCGCGACAGTGTACAGACAGACAAAGTTAAGACGGTATAATGTTAACAAACGGCGTTTGGTCGCCAGACATAAATCATTGAGTTAGGATATAAATTTCTAGAGCACTTAGATAAATATTTCTTGTATATTTTTCTGTGTACCTAGTGACTTTGTATTATTTTTATTACTTAGAAGGTGTTGTTTTGTTTGTTACATTATTTCGATTTTATTTCCATTTTATAAGAGAAGTACTTTTAGGTTGTTTGTTTATTTGTTTTGTTAACGTTTCATTACTGTAAATAAATATTTACCACCACATCGAAGAACAGTTTTGTTACAATATTATCGTATTGCACAGTAATACGATTACTTACGTGTTTTATCAAGGACTGTTCTATGAAGCATATGCAGGCGACTCTCTCAAGACTGATAATCGAAACTGAGAGCAAAATTCATTCGAGAGTTGAAAGATTTATTCATTCACGATATATACAAGTACACCTATTATAATGATAAATCATGTGAATGATTAATTTCGAGTGAACCATTCGAATAGCAGCGTTTAGTTTAATAACTAGCGTGTTTAATACTCTTTACAATGACTGAACAATCGCACAATATTAACGACTACTGCCCTGGCCGACTCTAACCAAACCAGTAGCGATAGAGCGTGTCGAATAGCTATGCAATTCTTTGTTGTAGTAATGAATTTTTGAAAACAATAAATTTGTATATCTTCTCATTGAGTGAGACGGCTGCGATAAAATAAAAATTATGTATTTGAATGCAATGCTTTATGTTTGTTATAATGTACATATAAAGAAAGATGCTATTTTGAATTGTCGGATTACGGTATTGCGCCTGACGGAGACAGGCTTACCTACTAATGCTTTTATTATATTTACACAAGGTATGTTAATCAAAATTCAAAACAATTGAATATCATCAATAAACCCAAATTTGATTACGTAAATTCTACAACTGAGAAGTTGTCTGACCCGAACGCGTCTGCGGTAGATGAGATCTTCGTTACACCTGTCTGATTGGCTGATTGTCGGCAGTTCAAACGGCAATGAGCTCACTTTACCGTGTGCTTTGTATCGAAAATTTGGCAACAGCGCTCATTACTTAATTAATAGGTGTTTTTAATATATGTTTAGCTGACAGGAATGTGATACACAATTCGTGTAGCCTTTATTCTATGATGAAAATTCGAATAAAAATTGGGAGACACGTAATTTCTGTTTAGATTTTATCAAAGTTGTATTGATTGTTACTGTGATTAGATTCAACCTCTTTGATTTATGAAATTACTTTACGTATTTTTAGGTAGAAAGCTTCCGTTTTGTAAAATTGCCTCACAGGAATGTGACAATTTTGCTGACGCTTAGGCATTTTTCTCTAAAAGAGATATTTTCTGACTTCGCTGAATGTCAGTGTCCAAATAAAGGCTAATTAGTTCCTTATTCCAGATTTAAAACAAATCAGAAATGTTAAATAACTAAGGAACTATGAGTTGAGCGCACCAAAATTTCTTCCCTGTAAGAACTACCCAACTACCTTTTCCCTATTATTGGAAACATTTTGTATAGCCATGCGGAGAAGCGTGTATTAAGACAATCTTGATTCTTGCTCTAAGTTCAGGCTGAATATTAAACGGGAATTCAATAAGGTGATAATAATCTAGTTTAACTAAACGACTCGCGTGTTTCATAACATCGTAATAATGTTGCACTATCATAATTATGTATACTACCTTACAGAATATATACATAATGTATACCAAGCTACTATATTATGCGCATACATCTACCGCCTATGCTATTTAATCTTTAGATGATTCTATTTAAACCAACTGGTTTGTATGTATGCATACTGCTATTAATAAGAAAATTATACATGTCTACAGCTACGTAATGACAATTTGTTAATTACCCCTATAATGAACTATTCGTTGATTATTTTATCAAACAGTGATCGCTAAGAATATTAGGAGCTGAACGTACGTGTTCGTATACATGAAGATAAAATTATGTTTTCATTTTCAATTAGCCGCTAACTGTAGAGTGAAGTCTTCGGCTCCACCGTGTTACAGTCTTGTCTCGCGTGATTGTGCTCCGCTCTACAGCGACATAAGTAGTGAAGATTTCGGCTCCACCATATTGAAGTACCTACTTTATTATAGAACACGAAAATATATACTTTTATTTATTTTTTTTTGATTCAGATACCTTTGCGAATGCGCGCACTCAACTCACCAAAGTTTCATAATCAGATGAATGGTTCCCGGAATTTATTTATATCGTAGAGATTGAGTATGATTCAGAAAGGGTGCTTCATATGGGGGAAAAACTTGTATTTGTGAACTTATCAAAAATTTGATTTCATCAATGCTTCATACAAAAAACCTTTAAAACAAACTTATTAATTAATAATAAAAATAGACTCATTTCATTATTTTCAAATTGGTGGTAAATTAAAATTTGGTTAACCGATTTCCAAAAAATGAAGTTAATTAAGAAAATACCGTTAAAAGTCATAAAGAGAAAATATTCAAAATTCAACAATTGACTTACATACAAAACTTTGAGACAATATAAAAAGATTATTTTGGTATTATAAAAATTTTATTCAATGGTGTAGGCTTTCACGGCTGGCGTTGTTCGAAATATAAATGATTTCTGTGCTCGTAGGCAGCGATTCAGTAGGATTTCTACCTGGCGTTTCGTCTACAACGGCGGTAGACATTTTCAAAGGACGCCAGTTATCAACACAATTATCTTTGAGCCGTTAACGAGAGCATTTCACCACTGTCCCATCGCCTTTTTAGGCGCGAATAGCATAAGCTAAAGCACCTATAGGTGTGTACTCGGTTTGTCTATGAATCTGTGATCCCGCATTTTGTATCCAGCGTACAGCCCAAACATCTTAACCGATTTTAAAAAACTTTTTTTTTATTCGATTTGACTCCGGGTAACTTAGATCCTAACGAAATTTGAATTTTAACCCCAGAGGGGAGCAATTTGAAAAAAACAAAGTTTTTCGCTTATAACTCGCTCAATTGAAATCAGATTGGTTCTAAGACTGTCTTTAATGAAAGAGAAGAAAATTTTACATAAATTTCGTATAACAGAGTTTGTCCAAACAGTTTTTTTATACAGTTATATATAGAAATAAATTCAATTTGATATAACCGATGGCAAACATCTTTCGGTTATCTTTGTCTGTTGTACAGTGTAATATGCATGGTAATTTAAAGATTCCGTATGTTCTGTCTTAAAATAAAATTGGTCGATAATTTTATTAATTAATATCTTCCATTAACGTCTGATTAGTACTCTTAAATAAAATAAAAAATATTGTATTTGTTCAAAAACGGACGCCATTTCAAATATTAGTCAGTTTTTTTGACATTAATATTTTGTGAATTTTAGATATCCCTATGTCTAAAATCTCGCCCATGGACACTTTTTTTAGTGAGCTTTAAACTAAAAAGTAGGCTACAACTAAGAGTACCACGTATTTGTGCACGTTTACATGAATGGTTTTTTATTCCTAAACCTAACACCACACAGTATGCCAACTCACCTCTGTTGAGAATTTTAAAACTTGCCAACAGACTACTTACATCTCCTCATGTTGACTTGTCAACGGATTTAAGAATATTTAAAAATGCCGTTAAAGACGTGATATATCCTAATTATTCTGATGTATAGGTTCACACAGTGCATTCTTTCATTTGTCTCTCATTTGTATTTACTTATTTCATTTTTGTTCATGATTTTTTTTTTTTAATAATTTGTTTATGTTTTCGTTATATGGTAACCTACATATAATTAGGCCTTGGCCTGTTTGTAGGGTATAAATAAATAAATAAATAATAAAATAAAACCATTTTCGATCAATTTAACCGAGAATCAAATCTCCTAAGTTTTGTACGGGGTCCTTTATGCTTCCATCATTAAAGATAGAATTCTGTTAAATGCACCTACCTAAGAAATATATTTAAAATTACTTGGTATTTTATTTCAGAGTATCAAAACAACTTCAGTGTATTCAATGCTCATTTCTAGAATGAACAAATTTGTAAACGGTAATGTGGGAAAATACGAAACATGTCCTATATGTATATTATATGTTTTATTTGAGGCATATTAAATTGGAGATTTTCAAAATACTTTTTTAATGTGGACTCACCACATGCTCTGTTTCTCGTGAATTTATTTGAATATTATGTTACAGACACTGTCTTGTCTCATGTGTAACGTAGTGCAAGGGTAGAATATCTCAGTAGCGGTCGAGATTTTGCCATTATCTGTATTAATATAATAAAGAGGTAAAGTTTGTAAGTTTGCATGTAGCAGGTAATCCCCGAAACTATTCATCCGATTTTAATATTTTTTTCATCAATATTTAGAATGGACCGGTAATTGCTCGTATTCCTGTCAGGAGAAGAAACTATGACTAATTTAGAATGATTTAACCTCTGTCACTTGGGAGTCGGAAGTGCGTCGTTTTCGAGAAAATCAACTTCGGGTTTCTTTTTACAAAAATTAATTTGGGCAAAACCGGACCGGGCCGCTAGTCTATTATATACAAAATTCTTCATATGGGAAATAAATACACAAAAAAACATTTTTTTAAAAACCTGCTTTTATTAGTTGCTAATAAAAATGAACTAAAAATAAAATTGTTTTTAATTTTTAGTTCATTTTTATAACTTATAAAAATTGATTTAAAAAAAATTCGTTTATTTATTTTTAAGTTTTTAGTGTGCTTTATTAAAAGTGCAATTTGCATCCGGACCGGTCAGTTAGTTATTATCATATTGTATAGTTATCAAAACTACATACGTATGTAAAATTTCAAATCCATCGGATAACAGGAAGAAGTTAAGAGTGCGATTTGCAACCGGGTGAAAGCTGGAACTGTCAGTTAGTTATTATATTATTGTATTGTCATCGCAACTACATACGTACGCAAAATTTCAGCTCAATCGGATAACAGGAAGTGGGTTAAACTTAACTTGCAAGATTTGATTTCAGACGGACACCGGAATAGGTGAAACTAAATAAAAACTTGTAATAAAAAATTATAAAAGTACTTTTTATTTTAAAAATGCTTTTCTACTTATTACATAAAAAATGGATATTAATTATTTTTAATAAGGTTTTGACTAAACTAAAATCTAAAAAAATAAACACGAGATGGCGCAAAGGTCGCGCGTCATAGATATTTGACTAATTTAATGATACTTAATTAATACTATACGCAGTCTACTTGCTAATAATTAAGTATTGTTAATTTTTTTTGTTTTCTATTTGAATTGTATCGGCTAGACAGGGCCTGGAAAACATAATTTTGGTTAATTGACCTTGTAGGGGCAGTGCCTTGGCAGAGCAACGCCGCTGTTTCCAAACTTCACGTGTATGGTGTATCTATGTACAAATAATCCCCATTCTGTATGTTCACGTTCCGATGGATCTGTATAATAGATGTATTACTGTAAGTAGTATATGTTAAAATACAAACAACTGACTGTACCAACGCAACGGTACATTCGTAGTCTTTCGACCTAGGTTTGGAACGACGCGACGTTGTGTCATGATTGTAAAACGAAAGAAAAAAAATCTTTTATTGAATCCGATATTGTGCAAAGATTGAGTTTTGTTTGTTAAATCAAAGCACTATCTAATCAAAAATGTTCCATAGTTTTTAATTTACCGGCACGGGCGTTGCCCGGGTATGTCAGCCCCCTGTTGGCTGTTACGACAACATATAGCCTAAAACCGTTCCACGGGATTTATCGCGGTATTCGTAAAAGTAAAAAAAAGTCTCCTTTAGGAGCGCTTCGGAAATCTACAAGTGGGAAAAGCGGAGCTACGTCTGGAATGCAATCGCTTACACGGAATCACACATGCGGACGGGCCATCCTATGCAAACCTCTTCTATGACTGCGACATTTTTTCTTTATGAATATTTCCAAAGTAATTTAATTTGGCTATAATCTACACGAAAGTCCGCTGCGACATAATATGTCTATCTTTAATAATTATGTAATCTACAAATCCGGACGAAGTCGGACCAAGCTGTTAGTATAATATTATATACAAATAGCTTTATATATTCATATCTTGATTGAAATTGGTTACAGGACAGTTCGGCATCGCGGCAACTATATTATTATATGTGTAGTTAATTGGTTAAAATTATTTTACGAAAACGTGAACATCCGAAAACATGAACACCTGGTTTAACATTCTACATATTAATCCAAAACGTGAACGAAAAATCTGTTGCTGATACTCTAAAATTTTTATTTACAATTACACAATTACATAACTTATTTAAAGGGAGTTTTGAGATAGCAAAACTAAATCTATATCCGGGCGAAGCCATACCGGCCATAATACAAAATGCCACGGGAAAAAGCAATATCATACTCTCTTAACATGAATTATTAGTGAAATTTTTACTAATTGCGTAAGCGAAGCTGAATTCACTTGATAATGAGTGATTTTCACAATAAATTAGTGAATTTTTACAAATAAATTACCACTCTAAAACTGAAATAGTGAAAATGTCACTATTTGAAACAGTGACTTCTGATTCACTTCCGGAATAGTGAATTCAAGTAAAATTCACTGTCAGAATAGTGATAACTTTGATTTTATACGTGTAACATGTGGCGTCTCCATACAGTTACTTATGATACTTATTATTATTCATTTACAATGTAGATCGTTCTGTAGCAAGTTACGTCTTGTAAACCGATAAACAAACAAGTAATATTATTTATCAGGCAAGTTAATTAGATTATTTTCATTATCTTTTCATAGATTCAGAGTTAAGCATTGCGTGTATACTATTGTTTTTTACCGATTTTAAATTATAGTCAATGACATAGAATCATAACTAATAATGAATAAAGGTTATGTTTTTTTGACGCGTAGGTATTCTCTAATTCTTTATTTTGTATTCAATTTCTATTCGACCTGTAAAAATATAAAAGTTAATTATACTAGTGAAAGTAACGAATGAATAAAGATTTAAAAAATCTGTAATCACAAAATTGTTGATGTCAGATGACATTTGAAGGTCACTTATGTAATTAGTGAATTTTTATATATACTTAGATAATAATTAGTGAATTTTTATATTCACTAATTCATATTGTATTTACTAATTCTGAGTGGTACGATTCTAGCATTGACAAATGGTGAATATGCACTTGTAATTAATGAAAAATCACTGATTCATGTTTAAAGAGTATCTATAATATACATGTCATTTCATTCAACGCCCGGACGAAGCTGGGCCGTCAGTAAAATATAAATCAAATTGAACTACAGAAAGCACGTACGCAGTACCTATAATATTTCTCTATATGAATGTGATATGTAAAAACTAAAAAGGAAGGAATTGATCCAGTATGGGAGAGGAGTGGAGTGAGGCAGGGGGTCGGTCTTTCTTGTTCGTTTGTATCACAGGAGATGTGTGAACAGTGGAACACGGTGAACACATTCGAGTCACGTGTTAACCGAACAATCAGTACACAAAGAGAAGAAAATTTGCACGTGTCATAACTCTACAGTCAAATATATTCCAATCCACTGACAGTTTTGTACAGTGAAACTCGATTATAAAAACCCGGATAATAGATATTTTGAAAGTCTGTCGTACTGTTCTGACTTTTTCCGACAACATTGATGCTGTCGATATGTTATATCGTCGCAAATTTTTTTTTACTTTCGAGAGACTATAAAAGTGAAAAAAGTCTTGTAATAGAAACTCCTTTGGAACAAGGGATTAGAACACTATTCAATAGATCGAAAACAAATTTTGAAATTAAGGTTTTTAGAGAATTGAGTATTTGAATAAATAAAAATTAAATTTTGTATTCTTTTAAAATAATTTATTATAAATAATCACAAAATAGACAGTAAGTTATGGAAGAAAATTTAATCTCCTTGTGTTACGATTGTTTAGACCCCACATAGACGCTCCAAATGCTGATATCTATACATTCGCTTAAATAAAATTATCGACCAATTTTTCAGACAAATATATTAACAAAAAATAATAATTAATACATTGACGTTTAGGTTCGGATTTGGACCTTCTTCTAAAAAATATAAAAATAATTAATAATTAATTTCTAATTCGTATTTAAAAATATTCGCTTTAAATACGAATTAGAAATTAATTATTAATTATTTTGTATTTTTTAAATCAGTTCTGAAGAAAGTCCAAATCCGGACCGAAACGTCAATGTATTAATTATTATTTTTCGTTAATATATTTGTCTGAAAAATTGGTCGATAATTTTATTTATTGAAGACTATTATTTGTTACTAATTTATAATGAAAAGAAACAACGTGTAATCTTTTAAATGGCGATTTGCATTAATTTTGACAAATGCTATTAATTCTCAATATAGTCACAACCGTGGTCACAATACATCTGTAACTAAAGTACAAAGTCTCTCCGCCGAGTCTGTCTGTCTGAACGCGATAAACTCAAAAACTACCGAACGGATTTTCATACGGTTTTCACTAATAGAAAGAGCGATAAACGATGAAGGTTTGTGTATAAATCATTTGTAAATACTTTGTACAAAATAGCTGAAATATGACGGTGTTTTGTCAAAAAAAAAAAAAAAACTATTTTCGTACGCTCGCATGGATAACGCTGGCCAAAATCAAACAATGTACTTTGATAGCTCTGCTGTGTAGATACGAAGGTCAATATAAAGTTTCCAGATCAGTTTTGTACCCGAGTGAAACCAGGACGGGCTGCTAGTATATAATAAAAGAGTATAAAACTTGTGATTTATTATTTTTGTTGAAAAAAAAAAAAAAATTCAATCAGAAACCTGAATCCTAAGGGGTTTAATGTTATTTTCCCACTATTCCCCCAATTAATAAGGGCAATTTCCTAATGAACGAAAATTTCTCAAGCGATTTTGATAATATTTTATGAATCGATATGTCGTTTCTGAACCTATCATATGCAACCATTCATTTGGTTCATATAATTTATTGTTTTTGGACGCTATGAACTACCTATGTTCAAGAGAAATAATAAGTAATTCAGTTTCAAAACTCGATGTGAACCGATATTTAATATCGTAGTTTGTAATAAAATGTGAAAATTTTCTTTTGAATTTTAAGGCCACTGAACTATTAAAAAAACTTTTCCTTACAAAATCTAATAGTGTTTTTTTAGAATTCCTACTGTGTCGATCATGATTGGATTTATTTAACATGAACGAATCTACCTAGGGCCTAAACGAAGGCCTTCTTTTTTTAAACTGTTTTTCCATGGATTAAAATTGTTAATTTATTCATTTTATACGTCAAGTTTTGTTTTGGATATTACGCATAGAACCTTGAAGTGCGTTTATATTTTTTTTCCTTTGACCTTCACCGTCAAAATAGTAGTTTTTGTATCTAGTTCGTAAGGCATTTTTTAAAATTATTTGTGACATTGTGCTAATAACGAGACATTACCGAGTTTTAACAGTCACACGAGTCATTAAAAGGATTACAATCAAAATACATACAACATTTTTTGCGTGTACGTCCCATAAAATATCTGATTTTTACATCACAATAAGTGTAGGTGTATCTAATATTTTTACAAATTTGCGTTTGGCCATATTGATATTTACGTATACTGTTCAGCGCCTACTTTGCTTCTCTGTCACTCATATGAATTTAAATGGAAACTGTTAGCGATATAACTATTGAATTGATAAAAACACATTTTTTTGTTTTACTTAACGCTCTAGTATGATAAAGACTCATTTTACTACCACTATACAGGCAAGAAAAGCAGCTGTCTTATGGTGTGTCGGGCAGATATATAATTTAGTAGGTACCTATCATTTTTCTAAATTGAAAATTCCTTTTCAATGTAGGAAAAATCTAATAATTATTTTTAAAGTGAAACTTTTATCCTATCGCCCCGAATTTTTCTGGCCGTCTGTTGCATGTCGCATTACAGGCGGCCGCGGAGTAGGGATAAAGTGAAAGGCGTACGGAGTAGGCGTTCAGTAGAGCAGCCAAGGCCAATATGGCGGCGCCCATGGTTAGCATCAGCTGACCGTGTAGTATGTATAACACATAGTCAGTCTGTCATGCGGGCAAGTGCTGTAAGGGTTTACATGTTTTTATTCGTGTATTCATGTGAATATTGTTGTTTATAATTAATCGTGATGGATAAGTGTCTACAATCCAACGCCTACAATCCAATAAAAGTTTTACTTGCGTCGTGGTTTCTTAAAACCACACAATTGTTTTTTTTTTATTTGACATGGAAAATTTCGTAAAGAACATAATAATTATCTAAGTTTTTCTTTTTGATTTTGACGCCACTGTATCATTTCTTGACAGACGCTGCTCGAACGACATCCATTCAGAGTGTACGCGACGGAGTATATTATGGGAGTCGCGAGCGGCAGACTGCCGGGCCGAACTGGGCGGCGATGCCACGAGTGGTCTTTAGACGCTATTCACCGATGAATGCTACTCAATTCTGTGACAACAATGCCTGAATCACATCGAACAGCGGACAAACTGATCGCATTAGTCGTGTTCACTGTTGCACTTTACACTCCGTTACTAGTGCTGCCATACAACTGTCGCTCATGTCGTCCTCTTTTATGTTCTCTATGTCTGCCTATCAAGTTATTTGTAGCGTGGGACGATCAAGATCTAAAGGCCGCTGCACATGAGGCTAGAAACAGTGTTAGGAGTTCTGCTGGCCAGTAAGCTAGGCACGAAGCTGGAAATGACGTCACTGCGGGCTCGTCTGCTACCTCACAATGTAGGTTTTAATATTAGAACAGGGGCTATTTTCCTTGCTAGGTACGCTGCTAGGAATGAGCAGGAAGCAATCAGGAAGCAGTGTCTTGTCACGTAGGCGAATTGAACAAACACCCCCAAACCAACATGGCGTCATTCTGCTCAGAGTCAGACAACAGACACGCTTTACTCTGTGTTTATATTTGAACTGTCACTGCGCGCGCACCAGATTTATTCACAAAACTAGCTTGAAAAGATGTCTCAATTTTTTGAAATTTTGCACATGTGTATTAAAGTTTGGTGACAGTGAATAAAATCAATATGACGGACGCCCCAAGATGGCGGATAATAATTTTTCTATTGACAATCCTCTTGACATGGGTATAGAAAAATGAAAGAGTTTGACGAGTGGAATACCATAAGCTTTAAGAGGTCATTGTGAATACAGTATGATGGACGCCCCAAGATAGCGGATTACATTTTCCTTCACAACCCTCTTGCTTAAACCCCAATGTGACGAACGCCACATAACAATCGGTTTGAAATTTTGTAGACATATAATACATAATTCAATCGTTTTTTTAAATGAAATAATCCAATTATTTTTAACAAATTAATGTTTTAATAGTAAACTTTTTAGTACATTTTTATTCATTTTCCCCCATTTTCCCTAATAAAGGTGTTAGAGTACTGATGAACAGAAATGTAAAATTTCGACTTTGTCGAAATGGCTCTAACAATTTTGATTAAATTTCATAAATAGAAATGTTATTAATGATCTTACAATATGCCGCCATTCATCTTTCGTAAACATTCAGAATGGATATTTTACTAATAAACGAAAACAGAATATTGCAATTTTCTCAAAAATGGCCAAAAAATATTCGTAGCAAGTTTTAATGTTTCATTCGCTAATATTTGTATTTTTATAAGGGGAAGAGTTGAAAAACGGTAGTTTTGTTGCTGAACAATAAATTATTATTATTATCATATTTCATAAATTGGCATAATCGTACAAAACGGCGTCATTAAATTGTTTCGGAAAAATCCGCAAAGGTAGTTTACTAAAAGTCTGCGAGAAAGTCAGTATGGTGAACCTGTAACATTTGTGTCGAATTCGGATCTTGGAAGTACAGTAACACATTTTGGAGACAGTCTGTATGATATCATGTAATTGAATTGAACAATATTCGCCCCTGTCGACCATCTGCGATGCGCGTCACCCCTTTGAGGCACTTGAACTGCGCTGGACCGGAACTTAAGTAGAAACAAAAGTATTGAGTGAATATTACAATTTGTTGGATGATGTACTCGAACTGTTACTTATGGGTTATAAAGCGAAGACTTTGAAGTGTGGGCCCGTGTCCTGGCATACGACGATGTTCACCAAATAGGCGATACCCTACTTAATATTTGCAATCAATTCACAATAAATTGCCGCACATTATTCTATAAAATGCATTTCGGTAATCGCAATGTTGACATTATGAGTAAGATTCTAGGTTGGCGGTAACATATGGGATCCGACTACAAAGTGTTCAGGAATTTAAAATTTATTAAGGATATTTGTTTTTTATAAATAGTGCTTAACTTTAGTAAAAAAATACTTGGCTTGGAAAATTTATTGTAGCTTATGGATCAATTCAAAGAAGAACTTTTGTTGTATTTTTGATATTATTTTATCTAACGTTTCGGCAAAAGATAAGTAGCAAAAATTCAACAAAAGTTTTCGGCTACTTTTTATTTTCTCGATGTTTTGTAAAAAAAAAAACACTTTGAAAATCCAAATTTTGGACCGTGGATATTCCGGAAAATATGGGTTTTGGATAAAAATTTTTGGGACAAAAGCTTTATGTTTTTTCACGTATAATCGATTGCTGAAGTAAAGAATAAGGATTCCTATTTTAAAAAAAGTTTACCTTGAATTACCTTGAGCCGTCGATCCAAGATCAAAAGCGACCATGGCATCAGATTTCCTCCTTTACGTGAAATATTTTTGTCCTGAACCATTTTTCGATTTTTCCCTATCCTAAAAAGATAATCTCATCCGAAGATTAAAATGACTCACCTGTACCTATATAGTATCATTTAAAGTTTAAATTCTCAGCATGGTGGAATTGTTCAAATTTTTGGGTTAGTTATAACTTATAATTGGTGAAATTCAACCCTTCGAAATAACAACTTTAAAATTCTCATTTTGAGATGTAAAAATTTCGTAAATTGAAACAATGACAAAAAAAATTTGAATAGTTCCATATTCAGTTTCAAATCAAAGGCCCCTGAGGGGAAACAGGAATATTAGCATTCCAATGTTTTATTAGAATTAGTACTTCTAGGAAACCGAGTTCGTACCAGTCGGTTTGTGTATGTTGGCTGACAGATTCTCTATAATACACACATTGACACTAATGACCTCAGCTGTTGAGCGTCTATAATCTGCACTCTATCTACCTAATTAAATTATTGCGGAGGTTGGGTTAAAAATTCAAAATGATTAAAATTTGTGAAAATTTTACAGGGCTGTTCTTTTCAGTGATATGAAACATATCTCAGATTTTGAACATAATGGACAGTGGACAGTCTCATTGTTGAAAAAATAAAATTTAAAATATATTTTTAATACATGCAATCAAATGGAAGTCAATGAAATAGTGACATAAAACAATAGAAAACTTATAAAATCAAATATAAGTCATGATAGGATAAATTTCAAAAACAACTATGCTATGAAATATATTATATTTTCAAAGCTAATAGAATAAAAAATAGAACTTTTCCCTGTACTAGTAATGAGAAACTAATTAAAATGACTCGAAGATCCCGATTTAGTGAGTTTTACATAAATTCTCAATAAGTAAATGATAAACATACTTAGGCGGCTTGTGTATAAGTACAGAGTTTTCCCCGCACCACGCCCCCCGCACAAGTGCCAACCTAACTTTCTTATTTGAACACTCATTTGCTCTAATTTAAAAATTAAAAAAGATCTTTTTCTAAAAGTTGATTTTATAAAAATCTCTCGTAAAAAAGGGGTCGCTGCACACGCGACCGAAGTGAAACTTCTTATGAATGATATAAATTTACTTTTCCGATTCATTTTATTTTTATTTTCCATGGTATATGTATTTACATTTCTTTTTTGACAATACATAACACTTAATAAGAAAATCGCAGGAATGTGGACAAAAAATTAGATTTATTAATGCACGACGTTGCGTCTATAGATTTAGATCTAAAGACGAAACATCCACATTCCTGCGATTTTATTATTAATTATTATCTCAATGGACACGATATCTAATATATCGTCGTTGGTTCTGTAATACCTTTTATGTGCAAAAAGTAAAATTTGCAGGAAAGGCCAATAAGTGGTTATTTCCGCAATGGATGGTAAGAAATAGCAATTTATTAAATATTACTAATTCATACTTATCTTCACTATACATGTTTAATTAAGACGAAGTTTTTTCTTAAAAAATATTTAACGTTAATTTCGGATTTATTGGCACATGGGAGGAATTATTTGATAAAACTATTCACATAAGAGCTACTTCCCCTTGTTGGTTACTGTAAAATTAATTTGGAGGTATTACTAGTGTATAGAGCTCCGTTTCCTGAATCTTTTCATCTAAAAATCGTAAAATCTGCCAACTATGCACATAAGAGCTATTATAGAACCAACGACGATATGTATAGATAATACATTATTTTCTATTGTTTATATTGGGTTTCTATGACTCCGTCGTCACAAAATTTGTGTTTTCGTTTCATTCTTTTTACCCCCCAAATCGGTGAGGTGTCATATAAGAAGTTTCACTTCAAAAGGCAGAGAAAAAACGACATAGTTTCCATTCTAAATATTTCTGATAACTGCATTATGTATTTTTTCCCGAAAACACACTTTTTGAGGGTTTAACACCTAGTGTTCTATCTATATCCAGTTTTTGTATATATCTATGCACAGCCTACAGTGGTTTGACAATTGACGGGGGAAAGCTCCTGGTGTAGGTGTGGAATCCGGATAAAGAGGCTAAACTGTCGGGAAACAGAACAACGCGGTCACACCGTTAATACCCGTGTCATAACAGGGCAGATTAGAGGGTCGTCATACTTTTGTTTTTACATACAAACACATTGGTGCTTTTTATGTACTGTTCGTTCATCATCGATAGATGTAGGGTTCTGAAATGTGAAACAGGTGGATAAGAATTAGCACATTGATATTTGTTTGTCACGGTATTTTTTACGATTCCGATTAAAGGAGCCAATTTGATTTAATCATGTTATATTATTAAAAAACATAATAGTACGTACCTACATAATAATAAAAAGCTTAAAAACGTTTTTTTTCTGTGTTTATTTAAGCCAAACCTGATTTTTTATTTTTTATTAATATTTTCACTCTAATGTTACGAGGTGCCTCGCAAATGTACAAATATTGCAGGTAATGAAGGAACGAGATAACTCGTAGTAGGCGTCCTGGGCAAGTAAACTACCTACGAAATATCTCGTTATTGGCAGTCAACATGTTAACAAA
Source organism: Xanthostigma xanthostigma (assembly GCA_963575645.1). NCBI lineage: Eukaryota > Metazoa > Arthropoda > Insecta > Raphidioptera > Raphidiidae > Xanthostigma > Xanthostigma xanthostigma. The sequence goes on along the minus strand of OY754468.1, from coordinate 31,081,351 downwards.
TAATAAAGATTTTAAAGGTCATATTTAAACAAATAAATGAAAAAATGTATTCCCGTGTACGTCTTGGCAATACCTGCAGTAGACTAACAGTACAGTTGGAAGAAGCCGAAGCGTAAAAACGAAAGAAATAAGTTTCTATTTTGTTCGTTGGAAATTGTAGGAAGTTCAAATATTGCCAGATATTCTTCGTTTTCTTGTCGATCGATGTTCAAGATGTTAATAATAATGTACCTATACTTATCTAATATATGTATTTATTACAATACTAGCGGTCCCGTCCCAGTTTCACCCGGGTGCAAAAGAACGAATGGGGGGGAGGGACATGAGTACGCACGTTATTCTTAGTTTACCGAGATGAATGTTGTGTCCAAATTTCATGATGATCGGAGTTACCGTTCAAAAGTTTTTTCTTCTGGCAAAAAAAAATATACTGTGTTATCCTCACCCCTTAAAATGCTCATTTTGTAACAGGTCAAGGAATGGTAGTCTTTTACTTGACCTTGATAACAATCTTAAAGACGTTTGGCGTTTTTAAAGTGAATTTACACAAAGTGGACAAATTTTATTTGAGGGGGTGAGGATAACACGGTAAATTTTACCCCGCGTACTCGGTGATCTGTAGCTTGAACACAAAAAAGTTTGGAACAAAAGATATCTTTTTTAACCTGAAAAAATAATATAAAAATATAAAAAAAAATTGGGGTTGCCATTTAAAATTTCGGAGTTACCACAAGGGCACCCCCCTGGGAGAATTTTTTTGACCGAAAAATACATTACGAGTTGAGCAACTTTCCATCGCAACATTTTTCAAGAAAATAATCTCTCTGATAATAAAACACGGAACATTTTACATTTACAATTAATTTTAAAAGATACGATAATTTTTACTATTGTATGATAAGTGTACAACTCTGATACGATAGGCGCCCTTTTGTTGGCTGAGAACACTAATTTTGCCCACTAGTTAATGCTAATTAATAATAAGAAATAAAGAGCACTGAAGGAATATCTCGTCTAGAGCGTCCGTAAATATCAAGTTAGCTGTTAGACCAATAACGAAGTCTCGCCATAATATGTCAGTTTTTTTTTTGTATTTTGCTACTGAACCTTCAAAATAATATGGAAGAAAATATAATCTAAAATTCAGTAATGATTTCTGTTCATGATTTTCTTCTCTATATTCAGTTATGTGTTTGAATAATTGCTGTTATTTTTATCCAGATGGAGTCAGTGCCACTTCAATTTTTAATGGTAGCTTATAATGTTTAAATTCCCATTTTTTTGTGCTTGTCTGCTGTTGACATTGTGGTAAGTGGTTACTCAGTACAATTTCAGTAACTCAGTGATATTAGAGGTTTTGAATTCGAGCCGCTGCGATGTTGTTTTTTATTCTTTTGTTCTATTGCGTCTCATATAGATTAGGACAATTTATTAAATTCGTTATGTTAATTTACCGGTGCTAATATCTTTTCATTGTAAGTTTTTGTATAGAAGCAATATAATTTCTGTGTCTATTCTGCATGTTATATTTTATGAGGGTGCAGGCTGCTTGTAAACAAGAAAATAAAAAGCGATGAAATGCAATCGGCAAAAGCATTTGATGAAATATGTATAAAAAGTGCCATTTCCTCATGGAGACGAGAAAATATTTGGTGGGGTATATAAAATGGAAAATATAAAAGTGAAAAACGCATTCGCACATATCTCAAAACGCATATATTCATAAGAAAACTGAAAGGCGACCATTTAGATAAGACAGTTTGACTATTGAGAAAAATATTACCGCCTTTGGTCCGCTTGACCGGAAATGGCACGATTCTTATCAGGATATACGACAGTACATGTCCAGTGTCCACTCTCCTATAGTTTGCATGCAGTGAACTGTTTACATACTGCTATCCATTTTACAAATATAGAAAGATCATAGTTTACAACAAAAATATTAGAAATATTTTCTACAGAGTTTAAGAATAGCTGAACATGTTTATGTGGCATTTCTATGACTTTAATTTAAGCCTCCAATTCCCAGGTATTAATCCGAGAACTGGTAAAATACAATTGAATTTTCATTTTTTTATTAAAAGAATAACGAATTGAAAATATGAATTAGTCCTAGTCTTGAATAGCCTTAGCTGTTAGTGGCCTCAACAAATATGGTACTTTTTACTTTGGTTGCCTTTTAACTTTAAATATTAAAGATATCAACACTTGATAAAAAGCATGATTTCGGATTATTTTATGCTTTATGAAAATATGTATATTCAAATTAATATACGATGAAAAACATAGTTGTTGAAAAGAACAATTACCTTTTGCCCATAGATTTTCAAGGCGACAAAGGCTTTTTTGCTGACCATACTTTTCCACCTATACGAACATATTTTAACTACCAAAAAAATTTCTCTTAATTTTTTACTTTTTAATATGAGATTTTTCTAAAAAAAAAATTTGTGCTGGTAGTTTTACTCTCACCTAATTTTATTCCTCAAAAAGAAAGCAGAAGGTGTGAAGGGAATTTTTAATTTGTTAAGGGACCACCCCCAACAATTTTCTGCCAAATTCTGTTCCTTATCTTGTTTCTTCCGTATTTTTCCTAATTTAACTATGAGTAGAGGCTAGATTTTATTTTTGGTAGTGGTTCGATACAAAATAATCTATCATTTTCTCAACTCAAGTCGCAGTGAAAGAGTCATTGAAATCGGTTCGGTTTTTTTTTAGTTTAGTAATTAAATATAAAAAATGTTGATTAATAACGTACAAACTACGTAATTATAATAGTGGAAAATTTAAAAAAAATGAAGAATAGTTACATTTTGAGGTTGGCGTCAATAGAATAAAGGAATATAAATGTTTTTGTAATTAGATTGGCGTAGAACTCATAATTTACTTAATTTTCTCTTTTTACTTTAGTACATTTTTTGAAGTTTTTTTATTTCATTCAAAAAATATTATGATCTCTGAATAAAAAAATATTAATAATACCAAAGAAATGATAATACATTAGTTTTAATTACGACATTTGAAAAAAGTGTATTAAAATATGCAGCCAGGTTTTAATGTCAATCTATTTTTTAGCTTACGAAAAAATGAAACAACAATTATTTTAGTAAAAGAAAAGTTTTATTTACAAAATCATATTTCTAGTATAACAATAACAGAAAAAAGTTTTCTTAACAATTTATGTTTTTACGTAGTGAAATTACTTTAAAACAATATTGCACAAAATCCTCTAGTAAAAACAATTGAACAAATAACGTTACTGCAAATCTTATTCAAAATTAAAATAATGAAACACAATAATCTTTCGGTATTTTAGCATAAATTATACACTGTGAATTGTTTGATATATTTCACATTCCACTACAAAAAATATATTTTACAGTTTTTCTATTCTTTTATTACGTACAATCACAATCAATTTAAAAAGTTTGTGTTGTATCATTCAGTTGTTTAGATACATTCATTTGTTAAGTCTAAAATCTTGATTTTACAGATTTCTTACTACCTATTCGTAATAAATTGTTTTTGCGTTGGAGGTAATTTAAAGAAAATTACAGTTTGATATGTCACTATATATAAATTAAAACTATTCAATACTTATAGTTTTTTAATGTTCGAATTTTATATTTTATTATAGTGCAAGTTCCATCGGTAGAGACTTCCGTCAGTAAAATATGAGGACCGCATTCCCATTTCATCCTTTACATCTCTCCTCACCCTCAAAATCCACCAACACACAATTTTGACATTCCGTTCCTAAGGGGGTGAAAAGGAGTTAATGATTAAATATGTAAAAAACTTTTGAAAAATATTTTTAAGGTGTCCACTTACGTTATAAGAGAATTGCGCTAGTTTTTTTTACATCTATAAAAAAAATATTTATCCTTTTCACCTCCCTAGGGATATTTTGAAAAATCATTTCTTAGTGAGTTCACTCGTTGCAAAAGGAATATATTCCCCCAAGACCAAAAGTATGGATAGAATGATTAAATATGTGTAAACACATTTATTTTTTTCCACCCCTTCCACAGAAAAACTAAAAAAAATAATTAATTGATTTCAAAAGACTGAAAATGTGAAATGAAGTTAGACTCAGTCTTGCAAAGATCCGTGTGAATATTAATTATTATCTACAGTTAAAAGTCGGCGCAAAATTTTATATTGATAGGAGGCTTTGAGGTATATTTACTTGCTGCCTTACACTAAATCTGAGATCCGGTATTAGAAATATATACCCTCATCTGTTATTTGATGATGACAAAGATTGTATATTAGATAAGATATTCATTGATAAATTGCAAATGGGTTGCCTAGCTAAATCGCGTACCGATGCTGTTAAATAAAATTAATTCTAATTAACTTTTTTTGATAAACTTCCCCGATATGTTAATCATAAGAATCGAGCATTAGCTGAGAGAATAGGACACAAAGAAGTGAAAAAAGAGGTTGCCTACTTTCCCCGCAGCACAACTATGAAGTTGCCAGATATAATCAGGTAAGCAAGCGTTCTAAAAGATTTTTTCGATTTTTAATATTTAATCTAACTTGAATCTACTATTTGATCATTGGAACGCGCTTATACAATTGAAAACATCTTCTTTTAGAAGAACTCTAAAATCTAGGCAACCTAATATTAACCTTTCATTTCACAAAAAATGATTAATTAGTAGATGAGGGTATATATTTCTAATACCGGATCTGGCACTAGTAGGCCATGTCAAAATTGATAGAAATTGTATTTTTTACCTCTTAAAGTCCGTGCATTTTTTAATTTAATCATTCCTTTATCTTGCATTTTCAATGCGTTTCTCAAAATAGTCGTCTTGAGTAATTAAGGTGTTTGATATTGTTTTAGTATTCATAGTCCATAACCTACTGTTAAGTCGCTGAATAATATACAAAATTGTTTTTCTCGATTGGTCCAGCCATTTTCAGTTCATGCAAGGACAACAAGAAACAAACAGCTATAGGTGAAACTTAAAACATTTCTGGTTTTGAGGTAGGTTCAAAATATATTTTTTCAGATTCACTGAACGTTTCAGACGTTTAAAGTGTAATTCGAGTCAGTTTTAATCAGTTTTTAGTGAGTTGTCTTTTTCACTAATATTAGGTATTTGATTTTTCTTTATTATTACAAACAGTTATAAAGTTACGTTTATAGTTGACATTTTAATTTTTAACTAATAGTTTATAAGCACTTCCTAAAACTTAAAACCTGACTGTGTCAATTTTGAATGAAAAATAATGTGCAAAATCGACTGCTGAAAGTTCTAACACAACTCTGTCGGAATCAAAATTGAAGGATGCATTTTAATTTTATTTGTTGTGCGTCGCAACTAGATGCACCTATCATAACAGACGATTAAATACCGTTTATTTTTATCAAATGTTAACTATACACGTATCTCAAAAAATCGTTTCTGGCATTTTTTTTTGTAAAATTTGTGTTTTGTTCCTGAAAATTATAATTATTATAATATTCAAGGTAGTACATGTCTTTAAAACGATCTTTTCCGGAATATTTTGTTTTTAAATTTATGAATAGAGGAAGTTAAATATTATTGTGTCTGTATACATTATTTAGATCCTCTTAAACTTCAAGTATTATATCTTGATTCGACGATTTAATAGTAATACTTAACATAACTGTTTTGAGAACATTCACTTTCTTTACCCGTTTTTAAACTTCCTCGAGACGCTGGTCAATTGACAGTAGAATTCAGCTTCTTATTTAAGGACTTTCGCTCATTGGGCTGTCTCTAGCATCAACCACACTATGCTTAGTAACCGTAGCCGAGGCAGCAACCGACGCAATCGCGTCAGCAGTAGACATGTCCGGATGATGACCGCTCCACCAGGTTCTGATCCCGTTCCCCATTTCCGGGAGAACGGGAAGCGGTCTTCATATAACGTGTTGGACGGGCGACGATTCCCTGCGGAACGAATCCTCCGGTTGTTTCATTAAAACGTACGCAATGGGACGTTTAATTCCACCGTCGTTTGCTGCTGACGCTGGTGATGCCACCGGTGCGGGACTCGGTGACCTTCGTGGAGTTGGAGCAGCTGGAGGACAACCGCATGATACCATACAAGGATGAGGTAAACCGGTTGCTGACCAGCCGGCCGCCGCCGCCATTGTTTGAGAATACAGTGAACTATTGTACAGGAACGCCAAATCGGCTGCCATTTTGCTGTTCTCGTCGGACATTTTAAGCGGATAAAGTGTCGGATAAGGAAATGTAGGGAATAATGAACGCGGAATCTTCATATCTGGGTCGGGATTCAGCAATGGATGTGGAGGTGGATGCGGGCCTGATGGTGGGGCTGGTAGAGGAGGCATAAGAGACCGTTGGAGTCCGTGTAAAGAGTCCATCGTGGATTGACTTAATAGAGGTGACATGGAGAAACCGAACTTTGGTTCTTTCTTATTGATAAGCGTTTTTGGCTTGCGTCGCGGACGGTATTTGTAGTCAGGATGTTCTTTCATGTGGAGTGCCCTGAAACAAAAAAATAGAATTTATGAATAGATTCCTCGATTAAAGGTGAATACCGTGGCAAGAAATACATTATTAGTAATCTTTCCACATTCTATTATTTCATAAAGAAAACTAAATCTCTGAGCTGTATTGTGAAAGTCGGTTCAGATAGGCAGAATTTTGATAACAACCTATATAGAAGGTACCAAAATAGTAGAAGTTAGTCATCATTCTAGTATCAATAAAATAATGTAAATCTTACCAGTTCCATACATTAAAACTATACCGATTATAAGTTCGTTCCAAGCAGCCGTGAACGGTAACAAAACCGTACACAGTCTTGTTACTGCGCAAGACTGTCTTGCGCAGAATCGATTTTTGAGCTAGTGCGCAAATTAGTCTTGCGCAGTGACAAGACTGTGTACGGTTTCATTACCGTTCGAGGCTGCTTGGAACGAACCTTATATTACCTTGTGAAGTAAAGTGTATGACTCACTCCTTAAATTTTGATTTTATACTATAGAAATAAGTTAGCGTTTTAAAGTAGATTAACTCTAATTACAATGTAATTTTGAAGCCAGTATTTTTATTTTTGAAAAGTTTGTTAACAGCGTGCCTTCTATATTTATGTCTAAATAATTAATCTATGTACACATATAAATAAAATGGCTGCGTAATATCGAATTAACTGTAACTTTTTGACCTTACATGGTTATTTGTATGCTATCAGAACGTAAATAACAGTTTTAAAAATTTTTATCTGCCAGTCTGTCCGACCTAATCTTTGAAGCGACTGCATCGATTGTGATGGTAATTCAGCGACAGGCAAATGTGAAAGCGTATTTGGTATTTTTCAGTAAAAAGTATATAATGCACTTTAGTTTTTTTGATATTACATTTATTTTTTTTCTCTATTTCAAATGTGTTGTATCCAGAATAATTCAAACCCATTTAAGTTTTGGTTAAAATATCCACATCATCTCTTTTCTCATAATGGTTCCTTCAGCGCAGGTTTTCCTTGGAAGGAACCTATAAATACTTTCATTTCTGTGTAAATGTTTATATTTTAATGAATTTTCATAAAAGTATTAAATCATTATTAGTGTTAATATAAAAGCTATCCGCTGGTAATGGGGTAGATCTATAATCCAAGGAATGGACGTAAAAAATGGTTCCGATTTTATAGAGAATTAAACTTCTGAAGCTATAGTACAGACGGTGACTTCTATCCCTTGCCTAGATAATCCTACGAGAATCTGATCCGACTGCGGGAAACAGCACTTCCAATTTTAATTTTAAAGTAGTTACTAGTCCCATAGTGTTAGCGCTTTTAATTTTTATGAATTCGTTGATCGGTAAGACCTTTTAGGAATATATATGATTGCCATCTTAAATAATATAAAAATTGGTTGTCTGTAAAGTCGGTTTACGGACGATAGTTTTACGTGATAACGTATTCCGTTCGAATATCATATTTAATAATACATTACTGCGCTCTCGCTTGTACGCACAGGGTCAGGCGGAACGTTACGGCGGAACGTTACACTTTTTCGTGCGTGCAGCTGGTGTTTCATCAATTTATAAGACGTTATCACGTCAAAAATTTGCCGGTAAAAAAAATCAGTTGTCATTTTGTTAGGCGAACTTTTTTTCTTTGGTGATTTTTTTGCTCTGACTTTCATGATGTATCGTAAAACAAAAGGCAGAAGGGTTTTCATTTCGGTGACGAAAACAATCACAACAGTTTTAACAAACAAACTGTTACAAACACGACTGTCGAGTATTATATAACACATACACAGGCACACTATCTACATATGTACACATACATAGTGTTCCTAACAAAACAATGGAACGCATTCAAACACTAAACAATTGCCTACAATATTATCTTTGCTCGCATATTCAACTGTTGACAAAAGATAATTCCGGCATTGTGACGTAACATTGTGCGCACTTACGCCCCTTTCCCAACCGGCCCATAGCGGTTCATATTCATATGAGATAGAAGATACAATATGTTATAATAATCTATCATTCTGTCTTTGTCGTACTCGTCCATTTTACGGTGTAGAGGTGTTTGCGTGGCGTGACAACCTATGCTTCTCGGTTTTCAGCTTTTGTCAGAAACGGATTAATTGTATTACAAGAGAAAAATTTAAAACCGCCTTGAAATTTAAAGCTTGTTCCAAGCAGCCAGCAAACGTCACCGCCATGTGCAGTAGCTAAACGTGTTCTAAAATCGACACAAACAGCTTCGTTTTAGCTACTGCGCATGCGGATGACGGTTTTGTTACCGTTTGCTGGCTGTTTGGTTTAACGGTCGCTTTCAACACAACCGAACTCAGTGACGATACTATAGGTGGATTAATATTTTGACAGGTATAGTATGTTTCCATATTTTTAATTGCAATGCAAGATAATAACATTTGATAAAAAAGTACAGAAATTCAAATAAACAAATAAGCAGAAAGCGTATTGAATTGGTTTGGTTCGGTTCACTATCGAAAAAATCGTTTTTTTAAGAAAACAGAAGAATAAATAGACATCTGAACACTGCATCGACTTTTATAAAAAAGGCTAATTAAAAAGCGTAAAATAACAGTTTTGAGGTCGTTATTAATTTAGTATACCTATGTACATAAAACGTGATAGTAATAACATAGGCGCCGACCTCAAAACTTTGTTATTTTACGTCTTTTAGTTATTCTTGTTGAAGGAGGTTCAGTTTTTTTAAAGCTTTTTTGAAGATATCTTTCAAATAATGCTTTTTGCTGCCTAAGAGATAGAGTTCTAAAGTTTGCTAGTGTAATTTCTTTTTACCTTGTACCTATATATTATAGGTTTGTGGATTTAGTAAGCCAACAATCTTGCATATGATATCTATACTAATACATAAAGCTGAAGAGTTTGTTCTTTTGTTTTATTGAACGCGCTAATCTCAGAAACTACTGGTTCGAATTCAAATTTTTTTCTTTGTTTGATAGTCCATTTATCGAGGAAGGCTATAGGCCATATAATCCCACGCTACGACCAATAGGAGCGGAGCATCAATGAAAAACATTGCGAAAAATAACTCAAAATTTGTCCGTCCGACAAAAACTTTTGAACGGTAACTCCGATCATCATGTTTGGACACAACATTCATCTCGGTAAACTAAGATAAATGTGCGTACTCATGTCCCTCCCCCCGTTCGTTATTTTGCACCCGGGTGAAACGGGGGGAGCCGCTAGTTACATAATATAGCTGATATAAAACACCATCATTCTCTCACAGCACACAGCTTTACTGAATTGCTTGTTAAATCTTTCAGTCACGGTTTCTTAAAGATGATTTCATAAACATTTCTATAGTTTAATTACGGTTTATTTATTATGAAAAAAATTAAAAAAAAAATGCTACATAAGGCTTTTATGGAATAAGGTGGTTAGTAGACTAACCACAATTTGTCAACAGATGGCGTGAAAATATGTTTTAAAAAAATTAGAATAGGTGATTTGATAACTGACCACCAAACCTGAAAGTTAAACGCTGTCTGTGTAGGTACATATATTTAGTATCTCACTTTCTTACACTTAGTATCTTTATCAACACTTTATGTTTATGAATAGAATCTGTTCTAATTAGGTTTGATAACAAACATTTATAGTAGTTCATCTAAACCGCCAAAAATGGGTGAAATAAAAGAAATCAAATAAAAACCTTCTTCATACCCGTCCTTCCACCATTATTACCCATACGTCTACCATTTTTATTAGTTTATAGTCTTCTAATTTGCGTCAACTGACCGATTCATTTAATTGTAATTCAGTCAAATGCAGAAATCTTTACATATTTTAAGTGATTTGATCAACTCAAAGGAAATTATGAATACAATGTCTTCTGTATATAATTTTTAATATAACAATAAATACGTCAAAGCTGTTAAACTCATTGAGTTTGTAATTATTGATCTTTTTAACAATTTTTATGTATTTAGTTTGAGTGTAAAAGCGTTAAATAGTAGTTTTGATGTAAAGTAAGTTTTCTTTTACTGGGTGTAGGTATATAAAATATGAGCAATGTAATAAAATTGTTTTCTTAATAATTTGGTTTATAAAGAAATATAAATATTAAAAGAGTTAATAGATCTAAAAGAATTCCAGCCAATTGGGAGATGTGACCATTCCGACCTCAAAAATATTGACATTTAAAATATTATAATATAGAAAATAAAATTTCTATTAACGTGTGCGGTGACGCGGGTAGCGGCTAGTATTAAATATTATGACATTTTTTATTCCTTTTCATGGCTATCATGTATATGTTTTCACATCATGTAAAAATTAATCAAAGCATGCTTGTCAACTACCTAACAGATGTACAGTACAAAAGAATAATAGATTTTTTTTAGTTTCAAAATATTTCCGAAACTACTTATAAAGTTTAGAAAAACATTTTTTTGATTAAACTTTCTTGAAAAAATAAATAGCATAATAAACCTTTATGCAAGATATAACATTAATATATAAAAACAACGTTATAGTATATATCTCTTTTGCGCATGCGCCGATTTTCCCTAAAAACAATAGGGCTCTTCATATTTATGTACCAAACATCCTCCCAAAATTTGGTTCCAATCCGTTCATTCGTTTCATCTGTATTGTGCTCACAGCTAACAGACAAACAGATGCACAGAGTGTTTCTAAAAATATGTTTTTTCGATTCGGGGAGCCTCAAAAAAGATATTGTAAAATTTTGAAAAGTGATTTTTGACCTAAACTAGTACCATTCCCTACTTGTAGGTTGGAATGATAAAATACATAGAATGAAGAAATCGATCATGCTCGGAAAAAATTGATTTACTGAAACTGTGTATACAATATACACACTTATTACATATATTTTGTACAATTTCCACTTCGAAACAACGTTTTTCTACGCCTTTTGATCAAAATTCAGCTTGAAAAGAGATTTTTTTTCTATGTAGATCAATCATTTGTTTTTATGTGAGTACAATCTAATGTTTTAAATGACAGGACATTTGCATACGATATTAAACTGCTCCTGATGTATGGAAATTGAAATCATATGAACACAATCCAAGGTCATTGTCAAATCAAATTTTTTGACAATTCTTTCTATAATCCAGCACTAGTGTCGTAATGGGTCATATTACGACGAGCTCTGACATTATGTTTCAAGCAAAGAACAATTACACGAGCGGTAATATCATTACGCACGAGGTATATTTGCTATTTTTGGCACATATCTCATATAAAATAGCTGTTTTAGACTCATTAAATTACTCTTTTCACTGCGCAAAAAAAAATTTAAAAAATAAATTTTCAGCACACGGTTAATAGTACTGTTTTTAAAATAATAGTTGTGTATTTCCAATGGATATTTTGCACATGGAGTTATCGTACTCTAACCTTAATATCTTTATTATATTGCAATAAAGATATTCAATTTCTTATTTGGTTGACATTTTTTGACGTGATAACGTCTTATAAATTGATGAAACACCGGCTGCACGCACGAAAAAGTGTCACGTTCCGCCTAAGCCTGAGCGTGCAAGCGAGAGCGCGGTATAAGCGATAGAGAGACACGATCGGCCCAAGCGTCGGCTTGTACGCATTTCTCTCTCTTCTCGCGTGACGTCAGAGAGTTCATCAATGTTTCTTTATGACGTTATTACGTAAAACTATCGTCCGTAAACCGACTTTACAGACAACCAATTTTTTTTTCCAACTCAAAACTTCAGTACAAATTCAGCCGTACTAAATTCATTTTCGCAGAGATCATAATATAATATTTCCCATTTTTTGTTATTAATAAAAATATTCTCTCTGCTCTAAATAAAAATTCACTCGAAAGCGGTTGCGAAAACTGTCATAGGAGAATTCTAGCGTAGATGTTTTAGCAGTATATTTTTTTGCAAATCGAGACCTAACTTAATCTCGATTACCGATAATTGGTTATGAGATGAACAAACGTTTCGACTGAGATTAAATCATCCTTACAATAACACATTATATAAGTACAATTATACTGTATTCAAAGAAAGAACGGAGCTTTACTGTCTGTTAAACAATGAAAATATGTACTCTGCCTGTTCCCTTCGTTTCTTCTTCACTAGTTAAATCAAATAATGCGCGTCGCGACGCTCTCACAAAGGCGCTAATTCAGACGTCGGGATTTGTTCTAGCAGCTCTGTTATTAATTACACGCGCTTAACAATGACAATTTGAATTCAGTTTTAATTGATTCTCCGAAATGACGCTGTTGCATTGTTTGCTTTATTGTATGTATATTATTTTCGCAAGGAGATAACATTGTGTATGTATGTGTGTATGTATAATTGTAAACCTCTTATTACTTTTGAACGGAGTGTCCGAATGAAACACGGTTTGCAGCTTCTGACGTGATTTTGCTGAGCTTAGATTTCCTGAAAATTTTGAATGATTCGGTCCAATAAATTTTGAGAAATCTCAAAAGTAGGTACAAGTTTCAAAAATTTTTAGAATTTTGTTTTATTGAAATATTTTCTAAACTACTAAACCGATTAATTTCAGATCTAATCATATTTTCTTCTTAAAAAACTGCGTATATTTCCGTAAGTTGCATCAAAATCGGTTCATTTGTTCACGAAATATCGTGAACGGAATATTCATTAAAAAGTGTTTTTTTAAAATTACTACTCGTAAAATTCTTATCAGATCGATTTTTTGTAATAAATTACTTTCTTAGGTTAAAAAAACTGCGTCGATCGCCGCCACCTACATCAAAATCGGTTCATTTATTCAAGAGAAATCATGAACGAAAAATTCGTAAGAAAGTGTTTTTATAAAATTACTCGTAAAATTCTTAGCAGATCGATTTTTTTGTAATAAATTACTTTTTTAGGTTAAAAACTGCGTCGATTGCCGCAAACCGCATCAAAATTTTACAATATCTTTTCGTTTTGAGGTTCCCCGAATCCAAAAAAACATATTTTAGGAAGAAATATGTGCGTCTGTTTGTCAGTTTGTCTGTTAGTCTGTGAGGTCAAAAGGATGAACGGATTGAAACCAAATTTTGGGAGGATATTTGATACGTAAATATGAAGGGCCCAATTGTTATTGGGGAAAATCGGCGCGTGCACAAAAAAGATATGTGCTATAACGTTGTTGTTTTGTATAATGTTATACTTTTCATAATGGTTTATTATTCTATATATTTTTTAAGAATGTTTTGTTAAAATTTTTTTTTCTAAACTCGTTAAGCAGGCTTTGGTTACTTTTTACATGACGTGGAACATATTATGTAGGTAACCATGGCAACGAATAGCAAATATCATATTGAATACAAGCCATTACCCGCGTCACCTCATGCGATATCAGAAATTTTATTCTCTATAATAATATACTATATCAAATGTCAATATTTTTGAAGTTGGAATGGTCCCGTTACCCAATTGGCTGGAATTTTTCATATAAATCGTTAAACAGAACATCTTAAGCTCAGTTGCTATCGATCCATTAAAAAAACGTATCGGTCTCGTTGACTTTCGATACAGAAAATCGACAGTATCGGCCTATCGATACAATATAAGGGGCTGTATGAATGCCGTTCGTTTGTGACGAACACAAAGGTGTTGTATTTTATCGCGAGCACAAAACAAATTCATTGTCCGTCGGGCATAATACAATCCGATGCTTTCTTCTTCGCGGGCTGCACGCGTTTCTTTTCTGTTCACTTCGATGTGTATTATGTAAACTATGTAGTGTTATGTAACTATTATGTACATATCATACCTATATCCACTAAACTAAGTGAACGAAGGCTGGGAAAACACGGCGGTAAATTCGAGACCGCTGCACGCGAGGCTGGTTTTGCCCCGCTAGATTTGGTTGCTATATTTAAAGCAGAGGTTCTCAAACTTTTTTTGTCTCGTAGACCACTTGCCATGTTTTTTGGTTTTGGTTAGACCCCCTGCTTATCTGATATTGATTTTTTGCAAATTCATTAATTTCAAATGTATTTTTGACAACCGGTATAGTGCTACTCACTTTGAACGATTTAAATTTATATCGGTAGTGAAATGTAGTGTGAAATGTTTAGTTTTATACATTTATTAATTAGATTCAAATTAAACGAATCAAATTAAAATTTACTTTCTGTTACATAAATAATAACTAAGCAAAAAATAAATGCTTTTAGTGTGAGGGATGAACCTGATGCTTAAATAATAAATTTTAAACATTTGGCATCAATTTAGTTAGATCTCTTCGGTTAACGATGTCCAGTTTGTTTCTTTTTTTGTTAGGAGATTCACTATCGTTGACCCCCATTTTCATTTCATGGACCCCCAATTTTTTTTCCCGCTGACATGGACCCCTTGCAAGTTGTCGTCGACCCCTGGGGGTCGATATGGACCACTTTGGGAATCACTGATTTAAAGCGTGCTGTGACGTTGGTTTTAGTGATGGCTTTTATGTGTTCGCTTCATACTATGCGTGTATTGAAGCTTGATTTGTAGATGGGCTTGGTGCGCGCACAGTGATAGTTCGAATGTTAACAAAAGTGGACGATAATAAATTGTCTTTAAACAGAACACACGCTATGACGCCGTTTGTTTGTGGGTGTTTGACCATGTCGCCCACGTGACAAGATACCGTTTCCTGATTGGGCAAGTAGACAAGCTAGTACAAAAAATAGCCTCGGTTCTAATTTTGAAATCCATCTTGTGACCTTGCACGCGCCCCCGCAGTGACGTCATTTCCATCCTAGTAGCCCGCACGCCAGCCAGCACAAGTCCAAGCTGTAATTCTAGCAGCAAAACCAGCCTCGTGTGCAGCGGGCTTAAGAAGTCGACTTTAAGCGAAAATTTCTTTAGGTACACCATGCACACTTTTTCTAAAGATCCGTCAGAATTCGAGGTGACAGTATAGGTATAAACGAGCGGACAGATTGTGACAAATTTACTAACTTCACCTATGTAAAGGACCCCGCACAAACTTTATAGGATTTGGTTCTCGTTTAAATTGATCGAAAATGGTTTTATTTTATAGTTTAAAGGTCACTAAAAAAAGGTTTCCATGGGCGCATAGCCTAAAAACCAATAGATTTTTAGCTACAGATATGTTTAGCGAGGTTTTAGATATAGGGATATCCACTAAGCCGATTTGTAGAGGGGTACTCAGACTACACGGAAGAGAGCTCCTTGACCATTTCTGTCACCGTGTCTCTTTAACTATATCTCAGCGTGTCTTTTTATAAACACGATTTTTAAGTTTTTTTAAGCAAATTCATTTGTAACATTTCCCATCCCTGTAGGTAGGGAATACTAAAGTAGGATGGAGGATGCGACTGTAGAGTATTGTGATGCCGTGAATGTGCCACTTTTTGCGGAAATAAGATTATATTATATGCAAAGAAAAGTACACTGTTTCTGAATATACCTACGCACATTTTTTATACGAGAAGTCAACGTGTTTAATGCGGTGTATTTTTTTGGAAAAATTAAATATTATGTTCCCCTAAGATATAGTAAACAAATTTTTAATTTGGCATGTGGCTCACGTTCAAAATCGGATTGACATTAAGTTTTATTGAAAAAGCGTAAATTAATAAGCCGAATTGCAATTTTTATATAGATTATCTGGAGTGCAATCAACAAAGACAAAAAAAAAAACAAATTATTGAACGACAAAGTGACTATCATTTAAATTATTATCAGAAAAAGTGTTTTCCAGTTATTTCCAAATTACTGTTTTCTGGTCACTTTGTGACCTCCTACCGATTTATGCACTCCCTCCTCCCGTAAAAAATTGAAGTCGTGTTTCTCAATTATCAAGCTTCAACTTTAGGCAAAAACATGTTACAGAATATTCTGTCGACTGAACTAATATGATTGAACTCAACATTTTTAAAAACCTGAAATATTACTTAAAACTACTCACTGAAAATATATTATTGCTCTTTTTCCTTTCAAATCAAATAATTTACAGCTCAAATTGGTGATTTACAGTGTGAATCGTAATTATTTTGACGTATATACATTGTTTTTCGAGAACCTGCTCGTAATACATCATTTATTTTAATGGGTTCCTCTTCCGCATACCTGAGTCTCTCCCACGCCGACATTCACGTCACCGCCGACTGTCACCAAAATTATTTTGTCAAATATGTTCTAAATTAAATACTTAAAATAATAAACAAATTTATTTAGATATAAATTAACACCAAATCAAAAACAGCTTCGTAAATACTGTATTATTTTTTATCAAATTTGGAAGATAAAAATGTTTTTTGTGAGTTATCCTTAGAAGATAGACATATGCTGTCGCGGACTTTTTTTTAGAACTTTTCAAGAGGAACAATTCAGTCATACATTATTTTCGTATCACTTTAACTATTCGCACAGCGCACGTCGTGAAAGCTTTCAAGAGGCACGACTTTTTCCGACTTAATTGATGAATATCATCATAAATTTAGCTAATTAGCACATAATATATGGCCTATGATGGTGGGGAGTAATATTACAGTGGTTCCGGAGATTCCCCTCCGCATACACATAAATCCACAAATATTATATAATATTAGTACACTATATTGTCAGCAGGGTTTGATTCTGCGACCCGATTTTTTAATATTAATTTCACTTTTTGTTTCAGGATGTTTAGCCATGCCGCTGAAACTCTCTCGCTTGGTATATATAACATTATAACATATAGGGATATAGAAGTATTATGTAGATATTATGTAAAATCTAGATGCGATTGTGAATGAATGAGTGAGTGAGTGAGTGAGTCTGTGAAGTGACGGTCGCGCACAATGCGACCAATAGACAGTCTTTTGTCCGCCTCCACCGTATCTTTTTCAAACAGTGCTACAGAAGAGATATCGCGCCATTGTATATAAAAGTATTGTTCACCAACAGCTATCATATAGTATGCTACCTATCTACTCGGTTTCTCCTATATTTTGCATGTGTTTGCATCAGTAGGTAACATATCTGTGACAATAAGGCGAAATCTCTTCTGCCGGATTTCTATGTACTATATTGGAAAATAATACTGATGATGATTAATTCATTCAGTTAATTTAACCACCAAGTTCTCCATTTTTTATTGTAATGAAAAAAGAAATGTCGTCTATATGACATGTCAACAAAAAGATTATCGTCAGGAACAGTCAAAAGGAAATATATTTTCCATATGCTAAAATTATAAGAAGTGTCACAATTAAATTAATACATCGTTTCTATTAAAATATGTCATTTCAACTGATGATTAAAAGTGTACAAATAAAATAATCTCTTTGAGACATTTATATATTAGCTACTTATACCATTGATTATAATATTAAAGGAAAATTGGTTTCACAGTGAATCAAAATGAGGTCACTTTTGATGGGCGTTAAAAGATGGCGTCGCACAAGCCATCTATTGACAAGCATCTTAAGCTATATTGTTTTAATCTTTGAATATAGAATATGTAGAGTTTCCGGAGTGAATTGTGCTGGTAACTCTTTGGCCATCTAGTGACTTCCCTTCCCCCACACATACACCCTTCAAGACATTTTTCCCTAAATAATTGAATTAAGTTTTTTTTTTCAATATTGCATTAACAAAGAAAAAATAGAAAAAAGAGTTTCATTTTTTTGTTTTGAATTAACAATTTTTATTTATATCTGAAACTGTTATTTTGATTTTTGACATGTATTCGTTGTGCTTTAACAATTATCAGTAATAAATAATGTTGTTTGTTTAATAATTGACTAATTTTACTAGTATAATATCTAGACAGGAAGTTCTCTGACAGATGATTTTTATAAAGTAAACAATTAACATGTATAGTGTATACAGAATTGTATTGTGTATGCTTTGTAGCTAATATAAATACAATTCTTTATCAATAAAAATGTTATCAAAACTGATGCTACAAAAATGATTGACATCCCAAGATAGTAAAAATTAAAGAATGCGATTCCCCAAGAATTTATCGAATAATTTTCCTTTTGTTGTTAATAATTTTAAACGTAATTCAACTTAATTGTTGAGACATTTATTAACAAGTTAAATAAATAGACTTAAAATAAATGAGTGATACATTTATTCTATGAAATTCAAGCATTAATTAAAGGACACGAACAGGCTATTTAAAAGCTTCGAAATCTTGAATCTTTCAGAAATTTTAATGTGAGATATAGAAATATGTGTTACGAAATTGCATTTTTTATTGTATTTTTCCCCTAATGCCGATCTTTCAAAATGTGTTCAAGGTCAAAGGTCAATGGTATCAGTTTTTTGCACTTTTCTCGTAAACGGTAAATATTATATAAAAATAGGTCAGACAAAAGTTGTAGATCATGCAATTGTCTACAAAAATTGTTCTTATATTTTTTTCCCTACGAATCACTATTCCTGAGATATGGTCCTAAAATATCTATGTACGTACTGAACGTATTTATCAAAAATAATGTTAAATATTATATGCATATTGGTAATTTCGATGTATGAAATCACAATTTCAGAAGAATGGTGATTCGTAGGAAAAAAAGTATATTAAGAGCAATTCTTGTAGACAATTGCATGATCTACAACCATTGTGTGATCTATTTTTAGATAGCATTTACCGTTTACGAGAAAAGTGCAAAAAAACGATACTTTTAACTTTGACCTTGAATAAATTTTTTAGCAGATGTAGGATCGGTGGGAACTTTTGATATTTTATTTGTAATATTATACCTAATTCCTGTACCAATTTTCAGGTCTATGCGAATTATTGTAAACCTACACCACTATTTTCTATTTTGACTATCGTACAGACTGGCAGAATTAAAGATTGATTTATATACAGAAGATTAAAGAACAATGCTAGATTTTAAATGTAATAGGCAGTTATAGTTTTTTTGAAGTTAACGTTAAATATTTGTTTTAAACAAGATAATATATAGGTTAGTAAATTTTGATAAGACACTTTGTATTCAGACAGTTTAACATAAAGGGACTGTTTCCGTGGATTGTGACTTTTGTGTGTTTTGTACACAAATTCTCTCACCAGTAGGTATACGTACACTCAACATTATGATTACACGCATCATATCGTAGGGCAGACTAAGTAAATAGTACAGTTAAGATTATGTAATTCAACACCTATTACAAAGCTAGACTTCTTGAATATATTATTGTACTTAATTTCACAGACACTGGAATTTTATATGTGTCTATTTATTACTTTAGGCGGTATAAAAAAATAATACACTAATATCTCGCTTGTTGCGAGTTTTCATTTATTGTGATTTATAATTGTATTATCAATCAATATTCATTACTAATAACAAAATTGTAAATGAAGGTTGTGTGTTTGTCTGTCTGTTCTGCCATAACTTTTAAACACCTAATCCGATTTCAATGAACGATACACGCATACAAACCTCTTCAACTTAAGGATAAACTAAAGTTTATATCTGGCTTCGCTTCCGCCTGCAATACAAAAAAAATCAGCCAATTCATTCCAACTTAAAAAATTTGACATTTGATACAGTATAGCTAATAAAGAAAATAAAATTTGATATCGTGTGAGGTGACGCGGGTAATGTCAAGTATTCAATTTGATATTTGCTATTCGTTGCCATAGTTGCCTACATAATTATATGTTCCACGTTATGTAAAAATGAATCAAAGCATTCTTTTATTTCTGACAGATATATAAAACAAAAGAACAGTTGATTTTTTTCTTTTTTAAAATATTTCCGAAACTATAGTTTAGAAAAAAAAAATTTAACAAAATTTTTTTAAAAAATTTAACAAAATTTTTTTAAAAAATTTAAAAAATAATAAGCTGTTATGAAAAGTATACCATTATTATAGAGAAAACACCGTTATAGCATATATCTCTTCTGTGCACGCGCCGATTTTCTCCAAAAACAATAGGGCTCTTCATATTTACATACAAAACATCCTTTCAAAATTTGGTTTCAATTCACTCATCCGTTTGACATGTGTGGTGCTCACAGACAAACAGACATACAGAGTTTTTTCAAAAAATAATTTTTGGATTCGGGGGACATCAAAATGAAAAAACTTCAAAGGCCTGAATTTCCAAAAATAATTTTTTCTATTTTTTTGGCTGAAGAAGTATTTTAGACAAACCCTTTTAGTATGCTATAAAAGTATTTTTTTTTCAAGTGTTTCATCGAATTTTGTCAAATAATAGAAAACCTACACAGTGCTCCAGTGTAGAGCTACATATATAATTGTTAAAGTACTTAAAAAAATGTTGGAACACACGTAATACTTCAATAAAATAATACTTTTTCATCTGTAATTGATTTGCTTGCCCCAGTCAAAAGTTACAGCCATTTCTGTACAGCGCGCGCTCTCCCACTAGTCTATTCCAATGTAAGAACGCGATCGACCTGTGTGACTTTGTGACCTTCAAATTTCCGCTCGCTCGAATTTCATGTGAAAAAAAACATGTTAGGCATGTTTCCTTCATAAAATGTTCCGTTCTTTCCAATGGCGCTATTCATATTTTTTAATAATGAGTCGGGAAGGAAATATTGTCAAAAAAACTGTTTTTAGGTGCCATTTTTCCAATATGGCAGCGCGAGCGCTAAAGATACGAGTTGGCAAGTATAACTTCTCACACATTGAAATCATTAAAATCACCAATTTTAAAACTCCCGGAAAACTTTCCAGGTAACCTCTTTTATCGGCACCAAATGACTGTACTAATAATAGATAGGGTATTATACATTCTTGAATGGCGTACCCTGCATAATTTTTTATATGTTCGAAGCTCTAAAGGATTAACAAACGATTGATTGTAATATACAATACCACGTTTTAGTTATTGCTTAGGGAACTTTCAAATATCACAAACGTTTTCTTCTACTATTTTTGGAGCTCCCTACCCCCTCATATTGTAATGTTTTCATTATACATCCCCCACTTTGTTACGTAACATTAATATTTCATTTTAAATATGGTTACGCTTTTTAAATTTATTCTTTAATGTTGTTTACACTTTAATGAGATAAATAACGTAATGTAACTTGATACTAACTCTACGAAAACTCAATGAGAAACTAATATTCGAACGTTCCTTTATGAATTTTTGTGATTTAAAATTACATGACAAAAGTCTACTATGAATGAAAAAGTTATTATCAAATTTTGTCGATTTATTTAGGTACACATAGTAAAGATATATTTTATAAATATTTTTGGAATTTTCTATTAATAGGTGTGGTTAAGAAACTCAATACATATTGTTAGTTTCCCAGTATTGTTTGAATTATTCAATAAAATGATATCTTTGTATGCTTAGGATTAAACTGTACTTTATGTACATAGTAAGTCAATTGATTCATATTATTTTCAAATAAAATTTGATATAGTGATATCAATATTTGAACATGATGAAAAATTGAAATAGTGATGATATGTTCTGTAATTAAAGCAAAAATAAATCGTTTTTTACAAACTTTACCCTTAGAGCTGCTGTAAACAAAAACAAAACAACTGATTTTAAGATTTAAATATGAATAAAAACTTTTATTATGTACCGTGTTTCGTCTTAGTTAATTGAATGTAACCATTTCCGAATTTAGTTAAGCTCTGAAGGGATGTCTATTTTGCCCTCAAGCGAAATAGTACCTATGAAGTATTTTTAACAAAAAAAAAAAAAAAAAAAACTGAAACTGCTCAAATTCTGAATTTTTTTATTTCTGAGAATGGTTTTTTTGAAATAAAATATTTACACTTCCGTTTGGAAATACAAAAAAAATCCTCATTTTTTTTATCAAAATCGAAGGGGTTGTCGTTCAATTTTTGAACAAAATGACATTAATGTTTGTTTTTTTTACGATTTAGTGAAAGACTGAATTGAAAATTAATAAAGTTCTTGACAAAACCTTTTGTTTGTAAGTTATGGATGTCATCAAAATATTATTTTAAGTGATCGAGGGCTAACGCTCAAAATATTTGCTTAAGTTACCGAGGTTTTGTGCTTTAAGTAATGGGGGTTTTAGGCTTTGAAGGGAAGGAAATTCAAAAAAAGTTACAGAGGTTTTTAACTTATCGAGGTTCTACTGCAGTAGTTACGATAAATCGTAGGTACTAACGTCAAAAACAAAATGTAATTAATGATCCATTATCAGATTTAAATATAAAAAAAATTGAATTTTTTGGTCTGCACTGTACATACGAGATATAAAAGAGTACCACAGTATCTTTATTAGTTATAATATCTCAATTAGTTCACTGCATATGTATGTCCCGTGCGTGTGTGTGTGTGTGTGTGTGTGTGTGTAATAGTCGGCACCGCTGTCAATGTACATATGTGTAACATTGAATGGACACGGTACATGGAACCCTCCTCCCCGTTACGTATGTGTGTGTGTGTGTGTGTATGGGATCGGTGAAGAGCGCCTCTAATCCCATTTTATTGTAGTGCGGAACCGTCGGGTGCCCACTTAAACGCTCTTCCCCCGTTTCGCTTTCGGCGTGTTCGAACTGTGCATCGCAAACTTTACTTGTTGACGCAGGATAGCTTTGAGTTACAGAGGTTTGAATATACGTGCATTCAAAGCTTTGAGTTTACACATCGTCACATAAATGAACTTTGATCTTAGATAGTTTGATATACGTTGTGTTTGTGCGAAAGTGTTGTACAATGATATGCTGTATTTGTTATAACAATTCCTGCCAATTGTGTGACGGGACCATTCCAACTTCAAAAATATTGACATTTGACACAGTATAATAAAGACAATAAAATTTCTGATATCGCGTGTTATTCAATATACCTCTTTCGAAAAGATATTGTTAAATTTTGAAAAGTGATTTTTGACCTAAACTAGTACCATTCCCCACTTGTGGATTGGAATATGGTAAAATATATTTTATATGTATATGGAAATAAATTTTACTGGGGGAACAATTCAATTCGAAAAATACTGATGTTTGATATAATAACTAAATAAATTTTCGGCTAACGCGTTTCATGTCCTTACCATTGGCGTAACAATAGGGTGGCAGGACGAAAAAAATGCCCTTAGTTCAAGAGGACCGTGGGCATAGAAAGATCCTAATATTTATTATTTCAACATTTAGTAAAATTTGCTACGGGCCTCAAACGATATATAGTTAAGTCACTGCTCCCCACTCAGAGAACCGAAAATATAAGGTGAAGGTATGTTCACTAGTGTAAGTCGATGGCCACTACCTCTATTCTGTTGGTAACCTGAGCAGCTTAATCCTGTTAATTTTGATGTTACATCGTAAAATCATAAAAAAATCACTCTTATCTTTTCATTATGCGTCAAAACGAAGCATATCCTCAAAAATACAATGCATGTTTAATTTACGCCTTTTCCATTCGCGAACTGTTTGAGAGCCACCGAAAAATGCACACAAACACATCCACGGGGTGTTATCTATTATTTGGGAGACTGCAGTCGGCGATTAACTCTTAAGTGAATCGTTTATGAATATAAATGTAACTCTGCATGCGCGCACACACACACACCCCTACACGTGTGTAGGTGTGTTATTATTTGTTCAATGTGATTATATAACCGTCTTTTATTACACAACTGTACGATGGCCTATACCTGAACTTAGGGTTGAATTTATACTGATTACATAATCAAGCGAGACACTATTGTTTTATAATATATTAATTATTATAGGATGAAATAAAAAATATATTCCCCGCGGTTCTTCAAAATTACTCGTATAATCAATTTTAAAGATTGCGTTATCTATTAATTTGTACGCGAAAGTTGACTATTTTTGTTGTATAAAATTGACAAAATTTTGGAAATAATTTTAGATTTTAATAAAAAAATTTATCCAGATCTGTGACGTCTGTTGATTGGGTGAATCTGAGTAATTTTTTTGAGGATACATGAAATAAAATAATAATAATAATGCGTTTAACGTCCGTTTCTCGACTTTATGTCATAACAGACTTCCATTTAATTAATAGCAATGGGCAAATGAAGGAATTTTAGGACATTGGGATAAGGTAGGCTAATTTTGAGCATAGAAGTTTGACAGGTAATCGGCCATGGCATTGAATAAGGAACCATCTCGATATTTATCTGGAATTATTGAGGGAAACCATGGAAAACCTTAACAAGATGGCCGGTATAGGAATTACCATTTCTCGACGAGAGGCAACAGGAAAAACTCCCAAGCCACATCTGCCTCCGCCCGGATTCGAACTCGGTACATCCCGAGTGCGAGTCATCACTACGTCACCCCGCTCGGTGAAATTAGGAAACTTAAATAAAAAACCATTTAAAAACAAGCTTTTATTAAAATGTACTAAAACCAAGAATATGACAAACAATTAAACAAATACAATTATAATATCATTGTTGGCTTACCTAAAATCTTTTCGCGAGAAGGTTAAATTATAATTTATTTTAAAAACATATTACGCGACAAGCTTTTTGGTCATAATATTGTTGAAATGATTGTATTTGTTTGATTGTTTGTTGTTTTCTTCGTTTTAGTACATTTTAATATAAACTTGCAAATGATATTCTAAATATTTATAAGAAAAATATTGCTTAATGATATCATTTTTATCTCTCTGAAGTGCGGATCCTGCGGTAGTTAAATTTTCAAAATTAAGACTATATAAAGACGATACGGTCACGACTGCAAGTGCGGCCACTGGTACGGTCCTCTCTATACAATACAATATTTTTTTGTTTTGAGGTGTCCCGAATAAAAAAAAAACATGTTTTTGGGAAAAGTGTGTGCGTCTGTTAGTCCGTTTGTTTGGTGAACACGATACAGGTCAAAGTTAGTGAAAGCTCAGTTATATTTGATCTTAAAACAAAGTAACGTGTGTTTGGTTCGCTGATCCCCATTTTTTCGAAAAAAATGGAAAGAATAAAGTGGTGAGCTATTTTGAGTTTAATGTCAATTTTCAAAATAATTGAAACGGTGGAATTATAAACCTCACCAAGGCGAAGCCAAGTAATACAGCTATAATAATGTATTTATTTTACCATTCCAACCCACAACTGGGGAATGGTACTAGTTTAGGTCGAAATTCGCTTTTCAAAATTTTACAATATTTTTTTGTTTTGAGGTCCTCTGAGCCCAAAAGTGTTTGATATGCAAATATGAAAAGCTTTATTGTTTTCGGGGAAAATCGGCTTATTCGCAGCAGAGATATATGCTGTAACGTTGTTTTTTATGAAGATATGTTGGTGTACAGCTTGTTGTTTTGACGTGATAACGTCTTATAAATTGATGAATCACCAATCTTATAAATTGATAAAACACCGACTGCATGCACGAAAAAGTGTAACGTAACGTTCCTAACGTTCCTAACGAAATTAGAAAATAACGTATGTCTTGTCTTAACATGAAAACTGCTGCATTTCTAATGTTTAATTCAATTTTTTGACATTAGTATTTTGTGAAATGCAACGCCTTCTAAGTTAACTATTGGAATAACTAATTATTATTAGAACATAATACTTTGACAGTTGCAAACGTCACTTTTGACATTTCTTATCATTCCGACACCAAGGATAAGCGGATTGAAACCAAATTTTGGGAGGATGTTTGATATGCGAATATGAAGTGGCCTATTGTTTTTGGGGAACATCGGCGCATGCGTAAAAGAATATATCTCTTATAATGATGTTTTATATAATAATAATATAGTTTTTAAAACGGTTTTTACTCTATCTATTTTTACTAGAAATTTTTGTAAATTTTTTGGGGAAAATCGGCGCATGCGCAAAAGAGATACATGCCATAGTTGTTTTTTATATAATAATAGTGTACTTTTTATAGTGTTTTATTATTCTACTTAATAAAATTTACCTAAATTTGAAGCGAAAGATGCAATATCATAGATTCGAATTATTATAATTATTATATAAATTTAGGTTATGTATTACGGAATACGTTATCACGTAAAACTATCGTCCGTAAACCGACTTTACAGACAACCAATTTTTTTATACAAATTTATATAGAAAAATAGCTGTATAAAATATAAATGCAATGTTGTCTAATGCATGGCGCGACGCGGTCGGTCGTCTTTGTTTGCCGTACATGGAAATTAGAATATAACGTATGTCTTGTCTTAACATGAAAACGGCTGCATTTCTAATGTTTAATTCAATTTTTTGACATTAGTATTTTGTGAAATGCAACGCCTTCTAAGTTAAGTATTGGAATAACTAATTATTATTAGAACATAATACTTTGTAAGTTGCAAACGTCACTTTTGACATTTCTTATCATTCCGACACCAAGGATAAGCGGATTGAAACCAAATTTTCGGAGGTTTAGGTTATGTATTACGGAATACGTTATCACGTAAAACTATCGTCCGTAAACCGACTTTACAGACAACCAATTTTTTCTATATAATAATGGTATATTTTTCAAAGCAGTTTTATTATTCTATCTATTTTTACGACAAAGTTTTGTTAAAATTAGTTTTTTCTAAGCCTTATAGTTTTAGATATATTTTGAAAATTAAAAAATCGGTTCTTTTATTCTGTAAATCTATTAGGTAGTGGACAAGCGTGCTTTGATTAATTTTTACATGACATGATAACATATTATCTATAGATGATCATGAAAACGAATACCAAATATCATAATATTTAATACTATTTGGAATGGGCCCGTCGCCTAATTGGCTGGAATTTTTTTGATTACCCTACGAAGAATAACGCAAGATTCTAGAAAAAACAATTGAGTCTCTAGAATGACTATAAATGTTGCAAGAAAGAGAACTCGATATTTTAAAACGGCGCGATCTTTGAAGTCCACACACCAACTTCCCAGTATGGTGAATATTATGAATGAATATTAACAATAATAATAACACAGAAAAGTAAGCATATTAATCATTGAAAACAACATTGAAATGTATTTGATTATTAAGATTAACGTAAAAAAAAATCTGAGTGAAATGGTATTATTGTTGTTGTTATTAAACTCTATGAAAATATGTGATATTTAAAACTATCTTTTGCCATCAGAACAAATTATATGCGATAAATCTTTTTCAAGAAATCTAGTTTTTTTGCAGTCTTTGTGTTAAAAAAAATACTGGTCGGATTTGGTTAAATTTTCCATTGGGTCACGTTTTGACGTTAATAAGCTTTAATTGACAGCTTAACGAAGTCTATATAATTTTTCGCAATTTAAGGCGGTACTACATCTACCTAAGGTCTATTGTCGAAAAGTAGTCGCACTTTTTTCGGTCGCACAATTGAAGATTTCAGTCGACAGATCATAGCGCATTTTATTTTCAAGTAGCCTCATTTTTTAAACCCTGTCCTCATTTTTTCAGGCGCAATTTTTTTTGTTTAAAAAGTAATATTTTGGATTAACTTTAACAAATAGCTATTTTAATATCAATCAATCAATCAAATTTATTTAGATCCGTGATGTTTGCGTGCATGTGGATTCGTCAAAGAATAAAATACATTAAAATACATTAGTAATATATAGATTACATAATAAGTACGTTTTTTAAAAAGTGTCCTTTAAAAATTCCTCATAATTATAATAGCATTTTTCTAATAAGATTTTTTTGCAATTTTTTTTGAAACATTTGATTGATTTAATGTTTTTTGTCAGTAGGTTAATGATTATAAAATTTGTGACCCTTTCTCATAAAGAGCTGATCTGTGTTCTTAGGTCCACGCCATATTTTGTGAAATAATTATGATTTATGTTATTATGTTCTAATTCTGTGTAATTATTTTTTATATCTATATAATATATAAATGGTAAAGTTAATATTTTAAGTTTTTTAAACGTATCTTTACAAGATTCTCTCGGATTTAGCCTCTCAATTATACGCAAGCTGCATTTTTGCATTTTGAAACATAAAGATGCGATGAAAAATTTCCTCAGCTAGTGATTCCGTGACTAATTAGTGAATAAACTTGAGCATAATATATTGATTACTACTAGTAGTATTAAATTAAGTACAAAGAAGTATATATTATGTAAACCCCTTTCAATCGGTATTATTTCTGCTGCATAATTCTGTCCTAATTAATAAAAGAAGTCGTTTTGAATAGAAGACTGACCTCAAGTGCTTAGGGAGAATGGTTTTAAATTCGAATAAACTACCAGTAATATAACAAAATAAGTTACTTCACTTCCACCATAGTGACCCGTCACCTACATCATAATACATCATTTGCATTAAATGACTGAAAACGAGTTGTTTTTCTGAAAAATAAACATTAAAAATTGTTTCTTGCTGGAAGATGTAGCAATTCGAATTTTTTTGAATTGAAAATGAACGTCTCTAAATAAAATTCGTTCGTTATAGCATTCGCAGTGCTAATGTAATGAGAACATATTATATGATCAGTTGGACATTTTCTTTGCAAATGAATCTCTACTGTGCCCATACGAAACTCTGTCATACCATCTACAAAAGTAGTATGTCGATCAAATTTTCTTACCTAAGTCTTTTGGCTTCATCTATAAACGGTCTTTTTTCACTTTCAGATAGCAGTTTCCATTCGGCACCGAGTCTCTTCGATATTTCCGAATTGTGCATTTTTGGATTCTCTTGCGCCATTTTTCGCCGTTGTCCACGTGACCAGACCATGAACGCATTCATAGGCCTTTTGATATGTTCTGATTGTTGTTGATGCGACATTGTTTTCAAACCGTTTATTGTTCCGTTACCATTCATTGTTTTTCACTGGTCTTAAAATAGATTGCATTATTATTAACTGTGTTTGGATGTGTAACACTTTTTTTAAGTAAAATGTCATTTATATTATCTATTTTAAACAATAATAAGATAACAAAGAAAATATGGGAAATAACAATAAATTAATTTCAGTTCATTACCGTTTTGTTTACCGCAGTTAAGTTTTATTGATGATAAGCACTCCGCGTTTTGAGTATATCGCATACTTTACAACATTTTCACAAGATAATAATCCGGCAATAAATCTATCAACTGAATGATGACAGTCATAGAAAATAGGCAATGACGTGTTTATTTATATTTCATTCGACGTTATTTCCGCAATTATTAAATATACATTTTTAATATAGGTTAATTACATTTTAATTTGTTTTTCATTTTTCAGAATCTTCGATTGTGCTCGTACACTTTACGATGGAATAGAAAATTATTTAATATTATTTATTTAATAGTCAACAACTCAAAATTACCTTGAAGAATTACATATTGTGATATTATATTTTAAATAGTGTATTGTAGAGCAGAATTTAAGATTTGACTTTACCTCTAAACAAACTATAAAAATTACTGTTTTGTCCTTAATTTTCTTTTCATGAGAGTACAAAAAATTGCTATGTCTTTATTTAAACAGCTATAAGCACTATTAAAAAACTCTTGATTGAATTGTCTTTTTGTAATTTATAACAAAACTTACATATTATACAAATAGATTATAGGAAAAAAATCTTCTAACAACTGTATAAATTAATGTTAACACCGCTGTTTTATATTTTCTTTTCAATAAATTATAAACAACTATTTTGAAAATTTTTATTTAACTTTAGTTTTGATCGTGTTAGCGTCTTAAATTTAATCTTCGTTAGATCCA
Organism: Xanthostigma xanthostigma; assembly: GCA_963575645.1. Classification (NCBI taxonomy): domain Eukaryota; kingdom Metazoa; phylum Arthropoda; class Insecta; order Raphidioptera; family Raphidiidae; genus Xanthostigma; species Xanthostigma xanthostigma. The sequence goes on along the minus strand of OY754468.1, from coordinate 31,051,297 downwards.
AAAAACGTGAAATTTATTAATTTTGATAATATTTTTATAGAATCTATTGAGGAACTGATTGCCAAATTGTCATTAATTCGTTTGGAAAATGTATCTGAAGTTATGAGTTTGCTGTCAAACAGAGTTGTGCGTGCCTTTTGAATTTTCGACCTCGTGGTCTGAATGCCGCGTTACTACTGATGATTCACAACTTGTATATGTATAATATACATAAAGGTTCTCTGTCTATCTGTCTGTATCTCTGTGATACACACGGTTACGGGGTGTGCTATCGTATAAAGCGCGCATCACACACAGAGTAGAGCGGGTATTTTCTGACTCGAAACGTGTGAAATCTTAAGAAAACAGGAGAAACGCTAACCTGGTGGTACGATGAGCACTGCTTAATTGTATCACACCGCCTTTAAACATTGCGCAGGACGGTATTAAACGGTTTATTCCGTACATTTTTTTCGAGTACCTATACGAAAAAAGTATTTCCTGTGAAATCTTCAATACATTAAAAAAAATATATATAGCGGTAGATTTAAAAATGGCGACTAAACAGTAATGAAAATTAGCAAAGAGTAGCAAAGTTTGACATTAAAACGGAAAATGCTTCGATTAAGATAATATTTGACATTTAAAAATATGATCGAAATGGAATTTTTTTGAAGATATATAATTTCTTTATTAATCAGTTTTTGATAACATTTTTATTTAGTAAGTTTGCAAAAAGCAGATTTCAAAATGGTGGCCTAATTATAACTGAAAATTAAAAATGTGATATACGAGAACGCATTACAGAAGGGAAACTTATAGTTGCAAATCATACGATTGCATTTCGACAAGAGGAAAAAATGTGTTACAAGATAGTTTCACGTTCATATTTTCGTCTGTATAAGTTAATCTGAACGTAAAACTATCTTGTAACACATTTTTCCACTTGTCGAAATGCAATCGTATGATTTGCAACTATAAGTTTCCCTTCTGTAATGCGTTCTCTTATATCACATTTTTAATTTTCAGTTATAATTAAGCCACCATTTTGAAATCTGCTAATTTGCATACTTACTAAATAAAAATGTTATCAAAAACTGATTAATAAAGAAACTATATATCTTCAAAAAAATTCCATTTCGATCATATTTTTAAATGTTAAATATTAGGTATCTTAATTGAAGCATTTTCCGTTATAATGACAATCTTAGCTACTCTGCAAATTTTCATTACTGTTTAGACGCCATTTTTTAATCTACCACTATATATATATTTTTTAATGTATTGAAGATTTCACAGGAAATACTTTTTTCGTATAGGTACTCGAAAAAACTATGTAATTAGATAGGATACATTTTAGAAAAATGAGTCTGTTGAAATTATCGGATCCGTTGTCAATTTTACACTTGGCAGCCATTTTGAAATCTGCTCCTGTAATCGTTGCTTTATAATTTAAAAAATTTTTGTAAATTTTATAAAAATGAAAAAGTAATCAATTTTGTGTAGAGTGTAAATTTATTATGCATCTACGTCTGCTTATTATAAGTTCATACCTGTTTATATTTTATCAACTATGTAAACAAGGTTATATTTTAGAAGGGTGTTTAAATTTTATCTGAATTTCGACTACTAATCTAGTATATGTGGAAGATAAAATATAAAATATATTAATTTAACTGCAGAATCAAAGTAACTGAAAATGAAACGATTCTATTTAAAATAATATAAGGTCATTAGATATACCTAATTACATATTAACGTTTTTGAGAACACGATGTTTTGAAAATGTAGGTATATATTTTTGAGAACATGTTCTTTAAAGAATATTTTGAAATTACATATGTTTTAGCTACTGTTTTCGATTCATACTTCACGTGAGCTTACAAGATTAAGCTCATTGTAAAATAATAACGCTACTCTTCGATCAGTTTTCAACTTGGATGCAACCGTCTCATCAAAACGAGAGTGACAATTGTTAGCTATTACATTCTTTTGAAAAAAATTCTCTTTATGATTAAGTCTGTACCTACCTTAATTTGGGAATAATTTAAAAGAAGACTACAGGTATACCGTCTCCTCGTGGAGCAGACAGAAGTCGCATGTTTTTGTATCAAGATAAATTTTAGACAGTCGCTATAAGGTGAGTCGACAACATCTAGTAATAAACGATATACCTGTTAAAAAAGTGGAAGAGTTATCTAGGCAATATAATCAGCAATGATAGAGGGACGGAAGTGGATATAGACAGTGGAATCAAAAAATAATATTTGAAATTCAAACATGATTTTGAAAGAACAAAGTTACGCATTTTTAACTTGAATGTCAAATCGGTCCTTCTGTATGGATCTGAAACCTGGATTTTGACAAATGCGAACTTTGGAAACGTACATGTCTTTTTAGGAAATCTGGATGACTATAAAACGTAGGAAATGGAATCGGATAAAACAACACGTTACGAATGACAGATGACGACATAGCTAAGAGAGCCTTCGATTGGAACCCACAGAAATATCGTAAAAGAGGAAGATCAAAAATATCCTGAAGAAGAACTTCAAGTAAAAAATATGACAAAAGATAGGATCAGTTTCAAAATTTTCGTATTAATGTATTTGCTAGCTTAGACAAGGACAGAATTGAAAACCAGTCTTTTAGACTAAATTCCGTACCCTTTTGTAGATTTTTGTAAAATAAATTCTGCAATAAATATGTTTATTATTATTATTATTGTAGTTATACCGACTTTATGGTATTACCGATATCTACCTATATCAAAATAAAATGAATCATTCTTATTCAACAATGATGAGTTCTTTTACAGTATAGTTCGTAATTTCTGTGATACATTACAGAGTAGTTACTGTTTGCTACAATTCTGCAGTAAAAACTAAAAAGGCAAAAGGCAGTAAGTGACATTTGTTGACAAAATGAGTTCATACTGAAGACAACGACAGCAGTATGTGCTGCAGCTTTTAAACCGACCTCCAGATGAATTGCACACTTCCTTCCTAGGTAGATTGATGAGGCAAAACAGCGGTATCTGATTTTTAATTATACTGTGTTTAGGCAGATGGCAGTATTTGTGCAAAATATCTATTACTGCTCTTAGGATATATTATTAAACATAATGCACATTTTAGATCTAAGGCAAAGGGCAGTATGTGCGAAGTAGTAGTAGTTCGTTATAACTATCTATAATATTATGTAATAATCACTTGTTTCCTAATTATATAATAATGTTGAATCTAGAGCACATCATTATGGTTTCACTTACAATTGTTAATAATTGTGTTTACATAAATAATTTTATGGCAGAAAGCAGTATGTGATTTTTCTGTTATTAATAATAAAAAAATAATAAAACAAACGAAAAAATAATTTTTATGTCTTTAAAAAATGTTTCCCCTATGTTTTGGTTTCCATAATCTAAAATTCTGGACGGTCAAGACATTTTTAGTAGATCTTGATTTACTCAAATTCATAAGTTGGTCACTTACTGCCTTTTGCCTTATTACGGCAGAATTGTTAAGAACACCCATTGTTGCAATGCTATCAACATTAGAGAAATTTAACTTATTCAACAATATTTCAGGATGGCCTATAGTCCCTCTGATATTATATGCTGAGATTTTTACCAGTGCATCCCTGATTGCACACCAACCATCGGTATACGATCTCTGAAAGGGGGAAAATAAAGAAAACACGCTATGAGACTTGCGTACACATCGCGATCTGTGTGTACGCGATCATCCCTTACACGCGGGGCGCCTAATGAGCCCCTCGCCACGGCGCCGGTATTCGACCAATCCAAGACTTGCGAGGGCGGACCGTCGCGGGCCGATAGATGTGTGTGAGAGAACGTTCGAGCAGCTTCGCGTGTTTCTACGAGAAAGATAGATACTATGTTATATGCAGACGGATTCTATATCTCTCTTTATTTCGAGAGCGCCAAAATCTAAATCGTTGACTATGTAATGTTGTAACCAAAAATCAAGGATGTCTTATTTTTAGTGGTTTATATCGTTCTTGGCTAATATCCAATTCACAACTTTAAAACGTTGAGCAATACCTATATAAATATAGTCAAATGTTTAGAATTTTAAATAGTCTCGATAATCGAAGTCTAATGATACAGAATATTACCATAAATGAGTAACTTTTATAAAAAATTGGTTGTCTGTAAAGTCGGTTTACGGACGATAGTTTTACGTGATAACGTATTCCGCTCGAAGGTCAGGCGGAACGTGACACATTTCGGAACGTTACACTTTTTCGTGCATGCAGCCGGTGTTTCATCAATTTATAAGACGTTATCAGGTCAAAAAATTTTATATAATATTGCAACCTAACATTATATCGATATCCTACTGGTTACAAGACTTTGATAATACAATTGTAATTCCCCTCCTCCCCCCGTGCGAAACGTTACGTATTTTTTTTTGTTTCATATAACTCAGTGCTTCCCAAATTATGACCCATGGACTTCTATAGGCCCGCGGTAAGTTTTTCAGGGGTCCGCGAGCCGACGACACACAAATGAAAAAATTATGAATGATGCTACTTGACGGATTTATGTGAACAGGCGTTCTTTGTATATATTCTAATAAAATCAAAACAAAGAAACCGACTAAATGTTGCTTTAGATATGAAGTTAAAAATTTGTGCTAAACCTGATTTACTAAAAATTGTGAACAAAAAAACAGTGTTCTATTTTCCTTGTTCAAATTTAAAACTGATGAAAAATTATGTTTTGTATTTTATTGTAAGGGGGTCAGCGATTTTGGAGAGTTTGTGAAACACTGATATAATTGGTTCCGTAATATTTTGTTTAGATTTTCCTACCCAATTTGTTAAAACCCGTCTCTCGTTTCGGAGAGATCTTGACACTCAAATCTCGTCTCGTCAACAATGATATTGATATGAGTTGCATTAGAGAAAAAAGAAATAATTTGTAACAGTTTATTTTTTTAAATAAATAGCCCCATCCTTGAATATAATAATATGTGTAACATAACACACACACACACCCACGTCATAGACATTTACCTGATATGTAGAGCAACAAGTGGTTGTAATTCAGTTTGGTCATGTAACATATAGATATGGCCGTGATCTTTAATTGTTTCATTTCATGTTATAATTATTCATTGATTGATTTTGTTAAATTCAGTTATTATTTCATGAACAATAATTTAACCGCATGTGATATGTGTATGTTTTTGAAACCAGGCATTGTTCGAAAAAAAAATTAATACAGTAGAGCCTCTGTAAGTTGAACTTCAAGGGAGACGCCAAAAAAGAGTTTATAGTTTTCGACTTAGGCGGATTTAGTAAGGAAATATTCGACTTGTAGAAGTTAATATTCATTCTAAATCGAGTAGTAAAATCAAACATTACTATGTTCGAGATACCGAGATCCAATTTTTGAGTTATGGGGAGAAAATATGCACCGAAATGGCTTTTAGGGACTCACTGATTATTAGTGTATTTGCCATAAGGCACTTACACTATTGGCGTCGGTCGGATGGCGGGACCTAGGGGTCGGACCAAAATTTCTCGACGTTTCATAACTTTCTAAGAAGTTTGACACCATTTTTGGAAATGTTTATATATATATGTATATATATATATATATATATTTATATATATATATATATATATATACATATATATATGTTTTTGTATCAAGTGGAGATCCGACTAAATTACAGACAACCCGAGGTCCACCACAAAAAAAAGGTTTTTTGGAGTATCTTTTTCACAAAAAGGCTCCTTTTATTGTCCTTAATCTATAACCCCGCAGAGGGGAAACAATTTCTGCGTTTAAATTTTTCGTGATAAAATTTGAACAAAACGAGATCTGTTATAAAATGTAAACAAGTGGAGATCCGGAAATGTATATCATGATGTATGTAGCATAAAATGAGATCCTGCAACATTGCCAAATTTTTGTGACGTTGCGACGCAGTACGCGTGCACTTTTAGTGTTCGAGTTGTGATAGTGACGAAAAATAATTTGCTCCAAAATGTTATCAAGTGGGAAAAAGTTCGTAAATCTAGCTATAAATAAGAAATACACGACAACTGCTAGTAGGTATACAAGACGAAGGTAAGTTAAATTAACTTTTTAATTTTTTTTAAGCTACATTCAAGCAGAACTCTTTTTTGTGAATGCAAAAACCATTTTATAGTACAGCAAAATATTTTGCTGTTATTAAAAGCATTTTGTAATAAAATTTGAAAGACTATAAAATTGTTTTTTTTTAAATTTCATCATTGATAAATTAAAATTGTAATACATAAATTGCCTTTTGTTTCGTTAAAACGAAAAAAATCCGGGTACTTTAACATCTTCCCGTCTCAGAAAACAAATTGCAACTGTTTTACAAATTTTAAACCTTAACGATAATGAAATGGAACAATTGGCTACTTTTATGGGTTATACGAAGAAGACGCACGAACAGTTTTATAGGTATGATATTTTATAAATAAACTATAAAAATTGTAGGAAAAAAATTATTTTTCTTTCGCTTTAATTAATACATATTTTAGGATTTTTTTTAAACATATCTTATATATGTGTACCAACTAGTGATGCGCCGGATATCCGTATCCGCGGATATCCGAGGGAGAAGAAAGATCCGCGGATCTTGAAAACAAATATCCGTATCCGTTAGTTTTATGGCGGATCTTTTACGGATCTTTTACCTTATTAATTTTCAATTCATACATGAAATTTTATATATATAGGTAATTAGGTAATAATGAGAAACTGTTAAATTCCATTCAGATTATTTTTTATTTCTTAAAATCGTATTTGGCACCCTTATATTGCAAAAATTTATCGTAGTGAGTACCTACCATACCAATAGTACATAACTCAAAGGTACTAATAAAAAACTATCTTTATAATGAGATATTGCACATCGATCTCTGGAATCTGTTAGGAGAGTTAACTCTTAAAGAAGTCAATAACTTTTTCCCATAACAGTCTCTTTCCAAAGGTCGATGTGCAATATTTACCGCCGCGTACTCTAAGAAAGTTAAGATCCGTATCCGTATCCACGGATCTTGAAACCAAATATCCGTATCCGTATCCGCGGATCTTGAAACCAAATATCCGTATTCAGATCCGTATCCGCGGATATGTATTTTTAACGATCCGGCACATCACTAGTACCAACTAAAACAAATTATTTTTCAATACAGGCTGCTTCGTAATTGACTGTCAATTTTAAAGGGGGTTTATTAATTGTGCATGATTTTAAGACAAAAAGTTTATAATAAACATTAGGCCCGATTTGCGTCATATTTGATACGCAGGGTGACACAGATTTTTTTTAAATTAAATTAGTTATTTTAATTGACTGTCAACAAATAATAAATTAATAAAAATCTTAGGTTAGCTTCAGGTTTATTAAAATACCTAAATCAATTTTTCAAAAAAATCTATCACCTTGTATATCAGAAATGAAGTAAAAACGAACCTATATGTATATAAAACTCGTGCATTTAGTAAATGAGAAACATTGACTATTATTTCACTTTACTGTTCAAGTACCTGCGACTTTTTAAATATTTATTCACTGTCTCGCAAAACTAAACATATTACATCTCTCGCATCTCACTTATCCTTCCGCCAAGTAATTCGAAAAATAAATTTAAACTTTATTTTAAGATTACCACAGGAAGTTTACCAAACCGCAAAAATAGCCAAGTTACTTTTAATGATGGAAAGGGGGGTCGACAGTGATAAATTCGACGTCGAATTGGAATAATGGAATAGACAATCTTTCGAGGAAAACGAAAATGGTAACAATTATTATTAATGATTGGTAAAGAACGTATTAAGAAAATTCGTCCCTGCAAACACCCGCTGCACCCTTCATCTCAAATCTTTTCCCCTCGCCTAAAAACGGTTCGCGCTCTCCCGACGCTATTTTTAAAGCTAGAGGGTTCTGGTAAACGCCAAATGAAAGACAAAGAATCAGACTACAGATCCTTCAGGCGAATTTTTTGAAAAACAGTCTCGCCTACGTGTGAAATATTACGTAACTTATTATTTTTTTCAAAAGGTTGTAAGTTTTTTCAGGATTTTTTTTTCCAAAAAATTCGCCTGAAGGATCTGTAGTCTGATTCTTTGTCTTTCATTTGGCGTTTACCAGAACCCTCTAGCTTTAAAAATAGCGTCGGGAGAGCGCAAACCGTTTTTAGGCGAGAGGAAAAGATTTGAGATGAAGGGTGCAGGGGGTATTTGCAGGGACGAATACTCTTAATACCACGTATTATTATTAAAACTATTTTTCAAACATTAAAATATTAAAAATCACATACGTAACACTTTTTCTCATTTTTGACTGTCTGTTATCAGATGCCCCAAGTCAGCGAGGTACACTAGATGATTCAAATACTGTTGTAGTCCCCGAGTATGAAACCCAGAACGATATTAATTCTGAATCAGAGGAAGGTTGCGTATGAATGATCACCGAAAGTGCATGAACCACATAAAAATCTCTGTTGAAATTTAGAATTTTGAAAAATAATTATTGCTTACAGGTACATAAAATTTATTCTGATATAGGTACAGAGTGTCACAGACATGACTTATTTTTGAAGATAATCCCATTAAAATCTATATACCCTGTAATATCCCGAATTACGCTACTCCAAATTGCGCGAACTCGAAGTTATGCGATTTCTGTAGACTTGCAAACTTGACAGAACAGCTTAAATCACGTTAAAATAAAATTAATAATCTTTGTATTATTAATACGAAAATTCGAATTCTTCTTACGCTTATTTTTTACAGAAACAACACGCAAAAAGGAGAAGAGTAAAGTAAACACAGACAAAAAAAATTGCCGTGGATCATGGAATAAACAGCAAAAATCTAAAATGTTACAATTTTTCAAAACTCATATTAAAAAAAAATTCTCCCAAAAAAGCAGAATGTCTAAAATTACGGGAAAAATATCCAGATTTATTTAAGGACAAGAACTGGGTACAAATAAAAGTATTAAATTAAAAAATATGTAATAAGTATAAATCTTTGATTAATGTCTGATTAGAATTCTTCAATAAATAAAACTATCGACTAATTTTTCAGACAAATATATTAACAAAAAATTTCAATTAATACCGAAACGTCAATGTATTAATTATTATTTTTTGTTAATATATTTGTCTGAAAAATTGGTCGATAATTTTATTTATTGTAATAAGTACAGTTTCAGTTTAATAAAAACTTATGATAATATTTTTTTTATTTTTTTTTCTGGAAATATCTACATTGTTTGCTTCCTGCCTCAAGCCATTACTCCTTTATTATAAATAAACGAACAACTAAAAGAAATTATTGTAGAAATATTGATAATCTAATTTTTTTTACTTCAATTTGAATATCATAGCATGCTCAACTTTTTTTTCAAATACTCATATAATATGTAGGTAAATCAATTATATTTAACCGCTAGCCTTTAATCTTACGCTTACCTATTCCTACGGTTTTACTCATTAACATGATCATTATACAATGCAATGTTACAAAATTCCAAAGTTATGAATTTTATTCACTCGGTTTGAGGCTTGAGCTCCGAAACAAACTTAGATGATATAAATAAAGGCGTCTGTGTGTATGAAAATATGCGACGCAGTGTTGCCGATTATACAGGATCTCAGGTTGTGCACGAAATGTTATATACAAGTTTGGCACAGCAGTGACCTCACTAGTGCGTTTGGTGTAACTACTCGTGTATAAAAATTGATAAAAATGGGAAAATGGAGATCCGGACTAAAATTTAACTGCGCATTCCCCACACCCATATTAACCGAAAAAAATTGATATACACATAGAAACACAACGAGATCCGATTCGGATCTCGGCTTGTCAAAACGGATCTCCATTTGTATAGCATTTATCACCAAATGATCTCACCTTGTATAGAAAACATATCTATATATATGTGCGGGCTATAACTTTCGAAGGAGTTAATTGATTTTAACGAAATTTGGACCACATGTTGAAATCCATCACCGCACGAAGCCTATTTAAAATGGGCCCAATCGGGCCATGTTAAGGGTGGTATTTAGGGGTTGAAAAAAGTTTTCGGGTCCAAAAATACCGAAAAAATTTTCGGAACCGTTTCAAATTTGAAATTTAACCCTTTAGTACCTATTAAAATGTGCTGCTAAAATTTTAATAAAATCGGCCCGACAGGACCGGACTTACAAATTTCATGAAAACACAAGTTTCTGATATGGATTTACATACTGAAGAGTGTATATAATTTGGTACAGATGTTGAATTGATATGTAGCATTGAAATTAAGTAAAAAATGTTGTTTTAAGGGTTGTATTAAGGGGTAATTTTTTTTATTTTGTCCAAAAACAAAGTTAAGTTCATATAATAGAGCCACACTGCTTATAAAAGCAAATACACTATATTGTCGGCAGGGTTTCGCACTGCGACCCGGAGTTTTTTCAACCTATCGAGGGTTGAGATTTAGAGTAATAGAGGTTTTGGGGCTTGAAGGTTACGGAACTAAACATTTTTTCGCACCATCACAAAGTGACCAAAAATTTTGTATAAACATATTATGTCTCAAAGTGTTGCTTGATTCAGTAAAACTGAGACCACTTTGAAGAATTACTATATGAATACAAATTTTGTATTTTTTGCTAATCCGTCTAATTTTGAAACATTCTGTATATAAAGTTTACTATTAGATTTGTTCCAAGCTGTCTGAGAACGGTAACAGAACCTCACAGTTTTGCTACTGGCAAAACTGTCATGCACAGCAGCTCAAAAATTTATATAAACAGTTTCCTTTTAGCTACTATGCCTAAAACGGTGACGGTTCTGTTACCGTTCGCTGACTACCTTGAACAGACCTTACATAATATTGTTATTATACAGTGTAACACTGTAGCCTCTTTATAACGTCCTTCGTTATAACGAAAAATTCCCTATAACGTAGAAATGTTTACAATTTGGTTGGTTTACCTGAAAACCCATATACATTAATACCCTCTTTATAGCGCAACAGCCATTCTCTATTACGAAGAAACATGTTCATATTTAGGCGTACACAAAATATATTTACAGACATAAAGAATACAATTCTGAACCATCACCAGTTCTATTCAACAAGCACTTGACGCCGCCAAACTTATCGAAAAATTCCTATTGTTTAATAAAGATTATTCCACCACATTCGAAGCCATGCATAAGATACTTAATAAAATATAAAACAAATATTGGCTTAGCAAAACGTCAGGCTAAGTTAACAGACTCTATTGTGAAGGTTCATGTCTAGCGTTATCTAAGGTAAAGATAAAAATCAATTTAAAATAAAAATTAATCTCCTTCTGTAATGTTCTTGACTTAAAAGAATAACGTTTTTTTAACTAAAATATTTAATTCTTTATTCCATCAATCGCAAGTTACAATTGACACAAATTATAATAAAATTTAATACCAAAATCATTAGTTACATAATCCAATATTATATTACTTAATATTTAATAGTTATCAAAACTAAATACATTACACCTTCAAAAAGCCACTAAAAGGGATAAAATAATCAAATTTTGAGGTTGGCGCCAATTTAATTATTAAAACTTTTTACATTTCTGTACTTTTATTAAATTGGCGTTCACTTCAAAATTTCAATATTTTTTTTATTTTATGTTTATTTTTAAAAAAATTAGTTTCTCTCAGTTTTTTTTGTATTTTTTTTTTGCACGGTATTAAATATATTAACCGACTTCTATTTTTGATATTTGATTACTAAAGTTAAAATAAGACACATGTGGAAAAATTTCAGTCTATTGAGCAACATTACCATCCCAACTTCAAAAATATTGACATTTGATATATTATAATAAATAAGAATTTCTGTTAACAAGAGTAGTGACGCGGGTAACGGCTAGTATTAAATATTATGATATTTGCTATTCGTTTGCATGGTTACATAATATGATATCACATGTAAAATTTAACCAGAGCATGCTTGTCAGTTACCTAACTAATATTGTTTTGACAGAACTTCAGAATAAAAGTACAAATGTTTTTTCTTATTTTAAAAATATTTCCCAAACTATAAAGTTTTGAAATTTTTTTTACAAAACTTTCTTGAAAAAAATAATAAAATAATGATCCGTTATAAAAAAAAATACCATTTCAATATAAAACGAAACGTTATTGCATATATTTCTTCTGCGCACAAGCGGATTTTCCCTAAAAACAATAGGGTTTGCATCTTCATAAAATTTGATTTTAATCCGCTCATTCGTTTGATCTGTATTGTGTTCACAGGCTAACAGATTAACAGACTGTAACATAACAGGCAACAGACAAACATGTTTCTTGAACTCTGGGGACTTCAAACCGAAAAAATATGGTAAAAAAAGTGAATTTTGATACCATTCATTAATACCATTCATTACTTGTGGATTTGGAATGGTAAAGAACGATTGTACATATTTTACTTAGAAACAAATCTTCATCTTTCCGGTTTGAATCTAAGTAAAACCTGGACACCAACACTGTGCAATATCAATCCACCGAATGGCACGACCAATCACAGAAGAGCAAACTACGACCGAACAGAGAACACTAGCCCGCTGAGCATAAAAGAAGGAAGAACCGCACTCGTCGACACACTTACTTGTGAACAGCCTAGGACACTTCGCACGTTACCACATCGCCTTTGGTAATGTCTACCGCAGTTGTAGACGAAACGCCAGGTGGAAATACCAATAGACTACGGCCTACCAGTCCGGAAACCAAGAATATTTAGAAAAAAAAATCATTCAAATCGGGTATAACTATAGCGTACATATTGCGGAACATAAATAAATAAACTAGTGAACCGATTTAAAAGAAGTTTATGTGGGATCACCCTGAAGGTATTCTCGATTAAATAGGAAAACAATCGTCAAAATACATTCATAAATGATGGAGATACGAGCTAACATGTCTATAAAAAGTTTCCTTTTTGAAGTTAGCTAAAAACGACTGAACCGATTTAAAGAAACACGGAATGAGACTAATCCGATAACATTCCGAACAAAATGGCGTCAACATTTTTCAAATCGGTTCACAACAGGCGCAGATATCTTACTTTTAAATTCAAATCTGATTTATATTTATAAGTGGTTTTTTATTTACCTTGAAGTTTTGAGATTTTATTGTAACCATTTAATTATGAATGAAGTTGTAAGTCATTATAATAGGTTGGTTTAAAGTTTCATTATTAAATTGTCATATTATACTCGTTTAAACCAATATATCAAGTGGTCGGTTCACTGTGCACTTTACGATTGTGTGTTGTCGAACAAAACAAATGACGGCGGTCAAATCGAATGACGCAGTTGTTTGCTGGAGGCACTGTTTATTCTGTCACCGGTTCTTTGTCAATATGTGGCTTGATTGTAGTTTCTGTAGGCACACCTTATGATATAGCTTAACCCATCATATTATGTGAACATTTATGCTGGATTCAGAAAAAAATACTATGTATGCTTGTAATGGCTATATTCATCGAACGTAAGTTGTCATTTATTCGGTTTATTTGTTCTGCAGTTATAAATCTATTCTGTCTTACTTAGAGGGTATAAATATTTATTCGCCTGATAAAATAATAATGGCCGCCACATAGATCATAATACCTAACCTATAAACGTGGAGTATTATATCTACAGTTGCTCTTGTGAATTTATTTATGTGATGTTTGTTAAGTGTATAGTTATATTATTTTGCGAAACTTTTTTCTGACGTTTACAGTAACGCCATCGGTCGGATTTTTGGGTGAACGTCAATATTATATTCAACAAAAAGAGCAAGGAGTATAGTGCAGTGTATATTTATTCTTTAACTAACTTTTTTACCAGATATTTTGCTTGGTGAATTGAAAGTAAATTTTATTCTAACGAATTCTAAAAAACTCCGTGCAATACGGATCAAAACAAAGCAATACTGAAAATTTTAAACTTGCATTTATTACTGACGTTTCGATACGCTTTGTACCATCTTCAGAGTTTTCAAATGTTCTGAAGATGGTACAAAGCGTACCGAAACGTCAGTAATAATTAAAAGTTTAAAAAGTTCAGTATTGCTTTGATTTGATCTTTATGGCACGGATTTTTTTTCAAATACCTCTCAATTGTCTAATATTGTTTTTGACATTTAATGATTTATTTGTTCAAATACCTAAATTGTACGAAAGATTGAAAGTTTGAATCATTCAAACTTTCAATCTTTCGTACAATTTATTAGATAATAAATAGCTTAATACTAATTAATTTTTATATTTTTTAGATATTTTTGAAGAAGATCCAAATCCGGATCGAAACGTCATCTCATGTTATATTGATTTGTATTTTTATTATTATTTGTCAATATATGGTCTGAGAAAAATTTTTCGACAATTTTATTTTTTTGAACTACTATTATTAATTTTAATAAGCTTTATCCGCATAAATATCGGTTTTAACAGAAACCTCTCTGACCTGATCGTAACGATGAATTTTATATCGTTGAATTATCGCTGATATTGAGATTAAGTTGCATTAGATCAAAGAAATTACTTCTGTACTATCAACTCTTCAAGCTACCAACATTGAAGATATATTTGTCAAATACGTCGTTTTTAAAGGTAAAAAATTATAATCTACCATGCAACTATTTAATTCGTAATTAATAATGACGACAAGCGGTTATGGTCCAGCCTGTACACTTTATCTGACAAAACAGTTCGGCTTTCGGACCAATAACGTGTCTACACAAACATTTGTCCTGGCCGGCGGCGGCCGACGCTCTGGTCTATTGTTGGCGATACTTTTATTAACTCTATATGGGTTTTGTGCCTTTGTCGATATGACAATATTCCGTTATTCTTTTTGTATTTTTATATACAGCTTGATCATATACGCTTTAATCAATAAATAACACAATTGAAGATAATGTCGCATTCATATGTTATAATCGATGACTGTAACTAAATCGCCATGTTAAAAATCTTATTTACTCTTATTTTTTTAAAGCTACCAATTGCTGTGGTTGTTTTTAAAATTTTGTTATTAATCAGATTAATAGCTATATTCATCGAACACTATAAAAGATAGAAATTACTAATCTTGGAACAAATTTATTCGTTACAATAAAATTTTCCGCCTTTTAATTCACCAACCAAATTATCAGGTAAAATAGTTAATAACAGTATAAATATAATTAACATATAAATAATAGTACGTATAAATACATATAACACTATATTCCTTGGCATTTTTGTTGAATATTGTAACGTTTATCCGAAATTCCGACCGATGGCGTTAGTGTAAACGTCAAAAAGAAAGTTTCATTAAAATAACAATGTTTTATCCGAACCCAATTGCACACAAAACTTTAATGTTTTACAGCTATACATTTCACAAAAGGTTAGTAAACTACACATAAAATATAAATTCACAAGAGCGATTGCAGATATAATACTCCAGGTTTAAAGGTTAGGTATTATGATCTATGTGGCGGCCATTATTATTTTATCAGGCGATTAAATATTTATACCTGAGAATTTGGACAGAATAGATTTATACCTGCAGTAAACATAATTATGCTTGGTAAATTGAATGATCGCTATTTATTCGGAAGAATGAAACAAACGAACCGAATAAATAACTACTTACGTTTGGTGAATATGACCATAAAACTTTGAAAAGAATTTTATAATAAACAAGTAATGATAACGCCGTTTTAAACTACAATGTATCATTATAATACAAATAATTACACTATACTTATAGTATATCTATTATTCGTTGCATACGAGGCTGGTTTTACCGCTAGATTCCTTGCTAGATTTGGCTGCTCTATTTCAATCGTGCTGTGGCTCTGGTTTTGGCGATGGGTTTTATATGTTCGCTTCACACGATGCATGCATGGTGTGAAATTTGCTTTGTAGGTGGGTTTGGTGCGCGCGCAGTGATAGTTTGAATGTTAACAAAAGTGGACGATTGTGGGCGTTTGTCCATGTTGTCACGTGACAAGATATTGTTTCCTGATTGATTCTTACTCCAAACAAACAGACGAACAAGCAAGAAAATACCCCCCGTTCTAATCCATATCGCACGCGAGTCCGCAGTGACGTCTGTGCACCCTAGTAGTCAGCCCGCCAGCTAGCACGGGTCCCAACAATGATTCTAGCAGCAAAACCAGTCTCGTGTGCAGCGGCCTTTATAATTGTTGATATGGTTTTGGTGTTGGCTTTTTGATTCTGCCAAAAAGTATTATGATATGAAAATTTTAACGGGATCGTAACAGCGTATCAAAACTTGCCCATGCATAAACGAGGAATGTGAACTAACTTTTTCGTTCATACATCTATCCTCCTATAATTGCAAACAAGAATTAAAAAAGAATATACATTTTAAACGGCAAATCGTCATATGATGACTTAGTAGTCTAGTCAAATTTCCTTACCTATAGAAAGAGATGTATATACTGGCATATCGTACAGATACTCTTGACAAAAAATTTATTTCTTACTAATTTATTAAAATTTTTGTGTAAGTCGTCGTGTTGTATTGTTCACGTGGGCTCATGTTTCTTTATACAAACTTTTCGTTATTTCGCTTCCACCATTTCGACCCGTCATATATGGTAGCAAAGTTACTCTAAGAATAAAAAAAACTTTTATGTTGCCTTTTTGACGTGATAACGTCTTATAAATTGATGAAACACCGGCTGCATGCACGAAAAAGTGTAACGTTCCTAACGTTCCGCCTGACCCTGTGCGTGCTTTTTTCGAAAACGGCCCTAACGATTTGGATGAAATTTACTGAAAAGGGATTTTGGGGGTCAAAAAATCGTTTTAGCTAGGTCTCATCTCTCGAAAAAATCGTTTTCATACAAATTTTATCATTATGAAAATCAGTTTTTTGACGTATGAAAATACTTAAATATTGTAAGTAGGTTTTGGAATTTTATATAAACAGTGAAACAATTGTTTTCAAAATATGACAATTAATCTTTGAAACTTAAAATAAATACGAAAGAAAGAAAGTTAAAAAAAAACAATTATTATTATAGGTGGTGAGTATTTTAATACATAAAATTAACCTAAATTTGAAGCAAAAGATGCAATATCATAGATTCGAATTATTATAATTATTATATGTAGATTTTAGGTTATGTATCACGGAATACGTTACCTATCACGTAAAACTATCGTCCGTAAACCGACTTTACAAACAACCAATTTTTTTGTAAAATAATAGGCGAAATATTTTACCCTTTTGAAATTTAACAAATAATCTTTTTTGAGCGAAAATTTTGTGAAAAGAGTCAGCGGAAGAAAATATATTTAACATGTAAAGAAAATTTCCTCACTGTTTTAACCAAAAGAGATAGTAAACAATTAAAAAATTAATTGAATTTGTTGTTATTTTTTATATAGAACTAATTCAAAAGATTTGTAGAACAAAAAACACTAAATATAATTTCCACTCTTTTATGAAAAGTTTTTAGTTCACATTTATTTTTTAATTTTGCTTCTGTAATTTTGAGTTATGATTTGTGGTGATAGCATTTATATAATGTTTTGAAACAGAGATAATTAGAGAACAATGCTCGTAATTAGTATATTTCATTACAATTTGAGAAGGATAGTTCGGGTCCACTCAATTGTAAATGAACTGTTTATAATAAATTGAATTCAAATAATAATATTAGAGAACATGCATGTAACTTATAAATAGATATATTATGATAATATTTAAATAACGAAAGATATGGTAAGTGCAATACTGCAATAATTTTTAATAATATGTCGGTTTTCTACAAAAAGGAAATGTACCTAAATGAAAAAGAACGTAATTTGATACCACAATCTGTGAAAAGTCAATGAAATTAATAAATTGATAACGTTTTTCTAGAATATTTTCTTATGTAATCTTTTAAAAATTTTATATGAGTTAGGTAACCTAATATATAAAAAATTTTCTTTTTGAAAGTTTATTATAAACTACTGAACCGATTTAAAAAATTCCTGTCAATTAGGTGACGGGACCATTCCAACTTCAAAAATATTGACATTTGATATAGTATAATAAAAAAAATAAAATTTCTGATATCGCGTGAGGTGACGCGGGTAATCGCTAGTATTCAATATTATATTTTCTATTCGTTGTCATGGTTACCTACATAATATGTTCCACGTCGTGTAAAAATTAATCAAAGTATGCTTAACTAGTTTATTTCTGACGATCTACAAAGCAAAACAGCAGCTGATTTTTTTATTTTCAATATATTTCCAAAACTACAAAGTTTATAAAAAAATTAACTAAATTTTCTTGAAAAAATCAACAGAATAATAAGCCCTTATGAAAAGTATACCATTATTATATAAAAAACTCTGTTATAGCATATATCTCTTCTGTGCATGCGGCGATTTTCCCTAAAAACAATAAGGCTCTTCATATTTGCATACCAACCATCCTTCCAAAATTTGGTTTCAATCCGTTCATTCGTTTGACCTGTATTGTGCTCACAGACAAACAGACTAAAAGACTAACAGACGCACAGAGTTTTGAAAAGTGATTTTTGAGCTAAACCAGTACCATTCACTAGTGTGTTGGAATGGTAAAAATTATATAGTACTAATCCGTAAATATTCTGAACGAAATGGTGGAAATTCTGATCGATTAGCTCCTCGAAAAGTTATGGCTGACCTAACATTAAAATATAAATAAAATATAGTTGGCGAATTGATAATTTTTTTTAAGTCTGTTAAAATAACTGGAGGTGTGAACAGTTCAACTTGTTGATTTTTTTGGAAAGGAACAGATATGTAAATAATCGATTGTCAATGTTTTTCTAACTAATTACAGCTTATGAATAGACTTGATCCTGAATTTACAATCTATTTTGGTTATATTATTGATAGTTTATGGAACATAACCCCTCAAAATATGATATGAATACCAAATACGGCGTGTCGTATCGCTGCATACGACCGTACTTGTACAGGGGACCCTCTCTGGAGAATAAACTATAAACCATTTATATATATGCATCCAGGGTTGCAGCCTGCAAAGATTTAATCAATAATCTAAACTATATAAATTCTTCCTATTTATGTAAATGTAAAGATGTGTGTGTCTAACCGGATTCAACTTAAAAATGCCAGCCAATTGGGCAACGTGACCATTCCAACTTCAAAATGTTGACATTTGATATAGTATAATAAAGAAAAGAAAATTTCTGATATCGTGACGCGCGTATTGGCTAGTTTTAAATACGATAATTGCTATTCGTTGCCACGGTTACTTACATAATTATGTTCCACGTCATGTAAAAAATAATCAAAGCGTGCATAACTGGTTTATTTCTGACAAATCTACAAAACATAATAACAGCTGATTTTTGACGTGATAACGTCTTATAAATTGATGAAACACCGGCTGCACGCACGAAAAAGTGTCACGTTCCGAAATGTGTCACGTTCCGCCTGACCTTCGAGCGGAATACGTTATCACGTAAAACTATCGTCCGTAAACCGACTTTACAGACAACCAATTTTTTTTTAATATTAAAAATATTTCCAAAACTATATAAAGTTTAAAAAAATATTTAACGAAACTTTTTTGAAAAAATAAATAGAATTATAAGCCGTTATGAAAAGTATACTAATATTATATAAAAAAAACACTGTTATAGCATATATCTTTTCTGCTGAGCAAGCGTCGATTTTTTCCCAAAACAACAATCTTTATATTTGCATACCAAACATCCTCCCCAAATTTAGTATAAATCCGTTCATCGGTTTGACCTGTATCGTGCTCACAGACAAACATACTTACAGATTAACAGACACACAGATGCACAGAGTTTTTCTAAAAATATGTTTTTTGGCTTTGGGGGACCTTAAAACGAAAAGATATTGTGAAATTTTGAAAAGTGATTTTTGACCCAAAATTACTACTTACCATTCCCCACTTGTGGAATGGAATGGTAAAACTAGTTTATGGTAGAGTAATTATCAGGTAGATGTTAATTCATGTTTTGTACTTGCGTTGGCGTCAAAAAACTTGTATCCCGTTGCATCCCTGACACGCTGTAATAAACACATCATATTATTCATATGCTCCCGATATAAAGGGGTTGACCAGAGAGCCGGCCTCCGCACACACGCCGAATTAAATCCGCATTCAGTGCCACAATGAGGCCTCAATGGCTACTGATGACAGAAACAATAGACGTTCAATTTTTGTTGCGACTGTCAATTTGTTTTCACAGCTTTTTGTTATTGCACAATAGGGAATCGCAGTGCACGCTGCACTCCGTGCACACGCCTATACTATGTGGTGTGAGATAGGTACTATTCACAATACTCACTCATTTCTATATTTCATAATATAATACTATATAAATAATATAGTTTGGTTTGTTATCATGACAAACTTTTATCAGGCTGGGTATATTGTGATGTTTTATTCACATTTTATTTTCTGCTACAACGTTACCATACAAGATAAGTAGACTTTAGTAATTTGTTTTTTGAGAGCGCTGGACTCGCTTTCTAAAGTTTCTGTGTTCGAATTTCGACGATAACAGATGTAATGTGGAATTTTTTTTACTAGGATCTCAGAAAAACAGTAGTTTTTGTAGAGAAAAAGTAACTTTAATAGGCATGATGACAGTATAAAAGAATCAAGGAATAAATAGTTTTAGAGAAAAATATATGTTGACAGAATTCTAAAAAATAGCCCAGTGTTAATATAAACATTGAGATTAATAAAAAAATCCAGCCAAATGGGCGACGGGACTATTCCAACTTCAAAATGTTGACTTTTGATATAATATATCAAAAGTCAACATTTTTTTTATTTTTTTATTTTCTTTATTATACTACATATTATGTAGTATAATAAAGAAAATTCTGATATCGCGTTAGGTGACGCGGGTAATGACTAATATTCAATATTATATTTGTTATTTGTTGCCATGTTTACCTACATAATATGTTTCACGTCATGTAAAAATTAATCAAAGCATGCTTAACTAGTTTATTTCTGAGAGATCTACGAAAGAAAAGAACAGCTGATTTTTTTAATTTTCAAGATATGTCCGGAACTATAAAGTTTAGAAAAAAATAACTAAACTTTCTTGAAATAATTAATAGAATAATAATCCGTTATGAAAAGTACACCATTATTATATAAAAAACACCGTTATAGCATATAATTATATCTCTTCTGAGTATGCGCCGATTTTCCCCAAAAACAATAAGACTCTTCATATTTGCATATCAAACATCCTCCCAAAATTTGGATCAATCCGCTCATCCGTTTGACCTGTATCGTGTTCACAAACTAACCGACTAACAGTTTCTCAAAAAATATAGTTTTTCGGAGGACCTCAAAACGAAAAGATATTGTAAAATTTTGGAAAAGTGATTTTTCCTAAACTAGTACCATTCTTGTGGGTTGGAATGGTAAAATACTGCAATCGGCCATATTGACTAAAACACCGAATGACGTCACGTTTTCTTAAATCAAAAAGCATATAAACTCATGAAGTAAATAATCACCGTTTTGCTTAAATTTTTGTTGCGATCATTCACTTCTGCGTCATTTAATTAGTTGATTTGTTGTTTATTCGTTTTTTTTTGTGATATTTTATAACACTTATGTCATGAAACATGGACAACAATAAAAAAAAGAATAGTTACTTCTTTACCACAACACAACTGTGTGGTAAGAAGTAACTATTCTTTATTTTGATTTTTGTTCCAACCACAGTGCTCTTAATATTATTATATTGTCACAATCTCGTATAATACCTGCATTTACGAACGAAATACAAACTACTAATATAATTCAACAAAACACCTTTAAACTATACTAGTTGTAGGTAAAATATTTTCAAAATTTGTCGAAAATCCGCCTGGCCTTGTTATCCATAAAGTTGATATTTACAAAATGCCTATGGTATGGAAACCAATTCCCGTTTGCTATGAGTGTATTCGTTTTGAGCGCTTACACGCTTTCAACGCTGTCAAGCGGTGTTTTTAGTGTTTAAGTTGATGCTGTAAGCGCTGACAAAGCGCGCTTATGTTTGAGCTCAAACGGTCGGCACAACGCTCACAAACGCTTTACCTCTCGAGTTAGTCCAGCAAAAGCGTCAGCGCCAAATCGTGTTGACTACTAAAACGAACACGGTATAAACGTTTTGAGCGTTTGTTCGTGTTATGTTTAAGGCATCTTAACCTAACTTTTGTGTGCACTGAAAGCAAGTGAAACTTAAAATTATTTTTTCTTTGATAAATGGCAAATTCATTGCCCACATTATACTCCATTAATTTAGAAGATCCATTATTACTTGAAAAATTTCTAAATGATTTACATCCGCCAAAATGATGCCAACTGACGTTTACTCGCGCTTATCTCAAAACATAGATAGATAGATAAATGGATTTATTGGTTTTAGTTAAAAACACGTGAAAAGAGAAAAAAATATGTATATATACAATGTAAGGGTGCATTGTCCATCTTTAAAAATTCTTGGTACTTATAGAAGCACTCCTTAATAAAAGATTTATAAATAGTTTTTTTAAACATTTTAAGAGTGGCCAAAGACAGTTTGTTAAAAAAATTGTAAACTTAAGTAATTAGGACCAAAATTGAATTTTTTGTTAGAAAAAAAGGAATGACAAGATCCCAAAGCGAACGATATTTTAATGAGTAACGTTGGCGTTCAAAAGCTAAGAGGGATGTCAATAAATAGCGCTTTTAAGCGTCAGCGCTGAAAGCGTGTAAACGTCCAAAACGAATGCACCCTATACCTATGTACATATTGCCTATTTTTTGCTGTATTGGGGCTTGTTAAAGGTTATACAAATGGAAAGTCGGATCACGTATATTCTTTATTTGTATTTGTGCCTTGCTATTTATTACTCTATTGAGGTAAATAAAATATCCATAGTGTCGTTAATTCAATACATTAGATTTATTGTTTTTACACTATTTTAACGATTTTACCATTTTATAGAATAGTTATAAATTGTATATCTATAGCGAAATAAAGTATATTATTGACGAGGTGTGCCATTATGTTAAACGAGAGTTTGCGAGTTTAATTCACATGAGTCAAAATGTCGCATGAGCCATAGATATAAACTGTTTTTTTTTTGTTCTCCGTACTAAAATAACGGTTTTCATTTTCCGGGTCGGGCCGCTAGTTCTTAATAAATATGTCGTCATTATTCTTCAACAATTTAATACATTCAAAAATGTATAAGGAAAGTAGCGTCAATAAATTTGATTTTTTAAAGATAGGACTTATAAAAGATATTTTTACTAGTGCAGTGTTTCAAATGGATTTAGTTTTTGGGGATTTAACTTCTAATTTTAAATATTTTATAACATCTTTAAAAAAAAAACTAAATATAACACATCCATGTTTACTTACCGGTCTTGTGACAGAACAGATCGTACGTAACTTTACAACGGGCAACGATAACGGAGTTTTAGTATAATTTTAGTAATGATAAAACGGTGATAACTTAAGGCTAGAAAAACTGCTTTGGATTTTGCTAGCCGATAGGCTGGGTACGAATCTGGACATGATGTCACTGCAGGCTCGCCTGCTAGCTCACAAGAAAGATTTTAAATTATAACAGGGGCTATTTTTCTTGCTAGGTCCTCTGCTTGCTCTGAACAAGATCCAATCAGGAAGCAGTATCTTGTCACGTGGGTGACACGAACAAACGTCCACAAACCAACATGACGTCATTCTGTTCAGAGTCAGACAACAGACACGTTTTGCTTTGTGTTTATATTTGAACTGTCACTGCGCGCGCACCAGATCTATCCACAAAACAAGCTTGATAAGACGTCTCGTGTGACACGAGCACATAAAGGCAATTAAGGAAACCAGCGCTAGAAAACTAGTAGTCAAATCAGCCCCGTGTGCAGCGGCCTTTGCATACCTGCTTTTTCAGAAAACGGGAATTAGCGTTAAATGTTTAAATAATATATATTTAATGATTTTCAAGTAGAAAATGTTGACTACATTTAAAGAAATTGCAAAAGTCATTCTAATAAATACAGCTATTCGGAATGTGCGAAGTATTTACATGGTGGAAACAATAATATTGATCGTCTTGACTGTTGTAACAGAAATGTGAAATGTTTGGAAATAGCTGCGTCAAATTTGCTTTGACATTTGCTAAAAAATTATAATATTTTCATAATGGGTCACAAAAGTTGTTGTATAGTAAACTAAAAATAAAAGAAAAAATAGTAAACTTCCGACTTTTTTAGAATCAACCTGGTAGTTAGAGCAAATAATGTAGCTACTGTAAAAGGAGTAAGTAACTTAACCTATGTTATGATTTTATTTATATTATTATATTTATTCGTAGAGGCCTTATGCTCAACTTAGGAGTTAAAGTAGCTTATTATTATTATTATTGTAACAAAACTGCCGTAGCCCGTGGCGGAAAATTATTTATTTGCAATAACAAAACAGTAAGACACACACAAACGAGAGCATACTTCTTTAACTTTAATAGTGTTCGGTGAATATGCGTATAAGTAGGAACTGTGGCGTTGGGGAAAATATCATGTAAAAAACTATATTTATGAAATTGATGAAACACCAGCTGCACGCACGAAAAGGTGTAACGTTCCGCCTGACCCTGTGCGTGCAAGCGAGAGCGCAGTATAAGCGATAGAGATGCACAATCGGCCCAAGCGTCGGCTGTACGCATTTCTCTCTCTTCTCGCGTGACATCAGAGAGTAGTGTGCGTTTAACATTTTTTTCGGCTGTTCCAGCGAAAGCTACATCTGACAGATGGCCTTTGTTTTATAAACCGTGGAAATTAAGACTTAAAATCAAGATATCTAATAAAAATGTCATAAATTATCGAATTTTTAAAGCAATTTTTAACTGATCGCCGTCATTATGGATAAAATATGATATTATTCACAACGAATGGAAATGTATTGATCAATTGATAGTTTGTACACAAACGCAGCTACATTTTGTATCAAAAACAAATCTTGGGAGATATCTGCACTTCATAACAGCAGATAAATTATACGGTTTGTTAACAAATATATAATATATATACATTCTTTTAAATGTCTTTTATAATTGCTTAAAAATATGTATTTTGCTTTGGTTGATCAAATTATTAGTCGGTAAAAATATAGTTTGACAGCTACTAAAATTTAGGTTATGTATTATTAAATATGATATTCAAGCGGAATACGTTATCACGTATACCTATCGTCCGTAAACCGACTTTACAGACAACCAATTTTTTTCAGATCACTCTGTATACGTTCCTGTTTACTGAAAAGTAATAATAATATACGTGCAGTAGACACATACATACGCGTACCTACTATCTGTGTATACCGACGGAAAGCTTAAATACTCCATAAAATAAAATAGATTTGCAAATATACATATACATTCTCTGTATATGCGAATAGAAAAAATAACAAAATAAATAAAAAAAATGTGCCGATCGCGCATCTGAGCTAGCGCGAGTGATGTTCACGTGTTTGTCTGCATGTGTGTGTATGTGATATTATGTCGTACAGAAGTCGGCAGAGAATCGAGAAACACAGACGCGAAACTTGGCGCTACAAATAGTGCTGTACATCGACGCCTGTTGACGGTAAAGAGTACTACCAAAACTAGCACATACCTACTGGAGTGACAACAAATTCGAATCTATAAATTGGTTGTCTGTAAAATCGGTTTACGGACGATAGTTTTACGTGATAACGTATTCCGTTCGAATATCATATTTAATAATACATAACCTAAATTTTAGTAGCTGTCAGGCGGAACGTGACACATTTCGGAACGTGACACTTTTTCGTGTATGCAGCTGGTGTTTCATCAATTTATAAGACGTTATCACGTCAAAAGACAACGTTTATCATCACAGATATTTTTTGATTTTTTAACGAAAATGACGTATGTGGTGATATATAATTATGTAATATAAATAGTATATTACACCACACTGACCGAAAGTTTGATATTCTTGCACTGCGCGTCATGATGTCAGAAGCGATAGCAGTGTAAGAGTGCCTATCAAACTTTCGGTCAGTGTGGTGTATAGGTACTATTTTTCTTCATACCTCGGTCGTAAGTACGCCTATTAATTAAATTATTTAATTGCTTTTTAATTACATAAAAACAGATAAATTCCAAGCAAGCAGCTTTGAGGTTATACGTAAAAACACTAATGACAGCTGTCCGCGACTATTAGCTAAAATGTGATAGGGTTGCTATGGAAACGACATCTAAACAACAGTTGATAGGTTATTTTTCTTTACTGCCGCCCGAACATACCTACGTACATCCCGCATTAGTGTAAAATGCATTTTTTACGTTTTTAGGTTTTATTTTCTAAGATTTGTGGTTTTTCTTTGTATAAACTGTTAACGGTAAATACCTACACCAACATAAAGAATTTCATTTCCAATAAAACTAGATGCTAGAAAATTGATAGGCAGGAAAATAAACAAATATTACTAGACCGCTTCATCATAATGGCGTGTTATTTATTGTAAACTACACACGTATATATTCTCAGATAACAAATGAATGTTACTGCTGTAACGGAACAAATCCCCACCACTGACGATAATTCCCACTCTGAGCCCAGACGACTTAGAGAACGCCGGATTCGAGAAAGAGAAGACAAGAAGACACGGAAGTAAACACCCACATCGAAGAACAATATAATTATTCTGCATTTTATTGTAATTTGAACGTAACTTACGATATTAATATTAATTTTATTGTAAATATAAGCAGAATATATAAGATCATATTTTATACTGGCGCCCAACGTATTTTATACAGCGTTATATCACAAAATTTAATGGTGGAATAGCGGGTATTTGATGGTGGATGTACGGGTATTATAATGGTGGTGGCAACGGGTTGATTGTGGAACACATTTCGAGCGGTGCATCGGTATGCACGACGTGCGCCGAGCACTGTGAATGTTGGATACAATATTCTTTGAGACTCCATCGGTCGGGCGCATATCTATTGAGAGATTCAATATACCATTTGAGGGGATTTGCCGGCGCGGTGGCCGCCGCTTTATTCATACATATACAAATCCTAAATACTCGAATTTATTGAATCGCTTTTATATTCAGACTAAGGCGCGTTATTATGTATATGTATAGGGAATGAGAGAGAGAGAGAGAGAGAGAAAGAGGAAGCACCGTGCAATCGTCTCTGTACAAACACACACACACACACACATGATTGGTGTACATTATACGGAATGTTTGTAAATTAAAATCACGAAGTTATTCCAATTTTAAAAAAATTTTATATATAAATTTACCATCAAAAATGCACCCCTACATCCAATAGTGCAGGCGCTGAAAAAACCTGTTTGAAAAATCCAGAGGTTTCATTCCGATTGCTGATTTAGGTTCAGAAAGACCTAAAGATTGAAATCTGAGGGTTGCCGGAAAAAGTAGAAGGAGCGAAATTTTTATTTTTAACTAGATTGCTGGAATTAATATAATTAAAGCGCTTTGTACGTCCGTTAAAAACGTGAACGGATTTGAATACAGTTTTCACTATTCGATAGCCTATTTCTAAAGAAAAGTTAAGTTTTTAATAACTGAGTTATTAGCATGATGTTCTAACTATGACCGACGATTGCTAGGTGCCTTACAAGTTACAACGGTAAATAAGTAAGAATTAATCATATGTTTTTATTAAAAAAAATATATTTTTCTTAATATTTTTTCCTTTATTTTAGTATTTTCTCGTATTGTCATCTAATTCTGAGTTATGTTAAACATTTCAAGTCACTATCTCATCAGGAAGTTAGTTCAAAATCAATTACAAAGTTTTGCTCGACATACACAAAAAACGACTTAATAAAAACTTGGTAAAAATGAGACTCAGTTATGTGTTAAATTGACTTAAAAAAAAGATTAGGTGTGTCGTGGTCACACTCGGAAGAACAATTTTAATATTTGTTGTAAAAACATACCGTGTCCACTGTCCATTTATAATTTTTTGTTTTTATATAGGTACCTACCTGATATAAATATTTTTAAAATTTTAGATCAAGAAATTTAATTTAGTAATAATAAAAATAATTATTTTTTTGTAACTATATGATGACTGGTAAATAATTTTGTTTTTTTTTTTAAGCAGAACTGTCAAACATAAAAACTTGCCAAACAAACAAAATATAATCAAACTATTACTTACCTGCTTACTTCTTCCAATTATATTAATATATATTATGATTACCAATTAACACTGCATATTATACCATTGTAATATTTATGCCAGTCAACCCAGTGCTCATGACATTACAGTCGATGCACGCATTAATTTTTTTTTTTGTAATTTTTGTTTTTGTATTTTTTTTCTCTTTGTATAATAAATAAAAAAAAAACCTGCATACAGAATATTTCCCAAAAACATATCAAATCATTTGTTTCCCCGTGTCTGTAAACAAAGATTTTCCGACGTACAGACAAAGCAAATGTATTTAGACACTTTAGCTAACGTTGTTTGCGCCTAAAAACCTAACCGAATTCATTTTAGAGACTACAAAATTGAGCTTATGTTTTTAATAATAACTTTGGTATAAAAATGACACACAACTTTTTTCTTTTAAATTCCGGCATATTTTTTTTCTTAGCTTAGACAAGAAGAGATTTTTTGGAGTACAACGATGTATAACAAATTGATTTTGATGTAATATAATCGTTCTAAAAAAATGATAAAATGTTTATCGACATTACATAGGATTAATTTTGCTGTGATGCTATAAGAAAGTTTATATAATATCAAATAATATTTGATTAACAATTATATTACGAAATCAATTTGTTACACATCGCTGTATTCAGAAAAAATCTCTTCTTAGCTATAAAATAATCTATATATATCTGCTGGCATTTAAAAAAAAATTTGACTGTCGTTTTTACATCAAAGTTGATTTAAAAAAATTAAAATAGGTCATTTTTGCAGTGTTTTTTAGAAAGACTTAATTTTGTTTTTAAATTGCCCGAAGCGCTTTATTGAAATTCAAAAATAAGTTGCGGAGTTACAGTTTGTAGCGTTTTTTAGGAAACATCCTGTAAAGTATTATCATGTTTTGATATATCAACACAGAAACAAATACCCTAGTTTTTATTTCTAAATAATATGCATTATTGAATGTAATTTTATATTTTTATAGTATGAATTGTTATCCAAAAATAAAAAAAAAACAAACAAAAAAGTATAAATCGGGATCTGAATCTTGGTTTTAAATTTCCAACAGTCAATAAGCAGCCATCTAATGGCCTGAGCTAACAAGTGCTTGCCCTAAAAACAGCTATACAAAGTGCAGTTATAATTTTATTTTTTAGGATGTGACTTCACTAGGTCGATCTTGCCAATTTCCATTACAGAAATTTCTGTTACTGAGGGCTAAAAAAATCATTTTAGACGCAATTAAAAAAATTGCTTCACTTTGTATCCGTAAAAAGACTTTTCTTAAAACAAGGCTATTTTAACAAAAGAAGTTAAGTGTCTAATATATGCGATCGGAAGAATAAGAATTGTTACTTTTAAAAAAAAAAGGAATTTAAAAAAAACAACGTTATAAAGTGGCAATGTTTTCGTATTAAAGAAACGGTCATTAGACACGAGTACCAACTGTGCTTTAAATTAACAGTACTTTTATATTTACACAAAGTGCTGCCGCTGTTTCAATTAGACTGTGAAGAGATTAAAGTTATTACTGAATACATATAAAGGGCCCAGCTATTATAATATTATTATGTATATATAGGTACACTTTATTCATTCATTGATGAAAACGAAAGATATCATTCTCATCTCATTGCGCAGAGGAGGGCGGCAGCGTGAAGTGAACAGCAAACTGAAGGTGGTGGAATTATAAAGCCGGGAACCATTTTCTTTCTCTGTGTTTCTCTAAATGGTGCGATATAAAAGAAAACGGTTTGCGGAATAATACCGTAAACTTGCCAAATCCCATTTGGAATTGTGACTTTTATGTCCGACCGTTTGCCAGCGACGGTTCGCATCTCTTTCTCACTGCAGGCTACACATCGATCTTTGGAGCCATATTAATGTCGTGTAGAGAGCTTTCATTAATATAATTAACGAATTACAAAACGCCTAACGCAACCAGTTGCCAGGATTTCATTATTCTATTAAATTACCACTTTATAGTGTATAGGTATAGACTTTTTCATAGTTGACAATCTTTATGCACATACCTCAACTTCCGCCATATTTTTCGGGCACTTTTCATTTTGACATGTGACAAGTGATTACTTTTAAAATAAATAGTAATTAAATAAGAAATAATATTTAAAGAATATACAGGCTGACTTTTAAGTTGACTCTTTTATTAACAGCGTGTAGAAATCAAAAAGCCAAACAAATATTTCAAGTAACTTTTTTACCAACACTCAAAAATGAAAAAGGAACAAGCTTTCAAAGTTATGTCACTATGGAAATATGTTATGTCATTGTCAAGTATTCATAGAAATTGTATGAAGTTGTCCCCGTTGAACTCAAAGATGCGTGCATCGTAACCATACTTTCTGTACATGCTTGTAGTAGCGATAAGGGCCTTCCACGAATTATTTGGGATGCATTTTCAATTCGTGCTATCATCTCTTCGCGTGTGTCAACCGGGCTTGTGAAATAATTAAATAAAATTTAATTACACTTGGAAAGGTTCTTTCTCTCTTATTTTTGAATTTTGATAAAAAAAGTTACTTAAAATATTTGTTCTTCTATTTGATTTCTACACGCTGTTAAAAAAACGAATCAACTCAAAAATCATTCTGTATTTCACTAAGTTTAAAGATAACATTTTTAAACGTTTTTATTTAAACTTGACTCCATATTTTTCTTTATATCTTGTTTCAAATCTTGGGACAGCTTTTCCAACTACTTACCATTATCTGATTGAGGTGAAATTATGCATAGGTATGTAGTTCCGGTGACAATACCATATTATAATAACTAATTGACTGTACCGGATTTCGTCCGGTTGCAAATCCTGCTTTTAGTAAAGCATACTAAAAACTTAAAAATAAAAAGAGGTAAAAAAGAGGTTAAACGCCAATGGGGGCTAGTTTTACAACTATATACTTCACAGAACTTTAATAAACAACACATAAATAAATTCACAAGATATAATTCTCCACGTTTATAAGTTAGGTATTATGATCTATCTAGCGGTCACTATATTTATAACCTGGATGTAAGACAGAAGAGATTTATTCAATAACTAAAATTATCAACCAGTTTTTCAGACAAAATTTATCTGAAAAATTGCTCGATAATTTTATTTATTAAAGAGTTGTAATCAGACGTTAATCAAAGATTTGAAGAATAGATTTATACCTGCAATAAACATAAATTATTATGGTTGGTGAATTAAATGATCGCTATTTATTCGAAGGAATAGTTATCTGAAAACAAACCGAATAAATAACTACTTTCGTTTGGTG
Organism: Xanthostigma xanthostigma; assembly: GCA_963575645.1. Lineage (NCBI taxonomy): Eukaryota > Metazoa > Arthropoda > Insecta > Raphidioptera > Raphidiidae > Xanthostigma > Xanthostigma xanthostigma. The sequence goes on along the minus strand of OY754468.1, from coordinate 31,019,763 downwards.
AATATGGTCAATAAAGTTGTAAACTGATCCAGTTTATGTCGCAGCGCTCTGTTTGTTTTTTATTATAGCTCGACTGTCTACAATCTACTCGTAATGTCTTTCTCGGAACATCGCAGCTGATGGAACAGTTTTCCTTATAGCTATCTATTCTATGTGTATGTATGTGTGTGTGGTATATTTTTGTATATGTATTCAGTGATATGCGTCTACTTACAATGTATCTATTATGTACATATTTGTGTTTATTTTTACTTAATTTTTATATTATTCGTATCGCGAGCGCTCTCATGCCGTCATACATTAGTCTGGCGATATGCCGTCATCGCCCCGTCTACCCACCGCTTATACATGTAGTTGATTCTCTGTGTGAGCTGTGTACTACGCGTATATATTGGTAAGTTACATTACATGGTGAAATTTAGTTACAGGGCGAAATTATGTAACAGACCGAATTTCAGTGACAGGGCGAAATTTAGTTACTAGAATTTCGCTTAAATTTGTTTCACATCTGCCAGGCGTCCCGCACGATGGCTATTTTTTTTTGTTATATTAATGGAGCAAATGAACAAAATGACATCTAAAACACTTAATTCTGATTTTAAGCAAGATCAAAAATAATTTTTGAAATATTTAGGAAAAACCTGTCTGTATGAAGTATGACGTCATCATTTTAAAGTTATAAGTTCAATTTCATGTCTATATTTTTGCTACTCAATAAAATTACAGTAAAAATAGAAAAAAAATCTGATAAGTTTTGTTAAGGATATAATTATCACAGTTTAGACGTGAATTCTCGTTATTCACGATGATTGTTGTCCTATTTTGGTTGTAGTTACTGAAATTCATATTTTCTATGTGGGGTCTATTTAACTGATTTCTGAAGAGAACGAAACGTGTTTCAAGTAAGGTAAATAATTTTCGTTATCGATATTAATAGATTTCGATATCTCTGAAAAAGAACTCCTGCGATTATGTTTTATAAAACTGAGGTCAACAAGTAATTTCTAGTGAGCTTTAAATTATTTTGTAACGAATAATCGAGGTATAAAAAGAACTAATAATTTTTTTATCGATACTGTAGATTACAATAGACAAGGTATTTATATTTATCTATATTTATTTAAAAACAATAGACCCAACAGAACAGAAAGTTCCAAATAGTGTACAAATTAAACAAAAACAAAATCAAAATAATAATCCAAATTGAGATATTTATCGATCTTTCTACAATTAAAATTTTAGGTCGTTTTTAACTTTGACAGTGGTCTTAGTGTATTTAAAAAAAAGTGTAAAATTGTCAAATTTTATTCTTAAATCCCAGTTTATTTCTATTAATATAAGTGTTTGAAGTTGAAGTGAACGCCACTTGGCTCAAGTGGTGATGTACGACTGCCCCCCCCCCCCAATAAGGGGACACCATTTTCGCATAGATTCCTTCATGCAGGCGATAAAAGTATTTAAAATTTAATTTACGGTGCGTGAAGAACATTACAGGTAGCAGAAGATATGCCTAGAAAAAGAAAACCAAGTTTCCCAAAAACCCAATTAACATAAAAAGAAAAATAGGTAAGATTAACAATTCTAATTGCGATTTCAGAACTGTTGTCAAAAAACAAATGGAATTCGATTCGATTGGTACAGACAAGTATCCAGCACATTTAGGTAATTTAATTGGCTGTGTTGATTCGCTTCATTCAATGTATGTTGTAGAAACAACAAAAGTTGTTAATAATGCTGTGTCGTTAAATAATCAGCTGCGTGATTTAGTGTTCCCACTTGTGATCGTGCCATTTGCGATCGGAACAATTTTCGTTCCACTTGTTCAATATTAATGAATATGATAAAATGCAAATAATATCCGTGGTGATCTCATTTGCAGTCAAGAAAATGACATAATAAATCGGAAATTCCAAATTTCCTACAGATAGACTAAGTCATTAAGTCATCTAAATAATTCCGAAAGCAATCTAACAGATTTTCCAAACATCAAAAGAATATGGCACAACAAATTTTAGTTCTTATTATACTAAAGTCAATATTTGCGATGGTGTTTTTGTTGCGCAGTGAAAAGCTAAGGAGGTATGGGGGAGTTCCTTAAAAAAACATTACAGGGTGCTGTCGATGCGATTGTTACGTTATTATTTTTCTTGTGGGGGTTGGTTGGGTTTTTAAATAAACAGGTTCGAGCGTTAAAGTTTTAACACGTATAATTTAATATATAAAACTCAAATGACAAATTATAACAATACACAAAATATATAATGGAAATAAACAATAGGTTCAAATGGCTAATTTACTTTCATCGGTCAACAGAGTACTTTTAATTAAATACTCCCATCAGTGCAAATAACGATATTATTTGTACGGTCACATTCAATTTTACATAATAATAAAGTTAATGAGTCTAGCGGTCTGAAGAATCCTAAACTCGGGCGGGACTCTAATTATATTTAACTCGAATCTCTAGGTCATTCCTACGTTGTGTTTTTTTATTAGGTCATTATTTATATCCTCGGCACGGTCATTGAATTTAATACGGTCGTGGGTCGATTTACGCTAAGGTCTGGAACAGACGAAATCCCGATCATGATCCAGAACCCTCGCGATGGTCAAGCAGTGTGCTATTAGAAGACACCGGGAAACTTATCGGAGCAGACGACAACACGATCGTACTTCAATAGTTTCCAGATCTTCGGCAAGCGAGCTGAGAATGAATCCACAAAATGCTGGAATAGACGGAACACGATCGTAAACCAGCACTTAAAGGGCTATTCAAAGCTTTCCCCGTTAGACTAGATAGGCCATACTAGAATAGACGGAACACGATCGTAAACTAGCAAGCCACTGAGCCAACAGGGTGGTCACTGAAAGACAAATTTTTATGCGCACTGTTGCTTGACACCAATAAATGTCGAACCGCAGTAGGTACGACCGCTAATCATTTTTAATAAAAAATATTAAATAAAAAGGAAATTAATGAGTAGCCATCTATTGGCGGACAACATAATATTAACTACAAAAATATAAGTTCAATTAGACGCGGCGCTAATACGTACTTAATACCGGTCTCTGCTTAACCATAAACGCGTTTGAACACAATTTCGTGTACCTATTACTGTACACGAATATAAAGCAAACTAGATTTTACCGTGATATTAATATTATTAAATTAATATCGTTACACTCCTCCGGCCCGTGTAAAAATACGCGATTATAAGGTCATAGTTATGTGCACCAATGGTCATAAACTTAAATGTAAAACAAAAATTGTACTTAGGGCAATCATTTGATCAATTTTCAATATAATTCACTATAATTCATATGACTAAATATCAAAAATACAAAACAAAATATTTCACTTCAACGTTAATTCAAGAAAATTTCAAATAAACGTAAATAATCACAGTTCAATGTCCTTAATACTACTACAACGTTCAAACATTTATCTTATCTCTAAATATGGTCCAAATTATTAATAGTTACAAAAGGTCTGTATTAATAATTTTCAAATACGGGCAAAATAATGAAAGTTCAAAACTTCTGTATTCATCAATACAGTCAAATTTCAAAAAGGTCAATATTGTATTCTAATATCATAAACACGGTCAAAAATCATTAAACTGAATATTGTGTAATATGATATATTTAATACGGTCAAAAATCATTAACATGAATATTGTGTTATGATATATTTAATACGGTCAAAAATCATTAATATGAATATTGTATTAGAATATATCCAACACGGGCAAAGTTAAAAAAAATTAATACTATGTCGTGATTTATTTAATACGGTCAAAAATCATTAATATGAATATTGTATCAAAATATATCAAACATAGTTGAAATCTCAACATTTCAATAATCTACAACAAAAAAAAGGTATCGTGATATTTCAAAATGCGGTCAATGTTCTAAATGTTAATATTGCATTAGGAAATAATCACTATTTATCAAAAAAAAACAAAAGTTCACATACCAAACACTTTAGCTTACTCAGCACAAAACCTTAGTCCACTACTTTACACACACTGGGGACAACGCGTCCCATACGGATTTGTCCGTTGGCGGCCTTCGTGAAACGAATCACGCGTCCATCGGGCAGTACGGTCTTTCTCCTACATCGTCTTCTCAAGGCTGGAGTCCAGGTGGGCAGCGGTGACACATACGGTCGCGACGTCGGCGGCGTTGACACTGGCGTTATAGCTGGTTTTAAAGGTGCTGGAGGTTTTATTGGTGGTGGTGGTGTCGATTTGGCGGCTGGCGGCTTTATAGTCGCCGGTGGCCTCAGTAAAGCCTCTGGAACCGGCGGCGGGATCACACATCGACGCCTCTTAGGGGGTGAGAGGGTCAATTGGATCAACCTCCACGGTAGCAGTTCCAGTGGTGAACGATCCTCTATTCCTCGCGTTGGCGGCGTTTCGGGGAAGCGTTCCTGCGGTGGTTGAGTCGTGATAGAAGGGCACGGTGATAACATCGGCGGCGTATCAGGTATCGGAGAGATCATAGCCGGTAGTGGTGAAAATTCCGGTTGGCGCTCGGGTGTACGTTGTTCATCTTCGAAGGTCGGTACGTCGTCGATGTCCAAGAAGTCCATTTTCAACTGAATGAGACTGCTGTTATCGCCGGTCTTTTTATAGTCGATGTTACATAAATAATTTTGATCTTAGATTACGCAATTGCGTAATTCATTTTAGTTATTCGTTTAATTAGTTAAACGTTTTTAAATCACTAATATGCCATATTCCAATGCTTTTACCGTCCATTTTTGCTAGCTCATAAATTATTGGCGAAATTTTCCTCTTGATGGAAAACGGGCCCTCGTACCGGGGAGCTAATTTGGCGGCATATCCCTGCGTAGCATTGGATAGTGCGTATTTCCTTTTCAGAACTCGGTCTCCTATATTGTACTCATTTGTCCGGCGGCGCAAATTATATCGGACGGCGCTGTCTTGATGAGCCTTTTGCAAGCGATCTTTTACTTCAGTGAAAAGATGTATCAGTTCCGAGACGTGGTCGTTTGTTGTATCGGGAGCGACGTTTTGATATTCACTGGCGTGAATTTTTAGTTCGCGCCCATAATTCAGATAAGCAGGGGTGTAGTTGGTGACATCGCTTCGCGCAGTTCGCAACGCAAAGCCAAGCTCGGCTATGTTAGCGTCCCACTCGTTGTGTTTGTCGGTCACATATGCGCGTAGCATATTGTTTATAGTCAAGTTCGTACGCTCGGTAGGATTCGCTTGCGAATGTCGACGGGCATTTAATAACGCCTTTACCCCAAATTTTGCTAATAATTCGCGTACATTTTTCCCGGTAAATTCGGCTCCATTATCAGAGATTAGAAGCTCGGGAACACCATATATCATAAAAACTGAGTCGTTCAAGTGTTGAGCGACTAATTTTGACGTGGCGGCCCGAAGCGGGAATAACAAGACAAATTTTGTATGCGTGTCCTGAACAACCAGTAGGTATCTACGACCCCTTTTCGATCGAGGAAAAGGGCCCATCAGGTCAGCACTGATCGTTCTCCAGGGCACATCTGCGGTCCGGTCTTGTCCCATTAATCCTTGGGGCGCTTTATTATCAGGTTTTGTTTGTTGACATACACTGCAGTCATGCACGTATCGTGCTACGTCAACGATCATTTTCGGCCAATAATAACTTCGTTTTATTCGGTCGTATGTTTTGGCGACACCTAAGTGTCCGGCGGTCGGTTCATCGTGAAACTGTTTGAGTATTTCGGGTCGTAATTTATTGGGCACCACTAATTTCCATTCATACGCAGGATTTGGAAAGTGGTGTCGGTCGGTGATTTTTTTATAAATCTTGTTGTCGTGAATTTTCCATCGTGGATAATCATCAGGGTTGGCTTCAATATTTTCGGTCATTTTATTATACCAGCGGTCATGTAATTGTTCCGGAAAAGTGATAACATCAATCGGTACAGTATCGTTCAGAGGTTCACACAATGCATCATTTCTAGCGTTGTCTTTTCTTTTTCTGTACCTTTTGTTCCTCAACTTTTCTTTGGGCGTGATGGTCGTTATGGTCGTTACATGATCAGTGTTCGGAGAAAATGTCCAAGTTCCTCTACTCATATCGGGCACTATCTGCATAGCAGTCCAAAAATCAATGCCGAGAATTAAATCGTGCTTTAATTCGGGCACTAATAGGACAGTAATACGGCGTGTTCGGTCAGATACGGTCATTAACACACTCATTTCTTCTTCAACAGAGTACGTGGTTCCATCAGCGGTCTGAATTTTTTTGTTTACTGAAGGTCGAGGGCGGTATCCCCGTTCAGCGAGTAGCAATCTTCCTCTCGGTCCGGTCATCGTTCGGCTAGCTCCTGAATCTAATAATCCGGGTAACTCTCTTCCTCCAATGGTCACAAATAAATACGGTCGGGCATCTCCTGGCATTTTTGAAATCACGTTCTGTTCAGCGGTCGGTGCAGATTGTTTTAAGGTCGGTCTAGAGGAATACAGGCGACGTTTACGACCTGTTAACGTGCCTGTCGGTCGTTTCCCTGTGTCTGTCGACAGCGAGGACAATTTGTCGTCGTAGTTCCGTTCATTCCACACGTATTGCAGAATTGGTGATTCGGCGGGTTAGGGCAGTTTCTGTATGCATGTCCTTGTTTGCGACAGTTCCAACACTTGTAGCGGAATGCCGGTTTATTGTTCGCAGTGTTTACTTCATAAACAGGACTAGTTCGTGACTTTTGGATCACCCGTATATTATCATTTTGTGTTCCGGTCATGTTGGATACTTTTGATAAATCGGGCTCCAACAGTTGGTTCGGGGGGCACGATTGACGGCGTGCTCTCAGTCGTCCTCGTTCAAGTCGAGAAACTAAGTTTTCAAGTTCGTCAATGGTTCGGGGTTCGTTCAAGCTTATTTGTTCCTGATAATCGGGGAGACAATTAAGTTCAATTGTCTGCATTTGTTCACTATATGCAGGCGGACGCTCCATACGTTTGTATAGACTAAACATTTTTGCGACATAAACAGAAAATGGTTCAGTAGGTCCCTGTTTTCGTTTATTAATTTCTATTTTTAATAAATGGTCATAGTCTGGATCTCTAAAAGATTTGCGTAACGTTTGCACTAGCTCATCCCATGTACGTAATTTATCTCGAGCATAGCGGTAGACTTGTAAGGCTGAGCCTCCAAACAGTCCGGAAGCTGAGTGCAACAAGTCGGTTGTTGTTATACTGTTGTCACGGCGTCGGTCTTCTACATCCTCCAAAAACGTCTCCAAACTATTTCGATCGTCCCCGGTAAACTTTATTCCCCATTTGTACACAGGAATAGCTTTATAGGAACGGACAGCGGGCGTTAGGTCTAAGTTCAATGCACGCAAGCGTGCTGAAAAATCATTAGGTCGGTCAGCAATGTCAATATTTTGTTCAACATTTGGGTCGGGTCGGATTGGCTCAGGCGGTGTTGACGTTGCCTGTGTGGATTCATCAATCTGCTCTTCTTCCATTTTGAACCCGTGTACGGTCGGTATTGTTACAACAATAGGTCAATCGGATCTTTGTTTTATAAGAATCCTGGTCATCACGGCACCAGTTGTTACGTTATTATTTTTCTTGTGGGGGTTGGTTGGGTTTTTAAATAAACAGGTTCGAGCGTTAAAGTTTTAACACGTATAATTTAATATATAAAACTCAAATGACAAATTATAACAATACACAAAATATATAATGGAAATAAACAATAGGTTCAAATGGCTAATTTACTTTCATCGGTCAACAGAGTACTTTTAATTAAATACTCCCATCAGTGCAAATAACGATATTATTTGTACGGTCACATTCAATTTTACATAATAATAAAGTTAATGAGTCTAGCGGTCTGAAGAATCCTAAACTCGGGCGGGACTCTAATTATATTTAACTCGAATCTCTAGGTCATTCCTACGTTGTGTTTTTTTATTAGGTCATTATTTATATCCTCGGCACGGTCATTGAATTTAATACGGTCGTGGGTCGATTTACGCTAAGGTCTGGAACAGACGAAATCCCGATCATGATCCAGAACCCTCGCGATGGTCAAGCAGTGTGCTATTAGAAGACACCGGGAAACTTATCGGAGCAGACGACAACACGATCGTACTTCAATAGTTTCCAGATCTTCGGCAAGCGAGCTGAGAATGAATCCACAAAATGCTGGAATAGACGGAACACGATCGTAAACCAGCACTTAAAGGGCTATTCAAAGCTTTCCCCGTTAGACTAGATAGGCCATACTAGAATAGACGGAACACGATCGTAAACTAGCAAGCCACTGAGCCAACAGGGTGGTCACTGAAAGACAAATTTTTATGCGCACTGTTGCTTGACACCAATAAATGTCGAACCGCAGTAGGTACGACCGCTAATCATTTTTAATAAAAAATATTAAATAAAAAGGAAATTAATGAGTAGCCATCTATTGGCGGACAACATAATATTAACTACAAAAATATAAGTTCAATTAGACGCGGCGCTAATACGTACTTAATACCGGTCTCTGCTTAACCATAAACGCGTTTGAACACAATTTCGTGTACCTATTACTGTACACGAATATAAAGCAAACTAGATTTTACCGTGATATTAATATTATTAAATTAATATCGTTACACGATAGTGGTTTAGAAATTATCAAATTCTCACTCCTCACATTATTTTCTTTTAATAATAATTTAATAATTTCTGACCGCAAATGACACGACCGCATGTGGCACTATTTCGTGATTTAGACAATAATGATTTACAACCATCAACTAGTAATATTTAAATAGTAGTAAAGATACCCAAGAAAAAACCCAAATTTAAAGAAAATCATACAGAAACTTATTAATATGTCCATAAGGAAAAAAATATAGGAACGAATCATCCTATAATCATGGACAGATTTGTTCTCAATAAATTTTTGTGCAATTAAAATCCCGTTGTTAATAAGAAATATGAGATTTAATTTTTGGTTTTGGTTCGCTCCCTGTTTATAAGTTATAACGCCTGTTTTCATTATGTAATCAAATTCCATTTAGAATTTTGTTGCAAATTGTTTTTTGTATGTCCAACATTTAGTTATAATATGCTTATACTATACAATATTTCACTGACCAATATACAAAACTGCTCATGTAAAACAAATATTTCAAGTGAAAATTATTAAGCCATTGGATTATTAAAATATCTCGAAATGTCTTGAAAGGCTATTCAAAATCAGTTGAACGAAATATATTTTTACAAGTTACGGCTCTTATGCCCATAGTCACTGAATACTAGTAAACATAAAAATTACTAATCCTGGAACAAAATTCGTCAGAATACAATTTATTCTTAATTCACCACGCAAATTATCAGGTAGAAACGTTATTTAAAGAATAAATATAAGTAGCATTATACAACTCCTTGCTCTTATTGTTGTAATTTTGACGTTCACTCAAAAATCCGATCGATGGCGTTAGCATAAATGTCAAAAAAAGTTTCACAAAATAATAATGTTTTATTCTAACCCAATTGCATACAAAACTTCCACTAACTTTAATGTTATACAACTATACACTCAAAAAAGGTTAATAAACAACACATACATAAATTCACAAGAATTTAAAGGTTTATAGGTATATGATCTATGTGGCAACCGCCATTAGTTTATCAGGCGAATAAATATTTATGCCCTGGATGTAAGACAGAATAGATTTATACCTGCAGTTTCCTGCCGTAAACATAATTATTTTTGGTGAATTAAATTATTGCTGTTTATTCGAAAGAATAGCTACCTGAAGAATAAATAACTACTTGCGTTCCATGAATATGGTCATTAATACAATACATTTTCATAATGCGCTCTTTCTTTACACTTCATCTTCTTCTTTACACACTGTAATTGTCTTTCTCAGAGCGCATTTCACAGTATTAAAATGGTTACTTAGTTTTTTATTTGGCTCTGTTTAATGCAGTAATGCATGCAGGTGACTTTCTCAAGTCTCATAATCGAAAACTAGAGGCAAATTAAATTGTTATAATAATCATTCCGAATGCATAGGCATATAGAATGAATTGTGTTTTTTCCCGCATAGTACCTAACCACTCGATATACTAATGCCAGTTTGAATACAATAACTTACGTCTTTTATCTACGTCAGTACCTACTACGAAGCATATTGTATGCAGGTGACTCTTTCAAGACTGATAATCGAAATCGAGAGCACATTCATTCGAGAGTTGAGACATGATTTATCTCGTATTATTATCATTCATCATGCGAAGGAATTATTTCGAATGAATCGTTCGATTATCAAAATCATTCAAATAGCAACCTTTAGATTATTAAAATCAATTCTAATAATTATATTAAGTTAGTGAACCTGATGTTTACTTGATTGGTGCTATGAAAAAAAGCAGCACCTTCGATCGCATGCGTGAACATCACAAACGCTGAATCGAAAAAATTTATTCACACATGAACGTACATTTTGATTATAATAAACACAAAACGGAAACCCCTTTGGGTTAGCCTCGCCGTTTTGAAGAGTTGATCTAGATTCGAAATGCCTCCAAATAAATGAATTTCTTCAATTTGACGTTATGATAGGAAGATGTGATCGACTGTTTTGTTGTTACGGTTATAAGTTTCATACAAATCAAATTAATAACTATTAATATACAATCGTGATTATTACAATATTACGGCTATATAAAAAATTCAATCATTGGTATATAACTGTACTGATAACAGCTGTAAACGCACCATGCGGTCGTCATATTGCACACCTCCCACCCTGCACTGATAGCTAGATGCGCTCGTACTGTGTTATCTATGACCTTATTGGTTCACGTGATTGACTAGTGGCCAACGTCGTCTTATCGCCGCCGGCCTTGGCCTATATAAAGCGCTGCGCGATCTAAAATCATCAGAGTGGCCAGTGCAGCGAGAGTTGCCACAGCCGCTCTGACCAACCAACCTCTTCCTTCATCTGACGTTACACACGGGAGTTGACCGGAAGTAACGATCAGATATCCTGTTCCTTTATTTGACGTTACACACGGGAGTTGACCGGAACTAACGATCAGATATCCTGTTCCTCTATTTGACGTTATACACGGGAGTTGACCGGAAATAACGATCAAATATTCTTTTTCTGGAGATTGTTTAGGGGAGTTGACCCAACGCGACTCCAGAAACTTACTTCTCTATCCCGGAGATTGTTTAGGGGTGTTGACCCGATGCAACTCCCGGATTCCCGGACCTTATTTTGAACGAGGCGACTCTCAAATCAAATTGTTGAACTGAACTGCCCATTGAACCGACCAACAATAACGATTTGCCCTTTTGCCCTTCTTTAATAAAAAAACACAACGTAGAGTCCTGAATTTAATGCACTATATTAATTGTAACTTTAAAGACCCGAGATCTGTATTTTTGTCCGAGCGTATTTTGATATAATATATTTTCTTTTATATGTATCGTCTTTTATGAATTAACTGTATTTCTTATGCTTATTTCATTTTTAATAAAACTATAATATACCTCAGAATCATTATTTAAAATTTAACCATAAAATATAAAACGCAACATTGTCTCTTGTCCTTTGAATGAAAAACTCAATAAGCCGTTTTTAAATTCATCATAAGCTATTTTGTCTTTTAGTCGCTGGTTTGTATATGTTTGTTGGTGGCATTTTTATGTATATTCATCTTACCTTCGTTCTTTAAAAAGAGGTGTTTAAAAACCTGAATCATTTATATTAGGTACCTGATAGGTCAAGGATTGTTGATTATTTATATTGTACATACAGTGTGAATGATGATGCAGCTGTGTCGTTTATAATTATATTGTCTTTTATCAATCAATCAATTTATTACGAAGTATGATTGGGATTAGAAAGGTAGCACATAGCAACCTACGAAAATGTTTTGATCAAGTTTTGTATATTTTGTTGTTAAAAAAATGAAAAGCTTCCGACAATATTTATTTCAGGGACTGGCCAAAATTACAGAAATTTGAATTTTTGATTGTAAAATGGGTTTTTGGAAAATAACTTAATTACTTTTTTCGGAAAATACTAGTTTTATATCTATTTTTTTTTTACAAAAAGAAAAGGTATTTAACATTTGTAATTATACCTACACTGACCGGCAAAAAAAACGAAACACATAAAATGATGACCAGTTTCAAATTGCAATAACTGGACGTATTGCTCGATTTGAATGAGTTTTTTTTATTTGATAGGTACATGCTTTGTCAATATTTCTGTACGTGCTCTGCCCATTTTGGCGCTCTTCCATTTCGGCTGTAAAGAATAACGCTAATGCGCGTTTTCTTCATACACTTTAAAGCTTGCTGTGAAGTACACCGACAAAAGAAATTAATTTTAAACAAAAAGAACTTGTAGCCTCGTCTGTTCTGAGCATTTATTTTTTTTATTCATGTTTCTATTGCTTTTAACACCAAAGTTACAAGCTCTAAAAGAAAACGCAGCTTCAAAGTGTATGAAGAAAACGCGCATTAGCGTTATTCTTTACAGCCGAAATGGAAGAGCGCCAAAATGGGCAGAGCACATTCAGAAATATTGACAAAGCATAGACCTTTCAAATAAAAAAAAACTCATTAAAATCGAGCGATACGTTCAAAAGTTATTGCAATTTGAAACTGGTCATCATTTTAAGTGTTGCGTTTTTTTTGCCCGTCAGTGTATATCAACATTTTTTTTTGTATAAAACAAAGTAGGTATTGTTTAAGTAGTTCAGTCAGTAGGCTAGAAAAGAGGATTTGCCCTACAAAAAGTGGGGTAGCAATGATTTTTGAATATTCTGTTTGATTAATAACCCTAACAAAATATAGGTATAAACGATTTTTATAGAATAAATTTGTTAACGACTTATTTAAAAAATGTTCTATACAAAGTTGTAGAAGACGCAATTGCTCAAGTTTTATGTTTATACACTATTTATTGTAACTAATAGGAACTGAGATACACTGGAAGCAGGACGGAACTAAACGTAATTTTTACTTTAATTATCATCAAATTAATCAAACAATATTTTCAAAAACCATAACTTTTTTTTTTTGGCAAAAACCCCCACGTACTGAACAAATGGTAAAATTTTTTAAATTAATTGTTATAATAACATTAAACAATTGTCTCACTACCGAACGGAAAGAAATAAGAAATATAAAAACAGAAAAAAGAAATTAAAGCTTTTTTAAAAATTATCTGTTCATGCGGTTTTATCGTGTTTCATAAGATTAAGGTTTACAACATAAATTTCTCTCAACCAGTGTAGAAAAACTTAATTGAACGGTAAATCGTTATTAAATAATTAATGGATAATAATTAAACCTGTGTTGTTAATTTCAGCGTTGCGGCCAATTTATATAATCCGCAATGTAAACATCGTGGTTGTTAGTACGTTATTATGTAAGAAATCAACCCTAGCAATGCAGCGACCGTTGGCGCTTATGTCACTCCCGGAGTCGTGTATTCCGGTTTAAGGTAATCAAGTTCCTCTGTGAGTTACGTAATACAACTGAAGCTTCTATAACACAACCGACAGAGCAGTATATCTAGTTAGTTTCACTACTGCACGCTATGCGCTGCTACTGGGTCTAATCGCTACGAAGCGGTGATGTTAGATGTGCTGAACAGAATTGCCTTCCTAAATTATTATTTTTTTCGAAATTGATTTTTTAGCGTACTACCCACATAGCACATAATACTATTGGTGTCGGTCGGATGGCAGGGTTAAATGTTTTTAACGGACTTCGGTCGTTGGAAACCACCACCGCACGAAGCTTATTTAAAATGGTCCCAAGCGGATCATTTTAAAAATGTGTTTTTAAGGATTGAAAAACGTTTACCGAAAAGATTCTTACTATCGTTTCAAAATTGAAATGTAACCCTTTAGTAAAAATTAACATGTTTTGCTAAAATCCTGATAAAATAACAGGACTGGACTTGCAAATTTTTCGAAAACAGTAGATTGCGAATATGGATTTACTTACTGAAACGTATATTTATTTTGGTGCAGACGTTGAATTGATATTTATTATAATATTACAATACAGAATAAACTATTATTAATAAGAAAAATCGCAGGATTGTGGACAAAAAATTATATTTATTAATGTACGACGTTTCGTCTATAAATTTAGACTTTTTCTAATATATAACTCAATTATTATTTTAAGGGATTAAATTTTTTAAATTCAAATCTTTGATTAACGTCTGATTGCTCTCCAATAAATAAAATTTTTGACCAATTTTTCAGACAATGGATTACAAAAATATTTAATTATAATTCAATATTATATCAATGACGTTTCGATCCGGATTCGGATCTTCTTCAGGATTGGGCTAAAAAATATAAGTACATAAAATGTGAAAATTTATTAATAATTAGTTTGTAATAAAATTAAAAATTAAAAATAAATGCTGTTTTGCAAAATCGAAATATTAATAAAATTCATTTATAATTTTGATATTAATATTTCGATTTTGCAAATACTCATTCATTTTTAATTATTAATTTTATTACAATCTAATTATTAGTTAATATTTATATTTTTATCCGAATCCGAGTCGAAACGTCATTGATATTTGAATTATAAAAAAATATTTTTGTAATATATTGTCTGAGAAATTGGTCGATAATGTAATTTATTGATTAAATTCTTTATTTTGTTCAAAAACAAACTTAGGCAACAATGCCCTTTTTAGCAAATACACTGTATTGTCGACAGCGGACATTGGGAACCAAGTTTTCTTAGTTCAGGAAAATAAAGTGATTTGGAGTGAGTAATATCATCGACATTGAAAATTGGCTTCGTTTTTGAGTATAAATATGCTTTTTCAAAGATTTATAAATTGTATTTAGACAGGAATAATTAGATATATAAAAAAAAACAATACATTTACAATGTAAACTTGAAGTTCATGAGTACAACGAAAATAAGTGATTTCAAGTTTCGGGAGTGTAGTAATAATACAATTATTAGAAAGAACGCATCATAAAATAATAAATGCCTTGCAAAACGATGATTTTGATTTTCTTTGTCATTGAATTCGCTGTAATAATTTTATTCATACCACACTCTTGCCAGTTTTTGTCAAATATAAAAAAAAATCATTTATTTAGTACTATGATAATAAAGATAATTTGAAAAATGAGCACAATGACGTCATCTCTCCATGGCCAAATCTAAAGAAAAAATTTCTATCTGTAAATTTTTAATTTTGTATATGTATGTAAAAATGAGCACAGTAATGCCATCTCTCTGTGAAAAACTGAAATGCCATAATGTATGCGTGTTCCTGTAAATAAGGCTTTTTAGTAGATTGTCTGTCTTACGAACTCGGCGATCTATTGATCGCCTTGATTCCGAAACTATAGACAGCAAATTATACCTTTCAAAGAATAAAACTAAGTGTGATTTGTTTTGTAGCAGTTTTTTGAATGTAATTTAGATCTATCAGAATGAATAACGTCTGATCAAAGTTTTTAAACGGAAATTTTGTGGTTTTTCTTAACGTACATAGAATATATTTTATTTATTAGGTCACTAAAGTAATTCATTTCTCAAAAACCTTAAAATATTAGAAAATGTATAAAATGGCAATACCACAATTTTGTTTAAATAAAAAAAAAAAGGATTTGTATATGTAAAATTAAATATGTTTGTTGGATATTTGTAGACATAGGTTTTTACTAAGTGGTGGGTGTATTTCATTATTTATCATCATCTTTTTTGGTTCTGCGTCAATTCATCGCGCGACAATACGTCACATGACAAATCATGGCCGACAATTCACCGCAGCGACCATTCGTCATGACGACAGTTAATCGCCAGACAATTTATCGCAACGACAATTTCTCACGACTGGAATTTATCGCGAAATTACTATTTTAATAACACATTAAAGGCTAGAAAATTTAAGGTTATGACATGAATTTTTTAATATGGACAGCTTATCAACAACAAAAAAAAACATAGGTAAGGATCAAGTAACTAAAAAATTCCATTCGATTGGATGACGGATCCATTTTAACTTCAAAAATATTGACATTTGATATAGTATAATAAAGAAAATTTCTTAGTAGTCGTTAGTAAGGGTCATTTTCATGTAAATTTAAAAAAAATTAGAGAATCACGAAAACAGAATATTGTACAATGAATTGTTTGGCGAGAAATTGTCGTAGCGATGAATAATTTGTCGTGCGATGAATTGACGGCTGTGGGTTGTCGTGCAATGAATTGTCGTGCGATGAACTGACGTGATACCATCTTTTTTGACTGAACTTAGATTATGCTTAGTATTTAAAATTCACTTGTATACGCATCACATATTATTTTTAAGAATGAAAATCAATGGTGTTTGCAAAGGCTTTGTTGAATTGACACTCTAATGAACCATTATATTCCGATACGTTTTTGTTATAACGCTAGTCGACTATTGAAAGATGTGTTCTGTTCTTTAAAAGCGAACTCTTCTCTCATTCATTTGTTTTTGTTATTCAACACACAATTTTTTTCTTTTATTTTTATTTTCATTTTCAACACACCTGAATAAATAATAACGTTTTCAGTCCAGATACAATGCAATGAATGTCTTGAATACCCTATCGAAGAGTCATTCTTCTCTATAAATAAGCGTTAATACATTTTATGTTGTGTGAATTTCTTCATTCTATCTGCTCTGCTGTTTCATTTCAATTGTTATTTGCGTTTTTCAATTATTTATTTATTTGTTTGTTTTTTAACCGGATCTTATTAAAACACATAGTATTCAATTATTTGCCAGGCTCATAATACGAATGTTTTAATTTATAGTTGACGAAAAGACATTAAAAAGTTATAGTGATTTTTTCTTGTTTTGTTTAACGTTATATCGTTCGTGCAAATGAAAATAAAAATTAATAGCGGCCATATATTTTTTTGATTTTAATAAATAATTTTGGAAAAACGAAGCCCATTGATATTTGAGATTCTCGTTTAAAATGACGTTAAAAATGACAGATATGACAATTAGTGTGTTTGTTGGAAGCGGTTCAATTATTCAGGACATTTGTACCTATCATTTTAAAACAGACGCCAATGATGCACGCATACATCATACATATGGCTGCAATCCGTATCATCGTACAAATATTCACGTAGAACACAATTGGTGCTTCCATATCGAAAATCCAAAATTAATATTAATTCCATAACGAAACAGATTAATATCGAAATTAATGAGAAGATTAAAAATTAACAAATATTTGCTAGCTTTTGTTGGTTTCTCTAGAATTATGTAAATATGTTTTTATTTGAACTGTTCCTAATTATTTATGACTATACTAGTCGATAATGTTGATTTTTTTTGTTTCTTTGCAAATTTCTATCAAATATTTTTAATTCGAAGTTTTCTATGTCAATATTTTAGTTAAAAAAATATGTTTCTTCTACATGCAGTATTTGTGTAGATTTTTCTCGATACACTAGTTCTAGGATTACGAAATCGAGAACCAAATATCGAAACCAGTTCCGGAATTGAGGATGATTGGAGGTCCTAAACGCAATTAAGAGTATTTGCAATACTGTAGAATTACTAGCATCAAAAATAGACTTTCAGAGAAACTTCCGGACTTTTCGTTTTTTATCAATCGAGCGATAGTTCAGCACGCTTATTCATGTGAGAATTTTTAAAGATTTATTTAATTCACGTGGAATTCTTGTGTGGATTCGCAAGTCATGAAAAATATAAAGCAATTTGCTAAGCGTTAATAATTGTGTCCGGATAACCTGTTAGAATTCCGGACATATCTAGATATATTATTATGGAAACGTTATTTTCAAAAATTATTATCTTATACAAGGATCCATACCTAACATTTTATAATTTTTTAAATATTTTCAGTACTTTTGAATTAAATGTGAGGAACTATGGCTTTTGAAATATACCATAAGTACCTCATATTTTTAATTTATGTAGAAATTTCAAGTTGAAACTATCATTCTAAACGTTGTTCTCTAAAGTACATTAGATTTTGTTAACATATTTTTTGGATGTAAACTTTTGTTTTAGATAAAATGTCATGGTTTTCTGTAAAAACTTGATTTGGCTTAATTTCCATTTTTTTTAAATACGCTATAGAAAGCACATTCATCACATAAAGTAGGATGAAACATAGGTGTAATTTGCAAATGATTTAATCTGAAGTTTTAAAAATATTTGAAAATTTAATCTTAAAGTAGTTCCCTATGTATTGTAGAATGACTATGATCTATTAGAATAACTGGTGTTGTATGTAGTGCAAAAACGCACATTCATCAAACAAATGAATATTAAAAGAAGACAAAAGAGTTAATCATTGTTGTAAAACAAAAGCTAGTCGACCAATGAAAAACGGTGACTGTTGGTTGTGTACAGTATGTCTATGTATGTGGACGCGTACATATTACAACGTGTTAATCACTCAAATAGAGCGCACAGTTATAGTGGCGTGCGCAGACGTTTTTTTTAAGTTTTAGGGCCTTTATTCACCGAGCTTGTTAAAGATAGAAGTTACTAATTGTAATGTATATCATTATACCAAGATTGCTATTATCAAACTGAACTTTATTCTCAATACAAATCTCGGAACAAATTTATTCCTTGGAATGGCTACCACAAGAAAGAATCAACAGAATAAATAAGTAATTACGTTCGGTGAACATGGCTCTTAATCAAACGTTCTTCTTCGCCTAATAGAGTATTCCGATCTGCAATGTTATCTTATATTTCAAACGTGTTAGTAGTTTTAAAATTAACATAAAATCTAAATCAATCTTTTTAAAATTCTGTCGATTTCAACTTGGAAATTGCTGTTATTCTACCCGGTTTCGACCGAATTTAGTTCACTAGTTCTAAATAGTAACAGTACTTTTAAAACCTCATTTTCTAAGTGTTCGCCAATTCGGATAATTTTTCAACAAGTATTATGCTGTTTTTTAATTCAGAAGAGCATTTTATCGATTTTCACGTTTCTAGCTGAACAGAAAATTTCCACCCTCGTTTTCATTCCTTGGGAATATCAAAACCGCCTGAGGCATTGCACGAAGTTTGACAAGAGTGTTCTTTATGAACATTATACAGCAACCTACATTCATTAATGTCAAAATTCGTGTGTCTCAGACGATTTCGAAGTAAATACCAAAGCAGCTGTCATTTGAACGGGTTTTTCGGACCCCATCTGCCCCAGTGCACATATTTTTTTAAAATTTCAAGTGGAACCCTATATTTTTTGACGGCTTCAAAAGGGGGGTTTTATTTTGAGTACATTTCATGAAATTGTCAGGCTAAAAACAACAAAACCGCGGCATTGCTGTTTGCTACACGCTCAGTCATTTTCAAACCTCGTTATTCTCTCATAAAAAAACTAAAACTGATGTGAATTTGGTTATTTCGGTATTTTTTCAACTTTAGACGAAAAATGTACTGACAAATAATCTATACTAATATTAGAGAGAGTGGGAATTTGTAAATTTGTGTATATAAAATGGGCAATCTTGGAAAATATACTTTTTTGATTTTAAAATATTTAGAATGGACCTTAAGAATGGACATGAGCTATATACATTAGATATCGTTTCCGCATCGAGGTAACAATAATTAATAAGAAAAATCGCAGGATTGTGAACAATTTATTTAGTGTACGACGTCCCGTCTATAAATAGAATGTCCTACACTTTTTTGTCCACAATTCTGCGATTTTTCGTATTAATAGGCTATATATTATCGCGTTAAAATAAAATCGCTTTTCGGGAAGACAAATTTTGCAACGTAAGTCGACGAAAAATGGTGGCAATCTTCAAATTCGTGCGAAGCCGGACCGGGCCTCTAGTATTTCATAAAACTGCACCCCCTCAATTTTTAAACGATATAAATTACCAATTTCTCCAATTTTGAAATCAAATATTTCTCAAACCATTCACTTTAGCATTATACAGGGTTCGGCAATGAAACGGGAAGATTTCGTAAATAATTTTATTGTTGAAAAAATATTTTTTTGTAATTATTAATACATTAATGGGAAATAAAAGAGTAGCCATTTGATATACAATGTTAAAAAAAATATTTTTTGACACCTATGCATTCATGGAGTCGAGCCTGAAAGTTCTGCATGAAAAAATGGCTGATTATGTCAAAAGATGTAGAGGCCAATAAATCATACAATAATAAGACAACAGTAATAAGACAACATGAAAAAAATTTAAAATAGATACACCTTCTGGATAATTAGAAAGAAAGATTTTTGTTGCGAAATAGATACATACTTTCTGCTTTATTTAATAGGTACTAGCGATCCGTTCCGGATTCACCCGCGTGCGATAGATATAATTCTGCAAAATGTATTTCGTTTGCGGCCCGGCGTCTGAACTAATAGCTTTGAGCAAATTCTATCAGATTTGCTTCTGAACTAATAGTTTTGAACGAACTCTATCAAATGTCGTTACTCGGTACTAAACACTTTTTTTGTTTGCTTCTGAACTAATAGCTTTAACAAATTCTATCAGATGTCACTGCATGTTACTAAAACAGTTTTTTTTGCAAAATACCGTAATTTTGTGCAAAATATTTAATGAAAACTATCCTATAGCGTAAGTTGGTCCAAGAAAAACTAATTTACAAAATTTCATTAAAATTGGTTCAGTGGTCTCGGAGATTAGCGCGGACGAACATCGTGACACGAGAATTTTATGTATGTAGGTACCTATATAGATATTAAATATAGAAAGCGAGATTTAAAATATCTATTGCTTTTTTTCGGGACTGTCCCACCACTGTTGGACAGTATAACACATTTGTACTGTACATTAATGGCGTGAGTTCACACCCCAACATATATATGTACCTACAACATTATATAGTACTGTACAGTGCAGATTTTTTTATTGTTCGCGTACAAATTGAAATGGTGCGTTTCACAGGTGCTGGCATACGATGTTTATAGATTTAAATTCATTTGCTTATATTGTTTATTGATTGTTCAATAAACTAAGTTTACCATACCAAAAACGTTACCATCAATTCGTTATTATATATGTACCGGCGAAATATTCATGCTAGGCTGCGTGTTTTTCTATTAATAAAAAAAAAAAACCTAGGTACACATTTTGACTTTGCGGTGTTTTTGGTTTTGATGGGTTGGAACTACCCTCACTTGATTACAGACCTCGAATTCGTAATCAGCGACCTCGAAAAACTCCCGAGAGACGATTTTTAAGGTAAAATATTATTTTTTACTGTTTTTTTTATTACAGTGACGACTGGGGGTGATTTTGAGGGGTTGGAACTACCCTCACTTGATTACAGACCTAGGATTCGTAATCAGCGACCTCTAAAACCCCCGAGAGACGATTTTTAAGACAAAATTTTTTTCCACTGTTTCACTGGCGGGTGTTTTTGAGAGGGAAACCACCCTTCTTTTCCAATTTTCGGAGTGAGACGGAGGTTAGTGGTGATGAATGTTCCTGAGGGTCTAAGGAATCAAGGAAAAAAGAATTTTTGAAATCAGAGCTGTTCCACCACTTTTCCAGATTGAATAGTATTTCCCGGCTTATTTACTGGAGTAGCAATAGATTATTGTTTTTTTTGTTGAAAAACTCAAAAGAGCGTCACATCCAGAGCTGATGAAAATACTCATTTTGTTTACGTGTAGCCTCTAGTGAACGAGAGTTTAATTTTACAATATCTTATTAATTTTGTGGCTTAGAAAATTTTGTGTTTCAAAATTACCGGAAAATCCACTGTAGTATATACCTATTATTATATTTAGAAAATCTGAAAAATAGGAAGAAACAGCCATACACTTAGTCTAAATTTAAATTGAACTGAACTCAATTTGCGTCTTAAATCATCCTAATGAGGCAATTGATATGTTTGTAAATCCCTACGAAGTATTTCTTTGAAATGTCGTGTAAAAGATAACTTTATCAACAGTAAATACCATTTATAGAGAAATAAAATAGTCTAACTTGTTTATAATATATTATTTGACATTATTATGTATTTCTTACCCTCTGTTTCACATGAATAATGTCTATGCGGTATAGAAGTAGAATACATTATAAAAAGTTTTGTTTTCAAAACTTTATCTTTACTTCTCTACATTTGGAAATCGTTAATCATGGATTAAGTATGATGAAACCGCGGTTAATTATTTATCAAATGAGAAACACACGCAAATCACGCAAACGATGTGATTTTGTTTATAGCCATTCTCTTTTATCTTCTCCTGATAAATGATTTTACGCGTTTTGTGCTGTTTTTTTTGATAAATATTTTTTTTGTCTTTTATATTGGTTTGTAAAACTGTTTCAGTTAAAATAATTGCTTTTTTCGGACATGCTATTTGCTGATGTGTTTTTTCCGCTTTTTCGGAATTTACGTTTTTTTGTAATTATGTTTTGCAGCTTTGATAAACCGTTAATGAAAGAGTTGATGCAATTTTTTAAAGCCAAGTGCCTTTGGCTTAATATTTATGTAATTATTTTTTAAGTGTGTATTTTGTATTTATTTTTGAATAGATAGGTACTACTACTACAAATAATAATTATTTTTTATTCTATAAGAACTGTCCGAATATTAAATAGAATTTTACTGTATAATTTTTAAAAACGTAAAAATATCAAATCTGACGAAATATTCGACCAAAAAACGGTAACATCAAAGCTTTGTATAAAATATACGAGGAATATTCAAACAATGTTGGAAAGAAAAATTAACAAAATTTTTTTTACTAATTATGTTTTTTTATTTGTGTAACATCGTCACAGTCTTGCGTAGTACCTAAAACGAAACTGTTTCTATCGGTTTTGTAAACATGCGTCGATTATGCACTGTTTTTTGGTTTTAAGGACAGTTCTAGAATCGTTCTAATCTCAGTTGGAACACATTTAGCTACTGCGCATGACTGTGACGATAATATTACGGTTCACAGAAAGGTTGGAACATAGCTATTACGTTCTACTTTTTTGAAAAATGAAATATAATTTCTATTTTATTTTGCACTAGCTGTAACTCGCGACTTCGTCTGCGTGGAATTTATGTATGTTCAGTTCGCAGCGATTACGAAAAGTTATCTCTATTTATTTTTTTATATATGTAGCCTAAGTTACTCCTTATAATGTCAGTGAATGTCCCGTCAAAATCGATCCAGTCGTTTTGGAGATTATCCGGAACCAACAAACAGACAGACAGACAAAAATGTTTTTGTTATAAGTACAGTATATAATTTCATATGCGTTCAGTCAAAATCTGTTTTTTTGACATTACGAACAGATACTTTAATTTTATTTATACGTATAGATAATGGCCTTTAAGAAGGAGAATCGTATTTAAATACACAAACCTTATGGGATTTGGTTCTCGGTTAAATTGATCGAAAATGGTTTTATTTTATAGTTTAAAGGTCACTAAAAAAAGTGTCCATATGTGTTTAGATTTTAGATATAGGGATATCCATTGAATTCACAATATTAAAAAGTCCTTAGCTTTAGAAATATGTTTTTGAGTGCGCTGAATCCGAATATGACATTATTATTTATACTGGGTGACACCTTCTAGCATTACCAAATTTACGACTATTTTTCTATTTCTAAAAAAAGCTCAATAGTTGAATATGGAACATGTTTGTGAATTTAATGGATATCCCTATATCTAAAATCTTGCTGAACATATCTGTAGCTAAAAATCTATTGATTTTTGGGCTATGCACCCATGGACACTTTTTCTTAGTGACCTTTAAACTATATAAAATATTTTTAACAAAAAAATTGATCCGACTTCACACTAAAAAGTAAAAAATAATTGCGTATTGAAATGTTTTGGAGTCGGTGTCAGCCAAAATGAAATCTATTCCGAGAACTACACCGACTCCAAAATATTTCAATACGCAATTATTTTTTACTTTTTAGTGTGAAGTCGGAACAATTTTTTTGTTAAAAATATTTTATTTTTCTCTTTTTAGTGTTAATCTAACACTAAAAATCGGTGAACATACATAAAAAACATTATGCGTTTCTTTGAAATTTGAGAGTTTCCCTCGATTTCTCCGGATTCCACCATCAGATCCTGACTAGGTTCCGATGGGACCACCTCTGAGGTGCACTAATTCGAATAAAAAAAAAATTTGAAAATCGGTCCATAATTGACGGAGAAATCGGTGAACATACATAAAAAAAAAATAAAAAAAAAAATATACAGACGAACATAGAACCTCCTCCTTTTTGTTGAAGTCGGTTAAAAATATATCCAATAATAGTGTGTATCAATGCCATCCGATTTCGATTAAATTTACCCCTACTTAGCCACCCCCCAAAACTCATGAAAATAACAATTTTATGCAGCGTATGGCATTATTTTTATTGTTATTGAGCTTTGGGGGTTGGCTAAATAGGGGTAAATTTAATCAAAATCGGATGGCATTGATACACACTATTATTTGTACTTATGACAGTATAAATTTCGAATGCCATCCGATTTGAACAATTTTTAGTGTGTTTTTTTTTTACTTATTGTTGAAAAAATCGAAAAAAAGGGTTTTTCGGCGACTTTGAGGGGTTGTTTGTCCGAAACTGCCCATCGGGATCGGATGGCAATTTTTTTCCAACGTTTGGTGGTGTCAATAAGTATGCTCACTAATTTTGAAGCGGTTGCCTTTTCAGTTTTTTTTTAATTTTTTTTTATTCGCTAGTGCAAAAACGGCCCGCGTGGTTCGGATGGCAAAAAAAATTTATTATATAATTAGGGTATTTCCTTCAATGCAACCGCATTTTTATCCGGTTGCGTTTTCAAACATTTTTCAATTTTGCCCCACCCCCATATCGCCGCCCCCGTCCATTTGGGGTCACTTTGGCCGCTACCAGGGGGTTCTGTACCACTTATAGGCCCAGATTACCACTCGCCATCCGGTTGCCTCTCCGACACCGGATTGACGTACCACTGCTTTGAATAATATTTCGAAATAAGTTCAGGATTCGGCCTTAACTCCCATTTTTCCAATTTTTCGTAAGTGTTGGTTGGCACGCGTATTGTTGATTAAAAAAAGTGTGCGTTCACGTTTCCTTTTACGACCACTTACAGTTACATCACATTTCGTCATCCTGTCCAATTAGTGTTGATTTAACTAACTCATTTACGGTTTTTGCATTTCAATACTTTACATGTAAATACACCGGATAAATGCACACGTATAATATTACGATATAATAACCACGTACAGACGGATACACGTAAGTGTGCATTTCGAACGTCAGAAATTGAACTATATTTTTTAAGGGTTACTTGGTTTTAGTAATTTCAATCTTTTTTAATAATAAACCGAAAAGTCAGTTGATATTTTTATTAATTCTCGGATTAAAACTTGGGAACTGACGGCTTGTAATAGAGGGGGGGAGCCATGGAAACGCAATGAATGTCTTAATATAATATATAAGCGAAATACCACTCACTCGCTCACTCACTGACTGGTTCATTCATCATGAATTTTCTTAGTCTACAAACTTGAAATTTGAACAGAAGATTCCTTTTATGACCTAAGCACCCACAAAAAAGAGATTTTTTAGAAATTCAACCCCTAAGGTGAACAGAGGGGGGTGTAGTCTGAAAAAATGTTCACAAATCGTCAAAGTGGGAAGTATTGAATTAACATACGAACTTTTCGTTAAAAAATAAGCAAATCCGTTTTCAATCTTTTTTCTAAATTCAACCTGTAAGAGGGCTAAACGAGGGTGTATTGTTTTTTTTTTTAACTAATGAACGCCCAGGCCAAATCACTGAACCTAGAAAAATAAAAATTGGAGAGTAGCTTCCTTTTGTGACGTAGAAAGTTTCTTAGAGATTTTTTTTTATAAATTAAACCCCTAAGGAGGTCAAAAAAGGGTGTAGTGTTTTCTATAAAAAATATTCATATCTCACAAATCGTCAAAGTGAGAAGAATTGAATTAAAATAAAAACCGGCCGGTCGGACTCGTG
Source organism: Xanthostigma xanthostigma (assembly GCA_963575645.1). Classification (NCBI taxonomy): domain Eukaryota; kingdom Metazoa; phylum Arthropoda; class Insecta; order Raphidioptera; family Raphidiidae; genus Xanthostigma; species Xanthostigma xanthostigma. The sequence continues at coordinate 30,993,761 of OY754468.1, read as the reverse complement.
CACCAAGGGTTCCATACAAACTTGTATGAAAATATTTCGTCCATCACAAGAATCGAGTCTCGAAGATTTTTCCGCTTAGCCGTTGGAAAACTGTTGTCCCCATACATCGACAAACGTCGCGGTCAGTTTGTCAACTAAGTGTGTAATTGCAATGTGTTCAGATGGACTACTGAACTGTATTTTGCCTCGTGACTATATCTGATAGTCTAGTTTTCGTACCGTGTTGTAAGCGAGAGTTCTCATATTGTGCTGTTTAAGCGCACCGGTAGCGGACGCTTGTTTTGAATTAGATGAGCTGTTACTGTGTATGTGCGTAGCATGTTTAAAAACATTATTTTTTTGTGATGCAACTACAAAATTACGGTTTTCGGATTTTTTCCTTTACTTGTGCTATAAGGAATTGCTTCTTGCCAAATTTCATGATTATAAATGAACGGGAAGTACCCTATAGGTTTTGATTCCCAAGAGTCTTGACAGACAGACAGACGGACAACATAGTGATCCTATAAGGGTTACTTTTTTTCTTTTGAGGTATAGAGCCCTAAAAATACGAACATTTTATTAAAAATAAACAAATACATATTCGATCATTTTTTAATCAATCTTAAAAGGGATGAGAAGAGTTATAAATGAAAATAGTCTTATTCCGTAACTGCTTGAGTTGGAAGCCATAGAGATATTAGACTAGAGTACGCCAGTGAGCAATTCAGACAGAGAACAGTTCCTTATCTCTATGGTAACTAATGATACAAAACAATGCTGATTTGAGTAAACAAATATCTGATTTTCTGGGTTTTCTACAGCGTTTTCTCTCTAAACTGAGGACATTTTCACTTATGGTAAGCATACGAACTAGCGTACTCTAGTTACTTATATCTCTATGGTTGGAAACACTAAATTTGACTTGAGGAAACTGTTAAAATCATGGAAACTGGTGTTAAATTATCGAAATCAAACGTGTATGAAAACAATAATTTTTTTTGACGTGATAACGTCTTATAAATTGATGAAACACCGGCTGCATGCACGAAAAAGTGTAACGTTCCGAAATGTGTCACGTTCCGCCTGACAGCTACTAAAATTTAGGTTATGTATTATTAAATATGATATTCGAGCGGAATACGTTATCACGTAAAACTATCGTCCGTAAACCGACTTTACAGACAACCAATTTTTTATATAGAAAATCTCGATTTCGTTTTCTTCACCGATACTCGTTTCGGTAATGTGCGCAGTACTAACAGTAAGTACACGCGAATAGTGACAAGGAAACGATAATTTAAAATATGAACATCATTATAAAATGTATCGATAGAAATTTTTAAATAAAAAAGTAATGACTAACAAATTCAAGCGCGACAGTCATGTCTACGCCTTGCTATTTCGTCTGTCGTTCAGGTAGTGAACGTGTGTTCAAAAGGAGCACAACGCAAGAGTGTGTACTAGAATCGCATATATGAGCAGTCAGTCAGAATGAAAAGTCAAAACGACGACGTTAATTTGTGTTAGTTTGCTTCAAGGGTCAATTAGCCTTTATGTCAAAGTGAGGTTATACCCGCAGTACCTAATACCTATGCAATGCATGATGTGTATGAAACATTTTTAAGAGAAAGAAGATTGAGTCAGCACTGCAGGAAGAGCCTTAGCCCTTTTCATTTATTGCACGCCTGGAGTGTCGCGCTTACAGCAAACGGGGTTCTGCACACCCTTTGACTCGCCTGTTTATTTCTTCTTCGTCTTCTTGACACACTGTAGTGTGTGCTTCAAAACTACATAGATACTAAAATATTGCTTTACATCTATAATTTATTTTTTTATCATTTCAACACCATAAGTGGGGAATAGTACTAATTTAGGTCAAAATTCGCCTTTCCTAATTTTACAATCTTTTTTGTTTTGAGGCCCTCCGAATTCAAAAAATATATTTTTATAAAAAGTCTCTGCGTCTATTTGTCTGTGAACACGATACAGGTCAAATGGATAAACGGATTAAAATTTAAAACCAAATTTTGGAAGGATGGTTTACATGCAAATATGAAGAGCTCTATGGTTTTTGCAGAAAATCGGCGAATACTCAAAAAAGATATATGCTATAAAGTTATTTTTTATATAATAATGGTATACTTTTCATAACGGTTTATGATCACATTTATTTTTTTAAGAAAGTTTTGTTAAAACATACTTTTTTCTAATCTTTATAGTTTCGGAAATATTTTGAAAATAACAAAAAATCAGTTTTTCTTTTGTTCTGTAGATCTGTCAAAAAGAAATTAGTATAAGCATGCTTTGGTTAATTTTTAATGGAAACGAATAGCAAATATCATAATATTTAATATAAGCCATTATCCGCGTCACCGTACGAGATAATAGAAAACAATGATTCTAGAATATGAAAGTCATGTAAGCTTTTATGCCAATTTTTTAATTTTTACTTGATTAATAAATTTATGGAACTGAGTACCTAGTTAGATTTACTTTAAAGACATAATAATATGGCAACTGATATCACACAACTATATAATATAAAATATACTTAGTTTTTAAGTATTTTATATATATTATGCGGTATTATTATATTAAATAAAATCGCATCAGTATTCAAGCTATACAAAATCTCTTTTTATGTTTTGCTGTTGTAGTCAAAGTAATTTTTTCACATAAATGTCCTTTCAGTGGATGCTTGAAGTAAGTAAAAGATATTTTTCTTTTGAATGAAAGCTAATTTCTGTTATAAACTTGAATGTAGATCTTACGACAGGTATTTTTTTTTATTAATTAAAATGAAGTGCTGCTACTGTCAAAGACTTTTTTCAACGTGCACTGATGCATTTTTTTCTGTTAATGTCGTTTATAAATCTTAACTCACTTTTATATTGCACATAAAAATATTCTGATTTTAAAAAATAAATCCACTATTAATACAAGCTGTCATTCATTTTTTACCAAAGTACTAGCGGTTCGGCCCGGTTTCACCTGGGTGCGGTAGATATAATTCTGGAAAATATAGATATAACTCGTTTGATAATTGTACTGAACGACGCAAATATTATTACAAAAGCATACTACAGAGACTCAAAACCCGCTCGACTGCAATCAGCTCTAAGTTGAACACAGAGCGGGTGAAAATATTCAACGTTTGGCGTAAAGCTATGGAGCCACAGGTTTTTACCAAGCGTGTGACGTCATGGTTGCCGTAGCAACGCATGTTCAAGTGAATATCGTCGGACACTATTTTTAACCGACTTCAACAAAAAGGAGGTTCTATGTTCGTCTGTATATTTTTTTTTTTTTTATGTATGTTCACCGATTTCTCCGTCAATTATGGACCGATTTTCAATTTTTTTTTTTTATTCGAAAGAGTGCACCTCAGAGGTGGTCCCATCGGAACCAAGTCAGGATCTGATGGTAGAATCCGGAGAAATCGAGGGAAACTCTCAAATTTCAAAGAAACGCATAATGTTTTTTATGTATGTTCACCGATTTTTAGTGTTAGATTAACACTAAAAAGAGAAAAATAAAATATTTTTAACAAAAAAATTGAACCGACTTCACACTAAAAAGTAAAAAATAATTGCGTATTGAAATGTTTTGGAGTCGGTGTAGTTCTCGGAATAGATTTCATTTTGGCTGACACCGACTCCAAAACATTTCAATACGCAATTATTTTTTACTTTTTAGTGTGAAGTCGGTTCAATTTTTTTGTTAAAAATATTTTATTCATTGTTGTGTATGTCACTGTATGGCGATGCTACAATTCATTAGTATATTGCGGTATTGCGAATACATTTGATTGTACGGTAGACATTATTAAAATTTGATTTTATTACAATATTTATTTATTATATTTATTAGATGTATAAGAATATTTTTTATAGGAAACGACCCATTAGGAAGGTAAAGATGCCATTCACCCGATTAGCCGCTACTGCTGCACAATCCAGATTCACCTGTATACTAAATAAGGAGTGCGCACTGTACGATTAGTAACTAAATAATAGGTTCTGTATACAAGTTAAAGATGCAGTAAAGTGTGATTGGTAGGTATTCGCTGAGTACGTGACGGAAGCACCGTCTGCCGTCCTCAATTTTTCATACTCTTACAACATTGGACAAATGAGCATTTTTCAAATAATTGTAATAATCTAATTACACCCAACATTTAATTATCGAAATTTTTATACCCAGCGCACTGAAAAAAACATATTGAGTATAATTATCATTTGGAAAAATGTAAAAAAATCATGTTATTTGACGTTTACTTCTACGAAGACTACTGGCGCTGCTACGGGCAATAGAGCGGGATTTAACCGCCTTGTTATTATTGTTTTAAGTCGCGAAGCTACGATATGGCAGGAAGCGCGTCGAAAACGACATCTGACGACCACATGAAATCATACTCTAAAACCGTTGCGTATATTTATTGTTCAGTTAGTCCACAGCTCACGCTGCGTTGTATCCACTCTATGCTCGGCACTCGGCCAATAGATATTGAAAAACGTTGTCATTTGTCGCTTTCAACGTTCAATTGGTATTGGCAGTTATTTTTGTGTGCATCACTCCAAATTGTTGAATTTACGAAAAGTTTTAACAATATGTTGTATTTTCTAGATATATTAAACGTAGTCGGGTAAATGAAACAAATTGTATTGGATATGTCACCGTAAAATTGTAAATACCGTTAGGTTGTAATCTGTCTCGCGAGATTGTGAACTGTCGAAAGATTGTGAACCTCAACGTACTGCTTACAATTTAATGTATTATTATTACGTTGCGGTTCACAATCTTTCGACAGTTCACAATCTCGCGAGACAGATTACAACCTAACGATATTTACAATTTTACGGTGACAGATATATATTTCATACAAATGCTTTCGACTGCTTCAACATTCACATAGTTAAAAAAATCAGTATTTTCGGTTTTAATACGAACAGATGGCATCAATCAAAATTAAATAAAATCGAACCGACTAGTGTGACACGAATAAACGTTAATTTTATATTGACAACTTACTCAACTCAGGCCCACATCATTATTATTGCCGTTATTTGAATACGGAATCAAAAAATCATGCATATAGAACCATTGTATATGTGCAGTTTACAATTTAGCATTTATGTGTATAGTGTTGAGGAATTGGATTTGTCACGGATTCGAACCATTGCTATTGTGAACACAATGGTGCAAACACACGCCTTTCTATGCAATAGTGTCTGCCATATGCTAATCAAACCGATGCCAAACTATCCTGTATCTGAATTGCCTTCGAAATCGAGTTTTACCATTCCAACACCGTAACCCATTACAACATATCCTATTCGGGCGTGACTGTCAACAGTTTTACCATTCCAACCCACAACTGGGGAATGGTACTAGTTTAGGTCAAAAATCACTTTTCAAAAATTTTACAATATCTTTCTGTCTTGAGGTTCGCCGAATCCAAAAAACATATTTTTGAAAAAACTCTGTGCGTCTGTTAGTCTGTTAGACTGTGAACACGATACAGGTCAAACGGATAAGCGGATTTAAACTAAATTTTGGGAGGATGTTTGGTATGTAAATATGAAGAGCCCTATTGTTTTTGGGGAAAATCGACGCATGTGCAGAAGAGATATATTCTATAACGGTGTTTTTTATATATAAATATAATGGTATACTTTTTATAACGGCTTATTATTTAATTTATTTTTTCAAGAATGTTTCGTTAAAAATTTTTATTTCTAAATTTTATAGTTTCGGAAAAATTAAAAAAAAAATCAGCCGCTCTTAGGTAAAATTAATTAATGAAGTAAGTAGGTATGTGCACAGTTTCTTTTTCAAATTATTTAGATGTAGTTTTTATTATTTTGTGAATTTACACGGTTTATCAGGTAGGGCCTAATTTAAAAATTCCATATCAAACAGAGAGGTGAATTGTGAATTAAAACTCTAAAAGTGCAACCCTTAATGTCCACACGACCAACTTTCATATACATATGATCAATATTGAATACAAAAATATAGTTTTAGTTGGTCATGGGAACATACTACTTTGATTGAGTTTTGATTTGACTTAATTAAATTAAATTAGTATTGACCAAATATTTGTCTATGTAGTATAAGAAATATTTCTTTCGCTATATTCAAATAGACATTTGACTCTTCAACTCTATTACTGGGTTGCAGAAAGGGTTGTCGAAAAATCTGATTGGACAATGTCTTTAGGTTGTGAACACACATTTTTCTCTATATGGAAAGCATAGTAGAGTTTCAATTTGATTCTGCTCGAAAAATAATTGATCGATTGAAATAATATTTTTCTTAAACTGTGTGTACATGTATTTAGCATCGTTTCCACTTCAAACAACATTTTTCTACGCATTTTAATTAAAATTTTGCTTGAAAGCCGTATTTTTCTATATAGAACAATCATTTGTTGTTGTTTTTTTTGTGAGTACAATTTGATGCTTTAGTCTAGATGACAGGGAGTGTGAATACAACATTAGACTGCTACTGATATAAGCCAAACTGTAATATACGTGATCACAATTTAAGGTTATTGACAAATAAAAATTTTTGACAATCCTTTCTGCAACCCAGAATAGTACGTAATACTTTAAAAAATGGCTTAAAAAAGTAACAAGTTAACATTAACATTTATCACTAACATAAAAACACGGTCTGTAAAAATAGCCTCAATTTGGAACTAGGACAGTTCAGCTGGGACAGTTTGCATGTATGTACCTCGATTCTACAATATATAATATACCATACTGTTTATTTTACAATAGTTGCTGTTACAATATAACCGTGAATGCAATATAGTTTATTTATCCTTTATAATAGTGTTATGATTGGCTTCACCTCAAGTTTACACATATGGATGATGATAACGTATTATGTAATTGATAGCTGGCACAGGAAGGGAACGCGTCGTGTTATTTAAATGTGATTGTATAATGAATCGTATATATACAGTATCATGAATATGAAATGTTACGAAAATTACAACAATACACGTGGACTTAAATATGGTACTTGTTTATTGTATTTTGATATATTTATGTAGCCCGTTTGAATAAATCAATAAAAATATTTTTTAATGAAATAAAGTAAACAATATCTTTGTATTGTTGAGTTTTTGTTGGTTATGTTAGATATAATCGTCCGGTTTCCAAAGACTGAGAACTGACGATTCTTCTTTATTGAGATTAACGACTACTGGAACCTTAAAAATGTTATAAATAACGTAAATTTCCTGTTTTGTGATGGAGTCATTCTCTTAAGGTTTGATATTTTAGGTGGTTATTATTTTCGAAATTTAGTACGCAGTATACTTAATAAAAATCAAAAATCTATTATTTTTAGAACTGGACAAAACGAATCATACGCGCATAAAATTGTCATCGTGCAATGAGCAAGAATAACAATAATTAATTGTATCATATGTCCTTTCTTATATGGAATGCAGGTGGTTGTTTCATATTTCCTAACTTCTATCTTTCCAAGTCATATAATCAAACAGAATTTCAGTAATAATAAAAATTATGCACAAGGTACACATGCTCTCATATCATGACGTATAATATGCGTTTATAATTTTTTTATGAGGACACCCGGTGTTCAGTTGTCTCCTTTAATATGTAAAACAAATTCGAAGATAAGATGCGCAGCTGTAACTTAGTTTTTCTATTATTTTGTATAATAAAATTAAGTTGGTGGTTATTATGTTAAATTAAACATTTTAAGCAATTATGATAAATAGAATGATTATAAAACATCACTTTATATAAGCGCCATATAAAAACAGCTGAAATCAATCAATTTTTCTTACGATAATAGAGCGTATGTCAAAGATAGCTGGTAAACAACATGTCCAATGTCAAAATACATGCTTTATTCACATTTTATATTTTTTAGAAGCGTTATCCTGGAGGCTTTGTGTTTACTGTGAATCCGCCTCATTTTAGATTTATAGAGAATTACTTACCATATTATGAAATTACCTTTTTGTTACGTAAAATACATTTTTGTTGAATTAATTTTTGTCAAAATAGTTTTACTTAATATCCATTCTTTCAATTCCAATAAAGTTTTTCTGTTTTCTTATCAAAATTGAATTATTTTCTCTACACTCAAAACACCCTGGAATCGTTCGTCACTGAACCAATAATATCGTTAAAAAATCAGATTCCACCAAAAGGTTTGGTTTATAAATTTCTCAATTCCCACAATATTTTTCTATGATTATCAAGGAACTACATTTCAGTTATTTTTTCAGATAACAAAACATACAGTCCTGATGAGAAGCTGGTCTGTTTTTCACATATTATGCTCGAATAAAAATAGAACTCGAGGAATGCTTTGTAATAATGAATGTTTCTGTTTTTTGATGTAGAACATACGTTTTTTTTATAATATTAATAGTAAGTATTGAACTGAACAGTTCGAAACTGATAATTTATTATGTTCAGCAAAAAGTTCACACAATACGCTATTGTTGAGTAATCAATAGGGATCGATTTCAGCACAACAAAACAAATTTTCTCACAAAAACCATTGAAACACACTTCCGTGTAATATTTGCAGTATATACCTATTATTATAATAATATACAAATATGTATTTTTACGTTTGTACATGTGTATGTTAGCAGGGACGCAGCTGGATAAAACTGGACCATCGAAGAATTATTATAAATAATTTTTTTTTAAGATTCTCGACTGATGGGGTTTTTAATATTTGTATTTTATATTTTGTTATTTATAGTATTCAAAAATTATTTTACCAAATCTTAGATATAAGGACCTGAAAACTCGAGGATTTGTAACAAACAAACTTTTGTAATACCAGTGTGTCATCGAACTTAGATATTCTTAAGACTTTTTAGAAATGTTTAGTTATTATCGATTAATGAGCCTATAAACAATTATTTTATCATACCATTGGAATGAACTTAAATAATGCCGTTATTTTTTTTTTGTCTAGCAATTAAAAAGGGTTATGAACAGTACACTTCTGCGAAGTTGGTTAAATAAAATATGTTTTTCCTTTTAAGAGTCTGACGTCATTAGCGCCAAAAATCACGGTCCACTAACTACAGTTCGTATATTTAATACATTAGGTATCTATCTCATTTTGGTCGTGCGATATCAGTGTACTGAAAACGTAGGTAGTCTGGTTATATTATAGAGTAGGGATATATTATATTTGTAGCGACCGGGCTTTGACTGTGATGACGTAGGCAAAGTAGTCAAAAAATTGGATCTTCGCAAAATATATTAAATTAATAATTTCCCGCTATTGAAAATGTTCAAAAAACGAAAGCTATTGATTTCGGTCCGATTTTGACTATTTTTGGATGGATCTCCGACTACACACGTCGGAGGTTCATCCAAAAATAGTCAGAATTATTTTCAGACCCCCAAAACATCGAGATCTAATGAAAACTCGATTATCGAAAATCGGACCGAAATAAATAACTTGAAAATGTTAACACTTTTTTGCCGTACGATACCTTTAGAACAAATCAAATGAAATAGGATTTGCTGCATTCAAAAGGGCTTATTGAAATTTAGATATGATTAGATTTTGGAGTCAATCGGTCAAGTAGTTTAATATTATTCGAAGAATATAAAATTAAAAATAATATTTTTTTCATGTTTTTGTCGCATAATCTACTTCATGATTGATTAATCCCTAAATTTAATCAGATTGAAGTTTTGAACAGCTTTTTCAATTTCCGAACAACTGCATGACAATTTTCTAAGTTAATTTTTTTTTATTATCATTAAATAGCGTAAAAAGTAATCCAATCTAAGTTAGTATTTCTTAGGTCGGATAGCTTAAAAACACAAATAATAACTATAATAAAATAATACACCTTGTTTTTAATATGATACGGGATACAAGGCTAAAAATTTATTCACTAAAATGTTCTTTAATGGCCAATATGTTTGTCTTCTTCAGAACCTTAAAACATTTAACGAAAAGTCACAGCAATAAAATTTCTTTAAATTTTTAGCTTATAAATAATAACGTTTTCGAGCTCAAAGAGTTCGAAAACAACGACAAGTTTCAGGGTTGGCTTACATGATCAACCACTGTTTTTTTTTTTTTTGTTGTAGGTATAATCTCACACAATATTACCAATTTATTGTAACGTATTTAACAGTCATATCGGGAAGTTTTAAGGTTGGCACACAGGTCAATCGGTTTCCCCATTTTTTTTAGTCTCATATATTCAAAGTAGCGATATATATAAGAAACTAATTTCGTAGTACTATGGACAACCAATGAAAAATATGTTTGTCTGATTTGGCAGCTTGGTCTCTATAGATTTTACGATTGTTATACTTACACCACAAAAATGCTTAGCTGCTACGGCAGTGACATCAAAATTTATTTTCAGTCCTGTTTTTCCGTGTAGGGAAACTAGAAGAAACGTTTCCTCATCTTGTTTATTGTGTTAAGTTTGCAATGATAAATGGATGTTATGTCATCGCGGGTTCACGAAAGGGAAATCTCAGAGCGGTGTTTAGTTCGAGCGCTTCCCTCTTCCCCTAGAGAGTGACATGCGTCGCCCTTGTGCAGTGTTACATGCATATTATGATAAAAAGACGCGACGTGGAAGAACAGGATGCGTGCATGGGTCCGGTTCGTGAAAATGAGAGAGACGGAGATACCGATGCAACCGGCACCCTTTACAAAGTGATGATCATATTATTTATGGTGAAGTAAATGAATCGTGAGCCATTAGACGCTCAAAATATGTTTGCATTGCATGGGATCCACTTCATGTCCCGATTCAATCGGACATTTATTTGTTGGTATACTGGCTACCGAAGAATTGGCAACACCATGGTAGAACAATGCCAAAATGGGAAAAGGAACTCTTCATAAAAAAGACGCGAATGACCATTATAACAGAAGATGTTGAAAGACCCTGTCACGCATTTACGGCGATTCGTGTTTCAATGATACCGATTTCATCGTTTATGCTATATTGTTGCCAAGATGATTCAGTTTCAATTTGCCCTTTGGATCTGTATGATCTAAGATTGCAGCCAGTATAGTAATAATATTATTATGTATGAGTGTTTTACTGTTTATGGACAGTCCTTAACAGGTACGTCTGCTGAATTTTTGATACAATTTCAACCTTAAATGGAAATCACCAATTAGTTGAAAACAGATGACATTTTTAAATCTAGATTTAAAGCTGAAAGTCGTATCAAGGACCTAACATGATCTATAGGTCTTCTGACATAACAAAATGCACTTGGCTGAAGTGGTATCAATCGGAATTCGACGATCAAGTGATTTACTGCGAGCTGATTTGCAAAGCGGCTATTCTATTGATCAGCCATATTGTAGAACGTGAATATCATTCTGTGGATCTTTTTACAATGTACAGCGCCATTTTATGAAACAGCTAGCCGTTTTGTAAGGCAACTAGGGCATCTAACAAGGCAAGAAGAAGTCAGGACTTCGGAACTAACGAAAATATTCGGGAACTTCTAACAAACATATCAAATATTGCAAATTTTTATCGTATTAAGATTTTAATATATTTTACACGAGTAATAATTAAAAAAACTGGTTAAAAATATAAAAACTTTACTTGCAAATGTTGGTACTACTTGTAAAAATTAAAGTATAATATTTAATATTTCTTATTTTATTTGGTTTTAAAATAAAGAATAATATTGGAATTAAAATCGCTAGAGAATTTAAGGATTCGCTTCTCTTCCACTTGTCGGTGTTATTCCTTGAACACGACAACAATCGATTAGTATTTATTTGGATGGGATGGGAATTCCCCGGAGTTACGAGCTAAACTCACGATTGCTATGAGTGCAACAGCCGACACGCATGAGGTTGGATGCGAGTCACACGGTTTTAAAATTTTAGAACAACGGCTCCGAGCTGGATACCCTAGAGGCGACTAGTTCTATCCTATTCATAATTAATTATAATTGTGCTGATACCTATTTCTTATAATTTTATATACAGTCAAACCTGGGTGAGTGAGAACTGGGTTAGCGAGACAACTCTCTAAGTGAGAGTAATTACCGGGTACCGTCTTTGTAACCCTCTATAAGTGAGAAACAGAAAGCTCTCTAAGAGAAAGACGTTTTTCACTCATGAACCTCTATAATTGAGACTACTACTTGCCTGTAACTCTTAATAGTTCCACGAAATTTAAGAATGAGTCATAAATAGCTGAAATAACATTGTTTTTGTATCAATGTTTTTTTTTTGTTTTCTTTTTTTGGCATTTACCTATGTCGAATTAATTATTATCTATGTCGAATAATACATACATGGTTATCACTACATATTTGCTGTATTTTTATAGACTTCTATAAGTGAGAAAGGCCACTTCTGTACCTCTAAGCTAGAAACTCGGGTATGTGAAAAACCTCCATAAGCGGAAATTAAAGAGATTGCGGTTCCTTGAACTCGGGCTTATCCAGGTTCGACTGTATTTGACTATTGATGACCAAAATGCATTTACTTTTTCTTTTTTAATCACAACGTTACCTACAGGTACCGTATTTTTATGAACAGATTTTTTATTCCCTAAAGTAACGATAAATTTTCCCTTTTGCGTAGGTTTAATGACGTTTGATTCATAAATGATTTTGGAACTGGTATAGTTCTATGAATGAAAGCGTTGCAAATCTGATAACTGGCAGGATAGTGTTTGTTTATAAAAAATATTAAACCATAACGCATATTAGCCAAGCACATATTTATAGCATTATCATCCAATAACGACTGATGTATATATACAGTATGGTCCATGAACTTTTCTCCAAAAGTGAAAAAACACATTGGGATAAATGGAATTTTAAAAGTATCTCTCGATATAACTCTGTTTTTATAAAATGTCACAATATTAAATAGCTAGGTTTCAAAAATTAATTTCTAAATCTTTTATCCCTCGGACGATTGGCACGGGTATGAGTATGAGTCGCTCAGTAGGTAAACTGTGTTCTTCTTTTGAGTAAACATATTTTTTGAATATTATTTTTGAAGAATTATAGCTATTTGGTCATTATCAATGCTACTGATTGCACTTTGCACACATCTGAATAAAAAAAGTTCTATATCATTTTTTTTTATGAATCACTGAAATTTAGTTACTTTTGTCGCTAATGATTAAAGGCTGCACACGGTATCCGTATGTCTAAAATCTCGCTTAACATAGCTAAAAATCTAATGGTTTTTAGGCTATGCGCCCATCATGGACACTTTTTCTTAGTGACCTTTAAACTATAAAATAAAACCATCTTCGATCAATTTAACAGAGAACCAAATCCCGTAAGATTTGTGCGGGGTTTTTTACAACATCCATTTATGATGTTTTTTTAAGTATTTAATCCACTTATTACAAAATTACTGTGTGTCTTCGGACAGAAAGTCGAAGCTTGCGATCGTTGATAAACCCCGCAACTATAGTCGCAAATGCCAACTTTCTGCCCCGGTAACGCAATGTACTATTGAAAAGTGCAATCGGGTAGACACACGCTATTGAAGAAATTAGCCGTGGAATACTCTGTAGTTGCAGCATCGTTGATGCAGCACTGGCGCAGTGCAGTTTACACTGGTTGATGATGGCGACGCACACCGCACTTGAACCGTGCATTCAAACGTGAATAATGCCACTGTTCACACAAATACATGAGCGGAGAGTGATTTGATCATCATAATAATCATCACGTACACTGAGTGATCATCAACCTACCGTACACTCCACGCACGGTACATGGCAATATTCAATAATAAACAATTTGTTCATTCGGGGTAAATGCGGCTTTGTGACTATGGACAGGGCTGTAATGGGAGAAGGACGTCTGGAGCAGTGCGTTACTAATAACTCATTTTATCGGACAGAAACATAATTTTTCATTTCTGTAAAGAATAAAAATCATATATAACCATGACACCGTCAAGATTTTTAAAGTTTGACATTTTTTGTGACTAATCACGGCCGGTTGGTTTTAGATAATCTGGGGAGAGATCAGTTTTAGAATGTCTTGTTAATGTTTTTGCCATAATATAGCACATACACTTTGGGAGTCGAACCAAAATTTCTCGATGATTCCACATCATTCGGAACTTGACACCATAGCAGTTTTAGAAATGTTTAAGTAAATATTGTTTATCGTACTGGTACTCATGTAGAGGAAAATTATTTTTATACCTATAGGTAACAGTTTGCAAATGAGCTATTAATTAGATTTATTTAAAAAATTGAAATGTAAGCCTTAGAAGAAAGCAATGTAGAAAATAAAAAAAATAAAAATATATTTGCCGACGTGGAGCTTGAACCCACGACCCTGGCATTAAGAGTCTCATGCTCTACCCACTGAGCTAGCTGGGCTTGTGAATGCGCAAATATTGCAATATTTAGTTAGGGCATTTCACCTGATAATATTTCTCGGACGGACAAATTTTGAGATACATCTCGCAACATTTTTCATTGATTCTCCGCTCCAATTGGTCGTAGCGTGATATTATATAGCCTATAGCCTTCCTCGATAAATGGGCTATCCAACAAAAAAAAAGTTCAATTCGAACCAGTAGTTTCTGATATTAGCGCGTTCAACCAAACAAACAAACAAACTCTTCAGCTTTATATATTAGTATAGAAAGATATAGATAACATCACTTACAACTGACTTGAGTGTCTCATTTTTATTAATCTATGATTTATCAATTGCATTATTCAATGTTCCGTTATTTGTTTTCACTGAGTTCGTTTAGATTCCAAGGTACTGCGCGTCTTGATCCCCCGACAAAATATCCTCCGATATAATATTCCCCGACAAAATATCATCTTGACTAAATATCCTACGGCAAAATATCCCCCGACACAAAAACAATTACAGGATCGTGTCAATGCGATAGCGTTTTTTTGCGCAGTGAAAAGGGGAGGGCGTTTGGGGGGAGTTCTTTAAAAAACAATTATGGGGTGGTGTATACAAAGTGAGATAGTAATACAGTAATTCTACACCAGTTTTCTTGATAGGATATTTTGTCGAAGATATTTTGTCCGTAGGATATTTTGTCGGGGGATGAAAACGCGCGGAATCAGATTGCATAAGCTATATTATATAGGTACATATCCCTTTTATTTATTTATCTGAGATTTCAGCAATCAAAATGGTCATTGATTCTTATTTTAGTGTGGATATTTAGTTGCAGTTTAGGAAATCAATTCCTTACCAAAATAGTATCATAATGCGTACCATAATATTGTAGTTTCGTGCACGTATCATTAAATATAAAAAAATGAGCACTTGCATGTTTATTTTGTGAGCTATATAAAAGAACAATCAGAATAAATATATAAGAAAATATTATTACATTAAATATCAATTTAATATGTAGTCGTTTTGTACTCACGTCAAAAACCTGTCTGAAAAAATACAACGTACAACCGTTCACCTTTTTATTATGCATGATAATATTCCTTTTATATCAGACATAGAGGAGAAGAAAAGAGATCAAAATGCCTAAATACACATTACCAAAGAAATAAATACTCTCAGCCGGGAGTCGGGACTTTATGCAAGAGATCAAGGAACGTACTACATGGCATAATACGAAACGGTGAGCAGGTTATATTTCTTAACCTTTATAAGTATAAATGTTGTGTTTGCTTTTATATATTGTGCATACATCAAATACGCCACGTACATAATATGTGGGATTATAGGAAATAATGACTGATTGCATTTTACAATAGGTTCGTTCCAAGCAGCCAGTGAACGGTTTCGAAACCGTCACCCGCATGCGCAGTAGGTAAAACGTGTTCTAAAATCGCCACTAACAGCTTCGTTTTACCTACTGCGCATGTGGGTGACGGTTTCGAAACCGTTCACTGGCTGCTTGGAACAAACTTAATATACAATCTGTTTTAAAATACTAAAATACAGTTATTGTGGGTGCTACTGCTTACTAATCTGCAGTAACTGGCAATAAGATACACGTTTTTTGTAGATTTTTGGTACTCTATTTTTTTAAAGAGAAATAATTACATTTAAACGAATTAATAAATAAATTAATAAATATTTGGAAGCAATTATTTCTGTTTTTAAAGTGAAACTTTTATTCTATCGCTCCGAATTTTTCTGGCCGTCTGTTGCATGTCGCATTACAGGCAGCCGCGGAGTAGGGGTAAAGTGAAAGGCGCTCGGAGTAGGCGCTCGGTAAAGCAGCCAAGGCCAATATGGCGGCGCCCATGGTTAGCATCAGCTGACCGTGTAGTATGTATAATACATAGTCAGTCTGTCATGCGGGCAAGTGCTGTACAGTGTTTACATGTTTTTATTCGTGTATTCATGTGAATATTGTTGTTTATAATTAAGCGTGATGGATAAGTGTCTACAATCCAACGTCTACAATCCAATAAAAGTTTCACTTGCTTCGTGGTTTCTTAAAACCGCACAACTGTTTTATCGTAGAATAAAAACTACCATTTTTATAACGGTTAACATTAGATTTGAACACTTTTAATCCTGCTACCACGTGTGAACTTTTTAAATTAGTAAAAGAAAAAATGTGTTTATGTTATTTTGAAAATTATTAAAAATATTGAAAAAATATTATTTACGTTTTTAAGTTAATTTTAGATTTTTATAAGAAGTCTGTTTATACCGGATATGTTTAAACAACGTAAAACATGTTGATATATAAATACAAAAGCATCAATGGGAAATGCAACAAAAGTAATATTATTTGTATTTACCATAAATAAATATGTCAGAATGAATAGATGTCTAATACGTTCAATGTATTGTCTATTCTATTGGTTCTCACTAAAATTATGTGCAAATGTTGCTGATCCGGGACAGAACTCTCACTATGGAAAATTGAAATAAGGAAGAAAAAGCTAACAAACCACGCTAATTTTGAATTTTAAAACTACAATGAAAAGTAATGAACAATTTTTTTCTCTTTTGATAATTAAAATTTCTTAATATCTTTCCTGATAAATTAAGGAACTCAAATATATAAAAGGAAGCCGTGATTGACTGACTGACTGATTTATCAACGCACAGCTCAAACCACTGGACGGATTAGGCTGAAATTTGGCACACAGATAGTTATTATGACGTAGGCATCCGCTAAGAACGGATTTTTGAAAATTCAAGCCCCCCCCAGATCACTAGGGGGCGCCTCGGATTTTGTGTTTGTCTCTGTTATGATGTTACCGGTTAGGGTATTAAAATTTTCAAAGTATAATGTATAAAAAATCCATCCGAATGATATATGTACCATATATGTTAAATACACTAATAACTCCAGAACAATTTTTACAGATAAACTCAATTTGTAAATGACATAGTGCTGTATCATGCTCTGTGAATGACTGAAGGCGATCCATATTTTTCAATGGATTAAATCGAGTTTGTAGAATGCATTATTCTACATTACTAAATCGGATTACCGATACATTTTTATTTTCTGTAAAATAAAACATGCGTCGTTGAACACTTTGTCTGTACCTCGAATACTGCAGCTTGTATAATTTGAGTAGGAATCTTTTATTTTATGTTAAAATATTTTTTCCATTTTCGAAGGAAAAAAATTGTTAAGTACATAGCTTTTTGTTTTTGAAACAATCTTTATATATAAAAATTGCGTGTCACATGTTTGTCCGCGATGAACTCCTAAACTACTGAACCGATTTTAAATTTGATTTGCACACCGTGTGCAATTCGACCCAACTTGAAAGATAGGATAGCTTACATTTCAATTTATAGTCGCAATATTATTTTATTGCAAATTATTTGTCTATTCCTTGACAGTCATAATTATCTGTTGACTGGATTGAGTGAATATTCAATAGATGGCGCAACGTTTCATATAAGCTACAATTCAATAGCATAACCACCACGTGTTGCTGAGGTTAAGGTATCGAGCACGATGGCGCAGCCGGGTGCTCGACATACAGACATATACGCCCATGTATATTTTAAAATAAATAAAATATAAATAAAATAGATAGATAGATAGATAGATGTTCCAATTAAATTGTTTTATTATTTCACTTTATACGTAGCGAAGCACGTACAGGGCCGCTAGTTAAACTATAAATTACTGTGAAGTTTGGAATTCAAAAAATGGAAAATAGTTTGACAACAATATTAGCTTTAATATAAAAAAGCGCGGGGTACTCTCTACTTATATTTTCACAATGACTACTGTTACAAATAGCTAGTAATGAAAGCTTTCCACGCTTTTTTATATTAAAGGTAATTTTTTTATCAAATTATTTTGCCAACGTGCTGTTTTAGTTTTTTTTATTTTTTTTTTGTTTTTTAATATAAAAATTATTATAAATCATTTATACAAATCATAATCCTTTAAAAACTAGGACAGACATGCGGAGCGTTAGCTTAGTAATAGGGTTCTGTATGGAATAAACAGACAAGATTGTCATCCAGTTCTCAGCTATGCTTACAGTTTCAAGTCTCTAACTCATAGGCAAGTTGGTTTAAAAGTAATTGCAAAATTTGTACCAAACAGACAAGAAAGCTTGTTAATAAAAACGTGATAAAATAATAACATTTCCTTACTAACAGAAAAGTGCGCTTTTCTTATTGTAGATTATGATCTACGAAATTGGTGCCTAGAAAAGCTACTATGTCACGTACATACACACATACACGGATTAGAGATGATATTATATAATATAAAAGACACTTCTATGTGTGTAGTATTACCATTGTGTATATTATAGACTTTTGTAGGATTCAGTGCATTACAAATGGACCTTTTATTCACTGGTCAATCGGATCTGAAAACGAGACACCACCCACCCTTACAAGAAATGGATTTAGTTTTTTTTTTCTTTAGCAACACTTTAGTTCTGTCCACGTTCTATGCAGAACTTTTAGTCAAATGCACTCCATTTTAAGTTGAAACGTTCGATATTCGTTGAATCTGTTCGCATTCAATGCTGACATGAACGTAATCTTGTAGAACGTGGTGTGATATCGAACTGTTCTATGTCCGATGTAAATTAAACGGTCGTATTTATTTGGTTATCAGTTGCTTTATAGGCCATTGATACAAAGTATGGCAATGAATTTGTTGATAAGAGATGGAACCTTTGGTGTGAATATCCTGAATACTAAAATACTAAGCACAAAACACCTAAAAAATTACTGTTTTCTCGACGCGCCTATCGTTTATCAAGTCAGCTCAACCGTACGTGGACTGTTTGATTTAATCGTCAACCAACTTACACGAAGCACTCAAGCAGTCACTGTCAATCGCTCGAGCAGTCACTGTCAACCGCTCGAGTATCTCGATCCTATTAGGGTAGACGGCGAGGAGGTAAAAACATTAAAAAGTGTATTATTCGGGCACAGGCGAGAATTAATTTTTTCCAAAAATTCCAACGGGATACTAAAGTTGAATGGATTTGTGATTTTTCGGGCTTGGTCCGACCAGCGAAACCCGTTTGTGAAAAAAATGGCGCAATTTGCAATTAAGGAAACAAAAAAAAAGTGATCGTTAATTACTCGAGAAGTAATTGACCGATGACGCTAAAATTATTCATGCATGTTTGGGTCAACATAGATATCATTTTTGAGAATTTTCAGCCATCTATGTGCGTTCATTTTTTAGTAAAAAAATAGTGCAAAAACGTGTTTTTTAACTTTCGGGGCTATTTGCAAGTTAACAATTGCAGTTAGTGACCTCTGTCAGTGCTCATTTTTTAGGAAATTTAATAAGGAACAACGTTCTCAATGCAAATTCTATACTAAAAGTCAAGAGGAACGGAGATATTAAAGGAAATAGAGAAAAAAAACACTATTTTCGTCACTAATTGTTAATTGTAAAATCAACCACACCAACAATTTGTAAGCAAACTTAGGGGGTTGAACTACACCCTAAAACGAAGCGATTCCAACAATAATCTCGCCTATGCCCGAAAAATATACCCAAAACTCCTCGCCGTCTAGCCTATATTGCAAAATCAATTTTGTAGAAGAAGCGCTGTTGTTAATTTTCCGACATAGAAAATAAGGAAATCTCTGGATACGTTCAGATTTTTAATTAATGGAACAGCATGAATAATTCCAACATATAAGAAAAAATCAATTATTTTAGAATGTCTATATTGTCTTTTGACAAACTGTGCAGTATATTGAAAAGCAAAATTAATCACGAAATATTGAAAGTATGAATGATTCTATGAATCATTCATACTTTCAATCTTCCGTGATTTCTATTAGATAATAAATAACTTAATACTAATTAATATTTATATTTTTAGATATTTCTGAAGAAGCTCCAAATCCGGATCGAAACGCCATCTTGTGTTATATTGATTTGTAACTTTATTATTTTTGTCAATATATTGGTCTGAGAAAAATTGGTCGACAATTTTATTTATTTGAAAATATGAACTACACAAAATAAATAGTTGAGTTTAAACTAGTGAACGATTTTTATGCGACTCATAAAAAATATGATTTGTCGCGTTGTATTGTACACAAATTGGAATGCTTTTTTGTTGAATCAAAGCACAGTCCAATCAAAAGTGTTGTGTTGCTTTTAATTCAATGTATGCATGCATTATGATTGAAACCGGTCACAGGACAGTTCAGCATCGCGGCTACACTTCTTTGTGTGAGGACAATCCGTTATATGTGTCCTTTGGCCTTTTCACGAGCAGACTTTGTGATTGTGAATTTCTTAGCTTTCTTTTGCTAAATCCAATATTGTGTTTAAAGCAAAGATCGCGCATACATGATATACTGTAGTATATATCTATCTATAACACATTCTGTGTGATCCATGTACAGTGTACACTGTGATTAAAAAATTTCAGCCAATTGAGCGACGGGGCCATTCCAGCTTCAGAATGTTGACATTCTATATAGTATATAATATAGAAAATCAATTGCACATACCGCTAAACTAGCGGTATGTGCTTTATTGTCGCTTTGTGCGTCAGAGCTGACTTTCGTTCATATAAGAAGTTATTTCTAAGTTAATTTCACACGAAATCCATTCAAATTGAAGCTTTTTGAAAAGAGGAGATTCTAATCTATAAAATAGAACCATTTTTAAATCAATTTGAGTTCATAAATACTATTAAAATTGTAATTGAAAATCACAAACAGCAGTTGTCGGTTGGTCTGTACGTATGTACGTACGTACGTACGTATGTACGTACGTCACGACTCTACAGATCGCAATTTTGGTCGGATTACCTTGGGTTATATTTTATTCACTTTGTTTACTATCAGACCAGAACCCTATTTAAATTCACTAAAATGTGTTCAGTAGTTTAATTTTTATAAACAGTTTTATTTTTTATTATTTTTGACAGCTAATTATTTAAAAACAATATAATAAATGCTGTGCAAATATAGTGTAATCCATAAAACAAGTGCTACACTTGTATACCGTGATAACACCACTGCACGTATTAGGCAGCCGTGGCGCAATGGATATGCCGTTGGATCCCCAAGGGCAAGGTCCTGGGTTCGAATCCTTACGATATCATTGATTTTTTTCTTTTTATTTTGTTTTATTTTATTCCACTTGATATTAATTATATATTATATTATGTATAGGTAGTTCTTAATTTTTTTTATTTTTGCAAACTTAAAAAAAAATATTTTTTCAATTTTTAATTATTTATTTCTTTAAATTTTTAAATCTTGTTAAATTTATTAAAAATATTTTTTAATTGTTATTTTTTTATCATACAGTGGAAAACTTGCGGGATGTGCACTTTTGGTTTTGCCAACTATTTTCTGATATCGCGTGAGGTGACGCCGGTAATTAACAGTACCAATTCACAGTACGATTCGCAATCATGTTTACCTGATTATAGTTGTAAGTTTCGATGCCAGATAAAGTAGTCCATATAAAGGATCCCAATACAATTAATTTTAAATGCAATAAATAGACGCTTTGATACAGTAGTGGGTGTAACTATAGAAATCAATAGCTCTATGATGCAAGATAAAAAATTTGAAAAAAAGTTTGACCCTGCAGGCCATCCCTGAAACTTCCCGCTATTTTCGAGTCCAAAACGCTCAAAAATATATAAAATATAGCTAGAAGTTAATTAAAAAAAAAAAAAAACACTTTCTTACGAATTTCTCGTTCACGATACAAATGAACCGATTTTGATGCGGTTTGCGGGAATTCGACGCACTTTGTTAAGGAGAAGAGCTGATTAGATTTTGGAATTAATCGGTTTAGTAGTTTAGAAAATAATCCAAGAAAAAAAAATTCTAAAAATTTATGAAACTTGTATTTTTGATATTTCTCAAAATTTATTGGGCCGAATCATTCCTTTGCAGGAAATCTAAGTTCAGCAAGGTCACGTCAGATGCCGCAAACCGCGTTTCAATCGGACACTCCGTTCAAAAGATATAATAGGTTTACAAACATACATACATACACACACACATACAGCCCTATGGTCATCATCGCCAAAATAGTCAGAATAGCTTCCAAGGACCTCAAAACGTCGAGATCTGACGAAAACTCGAATTTCGAAAATCGGGGTGAAAACAATAACTTCCCGATTTTTTTGAAAAAAATTTTTGATTTTTTTTATAGCGGGAAGTTAAAAAAAAATCTCTATGTTGCACACACATTATTGGCATTGTCAGATGGCGAGACCAAGGAGTCGAATCATAAAATTTCGGTGTTTTACGTTATTCTAAACAACTTGCCATCATTCAGGATATATTAGGAATAGCTACTTTTTTATGTTAGTTGTCATTATCCTCGCACGACAATATCCCCGACGACAATATCCCCCACGACAATATCCCCGACTTGAAAGAAATAACCCTATTTCAGTTCTATTCAAACAATTAACTATCTAATTCGCATATCCCGTTATCGTTCACCCCGGAATTGTTTTTTTTTTTTAACTCATCATTTGCCCCTTCCCGTTTCACTGCGGGACATCTCGCATACCCCTTTATCGTTCACCCCGGAATTACAATTCGCATACCCGTTTATCATTCACCCCGGGATTGTTTTTTTTTAAACTCAACATTTGCCCCTTCCCGTTTCACTGCGGGACAATTCGCATACCACTTTATCGTTCACCCTGGAATTACAATTCGCATACCCGTTTATCGTTCACCCCGGAATTGTTTTTTTAAATACTCCACATTTGCCCCTTCCCGTTTCACTGCGAGACAATTCGCATACCCCTTTATCAAAAAAAGCGGTGTTTTCATACAGTAGTCGTACGAATAATTATAAAATCGGGGATATTGTCATCGGGGATAATGTCGTTCGGGGATTAAAATCGAGGATATGGTCGTCGGGGATAATGTCGTTCGGGGATTAAAATCGGGGATATTGTCGTCGGGGAGAATGGTTCGGGGAAAGTGTCATGTCACCGTAATCGTATACAGGACCCTCGGCGCGCGAGCACATTCGCACTTGATCGGTTTTTACTTAATAACTCCATGCGAATGTCAGCAAGAGCTTCTAAAACAGCAAGATATTGGCCATTTTAATAAGAAATACTTTTTTGAATCACAGTCTACTCACATCCATATTGTGTATAGTGCCTGTACTATAATAGTGTTATTGAAATGGGAAATGAAACAAGTTTTAACAGTATAGTATTATACTTACATATATGTATAGTACAGAGTGCTTTGTAACTATTGTACTATATGTAGGATGAATAAGGAATTGTGGAGTTTTGTGTCGAATATAATATATTGCTCTTAGCATATATGAAGGGGCCGAGGGAAGACTGCTAAATATCAGGGTTAATTTTAAATAACGATACACACGTTAGCAAAAAAATGATAAAAAATACCCTAAAAAGCATTAACAAAAAATTAAAAACTCTGGCCGCAGTGCCAAATCCTGCCAACAAAATAGTGTATATTTTCCTCATACACGTATTGTATACAATATACAATACGTGTATGAAGAAAACAAACTTCAGTTTATAAAATGAAACTTTCATTTTAAGTTTGTTTTTAGACAAAAAAAGATAGTAATATTGAAACTAAAAAATTGGCTGTCTGTAAAGTCGGTTTACGGACGATAGTTTTACGTGATAACGTCATAAAGAAACATTGATGAACTCTCTGACGTCACGCGAGAAGAGAGAGAAATGCGTACAAGCCGACGCTTGGGCCGATCGTGCCTCTCTATCGCTTATACCGCGCTCTCGCTTGCACGCTCAGGCTCAGGCGGAACGTGACACTTTTTCGTGCGTGCAGCCGGTGTTTCATCAATTTATAAGACGTTATCACGTCAAAAAAATTAATTTACTCGAAAAAGGTAGATTTTTAAACGCTTTATATTAGTTTGGGTTGTAAATATGTATGTATGTAACTAACTCCGTAACGGAATCTTTGAGCATAATTTTCACCAATTTCCCGAAGTCTGATTAATTTGAAACTTTGCATACGTATCAAGGACCGATGACAATGCAATAATTTGATAACAGTTTCCCATTATCCTTATTAGGACCCCCAGGATTAATAAATTCTTTTATAGATCCTCTGTAGTAAACGCTTTATTTTCACCAATTTCCCGAAGTCTGATTAATTTGAAACTTTGCATACGTATCAAGGACCGATGACAATGCAATAATTTGATAACAGTTTCCCATTATCCTTATTAGGACCCCCAGGATTAATAAATTCTTTTATAGATCCTCAGATTAATTTGAAACTTTGCATACGTATCAAGGACCGATGACAATGCAATAATTTGATAACAGTTTCCCATTATCCTTATTAGGACCCCCAGGATTAATAAATTCTTTTATAGATCCTCAAACTAAAAAGTGAAAAATAAAATATAGTTTAAAAAAAACTAAAAAACACGCTTTATATCGCACTAAAAAGTAAAAAATAATTGTTTTAAAATAAGCTTAAAAAGCGTGGGGCGCTCGATGTACGAAAATGTGGAACAAAGCGCCCCACGCTTTTTAAGCTTATTTTAAAACAATTATTTTTTACTTTTTAGTGCGATATAAAGCGTGTTTTTTAGTTTTTTTTAAACTATATTTTATACACAATATCTTGCGAATTGAAAATTATATCGACTTTGTTAGGGTACCAATTGAAGTATATTAACGTCAAAATGATTCGAATGACATTTTATTAAAATCGATTCAGCCGTTTTGTTTTTTATTTAAACAAAAAGACTGCTAAAAAGTGTATTTTTGGATTTTTTGGAAAATATTTATCGGGTCTAATTTGTTAAATATTTACATATTAAATAATAATAATAATAATAAGATAATTTATTGTGTAGCCCAGAAAAAGATACAATGAGTCATGCAGAATACATAAATAAATACTTTAAAAATATAGAACAAAAATAGTTTAAAATACTGTACCGAGTAGGTACACTTTAAAATACTAATCTACAATAAAATTTAATTTAAAAATACAATAAAAATATACGGTGCAAAAACACTTTAAAATACAAATCTCCACTAAAATTTGATTTAAAAACACAGCACAAAGATACTTTAAAAATACAGGACAAAAACACTTTAAAAAATACAAAAGCATTAATATAATAAATAAACATCCAATTAAAATACTGGATGAAAGGTCATCACTTTTAAAATTATATATATTTTTTTTTTTTTTTACATCAGCTCGTTGACTGAGTATATTATCATACTGGGAAGTCAATAAACCACTCACTTTACGGCCTGATTTTTTGTTAAATAAAGGTTTTCCAGAAATGATTAAGCATAACAAAAAATCTAAAATTAAAAAAGTGCGTTTGTTTTTGGAAATAATTTTTTGAGTGGAAAAACAATTTATTAATGAATCCATCCTTTGCTAGCCAATAAAAGTATCAATGGAAATTCTGCAAGGGAGGAGATTATACTACATTTTTTGGAGGGGAAAACGCAACGTTGTGGTTGGATATTTTCATTGTTCCATTGTTTTAAAATGTACATAAAACAAAAGCGAACGTGGTTGGATGTTGGAAAGAATTGGTTTGAAATGGTAGATAAGATGTGTCGTTAAATTCCAAACATTTGACGGGACAATGTGGTAATTCATTCAGTTAAAAACTATTTTATTTTTGTGCAATAGGTAACTCAGAAATAACAAGGTGTGAGACTTTTGTTTGAAAATACAAAATTAAATTTAATTATCTTACGATTTTTTGGCATATAACGATTTTAAGGCTGTTTAAGAATGGTTTTTAAAAATTTTCTCTTGTCTAGAACCTATATTAAAAAAAAAAAACAGTTCCATATCAGGATAAATCTTATATAGTTTCGTTACATAATTAATATATTATAAGAGTCTAATATAATTATCTATAATGTATTTTACTATGCAGATGCCAATTTTTTCTTCTTGATTCTTTATATCTTGAGTTATACCAAAGATTAATAAATAATTTACTTTGGTTATACAGAATGTTTAAGAGGTATGTATATATATTGTTATGTTGTTAAGAGGTATGTATGTATATTGTTATTTCTGTTAATTTATTACTAAATTGTTTATACTCAAAAAAATATTTAAAAAACGGAATTCAGAAAAATTTTTATCAACATAAAATTGACTATTATGTCAAATATTGGATTGTACGACAACCCATCCTGTCCATTCGTCGAACGACAGTTCAACGCTACAATTTCACGCGAGACAATTCGTCGTAAAATATTCTGTTTTCATGAATCATGATTCTCTAATTTTTTTAAAATTTACATGTAAATGGCCCTTACTAACGTCTACTAAGAAATAAGTCTTATTTCTTTAAAATTGCATACAGGCATACAGGCTACAGGTTTAACACGCGAATTCATTTATTTTATTTTTCCGATAATTGTTATACATTTATTTTTGTAGTTTTTCTATAATGATTTTTTAGATATATCTTTTTACTTTACATGTTCATTAGCTGTGTTTTTGGTATAGGTACATTTTTTTTATTATGATTTTTGCGACATATTTTTTTAACTTATTTGTTCATGTGCTGTTTTTTTGGTATATGTACTTACAATTTTTTATTGCGATTTTTTTAAATACATTTTACCATTCTAACCATTAATTTTTGCAAGAAGATAAAAAAAATGTAAGCCTTATAGTTTCGTAAATATTTTGTGTAACCAGTTTTACTTCTGTAATGTGTATTGCAAAATACACAGCCTCTCTTTTTACGTATTCTGTGTAATATAAATATGATCTCAAATTAGGAAATTGAAATTAATGCATTTTGACAGATATTTTAGAATCTCTTAAAAAATTCAGGTAATAAATTTTAAACAATGATTGTATCGGTGTATTTTTATGTCTTTTATACTAATAAAAGTAATTTATAGAATACCTAAATTTACGTCATATTCCACATAGTATTTGTAAGCGAATATTGAAATGTCACACGAAACGAAATACAAGAAGTCTATAGCGTGTAGGCAAAAACGTTCAAATATAGGAATAATATGTCACTGGTAAGGAATGTTTAAAAAACTATGATTAATTCCGCCTCTTAATCACAGGTTAAAGTAGTTATAAACATAGGGATTAGTGTAGTTTAATTTTATCTCTTTTTGCTTTGAATTTATCACTTTTTAGTTTAGAAAATTATTATAACTTTCGATGCAGATACTGTGTGTTGAACACGAAATAATTTATCAAATCCTCGTACTTTTGTAATAATAGATCAAAATATAGATAGGAAAATATAAATTTTGAATTCACATAATAATATTGTACAAAAGTAAGTTAAAAATTACCATAAAAACGTAATAATTTGTATCAAAGTCAATTCAAACACAATACGATTCTATAATATAAGTCAAATGGTACAAAAGTAAATTGAACTAAAAATGTCAATGTACTATGTGTTCCTGCATTGGTATTGTATGACCAAACTGGCCTCTTAGCTAATACGAGGTGCTCTCAAAATACAAGTTTGTTTTATTTTAGAAAAAAAAATACTCCTTTGCTCAGAACTCAGAATTAAAGTAGATCTCAAATATCCAGTAATTAACTATTTTATGATATTTTATAGTGCAATAATTTTAGTCATTTTAAAATGAAATTTTTAACGACCGCGCACACTTGTAAAGCATAAACCTGTACAACACAAACCTGCACTCCGCACGCTGTTACACACTAGACCATCATAAAGTAGCACAAACCTGCACGAATCAGCAAATTTTAGTGCAGGTTTTGTAATGTGCGGTAGACATTTTGCGATATTCAAGTAGTTTTATCAATACAAATTAATTTATGAAAATGACACTAGATCGGTCTAGCACGGCTAGACAGAATTTGCAGACGACCGACTGATGGTCGTTACTGGCTGCTAATTGCAGGTGCTAGTCTAATGTGCGCCACTCCGTTAAAAAACATGGACCTTTTTACTCCGTGCAGTTCAGGCCGTACATAGGTTTATCATGCTTGGCATGTGTGTGTGCAGTCTTTTATAGTGTTGCTGAATTCGTGAAGCGATGAAACTGAAAACTACATGGTAGAGGAGTTATATATTGAAAGAAAGGGTAAGAGTACGATAACTTGCTATGCAAAATATCCACTGGAAATTCACAATTATTGTTTTATATAACATATAACAGCGTTATTGGTCGTTTTAAGTGCGGAAAATTAATTTTTATAAATTAATTTAAAAAAATTAAATATGGTATAGTAAATATATTATTTACTATAGCGATCGCTATCTTGTCTTATATAGTGATAAGAAAAGAGAAAGTTATATATACCTGTACCTATGATAAACAAAGATAGAAATATCAATTGGTTGGAATGAAATACAATTGAACGTTCAGGGCAGAGTCGTATTTGGAAATTTTAATTTATAAAACGAATTTTAAATTTAAAACTCACATTTTCATGAAGATTGAAAACCACCGCTTTTTTTGATAAAGGGGTATGCGAATTGTCTCGCAGTGAAACGGGAAGGGGCAAATGTGGAGTTTTTAAAAAAACAATTCCGGGGTGAACGATAAACGGGTATGCGAATTGTAATTCTGGGGTGAACGATAAAGGGGTATGCGAATTGTCTCGCAGTGAAACGGGAAGGGGCAAATGTGGAGTTTTTAAAAAAACAATTCCGGGGTGAACGATAAACGGGTATGCGAATTGTAATTCTGGGGTGAACGATAAAGGGGTATGCGAATTGTCTCGCAGTGAAACGGGAAGGGGCAAATGTTGAGTTTTTAAAAAAACAATTCCGGGGTGAACGATAAACGGGTATGCGAATCTAAATACGACCCTGCTTCCATAACACAATCGAAAGCTGCATTCAAAGTGAGATAGTTATACAATAATTCTACACCAGTTGCTATGACGTGTATTTGTGATTTTTGATTGGTTAGATTCAAAAAATGACAGTGAAAGACGAAAAGTAGTTCCATTTTTTTCACGTATTTTTGAGGAAATTTGTGAATAATCCGCAAAGTTTTTTTTTGAACGTCAAAATTTAGCGTTTTCTATGACTTAAAAAAAAATTTTCAAAATTTGGGTGCATAGTGTTATCGTACTGGACCCGAAAGAAAGATATATATAGTACAACCAACACCTGACGCACTATTTATGAACTACACAACGCGTTTAGTTGGTACTGTGGTCTTATCCATATATTATTATTTTTCGATATACCGGCATCATTTTTAATGATAAGGTAATATAAGAAAAGTGCTGGTTCAAGTATTCAAGAGAAACTTGTTTTTCCTATAATGAAAAGTACACGTAGAAGAAATAAGTCTATATTATTAATAGTCGAGGAAATATTTGTGATTTTGTTCGAGAAAAAAATGTTATAATTAGGTTATTTTAATTGTGTCACCATAAGAAGTTTTTTCAGTTATTTTTTGTTTTGTTTTCTAAAAGTGGATAAATTCTAACTAGTCTAGTTCACAGGTCCCTTTTTGATGAATTCCAGTCCTCCTTCACCAAAAATTAAGATCGTGGTGTCATTTAATTCGGAATCACATCTTGAAACGTTTTGAATACTTTGAAGTGGGAGACGAAAAAATTGCAAAAGCTATAAACATTTTTGTAAAAAAAAGGGATTTGGTTTTTTGCGAATATCTCAAAAACTATTGCAGATATCTGAAATAATAAAACATATTCAGAAAGAGCAGAAACTTCCCTACAAAAAAGTCCCACCTCCCGGAAGATACCACCAATATCTTTAATTTTAATTTAGAGATGAAAATAGGACTAAATTTGTTTTTCTATTTTTATATGGCAAGCTAAAAAACACGAAAATGTTGAAAATTATTTAAAAAATAGAAAAATAAATTGTTTAGCACCTCTAAATTAAAATTAGAAATATTGGTGGTAGAGTTCCGGAAGACTTTTTTGTAGGAAATTTACTGGTTTTTCAGAATTTTTTTTGTGATTTCAGATATCTGCAATGGTTTTTGAGATATTCGCAAAAAAACCTAACCCCTCTTTTTTACTAAAATGTTTATAAATTTTTAGTTTTTTTGTCTCCCACTTCAATTTTTTCAAAAAGTTTCTAAATTTCATTTCGAATCGAATGACACCATGATCATAATTTTCGGGGAAGGAGGACTGGAATTCATCAAACAGGGCCACGTGAACTAGACAAATACTCATTATTTTCATATACACGTAGATTGAGCAACCAACAAAAAAGTTTTTACGTTATTTATTACTTAATTCGAATTGTTTTAAATAATTAATCTCTTTGACCGCTATTTGTTTTTTCGGAATCTCGCACTTTTATTAAATGTGTTATTTAGTCGTCTTCATAATAATATATTTCCTATTCAAAATGATTCCGCTTTGCACAATAGAATTAATATTAAAAGTGAACTTTTGTACCGAACCGCCGTATTGCTGAGTCCATACATATGTGTATTGGGTACGTCTGTGTGTTATTTTTCCATTGAAGCCGATTTCCATTTGAGTAACCCCTCTTTGCCGAAGCGCAGCAAGTATAATACGTGGCAGTGTATTTCTTTTTGGCGCAGTTTCCGATCTGTGCGCGGTGCCTAATACCTTTCCGATATACTATTTGCATAGAAAAGCCGTATAGTTCCAACAAAAAAGAACGACAATAAAACTTAGAATGGAGACGAACGTACGCCAGGCAAAACATCTAAAGTGCTGTAATATATTTTATGTTAGACATACGTGTATCAAATATACGCTTGTGTTACAGTTCAAGATCAATACATTTATTGACTATTTTATTTATGTGTATCGACACTTGTCCTTAATTTTATTATCTTCAAAAATAATTGTATTTTGTTAACTTTCAATCATTATAAATCCAGAGCAGAGGTTCCCAAACTTTTTTGTATCGTAGACCACTTGCCATGTTTTTTGGTTTTGTGTAGACCCTCTGCTTATCTGATACTGATTTTTTATAAATTCATTAATTTCAAATGTATTTTTGACAACCGGTATAGTGCTACTCACTTTGAACGATTTTAATTTATAACGGTAGTGAAATGTAGTGTGAAATGTTTAGTTTTATACATTTATTAATTAGATTCAAATTAAACGAATCAAATTAAAATTTAATTTCTGTTACATAAAGTAACTAAGCAAAAAAAAAATATAGTTTAAAAAAAACTAAAAAACACGCTTTATATCGCACTAAAAAGTAAAAAATAATTGTTTTAAAATAAGCTTAAAAAGCGTGGGGCGCTTTGTTCCACATTTTCGTACATCGAGCGCCCAACGCTTTTTAAGCTTATTTTAAAACAATTATTTTTTACTTTTTAGTGCGATATAAAGCGTGTTTTTTAGTTTTTTTTAAACTATATTTTATTTTTCACTTTTTAGTTTGAGGATCTATAAAAGAATTTATTAATCCTGGGGGTCCTAATAAGGATAATGGGAAACTGTTATCAAATTATTGCATTGTCATCGGTCCTTGATACGTATGCAAAGTTTTAAATTAATCTGAGGATCTATAAAAGAATTTATTAATCCTGGGGGTCCTAATAAGGATAATGGGAAACTGTTATCAAATTATTGCATTGTCATCGGTCCTTGATACGTATGCAAAGTTTCAAATTAATCAGACTTCGGGAAATTGGTGAAAATAAAGCGTTTACTACACAGGATCTATAAAAGAATTTATTAATCCTGGGGGTCCTAATAAGGATAATGGGAAACTGTTATCAAATTATTGCATTGTCATCGGTCCTTGATACGTATGCAAAGTTTCAAATTAATCAGACTTCGGGAAATTGGTGAAAATTATGCTCAAAGATTCCGTTACGGAGTTAGTTACATACATACATATTTACAACCCAAACTAATATAAAGCGTTTAATAAATGCTTTTAGTCTGAGGGATGAACCTGATGCTTTAATAATAAATTTTCAACATTTGGCATCAATTTACTTAGATTTAATCTTAAATCTCTTCGGTTAACGATGCCCAGTTTGTTTCTTTTTTTGTTAGGAGATTCACTATCGTTGATCTCCATTTTCATTTCATGGACCCCCAATTTTGTTTCCCGCTGACATGGACCCCTTGCAAGTTGTCGTCGACCCCTGGGGGTCGATATAGACCACTTTGGGAATCACTGATCTAGAGTATAGATTACCTATGAAGTACCTATATTCAAAGTTAAGGATCATTACAGGCCACTGCACACGGGGCTAGATTTGCCGCTAGATTCCTTGCTAGATTTGACTACTAGTTTTCTAGCGCTGATTTTTTTAATTGCTTTTATGTACTCACTTTACACGAGACGTCTTTTCAAGCTTGTTTTGTGGATAGATAGACGCCACGTTGGTTTGTGGGCGTGTGTTCATGTCATCCACGTAACAAGAAACTGTTTCCTGATCGGTTCTTGCTTAGAGCAAGCAGAGAACTTATCAAGAAAAATAGCCGCTGTTCTAATTTTAAAATTTATCTTGTGAGCTAGCAGGCAAGCCCGCAGTGACGTCATTTATAGCCTCGTACGCAGCCTGCCGGCAAGCAGAAAACTAAGCACTGTTTCCAGCCTCGTGTGCAGTGGCTTTAACTTACAAATTTTGATGATTTCGATCCGTTTTGAAGATCGCGCACACTATACCAGCATGACCAGCACAGCACGCACTATAAAAGTCTAGTCTTGAAGGTCATGCTATTTAACAAAGTAGCGCACATTAGAGCAGCAACCAGCAACGACCGTCAGTTAGTCAGCTGCAATTTAGCTCTGTTCCAATCTATCTGCAAATAGTATCGGAACCGTCAGTCATGCGCAGTAGCTAAAACGTGTTCGAAAAACGGTAAAAAACAGTTTCTATTTCGCTACTGTGCATGCTGTGACGGTTCTGTTACCGTTCGCAGAGAGGTTGGAACAGAGTTTATGTCTGCCCGTGCTGAACCGATCTAGTGTGCTAGTAATGTGTCATTTTTATTAATTTTTTCCTGGCTTCTTCCTATTCCTTTTCTCCACACAACATCGTCAAAATAATAAATTCTTTCACCGAACTACACACGTCCATGTTGCATGCTATAAAATGTCCGCCGAATCTGCACTAAAAGTTTCTGAAAATCGTGTAGGTTGCACGTTCTTGTTGTGCTGGACCTGCTGATCTTTTTAAAGAACGTTGTTTTGTTTCCTTTTGGTTATTTTACTGATTTTTCAACAAATTCCAACTAATTAGGCGACGGGACAAATCCAACTTCAAAAATATTGACATTTGATATTGTATAATAAAGAAAATAAAATTTTTGATATTGCGTGAGGTGACGCGGGTAATGGCTAGTATTCAATATGATATTTGCTATTTGTTGAATGGTTACCTACGTAATATGTCTCACGTCATGTAAAAATTAATCAAAGCACTCTTAACTATAGTTTATTTCTGACAAAACAAAAGAACAGCTAATTTTTTTTATTTTCAAAAATTACTTTCGAAACTGTAAAGCTTAGAAAAATCTTTTTAACGAAACTTTCTTGAAAAAATAAATAGAATAATAAGCAGTAATGAAAAGTATACCATTATTATATTAAAAAAACCGTTATAGTATATATATTTCTTTTGCGCATGCGCCGATTTTTTCCAAAAACAATAGAGTTCTTCATATTTGCATATCAAACATCCTCCCAAAATTTGGTTCAATCCGTTTGACCTGTATCGTGCTCACAGACTAACAGACAAACAGACGCACATAGTATTTCTAAAAATATATTGTAAAATTTTGACGTAAACTATTACCATTCCCCACTTGGGGCTTGTAATGGTAAAAACAAGTCAGCGTACCTAGTCCAGATAAATAAAACAATCCTTTTTATTCGGTTTTATCAGATATCGAATTTCATGAACTTATATGTTATGCTTTGTTTTGTAATCTAAATTTTTTCGTATTTTTTTGGTTGACATTATTTTAACATGGGACAGTAGGTATCCGGGTGAGGCAAAAGTCCCGGAACGGTTGAATATCTCGCATACTACGCATCATATCAAAAAAAAAAATACGTGTCAAATATTTTTCGCAAAACTATTTTTTGATACCACACATGACTCCCCACCCCCCACCCAGTTGGTGGGGGGAGGGGCAACTTTAAAATTTTAAATAGGAACCCCTATTTTTTATTGCAGATTCGGATTCTACGGGAAAAATTACATCAATTTTACTTCGATGGTTTTTTTCGATTCGCGACCGATGTCGCGGTAATCGCGAAAAAACTTAAAAAATCAATAATTTCCGGAAAAGTCGGATATTTTGCATATTACGCATAAAATCGAAAAACAAAAAAATACGTATCAAATATTTTTCGCAAAACTTTTTTTGATACCACACATGACCCCCCACCCCCCAACCAGTGTGTGGAGGAGGGGAAACTTCGAAATTGTGAATGGAATGTCATCCATTATTGCGAAATTGGATTGATTTTTTAAGTTTTTCGCGATTACCGCGACATCGGTCGCGAATCGAAAAAAACGATCGAAGTAAAATTGATGTAATTTTTCCCGTAGAATCCGAATCTGCAATAAAAAATAGGGGTTCCTATTTAAAATTTTAAAGTTGCCCCTCCCCCCATCAACTGGGTGGGGGGTGGGGAGTCATGTGTGGTACCAAAAAATACTTTTGCGAAAAATATTTGACACGTATTTTTTTTTTATATGATGCGTAGTATGCGAGATATTCAACCGTTCCGGGACTTTTGCCTCACCCGTATAAAACTAAGCGAATATTTTTGTAATGTAGAGATTTAAAAATAGTAATGTTGTTGATTATGCCTTATTATTACTTGCATTTTTTACGGTTTTCTAATTTTAAAATAAATTTTGAATAACGGATATTTTTTGCATTGTAAATAGTTCTTTTTTGAACGCACCGTACAATAACACAGAACAACACACCATAGTTTGTAGGTATTACTCTTTTTGAACCACCCATTATTAACGGATTGTATATCAACTTCTTTTTGAAGATTACTTTGTGAATACAAAAAATGAGTGGGCTGATAATACTATGTAGGTATAATGTCAATATAATCTGTGAAATAAAAAAATATGTCTTAATATTCCTTTTTTTGCTCGAACATAATATTTGAATAATTCCAGTAGCTGGAAAAGAAGAACGCATACAATATTCAAACATAAATTTTTGAATTTATTGACAGGCTCGTTGCGTCGATTGCGTAATCCGGAAACTATAAATATTGTGGTTCTCTTTCTTTAATATACTGCGGTGGAGTACCGACTGGACTGGGTCGTTCTAAATTTTATGGATAATACATATTTCGGATAGATATAGTTTATATTTATATCCACTGACACATAGAAATATAACACCTATTACTTTTCATTAAATATTATTCGTTTCGATATATTTTAATGAGATATAATATTATGGATTATAAAAAGTTCAAGGAACTATCTCAAAAAAAAAGGTTGCTTTACACTTTAATGAGCCTCAGATGAACTGTTTTTGGTCATAGGTAACCACACAAAATTTCTAAGAAATTTCAAATTCAAAGTTGTCAGTTTGCAGTTAGTGCCACATTACATATAAATTATTAGTCTACGCTGCATTTTTTTATTATAAAATTTTATTTTCATTTATTAGGATCGTACCTGGAGGCGGGGCCCATTTCAAAATATTCAATATGGCCACTCTATGCAAAGCGTTTGCATTAACAGTACCTATACGTAGTTTCGATGGTTTGTTTAAAATGTATATTTTTGAGGAAGAAAATTGTATGATATGTATTTGGAAAAAATTCCGTGGCATAGGGATCGAAAATGAAGCAATACTAAAATTTTTTTAAACTTGCATTTAATACTGACGTTTCGATACGTTTTGTATCATCTTCAGAGTTTTCAAATGCTGTCACATGTTATTAGTATATTGTTGTTTCAGTATTTTTCACAGCACAATATCAGAAAGGTTACATCATTTGTTTTAATTTTGTGAGAATAATTTTACATTTAAAAGGAACTAACAATTTTAAAATATCAACATTAACCAGTATCTACTATTAAAAATATAAAAAACTAGCGGTCCCGTCCGGTTTCAACCGGGTGTAAAAGAACGAATGGGGAAGGGAGGAACATGAGTACACACATTCATCTTAGTTTACCGAGATGAATGTTGTGTCTAAATTTCAAAAGTTTTTGTCGATAAATGGCAGTATTTAAACTTTTTTCAACTAATCATTTTTTTTTAAATTAATTAAATAAATTTAAATGTAAGCCTTAGAAGAAAGCAATGTAAAAAATAAAAAAAATACAAATATATTCGCCCAAGGTGGGGCTCGAACCCACGACCCTGATATTGACAGTCGCATGCTCTACCGATTGAGCCACCTGAGGTTGTGTTCTCACAACGCTAATATGAGTATACCTAGTTAGTGCATTTTACATGAATAGAAGCTTATTTTTGAGATACATTTTGCAACATTTTTCATTAAAGATTCGCTCCTAATGGTAATATTATATAGCCTATAGATAACATGTGACAGCATTTGAAAACTCTGAAGATGATACAAAACGTATCGAAACGTCAGTATTAAATGCAAGTTTAAAAAAATTTCAGTATTGCTTCATTTTTGATCCTTATGCTACGGAATTTTTTCCAAATACCTATCATTAACTTCAATGGATCACAGTTACTCTATTTATTGAATAGAGTCAAATTCACGAAGAAAATTGTAGTTGGGGGTGACACAAATTTTTCAAAACGTAATTATATTGAATTACGTAATTATATTGAAGAGAAAAAAGTCGTGAGCGCTGATCACATCATAAAATGTGACAGAATTATTGATTCAAGCCGTAGTGATAAGGTTAACTTTGTTACTTTCTGTATGCAAATGCCAAATTTGAAAGAGAAACTGCATAAAAACAACAGTGAACATAATCAGCTGAGAACTGTCATTTTTCGTTTTAATAATTAATTTTATATCAATATTTACACTTCATCTACTATTAAAATTGGGTCCTGCACAACAAATATCACGCTTCTTCTTCGATTTTTCAATGATGTGTGTAAATTTCATAATTGTAAACAAATATTTACAAAAAATATTTTTAACAAAAAAATTGAACCGACTTCACACTAAAAAGTAAAAAATAATTGCGTATTGAAATGTTTTGGAGTCGGTGTCAGCCAAAATGAAATCTATTCCGAGAACTACACCGACTCCAAAACATTTCAATACGCAATTATTTTTTACTTTTTAGTGTGAAGTCTGTTCAATTTTTTTGTTAAAAATATTTTATTTTTCTC
Organism: Xanthostigma xanthostigma; assembly: GCA_963575645.1. Classification (NCBI taxonomy): domain Eukaryota; kingdom Metazoa; phylum Arthropoda; class Insecta; order Raphidioptera; family Raphidiidae; genus Xanthostigma; species Xanthostigma xanthostigma. The sequence goes on along the minus strand of OY754468.1, from coordinate 30,956,076 downwards.
TTTTTAGTGTTAATCTAACACTAAAAATCGGTGAACATACATAAAAAAACATTATGCGTTTCTTTGAAATTTGAGAGTTTCCCTCGATTTCTCCGGATTCCACCATCAGATCCTGACTTGGTTCCGATGGGACCACCTCTGAGGTGCACTCTTTCGAATAAAAAAAAAAATTTGAAAATCGGTCCATAATTGACGAAAAAATCGGTGAACATACATAAAAAAAAAAAAATATATATATACAGAGTACAGACGAACACAGAACCTCCTCCTTTTTGTTGAAGTCGGTTAAAAATACGTATAGCGGCCAATGCTTACTGTATGAGACGTTTCGCACTGAAATGCTCATGGTCGAAGTAAAAACCCAATACTGAACTTTTTTTGAAATATTTCTTGTTTCATAAGTACTATTATAGGGATGTTTTATTTTAGGTACTATTTAAATTATTTTCAAGTTAATATAATCCCACCAAACACAGAAATGTGAAAATTGTCGTCAAAACTGTTTTGTTATTTAAAAAAAAATCGATCAAGTGCGAGCCGGACTCTAGCACCGAGGGTTCCGTATAAACTTGTAGGTATGTAAAATAGTTCGTCCATCACGGGAATCGAGTCTCGAAGATTTTTCCTTCTCAGTGTAGGTATATCATACATCGACATAGATCGCGGTCAGTTTACCAACTGCAAATAAGTTAATAATTGGAAAAAAAATTGTGAATTCACTACAAATTTACGGTTTTCGGATTTTTCCCTTTATTTGTGCTGTAAGTTATTTCATGATTCTAGAATCTAGATCAACAGGAAGTACCCTATAGGTTTTGAGTGTCAAATTATGCAGCATAAACGTGCGTATCTTTTGATTGCGTTGACTTAGAAGTTTAATTTTTTCACAGAAAGGATCGCAGACCTGAGTATTTTATATTAATTTCAACTTGATACCACTACGCGTTTCTGAGAAAATGGGTTTGAAAAACAGACAGACGGACAACGAAGTGATCCTATAAGCCCATAAAGGTTCCTTTTTTTCTTTTGAGGTACGGAGCCCTAAAAATAAATAAATGTATAAATTATGCCAACATCCTTACCTACAAGTTTTTAGCAATGTTTTGATAAGCACAAAAAAATATTCTGTGAACTTTTACAGGCTAAACTTGGCAAGTTTTCTACGTCTCAATATTGTTCACTTTTTTAATGAAAATTTTTCTTTTTTGAGTTATATATCAATTCTAGTTAATTTTGGTAAGCTTTATCGATCAGAATGAAGCTAAACCCTATAAATCCCATAAAAATGGGTGTTAAAGTGGAGACTTTTAAGCAAACTCCTATAAATCTAAGACCTACTCAAGTTAAGAGAAAAACCTTTTCTAATTCCTGAATAATACATGTTAATTATTATTCAGGAATTAGAAAAAGTTTGAGGTTGTGAACTGTAGTTCAAGTTTAAAGTTACATGTAAATATACCTTTAATTTCTTTGCATGAAAAACAAGAAGCCAATATAAAATATTGTATATTTGTTAATTAATGACTGCATATAAAATACTAAATTAGTAAGTTTGTTTTAGATGCTAGTAAATATATAACTGGACACAGCATAAATGATGTTTTTATAGCTGTAGAAATTTCTTGCCAAAAATTAAAACCAACCAGATAATAAATTGTACTTAGCAAACATCTAGGTACATATCTTTACAATATAATAGGTACTAGTGATGTGCCGGGTATCCGTATCCGCGGATATCCGAAGGAAAAGAAACATCCGTATCCGTTAGTTTAATGGCGGATCTTTTACGGATCTTTTACCTTATTAATTTTCAATTCATAGATAAAATTTTTTATATATAGGACATAGGTGATTATGTAATAATGAAAAACTGTTAAATTCTATTCAGATTAAAATCGTATTTGGCACCTTTATATTGCAAAAATTTATCGTAGTGAGTACCATACCAATAGTATCTCAAAGGTACTAAAAAACTATCTTTATAATGAGATATTGCACATCGATCTTTGGAAAGAGACAATGTTATGAGAGTTCACTCTTAAAGAGGTCAATAACTTTTTCTCATAACAGATAGTCTCTTTCCAAAGGTCGATGTGCAATATTTACCGCCGCGTACTCTAAGAAAGTTAAGATCCGTATCCGTATCCGCGGATCTTGAAACCAAATATCCGTATTCAGATCCGTATCCGCGGATATGCATTTTTAACGATCCGGCTCATCACTAATAGGTACACGCCGTGAGGTATTGGGACAACAATTTCGACCTTTGAGGTTCACTCGACCAATATTCTATTATGATCAATATTGATGTAGATATTTAAAAATATTTTTCAAAAAATTCTAAATATATACTTTTTTTGCACTTTTATTTTGTTTAAATAGAAAAACAGCTAATCCGATTCTGATAAAATATCTCTTAAATCATACTGACATTAATAAGCTTTCATCGTACGAAAGTTGATATTATTTTTAAACTCTTTTATTTAGCTTGACTCCGTATATTTGTGTTTGTGCGTTTCTTTGTTTCAAATCTTAGGACAGCTTTTTCAACTATACTTTCCGTTGTCCGATTGAGTTGAAATTTTGCATAGGTAGGTATGTAGTTTCGATGACTCCTATTTATTTTATAGTTTTTAGCACATTATCGATTGTACAATAAAAGCGTTAAACTTAATAGTTTTTTTACCTATTTTTTTAATTACGCGATTTAAAGTGAAATCCACCTTTTTGCGGTATTTTTATTAAAAAAAAAAAAAAAAAACGGATTGACCAAGTCTGATGAGATTTCTTTCGGATCAAAATGACGTTAACACGCTTGGATTGATAATAATCTAAGGAAGTCGATTAGTAAGCTTCCACAATGTGTTGAGGTACTTATTGAAATTACCAAAATACGTTCTGGTCGACTAACAAAATAACCACAACAGGAATTTCGCTCTGTTTCTTTTTTACATTACCACAAAGCGTTATGGACGTTTTTGTATTAGTTTATAGTATTTGTATTAGTATATAGTTTTTGTATTAGTACCAGTGATGTGCCGGATCGTTAAAAATGTATATTCGCGGATACGGATCTGAATACGGATTTTTGTTTTCAAGATCCGCGGATACGGATACGGATCTTAACTTTCTTAGAGTACGCGGCAGTAAATATTGCACATTGACCTTTGGAAAGAGACTATCTGTTATGGGAAAAAGTTATTGACCTCTTTAAGGGTTAACTCTCATAACAGATTGTCTCTTTCCAAAGATCGATGTGCAATATATCATTATAAAGATAGTTGATTTAGTACCTTTGACTTATGTACTGTTAGTATGGTACTCACTACGATAAACGTTTGCAATGTAAAGGTGCCAAATACGATTTAAAAAATAAAAAATAATCTGAATGGAATTTAATAGGTTTTCATTTTTACCTAATCACCTATATATTTAAAATTTCATCTATGAATTGAAAATTAATAAGGTAAAAGATCCGCCAAAAACTAACGGATACGGATCTTTCTTCTCCCTCGGATATCCGCGGATACGGATACGGATATCCGGCACATCACTAATTAGCACACATTTGTAGTTTTTGGCCATTTCTTCTATCTCACTTATTTATACTCGACCCTTTATTCGCAAGCGATGCGACTGTAGTAGGGAAGTAGGCAAGTGCATGTTCCATTCTCGGACATGCGCATAACATTTGACGTCTAAATGACGGAGATAGACATGTGTATGTCTACACGGTTAGGTTGTCTTCCTTTTCCAGATCCTTACTAGCAGTATAGGAGTATATACAACGCACTTGGCGCACATAATATATTACTATATATGTACGTACATCATGAAGGAATCTGGGGCAATGATTTGGCGTTTAGCCTTGCTCGACAAGGACCCTCTGCGAAGTTCATTGGACCAAAACCGGTTTGTGGAATTACTTGTATCTACAAATATTCAACAAATTATCAAAAGCAGGACTCGCAATCAGCAAACCACTGACCGGAGCTCGAATCCAGGAAACTTACATGGGAAAAGAATGTTTGTGGGCCCTTTAAACAGGCTTACAGAGGACTTGATCAAATTCAGTAGATCTAAACTCAGGAAAGTGGTTGGGCTTCAAACCGGTCATGCACCCCTGAGAAAGCATCTACACACATTGGGGATACGTCAGGAATTGACACAGTGTAGATTTTGTGAAATGGAGGACGAAACAACCAACTATTTACTGTTAGAATGCGAGGTCCTAGCCTACAGTAGAACAACCATCTTTGGGTACATTGATGAGAACGGAGTAATTCCTCAGAACAATCTAATCACCAATCTTCTAGAGTTCATGAAGAGATCCAAACTGTTGGAGGACTAGATCCAGGTCAAGGTGACATGTATAACAGGCTATTAAACCTTAATCCTTAATTCATTCATTCATTCATGTCTGCACCGTTGGGTCATCATAGATTTCCAGACCCCTACTTGCAATATAAGAGTATTAAGTATATACAGTGGTAAATTAGGTGACGGATAAACAAAGTTTAACTGTACCTTTGTATATGATTTGTGCATAATCCGTGTGTAACTTACGATCCATCCATATTAAGTAAAATATAGCGTGTGTGTATGTGCATACGTTACATTATAATGTAATGAATCGTTGGAGCGAAAATGCGCAATGTGAATTATCAATTGTATGAGCTTGGAGCTTCCTCTACGTATGTTTTGCTCAATCCTCACCAATACATTCACACTTAAAACATAATACCTATGTACATGTGTAGCAATTATTATTTTCATATGCGACATAAAAGTGTACTGTACTATAACATAATATGCGATGTACAAACAATGTATAGGGGGCGGAGTACCTGTATTGTACCTGTATAGACGGGAGCTTTGCACTATTGCTAGGAAGTATGTTATAGATAGGGAGGTAGGGTTGAGAATTTCATAAAATTTTCGAATCGAGTGATGAAATAAAACAATAGCTTATAATAATAAATTTCGAACCCCTGAAAAGTTTTTGTGGTGGACCCTCTCATATATTGAATATTAGTTTGAGGATCTCGACAAAAAAGAACATTGTCCCAACTCCCTCCGACTCCAATCTTTGTGATTATTGGAAGAAAAAATTTGCAAAAAATCTGAGATACTATCAGGAACAAGATGCGTATGTAAGGATCACTGCACATTAAGCTGCGTAAACCCCTGAAGAAGGAGCCTCTGTTAGTTAGTTTAGAACTCATTCCGCCGTGATAGTGGAAATATTCTGGTTTGTGTCCCGACGGCGACAGTGTTTGAAAATATATTTTTTTAAAATAGCATTGAACAAAAGATATTTCTTAACAATTGTAGCAAACTATAGCTATCCTGCTGTTATTTTAAGAATTTTACATTCAAATTTTTTTATACATTTAACTTGAATAGGTACTTATTTAGAAACCTTATATTAAATGTGAGCTATTACAAAAATCCTACAAATTTTCTATTTTACTTATGTATTTCCTCTGACCTCTCCAATGTATGTAAAATGCGAATAACAGACATATTTGTTCCCATAAATCAAAACGGCTTATGTCAGATTTTCGGTCAACAATTAATAATTGAGTCATTGAGTTTGGTAATGATTCAATGTTTCAATGAAAAGAACTCCGTTTTGTGAGTTTATTTTTTAAAATGCACATTAAATATTAAATTAGATTCTGCATGTTGTTTACGATGCTTTGAGACTTATGATCGACTGAGTTTTCTCAAAATAATAGATTATTGGTTTGCCCAGTAATCCAAACACACACTGAAACACTTATAATTTTTTTTGTAATGTAATTTAAATGTAGGTTTGATATAGATGAAACACAATGTTATAGAAAACAGAAGTGACAATTTTGGAAAGTTTTCTGGTCATTTAATGGTTTCATCATATTCATGATTCAGAAAATGGATGCAGTTAGCTATCATAAAATTGCAATTAGGAAAGCTTTATGTTAATCGGTAGCTATACAGATTATCACGATGAAGGAAGGTTTGGTTGAGGATCAGAAATAAGCTTTACCAATATTTCTGATCCTCAACCAAACCTTCATTCATCGTGAAATTCTATTGGATCAACACTGCTATATACTGTATACAGGTTATGTTATTACATCCAATAAAACCGTGCAGAACGTTCATCTGTCAATCAGTTCCTCAATATTCCCATTCAAAAAACATTAAATCTACTAGGGAAGCACCCGACGTCTTCATTAGATGCCTCATTAATGAATTTTAATTCCAACACATTAAAAAATATCAAAAATTCGACGTAAGACGTTTTGTTTTCTAGCCATATTTTTGTAGGTACCTCTGAGTTCCTTTGTAGGTGGGTTGCTACAAACATAATAATAAAGCAACAGTACTATAAACACGTACATATGTACATGTTTGTTGTATTTGCATCGTTAAAAGTTTCAAACTTTGCTTTTCTGTTTTGTGTTCAGTTCAGTTCAGTGTTTGTGTCGCTATATTATTATATTGTATTCATTATGAACATAATATCGTTCTCTCTATACATCAAACGGTTACGTTTCTGAACTGTGGTCTAGCCCAAGCGCTAACTAGCAGAGGTAGGGTCACCAGAAGACCAGAATTTTTACGAAAGTTCGGAATTCGTTGACCTGTTCCGTGTTCGATCTATATTTTCTATCCTTGAATTCTAGAAATTGTACTCGCGGTTACTAACGTCGACATTTACATTAAGGATTCAAGCAAAATTCCTCTGTTGGGGTATTTTTAGAGTTTAATTTAGAAACTTCGTATTAGCTACATTTAGTCAACTATAAGTGCGTCGTTTTATTGAATACTCAAGTAGGTACTTAAGACTTAAAAAATAGATTGAATTATTTTGAAATTTTGCTCTAAAATGTATTATCTAAGGTTGGTTTGCACAGTCATCATCATAATAAAGTTCCTTGCACTTTACAGGATGTTGGAAACAACGTTTTTCCACCTCACTTATCTATAGCTGTCAATTTTAGATCATTAAAAGATTTTAACTATCCACGTTATTCTTTTCCTGCCTTTCGAAACATGTCCCTCTAGTTTACTACACATAATTAATCTTTCTAGTTCATATTCTCTTCCTCTACAAATATCAATATGACCAAAGTTTTGTAATGTCCTCTTCTTAATTGTAGTTAATAAACACCTTTTGTAACCAACTCTACGAAACACATAATGGTTTTTTAATTTGTCTGTCCATTTTATTTTTAACATTTTTCTGATGCACCATGTTTCAAAAGTCTGCAATTTGACTCACCTCGGGCATCATGGCGCGCAGTGCAAGAATATCGAATTTTCGGTCAGTGTGGTGTATACTATATTATTATTCATAAATCGGCCGTAAGTACGCTTATTAAACACAATAATTAATTATTAATTACATAAAAACACAGATAAATTCTAAGTAGGCAGCTTTGATCTTATACGTAAAAACACGAATGACAGCTGTTCGCGACTATTAGCTAAAATGTAATAGAGTTGCTATGGAAACGACATCTAAACAACAGTTGATAGGCTATTTGTTCTTTACTGCTGTCTGAACGTACGTACTTCCCGCATAAGTGTGTGTAATCCCACCAATGCGTAAATGTGAGACTTTCTGCCTTACAATTTATGCCGAAAGTATGTACTTCTGATCGAGGTATGAAGAAACAAAATTTTCTGAAAATCAGTTTATGGTTAAGTTATAATGAACGAAATAGTCCTGCACCGGGCCACATTGCGTACGTAAGTTAGAGAGACTGCTTGTAAATACATACGTTAGCTGACTCTTTATAAAACACAGAAGGTATTTTTATATTGACTATTGTCCCGCATACAAAAACCTATAGCATTGCATGCCTATATTACGTTGTATTGCAAAAAGCCAAAGACTGCAACATGTGCTTGTGCACTCTTTATAATTATGATGAAAATAACAAATTCTTCTCTTAAACTGTTTGAATATACTACGTATGCAAAAACATAGTACTCACACAATTTATACTGCAGGTATATTTTATAACGAGCGATTCGCAAATCTAGATTACTCGCATTATGCGCGCATGCCATTATTTACCAATCAGATATGCGAACTAGCGGTTTTGACACTTTCTTAAAATATTATTAACTGAACGTAAGTAGTTATTTATTCGGTTCATTTGTTCTTCAGGTAACAATTCCTCCGAATAAATAGCGATCATTCAATTCACCGACCATAATTATGTTTACTGCAGGTGGAAATCTGTTCTGTCTTACTTCCAGGGTATTCGCCTGATAAAATAATAATGGCCGCCACGTAGATCATAATACCTAACCTATAAACATGGAATATATCTACAATTTGCTCTTGTGAATTTATTTATGTGTTGTTTATTACTTTTTTGTGAAGTGTGAAATTGTAAAATATTAAAGTTAGTGGAAGTTTTGTGTGATATTGAGTTAGGATAGAACATTATTATTTTGTGAAACTTTTTTTGAAGTTTACACTATAGCGCCATCATTCGGATTTTTGGGTAAACGTCAAAATATTCAACAAAAAGAGCAAAGAGTATAGTGCAATGTATAATTATTCTTAAACTAACTTTTCTACCTGATATTTTGCTTGGTGAATTGAAAGTAAATTTTATTCTAACAAATAAATTTGTTCCAGGATTAGTAACTTCTATCTTTAATAGTATTCGGTGAATATATAAGACAAGAATATAGATATTCTTCAATTCTAATTCAAATGAAAATATTATTGACAATGCCATTTTTTTTTTTTATAATTTGCGTCCTGTTAGTAATGCAGACTATAAACTAATAAGATGATGGATTAATAAAAAGAGTGAGATGGTGGCCCTCAACGTACTTCACATAATTAAACTATGTCTGGTAAGTTTAATACATCATGATGTCTTTCGTGCTAAATTAGTGCACAAAACACTAGAACACTTGTGTTAAATTGAGACGGTGGTTGGAACACGACGATCAGAAAAACTGGTCGAAGTAAACGAAAATTGATTGAAAGGTTACAGTCTTACGTGTCATAAATCGTTGATTTTTAAAAAAATATCTTCAAAAATAGTGAGATATTCTCTATGGTGTTATATACATGATTTTGACAGCTCGGTAACTTGACAGATTTGCATTTTTGAAAAAAAAGTTTCCAACGATAGTTGTATTTTTTTTCGAAGTCAATCAAAATACGTCATAAAAATGGGTGTTAATATTTAAAAAATTCCACTTACCCCCACCCCCCGAACGATGTCACCCTATAACAACTGTACAACTTTGAAAACTTTTTTTTTAACTCCACTGTTTTCAAATATCTGCCTGGTAGATTAAAATGGATCAGTCTGTATATTATTTCTTATTTAATTATACTATTTACTTTTCTCAAAATCAATCAATTTTACCTGTCAAAATGAAAAGTGCTCTAAAAATATGATTAGTAGAAGTTATGTTCTAAAAATATGGCAAAAGTTGAGGCATGCGCACAAAAAATAGTCAACTATGAAAAAGTCTATTGGTTAGCCTTATTATTAAAATGAAATGAATATTAAAATGATCAATGTTCTAATGCAATCAACAAGTTTACGAATTACTATTTTACCAAAAGTGACGCACTGATTGCGAACATACGAACTATTTATTAAAACATTTTTAATTTTAGCGAATATTGTTAAATTTAAATTATGATTAATGTTTCCGTCAAGAAAAACCAGTTAAACAGTAAGAATTAGGTTTGATGAATAAAAGCGTGAACTGTTTGGTACACTTGTCTTAAGAAGTGACAGTGTAAAAAGGGATTAGTGGCTTGGCATCTTAATAACGTAATTAAAGTAGTATTGCCAAACCTTTTGGTTCATTAGCTAGTTGATTCATTGAGAGTGTTCAATAACAAGTATAATATATACTAAATAATAATGAAAAATATTTATTTTTGAAGTGAAACTTCTATAGTGCGCAAAAGTTCATGAGACTATACTACAGTAGAGGCCTGCTACTCCGGACATTCGCGGTTAATCCAGACGGGTTTATTAATTAGTTTATTTTACTGATTTGAAAAAAATAAAGTTCAAAGTATTATTGATAGAAGCCTAAATAATTAAATAAAAAAAATTATTCGATTATTTCAGATGCTTCAAAAATAAATTGAGCTTTCTGTCTTAATCCCTAATTATTAACATAAGCTAAGGCCCGTATTCACACTGTTAAAGATAGAAATTACTAATTTTGGAACAAATTATTATTCATGGGCATAAAATCTAATTTTAATTCACCAAGTAATACATTCGCTAGAATAGTAACTTTTGAAACAAATTTACTTTATACCATACGCCTTGGATTTTTGTTGAATATTTTGATTCTAACCGCGTTTACTAAAAATCCGGCTGATGGCGCAGCGATTGAAAATGTAAAATTACACTATTTTATATAATAATAATTTAATCTATAATGTAACAAACCTATTCATGGCGGAAAATATCTATTTAGAATATTAAAACGTTAACAAAACAGTTAAACACACAAACTCAAAAGTTCTTCGCTATAACGTAACAGAAACAAAACAACAATTCTAACTAATAAAATACAAGAATAAGTAATCTAAAACTTGTGTTTTGTGCATTTTAAGGCAATCCGGACTTTCGATGATCCGGTCAGTGTTAGGTACTATCTAGTTCGGATTAACGGGACTTTACTGTACTTTCAAAATTTAATTCTGTATCAAAATGTTTTTGTATATTTGATTTATTGATCATTCGCCAGAATTTCAACGACGAAAGTTTTTGAAATAGTGAACACATTCTTTTGATCGTACGCTATAATGCATCAGTATTTTGTGTACAATGGAAGTCGTGCTTGTGCGCTTTTGTTAATATTGAAAAATGTTAAATTAAAAACATTATTAGGTATATCATTGAGATCAAAACGCAACGTCACTTGAAATAGTCTCATGAGCGACTTTATACAAAACTCTTACTTCACAGAAAAAATGTGTATATTTTTAAAATTTGTACAATAATAAATTTTAATATAAATAACAGTATTATGATGTGAAAACTAGCTACTTTATGTATGTAGATACGTGAAAAAATATGGTACGTATCAAGATTGCATAGAATTTTTTATGTACGAATTGAGACATTGTCATTAACGAGGATTATCAAATTTTAAGTCACACGAGTCACAAAAGCATTACAATCGATATACGAACTACATTTTTTTCATGTATATAAAATAGCTAGTTTTGACATCATAATAAGTATATTTGTAATATTTTTGACAGTTCAGTTTGGTCATATTGAAGTCATAATAATATGTGGACTGTTTACGATGCCAACGCCTACTATTTTGTTTCGGTAGCTTATATATGAATATTTAAATGGTAATTTATACAGAATTTACTATTGGATTGGTTAAATTGAATTTACTTTTATATTATTTTACGCACTAGTGCGAAAAAGGGTCATTAACAACTGCTGTACAGGCATGAAAAACAATTCATGTGTACCTAGTTTAATTGGTACAGACATTGACTATAATAAAACAGAGTATGGAAAGTTCAGTTATGTCCTATAAAAAAAATTACTAAAAAATTGCCTTTTTGACACTGAAAATTTTCCGGAAAAACATAATGGAACATTTTTCCCAAAATTTTCCACCCCACATCACTAATTGCAATGCCGGTGCCGCCTGCCGGTACGAGGGGTACGTTGTCTTATTACATACGACTATAAGGAGACTCAAATTTTTACTTTTCATACATGAAAAAAATACCGTTGTTTCTAACTCGGATTTGGAGGGCACGTGCTAACATATCGTTCCCTAAATCCCAAAATAAAAACGGAATATATTAGAAATAAACAAGCAACTTAATATTATTTTATTACATACAAATCAATACCACAGAACCAATGATAAAAATAAACGCGTTGATCTTAATATTTCCAAAAGTGAATGTTTCTTTTTAAAAATATTAATTAATTAAATCAGAGATAATACAGGAGTGTTACTTTATTACAATATTCCAGATGTGTACAATTTGATAATAATTAAAACACAGGGAACAAAAGGGTCCGTCTGTCGGTGTTAAAATTAAATACAGAATTGCAACGTCACCACTCAAGATATCAGTAGGAATCGGCGCGGCGTTATAATAGTAAACTGCATCACTGTTGACGGGCATTGTTGTAGCGGAAGCGGTGCGATCGGTGCACAGTGCTTCCCATAGTCCTAAATCAAGTCTTTCACTACAAGCGAAAATAATACATAGCTTAGCTTCGTTCGTTCATCAGTTATATCAAATAAAAAAAACAGCTAATCGGGCGACGAGACCATTGCAACTCCAAAAATATTAACATTTGTTGGCAATGTTGACATGGTTACCTATACATAATGTAACAATGTAGTACATGATAAATTTGTTTCTGACAAATCTACAAAACAAAGCTGATTTTTTTTATTTTTAAAATATTTCCAAAACTATATAGAGCTTAGAAAAAATTTTAACAAAACTTTTTTGAAAAAATAAATGGAATAATAAATCGTTATGAAAAGTATACCATTATTATTAAGAAAACAAGGTTATAGCATATATCTCTTTTACGCATACGCCGATTTCCCCCAAAAACAATCGGAGCCTTCATATTTGCATATCAAGCATCCTCCTAAAAATGGTCTAAATGCGTTCATCCATTCGACCTATATCGTGTTCACAGACATACAAACCGACTAACAGACGCACAGAGTTTTTCCAAATATGTGTTTATTTTTTTTTTTTGGATTCGGGAGATCTCAAGACGAAAATATATAAAGTTTTAAAAAGTGAATCTTGACCTAAATTAGTACCATTAAACATTTATGAATTGGAATGGTAAAAGTTATTAAAATATAAAAAATCTGTCTACGGTTAACTTGAAAGTATGAAACAAGCTTCTAATATTTATTTGTTAATATCAACATGCTAGAAGCTTGTTTTGAACTTTGAGTCAGTTTTAAAATTAATGTATCAAAGAAATATGCTTAAATATTACAGCGCAACATTAGCTTTAGCCAGTTAAAATAGAATTTATTGAAAAGCTGCAGTTTGTGACGAGAAAACGTCTTTAATATCAAAACAATAGATAGTGGGGGAAAGCAAGGAATTTCAAGCCATACAAAAAAAGAGTGTGCTTTAGAGCTCACGACTAAAGTAAAACTTCTTCCTGCCATAATTTGATATTATTCCACCCGAAAATTCACAAAATATGAACTTTAAAATGAATTTACAATTTTATTCACTTTAAACGTAGAATATTTAATGTACTGAACAAAATATTAATTTACAAAATTGCTCAAGAACGAAATGAACAGTCTAATATAAGAAGAAAGAAATATAAGAAGAAAGAAATATAAACATAAAGATAATGAAAACAAAAGTAATACATTGCAATTACTTAGCTCTCGTTGGATTTGAAGCGAAAATAATTATGAAATATTATTTAGCTCTACAAGTTAAGTAGGATTACAAAAGTTCTTTCTGTCACCCTAGCGCTACTGGCAAGTGAAGTATGTGTCACTCTATTGTCAGTACTGCTTATATATTTTCGGCCACCTGATGGCGCCACTAGCCAGTGAAGTATTGTCATCTTCTTTCTATCTTCACTAACTTATATCTCCCTCTCAATTTCCGTACGCCTCGCCCGATCACACTTCCGTAAATCGCTCGTCAGGCATTCCCCAAGTCAAGCGTGCGTAAAGAAGTTTTACTTCAAAAATAAATGATGGCTGATAATGTTTGGTGTCATGTCTTCAAAAGTAAAAGCAATATCAAAACGTTAAATATAGCTTCGGCAGACAACATTTTTGTTAGTTTAACATGCACGTAGGATTTCCATAGAAACTCATCGTTAGCTCCAGCCCCGCTGAGTTCTCGTAAGTAGTACCACACTGCGGTGGTAGTACGAATGCCACGCCATACACCAGTGAAATCAGGGAGACCTGGCAACGTAGAGCACCGGCTGGCGGTAGTCCGCTAGTTTCGCTCTTTCCTTATGTATATCATTGTTCGATTTCAATTGGTTTGAAATTGAACACGATGGGTGGTACCGCCGCACCACAATACAAATCAAAAGCAGAACGTTGTAAAAAGTGTTGCTACTTAATCCACAGTAGTCAACGCCAGAGATAATTATGTCTATTGCATTGCATATTGTTGCAACTTAACTATCGCACCAATTCATTCTAAGAGCTTAGAAACTATTTCCAACTTCTGAAATCTACAGTTGTTAAAAAATTTATTAATTTCACTCGCATGCATGTATCTATATATATTAATGGAATCTTTCAGTTTAATTTTCACACACTTCCAGACGCCTGAAAGGGTAAATGCACAATTATTGAAAATATCTTATATCAATTATTTTCATATTAAAAGCTATAAAACACATAAAATCATTCATTAAAACATTCTTATTGAATTAAAAAATAAATATTCTTTTTGTGCAAGATATTTTGAATTATTTTTTAGGCTATCTAAAATTCATCACCATTATTATTTTAATCAATGATACCACTCTTATCACTTGATATAATTCTCAAACATTAATTATTTCTGTTATTGTGGTATGGCAAAAGATTGGAGTCAAATAAGAAAGTGGTAAGTGGAAGTAGGTGTCAACCCGCTGCACGTTTGTTTGAACTTTAAAGTAAGACCATAAGCATTTCATTTTCAAATTAAATAGGGTCGAAAGGGGAAAATTGTCTTTGCTCAGGAGTGCAGTTTACTATTCACTAAAAAAATAAATGATCTTATCGAACCGCTTCCAAATTCTTTAGTATTTCGAAGTTATATTTTTTTGTACTAAACAAAAATAGTTATTGAGGAGTGATTTAACAATTGATCGGTAACTATGTACGTAAACATTATTAATATTACAGTTGCAATGTGTTTAATTAACGATTTATTCTATCGCCAATCAATGAATCAAACGCACAGCACACAGTCTACCGAAATGACCTAAGCATTTACATTCACATTAATAATGTGTCGGAAATCATCTTGTGAGTTCTCCACGGTGACTCGGCACACTTCGCGAAAAGAACACATTTACAAGCGTCCAGTGCAGTCTTGTACACGTGTTGTACGTGTAACAATGTTCACGTCCGGGGCGGTCCGCTTCGTTCGCAGCGTGACTCCAACTGCCTACCGTCTTGTGTTTCAAGTTTTCTAATTTGACGATTGAAGGAGGCCTTTTATGCCCGGCTTTTGCCGCTCTCTCTTGTCTTTTGTTATCACAAGTGTCTAATGTGCTTTTGTGTGTTGTTTAATAACGACAAGGGATGTATGAATCTTAAGTCAGTAGAGCTGTCCTGTGCTGTCTTCAGCGGAACCAGTATTTATTGCTAATATTTATATCATAGGCAATAATTATAATTTAAATTGTAAGTATTAGGTTTGTGAAATACAAACCTTACTTTGGGGAAGATAAGGTTTTTAAACTTTTTTTACATTTTTTTTGAATATTTTCAATGAATCTATATCATCAAAAAAATATTGTGTCAAAATTTCAAGTCGATCGGAGCAAAATTATCGGAATTATGAGCATTTGAGCGTCCGTTGCTAAAAGCCGGTTTTCTATACCTGCAGAGCTTCAAAGAGTTTTTTTTTCATCTCGGTGCCCACCGTAGCTCAAAATCTACTGCACCGATCCTTTTGAAATTTTGCACACTCTTTCTTTACATAAATGGTGAACTAATGAGGATGGTGTTTTTTTTTCAATTTTAACGTATTCTAAAATAACAAAATTTTCGATTTTTTTGATGAAAGATCGGCATTTTTACTTCCAGGTGCAGTAAAAAATTGAAAAATCAATAAAAAAAACTCGGCGTTGTTACCGGCAGAAGAAACTTATCAACTAATAACATCATTTTAGTTTTTTTATTTCAAATGATCCAATGATGAGTTATGAGGGGCACTGCAATAACATTTTTTTTGAGACGTCCACGAAGATTCGCTGTCAGTGGCTCATTTCTTCATAAAAATTAATGAAAATTTCACAAAATATTCTTCAAATGTTAGTTTATTATGTAGTATTTGTAGAAATGAATATATATTAACTATATCGTCAAAAAATATCGAAAATATGCTCATTTTGGATCGAATTAACTTTGTATTTACCCTTGATTAACAATTACATGGACTTTTGTCTCCAAATCGATTGTATGTTTGAAATTGATAAAGAATTGTATTTAATAACAAACCCTCTTGTTTTTTCAGAATTCAACTGTCATTTGTAAAACAGATATTTTTCGTAAAAATACTGTGCGTTATGGAATATTTATTAAAGAATGGGTGTTTGTCGTCACGAGATCTTCATCACCATGAAAACTTATTAGAAACGCTGGTGAGAGCAATTTCCTCAACCCTGACTTACATGTTATAATAGTGTTTTAGAAGTGAATTATTATTATTATTGGATTGTAATAATAAAACGGTGTGTCAGAAACTTCTCGTTTAGTTTGCCGACGTTTAAACTTTAAACACTCGTATCTAAATTCACGCTTAATTATAAAACTATGTCCATTTTAATCATTCTTCATTGGTTTTTGTTGCTATTTTTGTATACATTCAAAGCCAGTTCAATAAAAACACGTTTAGATGATTCGATAATTTCCATTTGCTATAAACGTGATCTTATTTGAATGGAATTTTATGGTTAAAAATAAAGTTTTATTTTTATTTTTGGTATACATTGTTTGAAAAAGGTTATTCTACCATAAATTTTTACATATTTAGTAGAAGTAACGTACCGATTGACTGACTGAATTCGTTTTTAACCAACTTGAAAAAATATAGACGTTATGAATTTATTATGGATATTCTTTTATATTCAAAGCAATGGCACGTCAGTCCGGTGTCGGAGAGGCAACCGGATGGCGAGTGGTAATCTGGGCCTATGAGTGGTACAGAACCCCCTGGTAGCGGCCAAAGTGACCCCAAATGGACGGGGGCGGCGATATGGGGGTGGGGCAAAATCGAAAAATGTTTGAAAAGGCAACCGGATAAAAATGCGGTTGCATTGAAGGAAATACCCTAATTATATAATAAATTTTTTTTGCCATCCGATCCACGCGGGCCGTTTTTGCTCTAGCGAATAAAAAAAAAATTAAAAAAAAACTGAAAAGGCAACCGCTTCAAAATTAGTGAGCATACTTATTGACACCACCAAACGTTGGAAAAAAATTGCCATCCGATCCTGATGGGCAGTTTCGGAGAAACAACCCCTCAAAGTCACAGAAAAACCCTTTTTTTCGATTTTTTCAACAATAAGTAAAAAAAACACACTAAACATTGTTCAAATCGGATGGCATTCGAAATTTATACTGTCCTAAGTACAAATAATAGTGTGTATCAATGCCATCCGATTTAGATTAAATTTACCCCTATTTAGCCATCTCCCAAAACTCATGAAAATAACAATTTTATGCAGCGTATGGCATTATTTTTATTGTTATTGAGTTTTGGGGGTTGGCTAAATAGGGGTAAATTTAATCAAAATCGGATGGCATTGATACACACTATTATATGTACTTAGGACAGTATAAATTTCGAATGCCATCCGATTTGAACAATGTTTAGTGTGTTTTTTTTACTTATTGTTGAAAAAATCGAAAAAAAGGGTTTTTCGGCGACTTTGAGGGGTTGTTTCTCCGAAACTGCCCATCAGGATCGGATGGCAATTTTTTTCCTACGTTTGGTGGTGTCAATAAGTATGCTCACTAATTTTGAAGCAGTTGCCTTTTCAGTTTTTTTTTAATTTTTTTTTATTCGCTAGAGCAAAAACGGCCCGCGTGGATCGGATGGCAAAAAAAATTTATTATATAATTAGGGTATTTCCTTCAATGCAACCGCATTTTTATCCGGTTGCCTTTTCAAACATTTTTCGATTTTGCCCCACCCCCATATCGCCGCCCCCGTCCATTTGGGGTCACTTTGGCCGCTACCAGGGGGTTCTGTACCACTCATAGGCCCAGATTACCACTCGCCATCCGGTTGCCTCTCCGACACCGGACTGACGTGCCATTGCTTTGAATATTATGGTTGTTCAGCAATAACTTTTCGAAGGATTAACCGATTTGAAAAATTTATCTCATATTTCCAACATTTGTTAATCGATTTTGACGATTCTTTTTGTATTTAATTGGACATATCTTCAGAGTAGTCTCACATAAAATTTAGTTTAAATCGGTTCAGCAGTAATAAAATATTAAGGAAGAAGGCCGCTAATAACGTGCAAGCTAAGTAAGTATTGCAAAAAAAAACACTACAAATTAAAGAAATTGTAAAAACGTAAAAAATAGTTTTACGGTCGACATTATTTGAATGAAGTTGGTACATAAAAAGTTAGTAATTCAATTGACACGGACTTCACAGCTTTATTTTTTTACGTTTTCCAATTTTTTAAGGTTCAGTTTGTTTAAAAAGCTTTTTTATTCGGCAAGCAATCATCATTTACCTATATACACTCGTTTTACCGTCAATCTGTCAGTATTTTAGTGACCACTCAAGAAATTTTGAAGAACATTTTTTGGTTGGATTTCTTTCGAAGTCTAGTTGTGCAAATGGTACTTTTTGCGCCTTGTAAATTGAGTTACTTGCATATTCCAAAACTTTTCGAATACATATTTAAAGTAAATAAGCAAATAAAAACTGAAGAATTTCATAAAATGGCACTACCTAATTTTTTTTAAACATAGAAATTATCAATTTCAGATATATAATTCATTTTAGTTCTAATACTTTATTACATGAAAAAAATGCCCTTCTTTTAAATATTAAAGTTGTGTGAACCGCGGGCCTATATGTTTGATTGTATCCTCTATCGTTTAATGAAGACTCCAAAATTTCCAATTCTTAAATTAAAAGATAAAAGAATGAAATAAGTGAAAATTTTATCGATGGACGTTTCTACAATATGTATATATCATTATTCTAGATATGATAGCTTTCGGCCAACAGCTTTGCTTGCCTTCTCTGACGGCACCCATTCCTAGGAGTTACTTAAAATTAAAAAAAATTGCACTCCGGGAGTGCCGGCAGAAGTGAAAACTTGAATATTACCTCTACTCTCCACCCGTCTTACGAATTTTCGATCAGGTCACGTGTCCTGACGCGAGTTTAACATTTTTTACCCATTACAAAAAAAGTGTACAACGTCGCTAAAGAAGTTTTCACTTCAAAAATACTTTTATCGAAATCGTATTTATTATCGTACGGATTGGTAAGTCAAGGGGTGAGGTTTCCATTGGTACTATAGCGACATAATTCGAACAGTTTGTGATTTACACAAAGCAGGAAGGTGAACGGTTTAAAGACCGCACACACTATACCGACACGGACAAGCATAACACGATCGTGATATTTGTACGATTTTGCATACGATACCCAGAGCGTATTCAACTGCGCAGTGTGATTTTATGGGGGGTGATAGGGCTAAGTACTATTTGGTTTTTAAGTAGGTAACTGACATTTTTTTTTAACTGCACAAGACCTTATTTACAACTACGCATTTTAATTTTTGCGCCGTAGAATACGCTCTGACGATACCTGCATATACCAGCATGGACTAGCAATTTTTAGTGCGGATTCCGCGTCCATTTTGCAAGTAACGCGTGTGCAAACATGGACGTGCGTAGTTCGCTGGAAGAAGTTTTTATTTTAACGATGTTGTGTGAATATGAAAAAGTCAAGAAAATAAAATATTTTTAACAAAAAAATTGAACCGACTTCAAAATATGCACTAAAAAGTAAAAAATAATAATTATTGTTATTTTTGGAGTCGGTGTCACATCGGAATTCGAAAGTAGCAATTTAAATCTTACATGTCTCTATATATATAAAAAAAAGAAAAAAATATATACAGTCGAACATAGAACCTCCTTCTTTTTTGAAATCGGTTAAAAATAAGATGTTGGATTCACCCTACCAATGAATAGAGGTTGCAGCATGGCAAATTTCATCATTTATTTCCTGAATTTTGAGAAGAAATCAACAAATTCGAATGTTACAACACAAATTATATGAGCTCTCTGATATCATTTCTTCTCACAATCTCACGTACAGTACCAAAACAGCACCAAAACATAAGAATTAGTTGGTCCAGCACGGCCAGACATATAAATTGCCAGCCAAAATTGTACCCCGACAGACACGATTTGATTGAATGGTCGTTACTGGTTTGCTGGTAGGTACTGGTCTAATGTGCACTACTCCGTTAAATAATGTAGATATCTTCACGAATAGACTTTTCTGACCCGTGTTGGTATAGTGTGCGCGAACTTTTACATAAAAAATCGTGTCAATGTTAGTCCGTCTCAGTTTTTTTTATCTTAACGGTACCATTGTAGTTACATTTCGGGGAAAAATAATAAAATGTTTCCGATTCGAATTCCGCAGGGATGTTCTCAAAATTCTCAGTGTTCTCATAGTACTTACTAATTGTTAATGAAAACCGAGAATAAGGGAGCACCCACTGACATGTTGACGCCGATGACAAACTCCGTCTTTATGATGATCGCTTGTAATTTTGTAACTTACTGGATGATGTTTGAATTGAAAAAAAATATGTCTTGAATGGTATTTATTTAACCTTGGTATGTTGAATCAATACACGCATGTAGGAACATCAGTCAGTCCATCTCGGGACGTGTTAATAAAGAAAATTTACAATGGAGTGGCGCAGGTACGTTTTTTGTGTTGGCTTGACGAAAGTAATTATTTTTAATCACATAATCACGGACATGTCAACATGTCTATATTATAATAATGAATCTATTGAAGAAATGTCTTGCTGCAGCAATATAAAAACAGTTAACACTGACTAATAAATATATTGTGAACGTTTCACGTTTGTGTATGCTGTTTGACATGGAAGTTGTCGCTGCGGACTAATTTTTGTTAATTTAGAAAAATGCTTATGTGTTAATAATAATTAATCTCTGAAAACGGTGCCGCACTTGCAAGTCAACGGAAAATATTCGTTAAAAAATTCAATTGGCCCACGGAAGACGCCAGTGTCCGCTATATTGTTAAATAAGTAGATAATAATTCATTTTTATATTTTTAGATTACATATTATGTAAAAATATAAAAATGAATTAGTATCTACTTATTTTACAATAGAATTCTACTGTAAAATAAGTAGATTTTTAGATTACATACTTCTGAAGAAAATCCAAATCCGGACCGAAACGTCAATGTATTAATTTTTATATTTTTTGTTAATATAATTGTCTGACAAATTGGTCGATAATTTTATTTATCGAAGAGTTCTATTCAGACGTTAATCAAAGATTTAAATAAACTTTCTATTAAAAAAATTAAAGCCTAAAAAGAACAACAAAAATATCAGTATTGAACATTTTTACCGCGACCAGTT
Source organism: Xanthostigma xanthostigma (assembly GCA_963575645.1). Taxonomy (NCBI): domain Eukaryota; kingdom Metazoa; phylum Arthropoda; class Insecta; order Raphidioptera; family Raphidiidae; genus Xanthostigma; species Xanthostigma xanthostigma. The sequence goes on along the minus strand of OY754468.1, from coordinate 30,934,675 downwards.
GTTATTAACAATTTAATTGCTTTTTTTTGTAACTGCAGAATCAAAATTTAGCAAAATAGAAAGTGGGGGGCTGATTTCACGGAACACTAATTTATTGTGCAAGTATAGCTTGTACAATGCAGGTCACGGATTTTTTTTAAATGAGCGTGCAGAGAAGTGAAATATTTTTCATAAGTAGTGCAATATGATCCCGTATATTTAAAAATATTGAGTAATAGTTGATACGTGATATGATTTTACGTCGATTTGTTCGAGTCTTTAACTAAATTCGCACAAAAGTATAAAGAAAGGGGACACTAATTTAGACTCGGAATCTATACTTCTATACTAATATATAAAGCTGAAGAATTTGTTTGATGTTTGGTTGAACGCGCTAATCTCGGGAACTACTGGTTCGAATTGAAAAAAAAATTGTTGGATAGCCCATTTATCGAGGAAGGTTATAGGCTATATAATATCACGCTACGACCAATAGGAGCGGAGCATCAATGAAAAATGTTGCAAAATGTAACTCAAAACTTGTCCGTCCAACAAAAACTTTTTAACGGTATCTTTGATCATCATGTTTGGACACAACATTCATCTCGGTAAACTAAGATGAATGTTCGTACTCATGTTCCTCCCCCCCATTCGTTCTTTTGCACCCGGGTGAAACCGGGCGGGACCGCTAGTAATAGGTATATATAGTGAAAAAATATAAAACAGATAAAGCAGGTATTGTGAATAAAATGTTAAATATTATTTGAAGCTATAGCTGTGAAACTTAACAATTAATTATTATAATAACAAATAATAATTGTTTACAGGACTGTAGTGAGATCTCTATGACTATACATTATACATCCATAAATCAGCATCGAGCTGTTTCAACTTTCAACAGTAGTAAGTTAACTAAGCTTAGTGTATAGCAGTAATAATTATAAACAGCATTTCTATTATCATCTGTCAAATGTTTCTTTTTCTCGACTATGTGACTATACAGGATGTCTGGAAAACTGTACGTTTTAAGTTTTCTCGATAGATATTCGTTAATTTACGGATAAGAAGGATTGTTCTGAGGCGGTTGTAGTTTCACTTATTTGTACACAGCTTTCAGAATATAATATCTCCTGATTCCCAAAACCCGTATCTGATGGTAATATACAAAAAACTTGGGTCGCATTCGAAAATATAATGTATTTGCTAACACAGGCATTGTGATATTATGTTAACTTTAACATCCCACAATATGTTACAGTTATATTTTTTGTGACCTTATGAAAGTAACAAGTAAGTAATAATCTCAACTTCAGAGTCAATTTTTTTCGGTCTTAGTTATGTCGTCATATAGCATTCGTAGTTAATGTAACAAAACTGTTCTAGTTCGTGGTGGAAAATGTTTATTTACAATAGTGAAACGTTAACAAACCAAATAAACAAACAAACGAAGAACAGAAACAAGACAACAATTCTAACTAATAAAATAAAAAAATAAGTAATAATGAATACAAAGTCACTATGTACACAAAATATTTACAACACAAACACACACCAAAGTTTATTTAGCACACTTATTTATTAACTATATAGAAGAGATTATTTATGTTATACTATTTACTTCGCACACTGTTTATTTACACAGTTCATTTATTTATTTATCTCGGCACCTACCTCAGTACTGTCCACGGTACTGAATGCTAATTTATGTCACAACTATTTGTCGATTGTTAACTCGATGAAGCACAATGTATGACTGCCTTTCCACTGAGCTATTCCGTGGTTTATATATGCTCTAGATTGTTCATTCTTTTTTTACATTCATTGTTGTCTGGAATTTGGCAACAATGCCCTTTTTACCTACGCATATTGTTAGAACAAGAAGCCAATTGTAGTTGCCCCACAACAATCTGTGTATCGTTGTTAGAACAACCAGTCGATTGTTGTTCCACAACGATCTGTGTGTCATTGTTAGAATGACGAGCCGATTGTTGTCTCACAAAATCCTTTGTCGTCGCAACGGGGAGCGTGTAACATATAAGTTACAAAAATAAGCAATCGTTGATAATAAAGTTTTAACAAGAATATTTATTAATTGTTAAATAAATTTTGCGATAAATGGTTGATAAAAGTTTTCATATATTCCATTTTAATTTTTATTGTAAGAAATAAATTTTGTTTATATTTCAATCTATTGATAATAATTTTTCTATCAAACCTAGATTTTTACCTAAATTAGATTAAGTACAGTAACGTCCCAGAGCCGAGCGTTACATAACATTTTGTTTTTAGACGATATAAAAAGTTTGCATTTGCTAATTGTTAGAAGTTATTTACTAACAAATTAAATATAATTTTTGAAAAGATTCCGAAAATTATTTTAGTGTTTTTGGACCCAAAAACATTTATCAAACCCTATAAAAACCCTTAAAATAAACTGATCGGGCGCATTTTAAATAAGTTTTCGTGAGGTCATGACTGTACAATAGCCACTATTTTCGAGAACCGTAAGTGGTCAGTGTACACAGGTTTTACTGTAATTTCTTATTTTTGATTGACTAAAACTATTGAGGAAACCAATTAACCATAAAGACGACCGAGACGTTTTGGACAGTATTAATTGTTATTTTTCGGCAGAAGGTGTTCGAAAAAATGCCTGTGTCATAATATTAACTTCCGACATGATTCTAGAATCTATATAGATTAAGATTTTTGCTTAGTACCTACTCTCATTTGGGGTTCAAATAAAAAATAGAAATTATAAGTTGATGCTAGGCTCAGACAGTCTTCAGTGTTAATGGATTGAAAACAGAAATCACAATATTTACCTGTAATTATAGATGAACGCGTAAAAAACTCAACAAGATGGTCAGTTCATAAGTTACCATTTTTTGGCGTGATCTATTAGGATTCGGGCCAATTTACCATTTATCTATGTCTTTAATTTGAATCCAGTAATCTTCAAACTAAATTAACGATGACTTATAACCGAAGCCAAAGTCGGTCTGGGATCTAAACAATTACCGTGAAAATTGTCAAAAGCCTCTACAAGACCGTGTAACTCTCAATATAAAAACGCTTCGCGTTGTAGTTTCATCTTTATAAATCACGAAGTAAAGTAGATATTTGTATAATTCGTGTATCTTCTTGAGTTAATACCTAACTTAAATTGATTAAATCCAAAATTAATATTTTTTATCAAATTTTGTAATAAATGTTGCGTTTCTCCTGTCCTAATAGCCTCTCGGCCCGGGGGCCTCCTCAGGCCAGGGGTACGTGGCATTTTGCCCGTTCTGCCACCCTATTGTTACGGCACTGCCAACGGCCCACCGAGAAAAGTCCTGGTATTTCCTAAGGCCAGACCGACGGTGACAGGAGCACATGAATATGACCTTGTAGAAGGTAGGTACCGTGTCGACATGTATTTGAAATTATTGCGGAAAACCATTAACCATGTAGGTTGGGGCAAAAAAAACCCTACTGCATATGTCTCTGATGGAATTCGAAACTATTGCGGCGAGTTTAATGCTCTCATCACTCGCTTAGTTAACGAGTTGAAAATACAAATCAATGCTTGGCTCAGATAATCTTGATTGATAAATCCGTGAGAGCGGAGCGGGTTTCCTATCAAACACATAAATAGATGTTTTCCAGTTACGACACCATTTACCACTCATCGACATTAATTGAATGCAACATTCCATCAGTAAAATACCCTGATGCTGGCCACTGACAGACCTGACCTGCACATAATGGTGAACGGTTTTATTTTATTGTAATACAGACACATATAGCTATGCGCAAACAAAGCTTGAATAATTGTAATGCAGGGCTCCGCTATTCAAGTGTACTATCTCTAGTGATTTATTAATTTATTTACGTTGAAAACCAATTATTGTTATGCGGTAGCGGTAATTTACGAGTGTAAAAGAACTTTTTTTTTAAATTGAACCTCCTTCAAAAAGGATCACTGGAAGGCGTAAAATAAAGTTTTGAAACCGACGTCTATTTAAATTACCTAAATACATAACGTAATTAAATTGGAGCCGACCTCTAAACTTTATTATTTTACGTTTTTTAGTGACCCGTTTTGGAGGTTCAATTTTCTAAAGAAGTATTTTGTTTTAAATTTTTAGTGGCTTTTTTAGTGTCGCCGCCAACTATAACTTTTGCAATATTTCTTTGATTTTTGTTAATTTTATAAAAAGTTGCTGAACCGATTTTAATAAAATTTGTACGAGACCAACTTTCAGACATACTTTATCGCAGAGGTTCCCAATTTTATTTGGTCATGGAATCCTAATTGATCATACTTTTTTTGGCGGGACCCTATCTGGCTATTTTGATAACTAAACTGTTTACCTTGTAGTTTGAATATTTTCATGTTAGACTCGAAGAAAGAACAAATTATAAATGAAACATAATTATTATAAGTATTGCAAAACATTTATTGTAACAAAAATCAAATGTTTTTACATATTTTACTAACTCTCGGACAGACCGCGGAACCCCTGACACCCTTCCAAGGAACCCCAGGGATCAGTGAACCACCTTTTAGGAATAGCTGCTCTGTCGAATAAAAAATGAATCTTCGAAATCGGTTCAAAGCCTCCAAAGATATCGATGGAGAGACACACAAAAAAATAAAAAAACAATTATTGAACCTCCTTTTTCGACAAATTGCAGCCACTTCTAAGAAAGTGAATTTATGATTATAAATCCACTTTTTTAGGAGTGGCTTGGTGAGGGTGCAATTGGTCAAAAATTTCTGCCGCTGCTATTTCCCGGTCATTTGACTCTAACCGAACCTAAAAACGAAGCGGCAGAAATTTTTTTAAATTTTAACCATTTTTTCTGCCATAATTGAAATTTTTCATCTCCCTTATCTTAAAATGGCTCCAGAGTCCGCCTATATATCATATCAGAAAAAAATGCTCAAAATTACTTAAATATAGCTTATGTACTAAACAGCAGAAGATTGGGACTCACATGGTTTTTTTTTTGCGCGTCAGCTCCCTAACGACATAATATACAAATTGGTTGATTTTAACGTGTAATACCTAATAAAAAAGTTTACTTGATTTGGGAGTAAGTAAAGATTTTACTGTGAAGAAGCAATTGAAGTTGACTTGAGAGTGGAACTAAGTAATACTGAGCCTAGTTTAAAACATCAATTATTTTTATCGTTGATCTTATAGAACACTTTCGAATTAATAACACTAAAAAGAATTCGAATAAAAAAAATCTAAAGATTATTCACAACCTGAAATGTCAAACTGGATATCGGTTGTAATTTTCTACAATGACTGTTGAACTGGGGGCGCAGCGCCTCTCGGACACACGTCAGTTATAATTGACACTTGAAACGCTAATGACAGTGTCATATCCATTGTGCTCGTCCACTATTGAGGGTGCTTCTCTATTGTAGACTTTTTATTTTATATTATTTATTTCTTTATATGTGTAAAATTTGATTATGATTTATGTTTTGGAATACAACTATAGAAGTTATTATCAAACACTTGATATAATTATATGTTGTCTTCATTAGATTTTTTTAGTGGACGTTTGAGAAATGTAATTTTTATTTGTTCGCTTGGAAAAAAAACGTGTGTTCTCTAAATAATGTTTGAAGATCAAATAGAAAAAAATTGAAAATGTGTTGCGAGAACGCATTACAGAAGTGAAACTTCTAGCTGCAAATCATATACGGTTGCATTTGGACAAGTGAAAAAAGTGTGTTACGAGATAGTTTCACGTTCAGATATTTCGTCTGTAATGCGATCTCGCAACACATATTTAATTTTTTCGCAGGTTTACTGCAAATATTGTTTTTTTATATTCTGATAAATTAGTCGAAAATTTTATATATAAGTACTAGCCTAATAGGTATACTTAAAAATAATAAAAAGAACAAATTGTCGCGCGCACCTGACAGTAACTGAACCCGAGCGGGCTGCGTGGTAAGCCAGCATCCTACCACTGAGCTACCAATGCTTACAAAGAATCATTGTTTATATAGGGTTACTTATAGTACAATTTCGTAACAAATTCTGTTACATGGGGAAACTAGTTTCTCTCCGTTTTTAATTAAGTAATCACTTCAAAAAATATTTTACTGTTAACAACGGCACTGCTTAACACTCGGCTGCTCTGAAGTCTATCAGGCATCAGCTATGGCGCTGCACACGAGGCTAGTTTTGCCGCTAGAATCATTGGTGAGACTTGTGCTGGCTGGCTGGTGGAAATAACGTCAATGCGGGCTCGCGTAGATATGTGTAACACTGCGCTGCGCCGCGCAATTTCACCAACTCAGTTTACTGCGCCGGATGTGTTATAGTGCCCGCGGTGAGAGTTGAAGCCAGACACGTCATCAGTAATATGCTAGTGACGGCCTACTTGCCCACAGACACTGGCGTGTGGAATAAATTCGACATATTCATTTATAGCGGTAGAATAAAAATAAACACTCAACGCACATCTCCGAAACAGCCAATAGCAAGCTAGAAGGCGAGCGCAATGCGTTTACGTCACTATGATGCCGTGGCTTCAGCTTTCGCCGCAGCTAATATAACTCACTTCTTCAACGTTTGAGTTACTGAGTTAACGCAAGGAATTTCGCTGAGTTATCTATGTCTAGGCTCGCGAGCGAGGTCACAAGATGTATTTCAAAATTATAACCGGAGTAATTTCTCGTATTAGTTTGTCCGCTTGTTTTGAGCAAGCACCAATCAGAAACCAGTATCTTGTCATGTGGACGACATGTGCAAACGCCGACAAGCAAACACGGCGTCATAGCGTGTGTTCTGTTCAGAGACAATAAACCTACTTTCGTTAACATTCAAACTATCACTGCGCACGCGCACTAAATCCATCCACAAAGAAAGCTTGAATACACGCATCGTGTGAAGCGAACACATAAAAGCCGTCACCAAAAGCACGCTTGAAATGTAACAGCAAAATTTAGCAAGGAATAATAATATGTCTTTATTTCACCAACAGATCGAGGTAAAAAATATTTGTACAGACAACTAGTATAAAAGAGAAAAAATGTGTGAAACAATAGATTACATGCTGACAAGCATAAATTAATTTTTTATTTAATTTAATGAAAAGTGTCACTAAAAAAGTCAACTTGAATTTTTTAGCATAAAAATTACATATATTGCACATACGTTAAACGGGCGAATTAACCATACCTATACACTGTTTGAACCGTAGGCAAATCAAAAATCATTAGTTGATCATAAACCAGGGCGTGGAATTGAAATCTAACGGCAAAACCAGCCTCGTGAGCAGCGGCCTTAAGACAGAGAATTTTTTGAGTTGAAACTTCAGTTTCACTCAACTCAACTCTGTTGCACAATATTGTGGATATACAGGTATTGTTTTTCTCCCTGAGCGACATCGGTTGACACTGGGCGTATTTGTGTTCCAGACTTAGATAATTCAGCAATATTCCACGGACAGGTTTTATTATATTATGTTAGCAACAGCGTTCAGATTGTAATAAAAAAACTCAACTACAAATAATATGAAATTCTATAAATGGCGGTATTCGATACGCCCTGTCATAATACTTATGATAAATTACATAATACATGCATACCCCAGTATACGGTACAATTGTATTACAATTGTATGTATACAGTGTGTACTCTGCTTAATGTGTCTACATAAAAGAAACTCATTGTATATTCACCTTTTGTTGTGTTTCTGAAATACTATGAACTGCGAATAAACGTCAAGTGTCTGCTGGCTCCTTGTCGGTTCAATGTAGCTAGTCCGGTACGTCGTTTCGGGTTGGCCACAAGCGTCCATTATGAGGGAAGTTGTTTTCTGCTAGCGCCAATTGAGTCAGGGAACAACCCGAGAGAACTTTTTAAAAGCTTTACTTATTTATTAGTCGGTGAGTTTGGATCAAATCTTACAATTAAATGTTCGACTAGTTCTAACCAAACTAGAGTTTTTTTTTTTATTTGCACACTTGAATATGTCTGGTGACAATCCAATACAATCGCATTTTAGATGAAAATATCTCCATGTTGAATACAGATTTGAATTTTTGCCTAGTCATACGTTTTTATGGGTCACATTTTTTGAGATACTTAACTGAAATCTGAACTTTAAACTCACAAATAGGGTCAATTCTCGACATTTTTCTTAGAGATATCGAAAAAAATATTAGAAAAAGTTGTTCAGAATATTACTCTAAACCTATATACCAATTCATGACAAAATTCGCATTTTTTAATTTTTTCATTGTTTGGTTTATACACAAAAATTATTATTACACGTTTATTTTATCCATGGTTTAAAATTAAAAAATAAACTTGTTATAATTTTGTGTATCTATAGACCAAAACAATGAAAAAATTAAAAAATGCGAATTTTGTCATGAATCTCGGTATATAGGGTTAGAGTAATATTCTGAACAAGTTTTTCTAATGTTTTTTGGAGATCTCTAACGCGACGCAAAGTACCGAGGTCCGAGAATTGACCCTGTTTGTGAATTCGTAGTAGGCTGAGTTTGAAGTTCAGATTTCAGTTGAATAGCTTAAAAAAATGTGACCCATCAACCTGTATAACGACTGTATTCCTTCAAATAACGAAAGTAGGGGGTATTTTTTAATTCCACCCAGGCGAACGAAATTTGTAATACTGCTTCTGTATGGTAGATTATCACCGTTTTTTCGACGACTTACGTTGTAAAATTGGTGTCTACGAAAATCTGTTTTATTTTAACACGATAATATAAGTCTATGTCTATAGCCTGAAGATTCATTTTAAATAAAATATTGGTGAAAAAAATTGAAATTGGTTGAGTAGTTTTGGAGATTACCTTAAGAATGTTAAACATATTTCATTGAACGTATATTGAACACACAAAGAGCGAGAGAGAGACAGAGAAACTATAATTGCAATGAGAGAAATGGAGCCACATTTTGTTATCCTGGTCATAGTGTAGTGCAGTGATGGCAAACCTTTTTGAGAAGTGGGTCAAATTTTGTTAATTATTTTTTTTTTGTACCAGCTCGTGGGCCACTAAGTCAGTGGCGTTACTTGTGAAGGGGAAGGGTGGATGATGCAATACTGTTTTTTTTTTAGTTCGAAACTTTTTTTGGACGACACACGACGTTTTACGACCATGCTGGATTCAGCGTGTTTTGTTCTATCAGCGTGATGACTTTTGTCAAAGTTCCGAAAAATCGCATTTTGTATGTCTTGAAAAATTGCAAAATTAGAATTTTTTAATATAATTTTGAAATTGAGAATGCTTACAGAAAAAAATAGTTGAATTCAATGAGTGTAGGTAAGCAAACGTCTTTATCTTTTTTAGTTTGGAAACTACGGCCATTTGGAGGTTTTATATGATTTTCTGAAAACTATAAACGCAAATAACTCCTAAACTAAAAGGCATACAGACGTTTTTTTTCTATAAGCAAGATGATTTTGCAAAAGTTCCAACAGAGTCTGGTTTTCGTCAAAAATGATAAATTTAATTTTTATGAAATAACGGTACGGAATAATCGGGACGCGAGTTCTACTGGCACTTTTTTGTCTTTTTTTAGTATTAGTGACTGCAGTTCTCACTTTTATGATATAAAAAATAAGTTTATAGAAATAAACACGTGGGTCATTTAAAAAGCCTGCGTGGGTCAGTGTCTGACCCGCGGGTCATAGGTTCGCAATCACTGGGCTGTAGTGTAATACACATGTTGCGAATATGCTGCTGCAACGTCAGACCTACGAATTTATGTATGATAATTTTTCACGTTTTTGCAGCTTTTTTCATTGATGCTCCGCTCCTAGTGGTCGTAGCGTGATATTATATAGAATATAGTCGTCCTCTATAAATGGACTATCCAACACAAAAATACTTTTTCAATTCGAACCAGTAGTTCCTGAGATTAGCACGTTCAACCAAACAAACTCTTCAGCTATATTAGTATAAGATGTATTGCTGTGTAACAAATGGCACCGAAATAGAATTTTTGTACAATTTTAAATTCCAATCATAAAAACGTTATTATAGATTCATTAAATCTGTGTCCAATCTAAATTGGTGGGACATTTTCATTTTTTTTCTGGATAGGTAATACAATTTAAAAAAAATCAAATATTTGACTTATCTGACGCATATTGTGCTTCAGAGAAGTAAATAGTGCAAAATTGTATATCGACTAGATACGCATACATGTGAACCGGGACATATGCTGTTTTAATAATTAGTGATTGTTTTGTTTGAAATGACGTAGTAGTTCATTTATTTCCAATGCACGCTAAACACACATGCGCGCATTTGTTTTGTCAGGCAGGGTCCCGGGTTCAGTCCCTGCTGTCGGTGTAAATGGGTGTTACACAATGCGAACATAAAGATAAATATTGACACTTTGGCCGTTTAGCTTATTGTCACAACTTTACCCTCTACATATAGTATATTCTCGGCCCACTTTAAAATAAACGGTTGGGGAATTGTTAAAAAAGCTTTTACAGTGCGCTGTGTTTGTGTTACGTATTTGATTTGGAAAAATTGTTTTTACAAAAAATATAATGTACTTATTACATTTGATGATTAATGATTTGTTTTGTTAAGAGGGACAATATTCCCAACTGGCATTTTTTTGTGGAATTGTAAACTACTGTTAAGTAATTTAAATTTGAGTATCTATTGCTAAAAAAATTTTAAAAATTGTTCCACATATCGAGTCTATGAAAATAGCACGCTATAATTGGTGCATAATCATTGTTTATATTTTATAGGTTATTCGGCTGCAAAAGTCGTTTTATATCAGCTCAGTCTTAGGCCGGCACCGTATCAATTTGTTTTAGGGAATTTGAATACGAGTCTTCAGTAAAGAATGCATGTGTTATAAATTTTTTTATTGCGTAAATATAAAATCGTTGGAAAAACCAAACATGCCCACCCCACATAGCTTAAACATACAGCAGTGTCTCCTGAATCCACACTAAATGGAACCGAACCCTGACTAGATATCTTCGAAAGTCCGGATTAAACGAAATTTGCCTTAAAATGCACGTAACACAAGTTATAGAAGGGTAAAACTAAAAGAAATTAACGGTGTCGACCGGAATCGAACCGGTAGTCGTAGGACTCTTGTTAATGACAACGGATAACGGCCCGATTTTTATGACGGGCGACGGGCCGACGCACAGTGTTCAATAGCTTAGTGTGGGTGTTTGTTAACGCGACGGTCATGTAACCGTTGCGACAAAATTTAACGGATACCCGCACGTCGCCTCTCGGCGCGATAGCGGTCGGTCCGATGCAGTGAACCACGTAATTTTATAGAAGTCTGTTGTAGACGACAGATGCGCGCGCACGTTTTTACCTGTACCTACCTACCTACCTTGTGCTGCTCATTGAGAATATGGAGTTTAAAATTGATATTGATATTTATTAATTAGCCTTGTTCATAATAGGCCAGTGTTGGGACAAGTCTTTAGAAAATTACAAAAATAAACAAGCAAGACATAACGTACTTGCACTTCTTCACCCTTCAAGTATAGAACTGATATCGATAACAACGGACGCACTCACGTATATTAGCGGATCGTGTACAAAGGTAACCGTTTCGCGTCGGCTCGTTACCCGTTGACTGAAACGGTCGTTAACAAGAGCCCATATGCGTATTTTGATGGTAAAGAAAGTCAATAAAAAATAAATCAAGCCGTTTCGTCCTGTTGCTACTTGTACAATGTACAGTTCGGACGTACGTAACGTACGTACAGATCAAACGACAACTGCGGTTCGCAAGTTTCAATTAAAATTTTATTAAGTTTGGGTATCAATAAAAAGGGTTCCAATTTATCGAACCGAATCTCCTCTTTTTGAGAAGCTACAATCAGAAATTGAATCATTTTCTAGCGAATGTAACCTGTACGTATATTTGTATATAGTGCGCAAAGCGGCAATAGAGTACATAGTGAACGTTGGCGCCGTGTGCAAAAATATTTAGGCCGTTGTCCTAAACTTTCAAAATCTGAATGCAGCAATTCGCAGATTTTAGAAATATGTAGTTTTTATGTTTTCACTTTCAAAGATGACTATGAAGAGGTAAAAAAAGTAATAACAAATGGTTATTAATATCATTTGATATAATTATTTTATTGTTTTAATAAATTGCATAAGATTCATAGTATTATTATTAACATTTTCTACAGAATAAAGATATTATAATATTATGTTGTTATATTATATAGTTGTATCGCAATTATAATAATTATTTCAGTTTTTATTTCTTTTAAATAATAGATAATTATACAATAATTATATAACAGTATTTTTGTTTTCGTTTAAACACGTGCCTTTCGGTTACTAAAATTGGGAGCAACTGCAACAGCTGACTGTTTAAATACGTACTAGATGTAAACAGAAATACTGACGCATATTTGCGAAGCTTACGCTGTTATTTTTTTCGTATTAAGTTCGCTGTTTTGTGCCCATGTCTGATCTCTTCGAACTTTAAATAAATCTACAGTATACTTTTACTATGTACAATAACATCACAAATTACATTAAAAAAACAACTTTATTATTTTGAAGTCTTGAGAAATTCGGAGCTTTTCGTGACAAAAACTAAAAATGATATGTATGAAATTCAAATACGTGTGTGGTGACTCAAAATTGCATTTCAAATTTATTAGTTTGTAGTTTACATTGCTGAATATTATATAAGCCAACATGAATATAATAAAGTTGTACCACGATTTTAAAACAAGTTTTCAATTTTCCTTTTTTAACAACTTAAAATCTGAATAACTATAACAAAATAATGTCTAAACAGAACTGAACGAAAAACATCATTCAATAGACTTTAGGATGAATTTATTTGAAATTATGAAACAAATTTAAGATAAATTAGGGTCCAAATTTAAGATAAATTAGGGTCTATTTCTGGTACGATTTGGAAAGTTAGTTTTTGACTGTCGTTTCGAAAATAATAAATAAAATGGTTTAAAACATTAGAGATCACATTAAAGATTACGAACATTTCTTATTTCTTATTAATGAGAATTTTGTTAAATTTGTCTGAGGTGTATTTTTAAATTTAGTTAAGGTTCTTTAATTTAAGAGTATTCGTCCCTGCAAAAACCCCCTGCACCCTTCATCTCAAATCTTTTCCCCTCGCCTAAAAACGGTTCGCGCTCTCCCGACGCTATTTTTAAAGCTAGAGGGTTCTGGTAAACGCCAAATGAAAGACAAAGAATCAGACTACAGATCCTTCAGGCGAATTTTTTGAAAAAAAATTCCTGAAAAAACTTACAAACTTTTGAAAAAAATAAGTTACGTAATATTTCACACGTAGGCGAAACTGTTTTTTAAAAAATTCGCCTGAAGGATCTGTAGTCTGATTTTTTGTCTTTCATTTGGTGTTTACCAGAACCCTCTAGCTTTAAAAATAGCGTCGGGAGAGCGCAAACCGTTTTTAGGCGAGGGAAAAAGATTTGAGATGAAGGGTACAGGGAGTTTTTGCAGGGACGAATACTCTTAAGATAGATTTAAATTTCTTTATTACTAGTTGGATTTTTACTCATTAACCATGAATTATTGCGTAAATATTGTTAATTTGTAGACATTTAAGAATAATTTTTGGAATTCGAAAGAACCAATAAAAATTTAATATAAGAATTGAAATCTATTGACAATGCATTTAAGTAATTTAATGTTTTCAATTGATGAATTGGAAGGTATGTTCCAAGAAGCCAGTAAACGGACACGAAACCGTCACCGTCATGCGCAGTGGCTAAAACTAAACTGTTTGTATCGGTTTCGGAACACGTTTTAGCTACCTGCGCATGACAGTGACTGTTTCGCGTCTGTTTGTTGGCTGCTTGGAATATACCTGTAATTTCAATAAACTTTGCCACATTGAAATGACCCACATCCTAAATTTGTTGCATAAACTATCTTCATCTTTTGAAATATAATATATTTTTATTTGGATTTACAGTGGTTCTCAAAACATCTTCTAATGTTGAAATACTATTACGATATTTTTATATGCTTTCGTATTGGCGATTCCAATGGTTATATTGTCTATATACACACATTTTGCCGACGGTTATTTTATACGATTGCATTTAAAAATGGCCTATGAGAATACATAATTAATTAATTATTAACAACAGTAATCGTTTTACGAAACATATAACGCTATTTTACACAAAATCATACAACATAAAATATATACACGCAATCTTATAAATAATAATATTTAAACAATGATATTATTGATATGGGTAGTATAAAAACTGGGAGAGGTTAGGATGAACGGTACCTGACCGTTAAATTACATGGAATAATAATTTAAGGTACTAATAGAATAGAAGACATGTAGCCGCGAGTTTGATATTTGCGAATTTCAAGCTTTCAATTATCTCATGTTTGTACAGTTTCTTGCACTTTTATTTCTCGTTTTTTTTTTTTAATATAAACATTTTTTGGCCTTTGTTTGCACAATCAGCCATCGTCGGTAATAAAATAATTCTCGGTTAAAGGCTGCTTGTTGGCGAATTCGCTAGTTGCTAGTAAACTCGCTCAGTGTAATCAGTTTACTAGCCAAGTAGCAGATTGTATATTATGCAATTTTCATTCCCAAATTAGTCTCATCAATCTTCTTGTTTTACAAACTACTCTAAAATCTGGTAACACTTTAATTAAATAAGAATTTCTTTACTTACAGTCAACTTTCCGTAATAAGTAGTATTAGTCTCTCCTCTTGAATTATTAAAATAATACTGCAGAGACTCAGCCCCGGATATACGATTTTTTCGAACCGGGGCAGAAACTTGAAAATGGCGCCCCCTCTCTCCAGCGTTTGAGATAAATTACTTAAAAACTCAAGAATATATAATGGTTGGTATTTTTCGTGAACGGCAAACCGTCAGAAAACAGTCAGAAAACAAAGCAGATAGAGTAAATCGGAAAAAGGACAGATTAGATGTGGTTTTGGCGCCCTCTAAAACTGCCGCCCGGGGCGGGTGCCCCGGTTTGCCCCCCCTAGATCCGGGGCTGCAGAGACTGCAATTATTATTATAACACTCAGTAAATCGAATATTTGTTCCATTGTTTTTAAATAATTTTCAGGTATTTGCAATATTCTGTTTTTACCGAAGAAGAAGCATTACGACTGATTTTATAAGAATGGCATTAACGACTAAAATTCACATAATTGTAATGTTCCTTAGAGTTGGCAGTTTTATTGATTAAATAACCTTGTGTCAGTAAAAAAATCTCACTCTTGTATGAGAACGTTGACCAATCAAACGATTCGAGATATACGATTACGACTTAGCGAGAGTTGACTGTATTTATTCGAATGTAGTCGGATCAAACAGAGTTATCTCGCAAACATTTGTCTGTCGCAGTGCGTACTTTAGGTGGGATTATTGTAATACTGTTTTATTTATGGTCAAAAGATGAGATCTCATAAGTAGTTTACAAGCATGGAACAGAACAAAACACTGTTCAATTTGCAAACAGAAACGGACAAATAATATTTACAATTTAAAGCCGATTGTGGAAAATAACTGCACTTTTAATTTTTCCTTTTTCACTTATATTTAGAATTAACAGATTAAGGTATATATTCGCAAGTAGAAGCAGTGTTACACAAACCCTATTATTGCCACATCAAATCTTAGAATTATTTAGGAAGCGTGTTTTTTTCAAATGTGTGAGAAATTGTATTTCCATTTGAAGTCAGTAGGTTATAAGAAACGTATTTTGTTTGAATTAGCTTTAGCAGTTTCCATTAAGTTCAACTTAGACAAAAGCGATGTTGATTACAAATATCATATTCCATCCTAAATGAACATTTGTTTGCTCATATGGTATTTGTGCACTTCAAACGCACTACATGATGAAAAAGAATCTTTAATCGATTTAAGTTTGTCCATAAACTTTAATTATTATTTTCACTTAAACTTTTCATTTGAACAACTTTCATACCCGCGTTGTATGTATCTTTCAAAGCTAACCTTAAACTGATAATTTTTAATCAAGTGAAAAAGAAACGAAATAAGTCAGTAATTTCCCGAAAACAGCTCAGTTAAACGTTTCTATTTTTTTAATGAATACACACATTATATTTTAATAATCACAAACAAGGCTGTTTTTAAACATCTAAACAGCGTTCACTGGTTGGCATAATTCATTGGTACTGCACAATTAACACTTGCACTGCCTCAATCACGATCGGGTCAGAATAAAACGGTAAGCGGTCTCCTGAATTCCCCGCCCGGTGCTGTTGGCGCTGATGTGTGCTGGTAGTGTTGACTGGCATATTGGCTCATTGGTATCAAACCGGGCATTCCCGACTGTTGCATAGCTTGCGCAGCCGCTGCACTCGGATAATATCCAGCCAATCCGCTCGGACTAGCCGTCGTGGACGATCTCGATGCAGACGACTCGCTCGAAGCTGCGTCTTGTCGTTCGGCAGGCGCGACTTTCGAAGCTTCGGGCGAGTCGGCAGACCTTGGCGAGCTACCGGCGTTTGCAGTCCCGATTCCTGACGACGTTTCCGTTGTGCTACCACTGCCACCGTACATTTTGCTAATGTCAAGCGGGTTGTAGCTACTCGGTCCTCTCGGACTCATATCAGACGGATTGTATTTCGAGTTAGATTCGAGATACATTTTCGACTGTTCAAAGTAAGCTTTAGTGAGCGCTGACGAATCAAGGTATCGCTGATCTAAGTAGCTTTTTGCCGTGCTGTCCATATATTTGGGATCTGAGTACATCGACATCGCCAGTGACGATGGTGGCATGTAGGCTGAGCGGTATTTGTCTGCTTCCATGGAGTATTTCATTGCGTCCATTGAACTTACCACCTGGAATAGAAAAGTTTAAATCAAAATCAAGAATATTAAAATTTGTAATGCCTACCTTCAGGCACTGGCATAAAATTCCTGCCTAGGCGATCTATCCCTTGTCATTAATGCACATACCACAAAAAAAGCTTATTCTGTATGTTTTTAAATTTTAAATCCTGAAGGCATTCAGTGATTTCAAATATTTTCTATCAGCGTTTGTTTTAATGTATAACCTAAAAATATATAAAAAAATTCTGTAATAAAATAGTTATTGATCACAACTCGGTAACTCCGATCATCATGAAATGTGGACGCAACATTCATCTCGGTAAACTATAAGATAAATGTGCGTTCTCATGTTCCTACTCCCATATCCGTTCTTTTGCACCCGGGTGAAACCGAGACGGACCGCTAGTAATTCTATAAATCACATAGGTATATTTGTTCAAAATAGTTCACTTTGCTATAGTTTTGTATACCAGAAACGTTTTATGTTTTAGAGAATAGAATTTTTTTAATAAGAACTTGAGAAATTAGGTACTAAAAGACACAGCAATTCTTTTGTGTACCTACACCTCAGTAACTAAACTTAAGAGACTGTCAAAACTGAAGCGTTAATACCCGAGGTTTGCAGTACGAAATAATCCAATGATACAAGAAAAAATTGTGAGATTTGAAATTTGGTTCGTTATAAACGGCTATCGCTTGTATGGAACAACGATATAACCAAGAGCTCTACTGTTAGATGTTGTATTTAGACATGGTCTCTACTCTATAGCACAGGGCGGCATAATTGTAAAACAAATATCATCTAACCATTCCAACAGTAAGTTCCAAAAGTGATCCGTCAGCTTTTAAAAGTAGATGAGAAACAGAGACAGCAATCCAAACAGATTCAAAATGGATATGAACTGTATCACACCCAGATCTGTCAGAAATATTAAAGATATACTTATTATGACATGAAAACCAGTTATTTTATAGAAGGTGCGTGAAAATAAAATGTGATGTGTATCTCGAACGTAATGGTATGATCTCGCAGTTACTATTAAAACTCGCTGCGCTCGTTTCTCGTCGATACTATAATACATTATATTCTAGATACATAAAGAACGATATCAATTTTAAGGCTGCTGCACACGAGGCTCGAAACACTGCTTGAACTTCTGCTGGAATGCAGGCTGGGTACGAGACTGGAAATGACGTCACTCAGCTCTCAAGATAGGTTTTAAATTAGAATGTAGGCAACATGCACAGACGTCCACAAACCAACATGGCGTCATTGTGCTCAGAGTCAGACAACAGAAACGTTTTGCTATATGTTTATATTTGAATTGTCTCTGCGCGCGCACCAGATCTATCCACAAAACAAGCTTGAAAAGACGTCTCGTGTGAAGAGAACGCATAAATGTAATTAAAAAAACCAGCGTAGTTAAATCTGGCAAGGAATATAGCGGCAAATTCAGCGGCCTTTACTCTTCGTTAATTAATGCTGAATAGAGAAAAAAAGATTTTCGACTTATTATTTCTATTGATTGGTGTTGTTTCGGTTTGAATAAATCGAAGACTCCACAATAGCTGTAAGATCTAAACAAAAGCCTCGACAGTAATATTGGAGCCATTGTACGTTTGTTGAAAGTATAATAGTTGTTATTAAAACAAGAAGCCGCTATAGAGAAAAACTGAAAATGCTATGGCTTAAGACAAAGTGCGTTATGTCGACTTTCACGTATTTTTATAAGCTTGCATTTAACTTCGCCTTGCAGATAGTGTATTTAGATCAAATCTTGTAACTCAAAATTCACCGAATTCGGAGAAATATTGATAAAATATCACATTTTAAATTCATTATTGATTGTTATGAAAGCAAGGTCTTCAGTGGAAAAGGATAAAAAAAAAACGCAACTTCCAATATGAGATTTGCATTTATTCGCTAACGCTTGAAGGATATACCCTCATCTTCAGAGCACTGTCCTTCCAAACGTTAGCAAATAAATGCAAAACTCATATTAGTAATGTTTTTTTTTATCCTTTGCCACTGAAGACCTTGGCCTTTTCATAACAATCAATATTTTGGATCGTTTGTTTTATTATTATTTTAAATTCTAGTAAAAAGCATTTTGCTTTCAAAATTTATATTACTGAACTTTTTTGTTTGCGAAAACTGTTTCAGCCATGACACCTCTCGAGTATGAACAAAAAAAAACATTTCAACGGTTAAAAATTCAAAACAATTTACAAAAATATAAATTGACCTTTTATAAATATGGCAATAACACTGATATTTTAAAAGATGAGCTTGGAATTGTCCTGGGCCGCAGGACAATTCCAAGCTCATCTTTATCATCATCAATTTATTCCGTAGGTATTGAAGTATTCAATTTATCTTATGTTTCCAAAAATGTAACATACATAAGCGATTTTACCATACCGTCGCGGATATACTATAGGCAGAACGTATTGCATCGCTAAAAACAGTGGCTATTTAAAACTGACAAAAGCCATTAACTTATCCTATGTATACTACACAGAGCTTTGCTTGTTCGTCGACGTGGGGCACGAAACAACTGAACAAAACGTTTAATTCACGAACGATGATTAACACCACAACCTCGGATTATTCTTTCTTTCCTTCTTACTCTGTGTGCACTGGACAAAAACACAAATCTTAATCCTGAAATCCGGTTGGTGGAAGTCCGTCATAGCCCAAAAACATACATAAATAATGGGGTTGTTTTGTATGTTTTTAAAAATTTAATTTTGGATTTAGTAACAAAATATATTTGAAGGGTACACGGGAAGAAGGCGATTTGTCAGTAAAAATTCGAAATTAATTTTTTTATGCCATCTTGTAGCCAAAAGTCGTACCTTTCTGTTGGTGTATTCATTTTAGACAAGAATACGCTAGGTCAAGAGTTATAAGCGTTGAAAGAAATGCATCAGCAAAGTAAATGGTACGATCTTAAACACTTCAAAATGCTCTCCTGCACAATTTACATTTTTTGACAAACCGCCTTCTTCCTGTGTACCCTTCATTTGAGACGTGTTTTTCAAATTTGCTGAAATATTTATTATCGATTACTGGGGGATCATGTTGTCGTGGGTTCGAATTCCACCTCGTTCATGGTGAAGTATGGTGTTGCTGTTAAGTTATAAATGATGATGGTTATTTGATGGATTTAAGACGCTAATGACCTAAGTTGACGAGCGTCTATATTTTAAAGTAAATAAATAAATTGATTGAAAGAGGTCCCGATGAGCCAGTGTGCGTGCAATCATGGATGCATATTGGGTCGAGTGAGATCCCAGGTCTTGATGACGGCATCGTGTTCATTTGTTTTTAAATACAGGAAGTGAAACTTGTGATATTCTGATATTAATTTAGTTATTGGATATAAGACATCATTTAATACTTAATCCTATACTAACTTGAGCAGAAAGATCTCATTATCGAAGGGGCTTATGATTTTTGGATTTTTATACTTTTATTTCCTTCTTTTATTACTTATGCGTCACTTGACCACGAAATGTTTTAATCCTGAATTTTGGTTAGTGAAAGATTGTCCAAGTATTTATAATTAATAATTAATCGAAAGGACGCCACCTTCTTATCCTTGGGCTGTTATAATTTTTCTTTCTTTCACTTTATAAAGATACCAAAAACATTTATCCTGGTTTCTGATTGGTACAGCCTTATATGATCTCTAAGTTTAATTTAGTCTTAATGTTTATTACTGTGCAAACAGAGGAAATCTAAACAAACTTGGGTATATATCCGAATTAAAATTTAGCATTTTCCGGTACAAATATAGTCATTGTTTTGTCATTGATTTTTCTGACACATTGGTGTAATTACAAGTAATTAATAAATGAAGAAGTGCCTCAAGTGTTCCGCCCATGGCCCACAGAGAATATTTTCGTTCGTTCGTCGTAGGTGCGACTATTGCAACAAAAGGATTCGAACAATAATACGCGTTATAAGCTATTGTTAAAACCAGATAGCAGCACCTTACAAAAGTGACAATATATCATGGGGAACAATGCAACTTTAACGATTCCAAACAAATGACTAACGATGTTATACACCTATATATGTAATACGTTATGAATAAACCTTTATAGAGGTATAGGTAACACAAACCGCGTGTCTTAGAGTAAACGTTACATATTAATTCTCGTATATTTTTATTTATATGCAAATTTATCAGCTGAAATATCCGTTTATGGCCCTTCTTCCAAAATTTCACTCAACTCGATCAATTCAAATTCAGTTCATTAGATTCAAATCTTTACTTTAAAAAAATCCTGGAAAAATTATTCATAATACAATAGAACCTCGATAAGTTAACTTAACTTTTTTTTAATTCCCTTCCCCTCAAAGCCTAAAACCTCGATTACTTAAAGCAAAAACCTCGGTAACTAATATTTTGAGCGTTGGCCCTCGATAACTTACAATAAAATTTCGATGACCTCCATAACTTAAAGTATTATCAGTGAGTCATCGTAAATAAGTATACAAACAAAAGGTTTTGCTAAAAACTTCATTAATTTTTACTTTAGTCTTTCACTAAATCGTTTTACGTATATAATGAGAAGTGCATAAAACAGAAAAAAATTAATAAATTTGTAATTGAATAAATAAATAGATAGAAAATGTATTAGTAATTTATAAGAACGGTTGAACCTCGTTAAGTTAAAATTTGAACTTCCAAAGCCTTTCTAACTTCAACTCTCGATAAATAAAAAACTCGATAACTTAAAATTTTCAACGTTTTCCTTGAACTTTAACTTATCGAAGCTCTACTGTACAAGAAAACCTTATCAAAATTTCTATTACAAATGACTTGAGTTCTAATTCAATTTCGCACCTATTCGCGCCATAATATATTTTTGTAATAATTGTATGAGTTTCATGAGTCAGCATTATCTGTTCATAAACTAAAAATCTGAGAAATAATTTTAAAACATTACAAACAAATATTAAACACACAAACGTAATGAATACCGTGGTACGAGCTTCGTGGTAAAAAAATTACTAAAAAGGTACGACGAGTTTTTGAATCTATTTTCGGTTATTTCTAATTATGCATACCTATAATATTTTTGATACATTAGTGTAAATTAAAAATTCAATTTTAAAATCAGAACTGATCATCTGAAGCTCTGTCCTAGTAATTGATTCTCGAATTTCTATGTCTAATTATGTGATATGTAAATACGTTTATATCTAAATTATAAACTCGCTGAGTCGCTAAGAAAAACTCCTGAAGTAATCAGAGGGATTGAATATAGAAAAGAAAAAAAAATAATCGAGTCAAAACTGAAACTTAGAATTCAATATCTGTGGCAATCCTTGAGGTTCAAATTAAAAATGGTTAAGTCAATAATAATTAATTAATGTCTTTCTGAGGTCAAAAAATGAGACTATCTATTTATGAAATGATTAAGAAAATCACAAATTAAAGACAATGACCGTGTTTGCTAATAGATTTTTATTAAAATAATTGTTTCTCTTCCAGACTAATTACAATACACGAGTTGCGTAGATTACGTTTGATACAGGACTCCCAGTATAATATCGAGCGATATTCCTTTGTATAAGTTTTTAGATATTTTATTGTATTTACTGTCCTACGTATGTATTGTGTGAATCGAACTTTATATACACAAACAGAAATTGTAATGTCTCCAATATAGAGCCCGTAACACGCGATATCATATTATTTCCATTATGTACGTGTATGTATAAAGCATAGCGGTCTTTTTGTTTGCTGTAAAGATGGCTTTATATTGTGCATTTGTCATAAGACAAGTGCTGTGCAAGGAGATTATTAAATCAGGATTAAGCGCGGCAACTTTGAAATATATAAACAGGTTTTATATAATATGAATTCAGTATTCAGACGCGCAAAGAAATTTGTTTCTTTTATAATAAAAAAGTATATGCCATATAGTCGAGTGTAGTTATGTATATTTTTGTAACCACAAGTTATAATAAAATTGATTTGTGAGAATGCATGGGGATTTAGGAATTTAATGAATTTATCTTCCCCGATATCTGTGTGCTACGTTATCTGTTTTTACGGGACGAATAGAGAGACAGACTCTTTAATTCAATATTACAAGTGTTTGCATTTGATCTGAGAATTTGAACTGATTTATGCGAGATATTTGTTTAAATAGACTAGCAGGTGAACAGGTGATGTTTTGCTACATTTTTTGTTTGTTTATTTTCATTACTAACTATTTTTATTGATTCGAAATGACTGGTCGTAGTCGCACCTACTATTTATAAAGTAAAAATATTTCTATGAAATACGTTTGATAAATAAGTTGCGAGATCATCAGATTCAGATAATGAAATTGTTAAAATAGCTGAAGGTGTATACAGACGAGTTTTACAATTATTATTATTATTAATGTTCCGGCTATCAGTAGATCATTTTAAATATAGAATACAAGCCGAATTTGCACAGTTATTACGTATGGCTCGTTGATTTTCTGTCGGCCCATTAAAACATTATCGTAATAGGTTAATTTATTTCGTTTAGTCTAGGTAAGTTTATGAAGAAATAAAAGTAAGATAACTATGAGACAAATTATTTTAGATTTATCATAATTTATGGTGTTTTTCCCCAAATATGCCATCGTAGGCTACGGCCTATTGGTAAATCCGGCACTGGAAAACTTATGGACTCCTATCTGAATGGTGTTTTCGGTCAGATTCCTATGAATTTCAGTGCGAAAGCGGGGTTGGAAGGAAGGAAGGAAGATATTGCTGCATTTGAGTTCTACACTAACCACACTTGAGGTGTCCGTAAATGAAAAAAAAAATTGGTTGTCTGTAAAGTCGGATTACGGACGATAGTTTTACGTGATAACGTCATAAAGAAACATTGATGAACTCTCTGACGTCACGCGAGAAGAGAGAGAAATGCGTACAAGCCGAAGCTTGGGCCGATCGTGCCTCTCTATCGCTTATACCGCGCTCTCGCTTGCACGCTCAGGCGGAACGTGACACTTTTTAGTGCGTGCAGCCGGTGTTTCATCAATTTATAAGACGTTATCACGTCAAAAAAATGAATTTCTGAATATTAAACCTGGGTAATGTTAGGTGGATATGCATATCAATTCCTAGACAGATAGTTATATTGCCTATGTGTTCTCATAAAGATGTGAAGAATTATAATCTACCAAGATGTTCATTTGTAGATGCTGGTAAAGAAGGGAGTGAGTTAAGAGTTAGGAGGATTAGGATAATTGATCAATATCTCTATTAGAATATCAAATTTTAATTACGGAACGTAAGGTAGTAAAATACAAGTATAGACTAACTGTTTGAGTCCTCTGCCGCGATAGTGGAAGTTTCGGATTTAATTCTTGAGTCACATTGTTGGAAATTCTTATATAGCATTATATTACCTATATGTAACTGTAGCAATGACTGTGTTTCATCAACAATACCAAACACTGCTATACATTTGTAACTCTTTTAGATATTAATGATAACTTTTTGAATTCTTTGATGAAGATTGTTCCAATATACAAATTAGAAGTCCATGGGTATATATAAGCAAACCATATATAAAAAATTCTCTTAAAACCCCAACAGAATTTAGCTTGAATAGACTCCCCTGTTCCCGCGGACACTAGTAATTTCTAGATTCCCACCCGAATATTTTCAATAGTGTAAAGACTATCTGAACTTTAGGATGCCATCTTCAGCATAAGTGATGATAGTAAGAATGCGATGAACTCAGGAGTCAGGGCTACTTGGCGTACGTGTTTTATGTAACATTAGTGCCTGTAGTTAGTTATAACACGAACTGCGGGGTAGACATAGGAATATTAACCGTGACAAATGATCGCTTTCACGACTGATCGCTTAAACATGACTCGGCACTACACGGACTACTTACTACGGCCTGTATCATTGCATTGTCCAAGCTTTGCCCCTTGCGGCAATTTGTTTGGCCGCCTTCCTTCATTCAAATACACAAGGATTGGGAAAATATACGCTACTCCAATATTAGATCCTTGTAGAAGTAAGACTTGAATCTGTGATAGTTTTGAGTAGGACTTCTAATGCTTTTTAGAGAAATCTACACTATTATATAAAATTTTCCGTATGTATGTTTGAAATATTCTTTATGATTTTAGAAATGCTATAGCCGATGTTTTAATTCCTTTTCAAATTAATTTTTAAATTAGATTTTTTATGGGCTTCCTGTTACTTGATTTACTCATTGTTACTCATTGTCCCACCATTTCAACTTATTTTGATCAACCGCAGTGGGATCAAGTTTATTGGTCGGAGTGGGTAAGGGAACGTTTAAGTATTACGCAAGCGAGCTTATGGGACGGGGGTACATTTTTTTTACTTTTGATAAAAAAGGGAGCGGGGAGTGATTATGCATATTACGTAAGATATAAAAAACATGAAAAACGGTAGACTGTAAAGGCCGTCTTAAAACATTCCGCTGTTTTCAAGCTCATTGAATTCAAAAATTTTATTAAATTCTAAAGATGTTTACTAAAAATTCTACAAAAATTTTTATGTCTTATCATTTGAGGGGAGCAGGTTCACGATTTTCTTATTTTTTCTTATACGGGATGGGTAGATATCTAATCTAAATATATAAAAGGACTGACTGATCTATCAACGCACAGCTCAAACCACTAGAAGGATGAGCTGAAATTAGGCACACAGATAGTTATTATAACGTAGGCATAGGCTAAGAATGGATTTTTGAAAATTCAACTCCGAAAAGGGTGTAACGAGGGTTCAAAATTTACTTGAAGAATCAACGCACAGCTCAAACCACCGGACGGATTGGACTGAAATTTGGGACACAGATAGTTATTATGACGTAGGCATCCGCTAAGAACAGATTTTTGAAAATTCAACTCCTAAAAGGGCGTGACGGAGGTTCAAAATTTGTAAGGACAATCAATGCACAGCTCAAATCATAGGACGAATTGGGCTGAAATTTGACACACAGATAGTTATTATGACGTAGACATTTGCTAAGAACAGATTTTTGAAAATTCAACCCCTAAAAAGCTGTAACGGGGGTTCATAATTTGCATGGATTAATCATATAAGGTAGATGTATCAATTCGCAACAGCGCGGGATTACTCCTGTCAACAAAAACAACTCCTTCCGAGGGTGAAAAGAGGTAAATAGTCTAAAAATCAACATGGGTGTCATTTTGAAGGTTTGTCAGGACGTTTATTAGGGGGGGTCTAATCAAGAAACGAGTAACTATGCCAAATAATGAAAATGCACCCGTGTTTCGTCTCAATCGCGTGCGAAGCCGTGTGTAACGGCTAGTATTGTATAAGAAAGTCCACTACAACATAATATATTATTGTAAAATTCTTCAGGTCTTATAAATAATTAACAGGAAATTTTAATCAGGTGAAAAGACCACAGCCAATTTGTTTTGACTATTTATTCATATATACGACGTTTCGTCGGTTTGATTCCGATTTCTTCAGGTATCTAACAAAACAGACACAAATTATACATTTAATTATCAAGATAAAATAATATTACAAAATTAATAAATAAATAATACCTTGAACAGTCTGTCAAAACTTTGTCAATACTCTGATCATTACAAATCAGGTTCGACTTACAAATTTTACAAAAATCATACGTCCAAATGTAGTCCAACATCAATCATATAAATAATTAAAATAGTAGATAAAGTCTTCAATGATTTAATATTTGTCAATAATTAATAAGTAGAAAATTATTAATAAGTCACAATTAATAAAAACTCCGGGTCGCAGTGCCAAATCCTGCCGACAATATAGTGTATTTGCTTTTATAGGCAGTGTGGCTCTATTGTATGAACTTAACTTTGTTTTTGGACAAAATAAAAAAAATTACCCCTTAATACACCCCTTAAAACAACATTTTTTACTTAATTTCAATACTACATATCAATTCGACATCTGTACCAAATTATATACACCCTTTCATATGTAAATCTATATCAGTAAACTTGTGTTTTTATAAAATTTGTAAGTCCGGTCCTGTCGGGCCGATTTTTTTTTAAATCTTGGCAGCATATTTTAATAATTACTAAAGGGTTAAATTTCAAATTTGAAACGATTCCGAAAATTTTTTCGGTATTTTTGGGCCCGAAAAATTTTTTCAACCCCTAAATACCACTCTTAACGTGGCCCGATTATGCCCATTTTAAATAGGCTTCGTGCGGTGATGGATTCCAACATGTGGCCCAAATTTCGTTTAAATCGATTAAGTCTGTCGAGAGTTATCGTGCTAACACATATATATATATATATATATATATATATATATATATATATATATATATATATATATATATATATATATATATATATATACATATATAAACATACTTTTCCAAAAATGGTGCCAAAGTGTTTAGGAGGCTATGAAACGTCGAGAAATTTTAGTCCGACCCCTAGGTCCCGCCATCCGACCGACGCCAATAGTGTAAGTGCCTTATGGCAAATACACTAATAACCTCATATCTCGCCTGTACATTCTCAACTGTAAAACAGCTGGCAGTCACAGAACACACATACGCTCATGGTGACAATGACAACTAAACTCACGCGGCAAATTCAAAATAACCTAAGTCTTTTTATTATTATTGCGCTTACCAACACATTTTGCGATTCATTTTTATATTATAGATTTATATTTATATTTCTCAATCAAACCTAAATACACCTTACTTAGATGGTCTGTGTCTGACAGACTGTTCAAGGTATTATTTATTTATTAATTTTGTAATATTATTTTATCTTGATAATTAAATGTATAATTTGTGTCTGTTTTGTTAGATACCTGAAGAAGTCGGAATCAAACCGACGAAACGTCGTATATATGAATAAATAGTCAAAACAAATTGGCTGTGGTCTTTTCACCTGATTAAAATTTCCTGATAATATATTATGTCTATGTTTAACGGGAAATCTACAAATCGGGGGAGGCCTGACCGTGACCAAGTTGCTAATTTAAAATAAAAACCTTTTTTCCTTATAATAACATAATAAATATACGCAATTTCGCATATAGCCACGCTGCTGCGCGTTTACTAAATTAAAAAAAAAATTAAAAAAAAATATATATATACGCAATTTGAGTTATTTCAAACACAGAATTTTATATTAAGTAATTGGTAAAACAAATAAAAAATTGAAGTCTGGTTGGGTAAAGGTAAATGATATCGCGATTCAAAACAAACAAAACTTAAAATAGTACGGTTCAGACCGACCTCTATGTTTAGGAATATGCACCTTATTTTTTTTTTAAATAATCTAGAATTTTGAACTTTAAAAATCGAATCACAGTCTAATCGATTAATTAGGAAACCCAGATCGTTTATTTGTTCATCCCTACAATTGTTATTCAGTCACCACTCACCAGACAGAGGCCACTTTATTGTAAAAACGCGAAAAAAATTCAATCATGTAAGTGTGTGTGTGTGTAGGGACAACGTGCTATAATTCTCACACTCTGTTAGTAACAGCAAACAGAAATTATTAGTCGAAACATCGATTAACTGGTTTTTGTATTCCTGCTTGCTGTAATATGTTTGATGAAGGTAAATCTACATTTTTTTTCACACTTCGTGTTTTTGGGAGTCGTTTTTATCATTCTAACGTGTTTAAATTAGAATTTATATGCTTTAATTAGTACACGTACTGCTGTGCAGTACAGTTCTTTTTTTATTTATTTTTTTTGCTTCGAAATTGGTTTTTGTAAACATTTATATACGAAAGTGGTGACTTAGTATATTATTGATCGTAGTGAACATTCATTATTTCGAAGGTGAAATAAGAATAAGTAAGTTTTGGTTTGATTTTTTTTATGTTAACAAGGATTTTCCACGTACGTACAGTAGATTTTCAATTTTCTAGGTTATTTTCTTATTACATACGGTAGCTCTGTTTTCTTGTGTCCAAAATTGTAGTTCATCCTGAAGTAGTTTCGAGTAATAAAAAGTGTTGGTATGTTTTTGACAGATTTTAGTGATGTAGAATAGATTCCAAGCCTCATTCTCAAATTCAATTAAAGTATTAATATTTAATAGGCATTAAACTTACGATTATTCTGATATTTAATCTATTAATTTCTGAAATTTAGGTATTATTTAACAATTCCTAAACGAATTCTTCCAATTCTGACAAATTTTCAATATATTAACAATTATTAATATTATCACCAGTTTAAAATAAAAAATTATATATTCATTCTCGAAAGTTTCAGGAGATTTAGAAAATGTTTTCAGGGTGACCTTCAATGCAAAACTATTTAAATATATGCAAACAGAAACCTTATTCAAACATAAGGACGCTTTTTTGAAGAAAAACACAAGGTATTGTTGCGTGCCTCTTGTTGGGACGACTATGGATTCTGTAGGAGTCTTCTAGTAAAGACAACAATAACAATCGAGAGGAAGTAAAGACCCGATCTTTCTTGCAATAGCTGGAGAAACCAATACATGTAAAGGAAGGCATCTCAGAACTACGAGAACATTCTAGAAGCGTGGGACGAAGCTATAAAATGCGAGCGGAGTGGTTGAGTCAGTTAGTCAGTTATTCGAGTTGTTCGTGAGTTGTGTTGTTACAAGTCTGACGTTGCGACATAAATCATAATACTGCGAAGATAAATAAACTTTAATGAGTGAAATTATATAAATCTGTTTAACATAAATAACTTTTTGTAAATACATGTGTGAATCAGTTACTGTACTAGATAAACTTTGTGTTGTGTTCCTGTGTTTTGTGTACATAATTTAGTGACTCTATATTCTCTGTTACTTAGTCTTTCATTTTATTTAGGACTATTAGTTTTGTTTCTGTTAACGTTATTATTTCTGTTAAGTAAAGAAGTACGCTTTCGTTTGTGTGTTTAATTGTTTTGTTAAACATTTACTATCGTGAATAAATAATTTCACCACGGACTACAACAGTTTTGTTACAGTATACTTTGTGATATATCGATAAATTAGTTTCAACTGTTTCTGGAATCACCTTGTCTGATGATCTACCTGTTAACATCGCGCTTGAACGTAAAATATTATTTTATTTCGTAATCTATAATAACATATTATTGGTTAGAATCAACAAAAATACTTCTGAATAAGCAACTAACTCATCGAGCAACAGAGATATTTTTGGTATGTACATTTTTAGTTTGACTATTTTTATAATTTTTGAGCACGTATTACAAAAAAAAATTTTAGGATTTGATCTTATTAATAATATCAATAATAATAAATAACACATGTTGTTGAAATAACGTACCTGTGCTGGTGCCCCAAGACTAGCCGACATAGCTGATTGTTGAGCTGCAGCGGCCGCCGCCGCCGCAGCCATGCTTGCCGCACTTAGGGAGCCGTAAGCCGCCGCCGGACTGTAATAGCTGCTCATCGACTGACCCATTTGACTCGCCGCCATGCCTGTAACAAATAAATGTACTTGTAAAGTTGGGTTAAAGATCTTTTTAAACATTTTCTCTCTGCGTATATCCAAACTTTGAGTAGGATTATTTAATTGACAGTTTATCTTAGATACGGGGTGATTTACACCAAGAGGCGAAAAATGAAAATTTGTAGGTGAGATTGAATTGTAAGCATAAAATATAAAATCCGCTAGGTTTTTTTTTTGGGTTCGGGGGACCTCAAAACGGACAAAATATTGTAAAATACGCTCTGTTGTGAGCAGGGGATGAGTTGCGTGCTCTGATTGGCTAGTGCGTATCACATAATTGTCCCTGCTCCCCACGTCTTGCCAAATGTACTTAAATTATCAAATTGCTCAACAATCACATAGCAATATTCATAATGACCGGGCACTGTGATAAATAATGAAGTTTTAAAGGTTTTTTTATTACATGGTCCATTTGACTTGTCATAATTCATAGTGCCCTGATTAATCACATAGTCCATAACATATACACAGTTTAAGAAAAATATCGTTTCAATTGATCAATTATTGTTCGAGCAGGGTTGATTTGAAACTCTAGTATGCTATTCTTGAGAAGAAATATGTATGTTCATTGTACACAACCTAAGGTCATTGTCAAATAAGATAATTTGATAATCCTTTCTGCAACCCGACATAAATCTTGTTCACTTATAATTCTAATTGATTTAAAACTAGAAGAATACAAAAAATGTGTTTATTTTCTCATTTCTTTTTGCATTTATGAACATTTGAAGCATCCCCAACCCGCAGAGCTATTTCAGTTGCCTGGAAATAGTTACACGTTCTTAGCTATTGGACATATTCGCAGAATAAACATCCAGACAAACAACTATAGATTTCGAAAATCTTATTAAAACACTCGTTTCGTTCACTCGGCCAATAATTAATTTACGCCTAATCCAAAAATTTACAGCTACTCCTTGCATAACACTTACTATTTATTTGTACGTGTGAGTCACGAGTCGGAAAACCGTTGCTTGTTGGCTATAAAAGAGCTTAATAATATAAAAAAGGCCATCTAGACGTGTATTCAGTGCGATCAACGGGTTAAATTGTACAATCATTCATATTAATTCAGACACTGATGGGTTAAGAGGTTCAGACAAAAGCGTCTCTCTGATTACACTAACTGATTGACGTCTTCAACGACAGATGACGTGTTATGTGTCACAGTGAATGTGATTTGTTGCAAATTGAACTCTGCACTAAAGATTCTGTGTATAGAACATGCTCACTTATATAATAAGCACGTATGTAATAATGCGTGTATAACAGGAACCGTCAGAAATATATTCTACACAGTACTCTCTGCAGAGAGTTTATTCACTTCACTTCCATGTTCCGTAGCAAAATAGAAGTACGGTGATGGAGTTGAAAAATAGGTAATGTCGTAGTAGATTGTATACTTAATTACGCAAGGCTATATATTACATTACACTATATATATCATTACACACGAGATATATTATATATGGTATTGTTTGCACGTAGCTTCTATAAAATGGCAACTTTGAACTTTATATTTAGTATACTTTTAACACAAATATTCGACAAACTGTCAAAATCTGGATCTGCAATCAGCAAACCACTGACTGGAGCTCGAATCCAGGAAAACATGGGAAAATAATGTTTGCCCTTCAAACAGGCTTACAGAGGACTTGATCAAACTCAGTAGACCTAAACTCAGGAAAGTGGTTGGACTCTTAACCGGTCATGCACCCCTGAGAAAGCATCTACAGATGATGGGGGTACGTCAGGAATCGACACAGTGTAGATATTGCGAAATGGAGGACGAAACAGCCAACAATTTACTGTTCGAATGCGAGGCCCTAGCTTGTATACAATTGATGAGAGCAGTCGTCCGTTTGACCTGTATCGTGTTTACAGACTAACAGACGCACAGAGTTTTTCCAAACATACGTTTTTTTGGATTCGGGGGACCTCAAAGATATTGTAAAATTTTTGAAAAGTTATTTTTGTCCTAAACTAGTACCATTCCCCACTTGTGGGTTGGAATGGTAAAATGACTTACTGAGAAAATCGACTGAAGCAAAAATGGTCCGAACGTGATTGGTTACAATTCCTCTCCTCTTTCTAAAGAGCTAAAAAAATGTGAGTTTCTATTTAAAGAACCGAAGTTATGGTTGCTATGTCGACTGAGGTGACATGTTGCGTTCCGGAATAACATTGTCCCCTCGATAATAAGCAGCTTTTATTCAGAACTTTTTCTTCCACACCTGCAAAATTCTCAGAAATAATGACGGTCTTTTTAAAATAGGACACCATGTAGCTGTCATTTGAAAGTTTCCATAAATCTTGAAAGTGCCGAGAACTCATTGTTGTCTTTTTTTAATGCTTAGTTGTCTAATAAAAAAAACTGATTGTGACGGACCCCGTACGTGTAAATATTACACATTATTATGTGGGAATGTATGACTTCAAGTAACAGTCATTGTCATAATGGAAAATCAAACGGCATTCAATACTTAACACCCTGCGCATACATCAGAGGCGGGATACGTTGCCATTTAAAGAGTGCTCTTGCTAATTACGTTTGTTTAGTAAATGTCAATGGTTGCGACACCTCTGTGGAATACATAGCTTTTCCTTTTCAATTTTATTTAACGTTTTTCGATAATAGCGTTATATTTAACGTTTTAATTGAGTAATTTTATATCATTTCAAATAAATAAAATTGTCGACCAATTTTTTTCAGACTATATATTGACAAAAATAAAATTATAAATCAGTATTACAAAAGATGACGTTTCGATCCGGATTTGGATCTTCTTCAGAAATAACCTAAAAATATAAAAATTAAATAGTATATATTTACTTATTTTATAATAGAATGAAGTCAATTAATTATCGAAAATTAATGAAAAATTAATTGATCGGCAATTTTATTTATTTGAAGAGTTCTATTCAGATGTTAATCAAAGATTTTAATTTTATATCAACTATTAGTCCAGTCAATAAAGGAGTTCTAGAATCTAGAGTGCCTGAGCAGGAATCTAAGTGATTTTTTCAGAAACTTGTTAAGGGTGCATAGGGAGTGAACATACCAAAAGTTCTGATGTTTAGGAGGTGAGCCGGAGGGCGGAAGGCACAATGAAGGTTCCACTTTTGGGGTTTTAGCTTAGATCTCAAAAACGGTATGTCGTCGTACGAAAAAAAAATGTCTTGTGTTAAATGAAACCTAATAAAATTTTCTACAACTCTCAATTTATACACTTTTTTCAAATTTTCAACCGTTTTTTATTTACACGCTGTAGAAAAGTGAGTTTTCGAAAAAAAAATTGAATCTCACATTTTTCGTCAAAAATTCCTTCATGTCGTCTAAACTATTCGTCTGAGAAAGAAACTAATTTAAAGGAAGTAATAGAGAATTAAATTCCCTTCCAGAATATATACACTTTAACTTTCTGCAGTGGGTTGCGTCGTAGCTGGAACCCACTTGTTCCAAAACCTGTATTTGGGAAGAAGACAAGCAAACAAATATCAAAATTGACAAAGCTCAATGGGTGAACATTTATTGTTGATTGTTGGACCCATTTAGCGAATATAGAGGCAATATCCACTCAAAGATTCCGGCAACGTTAATATGTTAGGAAGGAAAGGAAAACAATCACTATAAAGTATAAAACAAAGTCGCTGTCTGCCTCTGTCTGTTTCTCCACTCACTTCTAAACCACGCAAAATTATTAAAATGATTTTTTTGTAACTAAATTATTTTTGTTTCGTAAATTACTAAGGAATATTTTTTTCCAGTATTAAAAACATAGTTAACCAATCTGTAGACAGTTGAAATTATTTACATATTTATACTGACACTATATACAAAGAATTTAATAATGAAATTTATTAATAAACAGTTTTTATTAACTATTTTTTATAATTTTTTATAAAATAAGGATGTATTTTTAGTAACTTCTTATTCTGAGATAGTTGTCAAAACACAGTTTAAACAATTATTGTGCATGCATATACGATGACACAATAAACAAATAATAAAAAATAGCTATCGAAAAATGAATCATTACATGGAACGTAGGTACCTATTTAGACAATATTGCCGCGGGTTTCATCTTCATCATTATAATAATATAATTACATATTGTATGTTTGATATCAATGACACTTGTATAGTTTGCAACTGTGTCAACACTGTCGCCATACGGTGTATTTGATGACACATAATTACATTGTGGCCCAAAAAATGAAACTACGCTCTAAAATTACATTAAAAAAATGGCAAAATTCAAACTTCCTCTACTAAATGGCAGAAAATGACTGAAAGGCATCTGGGGGGACCTCCTAATTCCAGAAAAAAATATTTTCTGTTAATTTACTCCCTACAGAGACTTTCAAAACTCTTTCAAAAAATCGAAAAAAAATTAAAAAAAAAATTTAATTTGAAGTTGAAACTCGACGAAATGGTTGATTGGGTGACCCGGAATACGAGAAAAAAATTTCGTGGATCCAAGTGACCACACTTCATTTCGATGACTCTTCAAATTTTGCACAGGCAAAAATTCGCAAAGTCCTCCGCTCGGTGGCAGAAATTCGTACCAGGCTTTCTATTAGTACTCAAAAAGTTGGAAAAAAATATTATCTGCCAATTTTGTCACTGTTAGATCACAATCTGCCAATTTAATGTACTTGTCATTAATGCTTTAACTGAATACCATGTTAAACTTTCTGCAAATATGACGCGTTCTTGCAAGGTTGATTTTGGCAAAAAAACTGTACCTCGGGATTCTCTACAACAAGACGAACCGTTTGAGCTCCGTTTCACTCACCGAGCTTTTTTTTTTAATTTATTAATTTTGTATTTATTTATTTATTATACTGAGAGTCTCTGCAGGGGGTAAATTGGTAGAAAATATTTTTTTCCACAATTAGGAGGTCTCCCCAGACGCCTTTCAGTCATTTTCTGCCATTAAGTAGTAGAGGAATTTTGAATTTTGCCGTTTTTTTCTAAAGCGCCCCAGCGTCGTATCGCAACGCGCTAAACCGCTACTCCACTAAGCGGATTTGTAGAGGGGGACTACACGAATGAGAGCTTTTCTGCCGCCAAGTGCTCCTTGACCATTTCCGTCTAAGTATAGATGCAGTTACGCCGTATATAAAATTGGCTAGTCTGTTTATATACGGACTAGTTTTTTTATATCCGGCTTACTTTGCACATACGGTCTGCATAACATAGGTATAGGTACATCAAAATGGGACATTCAATATACTGTGTCTA
Source organism: Xanthostigma xanthostigma (assembly GCA_963575645.1). NCBI lineage: Eukaryota > Metazoa > Arthropoda > Insecta > Raphidioptera > Raphidiidae > Xanthostigma > Xanthostigma xanthostigma. Next base: position 30,899,111 of record OY754468.1, on the reverse strand, counting down.
GGCAAATACACTAATAGCTAAAAGATAGAACCTTGAATATGTTTGTAGGAAAGCATCTTTTTTACATCCAAAAAATTCTCATGGCAGATCCGTAACCGCCAAAAAAATTGAGCTATGATTATAACATTTAAAATAGATGGTTTAAGTATATTATGATGGACTATCATTAGGATGTCTCATCATATCGATTGTCAGTATTGGAATTATTCGGAATTATTAATATTGTTGTTTCGGCGTTCATAATACAACGAACACGTATTGTTAGAAGTATGCATATGTAAGTTTCTTTGACACTAAGCAGCTATCCTGTCAATACTGCTACAATGTATTGAATGATAGACATTGCTGACGACTGACGAATCGGACCCGGCCGGGGTGGTCCGGTTAGCTTGTGTCTCGATTTAATGAAGCTATTCATCCAACGAATGGATCATTTTGCATTACCAACCTTGATTGTGTTTAACCTTTTAATGGACGCAATGATCATCCGGTAGTCACATTTTTCGTTCCAATGTAAAGAGAATATATCCTCCTAATTAGGTATGTGTTTTTGGTTAGGTAAAATTGCACGACTCACCAAATTAGAAAGAAGAAATTCGCAAAAATATGACGTTGGCTAGAAGTTTCAAGTTAAATTCTGTCAGAGTAATTCTCTTATGCCCATATTCACCGAACACTATTAAAGATAGAAGTTACTTTTCTGGAAACAAATTTATTCGTTAGAATAAAATTGACTTTTAATCCACCAAGCAAAACATCAGATAGAAAAGTTAGTTAAAGAATAAATATATACTGCACTATACTCCTTGCTCTTTTTGTTGAGTATTTTGAAGTTCACTTAAAAATCCAATCGATCGCGTTAGTGTAAACATCAAAAACAAAAGTTTCACAAAATAATAATGTTTTATCCTAACCCAATTGTACATAAAACTTTTACTAACTTTAACGAATTACAATTATAAACTTCGCAAAAGGTTAATAAATAACACATAAATAAATTCACAACAGCAACTGTAGATATAATACTCTACGTTTATGGGTTAGGTACTATGAACTATGTGGCGGCCATTATTATTTTATTAGTCGAATACATATTCATACCCTCGAAGTAAGACAAAATAGATTTATACCTGCAGTAAACATAATTATGTTTGGCGAATTGAGTTGTCGCTATTTATTCGGAGGGATAGCTACCTGAAGAACAAATGAACCGAATAAATAACTACTTACTTTCGGTGAATATGGCCATACAAATTGCTTTAATATAGAATTTGGAATTTTATACATTTTTTAAAAGTATTTAATTAACTAGAACACGGTAATCTCTGACAAAAACACATACTAATATGTGATATTTTTGTAATAAAATAAGTCATTTAAGTTCTGTTATCTAGATAATACAGTCAGAAAAGATATAAAACATAAATCTATGAAAAATGGTACACCTAGAAGCTATTGAGCAAAACTAACGAAAAATGTTTACTTCGCAAAGCTGAGGACAGAGGGGAATTTAAAAAAAATTAAAAATTTAGCTCAAGGGTGGTCTAGATCTAAAACTAAAGCTAAAAATAGTGTCTATTGCAAAGTGCTAATGCCGAAGTTCAATAAAGTGATGTATTCAGTAAGGTATCTTCCCCATCTGGGAAACTTAACTTATAAGATGACAAATGTATTTGAACATTTATGTAAAATTTAAAATAACGAAGTATATATTTTATTCTTTTACGTTGTATTTTTTAATTACAATCGTTTTTCGGCAAGTATCTATATGTCAGCGTTGCCAGTTTTTTTTGCCAAGTCGGGATTTTGGAACTTTTTGAGTGAAAACAGCGGGATTCTTTCGTCGAAAGCGGGACATAGTATCAAAACGTATATAATCAGATGTTCAAATACCTATTTATCTTTTTATTTGAATTAAAATTACGTTTACGTGACAATAGATAGCAAAAATAGCCATAGAAAATGTATTTTAATAAAAATATAGTATTTTAAATAAGATTTACCCTATCGTTAAATAGTTGAGTCTTATTCGTCTTCAGAATAAAAAAAAAAAAAAAAAGAAATCAAAATCAAAAAATTTTTATTCATTAGATAAATATGGCGTTTCAAACAATAGTCTGTGGAGTGAGTGTTACAAATTGCAACTTACAATAAGAGAATAATTATTTATAAGAATTAATTCTTCATGATATTTCTGTGAAGATTTAACTTCTTTTAAAGTTATCCCCGAAAAGCGGGACTGAGCTTGTCCCGCGCGGGAAATTTAATTTTGATTTAAAAATCGGGACGTCCCGCCAAAATTGGGACGTCTGGCAACGCTGCTATATGTACACTTTGAACAATCATTCTTAGTAATTTAACTAAATGTAAATAAGAAATTCAATTTATTTATTTAATTGAAAGAGAAACGCAACAGCAGAAGTATTTGAGTTAATTAATATTTTAGTAGTGGAACGATAATATTATTTTAAGCGCGAAGTGACGTGGACTTTAATCCGCTTGACAGTTGGTGTGTTTCAAACTACACCCACCAGGTGTCTGTGTCGGTAGTTTTAACTATAATATGTAAGCCTATGTGTAATTTAACATAACCAGAGTAAAGAACTTAATAGGAGTGTTCCGAAAAAAACGAATGAAGTAAAAATTTGTGCATCTTATCTCAGTCAAATGATTGTAAGAAAAAGTTGTAACCTTATTTTTGCATCAGGCTGCCAATATTTTCTGAATCACGATAAGGTTACAAGCTTGCGAATTGAGTATTTTTAAGAATATCAAAGTTTTATTAATTATTTTTGACAAGGAAAGTAAATAAAGCCTCAAATGTACAGGCATTTAGCTAGTTCAACATAGTTTTAGTTCAATCAACAAATAGGGATATGTAGGGTATAAACTATAAACTATGAATAAAAGAATAAATGGTTTTAGAAAAAAATATAATATTATGAAAGGATTCTATAAAATGACCAGTTGTTAATATAAACATTGAGATTAATAAAATGTTTAATACAATAAAAGTATAAAACACTGCAGTCGGCCACGTTGACTGAAACGCCGAATGACGTCACGCCTTCTTAAATTAAAGATATAAACACTTGAAGTAAATAATTACCGTGTCGCTTAAATTTTTGTTGCGATCATTCACTTCTGCATCATTTAATTGGTTGATTTGTTGTTTATTCGTTTTGTTTTTGTGATATTTTGCAACACTTATGTCAAAAGTTATTTTTGAGGTTAGTTAACTTGCAACTAGGTACCTACTGTTGAAAATACTGAATATAAATCATATCTGTAAGTAAATTTATATACCTTTCTACGAAATACCTCTGCACGACAACTCTACACCCATAAATACATATTGTCAACTGTCACTAAGACGTGACGTCACAAGCGTTTTCGCAATTATTTCAAAACAGAAAGATAAAAATGCTGTAGTTTGCGTTAAAATTTAATTTTATTTGAAAGATTCTGCTCCATCGATAGATACACACATACATACAGGTCAAGCTAATAAAAGCGTCTTAAAAATGGAAACGTTCACGCTATAAAATCTGTTGTTACTTTCTTATTTAATTCTTTACTCCGAAACACAAAATGTGAATAAAAAGAGTGCATTGAAACTAATGTCTACATTATATGGTTTACAGGCCATTAGCATTATGTTAATGACTTCAAGCGGTTCGGAACGTTGGAACAAGCAAAGCTTAACATCCACCTAGCGATGACATGCCGGCTTCAACCCCGTACTTCGTGCTGATACATCGCCGTGCCACACGAAATGTATCATGCAGATTAGTTTTTCAAAAAACGCTTCGGAAGAAGTTTTATGAAGATTCAAAAACATATTTTTATTTTATCACGATGAAAAGTATTATATTTTCTTCTATTGCAATATTGTTGAAATATTTTTCCAATTTTTTTTCTGAAGTGTTCAGAATTTAGATGTAGGTAATTACATATTCATTTAGGCCAGTAAAATGACGAACGCAGTTTTCACTAATTCGAAAATTAGAACTTTTCCATGGTTACAATATTGAATGTTGACAAGGTACAAGCAAAAAGGTGATGAAATACAGTTTTTTAACTCTTACCATTCCAACCCACAAGTGGGGAATGGTACTAGTTCAGGTCAGAATTCACTTTTCAAAGTTTTAGAATATTTTTTCGTTTTGAGGTCCCCCGAATCCAAAAAAACATATTTTTGGAAAAAATCTGTGTATCTGTTTGTATAGGTACACGATACAGGTCAAACGGGTGAGCTGATTGAAACCAAATTTTGGGCGGATGTTTGATATGTAAATATGAAGAGCCCTATTATGTGCAGAAGAAATATATGCTATAACGTTGTTTTTTATGTTATAATAGTATACTTTTCATAACAGCATATTATTTACTTTTAAAGAAAAATCGATTCATAGAACCTAAAAACGAAGCGGCATGGTGTCGTTAGTGGTCATGACAAGTGTGAAATTAATGTTACTAGTCCATAGTTAAATAGTCAAAGATTTGCACTTTGAACGATTTTTAGAAAGAGAAGCTCCCTACTGAACACACCCTGTAATATTTTTACCATGAGCCTGAGGACTCGGTGCTTGTAACAGAGAAGCCATGGAAACACGATATAAACAACGGCATTGTTACACGCTTGTCCTACAAACTCTCAATTCCTGAGTTCTGGCGACTAATAAAAATATTAACTGTATTTTCAATTTATTATTAAAAACATTAACAAATTGGCTACGTATTCGTCCCAGATATTTGTCTTTTACAGTTCAAGTACCTCCTGAAAAACCATAAAAATGTTTAAAAATGCTTTAGTTTCTTTTGTTTACACTTATTTTGTTGTTTTGATACACAATATAATGTACGTATTTGAGTTCAAGCCATTCAAACATTTTTCTTGCGTGTAGCTATTTTGATATTTTATTGTCCTAATTTATCAACTTCATACCTGTACGAGTATTTATTGTGCTTATAGATAAACTAACTAGACAGGCCCGGAGGAAACGAAATGGACCTCCGCCGAATACGGATTCCCATAAAAATATCGTTAATTGTATTAAATTACAGTGATCAGGGACTGTTGGTGAAGTAAGCGCTTCCTAACGGACGCCTCTTCTCTTTATTTCTTCGTAGTCAAAGCCAACTATGCCGTGAAAAATAACTTACCGCGGTCACATCACGATAAAATTGTTTAACTTAAAAAGCTATTTTCTTTACCTATTTTATTTCTAGATATAAAATTTGAGGAAAAATCTGACAGAAGTGTAGGTATTGCCAACTTCTGAGAGTTGTCGATGTAAAGCTTTAAGCTGTCTCTTGACTATGCCGATCGGAAATACCGATCGGCAAAGGTGTTACGATCGGCAACGAATTTGCCTGATAAAGAAGCCGACAGTCACGTCCACACTAGTGCGACTTTGTCGATCGGCATATAGTCAGGACACAGCTTTACACTGTTATGCGATTAGGTATGCCATTACATGATCTAATTTTATGAGATATTAATCATAGGAGTTACTACAAAAATAAATTCGGACCTGTAACTAGCGCATGCGTGTTATAAAATTGCGGTTAGCGAGTGATAGTTTGACAAATTGATAGTGGATATTAATTAGAGTCCAACGACATTTTGTTGTAATTAACTAATATCACAATCAGATATCTATCTGACTACACCTATTTGCTGTATAATGTATTAAATATTAGCCACAGCTATTATCTAATGAAATAAATTTAAAACTGTTGTCACACCACTGACACGGCTATTGGATACAGTGGCAGCGCGATAGTTAACTTTACAAATATCTTTATTTGTTCCAGTCGTAAAGATATAGTACGCGCCACGAATCTAAAAGGCTCGGGAGTTAGATGCGAATGCAGGGTTGCGCTTGTACACTTTGTTGAAAAACTAAAAAACTCGCAACTCAACAAAACTAACATAGCAATAACAACTTGACAATAGCGTACTCGACTGTACTTTAAAACAGGAAAGCGACATGTAACAAAGACAACGTGCGATCACGGCAATCATCGACGAGCAGGTAGCTGGGAGGTGGAGGGAGTATCAACGGCTCTAAAATGTGACTTTACGATGCTGTTTGTAACTAACTTCCGAACCTTTTAGATCCGTGGCGCGTACTGTACAGACGTAGAGATACAGTCGTAGACAATGTTTATTAAGACTGACAACTACCTACATCGAATGTATCCAAAAATTTTATCACAGTTCAGTTAGGTAGGCACCAACGCATAGATACATATTAGTATACTGACATTTATATGGCATCCACTGTCGCGTTCCAAATATTGGGATTTGACGTATGGTCGGAATTTAGGTTAAACGTAATGTCGTGTCCGCCATTTTTCACATGTATACAATATACTAACAGATGTAAAATGTCATGTGTTTATTGTTTAAATTTATGTCAACAGATGTCCGCATCCTTTTATGTCAAATTCCATCAGTTATAGTTGTAATTAGTAAATATTTCAATTTCATAAGTTAGTTGTCAAAAGTGGGCGAAAGTTATGTAAAAATGTTTATATGTGTGGATGCGTTGATGATAAGCCGGAAATTAGTGACAAATTATAATTACAGTAATATTATCATTCCAATACGATAGGTGGGTACTAGTGGGTACTAATTTAGGTCAAAATTCACTTTTCTAAATTTTACAATATTTTTTGTTTTGAGGTCCCCCGAATCCAAAAAAAACATATTTTTGGAAAAATTCTGTGTATATGTTTGTATACACGATACAGGTCAAACGGGTGAGCGGATTGAAATCAAATCTTGGGAGGGTGTTTGATATGCAAATATAAAGAGCCCTATTGTTTTTGGAGAAAATCGCCTCATGCGCAGAAGAGATATATGCTATAACGTTGTTTTTTAGATAATAATGGTGTACTTTTCATAACGGTTTATTATTCTATTTATTTTTACAAGAAAGTTTTGTAATCTTTTTTTGGGAAAAATCGGCGCATGCGCAAAAGAAATCTGTTAGGTAGTTGACAAGCATGCTTTGTTTAATTTTTATATGACGTGAAAACATATTATTCAGATAACCATGAAAATAAATACAAATATACTATTTAATACTAGCTGTTACCCGCGTCACCGCACGCGTTAACAGAAATTTTATTCTCTTTGTATTATACGACTATGTCAAATGTCAATATTTTTGAAGTTGGAATGGTCCCGTCGCTCAATTGGCTGTAATTTTTTTTTAATAAAACAATAAATTACATGTTTCTCATGTATTCTGTTTCTTAAAAAACCTAATTTGTTTTTATATATCCCTATTTTATTAAACGAGCTAATCTTGTACCTATACCTATGTCCCTAAATATTTTCTCGAAAACGGCCCTAACGATTTGGATGAAATTTACTGAAAAGGGATTTTGGGGGCAAAAAATCGTTTTAGTTTGGTCTCATCTCTGGAAAAAATCGTTTTCTTACAAATTTTATCATTATAAAAATCAATTTTTTGACGTATGAAAATACTTAAATATTGTAAGTAGGTTTTGGAATTTTATACAAACAATGAAACAATTGTTTTCAAAATATTATGACAGTTAATCTTTATTATATATATATATACAGTATTTTATTTAACTTTCCGAGCTAAGCTCGGTCACCCAGGTACTTCTATTTAATCGAATCTGTTGATAAAACTAGATGTGAAATTGTGCTAAATTAAAATTACTACAGATTTTCATTTACACAAATATAGTGAATCGATTTAAAATATTTTTCAGAGCTTTAAAATTAAATAAAATAAATTACATAGTAAAGCATAATCGATATATGTAATAATTATGACCCGTAACGCTACTGATCGAGCTCTATACATTTGCATTGGTATAATATATCTATGGTGTTGTGTACGATGCATTCCGGTACCCGCGGGAGCTCACCACCCGTCGAGCAGTGGCTCACCATGTGCCCCTTCTGAGCACACCCGCACCACCCCGGACGATTAGCACGACATTACACCCGGCGAGGACATTGCCGAATTAACACTGAACGCTACATATCACAAATTAATGCCACTTAGAATGTTGATATTACCACAGGTGTACAATAGTTTCATAACTTACTAAGCACACTACAAATCTGTGAGCACTAGGTATGTATCTAGATTGTAATGAAATATTTTAAAATTGAGTTGCGACATTATAGAAAAACGAGTGTCAGCGAGTTTCAACAGTCATAAGAATCATAAAAGCTTTTACATTCGAGATTCATATTATATCCTCTAAAATAGCTGATTTTTATTTCATAATAATATATCTGACAGTTGTCATAGTCTGAGCGTACGGCCATATTGTATTTCATTTGGGTTGTTTACGAAAACAACGCTTGCTCTGTGTCGCATGCTATTTAAGCTTTTATGCTTTTGAAAGTTACTGTTGGATTTGTAAGATCACATTTTTTCTTGTTTTACTTTAGGCGCTGGTAAGAAATGGGTCATTTTACTAGTGCTTTATAGACTTGAAAAGGAACTATTTTATGAGGAGGTGTGCGAAAAAATATTTATATATAATTCCTTCTCATTTTTCTTAACCTTCGATAATAGTAAATTGTGTATCTAGTTCCGAAATACCATAACGAACGAGATAGAATATATAGCACTATGCAAATGTCTGGTTTTCACTTCAGTTTCAAAATTTTTGATACAGTTAACTTTCGAACAAACGTCACTTATAATAGAAGGTTATAGAAAACAAATGACACACAAACAGTAATTTATTTTAGAACTGGTGTAGCGAGTCCATTTTGTTTTACTTTACCGCACTAGTGAATAATGAATAACTTTATAGTCCTGTATATGCATGCATTTAAAGCAGTTATTTTGTAGGTATCTATTTGAAAATTGTTTGTGTAATATTAAAACATTCTTTGGTGGGTACGTGATTTTCGTTGTAATAAAAAAAGACAACAGTGCCTTATACACATTACCATTTAATAATAAGAAAATTTATTTCCTTTGAGGAAAGAACCCCACGTACAGCACCGGCTCAAACAAATTTGGCGCTCTAGGCGAATGATTTTATGAGCTCCCTTTGAAAACAAAACTTTTGAAACAAATATAATTGAAAAAGATTTAGTTTAAATTATTTTTCATTTTTTGGTTTTAATCTCTAAATTTTGTGATTACAAAAATTTGTTTTTAAATAGTAGTTCAAAAATATTTTAACGACTTATAGGTATAATGTTTTTGTCCGATTTTACGCATTTTTTTAAAGAATTAGTAAATTAAAACTGTTTAATTAACAATTATCCTTTGATCCCAGAAACAAATATTGTGTATTTTGTAATAACTACCTATATCTAATCTAAATCATACAACATTCACATAAGTATTAAAACATTAAAACTTAACTTCTTTTAAGTATTTACAATGTATTTGAAATATTTTTGGCATAAAATATAAATGCTATCGCTATGCCCCCCTCCCAAATTCAAGCGTCTTGGTCGTTGCCTAGTTTGCTTTTATCTCCTAAAATATACTAAATTTTGTAATAAGCTGAAATGCCCATATACCTACTATTTTATTAATTATAAATTATTGTTTTTATAGCGCACCAAAACTATATTGGCTTTTGTTGTTGAGGTGACTTCAATGCTAGGTAAGAACAGATATTTGCGTCTGCAGAATTTGTAACGTTGATCTAAAATTTGCAAAAATCTAGTCGGATTTTTGATTTTGAAATATGCAAATTTAGATATCTGTCAACAAATTGTGACAAAAAAAGAATGTTAATAAGAAAATATTCCTACAAAACAGTAATTTGAGATTCAATATAGTATCTACAGAAAATGTTTATCTATGACTGCATTTAGAATATTATTGTCATAAGAAAAACATACTAGCAATAAAAGAAAATAAAAATGAAAAACAGTGCACGCAGTTCCATTTAAGAGTATTCGTCCCTGCAAATACCCCCTGCACACTTCATCTCAAATCTTTTCCCCTCGCCTTAAAACGGTTCGCGCTCTCCCGACGCTATTTTTAAAGCTAGAGGGTTCTGGTAAACGCCAAATGAAAGACAAAGAATCAGACTACAGATCCTTCAGGCGAATTTTTTGAAAAACAGTTTCGCCTACGTGTGAAATATTACGTAACTTATTATTTTTTTCAAAAGATTGTAAGTTTTTTCAGGAATTTTTTTCAAAAAATTCGCCTGAAGGATCTGTAGTCTGATTCCTTGTCTTCCATTTGGCGTTTACTAGAACCCTCTAGCTTTAAAAATAGCGTCGGGAGAGCGCGAACCGTTTTTAGGCGAGGGGAAAAGATTTGAGATGAAGGGTGCAGGGGGTGTTTGCAGGGACGAATACTCTTAATAAGAATTTTTCTGTAGAACAATGAACACTTTTAAGTAAAAAAAGTAACTTAGAAACAGATACATGAAATATCACATTGTGATGCTATGTTAAAATAATAAGTTACTTTTTTTACTTAAATTTTTACTGCTCTCGAGATATGAAATCAGAACCTGAGAATATTAAGCACGCAACGTGTTATGTCTAGCCTGATTCTGAATTGTACAAGCTTTGAGTATGGTACATTCACAGACGCTTGCTATAAAGCCGTCTAACTGTGCTTGAAAGTTCGGGTAAACATTTTAAAAAATGTTTTTTACTGATCCATATGTCAACGAAAGTCTGTTAATTTCATACGCAATCAGTAGTTGCGATTTTTATTAGACTTACGCCGTTTTGTAGAAAAAATTCCAGCCAATTGGGCGACGGAACCATTCCAACATCAAAAATGTTGACATTTGATTATAATAAAGAAAACAAAATTTCTGATATCGCGTGAGGTGACGCGGGTAATGACACTTATCAACTGATTGCTCAATTAATAGGAATCCTCTGTAGAGATATTCAGTTTTGGATTGTTGATGATTCCATATAACAAATCATATATTTTAACATGAGTGAATTAAAAGATTGGTCCATTCTAAACTAGGTGTTAGCTTCAGTTCAGAATATTGATTTAAACAAGAACTAGGTATGTACCTACATTTATACAAGTAGATAAGGTAGCGCAACGCTATCCTGAACCAAAGTTTAGATATGTTACGCCGAATCTTTTCACGTCTACTAAATAACAAACCGACCGTTAAATAAAACTCATACGGCAGGTTTAAAGTCAGGGAAGTACTCAAAAAATACAAAGTAATATATAACTTTTCTTACATGTGAACTTGATAAGTATTTAGTGTGCAAAATTTTGAAAAAATAAATAAAAAAATTTAGGATAATTGTTTCACAATCAAAAGCGCATGTTGCATAAACTTAAAATGAATCGAGGCTTTTCTTAACGAGAAAGTTTGTAATTATCGTTTAAAAATAAGATACGAAGTGTTAATATAAATACTTCTGAGTCAATGATTGAGTTTTAGCGGTATAATAAGTCTGAAGAAAATCTTAAATTATTTTTGACGTGATAACGTCTTATAAATTGATGAAACACCGGCTGCACGCACGAAAAAGAATAACGTTCCGCAAGCGAGAGCGCGATATAAGCGATAGTCTCTCTCTTCTCGCGTGACGTCAGAGAGTAGTGTGCGTTCAACATTTTTTTCGGCTGTTCCAGCGAAAGCTACATCTGACAGATGGCCAGATAAATTATACGGTTTGTTAACAAATATATAATATATATATACATTCTTTTAAATGTCTTTTATAATTGCTTAAAAATATGTATTTTGCTTTGGTTGATCAAATTATTAGTCGGTAAAAATATAGTTTGACAGCTACTAAAATTTATGTTATGTATTATTAAATATGATATTCGAGCGGAATACTTTATCACGTAAAACTATCGTCCGTAAACCGACTTTACAGACAACCAATTTTTTTTACACTTTGTGGAGCCTAAAAACTAAATTTAATTATAAAGTGATTAACATACTGAGATATATGAACAAAAAAGAGCGTAGATTGAGAGTCAAACGTGGAAACCAATCATACGTCCTGTCCTATAGTCAAACCCCGGAGGACGAAAGTTCCTAGAATTTACTGGTAAATGCGCGAAACAACGAGGTATTTGAGTCAAAGCCCAAAATAGTTTTCTGTTTCGGGATTTGATCAGTATAATATTTGTAGGCTGTCCTAGGAATAAATAGCACGACCCATCAACGTCAAAAATTAAGGAATTCACTTCGATCCAGTCAATTCTAGATGTGACAGAATTTGAATTTCGACTGATCGGAAATAAAATTATCATCTTTGTTATATTATGTCCTTATTAGATACAGTGTGCATCACAGGATTAATAAAATAATTGAGTACAACAAAGAATACATAAACAAAATGGCGCAACAAAAATAGAATTAAAATTCATTCATTTCATTTCATCTTCAGGTAACTATTCCTCCCAATAAATAGCGATAATTCAATTCACCAATCATAATTATGTTTACTGCAGGTATAAATCCATTCTGTCTTACTTTGAGGGTACAAATATTTATTCGCCTGATAAAATAATAATGGCCGCCGCATAAATCATAATACCTAACCTATAAACGTGGAGTATTATATCTACAGTTGCTCTTGTAAATTTATTTATATGTTGTTTATTAACCTTTTGTGTAGAGTATAATTGTATAATATTAAAGTTAGTGAAAGTTTTGTGCGCAATTGGGTTAGGATAAAACATGATTATTTTTTGAAACTTTTTTGACGTTTACCATCGATCGAATTTTTGGTGAACGTCAAAATATTCAACAAAAAGAGAAAGGAGTATAGTGCAGTGTATTTTTTATTGTTTAACTAACTTTTCTACCTGATAATTTGCTTGGTGAATTGAAAGTAAATTTTAATTTAACGAATAAACTTGTTTAATGCTGATCGGTGAATTTGGGCATAAGACGGTTTTTCCTTGAAAAGAGAGGAAAGGCAATCCTTAACAATTTTTACTAAAAATTTTTCCCTATGATCCCAATTCTGTGATACACCCTGTACCAGTGTACAGATGCATAAAAAAATCAGTTCAACTCTGTTCCCAACATGTATTCAATAAAAGCTCTTTAAAACAGTCGCTCGTTATCATATTTCGATTTGAAAAGAGCTGAAGATGTTATAATAAGATAATAGCGGCCTGTCAACGTGTACCTTTCTACAGGCGCACCTATATATTATTTTATAATACTTAGGTACAATAGTCGATATTAACGAATTATGTTGTTGAATCTGCACAGATCCTATTTCAAGAAAAGCCATGCAGTGTTTGTTCCTTTATCTTATAAAATCGAAACTGTGTTATTTTTTACCTGGCGTGAAATTAAAAGAAAACATGTCATGGCATTGAATGACGCGATTGTCTAGATGACAGCTCGGTTGTTTGATCTTTAGATATAGGTTATGTCTTGCCGAATTTCGTTATTACAGTATTTGCTCTCATTTAGTGAGTTGATTGAATTTTTCGATTGTATTCAATTGAAATCTAAAGGTACTAACGGTCTTGATGTGAACGGTTAGATATAATTTTATTTATGTAAATTAATCTTTGATTTTATAGGTGCCAATCGATTTATTATAAAACACTTTTGAAACAGCGTTATGCTTGTTTATTGGCATTTAATATTAATGTTATTCAAGTATTGTTATATTATAATTTGGAGAATTAAAAAACGGTCGAATAAAAAAAAAATTTGGTGACTGATGATGAGATACTGTTTTAACTTGAGATATTAAAATAATAGTTGGGTGACTAAATTACTAAGTGATCGACTAGAATGCCTTCGGTAATTTTGAGCATATATCTTCTTTTGTTTTTACTTTTTATTTTTTTTTTTTCACTTTGAGACTACAACTTAAAACTCACATTTTCATGAAGATTGAAAACCACCGCTTTTTTTGACAAAGGGGTATGCGAATTGTCTCGCAGTGAAACGCGATGGGGCAAAGGTGGAGTTTAAAAAAAAATAATTCCGGGGTGAACGATAAATAAGTATGCGAATTGTCTCGCAGTGAAACGGGAAGGGGCAAATGTGGAGTTTTTAAAAAAACAATTCCGGGGTGAACGATAACGGGTATGCGAATTAAATAGTTAATTGTTTGAATAGAACTGCGTTTTCTAAAAAATGTATATTTAATTGACAGTCAATTAAATATATATTTTTTAGAAAACGCAGTTCTATTCAAACAATTAACTATTAAAAAAATGCCGCTCAGAATAAATAAATTATTTGCCAAATTTTGAAAAAAATGCAGGACGTAACGTTGACACTCAAACAAATATTAGGTCGCTCAAATATTATGAATTTTCCCATTTTGTATTTTAAGTAACTCAAATGGATGTTTGTAAGTTGCTGTTCTGTTGATTTCTCGTCACGCGCAGTCAGTCGCTCACTTAGTAATACAGACTACAGTAACCCAAATTGATTATTTTTGTCACCCAAAATTGTAATTTTCAGTCACTCCTTTAAATACTACCCTTATAATTTTGATAAGAAAGTTCTCATATGCTTACAGAAATATAGAAAATGTGTTATTCATAGATAGATATTATTATATTAGGTATGTATTATGAAATATCAATTGTTGATATAATGCAATATTAGAAAAATGTATTATTGAAGCAATAAAATTGCTATCATCATTCGAAGTATTTTTTAATTAATTTAGCTTTTGGATAAATTATCGCTGTTCCTATAAGCACATTGCAAGATTTCTAATAAAATGAAGTAGTCAAATATATTATAAAACATAATTCAGAGTCATCGTATCGTTGCGAATTCTTTCGTTCGGTATTCGCTCGCTTTGAAATATTCGGACAAAACTAAAACAAGTTTGATTTATTAGCTAGTTATGTGTCATCGTTTGTACGTAAATAGCCGAACCGCTGCGACTGAACTAGAATGTTTATTATGTATATTATACGTACATTGTATTGCTGGCATTATGTACGAATATAATGTAACTTAAATGTTATAAATGCCCGTGACATGTTGAGATAAAGAGTTTGGACATGTCGTATGCAAACTAAACGCATATTTTATACCATGTGTTTTATTTATAAATCGGGACTGATGAAAGTACTATAGATTCACATTCGAAAGGTGCCTGGTTCAAATTTCGACGAAGCGATGTGACATTATGACATAGGATCTTTTTAATACTGCACCTTGTCGAAAAAATGCGCACGGGCCATCTTGTTTTCTCCAATAATTACCAACTAAATACTGAGATGGCTCTATATCCAAGATCATTGTAATTATCCTGCCTAAAACTATTTGAAGTTTGGCACAGAGATAGAGCGTGGTGGCCCAACAACAGATGTGAAATATAAAAAGTTGAATATTGATTCTGGGGGTCTATTTTCGTGTAGAGTGTCAAATGAAAGCTTACGGAAGCACGAATTCAATAATACATTCGTTGTATTTGTATTGTTTTATTTTTTAAATATTTTTGAGGGGAAATTCCTAAAATTTCTGTCCTACTCATATCACTTAAACGATCTCTCAGAAAAATCTAAAAAAAATATGAACATTGAGTGAACGAAAATTAACAGGACTGAAAATTCTAGCGCGATCAATTTTTATAATTTAATTGTTTATTTCTTTATAACTGCAGAACTAAAATTTGGCTATAGAACCCACACGTAGCGGGCTGATGGCATGGAATACTATACTGCCGTAAAAAGGCAAAAGGCAGTAAGTGATCAACTTATGAATTTGAGTAAATCAAGATTTACTAAAAATGTATTGACCGTCCAGAATTTTAGATTATGGAAACCAAAACATGGGGGAAACATTTTTTAAAGACAATAAAATTATTGCTGCAGCACTTACTGCTGTCGTTGGTTTCAGTATGAACTCATTTTTCAACAAATGTCACTTACTGCCCTTTGCCTTTTTAGGGCAGTATAATAATTGTCCAAGTATAGTTTGCACTTGACCGATTTTTTAATTATGACTGCGGTTGGTAATCTTGCTTCCTCCGGGGATTAATAGCTGAAGAACCATTCAGTAGAATACAATAAAAATTAAACTAAGAATGGTAAAAGTTATGGTGCAAAAACCTGCCAATAGTTTAGTCAATAAGTGCTCATAAGGGGCATCTAGATGGAAAAGTCGAAAGCAGAACATTTGACTTAGGAACTTTGTTTGGACTAGTTAGGAGATAAACATACTAAAAGTCCTTGCCCCTCTGAGGTACGCCCGAAGGGGGGGAGCACAAAGAAGGTCCCGTTTTTTGGTTTTTTGCTTTCATCTCGAAAACGGTACGTCGTACGAAATTTTGTTGTAATACATAATGAAAGCTGATAAAATTCTCTACAACTTTAGCTTTCACACTTTTTATCTATCTTCAATCTTTGCCTAGCTATGAGCTCCGAAAAATGGTCGGTTTTCAAAAATGTGTTAAATTCTCTGTAGCACATTGTAACAATACGAATTTGTCAAAATCATTTCGTATCGCTCATCCACACTATTAAAAACACCCACACACTATTAAAAAATAACATAAGCTTTAACCTATTGAAGGCCCTGGGCACATTAGGATTATGGGGCCCCTATGACCTTAACAGAGCACTATTTTGTTAGAATAGACAAAGAAAATAGATAAACAAGGTTCTAGATTCTAAGTCGAGGAATGTGATATAAAATGCATATATTTAAAAGGATCACGTTCCCAATTTTAACATGAAGGACACAAAAAAATAAGTATATGAAAAATAGTTCACTGATGATTTTTGTTTAAAACAGTTTAGGTACTTAGTATACCATTAAACTAGGGGGTCCCTATCGATCGCGGGGCCCTGGGCACGTGCCAGAGTGTCCAGTGGGAAAGAGGGCCCTGTGTGGAGGTACTCCCAGCTTATGTTATTTTTTAATAGTGTGTGGGTGTTTTTAATAGTGTGGATGAGCAATACGAAATGATTTTGACAAATTCGTATTGTTACAATGTGCTACAGAGAATTTAACACATTTTTGAAAATCGACCATTTTTCGGAGCTCATAGCTAGGCAAAGATTGGAGATAGATAAAAAGTGTGAAAGCTATAGTTATAGAGAATTTTATCAGCTTTCATTATGTATTCCAACAAAATTTCGTACGACGTACCGTTTTCGAGATGAAATCAAAATACCAAAAAACGGGACCTTCTTTGTGCTCCCCCCCTTCGGGCGTACCTCGGAGGGGTAAGGACTTTTAGTATGTTTATCTCCTAACTAGTCCAAACAAAGTTCCTAAGTCAAATGTTCTGCTTTCGACTTTTCCATCTAGAATTATTCGTTGCTTAAGCTACAAGCTATATGTCAGAGAAGCCGTGGTTCACGGTACCACTGTTTGATGATAACTTTCTTTAAATGCTGTTGATAACTAAAAACTCGATAAAGAGATACAGATAGCAGATCGATACAGCTTTCGTAGTTACTCTACTGGAGCGAAGCTGACCCCGTGAAATATTACACAGCTTAGCAGCTTAGCAACCAGTGAATGGTTAGGTATCTATACTGTTTGAAATAATGCACATATATTGCACTAGCTCCACAGGTATAATCCTAGCGAATTTGTGATGTGCTACCACTAACAAAGCTAACAAGTTATCAGCAATACGGGACACTGTTTTAAAAATATAGATAATTCTTTACTTTTAAGCTGTAAAATATTTTACAAATCGAGTTATGCGAGTCCAATAATTATGTTGTGTTCGGGAGACACGTTGTGTTGAGACATTGAACCTTCTTGACCTTAATTTACCCGTGAGCACACTTGCGCGCCAAGAAAACCAAAAGAAAAGTCGATGCATAAAATAAATAAACAAAAAAAATGCATCTGCTACATTGTTTAATAAAAAGATCGTTCGTTTACGGTACTTTAAAAGTTTCGATAATATTGATCAGTAAAGCGTGTCTTGAAATTAATTTTGAGAAAACAAAATAACAATAAAAAGGAAATAAAAAATGCAAGGCAAAAAAAAAACATAGAAGTGTACATATACTTGGGTCAAACAATACCAAAGGACAAGAGTATGAATAACGAATTAAATAAGAGAATCGGGAATTCCTGAAAATCGTTTTGGTCGTTAAAACATGTCATGAAAGGGGATATTCCTATCAGTCTGAAATTTAAAGTTTATATATACCTAATACTTGTATTGTACCATCACTGGCATATGTTTCTCAGACGTGGTTATTAATAAGAAAACAATTAGAAAGACTCAAAAGAAAGACGGAAAGATGCATGTTCAATATTACACTGAGAAACATGATAAAAAATTGAGTGATTAGCAGGGCCAATCCTAGCAGGTGTGCAGCGCGTGCATCGCATGCGGGCGATCAAAACAAGGGGCGGCGGCAGGCCGCATATAGTTCTATCAATCAAGCAAAATTTTTTAAAACTTATAAAAAGTCGAATAAATATTGCAAAATTCTAAATACTTATTAAAAAAATGTTTTACTTTTTACTCCCATACAGGTAGATGAGTTTATAACTGGTATGTTTCAAGCAGTCAGAGAACGGACACGAACCGTCACCGTCATGGACAGGTATAGCTAAAACTTGTTCCAAAACCGATACAGTTTCGTTTTAGCTACTGCGCATGACGGTGACGGTTTCGTGTCCGTTCTCTGACCGCTTGGAATATACCTAACGTCAACGTTAAGTATTAGTCATAATATGAAAAATTCTCTAGAGGGGCGGCACATTAGGTCTTTGTACGCGGGCGGCCGACACCCTAAGTGATAAGATTTAAAACTAAAATTTCAGAAGTATAGCATATTATTAAAAAGTCTTAATGTAAATTGACTGGGCATGTATTAAGTCTTAACACCAGATGGGTTAAGTTAACGACAGAATGGCAACTTTTAAGCTAGAAGAGAAAAACGTGGGACGCCAAATACGACGTTGGTAACAGCTTCACCGGCAAGTTGTGGCACAAGGATTGCAAGGATAGACATGAATGGAAATCGAAGGCCTTTACGCAGCAGTTATTATTATTAATCGTTCATTTTGAACGAATCATTCATGAACGACACTCCACTTCCACCATCCCAGTGACTTATTGTGCTTTAAAGGTATGATTCCGAATGCGACCGCAGACAGCAAACCGCAGACTGCACACTGCAGCGGCAGACCGCAGGCGGCAGTACTGGTATCCATATTTTTCTATTAAATGCATTCGGAGCGCGGCGGCACTGTCGCCTGCCGTCGTAGCTTGCCGCGACTGCAGACCGCACCACTGCTCCTGAACCAGTA
This sequence comes from Xanthostigma xanthostigma, assembly GCA_963575645.1. Classification (NCBI taxonomy): domain Eukaryota; kingdom Metazoa; phylum Arthropoda; class Insecta; order Raphidioptera; family Raphidiidae; genus Xanthostigma; species Xanthostigma xanthostigma. The sequence goes on along the minus strand of OY754468.1, from coordinate 30,879,896 downwards.
GTGTCGCCGACTGCATAAGTGACAACACGTAAAAATGAGTTTTTCGGGCGCCGACGAGGAAAAACTGATTAATTTGGTGGCTAAATGTCCAGTTATATATGACACAGGCCACGCTATTTACACGGCAATAGCTTCTGCATATTTTTTCGTCACTTAACAAATGCTTTTTAATCAACATTGAATAACTTCCTTCATCTGGTCTATTTCTGAATAAAGGCATCGTGAGCTTTCTTCTTTTTCTGGTATACAGTAATAAAAAGTCATCCTCTTCCTCTTCCAACAAAAGGCTCAAAATAGTACCGGAAACGTCAAAATCGTCCGTCATCATTCACGGAAAAACCGACTGCCGCCGAAATCTGTCGCTGCATTCTACATTGGTCCAACCGCAGGCAACAGCACGTTTGCGGTTGCCGTCTGCAGCCTGCAGTTGCAGTTCGTTTGCTGCAGCCGCCTTCGGAATCATACCTTTAATCTCACAAACTAATCAAAATCTGACGTTCATTACGGTTTTCTTGTTATGTTTACCGACCTCTTTCTATGCATGCTTTTTTCATAAGTTTAGATCTAACATTTTCAGATGTAAAGAGGGGGCATACTTAATTTCTAGTTTCTATAATTTCTATAACATTTTTTTTTAATTTACCTTCAAAATGAGAGGTTTATAATAATAAAAAACGGTCAAGTGTGAGTCGGACTCGCACACGAAGGGTTTCGAACCATCGTACAAGATATAACACTATGTACTTTTTACACGCATGACCAATACAAGCTTAATAGGAATTTTTTTTAATATAGATGGCGGCCATTTTGAAAGTTGCCGTCTTGGTTTTTATTTTTTATTCTCTTGTAATTTTAATAGGATTGAACACGCATGCCTAACATCAGCTTAATAGGAGATTTTTTTTAATTTGTAACGCGGCAATTTTGAAAATTAGCATATTTTTTTCTTCCATTTTAGTATATCGTTAATAGGACTGAACATGCATGCTTAATATCCGCTTAATCGGATATTTCTTTTCTTATTTGCATGGCGGCCATTTTGAAATTCGCCATCTTGGTTTTTCATTATTTGTTGTTGTAGATGGCAGTGATACACTGTGAAAATTTCAACTCTCTACCTATTACAGCCCGCTGACAGACAGACGGACGGACGGACAGTGGAGGCTTAGTAATAGGGTCCCGTTGGGCAACCTTCGGGTACGGAACCCTAAAAAAATATATCAAAACTCGTACTGGTTTTGCAGTTTGTTACGTATATGGAAATACTCTAAGCAATTTACAAAGTTCCAGCAAGTTTTTCGCGTTTTTTTAATCAATGACTGCAAAAATCTTGCGTAAGATTTACAAAAGTGTGCAATCAGCCTGTGGACGTAGCCTAATTATTTGTCACATAACTTTCTAGCCATACACATGTAGTAAAGGGTATACAATGTATTACTATGCTATACAGTATACATATGGTGATATAATTTATAATCATTTGTAATAATACACAAACATAATTTAGACACAAAGCGGTGTGACATGTACTAATGTTTATTGGGTAGCGTGGCGAATGTGAGTGTATGGTCGTAGTGTGCCGTGGTGTGTTAGAAATGTATACCTAGGTACATATGTATTGCAGAACAGCGCGCGTACTGGGCGGCGGCGGACACCGCAAAATATAGGCACGGCGTCGGTGTCCACTGGAACGTCGCACAACGAACACCGCATGTCCGTCTGTAATTAGGTACTCGTATTTGCGGCGCCTCTAAAAACCTATACTAAGAGCCAATACGCTACTTTTTGTCGCAGGATTTCGTAATCATTAGAATACGGTGTGGTCGGAGAAAATATGCCTGTCGAAACAATTCTGCTTGTTCTTTCTTTGGATCAGTATAGTTACGGTGTTTAAACTGTGGCTCGCAAGCCAAATTTTAGATAACAAGGATAGGTCATGGTCCATCTCATTTGAAAGGTATTTTAATTTACTACATACTCTTTGAAAATTCAATTGTCCCTTCTTTTAAGTTATAAATAGATCTAAAACAGAATAAACTGCAGGACTGTCGAACATTTTAGGTAAAGGAAAATAAAATTTAAAGAAATCTGTCCGACCTCTATAAGCTGATTTTTTGCCAGTATAGCGGTTATAAAATGATCCATTTTGCACTAATGCGTAAAGTAAAACAAAAGAAATGCGAGATGTACAGTCGTACTACCATTTCCATAATCAAAGTATGAAAATCAAACGCAGCCTACAACTGAAAGTGAACCTGCTCAACATTGGACTGACACATTTTGTTTTAAATTATGTATGTGAAAATAAGCTATTTTATAGGAGACACGCGAAAAATATTTGTTACCTATCTCGTGCGTGATGATATTACAGTTCATGTGACTTTAAACCTCACTATTTAAACATAATCTACTATTCTAAAGTGATTTGTCATTTAAATAATTATTTTTTTTTTAAAATCATTTGTTTCAATTCTAAACCATTACAATTGAGATTTTAATTGTTTATAAGCTAACAGTTGCTAAATGTTTTCAGTTAAATGGTTAAGACTGAAATAATTTATTCCAAGGGTAAGAAAAATACTTGTTTGTGAAACATTTTGTCACTATCTTTATAATTCATTAAGAAACATGTTTAATAAAATCTCGGCGTTATTTTATTTAAAGCTTTGCAATTCAATATTCACTTGTTTATTTTTGTTTTTACACATGAATGAATAAAGCTGTCAGTTGTTTGTTAATGCATGCAGATTTTAACAGTTAAGGAGTCGTAAATTGCAACCAAAATGCCATTGAGCTGTTACATTATGTACGGACATATGTACAGACACGATGTACATAGTATTATGTAAATGATATTATCCACTTCTAGTGGATTGCGAATTGGCGCTGCGTTGGGTAAAGTTGGGCAGGAAGTGGGGAAGGTGTAGGTGATATATGACTAGGCTAGCACGCGATTCACTCGATTCTCTGCAGACTAACGCATGCCCGCAGGTCACGAGTATATAAGGCAACCCTTTATCAAAACAATGAAAGAATTATTATTATTATTTTAGCTATTGAAATTTTTTTTATTGTATGAATTATAATTGCCATACTGAGTAACAAATGTATGTAGCGATTTCATTGAAATCTATTCAAAACTGTTGTTTAATTTGGTTTTGTAGAAAAAAAACCCGCTGAACATTTAATAAGAGCTCTTAAAACAATAATAAGAGAACACTAAAACAACCATAAATTACTCCCTGATAAGCATAATGTTGTAACTAAACATACGTTCGAATACGACCACAAAATTAATTGGGATAATATAAAAATTTTAGATAAAGGAACCTTTAAAAAAGGTATTTCGGAAATGTCACATATAAAATCATGATATTATTATCATTTTGAAATAATATTTTAATTTTAATTAATTTTTTACGTACCTACTTACAAATATATTAATGACTATAACTTATTTAAAATTGTTTTTTATTATTTTTTCATTAATATTTTAAAAAAACTCAAACTTAATTTTATTAGAAACTAATTACTAATTATTTTTTATATTTTTTAGCTTTATTCTGAAGACGCTTCAGATTCGGACCGAACGTTTTATTGAATTATAATTATGTTTTTGTGTCAATATTTTGTCTGAAAAATGGGTCAATAATTTTATTCCTTGAATATTTTCTTCAATTCAATTGAAGTTTATTTGAAAACGAAAAAAGGTTTTTTTTATTTACCGTATTTAAACCTACTTACTAAACGAGTTTTAAAAAGGCCAGGTCATTAACGAGATTGTTTTGAACAAAAACTTTATAAAATTCGTATTTAAGTTATGAGCTTAAAATCTAAGGAATAATCTCCATAACGTGAAAAATTGATGAGAATTAAACATACCTTTTTGCACTACTCCCTTATAATATGTATATGCATACAGGAATATAAAATGATCTATTATGCACTAGCGCCGTAATGAAAAACAAAAGTAGGCGGTTTAATCAAACTAACAGTAAATTTCATAAATTACCTACCAACGACCATTAATCAAAAACAAAGGCAGGCGCAAATAGTAGTTTTCAAAAACCATCTATAAGAAGTGAAGTTTATTACCCAAATAAACTGTCAAAAACTTAGGCGCCATTCAATTTTAATGCAAAACCTAATCACCTCTAATCCAAGCCAAAAGGACTCAATTATTTTTCCGAAACCAAATCTTAGTCTTTATCAAAACAGCCCCGAATACTCTGCCCTAAATTTCTATAACTGCCTTCCTATAGAACTGAAGAATTTACCTTTTCTTAAATTTAAAAGGGAGCTTAAATCATTTTTAATTAGAGCTTGTCTATATTCAGTACAAGATTTTTTTAAAATTAATTTTAATTAAGAAATTTATGACGAACTCTTGCTGTATAGCTATTATGGACAATAAATTTATCTATCTATCTATCTATGAGTTTAGCAGTCTATGTATGTGTGTTTGTATTTACGGATGTTCCACCTTAGCGCCTAAACTATTCATCCGATTTTGATAAATAAGGTGTCAATCGATTCCTTATTATGGCCCGGGTAACATAGGCTACATTTATTTTTGAATTTTGGTCTCAGAGAATAGTAAATTGAAAACAAATAAAATAAGTTCAACAGGAAATAAGTTCAAAAACTAAAACCCGACTACTGAAAAGTATGAAACAAGAAAATATTCTCATCTGTGGATAGCCGTGGTCGTATGCCATCTCATATATACTATATATGAGGCCCCTCTAGATGTATAGCGTGATGCACTTTGCCCTAGAGCTTATGATCGCTTACTGTAACTGTTAAAACGTAATGTTCTGTTAGGGTACGTGGCATATGACAACGGCTATCTTCAGATGAGAATATTTTATTATTTCATACTTTTCAGTGGTCGGGTTTTTTGTTTTTGAACTTATTTTGTATTATATAATACGATGATGAACATTTCCTTATTATTATACTAGGGGGCATTAGAGGTCACTAGATCCCACCTGGTTTAATGTCGTTCATTTTGTGATGTTATGTAGGCATGATATAATATAACTATTGCAAAATATAAATTCAACTGGTTAACTTTTCTAACTTGTTTTACGGTTTCAAGTTATCGTTGAAATGTGTTTTTAGTGTTGCTAGATTTCCGTAACGATCTAAATGGACTTGTACCCTTTCAAGGAGTTATATTTCCATATGTGTTTTTGTTTGTTTAATAATTATTAACAGATGTATATTAATAATTTGGTGACAGTCACACGCATGTCTCATCTCGAGAATGTAAACAAAAATAATTCAGAAACTTTCCTATGAAGGAAGAATGTTCTAACACTTGTGTAAGCCATCATTCGCGTTGAATTGTAACGCTCGTCAAATTTGTATTTGCTGTTTTTACGAAAATGTTTCAAGGCTAATTTCCAGGATAAAGTTTTAAGAGTTATTTATTATATTCTTAGAAATAGATGTAATTGATGTCAACATTAAAACCAGGTTTGGGTTATTCATATCCATATAAATATAACAAGATCATTATCCAGAACAATTATTTCGCAATCTAGTAGAAATATTATATCTCTTTAGTTTGTAGAATATTAATGCCGGGTTACAGAAAGGGTTGTCAAAAAATTTAATTTCACGATGACCTCAGATTGTGATCGTATTATTACAGTTTCCATACATCAGGAGCTGCAGTCTAATGTCATTTGCCAACTCCCTGTCATCTAGAACATTAGATTGTACTTACACAAAATCAAATGCTTGTTCTACATAGAAAAACTAAATTTGATCAAAATGCTTTTCACGCATTTTGATAAAAATTTAGTTTTTCTATTTAGAACAAGCATTTGTTTTTGTGTTGCGAAGTGGAAACTGTACAAAAAACGATGCTAAATACATGTAGGTACACACAGTTTAAGAAAAACATGGTTTCAATGGACCAATTATTTCTCGACCAGTTTTAGGGAAAAAGATTTATTTTCAGTCTGTATATTGCCTGGAGAAACCAATCACAAAATGCGTTATAATACTACATTATGCAAAAGCTCGTTATTTTGGATAAACACAAAAACGCTCCTTTAATACCCTCAGTTTTATTGTTCTAAGTATAATTTATAATTATTACTATTAGGTTACCTACCAGGCAATGTTTCTTATCTCTTATCAAACTTACAAAGCTCTCCTGTTAATCCTAAATAATGCAGCTATTATTGTTTTATTACCCTTTAATAGGGCACGTGTATATCTAACTATTCAAGAATAGAGTATACGACCTGGTTTCACGCAACGCTGGTGTTTTGTTTTATGTAAGTCTTTAAATAAAATACGCAAAAAAGCAAGTTTTTATTAAAATATACTAAAAAGAAAAAATAATATTTACTTTCATTTTCGCACTTTACCAATAACAATCCAACGGTAAGAGACAATCTTTGTGCAATAAAAATGCTTTCAAACTTTACAGACAAGTGAATATGAATAATTTTTTAAAGCTTGAAAATGAAACACATCGATATTTTTTATTCTAATATACAATCTGGACTCAAGAAAGCTTAAATGCTTGGATTACGATTTCATTCGGCTGATTCTTTTCAATTGTAACTAATCAATAATTTTTTATTTTTAAATTCTTCAGGTATTTACAAGAAAAAAATCAGTCAAGTGCAAGCTATACTTTCACAATTCGTGTTCCGTGCTGTCAGCCCCCCCACTTGTGTTCTATAGTCAAATTTTGATTCTGGAGTTATAAAGAAATAAACAACATAATTGCTTATAATAATAATTGTTCGTACCAGACTTTTTAAATCCCGATAATTTTTTTTTTGTTCTTTTTAGGCTTTCAATTTTTGACGTGATAACGTCTTATAAATTGATGAATCACCAATCTTATAAATTGATAAAACACCGACTGCATGCACGAAAAAGTGTAACGTAACGTTCCTAACGTTCGTAACGCGTAACGCGTAACGTTCCGCCTGACCCTGTGCGTGCTTTTTGCTAATTTCTCGCTCAATTTAAATCAGATCGGTTTGAAACCAGTCTTAAACGAAAGAGGAGAACATTTTACATAGATTTCGTATAACAGAATTTGCCTAAACAGTTTTTTTATACAAATTTATATAGAAAAATATTTTATACAAAGGGTCTAGCCGACTTGCCATATGGAAATTGCACTGACGTCTTATGAACATAGTTTCACCTTTGAAATATTACTTTTTTGCTTAAAGTACTGATACTGTGATTTTAGATCTCTGCTTTCACTCATAAGGGAGATATGAGGGTAACAACCCCTAACGACATCTTTTTTTTTCTCAGAAACTATGACAGATATTTGAATGAATCCAACGCGAAAATATAGGTATCAATTAGTTCTATATTTGGTATTTTTTTTATATTTTTAGTTTAATTTTCAGAAGTGCAAAACGCAAAATTTATTTTTTGAGGGTGGTTTTTTATGTGAACTACTGGAGATACACCAACCAAATAAATATCATGTAATCATCTAAGAGTCTACTGTAATATATCATAAATACAAAACTTTGCGTTTGGTGGAACATAGTTAAAAAAAAAAACGATAGCGCATGAACTACATATTATAGATAATATACCAATGCACTGTATAGCATTTTGCTATTTTACAAGTACCTAGTAAGTTACATCGAAATCTGTTTCCTTGCTTGCGTCATGGTCACGCTCTACGCAAAAGTAGCTACTGTCTTTTATTATTTATTAATTATTATTATTATTTATTATTATTATTTAAAAATAGCTATTGTGCGTTAGTTTTTATTTAATTCGTTTAAGAACTGTTATTTAATGAAGGATGGAGTCCAATGAAGATAGGGGAAATGCAAAGGAAGTGTGTTAATTGTAACTTAAGTATAAAAAAAAGTAAACAAAGTTACTACAGAGGAAGAAATACGTAAATATTAGACATACTGTAAAAATACCGTATGTTTGTATATTACTATTAATTTATTAAGCTGCGTTTATTACAGAATATCGAACCAGTCTTTACTGTATTTTTACAGTATGCCTGATATTTACGTATTTCTTCGTCTGTATAGTAACTTTATTTGATTTTTTTTTTTTAATTAAGTTACAATTAACCAAGGGCGTAGATGTGGGGGGGTACAGGGGGTAATTACCCCCCCAGGATCCCAGCCACAACAAACGAAAAAATACTTTTTTGTTGCGGAAATGAAAGGACCTTTTTTTTGCTCTTCTATTGTGCCGACACGATAAAATTTTAGTTAGGTTGCTAAAAAAGGTTTTCGATTTTATTTTCGAGGTTAGGAATCTTTAAAAAATATTGATTTTGTCGCTTTAGCCCTCCCCCCAACCTCAGAAAAAAAAATATCTACGCCCTTACTAGGTACTTGTAAAATAGCAAAATGCTATACAGTGCACTGGTATATCTATAATATGTAGTTCATGCGCTATCGTTTTTTTTTTTTTTAACTATGTTCCACCAAACGCAAAGTTTTGTATTTATGATATATTACAGTAGACTCTTAGATGATTACATGATATTTATTTGGTTGGTGTATCTCCAGTAGTTCACATAAAAAACCACCCTCAAAAAATAAATTTTGCGTTTTGCACTTCTGAAAATTAGACTAAAAATATAAAAAAAATACCAAATATAGAACTAATTGATACCTATATTTTCGCGTTGGATTCATTCAAATATCTGTTATAGTTTCTGAGAAAAAAAAAGATGTCGTTAGGGGTTGTTACCCTCATATCTCCCTTATGAGTGAAAGCAGAGATCTAAAATCACAGTATCAGTACTTTAGGCAAAAAAGTAATATTTCAAAGGTGAAACTATGTTCATAGACGTCAGTGCAATTTCCATATGGCAAGTCGGCTAGACCCTTTATATAGAAAAATAGCTGTATAAATGCAATGTTGTCTAATGCATGGCGCGACGCGATCGGTCGTCTTTGTTTGCCGTACATGGAAATTAGAAAATAACGTATGTCTTGTCTTAACATGAAAACGGCTGCATTTCTAATGTTTAATTCAATTTTTTGACATTAGTATTTTGTGAAATACAACGCCTTCTAAGTTAACTATTGGAATAACTAATTATTATTAGAACATAATACTTTGACAGTTGCAAACGTCACTTTTGACATTTCTTATCATTCCGACACCAAGGATAAGCGGATTGAAACCAAATTTTGGGAGGATGTTTGATATGCAAATATGAAGTGGCCTATTGTTTTTGGGGATCATCGGTGCATGCGTAAAAGAATATATCTCTTATAATGATGTTTTATATAATAATAATATAGTTTTTAAAACGGTTTTTGCTCTATCTATTTTTACTAGAAATTTTTGTAAATTTTTTGGGGAAAATCGGCGCATGCGCAAAAGAGATACATGCCATAGTTGTTTTTTATATAATAATAGTGTACTTTTTATAGTGTTTTATTATTCTACTTAATAAAATTTAGCTAAATTTGAAGCGAAAGATGCAATATCATAGATTCGAATTATTATAATTATTATATAAATTTAGGTTATGTATTACGGAATACGTTATCACGTAAAACTATCGCCCGTAAACCGACTTTACAGACAACCAATTTTTTTTTATTACTAAAATGATGCCCAATACAATAAAGAATAAATATTAATAAGGAATAAATTAAAAAGAAAATTTACTTTCACCCAACATGGAGTTGGACCTCAGCACCCTGAGGGTAAGGCCTAGTTTATATGAGAGGCGTTCAACGCGCGTTAGCCTAACGCGCGTTTACAGTTTCTATACAATTGTATATAACTGTTTACATGATAACGCGCGTTGGTGGCGCGTTGAACGCGCGTTATCATATAAACAGTCCTATACAATTGTATAGAAACTGTAAACGCGCGTTGGGCTAACGCGCGTTGAACGCCTCTCATATAAACTAGGCCTAAGAGTCTAGAGCTCTACCACAGAGCTAGTTCATCGTTTGTGTGTATAACTTGATCTTAAAAAAAAAACTTCGGAGAAGTAAAAACTTCGTTCTGTGCTAAATTCAAAAACTTGAGGCGACTGAATCTTAAGATTATAACTTAAAAAAAAAGAATTTCGAGGCAGACAAGAAATTGAAATCAAGCTCGAAATTCTGTGCGTAAGACGTCGAAAAAAAATGAATTTCGAGGCAGACAAGGAATTGAAATCCAACCTTGAAATTCTGTGCTTATAAAAGCTACAAGAGCAACAGCAAAAAAAATGCAAAGACGGTGTTCGCATAACTCCTTTAGTTATCACTAAAAAAACGCCGTCTGTGCACTTTTTTTTGCTGTTGCTCTTGTAGCTTTTATAAGCACAGAATTTCAAGGTTGGATTTCAATTCCTTGTCTGCCTCGAAATTCATTTTTTTTCGACGTCTTACGCACAGAATTTCGAGCTTGATTTCAATTTCTTGTCTGCCTCGAAATTCTTTTTTTTTAAGTTATAATCTTAAGATTCAGTCGCCTCAAGTTTTTGAATTTAGCACAGAACGAAGTTTTTACTTCTCCGAAGTTTTTTTTTTAAGATTTCACGTCTTTTTCCAAAGTGTGAGACATTATTTTTATTTTTCCTCCAAAATAAACATATGTGCATTTTTTATATTGTTGTATTTAAATGCAATAAAAGTGTTCATATTGTTGTATTTAAATGCAATGAATCTCCGAAATTAGAATATGTATTGTAAAAAACAACACGATCCTTACTCCATGCAACTGTGGTTTCGAGCGCGTCTCTCATGTATTTTGTTAAATACGAAGTAACAATCAAAAAGTCGGTTATAGAAATTGCAATAATCGACTTTTGATTTTTACTTCTCATTTAACAAACAGTACTACAAAAGTGCATTTATATTTTGCCGCGTACGCCGTAGTCCAGTGCTGCCGCGGTGCAACACCTAGTGGTGCAATCGGCTCATCACACCTCCAAGCGAATACCATGACATTCAATTTGTAAACAATCCATGTGAAGTCTATTAAAAATAAAAATGAGCTATAACAAGTCTATGCTCTGTAATACATGATTCTTTTTTATTAACCGACGAAAAACAAAAACGGAGGAGGTTCTCAAGTCGACGCGTATATATTTTTTTTTTTTTAGTTTTTTTTTTTATTTATATTCATTTGAAATATGGATATTCTTGAAGATTCCATGAAGGCACATTTTGAAGGCATGAAAAAAAAATCAATGAACAAGGCCCAACATTAAAAATACAAATTTTTTTTCATATCATTTGTAAAATACTTATTTTGCATTAAAAAAAGAAGTTTCACTTCGTAATCTTTTCACTTTTTAATTTTTGTTGCACTTTTTATAATAAATATGTTTTTTAATAAATTAATTTATTTAAATCTAACTTCAATCATATATTTTGTTATTTTTTAATAAAAGATTTGACGAGTGAATTTTTCAAAAAACAAGAAAATAAAAAAAATTAAAAATTAAAAAAGAAATTAAAATATATGAGAAAAAAATTGAGAAAATAAATTAAAAATAAAAAAAACAATTAAAAACATAAAAAAATTAAAAATTGAAAAAAAATTTTTTCCATTGATGCTGGCGGGGATCGAACTCAAGACCCTGTTATTAGTTATTACTAGCCTACGTCGTAACCCGCTCGTCCACGGGCACTCACGCAGTATACGCTGTTATTATGGTACAGAAGTAAATATGGGTGATACGAAAAATCGGTCCTATGAAAGTCACGTGGTCACAGAACTATAAAACTTGGAAACTTGCTTCATATACACGGCGTTATATGGGACAAAGGCAAAATCAATGTATAAGAATACGCTAGAGATTCGTTGGCATTTAGCACAGAAAAGAATCTCTAGCGAGATTCTTCGATATTACAGACTACCGTATTCCGATTTGATATTTATTCGTTAATTTGAAATTATAGTGCCTATAAATTGTTCAAAACAATTCATCGCGTTAGAATTTAAAATCCTGTTCATTTTAGTTCAATTCAGATTCATTTCTAAGGGCTTTTTCCAAAAAATTGTTAAAAAATGAAAAAATAAAAATACAACAAATATATTGTTGAATCCGTGCTTTCATAAGCTTTCATTTGGCACCCTACCTGATGCCCTTTAAAACAGTTTTTTTTCCATTTTCCGCTTTCCCGCTTGAAATTAACCACCCAAATAAAAATTCAACTTCTGATATTTCATGTCTGCAACTGGGCCACCACAGTATCTCTGTGCCAAATTAAAAATTTTTATGTCAAATGGTTTCATAGCAATTCGCAGCATACGAACAGACGAATGGGTACCGAATTGATTCGATAAGTGTTTTGTTTGCATGGAATACTAAAAAAGACTCATTTTCAGTTATTATAAAAAAAGACTGTATTTATATGAACTTTTATAGTCATTTATTTAATTTATTATAAAACGTTAATTGAGGTATTCATTTCTTACCATGTATAATAGCAGCAATGCAATTATTTAACAAAATATATTGTATTCTCTTATTTGCGTTATTTAAACATAAATAGAAATAATTTTCAATAGGAAAAATACAGTAGCTGTTTAAATGCTTTTATGTAGCAGAACGTTTCTTTGTTAATATTGATTTGGTTATTTTGAAATTCCGAATCATTTTTTATGGAACAAAAAATTGCAAGTAAACAGTACCTAATGAAACAAATAGCCTGTCATTATTTGCATAACAATTGTTCGTTAACTAGTTAAAGTTTTGTTAATACTGAAAATATGTTTAAGAATCAACAAAATGAATTATCTTTTTTTTAATTTTTATGTAACACTTATTTGTTTGTTTTAATATATTTAGGTACCTACCTATTCGTTGAATTATTTGTCACTGTTAAAAGCTCAAAAATTAGATTTTTTAATACAAAAAAATCACTAAATAAACAATAAATAATAGGCTTTAGCAGCTAAATAATATTTATCTTTACTGTCGAACGACCATAGCACTGAAAAAATGTCCTATTGACGAAAAAAGTTTAATTTGTGATAGATAGAATGTTACATTGCCCTTATCTACATGCCGCAAAAACGATCGTTTTATGGAAATTCTCTGTATGGTCACTGAAAGAATCTACAGTGGTATTTAATAAATAAAAAATCGCAAAATCTACTAGAATGTGTGGAAAATTGCCTCTCTAACAATTCCTAAAATATATCGACGGTTCAATTTTTATAAAACGCGTTTCGCAGTTAGTAAATCAAATGAAAATTAGCTCAGTTTATAAGTTTAATTAAAAAGGATCTATTGCAGATATCCGGGATTATAAGCTACTGTCAATGATCGTATTTAAATTTGTTATTAATTCGGATGTGTAATCTGAAATTATGATAAAATAACTAATTAGAAACCTTAATATTATAATCTACATTTCTTTATAAGTTATAATAGGTTTAAATTTAACTATCTTTTCGGTCGTTTAACAGCAAATTATTGTAAATGAGACTAACCATAATTATAATATTCAATTAACCCTACAGTAGATGTGTGTATAATAATATATATATTTTTCGCAGAAATAGGAACAAACAATACATAACAATAATGATAGCAAACGAAATCTATTATATTTATTTATAATTGTCATTTGAGATGACAGTCATTTTTCTTATTTTCTTAACATATTTCGTATAGTGGAAAAGAGATTAAAAGCATGCAAGCAGTGAATAACAGAATACAGGGATTTTGACGCGTTCACTAAAGGGTTAAGAAGCAATCCCGCTGAGAGTAGTATGTTGTAAATAAACAATTTTATTGATTTGATAAAATTATCGTGTTCAAGCTTTCGAACATTTTTTTAACGAATGAGGCGTTAATTCTGATTTGTTTTTTTATTTAATAAGAAGCCATGTTTTTGCATTTGTGTTTTTTCTTCTTCTAATATTTAATAACATTTTGTGAACAAAATTCAAACATATTATCGAGTTGAAAATGTGTTTGTAGCTATTTTTTTTATAAATGAGAAATTTTACAGTTTTTTGTTTTAGATGTCTTTACGTCACAATATAAAAAACATTGTCATTGTTCAAAACACGGAACAAGTCATTAAAAAGATACAAATATTTTCATTTTTTTCAATTGGACACGATACTTGAATAGTTAAATTATTTATCAAAGCTGTCCACATTACAATGCTACGGCATGCTTTTTGAATGCAATTATGTCACTAAAGTAGGTTATACCCCCCTTCTGCCCCATTGTTATTTTTCAAACTTGGTTTAGAGTTTTTTGACCGTGAAAAATCCCCATAAAAATTTGACGCTGCTCAAATTTTTTTTGGATAAATTATTTTATATTCATACCTCGTTGGCGAAGAACACGTTACTTATGAAAAAATAATTAATTTTTTACGAAAACAGTACCTCCGGACACTGTTAGATCAAATATGCAGTATCTCTTTTTAATACTCGATAGCTTTCAATGTTAACAATAAAAATAGGTTTAAAACAAAAAAAAAAGTACTGTCAAGTAGTGATGTGCCGGATCGTTAAAAATGTATATCCGCGGATACGGATCTGAATACGGATATTTGGTTTCAAGATCCGCGGATACGTATACGGATCTTAACTTTCTTAGAGTACGCAACGGTAAATATTGCACATCGACCTTTAGAAAGAGACTATCTGTTATGGGAAAAAGTTATTGACCTCTTTAAGAGTTAATTCTCATAACAGATTGTCTCTTTCCAAAGATCGATGTGCTATATCTCATTATAAAGATAGTTTTTTAGTACCTTTGAGTTATGTACTATATAATTGATATGGTACTCACTACGATAAATGTTTGCAATATAAAGGTGCCAAATACGATTTTAAAAAATAAAAAATAATCTGAATGGAATTTAACAGTTTTTCATTATTACCTAATCACCTATATATGTAAAATTTCATCAATGAGTTGAAAATTAATAAGGTAAAAGATCCGTAAAAGATCCGCCAAAAACTAACGGATACGGATACGGATCTTTCTTCTCCCCCGGATATCCGCGGATACGGATATCCGGCACATCACTGTCAAGCTGGGCGATAGCCCTGCTTGACTAAAAACCTACAATATGGTAAGCCAAAGGCTCGACTCATGGTTATTATTGGGGATGCGGACCGCAGCCCCACGAGGCAAAGCGATAATAAGGTGAAGTCTAAAGTTCCACAATAGGAAGCTTAGTCACTCTGAAGTCTGAACCGAAAGTTGTTGTCAACTTAATGGAGATTTCCATGAAAAAATGACATATTAAATTTAAAAAAACTGAAAATCGTATCAGAAACTGCAGAGCATAAGCCTATGCTCCGGACATGATTGTAAAGCCGCCAGTGTATATTACGATCTGATCAATCCAAATAGCTTTTGGCATAAAAGATGCAAGTTTTCTATAAAAGTAAAAAAAGGTGGCGACCAGATTGGAGAGCTAGAATATGTTATTCATGAAAAATTAAATCATTATATTATGCCATAATATGTAAACTGATTTCTCCTTCACAAAGAAAATTCTACCTTCCCCCTAATTTCAATTTCTGACTACACTTGTATGGAGTTTTAACTAAAATGCTGGATTGTCCAAATTGTAAATAATAAATCAAACAATAATGAATTCGTTGAATTACATAGGTATCAATATTTATAATAATTAAAGTAAACTTCATATATACTATATAGTTAAGACCCGTAACGAGTAACAACTCACCTGCTCGGAGAGCATCCATTGGCACTGAAGGATAGGGTATAGAATATGGATAGCCTTCTTTACGAAGTGTCTTCGGCTTCCTCCTCGGCCTGTACTTGTAGTCCGGATGCTCTTTCATGTGCATTGCGCGCAGTCGCTTCGCCTCATCTATGAACGGCCGTTTCTCATCCTCCGTCAATAGTTTCCATTCTGCACCTGAATAAAATAATAAACAATAATTTAAAATGCGCACATACTTTGTCAGTTTTTTCGGTTTCAGCCATATGCATTGTTGTAGCTTATAATAAGACCACGGCTATCCTCAGATGAGAATATTTTCTTATTTCACACTTTTTAGTAGTCGGGTTTTAGTTTTTGTTTGCTTACTGAAAGAAAATGAACTCTTCTGTACATTGCACTACGTGTATAACGGGAATGCACTTCCTCAAATTGTTATCTAACTGTTTGCAGAGAAAATTATTATTATCTTTCAATGTACAGTAAGTTATGGAAGGAATTGCTTTGTTTAATTTTCATAATTTCATAATTTTTTTGAACCATATTTGTAAATGTTTATGTTGCCGGTTTTAAAAATTTTGTTCAAAATGTTTTTTTTTTGTTTTGTTTTTGTTCTTATAGCTTGGTACTTTATTTTGCATCTTGTAATACCACGTCTTAAAAAGCCACGTCGCCACTGGTGTACTCCAGTGGTCATGTAGAAGAAACAGAGGCAAGATGGACTCGGAGCGTATGAACTAGGAAGTAGTGTTCATTTAAAAAAAAACTTCAATTAATAAATGTATTGTTGTAAATAATATTCATGTTACAAAATTACGTTAATAAATATGTTGAATTAAATAATATTCATGTTACAAACTGAAATTAATAAATATGTTGAATAAAATAATAATAATTGTTACAATCATTATTAACCCCTATCAATTGATCTAATTTAGATTAAAAGACCACTAACGTCTATCAATCACGATCAGCACAGCATGAACCAGAAAAGCCTGTTCGTGAAAGTGCCTATGTTATTTAACAGAGTAGCGAACATCGGACCAGCACCTGCAACCAGCAACGATCGTCAGTCAGTCGCCTGCAATTTCTGTCTAGCCGTGCAGGACCGATCTAGTGTACTAGTGATGTGTCGTTTTCATTAATTAATTGGCATTGATCAAACTATTTGAAAACTGCAAAATGTCAGTCGCACACGAATCCTCCACTAAAAGTTTCTGGTTTGTGCTGGTCTGATGAGTTACATCATGCAGGTTGCTGAGTTTTACTGTGCTGGTCGCTCTGGCCCATGTTTGACAAGTATGCGTAGTTTTTTATTTGGAATAAATTAATAGGTACATTTTTTTCGCATTAAAATGTACATTTTATATTGAAAACTAATAAAAAAAAAAGAAAAAGGAAAAACGATCAAACATTAAGGCGACAATATTGCACATATCGCTATAACTAGCGCATCAGAGCTGACTTTCGTTCATACAAGAAGTTATATCTCAGTTAATTTAACACAAAATCCATTCAATTTGTAGCTTATTGAACAGGGGAGATTCTGTTCTATAAAAAGAACCATTTTTAGAACGATTTGAGTTCATAATTACTACTAAAATTGTAATTGAAAATCACAAATAGCAGTTATCGGTACGTCCGAGCTCTACAGATTGCAATTTTGGTCGGATCGCCTTAGATTATATTTTATTTACTTTGTTTAGTATCAGACCAGAACCCTATTTAAGTTCACTGTAGTTTAATTTTTATAACAGTTTTATTTTTTATTATTTTTGACAACTAATAGGTAAAAAAAATATAATTACTGTAATAAATTACCGTAGAATAAGTGCTACACTTCTATATCACGATAACAGAGAAACAGTGCAAGAGCGCTATGCCATAGTGGAAAAGGCCTTATTTATAGTATTGACAAAGTAGCGGATTCGATTTCTGCCGACATCATTGATTTTTTTCTATTTCATTTTATTCCACTTTCTATTTATATACCTACTACATCTATTTTTTTTTTCAATTTTAATGATTCTTTTTTCTTTTTTCAATTTTGTTTATACGGTGGAAAACTTGCGGGATGCGCACTTTTGGTTTTTACAACTATTGAAGTATTTACGCAACGTAAATTAAAATTTAAATAACATAAAACTCACCGATAGCTAATATGTATTAAAGTTCGATAATCAAAAATAAAACGACAATTTATTATTGTATGTTATCTGCTGAAATGACATAAACATACACGTGTACGGTGTACCTATAATAATTTATGTAACAAAGTACCTAATGTGCGGAAATGTCATTAAACTGGATAAAAATCTAATTCATTATTAAAAAAAAAATCAATTGTAATAACAGACAAAACAAATTCTACGGTTACAATACGATTGAACTCGAGTATTGGATAAACGTAACACTGCTGCCATAGACAACAGCTGAGTGTGCAGGATCGGAGTTAAATCGGGGCGGTAAAATATTTGCTTTTAAACGAATTTTAGTATTTTGTTCTCATTTTAGTTCTTTGTCAATCTATGACAACTTTTGAGAACCAATTTAAATTTTGAAAACGAAAAAAGACGTAATTTATCGTTAATTCTAACACAAAGCTATTTCTGGGATCTTTTGGTTGCAACCAATTTTAGAGAATCTTTGAAGATTTTATTAGAAAAATTGTTGATGAAAAACAATCAATGATAAATACCTATATTTTCTACTGAGTTTGATGGATTTTGCATTCAACTATAATAATATTGTACATATTGTACAAAATTATTTATTTATTATTATATAGTAATTAATATTTTTCTAATATTTAGCTCTTTCTGCTTTCATCTTGAATATCTAATGCCATGTGAAACGAAGAAAAAGTATACCTAATATTTTTTTCTAAATTGAAAATGCCTGTTTTCAGGGAGGGAAGGTAGCTTTTTCACGCACACAGTAAAACGTGTGCAAAAAAACACTCGTGTATGCAGAGGTCGAAAGAAAGCTATTTTTGTTTCTTGCAGGAAATTCTTTTGGTGTTAAATATTAGCGAAAGTGGCGCCATCCTACGCAATGATTGTAAACTATGTGACAGTTCGCCTATAAGCTACAATATCCGTTTAGGTACGATGCTTCTGTAAGTATTTAATGTTTTATTGGGTGTTATTTAGGCAAAACTGGCTATCGCCGCCCTCACTGAGGTCTGACAAGCAAATTCCACCGTTATTCGAAGTCGCTAAGTTTCTGCCCTTGTACCACAGTTAGTACAACACAATAAATAAACAGCTGCATTTATAATATAAAGTTTTTCTGACAGGAAAGGCTAGGCCGTTAAACATATCTTCACCCATAGCTGTTCCAAGCCTTCTGTTATCAAAAGACAAATATATGGAACTTGCCGCCGACCCTGCATTGGAAGTATAGAGACAGTGTACGGAGTGAAGTAAATTTCCTAATGAAAATGTCAGTTCGTTCGTGTAACGTTATAATGCACAGAAAATGGCATCCTACAAACTGAACAATCGACTTTATTATTTCAAAAACAGAACACAGTATTGAAGAGAAGAACAGCGAGCGGAGCGTAGTGGAGTGAAGAGAATGTTCCTTTCGTCTATGTATACTCTCTTTCATCCATCCATTCATTGTATTCAATCCATTGTATCGTTGGAATAGATACTTCCAACTCGGCTATTATTTCTGTAGAATTGAAATTGTCTTGTGTTTGATTGCATTGTCACATTACTGCCGTGTCCTCGTATTAATCGAGCGGCAAAATACTCCAATGATTATTATTATTAATTCAAAAATAATAATAATATCAATTCTAGGTACAGTATCTATGTTATAGTCAATCATCAAAGCTCTGGCGCTTGGCTAGTCAAACCTCAGGTTTGACATAAAGTCTTAGTCAAAGTCCAAACCAATAGCGTTCTTCTACCTTTGACTAACGAATTTTTGTCTAATCCTAGGAGAGACTAATTTGGATAGTCAAACGCCGAAACTCAATTTGATGAAATCGAGGTTTGACCAGTCAGACCTAAATTAGGAATGTGTTAGTTTATTAGATTAGTTTTTAAATTTGATTTTTATTATTTCAATGGATTGACAAATAATCAGAATAAGTAATTAAATTTTTTATTGTTATTTTGTGTTATGACAATAATTAATAAAAAAATTACTTTTTATTTTGACAAGGTGGTATTGCAGTTTGATTTGCACAATAATATAATTTAACTTATTTCATGTAAATGAATTCTGTCTTATAATCTTTCCATCTATATTAATGTTATGTCTGATTTATGCAGGTTTAACTGATTGTAATTGATATATTAAATTAAAATAAGCCTAAAGAATAGAAAACAACTGCAATAAAAAATAATTACAACCAGACCACACCTTATTTATTAATTTATAATTTAAATTGCATTTAGTTCTTTCGATATTTTTTCATTTTGTATTTTTACGTCCAGTATAGGTAACTAATTAATATGATGGTTAACCATTCTCGGAAAATATTTTGTTTGTTAATAATTTTTATTAATGGTCAATATTTTTGATTAATAATTAAGAAATTTCATTGCTTTTTTGTGTTAAAAATTTTTTTGACTAATAATTAAGAAATTGCATTGCTTTTTTGTGTTATGAAATTTTATTTCGATGCCAGTATTTTGCTGAAAACGATTTTAAAATTTCTTTATTTTTACTTGAACTCTGAGAGCTTCTTCTTGCATATGATCAATTAATACTTATGTTTTCTATGCTAATTAAAATGGAAAAAAACTAAGAAGACGATACGCTTGCAAAAGCTTGTGGTGCGAATATGACAAAGATGAACATCATCATTCGATAGTCCAGAACGTGCTCCTCTATGCGAAAGAGAGGAGAAATTACTGTGTTTCAGTGAGTGTGCCGCTGTGCAATTGTTATTTTCAACCCCTTCCCTTCAGATTTTACCTATATGTATAATCATAGCACATATTTTATTGAACTGGTAGCTCAGCTAAGACGTTGATCTTGAATAAATTGGGAACAAGCTAAAAATTGGCAGAGAGCGTCGAATAAGCGTTCTTGGCAATCACAAAAGAATTAATACTTCCAGCGTACGTCGTCTACCATCTTGAAAAATAGCGCCCGAAATCGCTTCCCATCTAGGCAAAAAATGAATTTAAAAATCTATACCTACATTTTTCATATGTGGGTGACTTTTTACCAGCTGCAACCTAAAATTCTCGAATGTACAAATAAATATATATATAGAGCAACAAGTTTAATTGAAGCCACAATAAAAATAGGACAAAAACGATTCCTATAATCTCTTCCTTTGAATGAAAATCGTAGGTTTTATAAACTACTCGAAGAAAAATTTAATATCACAGCTTTCTTCAAATCAAATTGCTTGGGTAATTTGGAAATTGTGTTTAGTTTTGGGTTAAAATAACTAATAATTTATCATTTATTTAATAATAATAATACACTCACATATTATTATGTTATAGACAAAAATGTTAACGTGGATGGACTTATCCATTAGGGTGGATCAAAAAAAAAATTTTTTTTTTTCTTAGCTTGGAGGTACAAGTTTTTAGCTTATAAAAAAAAAATGAAAAAAAATTTTCAATATCTTTTTCACTATTTTTTAAAATTAATAATAAAATTAAGTTTTTGATTTCAAGATATTTTTTTTTACTTATACTACCTATACTTTTAAAATATTTAGGAATTACCGAATATGATTGTATTCAAATTTCAACTCAGCTTTTACTCTAATACATAAAAAGGAGCATGTTATTTTTTTATCTTTTTTTTAAATTACAATGATAATAAGAAACATGTTTTTTCATCTTTGACTTTCAATTGATTCCAAAGGGGACACTCTACAAGTTTCTAGAACATAACATGCTCTTTTTTATGTATTAGAGTAAAAGTTGAGTTGAACACAACCATATTCGGTAATTATTAGATGTTTTAGAATATAGGTAAGCAAAAATTAAATTTTCTTTTGAAATGAATTTTAAAAATTAGTGGGCTGCCTCAAAATATTAAAAAAAAATTTTTTTCGACCCACCCTATTATTCATACATTATTATATGATAGGTATGTGAATATTTATGTATTCATGCGTGTAGTATTTTTATTATTTTTTTTTCTTTGTGTGGTAGGCATGAGATGTACCTGTGTAAATGCATTCACCTTAAACAGGAACCACTCCCATCAGAAACGCCATAAAAAGAAAACACATTCTGATTATTCTAGTACTGTGACTACATACAGAGCGTTCTAATTTAGAAGCTCGGTTAGAATGTTAACGTCTTAGGTGTCAAAAACTTAAGACTATTCTACCGATCAAAAAAAAAAATATCTGCTAAAAGGCCAATTGCTCGTAGTTCGCCCTACAACATAACTACTTTTCGCTTCATTTTCAAAATTTTTGACAGTTTACTTTTGAACTAGCGTCTTATAGTAGGTTATATTTAAAACAACTAGCAGATGTAGAAAATCCACCTATTTCGAACCGCTATATCTACATTTTTAAACTGACCTGGTGATGACATCAAATCTAATGAAGTACTATTACGCAATACAATATAAATTCGTAGCTATTTTTGTAAAAGGCTATCAGAACTTATTGAAATGTGAATGTGATCGGTTATTGTAATAAATATTGTAATTGTTTTATTTGAGAATTGTACGTGTTAATCATTTTACCTGATTTTACAATTTCCTACACAGATAAGCAGTGATTTATCATAGAATTGCCTGTATATATAATATAATATATGCATGTTAAGCAGCTATTTTATAGGTGGTAGTGAAAAGAAATAAAAAAAAAAAATACTATCTTCATCTGTAGTAGGGTTTATAAATTAGAACACGCTGTATGTTTTTGTGTTGTCAAATTGACATTTATATAACGAATATAGAAACACCGACAAAGTAGAAACGCGTGTAGTAGCAGATGTTACTTTTTCTAGTTCTCTTCACATACTGTGTCCATTCAATCAGTTTCTATTTTTGAAATAGACTCGTTACTGACCGGATTAGAAAATTTGAATTATTGTAAAACCACATGACAGTTTTTCATAACTTTTAAACTTTTAAGGCCGCTGCACACGAGGCTAGAAACACTGCTAGATTTGCCTACTAGGTTTCTAGCGCTGGTTTTCTTGATTGCTGTTATGTGCTCGCTTCACACGAGACGTCTTTTCAAGCTAGTTTTGTGAATAAATCTGGTGAAAGCGCAGTGACAGTTCAAATATAAACAGAAAGCAAAACGTGTCTGTTGGTTTGTGGGCGTTTGTTCAAGTCGCCCACGTGACAAGAAGCTGCTTCCTGATTGGTTCTTGCTCATACCTAGCAGCATCTAGCAAGGAAAATAGCTCCAGTTCTAATTTTAAAACCTATTTTGTGAGCTAGCAGGCGAGCCCGTAGTGACGTCATTTCCAGTTTCGTATACCCAGCCTACCGGCCAGCAGAACTCCAAGCAGTGTTTTTAGCAGTCTTTAGTTTTGCTAAATAGTAATAATAAAATCTGAATTCAATTCGATTTGTACTCGGGTAAAGCGAGTGATAAAATTAATATTAACAGTTTTTATAATAAAGTACAATCGTTTTCCATAGTATAGTATAGTAGTAGTATAGTAAATTTATCATCTTATAAGCTGTACATTTACAGATAAGAATTGTCACAATAAAATAGGAAAATACAAAAAAAGATTTACAATTACAATTAACAAAAGCCAATAAAATCTACATAATAAAAAAAAAACTATCCACATTCTAAATTTTTTCTATTTAAGAAAATAGTAAATTTTACTACATCAAAGTACTTGAAGCGGAAGCGAATGTCAATCATAAACATTACTTACAATTGTTACATAAATAAAGAAGGGAGTCTATTTTATATTATCTTTAACCCAGTATCGGAAACTATTACAATCCAGTTATGTAAAGTCTACATCAGAAAATAATGCAGATTTGTATAAATACTATAATAAAGCAAAAAGACAACGATAATTTGATAACTCCTTTTTTCTACGTTATTTTGGAGGATTTGTTTAGAAATTAAACATGTATGAAGACAAGTAAGCATACGGTCCTGATGGGTTAACGGCTACTCAACCACTACAATATCTCTATGACCACTACTCAGCTACTCTTTCGGCGTGTCTAACCATAGCTAACTCTATATTATGTCCAACGGTGGTGCTTGCAGTCGCGCGATGAATGTATCAAACAAAATGAATTATTCATAATCGTACTTTTATACAAAGGTATATATATGTCGGCTGGAATATGTGTTCCATCATATCAACCACTCCGCGGCTATTATATTTAGACTTTACGTAATATTTAGGGGTCGGTTAACATATGCGTTTCCAAGCCATCGCTATTTAATTATAAATACTCAATATACATACTAAGAAGCGACCAGAATCGAGAAACTAGCCGATTGAGACCAATTTTTTACTGGATTACGGCGAAGTCAAAAGGAAGGGTTATGAGTTTAGCAGTCTATGTATGTATGTTTGTAATTGCGGATGTTCCACCGTAGCGCTTAAACTATTCATCCGATTTTGATAAATAAGGTGTCGAATCGCTATTATGACCCGGGTAACATAGGCCACATTTATTTTTGAATTTTGGTCCCAGGGGTGAGCAAATTGAAAACAAATAAAAAATAAGTTCAAAAAAAATTATTTAAATTAAAAAAAATAAGTTCGAGAACTAAAACCTGACTACTGAAAAGCATGAAACAAGAGAATAATCTCATCTGAGGATAGCCGTGGTCATGTTCCACCTACTCTAACAAAACATTACATTTTAACAGTAGTAAGCGATCATAAGCTCTAGGGCAAAGTGCATCACTCTATATATCTAAAGAGGTCTCATATAATATATGAGATAGCATACGACCACGGCTATCCTCAAATGAGAATATTTTCTTGTTTCATACTTTTCAGTAGTCGGGTTTTAGTTTTTAAACTTATTTTTTTTTATTTCAATACATAATATTAATTAATGTTATACATTTTAAAATTAAATAATTACACTTTAATAACTTCGTTTTATGATAGTAGTTTTACAGAAGATACTTACGTTCTGCGAAAATAATTTCTTTAACCTTGGTTTTCTAAGGTAGCGGCACAGTAATATAGCGGCAGTAATATGATGGTGAATGAAGTAACAAAACCGTGTGCATAGAAAAAACGGATATCACTTGTTACGTCACGGTGGTGTCGCCGCTACCGAGAAAACCACATCCATTGGCTTCTATGTACACGTCATTTACTAGGTCGTTCAGCTTCATATTACGGCCGCAATATTACAGTACCGCTATTTTAATGAACCAAGGCTTAAAGTGTAAAAAAACTAAAAAAATGTTTTATTTAATTATAAAACGGACGTTAACTGTCGTGAAAATAGATTATAGACGCTTGACAACTAATTACATTAAATTAAATTAAACGACGTCACAAACTATCCATGATTGAAAGTGAAATTCAAATCCCAGATAGTCTGCTCCAAAAGCCAGCACACTGAGTATTACTCCAAACTGTCTACTTTTTGAAATAAATGAAGACTCCAAAATAAAAACACATCTATAACATTTTGACATTTTGTACAAACAGTCTTATATTCGGAGATTAAATTTTAAAAAGCATGCAGCAAGAATGCTGAAATATAAGTAATACCTGCTTGCCTGCAGTCAGTCTTACGTATAAGTAATGTATAATAATACTGCAGTGTGAATATGAATAAAAAAATTTCCGAAAATAAATTTTTATGATTTTTCACGTACCGTGGTTGTTTTAAAAATTTTCTACGATATTTTGAAGTATCAATATCTGTATTTACGTTATAATATAATCCGTATCTTACACCACACGACATTGCACCTCCACCGTATTTCATTTTTGGGAGTTATTTTTTAATCGGCCGTTAAATACAACTATACTTATATGTCTTTATGACTTTCGTTTCGAAAACATTCTAAAGTCGAATATATTTTACAGATCTCAAGACAAGATATTTAATAACGAACCTACGTAGCAAGTATATTTCAGCTTTTACATTTTTGTTCTTTACCAAAAACAAAATTAATGTTAATAAAGTGGTAATGTCCTTGTTACTTAGCAATCTATGTAAATAATTTCGTAAATTTGTGTTTGTTTGTAAATGTTAGACTTTCTGCCTTACAATTGGTGCCGAAAGTAGGCACTTTCGATCGAGGTATGAAGAAAAAATAATGTATTTTTGTGATAAACCACAATTAAATACAAAATAGGTAAGCCTTGCAGACGTAGTTTTGATCCTGCAAGTCAAATAATGCTCTTTTGGTCTTGCAAACACTTCAAGACTAAAACCAATTTTGCCCATCAGTATAAATCAGTAACTATACGAGAGGAAAACCATTAATAAATTGTTTTCTTAAAAAAAAGTTTAGTTGCAAATTCGAGATTGCAATATGTTTCATTTTTATTAATTCTCCATTTTTAGATATTTTTTAAGTAAAACTTTTTGCATGGTAGAGTAAATTCGATTCATGCGAATATTGAAAGTTTAACGAAACGCTGCAAAGAAAAATGGCCTACGGATCAAACCATGAGGAACACCGACAATGTACTAACATTGATTTAATACTGTGTTGTGAGTGTGTAATTTTATTTCTGTAGTTTATAGTGTTAATACACTTTTTATTTTTTACCCGACTGCGGCCCAGCCAAAAAGAAAGTGTTAAGAGTATAGCAGTCTATTAAAGTCTGTATTTACGGATGTTCCACCGTAGCGCCTAAACTATTCATCCGATAAGTTAACCGATTCGTTATTAAGGGCTGGGTAACATAGGCTACATTTATTTTTGAATTTTAGTCCCAGTTGTGAGCCAATTGGAAACAAATAATTTAAATAAAAAATAAGTTCAAAAACTAAAACACGAACACTGAAAAGTATAAAACAGGAAATTATTCTCATCTTAGGATAGCCGTGGTCGTATGCCACCTACCTTAACAAAACAATACATTTTAACAATAGTAAGCGATCATAAGCTTTAGGGTAAAGTGCATCACGCTATACATCTAGAGGACGCCATATGACGATATATATGAGGTGGCATACGACCACGGCTATCCTCAGATGAGAATATTTTCTTGTTTCATACTTTTCAGTAGTCCGCGAGTTTTAGTTTTTGAAGTTATTTTTTATTTAATAACGTGGTTATTACACCGCGGTCGTGTGTATCGACCTTTACACTCCGCTCTTGGCACACATAATGGTTGTGCGTATGAAAATGTGTAGCTTCTGTCCACGTGTGGTGTATGCGTATACATTTGACGGGATACATGGCACAGGCACACGTGTCCCGGCCTTTATAAACATTATAATATGTTTGACGAGTATCATAACAGTTTACATAATGCATATGTGTAACGATCTTTAGCTCTACCACGCACCAATTGGAACTCTTCTCTGTCCAATTTAAATCAAGATTCCAAAAAAAAACCAGATCCGTTCTGATTTCATTCAAGATCCGATTTTTCGTCGATTCAAAATAGTGTAGCCTTTAAATGTTTAAGGTGGGGATTTTGACAGATGTTAGTGATATTTTTTATTATTTATTTTTTGTCTCTTTTTTGTATAAGCTTATTTTAGACTTTCATTAAATTTGTTATGACGTAATCTGTTATTGGGTTTTATACCTGTTGTTTACTATAATAATAATAAATAATAAATATCAAGACAAAAAAATTCCTGGATAAAATTGATACTCGATATTTATGTTTATAATTGCAAAGAGCTGAAATATTTAGTTGCGATAATAAAAATTAAGTTACAAAAAATAAACAATATCTCACAGGAGAGGTATTATTATAAATATAGGTTTAAAGCACGTCAAATTTAGATTTTACCCAACATAAAATTGTATAATATACCTACAGTCAAATCTGAGTGAGTAAGAACTGAGTAAGCGAGAAAACTCTCTAAGTGAGAGTAATTGCCAAGAACCGTCTTTGTAACCCTCTAAAACCTCTTTAAGTGAGAAACAGAAACTTTTATAAGAGAAAGACTTTTTTCACTCATGGACCTCTATAACTGACACGACTACTTGCCTGTACGCCGATAAGTCTAAATTTTAAAATAAGTCATAAATAGCTGAACTAAGTAACATTGTTTTTGTATCATTGGTTTTTTTATTTTTTTTTCTTCTTTTTTTAGCATCTATGTCGAATAATACAAACATGTTTATCACTACATATTTGCTGTACTTTATAGACCTCTATAAGTGAGAAAGGCCACTCCTGTACCTCTATAAGCTAGAAACTCGGTTTAGTGAAAAACCTCCTTTAGCGGAAAAGAGATCGCGGTCCCTTGAACTCTTGCTTATCAAGATTAGACTGTATATGAATTAACTTTTGCACCTTATAATTCTGAATTATTTGCATACTTCAAAATTCCAAGATTAGCAGCTTCTATCTTCTATGTTTAATAATGTTTGGTGAAAATGGACATGAATGAAATGTTACATCTAAAAATATTAAAATAAATTTTAAAAAAATTTAATATGCCACTTTTTTAAAACAAACTAAACAGTATGAAATAACTTTTTTATCTGGTAGGTTTTGAAACGAAAAACGTGGGGCGCATTATTCGTTTTATCTCATAGAGCTTTTCATTGACAGTTACTCTCTACACTTCCTTATAGGTATAACTGTCGCATGCGCCTCACGTTTTTCGTTTCAAATCCTACAAGTTAAAAAAATATATTTCATACTATTTAGTTCGTTTTAAAAACGTGGCATATTAATTTTTTTTTTATTTATTTAATTTTTTTTTCTTTTTAGTTAATAAAAACTTAAAGCAAAAATACATCGTAAAAAAATAAAAATATACGGGCCATGGGAGTCGAACCCGCGACCTTAGCACGACGCTCTAACCAACTAAGCTACGGCCAATAATTACAGGGTTTCGTACAACGGTAAATAAATTAGAATTAATTAAATGTATTTATTAAAATTTCTGTATTTCTTTTCTTATTTTCTTTTTTATTTTAGTATTTTCTCGTATTGTCATCTAATTCTGAGTTATGATAAAAACTTCAAGTCTCTATCTCATCAAGAAGTTAGTTTAAAATCAATTACAAAGTTCCGCCCGACATACACGAAAAGCAAGTTAATATAAACGTGGTAAAGAGATGAATGACCTCGGCTGTCGAGCGACTACAAACTACAACAATATCTCTCTAAGAAGTCGAAGTGTAAAAAGTTGAATTTTAAGAAGATTTTTGGGAGTCCCCAAAAAGGGGGCAACACCGAACGCTCGTAATATAAAATGTAACATGATAGTTCCGAATCGGACGGATGCGTGTGCGTGAATGGCGCACTACGCATAGTGCGCTTGAATGGAGCGGGAATAAAAGACGAGTGTCAAGAAATTTAAGCTCTGTGACGACGCTTTTTATATTACATTATAATATGTATTACATAGAGAATTGAATACTTGAGGGGGCGAAGCCACTCGTTTCGTGTTTGTGTAATGTAAAGCTCTTTATTATTACGGACCGTGTCTTTTGTGTGCCTGTAGAATCGTTCACAGTCTGTTATTGTTATTAGATACTTCTGTGTTACTTTGTACTCAGTACTCTACCTTTTGCATATATAGTATTAAGAAACACATCTTATAGCACAATCGCTCTGTCGAAATTTCAGCAATATTTTATGTATCTTCATTTTTCACTGAATATTAAAAAAATTAGCACTCGACGCATTGATAAATATGTTAGCATCATCAGAAGTTAGTTTTTGTCATCTCTTTAAATAATATTCTAGTGTGGTCAGTAAGTCTGCGTCGAGAAAACAGTGAGATACCACATTCACCATAATATACATAATATATCATCACTAGAGAATACAATCCCGAGAATGTTTTTCAATCCCGGGATTTTTGATGCGTAATCTCGGGATCCCGGGGCCATCCCGGGATTAGACTATGTGGTTTCTAATAGGGCTCAAATGAAAAAAATAATAATTTCTTAAAAAATATTTTTAAAATCGTTGCACAACACAAATCACAATATAGTAAGAAAATAAAATAGACAAAACAAAAAAAAATTTACTTTTGCAAGAAATCAAAAAGACAACAAAAAAACTATTTAGAATTTAGAAAATACAATCGCAGAAATATCAAAGCATCCAATGTTTGACTTCCAAGCCTGCTTCGTAGTTTATTTCCAAAATAAGCTGAAAACGCTCGATCAGGTTCTGCGCTCGTTGGAGGAATAGACAATAGATACTTATAATATGCCGTTTCTAAGTGATATCCACGAACTCCTCCATTTTCGAACAGGCTTATTTCACGTCTAATAGTATTTGCCAACCCTGATTCATTTTATACTTGTACTTCAGGATCTGGAGATTTCATATTATTACATATCGTACCGCGTATTTAAGGATTGTTTTTTGTCGTTATGCGTAATAAATAATATTAATATAATATAATCTAGGCAAGGTAATTGTCAAGGCGCAACGGATTACGGAATGCAAACTAGATCTGTTTTTGGCAATCCCGAGATTAGCCAAGTACGATCCCGGGATTTTCGGGACCAGAAAACGGCCGGGATCCCGGGATCCCGAATCTCGGGATCCCGGCCGTTTTCTCTATAATCATCACATACTAGAAAAATAATCTAATTTTCTCTGAAGATGGCAAAAAATCTTTGTGTAATTTTTCAACTATTGACGCCTAATTTTCTCTGTAGATGGCAAAAAAAAATTGCCGAAAATATTTAAAAAAAGAACTTCTTTTATTGGATCCTTAAGCTACTATAATTTTCCCAACTAAATATTTAACAAATTGGATCGCAATTTCTACTACCAGTAGACAAGCAATACACTGAAAACTATGTGATGCATTCAGTGTGCCCTGTTCTCATTCTAATGCAGCATAAACAAAATATAACGCAGGCGTTCTAATGATCTCGACCATTCTCGAACCAATTATTTTTCTTTGTGTATCGAAATGTTTTATAAATTAACGTGAAGTTTTATAACTCATCCAGTATAAAATTAAAATTTAATAGAATTTGCATAAAAAATCTCAAAAAAATCAATGAATTTTGACGATCCAGTAAATACTTGCCTTTACAGGTGTATATAATGTTAATGCAGATATAGGAATACATAGTAGATTGTCTTTGTAAACATTTTGTTCTTTTATGATAAAGTAGCATTAAATTTCCTTATATGTATTTATAAAGGCTGGCATGTTCGAAACATAATTCAGTCGATAACAAAGGACTCTGATTGTAATTAATTCTTATCTCGCTTCGTCAGACAGACACAATGGCGTTAGTGTGTTGTATTGAAGTCTCTCTGTGCTCTTCTTCTTCTCCACCTCCTTTTGCTTCACTCCTCCCGCTGTCTTCGTTTCTCCTCCTCCGCCGTCGTTTGTTTCTTCTTCCTTCTACACACTTGTAGTACCAACATAATATCAGAGGCGTTGGTTGGTACTTCTGAAGAAATTAGTCGGCAATCATTGCGCGAAGATGAATTATTTAAAATGTTTATTGTATGCATAAAATTGTAAACAAAAAAAAAACAGCTTGTTCGTTTCATTATTGCATAATTCACAGTACCTACAGTTTACGGTTTGCGATTCAAATCCGGCTTGTTCGAACTTTTAGTCGGGTGCGTAATTACTGGGGATTTTTAAAATGATTTTTTTTATAAACGTGTTATAAACGTCAATTGAGCTTAATTCTGGCTAAGGGCGAATATTGTAATTATTTAATTTACTATTATAACGTTGCTGTCTTAATTCTATAAAAATAAAATAATTCAAATCTTTGATTAACGTCTGAATAGAACTCTTCAAGTAAATAAAATTGTCGACCAATTTTTCTCAGACCATATATTGACAAAAAATAATAAAAATACAAATCAATATAACACAAATTGACGTTTCGATCCGGATTTGAATCTTCTTCAGATATATCTAAAGAATATAAAAATTAATTAGTATTAAGTAATTTATTATCTAATTAATTTTTATATTTTTCAGATATTTCTGAAGAAAATCCAAATCCGGATCGAAACGTCATCTTGTGTTATATTGATTTGTATTTTTATTATTTTTTGTCAATATATGGTCTGAGAAAAATTGGTCGACAATTTTATTTACTTGAAAAATAAAATAATTATAATAAAAACACAATATTGATATTAAAACTAAATCATTACAGAAAATATAAAGAAATTAGTAGGTGTACTTTTATCTAGTTGGCTTGCAAAACAATTAAAAATTAACACTATGGCCCGCGTTTTTTCTTCCTTTGAAAGTTCAAAAATTTCAATGGTATAGGTACTCATTTGTTTACTCTTACAAACTGACGTTCGTCCGTAGAAACCATAGCGTTACCCTAGAGTAGGTGGGTAAAAAGTATTCTATACTTTATAATTAATGTGAATACCCATATTTATACAGTACCAAGCGTCGAGTGATACAGAGCCCATAAAAACATAGATGAAAAAAAATAGAAAGAACAAATGACTGTGGTAAAAAAAAAACGAAGTGAGTTCAAGGAAAATGCCAAGTTTTAACTCGAAATCTTCTTAAATCTCTTTTTTCCATCAGCCACTTGTTCTTCATATCGAATTTGGCCTTTTTTACACATTTATGTTTTTAGTAGGATTTCAGTACCTACTTCTTGTGAAAAACATAATCTATTAAAAATAACGTGACACGTGATCTTGCTAGCAAACGACCGCGATTCGCCTGAACTCACCTAGCCCTTTGCCTTGAGCGTTCCAGCCCTCAATCCTCAGTTTCCAGCCTTTAGCTCTACTCTTAACCTTCAACCTCTATCTCCAACTTCTAACTTCAACCTCTTCTCTTCAACTCTATCTTTAACTCCTAGCTTTCAGCCATAGGATTTCAGACTTGAAAATTTTCAAGTTGGAGTATGCAGAACTGGTCAAAATAACTTACTTTATGATGATCTATAAGTGAGTCAGTCAGTGAATGACCAAAATCGTGATTTTTGAGCACTCGTATCTGTTCCATTTAAACGTGTGAAATTTGGAATATGTACTGCTTCTTTATGGTAACCTTAAACCTCCTGAAAAAATATAATTCTGTAACGTAGCTAGTCTCGGAGATAGATGGAGGTCGAAAAGGGCTCAAAATGGATCGTGCAAATACAGCACAGCTCTTTGCGAGAACTTTACCGGTGCACTCCATGAGCTATGATACAAACAGAAACATTTTCCCATCAATGTATTTTACAAAATAATGGGTCTTTCATTAAGCGCTTCATCGAATTTTTTTATTCGTTTGAAAGTCCTGTCGTTGCCATTATGTGTGGAATATAACATCGTTCAAATGTCCGCCGCGGCTTCTCTGGGTGACGCGCATCCAATTTTCCATGACTCTGGCACATAAATCAGGCTGAATTTGACTGATGGCATCGGTATCGTTGGCTTCAAAGGCCGCTGTGAATTATCGTTAATTCGCATAGACCTGTGACTTAAGAAAACCCCACAAGAAAAAGTTTAAGGGGGTCAAATCGCACGATCTCGGTGACCAGTTCACATTACCTTCACGTGAGGTGATCATGTCCTCAAATCGTTTATGCAGATTGTCAAATGCGGCATGATCTGTGTGCAGGCACGTAGTGCCGCCCTGTTGAAACCACATGTCGTTGGTGTCATCCAATTCAGGCCAAAAGAAGTTGGTAATCATCGATATCTATAGCGCTCGTCGTTGACGGTGATGGTCTGGCCACCGTTGTTCTCAAAGAAATATGAACCGATGACGCCGCCAGCCCAAAACGCACACCAAACAGTGACTTTTTCGGGATGCATTGGACGGTCTTGGATCTCATGTGGACTGGTATCGTCCCAAATTCGACAATTTTCTTTGTTCACGTACCCATTTATCCAGAAATGGCCCTCATCGCTGAAGATGATTTTTCAATGAAAATTAAGGTCAGTTTCCAACCCGTTCTGATAAAACTATTTTATCATTTGCACGTGTTGTTGAACGCTATATCCATCCATGGTAATTTGGGAAAAGCATACTGAATAAATAACAGCCAATTTGATAGATGTAAGCTTCAACAAGATGGCCGATATCAACTGTCAAAGTTCGGAAATCCCTATTGGAAGACCTATTATTTGAGTAGCTCACAAGAAAATGAAAACACAGACAGTCTGGTTTAAATGAATGAAAAATGTATCCTATTATCCTCTCAAGTAGGTATCATAATTTTTGTAAATATAAAAAACTAATTCAGATAAAAAAAACCTTGAAACTATTTTTGGAAAAATATTTTCTCCGTAGGAGAATATTATTTTGGAAATCGTTTCTTACGCAAATCAGTTAATTTAGGAAATTTTTGATACAAAAACATGAATCGCAAATTCGGGTTTGATTTACATACATATCCTACCTATTTGCAGTTTTCAACACAATAAAATTTTACAGTTTAACACGGCCAATAAAACCTACCTAAAAAAAGTTTATAGAGAATTTGACTTATAATTTATTTTCCATCAAATTTAAATTTAGTCTCACTCTGTATGGGTGTTATCCTACTGTCAGAATTAATTCGTACGTAGCTCAAATTAATGAAGCGGGATTAATATATGTTTTGAATTAAAATTTTTGCTTCAAACTTAAATTGTTCAGTTTCGTCTGAAGTAGCAAAGAAGACGAGACGCTCGTGGAGTGTTCAGAGGCAGTGTCTATACTACATCTCTATCTGTGTTATGGAGATACTGTCTCTCCGATAATACAGAACTCTCTCCACTCTCCTTACACACATACACACCTATATAAAACACTTACAAAGCCCACGTTATATTACATACATACAGAATAACACATTATGTGTACACTGAGAGAGCAACAATAGACTTGTATACACCAACACACTACACAAAATGACAAAACACAATCTTATAACAAAAACTTTTAATGTAATCCTCTATTCTGATTGGCTGAAGCAATCATCCATACAATAGTCCTGGCCAATGAAGAGGTGCATCGAATTGTTGTTCGAAATGAAAAAGTGACAATTGTGAATTGAGAATAAAAGTCTTCTTTTAAAAATTAGATTAGTCGTGCGGATTCTCATTGTGTGTTTTCTTCTATTTTATGGAAGCTGATCGAAATTAACCTTTTATTGTTTAGTTTGCTTTTCATTTTAACGTGTTTTTTTTTTTTATTATTAAGCTCCGTAATGTCTGTAGCGGTTGATCTTTCCTGGAATTGGATAATTAAAAAAAACAACCTCTTTGTTCAGGGGTGCTTTATTTAGTATTCTTTAGCTATTTGATGTAATGTTGTTAGTTCTAGTTTTTGTAGTTAAAATTGTTTATTGACCCGAAATATTTTATATATGGAGTGTTTTAATAAAAAGCGGTAAATTAAGATGGTTCGATATGCATCTGGAGAAAAAAAAATAAATTAAAAAATTCGTAGATTCACATTGTCAATAGCGTATCGGAATAAATGGTTGAACATTACTGATTAATTCAAATCTTTGATTAACGTCTGAATTCAATCATCGTGCATTCTATTAGATAATATTAAATAACTAATACTAATAATTTTTATATTTTTAAGATTTTTCTAAAGAAGATCCAAATCTGGATCGAAACGTCATCCTTTGTTATTTTGATTTATATTTTTATATAATTTTTGTCAATATATGGTCTGAAAAAAATTGGTCGACAATTTTATTTATTATTACTTATTAATGACAATTTTGCACATACCGCTAAACTAGCGGTATGTGCTTTATTATCGCTTTGTGCGTCAGAGCTGACTTTCGTTCATATAAGAAGTTATATTTAAGTTAATTTCACACGAAATCCATTCAAATTGAAGCTTTTTGAAAAGAGGAGATTCTAATCTATAAAATAGAACCATTTTTAAATCAATTTGAGTTCATAAATACTATTAAAATTGTAATTGAAAATCACAAACAGCAGTTGTCGGTTGGTCTGTACGTACGTCACGACTCTACAGATCGCAATTTTGGTCGGATTGCCTTGGGTTATATTTTATTCACTTTGTTTACTATCAGACCAGAACCCTATTTAAATTCACTAAAATGTGTTCAGTAGTTTAATTTTTATAAACAGTTTTATTTTTTATTATTTTTGACAGCTAATATAGTTTAAAAACAATATAATAATCGCTGTGAAAATATAGTGTAATCCATAAAACAAGTGCTACACTTGTATACCGTGATAACACCACTATACGTATTAGGCAGCCGTGGCGTAATGGTTATGCCGTTGGATTCCCAAGGGCAAGGTCCTGGGTTCGATTCCTTACGGTATCATTGACTTTTTTCTTTTTTTTTTCTTTTTATTTTGTTTTATTTTATTCCACTTGATATTAATTATATATTATATTATGTATAGTTCTTAATTTTTTTTATTTTTGCAAACTTAAAAAAAAAATATTTTTTCAATTTTTAATTATTTATTTCTTTAAATTTTTAAATCTTTTTAAATTTATTAAAAATATTTTTTAATTGTTATTTTTTTATCATACAGTGGAAAACTTGCGGGATGTGCACTTTTGGTTTTGCCAACTATTCTTAAAATTGCATTAATCTTTTTTTATACTGAACTACCATACGGCTTGAAGCGAACGGAAACTCCTTAATATTTACAGAAAGGATTGAAACTGTGTACTTCTTTTCTCTCAAGACATGATTAAACAAACAACGTCACAGCGTCATCGCAATCTTTTTTGATTAATTTCTAAATCATTAAAATTAACAATTAATAAGCATTTAGTCAACAAAACGATAAATAGTACATAATAATTTTCCACGGTTGAAGCATTCTAACTAGATTTTTATACAATACACAAGTAAAATCTCCTGGGAATAACGGATGAAAATCAATTCCTTTCAAGTCGCTGTGGAATAATTAAATCTGGCACATACAAAAAATTAACAGAAAAGAAACTTTGCTACTTAAGTATAGTACAACGTTTTGCAAATTTTACAAAGTTTAACACACTTTTATGTTATTTATGCCATACTAAGGCCCATAGCACTGATCGGAACCTGGTTTAGATGTTGAGTATGCACAATGGTCTCAATGTTTTAATATACAACGGGAATATTTCCTACCCCAAGTTGTATCATCTGTGTAATACTTATCGGCCATCAAACATAAAGAGTTAATCAATAATAATTAAAATATATATAGTTCTACTATTAACTCACCCAATCTTTTTGATATCTCTGAATTGTGCATTTTGGGATTTTCTTGTGCTATTTTTCGTCGCTGCAGTCTCGACCAGACCATGAAAGCGTTCATAGGTCGCTTGATATGGTCGTCCTGCAGCTTCTTGGGCGTTCCCGGAGCGCCCATGCCACCGGACACCGACATTGGGCCTGTGCCCAGCGAAGCCATCCGACTGAGGCCATCGGCGGTTGACGGGAAGCCGCCATCGCACATCGCTCCAGCGGCTCTAAAACAAATGACAAAATTAAGGTTTATTACAAGGAAACATATTCGCGTTAAACTACAACTAATAAAAAAATATTAAGTTTGTATTACAGCAGAGACTCATATAACACAGGATTTTTATCTAGTGCCTTCTTCTGACAAACGGTAATTAATGTACCAACTAGCTTTATCACGATTTTTGTTGATCTTTTAATTTGATAACTCAAGATCCTTATAAGCTAATGCCCTTTTATACTAACTTTCCGGGTTTTAATACTGCGCTAGACTAGTCATGTCAAAATGCATACTAATAATTTTTTTAACTTGTAGGATTTGAAACGAATAACGTAGGGCGCATGAGACAGTTATATAAAAAGTGTAACAGTAGCTATCAATGAAAAAATCTATTTATGAGATAAAACGAATAATGCGCCCCATGTTTTTCGTTTCAAATCCTATACAATGTAACAATGCCAGCTTATATTAGGAGTACTATACATTTTTTTCTGTTTCTTTAATTTGATATTTTACATAATATATACGCATTGCATAATAAACTGGCATTGCTACAAAAATTATAATTAATCTTTGCTTTTCAAAAAATAAAAATTCACAGTTCTGCCTTCGCATTCAACGATCACGTTTAAAATTAAATAAATAAAAATTAATTTTCAAAAGTAAAATTGTTAAGATCCAAGCCATCAATGCAAGAAACTTTTACGAAAATAAATAATAATTTTATATTTAAAAATATATAAAAGACGCGATTAAACTATTTTTTTTTTTAATTTAAATCCATTTAAATTCAAAAGCGAAGACAGAGTGTGAACATCGAGTTAAAATTTTATAATTTGATTTTGTACTATATACAATACTTTATTAAAACAGCATTGTTTAATTTTCAAAATATAATTATTATCAAAATTAAACATACTTTAATTATTTATCTACATAATTTAATAAAATAAATAATATAAAAATAAAGAACAAAATCAATTTGTGGCCAAATCCTGTTTATCCAGCACGCTTTCAAAACAAACAGAATTAGAGTTGTCACATGGTAGCAGAGTTTTTAAAATAATCACAATAAATCAATTTTAATCAAGATAAAATTATTCAAAATAAAACTTAAAAATAATTAAAATAAAATGCCTAAAAAACCAGAAGATAATAAACCGAATACAAGAAGTCAAATGAACAAAATTACTGAAACTGAAGAGATTAAAGAAACGCCGTCTCTCACAGACAAGTCACTTCAACAGCCAAATTATCCAGTCCTTACGCAAGCTTCGTCATTACTTGGTGCACAATCGTCTGAAAGTTATCAAGTAACAGATCAGAAATTCGTCAAAGATGTTAACATTGAACAATCTTTCACTCAACCTTCTTCAACGCAAATGCAGTCGTCACTGAAATATTGTCAACAAGGGCCATCTACATCTACCACCAATGTTCACACTAATTCAGCTAGTACGTATGATGAACGCCTAAGATCTCATTCACCAACGGGAAGAAGCAGAACAGTTTCACCAGCAATGGAGTTATCATTTATGAATCGACAAGCCATATTAGATCTACAAGCACAATTTTCAAGAATGAATTTTCGACACGAAGATCATGTTAATCTAAAAGTTCAAACAAATGAAATAACGGCAAATATTCCTATCTGCGATGGGTCAGATCCTGAAAAATTAATAAATTTCATCATGCAAATAGATTCAGCCTCAGAACTTAACTTGGTTGAAAGCAAACAGTTTTTAAATTACATAATAATTAAAACTGCTGGACGATTACGTAACTGGTGGCTTAGAGAAACAGCAAATCATCAAAATTGGAATTCATTAAAAGCAATGATTTTAAATTCATTTATACCAAAACCTTATTATGAACAACTCGTATTGAAATTAGTAAGAAGAAAGCAACATTTCAAAGAATCGTTACATGTCTTCATCGATTCTGTGCAACAAAGCGTAAAGTCACTTAATTACGTGATTCCAGAATCTGAACTTACGTACACGATATGGTCAAATGTTAATCCTGAGACTTTTAAATATTTGCATGTTGTTCCGATACCATCAACGATTGACGAACTATTAAAAGCAGCTGATACAGTACAAGTATTACAATTTCACGGTGAGCAACAGAATCAAGCAATTCAAGAAAATAGGCAACAAAATTCAACAACGAAATACTGCAGCTATCATAAAACCGACACTCATAACACTAATGAGTGCAGAGCGAAAACAATGTATCAATCAAAAAACGAATAAACCGCATCTGTTATCCATTAAACAATTCCTTATGTGCGAAATTAACAGTTCCTACAAACGAAAAATCTCCAAAATTACCCTACATAACAATTTCTGTCAAAGATATAAACATTTCCTGTCTTTTTGACTCTGGATCCTCAGCTAATTTTATTTCCAAAGACTTAATTCCGAAACTTTTAAAAATTCCTAATGTCAAAATCAAGAATATTTCGAAACACGCAGTTACAGCAAATGGCGACACTATTTTTATTAGAAAAGAAATTTCTATGTTAATCCATATCAAGAAACTAT
The DNA here is from genome assembly GCA_963575645.1 of Xanthostigma xanthostigma. Classification (NCBI taxonomy): domain Eukaryota; kingdom Metazoa; phylum Arthropoda; class Insecta; order Raphidioptera; family Raphidiidae; genus Xanthostigma; species Xanthostigma xanthostigma. Next base: position 30,840,224 of record OY754468.1, on the reverse strand, counting down.
CGTGGAGGCTAACATTTTTAGTTCTTTCAAAATCATCAGTTCCTGCCATTATTGGTATTCTTTTAATGAAGAAAATGGGAATCATTTTAGATTTCTATTATAACGAAATGAAATTTAACTTCGATAAGTTCATGGCTATTCCATTTGAAAATTCAACTACTTCAAGTCACTTAAACTTCAACTTCATCGCCGAAAGAAGTTTAGCGTTGAAACCTGATCAACAGTCGAAACTAAGCGAACTATTGGATTCTTATCACGATGTTTTAACAGATAAAATCGGACATGTAAAACGGTACACATACTCTGTTCAATTAAAAGATCGCATTCCAGTAAGAAAAAATCCATTTCCTTTAAATCCTGTTAAAGCGCAAGAAATGGACGAACACATCAAACTTCTACTACAAGAAGGTGTAATTGAACGATGTATATCACCTTACGCGGCTCCTGCATTTTTAATAAAAAAGAAAGATGGTTCCAGCAGACTTTGCATCGACTATCGTCATTTAAATCAACACATTATATTTGACAGTTTTCCGACTCCACGAATAGAAGAAATGTTTCAGAATTTACACGAATCCACAGTCTTTTCAATTATAGATCTCAAAAGTGCATTTTATCAAATCCAGCTTACTGAAGAATCTAAAGCAATAACAGCATTTGTAGTACCTCACGGTCAATTTCAATTTAAATACGTCCCGTTTGGCCTGGCAGTAAGTTGTCAAGCTCTCAACAGAATTATAACTGATGTTTTTGGAGACCTACGCTACAAATATCTTCTTCCGTACTTCGATGATTTACTCATCCATTCAAAATCATACGAAGAGCATCTTAATCATGTTGACGAAGTTCTGAAGAGACTACGCTTTGCTGGTTTTACTGCGAATCCTATTAAATCCAAATTTGCTATGGCTAGTGTCAAATTTTTGGGCCATATCATTTCAAAGAATGGACTGCAAGCTGATCCAGAAAAAACCGCCGCTGTTCGCAATATACCAATTCCGAAGAAATTAAAAGAACTTCGTTCGTTTATAGGAATGGTATCATTTTTCAGAAAATTTGTTCCAAAATTAGCACAGATATTAACTCCACTTCAAAACCTTAAGAAAAAAGGCGTCAAATTTAAAATGTCGCAGAAAGAAATCAATGCATTTGAAGAAGCCAAGAAAGCACTTATATCGCCTCCTATACTGAAATTTCCAAGTTTTAAGAAACAATTTATTGTCAGAACCGATGCAAGTGACACCGCAATAGCAGCCGTTCTTTTGCAAGAACACGATGATGGCATTCATCCTGTCTCCTACGCTAGCAAAAAATTGACTGACACTGAATTACGTTATTCCAGCACTTATGAAAAAGAAGCAATGGCTATAATTTGGGCACTTGACAAATTTCGAGATTATCTTCTTGGTCAAAAATTCATTCTTCAAACAGACAATGCAGCACTTACCTTTCTATATAATCATCCAAAACAATTAGGAAAAATTGGCCGTTGGATACTAAAACTTTCAGAATTTGACTTTGAAATACAGCACATAAATGGAATCAATAATAACATAGCAGATGCGCTATCAAGACTTTACAACATAGACGTACATCAACCTGATCAGACACAGGATACAGTGAATACTCTCATTGAAATACCAGCCTCATTTACGAACATTCGCCGTCACCAAAAGCAAGATCCGTTCTCTCGAGGCGTCGTCCAGAATATAAAAGCTGGCCAAGACGTTGAATTCTTCGACATAAAGGATGGAGTACTGCGAAGACGCGTAGGCAAAAATAATTTACCAAGAGTTTATATTCCTGAAAATATAAGAGATATGATTATGTACTACTTTCACGATGTCGACATCAGTGCACACGGTGGAATTACGAAAACCTATCGTAATATATCAAAAAGATTTTGGTGGCCCAATATTTTCATAGACGTAAAAGAATACGTGCGTTCTTGCAAGATATGTCAGCAACACAAGTCGATTAACTATCAAGCTGGTGCGCCAATGAGTTCAACCATTCCAGATCATATATGGTCGCATGTTTATATTGACCACATCGGTCCTTTATCATTATCGAAAAACAAGAAACGCTATTGCCTAGTCATATTAGATGGATTTTCAAAATGGATGGAGATTGTATCGTTATCAAGAGCTACTGCTGAACTCACTAAAAGGGCTCTAGAAAAAATTTGGTCGCGTTTTGGTCCGCCAACTTACCTAATTTCTGACAATGCTCGTTGTTTCGTAGGCAATGTCATGCGTCAATCAACAATGAAATGGGGTATAAAGCATGTCAAAACTTCACCATACCAGCCATCCAGCAATCCAGCCGAACGTGCTATAAAAAATATCAACGCAGGTCTGGCAACTTTACTGAGACAATATTCAAAACAACATAAAAACTGGGATACCTACATCGATGCAGTTTGTTATGCATATAATTCGTCACATCACGAAGCTATCAACACTTCACCGGCAGCTGTTTTCCTCAAAAGAGAAATTTTGAACCCAATTGATTTACAGTGGAACCTGAAAAATATCATATCGCCAGAACACATTCCCACTCAAAACGAGATCCAAACGGCACTGCAAAAAGCCTACATACATAGAAAAAAATACTACGATCAAAAACGACCTATACGTCATAAATTCGTTGAAGGTCAACTTGTCATGCAGAAGATTTTGATGCCTAACAAGGATCCTGCAAACACATCCAAGTTTCTACCAAAATGGTCTCAACCCAAACGTATCGTCAGGTTTACATCTCCAGTAACGTGTGTAGTCAAAGAAGATGGCTCCAGAAAAACTAGTAAGGTCCATATTGACCAACTTCGCATATATCATTCTCGTTAATTACCTTTATTTACAGATATTTTGTTTACTTACTTTCAAAAAAATATATATATATATTTGTATACATTTTTTTTTCTCTCGCGCCAGGGGAAAATGTAACAATGCCAGCTTATATTAGGAGTACTATACATTTTTTTCTGTTTCTTTAATTTGATATTTTACATAATATATACGCATTGCATAATAAACTGGCATTGCTACAAAAATTATAATTAATCTTTGCTTTTCAAAAAATAAAAATTCACAGTTCTGCCTTCGCATTCAACGATCACGTTTAAAATTAAATAAATAAAAATTAATTTTCAAAAGTAAAATTGTTAAGATCCAAGCCATCAATGCAAGAAACTTTTACGAAAATAAATAATAATTTTATATTTAAAAATATATAAAAGACGCGATTAAACTATTTTTTTTTTTAATTTAAATCCATTTAAATTCAAAAGCGAAGACAGAGTGTGAACATCGAGTTAAAATTTTATAATTTGATTTTGTACTATATACAATACTTTATTAAAACAGCATTGTTTAATTTTCAAAATATAATTATTATCAAAATTAAACATACTTTAATTATTTATCTACATAATTTAATAAAATAAATAATATAAAAATAAAGAACAAAATCAATTTGTGGCCAAATCCTGTTTATCCAGCACGCTTTCAAAACAAACAGAATTTAGAGTTGTCACAACAAGTTAAAAAATTATTTTATAATTTTTAGTTCGTTTTAAAAACGTGATATTATTTTTTTTTTATTTGTTTCATTACTTTTTTCTTTCTAGTTAATAAAAACGTAGTAAAAACAAAAACACATAGCAAAAAAAAAATAAAAATATTATATGGTCGAACCCGCAACCTTTGCGTTGTTGCCACGACGCTGTAACCAACTGAGCTACGACTGATTATCGCAAGGCGTCGTACAACGCTAAATAACTAAGAATGAGTTGTATGTATTTATTAAAATTTCTTTTATTATTTTCGTGTTTGTTTTAGTATTTTCTTGTATTGTCATCTAATTCTCAGTTATGTTAAAAATTTCAAGTCTATATCTCATCAAGAAGTTAGTTTAAAAATCAATTTCAAAGTTCCTCCCGACATACACGAAAAGCGACTTAATATAAACGTGGTAAAATTGCAAATCATCACGAACGTATCAATGTTATGGTCTCACATAAAATAATATCCAAAAAACATGCCGAACTTTTTGTCACTATTGACGATTTTATTATAATCAGTACAGCTCATTCAATATAAAAATTTTAAATACTGACTTTTACGTTCAACTGATTTGAAAGCTCTTTAATTTAAAGTAATTTTCATTTCTATTTTTTAAGGTTGTTACATAATTTGCATGGAATCAACGGTTAATGATTTTGATAACATTTTGATACGATGTTAGTAAGCCGTTGCGTCAACAAGAGAGCAATGTTTATTGCTGTTATACAAACCAGAGAGGATGCGTAATAGGCAATTGAACCCTGCAGGTTCCCCGTGTGCACATGAACTGTCGAGTGCGTACTCCATATGCGGCGGGCACACGAATGCACTAGCCTAGGGTGGAGACACTAGTGTATGCAGATTATTAAATTATTACACATCGATACATTTGCAAATTGGTTTTTAAAAATTAACAGTTTACTGCTTGACTGGCGGAAACGGTTGCTGGTCTTGTTCAACAGTCTTTGAGTTTGATTCTTTGATCTCAGACTTTGGGGTTGTAATCTTTTGGTCACTAAATTATGTTTTTAAGCGCAAAACTCCCACTGAACTGTCGAAAATATAGACGAACAAGAACTTATCGATTTACAGAAAAAAATTGAAAAATCAAATGATCACCTTGAGAAAACCAAACAGTATTGTGAAGAAAACACGTGAATGATCACCGTAAGGTAGAAAAAGCAGAAATCATTCAGCAGGTACGTATATTTAAACAAAAACGTTATAATTTAAAGAAAACATTATAAAGCTGTTATTTACATCTAATATTATAAATGCGAATGTGAGTTTGTTTGTTACGCTTTCACGCGTAAACCGCTGAACAGATTTTGATAAAATTTGGCAAGGAGATAGATTGCATCCCAAGAAAGGACATAGGGTACTTTTTGTCTCAAAAAAAAAACTGCAGAGAGTAAAATAGGGGATGAAAGTTTGTATGTTAAAAAAGTGGGATGAGCAGTGAGCGATTATGTAAAAAAGGCGAGGATCTCGATATTTGAGTTGGCTAAACTATAAGAGAAAGGCGGTTCGGTAAAGGGATCTATAAGAGATATTTTGTCAACCTGAACAATACCGGGTTGGAAATCTAGATCAATATAAACACGATTCTGGAAAAAAAATTGAGTATAAATTATGAAATCCTGACTATTCATACACAGATCTTTTTAGCTTTTATTTTACCTTAATAGGTCATATGCATGCATTTTTTTTATATTTTTAATAGGTAGATTATTTAGTCAACCAATACGGAAAAAAATTGATAATCATTTAAAAATGTAATATTATCATAAGAAAAAAAATATTAAATTTCACATTCAAAAATAGACAGTTTAAACAATCGGCCATGTTCGCGGGCTTATATGACGTCATGATATACGATTATTATTATTATTATTATAGCTTACTAAGATTTTCAAATGTGTTAATTTTTGTAAAATATTTTGGACCATCAGTTTATTATATTCTGTAATGTGGTTTATATGACGGATTTGGTTCTTTGGTTTTCTTTCCTGTAATTTTCGTATTTACAAAAATATCCCTTGATATTTATACCGTTTTCATTTTTCAAAATATAATTGCTTCAGTATTTTTATAGTTTTATCAATATATTAACATATCGAATATATCAGGTAATTCAGTGTTTTGTGATGTATTCAGAAAGCGACAAATGAAGCTTGATGAGGTAATATCCATTAATGTTGGACTAATAATTAAGAGAAGATCCATTGAACCAGAGCAGCTGAAGAATCACGGAACATCTCAATCAAGATTCATGGTAAAGGATTCCAGTTTCTTAACTGGAAATGTCAAGAAAATATCTCTCCAGGATCATATGAGTATTTCTCAAACATGAGCCAAACAGGAAACTAGTTACCTAGCAATGGTTGTTGGATTGCGTCTATCATATTCATATTATTAATATTATAAATGCGAATGTAAGTTTGTTTGTTACGCTTTCACGCAAAAACTACTTAACCGATCATCATGAAACTTTGCACATACACTCTTGAAGGTATTAGAAGAAAAAAAATAAAAAAATTTTACGAAAAATAAGAAAGGGTTGAAAACATTTTTTGGGCCCAAAAATACCGAAAAATTTCTCCGAATCGTTTCAAAATTGAAATTTAACCCTTTAGTAATGATTAAAATGTGCTATTAAAATTTCATTAAAATCGGCCCGACAGGACCGGACTTACAAATTTTATGAAAACGAAATATTATAAATGCGAATGTAAGTTTGTTTGTTACGCTTTCACGCAAAAACTACTTAACCGATCATCATGAAACTTTGCACATACACTCTTGAAGGTATTACAAGTAACATAGGATACTTTTTATTAAAAAAAAATAAAAATTTTTTACGAAAAATAAGAAAATTGTTTGTCAAAATATGTGCAATACCTCAACCCCTGATATGCATGTCAAAAGTCGATTTCCATCTCAATCGCGGGCGTAGCCGCGGGTAGCGGCTAGTAAATAATAAAAAAGTACTTTTACTAAGGATGAAACACCTCAAAAAATCGTTGCGAAATCAATATCACTATTGAAAAAGCTAATATGCAATAAAGTTATTATATTTATTGATTTATTGCTTATTTATTGGTAAAGAATCATATGCATATATATATTTAGTAAAGTTCAGTGACCAATATAAGAATATAAAATTGACTTTCATTTCGAAAATGTTTTCACAGCCTGATGTAGAATCTGTCGTTAACAGTATTGTGTGTAATCTTCGTACAAATTAATTGATAATTAAGATATTTGAATAGAAAATGTTTCGTAAGTTCTATAGATTTAAATCCTAATATTTATAATATTATATTATATTGAATTATTACAAAAGGGATTAAAAAGTTATTAAAATACAACTAATAATCATATTATCAACTACTTATTAACACTGTCTGAGACAGTGAAACACGAGGAAACAAATAACCATAATGACACCACAGCCTGAAGTATATTGGTGTTATTTTTTTTTAAATTTATAACCTGTTCAAACCGTACGGGTAGTCTGATGGTAAGAATTAATCTTATATTGTGAATTCAAATCCAGACGGACGCAAACGTGACTTGTTTTCGACCATTTTCATCATTAAGAAAATAAGTTGAACAAATCAAGCGCAGCTGTTATTTTACTTTTAAAAAAGAAAAAAAAAACAACTTTCTTGACATTTGTCCAAGAATCTACCAAATCTATGCGCTTTCTTGATAACATTAATTAGTACTATGTTCTATAATATTACGTACATATTAGGTATAATGAATTTTAAAGTACATCTTTAAAATAACAATTGGGCATTGCGTGTTTAGCAATACAGAACCAGTCATATGTGGAGTTGTTAGTATTTTTACGACTCAAAAAAACCGGATATATAAAATGGTGCAAACAAAAATTCTGTTTTATTACAATGCGTCGTTGACACCGGTACAAAAGTTAAGGCGCATATGAAATTAAATTAAATAATGCAATTTACGAAAGCGTGCTGCCCTGAGCCCATAAAAATATTCGTATTATATACCATGTGTTGGCGTTATACCGAGTTTGATGACGACACGGGTGCCCGATTCTGAAAAGCGTAATAATTATACCTATAATTTAATCCACAGACAGAGAGAAATTGGTCCTTCACCGATATTTGCCCTAATATAATAACGATTTTTTTCGTCCCCCTGCTCTATTGGTAGAGCCAACTGTAAAATCTGGGGTATAGCTAATAGTTTTTATACTTACTAGTGTGACCTGTGCGAATTATTCGCACTAAATAAGTATAATAATTATCACTTTACAAAATTATTTTTTAAATATGATTGTAGGTATTCAATTCGTTTCTAATTTTGCACACTGCTTATAACGTTCTTCTTTTGTTGTATTACAATATGAAGCTCAGATGACAGATCGAAGAAATATTTTACTAAAATTGTCATATAGAGGCGCAAGTATCAAAAGCGTTGAGCTAAGCCGTCAGATGGCATCATGCAGCATTGCTGTGACGTTGTTCAGCGTTGCTCGCTGTTTCAAAATTAAAGCCGTCAGATGGCAGTATGCAGTAATGTGTCTTAATGTATATATTATGTAAAATTAAAGCCGTCAGATGGCAGACGTTGTTCAGCGTTGCTGTTAATTAATTAATTTACAAAAACAAAAGCAATAATAAATTTTTTAGTTGTCGATGTTTGTAGAGCAAGCAATTATCTGTAAAATGATATATAATTTATGTGGAGAAATTGTGTGGTTTTTTTCTAAAAAGGGAGGCAAACATCTTAACCTTTACGTATTAATATATATGATTGTCCAGTCTTTTTACTTTGTAACTGGAAGAATCGGGACATATGACAGAGGTCCTTTCGGTAGTTATGATTTAATATTAATTAAACTATGTATTTTAGATAATTTATATATTTTTACAGTAAAATAAATCAAATATAAACTTTCAAATCTTTGATTAACGTCTGATTAGAACTCTTCAATAAATAAAATTACCGACCAATTTTTCAGACAATATATTAACAAACAATATAAAATTAATACATTAACGTTTCGATCCGGATTTGGATCTTCTTCAGAACGGATCTAAAAATATAAAAAAATTATTAATAATTAGTTTCTATTTACTCTGAATGCAATTCGTGATAGATATTTTTAAAATATAATAAAACATTGTTTGTTATTATTTTTTCAATATTTATATTTTAAAAATATCTATCACGAATTGCATTCAGAGTAAATAGAAACTAATTATTAATTATTTTTTTATATTTTTAGATCCGTTCTGAAGAAGATCCAAATCCGGATCGAAACGTTAATGTATTAATTTTATATTGTTTGTTAATATATTGTCTGAAAAATTGGTCGATAATTTTATTTATTGAAAAATATAAACTTTCATATTCTCGGCAGATTTAGATTCAAAGCTCAAAATCGCGATTATACAAAAATCCAATCCATCACTACTTTAGACCTTAAAAAAGTTCTATAAAAATACCAATAAAATCAATATCTAAGCATTTATCATTTTTTAGTTCATACCGATAATAATATATAGGTTTTAAGCTTCATGTGAAAATGAAATAACTCATACCAACTTGTGGACTACAAATGCAACCTGTGTAGATACAAGAATACCTACAACATAGCGGCTATGTCAGAGGATAAACTTATGAATATTTAAAACACGAATATCTCATGAATTTATATATAAATATTTCTAGCTCTCTGAGGAGTTGTGGCGTTAATGACTGCGAAAGGAGTTTTATTCGTGTTCTGGCATAGAACTATCTTGAGTCTAACTTAAAGACCGCGCACACTTGTCAAACATAAACCTGCACGACCTGCACAGCACAGAGCAAAAAAGCCTGTACGTGAAGGTACCCATGTTATTTAACGGAGTAGCGCACATTAGATCAGCATCTACAGCCAGCAACTTGTAACCAGCAGTCAGAAAACGACCGTGAGCTGGTCGCCTGCAATTTCTGTCTAGTCGTGCTGAACCGATTTGGAGTGTGCTAGTGATGTGTCGTTTTCAAAAATTAATTTGCATTGATAAATCTAATTGAAAACTGCACTATGTCTACAGCACGTTACGAAACAGGCACTAAAGTTTGCTGGTTTGTGCTGGACAAGTGTGCGACATCGTGTATAATGCAGGTTTGGCTGCGCAGGTTTAGAGTATACAATTTAGAGTATTAAATGATTTAAAAAGAGAGAATATATTAATAAAGATAAAGATATATACCCTTCACTTATTTATGTAAAAGTATTTATTACCGTTATTATTTTAATATAGGTATCTACCTATACCTATATTATAGTTTTCAAATTTTCTTTGTTTAAAAAAATATATAACTAAAAAGAATTGATACAAATAATTACATAAGTTGAAAGTATTAAATATTATTGGCAAAATAATTTTGATTTTTTAATAATACAACCTTACTTCATGTATCTATGTACAAGTAACTAAAAATCATCACTAGCATATTTCATTAAGTTGGGTAGGTAATAGTTCAGTATCCGAGTTGAGAATTATATTCGTAACGTAAGTTTATACAGACTTATATCATTTTAATTTAACGCAATTTAACTTTATTTTTAATATTTATGGCGGACAGGTAAACTTGTCTTACATTTTTATATAAAATAAATTTAATTACATATAGTATTGTATAATTTACGGTTCGAATTGATATAATAAAAAAATTAAATTTAAAATTCTAAATGAAATAATATGGGAATCATGTAATATTACGTCGTTGAATACCTCTTATGTGCAAAAAGTAAAATTTGCAGGAAAGGCCAAAAAGTGGTTATTTTAGCAATGGATGGTAAGAACTAGCAATTTCAGAGGTATATTACTAATTTATACTTATCTTCACTATACGTGTTTAATTAAGACGAAGTTTTTCTTAAATATTTAACGTTAATTTCGGATTTATTGGCACATGGGAGGAATTATTTCATACAACTTTTCACATAAGAGTTACTTCCCCTTGTTGGTTACTGTAAAATTAATTTGGAGGTATTATTAGTGTATAGAGCTCAGTTTCCTGAATCTTTTCATTTAAAAAACGTAAAATCTGCCAATTATGCACATAAGAGCTATTACAGAACCAACGACGATTAGTAAAGATCCGGATTCAAAAACAAAAACATTTATAATAATCATCACAATTCACAAGAAACTATTATTATTTTTAAGCTAACTAAAGCTATATAAGTGCAATGTTCGAACTGATTTTTGATGTTTATTGGTGATGAAAATACAACTTAAAATCTTTAAAACGGCAGATGATTAAGAAGATAAAATAGCTTCGTAGGAAAAGATAGTATAAGAAAATCAGTTGTGGGAGTTATTTTGAAAGGAACCGTTCAGTGATCTGAAAGTATTGAAGAAACCCAAAGACTTGAAAGCTTAATTCCATTCTATTCGTTTGTTAAAAACCTTATGTTGCAAAAATGTCGGCAATGATCTTTATTGAATTAATATATTGCTCGATTTTATCGAAAAATTATATCCTACACCTCAAATTATATTTTTAATGTTAAACTTAGTCCTAGTACATTTGAACGTCATAATATACTCTCAGTTTCCTTCAGAGTGTACCTAGCATATAATTTCCTGAAAGTTATACATAATTAGATATTCAATTTGTTATAAAAAAATAATAGTCCGTTGAAAATATATATTGTTACTAGCGGTCCCGCCCGGTTTCACCCGGGTGCAAAAGAACGAATGGGGAAGGAAGAAAAAAAATTAGGGGTGGACTACCCCTAACATTTAGGGGGATGAAAAATAGATGTTGGCGAAGTGACACCTGTAGACATCTGGCGGGGATAACTAATTAAATGACGATTGATCAGTTTTCGACCGGAGAGGAAAAATGATTAAATTACTAAAATGGCTATTAAAAAATAACGGTTGATCGTAGAAGGGTGAAAATTGAGGATTGTATGTATTTTTGTATGTTGTATCATAAAAAAATAGAAATTAAAAATTTTGTCTAAAAAATAAAAAAAAAATTTAGGGGTGGACTACCCCTAACATTTAGGGGGATGAAAAATAGATGTTGGCCGATTCTCATAGATACCGGATAAGCACAAAAAATTTCATCAAAATCGGTCAAGCCGTTTCGGAGGAGTATGGCAACAAAAACTGTGACACGAGAATTTTATATATTAGATAATGGGCCTAGTTAGTTCTGACAGCTTTTGCTCGTATAATAAAAGTCTAAAACTTGTTCTGACCACATTTTGTTCCACGTATCAGTGATTATTATTATTGTTCGACTGCATTTTGTCAATTTGTATACCTGTTAACAGCTGTAAGTTCAGCCTAGTTTCTGACTGTTCTGCCAAATTGTGAGGTATCGAATTGAAGACAATTCGGCCTTGAAGGGGATTAGGACATGTCCCTCGTGTAAAACGGATTTGACACGGCTCGGCAGATATTTGTTCACCGTTAACGTTTCTACAATCGCCGCTGTCCATCCCTCAGATTCCTTTATTCACCTACAGTACCTTTGACACAGTCAAACTACGACTTCAGACACATTGACTGTCTATTGCCAGTAGTTCTGAATAACGGGCGAAAGTATAGACCTATTTTTATAGATATATCGTTTTTCATTCCGATTGTAAAAACTAACAGATATGTTTATACATCGGTGGATCGCATACTAAGTGATACTGATACAAAAAATCAGAAAGACAAAGACGAAAATTCTAGAAACACGTTGTTCCAGTCAGAAGTCAAATACAAAATATCCAAAAACCCGGAAGAAGACGATATTTCAGACAGGTGATTTCACTGTGTTATACGTAGATATAGGCCAGTAATATGAAGATGATTTAACTCTAAATATTTCCACAAAATCGCAAAAGGATGCAAATTTGAGGGAACATTTATATAAGTATAATACACAATCTGTCAAAATTGCACCTTCGTGCGATGACTGGAACTTGTTGAAAAACGTTAAAAAAGAGTTAAAAAACTGTGTTTCAGCAGTTTTTTGCTTGTATCTCCAGAACAGTTAGAACTAGCCATGTTTTTGACGTGATAACGTCTTATAAATTGATGAATCACGTCAATATAAAAAGATGAAACACCGGCTGCATGCACGAAAAAGTGTAACGTTCCTAACGTTCCGCCTGATCCTGTGCGTGATTATTAAATATGATATTCGAGCGGAATACGTTATCACGTAAAACTATCGTCCGTAAACCGACTTTACAGACAACCAATTTTTTATTGATAATATTGTAAAAGAGATAATGATTCGCGAAAAAGTCTTTAAAAATAATTCTCCACCTATTGTAAAAAATTAATGAAAAATTGTTATAGTAGAGAAGTTGAAAATTTCCACGACCAAGAAAATGTCTGAAAACACTAAATTTAAAAATACGAAAAATTATCAGTTATTTGAATTTTTTATTAATTTTTAAAAATCGGCCCAAAAATCTCCTTATCCGCTCCAAATTTTTCTAAATTTAGAATTAATGGAAACTGAGTTCGTCATTTTACTGGCCTATAAATAACTATGTATCGATGTTGTCTTGTGAGCCCGGCCTTACTATATACCTATTTGCAGCGGTCAGACCGTCAGAAGAGCGCATATCTTAACGGACTTTACCTACATATCAACTGAAAACGCTGGACGAGGGGATTCTGCACACCCTGTAAGATTTACCCTCGGTTGTATAAAATACAATACACAATATTACTTGGATAGATGTGTAACGGACAATGAGAAGTTACTTATTATATCGGAGGCTACGGGGAAAAACCACTTATGGAGAATTTTTGGTGACATATGTTCAGCTTTCTTACCAATTTTATTTCATGTGTAAAACAGTTTAATAACCTTCAGTTCCTATGTGTGTGGGAAGAGTAAGATATTTTCGCTGTGATTAAAAAAGACAACACTGCCAATCACATACCTTGAGTACCTTCCTACTGCAGGAACGTCGAGTCGAAAGAAATTCATTCACCAACACACTTTTCAAAATATGTAAATTAACGCACAATGAAGCTGCTTTTGTTTCAAATTTATTGAAATATACCTATTGTAAAAAATTTCATGTGAATCGCCTTTCGTGAGTCGAAGTATCTATTTTTGTTATAAATAGTTATAATACTGAATCATTTAATGCACTGACTAGTGGGTTTATTTTAATTTACCAAAAAACCAGCCATAATTTGTTTGTCCTTATAGTTGAAGTTATAATTCCTATACAGCCGCGCGTGATATTATAAAGCAAATTAGTCTACTTGGGAATTTAAACTGAAAATAATCTATTCTACATGCAAAAACAATTTATATTTTGATAATTGGTACGTTTTCATCACAGTAGTATACTTCCCTAAAAAGGCAAAGGGCAGTAAGTGACATTTGTTGAAAAATGAGTTCATACTGAAGCCAACGACAGCAGTAAGTGCTGCAGCAATAATTTTATTGTCTTTAAAAAATTTTTCCACCATGTTTTGGTTTCCATAATCCAAAACTCTGGACGGCCAAGACATTTTTAGTAAATCTTGATTTACTCAAATTCATTACGGCAGTATAGTCGTAGCTTATCACACTGAGATGTTGGGTACTAACCCGACGGTAGCTGAAAAAATAACATTTGTTTGAGTTCAATAAAGGACACTTTCTTTTTTTAGACGTAGAAAGGTGTAAATATATTTTTTTCAGCTGTAAGTCTCTTGATTACTTTTATAATTCTACCGGATCTAACTATTTTAATGAATGATTGACGTTCCATATTATATTCAATGAAATATCAAATGATAACAAATAAAACAACAATTTGACATCTTATCATTCATTCAAATTCTATTAAAATGAAGTAGAAATAATAAGTTTTAAATATATCTGTTACGGTGAATGTAATTACTTGGTAACTATTAAGAATTGCGGGTTATCTATACAATATATTAAAACTGTAAACTTTGCGTGTCTGTACACTGAAATTATTTGCAAAAGATAATACTTGAAGGATAAAGAATAAGTGACAGAACCCATTAAGATCATTTCTAGAACTTATATCTGTTTTGTCACTTTTGTATTTGTATGTGAACTATGATGTTAAGACTAGTGACCGAATTTGGATTTTACTATTACAAAAACATAGGGCAACAGGCCCACTAAAGCAGATGTTCAAATTTGAATACAACAAAGAAAGTGGTGTTGTACTAATAAGATGAAAGTCGACCAGAGTATAGTTATTACCGAGAATCAATCTATTCAGTCGAGCGGCACATCTAATACGCATTGAAGAGTAATGAAGCAACACACATTCTTACGTTCCACATATAATTTACATTTTCGTAATTTGTTTATTAAAATGTATAATAAATATCAGCTGTGCAAATTTAATAATTATAATAATAATTAAACAAAATGTTCCTTTCCGTCGGACGGTTGGATTTGTGTGATAAATGATGATTAATCAGTCTTATATAAGAAATAATTTAATAATATTTATTTGTGGTGCCAATAGAGGTAGAAGATACAAATCGTCATTCTATAATAGTAGGTCCATCAAGGACTCAATCATTCATAACTTAGAAAGTCATTCAGTGTATAGAAAGCGTTTGTTAGTAGAAATTCTTTTGAGTTTTAAACTTCGATAGTATATCAGGTTTTTTAATATTTTGGAGAAATTTATTAAAAACAGTAATACCTAGACTATTTGGGGATTTTCTAATGATTATTTTTATTTATTTAAATGTTACTGCTACACTATGTATATTCAAAATAAGTATACGTATACCACTATAAACATACGTTTAGTCTATTATATCTCCTGATAAATAATTAAGATTAAATATTATGCATAATGGTTTTTTATAATTTAATTGAGAATTTCTGATTTTTATTTCTTATTAAAGATATAGTGTGATGTATTTAGAATTATAATTATCATTTAAAATAATTCCATAATTCTAAATATTACAACACAGGTATATGGAAGCAAACTAATAAATAAATGCAAACAAAGTAGACATGGGAGGTTTATTAAAAAAATATATAAAAAAATATTAATTACATAAATTGTCCAGAACTACTTATAGTAATAAATTTTTCAAAGTCGGTATTGTGATAACGGAAATTTTTGAATCACGCGTAAACTATTTAAATATACTAACATCAATCGACAGTGTGAAAAAAATGTAAATAATGGGGATATATACTCTAAAACGACGTAATTATCCTTACTTAGATGGAAAAGAACACTATATTTCCAATCACACGAAAATATTACAATTATAACCAAGTAATTTGAATAATTACATTAAATACTATAATATTTTAAATTAAAATGCGTCAGAAAAGTATTGTTTTTTTCATTCTTCTAACTCTCCCATATGAATGAAGAAAATATATTACCTTCTGATAATTTAGTGTCTTTATTAAAAACGCAAGGCAATTTTGCATCCTAACGGTTAATTCTAACCGCCAATAATAATATTAACGTCTACTGTATTTTTGAATGAAGAAAATAATTATGCACTTATAGCTTTAAATTATTATATGAGATTCTTAATAGACGAATTTGTGTAAGTTAACGAGCAGGTAGCCGTGAAAAAGATCGCGCTAGACAAGCAGGAGCCGCCGCCGTCGGTAACATTGTACGAACAGCATGGCTAGGCTAGAGTGAGCTACAGCCACAGCGCATATTATGTTGTAGTACATAGGTAAACACAATCCTCAGATCGGGCCTAAAACGGTTGGTATGCGGCCGGTTGGCACCCCTGCGGCCTGCGGTCACTTGAACTATCAGACATCCCGTCGCCTACATCGTAGAGGAGACCACTGGCGGCTCGAAAGACTCACATAATGCTTGTTCCTTTATGTTTAGATTTACTTATTTTACAAGACATGAAGGAAAATTATCATAAATAAAGTATCCTACAGGAAATAGTTCAGATTATTTAACACTAAAAATATTTATAGTTTCGACAAAGTATAAAACCAAAACAATCTAATATTTGAAATATTTTATATGGTTATTTTACATGTTTCTGATTTAGGTAGGTATTAAATTATCATCAGGTGACTGAAATTATCAAAAATGTGCAAAAAAATCTCTGAAACATTTTTGAAAAATTCAGTTGTTGATAACTTGTGATTAGAAAAAAATTTAGAACTATATTTTTGGCAAAAGTTACTCGATAGGCTAAGGAATACCATCTAAACTTTTTTTCCCTTTCCAGTACGAGTTTCCAGAGAGTCGCAAAGCGTCCAAAAATCAATCATTTGGAAATAGCACGAAAACTGCAGTCATTCTTATGACAATTAATAAGGTCGTTATAAATTTGAAAATACTTTCAATCCTCATTGAGCTACTCGTAAAAGAATTACATTGCGGCTTCGCTGGAAAACCCAAGGTTAAGATGTAATGTCTTTTGCAACCACTGTATTTATTA
Source organism: Xanthostigma xanthostigma (assembly GCA_963575645.1). Lineage (NCBI taxonomy): Eukaryota > Metazoa > Arthropoda > Insecta > Raphidioptera > Raphidiidae > Xanthostigma > Xanthostigma xanthostigma. The sequence continues at coordinate 30,823,225 of OY754468.1, read as the reverse complement.
TATTCTTTTTCAAATTTTATTCTGAAAATGCACATTTTTATAAAATTAAAAATGCACTAAAGCTTACTTTTTATTCGATACCGATATTTTTAAAACTTTAGAAATTATAGGCAATCAAATTTGAAATCCTCATACATTCAATTTTTAGTTTTTTTATATACCTTCCATTGCATTTAAAATTACAAAATTGTTTAGTTTATATAAAATAAAACGATTAAATTATTCACCCAAAATCAGCAGCACTTTGAAAAATGTGATTAAATCAAGCGACTAGAAATAATAGTGCTAGATTTTGAGAACGAAATTCCAAATTGAAAAGCTCTTTGTCTGTCCAAGTAATTATAATTAATTTAGATAAATAAAACCTTGTGTTATAATAGTAGTAAGTATATCGTAATAGTAACTTTAGTTCAAATTTTCTAGATGGCTCACACTTAACTGTGTATGCCGCCTAGAAGGACACTTCGCGCGCTACTACATCGCCTTTGATAATGTCTACCTCAGTTGAAGACGAACGTCAGGTAAAAATACCAATGGACCACCGCCTACAAGCCCAGAAACTTATAGAAGATTTGGAACAACACCGGCCGTACAAGCATTCACAATTTTTGTTTTATATTTCTAAAATGTACGATATACAATGTTCCCGAATCGTGTTGCCATGAGGAATTACTTTTTTATTAAACCAATCCGGGGGAATATTTTATATTGAGAATAAATTAAGTACAATGGTTTTAGATTTGGAAATTGGACTAAATTTCTTTATACTCTTAGGTTGTGTTGAATACTGACGACAATGCCTTTTTTTTATTTACAGAAAAAATCAAAAATACAATAAACATAATAAAAGTGTGTGCTTCGACTGCTATAATGATACGCCACTGAAATGTTCTGCGCGCTGCTGCTCGTACCCTCGCATCCCCAAACAGACGTCACGTAGTAAAACTGATACAAATCGTTGATATTAGACACAGTGATGCTGGTTACAGGGAGAAACAGATTCATAATAATATACTGGATGTTTTAATAGACACGTGGAATAGTTTGAAGGCTCTCATTTAGCAGTTAATTTTAATAATAAATACATAAAAATATTTCAAAGATTTGGATAATTTAAATAATACAAAAAAAATAAAACAGTGGCATTTTACTGACCCACCACATCAGAAATGTTGGGTGGGCTTGTGGGGCGCCAGTTAAGATGTTTCCACATCAAGAACTGTTTTGATTAAGAGTATAAAAATTATCCTAATGATACAAAGCTTAAAAAGTTGATCCCAAGCAAAGAGGATGTAATTTATTAATGTTTGCTGCTATACCTATTTTTCAAACATTTCTATGCTAGTTGCTTAGTATAGTTAGAGGACGCAAGTAATCCAATTGTTTACGTAATGGTTTCATGGTTGTATGATTGATAAATATTGAAGAGATGAGGATCAAAGGACAAATAATCAAATAACTCTCTCTGTAGCTTTATATGACATATTGTAATGTTTTTTAGGTTCTGATAATGATATCAAATATATCAAAGCTTATGCGTTTAGTAATTTGAATATTTGTTCTTTGATTCTCATTCCTCCAATTTTTACCAGACAAACTAATATATGAAAAAAATGTGCAGCTAAAACATAGAATGTTCCTAAAATAGCTTGTTTGATCCTCAAGTTACGAAAAACCAGAAGAGTAGTAAATTTGGTTTGTTTAAACCCAATAACAACTGAATACTGTGGAATAAGCTCTATAGATGAATAACTGCTACATACTAATAAAAACTATAATTTTTCAATTAAATAACTGTTTTAGCTATGTAATCATCTTTTAAAATTTAGTAAAAATTACACCAGATACGCAGTGTTTGTCAGAACACAAATCATTTGATGATAGACATGTAATTAATGAAGGTTGAATTAATCTAAAATTGCTGTTTTCTTGTTATAAAATGTTATACTGAGAAGCAATTTTTGTTAAATTATTCCTTTAATGATTTTCATCCTTATAATATCTACGAGCTATTCTGCAACCGTAATGTCCGCATGGTCAGCGACGGCACTGCATTTCTGTCTCGCTCTGCACAATCTAATGTAGTTAGGATAGAATAAAAAAAGACAAAAAGATTGATAATGTCTTTGATGTTGTAACTGTATAAAAACTCCTTGAACACTACATTTAGTGGAAATATATAGCTGTTAGTAATGCACCAAAGGAGTAATATTGGGACCAAATCACAATGATTAATTATTCGAATTTCAAAATTTTATACTTCGGTATTTCCAAAATCTTCAAGCAATCCTGTGAGAATAGTTTTCTGATTTTAAATTAAATATCGCAAAGAGGCTCTTAATTTATATATAGATACTGAACCTAGGTGTCATTAAAAGATTCTGTATTAATCCATACATTTATAGCAAAATACTTTCTTTTTGTTTTCGGTCGGGTGGTTCAAGAACAATGCAATTAACACAAATGTAAAAATGCAGTATCAATGAAAAAACAATTTCCTTGCTGGATTTCTGTTTCATTGATTTCTTAATTATAATGTCGTACTTAACCATTTGAGTTCATTGCGCTTCAATTTGTCTCATATTCTAGATCTCTTTAGAGTTTTGTGGTGGAAAAATGAATTCAAAGGTGGTTTTTAGCTGTTAAATAAATATATCTTAACTATAATAATTAGTTCTTATAGGTCTGAGAAGAAGTGAATAAAACACCCGATATAAAATTTGCAAGCAAGATAATTGATTAGGTTTGGATGGTGTGTTTTCACTTAGTGCGATTTTCTGGTGTATCGTAACATGTAGGGGCTCGGCTGTAGTGGTTTTCACGGTGTTGGGACCCGTTGAGATATCTGCAACCTGTTGCAATAACAGTATTGTCTAACACGTATACAAACAACGTTGATGTGTTTATCCTTAGATCTAAATGCTGTCAAAAAAATTTGATAAAAATAAATTGAGTTAACGTTGATGCAAAAATTTTAAATGTTTTATACTATCACAGAATTCTCGTATATTATATTATTTTAAATTTGATCCTTCAATAATTAACTAAGAAAATATATTAATGATATTTACGTATGCTAGTTTTCATTTAAGAAATTGCTCGTGGAAAATTTTATCTAAGTTTTAATTAAGAATACCTATAATATCATTTCCTTGTTAGAAAATATCAAGAAATCGTCCAAAGGCGACTTAGCTGTGAATTCTCAATAATTCATTTTTAAAAACCGGTTTTAACAATTTTAATTTAAATTCGGTAAGTTTCACCGAGTGAATACATTAGATACTAATTAGCATAATTACCTACTAATTTTAGCATTTTTTTATAGGTATACATATCTTGGCATTATGAATCAACTTCAATAATTAAGTATGGCGCCGCATGTTATCATAGATTTATTTTTAATTTTCATTGACTTTCTTGTCCTATCATAATAATCAGTTATATGCATGTTGTATATACCAGAGTAGTGATTATGTTTAAGTTCAGCAGCCTTACAAATAATTAATTTAAGGTTGAAATATAATTTTCAGAAATAACAAAACCAACCCAAGTTTTAACGAACTCGACTGATCATCACTAACTTTTTTAATGAATATGTAAATGCTACGGAGATAAAATCTAAAGCTAATTTCAATGCATCCCGCTTGAACGAATATAGAGTTTGGGATACATTAAGCGTTATGTAGTCTTATATAACTTATAAATTGTTGAGTATTACCTCATAAAGTGGCCGCTGGCAGCGGCCTGTCTATGCAACTCAAAATCCGTGATGAGGCCGTATTTTCACTTTTTATCACTAATAAGTCCGCTCCGTCTTCACCGTAAATGTCACTTTAAACGGCAAGCGCAACATTCATTTGAACCACTCAACAAAATATACACAGATCAGTCATTTCGATATTGAAACTGAAAATAAATTATTTAAACGTACACAATGTCAACATTTCTCTCACAATCCGCTTAATATTTAACACTTGGTGTCTTCAGTATTTGTATAGAAAACACTGCAGTCAATTGTTTACATTAGTTCAATCAATTATTCTCACGTCAATTGTTTATGCAATTGGTACCAACGCACAAAAAACGAACACAGTGGCGGTACAATAGCGGCGGCGGATGCTGTATCTATCATTAACGATGGATGCAACGTTAATGATACTGAGTAATGACGTTTTGTGGTGGGCATTCAGGTGAATGTGCAGACAGCATAGCAGCGTTAACGTACGCTTGGCAGTGTTCACCGGTGAAGATAGAGGGACGTACGGTGAAGTGCGGCGAGTTTGCGTCGAAGCGCGGCCAATCGTCGACAAGAGGTGGAGCGACGCTATATCGTAGGCACGGTTGGTCTATAGAACACTGGATACTCCTACTTATTGTTATGATAATGAACGTTTTTTTTTATAATCTGAAAAAAAAAACTTTTCCTTTTCTCCTTTTTCTTTCATTCTTTTCTTCTGCTGTTGTTATATTCTACGTTGATAATACGTTATAAAATTAGGTATGTATGTGCTGTGTTCGGTGTGTCTTCTTTTTGTTTGTCAAAGATGATGTTGTGATTGGAACTTTTTGGTTGCATTAGAACTAGGGTTGGGTTTAGTATTAAAGATATATTATGAATATCGTAATTATGAATGACTGTTTAAATTGATTTTAAACGGGATAAAAAACAGAATAAGGTAAAACATGTAAATAAATCACACAAAAAATGTATACCTATTCTTTACGTATTATTATAAACATCAAGTGTCTAAGTATAGTACCTATATCATATACTTTTTAAAAGGATATCTTTTATTTAGTTTAATTTGTTTCCCAAATTTCACATTTCTGTAGTTCTTAATGAGGATAAAATAACTTACGAGTTTTAATTGAACCAAATTATTTTATTGAGAATAAATGTTTTTGTGATATCTACAAATTGTTTGCAGATTTTTTTCACCTAGGTAATAATTGTAATTGTAAATACTTATACTTTACATAACATTCTATCTATTCAATATTCATAGTTACTTACCTACTAGGGAGCTAGCGGCTATAGTTATTACAAAATGAATTTGAAATCTTTGATGCAATAATATTTTTGTCTTAATTCGTTCTTTATAGTAAACGGCTGAATCTGTGGTAACTAAAGTGTTAATTGATTTTAACAGTTTCTAGTTTAAATGTTTCAAATATGATAAACACAATTTATATATTTTTATTAATCCAATCCGAGTTTATTTTAGTTGTAATAAATAATTATTGCGTTAAACATGGTTAAAAACATAATTTTTTAATGTTATTTTTTCATAAAATCATAATAATTGTAACACTGTATTTATAATAATTAATAAAACCGGGTCCAGTTCGATAACACTATGCACCCAAATTTTGAAATTTTTTTTTTAAGTCATAGAAAACGCTAAAATTTGATGTTCAAAAAAAAAACTTTGCGGATTATTCACAAATTTCCTCAAAAATACGTGAAAAAAATGGAACTACTTTTCGTCTTTCACTGTCATTTTTTGAATCTAACCAATCAAAAATCACAAATCACGTCATAGCAACTGGTGTAGAATTATTGTATAACTATCTCACTTTGTATGCAGCTTTCGATTGTGTTATGGAAGCAGGGTCGTATTTAGATTCGCATACCCGTTTATCGTTCACCCCGGAATTGTTTTTTTAAAAACTCAACGTTTGCCCCTTCCCGTTTCACTGCGAGACAATTCGCATACCCCTTTATCGTTCACCCCAGAATTACAATTCGCATACCCGTTTATCGTTCACCCCGGAATTGTTTTTTTAAAAACTCCACATTTGCCCCTTCCAGTTTCACTGCGAGACAATTCGCATACCCCTTTATCGTTCACCCCAGAATTACAATTCGCATACCCGTTTATCGTTCACCCCGGAATTGTTTTTTTAAAAACTCCACATTTGCCCCTTCCCGTTTCACTGCGAGACAATTCGCATACCCATTTATCGTTCACCCCGGAATTATTTTTTTTTAAACTCCACCTTTGCCCCATCGCGTTTCACTGCGAGACAATTCGCATACCCCTTTGTCAAAAAAAGCGGTGGTTTTCAATCTTCATGAAAATGTGAGTTTTAAGTTCAATTGTATTTCATTCCAACCAATTGATATTTCTATCTTTGTTTATCATAGATACAGGTATATATAACTTTCTCTTTTCTTATCACTATATGAGACAAGATAGCGATCTAAATCAACTTACTATACCATATTTAATTTTTTTAAATTAATTTTTAAAAATTAATTTTCCGCACTTAAAACGACCAATAACGTTGTTATATGTTATATAAAACAATAATTGTGAATTTTCAGTGGATATTTTGAATAGCAAGTTATCGTACTCTTATCAATAAAACCTTATATATATTATCTTAAAAAATTTCATTTCGTTACAATTTGCTACAAGCATATTACGACTTACTTACCTCAAACTCTTTCCAAGTATAACAACCCATCTTTGCTTAGAAAAAGGATAATTGTTTAATAAATTGATATATATACAAATATATAATATATATAATTACCTATTTGTTGATTGGTTAGTTTTTACCAGAGACATTTAATATAAGGAGACACAACATCCCATTCATAAAACACGATTTGTTTATAATCATACATAGTTTCACAGTTTTAAATAAGTTGGAAAGAGATGGCTTTAAAAAGGCAACGTTGTAACGGAAGCTTCTTCAGCATTATCTTAACCAGGGGCGTATGGTTTTTTCGGGATTATTAAAAACAAGAATTTTTAACGTAAATTAAAAATATATTTTGTGTTAATGGAATATTCATATAACATACCTAACAATTGTAAAGCCAGGTTTTACAATATTTATTTAATAAAAGGAGCAAAATTTACTTGAATATCAGTTAGAAGTAATTAATACTGGAGAGGTTCTAGACGCAATAGAAACTGATTTAACGTTTTATTAAAATAATTTACTCTAGAAGATAAAATTTGGTATGTAATTTGAATCATAAAGATTTTAACGTGATTTGTTTTATCGCATATAATCTGGTGGTCAAAGCATTTTAATTGCCAAACGTCACTGTGTAGTAAAGTGGCATTTTACTAAACGATTTTAAATGCAATAATGTGCCTTTACTAACAAATGAGAATAATAAACTGGCCACGTGCGAGTAGAACTTGCGAGGAGAGGGTATGTACCATTCCGTTTTTTGTGAAAACTTTAATACATAAGATTTTCGTTTTAGTTTTCCTGTAAACTATAAGAGGGGGCCCTATATTCGCTATTTTTTCCAAATTTTAGACTCAGTAGTTTTGGAGTGAAGGATTTCGGTACATATTAAATATTTATTCTTTCTTTTGTACCTGACCGCTAAGGTAGGGCAATTTCCGTATCTATATATTTTTTAGTTATTTTGAGTAGGTAATAAAAGACAACATCGGATTTTTCTTATATTATTTATTACATATTATCACAAGAAATTTTTAGACAATAATCAGTCTTAAATATAATAATTATTAATGGCATAATTAAAGACTACTGCAAATAAGTTGAGTTTATTTGTTTTACCTGTAAGATAAACGATCAGTAAAAACGGTGGTATTAAATTGGGGATCAGCATCTGGTCTTATTTGCCTTCGTCCAGTTAGTTGAGTAGTCATAATATCGCTCCGATCAAAATAATCTGAACAAATTTGAGCAAACTTTTTGACATGCTGGTTTCGTAAATCCAAAATATCATCCATCTTTGTCTGCGCTCATGATTTACAGGAAAGCTACAACAATATAAATAAACATTAAAGTATACTAAAATGTGCTGTAAAAGGTAAACGAAATGTTTACCTTCGAAAAATCTAGGTTTAGTAAATAAGTCCAACAAAATTATCTATTCAGCTTAAAGATGGGAAATCTAGCTTAGAATTTAACAATCATTCTTTTAATCCTCCATCAAGATATTTTTTAAAGAAGTGCACATGTAAAATTGTTTTTGCAATAATTTAATAAAAATAATTTTTAACTACGTCTACACCACTGCTTAACTTAAAAAAAACATATCTTACTTACCGCCGAAATATCAATCCGGGATTAGAATAATCCATTTTTTTGCAAACTACGCACTGCCGAACCATTGTAAATTGTCAATACTAATAAAAAAAAATGAAAAATACTTGATTTTCGCAAAATGTCACACAAAGCACATAGCAACACTGCAACTTCCGTAATGGCAATAAAAGGAATGCATTGAATGAAAAGTGAATCATGCGTTCATGCAGTGTTGTCACATGTATTTTCCAACAGATGCATTTAATATAAGTTATATACCCTTCGTCTTCAGCTCGCCGAAGTTTGTCAACGTTGAATTCTGATAGAAACGGTGTATGATCAGGTTAAAATGTAAACAGTTGGATCTGCTTATATTAAATATCTCTGGTTTTTACATTACAATCGATTTACCAAAACATGATCCAACTAACCCCCTCATTTAATAAAATCGTGACACCTTTTAACTCCAACTGTCAAAGATTTGTGAAAATATTATAAGTACCGATAGGCTGCAGTGCAGATAGTATAGGACATAAAACAGTAATTTGTTTGTGAAGATAGCTCAGCCCTAATTTTAATTCTATAAAGTGTAAACTACGATTATTATTTATCAATAGACAACAGAAATAAGGATTTAAATTTTTGTTGCATTTATGTGAAATTAGCTTCGCTTTAAATTGTTTGAATTTTTTGGAATTTAATCCGTCATAAGTTCCTATATATAGTACCTACATTGTTTATAAAAATTACCTAATAATAAAATATTTTCAGATAAATAACATTTGTCGGCTTGATTAATGACAAATTCATATAATAAATTACAAAAATACTTTTTTCTCTGTCTTGTTTGATGATAGATAAAAATATTTTGTAATATCAGATCCAAACATGGGTCTTCAAATTATTATTATTACATATTATTATTTTACAAAAATTGCACAGGAAAATCACATACCTAATTAGACTCGGTATAGTTTTATATTATAATTATCTCAATTAAATAAATTTTATTTTCACCTATATTCTAAAAAAATGTAAGTTTGCCTAAATTTCACCGACAATGAATAAGGTTTTCACTGATGAGTTCTTTTTATTTTGTTTGTTTTATTGTGACGATCAAATATAATACTTAGGAAATAAATATTATAATTATACCTATATATGTAAGACGATAAGATGATAAGTAATTGTGTTTGTAGAGTGCAGATATTCTTTCTTTGGAGTTTGGAAGTGCGGCGAATTCTCCAAAATAGCCATACAACCATTATTCCGTATAAAATTCTAAATCGTACTACACTGAAACGACTGTTATGGAACCGCGTTATAAGAAAAGAGGGAACGCTGTAAACAAACTTCTTTATTTTGGATGTACGCACTTGTGTAATTTAATGAGCTTGGAATATTTATAGTAGGTATGTGAATCTTTATTTTTCAAAAAGATGAACAGACATAAATCCAAGCAGTTGGTTATTTTGTCTAAGCAGGTTGCGCCAACACCGTACCTACATATAACAGTGACACTATTAAGATGTATTTGGCAAATACAATATGATTATAATATTATTTCGTATTATTATAATATTATTTATTTCACGTCATAATCCTCTTTATATGTTTTATTATTATTCATATTACCAGTGTAGTATGCTATATAATAATATATTGTGTTTAGTACATATAGGTTCAGTACTGTGGTATGTCTACTATATTGCTTGTGTCTTTATAATGGCTGCATCGGTTCCAATAAAAATATTTAATTCTTGCGGCATCATTTTGTATCCACACGACTATTAATTTAAAATCATAAAATGTAGGTACCCATATCAGAACCGGACTAAGTTGTTTCGAAATCGCATTTTTTTTAGGCAGCAACGTCGGATTTAACTTTTTGGTGCTCTAGGTTTTATAGTGAACAGTAGGTACCCTAGTTTTTCACTTTTTGTTGTTTGATCCATATAGCGCAGGATCTGGGTTTTTATTAATATCGTATTCTTTTAATATGTTCGTTTAAAGCAGTGATTCCCAAAGTGGTCTATATCGACCCCCAGGGGTCGACGACAACTTGCAAGGGGACCATGTCAGCGAAAAAAAAATTGGGGATCCATAAATTGAAAATAGGTGTCCACGATAGTGGATCTCCAAACAAAAAAAAGAAATAAACTGGATATCGTTAACCGAGGGGAATTAAGATTAAACCTATAACTAAATTGATGCCAAATGTTGAAAATTTATTATTAAAGCATCATCAGGTTCATCCCTCACACTAAAATCATTTATTTTTTGCTTAGTTATTTTATGTAACAGAAAGTAAATTTTAATTTGATTCGTTTTAATTTGAATTTAATTAATAATTATATAAAACTTGTGTTTTTTCAAGTTTTTCACACTTCACTATACCGTTATGCATTTAAATTTTTCAAAGTGAGTAGCACTATACCGGCTGTAAAAAATACATTTGAAATTAATGAATTTGCAAAAAATCAATATCAGGTAAGCAGGGGGTCTACCCAAAACCAAAAAACTTGGCAAGTGGTCTACAAGATAAAAAAAGTTTGGGGACATTTGGTTTAAAGTTCCACTGTTTTTCATAACAGTTGATTCAGAAGAAACATCATCTGCATTTTCATGAAGTCATCATAAATGCTACAAGTTCTGTGTAAACATATAATTTTTAATCAGAAGTCTAATAACCGAAACAGTTCTAGCTCTAGGAAAAAAGTATTCTCATTTTGAGGTGCCCCATTGTGGTGGTGCCTTAAGCCAGTGGATTATTATAAATCCATGCCTGTCATTCAGAGTACTCTTTTAAAAATTTTGTTGATTAACTATAGCATTTAAAACTCAATACATTCGTCCTTCAGATGTTAATGTTTTAGCGAACATTTTAATACTTGTATTGCATAGCGACCCAATTTACATGGTGTATGTACCTCTGACGTATGGGATTAATGGCGTTTGGATTCATGATTTACGGCTAAAAATGAATTTAAAAAAAAGTTTGAAAATTGATTTAAACTGACATGATCTGATGGTGCGTTTACTTCGAAATCAATAGAGCAGAAACTTTATGTAACCCCATAACAAAAAGAGATCCAAGACCTTCCCGACCGCGAATTAGACGCCGTATCTATATTTTCAATTAAAACGAATCTTCGTAAAGCATTTCTTACAACATCAACGTGCGTATTAAACATTACATGCGGCTGTACCACAATTCAGAATTACAAAAAAGTTCCACTAAATTCTATAAGTACCTACATATATTACATATGCTTTAAATAGGTTGATAAAAAAAGACGATTAGTGTAATTGGTAAAAATTCACTTATTCATAAATTGGCAACATGCCATCTGATTCATTATTAGAATATTAATAATTTTCCTCTTACAACTTTTACTACGGTGTTCTAACACCAATCGTCTCTTTTTGACCCGTACTATCACCTATTGAAAATAAAAAAGTAATTGTGTAGGTATAATCTGAATATTGGAAAATTGTGTTTTCAATTATCCATTTAATTTTACATGGCTGAATCTGGGGCCAGCGAGTAGCAAATACTTTTAAATAATTCGGGTCTAAATGAACTTTCTTGTTTATTTTTGGCATATAACACATTATTGTATTACATTCTATAAATATCCTGTCCCTAAATAAACTTAAATATTTTTTTTAAGAAAATTAATATTCTGACTATGTATACTGTTATATCTTGTCAAAAAAAATAACGTTTATTTTTGCATATAATTTTATTAATTGCCAGTTACAATATTACTTAGATTAGAAAAGTACAAGCTTTGCTGTAAATAGAAATATTAATTGTTACTTAATAATAGATAACTTATATGCAATTCTAAATAGCCAAATTCACATTTTAACATCTTTTCCTTCCTAACATAAAAAACAAAGAAATAAAAATATATTCTACAAAAGAAAACAAAATATTATTATTATTAGAACAAGAAAATTTCATGGGGTCGTCGTTGTCTTTCTGAACGCTTAATCACTACGGGCCTAAAAAAGCCTGAAATTATAAAATTCAACTGTGTGCGAGAGCTATTTTTTAATTGTGTAATGCGGACCTGTGAGGGAATACTTACTTACACTTATAACATACTCGAGTTAGAGAGAGCTACTTCTACAATCTACATGGCAAGGCTTGTAGAGCGCACGGTCGGCAATAAATACATGTCACTGCTGATTTGCATAATAAAGCATTTTATATTACGTATAATTATTATAATCCTATACTCGCACATTCATATGTACGGCAACAAGAATCATTGCTATATTGTATACATCGGTGTGCAAATGAACCATACAATCGAAATTGTTAGATTGCACAATCGGGATCTGTTGCAAATATCTCAAAGCATCCTACACGTGGACATGCAATAATTATATTAAGAGTATTCGTCCCTGCAAACACCCCCTGCACCCTTCATCTCAAATCTTTTCCCCTCGCCTGAAAACGGTTCGCGCTCTCCCGACGCTATTTTTAAAGCTAGAGGGTTCTGGTAAACGCCAAATGAACGACAAAGAATCAGACTACAGATCCTTCAGGCGAATTTTTTGAAAAACAGTTTCGTCTACGTGTGAAATATTACGTAACTTATTATTTTTTTCAAAAGGTTGTAAGTTTTTTCAGGAATTTTTTTTCAAAAAATTCGCCTGAAGGATCTGTACTCTGATTCTTTGTCTTTCATTTGGCGTTTACGAGAACCCTCTAGCTTTAAAAATAAGGTCGAGAGAGCGCGAATCGTTTTTAGGCGAGGGGAAAAGATTTGTGATGAAGGGTGCAGGGGGTATTTGCAGGGACGAATATCGGTAAATAGTAAATGAATATTATGGTTTTTCATATAGACATAAAGTGCCTATAGGTATTTATTTGGTGAACTGGTCTACATTTTTGTAATTTTTATTTCTTGTTTTTGCTAATCGGTAATATTTTTTTGTAAAATTATGAAATAAACTGTCCGACGTGGGACATTCAATTTTAGGTAAACAAATCGGGATATCTGGAAACACTGCTACATAATAATATTATGGTATATTTGAAAGGGTTACCCAATTCACGACCAGAATGCTTGTATCAAATGTAATCTTCAAGCATTTCCTGAAATGCAATTTTCGTTTCTTCATGAAATGCGATACGACTCTCTTTATGAATAAGAAGTAGGTATATAATATAACTGTCCACCTGATGCAATTTTTTCAAGATTTCGTTATATGTGGTTGACATAAATTAAAATAATTATGGTAATTTATTAAAATAGAACAAATTCGGAAGATTTATGGATCTAAATATGTATATACATATGAAAACTGAGTTCTTTCTTTTCGTCTCATGCAGCTTTAGAAAAGATGATGTAAGTCATTATTTTGGATAAACCTCTTGGATTTCTTAGTTTCGTATATCTATTCCGATTCATTATAAAAACTGACCTTCAGTTTAGGAACCGACATTATAAATTTTCAAGTTTGTATGCAACATCATTAAGAACCAGAAAAACTTCCACGTTTTATCTTCCTATCCCTAAAACGTCCCAAATGGCCAACTCCCCTCTGTTTTATATGTGTAATTTTGCCAATGAATTAAACAATTGATAATATATTTTGCGTATCGTTAAAACATTACTAATGATTCATTTATTTTAATTGTATTTTTTCAATTGGGATTAATTTGTTTTTTTTATTTTTTACACTTTGTGTTCTGTTGTGTTTATTGCTTTAAATAAATAAATATGTAATTTTATAATGTAATGTCATTAATTAAAAAAAAAATCAAACTCGTTAATTCACACAACTGAAATTAATATAATTAATTTTTGAAATACTGTGGTGATTGACGGGACTCTTTTAAAAGATTCAACAACGCTGCACAGCAATTTTTACAAAAATATGATCGTTTTGGTTTCATTTGTACAGCACTGCACAATTCTGAGAGAGACAGCACATGTCTTTGTGTTCATTCACTGAGGTGTTTTTATTATTTGTCATATCGCATTGTTATTGCACATTTGTATATTATCTGTTGTATTGTTGAGGGTAGATAATACCGTACCGTACTTGTGCGTATGTGTATGTGTTTGCCGCGATGGGTGGGTTCGACCTGTCCGCTTTAATAAAACATGACGCACGGCTGACGGTCGACTGTCCCGACATTTTTGTTATATACCACAGATTAATTAAAATAATCATATTTATTCAAATCTATAATATAATAATATAATGTTAATAATAAACTTGACAAAATTATTAAAAAGGGAAAGGATAAACTAAATAAATTACAAACATAATGTTGCTTATAAAATTAATTGTGGAAATTGTAAAAAGAACTATTTATGCTCTTAAAATAAAAATAATAAATTACTCCCTGATAAACATAATGTTGTAACTAAACAAATTCGAACACGACCAAAAAATTAATTGGGATAATATCAAAATTTTAGATAATAAAACAAATTTCTTTAAAAGATATATTTCGGAAATATTACAAATAAAATCAAATAAAAATTCTCTTAATGCGCAATTTATTCTGAAGAAGTTCCAAATCCCGACCGAAACATTAATGTATTGAATTATAATTATGTATATATTTTTGTTAATATAATTGTCTGAAAAATTGGTCGATAATTTTATTTATTTAATCATATTTATTCTGGTCTCTAAAATGGATTTTGTTTTAATTAATTGATTTTAGTAACTTTATACTTACAATGTTCATCTTTTATTGAAAACTACGTAGTTGACAATAGCAACTATACTATTGTTAACTACGTAGAAATGACCTCAAAGAACAAAATTAAAAATTTTGAAAAAACCCACGACGGATGTAAACGCTCTAATAGAAAAAGAATTAAATACAATTTTAAAACTTTCCGACTAAAAGGAGGTAAGTAATGAAAGAAAATCCGTCGGCGGCATTCCCTGCCTTAAAATGAACTAGAATATTGCAAAGTATGTGACTGATTACGAAAATAATTGTAGTCTTTAATTGATATTCTCCTATTCTGAATTCAAGGCAGCGAATGGCAGCCACCGACGGATTTTCTTTGGCTACTTACCTTCTTTTAGTCGGGGAGGGTTTTAAAATTTTATTTAATTATTTATTTACTTATAATTTCTATTACAACGTTTATATCCGTAGTATGTTTTTTTTTAATTTTAAACTTTTTAGAGATTTCTTACAAAATATTATTGCAGTTACTACCGTAACATCTATCTAAGAACCATCGCTCAGACTGTCATGGGTTTGGAACTCACCTCTGCTTGTGGATAGTTTGTGATGTCATTTATATCCAGCTTTGATATTTATATGATGAAGCCACCACCCGAGTAATATTCACTTGTATATGGGCATGTGTTCTTTATACGCGGGAATGAACGTAATTGAATATACAGTCAAACCTAAGTGAGTGAGAACTGGGTAAGCGAGAAAACTCTCTAAGTGAGAGTAACTGCCAGGTACCGTCTTTGTAACCCTCTAAAGCCTCTATAAGTGAGAAACAGAAACCTCTATAAGAGAAAGATGTTTTTCACCCATGGATCTCTATAACCGAAACTACTACTTGCCTGTACCTCTATAAGCGATAGTCGAACGTAATAATAGTTCCACGAAATTTAAGAATAAGTCGTAAATAGCTGAATTAACTATAATCGTTTTTGTATCATTATTTTTTTTTTAAAAGGCCACTTCTGTACCTACCTCTATAAGGTAGAAACTCGGATTAATGAAAAACCTCCATAAGCGAAAAAGAGATCGCGGTCCCTTGAACTCTTACTTATCTAGGTTCGACTGTATATATATTTTTAAAATTGTCGTTCACAGGTGGATAGTCGGATATCGGCGCCTTTATCCTTTTTAATGTTTCCACAGACGGTTATAATATACTATAACAAATACACTGTTATTTAAAAAGTTTCATTCTCCAAAAGAACTTTTATAATATTTGTGTTAATATGCCTTCATTTGTAAATGATCAATCACTCGCGATATTCTTATTATAGATATAGAAATCATTACCAACAAATGGTTATAATAATAATGAGCAGATGTTTTGTTATGCTGTTGTGAAATACGGCGGTGTAATATTACACTTAGTCGATATGTGTTTGTTATTTACAACAAGTCAATAGAAAATTAATGTTTATTGTTGTACGAATATC
Organism: Xanthostigma xanthostigma; assembly: GCA_963575645.1. Taxonomy (NCBI): domain Eukaryota; kingdom Metazoa; phylum Arthropoda; class Insecta; order Raphidioptera; family Raphidiidae; genus Xanthostigma; species Xanthostigma xanthostigma. The sequence continues at coordinate 30,807,034 of OY754468.1, read as the reverse complement.
GATAAATAAAATGCAAAAGAAGAAATAAATCCGCTAGTCAATGAATAAATATTAATTATAGCAATATTATATTTACCGCGGACTCGCAGAGAGCGTGGTGTTGCTAATGTACATAATATTATATGCAGAAGGGCGCATTGAATAGTGGAAGTAAACTTATGTCCGTTTCTCAGGGCTGTAGTTGGTTTAACTTTTTAAATTTAACGTTATTTCAAAGTTATAATGAGATGTGATTGAAATAATTATTGTGGATTGTAGAAACCATTTGATTTGACAATGAACTTAGATTCTGATAATATAATTAGAGTTTTTATGCATTCAAGAGCAGTCTATTGTCGTTGTGAAACTCTCAGTCATGTAGAACATTACACTTACTACAAGATCCCGATTTGGCTCCATCTTCACCCATCGAGTTTTCTAATGAAATTTGAATTTTGATAATATAATGTATTAATAAAGAAAAATTGATTTGGTTGCCATTCAATTAAAGTTGTTAGTTTTATTTCAGAAATGTAGTTTAGTCCAATTACTGAATAGCTTAAAAGGGGGTGTAGAGTGCGTGAGCAGGGACTTAAGCAAAATATGTATATAAAATGCCAAAGTTTTGTCGACATTTTGATTCCTGGCATAAAACCGAAAGGCACCTTCGAATTAGTATTTTGCAGTTATAGGGTTTTCTATATTGTCATATATGAAAATGTAGATAATAATTTTATTATGCGAACACGTGGAACGTATTATATGTAGGTAACCATGGCAACGAATACCATGCCAAGAAATTGAATGGCAACCAAATCAATTTTCTATGTTAATACATTATATCATCAAAATTCACATTTCATTAAAAAAACTCGATGGGTAAAGATCGAGCCAAATCGAGATCTTAAACTAAATTGTACTCATATAAGAACAAAATATGATTGAAGCACATAGAAAAATATTGCTTTTCTAACTAAATTTTGATCGAAATTTGTAGGGAAAAAAGTTTTTTCGAAGTGGAAATCGTACTAAACACGGTTTTAAAATAGGTATATGTATAGTGTATACACAGTTTAAAAAAAATATCGTTCCAAACAATCAATTATTTTCAAGCAAGATCAATTTAAAATTCTGCAATGCTTTTCTTATGGAGAAATATGCTTAGTTATTGCCAAACAAAATTTTCTGACAGTGCTTTTTGTAACCGAGTATATGATATAAATATTTATAAAAAATATTTTCAATAGACATTTCTTGACAGCAAAAAACCATAACATAATACATCTTTTATTGATGATATCGCCAATATTGTGACACGTTTTACTAAATTTCTTCAGATTAACGCTAAAATTTTCAAACTCAATTTTTAAGTCGTAAAAAATAATAGTAATATAGCAATATATTATATTCTCTCTACAGTGGTCACCTAATTAAATATATATTTTGCGACGAGTAAAAACTGATATTGTTGTGTACACACAGAAAACTCGGTATTTGCAACGAAGACTTGTCTCTTGTTCGAATACTTTTTTTAGTAAAATAATCGATGATAAAATAGTTTTTTACTAATAAAACAGCCTAGTGAGTGTAACTCATAGCAATTTAAAAATTTAGGTATAATACAATTGTGTTAATGGTGGAAGAGCCGTGACTATAATGTTGACCGATCGAATATTGTGGTGGAAGAAACGTGTGTATATACACCGCATAATGTACCTTGATGTAAACTTTTTATTAAGACAGCCTTAGTATTTGGATGTTTTAGAAACTTTAAAATATAGGTACATCGGTTTAAAAAATTTCATGTGATTTGTATCACCTCTGCAATAAAGTAGGCGGTAGAATTATTTTCTAAATTAGGAAGTATTCCGCTTGACGAAAATACTAATAATGCTCGTGTCAACATGAGAATAAGCATAACTTTAAAAATGCAGAAAACATTATTTTGATATATTTTATTACTTTACTTTCAGGATATTTTCATTATTTTTCCTATTCCACTTCATTTCAATTAGGTTGTTTAAGAAAATTACTAATGACGCCTATACTTTTGTTTTTCATATACTTATTTATTAATGGTAGGCTTAGGTGGTTTATGAAAATTTCTGTTGAATTGATTAGATCGCATTCCACTTGACTTCACAAACGTACTAAATGGACCATTTTACGACCGCTGTATATAGGGAATGAGCGAAAATGTTTATCCATACTTTATCCACTTCTAAGACTTTATAGCTTGATCGCATGGAATATACGAGAATTGATCATTGCAGGCCGTACCTTGCAAACTACATCCCAGACAGGTATCCGTCGACACGGTAGACAGCGATGGGCCAGAGGGATATAAAACTGCTGGTCATCGCGGCCATTTAGGTGCCACCAGTTGTACAGTATACCCATTGACTTAGAGCATAGACTACACATTTTTCATTTCAGGAATGTGCAGAAAATGTCCATTTTATCTCTTTCTAAGAGTTCCATATAGTTTTTAAGATCAGATAGTAATCACCCGATTTATAGAATAGGAAACACTCTACTAACGCAAAAATATCTTTTTGAGAAAACTGACTATCCGAATCATCCGGAGTGTGACATATGTAAAGTCCCTGTCAGCATTAAACATGTCTTCTGGGAGAATCCACAATATGCCGCTGAACGACGATCTCCTTAAAATTTTCGAGGACACCGAAAACGGCAACAAGCGCATACTATCGTTCCTTCACTCCTTCAAGATTTACGATGTATTTTTTGTTTTTTTTTTTTTTAATAAAAAGTATAAAAATAATAAAAGAAATACAAAAATTACCTATATATCACGTTTTTAAAGCAAACTAAAAAGTGTAAAATAATTTATTTACTGATAAATTTTTAACTTGTAGGATCTGAAGCGAAAATGTGGGGCGCAATGAAAAAATCTATTTTTGAGATAAAACAAATATTGAGCTCTACGTTTTTTGTTTCAGATCCCACAAGTTAAAAATCAGCCTGTAAAAAAAATATTTTTTACTTTTCAATTCGCTTTTAAAACGTGTTATATTAATTTTTTTTTACTTAACAATTTTTTATAGGTTTCTTCTCGACAAAATTATTAACACATAGGTACCTATATTATTTTCTAATCAGTGGAGTATTTTTACGTCCTTGTCAATATTAATGTGAAATACGTGTTCAAAGGGCTATAACATTACCTCCAAAAATCCTTTTATTTTTATTAACGCGTGGTTCGCGTGTATCGAGTTGTGTTGTAGATCAAAATTATAGAACAGACCTATATTTGATTTAAAAAAGAAAGAACGTGAAAAGTGCAGCAAATATTTTTTCGACCTGTTGTGGAGTCTATTTTCTAGGGCAGTTATACCATATATATAAATAAATACATACATAGAATTTGTCGTATATATACGCATACTACATTGCACACGTGTACGTCTAATAGCCCTACCGCTTATCACTATCACAAGGATGGGATAACTCTACCTAGTCCAAGACTGTGACGGTTCTGTTACCGTTCTCAGACAGCTTGGAACAGACCCAATATCTACTCGTACATGTGAACGATTGCATGTAGTAAAATCGTACGCCCATTATTCGCATTGGAATATAACATATACGGGGCCCAGTACGATAAATCATTGTGCCCAAATTTTGATTTTTAAACCATAGAAAATACTAAACTTTGACGTTCCAAAAAAAAAACTTCGCGGATTATTCACAAATTTCCTCAAAAATACGTAAAAAAATGGAACTACTTTTCGTCTTTCACTGTCATTTTTTTAATTGAACCAATCAGAAATCACATACACACATCATGATAACTGGTATAGAACAATGTATTACTATCTCACTTTGTATACACGACCCCATAATTGTTTTTTAAACAACTCCCCCCAAACGCCCTTCCCTTTTCACTGCGCAAAAAAACGCCATCGCATCGACACAACCCCGTAATTGTTTTTAAAGAGCTCCCCCCAAACGCCTTTCCTTTTTCACTGCGCAAAAAAACATAATTTACCTATATGTTATATAAAATAATAATTGTGTATTTCCAGTGGATATGTTGCACATTGAGTTATATACATACACACATACAAGCATACTCACACAGCCCTACGGATATCATCGCCAAAATAGTCAGAATGGCTTCTCAGGACCTCAAAACGTCGAGATCTGACCATACCTGTTGCCTACTTATTTAAGGTCTACCCCAATCATGGAACTATTATAATCTTTAAAAAAGTTCATTTTAAAAGTAGTCTCCATATGAATATATAATTCAGGAGATTTTCAGATTTAAAGTGACTTTTTTCGAAATAAAATTTTCATTTTAATTTTTTTACGCAAAATGTATATTGACCTTTGTTTGTGAGTGTAGGTCGTGAAAATTTAATGTACTAAATGATTTTACACTTCTTTTGTATAAATGATCGACTTCTATTTGATAATAATTTGGACATGCCGTAATACAAGTTTATCGTCAATTTCACTGTGAATGAAGATTGCCTACCCTTATGTCGACACAATGTGTGAGAAGTTCTAGCACCTGTGCACGTCGGTCCACGCTGAATTTGTAATTTATGGATTTTTTAATGAAAAAATATGATCTGATCGTTACGCGTACAAAACAGGTATTTTTTTATTATAACATATCTGTATAGAATACAGATGATCACAAATATTTTGTTATTATTATTGTTCATATCATTCTTATTTGGTGTTTTTTATACATTATTTCATAGCTTAGTATTGAATTTATGCATATAGTCATGCAGGTTAATGAGCTACATTTTTTGAGACATTCAACTGAAATCTCAACTTTAAACTCAGCCTACTGCAAATTCACAAACAAGATCAATTCTTGATATTTTGCGTCGCGTAAAAGATTCGAAAATATAATAATAGAAGAAGTTGTTCAGAATAATACATACTCTAATCCAATATAACAAGTTTCATGACAAAATTCGCATTTTTTATTTTTTCATTATTTTAGTTTATACCTACACAAAATTATTACAAGTAAATCCATGGCACGCTAATTAACAAATTAAAAATCAACTTGTAATAATTTTGTGTATGGACCAAAATAATATTTTTTTTAAACCACTAAGGTTATATTCACTGTGATAATATGTGATGTGTTATCATAATATAGGGTAGGTAAGGTATATAATGTGAGGTGTATGATAACTACTAGTGATGTGCCGGATATCCGTATCTATATCCGCGGATATCCGAGAGAGAAGAAAGATCCGTATCCGTATCCGCGGATATCCGAGGGAGAAGAAAGATCCGTATCCGTACCCGTTAGTTTTATGGCGGATCTTTTACGGATCTTTTACCTTATTAATTTTCAATTCATAGATGAAATTTTATATATATAGGTGATTAGGTAATAATGAAAAACTGTTAAATTCCATTCAGATTATTTTTTATTTTTTAAAATCGTATTTGGCACCTTTATATTGCAAAAATTTATCGTAGTGAGTACCAACCAATAGTACATAACTCAAAGATACTAATAAAAAACTATCTTTATAATGAGATATTGCACATCGATCTCTGGAAAGAGACAATCTGTTATGAGAGTTAACTCTTAAAGAAGTCAATAACTTTTTCCCATAACAGCCTCTTTCCAAAGGTCGATGTGCAATATTTACCGCCGCGTACTCTAAGAAAGTTAAGATCCGTATCCATATCCGTATCCGCGGATCTTGAAACCAAATATCCGTATCCGTATCCGCGGATCTTGAGACCAAATATCCGTATTCAGATCCGTATCCGCGGATATGCATTTTTAACGATCCGGCACATCACTAATAACTACATATAAAATAAGTATGTATAATTAAAGTATTAAGAGTGTGGGTAATTTAAGAAATTAAATTATACTGGGTGTGTTTTAAATACCGGGGCGGTCAATTATTTCGAATACTGCAGCACGTTGAATTAAAAAACAAAGAAAACACGTGTCCAGTATTTTTAAAAGAACTATTCAGGGACAGTAAACTTTGAATTTTGACCCAAAAAGTCAAAAGTTACTTTAAAAATGTAACTTTGGAATTTTAAATGCTTACCCTCAATTTTTATTACAGAATTCTATTCTACGTTGAAAAATAAGACATTTTTGTCTGAAATATTTTTTCTAATTCTGAGTAGATGGCGCTGTAAATGACGGTCCGTTCAACATTTTTTTCGGCTGTTCCAGCGAAAGCTACATCTGACAGATGGCCTTTGTTTTATAAACCGTGGAAATTAAGACTTAAAATCAAGATATCTAATAAAAATGCAATTTTTCAGATAATACATCGTTATTTGTCAATTGATAGTTTGTACACAAACGCAGCTACATTTTGTAACAAAAACATATCTTGGGAGATATCTGCATTTCATAACAGCAGATAAATTATACGGTTTGTTAACAAATATATAATATATATACATTCTTTTAAATGTCTTTTACAATTATTGCTTAAAAATATGTATTTTGCTTTGGTTGATCAAATTATTAGTCGGTAAAAATATAGTTTGACAGCTATTAAAATTTAGATTATGTATTATTAAATATGATATTCGAGCGGAATACGTTATCACGTAAAACTATCGTCCGTAAACCGACTTTAAAGACAATCAATTTTTTCTCAAATAAGTAAACTTAATTATATTATTAAGCTCAAGGTATCCCTAAAAATATACTCCGATTTTCATACTTTAAGTCCGGGGTGTTATATGTAAAATTTCGCACCTTGTGATTCTTGAATTTCTTGCACATTTCCACTGGTTATTTCATACAAGCTTCAAGCTCAACTCAATATAAAAATATAAAAATAACTCATTTTTTAGCCTGACTAGCTATAGGGTACTTTCCTTTAACTATAATCTTGAAATTTGGATCGAAGTAAGATCTCGTAGCACAGGTAACAGAAAAAATCTGAAAAACATTGATTTCTAATCTGGCAAACTTAATTTTTATTAAATTGTACGGAACTCACGGCGCAAGTTCTACTCACACATAAATGTCTTTTTGAATATTTGAATGTCGAAAAAATCTAACAACATGAAATTAAGCAAATATGCTAATATTCCGTGAATTTGGAAAATTGTAATGCATAAAAATAAAAAGTAGACGTATTTCTTTGTTAGCACGTACGCATAATTCCTATTATTAAAGGCATCTGGTACTTATGAATTAAATTATTTAAATGTTTGACATATTTGTATACAAAGAACTCTAGTTTCTACAGTTGAAACCTTTTTTGTCGGTAATTGGTTTGACCGGAAACGCATAAGAATGAATAATTAAAATTGGACACATGTAACATTTACAGATGGACACGCATTATCCACTTACCCACTGGGTGCTACAAGTGCGGTTTGCTTTTGACTGAAGATTATTCCATTTGACCAATGCCTGATTCAAATCCTTTGCTTACCACCAAATCTGATCCTAATAGATTATGTTATTATTATACAATTGCTTGTAGAAATTGTACCATTTGTGCTGACAGAAGCGTATTTATAATTTTTCGAAGCTAAAATAAAATATGAAATTTTCACATTGATATCATTTATCACATTTTTGTTTATTTCGAAAAATATAAAACTATTTTAAAATCATTTTAAAGATCATAAAATATTCCAAAAAGAAAACTGAATACAAAAAAATCAATTACACACTAATATTATTACCTATAAATAGAGGGTGTGAATTTTGTGAGTTTGTATAGGTGGGAGGGTTAGATAATCTCCGGAACCACTGCACCTATTTGAAAAAAAAATTCACCACTATTTAGAAGGAATTTTCAGAATGGACATGATTAAAATAAAGCGCTTTTCGTGGAAACCAATTTTCTAAAGTAAGTTGACGAGAAAACAATATCTATCCACAAATTCGGTTGAAACCGAACTGGGTCACTATTATTTATAATTTAAATGTAAATATAGTGCTCATGTGCACCAAAAAATATTAACTAAATTTCCTGGCCCAATTGTTACTTATAGAAAAAAAAATAAAGCGCATGTTGGACACACACACACATGATATGGATCCGTAGTGTTCGTATAACTCATTTATGAGCTAAGTATTGGTCACATACGTTGACTGACAAATATCATACTCTAACCTAGAAATGCGTCATTGCAATATGTTGATACTGTTTTGTAGGTTATTAATAAAAGGAAGTTGACTATGCATGAGGTATTATTAATTGCACTATTAAAATCACTTTGGAGATTTCCTTATACCAAGTAGTCCCAATAAATATTGACATGTACACTAGTGACATCGGACGTTTTTTAAGTTGATATAGACGTGGTTCTTGTCTCCACTTATAATAGAAATATGACGGACACATAAAAACACTATAAGGAAAGATCTGATGAACTTCTACAACTTGTTAAGATATCTTGTGCAAAATAATTTTCATTGAAAGTATTAATAAAATGCTAATCTCTTGATTTTTGACGTGATAACGTCTTATAAATTGATGAAACACCGGCTGCATGCACGAAAAAGTGTCACGTTCCGAAATGTGTCACGTTCCGAAATGTGTCACGTTCCGCGCACGATCGGCACTTAAATTTAGGTTATGTATTATTCGAGCGGAATACGTTATCACGTAAAACTATCGTCCGTAAACCGACTTTACAGACAACCAATTTTTTCAAATTTCATGGCTTCAAAGTTATTAACGACTTTAGGCATATTTCGGAAAATATTGACCTATGAAATAAAAATCGCTGAAGAACTTTTATTGAATTTTTAACAACACCCCATGCAATGGCGTGGTCAAAAATACAAATTTTCATCCCTTAGTACTTTGATTGGAAAGAACCCCTAAATTATTTACCGGTAGTGTTACTGTTAGTGAAATTAAGAAAACTTATACCTATTACAAAACAAACAACAATAAGAAATGACTTCTCTATATCTATAAACATATTTTTTGTTTCATTTTATCAAACAAAATCTTCACTTGCTATTATTAGTCTTATAAAAATTTGTAAATCAATTCAGCAAAAACATTTTAAGTCCGGCTCCGAAAGAATCAGGTTTATTTTTGTGGTGCACATGTAAAAGAATTCATCCAAAGATCTATTAATATAACAACAATAATAATGGTTACAGTTTTGTTAGCGTATTCAATTGTTAAGATTCTATAGTTGCATAGATCGGACTGGTCACAGAATGGAATTACATGTTGAATTGTTCCATGCTAACACCAGATTACATCCATATGTCGCTATTGTTTGTCGTGGATTACTTTGTTATTTTGTATTATTGCACTAAGTATTTAAGCTGCTTTTTTCTTTACAGCGGGATTTATGCAAGCACAATTGAATATTTGCATGAATGAGAAAAACTAAGACTTGCGGTCAACTATGAGGTAAAATGTGCTGCAAAACTATTTATGAAACGCGTACGTTCCCTCGTCGAACACAAAAATTAAGAAAAAATTTCTAACTGAAAAAAAAACTAGTGAATGAGAAGCACTCGCGGGGTTTAGCATATAAAAATCTTTACCTCAAATGCTGGACTAATATTAATCTTGTTTGTTTATTATTTCTTTTAAGGTAGGTAGTATGAGCATCAAGGTAACTTTAAATAAAAGGCTTGATTTTTTTTTATATTTCGGTAGATGGATGATATGTTTTCATTGATTTGTCCAAAACTAGTCGGTGGAAATTTAAATTAAAGTTAAAACCTTAATAAATTATTGAAAACAAAAAAAAACCCGTTGTGCCCGACTAATTAAAAAGATATTTAATTAAAAGGATTAAATATCTTTTTTTTAGTCGGGCACAACGGTTTTTTTTTGTTTCCAATAATTTATTAAGGTTTTAACTTTAATTTAAATAGTTTTTTTTTAATTTCCACCGACTAGTTTTGGAGAAATCAATGAAAACATATCATCCATCTACCGTTTTACCATAAAGCCAATGTTATGTTGAAGTCATTTATTTATTTAAATGATCGGGCAACACCCCTAAAATTTTCAGAATTGGTTTATTTTTATTTAAAATTGCCTTGGTGCTCGTACTACCTTATTTAAGTGTTATTTTAGAGATGGTACCGTAGTACTAAACTATAACTATAAGTTATTGCGTCACACTTTAAATATATAATATGGTTTCGTTCTAATCTAGTCCAGTCGGTGGAGATAAAAAGCTCCAGAAATTCGCAAACAGGCTGAATTTTTTTTTATAAGTAGTTTAAAGTGTACTGATTGAAATAAAAAAAAGTTCATTCGTCTATCGATTTCCCAAAGTAAAAAAAAAATTGAAAATCATTTTGATTTTCAAAATTCTTTGATATTTTGAAATGTAAAAAAGATAGGAAGAAATAAAAAATACCACGTTATAGAAGACGTTTTTTTCTATAAAAAAGATATCTTATGCTTTTTTCGTCCGACTTATTGTTTACCTGCAAAAAATTCGATAAACTATGTATCTATTTTACGCGCAGGATGCTCGGCTAGCCATGCGAGAACCTACTTTTTTGTGTCCGGCGTATTGAATTATAATATTTTACATACTTATAGGGTAATAAAATAAAAATTCAAATAGCCTATCTTCAAGTAGAAAATCTGAACTTTTCAATGGTGTAGTTAATTTTTTTTTTTTAATAAAATATCATGTATAAAAATGCAAGTATAGGTATATATTTGAATCGAAAATCAGGCGTTGCAATAATAATTTTTTTTAAACATAAGGAAAAGTCGTAAATTTTTTTTGAACCTGGTAAACTATTCTTTAGATGTTCTTTTTTATAAATAAAAATTCCTGACCATAAATCTTATCTCGTTATCAAATACGGCCTTTGTTACTATTTTCAATTTTTTCGGAATCTTGAATTCACTGGAAAAAATATTTTTAAACCTCTGTAACACGATGAAAACTTAACGGATTTCAATGTATATTTTTTTTAATCGTAGGTATAATTAAGTGTATTAAGAATCACTAAGTATAAATTTGTTAAGTTTTCAAAATTTTTTAATATTAACGATTTTTCATCCATAAAGAGAAAACAGACATTTTTTTGGTTTTTCGTCTGTATCTTTTTATATCGTTGAATATAAAATTTCATACTATTACATTACGAAGATAAATACTCAAGGAATAGAATGTGATATGTGGCTAGGTAAGAAAGTATCTAGGTAAAAAATACAATAGAAATTAAAACAGGTAAACAAATCTTTGATTAACGTCTGATTAGAACTCTTCAATAAATAAAATTATCGACCAATTTTTCCATGACTACTTATAGCCCAGTCGGTGGAGACAATTTTAAACCAAAAGCTCCAGAAATTCGCAAACAGACTCAAATTTTTTTTATGAGTAGTTTAAAGTGTACTGATTGAAATAGAAAAAAGTTCATTCGTCTATCGATTTCCCAAAGTCAAAAAAAATTTTGAAAAAAATTTTTATTTTCAAAATTCTTGAATATTTTAAGCTGGGATAAAGATAAAGATAAATAAAAAATACTGCCTTGTAGGGGACGTTTTTTTCTATAAAAAAGATATCTTGTACTTTTTTCGTCAGAGCTATAGTTTACCTGGAAAAAATTCGGAAAGTTAGTAAGTCATCTTGCGTCGGCAAACAAGCAAATAAATCACTTTGCAGAAGCAAGAATCATTAAATTTTACTAAAATGTTTATAACACTATTTGTCTAGAAATGCATATTCTAAATATTCCAAATATTTTAACAAAAAAATATATAGGTAATTAATGCATAAACGTTTCAATCCGGATTTGGACCTTCTTCAGAACTGATCTAAAAAATAAAAAATAATTAATATTTAAGGATGTGTATAAGGTCAAATTGTGTATTACATCTAACTAAATTTTTAAAATCATAAATATATAAAAATTTTCATTTGCGAAGACTTTGTGTTAATTTTAATGATTTTATAAAATCTTTCAAAATTATAATGATTATCAAAATAATGAAAAAATAATAACAAACAATTTTTTATTAAGTAGTCATGGAAAAATTGGTCGATAATTTTATTTATTAAAGAGTTCTAATCAGACGTTAATCAAAGATTTGTTTACCTGTTTTAATTTCCATTGTATTTTTTACCTAGATACTTTCTTACCTAGCCACATATCACATTCTATTCCTTGAGTATTTATCTTAGTAATGTAATAGTATGAAATTTTATATTCAACGATATAAAAAGATACAGACGAAAAACCAAAAAAATGTCTGTTTTCTCTTTATGGATGAAAAATCGTTAATATTAAAAAAAATTGAAAACTTAACAAATTTATACTTAGTGATTCTTAATACACTTAATTATACCTACGATTTAAAAAAATATACATTGAAATCCGTTAAGTTTTCATCGTGTTACAGAGGTTTAAAATATTTTTTCCAGTGAATTCAAGATTCCGAAAAAATTAAAAATAGTAACAAGGGCCGTATTTAATAACGAGATAAGATTTATGGTCAGGAATTTTTATTTATGAAAAAGAACATCTAAAGAATAGTTTACCATGTTCAAAAAAAATTTACGACTTTTCCTTATGTTTAAAAAAAATTATTATTGCAACGTTCGATTTTCGATTCAAATATATATCTATACTTGCATTTTTATACATGGTATTTTATTCAAAAAAAAAAATTAACTACACCATTGAAAAGTTCAGATTTTCTACTTGAAGATAGGCTATTTGAATTATTATTTTATTACTCTATAAGTATGTAAAATATTATAATTCAATACGCCGGACATGAAAAAGTAGGTTCTCGCATGGCTAGCCGAGCATCCTGCGCGTAAAATAGAGACATAGTTTATCGAATTTTTTGCGGGCAAACTATAAGTCGGACGAAAAAAGTGTAAGATATCTTTTTTATAGAAAAAAATGTCTTCTACAACGTGGTATTTTGTATTTCTTCCTATCTTTTTTAAATTTCAAAATATCAAAGAATTTTGAAAATCAAAATGATTTTCAATTTTTTTTTTTATTTTGGGAAATCGATAGACGAATGAACTTTTTTTTATTTCAATCAGTACACTTTAAACTACTTATTAAAAAAAAATTCAGCCTGTTTGCGAATTTCTGGAGCTTTTTATCTCCACCGATTGGACTATTAATAAAAAATTGTTTGTTGTTATTTTTTCATTATTTTGATAATCATTAATAATTTTGAAAGATTTTATAAAAAGTTAATTAGAATTAATATCTCAAAAATGGTGCATTTTATAGGAAAATCATAAGAGACCTTTTTTCTTTAGAATTGTCCAAAAAACCTAAAAAAATTGGTTCCGACGCCAAAAACAAAAAAATTTTATTTTCCGAAAATTTTTTGCAAATTTTGAAATTTTTTTTTGAAAATTTTGTTTTTTTTTTAAATTTTTTATTTGGAATATTTAGATTATGCATTTCTAGACAAATAGTGTTATAAACATTTTAGTAAAATTTAATGTTTCTTGCTTCTGCAAAGTGATTTATTTGCTTGTTTGCCGACGCAAGATGACTTACTAACTTTCCGAATTTTTTCCAGGTAAACTATAGCTCTGACGAAAAAAGTACAGGATATCTTTTTTATAGAAAAAAATGTCCCCTACAAGCCAGTATTTTTTATTTATCTCTATCTTTATCCCAGCTTAAAATATTCAAGAATTTTGAAAATAAAAATTTTTTTCAAAATTTTTTTTGACTTTGGGAAATCGATAGACGAATGAACTTTTTTCTATTTCAATCAGTACACCTTAAACTACTCATAAAAAAAATTTGAGTCTGTTTGCGAATTTCTGGAGCTTTTGGTTTAAAATTGTCTCCACCAACTGGACTAATCTGAGAGATAGCGTACAGATATAGGTATATTTTATTATGATTAGTTGGTAATAATTATTAATTACCGGTTAGTGTGAATAATAACTAAATCATCAATAAAATGTATAATTTATCAAACTAACCGTTTGATGTTAATAATTTGTATTGTTTATTGGTAAATGTAATTAATTTCAGTAAACTGGTTCCTGAGAGGAACGGGCAATATCGCGTCGGGCTCCCTGTGGCCTCTCTATGCGCATCGTTGATGTTAAAATAATTTTTATTCTGTTATTTTCGGAATATTTGATGATGCTGCTTTTATATAGATAATTAGTGATAATGGTAAAATGCAGACTATTTAAATAACAGTGATGTGATGAGCGACATAAGGAAGATTCCTTTTTAATTTCTTCCAAAAATCGTCAGATTGTTGTATGATATTCAAATTTGTTTCATTTGAAAAAAAAACTAGTTACTCTTTTAAATGAATAATATTTTTAAGGCCCCTTCACACGATGCTGGTAGCTTTGCACGCTACGCTTCTGGATTGTAACGTCAGTGATTGGTCCGCTACTCGCTATCTTGCTATATTTGGGTGATAGGTTCAGTGCTATTTTTCATGCAGCGCTACCTGCTGGTGTGAGAATTTGACCAATTATGGAGCCGTATTTCTCACGTGATATCATCTGAAATTTGTTAAATATGATGTTTTTTGAAAAAATTTTAAAGTGAACAGCGATGGGGCCAAAATTTGTAAAATCAAAATGTAAATGGACTCGACAAGAAATAAGTTTTCGCTTTGATTTTCCTCTTCTCTCCCGAAGCTTTTCAATCATTATTAAAGTCATAGTAGCAATTCGTCTATGACGAATTATTTCTTGCATAACCATTACATCCATATTTAAATTTTAAATATAACTGTCAACCTAGCATAACAGCAAGTAAACTAGCAAGCAGCGGGTGAAGCGAAACTAGCACCACTCCCTACCAACCACCAAGCAGGACATTCATGGCTGCCTGCAAGACTTCAAGCAAGCAAGCGTGCTCGAAATCCAGCATCGTGTGAAGGGGCCTGTACTGTTTATTATCTAAATGCAAATGCTTATTTCCTAAGTAATTTATTATGTACCCAAACAACAAATCGAATTTATTACATGAACTAAATTCTATTGGAAATTACTAATAAATGCCGGTAAATGTAATAAATACAGGTTTCAATCTTTGATTAATAAATAAAATTATATCGATCACCAATTTATTTTTTCACTAAAACTAATTACTATAATCATTTTGATATTTTTTAGCTTAATTGTTGTTGTGAAGAAAGTCCAAACCCGGATCTAAACGGCAATTTATTGAATTATAATTACATATTTTGTCAATATATAATCTGAAAAATTGATCAATAATTTTATTTATTAAATACAGGTTAATTTATCACTATCTAGGTAATTATTTATATTTACTGGTAATTATTCATAGAAACTGGATTTATTATATTTGGCATATACACAAAAAATTAGTAGGCACTAAATATGCACTAAATTATATCAACTGAAATATTAATTTCACATCAACAATCATAGGTTCTTATAGTTGTGCTTCACTGTTCGGAGGTACTCAATAACCATTTTAACGAAAAATAGCTGCTACAACTATATTAATTACTTTAAATAAGTTTTAGTTTTTCTAATCGTTTACTAAAAACATATTTTTGTGATATAGGTAATTATTGTTACATCTTTAGTGAAAATATTTTCGCATGACTGCTTCTTTCCGTTAAGTTTACTGACACCAACGCAGTGTATTAAGTTCGGTACATTGAAACTTAAGAAAAAACCATCTCAGAATATTTACTAAAATGCTAGGTTGATGTCAAACTTAACACTTTTTAATATGCACAACACAATTAGATTTGGTAGTCGTTGTCGTGCGTTCAGTTTGTATTATGTTTAGTTTATTTGCGGTCAGAAGTCAAAGCGGCTTATGTGACAATAAAATTGTAGTTTTCTGGACAACATTAGGTACTAAAATTTTATTAGTAAAGGACCCCGCACTAACCTTATGGGATTTGATTCTCGGTTAAATTGATCGAAAATGGTTTTATTTTATAGTCATTAAGAAAAAGTGGCCATAGACCCATAGCCTAAAAACCAACATACATATATTATATTTTGCGAGATTTTAGGTATAGGGATATCCATTATATCCACAATCTTAAAAAATCCTAAGCTCTAGAAATGTTTTCGAGTACGCTGAATCCGAATATGCCATATGAGTATATGACATTGTTATTTTATACAGAGTGCACACCTTACAACATTACCTAGTATTCGACTACTTTTCTATTTCTAAAAAAAAGCACAAAAGTTGAACATGGAACATGTTTATGAATTCAATGGATATCCTTATATCTTGCTAAACATATCTGTAGCTAAAAATATATTGGTTTTTAGGCTATGCGCCCATGGACACCTTTTCTTAGTGACCTTTATGAAATAAAACCATTTTCGATCAATTTAACCGAGAACCAAATTCCATAAGGTTTGTGCGGGGTCTTTAATAGATAATATGATGGAGGACACCAAATCGGTGGCACTCAAATTCGATTTTTTCAGTAATTCTTTAGCACACCTATTTAACACTAGTGCTGCAAAGTAAAAAAAGTGTCCATCTGTTTTTTTCTGTTTGTTTATTTGTTTGTCTGTGGCACGATACATGTCAAACAGTTGATCGGGCGAAACTAAATTTTGTAAAGATTTTTGACATGTAATTAATATGAAGAGGCCTATTGTTTTTTGGGGGAAAATCGGCGCATGCGTAGAAGAAATATGTATTAGACGTTATTACCAATCACAAGTGTCGGAACTCGCAACGGTACTAATTAAGATCAGTATTAACTTTTCAAAATTTTACAATATTTTTTCGTTTTAAAGTTCCTCGAATGCAAAAAACAAATTTTTGTTTGTTAGGCTGTGAACACGATACAGGTCAAACGGATGAGCGAATTGAAAGTAAATTTTTAAGGATGTTGATATGCAAATATGAAGAGCCCTATTGCATGCGCAGAGGAGATATATGCTATAACGTTGTTATTTATATAATAATGGTATAATTTTAATAACGGTTTATTTAATTCTACAAGAATGTTTTTTTTCCAAACTTTATCCTCTTCAGACTCAGATTAAACAAATAATATTTTACATTTTTTTCTGATTGATAGAGGGCCAAATAAAACAGAGGCTGTAATTTGTCATTATTAAATTTTTATGGTATTATACCTAGGTCTTTGTCATTACATTAATAGTACAGCTACTCGCCACTTGATACTTATCACCAATCTTTATTATGATTTTTTAAGGTGCACATATGCGTACCGGGGGTCTGAAGAGGTCAAAGTTTCGGAAATATTCTGAAAATAAAAAAAAATCAGCTGTTCTTTTGTCCTGTAAGAAAGAAATTAGCTAAGCATGCTTTAATTAATTTTTGCATGACTTGATGACGAATTATATAGATAACCATGCTAACAAATAGCAAAATCATAATATTTAATACCAGCCGTTACCCGCTAGAACTTTTTCTTAAGGCCGCTGCACCGAGGCTAAAAACCCTGCTAGATTCCTTGCTAGATTACTAATTTTCTAGCGCTGGTTTTCTTGATTGCTGTTATGTGCTCGCTTCACACGAGACGTCTTTTCAAGCTAGTTTTGTGAATATATCTGGTGCGTACGCAGTGACAGTTCAAATATAAACACAGAGCAAAACGTGTCTGTTGTCTGACTCTAAGCCGAATGATGCCATGTTTGTTTGTGAGCGTTTGTTCAAGTCGCCCACTTGACAAGACGCTGCTTCCTGATTGTTTCTTGTTCATATTTAGCAAGGAAAATAGCCCCTGTTCTAATTTTAAAAACTATCTTGCAGGCGAGCCGGCAGTGACGTCATTTACAGCTTCGTACCCAGCCTATCAGCCGGCAGAATTCCAAGCAGAGTTTCTAGCCTCGTGTGTAGCGGCCTATAGGAAGGATATAACAAATTCTACTTGAGATATTTTGCCATCAGGCCGTAGATATATTTGTGTATATATTGTGTTTGAAGTATAATAATTCTTTTATATTATTAGATCACGACAAGAGACATAACGGAATTAGAATGACATCCCATTCTGCCACTTGGAGAGATTTACAATACGCAAATAATACGTATGTAAGACCTAACAGTTGGTTCGGCGTTTCATTCTTGTTGGTCACTCGAGCTTGAGAGAATGCCCATCGCCGCTTTAAATAGTTAACACCATTGACCGGTGCTTGTGAGAATGTCCAGAATTTCGTCTTAAATACAATCAACTCTTACTAAGTACTTTCTGACTTAAATATGAAACACTTGACGCGATGTGATCTAGTAAAAAGAATTCTTACATTGAGGTAAAATAGATCTTTCCTTAGGCTATCTAAAAATGTTGAAATATTCGTAATTTTCCAGAATAGTACTTTCTGGTTTAAAAGTAATGCGAAATACTGTATAGTACCAAGAACATTTTTTTCCAAATTAAGTAATTCATGGGTGCAAAAGTACAATCTCGACGAAATTGCTTTTGTAGGGTAGCCACTTTAAAATTTTCCAAATGTCCTATAGTACGTGAATATTTTAGAGATGGGAATAGCATATGTACAAGGAGGCGCAGGTACAAATTTATCGATGCGAGCGTTTGTGGTGAGCAGTGAGCAATGTTTATGAAAAGTGAAAATAAATTTTATAAAATTTTTTAATTACAAAGACAACATGGGCAAAACTAGGTGATCTGAAAATGTTTGTTTTATTTCGGGCTGTTGTGCTGATGGCGATTTAAGTAAAATAAAGATCATTGGCGCCATAATTTGACGTTACGGTGTCAATGTAAACAAATTAATTATTAAATATTCTTTGTCATAATTGATAAAAAACAATTCTCACGTACCTTTTATGTTATGCTATTTATATAATTGTTTACAATCTGAATTATATTGTATATAAAATGAACAGCAGGTTTCCTTATTACATTTTTTTTGATAAAAGCATGTCGCGATTTCCATAAAAAGTAAGTTAAATAATTCTCTATTACCCACTAGCGGCGCTAGTAGGTTTCGTGCACACATAGCCTATAGAAAAGGTATTCGCAGCTTGCGTTCAAAACACTAGTAATTTTTAATACAACATTAATTATGAATGCAGCTAGGATAAACCATAAATTCTAAAATTAAAAAATAAGTATCGATTTTCAAACAATTTGCTCCTTCTTCTAAGGGAAGAAAAGTTAATGCCGTGTTTCTAACCAAAAGAGCTTTCTTTCCCGTTTTGATATCTATATTTTCCGTACGTTCGCTAATACATTTGTTTTTCGTTGTCATGATTACACTGTTGCAGATGTTCATCCTATGCACTCTACTATGCGTAAAGAAGTTTCTTTTCAAAAAGGTCCATAAAGCTTTAAATTAAAATGCAGCGTTGACGGTAAGTTGACATAATTTTAAATTTCAGTCTATTCGCTCTGCTTTGTTTGATCTACGAGTGATTTCATTTCGTGTATATATTCACGAATATCACGATACATTCAATTGTTACCGACAGTGTCACGAGCCATCGCTGATCAGGCACTATACAATATTAATGTATTTTTATTAATGCCATTGTGTTCTCAGTTCTGGCATATTATATTCGCACTGTAAACTTAATACCGTGTGCATTATGTCGGAGTAGAGAATGAAATTCAGTGTAGCGGAAAAGAATGCCGTTCATTTCTGTCAATGATCAAAAGGATTCTCTTTTCTCTATAATATAATTCACATCTCCATCTGTACGTCTTGTCTGCCTGTCTTTATCTCTTGTTGTTCTGTTGTCACTGTTGTACCAATACTTACAACTGCAATAGCTCTTAATTATTCACCAGTCATACATGATTCAAAATTAATAATAACTACAAATCTTGATTGTTTCGTAGGTACCAAATACATTCGAATATAGCTGGATAGATGGTCACATATATAGAACAAATAGATAAACAAATAACAATTTGTTTTCTTTCTTTGTTTCGTAGTAAAAATTCTTTGGGGAGTGTTATAAATATTTGTCACTACAAACGGATAGAACTACGTAGCCTTATCCTGTATACGACGTAGATTTTAGTGTAGAGCTACAATGTTCTATCTCTCCTAAACTCTAAAGATAGTTTAGTACCGTAAATAGTTCAATGATAGCAACTGCGGATACTCTTTTACTCTAATTGCTAGAAACTGTATTTACTTCCAATTAGCAAAGTTTACAGGACAACAATTTTAAAATTGTACAAACACATCGTGCAATATCTTTTTGTTTCTTTACTACTTTACCACTACCTTATTTTGGGCTGACTGATTGATCTATCAACGTACAGCTCAAACCACTGTACAGATTGGGCTGAAATTTGGCACACAGATAGTTATTATGACATAGGCATCCGATAAAAACGGATTTTTGAAAATTCAACCCCTAAAAGGGTGTAACGGGGGTTCAAAATGCGCATGGAGAATAAACGCACAGCTCAAACCACTGGACGGATTGAGCTGAAAGACACACAGATAGATCAATTCGATAATCCGCAGTATTACTCCTGTCAACAAATACATAAACACGTGTTTCGTGCTTTTTCAAAAACAACCGCTTCAGAGGGTGTATATTAATTATGAATACTACTCTGTAATTGGGCATTTTGCCTGTTGAGTACGTTCAATAAATATAAATATAAATATAAATATAAATATAAATATAAATATAAATATAAATATAAATATAAATATAAATAGAAAATCAACATGGGTGTCATTTTCAAGGTTTGTCAGGACACTGATCACGGGAATGTCATCAATTTTGAAATTTATTAGGGGTGATCTACGTCGAGAAAGTTATAGCTATGCCAAATAATGGGAATGTAACCGTGTTTCGTCTCAATCGCGTGCGAAGGAGCGGGTAACGGCTAGTAATTAATACGTTCGATAATCTGAAAAAATCTTTATGAAGCTTGTTTGTGTCGCAATGATGCACATTTTGAACATTTGAATTATATAAATTAAGAAATAAAAATTTCGGTATACTGTTTATTTTGGTGAATACCTATAATACTGTACTTGTCATCGTTTGTATGGCTGCTTCATTTTAATCCTTAAGAGTATTCGTTCCTGCACCCTTCATCTCAAATCTTTTCCCCTCGCCTAAAAACGGTTCGCGCTCTCCCGACGCTATTTTTAAAGCTAGAGGGTTTTGGTAAACGCCAAATGAAAGACAAAGAATCAGACTACAGATCCTTCAGGCGAATTTTTTGAAAAAAAATTCCTGAAAAAACTTATAACCTTTTGAAAAAATAATAAGTTACGTAATATTTCACACGTAGGCGAAACTGTTTTTCAAAAAATTCGCCTGTAGGATCTGTAGTCTGATTCTTTGTCTTTCATTTGGCGTTTACTAGAACCCTCTAGCTTTAAAAATAGTGTCGGGAGAGCGCGAACCGTTTTTAGGCGAGGGGAAAAGATTTGAGATGAAGGGTGCAGGGGGTGTTTGCAGGGACGAATACTCTTAACTCAAGAAAGAAACTGTTATTCAGATAAACTTTTAAAATAATAATATTTGTAGCTCGATATTCGGATCTTTTCCAAGAAGTTTTTTCCACGGCTAATATTAATAACATCGATGAAATTTTAAAAATAGAAGTCTGTACTCTGTGAATAATTCTAAAGTATATTGAATTTGCTGTTTTATCTTTGAGGTATATCGGTAAGCTATCAAATACACAGTCGATACGCAATGTCAATGCCAGTCGAAGATCGATATCACCACCGATGTATCGTATCGGATCGTATGTCGTATCTTACACACACGTACACATGTGAATAACGTATTAAAGTCTTCCTGTTTTGTGTTCCCGTTACTTACAGGCTCCCTCTTTTTGCTTTAGTCGAAGTAAAGAACTGTATTATGTGAGTTTCATCAACCGGATGACTATCCAGTGTTGTAGGTAAAAATGCAAAAAGAATCTAGCGAAAATAAAGAAAGACAAGACTCATGGGAAAATTAAAAAAAAAAGATTGATAAATTTTGATGCCGGTGCTAAGCTGAAACAGCACTTTGTTAACCGTAAATAATTGACAGTAGTACTGTTATTGTGGCATAATCTAATATTGTAAAGAAAATCCAGCCAATTGGGCGACGTGACCACTCCAACTTCAAAGATATATTGACATTTGGTGTAGTATAATAAAGAAAATAAAATTTCTGATATCACATAAGATGACTCGGGTAATGGCTAGTATTCACTATGATATTTGCTATTCGATGTCACGGTTACCTACATAATATGTTCACGTCATGTAAAAATACACGATACAGGTTAAACAGATAAGCGGATTGAAACCAAATTTTGGGAAGATGTTTGGTATGCAAATATGTAGAGCTCAATTGTTTTCGGGGAAACTCGGCGCATGCGCAGAAGATATATATGCTATATAACGTTGTTTTTTTATATAATAATGGTATACTTTTCGTAACGACACATTATTCAATTTTGTCAAGAAAGTTTTGTTAATTTTTTTTTGTAAACTTTATAGTGTCGGAAATATTTTGAAAAAAAATGAACTGTTATTTTGTTTTGTAGATCTGTCAGAAATAAACTATTTAAGCATTTATTTTAAAATAATGACTTAGGTATTAGAAAGTTATATCTGAAGATGACTGAATGTCGAAAGCGCTAATATTAATAAATATTTTAATAATATTAATTTGAAGTAGTTTTTCTTTCAGAATTGTTAATTTAAAATAAATGAATCCTAAGTTCTTTATTACATGACGTGAACATATTATTATGTAGGTAACCATGACAACAAATAGGAAATATCATATTGAATACTAGCCATTACTCGCGTCACCTCACGCAATATCAGAAAGTTTATTTTCTTTATTATAATCAAACGTCAATATTTTTGAAGTTGGAATGGTTCCGTCGCCCAATTGGCTGGAATTTTTTCATGATATCACAAAACACATAAAAATTACGTATTAGGTACTACTACAATAGCGAATGTGTGCCTAATATCGGTACACCACTGTCGCTGGCCAATATCCCACGCACAAGTTTATTGATTGAAGATATCCGTGTTTTTTACAAACTTTTCTATTATTATCGTCTTATCAAGCGTACGCGAGGTCTTCCTATAGGATTTAATATCGTTTCAAGAATATTATGCTTTTTTTGATGTCGATTTTATAAAACGCATTGTCAAAGATTAGTTTTGATTGTCTTCAATAAGACTGTTTGGATTTCATTAAATACAGACTTTACTCACATTTTATTTTACTTCTTCAATTATTGAGCTCCATTTATAACAAAATGACAAGTGCTAGTTAGGGTTTCGTACAATCCATTTTATGATTTTTTTTTGAGTTTTGAAAATTTTGGCCGCTAGAAATTAGTGATCTGCCGGATCGTTAAAAATGATATCCGCGGATACGGATCTGAATACGGATATTTGGTTTCAAGATCCGCGGATACGGATCTTAATTTTCTTAGAATACGCGGCGGTAAATATTGCACATCGACCTTTGGAAAGAGACTATCTGTTATGGGAAAAAGTTATTGACTTCTTTAAGAGTTAACTCTCATAACAGATTGTCTTTTTCCAAAGATCGATGTGCAATATCTCATTATAAAGATAGTTTTTTATTAGTACCTTTGAGTTATGTACTATTGGTATGGTACTCACTACGATAAATTTTTGCAATATAAAGGTGCCAAATACGATTTTAAGAAATAAAAAATAATCTGAATGGAATTTAACAGTTCGTCATGTTTACCTAATCACCTATATATATAAAATTTCATCTATGAATTGAAAATTAATAAGGTAAAAGATCCGCCATAAAACTAACGGATACGGATACGGATCTTGTTTCTCCCTCTGAGCTCCGCAGATACGGATACGGATACGGATATCCGGCACATCACTATTAGAAATATAGTTTTCCAGTAAATTATGTACCTATACGTATTTGCAATTAAAAGCAAACTGCCTGACATCTGGTGTTTGAATCAGATATCATCCTATGCGGGGCCTACAAAGAATGAGTAAAATGGCTGCGCCATTCTCTGCTACTGTTACCTTTAATAATTGTCAAAACAATAATAAAAGAAACCGGTCAAGTGCAAGACTTGCACAATTAGTGTTCCGTGCCATCAGCTTCCTATTTGCGATTCTATAGCCAAATTTTGGTTCTGCAGTTATAAAGAAATGAACAATTAAATTGCTTAAATAAACAACAGATTGCAAAAAAAATTTCAAGCGTGATATATTTTTTTTTTTGAGGATTTGAACTTTTTTTCTAAAAATTATATTTCAAAATAAAGAATAAATAAAAAGAATAAAATCAAACATTTCTTACCACAGGCGTAGGGCACGAACACAAGTTTGTTTGACTACCAGACGTGTTTTTATTATTTATTGCGCTCGATACAGCGTTCCAGACCACCCGTATACCACCCTAATATCTATAAAAGTTCATCGATAAGTGGGGGAAAAGAAAAAAATACGTGTCTAATAATTTTTGAAAATCTTTTGAATGGTACCAAATTTGACACCCCCACTCCATCACCTGGGAGGGGGAGGGTGGTAACTTAAAAAAAGTTAAATATTTTATTGCAGATTCGAATTCTTGCATCAGAACATATAAGTTTTTGGTATTTTTTTTTTGTTTTTACCAAGTTCAAATCTATAAGAAAATGCATAAAAATCCTATGCACTTTTTTACTTGCAGACCTGTGTCAATAATTATTGATAGATCTATTTCTTTGTATGATGCATGTACTTTATAATATAATTTCTTTAAATATTTGTTTCAGGACAACTTTTATATGCTACTGTTTTCGATGACGTAATCCTACGAGGTTTGATTTAGAACAGCTGTCGTAGCAGATTGGCGATCTTGACTGACAGGTTGTATATTGACGATTAAGTTTATTAGATTAAAATTGAAGAAACCAGTTTTAATTTCTTTATTGGTTCGGAAAACATTTTCAATATCTACCGACAAACGAAACATATATTGTCCGGCTTTTATATAGACTATGAGAAACACAAATATAAAAAAAATAAGTTCACTTCCCTTGTGCATTTAATCGCTATTCAGAGATCGACACGATAGATATCAAATAAAAATATGTCAAAAATAGATCATGTTGATCACCAAGTTATTGCATACGTTAATAGGTATGCACTATGCAGCTGGTCATAGCTGTTACGTCACAGTACCTTAATTTTACCATTCTAACTCCTCAAGTGGGAATTGTACTAATTTCAGTCAAAATTCACATTTCAAAATTTTACAGTTTTTTCCTGAGTCCAAAAAAACATTTTTTGAAAAAGTCTGTATGAGAACATCATACAGGTCTAACGGATGAGCGGATTGCAACCAAATTTTGGGAAACACACCCTTTTTCAAGAAAAAAAACTGTACAAACGCCTGAAATTAAAGAAATTCACACACAAACGTCAAAACAATGAAGATTTAGACATAGTAGTTTACATATCTATAAGAACGCAATGGAGTTTATTAAAATGTAAACCAACCTATTACCCTTAAGTTAACAAGAATAGGATCTGTTTTAGACGTACACGGAAATACAAAATTAGGATTAACAAGTTCCTTTATTGTCGTACTCACAATCAATATCCTAAGCAAATTTCATCCCTTGGAAACGTAGATTTGGCTTATGCGGAAAGGACATTTATTTTTTATACACGATTCGAATTGTTTATCTATGGAAATAATCTTATTTGTAAAACATTTATTTTTCTATTTACGAGTGCACAAACGTGTGAAATCCAATTAACTATCAGATTTAGTCGATATTTTAAACCAGACGTTCTAAATCTAGAGTAAACAAATAAGTATTCATTTATAGTAGCGAATTGTTATCACACGATGCAGGATTTCGTGCTCGCTAGCTTGCTTGAAGTCTTGAAGGCTGCCATGCATGGTATCCTGCTTGGTGGTTGGTTGGGTTGCTCGCTGCTTTGCTGGGTTGACACTTGTCAGTTATATTTGAAATTTAAATATGGGTGTAATGGTTGTGCAAGAAATAATTCTTCGTAGACGAATTGCTACTATGAATTTAATAATGATTGAAAAGCTTCAGGAGAGAAGAGAAAAATCAAAGCAAAAACTTATTTTCTGTCGAGTCCATTTACATTTTTTTTACAGCTTTTGGCCCCATCGCTGTTCACTTAGAAGCTTTTTCAAACAACACCATATTTAACGAATGTCAAACAATATCACGTGATAAAATACGACTCCATAATTGGTCAAATTCTCAAACTAGCAGCCAGCGCTGCATGAAAAATAGCACTGAACCTATCACCCAAATATAGCGAGATAGCGAGCAGCGGACCAATCAGTGACGTCACATCCAACAGTGTAGCGTGCAAAGCTGCCTGCAAGACTACAAGCAAGCTAGCGAGCAGGAAATCCTGCATTGTGTGAAGGGGCCTTTATATTGAAAAGTTAAAAAAAAACTCGACACTCTCAATTTCGCGAGGTTGAGCTCTCAACTACTCTACAGTGACAGTTGGTTGAGTATCTTCAGAACCGGGTGTTTAGGGATTTGTGGCTTAACTGTAACAGCAGGCTTAATTTGTACATAAATAATATGGTATGTCTCTATCATGTCGCTTTATCTTTTCATTGTTTCAAGAACTTACTCTGACTATAGAAGTTTCACTTCCGAATAGGTACCGCTTATGCTCGATTTGACTGAAATTTGGTATACTTATGTTTTTTGGTGTGCTGATGACGAATCTGACAGTGAAAATTACCGCAAATGCTTAGTTTTTGAGATATCGCGTCTCGAGAATCGTAAAATCGAGTTTTGAGTTTCATCGATTTTCGTAAAGTAAAAGTGATTTCTTATGGATTTTATCACGAGAAACACGAAAAAAGTAATTAAAACATTCCTATTTGCGTGCTTATCGAGATATTGAAGTTGGCTGTACTTCCTATTTGACTGAAATTTGGTATACAAGTGTTTTTTTTTTCAGTCGCAGTGAAACGGGAAGGGGCAAAGGGGTAGTTTTTTAAAAAAATAATTCCGGGGTGAACGATAAAGGGGTATTCGAATTGTAATTCCGGGGTGAACGATATAGTTTAGTTAGTACTTGCAGACCCTTGAATGAGAAACGATCGATAATTGAGTTGACTTTCGAAACGTAACATCTCAAAAAGCAAGCAAATAGGAATTTTTTAATTATTTTTTTCGTGTTTCTCGTGGTCAAATCCATAAGAAACTACTTTTACTTTACGAAAATCTATGTAACTCCTCGATTTTTCGACTTTCGAGACGCGATATCTCAAAAACTAAGCATTTGCGGTAATGTTCACTGTCAGATTAGTCATTAGCACACCAAAAAACATATGTATACCAATTTTCAGTCAAATCGGGCATATTATGTGGTGTTCGGAAGTATATCCCAAAATGTTAATAATTCCCTGCAGTCACGGTTTAAAGTTGGTGATATAAAATAGAGAACCGCTGGTGTTGGACCCATTACATGCGTGATATACCAACACGACACAACAAAACACATGTTGTATATGGATGCAGAGAAGTGGGGCTGTGAAACCATTGAGTACACTCGATATATTGGTTATTGATACGCTGAATAATACTGATTTGGAGGAGATAATGTGTTCCATCATTTATATCTACTACTTTTTATTATTCTTTTGATGAGACATGCCGATATTGTAGGTACCTACACTTACTGTATATATGTGTACCTCTATACATTACAAATATCGGTCGATAATTTACTCAACAGACACTTATGTCCACCACATTTGAATGGAATAAAATGATGAAATAAGAAGCTTTTAGTAATTGTTCAAAAACACATAGGGGTTAAAACATCCTTAAAACATAATAATTGCTAGGCTGGCCCCGTCGAAATTCGACGGAGTGAGGTTGTTTGGAAAAGTCTATACTCTATATCTATACTAATATATAAAGCAGAAGAGTTTGTTTGTTTGTTTGTTTGTTTGTTTGAACGCGCTAATCTCAGGAACTACTGGTTCGAATTGAAAAACATTTTTTTTGTTGGATAGCCCATTTATCGAGGAAGGCTATAGGCTATATAATATCACGTTACGACTAATAGGAGCGGAAAATCAATGAAAAATGTCAGTCAAGATTTTTCACCATATACTTATATTCAGGTGAAATGCCCTAACAGAATATCGCAATATTAGCGGCGCATATACCGAATCTCGGTTAGCTAAGTCGGTAGCGCGCTCGACTCTTAATCTCAGGGTCGTGGGTTCGAGTCCCACCTTGGACGAATATGTTTTTAATGTTTTTTTTTTTATTTTCTACATTGCTTTTTTCTAAGGCTATCATTTAAATTTATTTTAGTTTTATTTACAACTATAATTAAAATTAAATAAATCTAAATAATAATAATAATAATAATAATAATAATATATTTTTCGTTACAATTGACAAAAGTTTGTAACAAGTCATTTAAAATTGTTTACACTATAAAATCACTTAGTTTGTAAAATTCTTTGTTTACCAGTTCATTCCCTAGAACTTCCTTGAAACGAGGCAGCGACTCAATGTTCTTTATTTTAGTTGGAAGAGTGTTGTATAACTTTAAACAGTTGTAAAGTGCACCTCCCTCAAAGGAAGTTAAGGAATGAGCTGGCAAACGAAAATCATTTGCTCCCCTAGTGTTGAGATTATGGTTCAATTTATAATTTTCAAAAACTGACGGATTTTTCCTGACAAACATAAGACATTCATAAATATAATAATAATAATAATAATAAATTTTATTAATCCAATAGTACATACTAGATGTGGACAGGTCATACATAAAAACACAATTAATTAATACAGTAAGGACATTCTTCCAGAAGATAATTTTTAAAAATGTTATTAAAGTTTTTATTCCCAAATTTGGCTTTGATGTGATCAGGCAACCCATTATAGATGTGTACAGCAGCATAACGCAAATTTTGCTTATATTTTGAGAGGTGATGAACCGGGACCTCAATATCTTTTCGTCTAGTATCATAAGAATGTGAAAAAGCATTAGAAAATAAGTCAGGATTGTTTTTTAAAAACATTATACTTTTGTACATATAAAGTGCTGGAACAGTCAGTAGTCTATTAATTTTAAATGTGGTACGACACGATTCATTGTATTTAAGGTGGTAAATGATTCTGATGATTTTTTTTTGAAACACAAAAGTTCTATGTGCCCCAGTTGATCGCCCCCAAAAGGCAATACCATACGATAATAGCGAATAAACGTACACACAGGGAAGCGTCATAAGACCATGTCTCCTAAATACCCCTCTCATTTGAAAACTTTTACAGTACCTATATATAAAAATAATTTTCCTACAGTGTTTTCAATTCAATATTTATTATATTTTATTATTTATACAGTAATTATTGATTTAAAAGAAATAATTATTACTTAAAAAAAATATTTACATCAAAAATGGAAGTTTGATTTTAAAATAAGTAATAAAGCAGAGAACTGCCAAAAACTGCAAAACATTTGGACCCAACATTCATCTCGGTAAACTAAGATGAATGTTCGTTCTCATGTCCCTTCCTTCCCCATTCGTTTTTTGCACCCGGGTGAAACCGGACGGGACCGCTAGTTACAAATAAAAGAAATAATTGCTATTGTTTATCTAGTATAGTCTATAGTTTATAGTTTATACTATTGCTACAATCTCCCCGTTGGGACAACAAAGAATTTCGTGAGACGACAATCAGCTCGTCATTCTAAAAATGATACACAGACCGTTATGGGGCAAGCTAACAATGAGGCACAGATTGTTGTGGGCGACAACAATCGACTTGATGATTTTATGTAGTTTTAATAAATTAGGCCTTATAAAACACCTTTTAAAGTTCTTAAAAAAAATTGTATTATTTTTTTCGGTACAAAATGGCGGCGTGGTAAACATTTCTATCAGACACGTTGCAGTTGCAACGTCCAATTTTTGGGCGTAATTGCAGCCCTTAGACTATACTTGGAACATCTATTTAAAAAATTTCTTGCTAATAAAATTCATAATTCGTTGTTAAACCTATAAAATATATAAAAAATTGACAAAAAAGTATTTAATTTTTAGTGTGAAAATTTTTTTTCGTTTTTTCGTATAAAATATAAATCTATAAACATTTATAAATAAAATTATAACAATAATTTAGTAAACAACTAGGTTCAACTACAAATAAAAGTTGCTTTTTATATCTTATAAAAATTTCAGTCCAAAATCTTTTGTAATTTTTGAAATATGATGCCCACAAACTTTGAAAATGATGTTTTGAGAAAAACGCATTTAAAAATAAAATCAAATTTGATAGTGAAAAAATTTGTAATGATCAACTAATATCGTAACTATTATTTATCGTAACAAATATTGTTTTGAAATTTTGTGAGCATATTCTACATAAGATTTGGGACATTTTTAAGCAAAAAAAAATTTTTTTTTGAGCTGTTACACTAGGTGCCCCCCTTAAGTTAAAAATTTCAAGTATCTATCTCATCAGGAAGTTAGTTTAAAATCAGTTACAAATTTCCACCTGGACAGACATACAAGAAAGCGAGTTAATAAAAACCTGGAAAAATAACCTCTGAGCAAAGTATGCAAAGTATATAGTTGCCGTCAAATGATGTTTTTACCGATAATCTTAGTTGGAATATAACTTTCAATCAATTGATTATTCTGCTTCAAACATCTGTATACATTATAAAATATGAATCGTTTCAAATAAAATTTCCATACCATCTGCGATAGCAAATGCGTTAATCGGTTAAGTTGTAATCGATATTTTATTGATTGTGAAAGAATCGTTTAAATTTATATAACAGACCATACCGTGTCGATATACTGAATAGAAGTTTTGCATATGGCACAATGCAAAAAGGGCACACAAAATGATGAATATTTTATTAAAGTCAAATTTTATACATTTTGAATATTATAATTATATTAACTGTATAATAATATAAGGCCAAATGGCTTATGTCAAACTTTTTGGAAGTTTTCACGAATGTACATAATATGTTATTCATTTCGACTTACTTACGCAACATTTTTTTGGATACAGGCAAAAGCGTCATGACCTTGTAAAAAATATAACAATGTTTGAAGTCTAAATTGAAAGTTAGAAGAGTTATTAATATTATTTAAAAATTCTAACACGCCTTTACCTAGTTCATTAAAAAAGGTCGAAAAAAGGCAGCACAAATCACCATTCAATTTCGTATCTTAACTATGGTTAGTAATTAATGTTGATTTGTATAATTATGTATTGTTGTTTATTTTTCTGTACTTGCGAACAAGTCTAAATTCATAGACGAAACGTCGTACAATAAATAAATTTAATATATTTTTGTCCACATACCTGCAATTTTTTCTTAATATTATCTTAACGTTTAACAATAAATATTTGGTCCCGATCAATGTTTAATACAAAATATTAAAATTTAACAAAAATAAAGGTATTTTAGTTCAACAACAATACATTTTGAATTTTAATTAACTAAAAACAAATTTATTAACTTCCCACTACAGTGGAAAGTTGTGGGTATGTACGTGTTCATTTTTTTCTCGAACGAAATATCGAGAATAAAAACTGATATCGACTACGTTAAGGTACCAATCGACACGTTTTAACGTAAATATAATCTGATTTTTTAAAATCAGTTCAATCGTTTTTTTTTACAAAAACACTGAAAAACTAGAAAAAGTAGATTTTACACAAAATCTCACGACTTCGTTAGGGTGTCTATCGAATCGTACATTGACGTCAATGTAATGCGAAAGAAATTTTATCATAATTGGTCCAGCCATTTTTTTGTTTTAATCAATTGACTTCAAAAAAGTATATCTTAGAACTTCTTGAAAAAGTTTATTCGTGTCTAATTTGTTTTGGTGGCAATTAATATCAGATCGTCATAGAGTTTAGCACCAACATTAATATAATTTCAGCCGGACTAAAATTATATAAGTCAATCTTATTAATGAAATACATATTTAATTATCAATATTGATCATACCGGGAAGCTGGTCGTGTGAATCTCGCAATTTGTTACTAAAAATTAACCAGAATACATTTTGTCTAATTTGTCATTCTTGGTAAGAAAGGTACCTTAAAGTGGTGCCTTTTTCCAATGTAACGAAAAATGAACAAATGGATGGCTGTCGTTATTCACGCCTCTGCATCGTCATTAACTGAATATCTGACATAAGTCAGTTTGCCTTGGGACCACTGATATGTACAGCGTGAAGAATGCCGGATCCATCATTTGTACAACATAAAGACGCACGCCCAGGATAGTTTCTATGGCTTATTTTTATGTATGCATGTTGCTATAACACATTAGTTTCGCGTAAAGCACATACGAAATGGCACATGCTATATAGATGGAATATTGCACGTTTGTTGGTCCGATTGTTAACTAATCTTTGTCGTAAAATTCTCTCAAGATTTTTACTCATCGAGCGTCCACTGGATTGAAGAAAAAAATCAAATTCAGGATTTCGGCGAACGTTTCATTATAATAAAAAAACTCTTGTCCCAGTGCCAAACCTTGCCGACAATATAGTTTATTTCCTAATACAGGCCGATGACTTTTTAGACAAAATAAAAAATTTAACCTCTTAATACATCCCTTAACATATTTTTTCTTAATTTCAATATTATTGTCGATCCAACATCTGCAGCAAATTAAATACACCTTTTGGTTAGTCATTTACTATCTGCAAACAAGTGTTTTCAGAAAATTTGTAAATCCGGTCCTGTCGGGCCGATTTTATTAAAATATTAGCAGCACCTTTTAATCGTTATAATACTTACTAATTGAATAGAATTTATGTGAATTTACTAGTATATTCTTTGCAAAGAATTGCAAAGAGTAGTATACTGTTTGCAAAGAATTGCAAAGAGTAGTATACTCTTTGCAAAGAATTGCAAAGAGTAGTATACTCTTTGCAAAGAATTGCAGAGTATATTAGTAAATTCACACTAATTTTATTTACATTTATTTTTTTCAATTTTTGAGTAGGAACTCGGCTCCAAAATTGAAAAAGATAAAAGTAAATTTTCTAAACAATCGTCACATTAATGTGTATACGTTTTGAGAACAAAGCCTAAAATTGTCATTGGTCAAATATTTTTAGCAATGCTGAATATTTAATAATTTCTGAAGTTCGAATTATCATTATTCTTTGCATTTTTATTGTCTTTAAGCGAGCGAATCTAGAAATTTGTGATTGGAAACAGTTCAAAGTCGAGATACAAGTTTTAATATTGTTATTATACTATTTTTCAAAAGTTTTATTTATTGATTTGTATAACAATTTTGAACTTCCAATTCTTGAACTTAAATGATTTGGTTTTGCCTTGAGAGTTTTAGAAAGTAGAACAGTAATGATTTAACCCTAAACATTTTCACAAAATCTCAAAAGGGTGCAAATTTGAGGGAACATTTATATGATACACAGTCTGTCAAAGTTGCACCATCGTGCCATGACTGGAACTTGTTAAAAAACGTTAAAAAAGACTTCAAAAACTGTGTTTCATCAGTTACTTGCTTGTATCTCCAAGAACAGTTAGAAGCAGTCATATTTTTTATTGATAATATTGTAAAAGAGATAATTATTCGCGAAATAGTCTTTAAAACTAATTCTCCACCTTTTGTCAAAAATGAATAAAAAATTATTAAAGTAGAGAAGTTAAAAATTTCCACGGCTAAGATAATGTCTAAAAACGCACCCAACATTTAAAAATACGAAAAATTATCAATTATTTGAGTTCTTTTTTTAAATTGATTTTTAAAAATCGGGCCATAACTGTCTCATCCACTCCGAGTTCTTCTTACTTTCGAATTAGTGGAAACAGAGTTCGTCAATTTACTGGTCTAAAAAGCCGACCGTGTAACTACGCTGTTGTTTATGATTTACTTTACTTTAATCCTCCATTTCAAGCCTCCAATTTCTAGGTTCTTATCAGAGAACTGGTATCTATATTTCAGTTTATCATAAAAAAAATAATCTGAAAATATGAATTGGTGCTAGGAGCAAATAACGCTGACTGTTGGTGTCCTTAAAAAATGTTTTGGTTTGATTTGGACAGAGCATATTGGCAAGGTCGACGCAATGACGATTTGTGTGTGTGTGTGTTGAATTGATTTTTTAGAATTGTTAATGTGTATCGATAACTATTATGTTATACATTATACATTATGTAGATTGTATTATATTATGTGCACTGTTATACATACCATATACATACATAATGTATGCCGCTCGATTTGTATTTTTATTGTTAGTGAAATTTAACATGAACGTTTATTGACGTATTACGGAAGTTTTTTTTTTTTATTTCTAAGTGTATTTATTTAGCATAAATCTAAATGTACAGGCCGGTTTGAAAATGCTTCATTTAAATCTTATTGGATGCCGCATCACAGCGTGTTTAAAGAGTACAATCATGTGTAGAAAATTTTGAACTGCAGGATATGTCTTACATCTCGCACAGTAAGTTACATTGTATACTTTATCTTTTCTAGTTGTTTCATTTTCCAACCAGCGGAACATAATGCCCGGACAGTGTAGCCCGATTGGTCTCTTAATGCTGGATTTCAATATGGTCTCAAAGTCTCAGATCACAAGTCTCCACAAATTAGCGTTGCCAGACATCACGATTTTGGCGGGACGTCCCGATTTTTAAATCAAAATTAAATGTCCCGCGCGGGACAGGCTCAGTCCCGCTTTTCGGTGATAACTCGGGGATAACTTTAAAAGAAGTTAAATCTTCACAGAAATATCATGAATAAGTTATTCTTATAAATAATTATTCTCTTATTGTAAGTTGCAATTTGTAACACTCACTCCACAGACTATTGTTTGAAACGCCATATTTTTCTAATGAATAAAACTTTTTTGATTTTGATTTGTTTTTTTTTTTTTATTCTGAAGACGAATAAGACTCAACTACTTAACGATAGGTAAATCTGATTTAAAATATTATATGTTTATTAAAATACATTTTTTATGGCTATTTTTGCTATGTATTGTCACGTAAACGTAATTTTAATTCAAATAAAAAGATAAATATGTAGGTATTTTAAAAACTTCTGATTATATACGTTTTTTTACTATGTCCCGCTTTCGACGAAAGAATCCCGCTGTTTTCACTAAAAGAGTTCCAAAATGCCGACTTGGCAAAAAAAAACTGGCAACGCTGCCACAAATATACAGCGTGTTCACCGAAAGTGGCAATAAGGTTACATAAGAAAATATTTGGGAAAAACATCAACAATTTATTAATTAAATACACAGTAATAATTATTTTTCATAGCATTCAACACATGTGTAATTTATTAACAATAATAATTAATTACTGTGTATATTTAATTAATAAATTGATAACGTTTTTCTTGAATATTTTCTTATGAAAATTTTATATGAATTTATAGAGAAAAATTTGGATATTTCAAAAATTTTAAAAAATGTATGTTGCCCTTTGAAAAAAATGCATGGACCTACAGTGTATACATATCCGGTTGAGTTTGAAGTTGAAAAAAATATACCTCAGCAGTTTTTGATAGTAAATTTCAAGATCAACAAAAGACTGTTATAACTTTTTTTTTGTATCCAGCAGGATACACGAATTTTTCACTGTTATCATTTTCGGTGAACAATCTGTATATAATATCATAAGATTCGAGCAGTGACATTATGTTTAAAACAAGTGCTAGTAAGTTGAAACAGTCATTCGAGTCATAATCTCGTTACAAACACTACATAAACACTACATAACCCGCATGAAATAGCTGATTTTCACGTCATTTTTTAAAATTTTGACAGCTCAATTTTGAACAAGATCACTTCTAAATTTAGGCTGCGTTCAATTCTCATGCAGTTAGATTATGATTGAGTATGGAAATGGTAGACGACTAAGTTTATTTTACTTTTCCAACGACCTGGATAGATAGACTGTTAATTTGGCCTGTGCGAACCAAGTCCCGATCGAAAAAGACAGGGACATATGGCTTAATAATTTCTCTTC
Source organism: Xanthostigma xanthostigma (assembly GCA_963575645.1). Lineage (NCBI taxonomy): Eukaryota > Metazoa > Arthropoda > Insecta > Raphidioptera > Raphidiidae > Xanthostigma > Xanthostigma xanthostigma. The sequence goes on along the minus strand of OY754468.1, from coordinate 30,771,128 downwards.
GTTATGCTAATTAGGCCTTACACAGTGTGCCATGTAAATTTTGAAAAACGAGGAAATGTCAAATTTTTAGTATAGGTAGAAAGATAACTAATGGCTATATTCACCGAACGTAAGTAGTTATTTATTAGGTTCATTTGTTCTTCAGGTAGCTATTTCTCAGAATAAATAGCGATAATTCAATTCAGCAAACATAATTATTTACTGCAGGTATAAATCTATTCTGTCTTACTTCGAGGGTATAAATATTTATTCGCCTGATAAAATAACAATGGCTGCCACATAGATCATAATACCTAACCTATAAACGTGGAGTATGATATCTACAGCTGCGCTTGCGAATTTATTTACGTATTGTTTATTAACCTTTTGTGAATTGTATAGTTATAAAACATTAAAGTTAGTTAAAGTTTTGTGTACAATAATTGGGTTAGGATAAAATATTATTATTTTGTGAAACTTTTTTTTGACGTTTGCACTGACGCCATCGGTCGGATTTTTGGGTGAACGTCAAAATATTCAACAAAAAGAGCAAGGAGTAGAGTGCAGTGTATATTTATTCTTTAACTAACTTTTCTACTTGATTTTTTGCTTGGTGAATTGAAAGTAAATTTTATTCTAACGAATAAATTTGTTCCAAGATTAGTAACTTCTATTTTTAATAGTGTTCGGTGAATATGAGCACTATACCTATGTGGCATATACATATACCGTTATTATATTATTTGTTGAATTATTTCAAAATAATTTGGTTAGGTCAGTTTTTTCGCGTTTTAGTTATCAAAGTCAGAGAAAAAGAGTAATAGGCGTCAGCCAATTAATTCCTTCTCTTACAAGCTTTGGATGCGCACTAGCTCTCCATATGCACATCTCGTTGTACTGTACGCACTAGTGTTAAATGTACCATTTCACGACCGCTATACATGCACGGAACGCTTGTGTTCTATAAGGGGTATGCAAAAAAATAACCTAATAAACTGATTTTCCGCTTTCTTCATAAACATAAGCTTATTAGCCTATATAACTAAAAAAAATCCGTTAAAAACCGAAAAGTAAACTTAATTTATTTTAAGGTTATAGTTCTATATGACCTATCTTTGAATATGATTTTTTCTTAAATGATTTTTATTTTAACGAAACTGTATCTTAAGTCATTGTATAAAATCCCCAATTTAATGGATTTAAGTTAACAACAGTTTCAAGTATATCAATATCAATGATAACATTTTAAATCGATGTTTGTGCAAATCCTGTTTATGAGCGTACTTTTGATCCACCGTTTAAATGACTATATACGATAGTCGTAATATTCGGTTCGGGAATTCAGCCTAGTAGACTTGATCATGCCGAAAGGGTGATCCTTGTTCCGGTATTGTTCATATTATAGATGCGTATCCCCTTTTCGTGTAATTTTATGGATGCAAGAGAAGGAGTTGATTTCGAAAAATAAATCAAGCTTCGATTCATTGCTGTCTATTATTGAAAAGGGTTCAAACCAATATAATGAATTTTAGATTTTTCTTTGTACCCTGTTTGTCAATATCGTTCATTTCCAGGGTTGAAGTAAAAACTAAAATTATTTTATATTCGCCTTTGTTGCTAGCATTTTTAAATATTTATTTTATTTTATTCGACTTTAAAAAAAGGAGAATTTTTTCAATTCGATGTGTTTTCTTTTTTTAACTTTTAGAATAAGTTAATCGTGAAAGTTCTCAAAAATTAGATCAAAATAATATATTTTGGAAACAGGTACTTATATTTTTACTTTCTCTATAGTTCAGACGTGCTTGGTTCACAACTTTGATTATCGTCTCAATAGAACTCTTCAAATAAATAAAATTGGTAGATAATTTTATTTATTTTTAAAAAAACGAATCTTTTGATTTATTCTCGATAGATATATTTTAAATCGAATTTCCATTAATTTTGCATATATATGGAAAAATAGAAATGATTTGATATTCTTGTGTATTTTTTACATTTTCCAGTTCATATTTGGGACAATCGAATTATATTTATGACAGTTACCTTGAAATATCGTGTTACACGGAAGAAATATAGAATCGTTAACTATACAATTTTAGCATTTTTTTAAACGTGAAAACACATTTAAATCAAAGTACTAAATATAATGACTTTTACATTTTTTGTGCAGTTGTTCTGTCATTGTTTCGTTGTATTTTAACGGATTCTATCTCATTATATTCCACCCCAAGTAATTGTTCTAAAACAAAGCATGAAGATAAAAGACAGAAAGATCACAACTTTTTAGTACACATTGTTACAGTTATCTTAACTTTTACCTGGACTAGAAATAAAAAAAAATAACGTACGGATCTGGATTGTATGGTGTACCTTTTTGCTTACACCGTGAAAAAATCCAAACAATAGTTTATTGTATTCATAACTTTTAAATTCGTTCAGTGAATATGTCTTTATACACGGGTCAATCACAGACTTTTTATTGGCATTGTGTTTGTTGTTTGACAATAGCACAAATCAAAAATTTTGTCATTTTAGCGCGTACCTGTGCCTAACCTATTTTAAGATTCATTTTAAAATACTTATTCATTGCTTTTTTTAGGTGAACTTTCAACCCGTTTTTTGTTGTAAATGATATTTAAAGGTTCCTTTTTGAATTGTATTTATTATTTAGGGCGGTGTAGCAAAGAAATAAATTTTTGTAAAGAATAGTTTTTTTCCGAAATGTTCCGTTGACATTTTTATTTTCGTGCGTTTCACTTATCAGATCATAAATGCAAATTTCTATTTGTAACATTTCGACTGAACGTTCACGCCTTTATGACTCAATTGTTATAATATCGAATTTATTGGCAAAAGTTAACATTTCGTTAAAACGTAAGTTGATATTTTTCGTTGTACACAAATTTAAATAAATCTTGTTGTGATTTAAAATTATTTTCTGTAATGCAAAAATAATATTTGAATGTTTGTGACATAATTTACATGGCAGTTATAGGTAACGTTTCTTTTCTTGCAAAAATATTCTTAAAGGATGTATTATAAAATTCACTGTCAGTTATAAAAGAAAACCGTTTTTAAATTATTCGACTTTTTCTTTGCAATCATCGAAATCTTTTTGAACAATAATTTACATCAAATGATTTTTTACAAGCTTTTATTTAGTTTCACCGGTCCCGGTGTCTTTCTGTATGACTTTCTGTCTGTCTGAAATCAAATCTTGCAAGTTAAAGACCCACTTCCCGGTTTCCAATTGAGCTGAAATTTTGCACGTATGTAGTTCCAATTACAATACAATATTATATAACTAACTGACCATCCCGGTTTTTGCCCGGTTGCAAATCGCACTTTAAACTACTTCCCGTTATCCAATGCAGTTGAAATTTTGCATACGTATGCAGTTCCGATAAAAATAGGTACTATATTATAATAACTAACTGACCGGTTCGGCTTTCGCCCGGTTGCATATCGCACCTTTAATAAGGCACACTAAAAACTTAAAAATAAAGATTGTTTATTTTTTTAAACAACCTTTTATTAGTTGTTAATAAAAAAATTGGTTGTCTGTAAAGTCGGTTTACGGACGATAGTTTTACGTGATAACGTATTCCGTAATACATAACCTAAATTTATATAATAATTATAATAATTCGAATCTATGATATTGCATCTTTCGCTTCAAATTTAGGTAAATTTTATTAAGTAGAATAATAAAACACTATAAAAAGTACACTATTATTATATAAAAAACAACTATGGCATGTATCTCTTTTGCGCATGCGCCGATTTTCCCCAAAAAATTTACAAAAATTTCTAGTAAAAATAGATAGAGTAAAAACCGTTTTAAAAACTATATTATTATTATATAAAACATCATTTTAAGAGATATATTCTTTTACGCATGCGCCGATGTTCCCCAAAAACAATAGGCCACTTCATATTTGCATATCAAACATCCTCCCAAAATTTGGTTTCAATCCGCTTATCCTTGGTGTCGGAATGATAAGAAATGTCAAAAGTGACGTTTGCAACTGTCAAAGTATTATGTTCTAATAATAATTAGTTATTCCAATAGTTAACTTAGAAGGCGTTGCATTTCACAAAATACTAATGTCAAAAAATTGAATTAAACATTAGAAATGCAGCCGTTTTCATGTTAAGACAAGACATACGTTATTTTCTAATTTCCATGTACGGCAAACAAAGACGACCGACCGCGTCCCGCCATGTATTAGACAACATTGCATTTATACAGCTATTTTTCTATATAAATTTGTATAAAATATTTTTCTATATAAATTTGTATAAAAAAACTGTTTAGGCAAATTCTGTTATACGAAATCTATGTAAAATGTTCTCCTCTTTCGTTTAAGACTGGTTTCAAACCGATCTGATTTAAATTGAGCGAGAAATTAGCAAAAAGCACGCACAGGGTCAGGCGGAACGTTACGCGTTACGCGTTACGAACGTTAGGAACGTTACGTTACACTTTTTCGTGCATGCAGTCGGTGTTTTATCAATTTATAAGATTGGTGATTCATCAATTTAAAAGACGTTATCACGTCAAAAAGAACTAAAAAGATAAAAATAATTGTATTCAGATTAGAAATAATCCGTTTTAACGTACTTATCACAGTCTCAATTTTCAAATTGAAGCGTGTTACATTTTAATAGCAAGACAGAAAAAAAGAGGGTGTAACACGCTTTTATTTAATTAAACAATAATTGAGACTGTGATAAGTACGTATAAAACGTCTTATTTCTAATCGGAATAAAATTATTTTTAACACTTTAGTTCTTTTTTATTATCTAAGAACTAATAAAAGCTTGTTCTTTAAAAACAATTTTTGTTATTTATTTCAATAATTGTGATCTTGATTGCAATAATTTAAAAATACCTATTTGTTGGTATTCTCCTTTTCGAAAATTACAACAATTTCAGCATTATCGACACTGTAATCATTTTTATGTAAATTTAGTTTTTCTAGTATTTTATATGTGAAAGTTTTTGAACACATTATTTTGGGAAGAAAGTGCTTTCAGAATAAAGTGATTTTTTTCTTAGATTTTTAATTTTTATTTTATTACATAAGATTTGATATTGTACTAGCGGTCCCGCCCGGTTTCACTCGGGTGTAAAGGAACGAATGGAGGGGGGGTACCACATTCATCTTAGTTTACCAAGATGAATGTTGTGGCCAAATTTCATGATGATCGGAGTTACCGTTCAAAAGTTTTTGTCGGACGGACAAATTTTGAGTTACATTTTGCAACATTTTTTATTGATGCACCGCTTCTATTGGTCAAGACTATAGCCATCCTCAATAAATGGGCAATCCAACAAAAAAAATTCAATTCGAACCAGTAGTAGGGCGTTCAACCAACCAAACAAACAAACAAACTCTTCAGCTTTATATATTAGTATAGATTCTAAATTGCATTGTATTGTTGGTTTGGTTAATGGGAACAGTTTGTCATTATGTAGCTTATGCAAAGTTCGTAACGCTTTGAATAGATTTTTATTTTGACGTGATAACGTTTTATAAATTGATGAAACACCGGCTGCATGCACGAAAAAGTGTAACGTTCCCAAAAGTGTCACGTTCCGCCTGACCCTGTGCGTGCAAGCGAGAGCGCAGTATAAGCGATAGAGAGTCGGTAAAAATATAGTTTGACAGCTACTAAAATTTAGGTTATGTATTATTAAATATGATATTCGAGCGGAATACGTTATCACGTAAAACTATCGTCCGCAAACCGACTTTACAGACAACCAATTTTTTTTACCGATAATTCGGTAATACTTATATCGGCGTATCTAAGCAATCAGTATAGGTCACAATTTCATGAATCCTTTCATTCCAGAATCACGCAAAAATTTAAAATAGATACCTGTGTATTATGGACAATCCATTTTAAAACGTTGATCTCATTACACGCAAGAACTTTGATTGGGAGAAAAAGTCAAGTTCGAAGACGGGATATATTACAGATTGTTTAGCGTTTTCCATATTTTACTAATTTATCTGTCAAAATTTATTGATTTTTTGCGATTCCGGTACCATATTTTCCCTACAAAACTTGTGTTTCCTGACTTTATGTACTTGATTTTCACATGATGCCTCATCACAACCAGCGTGTATTTATATAAAATCGAATGTACCTACTATTGTCAAGACTTTTTTTATCGCGAACTGCATACATATTTGTATTGTGATTTGTGACAGAAAACTGAATATCTGCAAAAGACATTTGTTAACAATAGCTCGCTCTCTCTCTCTTCATTCCGTAGAGACCAGACTGTAGCTGAACGACGTGTTTTTGTTGCATGTATACGGTATTAGTGAGTGCTGTGCTCTATGAACAGAATACCGAAGTGCGAAAATACATAACATTCTACAACAATCACGTGTCTGCACGTTTTCATTTGTTGAAAAGCATACATAACAAAAGAATGGCGCGCGCGTGTTTTGTTACTTGTTGTTCATCTGTTTTGTTACAATGTTTCGTGCATGTGTTTGGTTATTTGTCTGTATTGTAAACAACCTCCGTTGCTTATTAGTGGACTCGACTTTTACAATATTCTCATTTATTTGCATACGTATTTTACGAATTCATTAAGCATTGTTGTTTTAAAACACGATAACAAAGGATATTATCCTCACACTGTTTGCTAAATGGTTAAAATATTATGACGGTTGAAATGTCGACAGTCTGTTTTAATTATGACTATTTTTTCAATTTTATTCTTTAGCAACAGATTAATGGACTTCTTGAACCAAAAGTTCATACTGCAGAAACAATAATGTTCCTATATAGACGTAGATATCTTTCAGAGTACAGTATACCTAACATGACCATTTATTTTTTTACTCAAAACGGGACATCGGTTTATTTACGTCAATTAGCAGGTTCTCAATAAAAAAAACACTTTTTTATGTTTTTTAATCAGAAAAGCTCAGATAAGTATTATTACGAATTAAAAATATGCAACATAAAATATCTAGTTATAGGTATTTAAATTATCAGAGGAACATATTAATTTATATCATTTGCTTATGAGAAAAGAGAAAGGTATATGCACTTATATCTATGATAAGCAAATATAGAAATATCAATTGGTTGAAATACAATTGCCAAAAATATGATATAGGTAGGTATACAGTTTTTTAAATATTTACATCTTTTTAATTAACGTAAATTTACTTTTTTAGCTGAAATAGAAACCCGCACCGCTCGCGTCCAGCGCGGTTTCGGGAAACGGGACAATTGTGCGTCCCGGAGCTTTCTTTGGGGACAACGGGACAGATAACCGAAAAAAGGGATGGTCCCGTTCAAAACGGGACGTATGGTCACGTTAAGTATACCAGGATCAGCTATACCTATGTAATTTCGGTGCACTGTAAGCGTAGCATGATGTAACAACATTATGAGAAAACATGTTCTACATTTCAAAAATCATCATTTTAAGAAAGGTTTTTGAGTTACAAGGCCCGGTACGGAAATTTTATGAATAGTAAAATCAATTGGTGAGGCGTTACGCTCCATCGCTTCAAGTGAGGTGTTACGCTCGTCCACTTCAAAAGAAACAAACATATATATCTGTAGGATTTAACGTGCCAAAGAATGAGATGGAATACATTACACTTGTCCGATGCTAGACTAATCTTGTATATATGTACAGAGACGAACATAATCTTAATATATAAAAAGTACGTGTCACATCTTTGTCCGCGATGGACTCCTAAACTACTGAACCGATTTTAAATTTGATTTGCACACCGTGTGCAATTCGACCCAGCTTGAAAGATAGGATAGCTTACATTTCAATTTATAGTCGCAATATTATTTTATTGCAAATTATTATTTGTCTATTCCTTGACAGTCAGTAGATGAATAAGGGGGTTTCTGGGCCACTTGAAAAATAGTCTTTGTCCGCGATGGACTCCTAAACTACTGAACCGATTTTAAATTTGATTTGCACACCGTGTGCAATTCGACCCAGCTTGAAAGATAGGATAGCTTATATTTCAATTTATAGTCGCAACATTATTTTATTGCAAATTATTTGTCTATTCCTTGACAGTCAGTAGATGAATAAGGGGGTTTCTGGGCCACTTAAAAAATAGCTTGAAAACAGCTATTTTTACCCCCTCCACTTTTATAGATTTGTGTACAATTTCTCGAATTTTAAAGTTAGACATATCAAGTTTGGACTCAAATTAATCGGGGATCTGAGACGAGTTCAACGATGGTATTCAAGTAGGGGGTGGCAGCAACCCTTAACATTTCCACCTCTTTCGAATTTTAAAGTACATCAGTTTTTTTGGACTTAAATGAAGCAGGAAGCATGGTGTTCACCGGTGGTGGTTTACCCCCACTCCAGCTGAGTGTAATTTGACACCTGAGGAGTGAGCTCAAACCGGCGTATTATACTACTAGAGTCATAATACAACCATATAAGATGGCAATACCTGTTGACTGGATTGAGTGAATATTCAATAGATGGCGCAACGAACTTAACAACCATATATCTAGATCGAGGATGTAAAAAAAACTGAATATCGTCTAAAACTGCTCGGCACGACGGCGCAACCGGAGTGCTCGAAATAGAGCAAGTGTTTTAAAGACCAGTTATCCACGAATACTTTACGCTATTTTTTTTCGAGCACGACGGCGCAGCCGGAGTGCTCGACATACACACATATACGCCCATGTATATTTTAAAATAGCTAGCAATTAATAAAATAGATAGATGTTCCAATTAAATTGTTTTATTATTTCACTTTATACGTAGCGAAGCACGTACAGGACCGCTAGTATATTATATATTATTTCTGTAGGATTTAACGTGCGAAAGAATGAGATGGAATACATTACACAGCGTATCTAAGGAGTAAACTCCAGTTGTGCGTCGGAGCTGACACACACCAACACACACACCAACAGACACTTTTTTTTTGTTTCGGTTCAGTGCAGTATAATGCATTGACTGTATTAATTATGTCGTATTCGGGAATTTTGTCTAAATAATAATTATTTGACCGAGGTCAAAATTTTTTCTAATAGTGCATTCTGTATGGTCAATGAATGAATTTACAGTGCTGTTATTTTTTTTGTATTTTCTAAATTCTAAATAGTTTTTTTTTGTGTTGTCTTTTTGATTTCTTGCAAAAGTAAATTTTTTTTTGTTTTGTCTATTTTCTTTTCTTACTATATTGTGATTAGTATTGCGCAACGATTTTAAAAACATTTTTTAAGAAATTACTCAAGTTTTTTTCATTTGAGCCCAATTATAAACCACATAGTCTAATCCCGAGATAGCCCCGGGATCCCGGGATTAGGCATCAAAAATCCCGTAATCCCGGGATTGAAAAACATTCTCGGGATTGTATTCTCTAACTATAACGTAACTAGATATAAATTTATAATTAACAGACAAGAATTAAGGATTATAATAATACAACTGAATGCACGCTGGTTGATAACAAATTTAATCAATTTGAAAGAGCTGCTGTTGAATTTTTAATTTTTATTTTATTTGGATACGAAGTTCGTATTATAAAACGGATTGTTTTTATAGTTTAATAATAGCATTTTTATCATATTATAGATATCCAATAGTAACAGAAAAGTTATGAATAAAATACAATCATATTTCATTATTTTACGAATACATTTTGTAAAGTTCACATTGCTTACAAAACCATTCGAGTACCTATTGATTTATCAAAAAAAAATTCAAAAATAATAAAACCATCAAAAAAAAAAGGTTTGATGCATCGTGTTGAGGAAAAAACAGTTTCGATAAAATCGTTTACGGGAAATCTGATAGAAATTCACACGATTCATATCAATATTGTTTTCTGACAGGTGTTGCATTAGGTATTGGAATATAAAGTTTTGTCTGTAAAGAGGAGAATTGCCGGCTTGAATAGTTTAGTTTTTACACATTTCAGGAGCATCAAATCAGACAGTGTGTGTTTTTTTTAATTAATTCAACTTGATGTTGCCATAAGTTTTTTTGTAATTTCATTACACATCTAAAACATTTATAAATGAGGGTCCGAACTGTATTATAGTTCAGAAATCTGGAAAAAAGGCAAGAAAGGGAGGAGCATAGATTTCAGGCGAGGGGCATATAAAGAATCATTTTTTTTTATGTCTCATCAATGTGCTGTTTTTCTATTTTGTTTACACGTAAAAATATTTAAAATTAAAAGGAACATACTTCGGCGCCGGTTGGATCTAATTCAATGGGGTGAAAAATGCAAATATGTTGTGAAATTCAACTGTTTCACTGTAGGCAAATTTTGTTTTCCTAATTGTCCAGAATGTTTCAACTAATTCAGAAAATTACAATTATTCAAAAATATTTCTTCATTTCGCTCTTCTCCGTCGTTATGGTAGGGAGATGCATGAGAAAATACACCGCAATATATTTGTCAATATTTGAAGAGAAACTTTTTTAAGCGCGGTATAGAAACTTGGCCAGGATCAGACGAAAAGTGAAACGCTTCCCCTTCTCCGACTTCAAGCGGCAGTTGAGAGGAAAGACTGGAGAATCGTTTCCACTCTCTCTGTCAAAGCGTCATATACGCATGCGTAGTACGTACTGTGTAGCATTTTCTCTAGTCACAGTAACAAATTCCACATAACCATTTCCTATTCCAGAAATAATAAAATCGTCAGCAAATGCTAGAACCTAAGAAGTTTTATTTCTTACGCAAAAGTCTCGCTCATAAATTTGTTTAATTTTAACAAAAGCTGTTTTTTAATTTTATATTTCTTTACCATTTATTCGTATGTTATTAAGGTACTTATAGCTCTGTGAGTGTCCACAGTAAGAAGTTAAATAAGGGAATGGATCAAAAATCAGCACAAAACATACTGGAATCAAATTTCCGGGCTGTAACTTGGCAAGACTTTTATTAAAGGGCCATCCCGAAAGATGAATGAAGAGCTACTGCAACTCAGTAGGAACAATCTTCGTCTCGTGGTAGGCCTCCTGACAGGACATTGTGGCCTGAAAGGACAGCTCCAAAGAATCGGACTGTTTAACAGGGACTTAAAGTGCAGACACTGCAATAAGGAGACGGAAACAGCGTATCATATTCTGTATGACTGCTAGGCTTTGGATCGTAGAAGACAGATAATTTATGGACAATGTAGAATGAGCCCAGAAGATTATATTAATCACTCAGTTCACGGACTGCTCAAGCTAGTGCAAGGAACGAGGATACTGGATCAAGTGATATAAGAGATTGGGAGATCGAGTGATATGAGAGATTGGGAGATCGAGTGATATGAGAGATTGGGAGATCAAGGGGTATAAGAGATTGGGAGATAGCACAATAACCCCTATAGGCTGCAGTGTTTCCGGTGCCAAGCCCAATCCCGTTAATTAAAATAAAGGTACTCATTAAAAATTATTTTAAAAAATAAATTTTGAACTTTGCTTCTGTATAGTAATAATTAAATAGATTGCAAATAACAAAGACAGCTCATAACGTTCCAAAAGCGTGATATATTCACCTAATGAACCTGAACAATATCGTAATGGGCAAGTTTCCCCTAACAGTTTTATGTGAATGACCATATTTCTATTGGTCAGTAGGGATTTCAGCATGCACACATCATAACATATGACTATGATCCATTTTGAGCTGAGTGGTTTCCTTTCATTTCTCCACGGATGTTTGTGAGTGGGTATAATTTATTGTCTGGTAAAGTTTACTATTAATTCATATTTGTTGCTTACAATCGATTTGATATTTCAGATAAAAGATGCACACTTGTGTACAGTATGTTCTCTTTTAAAAAATTCAATTCACATATCACTTCTCATAATTTATGCCATTTCGGCAACATCAACAGTCGTTTTGAAAACATACTATCGAAAAATGCCAACCTATTTTTAAAATGAAAAATAATAGCTACGTAGTAGTACTTTATTTTAGTAGACTCTCCCTGAGAACTGAGTAAGTAACAATTAAAAACACATTTTCTCAACTAAAAATTGTTCTTATAAAAAGTTTTATTTATCTATAAAAGCCGAAGCTTAGAGCTTTATATACAAGATAATAATAATATATATAAAATATATATGTTTATTGCTCCGATTTACAAGCAAAAGGTACAGAATTCAAGCATATGCTTGGTCTTCCATCTGCCCATATGTACAAAAGACAATTTACAAAATACACTCTAAAAATATTAATAATACTTTTTAAAAACTATAACAAGGAAACCAAGATTGGAATATAAATCAAGTTCTTCTGCTATCCAATAGAAGCTTATTTAAAATTAGATAGAGCTATTGAACTACATTTTAAAATGTTGTGCAGTTAAATTGATTCATTAGTATATTAAAATGCTTTGGAGCTAAATAAGAAAAAGATTTTTTAAATGAATTTGAGTAAAAGCGGGGAATTGCAAAAGTGACGTCTATTAGGTACTGTATGATTATAACTAATCGCTAATTTAACTTTGAGATATTTGTTTTTAAAATTTTAAAAATGAAGTTATGCAAATGCACCAGGCGTCGCTCAGTCATATTCAAAATTTCAAATATTATTAGGTTATAGGGACTGAATTCCGTGAAGGGAATTTCATTAATAAATCGCATACAAGGATTTTGAAGTTTTTGTATTTTATTTCGAGTCTCAAAATCTAGCCAATCGACGCATTAGCCAATCTTAGTTTCAGTGCTGATAAAAAAGACTTATAATTATATAATGTCTTGAGGCTACTGAATGCAAATCTAAATTTATTTAAGATATGTTAGTAAAATATGAAAAGTAACACCCAGATTTTTGGCACTGTCGACAACAGGTAGGTATGGAATCTCTGAATTGGTCAATGCTCTGTGAACAAAACTATTGGCAATGTAGATAACTGTAGATTTGATAAGATAAGATATTTATTCGTATGTAGACCATAAAATATATATATATACACGTCATCAAGTACTTAAATATGATTTAAAACATTAATTTACATATTAATTAGTAATATTTAATTGTGAATCATATAGACAGATATTGATAAAATATTTTTTTTTAGTTTAATTTAAAATTTTTTTATATCCTTGATGTTTATAATTTCTTCAGGCAATTTGTTATATAAAATGCTGCCCTTTAAAGATGGGGCTTTGACTAAGACGAGACACGGACGCGTTCCCATTATTTGGCATAGTTACTCCTTTCTCAACGTGGACACCGACTAGGAACGGATTTTATGCAAATCCTATTCAAAACGTATTTTTCGCCTACCATCACATATACTCTCTTTCTCTGGAAATATTATGTTCACCTTCCCATCTACGCAAACATGCACACCCACCCACGTATTAACTCTCATCCATAGGTATAGTAGGTATATATGATGATAGGTGAAAAATACATTTTGGATAGGATTCGTTCTTAGTGTGTGTCGAGAAAGGAGTAGCTATGCCTTTCAACCGGGCGCATAGTTTTGGAGATCTCGTGATGACTCAGTAAGGCAGTCAGTCAATGAATGGTATTTAGCTCAGATATATATAAAAAATAAATACGTAATTCCAATTACCCAAAAATATTTAATTTAATTTGTATAACCAGTTCATTCTTCATTGAAATTTACATAGCAATCCCGTCATTTCCACCATAAATGTTACTTTTCTCTCGCCATGCCAAATACAATAGTACGTCCACGTCTTAAAAAAAACTTGTTAAAAAAATGTACAGGCATGTAAAGTGATCCATTACGCACTAGTGCGATAAAGTAAAAGAAAAACTGTACAATTCTATAGTAAAGTGTATGTGAAAAACAGTTATATTATAGAAAATTACGTGTGATTGTTAAAACTTGCTGGCTCTCGTATTAAACATAATTTTACATCTGTTAGTCGGAATTATATTACCCATTACAATACTAGGTATACAATCTACAAATCAGTGTGATTTTTAGGAGATCAGATAAATTTCCCTAGGTACCAGCAAACATTACTACATAATATATTATTTTTCTACTTCCCGACACCAATTGAAAATTCACTGGATCTTGGAAAAATTCTTTAGACCTGGCAAAACTGTCTTCAGTGCTCAGTGGTGTTACAGTACTTCCTCTACCTTTACTCTACACTAGAGTTGGGTAGTTCCGGGTCGATTCCGGACCTAAAAAGAACTAGTTCCCGGAAACGTATCCGCGGAACTATTCCAAATTTCAACCCAACAACTTTTTGTAACAAACTTAACAAACATAAGCCTGCGCGAAGGCAAATGACCTTTTTTTTCCATTTTCACTAACAGAAAGAGCGATAAACGAGGAAGGTAAGTGTATATAATTTGTAAATATTTTGTAAAAAACATGGCTGAAATATGACAGTGTTTTGTCACCACTACATAGTATTAAAACCTAGTCGCTGTCTACCTGCTCCACCGCTAATTACTTCTAAACTGCGCAGCGGATTTTGAAACGGTTGTCACTAATAGAAAGAGCGATAAAAGAGGAAGGTTTGGGTATATAATTTTTAAATATTTCGTACTAAATATGACTGAAATATTACGGTGTTTTGTCTAAAGTCACTAGCACTACATCTATATACAGGTGTCCCACGACATGACTTCCATAGCCTGGGACTGTGTTGCTGGGGTGATTTCAAGTCAAAAATGTCTAATGAACATATACCCGGAACGCTATCCTAACTGAGCTAGTTAAGTAAATAAGCCCACTAATGCAGGTATTAGGTTCGGCTGTTGGTTTTGACTTTTGTTATTGTGAAAAAGATAAGCTGGCTGTGAATTATCATTAGTATTTATTCGTGCTGATCCTGAGACTCTTCGCAGAGCTACCACTTCAATTCTAAGAAGAGCTAGACTATGTATACAGCAACTGGGTGGACATTTTGAGCGATTTCTTTTTAAATGGTTTTTAAATTAGTAGGGAATTCCTACTACTACTTATCTAAAATTTCAAATGCTTCTAGCTCAGGATAGAGTTCCGGATATATGTTTATTAGACATTTTTGACTTGAAATCACCCCAGCAACACAGTCCCAGGCTATGGCAGTCATGTCGTGTATATAATATGTATAAAAATATAGTTTAAAAAAAACTAAAAAACACGCTTTATATCGAACTAAAAAGTAAAAAATAATTTTTTTTAAAAAAAGCTTAAAACAATAATGAATAAAAAATACAAGTATTATTGTGAAAAAAGCGTGGGGCGCTTTGTTCCACATTTTCGTACATCGAGCGCCCCACGCTTTTTTAAAAAAGATATTTTTTACTTTTTAGTTCAATATGAAGCGTTTTTTTTAGTTTTTTTTAAACTATATTTAAAATGGCTCGACTGATTTGAATTTTTTTTTGTTTTGTACGCCTTAATACAGGGGAGGTTTAGTAAAAAAAATTATAAAAAATAAAAAATTTATAAAAATTCAATAGAAAAATTGTACTAAAAATTCGGCATACGCTGTTTTGTGTTTTGGTGTCAGATATAATATTATTATTTCAATTTTAAATTGATTGAATGTGATTGATTTAAACGATAAAAAATTGAAGGTTCTTTCTTATTATTTTCTATCATTTTACTACCACTACAGTGACGACGCTGAGGTATGTAAATACAGAAATAACAGAATTTACTAATGTATATTGAAAATGCTTTTATTTGAATCAATATTTGACGTACAAATTATATCACATTAACTAATATGTTTCTTTGTGATATTTATTAGAATAATGTTGCCTTGTGATTTGTTATCTACTGTCAGTCATGTCTTTTAGATTTTGTTTTGTGTATATTCCGGTTTGACAAAAACATTTGAAAATTATTCACTATTATAGAACGCGTTAAACTAATCTTACTCTTTTAGACAACCAAATAAGAAAAAAAATTAAAAAATTTCGAGTCGCAGTGCCAACCCCTGACGACAAAACTTGCTATTAAAGTTTGTTTTTGGACAATAAAAAAATATTTTCAGTTAGCATATCCCTTAAAATAATCATTTTTTTCTTAATTGCAGTATTATTACCTATATCAATCTGACATCTGCATTAAACTAATATACCGTTCAGTCAATAAAGTCGTATCTGCAATTTACTGTTCTGAAAAAATTTGTCCGGTTCTGTCGGGCCGACTTTAATAAAATTTTAGCTGTAGGTACATTTTTATCTTTATCCTGATCTTTAATAAAGGTTTAAATTTAAATTTTGAAACGATTCTTAAACTTTTTTCAACTCCTAAAAATCACCCTTAAAATGCTCCAATAATAGAATCCAGCATGTGGAACAAATTTCGTCAAAATTAATTTTGAAAGTTATTGTCCGCACATACAAATAGCACCTACTTTTTTGGAAATATTTATGTATAATATGCACCATATTATACATAAACATTTCCAAAAATAGTATGTTCTAAAATGTTCAGAAGGGTATGTGTAGCGTGAACTTTAACAAATTATAACTGATTAAGTGAGATAATGATTAAGCACTTTTTTTTTTTTTTTCACATATTTTTTCTGACTTGTTATATTGTTTATATTTTTATTCTGAATCCTTTTCATGGCAACGCTGGTTACTCAACATTTGTTGTGTATTCTTTTCATGGCAACGCTGGTTACTCAACATTCTCCACCCCTTTGGCAACAGCGTTGACAAACGGTTCTTGAAAAGCCGAGACTGGTAGCACACAGAGTTTAGCGATTGGCCTCGTCAGCGTAGATGTTGCGGTCTTGATAGTGACAACTCTGGTAAGTCCGTCCTTACCAGGATGCAGTGAAAGTACTCGCGCAATAGGCCACTTAGTTGGAGGTAGTCGTTCATCAGTTAGAAATACCATGGAGCCGACTTTAATCTCATTAGAGGGATGATGCCATTTTGAGATAGACTGGTAGCGATGCAAGCACTCAGCGGACCATCTGTTCCAGAAGTGTTCGGTTCTCTGCTGTATAAGTTGCCACTTAGAGAGTCTCGTCTCAGCGATCTCACTCAGCGAAGGTGAAGGAACAGAAGTAAGTGGCTCACCGATAAGAAAATGACCTGGGGTAAGCGCTTCCAGGTCTGCAGGATCCTCAGAAAGCGGTGCCAAGGGCCGAGAGTTTAATACGGCCTCGACCTGGTTCAGAAAAGTAGTCATCTCCTCGTAAGTTAAAAGGGTTTCACCAATGACGCGTTGTAGATGGAACTTTAGTGATTTTACCGCGGCTTCCCATTTACCACCAAAGTGGGGTGCTCCAGGTGGGTTGAAGACCCAGTTGGTGCCGTCATTTGAGAGCAGCGTTGCGAGTTGTCTCAGTTCTTTTGATCCTACCTTGAAAAGACTTTTTAGAGTGGCATCTGCCCCAGCGAAATTAGTACCACAATCACTGTATAGCGTATGGCAGATGCCTCGACGACTAGCGAATCTTCTGTATGCAGCGATGAAAGCGTCTGAAGAATAGTCGGTGACAACTTCTAAATGAATAGCTGATGTAGCAAAGCACACAAAAACTGCAATCCAACCCTTGTGGGCTTTGGAACCACGTCCTTTCCAAGCTTTTAAAGTAATTGGACCGGCATAGTCTATACCGGTATGAAGAAAGGCACGTGAAGGCGTTATTCTCGCAGTGGGCAATTGTCCCATCAGCTGTTGAGCTCGTAGCCCTCGATGGCGAGTGCAAGTGACGCAGCGAAGAATGAAGGATCGTACTGGCGCGCGACCACCAATAATCCAGTACGAACGTCGTAGATAAGCGAGTGTCAGTTGAGTACCGCCATGTAGAGTGCGGTGATGAGCGTCAGCTATTAGAAGAGTAGTTAGAGGTGATCCTCGAGGCACAATAGCGGGGTGCTTCTGGTCAGTATCAAGCAGCGAATGTTTCAAGCGTCCGCCAACTCGTAGTACACCTTGATGATCGAGGAATGGTGTCAACTTGGTTAGATGATTCGATTTAGCGAGCTGATTGCCTTTGGCTAACGTCCTCAACTCCTCAGCGAAGAAATATTGTTGGATTATCTTGACGATCAATACTCTAGCGGTTTCCAGGTCAGCGGTAGTCAGCGGTGTAGTTAGCGAAGAGTGTGGTACCTTTTTTAAGCGAGCAATGAAGCGTAAACAGATCGCTGTGGTTCGTTTTAGACGTAACAGCGAAGAGTAGCGAGTAATTAGATCCCAGAAAGAATGTGTATCTGCGTCTATAGCGACATTGAAGAAAAGACCTGGTTTTTCTTCAAGGTGAGCGGTTGTTGCAGCGGGAGGATCGAATGTAGGCCATTCTTCACAAGGTTGTAATATCCATGGGGGCCCATGCCACCAGAGCGAATGCTGCTTCAGTTTGCGAGTACAAAGTCCTCGAGAAGCACAATCAGCGGGATTTTGCTTCCCAGCAATGAAACGCCACTTAGCTGAGGGTTGAAGCTCTTGAATTTTCGTTACTCGATTACAAACGTACTCTTTCCAACGAGAGGGATGACTTCGGATCCATGTAAGTGCGACAGCGGAGTCTGTCCAGAGAACGATAGAAACGTCACCAAGCTCAAGCGTAGTCTGGACGTAGCGAGTAAGCTGAGAGAGGATCACAGCAGCGTTGAGCTCTAATCTCGGGATCGTTAGATGTTTAAGCGGAGCAACTTGTGTTTTAGCACATACAAGCGAAATCGTAGAGCTGCCATCAGTAGCGGTGACCTTGAGAAAAATTACCGCAGCCATAGCGAGTTGCGATGCGTCAGCGAAGCCGTGTATCTCTACTGTAGCGGCGTAAGATAAGTGGAGCCAGCGGGGTATCTCAAGCAATTCAATGTACCGTAGATCATCCCGGAATAGGAGCCATTTATGAGTGAGAACCGGTGAAAGTGGCTCATCCCAGCCAAGTTTCTCTAGCCATAGTTCCTGGAGCAGCATCTTGGCTCGTATCACAAGTGGCGCGAGGAATCCCAGCGGATCGAACAAGCGAGCTGTTTCGGAAAGAATAGATCGTTTGGTGACTGTCTTCTCAGTAGATAAAAAATAAGTAAACTTGAACTTATCTTGAGGTGGGTGCCAGGTCAGACCAAGCACCTTGATAGTAGATTCCTCGAAGCTGATGGGGTCGTCGGTAGTACTAGCAGCTGGTGATACTTGAGCGAGGAGTTCTGGGGAGTTACTGGCCCACTTAGCGAGCGGAAAACCTCCAGCGGAACACATGTCGGTAAGCTGTTGAGCGATCAAGGTAGCGTCTTGAACAGAATCAGCTCCCCCGTAGATGTCATCGACATATCGACCTTTAGTGAGAGGGTCAACGGCGAGCGGGAAACGATGACCTTCATCATTCACTAGCTGAAGAAGAGTGCGAACGGCTAGAAACGGAGCACAACGAGTTCCATAAGTCACCGTAGTAAGCTGATATGGGACGACCTGATGATGTTGGTCGACCCAGAGGATACGCTGCAAGTCCCAGTCAAGCGGGTGGACCTTGATCTGTCGAAACATCTTAGTGATGTCCGTGGCGAAGACGAATCGGTGACGGCGAGCCCAGAGAAGTACATCGGACAGATTGATCTGGATCTTGGGTCCAGAATGGAGGATGTCGTTGAGCGAAACCCCGGAAGAAGTATTACTGGAACCGTTGAAAACTACTCTTAGCTTCGTAGTGGTGCTCTGCTCCTTCAGTACGCCATGATGAGGCAAGTAGTATACAGGGAGAGATTCTGAAACGATAGAAGATGCTACTTTCATGTGTTCAAGCTGGTCATACTCACTCATAAAGTTGTTGTAGAGTGTACTGAAGGAGGGGTTAGCAGCTAGACGTCGGAGAGTGCTCTGGAGACAGCTACGAGCGGTAGAGAGCGAGTTACCCAGTTGAGTTGCCGAAGAATTGAGCGGAAGCCTTACTATGTAGCGACCTGAGGCATCCCTGGAGTGAGTGTTGATAAAGTGCTTTTCACACTCTTCATCAGATGGACTGAGTGGCGGAACAGTAGAGGTAGGAGTCTCTTCTTGCGACCAAAAACGTGAGAGTAGGTCATGGAGATCCTGATCAGTGGAGACATGATGGCTGTACATGGCAGCGGTTGAACTCAAAGAGTCAACTGTTCCAAAAATAATCCATCCAAACATGGTGGATTGAGCGACTGGGGTGTTACTCGGTCCTTTAATCACTTCATGATCGATAATCAGTCCAGTTGGAGCTGCCCCAAGCACCATGTCCACGGATCCAGGTATCAGAAACCCTGGATCGGCAAGTTGCAAACCGTCTAAATGGGGCCAGTGAGGATCTTTCATAGTGAATGACGGTAGGTGAGCGGTAAGAACTGGAAGAATATAAGCTTGAAGCTGAATTTTGTCATCGGAGTGTAAGGATTGGAGCTCCAGAGAACACGTTCCACGAGTGTATCCAGCGGATGTGTTGCCTATGCCAAGAAGAGAGACGGCGGTAGGTTGTATCATGACTCCCAGCTTCTTGGCGAACTTCTCAGTGACGAATGAAACTTCAGCGCCTTGGTCGACCAGAACTCGAGCGGTTAGCGACTGACACCTTGGAGCGGATACTGAAACCTTACAAGTAGCGAGTAAAACAGTCGGCTTAGAGAGATTTCCTGTAGTGCTAGCAGATGTCGCAATGGCAGAGGTAGTAGCGAAAGCAGGCATATAGATAGGTAGATCATCGGCGAAGGTAACTCTCTTCAGCGAAGGAACAACAGACTCAGAGGTGGAGAATGGTTGCCTCTTGCGGTTGAAACCAGTCGTAGTAGAGATAGGGCTCGTAACGGATGGCGTAATTAGTCAGTGTTGAGATTGTTTCTCTAGAGCGTCAGCAGCGGTTTGGGTAGCTGAAGAAGACATTGAGCTGGTGGAAGTGACTCGCCTGAGAGGAGACTCACGTGGCTGTGAATCACGGGAAGGTCGGTCAATGTGAATAGAAGTGTGGTGATACTCACCACACTTCTGGCAGGTTTGCTTGGTTCTGCAGTCAGCGATGCGATGTCTGCCCAAACAATTGAAGCAGAGGCGATAGTACCTCACTGCCTCGATGCGCTCTTCAATAGATTTTGCCCGGTAAGTAGGGCAAAACAGCACGAAATGCTTCTCGGAACAGATGGCACAAAGTCCCAGAGCATCTGTTGCAGCAGCTACTGACGAGAGGTTCACGGAGGCCGATGACCTTGAAAAGGTTGGCTTTGTAGCGGAAGTTCGTGAAGAGTAAGTAGCCTTAGCTGGGATTAGTTTAGATTCAGATGGTGCATCAGTACTGATCTCAATTGTCTCCATGGCCCTAGCTCGGCCAGTCAGGAAGATCTGAAGCTCAGAGTACGACGGAATGGCGTTGGATGATCCCAACTTGTTTTCCCAGCTCTCTCTGAGTCGATCATCTAGACGGTTGATTGTCAGATGAACTAGTAGTGGGTCCCAGGAAGCAGTGGGAACATTGAGAGCCTGTATAGCGTCCAAGGCCTTCTTGGTTGAGCGTAGCAACTCATCAAGAGCCTTGGCAGAGCGTGGAGCGATTTTCTCTCGAGCCAGGAGCTTAGCAATATGAGCGAACAACAGGCGACGTGGATTGTCGTAGCGATTGACAAGAAGGTCCCATGCGGTAGCAAATGCCTCTCCTGTAATCGGCAGATTAGCGACAACGTCAGCGGCTTCATCCTTCAGCGATGTTCTTAAATAATGCATTTTTACGACAGGAGTGACAGCCTCGTTTGTCCCAATAAGCGACGTGAACATTTCATGGAAATGTGTCCACTCCAAATAGTCGCCACTAAATGTGGGTAGAGGAACTTCTGGAAGCTTCTGTAGCAACGTACCTCCTAGTTGAGCGAATGAAGTCTCGAGCAGGGTGGCGCCCGTGGGTATGTCACGAGTACCTTCTAGTTCCTCCTTGCGTTCCAATAGAGCGACCTTGGCCGCATTATAATGTTTGAACGTTAAGTTGTACATGTCCTTTTTCACGTAAGCGGTGTCTAGAAGTCCGTCGAATTTTCCTTCAAATAAGGAAAGGTGAAGAGAGCTGAAAGCATTCCATGCCGTGTCGAGCGCTCCCATCTTGAAGGCGAGTGCTGAGCGGCTGAGAGAAGCAAACGAACCAGTTTCACCTTCAGCAGCGATATTTCTTATCGCAGTGGAGCGAATCTCCTGCAGCTTAAGCCGTTGTTCAAGCTTATGGTTGACAGGAGGGGACGGTGGCGGAACAGACATTGTAGTTATTATAGAGATTTGCACGATTTTAAGTAAACCAAATTATAGCTCCTTGGACTGCAGTGTGAGACGAAGAGGCAATAAATTAATAATGCACCTGTGATTATGTTTGCGCAGTAATTCTACTCCTCTGCCGCACAGACGTTTTTTGGTTGTACACACAGTATAAACTTTTATATAAACCAGTTTTTTAAATAATGAAGGTATTTGTAGCAATTACTTAACTATCACTTCTCACTTATCCGACTCGAAGGACCAAATGTAGCGTGAACTTTAACAAATTATAACTGATTAAGTGAGATAATGATTAAGCACTTTTTTTTTTTTTTTTCACATATTTTTTCTGACTTGTTATATTGTTTATATTTTTATTCTGAATCCTTTTCATGGCAACGCTGGTTACTCAACATTTGTTGTGTATTCTTTTCATGGCAACGCTGGTTACTCAACAGTATGAAACGTCGAGAAATTTTGGTCTGGTCCCTGGGTACTGCCATCTGACCAGTGCCAATCGTGTATATGTCATAATGCCATATAGACCAACAAATTTTAACATTTGCAGGAGATTTTCAATTGAGTTTCATTTTGCTAAAAAAATATCTACCTCCAAAAGTCCGGTAGTGGTAGTTGAAACAGTTTATTTTTTGCTGAAGATGAAGTGTTGCTTCTGAAAAAATACATCCAATTAATAAAATATTGTTGCGGCGATTAAATCGTTATTTTTGATAGTTTCTAACCACAGTGGTCTTAGTATTTTTTATTAAGTAATTTAGTTGCCTCAAGAAGACCAATGAAAAGCCGCTTTCACGTTTTCTATTACTGTTATTAATCTGATTAATCTAGGTATATATACTTGTTATATAATACCACTCACTGACTCATCATGAGATCTCCAAAACTATATGCCTGATTGACTTGAAATTTGACTCCTTTCTCAACGTAAACACCCATTCAGAACGGATTTTATGCAAATCCTATCCAAAACGGATTTTTCACATACCTTCACATGGTTGTGAGTTGTTACGCAAGTGGTTGTGGGTGGCTGCGTAGACAGAAAGGCCATATTTTCAGAGAAAGCGAGAGAGAGAAGAAGATAGAGAGAAATATGTGATGATGGGTGAAAAATCCGTTTTGGATAGGATTTGTATAAAATCCGTTCTTAGTGGGTGTCCACGTCCAGAAAGGAGTATAGGAACGCATCCTACCACACAGTACATCATGGGTGATGCGGAAATCTGTGTAATGAGGGATTCACTGACTAACTGACCCAATTTCTAGGGATTATGGATAATAAAATACTATAGCTACATACTTCAAATTCGCCTAACAAGTTTCAAGTCTAATGCCCATATTCACCGAATACTATTAAAAATATAAGTTACTAATCTTGGAACAAATATATTCGTTAGAATAAAATTTACTTTCAAATCACCCAGCAAATTATCAGGTAGAAAAGTTAGTTAAAGAATAAATATACACTACACTATACTTCTTGAAATTTTTGTTATAATACATACTTTAAATTCGCCTACCAAGTTTCAAGTCTAATGGTTATATTCACCGAACACTATTAAAAATATTTACTAATCTTGGAACAAATGTATTTATTAGAATAAAATTTACTTTCAATTCACCCAGCAAATTATCAGGTAAAAAAGTTAGTTAAAGAATAAATATACGCTACAGTATACTTCTTGCTATTTTTGTTGAATATTTTGACGTTCACCCAAAAATCCGACTAATGGCGATAGTGTAAACGTCAAAAAAAAGTTTCACAAAATAATAATGTTTTATTCAAATCTTTGAATAACGTCTGATTAGAAATCTTCAATAAATAAAATTATCGACCAATTTTTCAGACAATATATTAACAAAAAATATATAATTAATACATTAACGTTTGTTAATATATTGTCTGAAAAATTAATCGATAATTTTATTTATTGAATAATGTTTTATCCCAACCCAGTTGCACACAAAACTTTCACTAACTTTAATGTTGTACAACTATACACTTAAAAAAAGTTTAATAAACAACACATAAATAAATTCACAAGAGCAAGATATATCCACGTTAATAGGTTAGGTATTAAGATCTATGTGGCGACCATTATTATTTTATCAGGCGAATAAATATGTATACCCTCGAAGTAAGACATAATCGATTTATACCTGCAGTAAACATAATTATGAATGGTGAATTGAATTATCGCTATTTATTCGGAGGAATAGTTACCTGAAGAACAAATGAACCGAATAAATAACTACTTACGTTCGGTGATTATGGCCATCAGTGTAATAATAATTGTGTTACGTCCAGCGAAACATTCGGGTATCAGCTAGTTGGGAATAAGAGCCAGCACGCCACTGGAAAGGTAGCGCGTTACTGTTAGCAATGTTAGTATGTTATTGTATATATTGTATGTATGTAGAATCCGTCGGTTTATGGAAGCACTAATTGAGATGTACCTCGTGTTACATTGTTACTTTTCACACTTCGATACCACTAATGATGTCTACAGACTGTTGTTGATGTTGTTGCTCTTATTGTTTATAACAAAAATATTCTGATTCAAACTTTCCAAGTATTCGAATACAATACTGCAGCTTTTTCTTGTCAACATCTGCATTTTATACAATATCATAAAAAGGTATTATTATGCATATTCATTTTATATGGACTATGTGAGGATTGAAGAGGTTAATTAAAACAAAATTATATCCATGGAAAGTAAAATTAATCACAGAAAAAAACCTTGCCAGTTAGGCGACTGGACCATTACGACTTCAAAAATATTGACAATAGAGCTCTTCATAATCCAAAATTTGGTTTCGATCAGCGCAACTGTTTGACCTGTATATCATGCTCAGAGACAAGCAAACTAACAAAAAGTCTATAGACTTTTGCCAAAAATATGTTTTTTGGACTCGGGAGACTATTAAACGAAAAAAATTTTAAAATTTTGAAAAGTGAATTTTACCTAAATTAGTACCTACTAGTGATGTGTTGGATCGTTAAAAATGCATATCCGCGGATACGGATCTGAATACGGATATTTGGTTTCAGGATTCGCGGATACGGATACGGATATTTGGTTTCAAGATCCGCGGATACGGATACGGATACGGATCTTAAATTTCTTAGAGTACGCGGCGGTAAATATTGCACAATGCACATCGACCTTTGGAAAGAGACTGTTATGGGAAAAAGTTATTGACTTCTTTAAGAGTTAACTCTCATAACAGATTGTCTCTTTCCAGAGATCGATGTGCAATATCTCATTATAAAGATAGTTTTTTATTAGTACCTTTGAGTTATGTACTATTGGTATGGTACTCACTACGATAAACTTTTGCATTATAAAGGTGCCAAATACGATTTTAAGAAATAAAAAAAATCTGAATGGAATTTAACAGTTTTTCATTATTACCTAATCACCTATATATGTAAAATTTCATCTATGAATTGAAAATTATTAAGGTAAAAGATCCGCCATAAAACTAACGGATACGGATACAGATCCGGATCTTTCTTCTACCTCGGATACGGAAACGGATCTTTCTTCTCCCTCGAATATCTGCGGATACGGAACAGATACGGATATCCGGCACATCACTAGTACCTACCTACCATATTCTTTTGCAATGGTGAAAATATTTATGAAAATGTAAATCAGATTTTTTTTTAAATCAATCATGAAACAATTTGTTGAAAAATACGCTTTAATGTCTCTTTTGAATTTCGGAATGGATAACGCTTTTGTCTCCGGCGGCAATTTATTATAGAACTGCAAACTTAGATAATTGGGGCAGTACCTTGTATGTGTAAATTTATTCAGGGGCAAACACTGGTTGGATTTTTTCGAGTATCCTGCCAATGAACTGAAGATTTGTTAATATTTTTTTTATGCATAATAAGCAGTGGTAATTGATCATAAAAAATAAGAACCATAAGCCGTTTGAAAAGAGGCCTAACCGGTTCTAGCCTCAGCATTTGAAAGTAATCTTATGACTTTTTTTGAGTTAAAAAGACTATGAGATGCACAAGGATTGCCCAACAATTATCTTCCATATTATGTCATCTTAGAGTTGAATAAGGAAAAATAATCAATTTTTAAGACATTTTGCAGGTTTACCTTATTTTTTTTTTAATTTTTTTGGTAGCTAGCTACAAAGTTTTATGTAATGTGCATACTAAATTGTCTACAAGATTTTGCCACGATAAGGTGGGGTGTAGCTAGAGAGACGGTGACAGAAATTGTCAAGGAGCACTTGGTGGCAGAAATGCACCCTTTTGTGTAGTCTGAGCCCCCTCTACAAATTCGCTTAATGGACTAGGAGTTTAGCGCATTGCGATATGACGCTGGAGCACTTAAAACAAA
Organism: Xanthostigma xanthostigma; assembly: GCA_963575645.1. Taxonomy (NCBI): domain Eukaryota; kingdom Metazoa; phylum Arthropoda; class Insecta; order Raphidioptera; family Raphidiidae; genus Xanthostigma; species Xanthostigma xanthostigma. The sequence goes on along the minus strand of OY754468.1, from coordinate 30,744,630 downwards.
CGGCAAAATTTAAAATTCCTCTACTAAATGGCAGAAAATGACTGAAACTTTCAAAATCCTTTCATAAAATCGAAAAAAACCTCAAAAAAATTTAAAAAAAAATGAATTTAAAGTTGAAACTTGACGGAATTAAACACATTGTTTAATATTATGTATTATGATTGTTTCTATACATTACATAACTGTAGAGCTTAAATTAACAGTAGGTTTATATCTTTTCCAAACGAGCACATACACGCAGACGGATTTTTTAAAATGTAGTATTTTCCCCACTTATTTTTAATAAGAATCACTGTCTATAGTCACGGTCAGGTGCGAGAGATCTTTTAAACGTTCTTGGCACTAGTCGCTACTTCAAGCATTTAGCATCATAGTGATGTGCAAAGAATTTTATTATCTTTTTAAGTAGGTATAGGTACTAGTATATGGTGAACATGTGAGATGGAAATGCGTGATTTTATCGTTTTTATTGATATTATCTTACTTTATATAGTATACTATAATTATAATGAATGTTGAGGGCAGTAGCTCGATATTGCTCTCATAAAAAGACACAATGTCATCATTTTTATTAATAATTAATTTGTATTTTGATAAAATTTCTTTTAAATCAAAAACACGCTTCAATTCACCCCCTAACGAAGTTGATATAATTTTTTCTTTGCGGCATATTGTGTAAAATCTAATTTATTGGAGTCTATTTGGTTAAAAAGATTCCAGCCAATTGGGCGACAGGACCATTCCAACTTCACAAATATTGACATTTGTTACAGTATAATAAAGAAAATAAAATTTTTATATTGCATGAGGTGACGCGGATAATGGCTAGTATAAAGTATTCAATATGATTTTTGCTATTCGCTGCCATGGTTACCTACATGATATGTCCACGTCATGTAAAAATTAAACAAAGCATCGCAGATCTACAAAATATTTATTTTCAAAATATTTTCAAAACTATACAGTTTATAAAAAAAAATTTAACGAAACTTTCTTCAAAAAGAAATAGAATAATAAGCCATTATGAAAAGTATACTATTATATTATATAAAAAACACCGTTATAGCATATATCTCTTCTGCGCATGCGCCGATTTTCCCCAAAAGCAATAGGGCTCTTCATATGTGCATACCAAACATCTTCCCAAAATTTGATTTCAATCCGCTCATCCGTTTGATCAGTATCGTGCTCACAGACAAACAAACGTACAGAGTTTTTCCAAAAATATGTTTTTTTAGATTCGGGGGACTTCAAATCGAAAAAATATTGTAAAATTTTGTAAAGTGATTTTTGACCTAAACCAGTACCATTCCTCACTTGTGGGTTGGAATGGTAAGAGAACGGCTGGTCAGATTTTGAAAAATCATATTTAAGTTAGTACACGTTTCGCAACAATTTAAATTTACATGATCTGGTAAGATTTCTTTGTGGTCAACAACAATAATCTAACGAATTGAACAACACTTGTAAAGAAGCAATAAATTCTATTTTCGCACCCACATCAACATTTCATATGGTTTTGTAATAAAAGTTAATAAAAAGGTAAGCGTGTGAAGAATTCATTATATTTCCGGAGTTAACTCTAAAACTGTCAAATTGTTCTTTGACTTTTATTGGCTCGTATATTATAATACACACCACAGATTGTTATTAACAATTTAACCATTGAAAACACGTATTAATATTAACGCTTATTACAAAAATTGTCTGACTACTTATAGAGTTTTGTTATCTCTGACAGTTATTACCGCTGTGTTTTAAATCGGATTACCTACTTCTAATTTAACTTTATTTTAAAAAATTATACAGGTGTTATTCAAGCAATTTTCAACGCGTCAAATGACATGTTGATATTTTATGTTGAATATTCTCATTTAATTATAAAGCCCAGTAACAAGTTTTTATGTGTAGTAGAAAACTAATTTGGATTCAAATATAAAACGAGACCTGATATTTAAAACACCTTGTCGTTATTTTTAACAAGCGTTAAAATTGATCAAAATAATCTCGACTGTTAATACCTTTAACACCCAAAAGGCAAAAAATTTCAATTTTATAACTTTAAACTAGACGCCAATAATTTTAGTTGTCGAGCGTCTTTAATCTAAAGTAACTAACGATTTACTATTCCCACCCACAAGTGGTACTAGTTTAGGTCAAAAATCACTTTTCAAAATTGTACAATATCTTTTCGTTTTGATGTCCCTCGAATCCAAAAAACATATTGTTGGAAAAACTCTGTCTATCTGTTTGTCTGTTTATCTGTGAGCACGATATAGGTCAAACGGATGAACGGATTGAAACTAAATGTTGGAAGGATGTTTGGTATGCAAATATGAAGAGCCCTGTTGTTTTTGGGGAAAATTGGCGTATGCGCAGAATATATACATATATATATTTATATAGTAATGGTATACTTTTCTTAACGGCTTATTATTCTACTCGTATTTATTTTTTCAAGAAAGTTTTGTTAAATTTTTTTTCTAAACTATTGTTTTGAATATAAAAAAAATTAGCTGCAGTTCTTTTGTTTTGTAGATCTGTCAGAAGTAAACTAGTTAAGCACGCTTTGATTAATTTTTGCATGACGAGGAACATAATATGTAGGTAACGGTAGCAACGAATAACAAATATCATATTGAATACTAGCCATTACCCGCGTCACCTTACGCGATATCAGAAATTTTATTTGCTTTATTGTACTATATCAAATGTCAATATTTTTGAAGTTGGAATGGTCCCGTCGCCCAATTAGCTGGAATTTTTTTGTTTTCATTTATTACATAATATAAAAAATGTCCTTGATAAACAGTTATTTGTTTAAGTTGGCTGCGATGCAGTCTTGAATTTATTAGTGACAACGTAAGGAATTGCAGTTAACATTTTTGCATTAAAATTGCCTTCCGGAACACATAACATAGTTGTTTTTTTTACATTACACTTTAAAAAAAATAACAGGTAACAAAGCAGAATAAAATAAACTGAGCAAAATCAATTTTATAGAGTATAATAGAAATCCCTGATATTGTGAAACGAGTTATTCTTACGAAAAGGGCACCCGGAAAAATGTTTCATAGATACCCTGCGGATTCGTTAATTACAGGTTTTGAAATGCGTCACCCCTGTTAGACAAGCACGGCAGGTTCTGTTTTGTCGTCGAATTATAATTTTGGGTTAGCATGAAAGGGCTGTAATTAGAAACTGCAAGATTCAAATACATCAATAAGAATTTATTGATCGAGATACTTTCATCACAATATTTGCAAACCTTTTTTCGATCAGGTAAAACGAAATGTGTGAGAATATTTCAATATATTTATTCTGCTAAAGGTAATTGTTTCGAAGGCGTTTTTTCAGTAAAAAATTCCCAGGCTAATTTTTGTGATTTTTAAAAAGATTTTGCAAGAAAAGTTGAAGAAGTCATTATTTAAATCATTATAACAATTCTTATTACGATAATAATCAGTTTTTATAGTATCATTAAATTCCATTTTCACTATGTATTATAGTCTGTATAATATTTTCCTACAATGATGTGCTACATTTTAATATAAATTGTGCTTAGTAGTTACAAATGCTATTAGAAATTTGAATTACGCCAATAATATCAATATAAGTATTTAATTATGCCAAATTTTCTGTTCCCCAATTTTATAAAAAAAAAAACAATATTTATAAAACAGACTAGAATAAAATATAAATTACTAGGTGCAACCTGTGGCTCCGCACGCGATTGATAACAGTAGTGAATCCTTCGACTCCACCATATTACAATATCACTTTAAAAGCGGATGTTTATACACTTTGATTTTTTTCCAGAAGCTTCATGTATATATTACATATGAAAAGTGGAAATCATCCCCTATTTTATCCCTTTTAAGGATGATTGTGCAAAAACGCTGAAACACGTATTTCTTGATTTCTTACCAAAAGCCGAAATATGAATTTATATATCCCTAACTTGAGAAATGATAGCTTCCTCATACAAACTCATCTTCTATTTCACCTATTCAGGATTCAATCTACCTCTTTGCCAAATTTTATCGAAATCTGTTAAGCGGTTTACGCCTGAAAGCGTAACAAACAAATAAACTCACATATTTTATGATATTGGTTAGGATTATGAAAAAGAATATCCTTGCAATTGAAAAAAATTAAGTTCAAAAACTAAAACACAACTACTGAAAAGTATATTATGAAACAACAAAATATTCTCATCTGAGGATAGCCGTGTTTTAGTTTTTGAACTTAAACTTTATTTAAATTATTCTTTTTAAACTTATTTTTTATTTGTTTTCAATTTGTTCACCCCTGGGACCAAAATTCAAAAATAAATGTAGCCTATGTTACCTAGACTATAGTCGGATTTTAGTTTTTCAACTTATTTTTTATTTAAATTATTTTATTTTAGACTGCTATACTTATAACCCTTCCTTTTTGGATGCGCCGCAGTGGGGTAAAAAAAAAAAACAAAGCTATAGTATGTATCTCTTCTACGCATGCACCGATTTTTTTCCAAAATTTAAATTTGATCCGCTCATCCGATTAACCGATTCGTGCTGACGGACAAATAAACTCCAAGTAAGTATGTAATATAGTAAATTATATACCTAGTGTTGTAATGGGTTACATTAACCATTCCCAACTAATTGTGGTGTAGAGTTTAAAAACGCAATTAAAAAAAAAGCAACTGTGTATTCCAAAACGTTACTATCAATAAATGAACAGCGTTGCTTTATTAATCCATTGTCGCATAATTTAATTAACTAAATAACCATATTTTCAGGTGCGTGTTTGCCATTATATAAAATCATCAATTTGTGTAATTCATATACTAATTGTGGTCATTAACTGAATTAGACAACGCTGGTTTCGGATTTATTTCCGGAAGCAGCTGGTGAATTTAAATTCGTGGACTGCAGCTTATTTATTCAATATTTTTCCAACAGATAGCTATCAGAAAAAAAACTTAACGATTGAGTGGAAAAACATAAATTCGGATTCATTTTTATAAATAAGTGATGGTCTGGTATTCATTTGTTTGATATTTTTCCTACGGATAGGAACATTTCTGAAGTTTCAAGGATAGTTTCGAAATCATGCTCACACGTAGCTGATGGATTCAACTGGGTGGGTGTTGATCATTTATTTGATATTTCTTCTGCATGTAGTTTCCAATAAAAGAAATAACATGAATAACATTGTTGAGAAGACAAAGATAGTTTTGGATTCGTTTCCGCGAGGAGCAGATGGATTAAAACGAGTAGGCAGTGGAGTTATCTGTTTGATATTCCGCCTCTACAGAACTATTCAAGAATGGTCAGTTAAAGCATCACCGGTAGCGTTGCTATTTGAACATGATCGAGGCGTGAAATGAGTTACATTTATTTAATTCTTTACAATATTTTATTACACAAAACGTTGTTGTAAATACCGGGAGCCGGACAGTAATGGCGGTAATTTATATGTCGCTATGAGGCATTTCTATGACACGAAACCGCGATCTACGGTAAATAGACACACGGACAAGTTGAACGCTGTTATATTTTTTGTAAAAATCAAAACGACCTTGTGACAAGTTTTATTATTTGGACAACTATAAACATTTTATGGTTTTATATTTGCATAAATGCTTCGCTCGATTCACTATGTACAAAAACTTTCTTTGTCTAAATTTTAAATGAATAATTTACTTTTGAAAATAGAGGCGTCTTTGGTGACGTGACAATCGCTGCCTTTTAAACGTTTTTTTTTAATTTGATTAAATTATTATTTGCAATCAAAAGTTCTGTGCGGTGCAAATTTTTATGAGAGTATATAATCACTATCTAAAAATATTCAGTTACCATGCTTTAATCTGAGAAGCGATAAAAGAATCAATAACAATTATTGAGACTATTACCAGTTCTTTATTATCCTAAACCATAGGTGTTAGAGGTCTTAAAAAAATAACAAAAATAATAAATACCTTAAAAAAACTTACCGTTTTATCGCAATGAAATAATACATTTTCGAAATTTTTTTATAAACATTCTGTAATAAAATATAATTTTTGTACGCTATAAATTCGGTAAGAAACAACAAAGAGTCAATACAACGAATAAGCATTTTTTTTAAAATGATATATAATAAAATTAAGTTTTTTGCTAAAGATTACAATATGTCCATAACATTTTGTCAAAATCGAACAGATTCAAAAATTTATGAAACACTAGGCCACCAGTTAGGATTATTTAACTCTTGGAGTAATATATTAATAATTTTAATTTATTATTTGTGAATAACAAACTGACGCTTTTATAAGTTCACGGATTAGAAGATCAGAATGGGGGCTTGTAATAGACGAGTCAGGGAAATGTTATGTTCTTCAGCCCAATATTGACTTGCTAATAATAAGAATGGTGTACCTACCTATATAATTTGGCGCAGAGTAAGATAAAATGCAAAATACCTATATATTATAAATTTATTTATTTTTAGATATAAATTATCAATTTTTAGCTTAGACCTTCAAACTTGGTGAAATTTTTCTGATTTCAATTGAGTCATAAGGTAGTTGCGAATCAGATCTGTGCAGTATAGATTCTGAAAGGTCCGAAGTGCCGTCATATTAATGCTGGATTATATTTCTCTGAATAAATTGAATACGTATATTTTTATCGCCTTGTTTAATATTTCAAAGAAAATAATATATTATCTGTAAAATTTGCTACAAATAAAATGCCTTTTTAATTTGTGTTCAATTTTTGTTATAGTTTCATATTATGTAGATGAGATCATTTCCAAAGTGGATTCGTTTGGATCAGTTCCGGGACTGTGACCAAAACTGCATCGAACTGACTAATTCCATTTAAAGAGAAACTTCTTCAAGAACAACAAATTTCAATGACTTTTCATTTATTTTTCTGAGTTTTCTACCGACAAATAACTATTGAATACAATTTTTTTATAGCGCTGATGACACTTTTTACATGATTTTTGCACCAAATTTTGCTAAAAAATCAAAACTTTCAATAGGTAGGTACCTACCTATTGGCCAATATATACCAATTCTGAAAAAGTTAGAACTTCATTATTTGTAATCCCCAGTTCTCATATTATTTTATCATTTGAGAACCTGAAAATATATCAGTTAATTTTTTGTCTTTTATAAGAAAACAATACTAGTACAAGAGATTTTCCCTTTAGGCCTCTCTCAATATCCCGGATGCACGAAAGTCTACAATTTTTGTTTTACGGTGGGGAAGGGGCATGGGGACCTTAAAGGTCCAAAATTTGTTTTCTAATTTTCTCGGCTTGTATTGAGCTACGACAAAAATAATTATACCAATGTAGAGGGCGCTCCGAGCACTACAAGTTTGCCTCTCATGACTTTCGTCGTAACTGCTCTACATTGGTATAATTATAATACTAGTCAAGAAAATTAGAAAAAAAATTTTGCACCTTTCAAGCCCACCCCCTGTCCGACCGTAACGCAACAATTGTAGACTTTTGTAAATTTAGCACACTGAAAGGGGCCTAATAGCGTATGCAAAAATTCAGCGAGGTAGAGTATGTTTTCAGCTCAAACTCCCTATTGTCTGTACTGTACACTAAAAATATGGATTAGGGACGATATTTTGGGATACCTAATTCAAATGATAATAAACAACCTTATATTCTTCAAAAAAAGATTACATAACACTATAGCTGTACACCTTTGTATAGAACAGGACCGGGCAAATCTTTTAATCAGCGGACCACATAGCTGATGAAAATTTGACCGCGGGCCGGATGGCTGACGAAAATTTCACCGCGGGCCAAAAATTTGCAGAAAAAAAGATCCTTACATTCTATTTCCGCATTCGGAGAGCAAAAAAAAAAGAAAAAAGGTCCTCACATTCTATTTTCGTATTTGGCATTCTGTTTCCGCACGTGGAGAGCAAAAAAAAAAAAAAGTCCCCGCATTCTATTTCCGCTACTATTTTTCTAAAATTTTCTAAAATGCTTCGCGGGCCGGATTTGACCCGCGGGCCGCCATTTGCCCCAGGCCTGGTATAGAACTACATTGAGTCTAATATCGATCTATGTTTTGGAATGCGTAATGCACAGAAAAAACACATGTTTGACGACTCGTTCAAAAATTCACTCTAATGATGTGGTTTCACCAGACTGTGTTAGCCTGGCTACATGTACCGCCGTCTTTTCCCGAAGAACCATTGAAATAAAAATATTCGTATAAACCGGTGTTTATTCTAGCCGCGAAATAAATCTGTAATTTGCATTTAATTTCGCAATTTTTAGTCCAATTAAACAAATTAGTAGCCCAAAACCTGTTGCGCTCTTTCGAATAAAATTTTTAAATATAGATTCACTAGGTACAAAACCTGTCTGTACCCAAAAGTCACGTTGACCTTTAGTTTTTTTTAACGTCAGTAATGATTTTTTCGGCCATATATGCTAAAAGAATATCGTCGTCATCATACGTGAGTCGAATTTAGGTCTGCGGCAAAGCCGTTGCGGTCAAAGTCGCCAAATTCAATGTTGGCAGCAAGGCCGCAAGACCAGTTTGAGGAAGTCTCGCCTTTGTAATATCAAAATTAACTGTTTATAGTAGCTACTGTTTGCTACAATTGTTAAGAAACACCCATTGTTACAATGCCATCAACATAGAAAAATTAGTTTAAACAATATATTATAATTACTAATTGTAACTAAACTCATCTAAAAAAAAAAATCAAAATTATCGTTCACCTCACTTCTACAGCAGTTCCAAAATGAAGCATGCCTGAAAAATTGATCATCTATGATTTTTTTTAAGATTTGATTCGTTTTGCTTCATATACTTTAGAAGAGTATGACTCATCCCCTATATTATTAAACGAGCTAATCACCTATGTACCATGTACCTACGTATGTACCTAAATATTTTCTCGAAAACGGCCCTAACGATTTGGATGAAATTTACTGAAAAAGGATTTTGGGGGGCAAAAAATCGTTTTAGCTAGGTCTCATCTCTCGAAAAAATCGTTTTCTTACAAATTTTATCATTATAAAAATCAATTTTTTGACGTATGAAAATACTTAAATATTGTAAGTAGGTTTTGGAATTTTATACAAACGATCAATCAATTGTTTTCAAAATATTATGACAGTTAATCTTTAAAGCATTACACAGCATATCAGTATTTTATTTAACTTTCCGAGCAAACCTTGGTCCCCAGGTACTACCAAATTAAATGCTGTATTTAAAAATTTCAAATTTCTCAACGTTGTACAATTAATATCTAGGTGACACAATAAAGATTTATCCACAAACGATTGATGAACACAAAAAATAAATTGAATTAATTTAAAACTGAAATAATTTCGTTTAATTATCATTACACATTTCAATTAAAAGAAAAGTAATGATAGTGTGCAATGGTTAAATAAGTAAACAGATGACAAACCGTTAAAATCAACAAAACAAGGCGACAGCCGACATAATTAAAGTCGACTTGTTAACCGTATCTCTATTCAAAAGAGGCGCGATGTAATAAATTAAACACGGGGCTGCCACTACACAAAAACAAAACAAAAAAAAAACACACAAAATAAAATACGATCAACGAGAGAGTGTTTTAAAACAGCAAAGTAAATGATATTTAATCAAATAACATCGCTTTGCGTCCTGACATGATGGTGGGACGGTGATGGAACTAGGATAGACAGAGAGGAAAAGAGGCGGCATCGCTCTATTAAGGGGCCTATTGTAATAGAATTCAATTCATGAAATTTTCACTTAACGTCGCTTTTCAGTATTTCGATGCACTAGTTTAAAGCTCTTTTCACGAAACCAGCAAGTGTCTCATCCGCTTTCATTTATACTTCTTTTTTGCTTTTTTCACAGATTAAAAATTAAAATCCAGCTTATACCTATATTTCAATAATATTTACTGCATTGCAGTAATACAAGCGTAGCTGTGCGATTAGGAAACATCCGGTACCTATCCGGGTGAAAATATGACTGAAAAATTTACTAATTTTTTCTATGTTTAAGAGCAGTCGGAAAACGAACGGAAAAAAATATTTGTACCTCATTTCAGAACGCATGTGGGGGTGGAAAATGGTGGAAACATGAGTACGCACATTCATCTTAGTTTACCGAGATGAATGTTGTGTCTTTTCATGATGATCGGAGCTACCGTTCAAACGTTTTTGTCGAACAAACAAACTTTGATTTTGAGTTTCATAACCAATTCAACAGCAATTTTTATAAACTGTAAGTGTTATAACCTACCATTTAAGTATATTAATACAAAAGTAGACGTGAACAGCCATTTTCAAAAACAACTTAAAATAAGAAATGACGTTTTCTACAAAAATGAACTGTCAAAAATGTAGAATATATACTGCAAAGAAAGTGAAAATCAGCTGTTCGATAGGATTTAATGACAAAAAAAATACCATATGTATATATTTCAATGATATTATGACTCGTGTGTGAAATGAGTGATAGTGTCAGTAATATAAGCAAAATATTAATTCCTTCTCAAAAAGTATTTCTAAGTTTTATTGTTAAAGCCCGTATAATTTTCAGTTTTAATTTTTTATTTTTAGGATCGAGGGGGGGGGGGTAATAAACCTCTTTTACCCCCCATATCTAAGCTCTTAGTATTAGAAGTGTAATTTCTTAGGTTCTAGCATTTGCTGACGATTTTATATTATTTCTGGATTGTAGGAAATGATGATGGATGTGTTACTGCGTCTAGAGAAAATGCTACGTACCTACTCACACAGTACGCACTGCGCATGCGTGTAGAGTACATATGACGCTTTGACAGAGAGAGTAGAAACGATTCTCTCACTCTTTCCTCTCAATTGAAGTCAGGAAGGGGAAGCGTTTCACTTTTCGTCTGATCTAAGCCAAATTAGCCTCCTGGCCCCTAGCATGTCTAAAAAAGTTTCACTTCAATAAAAATGAGAGGTATTTAAAATTTAACCCTTCAGTATGGAACAATAAAAATTTGTCCCTAAAAATGTAATAAAATCGGTTCGGTTCGGCATCTATAAAATTTTAATATGACACTTGTTTACCGGTAGAGAATTGTATTTACTGAAGGTTGCATATAATTAAGTGCAGAAACTGAATTCTATAAATGCAGACCAAATGTTGAAATTGAGATCAAAAATACTATTTTCAGGGGTGTATTAAGGGGTTATTTTATTTTGTCTAAAAACAATTTTAAGTTAGCATAATAGAGCCACAATGCCGAATTATTGACATTTTGAAATTATTTGATTAACGTTATAGTCATTGGCATTATTACATTTTTTCGTTAGTATGATTGAAAACGGCCCTGAATTGAAGAACTACATAATATTAAATTAAAAATAGCGGTACTAAATGTTTTCACTGAAGTCCTCTTAACCCTTAACCAATATTCGTCACCATTGACTAGGGAGACGTACGTGGGATGGGATGTACCCCAGTGTCGAGTTGCGATCGGGACGTCCGACCGTCTGTGCAAGCAGCAATCAAACGCCGCCGCCGCGCCGCCCGTCCGCTTGCACAAACTGCACACACAGATTGTTTAATTATCCGTACGTCATATCGCGTACGACTCTATATTCTTGAAAGTGTTCGAACAGAAAAGTACTATACACAAAACGAAGTCTAGGCCAACGTTTGTAATTTATTTATATTTACGATATAATACATTAAAAGCACACATACAAGTAATTAAATTTTTACATAATATTTTACCGATTTTTATTAAAGTAAAACTTCTTTATGCACGCTTGACTTGGGGAGTAAGCTGGTGAATGCGTGACGAGAGCGTTATGAAAATTGTGTGATCGGGCGAGGCGAACAGAATAGCGTTAGGCGAACGGTGACTTCTTGATTATTTCGTCATTTCATTTCGTTCTTGAACAATTTTATAAATTAATATTTTGTTCAATACATTAAATATTCTACGTTTAAAGTGAATAAAATTGTAAATTCATTTTAAAGTTCATATTTTGTGAATTTTCGGGTGAATAATATAAAAAATATGGCAGGAAGAAGTTTTACTTCAGTCGTGTGGTCCAAAAGCACACTCGTTTTTTTGGATTTATAATGGATAAATCTAGTGAAAATATGAAATGTAAACGGATACCTCCATTAAGAACGATATATTAAAAATATAAACTTTAGACACAATAATTTTAAATTTTACAATACCTATCTTTTCGTTTTGAGGTCCCCCGAATCTAAAAAATATATTTTTAGAAAAACCCTGTGCAGCTGTTTGGATGTTAGCTTGTTTGTCTGTAGGCACCATACAGGTCAAACGGATGAACGAATTGAAACTAAATTTTGGGAGTATGTTTGATATGCAAATATAAAGAGCTCTATTGTTTTTTATATAATAATGGTATAGTTTTCATAACGGCTTATTATTCTATTTATTTTTTCAAGAAAGTTTGGTAAACATGTTTTTTTCTAAACTTTATAGTTCAGACACTCCACGCGCCTAGCTAAAAGGACGATTTACGTCTGGCGGTCGAACTCCCATTTAGAAGCGGATTTAGTTTAGCCTGTGCCGTGGAACGAGAACTAAAATATAAAAATTATAATCGCTCCAATGCAATGAGAATCGACGGCAGAATGCAAAAAGATAGCTATAGAAATTATATACCAAGATCCCAGACCCCCCAGACCTACGTTAGTACTGCTAAGATTTTATCAGTAAACGAACAATATTTAGTTAAAAACGTATGCCAATTTGTTAGCTTGAAAGCGAGGGTCTTTTAGAGATAACGGGTTCTTAAGGTATATAAAACACGTGCTTACCTACGTACGCTATGATATTGTGCTTGCATAGTGAGAGTAATAGATGATTTTTTTTGACAGCGTCATGAAATGTAGGCTATATATTTATTTGTTTCCAATGAGTTTTTTTCTCTTAAACTCATGGACTACTCTGTGGTGTGTAAACCATGTGTAAACAAATAAAAAACCTAAATTTCATGAAGCTGTAAAAAAATCATCTAATACTCTCACTCGCACTCATATGCATGCATAAAACCATTGCGTACGTAAGTAAGCACGTGTTTTACGTGCCTTTAGAGCCTGTTATCTCTAAAAGGCCCCCGCTTTGAAATGACGTAGGTCTGGCGGGTCTGGGATCTTAGTATATTAACATAAGTTATAAAATACTTAAAAAAACGAGTAAAAGCGCAAAAATTGTGTTTTAAACATGAAGAGGGTGCACCACTATTATCATATTTTTTCTTAGCAAATATATCCATATAGGAACATAGGCAAATGCGCATGCGTCATCAATTTGTGAACGATTTGGGATCGTTGTGCGAATGGAGCTGTAGTAAATATTAGAAAAAAAATAAAATGTACACTTTGTGATGATGTGTGATTGCAAGGCTTCGTATGATGACAACAGAGGGACAGACATGACGTTATTGAATATGTAAACTGAAGGAAAGACAAGCTCTTTATCGCACTCTGTATTCAACTAGCACGCAGGACAACAATATGGTCTGTGCAAACATAGCGTATGCGCAAGTATTACATAGACAACAATCATATCCTACTTATATGCGTCAGGGATATGAGAACAAATCTCGCTAGAAACAAAACGGTTGGTAAGGTTATATTACGTCGAAAGGTCTGAATTGATTTCAATTTACACAAGTAACAGATGAAAATAAAAACGATGGAAGTTACAAAATAGTATATTACACCACACTGTGATAAGCTTGCTCTCTGCGTCATATCAGCCCTAAGGCAAAGCCGAGGGCATCATGACGCAGTGCTATTCTTTTATATCACGATAACAGCGGCACTAAGGCAAGTGTGCCATAGCGCAGTGGATGAGACTTTTTGTCTAGTAGTGACAAGGTCCCGGGTTCGATCCGTACCGTCATCATTGAATTTTTATTTTAAATTTCCATTTTATTCCATTAGATATTAATATGTTTATTTTTCGTATATTTTTTTTTCAATTTTAATTTTTTACAAGGGAAAACTTGCAGGATGTGCACTTTTGCCAACTATTTTTTATTTTTTACTTCCTCATTAGCGTATTTCCCTATCCCTGCATACGACGCAGGGCACAACAGCGCTTCTACAGTGAATGTTTGTTCTATTTACAAAGAGGGTAGTGGGAAAACACTATCAGTATAATAAATGTGTGTATGTAGAGGAGGAATAGTGTATTCAACTAGCAGATCATCGGTTGATGTGCCTTGATTTGATTATCTGTCAATTGCCTGTACCCACTGCACAGTACACTATTGTGTTATAGTAAATGCATCGTCCACAATCACTCTATCTGTAGGCAAACACTGTACGCTGTATAATGTATAATAGAACACGCTATTGTGTGTCCGTCTCTATCTACACTGGACAATAAACGACAACCCCTTCTCTCTGTATTTATATATTCTCAAATCAATTTGCGTCATAATTCAAATCAATGGACACATTCCAACGTCATCAATTGGAAATTAAAATCCGAAAAAACTGGACCTACAGTAGAACCTCTGTAAGTCGCTCTTCAAGGGAGACGCCTAAAAATTCAAGTTATAGAGTTTTGGACTTATGAACGATTTCGATTTGATTTTGTAAGGAAAAATTCTACTTGTAGAGGTTAGGTTTCATTCTAACTAATTTTGAGTTGCTAATTGCAACATTAATTAATTATAACACATAAATAAATTTACAATAGCAATCTCTAAACAAAATACTCCACGTTTATAGGTTAGGTTATATGATCTATGTGGCGGTCATTATTATTTTATCAGGAGAATAAATATTTATACCCTCGAAGTAATACAGAACAGACTTATACCTGTACTAAACATAATTATGTTTTGTGAATTGAATTATTGCTACTTATTCGAAGGAATAGTTACCTGAAGAACAAATGAATCAAATAAATAACTACTTACGTTCGGTGAATTTGGCCATTAGAAAATGTTGGAACTTGATTTTTTATCCCCTGAACATTTCATAATACTCGAATCTTTGATTAACGTCTGATTAGAACTCTTCATATTAGAACTATTTTAGAACTTTGTTTACATATATGCTCTTATAAATTTCGAAAGTGTGGGTGTATCGGAAATGAAACTCTATATCATTATATTTATGTGTCTGTATTTTGCCAGGTATGAAGGGTGACGAGAAAATATGAAACTTGAACAGTACAAAGAATGATTGAATACAATCATAATTTTAATAACCATAACACAATCTTTTATCATTCCTGCGATGACACAATAGAGCCTGTGCTACAAATACCCAACAGGAAGTGAAATATCAGTTTTACTAACAAAATAAAGCAGTGGCGGGCAGAATATTTACAGATGTTACTATAATACAAGCCATTAATAAAAGATATTTGATATTTTTTTGGAAACTGGGTGTTTACTTTACAAGTTTAAAAAAAATGTTTTTTAATTTGTCTTTTTTCAGTGGTTTTTGTTGAAGTTTTCTTGTTTCAAATCCACTTTTTGCTCGACTACGGCGAAGCCAAAAGAACTGGTTAACAGGTTGTGTTATATGTATATTGTACGTATACCGGATGTCCTCGCGAACACTTTCCATGCATTTTATTGTTTTGTTCTTTGGGGGTCACAACTTGAGATAAGTATCAAGTCGTTGTCGCCGCCCTCAACCGCCTTCAGCATAGATAACGCTGCTATTTTAACTTTACCATCGATTCATATTTAATATTTATAACATATAGCAATATACGTCCAGACCAGGCTTGGGCAAATGGCGGCCCACAGCGCAATTTTATCTGGCCCGCGAAGCATTTTAGAAAATTTTAGAGAAATATTAGCGGAAATAGAATGCGGGGACCCTTTTTTTTTTGCTCCCCACATGCGGAAAGAGAATGTGAGGACCTTTTTTTTGCTCTCCGAATGCGGAAATAGAATGTGAGGATCTTTTTTTCTGTAAATTTTTGGCCCGTGGTTAAATTTTCGTCAGCCATCCGGCCCGCGGTGAAATTTTCATCATCTATGTGGCCCGCCGACCAACAGATTTGCCCGCCCCTGGTCAAGACGCATTCAAATATTTTTGGAACTTTGGAACATCACTATCTACACAAAATAAAAATAATTTATTGTTGCCCGAAGCATCTCTGGAATTATATCAACGTGGCCCTGTTAGTATGGCTACCAAAATCTATAATGCTATACCATGCTTCATAAAAAACATTGCATCTCTTCATAATTTTAAAATAAAAAACTAAAAGAAAGAAAGATGTTTTTATAATTTGCAAGAATTTTTTAATGACTAAATTTTATATTCTATGTACTTTTTCATTTTTGAAAATGTTTCATATTCTCCAGAGTTTCTTAAAATTGAATGAAACTATTATTGTTATTATTAAGTAGCTACCTACATTTTTTTCGACGGATTTATAAAAAAAGATCGCACATTTTCAGCATTTTTTGTACTGTAAAGCAACAGACTAAAGTAACTGGTTTCTGAATTGTCTAAGATCAAAAGTTGAGAAAAAACGATATATTGATTAACAACAAAACATCTTACTTTACGTACCAGTGCGAAAAATGATTATTCTACTGCTATACAAACATGAAAAGCACCTATTTTATAGGGAGTCGTGTAAAAATTATATTATGGTTATCTGGGACAAGACTATAGAAATTTTATTCAGGTTTGAGCTAAATCACAGATCCAATTGATATCAGATTTGAAATTAGAAATTGAAAAGTCTTTTTTTGAAATATTAAAATTACAAGACATTTATGCAAATAAATTACAAGGTCGTGTGTTCATAGTGGAAATTAATTATTATAGATATAGTTCTTTATACCTATCGTTGATTGTAATAAATTGCCTGCCTTTTGCGCAGGATATGATACACTCAAATGAAAATTGCAGCCAAGTGGGTGACGGGATAATTCCAGCTTCTAAAATATTGACATCTGACATAATAAAGAAAATAAAATTTCTGTTAACGCGGGCGGTAACGCAGTTAACGACTAGTATTTAATATTATATTTGCTATTCGTTACCTATAATATAACATGTTATCACGCCATGGAAAAATTAAACAAAGCATGCTTGCCAACTACCTAACAGAACAGATTTTCTATATTTTCAAAATATTTCCAAAACTATAAAGTTTAGAATAAAAATGTTGTACAAATTTTTTTTGTAAAAATAGAATAATAATATGAAAAGTATACTATTTTTATATAAAAAACAACGTTATAGAATGAATCTCTTCAAACATCTTCTTAAAATTCGGTTTCGATCCATTCATCCGTTTGACTTGTGTTCACAGACAAACAGTTTTTTCCAAAAATATGTTTTTTGGGTTCGGAGACCCCAAATCGAAAAAAATATTGTAAAATTTTGAAAAGTGAACTTTGACCTAATTTAGTACCATTCCCCACTTGTAGTGCTTACAGATTATAGTAGACATTAAAATAATACATGAATGGTACAGCGTTCACGTACCTATATATTTTTATTTTAAAAATATAAAAGTCACATCATCGTAAAAATTATATACGTTATGCCCGCAACTAACTCACAAATAAATATATTGAGGCCATAAACTGTGCTTCACTGTAGGTATTCTGTTAGCACACGAGTTATTCTGATATAATGCTCAGAAATGACAATCTAAGATATGTCTGTGCACTCACCTATCTTTTGATGACAGACAATAGACGGACAGTTTTAGCCCATTCAAACGGACAATGACAATAATGTATAAACCTTATACATTACTCTACCTACTACACAGCAGCTAACCGACGTATTATGAATGACCATTCTTTTTTCTCTAAAATACCCCATTTTCTGAGTACCTCTACTCGTGCAGTTCTCTGTGTATAATATGGACCATCTATATATTGTAAGTATACACTGTTTCACAGAAGATGTTATTCCTTGAACTAAAATGTATGGTGATGATATTTAGCAGAGATATTACGGAGCTCCGATCCGAAACTACGGAAAATCCGAAACAATTAGAATGGATGTTAAACGTTGATGTCTTCGAACGTTTACGGGGTTGAATTAGCTATTGTTTTTCTGTGTAGTCATGTTTTGTTACTGGGTTGTGTTTTGATTTTGTTTCACTGAATAAACTTGAAACTTCAAAAATCATATTAAAATAAGACAAAATGTTTAAATCCAACTTCGATTCCGATATAATCCTTAAAATTTTCTTTGATTTTTGTAGCTCTGCATGTGCAGAGAGCTTTTTTGAACTGACATCATCAAACTGTTGTTTATATCATAACTTACATTAATTAGTCGCAGCATCGCTCAACGATCACAATGGAATACCTTTTATTTGTACCTATAATATTATCGAAAAGTTTTTGAGATTTTTGCAGTAACACTTCTATGAGGGTGGTTTTATCATCCTCATTGCCTCTGTAGTTTAGATCTCACGTACCATTATGTCTATATTCTATATATTTTAACAATATAAACAAGTATTTCTGAGCCAAATTTCATACTTTTATAATAAAGTGCATAATATTGCTATACTTTAGTTCTTATCTACTGTTGGCAATTCACGTTTGTTGATTGCAACTGGAGTTTCAGTAAAACCCATAATAAAACGTGCGTATTAAAAAAAAAAAAACAGTACAGACTTACATTACGCAGATCTTTTCTGGTTCCACCAATGGCTGATAAATATCAGGGATAATATTCACACGACCTTATCTTAATTTGGTCATTTCCGGATAAAAAGTTAATAGAATCTTAAATTTAGCTATACCAGTAAATAGTCTACCAAATTTCTTTAAAATCGAGTCAACCGTTGTCGTATGAGAGACAGTAAAACATTTTTAAAACGCGGTTCCCGGACGACACATCGAAATTATAATCTCTCTCTCTCAAACTAAATATAAAGTACCTTGCCCGAATTTGCAGATTGCCACCGTTTTTTCGTCGACTTAGGTTGCAGAATTGGTCTCCACGTAAGCATTTTTATTTTAATGCGATAATATATATAGTCTATGGTCATCTTGAAGGTCTATACTAAATATTGGTGAAAAAAAATTGAAATCGTATGAGTAGTTTCGAAGATTACATCCTACATCCAAACATTACCTCTTTATATTAGATTATATTTTTGAAAAATCAGCTTCAGTGAAATAGGTTATAATTTTGTCTCATTTGACACAGATCATACAAGCATAAAGATGCAGACACAAATGTGTAGTTTTATACAAGGTGTTGGATGATTTTAAATATAATTACCAAAACTTCTACAAAGATTCTCTGGAATTCAAGATAGCCATTAACACTCATTGGAGTGCGTATAACAAGCACAATATTTCTAACAACTTGGGGATGAATGCACTTTCATATTACCTAATCAAAATTTCCTAAATGGTACGATTTCACCACACTAACTTTTTCTCTCCTCTTTCTGAATTTTTCAAAAACAAATGAGTAGCAATATCGATTTATTAATAATGAGCAAATAAACCAAATAACAAGAAAATAGATTTTTGTTCATAAACTACCCATAATTGGGTAAAATAAAGTTAAAATAAAAAAACGTGAACAATCCACTAAAAATCGTAAGGTAAAAATTTTATTTTCATTCGTTGAACGGTGTGTTACTCACTTTTTCGATGTCAGGACCACAAAACCTCTAAATCCGTCGAAATCTTGGGTTGATTAATTTTGTCATTACAAGACTTTCTTCTCCTCTGTGGTCACTCTAAACTAAAAAAAACACACTATATATACGCATACACACATGCCTGTACTTACATAATAATATAATAAGATGTGTGTGAATAGTGTTTCAGATTTCATATACCTTTTGTTGTTTTGTTGAACGTGTGGTGCCCATTGCTTTACTTTTGTCAATGCGTTATTTTTTCTTTATTTTGCGGATAAAGGAAGTCTACCTGAATGCTTTTTAGATTTTACGCGTGATTTTGAATTTTTATTATTTGAGGTTTTGTTTACTTATTTTACAGTTATAGAAACTGTTCAGAATTGCACATTGTTACAAAATCTACCCTCAACTTTGAAAGTTGATTATTCCAGATCTCCACAAACCGAATGTCATTGAATTTTGTGTTTGAACTAGTGTTACGCATTTTTATGGTCAAATAAAAACGAATTGTAACATAGTGTATCAAGTATAACTATCCTACGTCTATAAAATGTACAATACGACATTTATTTCTCGATAAATCTGTTGATACTACAGTGTACCTAACCTCTTTATAAGGAATCTCAAGAAAACGAGCATTTTTTTCGCTATAAAGAGTTTTCGTTATCTGGACGTTTTTTGCTATGCCAATATTTGTTTTGTATTTTATTAACTATCTTATGCATGCTTGGGATGTGGTGGAATCATCTTCATTAAACAATAGGAATTTTTCGATAAGTTTGGCGGCATCAAGTGCTTGGTGAATTATTGGTGATGGTTCAGAATCATCCTCTTTACGTCTGTAAATGTTTGCTGATGCCTAAATATGAACATATTTCTTCGTAGTAGAGAATGGCTGTTGCTCTATAAAGAGGGTATTAGTGTATGGGTTTTAAGGTAAACTAAGCAAATTGTAAAAATGTCTACGTTATAGATAGTTATTCGTTGTAACGAAGAACGTTATAGAGAGGTTACACTGTATAAGAGTTTAAAAGATTAATGTCACCAAAATAATTGCGTTTATTTATTGGAGACATTTCGCATTAATTTTCTTTTTTCTCTAATTCATTAAACTTCTAAACATTTTGATGAAAACAATGTCTAATGGTGACCCATAAAACTAACCGTTTGAGTTTATCTATTGGCTGGTTCAAATTTAAAGCGATCATTTAAATAAATAAAAGTGATTGTTTGCCCGCTTCTGCTGGACTACTTTTTTGTATTTTTTTTTTCAATTGGATTTGTCTATAAAAACGACACTAACGTAAAATTATATTTTTCCCTTAATTTAACTATTCAGCTAAAAATTGATCGGACTGTTATTCAAATTATATATTTATTTTTTCATGTGAGATCACTCGAAAAAATGTAAGAATATTTATTTAAATTAAAAAAAAATCAATATGTAAATGTATGCAAAACATATTTAATAACCCCATTATATTCTGTGGTATAATGATGTTGTTAAAACAATTTGCAGAAATCTGTCTTGTCATCCATCAAAGAAGTATCTTCTTCTAATCCATCATCTTCACAGAGGAATTCAACACAAAAAGACCTGACGTAAAGAATCTATTTTATTGTTTTGGAAAGTGCCTCGTCATCAGTACCTATGCATGTTTTATACCTACCTACTTATGGAACGCGGTCCTTCTTTTAGTTTAGGATTTATTATTGGTATAGCCGATGCAGGTTGCGATGTTAGGGGCCACACTGTCTAGCGGGTATCGCAATGCTTTCTATAGTCTATACAGGGTGAAGCATCTGATCAAGGTTGTTACAGATCTGGGTTTTACTGACATCTGCAGATGCGGATACGGTTAAGATTTTTTGACGTCTACATATGCAGATGCAGATGTGAAAATAATAATTTCATAACATTAAATGTGATTTCTGATTTTGTAAATATTAAATTTTCGCGAAACTACGTAAACGAGACTGTAATAATTAATTATTATTATTTTTATTAAGAAAGTCTTTATTTTCATTACTTAATTATTAATTTTCAGAATTGGTAAAATATATTTAAAAAAAAAATAACATTGTAGCATTTTCTGGATTAAGGTGATTTCGCAAAGTAGTGGAGTGGATTGGAAAAAAAAGCCTTGAATCCGGTGTGTCTCGAATCGAAAAATGTTTCCTACAAAAACTGTAGAGTCGAGCTTTGGTAAACTTTCGAAAACCTCGTTTTTGAATCATTGCCTATCAACTCAATGTGCGTTAAGTGAACGCAACAAAGCGTATCGAAAATATATCTGCGTCTCTTTCTTCGATGTAATTCACTGATTTCTCCGATGATAGGATTGGTTGATGTACTTGCATTCAATCTGAATAAAGTATCTCTTTTTCAAAAACTATGTCGTTTTCTACGACGTGAACATGGGCGTACCTCGCTTTTGGCCCAGGAGGAGGCAAATTAGAAATTTCTTAAGCCGGGTTCCCCCGTGCTTGTTTTGCCCTCCTGGATACGCCAGTGCTTACGGCGTAAAAAAGACTGAAGTATATGTTTGCGATTTTATTCCTATGCTCAGTATAGAATAAAAGTATATGATTTTACTATAGCGACGTTTTTTGTTTTACGTGTGATGTTGTGAACATCGATAAGGTAATGTAACTAATCTACTGTTGATCTTTGATCAGTAGGCAATCGATGGTCCGAGTGCTCTGTCTGTCTGCCCCGCTCTTATGTCAAATCAATCATAACTAATGCGATATGACAGTTTGTTGTGAGATACACCGTGACGTATTGTTACGTTTGTGCGTTTGGGTCGTCCTATTCACAAAATAAGTCACATAGACTTCCGCCCTGCACCCTTTGCGTTCACATTACATTGCGAAACGTTTTAAAGCGATTCGTACACTGGAATTATGTCTGGATTGTTGAACGTTTCTTTCGTTTTTTTTCAAGCTAAAAGTGTTTATCCTCAGTATCGTGGCAATTTAATTTTGCTAACATCATATATTGTTTTAAAATTATTTGAAACTTGGAAAACATTCAGTTATCGAAGGAAACGTCGCTTCCTACATTGTCGAGCTTATAGTTTAGTCACATGTCCTTTTTTGATGAATTCCAGTCCTCCTTCACCGAAAATTATGATCCTGGTGTCATTCGACTCGAAATGACATCTAGAAAGTTTTTGAAAAAATGGAAGTAGGGGACGAAAAAAATGCAAAAGTTACAAACTTTTTAGTAAAAGAAAAAAAGAGGTGTTTGGTTTTTTGCGAATACCTCAAAAACTATTACCGATATTTGAAATCACAAAAAAGATTCTGAAAGAGCAGGAAATTTCCTACAAAAAAGTATCTCCTGAAATTCTACCACCAATATTTCTAATTTTAATTTAGAGGTAGGGTAAAATTGATTCATGAGAATGAAAACGTAATGAACGTGTTGCAATGTACGTATATCATATACTATAAAAATCGATGGTAGATTACACTAATTAATGAAAGTGGCGGGGAGGTTGAACGTTTGCCTTTAACTCAAAGTCCACAGGTTCTATTCGGGCTTTCAATGCCTTGTTTATTTTTTACAATTATCTGCAGTTTTACTTTAGCAGTGTGTATTTAAAAGTACACAGTCTCTTTTTTTTGTTTTGCTTTACAGAATTAGTGTTAAATATAGGTAATTTTAGGATCGCTATACAAAAATGAAGAGCAGCTATTTTATTGAAGGATTTACAAAGAAAAAACAATATTTTTTTCATACCTCGGTCTAAAGTACATATTTTCGGCATCAATTGTAAGGCAGAAAGTCTAACATTTACGCATTGGTGAAATTACACTCACTGCTGCGGGAAGTACGTAGGTCCAGGCGGCAGTAAAGAAAAATAATCTACCAACTGTTTTTAGATGTCGTTTCCATAGCAAACCTATTACATTTTAACTAATAGTTGCGAACAGCTCTGTCATTCATGTTTTTACGTATAACCTCAAAACTGCTTACTTTAAATTTATCTGCGTATTTGTGTAATTAATAAGTAATTAATTAATTAATGTATCAATTAATAAGCGTACTTACGACCGAGGTATGAAGAAAAATAGTATACACCACACTGGCCGAAAGTTTGAAATTATTGGCACTGCGCGCCTTGATGACTGAGGCGAGCGGAGGGCGTCATGGCATAATGACCTATAAAACAGTAAAATAACTACGTGCTAGGAAATTTTTTTTTTCATTTAGTTAAAGTTTTTGCCAATAGATGTCCGTACGTACAAAACTGTAAATCAATTTTGTTATAGTGTATTTTTGCAGTGTACTACTAGCTCAACAAAATATTATACAAATGTAAATGTATTGTTATTTTCAATGTTGAAAATATTTTTTATTCCACGGTCAAAATATGAATTAGAACCGGTGAATGTAGACAACATATTCATGTAATGCGCCTTTCATGAACTGTCGGTCCTTGCAGCGCGTACAGCGCAGGTACATAGAAGTTCACTTCACGCTCATAAGGACAATATCGTCCTTACAATATTGCATGCAATATTAATCTACAGGATGTACCTTAATATTGCATGCAATATTAATCTACAGGATGTACCTTAAAAACTTTTACTGAACGTATAAGTATACCAATATTGATTCATTTTACTAAAAAATATTATCAAATGAGAAATGTTACCTTTCCAACACCATAAGTGGGGAATGGTACTAATTTAGGTCAAAATTCACTTTTCAAAATTGTTCAATATATTTTTTGTTTGGTCACACATATTGTTGGAAAAAGTCAGTGCGTCTATTTGTCTGTATACACGATACGGGTCAAACGGATGAACATAATATTGAAACAGCATTTTAGGAGGATGTTCAATATGAAGATCCTTATTGTTTTTGGGGAAAATCGGCGCATGCGCAAAAAGATAATATAATAATAATTCTTTATTGCTCCAAAGACAAAAAAAAATTGTATAGGAGAAGTCAAAATACATATTAGTTACAAGTTAAAAAATTCATTAAATATTATAAAAACATTTAGCAGCTAAGAAGGCCTTAAGTCTTTTCTTAAACTGTCGACAATTATTTACATTTTTTATTTCTTCGGGGAGAAGATTGTATATTTTAGTACTGCAGTATAATGGACTTTTTTGATATAATGATAAATTAGGTCTGATGCTGGTAAATTGTATTCTAATACGTTGTTTTTTTAATTATTCTGTTTATTTTTTCATGAAAGTTTTGTTGAACATTTTTTTTTCTAAACTTTATAGTTCCGGAAATATTTTGAATATAAAAAAATCAGCTGTTGTTTTGTTTTCTAGATCTGTCAGAACTCAGAAGGAAATTAGTTATGCATTCTTTGGTACATAAAATTTTCGACTAATTTTTATGACCAATTATTAAATATATAATTAATAAACCAATTGACGTTTCCATCCGGATTTGGATTTTCCTCAGAATAATACTTGAGTTAAAAAAATATAAAAATCTAAATAATGATTTCATAATTAGTTTGCGATAGGTATATTAAAAATGTTTTAGATAAAGTTTCAATACCAAAAATGTTTGGTTAGTTTTTACGTGACGTGGAAGTATAGAGATATCGTGGAACATAATATTATGTAGGTAACCATGTAAACGAATCAAATGTCATAATTTTTAATACTAGCCATAATCCGCGTCGCCGCACGCGATATCAGATTTTTTTTTTTTTGTATAGGTAGTCAATATTTTTGAAGTTGGAATGGTCCCGTCGCCTAATTGTATGGAATTTTTTTATCAAGAATAGTATTTCTGATGTGAACCCGGATTTTTTAAGAACCATAGGTATTCGGGGTAAGTTGTGGTCAAAAGGGCGGTTGCAGTAATTTTTAAATACCAGATGTTATCATGATTATTATTAATCATCGATTACTTGAAAATATTAGTTGATATTATCAAATCTATAAATAGCCTTGGCTTTAAACGGAACACTAAATAATAAATTAAACAGAAGTTTTTATTTTTGAGTATAGGTACTATTCTCACAAAGAAAATTTGTATTGCAGTTTTTTACAGGCATATGATATTTTCTTCTTTATTTCTTAGTTTAAAAATGTTGACGGTGAAGAAATTAAATTAAGATTTTCCAAACACATATTTTAAATAAACTTTTATTATTGTACATATTTTACTTACTTGGACTGTATTCTAAAATACGTTTGGATATTTCTGAAACAACCTGTAGTAATATACCTTGCGCAACATATTATAAATTTAATATTCCTTACATTTTATGGATCATTATAAGTGTATTGTTATGTTCAGTTTTTAGACCGGTTCCACTCTTTTTATTCCTTTTCTAAAACAGGGATTGAAAAAATTAGTTCAGAATAGGTTTTTGTATTTAATAAATAGCTCGTTGTAATACCTGCATTGTGTTACAGTTGTCATCCGAGTTTTTTGATTTGTATTTTTCATAAATGTCAGTCAGTTTTTTGTGCTTGTCTTTCTTAACAATAGGATTTATTAATAAATAGATATTAAATATGAATTTAAATAACTACTATAATGACTGTTTGTACTTTGTTTATGTTACTTCAACAAACTTAGATGCTGAAATATTCTTTTGTGTGTGTTTTTTATAATTACCTACATTTTTTACTATTTAAAGATGCCACAGTTCTATAATACATAATTAGATTATTAGCGGAATATTTAAAAGAAATTCTTTTTATTGTTTTATAAGATATGGAATTCAGAATTAATGGAATGCGGATATACAGACTGATTTTTAAAATGACTCTTTTTTTTAACAGCGTGTAGAAATCAAATAGGCGAACAAATATTTCAAGTAACTTTTTTATCAAAACTCAAGAATGAAAAGGGAACGAGCTTTCAAAGTTTTATTGAATTTTATCAAATTTTGAGGTCGGTGCTGGCGTTATGTTATGTCACTATGGAAATATGTTATGTCATTATCAAGTACCTATTCACAGAAATACAGTGTAACTCACTATAACGTAGAAATTTTTACAATTTGGTTCGTTTACCTTAAAACCTATACATTAATACACTCTTTATAGCGCAACATCCATTATCTATTACGAAGAAATATGTTCATATTTAGGCGTCAGTAAATGTTTACAGACGTAAAGAGGACGATTCTGAACCATCACCAACTATTCAACAAGCATTGTTTAATGAAGATGATTCCATCCCAAGATATAACAAAAATCGTCAGGCAAAGTTAACAGACTTATATGTGTCTGGAATAAATTAATTAGGTGAAATTTGGTTATTATTCTTTCTTTCTTCCATATAACAAAAAAAAATGCTCGGTCTCTTGAGATTCGTTATAAAAAGGTTATATTGTAGTTTGAAGTTATCCCCGTTTTGTTGGACACAAAAATGCGTGCATCGTAGCCATGCTTCTGTAGATATTGAAGATTTTTTTGAACATTCAGAGTGCAATTTATCGATATTAGATCCTGTATATTTTCCACCACTGCACATGATGAATCTAATATAAAATGCATACCAAATTTTTAAATCGCAGAAGTTTGGAAAATCCAGGCTTGTAGCGCAAAATTTTAGGAAATGTATTTATTTTTTTTTTCACTTTTGCCACATACCTATATTCTAATATACAAGAGCATCACTGAATTGAAAATATAGAGAAAACGTTATAGTGAAAATCGTTGAAGATTGTGTATATTCTAACTTTGTAGCACCACTACTCATTTGTTTTATTTCTTCGTTGTTGTACCCATTAATTTTCTATGTTCTCAATCCTGTGGTACATCCTCCTGTATGTATAAAACTCTTCTTATACAGGTGGTATGTGTTTGAATGTTATCAGCTACTGAACCGATTTTGATAAAATCTGCACCAATATATCCTTAGAATTCAGGAGTAGGTACTATAAAGTGGCGTGATGTGACTCCACAAATAAACAGAGTCACGAAAATGTGTGTAACGCATGACGCACTATATGCTTGCTCGTAAGAACCCGGAAATTGACGCAGGGAGTGGGATTAGGTAACAAACTTATTACAATTAATCATTGGATTTCTGTAATGTAACTGCCGCCAACTAACGAAATATGTAATTTTTAGAAGTACAGTTGATTATTAATTATTATAACCTAGATTTTGATATATGGCTAAAGTAATTCAAAACGACAAAGCATAGTACAAAAATAAATATTCCGAAATAAATAATAATCTTTCTTTTGTTATTGCAATTTTAGTGTATTTTCCATATGGCACATACATTATTGGCATCGGTTGGATTCGAAGAAGTTGATTGATTTTAACGAGATTTGATCCGCATATTGGACTCCGTCACAGCATAAAATCTATTTAAAATGGGACTAATCGGACAATTTTGAGTGCTGTATTTAGTGGTTAAAAGAGTTTTTGGACCCAAAAATACCGAAAAAATTCTCAGAATCGTTTCAAATTCGAAATTTAACCCTTTAATAAAGATTAAAATATGCTGCTAAAATTTAAATGAAATTGGTCGGACAGGACCGGATTTATAAATTTTATGAAAAGAGTTCACAGATACGCGGATTTACTTAATGAAGGGTGTTTTTAAATGTGGTGGAGATGTTGGATTGATAATAATATTTCAGTTAAGAAAAAAAATATTGTTTTCAAGGATGTTTTAAGGGGTTAAATTTTTTATTTTGTCTAAAAAGTTCACACAATATTAGTATTAGCAAATACACTATATTGTCGGCAGGGTTTGGCACTACGACCCGAGTTTTTTTAAGTTTAGCCAGACCAAATATGTTGAAGTAAACTATAACCGTTTATAAATTGGGTAGTAAAAATAAAACTGATAGGTCGATTGTTAGTGATTGTTTAGGTGTCTTCAATAAATTAGAAATAAATTCGAGCCAGTTCAAAGTTGCAGCTTAAGGAATTCATAGCGTTTGACATCACCACTATTCACTGGGTACTAGCAACCTGACAATGTATGCAAACACATGATGTATAAATATTTATGAAAAATACAATGCAATTATACGGACTTCATACACATAACGTTAAGTTGTTATCTTGTTTGTTATTTATGCCTATATTTGTTTATTTATTATTCACAATATAAATTGCATTTTTGCAATTTAATACTGTCACACTTGTACAATGCTGTTGAAACATACAAATGCTCGCTTGACTATAATAATTTATACACAATATAAAGTAATTCATGCTGCGACATTAATTCTTGATTTAGTTCAGATTTTCGCCGTAGTAGGTAAGAGGTTCGAATCCAGGTATGCAAGGCTATAGCCGATACAAAACAAAAAAAGATTGAAAATGAAATTTAAAAAAAAATATCGACATCACGTAAACACCTCTCTTGTTCAATCTATGCTCGGCTCACAATTGTAAAAAAGCCGATATAATCCTTTCACGCATGTCTAATAGCGCAAAAAATATCAAACATGACCTCGCAGCGGGAGCCTAAACTATAAATTTATCCCAGCATGCTCTGGGCTGCCGTATATCAACCAGCCTCCTTTGATCCGAGTGTTGGGTTAAAACGTCGCTGCTATACAGCACAAAGGGGCCTTTTTAATATCAATGGACTTTTATGGCTCAGGTGAGAAGACGATGTACGCCAGGGGCGTAACACGTCATGTCTTCCGTTATACGCCAAATTGTTTCATTTTTTCTTTTGTTTCGTTTTCCGCATTTCTTATTTAAAGTATAACAATTACTGTCACAATGGTTGCATCGTGCATTTATCAACATAGTATGCTACCTTGTCACAAATTTTTGCATATAGGTTTCTGCTCTGGATAAATAAACACAAACCTTGGTACTCGGTTAAATTGATCGAAAATGGTTTTAAACACTAAGGCGTATAGCCTAAAAACCAATAGATTTTTAGCTACGGATATATTTAATGAGATTTTAGATATAGAGATATCTGTTCAATTCACAATCTTAAAACTCCTAAGCTCTAGAAACATGTTTTCGAATGCGCTGAATCCGAATATGACATTATAATTTTTACAGTGTGATACCTTCCAACATTACCTAGTTTTCGACTATTTTTCTATTTCTAAAAAAAAAGGCACAGAAGTTGAACATGGAATATGTTTGTGAATTCAATGGATATCCCTATATCTAAAATCTCGCTAAGCATATATTCTGTATCTAAAAATCTATTGGTTTTTAGGCTATGCGCCCATGAACACTTGGTGACCTTTAAACTATAAAATAAAACCATTTTCGATCCATTTAACTGAGAACCAAATCCCATAAGGTTTGTACAGGGTCCTTTAAGAATGGCCAAGTTCGTTATTGTTTATGGAACTCATGACTCATCTATTACAAATCACCAGATTAAAATCTAAGAGCTGGTGAAAGTGAAATTTGAATTTTTAATGTCTTATTAAAAACAATAATAAAAAGAAAGAATTGATATAATATTAAATTCAAGATAAATCTAGTAGATGAAATAAAAACTGTGTGCTCATCCATCTGTCTGTCTGTCACTGGCTTCTAAAACTCAGTATAGATACAGTCATGTCTAAAGTTCTCTACCCTTTACTTTTTAACGAATTCAGTTAAAAAGTTCGGACAAAACCGAGGTGTAAAATCGTATCACATAAACTATCTTTTGAAGATACATATTGTTTTTGGAAATTCAAAAGCAAACGGGAACATTGAGTTGGAAGCAAAAAACGTTTATCATTGTCTCAAATATTACATATTATATTTAAGAAATTTAATTTCGAGTTTAATTTGAAATGATTAAATTTAAGCATTTTGTGAGTTTATTTGGGACGCTCCTGTTCGATGACGATGCAAGCTGCAAAAATTGACCGAAGCTGGAACTCTTCAGTGAGTGCCCGTAAATATTCGCATGTTCGTGTCATTGGTTTGACCTTTTTAATTTGTGAACGCCATCCTAAATCAGCTGTAAGTTATTTGGTTTTATCTTTTTGCTTATTTTGACGAAACATGCAATTCGCGAAACCGCCATGAAAATGTAAATATTTAACAAACCCGTTCATTTCGTGATTAATTGCTATAAATTACTGCGAATTTAATATTTGAAGTTATATACCTATATTTATTTTTATTAACGTTTTAGACTTGAAGAAATATTGCTGCCAAACCAAAACTTTAAAATTAGATGAAATATATCTTTGCATAAAAAAATATTTGTAGTGTCAATGTCATTTAATATTTACTGAACATAATCCATATCTGATATCATTTTGCGTTGATATTAAATTTGACAAATTCAAATTAATAATATATATTTTATTAATTTGAATTTGTCAAATTTATAATAATAAAAACAACTTACTTTTTAGTTAGTTCGATTACATTTTGAGTGGTACCTACCGAGGATAACAATTATCAATTCAGGGTAGATAATTATGATGTGTATTTTTGTCGTTCTCATATTTTAGAATATGTAAAGCCTTATACCAGCTGGCAGATTTCATATTTTTTTAAGTAAAACTTCTTTACGTACGCTTGACTTGGGGAGTAAGTTGATGAATGCGTGACGAGAGATTTACGGAAGGCGAACGGAAGTTGAGAGGGGGATATAAGTCAGTGAAGATAGAAAGAGAATGACAAATATTTCACTGGCTAGTGGCGCCATCAGGTGGACGAAACAAATACTTCACAGGCTAGTGGCGCCATCGGATAGCCTAAAATATACCTAAGCAGTACTAACAATAGAATGACACATACTTTACTAGTGGTGCTATTGGGTGACAGAAAAAAGTTTTGTAAACCTACTTAACTTCCAGAACTAAATAATATTTCATAAAGATTTACGCCTAAAACCCAACGAGAGCTAAGTAATTGCAATGTATTACTTTTGTTTTCATTATCTTTATATTTCTTTCTTCTTACATTAGACTGTTCATTTCGTTCTTGAACAATTTAATAAATTAATATTTCGTTCAATACATTAAATATTCGACGTTTAAAGTGAATAAAATTGTAAATTCATTTTAAAGTTCATATTTTGTGAATTTTCGGGTGAATAATAACAAATTATGGCAGGAAGAAGTTTTATTTCAGTCGTGTGGTCCAAAGCACACTCTTTTTTTTACAAAGTTATTGATACTTTACTACTTCGCGTGTGTTCACAAACTTGTCTACTTAACTTTATTATCTTTGCCATTCTTGAGTACAGTAGAATGCATGTATTTTCTATACGTGTTGGGACTAATCAACTTGTATATAGGTACTGTCAACTTCTCTTTCTTATAGACCAATCAGAAAAGAGTCTTTATTAAATAGGGACAATTTGTATGAGAAGTAGGAGTTGAAAATACGTAAAAAAAATCGGTTGAAAACACATGAGTTTGACTGTATACATCGAATAATTATCATGAATCATAACGAAACAAATCTAACATTAATTGATTTACATAATATGAAGATTCGGCACCGAACGCCGAACATCAAAAGTACATTTGTACGATTTTTTTATGGATTTTTTTATTCAGAAAAGTTGGTAGCTTACATTGAAAGATAATTCATTAAATGACGTATAAAAAATGAAGAGATCAAATTGACAGACAATTAATTGTACATATTTATAACAAAAAAACTATTACACTAAACATCCATGGATGGTATTTTACGACATTCTATCTCGCTGTAAAAGAATTTCTCACATATATACAGTAAAAAAACTAATTGTTCCATTGTAACAATAAGATATTTGAAATAAAATAAATTATAAACGTTTTATTGCCTCAAATAAAATAAATTTTTAACAAAAATAACTTCTCTAAAGGAATATGGGTATTCACCTACAAGAATAACACTTTAACAGGCGTATACAAAACTTTACCATAACAATGCCCTTAACTAAATACCACATAACTTGACACTGGACCTATACATAATATGTAAGATTGTTAAAGTTGTGTGTATCTACTGTGTGTACAAAAATTTTTAAGTCAGTCTATATCTACCGTGTTTTTTGCAGCAATATGTGGTTAACGACTTGATAAGCAAAGTGTAAATTTCAGAACTCTTAAAATATAATTAAAAAACTATTATTGAAGTGAAACTTTAGCGACATATCTATTTGATATATTTTCTGTGACGTTAAAGGGGTAATGATTTAACAGCGAGGAAATATATGGGTAACTTTGAGCGCAAGAAAGGAAGGGACAATTGTACAAAATATATAAGTACACATTTCCATGTGGTATAAGACCGTATAAGCCATGTGGCAAGATTGATATATTCAAGTTTTGCGTGGACTTTTTAATATTATATAACTGTCAAAGTACTATATAATAGAAAAATGTGCAGTATTAATAAGAATAATTTATATATCTATAGTGCTTATATATTGTATACATATGCACATTTTTATATTTTCAGATTTTTCTGAACGATCGTTTCAAGGGTAAGAGTAGGGGACATCTGTTTTTAAACGTTTTTCCCCAAAAAAAATTAAAAAATATAACAATTACATTATTCAATAAAAGCTTCCATAAGCTTTTATTTGACGTCCTATACGATGTATTTAAAAAATGTTTAATTTTCAATTCTCAATTTACTCCGTGAAATTAACCCCAAGAATCAAAACTCAACATTTTATACTTCACGTCTATCACGTTCTATATTTGTGCCAATGTTCGTCAAATAGTTTCAGAGAAATTCGTCTGTGACAGACGGACGAACACCCATAAGTTTTTCCTCTCCACGGAACACTGAAAACATGTAGGCATATTCTATTTAAAAAAAGAGAAGTTCTGAAACCTATACAAAAATATCAAAAGTAGTCACCTAATTATACAAGTCTTGTTATTTTAATAAAAACGATTGAACACTGTTCGTTTTGCTGAGGTAGTGTTTTTTCCGTAAACTGTTTTTTATCACACAAAAAAAATACAATTGTCAAGTCAAATAAATATTTAATAAATAAGGCGGACGAAATATAAATTAATATTTAGGAAATTAAATTAACTAAGTTTCCTTGAATGAAATAGGACTCAATCAAACAAAAATATAATAAATTATATGTCATTACCACTATATAATATATCAAACGATAACAGTGAAAAAAATTGAGGAACGGGACTCTAGTGGTGGAAGTAACGTGTCAACACTTCAAGCGATAACATAAAGTTTAAAAAAATCTGTACTTTTGCTCAAATGGCTCTGAATTTATTCGCTGTCCTTATGCCTAAACACCTACGCAGTCATTTACAATTAACAGAAAAATGTGATAAAAAGGATTTATTTGGATTTTACAATAATCAGTAACATCTTAAATCTATATTTCAGAAGATT
Source organism: Xanthostigma xanthostigma (assembly GCA_963575645.1). Lineage (NCBI taxonomy): Eukaryota > Metazoa > Arthropoda > Insecta > Raphidioptera > Raphidiidae > Xanthostigma > Xanthostigma xanthostigma. The sequence goes on along the minus strand of OY754468.1, from coordinate 30,710,758 downwards.
TTATATAGAATCCTAAGGGCATTCAAAACAACCATTTTCTTGCATCTTTAAAAATTTTATCTTCCGTTGCGTAAACACCATTTCGTGAATATAGATCCCGCTAATGTGGTGAATAATTATGCTTTGCTTTTATATTGAAAAAAAAAATTGTCAACCATTTTTACTATTCCAATCTACAAGTGTGAATGGTACTAGTTTAGTTCAAAAATCATTTTTCAAAATTTCGTTTTGAGGTCCCCCGATTCGAAAAAAACATATTTTTGGAAAAACTCTGAGCGTTTGTTAGTCTATTAATCTGTTAGTCTGTCAACACGATACAGCGTCAAACGAATAAACGGACCAAAATTTTGGGAGGATGTTTGATATGCAAATATGAAGAGACCAATTGTTTTTAGGGAAAATCTGCGCATGCGTAGAAAAGATATAAGCTATAACGGTGTTTTTTTATATAATAATGGTATACTTTTCATAACGCTCTGTTATTCTTTTTGTTTTTTCAAGAAAGTTTTGTTAAAATTTTTTTCTTCACTTTATAGTTTCAGAAATATTTTGAAAATAAAAAAAAATCGGCTGTTCTTCTGTTCTGTAGATCTGTCAGAAATAAACTAATTAAGCATGGTTTGATTAAAATCTTTGATTAACGTCTGAATACAACTCTTCAAATAAATAAAATTGTCGACCAATTTTTCTCAGACCAATATATTGACAAAAAATAAAAAAATAACAAATCAATATAACATAAGATTACGTTTCGACCCGGATTTGGATCTTCTTCAGAAATATCTAAAAAATATAAAAATTAATTTCTGAAGAAGATCCAAATCCGTACCGAAACGTAATCTTATGTTATATTGATTTGTTATTTTTTTATTTTTTGTCAATATATTGGTCTGAGAAAAATTGGTCGACAATTTTATTTATTTGAATGGTTTGATTAATTTTTACACGTGAACATATTGTGTAGGTAACCATGGCAACAAATAACAAATACAATATTGAATACTAGCCATTACCCACATCACCTCACGCGAGATCGGAAATTTTATTTTCTTTATTACACTATATCAAATGTCAATATTTTTGAAGTTGGAATAGTCCTGTCGCCGAATTGGCTGGAATTTTTCTATTCGATTTTGTTTATATATAGAGCAGATCTTTAGTTACAATAAATAATCATTTTTGGCCATTTTGATTCGAGTGATAATTCTTAAGAGTATTCGTCCCTGCAAATACCCCCTGCACCCTTCATCTCAAATCTTTTCCCCTCGCCTAAAAACGGTTCGCGCTCTCCCGACGCTATTTTTAAGGCTAGAAGGTTCTGGTAAACGCCAAATGAAAGACAAAGAATCAGACTACAGATCCTTCAAGCGAATTTTTTGAAAAACAGTTTCGCCTACGTGTGAAATATTACGTAACTTATTATTTTTTTCAAAAGGTTGTAAGTTTTTTCAGGAATTTTGTTTCAAAAAATTCGAGTGAAGGATCTGTAGTCTGATTCTTTGTCTTTCGTTTGGCGTTTACCAGAACCCTCTAGCTTTTAAAATAGCGTCGGGAGAGCGCGAACCGTTTTTAGGCGAGGGGAAAAGATTTGGGATGAAGGGTGCAGGGGGTATTTGCAGGGACGAATACTCTTAAAGTTCATTTTGTTACACACTGTATTAAGTTGTTACCTCTACAAGAATCGACTGTCTTACAAGTATTATTTTTGTGTTGGCATTTGTTGGCTCGTAGGATGGCGTGGCCAGACAGAGCGGCGACGGTTTTGGCCCACGGCACTTGTATGTGTTTGATGCTGGGGGACACCTGAGAATGTCCGTCGCCCCCCTGGGGCGCCCTTTTATTCTCTCATCCCGTGTATATGCCTCCGATGTAAGCATACAATGTTTAGACTTATCTAACAGTGAAATCCCCCTCGTGTTTCTCTTATCATGAAAATACAACGTGTTGCTTGCCTTCCTGTTCACTTAGTACGCCTTGTACGTAGCTATTGATTTGATAATTATCTATAATTGATTTTTTGGTGTTTGTAAAACTGGTTTTTATATTTCAGATTTTTTTCAACCAAATCTCACACTGACGATCATGAACAGCTGCAAAATATGAATGCGTAAAAATTCGCGATTTTTATCTATTAAATTGCGGACAAGATGAGTCCAAGCCGATACGTCTTGTAGACTTTTCTAACTAACTAAACATGAACAGTCGTCACTTTACAATATTTAATCGATTTTAATTCGAAAAAAATTGGTTGTCTGTAAAGTCGGTTTACGGACGATAGTTTTACGTGATAACGTATTCCGTAATACATAACCTAAATTTATATAATAATTATAATAATTCGAATCAATGATATTGCATCTTTCGCTTCAAATTTAGGTAAATTTTATTAAGTAGAATAATAAAACGCTATAAAAAGTACACTATTATTATATAAAAAACAACTATGGCATGTATCTCTTTTGCGCATGCGCCGATTTTCCCCAAAAAATTTACAAAAATTTCTAGTAAAAATAGATAGAGTAAAAACCGTTTTAAAAACTATACTATTATTATATAAAACATCATTATAAGAGATATATTCTTTTACGCATGCGCCGATGTTCCAAACAATAGGCCACTTCATATTTGCATATCAAACATCCTCCCAAAATTTGATTTCAATCCGCTTATCCTTGGTGTCGGAATGATAAAAAATGTCAAAAGTGACGTTTGCAACTGTCAAAGTATTATGTTCTAATAATAATTAGTTATTCCAATACTTAACTTAGAAGGCGTTGCATTTGACAAAATACTAATGTCAAAAAATTGAATTAAACATTAGAAATGCAGCCGTTTTCATGTTAAGACAAGACATACGTTATTTTCTAATTTCCATGTACGGCAAACAAAGACGACCGACCGCGTCGCGCCATGCATTAGACAACATTGCATTTATATTTTATACAGCTATTTTTCTATATAAATTTGTATAAAAAAACTGTTTAGGCAAATGCTGTTATACGAAATCTATGTAAAATGTTCTCCTCTTTCGTTTAAGACTGGTTTCAAACCGATCTGATTTAAATTGAGCGAGAAATTAGCAAAAAGCACGCACAGGGTCAGGCGGAACGTTACGCGTTACGCGTTACGAACGTTAGGAACGTTACGTTACACTTTTTCGTGCATGCAGTAGGTGTTTTATCAATTTATAAGATTGGTGATTCATCAATTTATAAGACGTTATCACGTCAAAAAACGAGATCAATGCGGTTAAGGAGCATCACAAAATTAGTAAATATCTTGCATTTATAATTTTAGTGCGAAGAGTATAGTGCCCGCGGTGAGAGTTGAAGCCAGGCATGTCATCGATAATATGGCAGTGAACGCCTACTTACCCGCAGACAGTGGCGTGTGGAATAAATTCTACATATCTATTTATAGCTGCAGAATAGCGGTAGAATAAAAATAAACACTCGACGCACATGGATTGCCGAAACAGTCAATAGCAATCTAGAAGACGGGCGCAATGCATTCACATCACTATGACGCGGTGGCTTCATCTTTCGCTGCAGCTATTCTAAGCATATTCAAAAAATTGACTAATTTAAAAAGTTAATAGTGAAAAAACATTTTGAAAACCAAGCTTTTATTTAAATACGTAACTCTAAAAAGAAAAAAATCAACTTTAAATTAATTCAAAGCCAACCATACATTATACTTTATACAATTTATATGATACAAAAGCTTGTATCGAGGTTTTCCTGTGTAAATTAATGTTTTTAAAATGTCAAGGAGTGATACTTTGAAATTCCATATAATTGTATTGACAAATGTATTTTTGCTAAAGGGTGTCAAAATATTCTGATATTTCAGTATAGGTATGAAATTCCACATCTTGTTTGTGGACATAGCAATCGCCTTATAGAGAGATAAGATGGTAAAAATAAAGTATTGTATCGTGACTGGTTTTATAAGCAGGCGATATAAATTATCGCCCACTAATCTGAATACATTTTTTTAAAATTAATTACTATTTCTTATATGGATGGCTTATACCTATTAGGAGTTTTATAATCTCATTTCTTCATATATTAATTTGTCGTCACTTCGTAATTTAGAGGCATAATTTTGTGCTGTCTCATATAACGCGGCCCATTGACTCGGATCCTTTGAATAGTTTTTGAGTTCCCTCCAAAAACGGCACATCTTTCAGATGAGTGCAGTTTATTAATGAATGAGGACACACCTGTGTTAGTATTGTGCCATTGTCGCACTGTGTAGTATATATTTTCAAAGAAAAGAGACTGTATATATTTTATTTAACGTCTTTTTACGTACAAAAGCGACCTATTCTTAAAGAAACGAAGTGGCTGAGCATAGTATTACAAAGTTTGAAAACTGTATACCTTTGTGTGGTGCAAGTTAAAACAGAGATTCCAAATAAGTTGAAATATTTATGTTTTCCGGTTTTCTGATTTGCAGCAAGGGTTGTTAAAAAAAGGACTGCGTTATATGTGTATGGACATCTCTTTTTAATAACAGTTATTACAGTGTACTATGATGATTTACACCTAAACAACTCCTTATTTTATAACATTGCTAGCTGCCCTCTTCGACTTCACCCGGATTTGTAAATTACCTACTAAAGACAGACGTAGAATATTTTAGACCCTCACCCCGTGTAAAAGAGAAATTAAATAAAAATTTAAAAAGAAAATAGTGTTTTTAAGTCAGGAAGCTTGACAATAGTGGAAAATTTTAGGGTTGGCCTTTACGGACAACCTTTTTCATATTTTTACGTAAGATTCATAATATTTCCCCGCTCTTATAGTGATAAAGTAATAGAAAAGAATTTATTGACTCAAAAATAATTTAATAAATTAATTAAAACATAGCCCATAGCACTTCTGAAATCATATAGAAAATTTAAAAAAAATCATAGGAATCCGACAAATAGTTGTTAAGTTAAATCTGTTCAAACATATGCATAAATCATTACATAATTACGAAGAATATGTTATATAATAATAGATATCTGTACAGTTACATATAACAGAACGATTTTATTAGACTATGATCTTAAACAAGTTTAAGAAGTTCAAGATTATAGTTTGACGAAGCCATTGTGAAATTCAAAACTAATGTTATAAAATAAAGTATAAATTATTTAATCACTATTATGCTTTATTAATAAGAAAGTATAAGATCAATGAAAGGAATCAATTTTAAATTTTTTTATATAAAAGCACTTGTGCTCAAATATAGTTTTTGTAACACCCATTTTGCCTGGAATGACACTATTCCGAACTTTATCTAGGCGAAATATTCAGAACGAACGTCTAAGATACTCTATAGAAGAAAGGTCTGTAACCCCTAGAAAACGCGTCCCCAGGTGATGGATAGTAGAATTCCGCCAAGATATAAGTGATACCTACTTCGCGCGGCGAAAGATGAAGCCACCGTGTCAGTGAAGTCAATGCATTGCGCCCGCCTTCTAGTTTGCTATTGGCTATTTCGGAGATCCCTGATCCATGTGCGTTGAGTGTTTATATTTTTATTCTACCGCTATAAATGGATATGTCGAATTTATTCCACACGCCGCTGTCAGCGTGCAAGTAGGCGTTCACTATCAGATTATTGATGACGTGCCTAGCTTCATCTCTCACTGCGGGTACTATAGATGGAAAATCAAATACCTAACACCTACGGACCAACAGGCCCAGTCCTCCAGTTTGAAGGTTGATAGTTGAACCTGCTATTCGTTGTCACAAGAAGACGTATAAAGCAAAAAAAAAGTTTTAAATGTATTGTGCTGCATTACACAACTCACCTGCATACTTTTGTATTAGTCTAGCTCCAACGAACATAGCTAGAATTGTTTGAGGTATACTCGTCAGCAAAGGGCTAGCCTTTAGCGGTACAACAGATCGCGTTAGACATTTCGGAGGCTGACTGCGAGTATGAGACAGCTTGGCACCAGCTAACAATGCCCTTATCGTTTAACTCACAGCTCCGTAAGTTGCTCTTTGAATATTCTTACACCTACCTCCTACACTAACACATCAACATTTTAACAGTGCTATAAAGCCTTTTTTTCTTTTTTTATGAATAATTTCTATGTGCAAGTTAGTTGTATATACATAATAATAACTCCTAAGAACCGTAAACAATAGTTAAAGGTTTACAGTTTTTATTGTTCTTTCAAAAGAGATTACAAGTTGTGTTTATTTGCTATTTGGCTTTAGCATGCTATATTGATATGTACCGTTAAGTCGGCACGAAATCAAAAGTTTTCTAGGAATTGTGGTTTTTTTGTTACATATTGTAAAGTTTTATAATGTAGTATGGGTACACTAGTTTATGAATAGGGAAGATTTACTAGAAGATTTGCATTTATGTTGCAACAGTTTAACTCTCTTTTAATTATTTTAAAACTTATAATCGACGACAATTTTAATTAAATTGTATTTTTTAAACAAACCAAAAATATTATAAAAGTAACCAAAAGTAAAGCATATAAATTGATAGCATATGTATTGTTTCTCAACAATTACATTACTAATAGACTGCCGTTTGTAAAAAGGTAACCTGTATGAGAAAACTGGAAGTCCACAGTAACCCTAATATTTTATCTTTCTGAAAAACTAAAATGAAATTTGTATTTGTATGATTTCTTTAGATTTATCTCCAAGTAAAATTACATAACAAAAATGTAATGTAACATGCTAATACCTCAGATATTACAAAGTTTATAATGATTTTGAATCCATAAAAATGTTATATTGCGAAAAAAATGTAGGTTTATGAGTGTAAATTTGTGACCTATTATACTGTTTCTTTTAAAATTTGCTGTTATTAAATTTGTATTCATATTTTGTTATAAGTAGATTTATTATAATAGAAATTTAAAATTTTAAGAGAGTATAGGTATGGGCACTTCCTCTAGTAAATTTTTTTGTTTGTTATAAATTCTTTGTACAAATCCAAATATGTTCTGTTATGAACAGTTATTATCTTTTCCAATCAGATTTTCTTAACAATCGTTTGCAATATGTCTTGGTCACGTAAATTTTTTGTACAAAAAGCGAAACACACATAATAATAGATAATGTGCAATATATAATCTTTTTGTTACTAGTTCGATGCAATATTTATTGATGGCTGCACAGAATAATGTAACACAAGTGGCTACTGAAGAAAGAACAAGTATTATTGTGCCACTTCAACTATACAGAGTTTAAATAAAAGTATATGTATTTTTATAATAAATAGAATGCACCTGAAGAATGGACCGGAAACTGGTCACCTCATGTCTTTACAAAAGTGTGAGAAAAAAAGAAGTAAACGATGAATAACACTCCTACTTTACAAGTATAATAGGGGTGTGGTGATATCCACACCCCGCATATGATTGGGACATGTCTTTTCCGTGTAGTTACAGGTGGGCTCATTTCATTCATCCTCAGATTTCTCATATTTTTCGTCAAGATTGAACGCAAATTTTTGCGACCGTACAGTCTGAATCAATTATCATTTAGCAAATTGATTACGTTCGGGGTCAGTTCTAGAGAGAACTAGAATTTGCATCAATGCCATTTTATTTTAAAACTGTTGGCCCTCTCCGGCTTCGCCCGAATTTGTAAATTGTCACGGTATTTTCATCGACTTACGTGGCAAAATTGATCTCTACGAAAAACGATTCTATTTTAACGCGATAATATATACCTTACGTCCATCCTGAAGGTCCATTCTAAATATCGGTGAAAAACCGAGCGGGGTAGCGTAGCGATGAGAGCACTAAACTCGCATTCGAAAGGTACCGGGTTCGAATCCCGGCGAGGGCAGATGTGACTAGGATTTTTTCCTACTGCCTCTCGCCGAGAAACGGTAATTCCTGTACCGGCCATCTTGTTGAGGTTTTCCATGGTTTCCCTCAATAATTCCAGATAATACATATACTATTAGTATAGATGAACAGGGTTTTCGAGTTATTTTGGAAGTTTTTACTATTTGATGAAATTATCTAAAATTTTAATTACATTTTTGTCATAAATAGAACGATTATTCATTATAATTATAATCTGTTAGCTGATAAAACACATTATGAAGATATACACGCATCATATGAACGAGTGCTCGCACGAACGAATTTTTATGGAATTTTTTCGATGGCTTATCACTTTACCAGAACTGTAAATAAAACGAGGAACGCAGCAAATTTCGTTCGTTTACAATCTCTAAAAATACATACACCCATGGTCATTTATCGCTGATCTAAATGAAGTTTCATGAACGTGTAGGATTTATATCTACTCAGCTTTTAAATACTGCTTTCTAATTAAAATTTATTAAAAAGTTGCAATTTTCCTATTAGGTACCTATATTTTGAATATTTTATATTATTCGGCGTAATATTCATGTCTAATAATACTTTACATTATGGAACAGTTCATGGGAATATGGACAATAAAGCACAACGATCAAACTATTAATGAAAGATGCGACGTTTCGTTTCATTTATTAAAAATTTTCCAAGCAAATAAAAAATAATTACAAAAATATACCTACATTAAATATTGAATAATCCAAAATTTTATTTTTCAATTAAAGAAACGAAATATCACACCTTTCAATTTGCTGTTTGATCGTTGTGTTTTATTGTGTAAAATCCCGTGAACTGTTTCATTATAATATTAGAGGTAGACATTATATCTCGCTGCTGAAATACTGTAAATGAAATTTTATGAAAATTTTACATTATCTCTCTCTTCAGTCTGTTTCTTTCATTCGTCCATATTTGTAACTTTTTTACTGTCTTCAGCTTCAAATTTTACTGCTTTTGGAATGTTATTATGTTGTACTTTAGGAGCACACACCGGAGTGTATACCTAGCGTATATAAAAAAATAAAAAAATAATTTTTTGGAAATGTTAATTTAATTATAATTTTATATCAACAAAATAATTTTTTTTACAATGTTGAAGTATTTTTTGTGAATTATTTCACTTTTTTTCATAATTTTGGGGCTCTAATTATGTTGGGACCCTGGGCACGTGTCCCAAGTGCACTTATGTAATTTCGGCACTAAGTATATCAGAATTTTTATATGTAAAAAAAAAGAATCTTCAACTAATATTTATATTCCCGTGAAAGTTACTTTCTCAAAAAAAAATAGCATTTGTATTATGATGTATTGCACCAGCCTATTCGATAATACAAATAAATTATTGCTTAGCTATTTAAGTTATCAATTTCACAAGCAATTTTACCAAAAAAAGAGGCCAATTTCTTAGAATATATTTTTAATGGTACAGTTTGAATGAACTGGTTCAGGTATTCGAACGATTTCATTCTGTGGAACGTGCATAGAGAACCCTCAACTCGCTTGCACATAAAGTTATGGTAATGGGGTGGTAACACCTAACACATATATGAAAGCTTACGCATATTATGTGTGCATTTTTTACCTGCCCCACGCACCTCCGAGAAATTCTTTCAAAAAACCATTGATACTTTTTCTGTGTAAAGAATGTGAAATAGGTGTTCTATTCTTTATATATTGTATTATGCGAAGGTGTATACTATTTTTCTTGCGCTTTTATGTAAACATGTTGCCCACTAGAAATTAATAATATTTGCTAGACAAAAATAAGTAAATCTCTAACATTAAATTTTCTTATTGAATGTTTCTAAATTATCAGAATATAAAAATAATTGTTAATTGATTTTCTAGAAAACACAATATGTTTTATAATCCTTTTGTAAAACTGGGTTTTCTGTGTGCGAAAAGGTATAACAGCTCTTAATTTTTCAAATATTGTTAGCATACTGAAACAATATATACTTTTTTTGTTGTAATCAAAACAAATATAGACGCTATTATAATATGGGTCCTCGTATCAAATGTTTCAAAATGTCGATCTGGTAAAATATTCGAATGTATTTTTTGCAACTATGCTTCTTAACGCAAGCTATGAACGCAGACGGAAAACTCAAGCTATACTCAAAATAACATAATATCTAAGCGAAGCGCGTCATGTAACCAAATGGTATAGTGTGCCTATACCTTGTATGTACAAGTTTGCTGGTTCGATCCGCGACGTCAGTTTTATTTGTTTTTATTTTTTTTAATTAATAACAATTTTGTAGGTAAATTTATTATTCAAAATTAAGAAATTTTAAATTTATTTTAGTTTTCCCATACCTATTTCTTATTAATAAATAAAAAGTTTGAGGTATGGTAATTTTGTTGTTTTTTCATGACATGTAAATTTTAAATATTAATATAAAATGCGTAAAGAGCATAACTTCCGTTGTATATCCACGAACTGACGCACCTATTTTTTAATACCAACAATGTATACCTAATTCTCGTATTCTGAACAGCAAACTATGTTTATTTATCGTATTTTTTTGGGAAATACTGGATCCAGTGGATAACACAGTTGTACGGTCATTTTTATTATTATTGAATGATTAATTACAACACCGAAATGTCACCAGTATTTTGGAATTAACTTTTTTCTGCAGGTTAATAATGGTTGAATTTGTGTATGAAGTCCTTTGTTGGGATATATTGTACCCTGTGTAAAAGAATTTCATTCATAAAATCAGGTAACACATATTGCTGTTCTCTTTTAGAATTTTTTTTTCAAAGGCCACAGAAGAATCAAAACAGATTTAACACTTTTAACTATGTTTTTGAAATAATTGTTCCAAGACTTAAGAAATCATTGTAAATAAAATTCAGTGAAAAATAGTAAACAGTTGTAAAGAATGAATACTTCGGATTATGAAAAATAACAACAATCATCTCGACTTAAATATAGGTACTGAATTATATATTTTGTGATTTTGACACAATTATGCACCTTTTAAATTAAATCATTTTTCTTATATTTGAAATGTGTTTGTAGAGGAATTTTACATTATAGTACCTACCCGCGGTGAGAGTTGAAGCCAGGTACGTCACCAATAATATGGTAGTGAACGCCTACTTGCTCGCATACAGTGGCGTATGGAATAAATTCAACATATCTATTTATAGCGGTAAAATAAAAATAAACACTCGACGCACATGGATCTCTGAAACAGCCAATAGCAAGCTAGAAGGCGGGAGCAATGCGTTCACATCACTATGACGCGGTGGCTTCATCTTTCGCCGCAGCTATTCTACCATGGAAATAGTGTGCAGAAAATTCGGCCATTTATATAATGAAAGTATTAATTACGGCAAGATCCCAGACCCACCAGACTTACGTCATTTCAATACTGCTAAGATTTTATTGGTAAATGTGCAATATTTAGTTAAAAATGTATGCCAATTTGTTAGCTTGAAAGCGGGGACTTTTTAGAGATAACAGGTTCTGTACTGATAAAATATTAGCAGTACTAAAATAACGTAGGTATGGCGGGTCTGTTATCTTCGTCTTTTTAACGTAATTGCGATGACTAGGTACGTTATCTCTTTTACATTTTTAATCATTAAAAAACTAAGTTAACATTTTTCGCTGCAATGAAAAGAGACAGCAGTGCCAAATTTACATTTTAAAAAACCTTAAACGGCGAAATCTTCTGAAGAGGCAGCGTTTTGCGAGTTTATATATATTTAAAATGTGCATATAACATTTATTTGACATGTCAAAAAAGGCTGCCCGCCATTATTTTTTGAAGTGTGACGTCAGACTTGTATTAAACAGACATAAATTATACCCAAACATATGACACACGTGATTAAACACCAAACGAACCTCGTGTAAACGATACCGATATTTTCACTTATATCGTACTACAAGAATTATGTCACAGTAGGTAAACATGGCGGCTCGTTATAATTTAAATGCTATTTCATCCTATAAAACGATTATATTTAAGCGAAATAAACATTCCTGTGGACTAACGCTACAATATGAACATTTTAAGTTAATTTAAAAATGAGTCTCAAATAGCCTATTAAGCTTCAAATTTATTAAATGTACATTTTGATGTGCAAGTCAGTATTATTTGCTGAGTATATTGAAATCACATTTAAATATATTAAAATACAGTATATTTATAATATTATAATAATTATGTTTAGTTCCAAGTACTTTTTACATCTGGATATCTTTAACAAGCATTGGTTATAATTCTATATTTGTTTGTGTGTATTTAGCTGTAACAATGATGATAATAAGTGGAGATCGTGTCCTGGTGCACCGTTCAGAACAATGGGCATATCTCAAACACACGGACAGACGACATGGTAAGTGTAAGTTGTAACCGAGATCCAAGAGTGTATCACGACACATAATGTATAATAGCTATAAGAATAACAATAGGATATTAGCTTCAACACGCTGGCAGACGTGGCTCTTGGCTCTATAAGAGTCTAGAGTGGCTGCCGGCCCGAGCTGTCGAGATAACGTCTGTCCAATTTACATTCCAATGCCCACTCTTCACGTCTGAGCCCACTCATCTGCATCCTAGATGGCCGTGTGGCACTCTACAGTTGGCACGAGTGAAAATCCGCCACCTCATCGTCATTGAACCGCTTTGATATTGCTGTCCGATTCTATCTGATCTCCATAGTCGAATCTAATATTTATGGGTTACCTATGTGATGAATTGCATTGTGAATGGCCGTACAAAGTTCTCTACAATTTGACTAATCGTTAATAGTAATATACCCGTAAAAAAGGAATATTTATATTGTTTTTAAAACCCGTTGTTTGATTCAGACTCACGACAATATTCCTCTTACATCAGTTTTCGTTTACAGTAATTTGTCTATTGATTTAGCTCGACATGTCAGAAGTGTGGTCCTTTGGATCTAAATACTAGTTAAGTTTATGTTGGACGTTGGCCTAAGAAGTCGATAAGCGGATCTTCGGCCCGCAATACTAACACAATATTTTCATTTTATACCCATTTTAAGTTTGCTGCACACGAGATTGGATTTACCGCTAGATTTGACTACTAGTTTTCTAGCGTTGGTTTTCTTGATTGCTTTTATGTGCTTGAATTTAAAATAGTGAATTATTCATTTTCTTTATTAATTTTAAACCGCAACTAATTCTAGACCATTTTTTTTAAACCAGCAGCGGCCAGGGTTATTTCTCAATAAATTAAAAATCAATTTAATGCTTTTACCAGTTCTCCTCAGATTAGAACCTGGGGATTGGGGTGTGTAATAGAGAAACCATAAAAATTACATATAAACAAAACTATCACTTCTTACCTGTTCTCAAAAAAAATATAACATGAAGAAATTATTACTGGAAGTGGACAATTATCATACTGTTTTAATATCTACTGAATATTTATGTTGGTCCAACTGTAAATGCATTCAATTTCTGCCAAACGGATTAAGGAAGCTGTAACCGGCGATGATTCATATAGTTTACCTACGTATTTCAGATCTTTATTTTGCGAACAATTTATTAGATTCCCCCTAGTGTTGTCAAGAATCGGTACTTTTAAGTATTTAGGGTACCCGGTACTTTTATATCGAGTACCCGTTACTTTCTACCCGTTACTTTTACCCGGTACTTTAAGGTGCTGAGAACCGGATCTAGGTATAACTAATACTGTATTATAGTAATACCTATACTCTATAGCCGCCAGCCGGTATTCGTTACTTATAGGTACCGATTGCATACTGCATACATAAGGTAAACGTATTGGTAGGTACATTATAGCACGTCGTTTAGGTACAATATGCAACCTCCTTTCATACAACAATGAAAACAATGTTATCTAATTGAAAGTAATGCAAATAATTAAGTTGAAACTTTATCATTTTTTGTGAGTAAAGCGAATTATTTTTTGTAGTATTTAAATAATATAATTTGCATATTGTATAATATTAACCATTAACCAATGTCAATTTCGGATTGTTGAATGTCGAGACTCGAGTTTCTCTGTAACGTTTTCTTTACAGACAATTTATACAGACATCCGTGAAAGAATTTTATGATAATTCGAAAATTAAGTACAGACAATACAGATATCATATTTTATATTGTGTAGGTTAGTGAAACTAAAACAAACTAACAGACAAAAAATCATGTACCTAAATGGCAGAATCCTATGAACCGTGCAAACTACAATTATTACGAACTTATAAATTACGAATTAAATTTTTTTTTTATAATTGAACTAATATGCCAGTTTTGTTTATTTGGTAGTTTGGAAAACTCTTAAAGTAATCAGTGTACGCATTTTATGTTGAACAAACTAAACAAAACTGTACTTATACACTGTCCTAGTGTCCTATAGTGTAGGAAATTCACTGATTCTACATTCTACAACGCAGTCGTATCTATATTTTGAAACCGACCTGTATGTGTATAGTGTACAATATGGATACTGTATCGTTTTGTTTTTTTTAGGATTATAAAATAATATTATGTATTATACTGAACCAAAAAAATATAATTTAGTTATTAGTTTAATAGTTATGTGCAATCTACAGTAGGTAAATTCTTTTTTTATTCAAAATGTCGTGTTATATTTTTTTCCTACTCTAAAGCCAGATTCCTATTACAATTACAGATACAGTGTCGTCATAAAATTGTGACATGTAATAACAAATTATGTACATATTTGAAAAAATAAATCTTTATTTTGTTTCTAACTCTAAGGGAAACCGGAAAATGGCTAAATATTATTAAGGGATTCTGATTTCTGAACTGCCTTTGGCGTCAGTTTGACACACCTCACCTACGTCCTACTGCATCTGTATTTTGTATCGCACTGTAGCGTATTGTATTTAGTTTCATAAGCACTGCCAGAAGGCAGACGCCAGTGTATGTGTATGTGTTTGTGTAATGTGTACCGGGTACCCTACCCACAGAGCACGTATCTCATGGTATTTGTACCGTAATGTGTATTGTGTACGCACGGATCTCTCGGTACTTGTACCTATTCATACACGAAGTAACGGGTACTTTTTCAATTGAATACCCGGTACTTCGGATCTTGGTAAGTACCCGGTACTTAGTAACGGGTAGTTACATTTCTGACATCACTAATTCCCCCTGTCCATTCTTCTACAATCTTTTGCATCTGATGTCTATTTCCGTTACTGCAATGACCCGTTACATTGGCGATTTTATTTCATTTCGTTGTTTTTATTACTTTTAATTTTTCATAAACTTTAACTAAAAGCAATTTATAGTTGCTTAAAATTTCTAATACTTATATTCTTTTAGATAAATGTCAAATATCAGTGAATATGGTCGTAGACTTGGTAGGTGTTATATAGGGAATTATCAAAGAACTCACAAATCAACTTTCACGACGTGAAAATATTCTCTTTTAATACTTATTTCACTTTGTGGAAATGAATTTAATATTGTTTAGAAAATATTTTTGAAATGCAAACTTCTATAGGCATGCTAGGAGATTTTTGGATGGGTAAAACCTTATAAGTTCGCGTCATCGACATGCTGATCTTAACAGTACATCTGTAGGCTATCGCGCTTGGCCACAATGAACTGGCGCATGCCCAACCAGTACACATTTATATATTCTATAATACCGTATCTTATGTAAGTGGTTAGAGTACGATAACGACGATAACTCGATGAGCAAAATATCCATTGAAAATACACAGTTATTATTATTTTATATAACATATAACAGTGTTATTAGCCGTTTTCAGGGCGGAAAATTGATTTTTATAAAATAATTTTTTGTGCAGTGAAAAGGGAAAAGCGTTTGGGGGGAGTTCTTTAAAAAACAATTACGGGATTGTGTATAAAAAACAATTATGGGGTCTTGTGGATGCAATGACGCCTTTTTGCGCAGTGAAAATGGGAGTGCGTTTAGGGGTAGTTCTTTAAAAAACAATTACGGGGTCGTATATTTAAAGTAAATAGTAACACAGTAATTTTACACCACTTGCAATGACGTGTATATGTGATTCTGTTGGTTAGATTAAAAAAAATGACAGTTAAAGACGAAAAGTTTTTACGTATTTTTGGGGAAATTTGTGAATAATCCAAAATGCTTTTTTTTGTAACGCCAAACTTAAGTGTTGTCTATAACTTACGAAAAAGTCAAAAATTGAGCACATCGAGTTATCTAACTGGACCTTACGTAAGTTTTTTGCCTATCTTGACTCTAATTTTCATTATTTTAAGATTGTAACATTAGTGCTGTGTATGTGTATATGTTACGGTCTATACCCAAATTCGGTCAATGACTGAAAGAAATGCGCAAAACTAGTTTTGACCAACGTTCAATACTATATAGTTTTGCGCATTTTCTGTTGGACAAAATTAGTTCTGTCCATTTCTGAACGCACAATACTAGTTCTGCTTGTTTCATTCAATCAACGTCCGAACCCGAATAAATGTTCTTGTTTACTTATTGAACTGTTCTCCTGAATTTTATAATTGATATAATGGTGGGATATTCAGTGTAATAATTAAGTAAAAATGCAAGGTGAATTCGAGTCTCAACTAGTTCGGCTATTGGAGGCTTCTGAAACAATTTTATGATGAAACATAATTACCTTACTATACTAAGTGAGGTTAAGAAAGCAAATTTGTTGAAAGCTGAATTAAAACTTCTGTCTGCTAAACAATACAGAAGAATAAATCACTTTCACAATAAGTATCATTAATGTGACTGAGTAAATTAAAAAACGCAAAGAACATATTAGTATTGCCCGTTCAGAAATGGACAGAACTACATAGTTTTGTCCAATTGAAAATTCGTAAAACTAGTTTTGCTCATTTTATAACACTCAATACCCGTTTAAATGTAAGATTTAGAGTTTGAGCAATATTCGTTGGTCAAAACTAGTTTTGCGCATTTATTTCGGTCTTTGACCGAATTTGGGTATAGACTGTAACATATATAAATAAAATTAAATTGATTACGTGGAAAGTTTATTTATTGTGTGTATACTGTGCATTGTTTAAATTGTGTTTTGGTTTGATTATTATTTTAAATGTTCAAATATAGGATCACTGTGCAATACAAAAGTGAGTATTAAATATGTTAATATTTTTGTATGAATAACATAAACGAACCGCATGTATTTAAAATATTTCCAATATTCGTATCAATATTGCCGTTTAAAAATTTGATATTATTTATTTTTCAAGTTTTACTTTAGTTGGCAGTCCTCAATGATTGCCTATTTCCAAAAGGAAGGGTTATGAGTTTAACAGTCGATGTATGTATGTTTGTATTTACGGATGTTCCACCGCAGCCCCTAAACTATTCATCCGATTTTTTTTATAAATAACGTGTCCATCGATTCGTTATTAACATAGGCTACATTTATATTTGAATTTTGGTCCCAGAGGTGAGCAAATTGAAAAGAAATAAAAAATAAGTTAAAAAAAATAATTTAAATAATAAATTAGTTCCAAAACTAAAACCCGACTACTGAAAAGTATATGAAACAATAAAATATTCTCATCTGAGGATAGCCGTGGTCGTATGCCATCTCATATAATATATGGGGCTCCTCTAGATGTATAGCGTGATGCACTTTGCCCTAGGAGCTTATGATCGCTTACTATACTGTTAAAATGTAATGTTTTGTTAGAGTAGCGTGGCATATGACCACGGCTATCCTCAGATGAGAATATTTTCTTGTTTCATACTTTTCAGTAGTCGGGTTTCAGTTTTTCAATTTATTTTTTGATATTTAAATATTCGCCTGTTATTTTGAAATTAGCAAATTAAAGTTTTAAGATTAATAAAAGAATTAAATTATCATTACACAAAAAATGGTTTTAAAAAAATTGTTATTCTGCTGGACGAATAAATAGTTTTGCATAAATGAGAGCGTCTGTAAATGAATCCATTTAATTTAAAAGAATAGAAATAATGGACTAAAGTAATGGAGAACTGATAGAAATCAAATGACTGTCAGTTGTAAGAGTAGAAGACATTTGTGATGCAGAGATATGAACCAAACATCACTATTTAAAAGAAGAGATTAAAATGGTGAACAAATACCACCCAAATCAATCAGTCCCATACGACTCAAACCACGTACATCACTGGAAAACTTATTGTCCTTGGTCATCTTAATGTTCACACATAATAGGTAAATTAAAGTGGATATAAAAAAATAAAATGATTTACAGTAAATTTTTAAGACTTTATTTTTGGATACATTTTCTTTTAGCTGTATTTAAGGAATATTGTGCAAAAGAATACAAGAAACGTGTCACTTAATTGTCGATTTTATGCTGTAATGTAAAGAGAAAACACTAGGTACTAAAATTTTTAATTACAATACAAATATCGCAAACGACCAATGTACATTATATATTTGAATTTATTAATATTTAAGTGTTTCAACTTATTAGGGCAACGATATCAGTAGGTAGCGGGTTTTGGGTACTCGAGGGTGATGTGAATCCTATCCAAAATTTATAGGGTGGTATATAAGTTTCCCAAAGAAAATGATTATTTTTATTTGTTTATATTATTAGTTATTACCATTCCAACCCACAAGTGGGGAATGGTACTAGTTTAGGTCAAAAATCACTTTTCAAAGATTATACAATATATTTTGTCCCCCGAATCCAAAAAAACATATTTTTGGAAAAACTCTGTTCGTCTGTTAGTCTTTTTGTCTATGCGCACGATATAGGTCAAACGGATGAACGGATTGAAACCAAATTTTGGGAGGATGTTTGGTATGCAATTATGAAGAGCCCTATTGTTATTGGGGAAAATCGGCGCATCCGCAGAAGAGATATATGCTATAACGGTTTTTTTATATGGTATACTTTTCATAACGGTTTATTATTCTATTCTATTTATTTTTTCAAGAGAGTTTTGTAAAAAAATGTTTTTCTAAAATTTATAGTGTTTCAGAAATATTTTGAAAATAAAATAATTAAGCATGCTCTGATTAATTTTTGTATGACGTGAAACATATTATGTAGGTAACCGTGGCAACGAATAGCAAATGTCATATTGAATACTATCCATTACCCGCGATATCAGAAATTTTATTTTTTTATTATATTATATCAAGTGTCAATATTGTTGGAATGGTCCCGTCGCCCAATTGTCTGAATTTTTGACGTGATAACGTCTTATAAATTGATGAATCACCAATATTATAAATTGATAAAACACCGGCTGCATGTTCGAAAAAGTGTAACGTAACGTTCCTAACGTTCCTAACGCGTAACGTTCCTAACGCGTAACGTTCCGCCTGACCCTGTGCGTGCTTTTTGCTAATTTCTCGCTCAATTTAAATCAGATCGGTTTGAAACCAGTCTTAAACGAAAGAGGAGAACATTTTACATAGATTTCGTATAACAGAATTTGCCTAAACAGTTTTTTTATACAAATTTATATAGAAAAATATTTTATACTTTATATAGAAAAATAGCTGTATAAATGCAATGTTGTGTAATGCATGACGCGACGCGGTCGGTTGTCTTTGTTTGCCGTACATGGAAATTAGAAGCAAACGTATGTCTTGTCTTAACATGAAAACAGCTGCATTTCTAATGTTTAATTCAATTTTTTGACATTAGTATATTGTGAAATGCAAAGCCTGCTAAGTTAAGTATTGGAATAACTAATTATTATTAGAACATAATACTTTGTAAGTTGCAAACGTCACTTTTGACATTTCTTATCATTCCGACACCAAGGATAAGCGGATTGAAACCAAATTTTGGGAGGTTTAGGTTATGTATTACGGAATACGTTATCACGTAAAACTATCGTCAGTAAACCGACTTTACAGACAACCATTTTTTTTTATTAGTTTGACCGTGGCTGCGCTTACGTCACTGTCGGTTTTGACAAAAAAAAAATAGTAGCGGTTAAAATATAGAATAACATTATCAGGGACTACTTATTCCCTGAAATTTCTTAATTCATTTTTTCTTTAAAAAGAGTAGGTACGCTCTGTTCGATAATAAGGTTATAATTCTGGCTTAAAAAAAAACAGCGTTTACTGCTTTAAACGTTTCCCGTAACATTATAGAAATAGGTGCAATTTTAAATACCGCTATTGCCGTTTTTCATCCTTGATTCAAAATACAGAATATTATATTTGAATCTTAATGAGTATACAAATAAATAAAGTAAAGACCGTTTTATGCCACTTCGCGAAAATCCTTAAGACAGTCTTTTTAGTTAAGTAAATGTTCTATTGAATCAGAAATATTGGTATTGTTTCTACACTTCTACCGGTGCTGTACACCGAATAAGTTATACAGAGGTACCTGCAATCGGCATAGAATCAGTGAAATGAAAGTGTTCAGTCGATGTTTATATCTGGAGAACAAATAGCAGCGGCCCGCTGAACCGATATCTGGTTGCTTTTATGATGCAAACGAACAGAACAGATCAGTGTAGCCGTGTTTATCTGATATAAATAGAACGTCTTTACATGAGATTCTTAAGGTAGGGCTATAAATTAACTCTCAGGTGTTGTGTGAGCTCGGCCGGTCGAGTGGTCCAGCGGTCGAGCGGTCCAGCGATTGAGCGGGCCGGGCGTCCAGCGGCATCTGTATGGTTTGTATCAACTATAGGTATAGAAGCGGATGGATGATGCCAGCAGATCGTAGATAAATGAATGTAGATTTATACTCGACTGCATAGATTGGCTATCGATTTTAAGGTTCGTATATTTAACTTTGCGGAATATAACTGCTTTTAAGAACTTATAAGATCTTAAAACAAAATAAGTAATGATTTTCTATCTGCTTTGCGCTTCATCTCATATTATAGAACCCACAATTATTGTTCATCCGACGATTTTTTTTTATTCAAGTGATAAAAGAGTATAGATATAAACAAAATTGTTGAACACTACATATAGGCAATCAAAAAGAAAATTCATGCAGACAAGTTCTGTAAACGTTAAATTGTTGAAGAATTGAAATGAGAAGCAGTGAAACAGAAAATTGAAATTAACTGCAAAATTCAGTTTACAAATCTATAATATTATATAAAGTTTTTTGTATGTAGTATGTAATGATGAATTTAATGCTGATGATGTCATTATCATCCAAAGAAAATATACAAATATCAGCTCAAACCTCATGCCAGCAGCATCAACTGAAGTTTAAATATAGTGTGAGAAGGAAAACTTAAAAGCCCAACCTCCAAAAGACCGTAATTGTTACGTTATCATAGAAAAGAAATCTGGAGTTTAACAAAACTCTTCATCTCTTTGATGAAAACCTACAGATGTCCAAAGACGTGAAGTATCCGGGCTTGAACCTAGATTCGATACTTACCTCAAAAACTGTCAAAAGCTGGACCCGCAATCAGCAAATCCCTGACTGGAGCTACAATCCAGGAAATTTACATGGGAAAGATATGTTTGTGAACTCTTTAAACAGGATTACAGGGAACTTGATCAAACTCAGTAGACCTAAACTCAGGAAAGTGGTTAGATTCTTAACCGGTCATGCACCGCTGAGAAAAAATCAACACACAGTATAGATACGTCAGGAATCAACACAGTGTAGATTTTGCGAACTGGAGGACAAAATAGCAAACCATTTACTGTTCGAATACGAGGCCCTAGCCTACAGGAAAACAATCATCTTTGGATACATTGATGAGAGCAGCGTAATTCTTTAGGACAATCTAGTCATCAATCTTCTGGAGTTCATGGGCTATTAGCCATAACCCCTAACTTATTCATTCATGTATGTTTAAACGGTTTTAACTTCAAAACGATTTGACGGATTTAGAAGATTTTTTTTAATATTTCTTATGATTTCAGAAGTACTATAGGCTATATTTTGATTCATTGTATTAATCAATTTTTGAGTTAATAAATTAATTATATTTTATTAATCCGCCATTAAGTCCCCATTGCCTTTCCATTTATGCATAGTTTTATTGCCCGTAGTCGAGGAGGTAAGAGGGCATTCAAGTGTTACGCAAGTAGGCTTAGGAGGGCGGAGGATTCAATATTTTCTTACTTTTGCTAACAAAAGGAAGCGGGGATATATTATGAAACTTCGTAAGATAAAAAAATCTAAAAAACGGTTGACCGTAAAAACCAGCTCTACCGCTGATTTCAAGCTCCTTGAGCACAAAAATTGTATTTATTTTAGCTTAAGCAACGAATAATTCTAGATGGAAAAGTCGAAAGCAGAACATTTGACTTAGGAACTTTGTTTGGACTAGTTAGGAGATAAACATACTAAAAGTCCTTACCCCTCCGAGGTACGCCCGAAGGGGGGGAGCACAAAGAAGGTCCCGTTTTTTGGTTTTTTGCTTTCATCTCGAAAACGGTACGTCGTACGAAATTTTGTTGTAATAAATAATGAAAGCTGATAAAATTCTCTACAACTTTAGCTTTCACACTTTTTATCTATCTCCAATCTTTGCCTAGCTATGAGCTCCGAAAAATGGTCGATTTTCAAAAATGTGTTAAATTCTCTGTAACACATTCTAACAATACGAATTTGTCAAAATCATTTCGTATTGCTCATCCACACTATTAACAACACCCACACACTATCAAAAAATAACATAAGCTGGGAGTACCTCCACGCAGGGCCCTCTTTCCCACTGGGCACTCTGGCACGTGCCCAGGGCCCCGCGATCGATAGGGACCCCCTAGTTTAATGGTATACTAAGTACCTAAACTGTTGAAAACAAAAATCATCAGTGAACTAGTTTTTCATATACTTATTTTTTTTGTGTCCATGTTAAAATTGGGAACGTGATCCTTTTAAATATATGCATTTTATATCACATTCCTCGACTTAGAATTTAGAACCTTGTTTATCTATTTTCTCTGTCTATTCTAACAAAATAGTGCTCTGTTAAGGTCATAGGGGCCCCATTATCCTAATGTGCCCAGGGCCTCCAATAGGTTAAAGCTTATGTTATTTTTTAATAGTGTGTGGGTGTTTTTAATAGTGTGGATGGCGATACGAAATGATTTCGACAAATTCGTATTGTTACAATGTGCTACAGAGAATTTAACACATTTTTGAAAATCGACCATTTTTCGGAGCTCATAGCTAGGCAATGATTGGAGATAGATAAAAAGTGTGAAAGCTAAAGTTGTAGAGAATTTTATCAGCTTTCATTATGTATTACAACAAAATTTCGTACGACGTACCGTTTTCGAGATGAAAGCAAAAAACCAAAAAACGGGACCTTCTTTGTGCTCCCCCCCTTCGGGCGTACCTCAGAGGGGCAAGGACTTTTAGTATGTTTATCTCCTAGCTAGTCCAAACAAAGTTCCTAAGTCAAATGTTCTGCTTTCGACTTTTCCATCTAGATTCCCCTTATGAGCACTCATTGACCAAACTATTTGTTAAATTCTAATTTTAATGTGTAATAAAAATTCTAAAAAAAATCTTACCTCTTTTCATTTGAGGGACAGGAGCTTCACGGTGTTCTTATTTTCTCTTATACAGGGGGGTGGGAATCTAAAATATTCTATGTCTAGGCAATCTTCAAATCCGGGGGAAGCCGGACCGGGCTGCTACTGTTATTTATAAACTACATTTTGCTGTCCAATTTAAAATTTAAAGTATATAATATTCCGATCCCTCACTACAAATCTACAGGTAAAGGCATTAAAGGAGGAGATGTTATCTGTTAGAACGAGATGTCCGACGAAGCTGTTAGGAGGCGTTCGATAGTCTATTGTTATGTAATTGTGGTGTTTTTTGTTTGAAATGGGATGCTGGGATGGAACGCCCTACCACTGATTCTGTCAACTGTCTTCATTCTATAAAGACAAGCAACAGGAATTCCAAGCTATTTATATATGTAAAAGAGTTAGCCGTCACGCAGTGGTGTAGGTACTGATATATTTGAAATCAAACAAAAATTATTCGGATTGACAAATTTATTACTTTCTTTAAAAAAATGGTGATGATAAAAAAAATGTGTTACGAGATAGTTTCACGTTCAGATATTTCGTCTGTACAAGTTAATCTGAACGTGAAACTATCTCGTAACACTTTTTTTTCCACTTATCCAAATGCAATCGTAGGATTTGCAACTAGAAGTTTCACTTTTGTAATGCGTTCTCGTAACACATTTTTAATTTTTTCGCAGGTTTAGTGCAAATTATAAATAATCCTTCGGTCAAGTCCTAGCTTTTTATACTTTGAATAAGCCGTAAAAATGTCATTTAAATCCATCGAGTGGTTCTGGAATTACAGTGGTCATCGACTTTAATTAAACTTTAAACGCGTTTTTCTCAAAACTGTGTTTTCGAAGACGGTGACCACTGTAATTCCAGAACTACTCAATGGACTTGAATGTGTACAGCTTATTGAAAGCAAAAAAATACTAGGACTAGATAACTTCGATTTTTTTAACAGTCAGCAAACGGTAACGAAACTGTCACCCGCATACGCAGTAGCTAAAACGTGTTATAAAATCGCCACTAACTGTTTCATTTTAGCTACTGCGCATGCGGGTGACAGTTTCGTTACCGTTTGCTGACTGCTTGGAACTAGCTACAGCCAGCGGTTCTCAAACGTTTTTGGTGACGGAACCCTTTTGGAAAGCGAAATACTTGACGGAACCCTCCAATAAAACAAAAATGTCTTTATGTGCATTATTTATTAATAAGCATAATACGAGTATGTAGGTACAATGTAACAGTTACTTATTATAAAAAATCTAAAGGGAGGTATTGTTTTTTTTTTTTTAAATGAAAATAATTAATGTTAACATATTCAAACATTAAATAATAATAATTTTATTAACTATTCCAGTATACGAAATCAAAATGTCCTTTAAAATTTTCTTTTAAATAGGCATGAACGTTGTTTTCTTGCTGGCTGATCAGCTCGCTCTGCCTCTTTTGTCGGCGTGCGTATAGCATAATATTATACGCAATATTCTTTTTTAATATTTTTTTAAATTCTTACGGAGCCCCCACAGGGGTTTCGCGGAACACTAGGGTTCCGCGCAGCACACTTTGAGAATGGCTGAGCTACACCGTTGACAACCTGAGTTCCTAGATGGCAACATTATTTTGACTGCCTTAGGATTGTATTCAAATTGTCGAAGGTTGCACAAATTTACTATGATATTTGGTAAAATAATGTTTTTTAATCATCCATAACTGTACAAAGTATTAAAATTCCCGTTTTAGGTCCGCCACTGAACTATCGGCGATAGAAAGAGAACCTTGTACCACCTGGCCGATGTTCGGCATCGAATGGAATTTGTACATACATATCTGTACATGTGAAAAGGAATGATGTAGTTTTTATACGCATGCTTTGCTTTTTTAGTGATGGGTCAAACACTAATATTTTTATTATAATATGTGTATTCACACAATTCATAAAAAATGCAAAGGATTAAATCATCTTAAAATTTAATCTCTTAATTTTCCGACGGCTTATTTTTCTTTTTTGTGAAGATTTTGAAGAATTTACAGACATAACTGCAAAATTCTAGATCTGATCCTATGTTGTGATCCCATGTAGACAGTTATTATCAACCGTTCGAAATTTTAATCTATACTAATATATAAAGCTGAAGAGTTTGTTTGGTTGAACGCGCTAATCTCAGGAACTACTGCTTCGAATTGAATATTTTTTTTATATTGGATAGTCCATTAATTTATCGAGGAAGGCTATAGGTTATATAATATCACGTTACGGCCAATAGGAACGGAGCATCAATGAAAAATGTTGCAAAATATAAATCAAAATTTGTCCGTCCGACAAAAACTTTTGAATTTCATGATGATTCATCATGAAATTTGAACACAACATTCATCTCGACAAACTAAGATGAGCGTGCGTACCCATGTCCCTCCCCCCATTCGTTCTTTTCACCAGAGTGAAATCGGGCGGGAACGCTATATTATATGTATATTGTATATGTTAGGTATATTATTTCAATTTTGAAGTATCATATTTAAATGACTAATGCTACACAAATAAAATGGCACAGCTTTAATCTACAGACGTCTTAAAGAGTATGAGTAGGAATTTTATGATCAAAGGAACTTACCTAAGTGATCTTCGATCATAATTTTATGAGAGTATTTTCCGAAGAGATCAGTTACTTGATAGATAAGCCTTCTGCTTGATGTTGCCACAGTGTTTAAATCGTGTAGAAACAAAATCTATGGTGTCCCTACACATTGCTCCACTCTGTCTACATCTCCATTATAGTTGAGAGCTGAGAAAAATCATAATATTCGCAGCCTTATAACTTCCACAGGGGAAGAAGAATGCGTTCGGGTAGGGAGGGATACTGATCTCTTCGGAAAATACTCTCATAAAATTATGATCGAAGATCACTTAGGTAAGTTCCTTTGATCATAAAATTTTATTTCGAGTATTTTCCTCAAGATCAGTTACTTGATAGATGTTTAAAGCAAAGAAGTTTTAAGGTAAATAAAAAAATAACAGTCTATTTCTCTTGACTAAATCACATAAATTATCACATTTAACATTTCTAAAGTGATGTTAAAGCAATTTAAAAAAATAACAATAATTCTTTTTCTTTAATCACATAAGTTACCATATTTGGTCATTTTACTTATTTTTGGTGGATTGCAAAATTGTTTTTGCAAATTCTAGGTCATTTCCTACAATAGGTCTATTGTAGAATTTTGCGAAGGAACAAGACGACCTTGTCCATCCTGCTGTTTTCCTTATAATGTCTATATTAATGCCCTGTCTCTCTGCTAGAGAGGTTGAAGCATGTCTAGTGCTATGGGCGGAAAAACAATTTGTATTAATTCCGCTGTCCTCTAGTGTTTGTTTAATCCACCGGCTGATACTTTGACTAGAGGCTGCGTGATATGGTCTTTTGAATGTAATAAATAGTCTATTAGCGTGAGATCTAATATTCTTAGTCTTATTCATGTACCCCACTAGAGCCGTTGCTGGACAAATGTTAGGGTTGTCCGTAAAGTCTGGAACTCGTAACAAAGGTTGAAATCTACCCAGGCCAGTGGTCTTAAATTTTTCAGTTTTTTTTTTTTTTTTTTTTATCTCTAACGTTTCGTTACATATTGATATATTATCTATATTGATAAGGAAATAGTTTGTACTCTCTGAGCTGTACACAGAGATAGTAAGGTTACTGTTTTCTT
Organism: Xanthostigma xanthostigma; assembly: GCA_963575645.1. Taxonomy (NCBI): domain Eukaryota; kingdom Metazoa; phylum Arthropoda; class Insecta; order Raphidioptera; family Raphidiidae; genus Xanthostigma; species Xanthostigma xanthostigma. The sequence continues at coordinate 30,683,736 of OY754468.1, read as the reverse complement.
GGTTAAGACTTCTAGGTTTAAACTTTCATTAGGCGAAAGTGCCTAAGTGTTCTAGCACTGGCGATGGGTCCCAGGTTTTTTTCGTATTTCGGTTTTAAGGGTCTTAAATTAAAGGCCCCCCTAAAGAATCTCTTTATTGTGGGATCAGAACCTACTTCCGGACCCATAATCATTGACAATGCTGATCTAGCGCCGTTAAGGGAACCATATGCAGCTCCATTACTGAACAGTTCATTTAAAAAATTAAGAATAAGAGCGGCGTCTAGTGTGTACGGACTAATTTGACATTTATTACAGTATATTTACCACTTACGTAAGTAGAGGTCGTATTGTTTAGCTGTAGCGTTGGATATTGAAGCTATGATGACCTCAATGCTGTGTTTAGAATGGCCCTTTCTTAGATATGCCGTGCTGACAACTTCGCGGAAACCAGGGTAAGCTTGTAAAGTTTTCATAATCATAGAAAAATGGCGGGAAAGCATAGAAGTAAAAATTTTTCCCATTTTTGTAAACGCATCTACTGCGTACGATTCTGGATCCTTTTTCCAAGATACGAATTTTGAGCACTTTTTATTTATTCTAGAGGCAAACAAGTCTATTTCTGGTTTACCGAAACAACTGACAATCTTTTTGAAAATGTCTGGGTGTATTTCCCATTCAGTTTCGATTTTTGTTCTACCTGGCTCAAAATCAGCCTCTTTGTTTTCTTTAGATTGGATATACGATGCAAATATCCAAATATGTCGATGTTCTCACCAACTCTAAATTTTTCGGGCTAAGTTGTTTAAGTTTGGGCATTGGATATCGCCCATACGATTCACATAAGCAATCGCTGTTGTGTTATCGACACGAAGTAATACCTCGCAGTTTTTTAAGTCCTTTGTGAAGCATTTAATTGCGAGATATACCGTTAGCATTTCCAAATAGTTGATATGATGTGAACTTTCATCTTCTTTCCAGAAACCATGAATGTTTCCCCATTGCATGCTGCACCCCACCCCGTAGTGCTAGCATCGGTATATATTTCCGTAGTGAAATTGTTGGTTCGAATAGGATTAACAGAATGTAAGATATTGTTATGCCACCAGAGAAATGCGCTTGTAAATTCGGTCGGGAATGTGATTAATATATTGTAATCATTATCTCTTTTCTTTAACGCTAAATATTTATAACGTTCAAAATTTTTGTGTGTACCCAACCGTATGCTACTGTTAGACATATTGATATTATGACGCCAATAAAATGAGCAAGTTTTCTTATAGAACACTGTCTTAGTTCTTTGAAATGTCGTATTAAAAGAAATATTTTATTTCTTTTTTCCCTGCGGAATGCCCAATGTAGAAGTTTGTGAGTTTAATTCAAACCCAAGAAATGTACAAACTCTACGAGGGGTCGTTAGACTTTTTTCAAAATTAATTATAAACCCTAGTGACTGAAGTAACTTGGAAGTGAAGTCGATATTATCTTTGCATTGTTCTGCCGTACTTTCTATTATTAGAAAATCATCCAAATAATTAACTGAGATACAACCACGTGATCTTAAATATGTAAGTACTGGTCTCGTTAACTTTGTAAATACGTATGGAGCTGAGGCCAGGCCAAATGGTAGACAATTGAATTCATACAAAATGTCTTGAAAAGAGAATCTAAGGAATTTTCTATGACCCTCATTTATAGGTGTAACAAAAAATATGAATCTTTCAGATCTATTGTGCTAAAATAGCAATTTTTTGAAATTAATTTTATCGCAGTCCTAATGTCCTCCAACTTAAAATGTTTCGTGTTTCGAAAGGTATTTAGATTTTTTTTTAAAATTAAAATAAATCTGTTACTGCCATTTGGTTTTGGCACCACGGGTGCTGACCCACAGTAGGTTGACATTTTGAAATGGCACCCATTTCAAGTAGCTCATTTATGCAGTTATTAATTTTTCGAGTATCTAGTTTTCTTTGGATCTTACTAGCTCTGATAATGTTGTTCCCAGAGCTGAGACTGTCGCACTTATTTGACACTGTCTTTCGTTCAACTTTTTATCTCTGTTGACCACGGTCTCCGAGATCGTAGCACTCCTTCGATGACGTCTTCCACAGGTTCCTGATCAGGAAATAGTTTTAGTTCATCTCCGTCTGGCCCTTCACTGAGGGGGTATTCCGGATACTCGTATTCGCTGTAGGTGACACTAGAGTGACTGCTATTGGTGATTGACTGAATGAATGATTCATTATTGTCTATGGAGTTGTTTCCTGAAACTAAACCAGGCTTGCTTAGTTCCTGATGTTTAATACCGAAGTATTGTATGTATACTGTCTTTTACAGTTATCTGGGTCTAGGTGATCAAGATTGACAATTGATTTGGAAAATGGGTAGATGTCACACATCTAACATGTCCGCCGCGCGGAACATGCTTAGCCAGTAGTGTATTGTAGGTAGATGTCACACATATAACATGTCCGCCACGCGGAACATACTTAGCTAGTACTATATTGCAGGTAGATGTCACACATCTAACATGATCGTAACACGATACGTGTTTGTTACCGAACAGTAGTTGCAATAGATGTAATGTACATCTAGCATAACCTTAGCAAGGTGTATGCTTTTCGGTATTGTAGTTGATAGATGTCACACATCTAACATGATCGTAACACGATACATGTTTGTTACCGAACAGTAGTTGCAATAGATGTAATGTACATCTAGCATAACCTTAGCAAGGTGTATGCTTTTCGGTATTGTAGTTGATAGATGTCACACATCTAACATGATCGTAACACGATACATGTTTGTTACCGAACAGTAGTTGCAATAGATGTAATGTACATCTAGCATAACCTTCGCAAGGTGTATGCTTTTCGGTATTGTAGTTGATAGATGTCACACATCTAACATGATCGTAACACGATACATGTTTGTTACCGAACAGTAGTTGCAATAGATGTAATGTACATCTAGCATAACCTTAGCAAGGTGTATGCTTTTCGGTATTGTAGTTGATAGATGTCACACATCTAACATGATCGTAACACGATACGTGTTTGTTACCGAACAGTAGTTGCAATAGATGTAATGTACATCTAGCATAACCTTAGCAAGGTGTATGCTTTTCGGTCTTGTAGTTGATAGATGTCACACATCTAACATGATCGTAACACGATACGTGTTTGTTACCGAACAGTAGTTGCAATAGATGTAATGTACATCTAGCATAACCTTAGCAAGGTGTATGCTTTTCGGTATTGTAGTTGATAGATGTCACACATCTAACATGATCGTAACACGATACATGTTTGTTACCGAACAGTAGTTGCAATAGATGTAATGTACATCTAGCATAACCTTAGCAAGGTGTATGCTTTTCGGTATTGTAGTTGATAGATGTCACACATCTAACATGATCGTAACACGATACATGTTTGTTACCGAACAGTAGTTGCAATAGATGTAATGTACATCTAGCATAACCTTCGCAAGGTGTATGCTTTTCGGTATTGTAGTTGATGGATGTCACACGTCTAACATGATCGTAACACGATACATGTCTGTTACCGAACAGTAGTTGCAATAGATGTAATGTACATCTAGCATAACCTTAGCAAGGTGTATGCTTTTCGGTATTGTAGTTGATAGATGTCACACATCTAACATGATCGTAACACGATACATGTTTGTTACCGAACAGTAGTTGCAATAGATGTAATGTACATCTAGCATAACCTTCGCAAGGTGTATGCTTTTCGGTATTGTAGTTGATGGATGTCACACGTCTAACATGATCGTAACACGATACATGTTTGTTACCGAACAGTAGTTGCAATAGATGTAATGTACATCTAGCATAACCTTCGCAAGGTGTATGCTTTTCGGTATTGTAGTTGATGGATGTCACACATCTAACATGATCGTAACAGATACATGTTTGTTACCGCTGCATCTTGATAGACCTCCTTGGTGTTTGGACATAAAATGTCAGTGTTGTATAGTTGACTATACTTGGCTCCTACTCTTCTTAGACCTCATAGGAAATGCGTCATTCGCCACACAGAGGTTATGTGAACTTGTTCGATGTAAATCGCCGACGAAAGAGCACTGTTTAACGTATCGCACAGGAAACCGGAACATGCTTAGCCAGTACTGTATTGTAGGTAGATGTCACACATGCTACGCGGAAAAAACTTCTCCGATACTATATTTTGCCAGTACTATATTGTTGGAAACATATTGCGCTCCCTCTCATTTTTGACCTCACAGGCTACAACTGCATAACTGTACAGTGTACATGGTCTAAGGTCTGTGATATGACAGCAGTGTATGACAGGTTATGTCGCAAATTGAACTATTTGTAGTTGCATAGAAAACGATCATGCGATGTTTTCTCACCTGATTTTTCTTTTTCCATTTGTTCCTCGTATTTATTTAGTCCCTTTTTCAATTTTCTTATTTTTTCTTCGGCTTTTCTTTTGCCCATCCTGAAGATTAAAGGTGAGAAGAAAAAACACTGTAAGCAACGCGTCGCACAGAAAACCGTAATGGAGATGTAGACAGAGTGGAGCAATGTGTAGGGACACCATAGATTTTGTTTCTACACGATTTAAACACTGTGGCAACATCAAGCAGAAGGCTTATCTATCAAGTAACTGATCTTGAGGAAAATACTCGAAATAAAATGCAAATAATATTGACCTTTACCCAGTTTGTCTATAAGGAGAAGTAAAGGTTAATTTTCATTTAAAATATAATTTAAAAACTTTGTTAGTTAAAAAATAATATTTAATACATATAAATATATTGATGACTCTAGAGCGGCCAAATATATTTTGATGAAACCTAATGCACAAATGGTTTGCTAGACGGCATTAATATGTGTCACTGTTAGCAGTTTAGTGTATTTGCAAGTCATATAATATAAAGGCCGCTTCACATGAGGCCGGTGTTGCCGCTGGAACCACTATTATGACTTGTGCTGGTTGGCGCGCTGGCTGCGGCAATGGAAATGACGTCACTGGCGGGCTCGCGTGCGTGGTCAAAAGATGGATTTCAACATTAGAACCGGAGCTATTTTTCGTGCTTGTTTGTCAGCTTGTTTTGAGCAAGAATAGTTTCTTGACATGTGGGCGACATGGCCCATAAACAAACATGACGTCATAGTGTGTGTTTTGTTCGGAGACAATAAACGTCCACTTTTGCTAAGATTCGTACGTTCACTGCGCGCGCATCAAAACTATCTACAAACCCAGCTTCTAAACGCGCAGCGTGTGAAGCGAAAACATAAAAGCCATCACGAAACCCAGCACTACAGCACGCTTGAAAGCTAGCAGCCAGATCTAGCAAGGAATCTAGCGGCAAAATCAGCCTCGTATGCAATGGTCTAAACTAAACTAGTTATGGAACTTCTGTCTGTAACTTAGTTCTAGTTTATTGAATATTTTGTTTGATACCTAGACTGCAAGAAAGCGTGTTTTCGGAATGTCTCATTTTTGTACCAGTATGATTCTAGAATGCTTGACTGTGTTAATTTAAGGTTCCTGTAAAAAACTCTCTTAAAAGACCGAGAACAATTATCCAGAGCACAACACGTACCACAAATGCCTATTCGTGAAGGTAATCATGTTATTTAACGAAGAAGCGCACATTCGACGAGCACCTGCAAGCAGCAACCGACAACGATTGTCAGTCAATAACTTGTCATTTCTGTCTAGCTGTGCTGGACCTATCTAGAGCGTTAATGATGTGTCGTTTTCATTAATAGAGTGAACCCAAACCTTTTTTTTCTAGCACTTCCTCATCGTCCTCTTCTCACCACAGTGTCAAAATAAAAAATTATCCGTCGAACTACACATGCCATGCAAAATGTCTGCCTGCATTAAAACTTGCTGGCCTGTACTGATCTAGTGTACGTCATCGTGCATGTTGCAGTAATGATGTGTCGCTCCTGAGCGAGTCGTTCATAATGAACGACTCCTTTCTCGGAGCGGAGCGGTAACTCTTTTTTTTGTAAATGACTTACTCCGAACGCCATTGCTCTGTGCTGAGCTGTTCTGTACTGTTGCATTCGCACATTTACAGAGCGCACACAGCACAGGCCACAGAGGCACTAGTGAATTTTGCACGTACAACGTTTATCTTTGCTGAGTCATTAAATGTTGAATTAAGTGTAATAGTACTAAGCTTAACAGTGACTTAAACCATTCACATTGACATCGTTGACAAAGATATAATATTGTAACAATATACTATTATTGTCGCTACGCTCGTGCGGTAATACGCGAGAGAAATATTCTCCTTCGATCTCCTGCACTCTTGTGTAGTGCGTACTGTGTTGTGTCGCTCCTTTGAACGACTCCCTCTGAGCGACTTTTTTCAGTGAGCGGAGCGCCTGGAGCCAGCTCCCAATAAAGAGTCATGTGGACATATCACTATGTTGCAGGTTCGTGCTGTAGTAGTCGTGAGCGAAGTCGTGGTTAAAGCCCAGTCGAGATAATATACATTTCTCACATCCTTGTTAGACTGTTAACTGGAAGCACATGGGATCACGTCTTGAGCACAGTCTTAAAGTGTTAGAATGATTAATTATAAATCAGTTCAGACAATTTTACACGCCAACTGAATCTGGCAGCTCGGACAAACGACTTAAGTGACTTTAATTATTTTATATCAAAATTAGTTTAAACATTTTATTGGCACTAATTATTTTATTGTTAATGACTTTATTATTATCTTGTTACGTACAATGGAGGCTGAAATTGAGAGTGAAGTAATAAAATGTAATACGCAAAATGATTATTGAAAGTGTGTATTATTTTTAGCAACATTAGATGTTTAATTATCAAGAATTCCAAACATTTATCGATTAATTATCGTTAAAGAACTAATAATTGTTTTAGAACTCAGCGGAAGCCTGTAGTTTATTCCTATTTTTTTTTCTTTTTGACTACATTAATTATTATTTAAAACTGATAACAGATGTGATCTTATTGTAGTTGTCACTAGATATGAAAAATTCCAGCCAGTTGAACGGCGGGATCATTCCAACTTAAAAAATATTGACATTTGATATATTTCTGATAATAAATAATACCAAATCTGTGATAAAGAATGTTATATAATGCATTAGTAACTTGGTAAATAGGTTGTTATTATGTTCAGTGGCAAAAGAATAACTCATTACACCGAGTAATTGGTTGTAGTCCATTTAATGTGGTGTTTGGAAATGATCCAAAACTTGGCCTTGCATTAAACGATAATCTTCCACACCACATGATACTGCCGGCAGGTTATGAAATATCTCGAATTTTCACACTCTAACAAATTCCACTATGTGACTACGACATATACCTTATCTTCTTTGTCACTTTCAACTTCATCCCAACTCCTTTCCTCCAAAATGGATTGAATTCTAAAATTATGTGTATCGTAATAACTGCGATAAAATCAGTGTAGAGCTGGTATTTATGCTTCTGATCATTGTCTTTTTAGAGAAATTTACGAGCTTACCTTTTATGTCTGTTTAATAATTATTATTAATGAATAGCGTCAGTTTTACATCTTTATTCTTACCTGTGCAGTATAATATGTTTGTTAATCTCTGCCATAACACGAATGCAATGTAATCAATTATCCCAGTTTCTCAAACTAAATACTCTGTCCTTCTCTTACATTCAAACTTCTGTGCACAAAACAATCTCTTTTATATAAATACATATAATCGTACAATGTATAATAATGATCATTCTTGCTTAAGATGACGTGTGGTTTGGTATCGAAATATCTTGCTTCTCACGTGAATTCATTTTGACATAATTAAAGATAATCAAGGCGATCAGTAGATCGCCGAGCTCGTGAGACAGACGATCTACTAAAAAGCCTTATTAACTGGCAGATTTTATAATACACAATAGACGCTGATGACCTCACCTGTTGTGCGTCTATAATGTACAATCTATTTATTTAGAGGAATAGGTAATTGAAGAACAAATGAACCAAACAAATAACTACTTTTCACCATCACCTGTTAAAAGTTATAAGTACCACAATCTGCATTTGTGTCAGAGAATAGTTACAAACCAAAGCCACAATTATCTCCATATGCAAACCAAGCTGATATCTCAATATCGTGCGTCCAATTGAAGCATTATCTCATTATAGCGTCCCAAATATGCAGTCAGGTGTTTCTTGTTATTCAGTCGGTATTCAGAAGTTGGATGTTCGAGTGTATCGAGTCTGAGCTGTTGAGCATTAGAAGAAATTATATGGTGTGCGCGGTAGTTGCTGGATTACAGGTAACCTGTCTAATTTTAAAGGAGTATAAGGTCTTTAAATAACAACCTGACTTCTTAATTTACATTAATAAGTTAAAATGTATCATTAATTCAGTCAAAACATGCTCATCACGTATATAAATTATTATACCCAGAAACTGTACAGGAAACTGTCATGTCACATATTATATTATACTCTTTTATTTCCAAATTTTTGATTGATCATTTTAAAGATGTCAGTATTTAGCATTCTATATTATGTTCAAAAAGATCCCTCTCGTTTCAATACACTTTTCAGTTTATCATATTTCGCTGTCTCTATACAGTCATTTGGTTCCAATAAAAGAGGTTACCTGAAAAAAATTAGAAAAATTTATTTTCTGAATGATTTAACTTTTTCACAGGCGTTTTTTCTTTGTTTTCATTCGAAAATGTTAAATTCGTCTAGTTGAATAAAACAAAAACATTAAAACGTATATAGGTATAGCACAAAATAAATAATTGTAACTTATAGTACATATTATAACATTAAGCTTGAAAATGACTACTTATAAAGTGTCAATATCACATTTTAAAGTTTCCAATATTCATATAAGTAATCAAAAGTAAGTGCCTGCAGCGGAAAACGGCTAATTTCGAAATTGGATAAACTTCAAAGGCCTAAGTTTCCGAAAATATTTTTTTCTAATTTTTGGCTGAAGAAGTATTTTACACAAACCCTTTAAGTATATTATCAAAGTATTTTTTTTCAACAAATTGCTTATGTTTCATCGAATTTTGTCAAATAATTGAAAACCTGCGCAGTGCTCTAATGTAGATCTACATATATAATTGTTAAATTACTTAAAAAATTTTTGAAACACACGTAATATTTCAAGAAAATGATACTTTTTCTTTTGCAACTGGTTTCATATAATTTGCTTGTCCCAGTCAAAAGCTAGATAAAGTCATTTCCGTTCAGCGCGGGCTCTCCTACAAGCCTATTGCAATCTGAGCAGGCGATGGACGCGTGTCAATTTCTGACCTTAGTTAACAAAATTCTGCTCAATCGAATTTCATGTAAAAAATACATGTTACACAATATGCTTCCTTCGTAAAATTTTCCGTTCTTTCCAATGGCGCTATTCATATTTTTCTAAAAATGAGTCGGTAATGAGATATTGCCAAAAAACTGTTTTTAGCGCCATCTTTCCAATATGGCGGCGCGATCGGCAAAGATACGAGGTGGCAAATTAGAAATTCGGAAAGAGCACGTCGAAATCTATAATATCACCAATTTTCAAAACTCCCGGAAAACATTCCAGGCAAAACTACCAAACTACGACTGTACTAGTCGTCTAGTTCACGCAAACAAAATGTCGTTTATTCTTCTTTACTGTAACGATGCTCTATCGTAAAGAATATCGGACATATTCAATCAGTTTAATATTTTATCGTAACATTAAACTGTGTGTTGGATAATATTGTTCTACTTGATTTTTTCACTCACAAATTAATATCGATAAATATCTGGCAAATGCTATACAATAGAATGATACAAAGAGATAACAAACAATAATAACGTACAACAATGGCCTTATATGCTACCTATGTAATTGATACGTATGAAGCAATATTTGGCGTATGCGTTATACAGGTGATCTTGATATCAGTGAACCTGAATTTTGAGATGTATATATTTATTATTTCTCAATAAAACTCTCGCAATATCTATATCTAAATGAATAAAATTCACAACTGTATTATAGTCTACAAATGAATATAATATAATCTTGGATAAATAAGAATAAGAGAATTGATTAATTTTAATTGGTCGACATCAAATAGTTTATATATAAAGATAGCAAGGTTTACATTGTTATTTTCAGCTACGAATTGTTCAATGATGAGAGAATTGGCATTTTCAATAAGTCGGGAACCTATAATAACCTCTTTTACCTAATTCAAATTCTAGACAGAGGCATAAAAAAATGTGTCTTTAGATTATTGCATTAGTTCCTTTCTATATCAACCAATTTATGAATTATTGTGGACACTGAAAACAGATTGTCAGTGTACAGAGAAGCTAAGTTTCGTAGTAACTTCGTCGATTCCATGAAACTTTAGCCAATATTGAGAAGTGGTCAGTTTATGAGGATTGTCAGTTTCACAGGATCCACTGTATTAAAATTGGAAGAAGCTTTAACTTCAAAAGAAATAGTCACGGTTTGAGGAATATTAGTATAGTCATGGTTGCTAAATTTTAAGCGATATTCGCCCCTCTTTCTATATTATAGCGGCAGTAAAGCTTAGTGATTTCATTACCAAAAATGACTTAGTTCAACTTCTGCATTACCTCGATACGTAGGATTCTTAAAGGAACAGTTGGAGTCTACTTTTTCAGCGAACCAAAAAAATTGGTTGTCTGTAAAGTCGGTTTACGGACGATAGTTTTACGTGATAACGTCATAAAGAAACATTGAAATGCGTACAAGCCGACGCTTGGGTCGATCGTGCCTCTCTATCGCTTATACCGCGCTCTCGCTTGCACGCTCAGGCTCAGGCGGAACGTGACACTTTTTCGTGCGTGCAGCCGGTGTGGCGGTGTTTCATCAATTTATAAGACGTTATCACGTCAAAAACAGGGTAGTGGGTTCGTTAACAAGAGTATTGAGGCGAAAGCTACTTTTGGAGTTTTCCTTTGGAGTCGTTCTTCACTACTAAAACTCTCTAGAACTTTTATCGTACAATTTTTCTACTACTCCCTATTAGAATTATTATTATTGATCTTTGTAACTTACAAAATCTCGTTTTAAGATGAAATTTCTGTAATATTAGAAGAAAATGTGGGGTAAGAAATCTTGAAAACCGGATGCATTACCCAAATAATCGCAAAAACCAATGTAACTTAGACTGATAAAATATATTAGTTATAAGAATTCAATCGATCCATACTTCTATGCAAGTCCTAGCAAGGTGACTGACTAACTCCCCAGGGTCAAACCTCTGAAGCTAGAAATTTGGAAAAGCAGATTCCTTTTGTAACGTAAACATCCACTAAAAAGGGATTTTCTGAAACTCAACCCCTAAGAGAATTATATGGAAACAAGAATTTTTTGACAATTGCCCATTTCTCACAAATAATCTAATTGAGAAGTAGGTATTTGAATTCAATATACTAACTCTCCATTAAAAATAAGCAAATCCGTATTTGAGCGTTTTTTTAAACTCAATTCCTAAGGGGGTTAAATGGGAATGGCTTTTTTGGAATATCAAAGCGTCGGCCAAACCATTGTAGCTAGAACCGGACTGCTAGTGAAGTAATAAATTACGAAATGAATAACCAAATTCCAGCAAATAAAAAGTAAATTGCAAAGCGATCCAACCATCAAGGTCATCCGAATACACTGCTTTCTGTACAAATCAAGCCACGCCTTTAAGTCTCTTCTAGTTTTAAAACTTAATAGTCGGTATAATGTATCTATTGTGTTTCAAGTTGATATCACCGTCTATCGAGCATATTCTCATCCTATGTGTGTTGCTATGAGTCCTAAATTAGACACATATCACTGCCTTACTGTAGGTGCATATCACGAATCACGATACTCGTATGTGATTCAATGCTTCGTTGATTTCACTTCTGGGTATAAATAAGTATATGAGCTTATTGTAATGCTGAAAATTATTGGCTGCTGTGCACACACCTAAGTTTATAGTGAAGTTGTAGAAGGTGATGCCTAGACTGCGGCACTGCACAAAACTTGAATTTCTTAATATAATAATTATAGCATTATATTTGAAATCCAGGTAGAGTGGCAAAATGATATATGACTGAAAACTGTCTTGAGTTGTTAAAATCAGCTCACGTACCTATAGTCCAGTCAATAAAGAAGTTGTAGAGTGCGTGAGCAGGAACCTAAGCGATTTCTTCACAAACTTGTTCAAGGTGCTTAGGGAGTAAACATATCAAAAGTCCTGATATTTAGAAGGTGAGCCCGAGGAAGGGGGTACCAGGAAGGTACCACTTTTGGGGTTTCAAAAACGGTACGTCGCATGGAAAAAAATTCTTATGCCAAATTAAAGAAAAGAAATGAAAACGACCATTACAAATCCAAATCTTCTTGGTTTCGGGATTGTATGCCGTGATCCATTGGTATTACATCCTGACATTTCGTCTACAACTGCGGTAGACATTATCAAAGGCGATGTGGTAGCGGGCGAAGTGTCCTTCTAGGCTGCTCACAGGTAAGTGTGTCGACAAGTGTGGTACTTCCGTCTTTTATAGTCAGCGTGCTCGTGTTCTCTACTCGGTCGTAGTATGCTCTTCTGTGATTGATCGTTCCATTCAGTGGGTTGATATTGCACAGTGCTGGTGTCCAGATTTTACTTAGATTCAAACCTTCGCTTCATCTTTTCGGTTGAAATTATTTGTGTGTTTGTGTATTTCTATAGACTCTCTGTATATGCGTGGGTAGTAATTCGATGTTATGTCTATAACTTTGGTTTCTTCAAAAAAGATTTTATGGTTGTCTAGAGTCAACGAATGCTCGGCTATTGCAGATTTTTCGATCTGTCCCAGTCTACAACTTTTCTTGTGTTCTGTTATGCGTGCCTTTACACTTCGTTTTGTTGTCCCAATATATATTGATCCACATGTGCAAGGAACGCGATAAATACCAGGTGTTGCCAGTGGGTCCCTGGTATCTTTGACAGATCTTAGGCACTCCTGAATCTTTTTTGTTAGCTTGTATATAGTTTTTATGTTATATTTCTCCAGGAGTTTGCCGATGCGATCCGTTGTGATTTTTATATACGGTAGATACGCTGTTCCTATTTTGTCTTCTTGAACTGTGTTATTTGGAACGGATGTTATTTTTGGACGTAGAGCTCGGTTTATTTCTTGTAGTGTATATCCGTCATTCTGTAACGCTGTTTTTAGATGGTCTAGTTCCGACTGAAGGTATTTGGGTTCACAAATTCTAGTTGCTCTGTTAACTAGTGTCTTTTTTGTCTTGGGTGGTGGATTTGACTCTTTGTTTAAATACCGGTCTGTATGAGTTGGTTTTCGGTAGACTCTGTGTCCTAGCTTGCCATTGTCTTGTCTTTCCAGTAGTACATCCGGGAGGCTATTTGTTATGCGCAAGCGTTGCGACTGTAGTGGGGAAGTGGGCAATGCCAATGCATGCTCCATTCTCGGACATGTGCTTAACATTTGAGGTCTAAGTGACGGAGACAGACGTATGTATGACTGCACCGTTGGTTAGTCGTCTTTTTTTAGACCATTGCTAGAAATATAGGAGTATGAAGTGTATGATTAGTATATATATAGTATGGATAAGATTTGATTGAATTGGAAGGGACCAGGGCGTGGCTTGGGATTAAAAGAAGACAATTTATATTTAACGTCTTTTAAAAGTTAAATGACGCTATGCTTTGGCCTCTTCTAGTTTTAATACTACTCCACATTGAAATTAAAGTCTATTTTATTCATTCTCCTCAAAATCTACACAAAATTCATAAACTCTGCGTCCAGTCTATTTTAAACGCAATTCCGCAGCACAATAAAGGTTATATTTGCAAACAATATTGTATTTGATGTACCTAACATGTAGACATTGTACAATAACAGCTTACAAACACATTTTACCATAACAATACGTAGATTAAATTAAATCTAGCACATAACAAAAAGCGTTCTAAAGTGAAAAAAAATCTCTCTCTCGCTCGCTCTCTTGTATATCTCATTCTGATTATTGTACGGAGCACATGCGGAGGGTTAAATCCCATAGCTCACTCTGATTTAACTCTTGTCGGTGCAATCTGCATCACTAACAGGTCACAGAGAAATTGAACTGAATAGTGTACTTTTCCAATATTAAATTACAACTCAATAATATGATGGAAATCGATTTTTCAAAATATTGTAATTTAAATCTATTAATTTAATCTTTATTGTATGGAAAGCCTAAAAAGAACAATGAAAATCAGAAATAAAGAATTCTAGCACGATCCCTTGATTGTTTATTTCTCTATAAATGCAAAACCAAAATTTGGCTATAGAACACAAGTAGCAGAAGGCACGGAATTGTGCCAAAATAGATTGCACGTGATCGATTTTTGTTGCGTTCGCATTCACGTTTGTTACTAGCCTATTATTTAGCAATAAAAGTCGACTATAAATAAATTGTTCTACTGCGAAAAACCGCGTTTGATCTGGAACAGTCGGTATACAGATGTATTTTATTATAAATATAATCCTGCAGTAGAAGTGTCTGTATAGTTATAAGGGTAACAAGTCCACAACAGCTTTGCCCCCTGCTTAATCAATTTGGATTCATATTGTATTAATGATATTAAGCGTTAGGTAAGAGGGTGTTTTATTGAAGTGCAGGGGTTTTCCACATTACATAATCGTTCATCCAGAGACTTTCAAACAAATCCCAAGCTGCATTGTATTTTGTTTGCTGAGATTAAATTCAAAGAGTGAAGCTGTCAAAGAAATTATCAGATGCTCAAATTTTATTTTTTTTAACACGGTTGTATCAGCTTCACTTACATGTATGCAAAAAAATCTTGCAACTCGATTTTCCCCCTCTCCAAAATGTTCAATTGATGTGAAATTTTGCAGTCGTATGTAGTTTTGATGACATAATACAATATTCTGATATTTTGGCTGCAGTAATAATATTTTTGCACACTCCCTGTAAAATAGCACTAGTACGTAAAAAATCTGATCAATTCAACAGGATTTTCCGTAAATGACATGTCAGTTACCATTAGAAGTATATGACCATCCATAGTAGGCGTAATTTTCGTAAAGAACCAATGGATATGAAGTTGAAACTGTCAAAAAAATTTAAATTAAAATTATGTGATAACAAACTACTTTGTAGGAGGCACATGTCAAAATGCACTGTATATCTGACTGTTATAACTTTCTGAGCCTCGATTTTAACATGTTACAATCACTTATTCGTAAATAACATCATTTGCGTTCTAGAAACATAAACGACTGTTATATAACAAAATTTTAAAAAGTGAAAACAAAAACAAATGGTAGAAGTGACGATGTTGATGGTGGAAAACGTGTATCTCCAGTCGTCTAAAAATTAAATACAATGTATAATGACTAAAAATTCTAAAAAATATTTATAAAGTACAGAAAATATATGTATTTTTTCCCTATAACGTTTAAAAGCGTGGGGCACTCACCGTTATTTTGTTCGTCGAGTGTCCCACGATTTTAAATGTTAAGAAGAAAAAAAAATTTTCTTCATAGCTCGATCGAAAGTGCATACTTTCGTCACCAATTGTAAGGCAGAAAGTCTAACATTTACTTCTTGGAAGTTCGTACGTTAAAGCAAAACCAATTAACTGTTGTTTAGATGTCGTTTCCATAGCAACCCTATTACATTGTAGCTAATAGTCGTGAACAGCTGTCATTCTTGTTTTTAGGTATAACCTCAAAGCTTCTTGCTTGAAATGTATATGTGTTTTCATGTAATTAATTAATTAATGTATTTAATAAGCGTGCCTACGACCGAGGTATGAAGAAAAATAGTATACATCCCATTGGCCAAAAGTGTGATACTTTGCCCTTCGCGCCATGATGCCCTCGGCTTCGCCTCAGGATAAAGTATCACACTTTCGGCCCTTCTGGCGTAATATACTTTTAATTTCTACTTTTCAGTGCGTTGATATAAACGTTTTATTTTTTTAATATAATACCTCAATGAGTAAGCCTAGAGTTTTTGATTCCAGTACAAATAGTGGCAATATTCCATTACAATATCATCACGCAAGTAACGCATGTTCAATTTGTGATAAAATGAAAAGTAGTGACGATTCAATACTCCAGTTTTCGCTCTAGTGAAAAGAGAAAATATATTTAACTATTGACGAAAAATTTAACAAGTTTTTTTTTAATAATTAAATTATACCTAGTTATCATAAGTACCTAAAACAGCTGTTCTTGAAATTAATTTTCTCATTTGTCTGAAATCATTGACGAAAAGTACGGAAACTTTAATTACGATAACTGCGTTATATGAATAAATTTTTGCAACGAGAAATAGGCTAATAGCAATGAAAAAGTTCCCAATTTTCTTTGGAATAATTTGAAATTAATTTTCAAACTGTACTAATAATACACCAGAAATAAATCAAATACAATAAATAAATAAAAGCGACAAGCGACAAACATTTTCTATATTGTTCTGTTCAAATACAATTACACATAATATAAACACCAACACAACATGAAGTGTATTTGTGTGTGCTTTCGGAATATTACAACCCCTTCTGTATAATATATGTAATATGTTTGTATGTAATTCATTATTATATAACATACACAATATAAGTAATAAGAACTTTTTGTGGCGATCAAAGCTTATACGCGTTAAACATTATCTTTCAACGACATCTAGATTGCTGCGGATAGTTTTTTTATTACATCGAAATCATTGGTGCTAAATTTGTACCAGTTTTTGGTGTTAGAAAGAAAGCAAGCCCAACTAGAAGGTGAAAAATAGAGAAAATCACGGGGATTCGAGAGAGCTCGACAGATTCCCTGAAATGTCACACGCGAAGATAAAAAGTAGTCGAAGTAATTCTCAGTATCACTTTGTCTCATTATTCCTCTCCAGCTATCCCACTAAAACTAACAATTTTTTGTTCTATAGTTTTGTAATTCATTACTCCAGAAATTTGAAGGATTGTTCTGATAATAATTTATAAAAAAATTGATTTCAAGCCGCGCATCCGTTTGAACTGTATCGGGTTGACAAATAAACAGATGGACAGATTTTTTCCAATAATATGTTTTTTGAACTCAGAGGACCACAAAAGAAAAAGTATGGTAAAATTGTGGAAAGTGAATTTTCACCTAAAAAAAATTGGTTGTCTGTAAAGTCGGATTACGGACGATAGTTTTACGTGATAACGTATTCCGCTCGAATATCATATTTAGTAATACATAACCTAAATCTTAGTAGCTGTCAAACTATATTTTTACCGACTAATAATTTGATCAACCAAAGCAAAATAGGTACATATTTTTAAGCAATTATAAAAGACATTTAAAAGAATGTATATATATTATATATTACCGTATAATTTATCTAGGCCATCTGTCAGATGTAGCCTTCGCTGGAACAGCCAAAAAAAATGTTGAACGCACACTACTCTCTGACCTCACGCGAGAAGAGGGAAAAATGCGGCTTGGGCCGATCGTGCATCTCTATCGCTTATATCGCGCTCTTGCTTGCGGAACGTTACTCTTTTTCGTGTGTGCTGGCGGTGTTTCATCAATTTATAAGACGTTATCACGTCAATAAGCATCATTCCCCTTGTGGAGTTTGAATAGTAAAACAAGAACAATAAGAGCGGACAATGGTCGGATGTGGTTAGTTTTCGTCTTCGGGAAGTCAAGATCAGAGAAGCGTAATATCAGCGCCTCTATTTAAAACATACATCGGGATCAGTGACGTCTGGTCATACGTTGTACCTACAAGTATTGTGTACAATCTACTTTACTATATGCACGCTTGATTTGTCAACAAATAACATTAAATCTAGCGCAGTACAATATACAATATGTACACTACTATATGAATGTGTTATTATGTAGTCGGCGGTTAAGGTTCAATATCGCACTAAATGTGTGTTGTTATAATATAATATGGTTGAACCATTAACACAACACCAGATGGTTCTGTGTATACACATACAACGAACCCACCTATAAAATAGCTCGTGTCCTTTAATGTCTTATTGTACAGTAGAGCTTCCCTTTGTGCTCATTCATCAACTATGGCTATTACCATGACCACCGACTTAAATTTTCATCAATACTGCACCTATATGTCGCAGCCAGTAAACTCCATCTAAAGAACTCAAAGGGCTTCTCAATACAAAATATAGGTACTTAATATTATGCAACCTGTCTTTTCCCGTTTGATTATTTCGAAAAATTTAGTGTAGATAGGTATTTGAAAAAGTTCTTAGTGATTTACTGTCTCTTAGCTTCTACCAAGCCGATTGCGTGATTTTAATAAGAATTTTGAAAATCTAGCTTTGAGTGCTGTCATAAGGAATTTCAAGAGATACCTATGTCTTTTTTTGCCATTTAAAGCACTAAATGTAAACAATGAGTCAAATAACAAACATTTAAAACAATATTGAATAGTGTGTAGGCTTTCACGGCCGATATTGATCCAAATCTTCTTAATTCTTCTTGAATGGAACGACCAATCACAGAACAGCATACTACGACCGAGTAGAGAACACGAGCACGCTGACTATAAAAGACGGAAGTACCACACTTGTCGACACACTTACCTGTGAGCAGCCTAGAAGGAAACTTCGCCTGCTACCACATCGCCTTTGATAATGTCTACCGCAGTTGTAGACGAAACGTCAGGTAGTAATACCAATGGACCATGGCATACAACCCCGGAAACCAAGAAGATTTTAATATTGAATAGTATTCCCTTTAACATATACTTATAGATAGATAGATAGATATTTGTATGCTTAAAAAGGATTAGTATTCTATGTTGTAACAACATGCGCATTAATTAATACTTATTTAAAACACTGCGCGGGAAATGAATATTGCCGTGTCGTCGTTTTTTACATGTTAATTGTTTCATCTTTTAAGACAAGGCAGTCTGTTTACTGGTGGTCTTCTATACCTTCAAGTGCACAAAGTAACTATATACATATTATTTAGTTCAGTTATTGAATGTACATCAAAATCAGAATTATATTGTAAAAGGACAAAAAATGGGTAATGTCCATATTTACCGAACACTATTAAAGATAGAAGTTACTTAATCTCGGAACAAATTTATTCGTTAGAATATTTACTTTCAATTCACTAAGCAAATTATCAGGTAAAAAAGCTAGTTAAAGAATAAATATAATATACTCCCTGCTCTTTTTGTTAAATTTTTTGACGTTCACCTAAAAATCCGACCGATGGCGTTAGTGTAAACTTCAATAAAAAAAGTTTCACAAAATATTAATGTTTTTTCCTAACCCAATTGCACACAAAACCTCCACTAACTTTAATATTTTACAACTATACACTGCACAAAAGGTTAATAAACAACAATGATTCTAAAATTGTTTTTAATACTTGCTTGCACTGTTTGGCTTAGTGTGTACCAAGTACCAACTAATGAAAATTATAGTCAATGATCAATAGACATAAGGGTTCAATAACAGAGGTTTTACTGTACTTTTTATAATATAATTGAATGTTTATCCAGAAATATAATAAAAGTTAAGCGTTCTTGGTCTGATTAGATTTGTGTTGATTTTATTGTGTGGATTTGTTTGAACGCCCGCTATTAAATTATTGTTAATAATTATTTTACGTTTTATGTATGTATTCCAGGCAGACGAATTTAATATTGATCACAATTTTATTTATAAACAACAAAATTTTACAATATTTTTTTCGTTTTGGGGTCCTCCGAATCTAAAAAAACACATATTTTTGGAAACACTCTGTGCGTCTGTTTGCCTGTGAGCACAATACTGGATGTACGGATTGAAACCAAATTTTGGGAAGATGTTTGACACGTAAATATGAAGAGCCCTATTGTTTTTGGGGAAAACCGGCGCTTGCGCAGAAGAGATATAGTAACGGCATTTTTTATATAATAATGGTATACTTTTTATAAGAGCTATTGTTATATTTTCAAAAAAGTTTAATTAAACAATTTTTTTTTTAAATTTATAGTTTCGGAAATATTTAAAAAATTAAAAAAATAGGCTGTTCTTTTGTTTTATAGATCTGTCAGAAATAAACTCGTTAAGCATGCTTTGATTAATTTTTACATGACGTGGAAAATATATGTAGATAACAATGGCAACGAATAGCAAATATCATATTGAATACCAGCAATTGCCCGCGTCTCGTCACGCGATATCAGAAATTTTGTTTTCTTTATTATACTACTAGTGGCCTGGTCCAGCTTTGCGTGGATTTGATTATTATGGAATAATAACCGTATTTGCAGGCGTTGTCATATATTTCGCACGCGATTAAGACGGGGCTGTGTCCCGCTCGGCAGCAATCCATTTTACAGTTTCGCCTCACGAGGCTGCGCCCTCTTCAGCAACGACAATAGTAGTTAGTAGAGCCTACGGTTTCACCATATTCTGAATTTGTAATTCAGTTTTTCTTTCCTCAAAAATCTTATTGGGACTATCATGAACATTGAACATATACAAAAAAATTCGAATACTTTCATTTTTCAGCTGTTCCTTTGGAATGTTATTTCTTTTAATAAACCACCCCTGTATTTACGCGAACAAAACAAAAAAAAAATTAAACCGGTCGAGCCATTTTCGAATTTTTGCCAGTCTAACAACTTATAGATGTAGTGATAGTGATGTTTGACAAAACACCGTCTTATTTAAGCGATATTTAGTACGAAATATTTACAAATTATATATACAAATCTTCCTCAATTAAACGCTCTTTCTATTAGTAAAAACCGTTTCAAAATCCATTACGTTGCTTAGAAGAAGTAAGCGGAAATCATGGACAGAGGTAAATGCCAACATGGTATTAATAGTATGTAGTGATGACAAAACACCGTCATAGTTTAGTTATATTTTGTACAAAATATTTACAAATTATATACACAAACCTTCCTCGTTTATCGCTCTTTCTGTTAGTGAAAATTGTTTAAAAATCCGTTGCGTGGTTTAGAAGAGGTAAGCGGACAAACAGACAAAGGCAGACACCGATTTTTTTCTATATTATATAGTGATAGTGCTATTTGACGAAACATCCTCATAGTTCAGCCATATTTTGTACAAAATATTTACAAATTATATATACAAACCTTCCTGGTTTATCACTCTTTCTACTAGTGAAAACCGTTTCAAAATCCGTTGCGTGGTTTAGAAGAATAACGCGGAGAAACAGACAGAGGAAATCAGCGACTTTATTTTATACTATGTAATAATATCAAATGTCAATATTTTTGAAGTTGGAATGTTTCGTTCACTCAGTTTGCTGGAATTTTTTTATTAAAAAAGGAGTGAAATTGTTTTTGGATAGTTTGCAACATGCTTAGGTCCATCTTTTGATAGGATAGGCATACATATAAGTAAATTCGCAACGATATGACGCTATTAACATTTGGGCTTCCATTGTGAAATTCCGATATTTCTTAAATTTAAAACATAACAATTCCAGAACTGAAAAAATATTAGAATTTCGGAATTAATGAAACTATAAAAACTTAACACCGTTTTGTTAAAGTTGCCGACCAGAAAGTTGACCTTAATATATTTTTTTTACCAATAACCGATGTCTCTAGAGTTATATAAACAACTAGCGGCCCGGCCCGGTTTCACCCGGGTGCAAAACTGTTCTAGAAATATTATATTGACCTTCCCATCTAAACAGCAGAACTATCAAAGTACATTGTTTTGATGGCGTTAGCCATGTAAGCATACAAAAACAGTTTTTTTTTGACAAAACAATGTCATAGTTCAGTGATTTTGTACAAAAATATTTACAAATTATATACAGAAACCTTCCTCGTTTATCGCTCTTTCTATCTGTGAAAACGGTGTGAAAATCCGTTCGGTAGTTTTTGAGTTTATCGCGTTTAGACAGACGCGGCTGGGGAACTTTGTTTTATCTATATAGAGCAGTGTTTTTCAACCTGTTTTCAACCTATGTGCGTAAATTGCGTTAGTTAGTTATCAATTGGCGACGTATTCGATGTAGGTATGTAATTGTAAAATAATGTGTTTTACGTACTATATTATGTACTTATATCCGAATCCTAATTATGGAGACGTATAAAAACGTCGTATGGAATGAATATTTGTAACACTATAACATACACATACATACATGATAAAAAAGCGGAGGGTCGGGGGGTCGCGAAATATTTTTTCATACCAGGGGGGTCGCGAAATGTTTTTTCATACCAGGAGGGTCGCATCATGAAAAAGGTTGAAAAACACTGATATAGAGGACCGGTAATTGCTCGTATTCCTCTCGGGAGAAGAAACTATAGCTAATTTGGAAAGATTTAACCTTATTACTTGGGAATCGGAAATGCGTCATTTTTTATGATAATGACACTTCTGTGAAGAACTTTTATTTTTTAATAGACATGTTTTTTTTAAATTTCAGTTTAATATTCGAAGTCTTCATAATTATTATTATTTATATGACACCTATATGGCAGCGAAATGATACAGGTATGTATGTAATTTTTAAAAGAAAAGTCATTGAGCTCATCGAAATCTTAATACGTGTAATTAGTGTTTGTAGCTTTATTTCGAGATGTGTCGAAAAAGTGTTTGACAAAGGCCACGTAATAGTGGTAGTAATAATTCGCACGTAACGATTCAAAGGAACTGGCAGTTTAATAGTAAGTCGTTTTTTTTGCACTTGTTAAGGTCAGCCGATATTTAGCTGTTAGGTTATGGCTTTAGTGTTAAATTTATAACTGCAATATAAAAGTATGACAATAAAGGTTTATAATATATTTGTCTGATTTTATTATTATTGTCATGTAGGAGAACTGACTAACGTCCTTTCTTACGTAGAAAATGGCGAGTTGACTTGACTTTTCAATTCTCGCTATATTCTATTATTTCACATTTCTTTTATTTTCTTGTAGACAAGACCATTTGATATTTCGAAACTTGACCATTGACGGCTCGTCAAATATTTCAAACAAAATGTTAAGGCGTAACATAGGTATCTTGAAATATTCAGAGCGGAAAAAAAAACTTCAGTTGGTATGGTTATTTACAGAATTCATAACTTTGAGGCTAATTTTTGCCAATATTAAGGACAATATTTTAAGGCCGATGCGCACGAGGCTGGAAACACTGCTTGAACTTCTGCTGGCCGGCAGGTTGGAAATGACGTCACTGCGGGCTCGCCTGCTAGCTCACAAGCTAGATTTTAAAATTAGAACAGGGGCTATTTTTCTTGCTAGGTCCTCTGCTTGCTCTGAGCAGGAACCAATCAGGAAACAGTATCTTGTAACGAGGGCGACATGAACAAACGCCCACAAACCAACATGCGTCGTTCTGCTCAGAGTCAGATAACAGACACGTTTTGCTCTGTGGTGATATTTGAGCTGTCACTACGTGCGCACCAGATCTATCCACAAAACAAGTTTGAAAAGGAGTCTCGTGTGAAGGGAGCACATAAGAGCAATCAAGAAAATCAGCGCTAGAAAGTTTTTAGTCAAATCTAGCGACAAATCCAGCCTCGTGTGCAGCGGCCTTCACTCTTCAAAATACTGGGAACTGACATGGAGTAGTAACTTACAGCCTTTAATCACACAGATATAGCTGCTTGTAAATTTAGTATGATCAGGTGAACTGATTTTTTCCATTCATAATTCAATATTTATTTGTTTTTATTTAATTTTATGTAAATGAATCTCACGTGCCGACAACACGTAATGCAACATTATCATAGTTTTAATTTTAACCACCAGACGTCGTGACTAAAGTGGTCAGTTCCCAGTACATAGCTTGTGACAGGCACAAACTAACTGTATTGGCATGAATGTGATACGATTAAAGAAAAAAATAAAAATTAGTTTAAAAAAAAACACGAAACCCGACTCCATAAAAAGAAAGTAATAACTAAAAATAAGAAAACGAGTCGGAAGCCCTCAACAGCCACAGGTAGGGACCTAGTTGTTTCTAACTGCTGCATGTTAAGATTTTTCGAAATCTTTTCTTCTTTTTAGTTACCTATTAGCTTCATTTTTGTGCATTCGGGTTTCTTGTTTTGTTTTTTTTTTCACAAATAATTTTTATTTTCTTCCTTTTAGCTAGTTTAGCGAGTTTTTTTTTGTAGTTTGTAACAAAATAGTAGCAGAAAAGTGTTGCAAGTATATATACATTATTATGCTGTTTACACTACACCCGACAGAAGTGAAAAACTACATCTAAATTGACATTTATATATGTATATTCTATTGTCACACCGTCAGCGTTGTATATTTGACAAAAACGTCCCCTATATGATTTTTCAAGCGTACGCCAGTGTGCGATTCGTGAAATACGTGTGCAGTAATAAAACATTATACGACCGTGCAATATATCATTTAACAAATATGAAGCGCTGTTGACGTCGGCTCTGTACAAATTAGATATCAACCCAGTCCAGTTGTATTGGGCCTCACTTCTTCTTCTCAATACTCTATTCTAACCGCACCAAAAGTCGATTGCACGCCATAAAACTGTTTTTGGTCCTTAATTGCCCCAACAATACAGTTACGTAGATACTGAAGATATGGACATACATATTTATCATACAGTGAATATATATGTTGCGGAAAAAGGGGATAAATCGGTATTTGTAAACAATCATCGATCGCAGTACCTAAACAAATAAACGTATCTATAGATTAGGGCCCATTCAAGTATGACGTAAGCATCAAAGGGCAGAGGGGTTTTTTGCTTAGCTTATTTTTGAGGACATGGGGGACGGGGGGGGGGTCTAGATGGTGATTACGTCAGCAATATTTATTTATTTACTTTTTCTGATTTCTCTGCAAAATTTAATGGATTATGATATGGCAACCCTACTTATCTATGCTCGAAAGTGAAAAGCATGTTCAGGGATTCCCTAAAAAATCTTTAAAAAAATTTTACCTCTTCAAAAAAGGGTCACTAAAAAGGGTAAAGTAACGAATTTGTGAGATAGGCACCAATTTAATTACTATCAAGTTTTAAGAAGTGATGTGCCGGATCAATAAAAATATATATCCGCGGATACGGATACGAATACGGATCATTAGTGTCCAGATCCGCGAATACGGATACGGATACGGATCTCAATTTTCTTACTCGCTTCTATAAATGTTTAAATATTTAATTTTAGAAAATATATAAATTATATGCCAAATATCAACATGTGATTTTCTGAAATAAAAACTAATTTAAATGGAATTTAATAGTATTTCATTGCTATTTATATTTAGAATTTCACGTACATAATAAAATTTAATAACGTAAAAGATCCGTTCAAGATCCGTGAAAAAACAACGGATACAGATCTTTTTTCTCCGTTGGATATCCGCGGATACGGATACGGATATCCGGCACATCACTAGTTTTAAGTACCTTAATAGAGTCATGGATTCAAGTGTCAAGGACTGAGGACCATTAATTTTAATTTTTACAAATATTTTATTAGAACAAAATAAATGAATATCGGTTATATGTGTTAAGGTTGTACGAGCTCCAAGGCAACTTTAAATAAAAGGCTTGATTTTTTTTATATTTCGGTAGATGGACGATATGTTTTCATTGATTTCTCCAAAACTAGTCGGTGGAAATTAAAAAAAAACTATTTAAATTAAAGTTAAAACAATAAATTATTGAAAACGAAAAAAAAACCGTTGTGCCCGACTAATTAAAAAGATATTTAATCTTTAATGTTGAAAAGATACTGTAATGGGTTCGAAAATAAAAATTAAAACTTTTTTTTAACAACCTAACTTGACAAATTTTATCGTCTGGCGACACAAAATGGGAGAGCATAAAAAAGATCCTTTCATTTCCACAACAAAAAACACTTTTTTTCGTTTTATGTCTGCGGTTTTGATGAATCCTTTTTTCGTTTGTTGTGGTGGGTGTGTGGACACATATTTTTGTGGGTGGATATTAAAAAGTGGTAGATTTTTGCTTCAACGTACTAGCGAACTGAAAATGACAAAAAAGTACTAGATCTAGTACAAATTGTATTAGACTGGCAACGCTGCCTAGAATACATTTTATGTGGTACTTGAAATTTTCTCAATTAGTACAAGATGTTATACCTATAACAAATCAAAGTAGCGTGATAAATTTACACTAAACAATATTACTTTCAGATAAACAGGGATACGACTAATAACAAATAATATGCTAACGTTTATTATTTAGATTTACCAGTTGTACAGAATTGCGGATAAATACTTTAATTATTTACTTAACGAATTCATTAGTTTTATGCAATTACTGCAATTTCTTATTTTTACCGTAACATATGCATCAAAGAGGAGTGTATTCAGTTTAAAAATAGACACTATAATAATATATTAAACACTTTTTCAAAAATAAGTGATACTATTGAACTAATTTTATCAATAGACATAGAAGCTCTATACATGCAGGATTCGATCGATTTTAAACGCTTATATTGGACATTTGAAAACTGTGCTGCACGTTCTTTTTGTTTTTATTCTCATACGTTAAATTCGTCGGCCCGATCCGGCTTCGCCCGAATTTGTATAGATCTCCACTGTTTTTTCGTCGACTTACGGTGCAAAATTAGTCTCCACAAAAAGCGTTTTTATTCAAACGCGAAAATATATTATTGACTATGTCCATCCTGAGGGTCCATTCTAAATATTGGTGAAAAATATTTGAAATCGGATTAGTAATTTCGGAGATTACTTCCTACATTTAAACTTACAAACTTAACCTTTTTATAATATATATTACCCCGGCCCGGTTTCACCCGGGTGCGAAAGATATAATTCTGCAAATTGTATTTCCTTTGCGTCCCAGCGTCTGAACTAATAGCTTTGCGCAAATTCTATCATGACACGATATAGATCATATTATACTTTATATATAACGATAGTCTCCCTCTATTCCTGTTTCTTGCAATAAAAAAATTGAAAACTATCCTATACTGTAAGTTGGATCAAGCAAGACACATTTAAAATCGGATATCAATACGAATTTAGTTCAAAACAACCATAAAAGTGGTTGCCATGCGGGACAAAACTGAGTCAATCAAAAGTGACAACCTCAAAATCCATGTCAACTGTTTATAATAAATAATAAATATACGTTCTGAAATAAATAGTTTGTAATACGACCCTGCAAATAACTGCTATACACACGTCCTTGGCTTCATGCAGAGAGCTTTTTTTTAAAGCAGACAAAGTTGTCTCCAGTGTCATTAAGAGGGTACAATGCGAACTAGCCTAGCTTTCTAAGTCAGGTTGTAAAATCAAGACAATAGCAATGTTTCCTAACAAACATTATTGTGTCCAGTACACAGTCTGACCAACCATAAAGAGAAAGTTTTGTTTTGCACACACACACACACACACCAAGACCGACTGGGGAATTGTGGCTATACTGCAGTCAACAGTGGTACCATCATACATGTGGCGTAACCATGACATGTTCAAAGGCATTGTCCCGAATTTAAATATTCCTAGTTAAGTTTGTTACGGAAAGTATTTGGTCTGAGTGGAATATCTGAAAGCTCGCCGTACTTTTGTATTGTTTACGTAATTGGAAACTGTACTTTGCCCAGCTTAAAATACAAATAAAACATTTAAATTAACTAGTGGTCGCTCAGTGGTTGAAATTCGACTGTAATTCATTAAATTTTGAACGTAATATTGACGTTTTTTTGTCATTATATGGATATCTCCTGAATCGATTTTACCTATTAGTATAAAAGCCAGTGGTCGGCTAACAGTATGTAATTGACCAGAGCTGAATTTTTACACAGTGAGTCTTCTATACCTACCATACATGAGGTGGGAACTCGCTAAGCCCAGCGTGGCCGCCGCGGCCCGTGCTTAGGTGCGGCAGGTACAAAATTTGAATAATTTCAAAAGTATTGACCACGTCTGCCATTTAGAAATTTAATTATTAATTATCTTTCCAAGAAAGTTTGATTGAAAATGTTTTTTTCTAAACTTTATAGTTTCGGAAATATTTTGAAAATAAAAAGATTCAGCTTTTCTTTTGTTTTGTAGATCTGGTAGAAATAAACTAGTTCAGCATGCTTTGATTAATTTTTACATGGCGTGGAATATATTATGTAGGTATAACCATGGCAACGAATAGCAAATATATTGAATGCTAGCCTTTACCCGCATCACCTCAGGCGATATCAGAAATTTTATTTTCTTTATTAAACTTTATCAAAAGTTTGGTAGCGTGATAACCACTGAATATTCAAGTATTTGATCTCAGATACAACTATCGACATGTTTTGATTATACTTATTTATATTTATCTACTATTTTTTTCATGTTCCTATAGTTCAAACAGTTTCTAAATTTAACCGAGAGAGGATTTTGTTCCAATTTGCGAGCACCCCATGTAACCATTTTGGACTAAATTTGTTTCTTGCTCTACCCAGTGAGGCGTATTCAGAGACACCTTACATGCCTTTATTCGAAAATTTCAATTTACATACCTTTTTGGTAATGGAGCCCCATAAATATAAGTTCAATTAAAAAATTGTTATTATTCAACACGTGTGAGTAATATATAATTTCGGGGCCCTGCTAAATTCGGGAGAAATAATAAATTACTTCATGTTTACGCGTATAGAGTGCTAATAACGAGCCGTACTGTACGATAATGAATTTTCTGGACCAATAGGAACGCAGTAGCGAGTGGAAGCCGTACAATAATGAATATTAACTGCATAGTTTCTGGACCAATAGGAACGCGGTAGCGATTTGTATATATGAAAACAGCATCGCAATTCAGCGAAAGTCATGGCCATCTTGTGTGCATTGAGAGCGGAGGGTACGTCAATCAATGGAGTGATTTATTATTTTTCTCTCTTTTATCAGGGCCCCGATTACATATTACTCGTGCTAGTTGAATAAAATATTATGTGCAACCATTGATCGAAGGAGAATATTCCACTCGCGTGTTACCGCACTCGCTAAGCTCGTGCGGCAAATTTCACGCTCATGGAATCTTCTCCTTCTCTCTCACTAGTCGCACAATATACTATTTTTCACCATATTCAATAGTGTTCCGTTCGGAGTTCGGATCCTTTTAGTGTGAAACTTACTCAATACCCGATAAAGAGCTTACTCTTCTTCAATTCTGTGAATACCTTTGGTTAATAATCTGCGTGCCTACTACTTTTTGTGCACTTTCTAATTTTAATAATTTTAATGCAACTCTAAGTTGGAAATAGAACAGTTCCTTGTAATGAATGTCGTGTAATGTATATTTGTATATTATGTTACGTTACAAAGGTATAATGGTGTGTCCACTGAACGTAATTAGTTATTGTTGTTTGCATGGGTGTCGGGAGAACGAATTCTATCCAAAATTCACGAGTATGTCTGGATAAATACGGAAAATAGGTTTGTAATGGTGCGATTCTCCAAAAATACATTGTAAAAATCTCAAAATACTTCAAGTCATGGTAATGAAAACATTTCAAAATATTTTAGCTAAAAAAGTTATAGCATTATATCTTAAAATTACATTATTGCTAAGCTGCAGAACGCGTTTTAAAAAAATTGGTTTAACAAATTTTTAATTTATTGTAATACATATTTCTTCATAAGAAAAGCAATACATAATTTTAAATTGAACCCACTCAAAGAATATTTGCCTATTTAACTTATCTATTTTCTATCGTTACAAATAATCAAGTTACCCATATAATGGTGTTCTGTATAATAATATGTGAATCCGGAAATTATGACAGGCCTTTATTTATAGGAAACGTTTTCTTGCGACGTTCCATTATTCTACTAGAAATAAATATAAATACGGATTCATTGCGACGAATATTTTCGAGGTTTGGAAGACACCCTTAACAAAATAACGGGACGAAATCCGCAAAAAGTTTCATCTTGGAATTTGAGTTGAGAATTACTATTTCTCGACGAGACGCAGCGGAGATAATAATGTCAGCCTGAAAAGCACAACAATAAATATTATGATAAAAAGTAAAATTAGTATCCTCCAGATCATATAACTATCTAGTAAGTTTGGCACTACGTAATGTACACTACACACGACTGCAGAAAATAAACTGTCTTATGCAAAATCTAAATGTTATTGTAATCAACATTTACAGATATTTATTTATCCACTCAACAGACCTAAGGTTCACTTACAGAGTGTAGGGTACATTTTACAGAATAATTTTTAAATAAGGGCCTTCCGCGAGTTATTTGAGATGCACTTCCGATTCGTGCTATCCATTTCTTCGCGTGTGTCAACCGGGCTTTTGAATTAGTTAAATAAAATTTAAAAATTAAACTTTGAAAGGCTTTTCCCTCTTATTTTTAAGTTTTGATAAAAAAGTTAATTAAAATATCTGTTCATCTATTTGATTTCTACACGCTGTTAAAAAATAAGGATCAACTTAAAAATCATTCTGAATTATATGATTTGATTTTTTGTGTTTGACACCATTAGCGTTAGTTATTTAACGCAAACGTAAAACGGTCCGAATTCGCGTCAGAAGTTACACTTAAAAAAATTGGTTGTCTGTAAAGTCGGTTTACGGACGATAGTTTTACGTGATAACGTATTCCGTAATACATAACCTAAATTTATATAATAATTCGAATCTATGATATTGCATCTTTCGCTTCAAATTTAGGTTAATTTTTATTTATTAAATTACTCACCACCTATAAAAATAATGTTTTTTATTACCTTCTTTCTTTCGTATTTATTTAAGTCTCAAAGATTAACTGTCATACTATTTATAAAACAATTGTTTCACTGTTTATATAAAATTCCAAAACCTACTTACAATATTTAGGTATTTTCATACGTCAAAAAATTGATTTTTATAATGATAAAATTTGTAAGAAAACGATTTTTTCGAGAGATGAGACCTAGCTAAAACGATTTTTTGCCCCCCAAAATCCTTTTTCAGTAAATTTCATCCAAATCGTTAGGGCCGTTTTCGAGAAAAGCACGCACAGGGTCAGGCGGAACGTTACGACCGTTAGGAACGTTACACTTTTTCGTGCATGCAGCCGGTGTTTTATCAATTTATAAGATTGGTGATTCATCAATTTATAAGACGTTATCACGTCAAAAAGTATAATTATCATCCCCAAAAAAATCCCACAAACCTGCGTCGCTGTTCAACCGTTAACTGTTTTGTTACACAAATACAACTTGACCGAGAACGTGAGGGAAAACTGTATGTGATTTTGTTTAGCTATTGTTCAGTTCAACACAGAACAATTCCATCAACAAGAGTTCACAATTATTGCAAACAAAACCATAACTAATTATTGCGTTACAAACAAACACACATAATATAATGCGTACATTTGTATGCTTAAAGGTGTAGTGAAAATTAAATTGTTTAATTTATACAATAATGCCGACAGTGCAATTTTACATAAAACCAGTTTAGTTTTCAACGCCTTTACTCAAATAGTTCTTTTGTTTAATTTGCAACAGTAAATTACAGTAGATTTGCATAAAAAAATATTAGCTCTTTTTCATTATTAACAATTATTAATTAAGCATTTGTATTTATTGTTATGCGGAACTGTTTTAAACCTCCGCTATGATGTGGAAGGATTAGATTTAGTACGGAACGACAGAGGGTCATCCGGTTATTTTTGTTGTATTTATCAGCACTATTAGATATGATTAGATTTTGAGCCAAAGCGGTTGAATAATTCTTGATATATTCAAAGTCACGTATTGACACAGGTAAAAGTATTTTTTTTCGTAAATGTTACAAAGGTAAGTACCTACGTATTTATATTATCGTCGTTGGTTCTGTAATACCTCTTATGTGCAAAACGTAAAATTTGCAGGAAAGGCCAAAAAGTGGTTATTTCAGCAATGGATGGTAAGAACTAGCAATTTCAGAGGTATATTACTAATTGATACTTATCTTCACTATACGTGTTTAATTAAGACGAAGTATTTTCTTAAAAAATATTTAACGTTAATTTCGGATTTATTGGCACATGGGAGGAATTATTTGATACAACTTTTCACATAAGAGTTACTTCGCCTTTTTGGTTACTGTAAAATTAATTTGGAGGTATTACTTGTGTATAGAGATCCGTTTCCTGAATATTTTAATTTAAAACATTGTTTGTAAGTTAAATATTTCATTCAATAAACATTTTGCAATAAATGGAGTGTATGAAATTAAAATCGCGTTTTTAACTCTCTGTTAAGAAAATACTCCCTAATAGCCCAAGAGCTGATGACACGATTTAGGGTATGTGTTTTAGGCAGGTTGAAATAATGAAAAAACAGTAATTTATCAATGGGTGAATCTGGAATGGTGAGTCTGCCTGAGCATTTGCGGTTATTTCGCGCCTGCGCAGCATATGACATCCGCAAAAAAATATCCCCAAAAAACATGTTTTAGGCAACTTGAACCTTTTATAATCTTTGAGTTCAGCATTTATATAATCCAGAAATGAAAATGCCAGAACATTTTGTCGGTTATAAAGTAGGGGCAGAACCCCCAGAAGATATTTTATTAATATACGCAATGAGCACGATACAGGTCAAACGGATGAACGGATTGAAACCAAATTTTGGGAGAATGTTTTGTATGCAGATATGAAAAGCTCTATTGTTTTTGGGAAAAATCGGCGCATGCGCAAAAGAGATATATTCTATAACGTTGTTTTTTATATAATAATGATATACTTTTCATAACAGTTTATTATTCTATTTATTTTTTCAAGAAAGTTTTGTGAACTATTTTTTTTCTGGCAGATTTTCAAAACAAAACAGCAGTTGGTTCTTGTCTTATTTTCAAAATATTTCCGAAATTATTAAGTTTAGAATTTTTTTTTCACAAAACTTTCTTGAAAAAATAAATAGAATAATAAACTGTTATGAAAAGTATATCATTATTATATAAAAAACAACGTTATAGCATATATCTCTTTTGCGCATGCGCCGATTTTTCCCAAAAACAATAGAGCTTTTCATATCTGCATACAAAACATTCTCCCAAAATTTGGTTTCAATCCGTTCATCCGTTTGACCTGTATCGTGCTCATTGCGTATATTAATAAAATATCTTCGGGGGGTTCTGCCCCTACTTTATAACCGACAAAATGTTCTGGCATTTTCATTTCTGGATTATATAAATGCTGAACTCAAAGATTATAAAAGTTTCAAGTTGCCTAAAACATGTTTTTTGGGGATATTTTTTTGCAGATGTCATATGCTGCGCAGGCGCGAAATAACCGCAAATGCTCAGGCAGACTCACCATTACAGATTCACCCATTGATAAATTACTGTTTTTTCATTATTTCAACCTGCCTAAAATACATACCCTAAATTGTGTCATCAGCTCTCCGGCTATAATACCTATACACATTTTGCAATTATTAATTTTTTTAAAATATTCGTAGTACGGATTTCCGAATTATTAAATTGGAATAAAAAATAAAATCTCAAAGTACCTAATGCATTATTTGCAATCCAGACACATTTAGAGAAAAAAGTTATCTGTTTAATGATTTTAGTTGACCTTTAGTAGATGAACACATAAATTAGGTGGCTATATACTTTTTATATTAAGAATATAAGAAAAAGAATTGTTTTGTTGGGAAGATTTTCCTTGACGAGAGATTGTTTACTATGTGGGAAGTATAGGACTGGGCTATCTAGTCGAATTTTACCATTCCAACATCTAATGGTACTAATTTAGGTCAATATTCCTTTTCAAAATATTACAGTCATGCGCAGTAACTAAAACGTGTTCCAAAACTGATACAAACAGCTTCGTTTTAGTTACTACGCATGACTATTACGGCTCTGGCACCACAAGGTTGTAAATATTATCAATAAGACTAAATAAATGTATAACAAGGCGCATGCTTTAGTGCCGAAATGCAACTAATAGAAGGAGGTTGTAATTATAACAAATTTAGTGCCCCAGAATTTTCCACATTACCGCATTATTCGTGTGAGGCGATGTAACATTTTGCAGAGTATTTAAATACAAACCGTGGAAAATGCACAACGGGCTTTTATTGTCTATAAACAAACAAGATTTTCTCTCCAGTTCTGCACTTCTATTGTGTGAGTCAATTCCGTTGAACTGTGGCCACAAATATTCCAACCATTGCAGACAGATTTACTAAGGGATGACATCCGTTTATTATCTAAACTCGTAAAAAAATTGTTTATTGTCCAATGTCCATATATATTATTTTACGTTTCTTTGTTGTTCATATTGCAGTCAACTTTACACAAAACACTTTTATTTTTGGTTTATTATTCAACTAATTTGGCCTTGGTATTTGTGGTACATCTATGAGTTTATCAACAGAATTATAACAAATATTTTTGGAATATTCGATTTTTGACCGAATTTGTTCATTCAATTTACTATGGAATTGTATTTATTTGACAAAATGAGTAATGAGTAAGTGACAAAAAAGTCATGAATGACAAATATTTTTTTTAATATATCCGGATACAATGATAAACTGGTCTTATACGATAGCATGATCGCCCGTTTTACTGAAAAGTAGACAGTAGGTCAAATTTTGGGAGTCTATGATCTATAATCTAATTATATATAAGCGAGATACCTTCCCTGACTCAATGACTCATCACGAGATCTTCAAAACTATGCACCCGATTGACTTGAAATTTGACATAGTTACTCCTTTCTCGACGTAGACACTCACTAGGAACGGATTTTGGGCAAATCCCATCCATAACGGCTTTTTCACCTACCATCTCATATACTAATGGGTGTGCATTGTTGCATTGATGAGGTGAATGGTTGCGTAGATGGACAGGTCAATATAGATAATATTTACAGAGAAAGAGAGGGAGAGAAGAAGAGAGAGGGAGAAGAGCGAGAGAGAGAAAGAAAATATGTGATTTTTTGGGAAGCCGCGGGTAACGGCTGGTAAAATATAATAATGTATCGTTGCAATGTGGTGAATGGTGGATATTTCTTTAAACTCGTTCAATACTAAAGATTATCGAAATCGTATTATTTTCTCTTCAATTTCGATTTGTTCAAGACTGTATTATTATATTTCTAGGCGTTTTAGTTGGTGTTATACGATTGTATTATTATATTGTAGTGATTTCGAGTAAGCGTAGCCCGTAGAGCAGTGGGTGTTCAGGAATCAGGACAGTAGCAATATCACGCTCGATAGGTGGTAAACGGTCATTGTTCACACCGAATGCCAAATACACTACGGCTTCTCAGAAGTCGTGCCGAAATATGCCTATTCTTATCGATAATTAATTTCAACTGTGTTTTCAATTACACTACCGTGACTTTTGTTTTTATTCAACTGTTGTTTTGATCACTGCGAAGCATAAACGATTGTAAATCATCACAGGGTACCGATAAAATTCCTTTAACTAAAATTAAATTTCGGTAGGACCTCTGTAGCTTAAAAAAGAATAGTTTCTTTGAGTATGTAATCAGGAGATCGGAAACAACGAACATCCCATAAAACGTATTTTAATTTTAATGACCTAGAATATAATAAATAAACTATTTGGCCACTTTTTTATCACAACACCCAACAATAAATTTATTGTGGTTTAAAGGTGTGATTAAATTGCTGTTTTTATAATGTCCAGTCACAGCTCAGTGATCTTTATTATTTTGTATAGGTATTTAAAATATCGCTTTTTCTTTGTGAAATAATAACGAACAAAATAAAATAATAATCTTAATTAAATAATTCCTATCGCTGACTATTTAATGAAACTATAATGTGGTCAATTATAAGCAATTATGTAAATTTTCAATTTCTATTAGATTTTTTTGGAGGAGATGCTAACTTATAGGAGGTGGTAAAAAGTGATTTATATTTTAAGTTTGATAGACAAAATTTCACACATATTCGATCCGGGTATTTTCTAGTGATGAGATAGACAGGCAGACAAAAATTCCGGAAACAAATTTTACTTGTTGGGTGTTATACAAAATAACAAAAACCCAAAAAATTTCGTATCTATGAAAAAAGTTTATTATGATTTATTATGTATCTACACTGATTTGTGTTATGCTTAATCGTCAGAATTCTAAGCTCTAGAATTACTTTTTGACTTTAGCCATAACTAAATTTCTCAATATAATCTATAGCACCTACCTTATATTTAGAAGCATAAGGCGGCGTAATTCATTCACATAGGTATATGAACTTGTGGCTGCAGGCCCCTATTTTATACTTTACCATTCCAACCCACAAGTGGGGAATGGTAGGTACTTAGTTTAGGTCAAAATTCACTTTTCAAAATTTTACATTATTTTTCGTTTTAAGGTCCCCAGAATCCAATAAAAGCATATTTTTGAAAAAACTCTATGCGTCTGTTTGTCTGTCTATGAACACGATACAGGTCGAACGGATGAGCGGATTGAAACCAAATTTTGGGGTGATGTTTGGTACGCAAATATGAAAAACCCTATTGTTTTTGTGGAAAATCGGCGTATGCGCAAACGATATATATGCTATATCGTTGTTTTTTTATATAAAAATCGTATACTTTAATAAATACACTATGGAGGCATAAAGTAAACATGGATTTAGAAAAGCATGATGGAGGCTAACTTAGCCTCTATCTAGCTTTTCTAAATCAATATTTACCTTATGCCTCCATAGTTTACCTGTCAAAAACCCCCCTTAGGACAGTTCGGCGCATTTCTCACCAGAAGTCTTACCATTCCTTTGGGTTTCGAATAGTTACAAGTATTCTACGTACGTGTGTTTTCAATATGTCAGAGTTGCTACATATAAAAAATAACGAGATCAAAAGTACATTTTTACTAATTACTCTTATCGCATGCTCTGAACCTCAATTTTTAAAATATCAATATGTTTGAAATTTTTTTTTCTTTCTGTTGATACAAAATTCATTAAAATCTGAACAGTACTTTTTGTGAAATTTAATAAATTGTGTGATTTCTCATAAGGTTGAATATTAAAGGCAAAAAACGTTTAATATTAATTACTTTTTTTTGGTTCTCTGTACTTTTTTGCTCTGCCAGACTCGCGATTACAGATTCACCCATTGATAAAATATTGTTTTTTTATTATTTCAACTTGCCTAAAATACCCTAAATTCGTCGTCAACTCTTACTCTATTAGTGAGGGCGCATATAAGAAGCCCATGTAAATGTAATTAAATTATTAACTCGAAAATTAATTTATATGGTGAAAAAAACATAGCATTTCTGGAATTAAGAGACATTTTAAAAAGGTGTATGTAACCAAAAATCGTTAAGGAGTTAAATTCGTTTAAACATATACATATACGGACATATGAAGAATTTTATAAAATAGTATAGATATAAATACCAAAACAGCGTTTATTTTATCTAGTCCGAATCGATGTCGAATAAAATGTAGAATATTTCAGTATGGTTCAGTTGGACATAAGACAGATCTTTCTCTAGCCAATAATAATTACGTATGCATAACAGAGCAATTCTATGCAATGCGATGTAATATGTACCTGCATATTATATTTTAGCGCCAATTAGGTAAACCACAAATATAAAACATGTTATATAAATGCCTGTTTCAATGTTCGTTTCGTCCACTGCAGACCGCATCCACATGAACATTATTATATAACCACTTTGGCATACGTACATATTATAATATCATACGAGTGACGGAAAAATTATCTCAAACTGACACGCAATGAGTTTTCACCGGTAAAAATGATGAACTCAAAAAATATTGACAAAATAAAACAATTAACATAGATGAGTTATTTTACAGTATAGTTCGAATGATCGACTGATAGTTGTGCTACTGTGGTGTAATGTAACTTAGTCCGCCGCGAGAGTGGAAAGATTCGGGGTACATATCCCGACGATGACATTGTTTGAAAAATAAAATTTTTCTAATGTAGATAGCGATGTGACAATGGGTGTTTCTTAACAATGTAGCAAACAGTATAGCTACACTGTAAAATAAAACAATTAACCATATTCTACTACTTGTGTCTTAATTATTATTGTTCTTACGTAACCATATTTAATGCGTTATTCAGGTAAATCATTAATAACAAATGATTATGCGAGTGTTTAAAAATCTTTTTTGTTACTCGTTTTCAAAATAAAACTTTTAAGTTAAACGGTTTTATTGTACAATCGATGATGTACTAAAAACTAGAAAATAATGTGTCATCGTTGGGGGCTTTGCTTAAACTAAAATGAAATTAACTATTTCAATAGTTAATATTATAATACCTAAAAAATTAGTGACATTGTAACATTTACATCTTATTTTTAAATTACGTATTATTTTTATTTGAAACAGTTAACAAAAATACTATCTTAACCGCATTTCAAGTCACAAGATGACAAAAATAATTATCGAGACGTCAGCATAATAAATGCAATTTCTACCCATAGTATTGCTTTTGTTTTTTTATCCTATGCTACGAAGAAGTTATTCATCAAAACATCATAATCAATCAAGGATCACAGTCATCTTTTCTTTGAGATAAGTTTACTTCAAAAGTTATTACGTTATTGACCGTGTTTATCATTATTCATTATAGGCTATTGATTATGTCCTAAAAAAACAGGACAATAAGGAACTAAGACGTTCACGGATTTTTATTGCAGGAATCGGCAATGGGTCATTTAAGAAGAAAAAACCGTGGAGTACTATTAAATTAGAGAGTGAAAATTAGAAATAGGGGTGAAAATGCACCCTTTTTACTTTTTTCAATATATCTCGCAAACGAAGTAAAATTTCGATAGATTTTATATGAAATTTTTTGTAGATAATTGAATTTCCCATCAAAATTGCTTATTTTAGAAGATTTTTTATGACAAAAACGTCGAAACACAAAAGAAAAAAAGCCAAAATTTCGATTTTTTTGCTTTTTTGTCCATAACTATGTTTGGGTCAGAAATAGATAAAGGCATTGCTATATAGAAAAAAGTTGATAAAATTGATAAAATGATGGGTCTTAAAGTTTTTTGGGTTAAAAATAGACCAAAATATGGCCACTTATCTCCAATTTCCACACTCTAATTTAATAGCACTCCGCGGTTTTTTCTTCTTAAATGACTCATTGACCTTTTTCTGCAATAAAAATCTATGAACGTCTTATTTCCTTTTTATATGACATAAACAATAGCCTATTAGCAGAACAGGCCTGATTATTTGAAAAAAACATGTAAATTAAAAAATGTTTTTCTTAATATACCGTTTCATAATTATTTTGAATATTGAATCTTTTGACGTGATAACGTCTTATAAATTGATGAAACACCGGCTGCACGCACGAAAAAGTGTCACGTTCCGCCTGAGCCTGAGCGTGCAAGCGAGAGCGCGGTATAAGCGATAGAGAGGCACGATCGGCCCAAGCGTCGGCTTGTACGCATTTCTCTCTCTTCTCGCGTGACGTCAGAGAGTTCATCAATGTTTCTTTATGACGTTATCACGTAAAACTATCGGCCGTAAACCGACTTTACAGACAACCAATTTTTTAATAATTATTTTGAATATTGAATCTTTTTAATAATTATTTCAATCTATATATCACTAGACCAAGCGTTTTCTTCCCTTTACTGCTGGACCGTTTTTAACACAATGCAAATTGTTTTTACAAAGAAATTTTATATTAGCTATTTTGCAACGTTAAATAATATATCCCACCGTTTTAGATGATAAAGTATTTTTCAACAAATGGTATGAAAATAATCCTTTATGAAATAATAATGGTAAAATGCACAGGAAAGATGTTTTTACCTTTTAAAGTTTTTTCAAGAAAATAGAATTTCGAATATGGTGACCCGATAAAGTCCAACGCTACAGATTTTCCAATTTGACAACTCTAGTAAAATAAAATATTTACCGTCAGCGAATTAACACTAATTTTAATTGAAAAGAAGTCTGTGTTTTGTCTAAAAGCGTTTGAATATACCTATATGTGTACGTGTATGCATTTGCCGTTGCTAACATAAGTTAAATCAGCAGTGCAGAAATGTTAATAATTTACTTGTGGATGCATTATGGACGCAGGGCTCTTTTATAACGTCAACACTTGGGTATTTTACTTAACAGGCATTTCTTTTAGAATTGTGAAATGGGAGAACATTATACATTAAAGCCTTGTACATAATATAGTTAAGCAGGTTACTTGCTCAAAGGTTTTTGTAAAGTCCGCGTGCGATAAATCTTATAATTGGCATCAAAAAGAAAGGTGAGGTGTTGAAAAGTGCTGTTACTGCTCGCTGCAGACTTTAATTTGTTCTTTCATTTCTGTTTTACTACTTTATTTACATTTCACTTGACGGCCAGCGGTATCGAACATAGTTCATCAAGTTCTTTTGGTAGCGAGAAAGTTGAAAATAAACGAACCCCTCACACTCGGTCCGACACAGAACCGATTCCGTGTACCGTTTGTTCCCCGTTTTTCCGGATGTTGCTTTTAACATCCGCTACTTTAAATTTGCAAAAAAACTACGTATTGAAAACAAGTACTGTAAAATACAGAAGGTGTCGTACCTAAAATCAAACCACATGTAACAGTCCAGATCATATGTGTTTATAACTAGATATTTCATATACATGGACCGTATACATACGGACTGTTGCGTTTCAGACTATATGTATAAATCTTAACGTACTATGTGGTATTTACCTTAAAATTTATTAAGTGTAGAGTATTGTTGGTGGTGAATTATGATAACAGAGGAGAGTTTTAATTAATAAATGTATAGATTTACTTATGGAAATTCAAAAACACAGATAATTTACAACAGATGAAGACTTGGAAAATGTATTTACTCTTTGAATACAAAATACGAAATAATTTCAAAATATTATAGTCATTTATAATTTTGTGCAGATCCCGTTAACATTGTGGAAATTGATAAGTTTCCCATAGAAAAGACAGTTTCCCGTAGATCAGTGGCTACAAGTTAGTCTACAAACATGAGCAAGGTTTTAAAAAATGTGCCTGCATAATTAAATGCCATTCAAACAAACGTGCTTGTCGAAAAAATAGGTTGTGTTGTCTAATTCCAAATGTCATAATAGTACTCAGATACGGTGTAGATGCAGTTAGGCCATATTTACTAGTCCTTTTATAAACCGACTAGTCCGTTTGTAAAATATATGCTTTTTACACAAACGGACTAAAATTTTCAGTCCGTATATATACGGACTAGTTATTTTATTTAGATATACGGTCTGTAACAAATATAATACTAGTTGCTATCCACGACTTCGCACGTGATTTAGATGAAACAGCTTTTTTCCGCGGTCATTTGATTTGCTAATATAATTATTTTTTTTAATTTGCTTCCAATTTTTGAACTTATGCCTCCACTTTATTACAGTCTCGCACCTTTGTAGCTCCTCACCTCTTTGATAGATAGGCTCGTCTTATTTATGCGGAAAGAAAATACGAATTAGTGATACTATGAAATGGCAAAAACATAATATATGTACTTTTATTCTATACTGAGCATAGGAATAAAATTGCAATCGAACCATTAGAGTGCAAACATATACTTCTGTCTTTTTTTAAGCCGTAAGCACTGGCGTATTCAGGAGGGCAAAGCAAGCACGGGGGATTCGGCTTAAGAAAACTTCTATTATGCCCCCTCATGGGCCAAACGCCTGTACGCCCATGTTAACGTCATAGAAAAAGACAAAGTATGCAAATACATCAACCAATTCTATCATTGGAGAAATCAGGGATTACATCGAAGAAAGAGACGCAGATATATTTTCGATATTCTCATGAAGTAGATACCTACCTATTTATTTATAGTTTGAAAAGAAAAACTATCAAAAATTTCATGACCTTTGAAAAGATTCAATATTAATTTAGTTACTATAATTTTTATACACTTTTACACTCTTATAAAAATTTGTTGCCTTTACAAGTAAAAAAATAATTTTATCTCTACTAATATTTCAAAGAGAGAGTTCGAATTTTGTGAGTCTTTGTGTATATGGAGGGAAATCTCCGAAACCACTGTACCTATTTGAAAAATTCTTTTACCACTATTTATAATGAGCTTTCAGGATGGCCATAGGTTATATATTAACACGTTAAAATAAAAGCGCTTTACATGGAGATCAATTTTGCAACCAATTATGACGAAAAACGGTGTCAATCTTCTAATTCGGGTCAAACCGAATTCGGCCGCTAGTAATAGATACATTCAATTTAATTTTTTTTATTATAATTTTATTGGCCTTTGTTATGGAAAATAGTTAGCCACGGCAAATATTTATTGATTATTTAACCATTCATTATTTTAAGATTATTTAATTACACAGGGACACATTAGCGGAATGTAACATGGAGAATAGTAAACGATTTGATGGAGAGCACGAGCCAAGCGAACAGGATGATACACACAAGACGGCTTTGAACCATGGATCTATGTATTTTGCAGTCACCACTGAATTTTTTTATAAACTTGAAATTGTAAAACTATGCGCTAGATTCGCACAAATAATATTTTTGTATAGTACCTGCCTAAATTTACTTTTCGAAATATGTAGTATAAAATATATTTTTTATAATTTCTGTTAGGTTGATACCAATGCACAGTGGCTGTAAAAAATAACGACATTATAATTTATACAGTTATCAAAGAGCTAACTAATTGAACGTCACATATCACACTAATGACCGCGCATTAATAATATGGGCGTACTGTGAGATAAAATCATATCATAACATGTCGAGGGAACACCTATTGGGAATCACACAGACACATCTGTAAGTACGTGTGTCAGTGTTGGTGAAGCTTTTAATATAATATAGAAATAATGTCTATAGTGGTATGGGCAACGCCTTGCTTTAGTTCTTCTGTGAGCCGCCATTCATCGAGGCGTCGTTGTGACGTAATTAATTAACGCCGCGCGCCGCGACGATGAGAAATTAGTCCATCCACTACAGTTGACACCGCCGCTAGAGACAGCCACCCCTCTCTCTTCGTACTTCGGCCCTCCCGTCTCCCGGGTTGTTGTAAAGCTTGACCCTCGAGAATACGTTATAACTTATACGCTTGTCAGTTAATAGTAACCTCTATCAAAAAACCGAAATTGAATTTACTATATCTTTTTATGTAGGTACTAGTGTCCGAGCGAAGGTCGATTTCTGGCCGAAGCCGATCAATTGGGTATCGCCACAACTTTCGGCCGAAGCTGAAGACTTAAAAACCCTAAGAAATTCTGTTTAAATTGGCTGCAACTACTACAACCTACAATTAATAATACATATAAATGATTTTAAAACTTTTAAATTGAAGATTTACATTGACTATATAATATAAAAAAATAATATTAATCATCTTTAGAAGACGCAACGTCCATCGCGCTCTCGCTCATTCGTAACAGTTCGTTCAATTTCGGCGCTTGTTAGAAACCTTCGGCTTCAGCTAAAGCCGAAGGTGGCCGAAGCCGATGCTTCGGTCGGTACTCATGTATTTTTATTAAACTGCCGCCGACCTTAATATCTTATTTTTTTCTATTTTTAGTAACTTTTTTTATGGAGGTTCAATTTTTAGGGTTCCGAATATCCAATGAATAAACGAAACCCTTATAATATGTATACATTATTATATATTCTCGTATTTGTCTATCTGTCCATCTGTCACAACTTGTTTTCTCCAAATCTATCTGATGAAAAAGTTAAAATTATGATAAATACAGATAGGTATGTATGTTTTATAATTTGAGAATGCATAGTTTAAAATATATTTAAAAAAATATACGAATTCCTCCCCCATATCTCCGAAATGACCGAGCCTAAAATTTTGAAGAAAACAGGGAATATAGGGGCCAAACTCATAGTTTACAGGAAAACCTAAGACGAAAATCATGTCTTTAAGCTCTCACGGACAACGGAATGGTTCGGAACCCTCATGTGATCGTTTTTGTTTCAGTTTTTTTATTTTTTAGTAATTAGTGCCTTTGCGCTACGTAGTTTGCACTTATTAACTGACTTCCTGCTTGACAGTTGATTACTAAATTATAAAAACACTAAATAGATTTGAGTAAAATTTAGCACCCTGAAAGCAGCGTTTCTAGCCTCGTGTGCCCAGATTACTGTAGGTCGCCAATATTGAAAGACAAATGCTTCGATGGCGGGATGGTATAAGCAGACAGACCTGCCGGCATGTTCTTCTTTAATGTAAGCTTCAGAATTAAAACTTAGTATAGATACTCGAGGATCCAAAATATACAACGGTTTGTTTTTTTCAAAGAACTTGTTTAGAATAGACATTGGTGTATTGCTTTATAATATAATAAATATAGAATGAAAACAGGCACTGTGTTGGTCCTTTGGCTCGTGTGGACGTACAGACCTTATTGTTCTTGTTAAATTACCATTAACTGTTATTTCTCGCCTGCAGAATGTGTTATAAAAACGATTTCAGTTAATTTAATAATTTGTGACTAAATGGAGTTTTATTTGCTTTACATTCGAATGCTATTTTCATTTAATTTATACATTGCGGCTTAATTATACATTTTTCTTTGGCGAGCAGTAATTAATAATTTTCTTTTGTAAAAGTCACGTTTGCTGGCCGATTATATCAACGGGAAAATGTTTGTGAGTAAATTATTTTTGAATAAGCAATTAAAAGAATTTTTCATGTTTATGTTTCTACACGTATGTTTTGAAAGGTGGCTTTTGCATTTTTACAAGATTTGTAAAAAAATATGCATTGGTTTATGTTTATTTCCATTACAACAAAAAGACAAATTAAAACATATTTGATAAGCTTTCGCTTTGATAATTCTGTAATTATTATTATAATTATATCAAATGACATTTAGTTTCATTTCGAAATTTACTGTCATGTTGTTTTGAGATCTGAACGAACACTGCTTGTAATCATCATAAAAGATAATTCATAACATTTCCCGGTCTGCTCAAAAAGAATTTTATTTTCACATCCCAATATTAATT
The DNA here is from genome assembly GCA_963575645.1 of Xanthostigma xanthostigma. Taxonomy (NCBI): domain Eukaryota; kingdom Metazoa; phylum Arthropoda; class Insecta; order Raphidioptera; family Raphidiidae; genus Xanthostigma; species Xanthostigma xanthostigma. Next base: position 30,638,802 of record OY754468.1, on the reverse strand, counting down.
TCTAATACAGTAGAACATCGATATGTTAAAGTTCAAGGGAAACGTTGAAAAATTAAAGTTATCGAGTTTTTTACTTATCGAGAGTTGAAATTAGAGAGGTTCAATTTTTAACTTAACGAGGTTCAATTGTTCTAATAAATTGCTAATAAATTTGTGTCTAGATATTTATTTATTCAATTAGATTCAATTACATATTTATCCCTATATTATTAAACGAGCTAATCTTGTATCTACCTATGTACCTACCTATCTATGTCCCTAAATATTTTCTTGAAAACGGCCCTAACGATTTGGATGAAATTTACTGTAAAGGGATTTTGGGGGGCAAAAATCGTTTTAGCTAGGTCTCATCTCTCGAAAAAATCGTTTTCTTACAAATTTGAAATTTTATCATTATAAAAATCAATTTTTTGACGTATGAAAATACTTAAATATTGTAAATAGGTTTTGGAATTTTATACAAACAATGAGCATATCAGTATTTTATTTAACTTTCCGAGCAAAGCTCGGTCACCCCCCAGGTACTTAAATTTAAACGAAAAAGTCAGTAATTTTTTTCTGTTTCATGCACTTCTCATAATATATAGGTAAAGCGATTTAGTGAAAGACTGCAGTGAAAATTAATAAAGTTCGTGGCAAAACCTTTCATTTGTATATAATTATTCACGATGACTTACTGATAATACTTTAAATTATGGAGGTCACCAAACTATTATTTTAAGTTATCGAGGGCCAACGCTCAAAATATTTGTTTAAGTTACCGAGGTTTTGTGCTTTAAGCTTTCTACGAACAATTCTTCAATTAACGTGTATTTTTATTGTTCTTTTTTTTTGGAGATAGGGTAGGGCATGCCCCCACTTCTGCCCTATTGGTATGGACCAATGGTTTTAACTCCTTCAGATCAAATCTTTATTAGAAAAGGAATAAAATATATGCTTAATATAACACGCTAAAAAAATAGTCTTTATATACTTATATTATTTTATTGTTTTTAATCGTTCTAACAATTTATAATATTTAATTGTTCTAAAACTTAAAATTTATCTCTTCTTGCCTTCATTTCGGCGAATTTAACAATCAATTTATCGAAGTGAATACTTTGAGTAATATTATACTCAATACATATTGCTGACGTATAGGGTAGTTTTAATATAATGCGAATTTTTCTATACCCCCCATTCCGTCTGGATCCTGGGCACATGAACCTGTTGCCCTGACTCAACGTGCCATAGAAACAACGGAATCTCTACTATCTTGATTTTGCTCAAAACACTCACTAACAATCCTATAGTATTTCGTATACTGTAAAGAAATAAACCGTGATTTTAATTGCTTTGTGAAAGTTTTACATTTATTTACATAAAACATTGATTTTTTTATTAGGAATTTTTTAAGAAGTTCATCTTAGTGTAAGGATCAATTTGATTTTTACACGACTGCGGCGAAGCCAAAAGGAAGGGTTATGAGTTTAGCAGTCTATGTATGTTTGTATTTACGGATGTTCCACCGTAGCGCCTGAACTATTCATTTTGATAAATAATAAGGTGTCAACTGATTCGTTATTATGGCCCGGGTAAAATAGGCTCCATTTATTTTTGAATTTTTATCCCAGAGGGGAGCAAACTGAAAACAAATAAAAAACTAAAACCCGACTACCGAAACGTATGAAACAAGAAAATATTCTCATCTGAGGATAGCTGTGGTCGTATGCTATCTCATATATACATATATGAGGCCCCTCAAGATGTATAGCTTTATTCACTTTGCCCTAGAGCAGTAATGTCAAACACGCAGCCCGCCAATACAATGATTGCGACCCGCCAAGACGTTAAAAAACATTGAGTCTAATAAAATATAATAATGCTAACAACCGTATTTTATTAAACATTTTTAACATTAAAAACATGCGGCCCACAACTTAGTACAAAATAGATAATGTGGCCTGCAATATCATATGAGTTTGACATGCCTGCCCTAGAGCATATGATCGCTTACTACTGTTAAAATGTAATGTTTTGTTAGGCTAGGTGGCATATGACCACAGATGAAAATATTTTCTTGTTTCATACTTTTCAGTAGTCGGGTTTTAGTTTTTGAACTTATTTTTTTTTTTATTATAAATTTAAAAGTTCAGTTTGTCTTCCCAGTTAAAAAAACGTGTTCGCATCACTGTTAGATGTTGTAAAGAAATAGGCATTCCTATGAATTAGCAGCAATTTGTCATGTTGTAAATACGAAGCCGACTCGCATCGTAATGTGACTTGTTAATAATAATCGACATGTTCACATATTATTGTTAATTGCTGACCGACAATGCATATTCGCGCATGTTTGTCTTCAATCTAAAGCTATTGTGCCGGTCATTTCACTGTATACCTCTCTAAACAATATACATGGCTGTATGGAAAATAATTAGTTGTGTCAGTTTAAATATATTATTTCATTTGTGTTTTCGGGCCCTAAAAACCAATCGTCGAAGTTATGTAAATGACGATTAATCAAAAAAAATATTTTTTTATTTTTGCAAGAAGTTAATTTCGAAATTCTGATACTAGAAATTTAAGTTAAAAATTTTTAGAAAGAAAATTATATTGTGATATTTTAGTACCTACTTTTAAAGAACCTCTACCAGTCTGCGAAAATATTTTAATAATAACAAGCACAAAATATCAGAAATATATATCCAGCTTACTGAAATAATTCTCGTAGATACTTCAAGATGAAGAAGCTGCAAGAAATAAGATAATCAGATTTCAATCTGAAAAATGAAATATAAATTATAATCGCATATATTATTTGCACATAATGTTACTATACAACTATCTACCTACGCTGTGTTCACCTTTTGAACTTTTTCAAGTATCCCCGTGTAGATATAGCCTTAGCTGCTGTACCACTGTCTTTTTTTTAATTAAAAAAAATAAACGATTTTTTTTAAACAATTGTTTATTAGTTAATAAAAAAGAACTAAAAAGTTAAAACTAATTTTGTTTAAATTAGAAATAAGCCGTTTTATGCCTACTTGTCATAGTCTCAAGTTTTTAAATAAAAGCGTGTTACACCCTCTTTTTTTCTCTTGCTATTAAAATGTAACACGCTTTTATTTGAAAACTTGAAACTGTGATAAGTACGTATAAAACGGCTTATTTCTAATCGCAATAAAATTACTTTTAACTTTTTGGTTCTTTTTTATGAATTACTAATCAACGCTTGTTTTTTTAAATCGTTAATAGGTACTTATTTATTTTTCAGTTTTTAGTGTGCTTTATTAAAAGTGCGATTTGTAACCGGAAGAAATCCGGACCGATCCGTTAGTTATTATAATATTGTATTGTCACCGGAACTACATACATATGCAAAATTTCAACTCAATCGTATAACGGGAAGTCGTTAAAAGTGCAATTTTCAACCGGGCGAAAGCCGGACCAATCAGTTAGTTATTATAATGTTGTATTGTTATCGAAACTAGATACGTATGCAAAATTTTAATTCCATCGTGTAACGTGAAGTCGTTAAAAGTACGATTTTCAGCCGGGTAAAAAATTACAATATTATATTGTCATTGGAACTACACACGTATGCAAAATTTCAGCTCAATCGGAGACCGGGAAGTGAGTCAAATTTAACCTGCAAGATTTGATTTCAGACAGACAGACATCGGGACAGGTGAAACCAAATAAAAGCTTGTAAAAAACACTGCTTAGTAGACGTTAATGACTTGAGCTACCAAGCGTCTGAAATGTTGCTGATGTCCGCATCCACAACCGCGGAACATTCTCATCATTTTTGACATCTGCATCCGCACCCGCAATAGTCGTTGCGGTGCTTTTGCACAAGATCATCGGGAATGAGTTCGCCACTTGACGCGTTCCTGACTTCCTTGACTACTTGACCAATAGAAATAATATATTATAAACTTTTGCAAAATCACCATTATCCTGAAAATACCGCAATGTATTTATTCTTCAAATATACTTTATCAATTCTGATATTTGATTATTAAGTCATGAAATAATGACTTTCTTAATAAAAATGATAATAAATGAGAATCTCACTGACTGAGTTCCACGAAAATTTAATGTTTACGAAACAGAAGTGACGTTTCTTGTTAAAAATACTATTACTAATATTATTTGCACTCCCACATCCGCGTATGCAGATGTGAACGTTAAAAAATCGACATTCGCATCTGCAAATGTCCGTAGCATCCCTACTATACTAGTCTATACTCTTCAATCTATTTAAAAGTGTGTTTGAAAACTATTATGGGTATGCATGCAATGAACAAACTGACACCGTTGCTCATTGAACAGCGAATTATAACGAAGACATAACCCTGGACACCTTCGTACACTACACTGATATGAAAACCGAACTTAAAAGACAATCTTTCGATGAGTGGAGAAATCGCTGGCTAACTACAACTGGCAACAAACTTAGAGAGATCAAGCGACCCAGTAAGCGTGGACGACTATCTTCGAGGAAGGATCAGATAGTAATTTCCCGAGTTAGAATAGGACCATACTTTGCTGACGCATAAATATTTTTGGCAAGACTGATCAACCGCAGTATTGACATATATGTAAAATCCCTATCAGTATCAAACATGTCTTCTTGATGAGTCCACAATATACTGCTGAACGAATTTCTTGCGGATTTCCCGAGGGGGTTCCTAGCATTTTTGAAGACACCGAAAACGGCATCAAGCGCATATTATCGGTCGTCCACTCATCAGGATTATATACACTCATTTAATTTTAATAAATCCATATAATTTCTTGTTCCAAACGCTAATGATCTTTATGATGAGTATTTGGAAGGAATTCCATGGCATAATGATCGAAAATGAAGCAATACTGAGATTTTTTTAAACTTGCATTTAATACTAACGTTTCGATACGTTTTGTATCATCTTCAGAGTGTTCAAATGCTGTCACATGTTATCAGTATATTGTTGTTGATGGATTGAGAACGTGGTGTCACTCAACTTGTTAATTGTTATTTTTTATATTTTTAATGTGGATACTGCTTAATGTTAATGTTTTTAAAATTATTAGTTTCTTATAAATATAAAATTATTGTCACAAAATTAAAACAAATGAAGTAACCTTTCTATATTGTGCTGTGAATGATCTTTGATGTTGATGCGTCCACAAATAACTATATAAAAAAACTATTATGTTGTAATTTAATGCCTACTGGTTGTTCGCTATATGAAATATTTTTTTTGCATATTGGACACAGTTGTAATTAAAATTGAAACTACAAACTGAAAGAATAAATAATGCAATACTTTCTACAAAGAAACAGATATTGTGATAATATGATACAAATCAAATCTGTCAATAATATAATGCAAATGTTAGAATGTTATTAACTTATTACATACTAGCTGCTACTCGCAGCACAGCACACTCGGTAGCGACGACAGTAGTGGAGCCTTTGGCTCCATCGTATTATTAAACATGGGTAGACAAATCAAAGTAAAAAGTTGCATTAAATGGTTCGTATCATATCGTATTAATATCAATAAATATAACATCATCATATGTTAGTCAGGAAATCTTTCGACTTTATTTACAAATATTGATATTTCAAACTATAAACTTATTTTTATTAAAACAAAATATAGCTCAGGGACAGTGTAACTTTTTAGCATAAAAATAATTTTTAGAATCGTTTCAGTAGTTCCAGAGATTATCTTCAACAACTTTTACCTCTTTATAATATTAGTGTAAATTAGAAAGGCTTCAAAAGAAGGACATATTGACAAGCTCAGCTAATATTTAAAAACTTTGTAAATAGAAATTGGTTTTGTAAAAGTGTTTCAATCGTTCCATCTAACCAGTAACTTAATTACTGTGTTTCGCAATTAATGAATTACGATCTGTTTTTAGTAAATATTTTTTTAAATACTGCTTATTCAATGCTTTTTGTGAACCCTTTGTAAGTTTAATTGTGGTAGAATTTTCTCACTTACAATAATTCAATCATCCTAACATGTAATTTAAAAAATAGTTAAAATAGAAGACTAAATTTCTGTCTCTTACTACCATCCATCCAAAGTTCTTACCTTCAATACTATGTTTAGGTACCAGGAATACTGAACTTCCTGCAGAATTCGATCTTGAAAATCAAGAGCAATAAACTTCTAGACACTTTTCATCCTAATAATTTATCTTGAAAATATTGGTAAGGTACCAGAAACGACAAACTTCATACGCCTTTACACATCCAAAAGTTTTATCTTCAGAATATCATTTGACACTAGAAATACTGAACTTTCTATTCCTTAATTTTATACATTCTTAACTTGAGAAATATGATCGAGAGCCAGAATCATCGAACATCCATGTTGAAAAATAATAATAATTGATCTCTGTTTTATTGTGTATTTTCTGAAATATTTAAAACATTCTGCTTCTTATTTGGGACATTCTTTGTTTTGATTCTTTTATTTTAAAGTCTGGAACGCATTTTCCGCTTTAAATTATTACACTAGACTATGCAGATTGTACATTGCCTCCTATTTTGAAGGATACATACATTCATGGATGTACATACATAATCACGTCCATAGTGTCCAGGTATTATAATGTATTGTTTGTTGGACATTGAAGCCGTGTCAAACAAAGATGGCTTCCATCATTCGGGCACAATGCTATTGTCAGGAGCGCATTGTTCGCTGTATTGTTAGGTGTGTGGTGACGGACACATTGCAGTTGTACGGAACAGAGCCACTGAAGGCGATCTTGAAGGTCGATAACACAACGACGAAACAAGCTCAAGTGGGATATTTATTATTGATGAATATAATCTTGATCTAACACATCTGTATGACTACTGAATTATACTTGGCACAATATTAGCCTTGAAAATTGCAATATTTTACTAAACTTGGGTCAACGTTAAAATCGACATCAACACAAGCAATTCTTCGGCCAAAATTGAGACACATGCAGGGAAAAGCTAGTTTGCAGTAAATCTGATAAAAATCTCTGGTCTCGTGGTTAAGTATGTTATGAGAGATTTTTGCTATCCATAATAATATTATAAAATTGTATCAAAAAACAACTCCGAAGGGGGTGAAACATGGGAGTCATATAATAATAATATTATACTTTATTCAAAAATTGGTAAATGGTTTAGAATGAGTCGTAATTAATTATTACTCAAGCAAGAGAGTACAGAAGATATAGTGATCCTATTCATTGCTTTTTCATTGAAGGCAAAAGAGCTATATCTTGAGGATTTTTCCTATTGAATGAGCGTTATGATCAACGTGCTGAGCAAAATTTCTTTTTAAACATAACGGATATTTAATAATTATACAAAACACTTATTATTTCTATTTATTATTTTATTTATTTTTGTGCACCACATAATATATGGAAACATTATTGTAAATCGTCAGTACATTCTTACTTGACATTAAGTAGATACCTACATATTATTGCGCCCATCATAAATGCGCTCCAAGGCCGTAACCTGCAGGAATTCACTTCGGGGGGGAGTCGAGCTCTGGACCAGAGACATTAAGTAACAGCTTAATTTTAAAATAAGCACACATAATATTATGTATATTATAATACATAAATACAAAAATTGAAAGGCAGCCGACTTAGATTTCGACAAAAGAGTTTAATGATTCAATTAATTTATTAACAATGCACATTCCGAATGTGCTTTGGAGCTGACACACTTTTTTACTTATCTATTAGATATTGTGATAATGGTAATTGATACTGATAAAAAGCAAAACTTTATAATTGTGAATTAATTGAAACAAAGCTTTTAAAATTAATTGATAACACAAAATATTATCCGAGGCAGAGATCATAATGAAACATGATTAGGATCGGCTGATTTTGTCGGATCAAACACAACGCCACATCCGTGTGTAGTACTGACCGGCGTGATGGAATGTTGACAGGACCGGCCAACTATGGAATCTCAACTGTATGCCCTCCGTTTATTGTGCATTGTATTCTGATGTCATCTCTCATTACTGGCTCTACGACCTCTCCTGCCTTGTTCCCTGCGATCAACATAATCACACCTGACAATGTCCTGATTCAGAATACTCACGTATTAAAATACTGTTTGCCAGCGTTCTTTATAGCTGATTGAGAACGCATACAATGAGGATAAAGGGCGACTTTATTGCGATACTGATAATCTTTTTATTTCTCTTTTTTAAACGGTTTTACTTGGCTTGACCCCGTATATTTGTTTGTACCTTTGTTTCAAATATTGCGACAGCTTTTTCAACTACTTCCCGTTATCTGATTGAGGTGAAATTGTGCATATATGTATGTAGTTTCGATGACAATGCAATATTATAATAAATAACTGACCGGTTCGGCTTTCATCTGGATGCAAATCACACTTTTAATAAAGCACACTGATAACTTAAAAATAAAATAGGTAACAATGATTTTTAAGTTAAATTGTTTCATTGTACAATCGATGATTCACTAAAAACCAGAAAATAATTATGAATCACCATAGGAGATTAAACCAAAATAAAATCGTGGGGTGAATTTATAGTTGCATTATGGTGGAAGAAAACAGTCGAATGCCAAATATTATCATTTCCAATCTCAAACAAATTAAAGTTTTCTATACTAAATGCCCCCACGGTTTTGTTTTGTTTTAATCAAAGCCCCCTATGTAGACGCATAATTACTTTCTAGTTTTTAGTACATCATCAATACACTGAAAACTTAAAAATAAAATAGGTAAAAATGATTTTTAAGTTAAACGGTTTCATTGTACAATCGATGATGTACTAAAAACCAGAAAATAATTATGAATCACCATTGGAAGCTTTGATTAAATCAAAATAAAATCGTGAGGTGGATTTATAGTTGCATTATGGTCGAAGAAGATAGTCGAAAACTAAATATTATTTCCAATCTTAAACAAATTAAAATTTTCTACGAAATGCGCCCCACGATTTTGTATTGTTTTAATCCAAGCCGCCTATGGTGACACAATTATTTTCTAGATTTTAGTACATAATAGATATTCGATTGTATAATAAAACCGTTTAACTCTAGATTTTTTACCTATTTTATTATTTATAGGTAATAAAAACTTGTCTCCTCCAAGAAGTTCAAATCTTGATCAGAAAAACAAATATTGTTTCGTGGTTTTCAAAATTTCTAAAACAATTAAAATGTTTGTGCTGATTTCACAAAAAATATTTCGCAACCGCGATGTAGACATACATATATTGTAAATTATAGACGCTCGACTACACAGGTCTTAAGTAAAGAATACGCATTTGAGTCAAAATATAAAACGCTACGCTGTATATATAATCCAGTCAACGAAGGAAAAATAAAAACAATAAATTGTGTAGTCTGGGTTATTATTTCAAATGATAGGGGTGATACCCAGGTATAACATATTAAAAGTCCCCAGCGGGGGGACACTTGCTTTGGGCGGGAGGGGAGCAAATAGGTCCCATTTTTTGGTTCTTCGTGATTCTCTAAAAAACCATGCGTTTTAGAAAAGAGAACCTTTTATAAAAAATAAAGCTGATTAAATTTTCTACAAAATGCCGTATAATTTTTTTTTTAGATTTATTAATAAGGGAGATACGGGAGGTGAAAATGTCAAAAAAAAAGTTGCAACTCTATTGTTTATTAAATATAATTTGCTACTTCTGGAGTCAATTAGTTTGATTTAATTTGCTAACTGTTATAAAAATGTGATTATTTTTATTTGTGACACCTATATTTACTATTTTTTAATTGAAATTAAAGAGGCTGACTGCTTAATGTTTGTAGTGTTTGTACTATATTATTTTATTGCCTGCCCTTAACACATCTTTCTTCTGCCACCATCTCCGACTCCGATTCCGGTTCCGACTCCGAAAAACCAAATTTAAAAACTCCGACTCCGACTTCGGTTCCGATAAAACCACCTCCGTAACATCCCTAATTTCAATTTTCAACATGAACCAAAAGATAACTAATGGTATATTGGATTGAATGTAATGATGAATCTTCATCTATGATTATAGCTCAACGGAATAATAAACATTAATTTTCTAAGGCAATAATACTTTGTTTTCAGTTTGTATCACATTTATATCCCTTGCAATTTCCTTTTGTATTTGTCATAAATATACAATTAATGTATCATTTTGTAAGAAATTTAATAAGCTTCATTACGTTTTAAGGTTTTTTTTTCCTACGACGCTTAGTTTTTGAAATATTTAGGAAAAACTAAAATATGGGACATATCCCCCCCCCCACCCCGCCTAAAGCAAGCGACCCCTGGCTGGGGACTTTTGGTATGTTATAGCTGGGGGTCAACTCTATTATAAAAAATATTAATCCAGACTACACAATTTTTTGCATTTATTTGCCAATTTCGGGTCTTCGTTAACTGAACTAATAATTATGAATAATGTGATTATAACTCAATAAACATTTTTATCTTTTATCTATTTTCCAAATCACCATATTAGTTGGCCTAAAAAAACTTCACTTGCAGTTTAACCTGTTTAATGATTTTCTTATTTTTTCCAACACAGTGCATGTGGTTTTGATTTCTTTTTATATTTAGTTCTGGGAAAAAGAATAATAAATACACCCCTGTGAATATTTTCCAACAGCATACAAAACATCTTAATCAAACTATTCAGGAGTCGGTAATTAGTTACCATCGGTAAATAACCTTTTCATACTCGGTCGATATAGCCAGCTGCGATATTATCAACCGATGTTATGTTTGTGTTAAATCTGCTGTAATGTGCGACGTGTGTTGAGTTTTCAATAGAACTAACAATAATAACACCAAAAATGCCATTTTTTCGCATACAATAGATATAAACAGAACAGAATTTATAGTTTGCTACCTGGAGAATGAATACTATTGTATTCCCGTTGCTATAAGAATAATCGCCAATAGAAGGTGTAAAATGGTGTATATTGTTCGCTGGCAAAACACAAAGCGTTCTGTTTTATATAATATCTCACGTGTATTGTTACAACGCGACGGCTCGCTTCGGAATAAAACCTGCCCAAAGTCAAAATCAGTTTCATAAAGAGTATCTCTGTTGGAATTTACTAAGCACCAGGTGTGAGATCTAAAAATTATGATAAATCATAGTTTTGTGCGATTTTTTTAATGTGCAAACTGCAAAGCGCACTTAATAATTGTTTTGATCTTTTGAAGACTAATATAGCAAAAATGTCGAGTCTTATACAATTTCACTACATGCAGTATTAATTTATTACACTTTTACACTTAATTTTTGTAAGAGGACTTACATCTTTACGCAAATACTAACCTTTCATTTTTTTCAGTTATTTGAATCATTTTGTAGGAAACCGATTTATATAAAAGAAAATGATCAATTTTTTATTAATTTATGGTCAAAATTATTCTTGTCTTATTTGGCGTGGGAATACAATACTGTACGGTCGTTTTCAAACATTTTATTGCAAAGAAAATTATACTGCACTTACAACAAATAAACTGTAGTGATATACCCAAAAAGTCTTATGCCTGTCTTTTGACAGAAATGTTGTGTCATAGTTTTTTTTTATATAGTGAGCAAATTACATTGATAATTCTATAAATGCGTCTTTAATGAAGAGATATAGAGTGACCGGTAATTGCTCGTATTCCTCTCGGGAGAAGAAACTAGGACTAATTTGGAATGATTTGACATCTATCACTTGGAGGTCAGAAATGCGTCATCTTCGAGAAAATCTACCTACTTCGAAGTTAAATCATTCCAATTTAGTCATAGTTTCTTCTCCCGAAAGGAATACGGGCAATTACCGGTCACCCTATATCAGGCCTGGGCAAATACGGCCCGCAGCGCAATTTTATCCGGCCCGCGAAGCATTTTAGAAAATTTTAGAAAAATAGTAGCGGGAACCTTTTTTTCCACATGCGGAAATAGAAAAACGAATGCGGAAATAGAATGTGAGGACCTTTTTTTTTTTGCTCTCCGAATGCGTAAATAGAATGTGAGGATTTTTTTTCTGCAAATTTTTGGCCCGCTGTGAAATTTTCGTCAGACATCCGGCCCGCGGTCAAAGTTTCATCAGCTATGTGGCCCGCTGATCAAAAGATTTGCCCGTCCCTGCGCCTATATGATTGCAATCTGAGGTCACTCTCAGACCCGTTGTCAACTCAAATTTTGTGCAAACCATATATTATTCTTTGACTGACGTGTGGTCATAAATTATTGTTATTAAAACAAAACAAAAACATTTTGAACTGATGTCACGGAAATCTATTTTAATTATTATCTTAATCGGTTTATTTACTGTTTTTTATGTCTGTTTAGGAATAAACCATTGCTGATGCATTGTTGTGTTAGGCAGATTTTGTTGTAAAAGGTGTTAATATGATTGACGCACATCAAGCGAATTATAACTAGAAAAATGTAGCTTATTATTGTGCCAAAATATTTAACACAATAACAATTACAGTTGTCTAGGACTACGAACAAAGTAACGCCTTGTAATTCATCTTGGAAGATTAGATAATAATCAATTTATCTTTAAATATATTAGTCATATAGTTGCGAATTAAAAAAGAATTAATTTATAACAGCATACAGTAAATACTGTTTAAATAAAAAAAAAAAGAATAAACACATTATAACTGTTTATTTTAGTAATCAGTATTCGTACTTGAATAAAAATTATTGTCTAAAATTAAATTATGCAAAGAATCCACAAACTATTGCTAATTGAATGACTTATCATCAAGGTAAAATTGCCGGCGTAAGATATCTAATTATTATTTAGATGTTATGTGTTCAGAATTGTATGTGGTCATAATCAAAGTTAAATAAGATATTTTTTATAATATTCAGACTTATAACACCTGTTAAATTCACAAATAAAATTCTTTTATAGATTAGTGGATTGCGAAATGTATCAAAAAATGGTCTTGTGAAAAATTCTGATAATAATTTGAAATCAGCGTCTCATTCAACCAGGTCAGTTCCAAAAACTTTGCTTTTTGCGAAAGTTTTGATCATGGCTTGCATTTGAAATTTGTGACTACTTATATTTAGGAAAACAAAGAAGAAAAAACACATAATGTTAAACTAGCTAATCAATAGACTCTTTTCTTCTAATGTCACAATTATTTATATAACATTTTGAAAAATATATATTTATCAAAATAAATCTAATATATTTTATGCACAAAACTGTAATTAGCTAAGTATTCCGAGCAAAGTCTGGTCATCCAGATACTTAAATTTAATTGATATGGCAGATGGAAGGTCATTGGTCAAAACATGATTTAATCAAATCGAAATACAGTAAGTCAAGTAAATTTTTTATTTCGAATTATACCTATAGCTTATCATTAATATTATTATGGTTTACCTTCAAACTCCGATTCAGGCCGATATTGCAAGCAGCTAATAAAGTTTTTTTTTATAGCTTACTTAAGCCGTATTTTTTAGTATAGAAGGTATCTTAAAATTTACTACACTTTACCTATTTTTTAAATAATTAATATTAGAGTAGACTAAAAGAAACCCAAACCACTTACACGAACTGATCATTGCATTATCTGGTTGATTTTAGCGTGACTGAATGGATTACCTGTATACGTTGCGGCCAGATGAGCGCTACCAGCGTTTAACTAAGTTTTAGGTTGGTAGTCTTCACTGTTTCACTTTTGTGTAAGTTGTAACGTGGGTTATTTTCAAATATTTAATATCAGTGATAGTGAACAGGTGGTTTCTCTACAATTTATTATAATAAAGAGTATAATGATTTTCATACATTTTTATGCCATTCAATCTGCTTATATTTTTCAACGTTTTATTGGCAAATGGCTTTTACAACTGAACAAAGCCAAACTATAATCAAACATTATATTTTTCATGCACGTCTGTTTTAAATTTCAAAATATTTGATTATATTTTGCAAGTTTTACCAACCTTTAATATATGTATAAAGCTACTTTATAAATTGCAGCTAATCCGATTTCGTTAGTTTCTAAACTACAATGGCTCCTTGAATTATTTATGTCTATTTATTTATTTGTTTTATCTATTTAATCTATTTAAAGCTAAATACAGATTTGACCGCGTGTATGTGATTGTTTAGCTTATATGTTCGTACAAGAATTTTAATAGAAAAATCCTATTACCCTCCAGGATGAAATATTACTAAAATAGATATTACAAAGTTATTTGTATTGAATCTACCACTATTTCTACTCCACGTGTGAAACACTTCATTTATTAGCGCATTAAACCAGATTAAACTCGGAAGACTTATTCCCTTTGAGTGTTTCTAAAACCCACATAGGTTAATTCACTGGATGTGCGCTCATCCTCTCGAAATGACCATTTGTTGAGCTACGTTAAGAAAATCACTTCACGGCACCTAACAACAAGAAACTCAGTTGTATAGATAGATATATTTTTTATAATAAATGGAACCAATCTATACTAATATTATAAAGAGGTAAAATATGGATATAGGAGGTAATCTTCGAAACTACTCATTCGATTTCAAATTTTTTTCATCGATATTTAGAATGGACCTTCAGGATGGACGCAGGCTATAAATTATCGCGTTGGAATAAAAGCCCCTTTCGTGGAGACCAATTTTGCAAGGTAAGACGACGAAAGAAAGAATGGCAACCTACAAATTCGGGCGAAGCCGGACAGAGCTGCTAGTATAAAATATATGTAACAAAAGTAGTTTATTTTCAACCGCTTAACTGACTTAATTCATTACTTATCTGATATATTTCTTATAGATAGCTGACAAATTCCTTAATCGTTATCAATTAATTATCTTTCCTAGAGAACACTCGAGAAACAAGTACTCTACGGCGTTGAAATAAATTTGTAGATTTCATAAATCGATAAAAATATTAACTTTACCCACAAAAGTCTTTTCCGTGTCCCTAACGCAGAAGTTCATGTCAGTAAACGTTGCGAAAAAGTGTCCATTTGGAATGTCAGAAATGCAGAAGTGTCAATAAAGAAAAACTCTACTGTATTACTGCATATCTTTAAAACTGAAGCAAAATCAAACAATATTAGCTTTCCAAATCTTCTTGGTTTCCGGGCTTGCAGGCTGTGGTCCGTTGGTATTTCTACCTGACGTTAGACATTATCACAGGCAATGTGGCAGCAAGCGAAATGTCCTCCTAGGCCACACATTTAACTGTGAGCCCCACACTCTTGGATAGCAATAACTTTATTAACATAAATGCTTTGATTAATTGGCGGTTTGCTCCCTACACACATTCAATAAAGTAGAATAATAAGTAGAAACAAAAGTCTTTGAAATTGATCTACTAAACTTGACAATTCCAATGCTAGAACAAACTTAATTAATTAATAGTTCTTACCTAAAAAGTAAGAAATTTTTGAGATTCTCTGTTAGATTCGATCATCTTAAACACAGTTGATTGGTTTTTGGTGTACCTGTGATTATATTATGTTCCTATGTATGTATGTAATAGCAATGGTTTATAGATGGCTGATACCCATAACATCTATCTATTCTATAATATCTTTCGTTATAATGATGTCAGACATGGATTGTTGTCCGATTACAAGTGCCATGCGCTCGTCATATTCAAGGCTGTGACCAATTCGGATTTCTTTTAACAACAAAAACACCATCCATCTACCCATGGATTCGATCAGAGCTGATTGAAGCCGGATCAGACAACGCACTCGACAATAATATTTCTCTCGCGATAAATTTTCTAGGAATTATTTTCTATTCAGTGCTTCGCTTCAGTGTTTCTCTATGTGTAGAAAATAAATACAACTTTTATAGAGTTTGTGTTTGTTTGCGGTTTGTGTTTTAAAAGCGCATCAGTCGTTTTTTAATACACATTAATGACGATTTTTTACAAAAAAGAGATCACTTATAAATTCAAATATAATATGCAATTAATATACAATCCCATAAAAAACATAAATGTGAAAAAGGGAGCCAAGTTTAATATTAAGAATATGCGTGGTTGTCGACTTCGCCGACAAAACAAATTAGAGATCTAAAAGGGTGCCAAGTTTTCACTTGGCAAGTTTTCACACATATAGACATGACGTTTAGGCATAAACCATAACATAAAACACGAAAACTTGCCAAGTGAAAACTTTTAGATCCCACCATGTACTTATATTATAATATTCTTAATATTTGAACTTGGCTCCTTTTTTCACATTTGTGTTTTTTTTTTTAATAGGATATCATAACTTTTGGTAAAGAAATTATTATTATTTATCATTCAAAAGTGATTTGTAAAATTAATCTTTTTTCCTGTATAGTTGTCTTTTTCGAAAGGAGCTAATAAAAATCGATTGGTTGGAAAATATCTCAAATCTCAAAAATTCACTGTTTTCTGATTTTTTTCCTTTGTATACACACAATTACCCCAGCTGGATGCCAAATTTCAACTTTCTAGGTCATCTGAAAGTGGGTTAGGTTTTTGATCTAGTGTATACCTACTGTATATGTCAGTGAGTCAGTGAATCAGTAAATCTGTCAGTCAGTGATAAAAATGCTGATTTTAGACGTTAATATCTCAATAACCGTTTAAGCTGTATTTACGAAATTTGGGGTTCTAGTTAATCTAAGAGGATATAATAAATAAGCCAAATTTCATGTGCTTATATTTAATAGATTTTGAGTTATTAAGGGGTCAAAAGTGGTTCCAAATGGTTCGTGTAATATAACACACTGCTGCTGCTTCCTCAATCTTTGTTGAACTTGGCTTGACACGCTGCCGCAATTTTTGTAATTGACGGAACCCCTATCTGCAATTCGGTTTTTAAGAGTTTTGAAACATCTAATCACAGTAAATAGTGACTTCACATATAATGTCGTAATGAGTTATATTTAAGCGAGTTGTGGCATTATATTTAAAACGAAAGCCAGCGAGTTTTAAAAGTCACATGAGCCATAATACCATTACGCACTAGACATATGGTAATTTTGCATGTACCAGTAGGTACCTCACTTCATTTTCAACATTTTTGACATTTCACTTTTGAACA
Source organism: Xanthostigma xanthostigma (assembly GCA_963575645.1). NCBI lineage: Eukaryota > Metazoa > Arthropoda > Insecta > Raphidioptera > Raphidiidae > Xanthostigma > Xanthostigma xanthostigma. The sequence continues at coordinate 30,621,772 of OY754468.1, read as the reverse complement.
CCGCAATAGTAGGTTATAAAGAACAGCTGACAGCCTAACAGTGATTTACTATTGACTTGGTATAGCGCGACCACTTTTGTTTTACTTTACTGCACTTGTGCGTAATGAGTCACTTTGCACGTCTGTATAATATATGCATGTAAATCAGCTATTTTATAAGAGGTAGTGCTAAAATGTTTTTATTTGTACCCACTAGCATCATTCGAGAATAACTTAACCGATTTTACTGCGCACACTATCAACTGCAGGTATCTATACCTAACGTGACCATATATCCCGCTTGAGCGGTACAGTCCCGCTTTTAAGCTAAGTGTCCCAATGTCCCCAAAATACGTAAAAATGTCCCGCTTTGACAAAAAAAACGTAGCAGCTAGCAAGTCCTGTCGCCCGCACGTGCATAGTCAATATTACCTGGTATCTTAAAAAGCGGCACTTAAATAAAGCGGTAGATTAAGAAAAAAACTGTAGACTCAAAAAATTTACACTAAGTACATAAATTACTTTTAACTCTTGCACAAATTCGTTGCTTATAGTCAGTTTTACAGGTCCTGATTCAGTCTCACTAATAAAGTCTTCATACTCTGCTAATATATAATTTCAATTAATATATTAAAATCTACGATCACGATCAGGTTAAAGTAAAGTTTCTGTGGAAATTAACATTGATGTCATTGTAGTTGCGACTAGTAACAATAACCCATACATTCAATTTAATTGTAGGCACTAAATATTTAAATAATATACGTTATAATATTGTAACAAAACTGTTCTAGTTCGTGGTGAAAAAATGTTTATTTACGAAACAAATGTTTAACAAAAACAAATGAATAAACAAACTAAAGTATTTTTCTTCTACGCAACAGCAACGAAACAACAAATTCTTGTTAACAAAATAAAAGAATAAAGTCACTATCTATGTACACTAAATATTTACTACACACCAAGATTTATTTAGCACACCTATTATTAACTATATACAAGAAGTTATTTATGTTAGACCAGCTTTATACAATTGCACTAAATGGTTTATTATACCGCACTCCGTACTAGTATTCACACAGTTCATTTATCTTTTATCTTTACAGTTTCCTTCAGTACTACTGTACTGACTGAATAATTTATGTTACAGTTATTTGCTTCCCACTGTAAGATTGCCGTATAAATGCCTGTGAATCACTGAATGAATGACCGAGTGCACGCTGTATTTATTGTTGCAGGTTATGCGTCGAGAGACTTCTACAATGTTCTAGAAAAAATCTACCTGAAGTCATTGTTGTCGTGCGAGAATGTTCGGTAGAACCCATTAGCGTATCAACTCAGGGAAAACGCGCCACAATATAATAATATTTATATGATCGCTATAATGTTTATGATCTCTGTAAAGATTATTATTACATAACACCGTATTATTTTAAATCTACTTATAAAAATTGGGTCACCAATCTTTTCTGCGGCACTATATGTTAATACTGATATCTTCCAATCATGTAGATTTGAATCACTTGATGTGAAGCCGCAACGCAATTTTTAATACAGAGAATTCATGCTTGTTTAGTTTAGTGTGGTAGTGTGATTTTCATCGAGGTGAAGCAGAGCCGTTCAGTCATTATAGCACTGTATTGGTTAGAGTACAATAACTCGATGTGAAAATATTCACTGAAAATACACAATTATCTATTATTTTATATAACATATGACAGAGTTATTAGCCATTTTAAGTGCGGAAAATTGATTTTTGTAAATTAGTTTTTTTGCGCAGTGAAAAGGGGAAGGCGTTTTGGAAGACTTTTTTAAAAACAATTACGGGGTCGTGTCGATGCGATAGCGTTTTTTTGGCGCAGTAAAAAGAGGAAGGCGTTTTGAGGAAGTTCTTTAAAACACTATTACAGAGTCGTGTATACAAAGTGAGATAGTAATACAGTAATTCTACACCAATTGCTATAACGTGTATATGTGATTTCTGATTGTTTAAATTAAAAAAATGACAGTGAAAAAGGAAAAGTAGTTCCATTTTTTTATTTTTGAAGAAATTTATGAATAATCCGCAAATTTTTATTTGGAACGTCAAAATTTACCGTTTTTTATAACTTAAAAAAAGTAAAAGTTTGGGCACATCGAGTTATTGTATTGAACCCCACAGTATTATTTATCGAACAGTGAAAAAATTCGATTTGTGTAGTTTTTTTTTTAGGTTACCCCCGACAACTCATAAACTTTTCCGTTTTATCTATAATATTGTATAATATTAGATACTATCGACCCGACAAATGATTTTTATTACCCACTCGCCTGGCTCGTTCGCTCGACTTATGATTGAAGAAATAAGCTATCAAATGATAAAAACCTTATTCAAATTTCTTCTAGTATATCGATTTTAATTCTATTTTACTCCGGACAAAGCAGAGCCGGATAGTTATTATAGATCTTAACCATCCTCAAAAAATAAGCTATCGAATAGTAAAAAAATCACATTCAAATTTATTCTATATAGCGAAGTTAGTTCGACTTTCACTCGCAAGTGAAGCCAGTTCCGTCCGTTCTATGTTCTAAAGAAAAGTAGGTACCTGTATCGTACAGTGAATTTGAAATCGCTTGCAGTATAGTTTCTGAGATTAGCACCGATGCTATAATTTATAGATTACAGACTTATAATTATTATTTCTTCTCTTTTGTTAATTATATCAGTGAAAATAATAATAATAAACTTATTGCATAAAAATATACGTGACGTCACAGCACATTAATAGAAGCGCTTTGACTGACTGTTTATATTTTTTAAGAGATACCTTTAAATATTTGCGGATAAGTTATTATAAAATTTAAAAGCTAAATAGCTAAAACTTTTCTGAGTAGTGCTATATTTGTGCAATGGTAAACGCATAAAGTGTTTATTTCTTGTATCATGCGAATGAAAATCAGAATGCTATGTATAGTCGGGTATTAGTTTTTGAATTTATTTTTTTAATTTAAAAGTTTTCAGTTTTATCTACATTTAGAGTTAATTTGTTGGCAGTAAACCATTCCAGAACCTTTGACTGAGTATCAGATAAAGTACTGTCAGTCGATAGTATGGTGGTATCTACTACGAAAAGATATTATGTAGTATGGGGATTCATGATAACAGGCAAATCATTTATGTAAATAATAAAAAAATAGGTCCCAGAATGAAACCCTGTGGGACACCATAATTATTATTTTCCATTTCGGAATGTCCCTTACTTATTTGAACACACTGTTAGCGTTTGGTGAAATAATATTTTAAAAGATTAATGCCAATCCCCGGATACCGTAATGTTCTAGTTTAGACAGCAGTACTTCATGTAATACGCAATATATTATTATGTTAGTTGATTACTCACTTTAATATTACCACACTCAACTGAATGGACACTAATAGTTGGACGAGATGACTGTACAGAATGTGTTTTGATTTGAATCACGTCAGGTGTCTTTTGTGATATTGGACATTCGGTACACAGACATTAACATTGTCGGTAAGAAAGGAATTCCATTTTGGTGCTTCTGTACATGTAACTATTCTATGCATGCCTCCAACACTACAGCACTATTGACATGTGAGGAATGCTTTGCTATGTTATTGACTAGACACTTTTATTACAATACTACATTATTTATTTATTTATTCATTAATGTCTTTTAATGGTCCAGGATTTATTCTTATTTGATATGTTTGATTGCCGGTACTTTGAATCTGCCAATTTTGTTTAGAGAAAGAATTCAAAGATATATGTAGGTATGCAATTTACACTTCTTTGAAAAGTGAAAACATTGCCGAATAAAGATAATTTCAAATACTATTACAGCGTCCCTAATAGAGTTACCAACTACCCCGACTTAATCGAGAGTCCGATTTCAGTTGAAGGCCTTGCAGATAAGCTTACAATAAATACGCAAAAAACACAAAACACAAAAGTTACGCTTTTTAGTAATGAAAATACCACTCCATGTATTAATCTACTTGGTTTAACAGTAAGTGTTTATGGAGAAAGCATTATATAGAAAATCTACAAAATAAATTCTCCAAGATACTTTACCTGATGAGAAAACTGTCTATGAATATAGATCAGAACGTCTTCAAAATAGCCAATTTTGCGCTATTTCATTCAAAATTTCTATATGGTCTTGAAATTTGGGGCAATGCTGCCTGTACACACAAGCTATTTATTTTACAAAAAAAAGGCAATGAGAATTATTTGCAACGCAAATCCACGCGACAGTTGTAAGCCATTGCTTATCCATTTAAATATTTTAACTTTACCATCTCAGTATATTTATAACTGTTTAATATTTGTTAAAAAACATTTAGATTAATTTAATTATCATATGTCCCTGCACCATTACAATACAAGAAGATCTTGTCGTCATTCCTTTTTATCTGACAAAAAATTACACTTTTAATTCTAATTACTTAGGTTTACAATTTTTTAATAAACTGTCTTTGACCATTAGAAACCAAAACCCTAAAATGTTCAAAAAAACTACGTACCAAGAATTTTTAGGGGTGAACAATACACCCTAACAATGTATTTTTGACGTGTTTTTAACATTTTTTTGTATAACTAAAATCAATAAACCTTTCTATCTATCTATCAGATCTCTTAGTCCTGTGTTCCGACAAAGAGGCTATAGCTGAACGCCATTTGTTCCTATTTTTCATAATCTACCAGTTCAAATTTAAAAGCTCGCACTGGCTAAACAATTAACGAGATTTTCATTTTTTAATATTGTGAACGTATCCTCAATCTATAATTTATTGTAATTATTGATTGAGGAAAAGTTGATTTTAGTGTCTCAAAAATCTTTCATTGCCTTGTGACAGCCATTCCACGTCTATTTTTAGAGAACACTTTTAAACTTTAACCAGTTACGTAACCAGCCTCCGCCAATACGCGAGAGACTAAAGTAGCTCCGAATTAAAAGATCTAAGGAAATATTAATACAAAAATTCTAAAAAAAATGTCTTCTCATTTACAACAGTTTGATATGTGTTATAATAAAGGATTGTTTCCAATGGTTTCAAAAAATGGTCTCCATTCTATCCAATGTTTCCAAAAAAAGGATCCATATTCCGGAATTTCTGGAGGGGAATTGCAAATTGTAGCACTACATTTATCATTTTTTTCAACGTTGTGATGGAACTGAAATTTCTAGACACCAAGGTACAGTTTTCTGAAAAAAATATCAGCACAATTTTTGTGTCCGAGCGTATCGTAGCTGCTTGTTAAACGAATATGTAACAAAAAGTTCATCATTGTTGATGTTTTTAAATGAAATAGATTTTCAATTCAAATATGAACAAAAGCATCATCACTACATGCGTTGTCATTTCGATCTATTTATAAACAACTGACGGCTACAACTAACGGTGATATAACATTATTATTATTTCTGAATTTTTAACGGCAACTATTTGACGACATTGTGCAACAAAAGGTTTCTATATTAATTCCAACTTACGATACCTATCCTGGTGTATTTAGCCATAGGTTATCTTTAACCTTCAGCTTTAAAGGTAATCCATCACTGAACCATTTAATTGGTGGATAGTGCCTGGGTGACCGAGCAATATAATATGAGAAATATTAAATGAATCTAATAATAAATACAGGATCCCTTCTAGTGATCAATTGTAATGTTTATATTGAAGAGCGATTTGCTGTAAGATTAATGAGCGCGAATGTCCGCTGTCTGTCTGTTTCTGCGCCACAGGAAATTAGCTACCGGTCAATTCTGTCTCTTTCTCTTTAAATAAATCGACATAACACATTATATATGTATATAATATGCATAAATGCAGCATGCGTGCTAGCGGTTTTTACGTTGGTAATTTCGGTAATTTTTGAACAAAAAATTAATCTACAGCTAAATATATGATTCTGTTCTTAAAAAATATTGTCCACCAAAAAGGTCAAGTTTCCTTTTGCTCGAATCCTTACCTACTAATTCTGTTTGTGCAATTTTTTTAAATTTTAGCCTCATAAAGAAGCCGATTTTGTCTTTTCGAAAACAAGTGATGGAGATAAAAAAATACAATACACGTCTCCAAATATAATAATACAATCAATAATATATTATTATATATTGCAGAAATAATCGTAAAACAATAAAAATAGTAAATAAAAAAATTCTAACTCGATTAATATGCCTTTCCTTATGAAAAAAGATTATTAAAACTTTGAATGATTAAAAAAATAATGAAAAATTAATAACAAACAAAATTTATAAACCATATTTTTATCATACAAATATATTTATTTTGTATATATGTGTATCCATGTCCGGAATACCGGATTGACTGGTTAATGCGCGGGAACAACCACACGTCACCGTCATGCGCAGTAGCTAAAAAGAAACTGTTTGTATCGGTTTTGGAACACGTTTTAATCACCTGCGCATAACGGTGATGATTTCGTGTCCGTTCTCTGACTGCTTGGAACATATACCTATTGTCTGCTTATTATATGAACAAAACTTGAAGAATTAAGAGAACAAATCATATGATGCAAAAAGTTCTATTGAATGAATATGCCTTCCAATTAACTAAATTTTTGATGTACAAGGTCACGAAATAAGCCTTGTCTTTTTTAAAATTTAGTAAATTTAAAAAAGTTTTTTTTAAGGATTTTTTGGAAAATGTTCACAGAATGCAATGATTTAGAGATATATTGAAAAAAAAAACTGGCACTGTCATCGTTTTTTGAAATATTTCGTCGTTTTGGATGCACATATGTCATAAAATGGGGTCACATACAAATTTACAAACGGAGCGCTTCCGTACTTATGCTAAGGTCGCGTGTAAAAATGAAATATTGGTTTGAAAATGATTTAGTTCTTCTTTGAAGCTAATGAGATCTTTTTTTGCCAATTGCACTTCTGTTCGCAAAATATTTTACAATAGAAACAAATATACTTCGAAAGCTTTTAATATACCTTTACGACGTGAAAGCCATTTATGGTTAGTGGGTCGTAAAATTCTCAGACTGAAATACGATTGGGATTTGACATCTCGCATATAATATGTACAATTTGTGACTGATATATACGGTGTAGACACAAATAAACGGTTGCAATGAGATAGCTCCGTTGATACTAAAATAATAAAAAAAATGCTATAATATCTTAATATTCTTTTTTCTTCTTGAAAAAATGTATTAGTAAAAAAATATATTAAAAGTTCTTGACCTTCTGGTGGACACAAGAGGTGAAGCACTTCAAAGATCATTTTTTTATGTTTTTCGCGTATATTTTGAAAACAGTTGATCTTACAACAAAAATTCATGAACAAAATTTGTAACTGACAAAATTTACTGCATTCTTTATGTTTTAAGTTCTTTTCTATCTGTAGCCGTTAACGAGTTACAGGCTTATGAAAACCAATATTTTTCGAAAAAACATTTTTTGCATAATATATATGTCACCAAACTTTTCTCTCTAACACCTCAGCCTTTTATTTTTATAAAAAATCCTCACAGAGGAACTTGTAGTCGAAATTGGTTTACCATTTATTCTCAAAAAGTTTACCTTTTATAAATTTCTACTTTTCGAAAATTCGTTTATTACTACTTTTCGAAAATAGAAAGACTTGTGACTGAGTGCTCTAGCAAGAAGATCTATAATTCCTGAGCGGGAATTTAATATTTTTTGAACAATCTTCTTACTAGAGCACTATAGGCGTTTAAAATGTTTCCATTTTTAGCAGAAAATACAAAAGGTGACCGCAAAGAACTTTTTCTAATTTTTAACACATTTAGTTATTTCTTGGATAGGTCTATAGCCCTTATTTGGAAATTTAATATTTCTTGAACACTCTTAATATTATCTACAGCATTTTGCGCTTATATGCAAAATTTTAAAAAGTGTTCTGTGGTTTTAACAATAGGGGAGAATACGCTTAAATAATTGGCCAATTTTCGATTTTTTGACCCCAAATTAATAATTATCAGTGACCTTAAAATTATAGAAATTATTACTTCTCATATATATTTTTTAGAAATTAAAGCTCTATTAAAAAAAACGAATTTTTTAAAAGTGGCAATTTTTAAATGGAAAACTTTTTTTAAGATAAAATGGTACTGATTTTAAAGGGAATACAATTCTCTACCATTTCCTCCGTAAAGTTTTTTTTTTTTTTAAGGTGCTACAGAGAAAATGTAATGCGATAAATGTTTTCTTTAGCGTTAACTCGTTAATGGTTTGAGATATAAAAAAACTATATAGGTAAAATAGATATTTGGTAAACAATAATATAAAAAGAAGTATTATAAAAGTAGTTGAAATATAAAAGCGTAGGAAGTGGATTCAGACCAATTTGGAATGAAACCCCTCAAGAATGTAAACGACAGGGAAGACCTAAGATATCATAGAGAAAATGAATTCGAGAAGAAATCATAGAACAAACGAATTCCAGGTCTCAGGTATGTAAATTGAGAAAATGTTAAATGGCCAAGGGCAATGTCATATGAAGTAATATTACAAAATCTGGTTAATAGAAGGATATAAAAGAAAAGGTGTTACAGTTCTCTTTATGCACCACGTTTTGATCACACTGTATGTATGAACATTACTGTAAGAAGACCGTAAAGAATCCATATTTAGAAACCAATTTGCTTGACCAATTGACAAGACAAATGATTTTACTTTCGTAGGTATAGGTGTGCTTACTGAGAGTTATGTTCAGGAATATAAACAAAAATATAAATTGGACCCAGTTTCGTTGATTAAAAACCAACCAAGTGCGAGTTCAACACGTGCTCAAAGGGTTCCGAACCATATTTTATTCGCATTGCTACTCTAAAACCCCTCTTTTTTTCGAAACGAGTATAGTAAGATATATTATCAAATAATAAGTTTGTAAATTAATTTCTAGAAATCTGCGACTTAGGATTTTCATTATAGTTTTCTAGTAAACTTTAAATAAAGCCTTGTATTTCCTGATTTCTTTAAAATTTTTAGATCACTAGTTTCAGAAATAAGAGACGAGTGCTCTAAAATTTTCAAATGTGTTTCTTAATAAAATTAAGAAAAAAATGTTTTTGCATGCCTCATAGCAAGCCTATAGGTACTTAATTTGCACCCTCTTTAATTTTTATATAAATATTTTAAAGTATCAAGTAGTCAAAATATTTGGGTTAATCTATACTAATATATAAAGCTGAAGAGTTTGTTTGTTTGGTTGGTTGGTTGAACGCGCTAATCTCAGAAACTACCTACTGGTTCAAACTGAAAAAAATGTTTTTTGTTGGATAGCCCATTTATTGAGGAAGGCTATAGACTATATAATATCACGTTACAACTAATAGGAGCGGAGCATCAATGAAAAATGTTGCAAAATGTATCTCAAAAATAAGCTTCTATTCAGGTGAAATGCCCTAATTAAATATACCAATATTAGCGTTGTTCGTTTACAAGCCCGGCTGGCTAAGTCGGTAGCGCATGCGTCTGTTAATATCAGGGTCGTGGGTTCGAGACTTACGTTGGGCGAAATTATTTTTATTATTTTTTTTATTTACGACTAATTAAAATTAAATAAATCTAATTAATAGCTCATTTGAAAACTGTTATAACTATAGGTACCTATATAAATATTATTTACCTACAGAGTTTTCATTTAAATATTTATTATATTTTATAAAGACTATAAATACTGCTTTTTATCGACAAAAACTTTTGAACGGTAACTCCGATAATCATGAAATTTGGACACAACATTCCTCTCGGTAAACTAAGATGAATGTGCGTACTCATGTCCCTTCCTTCCCCATTCCTTCTTTTGCACCCGGGTGAAACCGGGCGGGACCGCTAGTAAGATTATATAGCAAGATTTCGATGAAAATCGACTGTGATAGACAGAAAAACTGACGGACACAGTGTGATCTTATAAGGGTTCAGTTTTTTTCCCTTTTTGAGCTACAGAGCCATAAAATTGTTTGAAATTCCCATTTTGGTTTCTCGTTTATTGATAATTTAATTTTAGAGGTATTATTAGATTTTCAGCAACTTTTTAAATAACTTTACCTCTTATTCAAAAATTCCAAATCTAAAGCAAAATGTGGCACATTTCTTGTGATCACAGTAAAATAACTAAAGAGGTAAAGTTTGTAAGTTTGGATGTAGGAGGTAATCTCCGAAATTACTCTTGAGATTTCAAATTTATTTTCACTTATATTTAGAATCGTTAAAATAAAAGCGCTTTTCGTGGACACAAATTTGGCAACATAAGTCGACGAAAAAACGGTGACAATCTACAAATTCAAGCAAAGCCGGGCCGGGCCGCTTAATGCGCTTAATCATAGCAATTAGGTTCAGAGCACACTGCTACTATTTTTAACGAAAACGTGCGTTTTTATGACTATTTGGCAGCTAATCGAACTTCTCGTTCGATCACCACGACTAAGAGTGCTATAATATGTTTTTTTGAAATCGCGCGGCCTTGACTTGACTTGATTTATTCAACTCTGAACCCTTTTAGACTTTTTTAGAAGCTCTACTAAGAGGCCTTAAGGTTAAAAATCGAGCTTTAGAGACCTATGAAGTATCGAATAATGAAATTTCTCCTCAAAACGAATATTTTAGGTAAAAGTAAGTCAATCATTTCAAATTTAGATATTTTTTGTACAGGGCTTATTTTTAGGTCTTTGTTAGGGGCTCTACATAGAAGCCGAGGATTAAAATCATACTAAGACGTATTCGTATCTAAAATTTTTCGCATTTTAAGATCCTCGGGCCCAAAATCTAATTTTTCCATTCGATAGACATAAAAAAGTTATTAAAAAAACCATTTTGACGGCTTTTGAAACACCGGTATAAAAATCTTGTCACGATGTTCGTCCGCGCTAATCACCGAAACCACTGAATCGATTTTAATGAAATTTTGTAAATGTGTCCAACTTACACTATAGGATAGTTTTGATTTTTTTTATTGCAAGAAACAGGGAGAGAGAAAGAGAGAGAGAGTCTATTCTTATATATAAAGTATATCTATATCGTGTCAGGATAGGATTTGCTCAAAGCTATTAGTTCAGAAGCAAACAAAAAAAACCTGTTTAGAACCAATTAGTAGCGACATCTGACAAAATTGCTCAAAGCTATTAGTTTAAACGCCGGGCGCAAACGAAATATATTTTGCAGAATTATATCTATCGAACCCGGAGAAACCGGGCCGGGATACCTATATAATAGTGGATGAACAGACAACGTACCGATTGTTTATTGCAGACGACTTTAAACAGCTTTACAAAATGCACTAAATTTTGACAACTAGACGTCTTCCATCCCTTCGCAGAAAGAATAAACCGGTCTGAACACACAATATCAACGATGAATGTGCTATTTGTTTCAATGGTTCTTTCCTTGTCTAAGCAATACACAAATACGTATGTGCGCCTTGATTTCGTGGCCATCTCATATGTCGCTCACTCGTTTTTTTTTTTTTTTATTTGATTCCCTGTCCCGAAAACCGCGTTAAGAAGCTTAGCAGGAAAAACTTGATTGTAAACAGAAGACAAAAGTCAAAATAATTTATTATCCGGCCATTTACCTTACTGTAAACGGTATGGCATTGCCTGCCAATTCAACGTTGAGCCGACCACCCCATTGTTTCCAATACCTAAGCGATGCGAACTAGCGAACGTGTATCTTCATTATGGAGTGGATTTGGACATCCTAGAAGTTAATTACAATACATAATTAGTTAGTCAGACACGGTAAGCAGACACTTAAACTATGCGCCTGTTAATGTTTAAACACAATTATGGCTTATAGATTGCTTGTTGATTTTACTAATAATGACCGCGTTAACAAAGTTTTTGTTTACGTTTTAAAACCACACCGTACCAACTGAAATGAACCATACTTGTTAAACCTATAAACGTAGAGGAACGTTTACGGTCGGAACAATTCAACTTGGTTTTTAGGTCCATGGCTACATTAGTGAGCGACAAAAACGAGGACTTGAATTGTCGAGTGTGTAGCAATGCGGTGCTTCTATTGCAAGGATCCAGTTCCCAGGTTCTTATCCGCGAACTGGTAAAATGTTTGAGTAAAAAAATTGAATCATATTATAAATTAATGAATATTAAAATCAAACAATTAATGCCACGTGAAATTGGACCAATCAACTGAAAAAGGGGAAGACCAAAAACATCGTGGAAAAGAACTGTTCGTGAAGAAGTTATGGAACAAGGAACTACCTGGCTTCAAGTCAAAAATATGGCAAAAGATATGACTAGATTTAAAATTTTCGTAGAGGCCCTATGCTCCACTTAGGAGTTAAAGGAATTTATTATTACTATTATTAACTGATATAAAAGTGTTCCTTTCTAAATGCAACGCTCCTTCTTTATTTAAGACTTCATCAGATTCTTTGTCTTAAATAAAGACGAAGCGTTGTGATTTAGAAAGGAACACTTTTATTTTATTTGATTGTTCCAATTTCCCGTGACATCCATTAATTATTTAATATGCAACATGGACACGACAACTGATAGTTAAATATTAAAGTAGATTTTTTTACACGTTTGCATCTTCAATTATTCAAATTGACAGCAAATATTTTAAAAAAAAATATAGTTTAAAAAAAACTAAAAAACACGCTTTATATCGGACTAAAAAGTAAAAAATAATTGTTTTAAAATAAGCTTAAAAAGCGTTGGGCGCTTTGTTCCACATTTTCGTACATCGAGCGCCCAACGCTTTTTAAGCTTATTTTAAAACAATTATTTTTTACTTTTTAGTCCGATATAAAGCGTGTTTTTTAGTTTTTTTTAAACTATATTTTATTTTTCACTTTTTAGTTTGAGGATCTATAAAAGAATTTATTAATCCTGGGGGTCCTAATAAGGATAATGGGAAACTGTTATCAAATTATTGCATTGTCATCGGTCCTTGATACGTATGCAAAGTTTCAAATTAATCAGACTTCGGGAAATTGGTGAAAATAAAGCGTTTACTACAGAGGATCTATAAAAGAATTTATTAATCCTGGGGGTCCTAATAAGGATAATGGGAAACTGTTATCAAATTATTGCATTGTCATCGGTCCTTGATACGTATGCAAAGTTTCAAATTAATCAGACTTCGGGAAATTGGTGAAAATTATGCTCAAAGATTCCGTTACACATAGTTACATACATAGTTAGATACATACAACATACATATTTACAACCCAAACTAATATAAAGCGTTTAATATCTGCCACTGCTTAACCCTAGATTTACAAATTTGTTTAACCCCTCATCTCATATCACAGGCCTTGTTGTGTGAACTTTTTGCAGTCATTTGGTTTAAGCCGGTTAGTTTTTTGTCAAAATAACCTTAATAACGTTCAAAATTAAAAATTTAATGATTTACGGTCGAATTTCGACCACTTGCCCACCACTAGTTATCATAATTATTATGTTCAAGCACACGAAACATTTTTGTACAAAATAATTAGATATCTGTTTCATATACACACAGCCCCGGATCTAGGATTTTTTCGAACCGGGGCAGAAACTTTGATAATGGCGCCCCCTCTCTCCCAGCGTTTGAGATAAATTAGTTAAAAACCCCCACTAATATATCTATAATGGTTGGCATTTTTCGTGAACGGGAAACCGTCAGAAAACAAGCAGATTGAGTAAATCGGAAAAAGGACAGATTGGATGTGGTTTTCAACCATATTCAATCATGATTTTGGCGCTCCCTGAAACTGCCGCCCGGGGCGGGTGCCCCGGTTTGCCCCCTCTTAGATCCGGGGCTGTATACACATACATACATTGTATATGTATGTTCATAATTTTCATCTTTCTTTGGACACGTTATCTCCTCAAAACTGTATACGGTCACATATTTTGTACAATATAATGTAACATTAATGGTACGAGTGGTTCCTTCTGTGGCGATAATGAACAGAAGCTGTTTGCTTTAGTATTTTAGAATTCGTATCCAGATATTGGCTTAATGGAGACAGTGGACTCTGTCTACACTAGACGTCACCAACAGGACCTGTTTGTCCAGAAGCTTGCTACTGTGTCAACACACGAAGGATATTATATTATTAAACCGTTTCAGGGGAAAGTAGCATCTATAGAATATAATAGTTGGCACATCTCCCAAGTTTTCCACTGTATGATAAAAAAAAAACAATTGAAAAACTATACCTATTTTAAAAAAATTGTTAGAAATTAACAAAAATTTAACTACACTGCAAATTCTTACATTGACCCTACAGATTACCATCGTTAATTTGGGATGATTTTAACATAACTTTAAGAAATGCAATTAGCTGATATACCTCACACTTTAAATAAACCTTTCAAGAATATAGGTACCTATAGGTACTTATAATTAAAATCGATACTCATGTTGTAAGTACTAAAATAGTATTGCACATACCGCTAAACTAGCGGTATGTGCTTTATTATCGCTTTGTGCGCCAGAGCTGACTTTCGTTCATATAAGAAGTTATATCTAAGTTAATTTCACACGAAATCCATTCAAATTGAAGCTTTTTGAAAAGAGGAGATTCTAATCTATAAAATAGAACCATTTTTAAATCAATTCGAGTTCATAAATACTATTAAAATTGTAATTGAAAATCACAAACAGCAGTTGTCGGTTGGTCTGTACGTATGTACGTATGTACGTATGTACGTATGTACGTATGTACGTATGTACGTACGTCACGACTCTACAGATCGCAATTTTGGTCGGATTGCCTTGGGTCATATTTTATTCACTTTGTTTACTATCAGACCAGAACCCTATTTAAATTCACTAAAATGTGTTCAGTAGTTTAATTTTTATAAACAGTTTTATTTTTTATTATTTTTGACAGCTAATAGTTTAAAAACAATATAATTATTGCTGTGTGAATATAGTGTAATCCATAAAACAAGTGCTACACTTCTATACCGTGATAACACCACTACACGTATTAGGCCGCCGTGGCGTAATGGTTATGCCGTTGGATCCCCAAGGGCAAGGTCCTGGGTTCGATTCCTTACGAAATCATTAATTTTTTTCTTTTTTTTTTCTTTTTATTTTGTTTTATTTTATTCCACTTGATATTAATTATATATTATATTATGTATAGTTCTTATTTTTTTTTATTTTTGCAAACTTAAAAAAAAATATTTTTTCAATTTTTAATTATTTATTTCTTTAAATTTTTAAATCTTTTTAAATTTATTAAAAATATTTTTAATTGTTATTTTTTTATCATACAGTGGAAAACTTGCGGGATGTGCACTTTTGGTTTTGCCAACTATTTAAAAAAATATAGTTATTTAACATATTTCATTTAACATTTTCGTAAATTATAAACGAACATCAACACCCCGTTTAGAATCATCAAAATTTACATTTCAACTCTTCTATATAACTCATATACCATAATAAATAAAATTATCGACCAATTTTTCAGACAATACTATATTAAATTGAAAAATTCAAAAACTGCATGAAACAGAATATTGGAGCAACTGTCCCCTACACTAAAATATTGACAAAAGTATAAACATGGTTTAAAAACACATTGTGAAGATGTGGAAGAGTTTTT
Organism: Xanthostigma xanthostigma; assembly: GCA_963575645.1. NCBI lineage: Eukaryota > Metazoa > Arthropoda > Insecta > Raphidioptera > Raphidiidae > Xanthostigma > Xanthostigma xanthostigma. The sequence continues at coordinate 30,606,213 of OY754468.1, read as the reverse complement.
TTTTTGTGTTAGCATAAAAATAATAACTTATATATAAAAAAGTGAAGTGGCTTAAAAAGTAGTGATGTACGTAATGATAATTTTTGAGTTTTGTAAGGAAAATTTTGAATAGTTAGAACCGATCTAGCTGTAAACTGCAAATACATTAAGTCTAGATATATTTATGTTGCTAATTTCAATGTCATTGGATAGGCATAACAACATGATTATGCGTTACATTAGTGCAGCATTTCAATTTTGAATGACTCTCTCTGCTTTTCATGTCTGTACCTCTAACATATACTAATAAGGGCAGAAAGTTTAGGATTCTTGTACTGCACGTCATGATGTCGGAGGCGAGCCGAGTGTATCATGCCGCGCAGTTCAAGGCTCTCAAATTTTATGTCCATGTGCTGTAGTATACTACCGTGGTCGAAAGTACGGTTAATAATAACATTAATTAATTAATTACTTACTAATTACATTGATTAATAGTTTATTTATTAATACATTTATTAATTCATTACATAAAAACACAGATAAATTCCAAGGAGCTTTGAGGTTATACATAAAAACACTAACGACAGCTGTTCATTACTATACTGGCTGTGGCAGTCTTATGGAGCGATGTACGTGATAACTATTTTTCATTATAGCTGATCGAAAGTACGTGCTTCCGGTATCAGTGCGTGTAGTCCCACAAATGCATACATGTTAAACTTTCTGTCTTAAAACTGATGCCGGAAGTACGTACTTTCCACCGAGGTATGAAGAAAAAAAATCGCACAAAGTGACTAATGAAATTTTATTCAACGATATAGGTAACCGTTGAATAAAAAAAACTTGCTATTTGTTAGTGTGTCAATTTGGGTCAACTCAAAGAATCAAAATTTTGTACACGAGTATAAGTTCGGTGACAATGCATAAATCCAATATGGCGGACGCTTCAAGATGGCCGATTACATTTTTATTCAGTACCCTCTTGACATGGGCATCAAATGAAAGAGTTTGACGGAGTGGAATTATGAACCCAATATGACGGACGCAAACTCATAGGAATCCAAGACGTGGTACCTCGCGCAAAGAGAGCAAGTGTATCTATGCTTTCGACAATCGCAGGTTCGAGATACATCAGTTATAGTGAGCAGACTTACGCTGTTTGTAGCTGCATCTGACGATCAACACTGAATTGCACTCTCGTTATACAAAAAGTAACACATTAATAAGTTAACAGCTTTATTGCACAGGCCTACCTAAAAACTTGGCATCATGGTTTGAAATCCGAAGTCAAAACTCTATTGACGTCTACACTCTAAATGATAAAGCAATCGAATCGCAAGATCCCATTCTTCCCTCCGTGTCTACTAATCACTTCTTAATTTGTGTTTTTAACAATTAGAATAACTTAGACTGACTAGCAGACAGACAGAGTATTACCAACATAATGGGACGAATGGCAACACTTAAACAAATCTTCCTCCTGACTATCAACCTGTGTACCAACCTATTTAATACAATGAACACTGTTTGAATATAATATTTCTTTAAATTAACTTATTCATCTACCTATTTACTACGTGTAGGAATTTGGGTAACACCTTTTCTATGCAAACAAATGCATCACTATACTTTTCCAATATTTACATTTTTACGCATCACGAATGAACTGTTTGTTTACATAAAAGAGATGATGATGGATATTTTTAAAATATTTGTTTCGGTTTTGTTTTTCTTGCGTTATTAAATGTAACAGAAATGCACAAATAATATGATTTTTATGTTGAACTAAAAGAGATAGACATTTCGTTTTAAATTTACATGCTTCTGAATTTTTTTTTAATATAGATTTTATTGGCTTTTGTTTGTATACTCTTTTTGCTAATTTTTACCGTTTTTTAGGGTTCCGTACCTCAAAAGGAAAAAAAGGAAACCTTATAGAATCAATTTGTTGTCCGTCTGTGTCTGTCAAGACTCTTGGGAATCAAAACCAATAGGGTACTTCCCGCTAACCTAGAATCATGAAATTTGGTAAGAAGGGAATGTTTTATAGCACAAGTAAAGGGAAAAATCCGAAAACCGTAATTTGTAGTTACATCAGAAAAAAAATGTTTTCAAACCGCAACAACATGCTACACACGTACATACTAACAGTTTTAATACAAAACAAGCGTCCGCTACCAGTGCGTTATAAAGCACAATATAAGAACTCTCGCATACAACACGGTAAGACAACTAGGCTATCAGATATAGCCACGAGTTTTAATACAGTTCAGTAGTCCATCTGAACTCATTACAATTACACGCTTAGTTGGCAAGCTGACCGCGACGTTTGTCGATGTATGGGGACAACAGTTTTCCAACAACGAAGCGGGAAAAATCTTCGAGACTCGATTCCCGTGATGGACGAACTATTTACAAGTTTGTACGGGACCCTCGGTGCTCGAGTCCGACTCGCATACTTGGTCGTTTTTTCTTGTTTTTTCTAATAGTGAAGGTGCGTGAATGAGTTTCAGAATATTTTAACTTTTAAACAAGTGAATTTTACTTATTTCGTAATGTGATTTTTGTTAAGAGGCATCAAGGAGCATTTTAATCACATAGATGCATTATTGAATTTTATATTTGAACATATTTAAATTTAAAATAAAAACCCATTTGGCTGTTTTTTGGTCCTAAAGAATTTTTAATGTATTGTTACATTAACTCTCTCTCTCTCTCTCTCTCATAAAATATTGTCCAAATTAGTTTTCCTTAGCTACGCACGAAAATTGAATGTTGTTATTCTGAAAACATCGTTCGAAATGTCTAATATAAACCGGTAACCGTTGCAGTTACGACGAAAATCATGAGCGGTAAATTTGTTGTGCTTGGAGCGCCCTCTACATTGGTAGAAATTATTTTTGTCGTAGCTACATATAAGATAAATCCGAGAAAATTAGAAAACAAATTTTGCACCTTTTAGGACTTTTGTGCAATTGGGACATTGAGAGGAGCCTAAAAGCGTATGCAAAAATTCAGCTAGGTTACTAGATAGAGAATGTTTGCACATTAACATAGGGAAAATCTCCCATACCGCCTGTTCTAGTACCTAGATTAATAAAATAGTTGACACTCAATTTGCCAACATCAGAAACAATTTTTGAAATGATGTTATGGCAGTTAGAAAAACAAAACAAACACAAATTCTCTTATTATGAAAATAAAAATAAAAATTATGCGCCCATAGTCTTATTGATGTTGAAATCGCAGGAAATTGGACAATTTAAAAACAGAATAATTTATTGCATCATTTAATCAGTGTTAATTCGTTTCTTAAATTGTCCAATTTTCTGCGACTTCAACTTAAAAAAAAAACAAAAAAAAAAATATGCGCGTCCTCCGTTTTTGTTTTTCGTCGGTTAATTAACCGTTGACGCTCAGTCGAAGAAGCTTCACAAAAACAGCACCTTTCTGAGGACATTCTCATCCCCAATAAACATAATATATTTTGTATGCGTGTGTGAGTATGCGCTTATATAGCGATTGTATTATCTGTGTAGTATTTAAACAAAGTATTAAAAACATCCTCTAAATTCTATCTCAACTGAGCATATAAAATTAAATTAAAACCAATCGAGCATTAAACGGCAACAATATGCCGTGTTCACATGCACTACGCGAATTTATCAAACAATAGAAGCCTCAGTAAATGTTCGTTAGAGTGAGATAGATTGTCATATTTGTATCTGAACAAGATCTTTTATCTCTTCATTGGACGTATCGCAAAACGCATTGTTGAATTCGTATAAAGAAACATTGTAACAGGCTTATAGAGGTTACAGAGAGGTCTGGTCAGACACACAGTGCAGCCAGTACAGAGCAGGGTAGGCAACATAACCCCGATTTAATCACTATTCATGGGGTTTTTTATATGCTCAAAGCTCTCCTGTTCGGCCGTAGAGCGTGTTGCATGACAATTACACTTCGACAATGAAACGTATGTTATTTTTTGCGCGGTTAACTAATACGATGGGACGGTTTTATGATAGCATTTCTATTTGTTTGACCTATTGTGAAATTCACATTTAGACAATGAGGGTTGATTCTGATTCACAAGGGTGGCTGTACATAAGTGTGTACTTTGACATGTGACAAATTTTGTGTGACACAAATTAATGTAAATTTTTGCATCATGATATCATTTTGAATGTTTTTTGTGATACACTGGAGCATGATAATTTTATAATGATAAATTATCTTGTACTCTCTGTTTTTTTTTTCTTTTTGTATATCGATATACGACCCGCACCTGCCCGCGTTTATCATATCCAAAAGATAATAATTGCTTAGCAAGAATCAACAACTATCCAACAGTGGGAACATTTCGAAAACTCTTCAGTAACAGACGAAAAATTGCATACCTTTCTACCTAACGTTCTAAAATATCGTAATTCCTTGAGGAGCATCTCTTTGAAACCTTTTTTATCTAGAAATTACTAAGCTATTCAATTCTCAAAATAAAATTATGTAAATATCTGTATTTTACAAATTTGTTGCACTACATAATTAAAAGAAAATTGGAAGCAGTAAAAATTAAAATTAAAATCTTTGATTAACGTCTGAATAGAACTCTTCAAGTGAATAAAATTGTCGACCAATTTTTCTCAGACCATACGATATATTGACAAAAATGATAAAAATACAAATCAATATAACATAAGATGACGTTTCGATCCGGATTTGGATCTTCTTCAGAAAAATCTAAAAATATAAAAATTAATTAGTATTAAATTATTAATTATTATTTATTTACACGAATGATGAAGTTTAAAGAATCAAACAAATTAATGAAAAATTAATAACAAACAACTTTGATATCCATGACTACGTATTAAAAAATTGTTTGTTATTAATTTTTCATTAATTTGTTTGATTCTTTAAACTTCATCATTCGTGTAAATAAATAATAATTAATAATTTAATACTAATTAATTTTTATATTTTTAGATTTTTCTGAAGAAGATCCAAATCCGGATCGAAACGTCATCTTATGTTATATTGATTTGTATTTTTATCATTTTTGTCAATATATCGTATGGTCTGAGAAAAATTGGTCGACAATTTTATTTACTTGAAAAAATTAAAATTAGGTAAATCATTTAAAAATTGAAAAATCAGTTAAAAATCATTAACAAAAAACAGAAATCTGACAGTTTGACAGTTCATAATTTAAAAGTACTATGGTTTAACAATTTTTATTTATTTATTAAAAGTCTCATAATTAAAATATGCGCTGCAAGACATCAATACTTCACATAGCTATAGTTTTCGGAACTTCTGACATTATTTGGTTATTTGTTATAAATTAAAATGTACCGTTTGCATGCTCGGTTGACATATTTCCCATAAAACATGAAAAAGTTTTTTTTTTAAGTTTATAAGTCTCCTAACGACTTTGGATTTTTTACACAAAATTTTGTCATAATAAACTCTACTAAAAAAACTTCATATCAGATTTTTTTCAATATTTCCGTTTAACGCCTCAACCTCCTTACACATTATAATATTTCGTATTAATTTTAGTAGAAAAAAATGATCGGTAAGTATCTATATTTAAACTTAACATCATTTCTTATCATAGAAAAAATGGGAATTTTTCACCATATGGACAAACTAAAGTTATAATAAGCATAGTCGAATTAGCAGCCATAAGCTAATTTATTCAATCTATTTTCCTACTAATTCATTATCAAATCAATTCTAACCATGCATTAAACTTTTTATACATGCTCTGCTTGTATAATGACCTGATAATTTTTTTTTATTTTGCTAACTGAACGAATTTAGAACAGATAATTGATTAGGTAGTCTTACTCTTAGATATATAAAACACATTTTTTTCAGATAAAAATCCACTTTTCGCCATGAAGATACTATCTCAAGATTTCAACAGATTCTAGGTCTCTGCGAACGGTAACAGAACCGTTACAGCCATGTGCAGTTTCTATAAAACGAAACTGTTTGTATCGGTTTTGGGACACGTTTCAGCTACTGCGCATGACTGTGACGGTTCTGTTATCGTTCGCAGAGAGGTTGGAACAGAGTTATAGGTAACCTAGATTATCGATAATTTTAAAACACATGGTGCAACTGTATTAGGCTTATCAGATGCCAAAATCGGACTTTAAGTCATTGGAGGTTGTTAAAAATCCTAATTTTTCAAATAAAAATCCCAACTTTGATATATAAAATAGAACTCAAATAAAGAAATAATTAATTTTGTTGTTAATTTTTTGCCAATGATCAAATTGCTTATATTTTTGACCAATGGAAACAGCTTTCAAAGAGTCGACTTTATCGGAAATTGCACGATATAAGAGTCTTCACAATATCTCACAAAATAACTCTTACGACGTCCACAGAAAATTTCTTTCTTTCTTTGTTCCATTAAAAAAAATATTTAAATAAAAATATGAAACGTTTTACGGCTTTGCATGATGTGGCGAAGAATCCTGTCTTGATTGAAATTCGGGTGATGTTCCAACAAGACTCGATTTATCCGGTCAGATGAAAAGTCATTAATTGGTCTGATCAAAATTCTTGGGAGACAAAAAAGTTCTTTTTGGTATGTGTCCTAAAATGCTTTCTAACAAAGATTCAAGTATAGAAATTTTAAATTTCGTCTTCTGTTTTTTTTTTTTGCAAAGTATTCAGTATCTAATTTAATTTGTTCGAAATTTTGACAGATTATTAGTATAAAAAATCTCATGTGAACATGGCGCTTTTTTGTCTACATAATTTACAATCGATCGAATTAATAAATTATTGCCTATCGTGCAAAAGTTTCAAATTTGAACACCCTATATTTTTATTGGATGCGTTTTAAGGCGAAAATATGATACATAAAAAAAAAAATAATTTCGAAAACTAAAACCCTACTACTAAAAAGTATGAAACAAGAAAATATTTTCATCTGAGGATAGCTGTGGTCATATATGACACCTACCCTAACAAAACATTACATTTTAACAGTAGTAGCGATCATAAGCTCTACGGCAAAGTGTATCACGCTATACATCTAGAGGAGCCTCATACATATGAGTTTGCTTACGACCACCGCTAATCTCAGATGAGAATATTTTCTTGTTTCACACTTTTCAGTAGTCGAGTTTTAGTTTTTGAACTTATTTTTTATTTAAATTATTTTTTTTAACTTACTTTTTATTTGTTTTCAATTTGCTCACTCCTGGGACCAAAATTCAAAAATAAATGTAGCCTGTTTCCGGGCCATAATAACGAATCGAGTGACACCTTATTTATCAAAATCAGATGAATAGTTTAGGTTTTACGGTGGAACATCCGTATATACAAACATACATAGATTGCTAAACTCATAACCCTTCCTTCTGGCTTCGCCGCAGTCGGGACGTCGGGTAAAAAGAAAAGAGTTTTGACCAAATCATATAGTGACATCATGTATGTATACTAATTAATTTCATACTGATATTATATTGTCAAGAATTTAAAGAAACAAACAATATGCATTATGCTAAGTCTAAATATCTCTGGACTTTTATTGTTGGTAATTATATGTATTTATTTATAACCAGCCTAAAGTTTAAATTTAACAAATAACTTTGACTTAAGAAGTTTTCAACAGATTGTTTCTTAATGATTTATGAAAATCCGATTTGGAATTTCAGAAAAAAGATGGAAATTTTGAAACAGATGTTTTTTAATACAGTAAATTAGACCAAAGAATAGTGGCGCAGTCGTTTTGAACAAGTGCATGGTTTCAGTCCATACCATGGTCGACTTTTTTAACCGCAAAAATTAATTATACGAAAAGTAAAAAAATATACCTATACAATCCATTTTTCTCATATACCTAATCTTTAGTCTTTTTATGAAAAAAAGAACATTAGGCGTGTTACTGTGTTTTTACTCCTTAATTTGTTACAAATTTTTAAAAGTTTCAAATTAGGAATCCTCAATTACGAAAAAGTAATGCCAAGCTTTAAAATTCTTATAATATATTGTAAACAAGTACTTGAGATATTATAATGTTCAAGTAATTGTTTACAATATGTTCCACTTCAATCTCAAAACTCATGGCGGCAATAACCTTTGTTAATCCTTTGTCATATTAGAAGTAATAATACTAGTTGAAATTGTTCAACACGTTTATGATTATAAAAGGCGTGATAACATATTAGGTTTGCATTGGCAGTAAGCAACGGTGCAAAATCAAATGGTATCTTCAATGACAACCAACAAACCAATTTACACTGTTCCTGTTAGTTTAGCAAATACTATATTATCTCCTCTTTTCTTGGGGCCTTTTAGACCTAAATAAAAAAAAATAGTGCCGACTCTGCGTACAAAATGCCGGTTCTTTTTTAACAACCTTGACATTGTTAAGGTAAAATAAAAATAATAAATAATTTTCCCATGAGTGAAGACAGCTATCTCCTCTACTAAGAAAATGGGTAAACCATATTATTTACAAGACTTTTGTAGAAGAATAAAAGTCATAATAAGATAACAAGGATAAGTATATGCACAAAACTGTATTTTATTGTCCTTTAAATACATAAGTCCTTGTAATTTGTTTATTTCTTGTTTTATTTTCCTTTCGGCAATATGTTTTGGCTTAGACTCCGCACAATGGTTATGTTATTGTTGTGTTGACTCTTCTATTGAAAACCGTAGTAAAACAATAATACATAATGTAATAACATTTTTGTTTATTTTACATTTCAAAAAACCCACAATAAAAATGTTTAACTTTATATACTTTACATTTTTGTTTCCACATTTGCAAAAGAATAAAGCATTTGCTTTATTTCTATTACCTAAATAATTGGTGACCCAACAAACTAATATTTAACAAATTAAATGACCATTTTATGCCAGTTATAATATTTGTTAGATTTTGACTACAAAAACAACATACGGGTATCTCAGTTGTGTTTAAATTAATTATCTTATTTGATGATAGTCATAATTAAATGACGAAACGTCCAATTTATTAAAATTAAATTCATTTTTGTCAACATTTCCAACTTCCTACGATTTATCTAACTAATATCATACTATGTAAACGCTTTTATGTGGGGACGAATCGACGCTTTGGCATTTCCTTATTTCGACCATAATAATTAATCGTTTCTCTCAAAAATAGTATATTAAAGTATAAGTGGATAAAAAGGTCTTTAAAACACGCGTGATTTTTTGAGCACGACGGCGCAGCCGGAGTGCTCGAAATAGAGCAAGTGTTTTAAAGACCAGTTATCCACGAATACTTTACGCTATTTTTTTTATTGGTGCACTTTGAAATCATAAATACTGGTATTATTATTACCACAAAAAAATGGAAACAAAATACTAATAATGTAAAATGGTTGAATTCGTGATGTGACATCAGTATACCTTTCGTTGTCATGGAAATGACAAAAACAGAAATTAATTTGCAATTTGTCATTAAAGATTAATTGTTTAATAATGTTTGAATAAAGGTTTTGCATTTGTTAGTAATATTTTATTTGACGTTACACGCTACTTCTGTCAAAACAATAATCAAAAAAATCTCGAGTTGTTGATGTTCCCATGGTAACATTAAAAAACGCGCGTTTTTCAAAGTTCGATTTAAACACTCTGAGGCGTGCTTTAAATAGGTAAAATAGGGCACCAATAAAAAAAAGTAACTATATTTTTTCATATATTTTGTCAAACTCGACAATATTATTACCGAGTACCTAAATGATTTCCAAGACGTTTTATAAATGGATGGAATATTATTATCCAATGGTTATTAAAAAGAAGAAAAAACATTTCATAATAATACATCAACTAAACAATTAATTTCATAACACCATTATGCAGGTACATGTGTTCAATAAATGCTTCTTTCTTCAGACTGTCATCGCATATTTTATTGTCGTCAGTGATATGAATACAGTTTTAAATAGACGCATTCACACTGGATGTATGAACGTTGCTTCTCCGCTTTGCAAGGTCCGCCGTGTCTTTGATTAATATTCTTGTGTATAACATATACGCGAAAATATACAGTATGGACAACAAAAATAAAAATAAGCCGGAGTTTTAAACCGAATCAATTTGTAATCGAATCTATTTCTGTGTGTTTTTTTTAAGAATAATCGTAAAGCCCCCTAAATCGGATTTTCAACGGAATCTAACAGGAAGGTCGCCGATTTTGCCCAGTTTGCCTTACGTTAAAGTAGATTTCAACGCGCGTTGGGCCAGCGTTTACAATTTCTATACAATTGTATATAACTGTTTATATGATAACGCGTGTTGGCGGCGCGTTGAACGCGCGTTATCATATAAACAGTTATATACAATTGTATAGAAAGTGTAAACGCGCGTTGGGCCAACGCGCGTTGAACGCTCGTCATGTGTGCTAGGCCTACTTTTGAAAATATATGACATTGCCTGCGGAGCCTTATATAAACGTCAAACGTAATAGACCAAGATCCCAGACCCGCCAGACTCTCGTCATTTCAGTACTGCTAGCATTTTATTAGTAAATGTACAATATTTAGTTAAAACGTATGCCAATTTACTAGCTTGAAGGTGGGGGTCTTTTAGAGATAAAAGGTTCTTAAGATAGACAAAACACGTGCTTACCTACGTACGCAATGGTATTAGGCTTGCATATGAGTGCGAGTGAGAGCATTAGATGATTTTTTTTTTGACAGCTTCACGAAATGTAGGTTGTTTGTTTGTTTCCATGGACTACTCTGTGTGCATGTGTGTAAACAAATAAAAAATCTAAATTTCATGAAGCTGTAAAAAAAAACATCTAATGCTGTCACTCGCACTCATGCTTAATAGCATTGCGTACGTAGGCAAGCAGGTGTTTTATGTATTTACCTTTAGAACCTGTTCTAAAAAGCTCTCGCTTTCAAGCTAGCAAATTGACAACGTTTTTAACTAAATATTGTACATTTACTGATAAAATCGTAGCAGTACTGAAATGACGTAAGTCAGGCGGGTCTGGGATTTAGGTATATCTGCAGACTCTTTTTATAACTAAGGGGTAAAAAATCATTGGAACTAGGCTTACAAAATACTTGAATGAGTTGAACGACTCCAAAGAAGATTTTCTGACAATGCATTCTGCAACCCAGCAATTATGTTTCAATCGAAATTTGGCTAAAAGCTTACAAACTTATGATTTCATTACAAGCTTTTATTCAACTTCGCTTGTCGGTCAGTCTGTCAGTTTGGATCAAATCTTGCAAGTCGGTTTTGAACCACTGCCACTTAATCTATTACTTTGAATTTTTGCATATATATGTAGTATCGAGAACAATACAATAATCTGATAACCATTAATTGATTCTGCAATCAGAATAATCAATTCACTACGCAACTTGTGATCAATAGACGGTCCTGATGCTATGTTCTTACATAGTAAAGTACTCAAACGGAATTATTAAAATATATTATGTAAGTTAAAAATATTTTAAAAACAAGTTTTATTGAAAAAAAAATAACAATCCATCAAACAAATAAAATCATTTTATCATTATAAACCAGATCTAAAAGCTTGTCGCAAGATATGTTCATAATCGTAATTTAAACTTCTCGCGAAAAGCCTTTAAGCTGGCTAATAATGATAAAATGATTTTATTTATTTGATTGTTTGTTATTTTCTTCGTGTTAGTATATTTTAATAAAAAATTAGTTTTGAAATGTTTATACTTATATTTTATTTATAAGTATTGTTAATTTAGTGGCTCGGCTAGTTAGGAGCATGTCCGAGGAACTATTTACACCAGCAGTGCCGGATTAACCTATAAGCAAAGTAAGCAACTGCTTAGGGTAATCACATCTCAGGGGGCATAAAAAATCACAACTCAGAAATGAAAAGTAATTCACCAGATCGTGTCAACAACATTTTATTTCTTTTTGTCATGTTCTCAAAAATTTGATCTACTGATATAAAACTGTCTTTAGAAGTTAAAAATACATGATAGGTAATTTTTTGTTTTTGATAATGACAACGAAAAAAATTTTGTGAAGTGAAAACTTCTTTAGCGGCGTTGTACACTTTTTTTGTAATTGGTAAAACATGTTAAACTCGCGTCAGGGTCACGTGTCCTGATCGAAAATGCGTAAGACGAAAACTTTTATTTATACAACGTTAGACATCTAGCGTTGAAACATCGTACATAAAAATGCAATCTATGATACAAACCATTTTGATCGAAAATTCATAAGACGTTAATATTCAAGTTTTCACTTCTGCCGGCACTCCCGGAGTGCAAAGGGGTTTTTTTTTAACTTTGAAGTTTTGTAACTTTTTTCAATTAACTGTATAAAAGTGCCTAAGGACCGATTTTATGGAAAGTCAAATTTTCAATGAGAGCATTGATTTGTAAAATTCAATGTTTTTCCTAAAATTCTATGCTTTTTAACTTTTTTTCTACCAATTTTGATCTTATGACATTCACAATTCGATATTTTTTTTTGTAAATTTAACATGACAGAGACAGATAATATTAGATTTGTTTAGACTGCTGTTAGAGATGAGGACCCATAGACAAGAAATGCTTAGGGCATCAAGGAGTCTTAATCCAACACTGTACACCAGCACAGAACGGAAGCGACCGCAGGCAGTGGGATAAGTGATACGTGGGAGATTATAAATCGATAGAATTTGAAGGTTCACATGCGTCCGTCGTTACCTTTTACTATTCCCAGTTGATCTGATTAGGTAAACCTTTTAGACTGCGATTTTCGTAATTTTTTTTCGTTTAGGTACAACTTGTATATAAGTTTTGCATAATATAATGTTGATGTGGATTATAGACGATGACGAACGCATCCAACCAAAATGACGTCGGCGACGTGTTATTGTCAGCAAACCACCAGGAGCTATTGTAGCTCCGTGTAGCTCCGACACCGTCGCGCGCCGTGACAGCTTGTACCTATTATTATGCACAAGATTAATTTGCAACAAAGAACGGTATCTGTATTGATGTTTAGTATTACAATGTATCCATACAATATAACATATATCGCGGGCATAATAACGTACAACGTTCATACATTAACAATTCAGTGTTCCTCAATATTGGCGTTCCGTGGAACCCTAGTATTCCAGAACACACGCCAAAAAGTTCCGTAAATAATGTGCAACTTTGGATATTTTATCAGGCGCCGAAAAACATCAAAAATTAACGTTGCTTTTAAATAATTCATTAGTTGATTTGTTTTAATTTTTTTATGTCTTAAAGCTTTGTAGACCTTGTAGTTGTTAAAAACTCCGTTTATTTTTTTGATAAACACATAGAGTTACTAAATAGAGCACGCGAGAGAGCAGTGAAAGTGTTTGCAATTAAAGGAGAGAACAGTTCATTATCTCTATGGTAAATAATGATGCAAAACAATGCTGATTTGAGTAAACAAATTTCTGGTTTTCTGCAGCGTTCCCTCTCTTAACTGAGGACACTTTCACTTATAGCAGCATACGCACTAGCGTACTCTAGTTACTTATATCTCTATGGATAAACATCAATGTCTTAAATTATTATTTTGAAATAAATATCTGTTTTTTTTCTAAACGAATTTAAAGTTGCTATTAATAATAATAATAAATGTGTATAGCATCGCCGAATCTTAAAAATGTTTTCCTGGTTTTGAGCAGCTTTTATTTTTTGCATCATTTCAAAATATATTTGATTAGCACTGACATGTTTTATAGTGCAACAAAATTAATTTATATTTCACGAAAAAAAATTAATCACGTCTCAGCTTATACCTATGTATATTGGTGTCTTTACATTTTTGTGACGCGGTGGAACTAGGGGTTTGTTTCTCTTATATAGTGAGTTTATTTTATAAAAAGCCTACTAAGTAATAGATAATTGCACAAAATAAAATACTTAAGAAACGTCATCATTGAAAATGGGAAGAATAAACCTTTTTTATTTACAATCCACTTTAAACTAAATACAAAAAATTGTTTTAAAGAATATCACGAATTTTTACTTATCCTTTGATATGTTGATTGTATTATGTATATTACTTTCTCAGAATGTATCACTACTCCAAAACGAATTTAATAATAATAATAATAATTATTATAATTGTAATTGCCTTTATTAGGGGCGGAGTTTAGCTAAGCTGCTCCCAGTAACTATTTCAACTTTAAATATTATTAAGCACGAATTTGAAGAGGTTTTTTTCCATACGATATGTCAATCTGATAGCAATCACCAATTGAACAGGCAACGATACCTACTGTACAATTATAAAACAATGTATTTTTAAAAATAAGTTTATTGTTTAAAATATATATCGCAACTTTGTCTATCAACCGTCATTGCGTACACTCGCGATTTTTACCCGACTGTGGCGAAGCCAAAAGGAAGGGTTAGGAGTTTAGCAGTCTATGTATGTTTGTATTTCTGGATGTTCCACCATAGCGCCTAAACTATTCAACCTTTTCGATAAATAAGGTGTCATTCGATTCGTGATTATGGCCCGGGTAACATAGATTACATTAATTTTTGAATTTTGGTCCCAGGGGTGAGCAAACTGAAAACAAATAACAAATAAGTTCAAAAAAAAATAATAAAATCCGACTACTGAGAAGTATGAAACAAGAAAATATTCTCATCTAAAGATAGCCGAGATCGTGAGCCACCTACCCTAACAACACATTACATGTTAACAGTAGTAAGCGATCATAAGTTCTAAGTGCATCACGCTATACATCTGGAGGGGCCTTATATATTATATGAGATGGCATACGACCACGGCTATCCTTAGATGAGAATATTTTCTTGTTTCATACTTTTCAGTTCACAGGTTTTAGTTTTTGTATGTATTTTTTATTTGAATTTTTTTTAAATTTATTTTGTATTTGTTTTTAATTTGCTCATCCCTGAGACAAAATTAAAAAATAAATGTAGCCTTTTCATATACTTTTCAGTAGTCGGGTTCTAGTTTTTGAACTGATTTTTTTATATTTTCAGATCACTCCGTTCTCCCTTCTCTATCTCTCGTATTTTTAACTTCCTCAATCCTCGCTGCAAAATTAACTGATAATAATTATTCTACTTTTTATAAAATAAATACTCTTTAGTTATTATAATTGCACACACGCTAACTGAAACCAACAATATATTATTATTTAACTAACAATACACGTATAGAACATGGCACACATATTAAATCATACATTCCCCTTGTACTGTTGGTATTATTTGTCAAAATCTCTGTTAGTCTAAGATAAATCGGTAACAATGGGCGTCAAGTTCTTGTCTTCTTGCTGTTTCTTACTGCAACAGTTTACTACACCCTGCTCAGCGCTCCTGCTGTAGCTGGTTGTTGAAACCCTCTTTGTCCTGTTACACCCTCCTCAAGGCGTTCTTCACGTCTTCGTGTATAACATATTACAGTGGAGTCGTTATTTCATTACGAAAATATAATATGTAAGGCTGCGCACTCAAGCACAACCCCGGAGCGTTTTTCGTCGACATAATGTTGATATTCAATGTCTAATATCAATAGTTGAAACTCATTTTCTTAGTTTCTTTCCAGAAAAATTGTAACAGAATCCGTTCTACTTAAATTAAAGAATTTACTCAAACAATAAAATGTAAAATCACAATTTTCTTCGTATATTTTATTTATATATTTTATTTTTCTTTTTGCACACTCCCTAAAAAATAGCTGTTTTTTATGCCTGAATAGCAGTCGAGGAATGATACATTCAGCACTAGTTTGTCGTAGTGTGTCGTTTGCTCAAAAGTGAACTGTCAAAAATTTTGAAAATCAACTGAAAATCAACGTTTTTATAGAAGATTCATGCAAAAAGTAGTATGTATTTCGAACTTAATGCTATTATCATTCGAGTGACTGTAAGACTCGCTAGTACTTTTCAATAACATAATGTCAGTTACCCGTATAATAACATCATTCACATTCTAGATACATTACAGTACTATTATGATACATTTTGTCAAGTCAGATAATCAGATAAAAGTAATCAGCCAAAAGTAAACAATATTGTCAGTATAATTTTAAACAAGTTACATTTGACACATTTATACAATTTTCATTAAAAATCAGTCGTTTTAATACCCGTTGATGACATTTTTTATTTTAATTTATTTTATACAAAACAACAATACTGAGAAAACAGACAGCATTGATTCTCCGAAGATGGCATAAAGTTTGCCGAAACGTCAGACAATAAAATGCAATAAAAAAAACCTTCAGTATTTGCTTAGTTCATCGATCCTATGCCACCAGGATTCATCCTTTAATCTTCCAATATTGTCAACGTTTATATAATATGTCGAAGTCATTTATTGTAACAGACTTCATAAAATGTTTAGATATAGTTCTGAAGACAATTCAAGAAACAATAACTTCGTAATTCTTATGATATAATGGATTTCAAAACTATTGTAATTGTTTTACTTATTTTCACTAATTTGATTAACCAATTAACGAGACGCTGACAAAAAAATAGTTAAGTATTACTTATTTCAATGAGAACTTTTTAAATATGGCTAGATTTCAAATAATTCAGTTTAGAAACTTGAAAAACAAAACAACCAACAAAAAATGTTCTCTAAAAATGTTTCTACTAAGATGTTTCTAACGTAGATGTTATAATCTGTCCATTCGTTTATTACGACCGCGCACACTTCCTAAGCCTAAGCCAGCACGACCTGCACAGCAAACCTGCACGTTGTCGCACAATAGACCGCAACATAACCAGCACAAATCTGCATAAAAACCAGCAAATATTAGTGCAGGTTTTGTAATGTGCGGTACACCTTTTGCAGTTTTCAAGTAGTTTTATGAATGAAAATGACACATCACTAGCACACTAGATCGATCCAGCACGGCTAGACAGAAATTGCCGACTAACAGTCGTTGCTGACTGCTGATTGCTGGTTGCAGGTGCTGGGCTAATGTGATCTACTCTGTTAAATAACATTCACGAACAGGCTTTTTTGCTTCGAATTGTGCAGGTCGTGCAGACTTATGCTTCACAAGTGTGCGCGGTGTTGTATACCATGTCAAATTCAGATGTCTTGATTAATTGATAACCAATAACCATATTATATTTCTGCAATGTTTGTCGATTTTCGTATTAATTACAAAGGTGGATTGTTACGTAGATCCCGGCCTGTACTACATATTGAATATTATCTACCATGTGGTGATCTCACCCTTTACAAGTAGAATTGAGGTGGCGTTCAGTATGTACACTGACACAGCATCTTGACTGTCGAGTGCTGGCATAGAGACAGCCACTTTACATCATTTTATATGCATATTCAAACTATATGAAAACAATCCACTGTTTACTTTTGTTCTCCGCGACTGTACACACAAACAGACAAATACCGACACATATACATAGTTACATGGGTTAAACTACACATATGCATCTAAATTCTAAACCCAAACTCTTAAGGAATGTTCATCATCTTATGATTTAGTAAAGTTTACTTTTTGGCAACTGTCGTTATAGTAATTGAAAGTAGTTATTAATATCGTAGTTATTAATGCACTATATATTAAAGAAGGAAGCACCTCCAATCTGTGTAATATGTAGCACCTGAAAACCGCTGCACACGAGGCTAGAAACGCTGCTAGAAATGCTGCTAGGAGTTCTGCTAGCCGGTAGGTTGGGTACGAAGCTGGAAATGAGGTCACTGCGGGCTGCCTTGCTAGCTCAGAAGATAGGTTTTAAAATTAGAACAGGGGCTATTATCCCTGCTAGATTTGTTGCTAGGTGTGAGCAAGAACCAATCAGGAAGCAGTATCTTCACGTGGACACTTGGACACCCACATGGCGTCATTCTGCCAGACAACAGACACGTTTTTCTCTGTGTTTATATTCGAACTGTCACTGCGCGCGCACCAGATCTAACCACAAAACACGCTTGAAAAATAATCTCGTGTGAAGCGAGCACTTAACATCAATCAAGAAAACCAGCGCTAGAAAACTAGTAGGCAAATCTAGCAAGGAATCTAGAAGCGTTTCTAGCCTCGTGTGCAGTGGCCTTAACTTACTGTAGAACATATTCTCATATTATACCCTATCTATGCCAACGAAGGGATCAAAGCCAACTTACCTGACTCTGTCGAAGAAGTCCTTAAAGATGACGTCATCAGCGCTTCGAAGGTACTTCAGTTCATGAAGCTCACAAACCTGTCACACAAAATCTAACTAAATGTGCAGTACCTACTGAAGTCATAAAGTGATAAAAACTCACAAACAGATGCACATAATTTTTCCAAAAATATGTTTTTTGAATTCGGTGGACCTAAAAACGAAAAAGTATTATCAGTCCCCACTTGTAGGTTAGAATGGTAATAATACCATTCCCCACTTGTGGGTTGGAATGGTAAAAGCTGAGAATAGGCTCCCTGTTAGTACCTACGGTCCTGATGAATCCTGGGGGAAGGTAATTACCCCCTGTACCCCCCCATATCTACGCCCTTGGGTCGTTATAATCTCATTTCCTGTAGATTTTACACTTTTTCAACAAGTGATTCTGAGTAGTGCGATGTCACTTCCCTGAGTCACACTCACTACATCACAACTCCTAATCCACACATGCAATGCGGTGCTCTGAAATTAGAGTTGTGGTTCGAATAGGTGTACCGCGGTTTGAAACAGTTGATATGAAAGTACAACATATTAATATTGTTATAAGTGTGTACTACGTAGTCACAAAGTTAAGTGGTTTATGCCAAAATGGTTAGAAAAAGTGGTAAAACAAAACTAACAGTAATTTAAACGTCCACTGGACATATTCACCGGGTGGTTGATGACAGTATCGCAGCACTATCCGCAATTTTGTAGGCGAATAGATTGCAATACAAAAATCAACATTAAACGCTTCGAAAGTCATTCTGACTACTACATTTGAAGGATGACTGCTACAGGTTGTCTTTTGGTGACGACCTTAAAGGCCACTGCTCACGAGGCTAGAAACGCTACTAGAATCCTTGCTAGATTTGCCTACTAGTTTTCTAGCGCTGGTTTTCTTGATTGCTGTTAAGCGCTCGCTTCACACGAGACAATTTTTCAAATTTGTTTTGTGGATAGATCTGATTCGCGCGCAGTGACAGTTCAATTATAAACACATAGCAAAACGTGTCTATTGTCTGACTCTGAGCAAAATGATGCCATGTTGGTTTGTGGGCGTTTGTTCAAGTGCCCACGTGACAAGATACTGCTTCCTGATTAGCAGCGTACCTAGCAGGGAAAATAGCCCCTGTTCTAATTTTAAAACCTATCTTGTGAGCTAGCAGGCCAGTCCGCAGTGACGTCATTTCCAGCTTCGTACCCAGCCTACCGACTAGCAGGACTCCTAGCAGCGTTTCTAGCCTCGTGTGTGCAGCGGTCTTAAGAAACACTGTTTAGAGTTCTGCTGGCCGGTAGGCTGGGTACTAAGCTGAAAATGAAGTCACTGCGGGCTTTAAAATTAGAACAGGGGCTATTTTCCTTGCTAGGTCCGCTGCTATGTATGAGCAAGAACCAATCACCATGGATTTATTCACAAAACTAGCTTCGTCTCGTGTGAAGCGAGCACATAACAGCAATCAAGAAAACCGCAGCGCTAGAAAACTAGTAGGTAAATCTAGCAAGGAATCTAGCAACGTTTCTAGCCCCGTGTGCAACGGCCTTTAGTATGTACACCTTTGTTTCGTGACGCTCGATCAATTTTTTCGCAGTTCACTGCCAGTCCTGAGGTCTGCGTTAAGATGCATAACTTCAAAAACTAAAATACAAAGGCCCTATTTGGTATAATATAAGTGATTAAGCCACTTTGTGTCGTAGCCACAGATATGTAACTGTGTGTGTTACATATTGTACGTTAGTTTATTATTACACATTGTTGACATGCAGAGTGAGTATCATCTTAGTGGAAGCAACAATAATATTGTTCGTTGCAATACGCGTACCTTGTCTTGCTTCTGTATGTTGTGACAACACTGTACTTACTACAACTGCGCTGTAGGTATATAATTATAATGTCTCATTCAGATCATTCTGTTGTGGTTGTTATTTGTGCTGACAGACTTGTTTGTAACCCAATACAAGTGCACAAGTATGTGACTGACAATGTATGGCTTATATCACATACTTATCGACTATTTATAGCGGAATTGTCGACCGAATGGCTGTTGAATAGGAGCTTTTGTAGCTTGTAATTATTATTTATTAATTTAACAGTTGTTGACCAATCAAATGCAAACAGAGTGATTATTGTATTTTCGCCTCCGCCTTTTCCATTCATCAAATATATTACTTAACATAATGTTAAATTCTACTATTTTAATGTATCATTTCGGATCACTGCATTTGTTTTAATGTGATTCTAATAGTCCGGGGATAGTGTCAAAATTTATCAGTGATTTATCTCCGACTCAAATGTAATTGATTGAAGAGTTTAACCATTACTCGTCGGAAAAACTATGAAAAAAAGTGATAAATCTGCTGATGAAAATTTGTTAGATTGTAAATAGTTGATGATTAAACGTGAAAATACTCGTCAGTCACTTTCCCGACGGGGGAAACATCGTCAGTCAGAGGTTTGAAGCCTTTAAAAGAATATCAATTGCTCAGTGTTTGAATTTATAAAATCGATATTTTCAGAACGAATAGGTAGTAGGAATAGAATGTTTCAGTTCAGAAAGTGACTGACGAGTATTTTCACGCTTAATCATCAATTATTTACAATCTAATAAATTTTCATCAGCAGATTTATCACTTTTTTCATAGTTTTTCCGACGAGTTTCACAGCCTCCCACGCCCACACCCACCGCGGTCGCGCTGAATGACTTTTGAGTTGATGCTGTAAGCGCTGACAAAGCGCGCATATGCTGGTCAAACGATCGGCACCGCGCTCACAGGCGCTTTACCACTTGAGGTATGCAACAGCAGGAACCATTCTTTATAAATATTATGTTCGATAATCTAAAAAAATGTTATGAAGGTTGATTGTGCCGCAATAGGTGTACAATATCT
This sequence comes from Xanthostigma xanthostigma, assembly GCA_963575645.1. Taxonomy (NCBI): domain Eukaryota; kingdom Metazoa; phylum Arthropoda; class Insecta; order Raphidioptera; family Raphidiidae; genus Xanthostigma; species Xanthostigma xanthostigma. The sequence goes on along the minus strand of OY754468.1, from coordinate 30,585,209 downwards.
TTTTGACATAGTTTTTTTTCAGTTAAATTTGATTGTAGACACATACAATCCCGAAATTATAAAATCGTCAACAAATGTTACTATACCTAAGAAGTTTCACTTCTAACGTGCGAGAGTGTCACGCATATTTTTTTCATGTTAGATCGATTCTAAGATCTGTAATATGTATCAATATTTATATTTTTTTAATTAAAATACAATTTAATTGTCATTATATAATTTTCCGTTAAAAATATACGCGTCGTATAACGTCTTTGAATGCAAAGGAAATAGTATTTGTTGCGTCACGGTGTTAGGACGTGCCTTTACATTTTAGTTATTTTATAAGTATGGGAGTGCAAGGAGGCGGAGTTACAAATTTATCGATGCGAGCGTTTGTGGTGAGCACTAGAAGAAACTTCAAACTCAAATTTTCCGTATGTCAGTGAGCAATGTTTATTAAAAGTGAAAATAGTTATAATTTTATAATTTTTTTTAATTACAAAGAAAACATGGGCAAAACTAGACGATCTGGAAATGATGGCGATTTAAGTAAAATAAGATCATTAGCGCCATAATTTGAAGTTATACTGTCAGTGTAAACAAATTAATTATTTATATATTGTACGTCATAATTGGTAAATAAATACCTACCTTTTATGTTATGCTATATTTATATAATGGTTTACAATCTGAATTTTATTGTATATAAAATAAACAGCAATTTTCCTTATTATATTTATTTTTGACACATCATGGACAACTAAGTTTTTGACTTATCACCATAGAAACATGTCGCGATATCCATAAAAAGTGAGTTTAATAATTCTTTATTACCCACTAGCAGCGCTAGTAGGCTTCATGTACACAGCCTATAAGACAAGTTATTGGCTGAAAATCAACATGCTCCTAAGATCAAAAGCATTTCAACTAAATTGTATATGTTTAAAATAACTGTCATTCATTTGAAAAAGAACAGTGGATACCCATACAACAAACCGTCACTTCCTCTAGCAATAATTATCTGTTTTGAACAGACTGAAAGCCACATAATCAATGTTGCAATTTGAAACTGAAAACAAATACGCAATGCTTTTATAAAAAAACATTTTTAAAGCATAACAACGTCGTTGCCACCCTCCCGCGTTTTGTAATTTCATCACATAAAAGATGTGCCATTAACACACCACAATAATGTCCAATATTGTATAATATCTATATACTATGTGTGTGTACATACCTATCCAAACCCCCTGATCTGTGCAGCAGTGTACAGTAGACTGTTTCATCCCCTTAACGTGTAGGCAAATGATATTTAAACTCGCTAAGGCTCAGTTATATGTGTGTGTTGTAAATACAGGCACTAACAATGACACCCGCTGATTTCAACCAATATTGCTGCATCGTATGAAATAGCATAGATAGCGCACAATTTCCTATACGTCAAGGATGAGATGAAAACACCTTCGCATCTACAGCGTGAATCAATTACATTCGATTTATGTCAAAGATATCCATCATCAGATAATATTTTGTTGACAAAAAAATATTTACCATTTTATATCCATTGACTGAGAAATAAATATTCTAGTAGTTAAAGGACGGTGACAGAAATGGTCAAGGAGCACTTGGTTGGAGAAGTATGCTCTCTTTCGTGTAGTCTGAGTCCCCCTCAACAAATCTGTTTAGTGGACTAGGGGGCCTAGCGCGTTGAGACACGACGCTGGGGCATTTTAAAAAAACCGGCAAAATTCAAAATGCTTCTACTGAATGGCAGAAAATGACTGAAGGCATCGGAGGAGGGGGGGGGGGTTCTTCTAATTGCAAAAAAAATATTTTCAGCCAATTTTCTCCCTGCAGAGACTGTCAGTATAATAAATAAATACAAAACAAAAATTAAAAAAAAGCTCGGTGAGTGAAACCGAGCTCAAAAGGTTTGTCTTCTTGTAGAGTCCCGAGGTACAGTTTTCTGCCAAAATCGACCTTGCAAAACGCGTCATGTTTGCGGAAAATTATAAGAGCTGTTTCTTACATTATTTTATAATTTATTTATTTATTTATTTACATACACAGGCGTACAGAAAATCATTAAACGCATATAATAATAATTATACAAACATTTACTACACAAAGTCATCATCCAAAAAGTAATTAAGTAGAAACTAAATACGTTCTTTGAGTCAAGTGTGCAAGGAAATGAGTTATTACATTCTGCTAAGGTTAATTGACAATTCTAGTATTATCATTTTTTATTTTATCCAAATCACAATATCAAACGGGGGCGTTGATGTAATGGAAGAATACAATTTCTGGATCGAGAATTAGAAGATGGAATCCCTGTCAACGAATTTACAGTGGCTTCAGTAAAGCTACCAGATCTACTCTGGAACTTCATGATCATTATTGAATTAAACAAATCATGACATTAACTGTATTTACGTATTTAAATTATCCATCATTGCACCAATCAAAATTCAGCATGTTTTAAACTAATATATGAAATTTCAGCTATGTGTGTTAAGGCGAGTCTTAAGAGCAATAAGTGATTGATGGCTAAGAATACGTTCGATAGCCCATCCCTGGTAGATATCAGTAAACAAAGGTAAAGCTTCTCCTGAAACGAGATGTACGAAGGCAGTAAACAATGGTAGGCACTTGAACAATGCCCCCGAAGTGAGTCATACACGAGTGTATTTGAAAAGTGACACTACATACATACATTCACACTACTGACTCCACATATTATTATGTATGGAACACCGATAGGTGCAGACGTACTCCAAGTGATTAAGGAGAGACAAAAAAAAGTAATAATCTAAATAAAAGTGTGTTATTAGAATAGTAATTTGACTTCATGAACTGTCTGTAAATTTATTAAATATTATTATAGAGTTTTAAAGAGATGATGATAAATATTATCCTTTATAAAACACAATAAAATTATAGGTAATCAATACGACAATAAATCTACGTCTGATCTAATGAGCTTTAGAATTTCAATACTAAATTTGACTGTTTTCCCGAGAATACCAATTATAAAACAAAACAATGTTACGTCGACAATACAGAGTATTTATGTTGACGCAAAAATGCACACAGAAGTGTGAAATTAACCTATTATTATAAACAGTATTACTTTGTTCTTCCAAAAGGTCTAATAAATTACTTGAATTATACATCTTTTAAAAGTTGCCTATTTGTAACCGATGTTTGAAATCAGAATATTGATACTCTTTTTAAATGACCAATAACGTTTCTAAGAATGTTGTTTTGGATAAAATAGTTTCTTCTGTGACTTTTGGGTGCTGTTTCCACAATTTATATAATAGTGCGAGTTCCGGTATTAGAAATATACCTTCATCTGTTATTTGATGATGACAAAGATTATAATATGTTAGATAATATATACATTAATATATAGCACATGGGTTGCCCAGCTAAATCGCCTAAATTCTAATTAACTTTTTGGATCAACTTCCCCGATTTGTTAATCAAAAAAATCGAGCCGTTAATTGTAATGTTCTTCCTATAGTATTTGATAATATTTTAAGTTGCGGCGCTCATGTTAGTTGATGAAAATTTTAGACATGCGGCTTTCTATCTCTAAATGGTTGACGGGGATATTTGATTTATATTATATTGCAGTATAGGTTATACTGTTAGAACAATAGTTCATTTTTAACTCATTTTTATTATCGTTTATATCTGACAATGGACATATTACAACATGTTGTTGAGCTCACTTCAACCAGTTGACAGCGACAGACAATTGACCTGTATCTGAATATAATATAGGTATCTGTAGCCAAAAAGCAAAGCCGCTTATGTCGAATGACGATGCGATCTTTTACCATTAATATAGAAAAATAAACAAACATCGTGACCCCAATTTATTAAAAACAGAATAAGCAAAATTAGGTATAATGCATGAACGCTGTCAGCCAAACAATGATACTAGTCTGCATCTGGAACGCATGTTTTTGAGTATATAGATTATAGTTTAACAGAAAACAGTGACTTCGGATTCTGGAACGTGTATTGTTTTTCACAAAATAGACAAAATCATTTAAGAACTGCTAAATTGAAAAATTTTAGTTGTAGTTTCAATATCATTAGAACTTATAACAAAATATAAATTTCGTAACTAAGTTACTTTCTTTCCCTCTTTTTTTTAATATATTGCTTTTTTGACTTCTACGCCTGTATGTAAGCCTAATTATAGCCACGTCAAACTCTTTATATTAAATCTATGTCTGATAAACTAACAACTATTCTTCTTTCATCCTTCTCCATGCACGTCCCATTCATTCTTCCATTCATTCCGTAATTATTATTTAAATAAACTAATTCCACCGCTTTACTCAAACTAATAATATATAGACATTTCCTTCTTTATACAAAACAAAATTAAATAATGGAGTTCTGAATAATTTAATCTATCAGGGGGTAGTCGAATTCTTTTTGGACGGCCTGTGTTTGTTTCTGGTATTGAATATCTCCTTCTTCCTATCTCTTCCTTTTCTTCAATTTCTGTACCGTTTTCTGCATCTTCCACTCGAACCGTTTCTTTATAATCCGAACTGATGTCAGATTTATACATTTGATCGTTGCAGTTGGTTCATATAAACTAAGCGTTTACTTTTATCAGTAATTTGAGTTGACTGATGTTTTTCATTACCTGAGCTGGCACTCAAAACTTGAAATGTTTCAAATGATTCCTGTAGAGAGCGGATTCTCCCTCCTTGAACATAAAGTTCATTTTTATTTCCTTGTTTTCTTCCTGTTCTGTAGACTTTTCCTCTATGTTTTTCATTTTGTTTTTTCCAGATTTTGCATTGAGTATCCGGAAAGTAGTGGAATATGTGACCGTTTCGAAATATATAGTGTAAATTGGAGTCAAGAGAATAAATGTTACGTAATGACATATACAAGGAAACTGCATCCATTTCTGGAGAACTATAAATTAAATGACAAAATTCTTACCAGGGTTTCGTCTATAAGTGATTTGGGAGTCGTATTTGATCAAAAACTAACTTTCAATGATCACATTTTATCGACTATTAAGAAAGCATCTTCGGTATTGGGATTTATAATCAGAAATGCTAAGAGTTTTACAGATATAAATGTTATAAAATTATTATATTTCTCTTTGGTTCGCTTACGCTTAGAGTTTGCATCAATTATATGACACCCAAATTACTATATGTATGATAATATGGTTGAGAAAGTACAAAAAAAATTCTTAAGATATTTGTTCTTCAAACAGTTTGGATATTACACTTATTTAATACCGTATAATCAACATTTGAAAACATTTCATATGACTCCATTAAGTGTTAGACGTAAAGTTGCTGGTTTGATGTACATTTATGGCCTAATCAATGGCCATATTGATGATAATGTTACATTATCAACAATAGCCTTACATATTCCTACATTTTATAGTCGAAGTTCTAATATTTTCAATATCCACGGAGTCGAACAGTTCATCGCACTTCTTCTCCCATATATGGTATGTTCACAGAACAATAATGTGGGTATGTTAATGTTATATTATAACAGCTTGTCTTCAAAATTAGACATTTTTAAATTGACTAAAACAACGTTTAAAAAATCATGCTTTAATTTACTGTCCGGTGACTAATGGCCAAATATCGGTAATAAAACATTGTCGTCTGTTGGTTTGTACTGGTTAAAATGCATTTTGTTTTTTGTTTACTTGTTACGTAAAATCTAATTTCAACTGTAATTGGGGTTTACACCCTGTTGTTGAATTAAAATAAATAAATAAATTATCAAAATTAGGTTAAACTGAGATTTGAAGAATCTATCTAAAAAAATATCTAAAATTCGACATAAACGGCCTTGCTTGTTGGCCAGATATAATACACACACACACACACATTTATAATACAGTATATCACTATATCAGATAAGTGGAAAACATTTAACATCGCCATATTTAGACTTTTCATATGTTTATCAATTAGTACGCCTTCACACACTCATGTCTTTATTATATTATGTGCAAAATATTATACCGGTTGCACAATAGTATGAATAGATATGTTTACAAATTGCATAATTTAAAACTTTAAATAAGAAGTCACAAGTCAGTATACGAAAATGGCCAAATAAACCCAACAGAAAAAACAGTAATTTAAATGTTAGATACTGTCAAAATTCGTTAAGTTGCTAAATCTGAAACGGCCTATATAGAAGCACAACGCGCGTAAATTCCAAAAAAAGTTGTAATCTCGGACTTTTTCTGGTATACAGCCGGGACAGTCCAGATGCTCCAAATTTTTTTAGACAAAACCTAAAATTCCCAAGAAATTCATGAAGTTAGAATCTGAATCGTTTAATAAAATAATAACAAAATGAAGAATAATTTGTTCCTTATATTCGAATCAGGATTTGCAAAGAATTCTTGAAAATTGACGACATTCAGACAGCAAAATTATTCATAAGATGAACTCTTAATTAACATTCCTCAGTTGGGGAATAGGATTTTTTAAAATATATACACGTGTTATAAGAAACTAGCGAATATAATTTTGCCACCTGATTTTTTTTACAATATGATAAATATTACAATACGATCCTTTTTTTCGATTGAGTTTTTGAAAAAATATCGTCAAAATCAGTTTTGGTTATTTTTTTGACAATAACTAAACTTTTAACAAATAGACTGTGGTTAAATTATTTCTGAGATTGGCACACTAGGTATATTTTATTTTCCTAACCGCACAATATTAGTCCAATCCCGAAATTTCAAGATTTTTTGGATTTTGCCGATAAATGTCGCTTAGATTTTCCAGCATAGCAAACTGTAGGTAATGATATAACTATACTTACTACAAAAACGACGATTGACAACCCTTTCACTAAAATGCATTCATCCAGTTTAAAATAATTTGCAAAGAGCGATCTTTGATAATTAGCTGTTTTAAAATATAGTTACAGAAAGAAGAAAAGTAAAGTTATAATTTAAAAATCACTATAATCCATACTAATTTATAAATGCGAAAGTAGAACTCTGTCTGTCTGTTACGATTTCACGGCCAAATCGCTGGGCCTATTGTGATGCAATTTAATATGGAGATAGAAACTCTGGGGAAATACACAAAGTACATTTTTTTTCAAAAATTAACCCCTAAGAGAATTAAATGTCTTCTCATAATTTAAGGTTAAAAGTGGGTGTTCCGGTGCTTTTAATATGAAATCTTGATGTGGCCAAATTGTGTAATGGTACACGTTTTAATGTTTCTCATCGGGGTCTAAATATTGTTAGGACTAATATATTATTAGTGGCAAATCTAAAGGAGACAATGGTTTAATAGCACGAATACCAATTATACCAACGAATTTGCCTTTTCAATTTAAAAGGTTACAATTTCCATTAACAACTGCTTTCAGAATAACTACAGTAGAACATCGATAAATTAAAGTTCAAGGGAAACGTTGAAATATTTAAGTTATCGAGTTATTTACTTATCGAGAGTTGAAGTTAGAGAGGTTTGGGAATTTCAATTTTTAACTTTTTGAGGTTTATTTATATGGATTTGAGAAATTTGAGTGAGAGAGGATAGATTAGTTCAACTGTTGCTGATAAATTTTGTATCTATTTATTTATTCAATTAGATTCAATTATACATATTTGTTACGTAATGAAGGTTTTAGGCTTTGAGGGGAAGGGAATTCAAAAAATTTTTAAGTTATACAGAGGTTTTTAAGAAAAATAATTTTTGGAGGGCTGTCTTAAATTGGAGTCTTGCTAGAATTTATGAATTTTTAATCAATTATATCAACGGTACTCACTAATTCCACGCGGACTAAGTCGTGGGTAAAAGCTAGTACAAAATAAAATATTAAATAAAATAGCATTAAAATACACTTCAGCAATATAAAAATATGTAAAAAGACATGTTCTTAATTTGTTCTAGTATCCGAGATATCCGAGGGAGTAGAAAGATCCGTATCCGTATCCGTTTGTTTTTGGCGGATCTTTTACGGATCTTTTACCTTATTAATTTTCAATTCATAGATGAAATTATATATATTTAGGTGATTAGGTAATAATGAAAAACTGTTAAATTCCATTCAGATTATTTTTTAAAATCGTATTTGGCACCTATATATTGCAAACATTTATCGTAGTGAGTACCATATCAATAGTACATAGCTCAAAGGTACTAAAAAACTATCTTTATATTGAGATATTTGCACATCGACTTTGGAAAGAGACAATCTGTTATGAGAGTTAACTCTAAAAGAGGTCAATAACTTTTTCCCATAACAGATAGTCTCTTTCCAAAGGTCGATGTGCAATATTTACCGTTGCGTACTCTAAGAAAGTTAAGATCCGTATCCGTATCCGTATCCGCGGATCTAGAACCAAATATCTGTATTCAGATCCGTATCCGCGGATATACATTTTTAACGATCCGGCACATCACTAATTTGTTCTGAACAGACTGGCTACAAAGTTTACCTTTAATCGACAGGGACAGCCTACTAAAATCCAGAAGTTAAACTTATATACGTAGCGAAAGGGACCTAAATTTAAATATTTAGTTAGATTGGTTTTCGATTACTTTGAATTTTGTTAGATATTTTTAATACAGGAATATAAAACGTTGTGTTGTTATACATATTACATGTTAAATTTTAAATAAAAAAAATTCTTTAGTGTATTATTATAATAAGTTTGATACGCGTGGTTAAATTTACAATGTTCTATTATTATTACACCTCAAGTACCTATGTATATTATACACTTATTATATATTATACAGAAAGTAATTGTACGTGAATTTATCAGTGTACACTGTACAGGGTTGCATTAAAGTGTAACTTCTTATACGAGTTTAAAACGTTTAGCATTTACGTTAAATATTTTTAGCGCAAACGGTGCAACCACGCAAATATTATATTATTTTGTAAATGTCAATTTATAACATTTCAGATTTAGATTTTTCGTAAGTTTCCTTCCTGTGATGTGTAGTGTAAACAACATAATAGGGAACATTCAAAAACCACGTGGTCTGCTCGAGGAAAGCTAATTGAGGGCAAGGGGAAGTCAGAGTCAAACTACATAATTCTTCATTTAATAATATTGACACATTCAAAACAATGTACTGAGAAAGATGTTTTCCAATAATTGAAAACTTGCAGGAACCGCTAGTGCCGCCATATGAGTGATATTTTTAGAAATATTAAAAAATTTACAAAACAATTAATATCGGCCTTGTTCAATGTTCATTTTATGCCCAGATAAATTTAAAAATAAATTTGGTATCAGAAAACACCACAAAATGTCTTTTATAGACTTCATAGAAAAAAAAACTTCCTTCTATTCGAGAGGGTGAGAGGGTCAAGGCAAAAGCCATTTAAGACTCCGTCAGAAGAGTTCAAAATTAAAGGGTTAATTAATTCTCCCATATCATTGTTTGCCGAACAGCGTTCGTATAGTTCGTCCGATCCACTTACAGTATTCCGGGCTCGTCCGACGATGCTCATACAGTTCGGCCGTATATTTTAATTAAAAAAACAAAATATGTATATGTATAATGCATATATTTAATCACTTCTATATTGTTAGTGGCCGTAAGTGGAAGCGTGGCCTATGAAGTGAGACTGCAAATAACTGTTTTCTCTCTCTTTCTGTTTACTTGACCCGTTGTGCGCAAGTATCGAGTCTGTAGTGGGGCAATTAGTAAGTCGAAAAGAGCAAGCCAACTCCCTTTAACAGTTAAGTTCCATGTGCAAACTGACGCTGCAACTGACGCGCATCCATTCATGGACATGCGCATGAGCCTAAGAGTATAATAAAAGAGACAGACGTATAAATGTCTGCACCGTAGTGTTTAAGTCTTTCTCCTGATCTTTGCTAGAAATATAGAGGGTATTAAATATATGGTATAATGTATATTGTATATGTAAGTAATATAAAAAAAAATTAATGGACAAATCATAAAAATCATTACATGGCAGATGACTCATTATTTTTACAATTCTATACGATTTTTAAAGTTTAATTTACTCCAGACCTGCAAACTGTGTACACATACAGTAAACCTGGTACTTGAACCGATACACAAGATCCATGCATGTAAGATTTCTTACAATAACAATTTATTATTGGCAAATAAGAAGTGCTATATTCCAACCAATCTGTTACATTGTCCATTATATTTATACCTTTCATAAACAAACTAATATTTTCAAAATTTTCAAGTGGTGATTCTTGAAAAATATATTTTCAATTATCGTAATATTTTAGAACCGGATATCCTTTATATTTAAAATACGTTAGTATTTCACCTCAAATTTTATTATTAATGTTAAAATTAACCCTAAGGTCACCTTTTCAAGTACTGTAACGGCTGTTATATAGTAATATATTGAATATTGATGTATAAAGAAACAACTCTAAAAATAAACGGTTAAAGAGTCGTACTAAATAATATTTAACTACCCCTAAAAGTGAGGTAGCCAGAATTTAAATTGAAGGAGGTGAGGTGCAAGTTTTAAAGTTTTTGGTTGAAATGGGCAAATATAAGTCATTTTAAACTGGATGTGACTTCATAGTGTGTGTTTGTGTTAATATGGGATGATTTTTTTTAGAGTGATAGAACTTCCGATCGGGACAACTGAGATTTGAAAGAAGGTAGAAGCCATGTTGTTGCACATACCGCTAAACTAGCGGTATGTGCTTTATTATCGCTTTGTGCGTCAGAGCTGACTTTCGTTCATATAAGAAGTTATATCTAAGTTAATTTCACACGAAATCCATTCAAATTGAAGCTTTTTGAAAAGAGGAGATTCTAATCTATAAAATAGAACCATTTTTAAATCAATTTGAGTTCATAAATACTATTAAAATTGTAATTGAAAATCACAAACAGCAGTTGTCGGTTGGTCTGTACGTACGTCACGACTCTACAGATCGCAATTTTGGTCGGATTGCCTTGGGTTATATTTCATTCACTTTGTTTACTATCAGACCAGAACCCTATTTAAATTCACTAAAATGTATTCAGTAGTTTAATTTTTATAAACAGTTTTATTTTTTATTATTTTTGACAGCTAATAGTTTAAAAACAATATAATTAATAATTGCTGGTAAATATAGTGTAATCCATAAAACAAGTGCTACACTTGTATACCGTGATAACACCACTACACGTATTAGGCAGCCGTGGCGTAATGGTTATGCCGTTGGATCCCCGAGAGCAAGGTCCTGGGTTCGATTCCTTACGATACATTGATTTTTTTCTTTTTTTTTTTCTTTTTATTTTGTTTTATTTTATTCCACTTGATATTAATTATATATTATATTATGTATAGTTCTTAATTTTTTTTATTTTTGCAAACCTAAAAAAAAAATATTTTTTCAATTTTTAATTATTTATTTCTTTAAATTTTTAAATCTTTTTAAATTTATTAAAAATATTTTTTAATTGTTATTTTTTTATCATACAGTGGAAAACTTGCGGGATGTGCACTTTTGGTTTTGCCAACTATTTTGACATTTCTGTTAGCATTGACAAATTATCATGGAAAGACAACGTTTACAAATTGTCGTTTATTTCTATTCGCCAAACTAAAGGCCCCCATACACCTCGTTCTTTTTTGGCAGTTTTTATCGTCACGATAAAACACGTCGGTCAAAACCGAAGTGTATGGGCAAAAACTGTCGATGAAACACGGCAGTTTTTTTATCTGCCGAGTCTTGATTTTAAACACGACGTGTTTGCTGGTTGTCGTTTTAAATCGTAAAGGCCCCCATACACCTCGTTCTTTTTTGGCAGTTTTAACCGCCGGGTAAAACTGTACGGTTAAACACGAACAACGGCCATCCCCATACACCTCGTTCTTTTATGGCAGTTTTAACCGCACGGGTAAAACTGTACGGTTAATTTAAACACGAACAACGGCCATATCCACACAGAGGCGTAGTTTCGTTCAGTTTTTCTGAAGTCGTGGCATCATTAATACGATCTGCTTTGATGGATCCTACGACAACGTTAGCAGTTGCAGCCGCAGTGGCTATAAAATTAAAATTTTCAAAAAGAAAACGTTCAAAATGGACTAAAGAATGGTTACTTAAACGCAGGCAATTTTCACACGTAAATCTTCTAAATGAATTACGACTAGAACCAGGAGATTGCTTTAATTTTCGATACAATTGTATGAATTGAACGAGCTGAAACTTGAACCTGGGGATTGGTTCAATTACCTGAGAATGGACGAACATACTTATTTTGAGTTATTATTAACCGTTAGAATGCTATGCGGCGCAAAAGCGATGCGAGTATCAGTTTCAGTGTGTTGAGAGCTATTTTTTTTAGATTTTTTATTTTCTAAAAGAAATAAAATACAATAATATTGATATTATTTTATGTTTAATAAACATTAATAAACAATATAACGCAAAAATAATTAATAAAATTGATTGATATTTGTCTAAATTAGAGTGTTTTATTTGACACCATTATTTTTTCCTCTAAATTAATCAATATGTTTATAGCAATTTTCATTTATTTTTGTCAAAATTGCTTAGCACTAAAACGGTTAAAATATAAATCAATACTCAAACTAATTACAATCATTTAATTAATATGACTTATTTGCTGTACGTCGCACCACTGAATAAACACGTCGATTCTTATCGGAAAGCGCCACACATTACGATTTAAAACGACAACCAGCAAACACGTCGTGTTTAAAATCAAGATTCGGCAGATAAAAAAACTGCCGTGTTTCATCGACAGTTTTTGCCCATACACTTCGGTTTTGACCGACGTGTTTTATCGTGACGATGAAAACTGCCAAAAAAGAACGAGGTGTATGGGGGCCTTAATGTGTGGCGCTTTCCGATAAGAATCGACGTGTTTATTCAGTGGTGCGACGTACAGCAAATAAGTCATATTAATTAAATGATTGTAATTAGTTTGAGTATTGATTTATATTTTAACCGTTTTAGTGCTAAGCAATTTTGACAAAAATAAATGAAAATTGCTATAAACATATTGATTAATTTAGAGGAAAAAACAATGGTGTCAAATAAAACACTCTAATTTAGACAAATATCAATCAATTTTATTAATTATTTTTGCATTATATTGTTTATTAATGTTTATTAAACATAAAATAATATCAATATTATTGTATTTTCCATCAAAGCAGATCGTATTAATGATGCCACGACTTCAGAAAAACTGAACGAAACTACGCCTCTGTGTGGATATGGCCGTTGTTCGTGTTTAAATTAACCGTACAGTTTTACCCGTGCGGTTAAAACTGCCATAAAAGAACGAGGTGTATGGGGATGGCCGTTGTTCGTGTTTAACCGTACAGTTTTACCCGGCGGTTAAAACTGCCAAAAAAGAACGAGGTGTATGGGGGCCTTTACAGAGCACTTCGTGATATTTATGGTTTACATAATCGTCCATCAGAGCAGCTTATTCGTCAAAATATCGATAGATTTAAGGCAACATTTTCTCTACTCGACGCAAAAACAACAGTCAACAACAAGATAAAGAACTGTACGTACAGCAGAAAATATCGGTGCTGTAGTATGTGCTAATGTTAATGAAGATCCAAATTTGTCTATTCGTCGACGTTCACAAGTTGGACTCTGTGCATCCACCACATGGAAAATTTTACGTAAAGATCTTAGTCTGTACCCATACAAGATTCAACTGGTTCAAGAACTAAAGCCACTTGACCAAAATAAGCGTCGTTTGTTCGCTGATTGAGCCCTAGAACAGCTTGAAGTTGGTCCACTTTTTTCTCAAAAAATTGTATTTCTGGTTGAATGGCTACGTAAACAAGCAGAATTGCCATAAATGGATTATTTTCTTTGGAGTTATGTGAAGTCATTGGTTTATGCTGATAAACCAGAAACAATAGACGCTTTGGAAGCCGACATAACTCGTGTTATTGATGAAATAAGGCCTAAATTACTCGAAAAAGTGGTCCAAAATTAGTCTGATCGAATGCGGTTCCTCAGAGCTAGTCGTGGTGGGCATAATTTGTCGGAAATTATTTTTAAAACAAATATAAAATTATCTTTACAATGAAAAAAATCGGCCTCAATCTTAATTTAATTTTAAATGTTTATTTCAATTTAAAGTTCTATCACTCTAAAGAAAACACCCGATATATAATAATGACGACTGATTTATCACCAAACAGATAGTGACTGTTCTAGTTGCAAATAAAGCTTAAAAACGGTACATAATCACGGTTTAGTCTGTACCGATTACGTTGATATTTTCTTTCGCATAATAAATATAGGTAGTACTAAAGAGAAGATCGAATTTCATTTAGAACCATTAGAAAAATCATTTGTCACAAAGGAATTCGTTCCTTATTTAGCATTATTGTAAGTACCTGTGAAATAAAGACAACTTTTACGTAACGCCATAATAATGCGTGGCTAACGACTTCGTGGTAAATAAACAATAATAGAGCTCCGTTCAGTTCACCAGACTCATTTTCCCGCTGAATTGCATCGACCACGGTTTTTCATTCAGCACTGTCAGTAAACTATTCTTTCCGAATTGTTTCGAAACAAATGAATGATTGAATATTCTAGAAGCATTAACGGCATACAGAATAAATTATGATGGCGGGAATGGTGGTACCTGTACCTATTGTAAGATCATATCGATTTATGAAATATGATGGAAATCGTTTGAGCCGTTTTCGAGAATATTGCAATTTTCGTGGATAATTAGTAAACTACAAACTCTTTTTTTTTCGGAACAAATGAATGACGGTATATTTTAAAGTCATTAGTGAAATTTCGAATTATGAAAAATGGTCAGAATAGTTTTTTTTTTATATACATATTTGACATAAGTAATACGCTAATTTTTTTATGAAATCTATAAATTCTATTAGGTACATAATATTTATTAAAAAAAATTGGTTGTCTGTAAAGTCGGTTTACGGACGATAGTTTTACGTGATAACGTATTCAGTAATACATAACCTAAACCTCCCAAAATTTGGTTTCAATCCGCTTATCCTTGGTGTCGGAATGATAAGAAATGTCAAAAGTGACGTTTGCAACTTACAAAGTATTATGTTCTAATAATAATTAGTTATTCCAATAGTTAACTTAGAAGGCTTTGCATTTCACAAAATACTAATGTCAAAAAATAAACATTAGAAATGCAGCCGTTTTCATGTTAAGACAAGACATACGTTATTTTCTAATTTCCATGTACGGCAAACAAAGACGACCGACCGCGTCGCGCGCGCGCCATGCAATAGACAACAATGCATTTATACAGCTATTTTTCTATATAAATTTGTATAAAATATTTTTCTATATAAATTTGTATAAAAAAACTGTTTAGGCAAATTCTGTTATACGAAATCTATGTAAAATGTTCTCCTCTTTCGTTTAAGACTGGTTTCAAACCGATCTGATTTAAATTGAGCGAGAAATTAGCAAAAAGCACGCACAGGGTCAGGCGGAACGTTACGCGTTATGCGTTATGCGTTACGCGTTACGAACGTTAGGAATGTTACGTTACACTTTTTCGTACATGCAGCCGGTGTTTTATCAATTTATAATATTGGTGATTCATCAATTTATAAGACGTTATCACGTCAAAAATCAAAAACGTACCACAATAGCACTTAAGAAAAAAACAACTGTATAAACTAATACAAAAGTCTTCCCGGCCGGGAATGTGCGCTTGATTCGTTTAAATTTAAATACAATTTCAATTGACACTTAACAAAAAAGTAAACAAGCTCATGAAATCAGAATGGCACTTGATATAAAACGTTAACATTTTTCACAATGGGAGTAACATCTGGTATATTTACAAGCGATAATTAATCCCTTACAACAATAATAATACGCAAATCTAATTAATATATCTCTATTGCAAGTTTTCACTCACTCACCTCTTAAAGCTCTTCAACATTTAATTTTTAATTTCATTACGTTCCTCATAGAAGAATTTTATTTGGAAATGCAAATAAACGAATATTATATATATCTATCTATATAGGGTCCGCCCGTTTTCACCCGAGTGCAAAATAACGAATGGGGTAACATTCATCTTAGTTCACCGAGATGAATGTTGTGTCCAAATTTCATGATGATCGGAGTTACCGTTCAAAAGTTTTTGTCGAACGGACAAAATTTGAGTTACATTTTGCAACATTTTTCATTACTGCTCCGCTCCTATTGGTCGTAGCGTGATATTATATAGCCTATAGCCTTCCTCGATAAATGGGCTATCCAACAAAAAAAAATGTTTCAATTCGAACCAGTAGTTCCTGAGATTAGCGCGTTCAACCAAACAAACAAACAAACTCTTCAGCTTTATAATATATTAATATTGATCTATTGAAGTGTCATTTCTTATGCTTAGCGTTTACGTGGTTAAGTTAAATCTTTAACGTTAACGGTGTAACCATGGCAACGGAAAACAAATTATTTATTACTCTGTAAATATTTTACGTATCTAAGGGCTGCTGCACACGTGGCTGGTTTTGCGATTGTTTTGCTGTTCGGTCTCCCTACTAGGTTCAAAGCGTGACGGTTTGTATATTGACTTCACACGATGCGTGTTTTGTAACTGGATTAATAGATAGTTTTGGCGGACGTGCAATGACAGTTCGAATGTAAACAAAAGTATCACTGAACAGACCACGCACTATATGACGCCATGTTTGTTTATGACGTTTGCCCACGTGACAAGATACTGTTGTCTGATTGGTTCTTGTTCAAAACCAGCGAAGAGAATAGCTCCCGTTCTAATATCAAAATCCAGCTTGTAACAACAGAGCCCACGGACACGTCATTTCTATCCCACAAGTCACAGCAGCGATTTCAGTGGCAAAACCAACCTCGTGTGTGGTGTAAACTATACGGTCTTAAAAATAAACTAAATTTTATTTTGTAACTTTTGAGTATTTCAAAACCAGTTACATTTCCTCCGAGTGTCCCGATACACATTTTCTTTAATTACAAGAATTGTGAAAAATTATGTAAATAAATAAAACCAAGATTTAAAGCGTGTTCATGACAACAGTGTAACAATATACTTATCTAAATAACACTATATTTATATTATTATATTTGTTTTATAGATGATTAGGTTACAAAAATGATAAATATAGCACAAACCTAAAGTTATGCTACTAATAAGCTATTAAATATTAATATGACTGTGTTGGAACACGAAATACTGAACAGCAAATATTCAGTAGATAAAAAAAGTAATAAAATGTTAAAAAGTTGTAATAAAAACACACACTTTTTTCATTTTTGACATAAAAATTTCGAAACTTGTAATCTGATAACCATAATCATATACCAGTTATTACTAACTTGAAAGCTCCCACAGAATATTGACCAACACGGAAGCGGGATCTATTATTTTATAGGGCGGGTTATGTTAGCGGGTAAGTTTAAATGGTGATTATGTGTTATAACACATAATCCCGCAGCCTCGCATTAGTCTGTTGGAGCAGTAATAATTGCATTATTATTTTGTCTCCAGGATGGTTTTCATATTGCAAGTACTTGGTGCATTCACTAATGATTTATGCAGTAACTGCAGTACAATGTAGGTACATTGATAATTTTTATTGGTTATGTATACCTACGTTTTTGAAGACATTTTAAAAGCCAACATTGAAATCATCCAGATTCTTGTTGATACTTTTGTCTTTTATACAAAGGGATTTCTTATTTCTAGGTATATTGAAAATTATAAAATCAAATAATTGAATTATTTTTGTTCCAAACTCTGTATTGTTAGATATTAATTAATTAATTGCTATTACGAAGTTTGAATAAATAAGATTATTTTGGGCAAACATTGTTTGCTTGTTTTTTACTGTCATGTCCGTGTGCTGTTGACAAAACATTTCAACTAAGAAAAAACAAGCAGTTATTTCTATTATCAGTTAGCATCGGTTATATTATTTGAGTTGCGTGCAGTATTCCAGCCAAAACTCAGAGGTAGTGAGTATATGTTGCATAACTGGTACCTATGCCTGCATATGTGTGTTTGTAACGGGAAGATGTAGAAGTGGCTTTTAATTCTTCATAGAACACAACACGCGTAGAGAAAGAGATGTACTTATGCCACGAATAATTAAAAAATATACGCTACCTATTAAATAATGACTTAACGCAATTAATATTGCACAGTTCACTTCACAAAATAAATGAGTACACGTCGTATATATTAAAGTTTTATTTGTGTGCGATCGAAACAGTGGCGAACGTAGTACAAGGCACTGCTTCAGTAAAAGTTAATCGAAAGAAATTAATTTTAACACACAGTCTTATATTAGCTTGACTTAAGTTTTTGTATGCACCCATCTGGATAGGTCTTACTACTTGATTTTCACCCACCTCTAAATGTCCAGTTACCGTGAAACTTTGCAATCGTATGCAGTTTGATGACAGTACAATATTCTGATATTTTGGCTATACCTACAGTGTGTTCACCGAAAGTGGTAACAGTGAATAATTCGTGTATCCTACTATATACAAAAAAAAAATGTAATAGTTTTTTGTTCAACCAGAGATTTACTGTCGGAAACTGCTGAGGCATATTTTTTTTAATTCAAACTCAACCGGAAGTGCACATGCATTTTTTTTTTCAAACAGCAATATAGATATATTTTTTTATCTGTATCGAAATCTGTATATTTTTCTCTATAAATTCGTATCAAGTAAGTTCCAAGCAGCCAGCAAACGGTAACGATACCGTCACCTGCATGTGCAGTAGCTAAAACGAAACTGTTTATATCGGTTTTGCAACACGTTTTAGCTGTCTGCGCATGACGGTGACGGTTTCGTTACCGTTTGCTGGCTGCTGGGAACATACGTATTAATTGTTACTGTGTACCTAATATAATATTTTCTCGAATATTTTCTTATGTAACCTTATAAAAATATTATATGAATTTACAAAGAAAAATATAGAGATTTAGGAAATGTAAAAAAAAAATGGTGGTTGATTTAGAAGTGCAACAAAATATACTCTGCAATTTTCGATAGTAAATCTCGAGTTGGATTAATTGTAATAAATAATACCAAACCTGTGATAAAAAATGTTAGATAATTAATCAGTATAGCTTGGTCAATAGGTTGTTATTATATTTAGTGGCGAAAGAATAACTCATTACAGCGAGTAATTATTGGTAGTAGTATAATCCATTTAAGGCGGTGTTTGGAAGTAATCTAAAACTTGGCCTTGCATAAGGCCTAGCACACATGAAGAGCGTTCAACGCGCGTTGGCCCAACGCGTGTTTACAATTTCTATACAATTGTATAGAACTGTTTATATGATAACGCGCGTTATCATATAAACAGTTCTATACAATTGTATAGAAATTGTAAACGCGCGTTGGGTCAACGCGCGTTGAACGCCTCTCATATTATAAACTAGGCCTTAACGAACCTTCCACAGCACATGATACTGCAGGTTATCAAATATCTCGGTTTTTCACAATCTGGAGAACTCTACTATGTGACTGCGACATATATTATAGAAATCTATCACCACGAAGCTTATTTAAAATGGGCTTAATCGGACCATTTTAAGGGCGGGTTGAAAAAAATTTTTGGGCCCAAAAATACCAAAAAAATTCTCCGAATCCTTTCAAAATTAAAATTTAACCCTTTAGTAATGATTAAAATATGCAACCAAAATTTTAATAAAATCAACCTGACAGGACCGGACTTTTATGAATTATATGAAAACACCAGCTTTTGCATTCGGATAGGAATTCACTTACTGAAAGGTGTATTTATTTTGATGCTGGATTGATATTATTATTGAAAATAAGTAAAAAAATATTATCTTAAGGGATGTATCAAAAAGAAAGTTTAAGTTCACATAATAAAGTCACACTGCCTGCATTACCAAATACACTATATTGTCGGCAGGGTTTCGCACTGCGACCCGAGTTTTTTTTATTGATTTGTACGCTACTGTATACAGACACAGCAATCGGGTGGAGGGGAGAACGGGCGCATTATTTAAAGCGGCCACTTGACGTTCATAATTGGTGAATGAATGGTTAAATTATATTACATGTTTATTATACGTACGCGATATACATTACATGTATAATAATATGGCTGTATATGCAGTAGGTAGGTACCATATGATATTACACATAGATATCTTTGACCAAGAGGCAAGACCGCTTATGTCGAATTTGTGATAAAATAAGATTATTTACTGTGGAATCAAGCGCCAAGATACATTCCCACCATAAAAAGTGCCTATAGAGCGTCTCGCGTCAAGTACATTTTAAATTTAAATTAACTCGAAACGTCGATGCTCTATAAAGAAATTCAGTTTTTAAACTTTATTTAGAGGTAAGATGTACATTTTGTCTTGAACTGTATTCGGCTCTTTCAATACGTATGATAAGACGGTGCTGTCTCTTTTCATTGCTGCGAAAAACAAGTGTAAATGTAAGGATAATGAGCGATTTTGATATGCATTTTTAATTTAAAATTTACTGTATATTAACAGCGAATAAAAAAGAAAATGTCCTTCGACTGATAATATCCACGAGCTAACAAGGAATATTATATATTAACTAGCGACTCGATCCGGCTTTCCCCGGAACTGTAGATTGCCTGTTAAGAAAAACGCGTATAATTATCCAATAAAACTACTCAAAACCATTCAAAATTATTAGTTCGCTGAAACACAACTGTTCCATAAGAAGTTAAACACATGACTGTGCCATATGAAATGGTACCTCGCTGACCTGGGCATTCGCAGCTCAACCCTTTTATTTTATGTGCAATTCTCAGCTTACGGCTAACGTTGAAGAAGAACTATAAGGCTGAAATTGTCTCAGATTAAAGCAAATATAAACAAACTAGTCAATCTCAATGTTTTCACTAATTTTTCAATAATAATGATTATTATATATAGTGATTAATATATTGCACATACCGCTAAACTAGCGGTATGTGCTTTATTGTCGCTTTGTGCGTCAGAGCTGACTTTCGTTCATATAAGAAGTTATATCTAAGTTAATTTCACACGAAATCCATTCAAATTGAAGCTTTTTGAAAAGAGCCAAGAGGAGATTCTAATCTATAAAACAGAACCATTTTTAAATCAATTCGAGTTCATAAATACTATTAAAAATTGTAATTGAAAATTACAAACATCAGTTGTCGGTTGGTCTGTACGTATGTACGTATGAACGTATGAACGTATGTACGTATGTACGTATGTACGTATGTACGTATGTACGTATGTACCTACGTCACGACTCTACAGATCGCAATTTTGGTCGGATTGCCTTGGGTTATATTTTATTCACTTTATTTAGTATCAGACCAGAACCCTATTTAAATTCACATAAATGTGTTCAGTAGTTTAATTTTTATATACAGTTGTATTTTATTATTTTTGGCAGCTAATAGTTAAAATAAAAAACCTTAAAAAACAAAAAAATACCTTTTACTGTTATTGTAAAATATGTAGTGTATTACGTAGAATACCTGCTACCCTGCTATACCACAATAACAACACAAGCTAGGATATCGGAATGGCCGAGCGGTTAAAAGCGTTGGTCCATAGCAAAGTGCCGGGTTCGATTCCCGCTGACACAAGTAATATTTTTTTTCTATTCCATTTTGTATTTAATTTTTTTTTCTATTTTTTTAATTGGTTTTTTAAAATCTAATTTCTCATTTTTTTTTTTCATTACCTATAATATGTACAGTGGAATACTTGCGGGATGTGCACTTTTGGTTTTGCCAACTATTTTTCTTTTATAACATTTTCTTTTTATGTCAGTAGGGCCGCGACTTTTTTCAATGAGCATTTAAGGGCCGCGAGGAAAATATTGACAGCCTTTCCAAAAAAGAGAGTTTTTTATAATCCGCTATGTTAAATTTTCTTTGAACGTAGTATAAGAAATGAAGCGAAACTTGACTATTTTTTATTGTAAAAACTTCGTCGATTCTGCCGGAAATAACAACGTTACGCGAAATAACTTTCGAAAAACTTAACATACACCATTTCGTCTTTTGACCAGAGATATAATATTATAATAGCATGTAATATTAACCTCAGCAGGATGAGTGCCTCAGCTGTGGCCGAGTACTATGTTGTGTTGTTTAATATTTATTATAAACACGGGGATATATTGTTTATTAATACTTACGCTGATTAAATCTCATTTTAATGAATATACATATTATTACAATTAGTTAATATAAATTTCATCACAAATTAGCATGTCATATTTATCATAAGTCTGTGAACTGAATGCCAAGCGTATAGAGTAAACGACAAAAAGATTTATTTACCCAAATATATATCTGTTAAAATATGACGAAATCATTAGGCAGTTATTTGATACAATTTACAAAGAAATATTTAACAATTATTTAGAAAATATAAATATAGAAATAAATATGTCTAATTGAATTAGTTTGATTAAAACTACGTTATAATATTATACTACTATGTGCCTAGCCCAGGAACGTCTGTGCAGGAGGGGAGTGAAACTGCTAGAATTCTGGGAGGTGTTCTCGCTTAGTGGATGATGCGCTTATCGACAAAAGAAAACTATTTAATTGTTGTAAATAACATTTTATTACCTTTGATAGATATTTATTAACATTTGTGATTCATTTTTTCATAAAATCGCAACAAAATCTGAAACAAATCTCGTCAACTGTAAGTTCGGACAATTATTTATATAGGTACTAAGGAACGGGGTTCCTTAGTATATAAATAATTGTTCGAACTCTTTTTGACGCGATAACGTCTTATAAATTGATGAAACACCGGCTGCACGCACGAAAAAGTGTCACGTTACGCAGGAGCCTGAGCGTGCAAGCGAGAGCGCGGTATAAGCGATAGAGAGGCACGATCGGCCCAAGCGTCGGCTTGTACGCATTTCTCTCTTCTCGCGTGACGTCAGAGAGTTCATCAATGTTTCTTTATGACGTTATCACGTAAAACTATCGTCCGTAAACCGACTTTACAGACAACCAATTTTTTTTGCACAGTTTAATTATCGTGTAACACATTGAATTTGTCGTATCGTAAACCTCAATATCAGTAAGGCGCATGTTAATTTCCATTAAAATGTTTTGATTTATTTGTTAAGTACCTAATTTCGTACTTTATTTTGACATAGACACTTAATTCCAAATTTTTCACGTCATAGCTGTCTGGGATTCAAGATTTTTTTGAAAGGACAGATGAATTAGCTATACGAGTAAAAAATATTTTGACTAAATCTTTGATTAACGTCTGAATAGAGCTCTTCAATATATGGTCTGAAAAAAATTGGTCGACAATTTTATTTATTTAAAAATATTTTGCCTATTATTATTAGAACGGATATTGATATTTTTGGGGATAAACTAAAAAATTTTAAAAGGCAAATTTCTGTTTTTTTGAAGTGAAAATTATATCTTTTCGATTCTCTAAGTTCTATATTATTCAATTATGTTTCTTATTTTATTGCTTTTTTTTTCTTTCTTTTATATTATATAATTATTGTATAATATTGAGAGCAGGCTTGTTACTGGACATTGTCTGTTAGCCTGCCAGATTTACAAATAAAATAAAATAAAATAAAAAAATAAAATCTAGTATGTGAAATTAAAAATCAGGATTTAGGCGCAAAAATTGGGACAAATTAGAAAAAACAATTAGGCATAGGTATTATATTTCGACATTTTTGTTTATATCGAAAATAATAATTATACATACCTAGATATCTACTTATAGATAAATTCGTGAAATTAGCTGTGCAGCGCGGGACATTCAATTTTGATGAAAAAATCAGAACGTCGCGCAAAAATTGGGACGTCTAGCAAGACCTATGTTATATTTTTTATTACTACAATATTAATTTTTTTTTTAATATTTTTTATGGATTATGTCATACTGTTATTTTCTTAACTTAATACAGATTATTTCGAATCTCCAAATATAATAATATATTATACGCACCATGTTGGCAAAACATAAGACACGGAGACTTTAACGATACTCGAAGAAAGAAACCTGAATTAACTGTAACTCATTTTGATCGATGCCTATAAATGTTTCGCTCAGACTTAATTGTCAAATTAACTTTTTGACTTTTTTTTATAAATTGACATTCAGATCGTGAGACAAGGACCACCACATCGTCCGAAACGGTGACTATTTTTGTATATAGTTTTGTCTGTTTTAATCACTCATTAATTTATTGTACACTTAATAATTTATATATAGAAATGTTAAGCTAATAAATATACGTATTCATTCTCTTGTAGTGAACATTATAGTGTTGTCCGTTACAAGGGCCATAGCATTAACGTTGTATTATTGTAGATGTTTTACCCCTATTACAATTGTATTTATGGTCCATCTATGTAAATAAGTGCATACAAGATACAGCAATCCTTTTCAGATATTAACAATACTATTTACGTATTACATAAATTATTACAGTTTATTCTTTTATGTTTAGATTGTTTTGCATTATGACTTAGTTTTCGCGTTATTCAAATTTGTTTGACAGGCGTGAAACCACAAATACTTCAATAATTTTACAGCTCGTACAAAGTACCATTTCTTACACACCGTGTCTGGCTTGCTTGATTATTCTTATTGTAAAAAACGTACCTATACAAGAAAAAGACTTTTAGAAGCTTGATACAATGCTCGACTCACATTTTGATTACAATGTGTGCCGGATAAAACGCCTTTTTGCACGCCTCCCTATAAAATAGCTATTTCATGCCTGTATAGCGGTTACGAAAAGACACATTTAACACGAGTGGTGTAAAGCTGCCTAGAGTAAAATGAACGTAGCCGTAGGTATTACCATTTCCATAGTAAATCATAGCCTATAACTTCATGGGAATTGAACACAGTCCACAATTAAAAGTGATTGAACTGTAAAAAATTTTAAAAATCTGGTGAAAATCAGCTATTTTATAGGGGGTACGTGTAAAAAATACTGTATAATATACCTAAAATCGATCTCGTGCGTTATTGTTTTGTAACTTGTGTGACTGTTAAAATCGGTGTAGCAATACGAACGGTACGCTACAATGGTTTTGATGATTATTATTTTGTTTAAAGATTTTGCGATTTATTCGCTATGTGCAACATCAAAGTCGCGACATCTAGCGCCATTGACTGGCGAACCCACTGCCACTTTTATACATATTATGTCAATTGGGACCACTAATAAAATTTGAATTAAAATTAAAATTAATGTGCATCATCAAAGTTTCAAACCAAATGTGAAAAAAAGTTAAAGTTTATAAAAACTGATCAATTAGTTCAATAATATTAGCTAACATCACTATTTTTTTATATATTGTTATAATTAATAATGCAGTATTTACGAATTGTTATTTTTTACCTTTGTTTTTATATCAGTACATGTGCCATAAAAATGCCAACTTTCGCCACTAAGCGCGCACGGTCGTTGAGCGTATCCCCTCCAAGCAGCTGCACATAGCAAAAATTATAAAGATTTGAAATTGAAAAAAAAATCTCGGACGCAGTCAACTGAGTAAAAACGAGTGAGCGGAGCGTCACGTTACGTAACGATTTTTCGAAACAAAAATTCACATACGTATTTGTGTTCAGATCAGATTACACAAGGAAAGAGTCATAGCACGTGCGTAGTTGATATTATCACAGTTTAGATAGAGCTTCAAAACTTATTATACATACTAGTTCCGGTTTCATCCGGGTGCGATAGATATAATTCTGCTAAATGTATTTCGTTTGCGGCCCAGCGTCTGAACTACTAGCTTTATGCAAATTCTACCAGATTTACTTTTGAACTAATAGCTTTGAGCGAATTCTATCAGTGGTCGCTATACTTGGTACCATAAAATAGTTTTTTTTTTGTTTACGTACGTTGGGACGGTACCTACTAAAGAAAAAATCACCGATTCCATAGCAACCCTATTACATTTTAGCTAATAGTCGTGAACAGCTGTCATTCGTGTTTTACCTAATACCTATAACCTCAAAACTGCTTGTTTGGGATTTATCTGTATTTTTATGTAATTAATAAGTAATTAACTAATTAATGTATTTAATAAGCGTATACTTGCGACCGAGGTATGAAGAAAAACAGTACACTCCACACTGTACGAAAGTTTGATATCGTGCACTGAGCTTCATGATGATCTCGGCTCGCCTTGGGCATTATGGCGCGCTATGCAAGAATATCAAAATTTCGGCCCTGTGGTGTAATATACTATTTTTGAACTAATGACACTTTCTTTACATTAATGTAAAAAAAGCAAGTAGCGTAGCTTCTGTTCTGTCTCCAGAGCTGACGCACCTCTTTTTATTTTTTTGTAATAATACACTGGGAACTGATTCCTGTATGAGACTAGAATCGGGAAACATTCTAGCATTACCGAGTATTTATATATACCTATTTTATATCAATGTACGTTAAATTAAATTTAAATAATTTTCCAACTATAATGAGTCTGTACATGAATATAATACAAGGCACAAAACACATTGTATAATTCCTCAACAATGTCTTTCTTTATATAGTAAAGGTCCAGTTTGCTCTGGGATCAACATTTTCAATAATTTACCTGCCGAAATAAAATAAAAGACTTAAACATTAGCTGATTTAAAATTGCGTTAAAAAAATTTCTCATTCAGCAGTGTTTTTACTCTATTGAGGAATATTTTAATTAATTTATCATGATTGAAACTTGTAACATATTTTGACAATTTCTTGCCTATTTGGCTATTTAGAAATAAATCTATTCTATTCGATTCTAACTGGAAGTTTGTAATTGAGTATCCATGGATACGTTATATAAACAACAGCACCGTTACAGTGGCATTACACACTAAGATACCAGATAGACAATTTCCATCAAAACTTAACATTTCATATATGTTTCTATTGGACAAGAACCGCTTCATTAAGTGTCTTCGTGCAGCTAAGCGTAATAATCTAACGGACGTTAAACAATGTCGACTTCTGGCAATACTACTACGTATTATTTGAATGCAAATAATATTTGCATCAAAGTCTTAGCAATATTATAACCAGATTAGGGCTGAGCAATATATTATACTATTGCTTATCATATTATAAATAAACTAGCGATCCCGTCCGGTTTCACCCGAGTGCAAAAGAACGAATGAGGAGGACGGACATGAGTACGCACGTTCGTCTTAGTTTATCGAGATGAATGCTGTGTCCAAATTTTATGATGATCGGAGTTACAGATCAAAAGTTTTGTCGGACGGACAAATTTTGAGATACATTTTGCAAATTTTTCATTAATGTTCCAAAATGGTGGATGTTTGAAAGAAAAAACGAAAATCGGCCTATTTTTTCACTATTTTTTCTTGCTAGAAGTTTATATTTTCATTTTTTGGCCAAATTTAGGTGAATTGGCATACAAAACATGTCAATGAACAAAACGTGCCAAGCTTTATTAAAATCGGTTTAGTAGTTCCGAAGATTAATTGTCGGCCATTTGAAAAAAATAGTTTTGAGAAAAACTTTCTCATGCTTATCAAATATTTCTAAAAAATCAAGTTTCATCACTTACATTTAGTTAATTTGTTATCCCAGGACCACTGTCGTTGAAGGCCGCCTTCTCCTTTTGATGGATATAAACTAAAAATCGGTATTTTGTTTTTAGCTGCGTGAGCAACTGTGTACAGCTGAGAGCGCGCGCGCACTTTGAGTTATTCTGTAATGTTAGAACTCGATTTTTTTAAAAATATTTTAGGAGTTCATTTTTAAGGGTCTAAGGAATTAAGAAATGCAAAAAAATAAATAGATTTATTTGGAAATTTTAAAATGGACATGCTGGTGCCCCCTTGAATGAAAAGTTTCAGTACATGCACCCGTCTCAGTGCCCCTACGTATCCAGCTCCACTGTTGAGTCAAATGAACCAGGTGCGGCAAAAATCCGGCAACGGTTCGAAAATTCCTGAAGGCTAAGTTTTTGTGAAAAAAGTTTCAAACAAAAATTGCTTAGCTTGGAAGATGAAATCGTTTACACACAGAACTAACTTTCACCCCTTACACCCTCTCAGGGGTAGAGGTGAATCTAAAATTTCAAATAGCAACTCATATTTTTACTTACGGATTATGATTCTTTGAAGAGAAATATCACACTTTTGTCCGAATTTTTTTTTATCCGAAACATCCTTGTACCCCTAAATGAATTCTGTCGAAAATTCGTTATCCCCAAATATCTCGAAAAAGTTTAGCTAACATTATCTCCGTTTGAAATTTTCGCGGAAAATATGCTAAATAAATGTTGAAAGTTATCTCCCACAGAATAGGCTCACCGGGTACATGCTAGATTTTTTTCACGAAAACCTACTCTTCAGGAAATTTAAAACCGTTCGTTGCCGGACTTTTGCCCCACATTGTTCATCGATAATAATCCCATCCCTGGAACAGATTAAACTGCACACGTCTGGTTTTAACCCTTACAATGCCGCGATGTACTCTTCAATGATTAATGAACGTAATACTCGTGTATAACAGCATGTAAATGCTCTTGTGTGCATGTGCAGTAATATTCATATTTTAAACATGTTATGTTATTATTGCTCCTTCAAGAGAACAGAAAAAATAAAAAAGAAATTGAACACTTTTTAACCAACTGCAACGACGGCGATAACTTGCACCATGATATGTGAAATCGTGCCAATTGCAGGACTTCTTGCTGGACCATGCTGAATAAGTGTGCGCAGTCTTTGAAGCTATTTTTTTTTTAAATTATTATCGTATTCCGTTTAATTTTTTGTTAATGTATTACAGATTTTAACTATTGAGTTATTATTATTGTTGTGAATGGCGCATATTGATGTCTGAGTTTTTAATCATATTTCGTTTGACCTAGGCTTTAAGATTAACCCTGCCAATCTTATTCATTTTCATACATTTAACCATATTCACGAAACAAACAAACGAGCAGAACTAAATCACAAACGGTCGAGTTAAAATAGAGCCCAGTCGGTCGATTAATAATTCTGAAACTGTATCTAAATATATAAAAGGAAACCATGACTGATTGACTGATCTTTCAACGAACAGCTCAAACCAATGAGCGGATTGGACTGAAATTTGGCACACAGATAGTTATTATGACGTAGGCATCCGCTAAGAACATATTTTTGAAAATTCAAACCCTAAAAGGGTGTAACGGGGGTTCAAAATTTACATGGAGTAATCACATAAGATAGATGTATCGATTCGAAAATGCGCAGGATTACTCCTGTCAACAAAAAATTGGTTGTCTGTAATAGTGCTAACAGACGGTCGAACTTGGTTCGAAGCGGACAGCGGATCTGGTCCGCTCCGTACCAAATCTGTTCGTCTGTACAGTAGTCTGCGTGTCCGCCCGGTTCGATGGGAACAGATTCGGTCGTCTGTTGCAAGATCCGCCGTACCATGTCCGTTGTCGGACCGGACCAAGTTCGACCGTGTGTTAGCACTTAAAGTTGGTTTACGGACGATAGTTTTACGTGATAACGTATTCCGTAATACATAACCTAAATTTTAGTAGCTGTCAAACTTGGGCCGAAGCATACTGCGCTCTCGCTTGCACGCACAGGGTCAGGCGGAACGTTAGGAACGTTACACTTTTTCGTGCGTGCAGCTGGTGTTTCATCAATTTATAAGACGTTATCACGTCAAAAATAAACAGGTGTTCTATGCTTTCTCGAAAACAATCCCTTCAGAGGGCGAAAAGAGGTAAATAGTTTAAAAATCAACATGGGTGTCATTTTCAAGATTTGTCAGGACGTTGATCACGTGAATATCATCCATTTTGAAATTTATTAGGGAGTCTATGTCGAGAAAGGAGTAACTATACCAAATAATGGGAATGCATCCGTGTTTCGTCTCAATCGCGTGAGAAGTCGCGGGTAAAATATGTTTTCCAACAATTGCGTTTTTGTATCAGGATCTTTGGTGGACTGGTTCATGCGTTTAAGCCTTTCTATTTGGCATAAGGGTGTGTTTACAGCGAGTACGAGAGAGATAGATTTTATGTACAGGCATATATAATATGAGGACGTATTATTATCACCTTATTTGTATAAAGCACGTCTATACTCAATATTGTGCGTGTATGTATGCATATTATGCATTTTAATCGTGGATTAAATTTATTCGTTGAACACGTGTCGTGGCCTCTCTGTGCATAAGGGATACATAATCGATTATTAAATACTTTATTGCGCATATATTTAATTTTTGTTGAATATATTACCGGCAAAGAACGTATAGGATGTATACAAGTGGCTTTATTTATTATACAGTTAAATCATATTTGCACTCACAACATTGGAAAATACGATCGTTCTCAATGAAAATTTACAATTCAGATATCTGTAGACTCATAATATAAGATGCGTTTTATAAATCAAATACACAATACAGTGCGAAGTCGTCATTGGACGGCGAAAATTTATCTTTGAATCCACATTTTTATCTCAGTTTGTAATTTATGTAAATTTTTTTTATATTTGAAGAACGAAGAAAAACAAGAGATTCAAGAAAGTAGCAATTTATTTATTAGTTTTAAAATGTTCAACTTATTTAAAATATTGCGAGCAAATAATAGTTTATTTAGTTAGTGAAGAAAACAAAATTATCCAATAATTTTTTTCAAATGGTAAAATACTATATGTAAGTAATAATTTGTTATATACGAAAAAAAAATATTCCTATTGTCGTGCCGCTGTAATGTCTAATGGGATACACGATAGCGCTTCTACGCGAAATCGGAGAATTCACGCTTGCATTCTAACGACAGTATATTTACTTTTTTTCCACCTCCCTCCCAAAAGGAGGGTACTGTTTGTCTAGTGTATGCAGTATGTATACATCAGCGTTGCCAGACGTCCCGATTTTGGCGGGATGTCCCGATTTTTAAATCAAAATTAAATGTCCCGCGCGGGACAGGCTCAGTCCAGCTTTTCGGGGATAACTCGACCGTGCGATTAAAAGAAACAAAATCTTTACAGAAATATCATGAATAAGTAATTTTTATAAATAATTACTCTCTTATTGTAAGTTGCAATTTGTAACACTCACTCCACAGACTATTTTTTTTTTTTTTATTCTGAAGACGAATAAGACTCAACTATTTAACGATAGGGTAAATCTGATTTAAAATATTATATTTTTATTAAAATACATTTTCTATAGCTATTTTTGCTATCTATTGTCACGTAAACGTAATTTTATTTCTAATAAAAAGATAAATATTTGAAAGCTTCTGATTATATACGTTTTTTTACTATGTCCCGCTTTCGGCGAAAGAATCCCGCTGTTTTCACTCAAAGAGTTCCAAAATCCCGACTTGGCAAAAAAAACTGGCAACGCTGGTATACATGTCAATTTCTTTGGCATGCTCTGTAGCCTCAACAGCTTGAAGAATTTTAATACATGA
The DNA here is from genome assembly GCA_963575645.1 of Xanthostigma xanthostigma. Taxonomy (NCBI): domain Eukaryota; kingdom Metazoa; phylum Arthropoda; class Insecta; order Raphidioptera; family Raphidiidae; genus Xanthostigma; species Xanthostigma xanthostigma. The sequence continues at coordinate 30,553,755 of OY754468.1, read as the reverse complement.
GGTGGCATCAGATGATTAAATTCGTCTTAATTGTGAGAATTACAGGATATACTATTTAAATATGAGGTCTGCAAATGAAAAACGGGGAGGAGGGAAGAATAAAAAAATATTTTGTTATTATAACAATATGGGTATCAAATAGTTTATATATTATACTAGCGGTACGTCCCGGTTTCACCCGGGCGCAATAGATATAGTTTTGCAAAATGTATTTCGTTTGCGGCCCGGCGTCTGAACTAATAGATTTGAGAAAATTCCACCATATTTGCTTCTGAACTAAAAGCTTTGAGCGAATTCTATCAGATCTTGCTACTTGGTACTAAAACAGTTTTTTGTTTACTTCTGAATTAATAGCTTTTAACAAATTCTATCAAATGTCGCTGCATGTTACTAAAACAGTTTTTTTTTAGTAATCTTCAATAAATAAAATTATCGACCAATTTTTCAGACAATTATATTGGCAAAAGTATATAATTATAATTCAATAAATTCACATTTCGGTTCGGATTTGTCTCTTCTTCGAAATTGATCTAAAAAATATAATATTTATAAATTTATATTAAAAATTGTTTGTTATTATTTTTTCATTAACATTTCAATGAAACTATAAATTCTAAAAACTAATAATTACTAATTAATTTTTATATTTTTAGATCAATTTTGAAGAAGTCCAAATCCGAACCGAAACGTAAATCTATTGAATTATTTTTGTCAATATAATTGTCTGAAAAAGTGGTCGGCAATTTTATTTATTGAAGATTCTTGAATATACATACGGATGAAAATATAAGACTGAAAAGAGACTGAAAGTTTTATATTAGAATAGCTGTGTCGGAAAACAGGCTGAATCGAAACCGAAATATCAGTTACCTTTAATGTGTATGAACAAAAGACTGAACAGAGATGAAATCAAGTTTATCATTTTTCGTCTCTAGTTCACTATCTGTCTATTTTTCGTTCGTTTTTATAATTAAAAATTCCAGCCAATTGGGCGACGGGACCATTCCAACTTCAAAAATGTTGACATTTGATTTTAATAAAGAAAATAAAATTTCTGATATCGCGTGAGGTGACGCGAGTAATGGCTAGTATTCAATATGATATTAACTATTCGTTGCCATGGTTACCTACATAGTATGTTCCACGTCATGTAAAAATTAATCAAAGCATGCCTAACTAGTTTATTTCTGACAGATCCATAAAACAAAAGAGCGGATGATTTTTTTTTTATTTTCAAAATATTTCCGGAACTATAAAGTTTAGAAAAAAATTTTTTTAACAAAACTTTCTTGAAAGAATAAATAGAATAATAAGCCGTTATGAAAAGTATACCATTATTATAAAAAAAAAACACCGTTTTAGCATATATCTCTTCTGCGCATGCGCCGATTTTCCCCAAAAACAATAGAGCTCTTCATATTTGCATACAAAATATCCTCCCAAAATTTGGTTTCAATCGGCTCATCCGTTTGACCTGTATCGTGTTCACAGACAAACAGACTAACAGACGCACAGAGTTTTTCCAAAAATATGTTTTTTGGATTCGGGGGACTTCAAAGCGGAAAGATATTGTAAAATTTTTGAAAAGTGATTTTTGTCCTAAACTAGTACCATTCCCCACTTGTGGATTGGAATGGTAAAACAATAATTCTTCCTTTTCTGATAGTTTACTTACTTGCTTATCATTTAGTTATTCTTGTTCTTTCTCATCTGAAGCGTTTACTTTATTTATTATTATAATTTTATACAAAACTTAACTGAATTAAAAATCGTTTCTATTATCGGGTAGTCTTTTGTTACATGTGGATTGCATAGTTGTTGTTAGATTAGAATTGACATTTGATAATATTTCATCCGGATATATAGATTCGAATAGCTGAATACAAAAGTTTTCTTCGAATAGGCTAAATTGAATCTAAGTAAAGCTAATAATAAGTTTTGTGTATGCATGCATTCACATACCTACAATATGTAAACTCCCGTATATATGTGTTGTTCGACGAATGGATTGGCTTGTGAAGGTAAAGTTGAATCATTTTTGTGAAAATAAAATAAATATAATCACGGTTAATGACTGCAAAAGATACAAGATCAAGGTTACATCACTATAGTTTTTTAGCCCAAGAAGAGTGCTGAAACATTTGGTGAGAAATACACTGTACTATTCAATAAATAAAATTATCGACCAATTTTTCAGACAATATATTAACAAAAATATCAATAATACATTAACGTTTCGTACCGGATTTGGATCTTCTTCAGAACGGATCTAAAAATATATAAAAATAATTAATAATTAGTTTCTATTTATTTTTAATGTAATTCGTGAAATATTTTTTTTTTTTAACATTAAAAGTAAAAACACCAAATCACTGAAAAGCGATTTGGTGTTTTATGGTTCCTATTATCGTTCTGATTTTTACGCATGTACAACAGAGTAAGAAAACAATATCTAATTTGAGTTTTTTTTTTTGTCAGGCAATAGATTCCGTGCAGAACCTCGAAGCTTGATGAAATTGGACTGCCAGCGATGGCAATGGAAAATCAGTGACATATCATTGTAATATTTAATGTAAGGAAACGATTTCACCTTTGATTCACTCATAGCTCTCACTACTGTGATGGTTCATATCTATATTATTATATATCCAATATAATTGGCTCTCACATGATGTGAAAAAATCTGTTACCAATGCTATATAAATATTAGAATGATAGTTTGATAGTTGTGTCACTGTGGTCTAATGTAACTCGGTCCGCCGCGAGAGTGGAAAGATTCGGGGTTCGTATCCCGACGGTGACATTGTTTAAAAAAAATAAACTAATTTTTCTATGTTGATAGCGTTGTAACAATGAGCGTTTCTTAACAATTGTAACAAACAGTAGCTACTCTGTAATGTAATATTTAGGTACATGGTAAAAGTGCAAATAATTATTTTTAATTAGATTTATGCATGAAGTCTATAACCAGGAGACGCTTCCTATGCTTGCCGTGTTTTGAGAACGAGCCCTTTTCTGGCGCACGCGAGATGGCGCTTTTATCACTACCTGGGAAAACTTCGGTTCTTATCACCTGTTTTCGCCATAGTTACCAAAATTGTTTAACTTCACAGACACCACACGCAAGTAAACCATGAACGTGTGTGCGTTACTCAGTAGCTGAAGCCATATTGGTTAATGCGACAGATATCGGTCCGCCGCTACGCTCGAGCTGGGTCTCCTGGTTACAAACTTCATGTATTTATGTACTGTGCAAAACCTGGAAATGTCAAATGAGTAAAACTTCTAATGGCAATGCTTGCTGTGTCGTGAACTACGGGAACAAGTAGAAAGAAACTAAAGACGTGAAATATTACTCGTTTACTTTAAATTCTAATTTGAGCAGAGAGAAAAGTGAATTCGAGCGGTTACAAGAATAAACTAACTAGTAAACAAGAATCGTAAGAGTAATGACATGTTTGTCTTAAAAATGAGGGATTCTGTCCTGACTCGTGTTAAATGTATAGAATTTGTCTATTTATTGTTGACAACCAAAAATGTCCTGAAAAAATATTTCTGAAAAGCCAATTTATATTGTAACATTCAAATCACCTGTCAAAATATAATCTAAACATAATTTTGCCAAGAAAATTGTGAACGCGAAGAAAAATAAATTTGTACTTATACCTTAAGAAATAGTGAATACTTACCGACAATAGAAATGTCAATAATACCATTTATTGAAAAAATATTGAAACTGTAAATAACTCATGACGCATACAAGCAATACAAAAAACCCAACAAAAACTTTCGAAATTTGCCACGCTGGAGTCAACAGTCATTCTGCACGGAGTTTTATAAGTTGAAGTTCAAAAATATGTAATTTAATTAAAAATATTTTAATGTGAGACACTTAACAGATATCTAACAGTTATAACGAAATGTTCTATCCAGGATGCTTTTCATACGTCATAGTGTTGAGTAACCTTTGGGGAGTGGAAGTGGGGTTTCATATTTAGGATACCTAACATATATTGAAACTCTGACCAGTTTGCTCCAAGATTGCATTGGTGTTTGAAAATGTTTGAGAATCTGTCAACCAGTTAAAAATCGCGCAACAACTTTTACTTCGACGCTGTCGATCAAGTTTATCGCTGCAAATATGACGTAAAGGCTTCGGAAATTCGATCATTTTCAAACCTCAATAGAGGCAGCCACAATAATTTAAAGGTCTGGCATACCTCGGTATCCTCTAATACCCCCCCCCCCCCGAAAGGTGGCTCAGCACTATGACGTATGAAAATCATCACAGGCTATTGACTATAATATCTGTTATCATTTTTCATAATTATTCGCAATTTTTTAGCTCGGGAAAAAATTGATCAAGGTTGGTGGAACAACCATCTTTCCCAAAGATCTAGTAGTCCAGTTGTACCTACATACACAAAAATTGTGAGAATTTTTTTAAAAAATCGATCAATTAAAGTCTGATAAAAAATAGTTTAAAATTCAAATTTTTTTAATGTTCTATAAATTTATCCGTGAACTTTTTAGGAAGTACCTAGCTGAGGATTCGCTGAGATTCGCGGAGCATGTTTTAGAAATAATTTATCTATAGGGTATACTTCTATTCAATCACTCAACAGTTTCTTATTTCTAAGAACCAACTTTACCCTAGACATGTCCATCAGGTACAGTTAATATTATGTTGCCAAGCAGAAAGTAAACTGAATTGGACGTATAATAGTTGTACTACACTTGTATATGCTTATAATACGTCCAAACAAACTATACAATATGACTTTTTATTAGGTTCCTTCCTAATTGAGGACAAATCTAGCTAATTGACTGAGGGTGATTTTATACTAGTATAATGGGTGATGTAAATAAAACCAAGCAAAAGCTTTTGCTAAGAATTGTTTAAGTAAATGCTAGTTTTTCGGTGAATAAAAATATAATAAAAGCAACCGCTGTGTAGTATAAGCAATTGCTGATATATTTTTAACAAAGGAGTGAATAAAACATATCTTTTGCTTTTTATTTCCAGCATTTGCTACTTAGTTTTCAAGCATGCCTCCTCATTCGCTGAAACTGTATTGAAGTATCCACAAGTGTTCGAAATGGCTGAATTTTTGCATTTCCGAAAGGAAAAATGTTACCGTAATCGTGTTGAGTGTACAGAAGATAGGTATAAAAAGAGTTATATCGCTTTACAGAAGGTAATGTTCAGTGATTAGCCTATTACTTTATCGGCGAGTGCTCAGCGACAAAGCTTTGACATCAAAATAGAAGATGATGATATGTTTGCACATTTTGGGTGATCCTGGTTACCAAAATGGCATTGCTGGGAACATTGGCGTAAATAGATCAACAGTAACAAAAACTATACCTGTTGTTTTGGAAAAAATAGTTAATAGAGTGGCTAGTTGCTTGTTTTCACATAATGTTATACCTCGTACATAAAATAATGCATTTACGTGCTAGATACATAAACTACTATTTTAAAACAGGTATTCTCTGCTTATGAATTTATAAAATAAATATTTATTCTTCTGAAACAAATATAATTACATATTCGAACAATTAAACTATCAATTTAAGGCAACCAAAATTCAAGGCAACTTAATTCAGAAAAAAAATTCCTGCCAATTGGGTGACGGGACCATTCCAAATACAAAAATATTGTGGGTTGGAATGGTAAAATATAATGAATGTTTGTAAAACATTTCGAATTATAATCAACGCGCACCACCCCGTGCAGTGGTACATTATCAACAAGGTTATACGTACAGGAATGTAAGCATTTCAACTGTAAAAGGAAATTTCAAGGAGATTTAGTCAAAAATCACCCGATCTCTTAATAAACCTCCTGCACTGGTTTAATCATCTTATATCAGTTTGTGAAAATTGTGAATTTCGAGTCAAGTTATAAACGAACCGCCGCTGTGCAACATCTTCTGCAATGCCAGTTTTCAATGTTCAGAACAAGAAGTGTGATCTGAGATATTAACTAACCGTAGTAAAAAAGTTTGTTGTAAGGAAAATTAGCATTGTATTCATTTACTAGCCTTCACCCATGGCATCGCGTTAATGTCTGTTGTGGCAGAAACCGTTTTCATCTGATCATTACGAATTGCTATAAAAAGTAACCTATTAGCTATAAGTACTATAAATTTGGGTACCAGATGATAGTGCCTACTATCTAGAACCTACACCAAGTATCATCAAAATCATTCCAACTTCCAACCATTTTCGAGAGATACAAAAAGACACACAGACAATATCCCTGGAAAAACGTTTTCTTATCTAGTTGTCAAAATATCAAATATTCCGCGAAATAACGAAATTACGAATATTCTATTGATTAATATCATTATTTTTACAAGCTTTTATTTAAATTCACCTGTAAGTATGTCAGTAGGTCGGTATATGTTTAGGTTAAATATCGCAATCAAAGTTTCGATTAGTTCCAATTAAGCCAGAGCTTTAAAATTTTGAACAGTGATAATGCAATATCTAATCTCGTTCTAAATTCAATATTTCGGATGCCCCAAGATGGCGGAATACATTTTTTTTCATTATCAGAAATGTGTAGATTAAGACTAAACTAAAAATTTAAAAATAAAACAGTAGAAAAAACAAACGTTTTAAAGACAGCTTTTATTGAAATATAGTAATACGAAAAGAAAAAATAATTTTATTTATAATAATTATTGAGTTATGACTAATAATTAATTACCATAGCGTTGTCAACCTAATTATGAACCTAGATGAATGAAAACTTTTTTTTTATTTTTTAGTACATTTAAGTAAAAACTTGTCGATCAAAAGCTTTTTCTATTTTTTTTTAATAAAATCATCTTGTATAATATCTAATGTTGCAGAGAACATGGACAGGGTGTATAGTGCCTCTATGTATATACAAATACACGTATGTATAACAATGTATACTGAAGTAGGCATTTTCATTTCCCTTCGACATGTTATTCTATTGAAATCTGAACAACAGTTACGCCATCGATCGAATACTACCACCGCGCGCCATGCCATACCATACCACCTTCATGCCGCCTACCTCCACCTCTGCATCCATCTACCAACATACATTTGGAGGCAAATACGCCGAAATGTACCTCGTTGTACCGCAGGACTGGCGTTACCAAACATCACCATTCGTGGCCAATAATTACGCATCATATAAATAATTCGTACTAGCGAACTGAAAGTTAAGGATGTTATATCTTAGGATTTGCAATTACTGTCCTTGTCAGAACTGAAACTGAATAATAATAAATTAGCTTTACAGTGATCTAAAAGAGGCTTTTTCACTTTCAAGACAATTTGCTTAACTTTCTGAGAAGGGTTGTAAAAATTCGAGTAGCTGTATAGTTTTTAAAAACCTGCACCCGACTGGAGAGGCCGTAAGATACTTGGAAAAATAGACAATGTTTGATATAATGTCAAGTTTCACTGATATTTTTAAAATTGAATGTTCCGCTGTGTAATTTGATTTCTTAATTTTCACCTACTGATGATACGTAGTAAGAAATATACGCTGTATCTTTAAAACTTTTAATTTATGAATTAAAAACATTTAATTTTTTTAGAAATAAAAAGAAAAAATTTGAACTTCTAGTTACCTTGATTATTTTACCATTCCAACCCACAAGTGGAGATCATACTATTTTAGGTCAAAATTCACTTTTTATTATTTATTTTTAATATTTTACAATACTTTTTCGTTTTGAGGTCCCCAAATCCAAAAAACATATTTTTGGAAAAACTCTGTGCGTCTGTCTGTATGTTTGTGTGTCTGTTGGTCTGTTAACTGTGAGCACGATACAGGTCAAACGGATGAGCGGATTGAAACCAAATTCTGAGAGGATGTTTGGTATGAAATTATGAAGAGCCCTTTTTGAAAAAAACCGCCGCATGCGCAGAAAAGACATATGCTATATTTTATGTAATAATGGTATACTTTTCATAACGGCTTATTATTCTATTTATTTTTTCAAGAAAGTTTCATTAAACATTTTTTTTTCTGAACTTTATAGTTTTGGAAATATTTGAAAATAAAAATAATCAACTGTTCTTTTGTTTTGTATATCTGTCAAAAATAAACTAGCAAAAACATGCTTTGATTATTTTTTACATGACATGGAACATATTATGTAGGTAACCATGGCAACAAATAGCAAATGTTGCCATGAATACTAGCCATTACCGCGTTACCTCACGCGATATCAGAAATTTTATTTTCTTTATTATACTATAACAAATGACAACATTTTGAAGTTGGAATGGTCTCGTCGCCCAATTGGCTGGATTTTTTTATAAAGAGAAATGAAGACATTAATAAAGATTTTTTAAAATCAACATGTCTTCTACAAACGTAATCAATTTAAAAGTTTGCGATTTTTTAATTTTTTTTTTTTTGGAAATATATATCTTTTATTTCATCTGAAATGATTCAAGTTTTGCTATACAACGATATAATAAATTTCTTCGCAATAAAAAAAAGAATGTTGCTGTTGTAGATATGAATTAATTTTATTCCGTTTTGTTGTTTGTACTGAAAATATAATTTAATGTAAATGCAAAGGATTTTGTTTATTTTGAAAGCGTCATAATTTGAAGCGAGCCACTCCTGTAGTGAGTTGAAGGGAGACGGAACGGATATACAGGAATTGGGGAGCGATTGACAATGAGCTCGCGGACAACAATCGATAGCCAAACACGATAATAGCTGACGTTAGGACTTCATTACATGATAAGGAATCGACTTTTTGTTGTACATTACATTGCATATGTAAGCATGTACACGAGGTATGATCCATGTGCACTCATTGTTGTATTTAATACAAATAAACAGTTGCGATGCATCGCTAATAATGTTCCACGTTTTGTTTTTGTTTATTTATTCAAATCGAAAACAATGAAGCAGGATATTTTTTACGAAAATAGAAATATCTTATTGCTCCACTTAATATTATTGCGGCAGTGCGATCCGGCGTCGTTCGGATTTGTAGATATATTATTCAAATCTTTTTTTTAATAAATTAACGTCTGATTACTCTTCAATAAATAAAATTATCGACCAATTTTTCAGACAAAATATGATTTTTTCGATCCGAGTTTGGACCTACTTCAGAATAACAATTAATAAAAAATAAATAAAATAAAATAAAAAATGTGTAAGGTTTTTTCTGAATCAAAAATTTTTTAATGACAATATTAGTGAAAAAATCTTGTCATTAAAAAATATTTTTTCTACTTAGAGAGGTTCTACAGTATATGAGATTTTCTTGCAGATTTTCATCAGATAAATCCAAATCCCCTTTTCATGCGTAAAGTAGTTTTCCTTCAAAACAAAATATTTTCCATTTTTCTTGCTATTCATTAGTATAGTTTAGAACTGTTAGCATTCTTATTATATCTAATAATATATTTTTCTTAACATTTCAGGATCCAAAGGAAGTCTACCTAGACCCCAAGATTAAATTGGGGATTAAAATATTTTATAGGAAAATTCTAATTAATTGTTGCTTTAACCTTTTCTGTTTTTATCCTTTTAATTGTAAACAAAAAAGGCTCTTTCTCTTATAATCAGGAGTCATATAGGTAAATATATATATACCTACTTTTAAAATCTATATTTTCTAAATTACTAATAAAACTTTTATTTGCTTACTGCTTGGAACAAATTTTATGATATTAATTATCCATCATATTTATATTATTATCGTTATATATTTTGGATAAACCAATTATTACAAGGTCGTTTGTAAAATTATAAAATATATAATAATAGCTTCTGACGCGAATCGAAAGCGTTACATTTGAAATTCGAAGTAGATTCCTCGGCCACCACTTTATTACCGTTTTTGTGTACCTTAACACAAAACAGAAATTTTAATTACATAATGTTGATTTGTTTAATTGTCTCCTGCGAATCGAGTCACCGTGAACACAGGCGGGGGGACTGCGACGTACGGGAAAAATCTCTCAGAACAAGGAGTATTGAAATATGAATAAAGTAACCATAAAACTCAATTACAATAACTTTATATATCGCACAAAAAGTCATTTTCAATTAACAAAAAGTTTCATTTTACGTTGAAAATAATGGTTCTTTTCATTCTCAGTTGAGGTATAGAACAAAAAACAATTCAATACAATCAACTGTTGTTCTCAAAAGTCGAGAAGTGTTCATACATACACACACACAAGCATAGAGTGGAGTTAACGCTGTTCCATGTAAAGTTCTGTGCAAATATCACGTTTCAATTGCTTCAAAGCATGATTTAATTTCGTGTGTCTTCATTTTTCTTTTAAGACCACTAATTTCCATGATTATTTTCAATTTAGCATTATTTTTAATAATCTCTCTTATTCAAGTTCCCTCAGTAGACTTGATTGAAATCTATCAAAAATTACTATTACCTTTGTCAGTAATTTAACTGGTTATTCGGCAAAGAATTGTTTTCATAATTTCTATAATAATAACAAAGAGCCGTTACGCAGTACATTCAACACCCGGTATATTTCAACAAAAAATCCAATAGAAGATATATACTTATATCCACCTTTTGTTCTAGTTTTATTTTTTAGAAAAGTTGGTAGAATTGGCATAGAATTTTAAAAATTAAAAAATCTGCAGGTTATAGAGTAAATTTTAGGTATAATATTTACATTTTCTCTTACTTTGTGATTATGCCTCTATAAACACACTACTCTGTAAAACATATAAGTAACGCATTTACTTTAACTATTTTTCATTCCTGTAGCGCAGTGTTTTTCAACTTGTGGGTCGCGACCCCCTGGGGGGTCGCAAAGCTTCTGTAGGGGGGTCGCCAGAGGTCGAGAGAATTTTAGTAAAAAAACAATAAAGATTAAAAAGATTGATTTATTAAGTAAGAGAATTTTAACAAAAGGATATACGTATTCGATGTATGTACATAATAGTAAAATAATGTGTTTTACGTACTATATTGTGTACTTATATCCGAATCCTAATTATGGAGACGTATAAAAACGTCGTATGGAATGAATATTTGTAACACTGTAACATACACATACATACATGATAAAAAAGCGAAGGATCGGGGGGTCGCGAAATATTTTTTCATACCAGGGGGGTCGCATCATGAAAAAGGTTGAAAAACACTGCTGTAGCGCATTAGTAAAATAACCCATTCAGCACTAGTGCCATAAAGTTGCGTGAACTAAAAGAAACGTAGTGAATGGTACCATATCCAAAGTAAATCGCAGTCATGACGTATGCAATAGCATGCGACTATTACGCAACATACCATCAGAAGTGAAGTTTGTTCACAAATTAAAAGTTTACTGAAATTTAAGAGGGCACGTACAAAAAAAATATATATATATGTGACTATTAAAACTTGCTGGCACTCGTTTTATCACAATATCATTATATCACGCAACGTTGTGATACAATTAATAATTACGCTTTAGATACACAGCCTACTACTATTGTCTTAACAATTTTTTTTCTAACCATGGTAACCTGTTATCATGTACGTTTTGAAATTGAATAAACGAAAAAATAAATACTCTTCAATAAAGTGCCCTTCTCGTTGATAAAGTTTTCCTTTAAATAATTAGACTTTTTCTATAATAATGAGTAATGCTTAAACATGAAATTTCTTTCAAATGTTCAACCAGTAGAACCGATTTTTCGCAAAATTAACATAATTTTAAGCTCGTTACTGCATGTCATAATAGAAATTAAATTGAGATGGGGATTGCAAGGATTAATTTTCCAGGAAATACCCAAGTAAAGGATTGATATTTATTTAATTTTTGCCATGTGTACTACATATTATGCAATGTGCAAGCTTTTAGTGATTGAGTGGAGTAGTTAAAAAATATAACATTAATTATTTTGAAATCTTAGAGAGAATATCTGATTCACCCCAGTACCTATATTAAATGCCGTATAAGTATTGGTAAAGTTTCAGCCCGTGAGCCCCTGCTCTTTACTGGGTATTCATTTTTCAATTACAATTAAAAGAAAGAGTTAAAATGAATTGCTATTCGAGTTTTTCAAAAGTCAATGCCAATGAAACTTTGTTATATAATAAATGTATTGTTTGATCGTACCGTGCACAGGGCAGGTTTTAAAATATATGCTTGAAAAAAGGAATTTATTATCAAGAAACATTCATGGTGGGTTACAGAGAGTATATAGTTGAAAAAACGATTGTGCTTTAGATCACAAGACTGAATTAAAACTTATTCCTGCCATAATTTGTTATTATTCACCCGAAAATTCACAAAATATGAATTTTAAAATGAATTTACAATTTTATTCACTTTAAACGTAGAATATTTAATGTATTGAACAAAATATTAATTTATAAAATTGTTCAAGAACAAAATGAACAGTCTAATATAAGAAGAAAGAAATATAAACATAAAGATAATGAAAACAAAAGTAATACATTGCAATTACTTAGCTCTCGTTGGATTTTAAGCGTAAATCTTTATGAAATATTATTTAGCTCCGCAAGTTAAGTAGGTTTACAAAACTATTTTCTGTCACCCGATAGCGCCACTGGCAAGTAAAGTATGTGTCATTCTATTGTTAGTACTGCTTATATTTTCTCTTTCTATATAAAACTTATAAAATAAAAAATTTCCAATTCTGAGCCTTAAAAAAAATTCGTCTTCTTTATGTGCAAAACAAAAAACAAAAGAATTGTAGCTGACTGACTTAGAAAAACTTAGCTGTCATCATCTTAGCGACCTTACTCCTGTTATTATATCTATTCACCACGCGTACTGCAAATAATTTGATTTTGAATAATGCAAAATTATTAACATAACCTTTAGAAACAAATCAGCGTTGTTTTTCTCTATCATGAATGTAAAAAAAAATGAACATTGACAATTTACATTTTTGTCTCACTTTAGTGTATAATGTATCCATGATTTATTAAGAAATGAGCAGTTCTGTTAATTTGTTAACATTATTCTATTTATTCTATACTATTTATTTTATTCTATTGATTGTTAACGTCGTAAATCTTCATTACAAACTTCCTGTGCTAAAAAATCAAATTTGATTCATTATAATCAATAGTGCTTGCTATTTACTTTTTTATAAAAATACCACAATTTCCGCAAACCATCTGCTCATTTACCACGAACTTGCATAAACACAATTTCTTCTACCTTTTAGTGAGGCACTGCAGAAAAGGTGTCACAGCATTGAAAAAGGTCTTTTCTAAAATTTATACCCCTTTATAACAATAGATTGAAACTATACCTTGTACAATGTAATAGTTAAATACAATGAACTTCTATATACATTTTTTTGTTAAAAACGACTTGAATCTCTGTCTCTCTTGCTGGGGTGACTATTATTTGTACAAAGAGTTTAGAGAAAACTTTGACCATTGTTATTTAGTGAATACAAACCCTAACAATTATATAGAATGAAATAAAACGAGTTGGCAATACCTACTTACTGTATATCAGCTTTGTATCCATACTATAGGTCGTATATACTATTATTACAAATATTCCATTATACTGGCTGTTGAGTCGGTATACGGAAATTACACATGGGCAATTGATTTTTTGTAAATCTTAACTCTCTTAATTATCTTAGAGCAATTTCACAATCCAGAATTTTTTCCTCAAAAAAAATACTTAGGTACTACTCACATTCATCTTTTCTCAAAAATTCTTAAAACGGGAATCTACAATTGACACGACTGTATTAAAAAAATAAATATTTTATAACCGTTAAACAATTAAAAATTATATATTTAAATAATCATAAGATAATTCGAATTTTTATAGTTACCAGCAAAGCATGTATTCGTATAATAGGTACATTTTTAATTCTACTATGACTTTGTAAAAAATAGACTATGTGTTTAATTTACATAAAAATAAGTCCACACCCTGTATATATGCCATATTATTTCCGTAAAATACTTCTGATTATACAAAATTGATTACTAAAATTTTTTCAACGTCACTAAAAATGTATTAATACTAATTAATTTCCGATCTGTTTTAAATTAATATTTTAAAAATATAATTCCCTTTATTTTTATATTTCATAGTTTATTAAAAGTAAAAATAAAAGCCTGAGGAAACCTTAATGTTATCAGTTCTAATTATTTTATTTACAAAATTCAGGTAAAAATCAGTAGTAATGCATTTAACAATATTCAAATGGTATTTTTTTATGATGACAGATTATACTAATTCACATTTTCTCAATAACGATTTACTTAACACGTCTCTCTCTTTCCCTCTCTCATCATGACTTGCTGCTAAACAAGGTAAATTTTCCAAAGTATTTTCTTTAAACCATTAAAATATAGGAATAATCAATGTATAGGTACTAAAGAATAATACAAATGTAAAAAAATGTACGTTAAAGTGTTGCACTCTAAAGAGAATTTAACCTTAAAATAAATGAATAAAAAAATTCTAGGCTTGCGTCTTTATCACAGAAGGGTATAATATTATAGAATGCTATAGCGTCACGCTGCTTTGTGGTGGAAGTAGAGTTCTTGGCGGAGGTGAAGGGTTTCGTGCAGCACTTCGCTGTTTATACTTTACCTTGTACGTACAGTTGGGGTGATTTGTTAGAAGTCGTGGTTGCAGATTTAATTTAATTTACGATGGGTGCGACAAAAACCAACCCCCCTTACAACACCCAACTACAAATCTCTTTCTACTTACCTTGCATTATGTTCGTTTCTTTTTTATTAACAGCAATTTATGTTTAAGTGCTTGATTTATGTGGCTAAACATTAATATTACTTTTGTTTATTCGTCAGTTCCGTGGGATTAAAGAGAAAATTAAAAAGTGTGATATTTACCTATACTCAAAATAGTTAAGCAAGTTAGCATGTTTTAATGTTTTTATTCTTTAACGTCTTTTAACGATATTTACTTTTTTTAACAGAATGAAATAAAAACGATTGACAAATTTATAAATAACAATTAATAAAACCTATAAATATTATGGTTAATTACATTAGTAATTAGTTAGTCGATTGACCAATCACGAGTAGGTAAGTATAATTAAAAAAAAAATTCATGAAGGTTCGGATTAAATAAATCAAAAGGTTAATTGTAATTTACAAAGGAAAACATCAACGTGCTGTCGGTACTCGAATCGAAAACTCCGCAATTTCACGCTAAATAAGTTGTCAGAGATATTATCTGTTCAATCAGACATCAGTTTTTCTGTACTTATATAAATAAATGAGCATATTCATATCACGTTCGAGATTTTTTAATTTATATTATATAGGAAGAAAGTGTTATATATTTAAATACCAGCACAGCAGCACTTTAAAAATGAATGAAAAAGTATTAACTAAATAAAATAAATATTTTTTTGATATTTATTTTTTTAACGAGTAAGAAGCGTTAATGCATTTACAAGTAAAATTTAGGAATTTCAAAATAATCTTAATGTTGCCGTAGGTATGTACCTACTTGTACAAACATAAAAATATCTTGTGAAGATCTGAAAATATGAATTGGTGAGTAAATTAAAATACCAAAAGATTTAATTAAAACAATATTTTATTGATAAATTTTAGCATTTTATATTTTCTAAAATTACATACGTCAATACAATTTTTATATACAATTCTACCCTTACATCGACGCAATAGCTTGATGTTTAGGCGTATAATATTTATCTGGAACTTAAAACATTACAAGAAAAATCGGAAGAAATATTTACAAAAGCTGTTTTTTTTAATAAATTATAATATTACCTGTTTCAATTTCTACGATAAATTAAAAACAGTTTTAGTATTTTCAGTGATTTCTGATTTCCAATTTTAACATAGATGCCTTCAGTTAAAAGAAGAATCTTTTGTTAAAGATTTTTACTTTTTGGTTGTAAATGTATAGGTACATCACAAAATATTTAGTATATCAAAATAATATACAAAATATTATGTGGAAAACGTTTGTTTTAGTTTTTATACTAAAAGATATTTACAATTGGTTACTTACTAAGTACTATATACAATTATCATGCCGGCAACAACAACACGTCACTCAATAAAAACAAAAAATATTTACACCAATTAATAACCGCAAAAAAATCTTGTAAAATTGTATCACAGAAAATGAAAATTATATAAATATCAGACTAATGTTCATTTTGTTCAATATAGAACCGTGACAGGTCTTCGAATGTCTATGTCCGAATGTGTCGAAGCACCAGGACTCGATCCTGGACTCGACGATCCCGAGTTGAACATAATCGGTGACGGAGTTGGAAAAAGAGGCGGCATCGCCGACGGATAAGTTTTCCCTGCGTTTGAATAGAGCGAAGAATAGAACGAACTGACCACAGCAGCTCCGCCGGTTGTCTTTGGCACTTCGTTAGCTTGACTAACCATTCGACTTAAATCAAACGCTGGATTAAAATATGACGGATATCCTGCGGTAAGAGGATCAAGCGATGCCGTCGGCGGAGCAAAATACGGCGGTAACGGGAAACTCGGAAACTGTGGAACTCCCGACTTGGAACCGAGACCCTGAGCTTGGAGTGGACCTTTCGGCTTCCTTCTTGGTCGGTATTTATAATCTGGATGTTCCTTCATGTGCATTGCGCGCAGTCGCTTCGCCTCGTCGATGAACGGGCGTTTTTCAGCTTCGTTCAATAATTTCCATTCGGCACCAAGACGTTTCGATATCTCGCTATTATGCATCTTCGGATTGTCCTGCGCTATCCGTTTGCGTTGTATTCTGGACCAGACCATGAACGCGTTCATTGGTCTTTTGATGTGTCCTTCACCTCCTGGTGACATCGCCGATACGGAGTTGTTAGCGGCCATCACGGATTGTTGTTGATGATGATGATACTCGCTGGCAGCTACGTGCTGCTGCAACTCCATCATCGAAGGATGAAAATTAACGTACGGGTGATTCATTGTCACTTAATTAATGTTGTATAAACTCACAGGTGTCAGCTCACTGAACTGTATCTAGTGTATTTATTATTGTAAACGAGACGTGTTTACTGTATGGACTTTTACACCAAACTGATTGATTCCAACTGTTCCTCGCATCTGTTTAACGTACCCTGTGTTGGCATGCACGCACGATGGGTGGAGTTTCGTCGTAGCCAATAGTACACTTGGAGTCGTACTCGCGCCGCCCCACAAGTCCATTGGCGTAAACAATACCATACATGTGGTCTATTTTCTAATGTTTTTCCGCACCCCACTCACATATTTTCATCTTTTCCCTATTGTTAGAAGGGAACGACTTGTATTCTTGGAATTATGTATTGTTCTTACATAGGGCTGTTTCGCACTTTATACATTAGAGGTACATTTTAGCGGCTTTTTATTTTTTAGCACACAAATTATTACAAAAAGGTATTGTTCTTTTTATTTTTGTTGTTTCTATAAAAAATATAATTAGTTATCATGCAGAAGATAATTAGTCTTCGTTTATAATTAATATCTGGCACTTAATTATTATTCACTTTGGAGTTTGCTTCGTTTGATATAGGTATAGGTTTTATTTTTAACTCATGCTTTTCATAATTTTCAATTATAATCAATTTGTTTTATCGAATATTATACCTAGCCTGTTTCATTCTATAGGTACTATACCTATATACAGACTATAATTTTAGGTATGCAATCATTTTTAAGTTTATTTTTTATTTATCAATTCCTTTGAAATAATCACTACTTAATTCTTTATGATTTTATTTTGGAGAAAATTATCTCACAATTTCCAAATTCGTGCCTATAATATCTATATACCTACTTAAAAGTTTCTTAACCGGATTTTGTTCCACAACAGCTGTGCAAAATTTCCCGTTTTCAACGACGCTGTCTAATTTAGTCACACAATTTTTTTAATAATTATATATTTTCGTTGCAGATAACACATATTAGCCTACTTAATTATTATATTTTAGCGCATGTAGATATGTATACAGGGTGTTAGAAAGTCCCGGAACCCCGAAAAATCTCGTAGACGATGCATGGAATCAAAAAACGTGAAAATTTAATGAGACCACACATGACCCCTCACCCAGCGTGTGGGGCGGTGGGCAACTTTGCATTTTTAAATGGACACCCCTAATTTTTATTGGAGATTCGGATTTTACTACAAAAAATACGTAAATTTTACTTTTGTTTATCGCGAAAAATGAAAGTCAATTATTTCTCGAAACGATGAAATAAGAATTGGCATCAAAGAGGAACACGAAAAAGCACGTATCTAATACTTTTTTAAAGCCATTCAATGATATCAATTATCAGTAATGACCCCCCTATTAAATTTAAGCTAACGTATATATATAAATTCAAAGCTTGCTTTGTCTGTGTTTGTATGTAATTAATTAATAAATTTAATAAGCCTGCTTACGACCGAGGTATGAAGAAAGACACTGGACGAAGGTATTTTTTGTAGTAAAATCCGAATCTGCAATAAAAATAGGGGTTTCCATTTAAAATTGCAAAGTTGCCCACCGCCCCACCTGCTGGGTGGGAGGTGGGGGGTCATGTATAGGTAATGTCATTAAACGGCTCTCAAAAAATATTTTTTACGTTTTTTCACGTTTTTTGATTCCATGCATCGTCTGCGAGTTTTTTCGGAGTTCCGGGACTTTTCTAACACTCTGTATGTAATATCGTTTGTATTTTTTTAATAGTTGTTAATGTTAATTTGCGTACTTTGTATGTTGTTTTCTTCTTCTAATTGTTATATACTTACCTATATCGCACATCCTCTAAAAAACTGTCATAACACGAAAAAAGCGTATATTGAGTTAAAAATACAGTTTAATTTGATTTTTGATTCTCTACCGATCAAAAAAACCGCCATAACTATAGTGTGAATAATTGTCAAAAGATGACGCAAGTGTCAGTTTTTTACGGAACGAAAACACGCGCGCCCCATTGAACGACAGTGCCGCATCACTGCTTGTGTCGGGTGGACGTGCATTAGTGTTCACAAAAATCGTCATAAAGTGTGTTAGGACTATATTTTAGGTAAGTCTTTTTGCAATTATTGTAGATGTAAGAGTGAAAAACAGTCATATGTCATTATAAGACTGTTTTTTAAACACATAATCTAAAAAATATTAAAATGTCATTCCAAAAAATAGTTGTATCTTATGTTGTGGCACTTTTTTGGTCTTAATTTTTATATTTTTTTTTTACATGGAATATGGAAAACAGATATAAATAGCTTACGACTGTTTTTTACATTTCTACCTTTGTACTTTTAATAAATTTGGAATTATTAATACCGTTAGATTATGGGTTATGGCCGTTTTATAGGAAAACTTTTAACTGTACAGCAGTTTAATACTACTTATTATTTCATTATAACTGAAAATTTTCTTTAATATTTTATTTTAGGGCATAAAATGGATGACAGATATAAAGTGGGTCGCGCTAAAAAAATACTGCAGTTAATACTTAACCAAAATAAAGAAAATTATGATAACAATCGCACAGGTGAGCCTTTATTGAAAATTATAGGTATATCAGACTGAATTAATTAGGTATGTAAGGATGAGACAGTTATAAATATATTTCAAATGAGGATAAAACACTTTACTTGAAGTATTTTTAATAATAATTATACGTTACTCTTTTGTGAAATAAGTACACTATATTTTACAGAAGACCAACTCGTTACAACAGACATTGAAGCATCAGAAAATACTGAGACAATAGAAGAGAACTGTCCCAATGAATGTTTAGGTAAGTTTTGAATATATTTTTCATTAAGTTGACTTTAGTTACCTACCTTTTTATTTTGTTGTTTAGCATAAAAAAGTTATTTAAAGTTTTTTAATAAAATAATATTATGTACGTAGGTACTTACTATTTTTTGTAAAATAAGTAACTTGTTACAGAAGACCGAGTTATTAGATCAGCGTCAGAAAATACGAAGTCATTAGAAGAAAATCGTCCAATTGAATGTTCAGGTAAGTTGTGTATGCATTTCCTGTCATTCGACTTTAATTTTTATTTATTTTTTTTACTTACTTGGTAATTGTGTTATTTCAGAAATAAAAACAGTTAAAAATGCAAGTTTTGAAGACACTGAACCAATCGCCCATTGCAGTTACAACCCTTCTGAAAATATTTTAACAGATATTGCCCTAACCGCTAATGAATCATTTTCGGAAGATGATGATGATTCAGTGAAGGATCCTAACTACAAGTCCAGTTCTTCCAGTAGATCGTCTAGTTGTTCCAGTAGTTCGTGTAGCTTTTCTAGCAGTACTTCCAAAAACTCTTCGAGTTCTTTTACAGAGTCTGCGATTCAGAGTATACCCCAATCAGCAGATAATAATATAATTAATAACTCGCAAGTGTTAGAAAGTGACCATAATATTGAATCACTACCAATTCAGCAATCTATACAAGAGGATAAAGATGAAGTTGTTGAACACAATATTAGTTTGACTGAAAGAGAGGACAACAGTGATATAAGAAAAGGTAAAAAACGTATAGCCAGAGTTGATGAGTGGCTAAGTGTTAAAGCAAAGAAGCTACGTAATACCGGTCAATCTTATGTTTCGAGGTCAAAAGCAAAAAAAACTGTTCAGGCGCGGGCCATGAAATCACCATGTGGAAGTAAATGTAAAATGCAATGTTCGGCGAAAATTAACAGCGACGACAGAAGAAAGATTTTTACTAAATATTGGGACTTGGGGGATATTAACCTACAACGAAATTTTATAAATAACTGTACTAAACCTATTGTGCCTGCAGTTCGTTTTACGGGAAAACAAAAACCTCGCGGCTACAACAACGCCTTTTATTTTAACGTCAATAATGAACAAATACGGGTATGCAAAAAGTTCTTCATGTCTACATTGGATGTCAATGATAGAGTTGTAAGAACAGTGTTTAAGAAGAGAGAACTAGGTTTTGTTGAACCAGATAAAAGAGGTAAACATGGCCATCATCACAAAGTTGATGAATCCATTAAGCAATCTGTCAGAGAACACATAAATTCTATACCACGGATAGAAAGCCACTATACCAGAAAAAATTCTAGTCGTGAGTTTATCGATGGTGGTAAATGTATAGCAGACTTACACGCAGACTACAAAAAGCAATGTATAGAACAAGGTGTCCCAGCAGCACACTATGAAATGTACGCCAAAATTTTTAATCGCGAATTCAACATAAGCTTCTTCATTCCTAAAAAAGACCGTTGCGAGTTGTGTGTTAGCTACGAAAATGCAGATGAGTCTGGAAAAGAGAAATTGCGTGTTAAGTACATCTCACATTTGGAGGAAAAAGATCTCTCTAGACTTGAAAAAAATAAAGATAAAACTAAAGCTAGTACTGACTACGTTGTCGCAGTGTATGATCTACAAGCTGTGCTTCAAACGCCAAAAGGAGACGTTTCTGTCTTCTATTATAAATCCAAATTAAATAATCTAAATTTCACTATAAGTGAACTTGGATCTGATCATACCGAATGCTATTTCTGGCATGAAGCAGAAGCGAACAGAGGAGCCGACGAAATTGGATCTTGCGTACTAAATTTTATTGACAAAATAATGGCAGATTATGACGGACCAGAGATTGAATTCATATTCTTTTCAGACAATTGCTGTGGGCAACAAAAAAATAAATATATTTTTTCTATGTATATATTTGCTTTGATAAAATACTGCAAAATTAAATCAATAACTCATAAGTATCTTATCACCGGCCACACGCAAAATGAGGGTGATGCAGTACACTCTACCATAGAAAAAGCTATCAAGAAGAACCTCAGATCTGGCCCCATTTATGTCCCCAGTCAGTACACACAAATCATTCGAAATGCTAAAAAGAAAGGCAAACCATACAACGTCAATGAAATGAGCTACAAAGATTTTTTTTCTATGAAAAGTTTAGCAGAAGATATTGGCTTTAACGCAAAGAATTTGAAAACTGCTGAAATAAAAGTCTTAAAGATGGTTCAAGGCGAACCAACTAAGGTTTTTTATAAACATTCTTATAAAGACGACTATTTTCAAGAAGCCGAAATCACACGAAAACAGATTAATGCTCAAAATATTAAAATTAAAACGGCTTATAAATGTCGACCTAAACTCAAAGAAAATAAAAAAAGAGATCTGTTAACTTTGGTAAACAATAATCACATTCCCAATTTTTATGCCAGTTTTTACTCACAGCTTTAATTCGTAAATTAAGTAAATCCGTAAAATTAATTAGGGATGTGAGTTCCTACTGTCTTGTAGGAAGTCACATTGTCACTTGTAATTTTAAAACCTGCGAGGTTTCCAAATATTCAATTAATTATTCAGAAATAATACATTCCGTTATATTCTATAAAATGTGTAAAAGAGTCACATCATGGAACATTTTTTAGTTTTTTTTTAATTAATAAAGATTTATTTTATCAATGTGTTTGATTTTATATTCTCCAAAAAACTTAATAAATGTCACATTAGTTAAAATTAAAAAAAGTTAAAAATTAACAATATGAAGTAAGCAGTATCATAAATAAAGTAAAAAAAATTTTTAAACGCGTTTTTCTCAAAACCCGTTTTTTTGTGATATGACAGTTTTTTAGAGGATGTGCGATATGTATAAGTATATATGTATATCTAGGTATACCTATATAGAACATAATATATAGTTTATATTATTTCAATTTAACTAAGTATTTCTCAACTATCATTTTTTTATACAAAAGTAATAATGGAAAAATATTAGGTCCTTTAATATTTAAAGCTATAGCTATTATATTTTAACCCCCGTCTTCTATAGTGAAATGCTTTCTAAAATATACTTTTATCAAATTGTGTATTTCGTTCCCAATACCGGCCTAGCTAATATTTTCTATCACACTTTCCAAAACATATGACATTAGAATTTTATTTAAAAATGTTGATATAATATAAACCGCAGTTGCTACAAAATTTATACAAATGTGAGTTTACTGCAAGGATTATAATATAATGAGTGTACATTATTCATATTTGTGTTGATAGCTAACAAAGCAAAGTTTTAAAAATTTGAAATTTAAACTTCCATTATGATATATTTGAACAAAAAATTTAGCTAGAAACAAAAAATTGACACGTTAAAAAATACTTTCATCATTAAAACACATTCATATATAGAAGTGGAAAAAACACTTTCTTTCCAGTGATCTTTTGTGCTTTTATGTCACGATTCATCCGAACCTAAATTATGATATTCATATTTAGATTTGAATAAAATTACATTCTCTGGCGCGAGCACAATTTGTGTTTGTTTTCCTTGTATATTTATATATAAAGACAAACAAGTATTTTTCATGCAATAAAAAGTATTTTTTTTTGTAAAAGTGTGTACAAAAATACATCATGTGTGTATTTTTTCCTACACAATATACATATTGCGAACAAATTTACAATTGAACGCTGCGCAAAGATTTCTACATTCGTATTATAGAAGTATACAGTTGGTACATTGTACATAACACAAGTGTGTGCAGGTATACTATACGGTACATCTGGGGTCAAGATACAAAACCATTTAAGTCGAAATATTTTCTATATCTTTAAAGCGATTTTGATGTGAAAACTCTTATAGGAATAGAGAGGTTAAGATGGAAGGTCTAACATTGTTTTCTAAAAAAAAAAAATAATAAAACAGCATAGCATAGATCTTTTATTTTAATCAATTTTGAGAGAAAAAATATGAACGAATATAATTCTGCTGCAATTAATAATCACTAATATTTGGTAAAAAATCAGTAACGACTCATAAAGTAACACCCTGATATATTTCATTTTGCCTTCAGAATGAGGGCAAAATGGAAAGCTTGAGGAGCCAAATCAAATGTTTAGGATAATTTTAAATTTGACAATTATTGATACATAAAAAACAACCATCTTCTATATCCGTACACAACAAGATGGACATTATAACCAATCTTCAGTGAGTGGCTCCACGTATTGTAAAGGCTGCAACTTTTCCTCGACTTTCTCTGTACTTTCAGCTTTTCCCTTTCCCCCTCCCATTCCCCTTCTCTTTTCCATTCACCTTTCATTTATACTCAAATGTTTCATTGTTAAAATGTCTCAGTTGTTAAATTTCCAACTTGCGCATAGGTCGGTCCTAAAAATAATAGGTACCTACGCATTTTTTTCTTTTTAAATATCAATTCACACAATCGATTCTTAGTAGAAATTTACTGCCAAAATAAAATAGTAATATTTATTACCTTTCGTAAATAATTTCACTGTAAACATATAATGTTTTTATGATAATCCGCCGTCGAATAATCAAAACATAAGAACTCTTCACTAGCTTGCGCGAACCGAACTACACTACGTTCACGGTCTTTGGTCTTTGTATGTGTAGCGACCTTAGGGACATGTCACGTTTTTTGAGTTTATAGATAGTTTCCATCTTACCCGGCCCTTCCATCTTGTCCTCCCTTTCTCTAGATTGGTAGAGGGGCCGTCATAACTATGATATCAGAAGCAAAAATGAAGTTCTTGTGATGTATCACCGCTTAAAAATTTGTCAGCAAAGCCCAGACTTTATGGGACATAAACTTTTTACCTTTTTACCGGAGAAAATAAAAGGACTTTCTTTTAAATATTTTAAAAAATTCACAAAGCGATTTTTGATCTTAGAACCATTTTACAGTTTTGACGAATATTATATGTGCAATATGACACAAAGTTTTAAAAAAATATATATCCAAATTTACTGTAATTCTGTATCTTTTCTATTTCTGTATCACTTTTTTATTGACAATGTCTGTACAATTTTAATTGTGTTTTTGACTAATAAAGTTTGAATTGAATTGAATTAATATACAGGGGTAACAGGGCACGTGCCCAGGTTACAGACGAAAGGGGGGCCTCAGAAAGGTTCCAGAAATACATCGAAAACATTCGCACAACGATGTGATCCTATAAAATGGAGAATTGAATCAATCAAAAGAAGTCATAAGCGATTTTGTCTTCTCGTCACAGATATATATCTATTATACACATATAAACAAGCTAAAAGGGGCTCTTGTCTCGTTTTTATACCCGATGCAATACTTTGTATTCATCGATTCAAATTTTAGATGCGTTTTTAAACTTTTTTAACACGTTTTGCTAATTAATTCGCAATTTATTAACCCTTCAGTTGACGCATGAATTGCGCAGAGTGTATTTCACCCACTAGGGGCGTATAAAAATTTTATTTTTATAATATGATATACATAGTATCTGTTCTATAAGTCAAGGAAAACTTTTCCTTGACATCTAACACACCTACTGAAGTTAGTGGCTGGAATAATTCAATGTTATATACTACTTTAAAGGTCATTACTAGATATACCATCACTTATACAGTCAGGGAAGAAAGGTTTCTGCTATTAAACCAACAAATTAGTAGGCTGACATACACGAGTTAATTTTTTAGAAGATTTGTTCAAAGCGTAAGGATTCCAGTGGACTATGTCCTGAACTGAAACCACTGACACAAAATGAAAAATCACTTAATACCTACTTACGGAACTAATTCTAAAATCGAACCAGTTCTGCTAATTGAATGAATTATTCTCCGAAATTAATCCATGTAAACCGGATCCGTCGATCCTTTTGCATCCTCAAAAGATCAGACGATTTTTGGCTTCTAACGAGTAGGTATATAAACATTGTCTCATGTCTGTGACAGTATCCGATCTGTTTGTGTATTTTATACTTTTCATTCTTCACAGTTCTTCTCGAATTTTGCAGTTCTTAACAAATTTAGCGGTACAATTTAGCATCACACTGACTTTTAGAAATGTTACTAATTCTTCAATACTCATATGCAATATTTTTTAATTTTTTGTTGGTGTATTCCTGCTAATTTTGTCGTTGTAGTCGTAGCTTATACTGACAGGTCTATGAATCCCTTAATAACACTCGTAGTGAAGTTTGAACTCTATCCGTCAGCAATTAGAAAACGTTTAGATCAGATCTGCCGGATCAAATTCATTGATTGTGATCTGACAGATTAAATCTGAGACCTATGATTCCCACACGCACGGCGACTTGGTCCGGTACGGATCAGATGAAGAAAAATCACTGATGCATGACATACTTAGCCTGCTAAGTATATGCACGATTCGATTTTTTGAGCACGAGCAAGGGTCCCCAAATAGCCCCTGCACTGTGCACAGCGCTCATACCTTTTCCCCTCGTCTAAAAACGGTTAAAGCTCTCTTGACACTAGTTTCAAAGCTAAAGGGTTCGGATAACCAACAAATTAAAGAATTAGAATCACATTATATACAGACAAAAAAATGAAAAACATTTTCCTGGATAAACTTACAGCTTTTATAAGATATATGATATAATTTACGTAATCTCTCATACATAATATTTTTTTTTTGCACAAAATTCGCCTGTTGGTTCTGCAGTATGATTTTTGGTTCTTCATCTGGGCCCACGATGGTGCATCCACCAAGTCAAACACTGTCTAACATACCTTTTCGCGAAGTGATTCGGCGTATTTTTTTAGTGTTTACTCGAATCCCTTAGCTTTAAAAATAGCATTGGGAGAACTGTAACAATTTTTATGCAGGGGAGAGGGATTTGAGATGGAGTCCAGAGGATATTCGTGTACCTAACATATACCACTCTTAAGGATAAAACCTTGAAGAAATTGAAACAGACCAGGGACAAGTTGAAAATGAAGCTTTTGCATGGGTTTACATGATTGTTACTAGCATTATCAAAAAGCAGTGATAACGCACTATAAGATACTTTGTATTCATATCCCACTGTGCATACAAAGTATAAAAATGTATAACACAAAAAATCTATTTTGTATACGTGTGGTCTGAATTGACAAAGCAATTGAAAAAGATTTTTCAATTCGTACAATTCGTCTCTCACACCTACAATAAGTGTACACAACAGAGACAGATATACATATACCTACTGCACAGTGTTGTGTGTGTATATATTGTATTCATTCTATCTACTGTTGAAATTTTGAATACATCACAAATACACACTATAACGTCTATAACACTACGTATGTATCATACTGAATATATACAATATTAGTGGTCGTAAAGCGAAGTGGCTCATATTAAATTTTTGATAAAAATAAAGATTAAGTAACAACTCTCCATCAAACGATGCCACGGTCGTATAAACAGGTCTACAAACTGTAAAATGGTGAGACACTGATAGTTCAATTACAGCGCTGCAATCAGGAAAACAAGTAAAAGACCGCTGCACACGAGGTTGGTTTTACCGCCGGAATCACGGCTGGGACTTGTGCCGGCTGCCGTACTGACTACGAGGTTGATAAATAAATGAATGAATAAAATAGGGGTTATGGCTTAATAGCCCGTTATACACGTCATCCTAAAAGAATTACTGTGTTCCCCTTTGTCCTGGATCTAGTCTTCCAATAGTTTGGATCTTCTCATAAGGTCCAGAAGATTGGTGACCAGATTATCCTGAGGAATTACTCCGCTCTCAAAGATGGCTGTTCTCCTGTAGAAGAGGACCTCGCATTCGAACAGTAAATGATGGGCTGTTTCGGCCTCTATTTCGCAAAATCTAAACAAGACCTGGGCAAATGGCGGCCCGCGGGCCGGACCTGGCCCGCAGCGCAATTTTATCTGGCCCGGGAAGCATTTTAGAAAATTTTAGAAAAATAGAATTCGGGGACCTTTTTTTCTGCAAATTTTTTGTTCTCTACATCCGGGAATAGAATGTGAGGACCTTTTTTTTGCTCTTCAAAGGCGGAAATAGAATGTGAGGACCTTTTTTTCTGCAAATTTTTGACCCGCGGTAAAATTTTCGTCAATCATCCGGCCCGCGGTCAAATTTTCATCAGCTATATGTGGCCCGCCGATCAAAAGATTTGCCCGCCCCTGATCTACACTGTGTAGATTCCTGACGTATCCCCATTGTGTGTAGATGCTTTATCAGGGCTGCATGACCGGTTAAGAGCCCAACCACTCTCCTGAGCTTAGGTCTACTAAGTTTGATGAAGTCTTCTGTAAGTCCGTTGGAAGGGCTCACACGCATTATTTTCCTATGTAAGTTTCCCGAATTCAAGCTCCAGTCAGTGGTTTGCTAATTGCGAGTCCATCGTTTGACAGTTTGTTGAATATTGACTGCGAGGTTGGAAATTACGTCACTGCCGGTTCACATGCGTGATTACAGAATGAATTTCAAAATTAAAGCCGGGGCTATTTTTAGTGCTTGTTTCTGTATTGGCTTTTAGCAAGAACCAATAAAAAACAGTATTATGTCGCGTGGGCAACATAGGCAAACATCGTAAACAAGCATGACGTCATAGTGTGTGTTCACAGTCAAGAACTATCAATAAATTCAGCTTCAAAATGCCCATCGTGTGAAGCCAACACATAAAAACCATCACGAAATACAACGCCGCAAAACGTTTTGAACCTAGCAGCTAAATCAGCGTCGAACATATCCAATGACAATTACTATATTAGAAAAATCCTTTCGAAATTCAGTTTAAATTTTACATACAATTACCTCTTTAGAGTTAATGCCAGTTTACACAGCATTACAGGGAATAGATCTAAAATAAAAAATAAATAAATAAAAACGACATAATCCACTTTGTTTGCTGTGCAACGGGTACAATAGGAAAACTATGCCTAGATTTGGAAAATAAGTCGCAAGTTTCAAAGATTTCTGTAGTATCCTCTTTGATTTCAGGATATGTAATTCTTAGGAAATTAACTATGCTAGAGAATAACTGACACCAAAAATATCTCAAAATAGACAAATATTGAACCTATACAGTATATTTGCAAATCAAATGAAATTATAAAAGCTTTTGTTTATTATAGTTATACTTATTTTTTTAATAGCATGAACTGCTAAGATTATCTGGTCCTAGACCTAGTAATAACATATGATAGATTTATTCCACAAAAGTATTACATTTTCAAATTGAAAAAGAAATATTTTAAGTTTTCCAACTCTATTGCTATTGCCAGTTATAGGGTTGGACAACTTAAAAATAACTTAAAAGAGAAAAAAACAAAATATAAATCAAGGTGATCCGAACAAAATTGCGGTCTGTAGAGCTCGGATGTACGTACAGACGAACCGACAACGGGAGATTTTTTCAATTACAATTTTAGAAGTAATTATAAACTCGAATCAATCTAAAAATGGTCCCGTGTTATAGAACCGAATCTCACCTTTTTAAAAAGCTACAATTTGTATGCATTACGTGCAAAATTAACCTAGATATAACTTCTTGCATGAACGAAACTCAGCTCTGACGCGCAAATCTCTAATAGAGCACACTCCGCTAGTGCAGTGGTATGTGCAATAAAGAAAAATAAAGAAAGAAAGCTTTCTAGTCAATAAATCGACATTTAAAATTTCCACTGCCATTGAGGGGGGGGGGGTAAAGCAAAAAAAAAACAATATTTTACTTTAAGTTTTATTAATACGAATAACCTAAATTTAAAAAGTACAACTTATGCCAAAAACAAATTACCTTAATCCTGGCGGGGGGGGGGGGTAATTACCCCCTGTACCCCCCTCATCTACGCCTTTGTTTCGACAAGATTTCACGTTGTTTTAAAATCATCTTAAAAAAAGTTTTACGCACAAACATACGTGCTAAACGATCACGTCCGGAAATGTTCTAGGAAATCAGTAATTTTATCCGGAAATCTATTTTTCAACCCTACCACCGAAGGGTTAGACTATATTATTGCTTCAATCATTAGCTATAGTAATTAGGTAAGCTAATTCTAAAACGCCTCACAAAATATAATACATTTTTGATAAGTTAAGCAGACCGCTCACAGAAAAAAATTATAAACCAGTTTGTATATTATTGATCATTCTTAAAAATTAGAAAAGTTACCCTCTTCACTCCAGCATGGTTAATTATTATCAGAGAGTGGCAATGCGGTTTTAATAATTTAATCAGTTCTAGATCAACAATAATTTTTATCAAGTGTGGATTAATTACTATGTAATGCTTAACTGAATGTAGAGTTACATAGATTTGGAAATAAAATTAGAAATTTTTAATTGAGAAAGTTTGCAAATCCTGGCATTGAGTATACAGAATATAGGATACATTGTATGTGTAAAAGTGTATAGTGCTCGTATGTACCTATATTTGTATCTCATTGTGAATTTCTGTTACACATATAACAACGTTTCTGGCTGCTGCACAGAACGCCGAGTGAAAAGTAGAAAAGTCGATTGGAAAAGCGGCTACCACACAAACGACGCTGTATCTATGTCTCTTTATATGTAGATGTACAAATACGCTCACGTAAATCATATAACGATAGACGCTGTAGCCAGACGACAAGATCGCTTATGTTGAATTTTCCACATTTTTTATGTCTTTAAGTAAACTTTTTAAGTTGAAAAATCCATTAGAAGGAATCGGCCCTGCCGTTTTTTTTTTTCGGGAATCAGTTCAACAGATCGTACTGCAGGCGGTGACCTGATCTGATATTGTTTAAAATATTTTTATATAACAATAATGCCCATATTCACCGAACACTGGTCTTGGAACAAATTTATTCGTTACAAGAAAATGTACTTTCAATTCATCAAGCAAAATATCAGGTAGAAAAGTTAGTTAAAGAATAAATATACACTGTACTATACTCGTTCCTCTTTTTGTTGAATATTTTGACGTTCACCCAAAAATGTGACTGATGGCGTTAGTGTAAACGTCAAAAAAAGTTTCACAAAATATTAATGTTTTTTCCTAACCCAATTACACACAAAACTTCCACTAACTTTAGTGTTTTACAACTATATACACTTCACAAAAGGTTAATAAACAACACATGAATATTCCTAAGAGCAACTGTAAATATAATACTTAACAATAATATTAATTTTCAGAGGATTATAGATCAATAAAGATAATGCTATTAAGCTATATTTTTAATTGCAACGTTTCGTTTTACTTATTAAAACTTCCTCAGGCTCTATAAAAAATACATAATATAAATTAAAATACAATAAATACATATATAATAAATTACATTAATAAAAATGATAAATACCTTAAAGAATAACTTAGCATTGGTAATATTATGTATTTCATTTATAATATGTTATTTTTTAGGTATTATGATCAATGTGGCGGCCATTATTATTTTATCAGGCGAATAAATATTTATACCCCCGAAGTAATACAGAATAGATTTATACCTGCAGTAAACATAATTGTATTTGGTGAAATGAATTATCGCTATTTATTCGGAGGAATAGCTATCTGAAAAACAAATGAACCGAATAAATAACTACCTACGTTCGGTGAATATGGCCATAAGAAGAACACAAATTTCTATAAAAAATGTCTATACATTTTTTTACCGAGTGTTAATAAGAAATGTTTAAAACTTTTTTCGTAAATTTTTAATATTAGTAATTAATTTTCAAAATTGAGAAAACGCTAATTTCCCGTTTTTTACTTTATAATATAATTTTTATACACTTTTGAAGGTTTGAAAATTGAATTTACCTTATTTTAACTTTTTAGCGTCTTATTAATAACATCTATTATAAAACTAGCATTTCAATGCTTTTAGTAAACATAATTTCCAAGTGGATTTTTTTTAAAACGAAGCTGATGATATTGTTGTGACGAATCGGTTTTCGATATTTTCATTGAAATTTTCACTTCAAACTTTTTTTTAAATATAATCATGTTTTAATGATTTCTATATCTAAAAGTTCAAACTTAAGCAGATTGTATTATTGTCAAGCCGTTACCCTGTCTAATTTGATAAGTTGTGACTGTTAAAATTGACGGAAAAGTTTTACTTTTTACTTAATATCCTGAGTTTAGTAATTGTTCTGTATTTTGGTTTCACTTCTGATAACAAAATATTATTTTTTATACACTTTTAAACATGAATATTTTATATTATTTTAGAATAAAAATTCTGAGAAAATTTTCCATAAAGAGAAAATTTTTAGCCATTTTTAGAATGAATTTTTTATAGAGTTAATCTTTCTTGACAATGTTATTGTATATTAATAGTCCAGTCAAAATAAACATTTCAATTTACTATATTTCGCATAGAGATGAAAATTGGTACAGCTATATGTCATAGCATAGGACATAGGTACATGTACTATTACAAATGACATATCAAAAGTTACCACCGATTCTACATCTGCAAAAAAAGTTATTCAAAGTCAAAGGTCAAAAGTATCGGTTTTTTTGCACTTTTCTCGTAAACGGTAAATGTTATTATCTAAAAATAGGTCAGATAAAAGTTGTAGATCATGCAATTGTCTACAAAAACTGTTCTTATATTTTATTCCTACGAATCACTATTCCTGAGATATTGAACCAAAACATCTATGTACGTACTGAATGTATTTATCAAAAATAACGTTAAATATTGATATGTTTAGTATTTTCGAAATTACCCTTTCAAAAAAATGGTGATTCATAATGAAAAAAAGTATGAGAACAATTCTTGTAGACAATGCATGATCTACAAAAACCGATACTTTTAACATTGAATAATTTTTGACGTGATAACGTCTTATAAGGCCTGATGCACACATGCGGTTTTTTAACGCGAGGCAACGCTGCGGCGCCGCGAAAGCGGCGTGAAGTACCCACAAACTTATGTGGTAGTGCACACATAACAGTGGCAACGCCGCGGCGCCGCACGTCCATCTTGCGTGCAAGAAATACCGCAGGGTCCTCTCACGCCGCAAGAGCACCGCGCGTGCACGCGCCGTCTATCATAACATTGCGACATATTGGTCAGTGCACACTACCGTCATTTTGCCGCAAACGCGTTTAAAATTGTTGTGATTAAATCACCCACGTTTCGAAATAATTTTCTAATTTCTAATTTTGTATGCAAGTTCGTCAAATGATTGAACACTCATACGAAAATAGTTGAAAAACTTGTCTGGATTTTCTCGCAGATCCGAAAACAAAGTTACAAAAACACCTCTCGTTAGCCTATCATCGATGTAGGGATGTACCCAGTAACGTCTTTTTTTTTAAAAAAACAAATTTTTTGTATACAATGTAAGCGAAAATCGCACGTTTTTTCGTATACACCTCCATCGCCAACAAAAACACAGAAACGTCTGACTCGCAGCGGTGCCGCACGTTAAAACAACGGACATGTGCACGAGTTGCTGCGGCCACGCAGCGGTGTCGCAGCGGCACCGCACGTTAATTCACGCATGTGTGCATCTAGCCTAAATTCACCGGCTGCACGCACGAAAAAGTGTCACGTTCCGCCTGAGCCTGAGCGTGCAAGCGAGAGCGCGGTATAAGCGATAGAGAGACACGATCGGCCCAAGCGTCGGCTTGTACGCATTTCTCTCTCTTCTCGCGTGACGTCAGAGAGTTCATCAATGTTTCTTTATGACGTTATCACGTAAAACTATCGTCCGTAAACCGACTTTACAGACAACCAATTTTTTGACGTGATAACGTCTTATAAATTGATGAATCACCAATCTTATAAATTGATAAAACACCGGCTGCATGCACGAAAAAGTGTAACGTTCCTAACGGTCGTAACGTTCGTAACGTTCCGCCTGACCCTGTGCGTGCTTTTCTCGAAAACGGCCCTAACGATTTGGATGAAATTTACTGAAAAGGGATTTTGGGGGGCAAAAAATCGTTTTAGCTAGGTCTCATCTCTCGAAAAAATCGTTTTCTTACAAATTTTATCATTATAAAAATCAATTTTTTGACGTATGAAAATACTTAAATATTGTAAGTAGGTTTTGGAATTTTATATATAAAGTGAAACAATTGTTTTATAAATAGTATGACAGTTAATCTTTGAGACTTAAATAAATACGAAAGAAAGAAAGTTAATAAAAAAAATTATTTTTATAGGTGGTGAGTAATTTAATAAATAAAAATTAACCTAAATTTGAAGCGAAAGATGCAATATAATAGATTCGAATTATTATAATTATTATATAAATTTAGGTTATGTAGTACGGAATACGTTATCACGTAAAACTATCGTCCGTAAACCGACTTTACAGACAACCAATTTTTTTTTTAGAAGATGTAGGATCGGTGGGGACTTTTGATATTTCAATTGTAATAGTGTATACCTAAGACCTGTATCAATTTTCAGCTCTATGCGAATTAATGTAAACCTGCCACTATTATTTTGTCTATTTTGACCGGACTAATAAAAGTCAGTTAGCTTTATTATGTCTTCTGCTCCAAGTGATTAAAATAAGTTCTAAGAATAAATCTAAAGTTTTTTATGCCTGGGAATAGCCGTTCACAAATCTAATTTTAAAAACCAGTTAGCAGATGACAATTTTTACAAAAATCTCTCAAATATCATATTTTGTTTAACTATTATAATTTTAAATTGTGAAATGTATTTCGTTTATAAAAGGGGCAGTTTAACTTTGATCTTTTATAAATCTCAAGTCGAAATATTATCCAAAAGTCAAACATTTACTAACCTACATATGACGTAAATTCTTGAAAAGAGCGAATTATATAAAGTTTTTATCGGATTTTTACTTTTCGTTTTTTCACCCTCCTTTATATTATATTATTTTGTATAATATTCTTTTAAAATATACCGACCGCGTGTAAAAATATAAGGGAGGCTCAGTGGGACTTCGGGGGGTGTAGGAAGCCCCGGCACATATTATTGTATCACACCACACGATGAGGAAACAGGCATAGAGGCGCTGCCCCAGCCCGCATTTTCAGTGCTTCACTTGAGATTTGCGGTACTCAAGAGAGCAAATCTAAAGTATACAACGAGTCTCTTAAGGGGGCAGTCTCTTTTCATTGATATATAAATTGTTGTCTAGATAAATTACGATGTCTGCTTTTACCATTACAACCCACAAGTGGGGAATGGTACCTACTAGTTTAAGCCAAAAATCACTTTTCAAAATTTCACAATATCTTTTCGTTTTGAGGTCTACCGAGTTCAAAAAACTATGTATGTCTGTTAGTCTGTAAAGATGATATCTACAGGTCAAGTGGATGCACAGATTGAAACCAAATATTGGGAGGATGTTTGGTATGCCAATATGAACAGCCCTATTGTTTTTGGGGAAAATCGGAGCATGCGCAGAAGAGATATATTTTATA
This sequence comes from Xanthostigma xanthostigma, assembly GCA_963575645.1. Lineage (NCBI taxonomy): Eukaryota > Metazoa > Arthropoda > Insecta > Raphidioptera > Raphidiidae > Xanthostigma > Xanthostigma xanthostigma. The sequence continues at coordinate 30,518,650 of OY754468.1, read as the reverse complement.
ACGGTGTTTTTTTATATAGATAATAATGGTATACTTTTCACAACGGCTTATTATTCTATTCATTTTATCAAAAAAGTTTCGTTAATTTTTTTTTTCTAAACTTTATAGTTTTGGAAATATCTTGAAAATAAAAAAAAATCAGCTGTTCTGTTGTTTTGTAGATCTGTCAGAAATAAATTAATAGTTAAGCATGCTTTGATTAATTTTTACATGAACATGGAACACATTATGTAAGTAACAATGGCAACGAATCGCAAATATCATATTAAATATTAGCCACTACCCGCGTCACCTCACGCGATATCAAAAATTTTACTTTCTTTATTACTATATACTGTATCAAATGATCCCATTGCCCAATTGGCTGGATTTTTTTTCACAAAGTATAATAATAAATAAGCGATTTTTATTTCTAATTATTGATATTATGATAATTATAACAAAAAGCACAATGTATATAGGTCATAGAATTTCCAATTAAACACTGGATTTGTTTTTTGAGTTTTCATAAATAAATTTTATCTTCAGTAAAAAAATAGTTCATTCTATGTGACATAGAAACTTAAAAATAGTAAAAAGGCATCTATCACCTTGTTTAGATATCAGACCTAAATTTTCTACAAAATATTCATTCATAAATAATAATAATGTATTTCTGAAAAAAATATTGACAACTTACTGTAAATTAATGATCTTTGTGATAATCCTTGGTTTCCAAAAAATTTACTGTGATGATAACATTTCAAACTTATAATACTAATCAACTGCGGGTAAACGGTTATGCAGAGGTAAAATAAGGCTTCTGAAACAAACAATATTTTTTTTTATTAACACACAAATACAACAAAAGGGTGCATCGATAATAATTAATTAGCACTGTTAACAAATTACATAATTAGGACTATAAAGGTAATTATAATGTATCTAGTAAAATATAGTATTCGTTTTCAGCAGTACATGTTTAAATTAATTGTTCTAATAAAATTATTTTTTTCCAGGGTGTTACTAAAGGAGGGTCGTTGTCAAGACGTGTAAGTAGGTAGGATTGTTTGTCATATTTTAGGCAATAGATTTGTTTCGTGTACGAACCGTATTAAATATCTTTGATACGTTTTTCATTATTTTTCAGGATGTCGCAGAGGTTCTGTCCAAGTTCAGCAACAGTTCTTTGGAGAGCATAATATGAGGGACAATCGACGAGGAGGTGTTCTATAGTGATATGTTTGTTGCAGATGGTGCACATTGGTGGGTTTTCTTTCGACATGAGGTAAGAGTGAGTTTATTTACAATGTCCTAATTGCTGTCTCATCTTGTTTGGTCAGTTTTAACGTATTTTCCCATTAATATTGTTAATGCATGTTTTGAGAGGATGTTCAACCTGCAAGTTTCAGGATTTTTAAATATAGACTTTAAAACAATTTTAATAGGCAAATTGCTTCACTTTCTTCGTGGGGTTGAAGTGATTAATTTTTATTTTATAAGCAGATGGTCCTACAGAAGATGAAAGAAAAATGTTTTTGCAAAATATTTACAAATTGTGTCTACAACAAACTCGAACTCGTTCAAAGTAATCACTATTAATTGACTGTACTTTATCACCATTCATTGAATACGGGTTGCCGAATACCGCCCAATCTTTTTACCGGTATAATATCGATGGTTCGTCGACTACACACGGGCCGTCAACCACAAATCAATTTCCATATCATTTTCGCGTTGTGTTGATATAAAATCCACTTTGGCAGACTTGGCACTCGCTTTCACATGCAGATGGCACCACCTTCGCAGTGTATGTGTATGTTTGTGTGAACCTCGGCTCTGTCTACAGATATACTACCTTATACTGAGCTGTTGCTGCAGGAACAGGGCTGCGGAGAAACGCAAAATATGTAGATATATTACCTACCATCAATATTCAATAAGTTTGTGGTGATAAGTAGTCATTTTTACCAAAGGAAAAGTTTGAAACATTCTGCTTCATACTCACTTATTTGTAAACAAATTTTTGAATACACCACAGGTAACGGACCAGCAGTAGACACAATAGCTATCGAGCCCCGAGCTGGACAGGGACACTTATTTTGAAACTTCAGTTGCGCGTTACTTTAGGGAATTCTTGTATAATCACTTTAAAATTACATTTTTGGAAAAGAACTAGCCCTCTATCGCAAATCTTAGGTCAATTTAAAATCTAAAGAAAGAAGTAGGCAAGTGACAATTGACAGTAGACTCAAGTTATAAGTCACCTGACGAGGCTGTAGAGCAGGCCTGGATCCAGGCCCGCAGCGCAATTTTGTCCGGCCCGCGAAGCATTTTAGAAAATTTTAGAAAAATAGTAAAATGCGGAAATAGAATGTGAGGACCTTTTTTTCTGCAAATTTTTGGCCCGCGGGGAAATTTTCATCAGCCATACGGCCCGCGGTCAAATTTTCATAAGCTATGTGGCCCGCCGATCAAAAGATTTGCCCGCCCCTGCTGTAGAGTTATTATTATTTTAAAGATATATCTAACAGTTCCAGCCACTGCGATTATGTTGCGCAGATATAAGGAGGTGCTAAAATTCCACATTCCTCTAAAAATCATCCGTTGGCTCTCGGTATAAGACCGTTCACTTCATCAATATTTTGATAGAATCTAGCGCAGCTTAATATCGGAAGACCTGATTAAAAAGTATTAAACAGAGATGGGGAGAACACTAGCCACAAAAAGGGGAGAAGTGACCAACGCATCTCAAATGAATTTATTAGTCAGCAGGCCGATTCCCAATAGCGTCGCGTCGTAGCATTTGTATAAGAAATACCGCAAGACGTTGATCAAATCTCATTCTTTTTGAAGATTACTCAATTTAGTATCTCTGTGATTTATAATTCTATAACATTGTCCAATTCCAGAAATTCTGAAATTTACGTTGCCCAAACATATACGTTATAGTTAGCCTATTTAGCCACACGATGGCCATATCTGTAAGCCGTTTTAACAACAGTGAATAACTGAACAGCGATCAGCGGAGAGTGAGTTGAACTAGCAGGGTTTTCCCCGATCCCTGACAATCCATACAATCGACCAACGTCTCCCTATACCCGCCTCGATATACTGTGTACTGTTGTTGCCGTTGTGTACTTTGAATAAAGTCCGACAGAGGCGCTGTGAACGCCCGCTTTGCCATACAACGCACACACAGGCACACAATACTTTTTGAATATTATTATATTCGTCCCCGTGCCTCAGCATTGACGCCGGAGTACGTTTTTTTGTCGGTCGCCGTTGTATATTTTTCGTATATAAAGATAAATAATGGCGTATTCAAGCTTTCTCTCTCTCCCTTTACTCTCTTGTCAACATACTTTTGTGTACATCCTAATACTTACCTATTCATTTATGCTTTAGCCAAATTCAATTTTTGCTTTTTTCACTCGAATGTAATTATTTTTTTTTTATAATATTATAAAGTGGTGATATAGGTACTTTTCATTTTAATTGCTTTTCAGATTATCCTTAGTGGCCTCAAACCTCGAGAATTTTTTTAAAGAATATTAAATATGATTATTATTGTATTCATTTTTCCTCATTACTAAAGAAATGAATATAATTTCAATTTTATATTAGAGAAAAAAATTTTAAAATTCTATTTAGGACGAAACCTTTATGTGCATAAAAATACAAAGGAATTAGTGAATAAGTCTAAACAAAAACTTTAGAGGAAAATTAAATTACATTTTAAACTGTAAATTAAAATCTCCATAGATTTTAAAAATATCATTTAAGAATGTTGTTGTACCACCATTAATGCCTTTTTAATACTCCCACACAAACTTCTCCCATTTCCTATCAATATCATGGAACTTCCCAAACTATTCCATTTATCCTGTAATTTCTAAAAAAAAATTTAATTAACCTTTCTCCACAAATATTTTAATTTTTAGCCTACGACTTCGTCTATTATAACCTTGAGAATTTTTCTTGTTTATTTTCTTTCTTATAGGGTATTGAGTCCATTTCCATATTTTTACTTCCCACTCAAACTATGGTAGGGAAGTATTGGATACAATCTGATATTTTTTTCCGAGAGATTAATAGATTCTCATCTTATGATAACCCTAGGAATCATTTGAAGGCATTTTCCGTTTGATATATGACGGCACGTGTGTGCGTGTTGAATTTTTTCTCCGTCGCGATGGTAAAGACGGAAAAACAAAGAATCATGCAATTTTGTTGTTGGATTGGTCAGCATTTAACTGAGATCTGATTAGATTTTGAGCAAACGGCTCAGTAGATCCTGAGATATTGAAAGAAATGTTCTCAAATTCACGTGTTAGCATAGACCAAATTTTTTGACGAATTGATGACGAAACATAAATAAAATTTATTTTTTTTTTTTATTTTAAATAATTGCAGGGAATTATTTTACATATGCTTAATTAAGATGTCTATAATTACAAAAAAAATGTATTATATAAATTCGAGCGAAGTGTGTTTAAATAATGTATTAATTAATTACAAATTCGATCGAACGAGCCAATCGATTGCGCCCGGACGAAGCCAGTAAAATTAAATAAACCGGTCAAGTGTGAGTCGGACTCGCACACGAAGGGTTCCGTACACTATGTACTTTTTAAATACTTTTGTAAAAGAAACAAGAGAGGCGCTATAACAATATGTAACCAGTGGGAGTATGCAAGTAGTTCAAGAATTTCAAGGCGTGAAATTTTACATAATACACCCCGGCGTTTTTATATTATAAACACTTTTTTTACAAAAATTTCTTGTAGAATAAAATAATATAAAGTTTTGATAAATATACCATTATATCAAATAACAACGTTATGGCAAATATCTCTGTTGCGCATACGCCGATTTCCCCAAAAAAAAAAATACAAAACTTTAGAATATTAAACCATTATGAAAAATATACCATTATTATATAAAAACAATGTTATAGCACATATCTCTTTGCGCATGCGCCGCCTTTCCCCCTAAAACTTTTTACAAAACTTTCTTTTAAACCATTATGAAATATATACTATTATTATATAAAACAACTTTATTGCATATATTTCTTTTGCGCATGCGCCAATTTTTCCCAAAAAATTTACAAAACTTTTGTAAACATAGATAGAATAATAAACGGTTATGAAAAGTATGCCGTTATTTTATAAAAACCAGCCTTATAGTATATATTTCTTCTACGCATGCGCCGATTTTTTTCAAAAATTTATTTTACAAAACTCCTGTAAAACAAAATAATAAGCCGTTATGAAAAGTATACTATTATCTTATAAAAACAACATTATAATATATATTTCTTTTGCGCTTGCGCCGACGTCTCTCAAAAACGATAGGCCTCTTCATATTTGCATATCAAATATCCTCCCAAAATTTGGTTTCATTCCGCTCATCCATGGTGTTGGAATGGTAAAAAATGTCAAAAATGACGTTTGCATCTGTCAAAGCAATATGTTCTAATAATTAAAATTAGTTATTCAAATCGTTAACTAAGAAGGCGTTGCATACTAATGTCAAAAGATTTGAAATGACATTCGTTTTTGAACAAATGCAATCTTTTTTTTTAAGACAAAACATACGCAATTTTTAAATTCCCATAGTACAGTATGCAACAAACGAAGACAGACGATCCCCGTGTATGCTATGGATTAGCCAAAATTGAATTTATACATTTTATTTCTATATAAAGCTGTATAAAAAAGTGTTTCGACGAATTCTGTTATACAAAATCTATGTAAAATTTTCTGCTCTTTCGTTTAAGACAGGTCTCGAAACGATCTGATTCAAATTGAGCGACTTATAAGCAAAAAACTAAATTTGCTCCTCTTTGGGGAGTTTTGGGTTTTTTTTAATTATTTGTTGTTCTAGCGGCAATAGAAATACATACTCTGTGAAAATTTCAACTCTCTACCTATTACGGTTCTTGAGATACAGCCCGCTGACAGACAGACAGACGGACAGACGGACAGCGGAGGCTTAGTAATAGGGTCCCGTTTGACCTTCGGGTACGGAACCCTAAAAAAGAGATATTTTGTGGGAAAATGTTCACTTACAACTTACGATCGAAATTAAGATTGTAGATTATAGACACTCAAATTCTGAGGTTTACTAGGTGGGTTTGGGAGCTATAAGCACTCTACAGTCAATATTTTTTTACTTAGTTTATCCAGAAAACCTCAAACTCTTGGGTAGTGGACAGAAGAAAAAACGCATTATTATTAATTGGAAAATACTGCATTTATACTTAATTTAAAGATATTTTATTAACGAAATTCAAAAAATTTAATTTCCCTGTTGCAAACTGTTGTTATAATATTACGTCACCTATAAATCCGTATACAACCCCAATACAATTAATTATTCCGTATTTTGTAGTAGCCATAATTTACAGCTGGACAATAAAACTGCAACAAAAGCGTGCAGATAATGCCTTTATGTAACATTGTTGGCAATTGTTAATAAAGACAATCGAACAGTTGTTACAATAGCCATAGTTACATTGGCATGCGTACAATACCTGTATTGCAAATCAATTGTTCTGCGAGGACACCCGCTCGCTAGGACTTACGTAATATTATATATCAATAGTCCTTAATATTGTCAACACACACGCCATTCAATATTATGCCAACCTAGCCGTTACCCGCGATTTCGCACGCGATTGACGACGAAACACGTAGGTATGCATTCCCATTATTTGGCATTGTTACTCCTTTCTCGGCGTAGACCCCCCTAATAAATTTCAAAATTGAAGACATTCACGTGATCAACCTCCCGACAAACCTTGAAAATGACACCTTTGTTAATTTTTAGACTATTTACCTCTTTTCACACTCTGAAGGGGTAGTTTTTGAAAAAGCTTGAAACACGTGTTTATTTATTTGTTGACACGAGTATTTTCGAATTGATACATCTCTATCTTATAAGATTTCTCTACGCAAATTTTGAACCCCCGTTTAGGGGTTAAATTGTCAAAAATCTGTTCTTAACTGATGCCTACGACATAATAACTATCTGTGTGCCAAATTTCAGCCCAATCCCTCCAGTGCGTTGATAAATCGGTCTGTCAGTCACGGTTTCCTTTTATATATTTATAGTTAACAGACTACGCAAGTTTTCGTTTTTGGATTAAGCTTCTGAAAAATTTTCAAAAAAATTGTTTCATTATTTGTAATGTAGATTCCAACAAAAAAAAATGTGAGACGATCCCATTGGCAAAATAACGGCCTTAGTATCTAAAATACATTCCAAAAACTCACGAATTCTTCTTTAAAAATCTATAATTAATCTGTATCTAGTTTATTTTTATAAAGCAATTTAAGTTATCATCAATTTCTGAAAATAATTACATTTTATCTAAAATTTTGAATAATTATATTTTACCTGCGTCCTGCGAAAATAGTTTGTGGTCAAAAAATATGTTGGATGATCTTATCGCAAGTAATTGTATCATAATGTCTTTAGAATTTTCTTGTACGTACCGTTTTTCTTTAAAAATGTATAGATTTTCATTAAAAAAGTAGCTACACTATAAAAAGTAAAAGAATAAAAATTATAAAGAAATTGATCATAACAATTTTTTTTATCACTTTTATTATAATTTTCGTCTTTGGGTCATGGATCTACATATTATGTGTGAACTTCAAGTCGATATCTCATTTCGTTTACAAGCTAGAAGCCTCTGAGAGACGGACGGACGAATGAACACTATTGCCACAACAATATAGGGTTCCGTTAGATCCTACGACTTGGAACCCTAAAAATCGAATTAGTCTGCAATCGATTCGGTCTAACAAAGTTTTGGTAGGAGCTTTGACTATTATATTATTATTATTAACACAAAATTTAGCGATCAATCATTATTATCATATTTTGTATTCATATACTATCCTCATTAAAATTCGTGTGTGCACTAATTATGTAAAAACATTTTATTCCATATCTGTACCATGTCTGCATACTGTATACTTGCACAGTACAATTATGAAGGTGTCGTGGATACGTTATTATAGCCAGAAGGAGGATGTTCTATAGAGCACGGGTCATAGGTCAACCGCGTGACCGCACGTCGAGCGTGATTGTGTGGGCGTTTAAAATGTCACATTCACGCTTTCGAGTCACATTTGTTGTTGTTAAATAGTCATTCGCCGACTGTACTATCGGGTAACTAATTGTATCATTCGGCAAAACTGTGGGAACGTCATGCACTTACATGACATGGAGTCACAGACAATAATAATGTCATGAACTGGTGTCGTTTGATATCCTAACGACGCGACGCCCAAAACATGGCCTCATTTCATGACACTATAACGTTCTACAAACTTATTGGTACAGGCATTTTAGATGAAATAATAAAAAGAAATTTTAATATACCACGTTTTTAAAGCGAATTAAAAAGTATAAAATAATTTCTTTACGGATAGATTTTTAACTTGCAGAATTTGAAACTAGAAACGTGGGGCGCATTATTCGTTTTATATGTCATAAAGAGATTTTTTGATTGATAGCTACTCTCTACACTTCTTATATGACTGTCGTATGCTCCCCACGTTTTTTGTTCCAAATCTCACAAGTTAAAAATCTGTCTGTAAAGAAATTATTTTATACTTTTTAGTTGGCTTTAAAAACGTGGTATATTAAAATTTGTTTTTATTTCTTATATTATTTTTATACTTTTTAGTAAAAAAAAAAAAACAAAAATATATCGTAAAAAAATAAAAAGATTATATGTGTCATGGGGAATCGAATCAGCGACCTTCGCGTTATTAGCACGACGCTCTAACCAACTGAGCCATAGATTAGTGACTGATATATGCCTTACAATGGTAAACAAGTAAGAATGAATTATATGTATCTGTTCACCCGGACAGACACACAAGAAAGCGAGTTAAATAAAACGTGATAAAATAGTCAAATAGATGACATAATTAAAGTACAATGAACTCTCAAAAGCGTTATGGATAAGGTACTAAAAAGTTAACTTCTATATCGTTGTCAGAACATCCCTTTTTGGACGAAAAACTACTCCTGGGGCGGACCCGATTTGAGTTTTTCGCGTTTATATTCTAAACCGCTACTCGGACTAAAAATATCATACAACAAAAATTGTAGAGCAGATTTTTTCAATAAACAACATGAATTACAATTATTGCTTTTGAATGTTCTTAACTGTTTTATGTGCCCGAAATTTGTGTGCTAATTAGTCGCCTTAGAAATTTATTATTTTCCTCTTCGATTTTTAAATTAATAGAAAAAATTCTTTGTAGTATTGTATCTAAACAAAGCAAAACTGAATATTAAAATATGATTTTTTGTTCTGAAATTTTGACACGAAAAAAGATTGTCGAAAATTCCAATTTTAATAACCAGTTATGTCTTCACTTTACTTAATCCTTTTATACTACAAAGAATTTGTTCTAATATAATATTGTAATAGATTCAAGCATTACAAGTCTCTCTCATCTGAGAACAAAAATATTAACAATATTTTGTACATGATGTATTAAATTAAATTACATTTGATTAAATGTTTGCCTTAATAACATAAATAATAATGGAACATCAGTTTCCCGTAATGCAAAAAAAGTTGTTTTCAAAGCATTTATCACAAAATTTAAAATAAAATATAAAGAAAAACATGATTGTCTATTTATAACAGGGGTGGGCAAATCTTTTGATCGGCGGGCCACATAGGTGATGAAAATTTGACCGCGGGTCTGATGGCTGACGAAAATTTCTTCGCGGGCCAAAAATTTGCAGAATAAAAGATCCTGACATTTTCTATTTCCGCATTTGGGGAGAAAAAAAAAGGTCCTCACATTCTATTTCCGCTACTATTTTTCTAAAATTTTCTAAAATACTTCGCGGGCCGGATGAAAGTGCGCCGCGGGCCGCCATTTGCCCAGGCTTGATTTATAATAACTATTATTGTTTATTACATAAACAATAATTACCAATTTTTATAAATAAACAGGCACGTTTTTCTTCATATTCTGTTCTGTCACTAACAGTTGACGCATAGGTAGGTACACAATAATTGTTACAAACTGACTGTGTAAAAAATCTTGCAAAAAATCTTAATTTATTATTCACATATAAATGTTTAATTTTATTCAGATTTTGCAATTCACGACAAAATAGCTGTTATTAATTTTTAATGATAGGTATATTAGAAATAGAATTATTTGAATGACTTTTCGCAATATTAAACAAAAATAAATATTATATACCTACGTGTATTTTTCTTTTAGCCAATAATGGCAATTTATTGTTAATGCGTATTTCTTTATTGATTGGGAAACAGTAACAATAACAAAAGAAAAACAAAGTTTCAAATGAACAATTGCTACTGAAAAATGTCGTAACGCGCATACTTTTTTGAAGTACATATTTTAGTCAAAACAAAGCAATCTTTCTTTAACGCAGTTATGCAAATAATTTATTTAAGTCTTCAACTCAGTCACTTGCACCTTTAAAAAAATATTTATTTAGGTGGGTTTTTGAAGATATAAAAATATTATAACTATGAGGCAAATTATTTTGCAACTTTGTGGTATCGTCCCCAAAATCTACCGTCATAGTCTGTTGATAAATCCCAAACAACTCACGATTATAATAATAACCATTGTAATAATATTTTGTCGAACCGCCTAAAAACCAAAAATTTTAGACGAGCTATTTCCAAAAATCTCAATGCTTTTCCAGCGGAAGTATACAATTACATAGACACTATAAAGTCATAGCGCACGGAGTGCGCCAGCCAAAGCAAGCACTGTGCTATTACACGGACCAATTTCGAGCCCCTTCCGAGTCCTCTCTATCACCGAGACTTATAGTTACGTTACAGAACTGAATTTTTCAAAAGGGTCAAGTTTACCATAAAGAAGCAGTATTGCAAGTTTTATTCACCTAGGTGAAATAGTTTCCAAGATATGATTGTTCAAAAATCACTTACTGACTGATTGCTAAATCATCATAAAGTAGTTCACTTTGGCAACCTCCACCTCCAAGCTAAATCAAATCTGAAGACCTATGGTTATGAAGGCTTTTTTTATACATTAGTCGTGCCTATATCTAAATCACTACAAAAACAATTACGCGTCCTGTTAAATTTTTCCAATAAATTAATAAAGTCACTGTTATATTTTCCCACAATATAATTGCATTTTTTACAATTTACACATCACATATTCTGTGCATTGAAAAGCTAACTTATATTAGCTGAACTAATGCAAACAGTCAATATATAAAAGTAAATAAAAGAAACTAACTTTGTGAAGCAATGAATAAAATAAATTAGATTTCTTTCAAAAGACCCATAAAAGTAAACATATATAACACACAGAGGTATGGCTGGATAGATACATTGTATAACGCACTGCTATTGAGTGATTTTTATCCGTTCCACATTAACCCAAAAGCATTCGTTGTTCTAAAGTCATTTGTAACATTTTCTAAAACTCGACACACTACAAATATTTCAGATTAAAGAAGGGAGCACGCGGTCATAGGAGCAAAATTATCGTCTTAATAAATATCACAATTTGAATTCAGATCATGAAGGTTTATATTAATGCACTGATTTAATCACTTATCATTCCGCACAACGCCGATAAAATAGCAACTATTCAAGTTTTTTTAACTTGATTTACCCTATATAGGTAATATTTTTTGGCTGTGCTGATTGTGTATTAACTATATACAGAGTGTCACAAAAAGTTCGACAATTTGGAGACCTATTCATTGTGAAAGTTTGAAATGAAAATCTTTTCATATTAAAAGTGACTAAACTATAATCATTGTATTTTATTTGATCTTGAACAATTCGCAATATTTGTACGAAATATTTAACATTATGATTTTGTTTATTTTTCATCAATATATGATAACAAAAGTTGTGTTTGTTTTTAGTCAAAAGAAAAAATGTAAACCGTAAATACATTTCTTAAAAAATTTTTGCAAATGCGCTGTCCCAATTCAACATCTGCGCCAAATCAAATACACCCTTTAGTAAGAAAATTCAGATTCGCAAACTAGCGTTTTCTTAAAGTTGTAAGTCCGGCCCTGTCGGGTCGATTCTATTAAAATGTTAGCAGTATATTTTAATCTTTACTGGAGGGTTAAATTTCAATTTTGAAATGGTATGAGAAACTTTTCGGTATTTTTGGATCCAACCTCTAAAAATCTAAAAGTCACCCTTAAAATGACCCGACTTTTTAAATAGGCTTCCAACATGTGGACCAAATGTTTAAATCAATGAAATCCTTCGAAAGTTATTACCCGCACACATATAAATGGTGCCAAACTGTACGGGAGGGTATGAAACATCGAGAAATTTTGGTCTGACTTCCAGGTCCCGCCATGGCAAATACAGTAATAAATTCAGGGCAAATGAAGACTGAAAACTATTAACTGCAAGTTCTTTGTTTAATTAATTAGGGCATTGTATTCAAAATTAAGAAGCGTGTTTATAAAAAGAAATCTAAACATTTCGCTGTATCATTGCGTCCGATAAAAAACGAGTTAATGTACAATATAAAAATAAAATCGTTTTATATTTAATGTAGTAAACAACAACCAACACAAACACACTACAAAAACTTAAAAAGGGAATGAATGGTTGAAGATGAAAGAAGTAGAAGAAGTAGCGGATAGTAAAGAGATTGATGTGAAACACACAGACACATGTCTCTGTGTTGTTTAATCCTTAGTCCTGTGTGTTTACATCGTCCTGAGGTCCTTTGTGAACTATAATGACTGATGGTCTTCACTAAAAGGGTGCACCCATCATTCACTGTTGGCTCAATTCTCTTGTATCCTTAGAGCAGCACTAGTGCGTTCCAATGAACAGGACTGTGGGATGATTCTCCGTAAAAACAAGCTCAGAGTGAATTCCACCTAAGCGTTTAAGAGATCCACAAAATAATTCACAACATATATTTTAGATATGAAAATTCTGAGTTTAGTTTTGAAAGTTTTTTCCCCATGGAAAAGTAATCAGAATCTGAACGAGTCAAAGATCTAGAGAAAGCCTCTATAAGTACCAACGACATGAAAAAAATTTCACAATAATTTGATTATTTTTCTTGGGACATGGATAATCGACAAATACATTTCTTAGGTAGGGGGAAGAAGAGAAATAACGGCGTGAGTGAAGCACTACTCACGAAAGTTGATGTGCATGATTGGTTTCATTCGAAAAAATTATGATCGAGAAATCATTTAGAGATTCTAAGCTTAAAGTGAATTTTCAAAAGATCTTTTTTAAATTACTGATATTCGGTGCAATATAAAAAGGAATATGTTATTGATTTTTTTTCTTACAACGTATACATAACACAATATAGGTATCGCAATCACTTACCACCCTAAATGACTCCCATTTGGCACGTATATCGTGGAGGTGGAACAAGAGCTAGGATGTTTACACATCAAACATTTTGGTAAGGCAAAATTGAGATCGAAACTGGGTTTTAAATCATGTTCGTCTATTTATATTAACTTGAAAAGATGCTCGTAATTACTGTCGTGAAAATGAAACACTGACTTTAAAAATAGTTATTTGCTATCATTTGAAGAACAAGAGAGTAAAAAATTACTGTGTTATTAAGTCAGATGATAATATCTTCACGTAGATATATGTAATTTATGTATACATTTCTGTAATTTTTTAGTTATCTTGTTATACAATATTTAAAACGATGCACCCAACAAAGATCACTGTGACCTAAAAGTTGACTATGCCTTCTGCAGATATTATAGTTGCGTGCTTATGTAGTAAAATGAAGAGAATGAACGTAAATGGCTTAACTCCTTCGACCGGAACGTATAATGATGTTTATATTTCATAAATGTGTATCATATATTTGATTTCATTGATACGCTCTTCTTTTATTGACGCAATAATGCAGAGATATTATTTTCATATTGTGATTTTGAAAAGTATATACTAATAATATTTTGTCCGGCGGGATTAAATATGTATTAGATACATATAATAGCTTTTTCAAAAATACTGTCATCGAAATTTGCATTAAAATTTATTAAATGAATTGAGTTCAAATAATAAATACCTACTTCATACAATCTACGTACAGATTTAGAACAAATCATTGTATTGTAAAGGCTTGGACTTCTGCTGGCCGGCAGGCTGGGTGCGAGGCTGGAAATGACGTCAGTGCGGGCTCGCCTGCTAGCTCACAAGATAGGTTTTAAAATTAGAACAGGGGCTATTGTTCTTGCTAGGTCCTTTGCTTGCTGTGAGCAAGAATCAATCAGGAAACAGTATCTTGTCACGTGGGCAACATAAACAAACGTTCACAAATCAACATGGCGTCAAAGTCTGACAACAGACACGTTCTGTTCTGTATTTATATTTGAACTGTCGCTGCGTGCGCACCAGATGTAACCACAAAACAATCTTGGAAAGACGTCTCGTGTAAAGCGAGCCCATAAAAACCAGCGCTAGAAAACTATATATAATAATATATATAATAGTCAAATCTAGCAAGGAATCTAGCGGCAAATCTAGCCTCGTGTCCAGCGACTTTAACATCATTCCAATATCAAAGTAAAAAATCAATATTTTTTTAAATTTTTATTAATATCAAACAAGAATACTCACGAAGGAAGGTGTCAAGCAAAATATTAATTCCCAAACTAATTATGTTACAAAATACGCTGTTGCAATCTTGTCTAAATTTTGTTTTTAAGTTACGTATTCAGGTTAGACCTACGATAACTCAATGTGCAAAATATCCATTGGAAATACACAATTATTATTTTATATACCTAACATATAACATTGTTATTAGCCGTTTTAGGTGCGGTTTTTTATAAATTATTTTTTTTTTTTGCGCAGTGAAAAGAAGAGGGCGTTTGCTGGCTGCTTGGAACGAACCTATAGTAAAGCATAGCTCACCGGAAGTGAATAGAATGTAGCCTGCACTATTAAAAGTGAAAATTAATTAGGTGAAAATCAGCTATAAAAATATCATATACCTCCTGCGTATAGTGGTATTATAGCTCATGTGACTATTGAAACTCGCCGACACTCGTTTTTAACATATTGTCATCACGCACTGTAACATACTATTTGATTATCTGCGTTATTAATCGAGCAAAAATTATCATTACTTATTCAATTTTAAAACGTCAAAAACATAGTTGTAGTACATCAATTGTGCGAATATTAATTTCTAACAATTTTGCTAAATCTTTGGTGTTATGTGATTTATTTCTTAAAATATTCCTAGAGCATTTTTGTACTACAGACATACAAGTTTTCATAAGCGGATTTACTTTCCATAAAATATAAATCCGGTTTAAACAAAAATAAACTTTGATAACTCCTGTTTGAGATTCTTGCAAATGAAGTATTTATTTTTGTAAATTGATAAAACACTAGCTTTTTATAATTACGTAACTTTAAGTATACGTATTTTAACAGTTATTTTTATTAACAGATGTCATTGAGTCAATTAAACTCGATAAATTATAGTGTTTGTTATAAAAAAATAGTTTATTTATGAACTCATTTGATTAGAGTATAAAAATAATAATATATTAAATATAACTATATCTAAATAATATATAATATGTACATAGATAGTAAATAATATTAACAAAGAAATAATTATGAAATCGTTGACAGTAATTTTGGTATGTGGTCATAGCCCCTCTGACTGCATTTTAGACCTACCAACTTACAGCCAAATTTAATTGATTCTTCTAAGTTTTTATTTTTGTATAAACTATATATAACAGCGGCACAAAAAACTCCCCCCGCCCCCAAAGTGTCTTTCACTTCTTTTGGAGAATACGCAGAAGCTTCGAAAAATCTTCCGTCTGAAGTGCGTCCCATTGCACCTTTCTCTCCCCAGAATCCTATTACTTTTGCACTAAAAAATAAACGTCACATCGAAAAATATAGGCACTTATCATAAATTCCATTTTCGAGCGTATTCTTTTAAAGAGCATGTAGGTTTTTACACAAATAGAATAGTATATTTTACTATAATAATTAATTAATCATTGGAATTAAAAACTAATATAATTTGAATAGATATTGAAAAAGATCACTCGAAGGATAACTCTTCAAAAATTTATCAACACTGAAAAAATACATTTCATCTTTCAGGAAAAACAGTTCTTTTATCACAGATCGTTACCTTAATTTAGAAATCTGCGCCAAATCTTCTAAAGTCTCTTTCATACCACTGTAGCCTTTGAATGTTGCGAAATATCTTCCTACAATAATAACATCAGCATATGGTACCAGTTCCAAAAGATGAGTTCTTCTCTTCTTCAATTCTAACGAGATGGTTATCGGTTTCTTTCCTTTCTCTAAGTTCTTATTCCATTTATGAACAATCTGCATCATTCGCCTAACTTCAGTGCAATTCCGACCCTGAAATTACATTTTAAGTGATCAATTGAATAACTGAAATACTTCTAAAAATCCTCATTTTAATTCGAATTTTCATATGCTTTATGACCTAAGTTTTAAGCGGTGTCGATATTAAGATATATTGCCCCATTGGCTCCTGTCCGGGACCGGAAATCAATTGTTATATGGGTCACTACGTTCAGACAAACTACAAGTGCGACAAGACGAAGAACTGTAGTCCCTCGTCCCATTAGATCACCTAAGAACATTGAGGCAGTGAGAGCTTCAATGTTGTGATCACCACGGCGTTCTGCGTCCAAAGACCCTACAAGATTTGAAGACCATCATCCAGGAAGAAATTGCCAGAATAACACCTGATATGCTGGCAAGAGTCATGATAAACGCCGGAAATCGGTTTACTCAGTGTATGGAGAATAGGGGATGTCACCTACCTGATTTGATCTTTAAAAACTAAGAAAAACGAAACTTTAAGTGTGTGCCTACATTATAAAAAACAAATAAAAATTTTCTGATTCGTACAATGGGTTAATTTTTGAAAAAAGTAAGTTATTCTGCCGCACCATGTACCTCGAAAATTAAACCCCAAAAGAAAGCACAGTAACAAGTAGTGTAAAAACTCACTTCAAAATGAATCCAGTCATAATTATTTAAGTCTAATTTTTTAAAGTCTTCTGTTGTAAGTTCCGGTAATCCAGGATTATGATGAAATATTGTCCGTGATCCTGTTTCTTCACTGAGAATGATTAAGGAAACTGGTGATTCGTAATCGCTATATTCTATTATATGATTATATTCTATTTTGTGTTTCTTCATGTCGTCAATTATAAATCTGTAGAAAAGTTTAAATTTAGCATACTTAATTATTTGACAAAGATAACACACTTTTTGTAATTGTTACGTACTTGTGATGTGTTTCACTGCTGACCGTACCAAAGAATTCGCATGAAACTCCGAGCTGTTTAAGGACTGTACAGTTGTTTGAAGCGTTTCCTCCTCTTTGCCACCAAAGGTCTTGACATCTGTGAAAAAGTAGAAAATACCTAAATAAAATTTATTATCATATGCGTTTTTATGTTAAAATATCCCCTCATTTGATAGTCGATCGATTTCTAGATAATTTATTTCAAAGTTTTTACGTAAATTTATTTATTTATTTTATTTATTTTATTTATTTTATTTATTTTATTTATTTTATTTATTTTATTTATTTTATTTATTTTATTTATTTTATTTATTTTATTTATTTTATTTATTTTATTTATTTTGTTTATTTTATTTATTTTATTTATTTATTTATTCCTCAAACACATGTTACAAATTTGTTCCAAATATTATAAATAAGGATTTCCTGCCCAACAAATAAAACATGATGGACAAAAAGTCACGTATGTCAGTATTTAGTCTAGACTCTAGACGGAATAGGAAGAATAGAGGAAAAAAGCATAAACAAAGGGAATTTGATGGAAAATTGTTGACGGTGGCCTCCTCATTAACATACTAAAAATTCCACCCTTCACCTCCACTGATTAATTTTTTATGGTGTTGAAACTACTCCCCAAAATATATTTTTGCAAAAAACTTGAAAACTATCCATTTTAGGACAAAAAAGGGCCATCATCAAAAAAAAAATGGTGAACAGAATGACGTATTAATAAAATTTAGTGACTCATAGCTTTCGAAAAAACCACCTCGCGGCGTCGCCTTGGAAAAACATGACTAAAACGTAATGTTATAAATAAATAAAATAAATAAAAGAAAGTTCTAAAGCATGCACGTTCCGACGTCATTCAAAATTTGGTAATTATAAACAATCAAAGATTAAACCATCAAAAATTTTAGTGAAAGTTTTCTTTGACACGCTCTGCAAGTACCTTCGACACCGAGAAAAAAATCGTTTGGAAATTCATAGGAAATTTCATGCCCTAAAAGATGTTTCTGTCCGATCTCGGTACTACTGTATAAGTAATAAAAATTTTACCTGTATAAAAATCAAATTTTTAGAGATCTAGTTATGAAACAATTTTTTTTTTAAGAAAATATTTTGTTCTTGAGATGTTTGCAAAGAAAAATATTTGAAGGTGGTTTCACACCTGTAAAAAAGTTAGCAGAAGGAATTAAGGGTGGAATTTTTGGTATGTCAGTATGCTACTTTTGACAATATTCCGCTAAATTACCCTTGTTACCTCGCGCTTCTCATCTCACTTTTGTGTCGCAAGTCGCTTAGACTAGTCACTAACAAGATCGGATAAAAAACATCTTTTAAGGCATTACATTTTCTATTAATTCCTAAATGGGTTTTTTTTATTCGCGGTAGAAAGTACTCGAAGCGCGTGTTAAAAACTTAATTTTTTTTGAAGATTTGAACTTTGAATACTTCTAACTCCCAAATTTTTTGAAGATATCGATACGGGATAAAAAGCATGTTTTAAAACGTTCTTTCCTTTATAAATGTATGTATTTTTCATTTTAAAATTCGATATAGAACATAATATATTCGACGGCTAAAAAAGACAATACGCTTTAGCTATATGTTTCAACGGCGACACCGTGAGCTAAGAGTCAGTAGCTATTAAAAATTTCTTTTAAAGCGTCATTCTGTTCACATTTTTATCAACTTTGAAATTGACTTTTTTGCTCTTAAAATGGATAGTTCTCCAGTTTTCTATTTTTTTTTTTTTTGCAAAAATGTACTTTAAGAGTTAGTTTCAGCCCCATAAAAAATTAAGCAAAATCCTCCTTGTTTATGCATTTTTCCTCTAAAGACTATTTTTATATCTTTCCGTCTAGACTAATTAAACAGTAACTAAACTTAAATTTAATTTGTTATGAATTAAATTGTAAAAATTTCATAGTGAAACATTTAATAGTTCTGTGTTATTTGTTATCACGAAAAGTTCATTTACATTTGTCATAAATATCTGCCTTTAAGATGACCTTAAATTATTACATACGTCACTGATCAATCCTACTCACACTAGTTCTGAATTAATTTACTATTAAAGAACCGATATACTAGGTGTTCTGGAATGTAACACGTATCCGCAAATGCACAGGTCCTCATACACAGGGTGTTAAAATCCCTTATCTTCATTATTTCGGAAAGTATCTTTCGGTTCGTTTTAAATTTAGAATATTCAGAAGGTCGTTTTGAGTAAAAAATACTAAATCTCTTGTTTTTTATTATTATTGACATTATATATAAAAATTAAAAATAATAAAGTTTATATGTAACACAGTACATTGGCAAATTTAGAAATAGAGCTGGAAAAAATGTTTCGCCACAGCCAAAATCTTATATACCTATTAGTGATGTGCCGGATCGTTAAAAATGTATATCCGCGGATACGGATCTGAATACGGATTTTTGGTTTCAAGATCCGCGGATACGGGTACGGATCTTAACTTTCTTAGAGTACGCGGCGGTAAATATTGCACATCGACCTTTGGAAAGAGACCATCTGTTATGGGAAAAAGTTATTGACCTCTTTAAGAGTGAACTCTCATAACAGATTGTCTCTTTCCAAAGATCGATGTGCAATATCTCATTATAAAGATAGTTGATTTAGTACCTTTGAGTTATGCACTATTAGTATGGTACTCACTACGATAAATGTTTGCAATATAAAGGTGACAAATACGATTTAAAAAAATAAAAAATAATCAGAATGGAACAGGTTTTCATTATTACCTAATCACCTATATATATAAAATTTCATCTATGAATTGAAAATTAATAAGGTAAAAGATCCGTAAAAGATCCCCCAAAAACTAACGGATACGGATACGGATCTTTCAGTTCCCTCGGATATCCGCGGATACGGATACGGATACGGATACGGATATCCGGCACATCACTAATACCTATACGTCCTAATTTTAGAAGGAATTATCATATTTCATATTAATATTATAAATGCGAATGTAAGTTTGTTTGTTACGCTTTCACGCAAAAACTACTTAACCGATCATCATGAAACTTTGCACATACACTCTTGAAGGTATTAGAAGTAACATAGGATACTTTTTATTAAAAAAAAATAAAAAAATTTTACGAAAAATAAGAAATTTTATCATATCATATTATTAATATTATAAATGCGAATGTAAGTTTGTTTGTTACGCTTTCACGCAAAAACTACTTAACCGATCATCATGAAACTTTGCACATACACTCTTGAAGGTATTAGAAGTAACATAGGATACTTTTTATTAAAAAAAAATAAAAATTTTTTACGAAAAATAAGAAAATTGTTTGTCAAAATATGTGCAATACCTCAACCCCTGATATGCATGTCAAAAGTCGATTTCCATCTCAATCGCGGGCGTAGCCGCGGGTAGCGGCTAGTTACTAATAATTAATATTACGAAATAATGTAATAGTTAAACGCTAAAGTTTAACAGCCATTGACAAACCACAAAACTCGTGTGTGTTCTGTGTAGCAGACTTTCTTGCGTTTATGAAACGTAATCATCAGATACACCCGGTGTACACCGATAACTCCAAGCCCACAAGTTATAGCGTGTTAATTAGATTGGCTTTCAACTGAATTTACCGTCATCACATTATAACTAATAAGCATCTATCACTATACCACTATATGCTAGAAGTGTTCACTGAATCTATCCCATTCAATTAACATCTTTGACGGCTTTGACTTGGTTGTACGTAGATACATACATGATACACAACACACGGCTTATAGCAGCAGTGACTAGTGTTACAGTGTATATTGTTGTTTGTTATCAGCAGTTTTTGAAAAAAAGTTAATAATTATAAACATGAATGTGATAAATGATTTAATTACCCCGTCTCTCATTACAAGGCCGTGTTAAGAGGTGCCTTCAACTGACTTTGCAGAACATCCGATTGAAATGAGAGAAATCTATTATCAGTCAGTTAAATAATTGTACAGTATTTCAGTCCATAAAAAATATTTTAATATACGTAATCATATTAGTTACAGAAAAACGTTTCGCCTCATCAGTTTCTAGAATATAAAAAACAGAAATTTTACACATAGTATGAAAATAAATGTAGATAAATGAGCAAAAAATGAAATAATTACTTACAAGAAAGTTGACTTTTTTTTCTTAGGTTAAATGTTCCATGAGGAATCCGATATACTGATTTACGTTAAATATTCGAAATATTATTTAATTTTTTGTACATTTATCTACATTTATTTTCATACTAAGTGTAAAATTTCTGTTTTTTATATTCTAGAAACTGATGAGGCGAAACGTTTTTTCTGTAACTAATATGATTACGCATATTAAATGTTTTTTATGAACTGAAACACTATACAATTATTAATTAACTGACTGTTCACGCGTCGCTACTATAAATACACTAAATACTATAGTGCGTTTTTTAGTATTTTTAGCAGAAAACTAATGATATTCACGTGCATGTCATTCACTTGACATTTAGCAAAGCATGATTCACATATGTACACAGAATAAAAAAAAATGTGTTTGGATTAAAATTTAGCGATATTATCTAATTAATAAAAATATTTGTATATACACTGGTCACAGCAAAAGGAAGACACTTTTTTCGTGCTTTTTAACCGACTTCAACAAAAAGGAGGAGGTTCTATGTTCGTCTGTATATATATATTTTTTTTATGTATGTTCACCGATTTCGCCGTCAATTATGGACCGATTTTCATTTTTTTTTTTTATTCGAAAGAGTGCACCTCAGAGGTGGTCCCATCGGAACCAAGTCAGGATCTGATGATGGAATCCGGAGAAATCGAGAGAAACTCTCAAATTTCAAAGGCACGCATAATGTTTTTTATGTATGTTCACCGATTTTTAGTGTTAGATTAACACTAAAAAGAGAAAAATAAAATATTTTTAACAAAAAAATTGAACCAAATTCACACTAAAAAGTAAAAAATAATTGCGTATTGAAATGTTTTGGAGTCGGTGTAGTTCTCGGAATAGATTTCATTTTGGCTGACACCAACTCCAAAACATTTCAATACGCAATTATTTTTTACTTTTTAGTGTGAAGTCGGTTCAATTTTTTTGCTAAAAATATTTTATTGTTTGTACTTTGAATAGTGGTTTTGAAATATCGCCGGATACACAAGTATGTTTTTCGTAAAATTTTCTAAATTAACACCAATATGTTTTCAATAAAAGTGTCTCAATCACAAAAAAAAATGAATTCATAATGAGGAAAGTGCATAAAATTTGGACAAATTTTAAAAGAAATAATTTTCATTTCTTGCGCTTCAGAAGTGAAACTTCTTAGGTTTCAGCATTTGTTGACGCTTTCATTATTTCAGGATTAGAAAATGGTCAGAGGCTTGAGGAAATGCCACTTAGACATACAGTATATAGTGCGCATGTGTGTAGAATGCGTATGATGCTTTGACAGAGAGAATAGAAACGTTTCTCCCACTCTTTCCTCTTAACTGCCGGTTGAAGTCGGAGAAGGAAAGTCGTTTCAATTTTCGTCTGATTAAGAACAATTTACCCCTCTACAGCGCCTAAAAAAGTTTCACTTTAATTAAATCGTTTTAAAAATACACATTCGAATGATAAATAATGTTTGCTCTACACCCTATAAATTAGCTGCTATTTATGCGTAAAATGACTCATTTAACACTAGTGTGTGAAATAAAGAAAAAGTAGTCGCGCTATACCAATAATACCCATAACCTACAATTAGAAGTGAAGTTTGCCACAAAAATGAAATTTGAAAATGAAGTAAAAATTGCATTAATATTATATATATTTCGAGCACAATAATATTTTGAGTTGTGTGACATAAAATTTACTAGCGCTCTTTTTAACATAATGTCAGAGCTCGATGAAAATACCTATACTTCATTACACGATAATACGAGTACAAACTCCTACTATTTTACCATTCCAATTCATAAAACGTGAAATGATACTAATTTAGTGAACACTCACTTTTCGAAATTTTACAGCACCTTTTCGTTTTGAGATTCTCCGAATCCAAAAATCACATTTTTCGAAAAACCCTGTGCGTCTGTTAGTCTGCTTGTCTATGAACACGATAGAGGTCAAACCAAATTTTGGGACGATGTTTGAAACGTAAATATTAAGATACAAGATAAAACTCATTCTTTTATTAAATTAATCAAAAGTATAAATCGTCTTGACTAGTTGAAACAATTTTTATAAATGTCTATTTCAAAGATCCACATAACATTGGAGAACAGTGTATTATTAAACTGCTTCTGTCGTCCTTGTACTCTCGAGAAAAAATTATGTTTTAAAATGATTGTTGACAGCGACAGTAAACAAGGTTTATATGATAAGAGCATATAATCAAAACAAAATATCTATCCTACGTTTTTTTTTTATGTTACCAGTAATTTCTGCTTCTAATAAGAACAATGTGAAGAGAGGTCACTTAAATCTTTCATGACCTTTAACCATTGACATATAAGTCACACAATGTACTTATTATAATAGCTGTCTTTTGTTTTTATTTTATAACGATAACATAAAGATACAGAAAAGTTCGAATTTAAAATATCATAATAATTATTTCATTAATACCTACAGCTCAAATTCTAGTTTTCACTAATTAAGATGGGTATATAACAGACTATTTATATAAATGAAATTTAAGTGTTTGTCTGTACTGTAGTAATTTAAAAATAAATGTCTACGTGCACATTTTCTGATTAATATTAAACTTAAATGTATGAGGTGTTGCAGACAAAAGTATCTTTATAACCGCAAATTAGGTATAAAATGCTAGCAACAACGTCAAATTGTACCAAAACTTCTATTTCTATACAATTTGTTATACAGCAAATACATATATACTAGGGTGTTTTTTTTTAAATTTTTTTCGATCCCATTAGCTAATGTTATAGCATTGAACCTAAAAAAATTCTCCCAAAATTTCAGCTTCCTAGATCAAACCTGTGAATGGTGCAAACCGACTTTGTTTCCTATTTATGGTAAACATTTTTCTTTATTTTTGATAGCAGCATTTTGAAGAGAATTAAATTTCCCACAAAAAGATCCTTGGTACTAAATCCGTGAATTTATTATTATTATTAATATTTCCTGTGTAGATTGATTAAAATGAAATACAACCCTACATTTTTTTCTTGGAATTATTTGTGTCAAAATCAAGTTACATATTGTATTCAGGATAATCCCTCGACAAGCTTTTATATTATATAAATTGTATAATGTAATGAATGGTTGGATTTGATTTAATTTAAAGTTTATTTTTTTCTTTTGAGAGCATTTAAATGAAAACTTCAAAGATTTAAATAAAAGCTAGTTTTTATCAAAAATGTTTTATACTATTAATTTTATTTACAAGTTTCTAGTGTGTTATCAAAACTTTATTTGCATCCGGACAAAAGCCGGACCGGTCAGTTAGATATTATAATATCGTATTATCATCGGAACTATATACGGATCAAATTTAACTTGCAAGACAGACACTGGCACAAGTGAAACTAAATAAAATATTGTAATTATGAAAATACATTAATTCTAGAATGAAAAAAATTCGAAACCAGTAAATTAAAAAAAGTGTTACTTTTGAGAAAGGGTACACGATTATTAAGGTTAAAAGCAACAGTCTCTCACTAAATTAACGACGTAAATTAATTTCCATGTTCTTAAAACTACTCACTGCGTATCTGAATCCTCTGATGGATACTGATCAAATATCTGCACCATATCAACACATACTAAACCTACACACAATATTTTTTTCTCTGAATCAGACATTATGTGTAAATATTTTGTCGCGCACTCTGTATATAATATTCTCCAGAAAGTTTCCCTACAGTGGTCGCGTGCACAAAGCCCGCGAATCTGCCAGTGCACTGAGTATTTATTGTGAATTAACAGTTGACAGAAGGTGATATTCACGGATCACGGCCTACTTAATCTAAATACGTTCTGTTTTTATCGTCTTATCGCATTAACGTTATTCTAAATAATATACAACTTGTCTTAAATGATAAACAAACCACAATCTATACACATAATGCGCATGTACAATTGCATTTTTGTTTCCAAAAACAATTGAGTTATTACGTTTACTGCATAATACAGTAAACCCTCTTTTCTGTAATTTAACTGATTCCTGAACAACGGCCATAAATGAGGCCGTCAAAAAAGTGTTGCAAATTGTGATTCCGTTTTCAAAGACATTTTCACCAAAAAATACCTAGTTGTCATATCTATCTGAAAATTATAAAAAAATACAAATAAATACAGTTACAAACAAGCCGCGAGCTGGGTCGTTTATAGGTCAACGCGACCAACTTCTCAGTATAATCAATATTGAAAACGAAGTATGTAGATTGTAGATATCTAACACATTAGACCCGAGAAATATTTTTCAAAAAATTCTAAAACACGCTTTTTTGCAGTTTTTTTTTTATACAAAAAGACGACTGATTTTGATAAAATTTTTTTCGGATCATACTGACGTTAATAAGTTTTGATTAATACCCAACAAATTCGATATAATTTTTTATTAGCTAGATTTCAGGTAAAATCTACCTCTATTCTTATTTTAGCAAAAACGGCTGTACAGATCATAATAAAAATTCTTTCAGATCAAATTTACGTTAAGATACGTCGTTTGAGGTCCTAACATAATCGATATCATTTTTTATTCTCGAGATTTCGTCTTAGGAAGAAATGACCACGTACGTACGTACATACACACACACACGCTTAAGGAAAAAAAACAATATTTTTTTAAGTTTTATTAATACCACACAAAAATACTCATCAAGGAAGGTGTCAAGCAAAATATTGATTCCCAAACTAATTTTACAAATTCCTTTTAAAAAAGTTTTATTTTTTAATTAAGAATTCGTAGTATTTTCAGTTTTATTTTTTTATTATTATGATCCTGGGGGGAGATAATTACCCCCTTTACCCCCCCATATCTACGCCCTTGATCTAAGCTAATCTTAAAAACCGCGCAAGGATTCTGCATAGCATGTCGTGAATTTATGACATGGAATGAAGCATAGGCTATTTTTTCTCAGTCGATTCATTAGTTTCCAAAGGATAAGACGAATATTTTTTTATATATTTTACTTCATTAGGCGTAAAAGGAAGTAACTTCGACTACACAGGATTTGCGAATTGTCCCAATATCCCAAAGCCCACATGGAATGTGACGAAGTCAAGGGAAAAAGTTAATATCTCCATGTAGGTATAATGAGAAAATACACCGTTATGTAGGCAGGATTTGTCCACTGCAATCAATGTTTTTCAGTTTTTATATTACATTTGTGTTATTCACACAGATAAGTAATTGCAATAGTAAGTATTGCAATAGTAATTCAAGAAATAGCACTGATCTTTGGAACAATGTTAAAAAATTGGGCGTTACACTTAATAAAAAGGTTCAGTTGCCATACAATTTATGCAATCCTGATAAAATTAATGAGTCCTTAAATGTATCACATGCTGTTTTATCTGATAGTATCATAGATGAATATAAAAATGATAAATCTTCTTATCCAAATATTAATTTTGAGTTTCTAACTATATCTGTCTCAGACATTTATAATATTGTTTCGACACTTAAGTCACATACGATTGGTAATGACGGGATTAGCATTACAATGATTAAAATGTGTCTTCCATACATTGTTCCATATATTACTCATATTATAAATCATTCAATCTTGAGTACAGAATTTCCTGCTGTTTGGAAACTTGCATTAGTTAAACCACTGCCTAAAGTCTCTAATCCATTGACCTTTAATGACCTCCGACCTATCAGTATCCTACCGGTGTTATCGAAAATATTAGAGAAAGCATGTTGCAAACAAATTGTAGATTTCTTAAATAAGTATGGTATTTTACCAAAAACCCAATCTGGATTTCGTCGAAACTTTAGTACTGCAACTAGTTTACTGAATCTATGTGATGAACTCTTAACAGCATTCGACAATTCACATGTATCACTGCTAGCGCAAATAGACTTCTCTAAAGCTTTTGATACGATACATCATCAGTTATTATTAGCTAAACTTAAGAACATTGGCTTTTCTTGTAATGCAGTTAAATGGTGCTCTAATTATCTTGTGGATAGAGGCAGGCAGGTCGTAGTGGAGGAACGGAAAATTTCCAAACAGATAAATACTCTATGTGGTGTTCCTCAAGGGTCGGTCCTTGGGCCGGTCTTTTTTTCTTATTTTTGTTAGCGATATAACCAGTGCACTAAGATATACCTCTCTACATGCATATGCAGATGATACCCAATTAATTATGAGCTTTCATCCTGATGATACAGCGTTGTATACATCATATATGAACGAAGACCTCCAGAGCCTTTCAGTTTGGGTTAAACGAAATGGACTCAAGGTAAACCCAAATAAGTCTGTTGTATTATTAGTAGGTAATAAAATCTCTCGTAATAAATTTTTAATAAACAGTCCAAATATTGTATTTGACAACGATATACTTGCTATTTCTGAATCTGTTAAAAGCCTTGGTGTTCATATAGATTCTGATTTAAGCTTTTCTGAGCACGTAAATAAAGTATTACAAAAAGCATACATTCGATTAAAATATCTTTATCAATTTCGTTCACATCTTAGCCAAACAGTCAAACTCGCGTTATCTAGATCCTTAGTTCTTTCTATTGCACAATACTGCGATACTGTGTTTGTGCCACAATTAAAGGTTACCGATTTAACCAGGCTGAGAATCTTACAAAATTCTTGTGTTCGATTTTCGTGTGGAATTAGAAAATTTGATCACATAACAAACTATAGAAATCTTTGTAATATGATTAGCATATATCATGGTATGGTTATTAATTTCTTATGTCTCTTACATAAAGCGATTATCTCCGGTCAACCTGAATATTTGCTTGAAAAAATATCTTGGCGTAATGAGAATTTGTACTCTGTCAAACTCCGTGCTAAATGTCAACTAGAAATCCCGAGACATAGAACAACTAAATATAAAGGGAGTTTTTCGTATTTGGCTGCTAATCTTTATAATAAAGTACCACCTGAATATAAAGTTCTAAAATTAAACCCCTTCAGAAAAAAAATAGAGCAATGGGTTGTCTCTAACATTATATAGGTAATTTCAAAGTAAAAAAGTCATATTATTATGCCATGACGATGCTAATATTAGCCACGTTGGATTTTTTTTGTTAGTCACAGACACTATGCAATAACGATTTCTAAATTATAAATTATTTACTCATGTGTGTAGTTATGTAATGGTAGGTTAAGTTGTAAAACAGCTTCTATAGCTGAACTTATGCCTTTTGGTCTTTTAACCAATAAATATTATTATTATTATTATTATTATTATTATAAATTAATTTAATAACGCGTCAAGTCAACGTACTACTGAAGTAAACCTAATTATAGAGCGCAAGCTAATTTTTAAAAGAAGTTTACTGTTTTTTTTTAACTTAGCCGTTTACCTAATAAAAATAGCACCGAACAATTTGTTATTCATTTAGCACACATTTTTTCAAATTGATTAGCGCTAAACTTGTTGAACTCATGTCTTATTCCTTATCTTTTATGATTTACGCTGATAATAGTTTCTAAGATTTTTTTTGCCATATGTAATTGAAAAACACTGCAGAACGTGATACGTAATTTTAACTTCCGTGTTTCCTATATTATAAATGGTAAGTACCTACTACCTAGTCTAGACGTTCGCTAGGGAAGAGCCGTAAAAAGATAGTTATATTTTATTCTAAAAAGTCATCCAATAAACTGATAAAATATAGGTAATCTTTTAAACTTTGGGTTCCGAAGAGCCACATACAAAACATAACAAACTGAAGAAAAAAATTGACTGCAAAAACAACTATTAAGGAGGTTGATCCGTTACAGTCCCAATCAAAAGTAAGTCGAATTCTAAATGGGAACTTTTATAGTTTATAAGTCGATGATACCAATAAATTATTGTCATAAAGGCATAAATAAATATTTATTTTAATATTAATTAATTATTTCAGTACTTTATACTTACTAACTTTTGTATTTTTTGTACAAAGTTAGGTTAAAAAAAATACATTTATGTAAATATCTGTATTTTACATATGTTTTGCAGTAAATAATTGAAAAAAGAAATTAGAAGTAATAAAAATTAAAATTAAATCATTAAAAAGTTGAAAATCCAGTTAAAATTGTTAAATCTGTCAAGAATAAAAGTTCATAATCGAAAAGTGCTAAGGTTTAATAATTTTTTTTATTGATTAAAAGTCTCCTAATTAAATTGGAAAAAATATTAAAATATGCGTAAGACATCGATGCTTTACATAGATAGTTTTTGGAACTGCTGACATTATTTGGTTATTTGCAAAAAATTAAAATGAACAGTTTGCATGCTAGCTTGACATATTTTCCATAAGACTACATGTAAAAGTTTTTTTTAATTTTTGACTTTATAAATCTCCTAATGATTTTGGATTTTTTACAGAAAATTTTGTCATAAAAAAATCTATTAAAAAAACTTTATTTCAGATTTTTTCATTATCTTCGTAAAACGGCTCAACTCCCTTAAAACAGTATACCATCATATACCCACTGCCAGTCACCTTATTCTATTCTATTCTATTCTATGGACTTGCTCATCAATACTAAAAAAATTCTTTTACGAATTATTCTTCGTTATAGATTTCATTATCCTTCCGTTGACTTATTAAGAGTTTATGAGCTCTGAATTATACGCTAAAACAGCTCTTATAGTTGTGCATTGATGTCCAGAATTCTTCTCCAAGTTCCAAAAATGTCATAATTTTGGCCAAAAATACATTTCATTCTTTTTTTCCCAAGCTATACAATCTACATTTTTATTAACAACTAATAAAAGCTTATTTAAAAAAAAAAGTTTTTAGTGTGCTTTATTAAAAATGCGATTTGAATCCGGACGAAAGCTAGACCGGACAGTTAGTTATTATAATATTGTTTTGTTATCAGACCTACATACTGTAACGTTTTACAATTTATGGACCACGCTATATATATTTAGACCTTATTCAGCTCATAATTTTTACTTGAATACTATATTATTTGGCAATAAATATTTGAACTATATAAATTATAAAGACATCAAAAGAGCGACATAATGAGTGGGATGGAGAAGTCCGATTTTCGCCATAAGAGCCACCAGATAATAAGAGTTCGCTAGATTTTATTTTAATACAAAACGATGAAACAATTGTCATCTGACTATGCGTTGCTGGCTTTGTTTTGGCCGACTGAGACAGCACATTTAAGTTGAAACAATTAATGAATATTTAAAATAAAAAACTGTAGTCGTTAAGGTTTTTATTTTAATTATTAAATTGGAAATTCGTATCAACGGAAAAATAATAGTTGTTGATTAGTTTTTCGGTTTTCAAAGAGAGAACACGACAAATTTTCAGACCTGAAAATATCATGAAAATTCGTGATTAACTTCTTGATTTCTAATCGCAACAATCGACAGCCATGTGTACGGTAGAACATCTATCTTCTTCCTTCATCCGACCTCTGGAAATACGTTTGAACTCTAATTAACGGTAAAACTTTGCTAGTAAGTACGGTCCTTGTAACAAAAGGTAATATGGTCCTATTAAACTCCTCTAGAGTACTCATTTTAGAAAGCATCTTATTTTTCTAATTTTTTTAAGAGAAAATTTCACCCAAAATGAAATTTCCTTTAATTATTAAGCATTCCCTTGGTGATTTATGTCTCATGTATTTTGGGTCCTTCCCCATCTCTCTTAAATTCGCCTCATGCGAGTTCAACTCTACTTAGAAATGAACTATTATAATTCTTACAACTTAGAAATGTTAATATTGTGCAATTAATTGCGTTAAATTTGTTTATTGATAAATACATTATAAGACCAAGACTATTATGTTTGATGTAAGCAAAACACCTTTGTCCGAATCTGGGAAAGAAGTCGATGAGTACAATTCTCTGAATTCTTTGGGCCTCTATAATAAATATACTCATTAACTAATTCTCTACTATTTTGAGAAATCTGCCTTGTATTGTTTTGTTTTCTTCCTCACAGGTGGGAATGGGTCTACGCCAAACAAAACTTCCACTGCAATGCTATAATATATAGAACATAAATACTGTTTTTTCACCAAAAATCGTTTACGTCAAAATTATAACAGGATATATTTGCCCACAAATAAAAGAAACATTAAGATACTCACATTTATGTAAAAATGTCAACAGATAAGATTGTTTACCAAGTTCAATTATTTATTTGTATGACTTGATAAGCCACATTATTCGTCAATAATAACAATATTTTCTAAAAATAGAAAATGTAGTTTGCTGCAGCAATTGTTTTGATACCACAATTAATGTTTTGGACTTATGAGATTTGAATAGGAAACTCCAGGATATTGGTTCTGTTTTCTATTCATTTTCCAGGAATATTATTGCAAAAAAAAGTGACAAATAGCTTGACATGATCAATAAATTGTACAGAGAAAATCTTTGGATAAATATGCCTATAATAGTCGCGTCAATGAGTACGTAAAACAGGCAATATTCCTCAAGGACACTTATATGCACGGTGGACACTTTTATGTCTACGGTGGGCACTTATGTCCACGGTCTCAAAATTATAATAAGAACTTACTGCAATATAATATGCAAATCGAGGTGAACATTTCCTATTAATTGAGATATTATCAATAATAATTAATATACCGACAGTATATTATGTAAGCCAATTTTCTCCAATAGGGCTCTTTATATTAGCATATCAAACATTTGGCATTAATTCGCTCACCCGTTTGATCTGTGTTGTGTTCACAGACAAACAGACGCACAAACTGTTTCCAAAAATATGTTATTTGGATTCGGGGGGTGTCAAAATAAAAAAAATATTGTAATATTTTGAAAAGTAAATTTTGGTCTAGATTAGTACCATTCCGACATTTGTGAATGGTAAAAGAAACTAGGGCACTATTCACTATAAAAACTATGGGCACAAAAGTTAAATCCGGCGCTGATTACAACTGTAGCTTTTACTATTGTGAGTAAATACTGCGTTTAGGTATAGGCAGTGGCGTAAAAAAGGGTAGCAGAACGGGCAAAATGCCACAGGCCCCTTGCCAGAGAGGGTCCCCGACCCAAGAAGGCCGTGAGTACATAGAAGCATCCTAACATTTATTATATAAATCATATAAATGGTATAGTTACGCCACTGGCTATAGAGGCTGGGCTAAAAACTCCGTACATTTTCCGAATTTCACAAAGAAATCGTTTTTTTTGTTCTATATCAATCGAAAATTAAAATTGCACCAGGTTGATTTTGATCTCGTACAGCAAGCAAATCTGAAATATTCGGTAGCAAGTCAGTTACTGTATTATCAGTACCGATCAGTTTTCTGTAAGCGTAATATGTCGAGTATAGAGAAAGTGCTTGCAATATTCTATTATAACTCCAACCGGAAACCTCTTTCGTTCTTTATATATCATTTTCTTCTTCGCTTTTCTTGTATAATAAAGTTTTCAATCAACAAAGATGCTCTCAGCACGACGGCATTTCAAATTTCACACAATCGCGAGATGTTTAGATGAATGACATCAGCACAGCACATATTCCTTGGAAACAGACCAACAAATAATAAGCTTTCTCTATTATGGCGATGTCAGTCACATTGATAAAACGTCTATCAAAACATTTCAAATAGTTTCCACAAAATAAATTGTTGAATTTAAACTCAAACTTTATCTTAGAATTGAGATTCGTTCGATGTTAGAGAAAATTAATAATATTAAAAAACGGTGGATGTGTCGAAACTTTTCTAATTTGGAATCGAGCCAAATTATAATCCCTGTTCTGTAAGCTCTGTTAAACATAACAATATATAAGTGATCTTTTTATTTTTATTTTGGTATCTCGACGCTCGTTAAGGAAAGAAGTGCCTCGAAGCCCGTATCGCTTTTTCGCAATCGAAAAATGATGATTGGAAGATTGAGGCCGGGAAAACAATTCTTGTTGTGAAAAAAAAACGCTATATTGGGTTCCTTTAAATGAGCGGAGCTTTAAAAACATGGCGACGATTGGGGTAAAATTTTCTATAGTCTTTATAGTATACAGTGCAGTTGTGAATTTTTTGAAATGCAATAAAATGATAAGTATCAGCACAATACGTGATTGGGCTGATAGAAATAATCGAAAAAGGAATTTTCTTGAAGGGGAACATGTATTATTAATGCCAATCATATCATAAAATTAGGAAAAAATTCAATTGAAACAGAACCTTCAAGTAAGATGAATTTTAATGCTTTCTGTTTACAAATTTCCGATTTAAAGAATAATCCACTTGAAATAAAAGTAGTAAATAGAAATCTTATATCTATGCAGTGTTAATGAACGTTGCAAACATATTATTGAAACATTACTTTATTGCAACAGGTAAGTTCCTAACCTAAAAATAGTCATCTGTCAAAAAGTAATTTCAACTTTTTTTCTATCAAGATTCTTAATATTATTTAATACCTACATAATAATAACTATTCAATAAATTAAGTTTTCAATATTAAGACTAAGTATAAACTCTGCTTGGTAAAATATTTAAGCATCTGCAATAAAATGACGGTACTATTACAGCCTTTTACTGTTTTTGCACGAAGTGAAAACTTTGCAGGTTTCATAATAAATCATTTATTAATTTATTCAACGCTATTTATTATTATGATAAAAAAATTCACAATTAACAGTACCGATTCACACTACGATTCATAATCATGTTTACCTGATTATAGTTGTAAGTTTCGCCGCCAGGTAGAGTAGTCCATAGAAAGGATCCCAATATAATTATTCTCTACCCTCTCTTATAGTCTAAGGTCTACACATAGCAAGTAGACGAATAATGTGAACATTTTGGGTGTTCTTTTTTTAATATCTGTCAAATGCACACCAGTTTAAACAGCAGAAGTGTACCTACTACTATATCTACGTCCTAGCTAGTACTGTACAGTATTGTACTACGCTGGTACCGTGTACGGTAGCTACAACACAACAATACCAAGGCGACCGACGCCGTTCCCGACGATGCGCCATTGTTGGGACTTCAAAACTACTCGTCTATGATGTCAACTGAATATGCAATATACCAGGTGCGTGCTGCAAGATATGCCAGGACGTACTCTTTGATAAAATATGATGTACTCGCATAGTTAACAATTTTTTGCAAATTTCCCTAGTTCACTTGGAAGCAGGGCCCGATCCAGCTATTTCGCCGCTCCGGGCAAAATAATATTTGCCGCCTTTTACCCATGCGTTGTTCCACATTTTATTTTTGTAATCTACTAAAATATGATGTGAAATTTCAGTGATGTCAATAGTAATATTATATTCTAACAACTTTTGTGTAGGATGTGTTTTTTTGTTTGTTTAACCATCTTTCAAATTTTAGCCACCGACGCCGCGCCGCCCTCAATTTTGCCGCCCCGGGCAATTGCCCGGTTTGCCCTCCCCTAGATCGGGCCCTGCTTGGAAGTGGTGCAGCAACGAATAGAATCTTCATGACATGATTGTCAGACAATGAAAGCTGAAATTATTTCCATCAAAATGCTGTATTAAGAGTATTCGTCCCTGCAAACAACCCCTGCAGCCTTCATCTCAAATCTTTTCCCCTCGCCTAAAAACGGTTCGCGCTCTCCCGACGCTATTTTTAAAGCTAGAGGGTTCTGGTAAACGCCAAATGAAAGACAAAGAATCAGACTACAGATCCTTCAGGCGAATTTTTTGAAAAACAGTTTCGCCTACGTGTGAAATATTACGTAACTTATTATTTTTTTCAAAAGGTTGTAAGTTTTTTCAGGATTTTTTTTTTTCAAAAAATTTGCTTGAAGGATCTGTAGTCTGTTTCTTTGTCTTTCATTTGGCGTTTACCAGAACCCTCTAGCTTTAAAAATAGCGTCGGGAGAGTTCGAACCGTTTTTAGGCGAGGGGAAAAGATTTGAGATGAAGGGTGCATGGGGTATTTGTAGGGACGAATACTCTTAAAAAATAAATAAAATATGTTTATCAGATTATATTGGGATTGCTTATTTGTCGCAATTTTTTCGTTAATTACCTATGTTTTTGACACTAAACATACCAAAACTTAATACATATCTATTTCTACCATACCGGTCAAATGACCGGTCATTATTTTTCCTGATTGAATGTATGAAATATAGAGTAACTCAAAATAAACCAAATACAAAATAAATATAGAATATTAATTGTTTACAAGTAATAGAAAAAGTCATGAAGTCAAATGTTCAAAAGCGATAAGATAATGATACGCATATTATACAACAGTGAATAATCGGTCTTTTGGCCGGTTAATGCGGTATTAGCCTAGTCAAGAAGTGAGATATATGAGAAAAATAGACCTAAGTCTCCAAAAAATATATGCAATAGCGTATTCGATTCGGAAAAATATTCCGAAAAAGACGTTTTGTTTATATTTTTCGCCGACAAAAATTGCATTAGTTATAAACAGAAAACGAAAAGACAAAAAATGCCCCTTATATTTTTAGCAATTACTCAAAAACTATGAGCGATAGCGGAAATTGAAAAAAAGATTCTTAAAGAGAAGAAAATTTCCAATAATAAAGACCCAATCCCGGACCTCTATCTTTATTATTTATAGTTTTAATTTAATGTTGAAAACAGGGTTCCACGCGGCCGTTCCAACCCTAGCGCTCCGCCTGTTGAAGGAGTACAACCCATAAAATAATTTAAAAATTTAAAAAAATTATTTTGTCATCTTAATACTTGAAAGTACCTACTTTCAAGTGTTAAAATGACACCATAATTTTTTTCAAATTTTTAAATTGCTTAATACAATACAAAAATTATTTTTTGTGTTGTACTCTCTCAACAGGTCGAGCTCTCGAGCTGTAACGGCCACGCGGAAGGCTATAGGCTATATAATATCACGCTTACGACCAATAGGAGCGGAGCATCAATTAAAAATGTTGCAAAATATAACTCATAATTTGTCCGTCTGTAAAAACTTTTGAACGGTAACTCCGATCATCACGAAATTTGGACACAACATTCATCTCGGTAAACGAAGATGAACGTACGTACTCATGTTCCTCCCCCCCCTTATTCGTTCTTTTGCATCCGGGTGAAACCGGGCGGGACCACTAGTAGTTAAATAAAACGACTCTTGTAATATTTAGAGTGGGTCGTTTTTATTAGAACACACGGTATATGCAGATATGATATTATTTACTATTACACAGTTGTTCTATAGGACTATTCCGTTAATACGGTGTCTACTTTAAAATGATTGACTTTATATTGTAAATTAATGACATGTTTTTATTTGTTAACAAATTGAGACAAAGGATTACGCAAGGGGACCAGGAATTCGCGAATATTATAAATGTAAATAATGAAGGTGCGACGGGTTCCAGGAGCCGTACCAAGTTTAATAAGCTTAGAAGTTCGGTTAATGAAATTCATTTGACTTGTCTTTTATGACCCAATGATCGTGTAATAGAAAAATATCGGCATTGAAAAATGCAGATCTGTCATCTTCAATTGCTTTTAAATTCGTAAGCGCGTAAATATACTTATAAAACTGAAAATGTTGTTCTTAAAAACGGGTTTTTGTGAATTTATTTAATTTAATTAACTTGTTGATTATCTTTTGATTATATATTAATGACTGTTCCATTTTTATTTCGTACGAAAAAAAATATCTCAGGTCCATAATAAGTTTTCATGAATAGTTTTTAGTATATTTCATGTTATATTTCTTTTCATTATGTGATTTGATTATTCATCGTATACATATTTAAATAAATCAAATGAATAATTGATTTGTGTACAAAATGACATAAACGACCAAATAATCAGTTTGAATGTTCTTATTTTTAAAGCCCACGGACTCCACGGACTAATAACTTCATACAAAATAAAAATAGATAAAAAAGCTGTCAAGTAATCAAGTTAAACGCTTTTAATGTACTAAATACTAGAACATAAATTTGAGTCACCATACGGGGCTTTGATTAAACTAAAATAAAATCGTGGGGGTATTTATTAGAAAACTTTCATTTGTTTAAGATTGGAAATTATATTTAGCTTTTGACTGTCTTCTTTGACCATAATTTAGCTATAAATACTTCCCTCGATTTTATTTTAGTTTAATCAAAGCCCCCTATGCTGACTTATTTTCTAATTTTTAGTACATTATCGATTGTACAATAAAAGAGTTTCACTTAAAAGCTTTTTACCTATTTTTATTTTTAAATTTTTAGTGTGCTTTACTTAAAGTGCGATTTGCAACTGGACGAAAGCCAGACCGGTCAGTTAGCTACTATAATATTGTATTGTTATCGGAACTACATACGTGTGCAAATTTTCAACTCAATCGAATAACGGGAAGTAGTTGAAAAAGCTGTCCTAAGATTTGAAACAAAAAAACACAGAAAAACATAAACAAAGCAAAAAAGAAATATAAGTAGTTAAGCAAAATAAAAGCGTTTAATAAAGGCACTTATCATGGTACCAAAACAGTACCGAAGGCGGGCGAAGATCAATCGTAATTATATCGATTGTTTCGCTCGAAGAGATCACATTGTAGTACATGTTTTTGTACACAGAGGGAGCCACAATTCAGAAAAAGTAAAAAAGAGAGAGCCCAGTGCCATCTCACGTCATATTTGTACATTTAGAGCAATAAACGTTTATTATTATTATTATTATTATTATTATATTATGTCATAAAGTTCAAAGTGAATACGAATTGAAGAGATCACGGGTGGAAGATCCTGATTCTCCTTCCCTTTACCATTTAATGGAACAAGGCTTGGGTTGGGGGTGATCTCTTCGAGCCAAACAACGATCTCATATTTCGCTCTCAGGATCACATTGCAGGATGTTTGGAGTTGTGTCGCCCTATCGACTACCCAACTCTCCAAAGCTTTCAATAACCAGCAAGTCACAAAATTAAATGTATTTAAAGTTTTTGCGTGGACGCGCTGTATAAGAAAACTATTGTTCGCGATTCGTCTCACCAGCTACACTTCACTGCAACGTTATCGAAATAAAAATAACAGCTTAAAAAACCAAAACCCGACTACAAAAAGTAGAAAGCAAGTTTCCAATATGAAAAATTATCGGGTAAAAAGATATTAGTTTTAGATACCCAACTGCTTTTCAGAAAAGTTTGACTTATTTTTTATCTTTATTTCCTGAACTATACGGCCAGCATGCGTCGTTTGCGTGTTCAATAGAAAGCAGTACTGCCTCCAAACAAGTACTGTTATTCGATATTAACATGCAAAAGCGTGTTTACTTAACGTGTCGTCCAGCATCGTCGGGTTTCAGGCAACAAAACCGCATTTATTTTTAAACCATAATAATTTGAAAGAATTTTAGCGAAAGACTATTGTAACACTACACACAATGGTCACATACGACTTTCGGTTTATTTTTAGACGAAACTACACCGCCGCCTCCCACACGCGCTCTATTTCAAAACCCACACTCCCTCGTAGGTACTCTACTACCCCGCGAAGAACGTCATAGCATCGCAATATCCCTACAGAATTAGAAGTCGTATGCGAGTAATCTGTACAATATTACTAAAATTGTGATTTAAAGCAAATCTGACTATTGGGTTCCTTCAAATGGGTGGAACTTTAAAAACATGGCGACGATGGGGTATCATTTCTCATAGTTACTATATAGTATACAGCGAAATTGTGAATTTTTGTAAGTGCAATAAAATGAAAAATATCAGCACTATATGTCATTGGGCTGATACAAATCACCGAAAAAGAAAATTCCTTGAAGGGGACGTATATTTAATGCTGGCCATATCATAAAATTAGGCTAAAATTTAGTTGAAACAGAACCTTCAAGTAAGGTGAATTTTAATGCTTTCTGTTTAAAAACTTCCAATCTAAAGTGTAATCCACATGAAAAAAAAGTGGTAAGTGGAGATATTATATCAATGCAGTGTTGATGAACGTTGCAAACATATTATTGAAACATGAATTTGACTCTATTCAATAAATAGAGTCACTATGATCCATTGAAGTTAATGATTGGTATTTGGAAAAAATTCCGTGGCATAAGGATCGAGAATGAAGCAATACTGAAATTTTTTAAACTTGCATTTAATACTGACTGAAGCTGATACAAGACGTATCAAAACGTCAGCATTAAATGCAAGTTTAAAAAATTTCACTATTGCTCATTTTCGATCCTTATGCCACATAATTTTTTCCAAATACCAATCATATTATTGAAACATTACTTTATTGCAACAGGTAAGTTCCCAACCTAAAAATAGTCATCTGTCAAAATGTATTTTCAACTTTATTTTTTTTTTCTATCAAAACTCTTATTGTTATTTCATAATAACAACTATTCAATTAATAAATTAAATTTTCAATATTAAGACTAAGTATATAATATCTACATACTTGGTAAAATAACCAATCATCTGCATTGAAATGGCGTGGTACTATTACAAACTTTTACTAGCTTTTTATTTGAGTTTGCACGAGGTGAAACTTCGCAGTTCCATAATAAGTCATTTAT
This sequence comes from Xanthostigma xanthostigma, assembly GCA_963575645.1. NCBI lineage: Eukaryota > Metazoa > Arthropoda > Insecta > Raphidioptera > Raphidiidae > Xanthostigma > Xanthostigma xanthostigma. The sequence continues at coordinate 30,478,688 of OY754468.1, read as the reverse complement.
TAATTTATTCAACGCTTTTTATTATTATAATAAAAAAAATCACAATTATCAGTACCGATTCACAGTACGATTCATAATCATGTTTCTCTGATTATAATAGTTGTAAGCTTCGCCGCCAGATAGAGTAGTCCATATAAAGGATCCCCATTAGAATGTTTAAAAAAATCGGCTCCCATCGAAAACTGAAATTCACACTTTGCCATCTCAGAATATATGTATAACGTATAAACTGATATTTTTAACTGTTGCTTATTTGGCAAAACTTTTCGTATAGTTTTTATTTCGTAGAAAATATTCTATTTTCAAGGTAATTTACTTTGGGAATATAAATTGAGTTGCTTGATTTTCCTCTGAAGAGTTGATACGATAAAAGGAGCATCCTTTACGGAAATAATAATGTAGCGATTTTATTTCTATCATCTGATCTCACATAATTTATAATTAACAAAGTCTAGAAATCAAAATTCCAAGTTTGAAACGCATAAAAGACATTCATTGTCGTTCATAGTTACGCACATCGCGCTTTAAAATTTTTTTTAAACTTATTTGCCACTCATTGATGCAGCAGTTTTTCCACTGGTGCTTTGGTGCTTGCTTATAGGGGAATCACTGCTGCTGTTGTCGAGTGTCGACACAGCCAACTAACTCCAGCACCAGCTAGTTATATAATCTTTCTCGACGGCTCCCCTTTTTTCGCTCAACGAAGCAGACAATGGCATTATGTAACGAGAAAATCTTCATCAATTGTGAATTCTCTATGCTAACAATATGAAAGACAAAGATCGGACTATACTTGTTTTGTCTCGTCTCTTGCAAACATGCTGCTGTTCAGATTTATTATGTGAATTAATAAATATAAGATTAATAATTTAATACTCAGCAGTTTAATTTAATTTAACTTTGGGGTAATTTTGCATATAATTATTTCAACAAATTATTTACGTCACCTACTGTTGATAAATGATTTTTGTTGTTAAAAAGAACGCACCGATATTTAAATAAAAGGTCAGAGAACGTGTTATGTTATAGGTAATTTTTTAAGCCGACAATAAAAAACTAAGTAATTGTGCTTTTTCGAAAAGAACTGGTAAATTTTTTATTACGTTTAAATATTAGATATATTTTATACGTCATGTCAAATAGTAGATTGCTTAATATCTACTTGCGTATTGGTTTATACTCTCTAAATTGTTTAAAATATACTATAAATGAAGTCAAAATCAGCTATTAATATAGCATTCAGGTGTTCCAAAAGTCAACGTCCAAACGATTTGATAGGGGCGGTCTTTTTCAGTAAAAATAAATGTAGTTTTTCAATTGTCGATAGTTCATTTGTATTTGCTCCGAAATTGCTTGATATAATACAAACCGTTATTCAGAACAGTTTTTTTGTACCAATTTTTCTTAAATGTAAGTCGAGTTTAAAAAATATATTTAAAAGATACATTTTAGAAAATTTCGAAATTCGAATTGGTTGATTTGTATTATTTATATCAAACCAGGCAACTCAATTTCGATTTCTTTTTTACAAACCTGAAAATTCCTCGATACATGAATCTTGCAACAAACTTTTGTTAAAAAAATGTGACTATATATACAGTGAGTTGTTTAAAACATGAGCCCAATCCTGTTTTTGTGTACGCGTATTACAATGACCGGAGATGATTTATAACAAACTGGCTATTATGTACGCAAGTAGGCTGTGGGTCGGAGAATCTCTTCTCTTTTTTGTGTACAAAACTAATTTTACATATACGCAGTCCCTTTTAATTTTTATATGGGATGAAGTTTGATTCATGGTTTTATAGATAATTTATAAGTCTGCTTTCCTTTAGTCGTAAGACAGTTACAAGAGATTATTGTAATCCTTAAGTTTAATGCATAAAGGTCACGTTTTTACCAAAAAGAGAATCCAATACGCTAGGAAAGTATCATTGACATGCGATATTTGCGCCATCTCGTGTTTGATTTTTTAAAATCTGGTTCACTCAAAACTTACAAACCCATGGAAACCAGCGTTATTCTTAATTATAAAAAAATATTGTCAGTAAAAAAACTACATAAATGATATACCTACATTTTGTATTTCAAAATTTTGTAAATCTTATTTTTCATGTATTCAATAATGATTACAGACGTAAAATAAAATTTAATTACCATTGGAAACGTACTGCTGCAGTCCATTTTTTAATTCATAAGAAAATCCCGGAAATTGGTGGAATTGAAATTCTGGATGTTTAGTTGGTGTATCTTTAAAATCAACAACACATCACTTCCAATTTGATAGCTTTTTACTCATTTTATTCAACAATTAATCCTTATTAAAATGCACGTATAACATATAACACTAAAGTTTTGGCTGAAGCAGAATTAAAAAAAAACACGAGAGGGCGCAAATGTCGCTTGTCAAAAGATATACTTTCCTAGCGTATACACGTCCAATCACACGCCGAAATTTTTGAGACCGTATCTAATATTCTTAACAATTATTCACAAAAATATTTAGCTAGATAAGAGTATAAGCCATAGAGATATAAGTAACTAGAGTACGCTAGTGAGTATGCTGCCCATAAGTAAAAGTGTCTTCAGTTAAGAGAGAGAACGCTGCAGAAAACCAAAAATGTGTACTCAAAACAGCATTGTTTTGCATCATTAGTTACCATAGAGATAAGGAACTGTTCCCTCTCTTAATTGCAGATACTTTCACTGATATAAACACGGATGGCGTCATATTAATATGATGACAATGGTCTTACATTACTATTATTATATTAAGAGCATTGTAAAAGGTACATTTTTTTCCAAAATACATTTATCACTGGACCCGGGAAATATTGTGGAAGCTTTTATAAACTGGTAATGTTACAAAATGTGATAAAACATAAATATTCATCCTTCCACTTTGAGGAGTTGGAGGGGAAAATAATAGATTATTTAATTTTCTCGTTACTTGTACGCGAAATCCAGCCTGCATCAAAATTTCTGTGTTCTAAGACTACGAAAATTACTCTAAAAGTTTTGATGATCATGATGCAATCTATGAACGTTGCATATTAAATAAATTTTAAAGCAGCTTTTAGCTTGATGTTTCTATGCTATCTTGAAAATTTGGAACCTGAAGTGTTATCCAGACCGAAGTTACAGGCCGAAAGGCGAAATTTATTTACTAGAATTTCGCTTAAATTCATGTTTCACATTTGCCAGGCGTCTCACGACGGCTCCTATTTTTTTTTATTTTCGACATAATTTTACAATTTTAATTATTACACACCAGACAGTATGAAAAGTTGTAAAAATAAAAGATTTTCCAATTAAAAGACACTGTGTCTTTTACACTACACACTATAGAAATAAAACTGGTACTTAGGTCACGAGATAAGTGTTCTACCTCGCCGCTAGCTTAGCTTAATTTTCTACAGTCCATTTTTTATAGTATACGGAGATTGCAATACGTTCGTTCCATTTACAATCCTATGAATCGATTTTACTCTATCGTGCCAAAAAAAATTTAACTTCAAAAATATCTTTCTTTATAAAACTTACAATGGTTGGAATGAAATGTGGCTTGTCAGAAATATTTCTTTTATAAATACATAATCAAATATAGGTATAAGGTACTTATTTTTTATAGAAACACCATGAAAATCAACCACACCACTGAAGACTCTCCAAGTTTTTTTTAATTGTTTGCTTGAATGGATGCCTTAATCAGATCAATAACAATTGCGTGAATAGCTGATAGAGCCGATGCATCATAGTTGATAGGAAATGACTGAACAGAAATTTCGTCCATTAAAAAAAAAAACGATCCTTATATTATAAAGGAAAAAGGGTGCAGATTCATTTTATATTGTACGTTGTAAAGCGCGGACATACAAGCAAATCATTCTTCAGTGACAAAAGTCTTTTGTCAAGTTCTGAACTATCCCCGTCTGACTTGAATTAGTATTTTTATTATTTTAAGATTATTCATTATTTTATTGGGACTTTTTCAAACTACTCGCATAATAATATCAAAAATACTATTTGTACAATCATTGGTTTGTATTTAAATCAAAAAGTAAAAAAATACTACAAAATTGTTCAGTTCTTATTCTGGTAGATAGTATCTATACGTAGTTCACCCTTCAGCAAGGGATTTCAGGCATGTCGTCTTTGAATGCAAAAGTTGGTCACAAGTTAAAAATTGTAAATACCGTTTTGAAATGCATACGGAAGTTAAGACTAGGTGGAATCGGTGCTGCCGTTCCAAATTCAGTTCGGATTCAATTTTCTGGAATCAGTTCAGAAGACCGTACTAATTATGAAAACCAATGTTACCAGGCGGTAAGCTGGTGTGACGTTGCTTAAATGTGCTTTTTATAACAGTAAGAAGAGAAATTAAGTCAATCAAATAAATTTTTTTACCGATTTCCAACAAAAAATGCTCAGAGCTTTTTCCGTAAAGTTAATTTTTAAAATTTGAAAAAACACCAAAAACTCGTTTTTCACGCCCTTAAAGTTTAATAAAGACATGTTACATTATGAAATTTTTTATAATATCTTCAGGCGTTACACATTGATATCCCAAAAAAAACTTGAAGGTTTTTAACTTTTTATATACGAGTATGTAAAAATTGCTTGTTTATATCCTCATCGAGTTATGCGTGTCATTAGACTTGCAACGACGAAATTCTAACAAATCCTACTGCAATCTTTTTGTCTCCTAACATGGCACTTAAAATTGTTGTCCAGTAACGTGATTTAAGATTTATTATTCTCCTAGTTTGTATTAAAAATTTTGGATATTTGGCCGTTTTTTTCATACAAATAACCCATAGTGGCGACGGAATCGAATTAGATCAAAAAAATAGAGTAACATTTCCTAAATAAATTTTATCAAAAGCGGTCCAACCGTTTCCTTTTTTTTTGTCTAAACAAAAAAACTGCAAAAAATGTTTTGAAAAATATTTCTCAAGTCTAATTTGTTAGGATCATACCAGAAGGAACCTCAAGGATCGCACTTGCAGAGTCTCAATGAACGACTGTTTGTTCCTTTATATTTTTCCACACGGGCATTTTCCATATTTACACCAGTAGATAATATTAATAATTTCACAATTTTATAAGATCGAAGACGTTGAAGAGTTCCACGACAAACCTGCATTGTGTAAATTCACCAGCGGCAATGTTAGATACATAATTAATCACCATGGAACATATCGTCTACTGGGTGGTGACAGCATTTTTCATTCATTGGTTACGTCAGTTATTATTTTCTCTCTGTACTGTATGGCATTCCTTTTTTTTCTATTACCAATTTTTATTTTCGATACACCTATCGAAAATAATGATCGTTCCCATGTTAGAGCACAACCCTGCGTGATAATCCTATTTTCTGTCTCTTATTAATACAAAGGCATACATACAGTATTGAACAGCGACAGGGTGTATTTATCAAACTTAATTATGTAGGGCTTCTACCTGTAATGAAAGGTGGTTCATCTAATGAATTCATATTCATGTGGATCCATGATTAATTGAATTTACTCTGTTGTGTCATTGATTGTGTTGTTGTGGTCTAGTCATTTGTTATGCTGCGGTTGTTTATTTCCCGTTGTTGCTTGCTTGATCTGAAAGGATTCTTTATTACAATGCTACGTGATTTGCATATTCCTATAATAATTAATAACAATTATTGTTTTTTTTTCTAGTTTTGGAAACAGCAGACGCATTTTTAAATAAATAATAATTATGTGATTTTGTATGTAATAATTTTTGGTGCAATCTGTGTTAATTAGTGTAATAATAATAATAATAATAATAAAAATAATAATAATAATTTATTGATTCATATAGCTGTACATACAGATATGAACAGTCAAAATAACATCAATCAGTTAAAAAATTCATTTAAGTCATAAAAACATTTTTCCAATAAAAATACTTTAAGCGTTTTGCTAAACAATTTTAGGTCATTAATTTCTCGTAGCTGGGTAGGCAATTTGTTGAACATAATAGGTCCAGCACATTTAGGAGATTTAGAATAAAAATTTGATTTATGTTTATAAATGTGAATTTGAGAAATTTGTCTCGTATTATGATCATGAATCATACAATTGTCTGTATACTCGTCCCTATTCCTTTTAACATTTACCAAAATTTTATATCCTAGATATAAATACCCGTAACAGTCAGTATATTATTATTGACAAATAAAGATTTGCAGCTTTCTCGATGCTTCAAGTTGAAAATGAGTCGCAAAATACGTTTTTGTAATACGAAAACTCTGTTGATGTCGCCACACTGACCCCATACGATAATATTGTAGCTTAAGTATGAATAAACCAATGTGTAATACAATTTCAATAATTGCTCAGTAATTAGACACTGCTTTAGATTTCTAATCGCATAGTATGCACTATTCAATTTTTTACAAAACCGATCAATATGAAAAGACCAACTTAATTGATTATCTAAAGTAATCCCTAAAAAGGAACAACAAGTAGACACTTCAAGATTTGTACCATTTAACATGCAGTTTATTTGAGGCAATATTTTTCGTTTATGAAAAAGCAGACACACCGTTTTATTCACATTTAAGACTAAGCTATTTTTGAAACACCATTTCGAAAATTATGTTAGCACTTTATTAATGCTGTTTTCTAGATCGATCGAGGTTTTAGCAGAAACAATAACCGTAGTGTCATCAGCGAATAGAATTACTTTGTTCGCCGTTAAATTTAGAGGCAAGTCATTAATAAAAATGGAGAATATCAGTGGGCCGAGTACGGAACCCTGTGGAACACCAAGAGAGCAGTCGTATTTGTCGGAATAATGACCGCTTACAGAAACTAATAATTTTCTATTTTCAACATAAGAGATTACCCAATCATTGATTGATCCTCTAATGCCAAGATTATAGAGTTTGTCTTTGAGAAACTTAAAATGTATGTCTATATCCACCAAAAAAATAATGAAAAATTGATTGAGTAATTCTAGCCTTAACAACTGCAGTAATGATGTGGCCACATGACTCTTTATTGGGAGCTGGCTCCGTGCGCTCTGATCACTAAAAATAGTTGCTCAGAGCGAGTCGTTCAAAGGAGCGACACTAGACAGTACATACTACACAAAAGTGCAGAATACAGAGATGTGAACTGTCATCATGCATGCTCAGGAGTCACAGCACAATACACACTCTGAGCTCATTTTAATATGATTCTGATCTTATATTATTCGCATTTCGGATAAACTATAAAGTATAATAAAAGCTTAACAATAATAATGTTTATTGTTACAATATTATATCTTTGTCAACGACGTCAATGTGAATGGTTTAAGTCACTGTAAGCTTAGTACTATTACACTTACAGTGTGTCATTCAACATTAAATGACTCAGCAAAGATAACTCCGTACGTGCAAAATTCACTAGTGCCTCTGTAGCCTGTGCTGTGTACACTGTAAATGTGCGAATGCAACAGTGCAGAATAGCTCAGCACAGAGTAATGGCGCAGTGTAGACGCACGCGAGTGATAGTCATAAATCAGCTTTGAACTTCTTTCTAGAATTTTTGTAAATAATAGGACTGGATTTTCAGCCCGCATTCCGGAAAACATAGAATTTTGAACAGAAATTGCAAACTCGGTCCCTGTGCTGTTGAATTTTTTTTTTTAGTGTTTTTCTATTAATTGAGACTCAATTCCTAGTTGTTTCCGAAATGATCAGAATTTTAGCCAGAAATTGTGAAATCAATCGCTGTGCGCAGCCAAAAAAGTTTGACGACGTCTGGTTTAGACAGTAAAATAAAAAAAAAATGCCCAATGCCATAGGTGCTTCATAAAAGAAGTTTTATGAATTTTTCCTGTGTGTATAGCTACTGCAATAATATTCTTACACAGGCTTTAATTATTGTTCAATAAATAAAATAATCGACCAATTTTTCAGACAATTATATTAACAAAAAATATATAAAATCAATACATTAACGTTTTTGTTCTGATTTGGACCTTCTTCAGAACTGATCTAAAAAATATAAAAATTAATTAATAATAATAAGTTTCTAATTAGTTTTTATTAAAATTCGTTTAAAGTTTTTTTAATATCGAAAAATTGAAAAAATAATAACAAACTTTTTTTAGTTAATGGCTTCGATGGCCGACGCTTTAGAGTCAAGTTCTTGTATATTATTGTTAAAATTTACGCGCGTTTCTCTGTCACCCAATAAAATATGTAATAAAAAATGCTTTAGATGTTTCTATAGATAACAACAGGATTAAAGTAAAGCCAAGAAGAACAAATTTCAATACTGAAAAGTATTTAATATAGTCAAAAAGGCAGCTGTACTGTTAGTGTCAGTGTGGTTTGTGTACACAACAATATCTCAATAACAGAACGAGTTATTATTATTATTATTATAAACTGAACAGTTTATATTATTTACACTAATCCTAGTTTTAGTGAACGGACCATAACTAAAAGTCTATTATAAACTGGAAACCAACTCTATATTGTTGTTGTACGTAATCCTAACTATATAATATTAAATAAAATACGAGATATGTATAATAATAATATGAAATGGAGCGTCTATTCAAGTCGGGAAGATGGCCTGTCAAATAAATACTCAGATTATAAGAACTGAATTTTTTTTTTCACCCGTTCAATACTCATCGTTTTGTGGATTTCTTTAATTTGTCTGCAACCACGTTACATACTAACTCCTCATTTATCCACTAGGTTATTTTTTATGATGAATCAATTTTTAAATGCTAATTTTGTAATGAGTTCATTACACGTAGATCATCTAGAGTTTTATTTTTATTGTCACATTTCTATTTCGCAACAAATCTGTTCCAAATTGAATCAATCTTTCGCTTAAGATACTTATTTTCTTTCTATATTTTTTTAAAAGTACGTATTTCATTTACATTATATTTAAGACCATAAAAAAATACCAGTCAATTGGGTGTCGGGACCATTCCAAATTCAAAATATTGACATTCATTGATATCGTATAATAAAGAAAATCAAATTTCTGATATCGCTTGAGGTGACACGGGTAATGGCTAGTAATCGATATGATTCTACGAAACAAAAGAACAGCTGATTTATTTTATTGTCGAAACAATAATGTTTAGAAAAAAAAAATAACAAAACTTTCTTGAAAAATTAAATGGAATAATAAGCCGTTATGAAAAATATACCATTATTATATAAAAAAACATCGTTATAGCATATATCTCTTCTGCGCATTCGCCGATTTTTCCCGAAGACAATCGGGCTAAAACAATTTGCATACCAAACGTCCTCCCAAAATTTGGTTTCAATACGCTCATTCGTTTAATCTGTATCGTGCTTAAAAACAAACAAAAACAAAGAATTTTTCCAATAATATGTTTTTTGGATTCGGGGAACCTCAAAACAAAAAGATATTGTAAATTTTTGAAAAGTGATTTTTGACCTAAACTAGTATCATTCCCCACTTGTGGGTTGGAATGGTAATGAACATGTTCATGTTGAATAGTCTCCAAATTGGTATTCCAGAGAGTTTACAGTAAAAGTTGTTCTCGTTAATTGAAACACAAGGAATACAATACTTTTGCTCAATTCAATGGCTACTCTCAAGTGATGCAAAGTTACACGTAGAGAACTGAAAAGATACAATATAAAACGAAAAAAAAAACGTACATAACAAAAGATTCAGCTACAAAAATATTGTAATTCTTGAGACAAATGGCGCGAATCAATGAATAAAAAAACATCTAGAACAAAAACAATTTCAGTTTCATGTGCGTATCAACCACGCATTAAATTCTTAACAGTTATTAACTATTATTGACTCTGCGCGGCATCCAAGGAGTCCCAGGTGAAAAAAGCAATTTTAGAATATTTTTTTAATTTATTCTTATTCCTCAAGAATCAACTCAGTTAATCAAAATTAACTGCAAAGGATCCCGCACAGACCTTATGGGATTTGGTTCTCTGTTAAATCGATCGAAAATTGTTTTATTTTATAGTTTAAAGGTCACTATAAGAAAAAGTACCTATAGGCACATAGCCTAAAGACCAATAGATTTTTAGCTACAGATATGTTATGGTATGATTTTAGATATAGGGATATCCATTAAAATCACAATCTTAAAAAAATTCTAGTTCTAGAAATATGTTTTCGAGTGCGCTGAATCCGAATATGACATTAGTGTTCTATACAGGATAACACCTTCCAACAATAGTTACCTAGTTTGCGACTATTTTTCTATTTCTAAAAAAAGCACAAAAGTTGAACATGGAACATGTTTGTGACATCCCTATATCTAAAATCATACCATATCTGTAGCTAATAATCTATTGATTTTTGGGCTATGCGCTCATGGACACTTTTTCTTAGTGACCTTTAAACTATAAAATAAAACCATTTTTGATCAATTTAACCTAGAACCAAATCCCATAAGGTTTATACGGGGTCCTTTCATTTATACATGCAATCGCAATCTTATAGAATCTATAAATTCGCAGAACAAAAGTCAATATGTGCTTAAAGAAAAAAGCCATTAACATTAAGTGGACTCAATAACAATTATTTAAAAAATGATTAGACAATATAATGCCTCCGTTATACAGAAGAAATAGGAACCCCAACCGTGGGATCGGGAAACAAACCATACAGGGGTCCAATACCCCCTAGTGCACAGGAATAAATAGAGACGGCAAATTAATTGCCTTAACATTATAATCTTTTTGTCTTTCTTCTTTACTTTCGCCAACCAATCTTGCAGTTACCAAAAGAGAGACGAGCAATAATTCGCTCACTGAAATTTATACTTGCGTCGCAGTCGTATGAGAGTCTGAACAGGTTTAGGGATATGTATGCAGGGTAGACATTCTGTTGAGAGATCACTTAAGTTGAAGTGCCACAACCATAATATGCGGTGCATACTTGGTGGTGTTAATTGAATAGGTAAATTTTACCTAATGTATAGTACATGTTAGCCTTTAAGTACACTTGTCAAACATTGTACATTCAGTGAGCAGTATAGATTACAGATTCTGATAACTGATCAATGCCGTGGCATTATGTAATATAATGCAAGCGACCGTATTAACAATGTAAGTTATATGTGTTTGAACGGAAAGTGAATTGTAGACAGCTTTTGTACCAGAGTCAAGTGGAATTGTGTTCTTTGGTTTTTGTGGGAAAGTCTTTAGCTACGAATGGATGAAACATTTACTTGAATGCAACGGGTTTTTACACCTTTCATAATATTTTTGTATTGCTTTGAAAAAAGTGTGGTTGTGCAATAATCATAAATTAAACTTTGCACTTTTAGATTTCGATATTGTTAACTGTCTTTAATCTAATCAAAATCTCGATCCAAGCAGAAAAACAGAAGCCAAATTATTAAAACTTTTATCGCCAAAAATTCTCCGTAAGATTAATACAGATAAAAGAATTTTTCATAAAATAACAATGAATTAGATGAAGAAAATCTCACTATTTGTCGCCCAATGAAAAACATATCTTAAGTGTGTTCCGAACACTAATGCTTTTCTGAATTTTTTTCGTATAATTTCTACTACTGTATAATTTATAAGTATCATAAGTTTACAACATATTTTTAAAAGAGTGTTTTACTGTAACCATCCAATTTTTCATTTACTTAACTCACTATTCTGTTATATGAATAAAAAAGCAAAACTCTTAACGAATAAATAAATGCGTAAAAAATACAATATTCATATAACTCTAACTGTATTTAACCGTGATTCTTTCTTTTTTAAAGTTGATCTCCTATCATTATAAATGAAAAACGTTCAAATATTAAACGCACCCTATTAGACTAATAATACTATTTCCAAAACTTATTTTTCTGCCGCATCTAATTCATTCTTCTTTAACTTGACCGTTAATTTAACTCGATCTTCAGCTATCATGAATGAAAAACGATCAAACATTCAACAAACCTAAAACTGACGAAGTGTATTTTCCCATAACTTCCCAATCTTACACTGTAGAGTTTACATGCTGTGAATAAAAGAAGCAACAGCATGACAAACTAGATTTTCCGCAGCTTCTTTTTCTACTGTGTTCATTCACCTTAAGACGTGTTTTTTTAAGCATCGATTCCATTTGATCACAGCATGCACTTGTCCATTAACGTTGCAACACCATTGTGTTGTTAGTAACAACTGCCGCCACTCCAGTCATCTGACTAGGAACTAGCCACTGGCCGACCACGGTATTGCGATGATGATCGTGATGATGTGATAAGGTTACAGTTAGGTATATGAATGTGTTGTACCATGTAGACACCGCGAGCGCACCACACCTTGCAGGTGTTAGACGCGAGCCGCCCAATCGCCTGGTTGGCCACACCCACCCGCGACACCTGGAACAAGGCGACCATCTTTGTTCTAGCTTCAAACATACACATTGTATGTGGTTATGTACCTTTGCATATAGTAGGTATCCTGATTCATCGTTTGCAGTGTTGTTTTCCTCTTTTGACGTAGGTATTCGATATAGGTATTTAAATCCTAAAGAATATTAATATGAATATTGAAAGTACATAAGAAAATTTCAGTAACTTTTACAGCGTACACATTATAATGAAGGTTTCTTATAATATTTAATAAAAAAACTCACCTACTCCAAAACACAAAACAAAATAAAATCATGGCCGATACCCAACTTATGGTTTCTGATCTTCGTACTTTTCAACATTTGCTTGCATTTTTTGCTTCTGAACTAATAGCTTTGAGCAAATTCTAACAGTTGTCGGTACTTGGTAATAAACAGTTTTTTTTTGTTTTTGAACTAATAACTTTGAGTAAATTCTTCAGATGTCGTTACATGTTACTAAAACAGTTCTTTTTTGAGAAAACACCGTAATTTTGTACAAAATATTTAATAAAAACAGTCTATCCTATAGCGTAAGTTGCACCAAGTAAGACACATTACAAAATTTCCTTAAAATCTATTCAATGGTTTCGGAGATTAGCGCGGCCAAAATTGTGACACGAGAATTTTATAGGTATATATAGATTATAATAGTAACTAATAATTTATAGACAGATAGATAGGTATTTCTTCGCGTATTCAAATTAATCTTCGATTTATTACAAACAAATGACAAGTACCTATTAGAATATTAATTTTTATCTATATATTCCATCTCAAAATCAACGTTTACCATAAAAATTTATCGTTTTGATTTATTTAGTCCAGAACAAACATGTTATGTCAGTGAAACTTTTATTTTCGAAGTATAAAATAAATCTATATTGCATTTTTACGTGAGTCCAACTATACGAACGTTTTGAAGTCTATATGACGCATCAATCCAATATATAATTGATAAAGATCATTTCTCATTATTAACACCATCTGCCATCCGCGCACCTATGTCTGACCCAATGGCGTGCAACAATTATTTGAAATTTGACAAAATATCATATAGATATTTTTTATTATTTTTGTATTTTGATTTTAGCATTTTTATATTTTTTCGTTCTGATTTTTTTTTAATTGGCGAAAGAATGCGAATATCAAAGTAACTATAAAAGACCACGCACACATGTCAGGAATGGACCAGCACAGCACAAAGCAGAAAATCCAGTTCGTGAAGGTACCCGCGTTATTTAACGGAGTAGCGCACATTATAACAACACCTGCAACGACCGTCAGTCGATCGCCTGCAATTTTTGGGCATCCGTGCTGAATCTATCTAGTGTGCTAGTGATGTGTCGTTTTTACAAGCTTTTATTTAGTTTCACCTGTCCCGGAGTCTGTTTGTCTGTCTGAAATTAAATTTAGCAAGTTAAATTTGACCCACTTCCCGGTTTCCGATTGAGCTGAAATTTTGGATACGTATGTAGTTTCGATGACAATACAATATTATAATAACTAACTGACCGGTCCGGCTTTCACCTGGTTACAAATCGCACTTTTAATAAAGCACACTAAAAATAATAAATAAACGAAAGACAAAATTTTAAAAACAAGCTTTTATTAGTTGTTAATAAAAAATAACTAAAATTTAAAAATAATTTTATTCCGATCAGAAATAAGCCTTCTTGATACGTACTTATCACAGTCTCAATTTTAAAATCAAATCATGTTACACCCTCTTGTTTTTCTCGCTTGCTATTAAAATGTAACACGCTTTAATTTGAAAATTGAGACTGTGATAAGTACCTACATATAAAACGGCTTATTTCTAATCGGAATAAAATTATTTTTAATTTTGTAGTTCTTTTTTATTAACTACTAAAAGCTTATTTTTAAACATTTATTTCGTTTATTTTATAAATTAATTTACATTCATAAAACTTCTTGAAATCTGCTAAATATCAGTCGCAGTAAAAGTGGCTGGTCTGTGCTGGTTTGTGCCGATCTAGAGTGCAACATCGTGCAGATTGCAAGTTTGTGCTGTGCAGGTCCTGCAGGTTCATGCTTGACAAGTGTGAAATCATTATCATTCCTAATTAGTGAAAATGTCATCATAAAGAAGCAATGTAAACTTTGCATTTCTTTGAATATCGTTGAGCACGCGAAAAGGAACAATCATACACTTCACAAGTCCGTATATCATTGTCGTACGCCACTGTTCGCTCTACACAATACCTGTGTAATGTTTGGCGGCTTCGTCCAATAACGTATATGGCTACACAATTACTGATCATTTGTTGGATACGATAGCATTCAAAGATGGCTGAACAGTGAACACTGATGGACAGACATATAGAAAAACAGACATCTAACACACGGATCATAAAAGCTGCCGGATTTCAAAACTTATTCTTATTGACTTATCGACTGATCCGATCTTTTTATTATTAGGATTTTTTTATTATTTGTATTCATTTATATTTTTTTTTCAATTCTCAAATGTTATTTTTGAAAATAAAAAATAAATTACAAATAATAGATGTTTAGCAGATGTCGATACAATGCGTTATATTTCAAGTTAATTCGATGCAATTTAAAATAATTGAATAGACAGAATGAGTGCGCTTTTTAGGTGTAAATAAAAATATTTGTAAGTTAATTGACAACATAATGACTAATTGTTCATTCAGTGCAGAAGTAGGGACTAACCTTCGGTTTTAAGGCTCAGTTCTTAACAATAATAATAATGCTATTTTAACTTTCATTCTTGTATTATTTTGCAGATTCCTAAAAATTACGATAAAGTGCAATTTTCAATTGACTTCAAAAAAATATGAAGGTTTTTCTAATATTATTATTGAAGTGAATACTTCTTTAAAAACGGGGGTTTACTCGTTTCTCTATGTAACAGAATTTGTCACGAAATTGTACTATGAGTAACCCCATATAAACAATTATTCTTTATAAGCATTGGTAGCTCAGTGGTAGGATGCTGGCATACCACGCGGCCGGCCCGGGTTCGATTACCGTCAGGTGCGCGCAACAATTAATTAATTTTATTTTTTTTTTATTATTTTAAAATATACCTATTAATATAAAATTTTCGACTAATTTATCACAATAATAACTTGAGCTATAAAAACAATATTTGCAGTAAACCTGCTAAAATAAAAAAAAAAACAAAATTTGCAGTAACCTTACGAAAATAAAAAAAAATATTTGCGAAAAAATTAAAATGTGTTTCGAGATCGCATTACAAAAGTGAAACTTCTAGTTGCAAATCACACGATTGTTAAACACGCTAGCGCTTGTTTAACACAATGTGACAACTCATCAAAAATATACTTCGTTACGTCATAGACACACAATCTACTGTTATTATTAATCTATATTATATTAATACATGAAGAAAAAACTTTGTACCTCTTTTTAAGCTCATTGTGCGCACGGAGGAGTGTGAGATTTAGCATAGTTAGAAGGAGTGGAGAAAGATAAAATGTGTGTATAATATGTGTTACAAATACATTAAATTAAATTAAATAAAAGACGTTCATATACTGTAAAAAACTATAGCGGAGTGAATTAAGGTCGAATTTCGACTACAGGCCGGGCCGCTAGTATACATTAATATACATCGTTTCAATTACCATTTTCATCCGCCTGTATAAAAGCAGTCTTATCTATATGCTACAATATAATAATATATATAATAGGTAGATATAAAAGCTTTATCTGGGGCGTACGGAGTTTATTATGACAAATCCAGTTGATATTATTGTCCTTATACAACGGTCTGTTTAAGTAAAGATTTCCGTCGGTCGAGCAATGGGCGCTGGTCTCAGCCCTCAAGCACGGCCCCAATAGCCCCAATGTATCACGGCTCACTTCACACAGTCGACAACCACTTAGCTGTTTAGTTCTCTCACCATCTTATATAAGTCGACCGACGCTGCGTCTGTTCAACTTATATTATGTGCACCTAGATTGTTACAGACGATCGAAAACAATTGCTTACTATAATCCAAGGAGTGAACCATGAGTTTGAATATATACTGTTACGCACGTCATCAGTAGAAGCAGGTAGAAGAGTTTTTGTGTAAGCAGGTGAGAAGGGCTTCGAACATTCGAGAAAAAGCATATAAATACAGCCGCGCGACAGTTTACAGGTCAGACACAGTTAATGACATGAATCATTGGGTTCGGATATAAATTTCCAGAGCGCTTATATAAATATGCGTACCTAGTGACTTTGTATTATTTTTATTACTTAGAAGTTGTTGTTTTGTTTGTTACATTATTTCTATTTAATTTCCATTATATAAGAGAAGTACTTTTAGTTTGTTTGTTTATTTGTTTTGTTAGCTTTTTATTGTTGTAAATAAATATTTACCACAAGAACAGTCTAGTTACAATACATTTATAAAAATGGGGCTTACCGATTTTGATGAGCTTTTTAGAACCCAAAAAAAGGATAATATGGCAGTCAATCTAATGAGTTTTGTCGTCTGAAATATCTAGCCCTCAAAATAACGTTTACAAATATATACTTGTATAGAGAAGTAGGTACGTGAGTGCAGACTGAATGACAAAAATTACTGATAGCAAATTGTCAAGATAAATCGAGAATGTAGTAAGAATAAAATAAATAGAACGAACTCATCAACAACGAAAAATTAAATCATTGTTTTAAAAAAATTTTTTTGAATATGTGACTTAGATCGATACAATTGTAAAGGTTGGCTGGAATTTTATTACTGATCTTGGCAGTACTTCTGAGATCCAGTACTTTTAACGACTTTGCAAACATTCACAGGAAGAACTTGGTCCCTTTTTCAAATAGATTAATTTTGAAATTACTCGTACCGTACTGGAAATCAAAGTTCAGGTAGCACTTTTTATAAATTAATTTTTAACACGCTTATATTAGCTTGACTTGTATTTTGTATATCAAAAAATCGTGCAGCTCGATTTTCAACCTCTTGCAAATGTCCAATTGACGTTAAACTGTGCAGACGTATGTAGGTTTGGTGACATTACAATGGTCGAATATTTTGACTATAATAATAATAGTTTATAAAACAAGTTAAAAAATAAAAAAAAAGAAAACAAGCATGGTGGGAGTGACGGTATTCATGGCGGGAAAACGTGTCGCTCCGACCGCTTAATGTATTGTAATACATAATGCATAACAATTTGAAAACAAGATTTGTAGTTTCAAAAAAATCTAAAAAATCAGTCTTTTACGTAGGTATATTAACGCACTAAACGGTAGAAACTAAATTTCTTTCACTTTTATAACTTTTAGAAACGTGGGGTACTCAATGAATTAAATAAAATGTTGGTAAAGTGAGGACCCCACGCTTCTAAACGTTACAGAAGAGAAAGAAATTTATTTTCTATATTAGTGCGTTATTATAAACGTGTTTTTTTAGATTTTGTTGAAACTATAAATTTTGCCTGTACTCTATTAACGATTATAATGTAAGAAATTCCAGTCAATTGGGCGATGGGACCATTCCAACTTCAAAAATATTGACATTTGATATAGTATTATAATGAAGAAATTAAAATTTTTGATATCGGGTAAGGTGACGCGGGTAATGGCTAATATTGAATATGATATTTGCTATGCGCTGTCATTGCCTACACAATAAGTCATGTAAAAATTGGGTACTCAAAGCATACTTAACTATGTAGTTTATTTCTGACAGATCTACAAAACATAAGAACAGCTGATTTTCAACTTCCCGCTATAAAACAAAATCAAAAATTTTTTTTCAAAAAAAAGGGAAGTTATTGATTTCACCCCGATTTTCGAAAATCGAGTTTTCGTCAGATCGCGACGTTTTGAGATCCTAAGAAGCTATTCTGACTATTTTGGCGATGATGTCCGTAAGGCTGTGTGTGTGTGTATGTGTAAACCTCTTTTATCTTTTGAAACGCGGTTTGCAGCAGTTGACGTGACCTTGCTGAACTTAGATTTCCTAAAAATTTGATATGATTCGGTCTAAAAATTTTGAGATTCAAATATTTTTAAAAATTTGTTTTCTTTTTAATATTTTCTAAACTAGTTATTAATTCAAAAATATAATCAGCTCTTCTCCTTAAAAAAGTGCGTCGATTTCCGCAAACCGCATCAAAATCGGCTCATTTGTTCAAGAAATATCGTAAACGAAAAATTCGTAAGAAAGTATTTTTTTTGAGCTCGAAGAGCTAAAAAATAAACTTGCTATATTTTATATATTTTTAAGCGTGTTGAACTCGAAAATAGCGGGAAGTTTCAGGGATGGCCTGCAGGGTCAGACTTCTTTTACTTTTTTTTTATTTTCAAAATATTTCCGAAACTATAAGGTTTAAAAAAGATCTTATTTAACGAAACAGTCTTGGAAAAATAAATGAAATAATAAATCGTCATGAAAAGTACCATTAGTATATAAAAAACACCATTATGACATATGTTTCTTCTGCGCATGCGCCGATTTTCCCCAAAAACAATAGGACTCTTCAAATTTCTATATCGAACATCCTCCCAAAATTTGGTTTCAATCTGTTCATCCGTTTGACCTGTATCGTGCTCACAGCTAACAGAAGCATAGAGTTTTTCCAAAAATATGTTTTTTGGATTCGGGGGACCTCAAAACGAAACGATATTGTAAAATTTTGAAATGTGATTTTTAACCTAAACTAGTACCATTCCCCACTCGAGGGTTGGAATGGTAAAAGGTTCATAATTATATCAGATATTTTACAAAATTAGTGGAGAAAGTATAAAAATATTATTTGGGTTCCTAAATTTTTTTAAGGGAAAACAGAGACATACTGTATATACATTTCCACTCGACAGAGAAAGAAAAAAAAAGTAAAAAAGGAGTTTCGCTTCGTTTGTCATCACTGTACGAGAAGAATTCGCGGTTGTGTTGTGTGCATTATGTCGGAGATCCTTTCATCCCCTGTCTCAACCGCTATCCACTGACCGTTCCCTAAATATCCTACAGAACGCTCAAGAAGTCGAAAACATCTCCGTATACTGCATTCTGTCCATCAAGCTTATCTATAATTTCAACTAGGAGTACGATAGGCTTGATTGAAATGATGAAAACTATCAAAAATTATTAAGCATATAAAAAAATATTAATTTCGAATCGACAACATATATCCGCAAAATTTAGATGCTCCAATAATAATAATAATAAAATTGACAATTCATATACACAATCCATAACAGCTAGCACGTCATTATCAATAAAATAGTTCACTGTTAAATGCTGTTTTACCCACTTAAAGTGATTCATAGATGACGCTTCGGTGGTACGTTTTACGCCTGATGAAAAGAAATTAATGCATTGAACTGTCAAAATAATATAAATTTTATATGCGTAATAAAATACGTTGTTACTGTAAAGACAATGTGTATTAGTTAATTATTAATTCAGACGATTCAAAATTTATTCAGAAATAGGTTTTAAAGAGAATCAGTATCTACTGCGTGTGAAGCTTGACTCCAAAAATTTATATTACTGTGGAGCCAAAGGATCCACCCCTGTTGTGGAAAAACTGTAATAAAGTCATAAGCTAGACAATAGGAAGCGAAGCTTTAATAAGTAAATAATACATAAGTTTTAAAAATTATAAATATTATATTAGGTACCTAACAAAATTTATTGCCGCGGGAAAAAGCTATAGGTATAACATTATTCGCATCAAAGTCGCGGCTATAGTAATGTATATAAATAAAGTATAAGATGCTTACAACCTCTGCTGTTGAGCGTCTATAAAATACAATATCAATCCAAATAGAGCAGAATAAAAACTAATAATTCTTACTACAATAGACACATATCAGTTTTTAGTGACGATTTATATAGATCAGTCTGCAAATGCTAGAATCACCTATGGAAAAAAACAATAAAGTTTAACTTTAATTTTCCCGTTTATGCCACTTGACCGATTTTTGTTTCTGAAAAAGTTGAACACCATTTATTTTCAAACAGCTTCTATAATCGTCTCTGTGTATAGCATAGCATTATAAAGAGAGATTAACAAATAGCTTTATGACCCGCCCAGTTACATAATAATAACGGCTACGTACGTCTAATAGACAGAGGAAATATTGTAACGGCGACGTCAGCGCCGGGACGCCTCGTCACGGACACGCTAGCGACGTTCGCTCGTGTGTCATAATAATATTACATATATACATTTCATACATATGTATACACATTATATTGTGACTACTTGATAGGGATAGGGTAAAAAAACCTTACCAAGAATTTTTCTGAACTGGATAAAAATCGGCGTATAAGATCGTTCGCTCATCAATATAAATGTGTGTGACGATTTGAAATCAAAGCCACCAGTTACCAATCGGAGAACTATTAATTTTGCGTTTCGTTTCTTTGGTGAAAGAAACTTCTGCATCACATAAATTTATATGATCCTTACCACATCATTAGCAATTGTAATCATAAATTTTTATTGTATCACCTTACGATATCTCCGCGCAATAGCCTTAGATACTAAGCGTGTTTTATTAAAATTAAAAATAAAATATAGTTTAAAAAAAACTAAAAAACACGCTTTATATCGCACTAAAAAGTAAAAAATAATTGTTTTAAAATAAGCTTAAAAAGCGTGGGGCGCTTTGTTCCACATTTTCGTACATCGAGCGCCCAACGCTTTTTAAGCTTATTTTAAAACAATTATTTTTTACTTTTTAGTGCGATATAAAGCGTGTTTTTTAGTTTTTTTTAAACTATATTTTATTTTTCACTTTTTAGTTTGAGGATCTATAAAAGAATTTATTAATCCTGGGGGTCCTAATAAGGATAATGGGAAACTGTTATCAAATTATTGCATTGTCATCGGTCCTTGATACGTATGCAAAGTTTCAAATTAATCTGAGGATCTATAAAAGAATTTATTAATCCTGGGGGTCCTAATAAGGATAATGGGAAACTGTTATCAAATTATTGCATTGTCATCGGTCCTTGATACGTATGCAAAGTTTCAAATTAATCAGACTTCGGGAAATTGGTGAAAATAAAGCGTTTACTACAGAGGATCTATAAAAGAATTTATTAATCCTGGGGGTCCTAATAAGGATAATGGGAAACTGTTATCAAATTATTGCATTGTCATCGGTCCTTGATACGTATGCAAAGTTTCAAATTAATCAGACTTCGGGAAATTGGTGAAAATTATGCTCAAAGATTCCGTTACACATAGTTACATACATAGTTAGATACATACAACATACATACAACATACATATTTACAACCCAAACTAATATAAAGCGTTTAAAAAACATAAATTTATATGCAACAATGATTTGATTTACTATTATAACCAAATTCAATTTCTAATACAATTATTTCGATAAAGAACGAAAACCAAAATATAGCCTTATAGATTTTTGTTTCTGTTGTTATGATGCACAGTTATTTTTTTTTATTTCCATACTAGCGGCCCGGCCCGGCTTCACCCAGGTGCGATAGATATAATTCTGAAACATATTTTTCGTTTGCGGCCCGGCATCTGAACGAACAGCTTTAAGCAAATTCTACCATATTTGCAACTGAACTAATAGCTTTGAGCAAATTCTATCAAATGTCACTACTTGGTACTAAAACAGTTTTTTTTTTGTTTGATTCTGAACTATTAGCTTTGAGGAAATTCTATCAGATGTGGCTACATGTTACATGACACGATATAGATACTTTATAGGTACTTTATATATAAGGATAGTAAATAAAATTGTCGACCAATTTTTCTCAGACCAATATATTGACAAAATAAAAAATAACAAATCAATATAACAATAGATGACGTTTCGATCCGGATTTGGATCTTCTTCAGAAAAATCTAAAAACATAAAAATTAATTAGTATTAAATTATTAATTATTATTTATTTACACGAATGATGAAGTTTGAAAGAATCAAACAAATTAATGAAGATTGTGATATGAATTATATTGGGCAAACAAAAAGAGCGCTTAAAACGCGAATCAGAGAACATCGTAGCAATCTAAAATTAAACCCTGATAAGCATAATGTCGTTACTAAGCTTAAAATTGACTATGACCACAAAATTAATTGGAATAATGTTAAAATTTTAGATAATGAAAATAATTATTTTAAAAGAAATATTTCGGAAATGTTATATATAAAATCTAACAAAAACTCTCTTAATGCTTAATTAGATACCGAAAATTTAAGTAAAATTTATGATATTATTTTGAAATAAAATTTTGTTTTTAAATAACTTTTTCTTTATGGGTACTTTGATATCCATGACTACGTATTAAAAAATTTGTTTGTTATTAATTTTTCATTAATTTGTTTGATTCTTTCAAACTTCATCATTCGTGTAAATAAATAATAATTAATAATTTAATACTAATTAATTTTTATATTTTTAGATTTTTCTGAAGAAGATCCAAATCCGGATCGAAACGTCATCTATTGTTATATTGATTTGTTATTTTTTATTTTGTCAATATATTGGTCTGAGAAAAATTGGTCGACAATTTTATTTATTTGAATATTTCTATTCAGACGTTATCTATTGTTATATTGATTTGTTATTTTTTATTTTGTCAATATATTGGTCTGAGAAAAATTGGTCGACAATTTTATTTATTTGAAGATTTCTATTCAGACGTTAATCACAGATTTTAATATAAGGATAGTCCCTTTCTCTCTCTCTCTCTCCCTATCTCCCTGTTTCTTACAATAAAAAAAAATAAAAACTACCCTATAGTGTAAATTGGACCAAGCAAGACACATTTATAAAATTTTATTAAAATCGGTTTAGTGGTTTCGGCGATTAGCGTAGACGAACATCGTGACACGAAATTTTTATGCATATACTTAGATATAAATATAATTAATAGCAAATAAAAATCATTAATTCATTCCAGAAAATCGTTTCACATAAAATACAACGTAGACCGGGCGGCTCGTATGCATATTATATGGAACGATTTTCTTTAATGCACTAATGATTTACATAGCTAAAGTAGGCGCGGCGAAAGATGAAGCCACCGCGTCATAGTAATAGCATAGGTGTCTGGCTTCACCTCTCACCGCGAGCAAATATTGAATGAATGTTGCTAAAAACTTTAAATGCTTAATAAAAAAAATTATCGACCAACTTTATTATCGACCAATTTTATTTATTGAAGAGTAATCAGACGTTAATCAAAGATTTAAATGCTTAATTTCATTAATTAGGAAACATCAACAGAAGGTAGTAAAAAAATGTCTCTTCGCCAAGAATTGAACCTAGTGCCTTGAAAATTATTTCAAACAGAGAATAGTGCAGTGAAACTTGAATTTTGATTATCGCAGGTGAAAGAACGGCTTAGAGTTTCGTACCACCAAACCATATTATTTTACTTTGAATTAATGATCGCAAACACTGCCAACAGCAAAAGCATAGCTATCGAATGAGGTTTATATTTTATTTGTTTATATAATCAAAATTTGCTTATGATAGCAGAATATAATTAAAAATTAAATATTTTTGGAATTTTTCTTTATTCATGTGATGAGACCTTTCTTCGTGCCAAATTTCAAAATTTTAAGTTTTGATGACTGATTCAATAAATAAAATTATCGACCAATTTTTCAGACAATATATTAACAAAATATAATTAATACATTAACGTTTCGATCCCGATTTGGATCTTCTTCAGAATGGATCTAAAAATATAAAAAAATAATTAATACTTATTTAGTTTCTATTTATTTTTAACGAAATTCGTGAAAGATTTTTTTAATATTGAAATATTTTTTGTTAATATATTGTCTGAAAAATTGGTCGATAATTTTATTTATTGAAGAGTTCTAATCAGACGTTAATCAAAGATTTGATGACTGATGTTTATAGGAATGCAGACATTAGCATTTGATACCTCTAGAGCATGGGGGCGGGCAAATCTTTTGATCGCCGGGCCACATAGCTGATGAAAATTTGACCGCGGGCCAAAAATTTGCAGAGGTCGTCACATTATTTCCGCATTTGAAGAGCAAAAAAAAGCTCCTTTTCGTCTGTTCTGGCGCCATTGCTATTTACTTATTATTTTTCTAACATTTATAAAATGCTTCGCGGGCCGGACAAAATTGTGCTGCGGGCCGGATCCCGCCCGCAGGCCGCCATTTGCCCAGGCCTGCTCTAGAGTCTAGACTTTCTCGAAAAAGGTTGTGTTTCTTCTCGTTCTAAAGTACGGAATTCCTAATTCTTCGTGAGATTAAAAATGAGTTTTCTCAGCCTTTGTGCCGCGTATATGTAATATGAAATATATTATATCTCCGTATGTACGATAGTTGGCTGTGATTGTGTCTGTGTGCCGGTGGCCATTTAGCAAACTTCCGGCCGCTCCGGAAACATTAAGCAATGGCTCGAAATGGCAGCATAATGTTTGTTACAATAAGCGCGCACGTTCTTCTTGTTCACCCCGCACTCTCTTTTATTATATTCTTTTTCCGTTTTTTGTTTATGATATTATACACGATAAATCACATTTCATCCCTTTTGTTATGTCTACGAAAGTATTTTTTTCTTGTGTGGGTGTAAATAATTTTATAAAAACTTTTGCATGTATGCCGCGGTGGTTCATTGTTATTCAACCCTTCAATGGATATGCGTATTTCTTAAGAGTCGGTTTTTTTTTCAAAAATGGAGAAATGAAGTGCTGCTAGCTACTTTTTTCGGAAAACTTTGAAATAGAAAGTCACTACATTAATAATGTATTGTAAAATTAAACTCACGTTCACTAGACTCTAGAACAGGCCTAGGCAAATGGTGGCCCGCGGGCCGGTTTCAGCCCGCAGCGCAATTTTGTCCGGCCCGCGAAGCATTTTAGAAAATTTTAGAAAAATAGTAAAATGCGGAAATAGAATGTGAGGACCTTTTTTTTTTGCTCTTAAAATTTTCGGTCCGCGGTGAAATTTTAATCAGCTATACAGCCCGCGGTCAAATTTTTATCAGCTATGTGGCCCGCCGATCAAAAGATTTGCCCGCCCCTGCTCCAGAGGCTACAAGTAAACAAACCGAGTATGTTCATTAGCTCTGGATGTGATGCCACTTTGTGTTTTTCCCTTCTAACAAAAAAAAAATATCTAAAGCTGTTTACATGAAGGAAATTCCCTTTATAACTGCAACAGTCAGCACAGTGATGCCATCTTCTGTCCTCTGCCACTACCTCATTACTTTGTTTATCAAATAACGAGAGAAATGGGTGGTTCATTTTCTGTGTGCTCTTTTATTATGAAATAAATGCGTTGTGAGTTGCAAATTAAACAATACGACAAGTAAACCAGAATCAAACTTAATTTTATTCATGTAGCTTACAAAGTTAGAATTATAACCTGTAGTTTTTGTTTAAATGGTACAGAAATTGACTAATAAAGCAAAGGATGGAAAGTTTAATAATGTCCTATAAAAATTTACTAAAAAATTGTCTTTTTGACATAGAATATTTTCTGCAAAACATAGAGGAATATTTTCCTGCCATCACTACTAGTTTTGCTAGTTTTGTAGTTCTTTGAAAAAAGTTCAAAAATGGACTGTTCGTCAAAATATATTAATTTCTCGTTACTGGCCCCATAATTTTAGAATTCAGTTTTCAAATAATTTTGTATAGCGGTAGTAAAGTGATCCATTTCGTACTAGTGTGTAAGTAAAAATAGAGATGCGATTTTACGAAGCCAATAGCAAATTCTCGTCAGTTGCCATTTAAAACCATATGAGCAACAGAGACAGCAAAGTAGGCGTAGTCTTTGTAAACAATCTAAATAGATTCCAATATGGCCAAACCCTCATTTATCAGATTTATAAATATATACTGTAAAACCTGAGTGACTGAGAACTGGCTAAGCGAGAAAACTTCTAAGTGCGAGTAATTGCAGGTACCGTCTTTGTAACCCTCTAAAACATCTATAGT
The DNA here is from genome assembly GCA_963575645.1 of Xanthostigma xanthostigma. Taxonomy (NCBI): domain Eukaryota; kingdom Metazoa; phylum Arthropoda; class Insecta; order Raphidioptera; family Raphidiidae; genus Xanthostigma; species Xanthostigma xanthostigma. Next base: position 30,452,369 of record OY754468.1, on the reverse strand, counting down.
GTTAAACAGAAACCTCTATACGAGAAAGACATTTTTCACTCATAGACCTCGATAACTGAGACTACTACTTGCCTGTACCTCTATAAGCGACAGTCGAACGTATTAATAGTTCCACGAAATTTAAGAAAAAGTCATAAATAGCTGAACTAATATTGTTTTTGTATCATTGGTTTTTTTGTTTTCTTTTGTTAGCATCTCTGTCGAGTTATTATCACTGCATCATATTTATCACTGCATATTTGATATATTTTTATAGACCTCCGTAAGTGAGAAAGGCCACTCTTGTACCTCTATAAGCTAAAAGCTCGGGTTAGTGAAAAGCCTCCATAAGTGAAAAAGAGATCGCGATTCGCGGTCCCTCGAACTCTTGCTTATCCAGGTTCGACTGTAGTTATTACGAAGTGATAATTAGCTGTTTTATAGGAGATACGTGCAAAAAATGCAGTATAAATGTTACGGCTAATACCCGAAGTGCGGCTACAACTAGTTTTAGCCGGTTAGAACTAGGTGTAGCCACTTACCTACTCTTGGTTAAATCTAGTATCAGCCGATTGTTTTCGGGTAAAACTAGTTCTAGCCGGAATGGTACCGGCTAGACCTAGTTTTACCCGAAAACAATCGGCTAATACTAGATTTAACCAAGAGTAAGTGGTTACACCTAGTTCTAACCAGCTAAAACTAGTTGTAGCCGCTCTTCGGGTTTTAGCCGTAACATATATATCTCGGACGTAATACTATTAGGACTCCTGTGACTTTTAAAACTCGGTGGAATATAATTCCTTATACAAAAAAATATAGTTTAAAAAAAACTAAAAAACACGCTTTATATCGGACTAAAAAGTAAAAAATAATTGTTTTAAAATAAGCTTAAAAAGCGTTGGGCGCTCGATGTACGAAAATGTGGAACAAAGCGCCCCACGCTTTTTAAGCTTATTTTAAAACAATTATTTTTTACTTTTTAGTCCGATATAAAGCGTGTTTTTTAGTTTTTTTTAAACTATATTTTATTTTTCACTTTTTAGTTTGAGGATCTATAAAAGAATTTATTAATCCTGGGGGTCCTAATAAGGATAATGGGAAACTGTTATCAAATTATTGCATTGTCATCGGTCCTTGATACGTATGCAAAGTTTCAAATTAATCAGACTTCGGGAAATTGGTGAAAATTATGCTCAAAGATTCCGTTACGGACATACATATTTATACAACCCAAACTAATATAAAGCGTATAAAAAAAAAAACTACATTTACGTTGTAGATACTATTATGACGACTCGGTGTCTTTTGTTCTTTTCTGAAAATGAACTACAAATAAACGGTATTTTAAAATAATTAAAGCGGTGCATGCCACGGACCTAAGGGAGTCGACATCTTTATTTATAGATAGGAATATTTGCTTAAATGATGCAATGGCACGAACTCTTCAATTAACTAAAATAGCGGTACCGATTACTCTCTGGAGACCCAAGAGGGCGATGGACTACATGTTTAATGAAATAGAGTTCTCAAAAACTTTTTTTTAAATTTATTCACACATATTGATACTCGCATGTAAAAAGGCCCTTGTATGTAAACTAAAAAGACAAAATTGTCGATAATATAAAAAAAATCCAGCCAATAGAGATGTTGACTAATTTTCGTTGTTTTTATTTTAATAAACACGAAAAAAATATTTTATTAATATAAAATGTTTAATTTTGAAGAAAAAATTGAAAAATTAAAATAATTTTTAAATTTCCTGCTGAAACACTCAAATCTGGCACTGACTCCGATCTACGCCACGAACCTCTATCAATCAGTCTATCGAACCAGCTTGTAAATTGAGATTATCGTGTAAAAAAGCCTTTAATTACTAATTTAAGATATAATGTCAGCTTCCATTATAGAAAATACAATTACTTATTAACAAGTGAGTTTCAAAAAGGCACTCAGCTTGGTGTTCGCAGTCACGTAATAAATGGTACAATTGATAGCACTTCAAATTAACTTTATTTAGTTTATGATAATTAATTATATTGTGTAAAGAAAAATATTTTAGGTATTTAAATATCATCATTAACCGCTTAACATAAATTGTCATGAATTTACAACTAGTGAAAACATCCCTTGCGACAGGGCTAGTATAAAATATTATATTTGCTATTCGTTTGCATACTTCATAATATGATAAAAAAATCAAACATACGTGTCAGCTAATTTCTTTTTGACAGATTTTCAGAATATAACACAACAGCTAATTTTTTTTCACAATAGTTCTTAAACTAAAGTTTAGAAAATAAAATTATTATAAAATTTTGCTGGATAAATAGAATAATAAACGATTATTAAAACTATACCCTAACATAAAAAACGTTATAGCGGATATCTCTTCTGCCCGTGCGCCGATTTTCCTCAAAAAATAATAGGGCTCTTTACGTTTGCATATCAAACATCTTACTAAAATATGCTTGCGCTCCGCTCAGCCCTTACCTGTATCGTGTTCACAGACTAACAGACTGACAGGGGACCTCAAATAAAAAAATATTGAAACATTTTGATGAGTCAATTTTTACCTAAATTGTCATCCTCCTAGTATTAATAATGTTCCTCAAGACGAAGTAAAAGAATCTTTCAAGTCCAGTACTTAGATATCTCTTAACTCGTTTTAAGTTAAAACTGAAAGTATGATATTTTTTGAAAGATGTGTTCGTTATTAGATTGTTTCCATAAATTTTACGTTGTTTGCCGTTTATATTCATTTTGTCAATATCCGTCATAACATTATGGTCTATTGACAATATCGAATGAGCTGAGAAAAAAGCTCATAAAACGCAACGCGCTATCTGATTTATTTCTTAAAGTAAATATTGGTCTTGACTCCATCACAAATAATCTTTAATTACATCCACTTCAGTCACTGCACGTTATGAAACCACCACAGTTTTCCCGTATTGCCATTCGTGTTCGATTTTATCAATCATTTTATCCACCTTTGTTGATTTTCGAAATCCATACTAAAATACTATAAAGTTTATTGGTTTCTCGCGGATAATAATTATTGGAATTACTGAACCAATTTGAAACAGGATTTCAATTCATATATGACAAAAGAGATGAACACTGGTGTGTGAAAATGTACAGAAAGTCGGGAATCCCTCTTGCAAATTCTGAGTTAAAAATTGTATGACGATTAGAATAATAAACCGTTATAAATAGTATACCAGTATTACATAAAAACAACGTTATAGCATATATCTCTTTTGCACATGCGCCAATTTTCCTAGAAAACATTTGCATATCAAACATTCTCTCAAAATTTGGTTTCAATTCGTTCATCCGTTTGACCTGTATAGTGTTCACGGACAAACAGATGCACAGAGTTTTTCTAAAAATGTATTTTTTGTATTCAAGGGATTTCAAAACGAAAAAATATTGTAAAATTTTTACCTAAATTTATAAGTTAGAATGGTAAAAAAAAACTCAGAAGAAAAATCGAAAATCTGGCGAAATTAGGCTCTGCTCCGTGTTTTAATACCTACATATCATTTATTGTGTAGACGTTAAATCCCTCTGTTTCTGTCCCTGGGAAGAACATTTAAAATCCAATTCCATTAGGTTTTGTCCTGTACCCTATAGTTTCAACTTTGTAGTTTAACGTGAACCTTCATATAAGTCAGATGTGGCCAACACGTCGACCGCGGTCGACCGGTCGACCGCAAAGGCTTTGAAAGTAGCCCGCGAAGCTAAAGTTGAACAACTTGCTTTCACTTAAATTATTGTTTGAAAGTCTTAATTCGATAATTTATTCTTACAATAACAGACTGTCTTTGCAACGTACCCATACTCAGGGTTACCAACTCATAAAAATCTTCTAAAAAAATTGTATAAGGATAGGCCGCGCTCGGTCTCTTTATTTTGCAGAATAGTGAATACTATCGTCAAATCGGCAAACTTTGTTGAAGATAAGGCAACAATAAAAAATAACTGTTCTACAGTTACAATAATCGGAATTCATTGTTAACTCATTTTCAACAAAGTATGCTGCTTTGACGACGGTATTCTGCTATTGAAGGAGCATAAATGCTGTGTTAGACAGTATTTATTAAAATATCTATGTAAAATTTGAAAAATCCCAAAATTCTTTGCCCATATTCATAGTCGCCCGCAGACTATATTTTACAAAATAAGTAGCCCCTAGGGGATAAAAGTTTGGCCACACCTGATATAAGTCAACATATTTTTTTAAACCTACTCACTATTCCTAGAGAAAAAATAAAAAATCAGTTTCCATTAGGCTCTGCCCCGCGCCCTTTACTATAAAGTTTCAGCTTCCTAGGTAAATATGGATCTTCATATGGAAGTTAGCATGCTTTTTTTCGAATATCCTTCTCTGGTTCTATCACCAGGAAGCAGGGCTGCCTTTAACCTATTAGGATAATGGGGCCCCTATGACCTTGACAGAGGAACTATTTTGTTAGAATAGACAAAAAAGTAGATAAGCAAGGTTCTAGATTTATTTTAATTTCTTTATTATTATTATTGCAGTCACATTAAATGAATAGATAATATAATGTAACCTACAAAAGTAACACTTTTGGCATTCACAGGTTAATGCTTAAAAATCTGTGTTAATTAAAGAGGTACCCTTCTAGATTTGAGATGGGCAAAATTAGTAATCTATGTTTTTGAGCATTTCACATTCTATGGATATCAGCGACAAACTGGTTAATTTTGTTTGAAGAATTGTACTTAAATTGTACTTTTATATATTTAAATTTACCTAAACATGCTGAAATCAAAAAGCCTGATTTTCGGGCGAGAATAGAGCAGCTTCACGCATGCAAAAACTAATAAGCAAGTAGGTATTGTAGTCAATCATTATCGTTTGATTTTTTCGAAATAAATAATATGTTTTTCGGTAATAAGTAATCTCATCGTTTGGTGAACTAGGGAGCCTTTATCGATCGCGGGACCCTGGGCACGTGCCCAGCTTACCCAGTGGGAAAAAGGGACATGCCAAGAAGAAACTCGCAAGTTCGCCTCAGTTAGGATCTACACTATACGAGTGTCAAGTTTCAACTTGCTAAGTCAACTGGGGCCTTCTGAAGGACCCGAAAAGACATCTAGACAATAGACATGCAATAGGAAATGATGTGTGATAGATACTTGCGCAATATTATGAACAAATCCAAATAGAGAGCCTTTCATGTCGGTCTGTCTGGGGTTCATAGAGGTGTTAAAAGGACCCGGAATATAAATGTTAATGTCTTGCAAAATAACTACCAATCGTTTTAATTGGAAAAAAATAAACTACAGGGGCTTGCTTTATTCCCAATAAAAGAGTTAACTGTCTACCGTCTTCAATTTGCAGTATTGTATATGGGCTCTTATAGGACACGGCCCCATATATAAAGCTTCTTTTACTATTATAATTGTGAAAGCATTCTCTGGTTTATGCAAATTTTACTGCCCCGTTTACTTTACAATTTGCACTTACTTTATGCAAATACACTACAGTGGCGTACACACTACACTTAGTTATTTTTTGTTAATCTATAAACTACAATAAAATAAATAATAAGATCACATGAAAAATTGTTTTAGGTATAAATATTACTCAAAACTGGTATTTTGATAAGTCCGAATCCTGTTTAGGAGATTATGTGAAAATTTCAGTGTCACTTTTTAATCGTAACTAAACAGTTAAATTTCAATTTTAAAACAATTCCAAAATGTTTTTGTCTTTTTTGGCCTCATTTTTTCAATAAAAATAGTTCGTTCACATAATCTATTTTAAATAGGCTTCATGTATACCAAATTTCATTTAAATCGATGAAAACTTTCAAGAGTCTGCGTGCTCACACACAACATTTCTAAAAATAATACCAATTAGCTGTTCAATATTTTTGGTCCGCCTCCTGCGTCTCGCCCATCCGACCAACGCCAACATTATATGTGCCGCACATAGGCAAATACGTTAATAACGCTCGCTACTGCACGAATTCGCAACAAAAATAAAATAATCACTTCAGACATGATGATTGCTTTACATAATAAAAAGGTTGTAGGGTTTCGATTTGTTAAGTAAATACTGGGTGACACATGAAAACGTATGTCTATAATCAATGAAACAGGGCTGAACTGGGTTTAAAAGAAGGCAAGAGTTCATCATACTTATAACCAGTGGCGTAGTTATTGAAGGGCTAGACGAGGCAGTGCACCGGGGTCTCCAAGTTCAAGGGGTCCCTCGGCCCTCTGAACAACGTTCGAAAAAGTCAATATCCTATTCGAATAAAGAAATTTAATTTTTGAACTTTTGGCCTTTGTAGTCTGGTTTACAAGTTGAAAAACGTGTGAATTCTTGCTACTGCGAGTTAAAATACGTATGATAGCTTATTGGAGTCGTAATTACCTCTAGAAAAATGTGCAAAAAAGTCAAACCCACACATAATTTCAATAGTTATTTAACATTTATAGAATCTCAAAAAAGGAGAACTTTTTTTGTAAATAACTCAAAAACTTTTAATGCAAGAGAAATTAAAAAAAAAATCTGATAGAGGAGAAATTTCCGAAAAAGAATGTCGACTCCCAGAACTTTATCTCTAATATTAATACTTTTCATCTGTTGAAAATAGGGCTTCGCGTGGTCGGTGCCGTGTCATTACGTTGTCTCAAATCTGGCCATAGATAAGGCCCCAATTTCATTTTTGCACCGGGCACTTAGTTACGCAACTGCTGATAACCGACAAACATCGATCCTACACCTTTATTTTATTTTAGAAACACAAAGCTAATTCTCATTTTTAAATCATCAGGTTGGTGTCTAATCGTATCAGAGGATTTATAAATTACCTCTCGGTACGTTAGTTACAGTTTGATATTTATTTGAAAAGTTAAAAGTTGACATAATAGTATGAAGTAGTTTAATTTTTGGGGTGGCAGTTTTTCGAGGTGGAAAAATCATCATATTGGGTACGAAATGATGCCTATAATAGAAGAGTGCAAGTTCAAAATAAACATATAATTTAAACTTTTGTCAGAATTTTTTCAAAAAGTTGTGTAATCAATTCGGCATGTATACTATTTTTTTTTTTTTTGTTTGCCATAACATCGCGAGGGAACCAATTGAAAAAAATGTTGACATTATTTTATTCAGAATATTTACGGAATGATCTCGTATATTTTTTTTTTAATATCGGTAGCCGTTTTTAGCTGATTTCAAGAAAAGAGTTTTTTTTATACACAGTAGAACCTCCGTAAGTCGAACTTCAAGGGAGACGCAAACAAAAATCGAGTTCGATAGTTTTCGACTTCTGAATGATTTCGGATTAGGCAGATATTGTAAGGAAATATTCGACTTGTAGAGGTTAAGATTAATTCTAACTAATTTTGAGTTGCTAAATTCGAGATACAAAGGTCCACTTTGTTTTTTCGAGTTATGGACCGAAAATATTTACCGAAATGACTTGTAGGGGCTCACTGATTATTTCGTCCTATAGAGGGCTTGAGATTTCGAGTAATGGAGATTTTGGGCTTGAAGGGAAGGGAACAAAACATTTTTTGAGTTTTTGAGGTTTTCGACTTATCGAAGTTCGACTTAAAGAGATTCTACTGTACTATTTTAACTATGGTTAGTGATTAATGTTGATTTTTATAATTAGATAGATAGATAGATATATATCTTTATAATTATCTTTATAATTATTCTTATTTATTTTTCTATACTTGAAAATGTCTAAATTCATAGACGAAACGTCGTACAAAAAATTAATTTATAATATTTTTGTCCACACACCTGCGATTTTTTCCTAATATTATTAGATGTCTGAAATAGTGACTGAACTAAAGTGGGCAAAAAATCACTAATATCTTTTTCAACCAGCATTTAATATATGCGATCATTAAAAAAAATCTCTTCAGGCTTATGAACTGATTTATATGTAAATAGAGGCAATATATAAACTCAAAATATGCAATTTCCTGCTTAACCAATTTTCTTAGAGCAAAAATTCGTTGCATGAAAAATGATGACGTGTATATAAACGAGAAACTTAAAAACGCCTAAAGAAAGTGCGATGAGTTCGTCCCTGTGCTGAAAACAGTTTTCTATGTGCCATGACCATTCATTATATTAAATAATGTGCGGCTTGCAGCCATTTCATTGCCTGAGGGACACTACAACTAGATATTCTGACACTTTTATAGGCTTTAATTATTATAATAACCACCAGCCTGATCATGAAAGTGTTATTTTGTTATTATAATACAAGGAATAAAGGCATTTCAGAGTAGAAAAATTAAGAGAAAGCTGAATTTTTGCATGAACCTTTCTTTCGTGGTTCTAAACAATATACCAAAAGTCTCCACCGCTACATTCTCGCGGAATTAACGGTCGCAAAAAAGGTTTTTCACGAAAAGATCGTTAACGGTGACTTTTATGAAAAAATAGTGGTCATCAAATTTGTAACTTAGAAAATTGCCTACAAAAAATATAGTATTACTTTTTTTCGTAAGACTATCGGTTTTTGATAAATTTGATTTAAAAAGTTGTAACATTTATGTTTCTTATGTCAGTCTGACGCGGTTATACGAACGAATACAATGCATCACGGCATACAGCATGCGGATGCGTGAAATGGAATGGTTTACTAAGCGATTGACTGAATGCGAGGAGAAAGAACGAGCACCATACTACATGCGTCGTACGTCGTACGTAATTTGTAATTTTAGTCTTACGGAAAAAACTAATACTATGTTTTTGTAGGAAATTTTCTAGGCTGCATATTTGATAACCACTATTTTTTCTATAAAAGTCACCATTAACGAGAATCTTCGCGAAAAACCATTTTTGTGACCTTTGACCCGCGTAACATTTTTAGCGGCACATGTATTGGTGGAATGCTCATACCAAAATCTAGCTTTCCCCTAATTTTTCCGAAGTTTGACTTATTTTTTGTCTTTATTCCCTGAACTATTAGTAATATTAATATTTTCAGTCGTTTTAATTTGCATTGGTAATTAGGTACAGTTTTTTTAATGTTATAAGCTTTGCAAATTTCGTCTGTTAAAACCCATTAAGACTTTAATATGTTTTTTAAAATAAGGGACGTCTACTTACAGAGATTCACTCACTAAAAAATATGTTTTTTGGAGTCAAAAAGCGTCGGAACAAAAAATATTGTCAAATTTGAAATGTGAATTTTGAACTATATTAATACCATTCTCATTGTGAAACCGTTCACGTTTTAAAATTATTTTGTTTTATGCAACCTCATATACAAGTTTAAACTGTGTGTGTCACAGTAATGTGTTATTAGTGTATTTGCCATAAGGCACTTACACTATTGGCGTCGGTCGGATGGCGGACGCTAGAGCTCGGACCAAAATTTCTCGATATTTCATAGCCTCCCGAACAGTTTGGCACCATTTTTGAAAATGTTTATATTATATTATATATTATGTAGGTATATTGTATATAATATTATACTGTAACGATTCAAAACTTTTAGATTACATTGTACGTAGTTTAGAGGTAATAATTAGAATTGGGTATTTACTGTACTTGTCTATTTGTTTTGTCACGGCGCGTGTCAATTTTGGTTTTGGCATGTTGAACGACGCCGTGAAATAAATAAAAAAATATGTTTTTTGTCTGAAAAAAGGCAGTAGGTTTTAAAAGGTTGAAATAGAATGTATTAAAGTGAAAAAGTGCTGAAATATTTCCTTTAAACCACATCAGGGAGAATCTGGAGTACTTGGTGATCTACCGATCCAAATTTCTTTTTGCATGTGTCGTTTAATTGATTATTTTTCACTTTGTCATTTCCAATCACATTAAGATATCAGAAATTTTCTGTGTGTACATTCTAAGATATCTTGTTCACAACAATTTTCTAATAAAACTTTCAACACAAATATTTTAAATTGTTTATTAGTTTTATTAAAATTTATTTATTTAATTGTCTCAATACTTAGCACAAATAGTTTAAATTATATTACGAGACGATTACGTGAGCTTATCCGAAAAAGTCCAAAGGTAATCGTTTCAATACATGTGTGGCCAAGATAACTCTCGGAAGACTTAATCGATTTTAACTAAATTTGGTACACATGTTGGAATCCATCACCGCACGAAGCCTACTTAAAATGGGTCCAAAGTAGAAGTCCACTTTAAATAGTATATAAATTATAAAAAGCTTGTAATGTGACAACATTACAAACGTTCAAATCATTATTTCAAATTACCGAAGTATAAAGTAGGTAATATTAATTATCTAGCATCATTTGTTTTTGGACATTCAGTGTATTAAAAATTAATTTCACCTACATTTATGAACACAGTAGATGTTATCTAAGTTAAATGGCAATTGATATTGCTGTAAACTTGAAAATTTTTATCGCGCTGTTTGATAAATCAAAATTAGGTAGGACGTTACGTAACGCCATGAATAATACATTTTTGAAATCGAAAAGCGATAGCACGCTCTCTTGGTTTGCTGACTCTGGAAGGAAATGCACGCGAGTACTAGTTCTGTCTAAATATTGTAACTTTGCTATTCAGTAAATTTTTTCTTAATTTCACCAATCACGAAGATTTAAGTTTATCGGGTCATCATGAGGTAAATATACTTTGGATAACATTTCGAGTAAACAAAAATACAGGAGGGAAAGGGAACTGAAATAAAGTTAATTAGCCCCAATTAGGTACATTTAAAATTTCGCTGAGTGTGATTAAACGGTTTTTCGTTAATCAGACTACGTGTGTCAAAAACAAAATAATTTAATTAAACTCGTCACTTAAAAAATACATTTTTTTTTGTAATAGATAATGCCGTTAATATCGACTAGATGTTTTTTTTCTCTTATCAATATTGACGTTTCAATGGGGATAATTGTAAATAAACCATCCATGTTTTCACGTCCAATAATAATCAATATCCAGATTCTTGCTTTTTTCTCTTAATGGCCATTTTATGGACAAAATATAGGTTAAATCGAAAAAATAATAAGAACAAAAAAAGTTTAATCGAAACCCGTGTTCGAAAATAGATGTTTCCATTTAAAAAAATCAACTTACGGTCTAAAAGCACCACTTCCGGTCTGGATCGGAAGTCGTAATACGGGCCTTTCAATGGCCTTCTCGGTGCTCTACAATTTTTGTCTGAAACTTTTTTAGAAATAATCGAGTCCAATCGAGATATTAGCTTGTCTCAAGATAAACGCCCCACCCTGTAAATGATACTTTCTTTATTTTAAAATCCACCTATTTAGAACCGCTATATATACATTTTGAAACTGACCTTTATTATAACATCAAATCTAATGATATAATATTTTTGAAAACAGCGATTAGAATTTATTAAAATGTGTACGCGATTGGTTATTGTATTATAAATAAAATTGTTTGATTTTAGAATTTTGTTAATAATTTTATATGATTTTTGAAATTTCCTAAATTACTTATTTGGAAACGTTAATTCGGGTTACACAGTTACCTAATGACATATTTGTTACATCATAGTCGCCTATGCTTTATCATCTATGCTGTAATCAGGTTGGTAACACTGGGGCATTCAAATATAAAGATGAACATCGACTTGTCAAACAATTAAATAATTATTGCGTTTAGCAGTGTTTGGTATTATTTGAGTTTAAAGTGTAAAATTTTCAAAATTCAAATAATATAATTGTTGAAAAATGTTTTTAAAGGTCTCTTATTGACATTTGTGATATTACTTCAGTGGTGGTTTTTATAATAATTGGTGTTTTGTGTGAAAAAATTTCCTGTTGAAATCGCATATCTATGTTGCATTATGACATCATCAATGCAGTCAATAATTAATCTTGTAAGTACAAGTACTACAAATTACATTGAAAATACCTACCTGCTTCAGGAGGTTAGCGGCTAGCGCATGACACAATTTAAAATAAAAATTTTTCTATACAATGATAATAATTTGTCAAATAAATAAATTTATTCAACACGCGTGAGTAATATGTAATTTCGGGGCCCTGCTAAACGTGGGAGAAATAATATATTACTTCACTATAGTGTAATAATGAATTTTCTGGCGTGGGAGAAATCATATATTACTTCACTAGTGTAATAATGAATTTTCTGGACCAATAGAAACTCAGTAGCAAGCCCAAGCGCTAAATAATGAAAAAAACTGCAAGTAGCTTCTGGACCAATAGGAACGTGGTAGGCGGTATTGTATACTTATATGAAAACAGCATCGCAATTCAGCGAAATCATGGCAATCTTGTGTATACACTGACGGTGGTACGTCAATCAATGAAGTGATTTATTATTTTTCCCTCTTTTATCAGGGCCCCGATTACATATTACTCCTGCTAGTTGAATAAAGTATTATGTGCGACTATTGATCGAAGGAGAATATTCCACTCGCGTGTGTTTTACCGCACTCGCTGCGCTCGTGCGGCAAATTTCACGCTCATGGAATCTTCTCCTTCTCTCACTAGTCTCACAATATACTATTTTTAGAAATTTTTGACCACTTCGTTTTCGAAATATTAATATTGAAAAATATAAATTTAACATGGTAGAAATAGATAATCAGTAGACGATATTATGTCTTTTACCTATTTTCGTTAATGTTTATATAAAGATTTTTTTATAAAAATAACTGTAGTAGATTAAAATTTTTTTTAACGTAGGTATAATAAAATTAAAATTAATGACTACGTAAATAATTTATATTTAACATTGTTTGGACAACAAAACACTGTGTATACAACTAAAATTTACATTGATAATTAAATTGAATTAAATAATTAAATTTAATAATTAAAAAGAAATTCCCTTAATTAAGTTTTCGCAATATTTATTTTTATAGATCGAACATAGTTATTCGTGTTTTTGAAAAACTGCACACAAGAAGAAGAAAATATTAATTTTATTTTATTATCTCAAGGTTGACCATTTAGTCAAAATTATCAACTGTAAGTTTCATTAACTATCTTTTGAAAATAATAATTGATTATTGAATTAATAATAACCATGAAATAGAACTATTTTAATATATGATCAATTAAACAATAATCTTATTGTAAAACAGTGGACTAGATAGTTCCGCAGACATGTTCTATGTTCATTCCATCTTTAGGACTGTCTGATGCAACATAAAACTGTTTATTCACGTTATATAAAATACTTTTAGAAACAGATGATCACAGAATCAATCCATTGACATTAATATTTTATTATAATATTGTAATTTTACAACTTATTATTGAAACGGGGCGAAGCCTTGGTGCATCATTATTATATCCACGTTCAAAAAAATCATGATTTCTGATTTTTTTAATTTCAGTTATGATCATGGAGACTACAGGACTCATGCCTGGGGGTCAAAATTGAGTAGGTCCGGCAAGCTGAACCAAGTACCAACTAAGGGATGATCAGAAAACAGAAATCAAAGCAGTCCGGCCAAAGATCCTGTCCTAGTGACCTGCCATAACAATGTGGGGCCCAGGGATATAAGGTTTGGTGGTATAAATGCTCCGGCGATGTGTCGTACAAAACTGTTATTTGCTGTTTATAAGGTAGGAGATATAATCTTTTTGATAGCAATATTAATTTTAAAGGTAATTATACAAATAAATGTACAGTAAATAATTTTTAATGCTTTTCAATCCGTTCATATTTTTTATTTGGTAAATGTTTAATAAGTTGACTACCGCCTTTCAATAATTTTAATAATACATATTTTTCAATTCCTAAATTTTGTACAAAATATTGAAATCTTACATCAATTTTTTGCTAATCCGGAATACAGAAATATTTTCGACTTTAAAATTGTGATTAAAAATCTATAGATAAATCAGTTTTTGAATTAAATATTTCCAATCGACGGTTTAAAAGTGAAATAAATACTTCAATTTTATTTACAAACTATTCAAAACTTACCAATTTCCTGATCGCGTTTTCATGCAATACAATTTCATAACATACATTTTTACACTTAGGAATTTCAGGAAACCACGAAATTAAATCGATTTCTTTAATATATCCAAAAAACCAATTTTTCGATCGCGTTTTCATACAATAGAATTTCATATACATTTTTACACTTAAGGTTTTCAGGTAGACGCGAAATTAACTCGATTTCCGTAATATATCGAAAGGACCAATTTTTCGATCGCTTATTCATCCAATACATTTTCATACACATTTTGCACTTAGAATTTTCAGATAACCACGAAATTAAATCCATTTCGTTAATATATCGAAAGGACATATTTGCCCATCGCGTTTTCATAAAATACAATTTCATATACATTTTTACATTTAGGATTTTCAGGTAACCACGAAATTAAATCTATTTCGTTAATATATCTAAGTGACCAATTTTTCGATCGCGTTTTCATACAATACAATTTCATATACATTTTTACATTCAGGATTTTCAGGAAACCACGAAATTAAATCGATTTCGTTAATATACCGAAAGGACCAATTTTTTGATCGCGTTTTCATACAAATATAATGATAAATCTAATTATTGTACACATTTCTACACTATAAGGATTTTCAGGTTCCCATGGAATATTATCAGAAATTCTAAATGACTGATAACGCGTTTGATAAATCTCAATATTATACACATTTCAACACAAAAGGGATTTTCACGTTGCCATGGAATCATATCAGAAAATTGACAGATAACGCTTTGTACAAATCTCAATATTATACACATTTCAACACAATAGGGATTTTCAGGTTGCCATGGAATATTATCAGAAAATCCAATTGACTGATAACGCTTTTTGCAAATCTTATTATTGTACATATTTAATCACTATAGGGATTTTCAGGTTGCCATGGAATATTATCAGAAATCAAATTGTCTGATAACGCGTTTGACAAATCTGATTATTATACACATTTTTACACTATAGGGATTTTCAGGTTGCCATGGAAATTTATCAGAAATCCAATTCTCTGATATTTAAATATTATCTAAGAGGTCAGTAAAAATTATTAGATTTGTTATTCATTTTGGTGCACGATCATAGCCCGTTTGATAGTTTACGATCAGACCTGTCTCCAGCGGGTGCCGGGTTTCGGACGCGAGCCGGCATATTAAGCGGGTGGAGGCACATCCGGCCAAACGTTATATACGAGCTCGATATGTTTTAGAATAGCTGGGGAGTCCAAAATCATACGAGATATGTAGGCCGGGTTCTAGAAACGAGCATTCAGAGTCGTGTGTTAAAAGAAAAGCTCTTTCTAGTGACCTTAGCATCGGTTGTGATAGTTCAGACTCTGTCTATCCTTCGCAGGGTTGAGTGCCGAGTCTCATCGGATTAGTCATCCGAAATGATAATACTCACAATAGTATAAACCAGTAGTTTCTATCGAGCCATGTTTTGTATGCTTATTTTGCGTGGAAGTCAGTAGTGGTGTGTGCAAAACTGAACGCGACGTCGGCGTTTTAGTAAAGATCCTTTCACTCGGAGATGGGTGTTGTCATTCGGGTAGTGCACCAGTCTGAATAATCGATCCGATTTTTTCTATTACTGATTAAGAGATAATAGTAATCAGGGTAAATCCGGGGGCTCTGGATTCCAAACTTAACATTGCCACTTTTCTGAGATTTACTACATTCAACTTTTTAGCAATTTAGGGTTTTCAGATAACCACGAAATTGAACCGATTTCGGTAATATATCGAATGCACCAATTTTTCTATCGCGTTTTTTACAAAACAATTTCATATACATTTTTACACTTAGGATTTTCAGGTAGCCACGAATTTAAATCGATTTCGGTAATATATCAAATGGACCAATATTTCGATCGCGTTTTTTACAAAACAATTTCATATACATTTTTACACTTAGGGTTTTCAGGTAACCACGAAATTAAATCGATTTCGTTAATATATCGAAGGGACCAATTTTTCGACCGCCTTTACATAAAATACAATTTCATGGAATTTTATCAGAAAATCCAATTGACTGATAAATCGTTTAACAAATCTGATTATTATACACATTTTTACACTATAAAGATTTTCAGGTTGCCGTGAAATATTATGAAAAATTACAAATGACTGATAACGCGTTTGATAAATCTCAATATTATATACATTTCAACACAATAGGGATTTTCAGGTTGCCATGGAATCATATCATAAAACTGACTGATAACGCTTTGGACAAATCTCAATATTATACACATTTCACACAATAGGGATTTTCAGATTGCCATGGAATATTATCAGAAAATCCAATTGACTGATAACGCTTTTGGCAAATCTTATTATTGTACATATTTCATCACTATAGAGATTTTCAGGTTGCCATGGAATATTATTAGAAATCAAATTGTCTGATAACGCGTTTAACAAATCTGATTATTATACACATTTTTACACTATAGGGATTTTCAGGTTGCCATTGAATATTATCAGAAAGTCCAAATGACTGATAACGCGTTTGATAAATCTCAATATTATATACATTTCAACACAATAGGGATTTTCAGGTTGCCATGGAATCATATCAGAAAATTGACTGATAACGCTTTGGCCAAATCTCAATATTATACACATTTCACACAATAGGGATTTTCAGGTTGCCATGGAATATTATCAGAAAATCCAATTGACTGATAACGCTTTTGGCAAATCTTATTATTGTACATATTTCATCACCATAGAGATTTTCAGGTTGCCATAAAATATTATCAGAAATCAAATTGTCTGATAACGCGTTTGACAAATCTGATTATTATACACATTTATACACTATAGGGATTTTCAGGTTGCCATGGAATATTATCAGAAATGAAATTGTCTGATAACGCGTTTGACAAATCTGATTATTATACACATTTTTACACTATAGGGATTTTCAGGTTGCCATGGAGTATTATCAGAAAATCCAATTGACTGATAACGTTTTTGACAAATCTTATTATTGTACATATTTCACACTATAGGGATTTTCAGGTTGCCATGGAAATTTATCAGAAATCCAATTCTCTGATATTTAAATATTATCTAAGAGGTCAGTAAAAATTATTAGATTTGTTATTCATTTTGGTGCACGATCATAGTTAGCCCGTTTGATAGTTTACGATCAGACCTGTCTCCAGCGGGTGCCGGGTTTCGGACGCGAGCCGGCATATTAAGCGGGTGGAGGCACATCCGGCCAAACGTTATATACGAGCTCGATATGTTTTAGAATAGCTGGGGAGTCCAAAATCATACGAGATATGTAGGCCGGGTTCTAGAAACGAGCATTCAGAGTCGTGTGTTAAAAGAAAAGCTCTTTCTAGTGACCTTAGCATCGGTTGTGATAGTTCAGACTCTGTCTATCCTTCGCAGGGTTGAGTGCCGAGTCTCATCGGATTAGTCATCCGAAATGATAATACTCACAATAGTATAAACCAGTAGTTTCTATCGAGCCATGTTTTGTATGCTTATTTTGCGTGGAAGTCAGTAGTGGTGTGTGCAAAACTGAACGCGACGTCGGCGTTTTAGTAAAGATCCTTTCACTCGGAGATGGGTGTTGTCATTCGGGTAGTGCACCAGTCTGAATAATCGATCCGATTTTTTCTATTACTGATTAAGAGATAATAGTAATCATGGTAAATCCGGGGGCTCTGGGTTCCAAACTTAACATTGCCACTATTCTGAGATTTACTACATTCAACTTTTTAGCAATTTAGGGTTTTCAGATAACCACGAAATTGAACCGATTTCGGTAATCGAATGGACCAATCGCGTTTTTAAACAAAACAATTTCATATACCTACATTTTTACACTTAGGATTTTCAGGTAAACACGAAATTAAATCGATTTCGGCAATATATCGAATGGACCAATAATTCTATCGCGTTTTTTTATACACAGAATTTAATATACATTTTATACACCTAGGATTTTTAGGTAACCACGAAATTAAATCGATTTCGGTAATATATCGAATAGACCAATTTTCCAATCGCGTTTTCATACACTTTTTTATACTTAGGATTTTCAGGAAACCATGAAATTAAATCAATTTCGTTAATATACCGAAAGGAGCCAATTTTAGATCGCGTTTTCATACAATACAATTTCATATACTTACATTTTTTAAGTTAGGATTTTCAGGAAACCACGAAATTATACCGATTTCATAAATATACTGAAAGGACCAATTTTTAGATCGCGTTTTTATACAATACAATTTCATATACATTTTTACACTTAGGATTTTCAGGAAACCACGAAATTATACCGATTTTGTAAGTATACCGAAAGGACCAATTTTTGGATCGCGTTTTCATACAATACAATTTCATACACATTTTTACACTTGGGCTTTTCAGGGAACCACGAAATTAATCTTTATTAGTAATATACGGCAAGGACTCAATCGTGTCTATATTTATTTTATTTATTTATTTATATTAATTTTGTATACTATTTAGTATTTACGTACATTTCGATACTGCTTTTTCTCTGTCTCGTTATTTCGAATTGAAATTTTTATGTTTGCAGCAAATTTCTTTCCTGTGTATATATTTTTTATCAAGTACAATTTTAATTTTTGACGTGATAACGTCTTATAAATTGATGAAAAACCGGCTGCACGCACGAAAAAGAGTAACGTTCCGCAAGCGAGAGCGCGATATAAGCGATAGTCTCTCTCTTCTCGCGTGACGTCAGAGAGTAGTGTGCGTTCAAAATTTTTTTCGGCTGTTCCAGCGAAAGCTACATCTGACAGATGGCCAGATAAATTATACGGTTTGTTAACAAATATATAATATATATACATTCTTTTAAATGTCTTTTATAATTGCTTAAAAATATGTATTTTGCTTTGGTTGTTTAAATTATTAGTCGGTAAAAATATAGTTTGACAGCTACTAAAATTTAGGTTATGTATTATTAAATATGATATTCGAGCGGAATACGTTATCACGTAAAACTATCGTCCGTAAACCGACTTTACAGACTACCAATTTTTTTTTTCCGATTAATTAGTTTATTATTATTATTTATTAGTTCTTAGATTTATCAAACTTCATAGAACGTCATTTTACATATATTTTCACGGATTTCATTAGAGGGCGTCTGCTTCTTCCACTCATCTACAACCTGTCAAGATTCTAAAAATGAAAATGAAATGTTTATTGCATTTATTATTACAGTTATATAAATTATAATCTACTCTTTTGTTTCTTCCAGTTAGCTTTTTAAGTTGGTTTGGAAACTGGCCATTTCCAAATATAACTTTTTACATTTTTTAGGTAAAGGTAAGTGCAATAATATTATCTCACAATAATAAATAAAATAGTACCTAACGGAACTCTTGTCGAGTTAGCCTTCTTGTATGTTTTTTTTTTAGGTTTAAGGTGTTTCGAATTTTCGTATGTTTTAAGAAAATGGACGTATTGCGTTTTGCGGAAAAAGGTGTTTCTTGCGACCTAAGCATATATGTTTATATAGGTAGGTTTTTTTTTTGTTTCTCTATGAGCTATGTGTAACAGAAATCAACTATTTAATAAGAAAAATTATTGTTTCCTTTATTTATTTATCGAACAGTGGATTTTTGAAGTTAATTTGGAAACTGGCCATTTCCAAATATAGCTTTTCGGATTTTTTAGGTAATGGCAGACATAAAGGTAGGTGCAATAATTTCTGATTATTTAATACAAATAAATCAAATATAGTAACGTAACTTTTGTCTCTTAGTTCGCGTTCTTATAATGTTTCCCCCTAAAAAATTGCGAAACTTTTTAAAACTAAGACTAATTTTTCAGACATTCTATTAAAAACAATAATCAATTTACGTTTCTAATGCAATAATATTACGCAACCCGATAAAAATTCATGGATATTTTTGAAAAAGGCGATTAGAATTTATTTAAATGTTTACGCGATCCAGTTATTGTAATAATTATAATTGTTTGATTTGAAAATGTTAATCATTTTATTTGATTTGTGCAATTTCATACATTATACCTACCTACTTGAAAACGTTAATCAGGTTACACAGTTAACATGTTTGTTAGATCATAGTTGCCTATGAGTCTATGACCTATCGTCTATGCTATAATCAGGTTGGTAACACTGCGGCATTCAAATAAAAAATGAACCAACGACCTGTCAAACAATTAATTGTTGTGTTAATCAGCGTTTGGTATTTTTGAACTTAAAATGTAAAATTTTCAAATTTCATATAATATAATTATTGAAAAATGTTTTTAAAGGTCTCTTATTGACATTTGTGATATTACTTCAGTGGTGATTTTTGTAATAATTGGTGTTTTTTTGTGAAAACGTTTCCTGTTAAAATCGCCTATGTTGCACTATGACGTCATCAGAGATGCAGTCAAATGTCTTGTAAGTAAGTACAAATTATATTGAAAATAAATAAATGTATGTTCATCTACTAAAAATTAACTGTCGAGAAATTCTCTGTATTTAAGGAGCCCATTACAAATTTAGATATTTTGTATTGATTTCTGATTTTTTCAATTTTTTAAAATTTATTTCAGATATGATCATGGAGACTGCAGGACTCATGCCTGGGAGTCAGAATTAAGGAGGTCCTACATGCTGAACCAACTAAGAGATGATCAGGAAACAGAAATCAAAGCAGTGAACAGGGGGTCCGACCGGCCAAAGATCCTGTTCTGTTGACCTGCCATAATAATGTGGGGCCCAGAGATATAAGGTTTGGTGATACAAATGCTTTGTTGATTTGTTTTAAGAGACTGTTATTTGCTGTTTCTAAGGTAGGAAATATTATCTTTTTTATAACAATATTACTTTTAAGGCTTATTCGTGACACAAATAAATGCACAGTAAATAATTTTAATGATTGTCAATCCGTTCATATTTTTAATTTGATAAATGTTTATTTAGTCGACTATCGACATTCAATAATTTTGATAACACATATGTTCAGTTCGTATATAAATAGCAACATCATTTAAAATTGTTATTAAAAATTATAAATGTGTAGAAAAATCAGTTTCGAATTTAATTTTTTTCCGATCGGCGGCTTGTAATTGAAATAAATATTTCAGTTATATTTACGAACTCTTCAAAACATTCTTAAATTTATGGCAAGCGTTTTTAAAATTAATAAAAATCACTTGTGCCGGACACCGAAGATATTTTATTCGGACAGTACGAAGGACTAATTTCCTGATCGCGTTTTCATACAATACAATTTCATAAACATTTTTACACTTAGGATTTTTGGGTAACCACGAAATTCAATCAATTTCGGTAATATATCGAATGGACCAATACTTCTATCGCGTTTTTATGCAAAACAATTTCATATACATTTTTACACTTAGGGTTTTCAGGTAACCACGAAATTAAATCGATTTCAGTAATATATCGAATGGACCAATAATTCTATCGCGTTTTAATGCAAAACAATTTCATATACATTTTTACACTTAGGGTTTTCAGGTAACCACGAACTTAAATCGATTTCGGTAATATATCGAAAGGACAAATTTTTCGATCGTGTTTTCTAACAAAACAATTTCCTACACATTTTTACACTTAGGATTTTCAGGTAACCACGAAATTAAATCGATTTCAGTAATATATCGAATGGACCAATAATTCTATCGCGTTTTAATGCAAAACAATTTCATATACATTTTTACACTTACGGTTTTCAGGTAACCACAAACTTAAATCAATTTCGGTAATATATCGAATGAGCCAATATTTGGATCGCGTTTTTATACAAAACAATTTCATATACAATTTTACACTTAGGGTTTTCAGGTAACCACGAACTTAAATCGATTTCGGTAATATATCGAAAGAACCAATTTTTCGATCGCGTTTTCATACAAAACAATTTCATACACATTTTTACACTTCGGATTTTCAGATAACCACGAAATTAAATCGATTTTGGTAAAATACCGAATGGACCAATTTTTGTATCGTGTTTTTATACAAAACAATTTCATATATATTTTTACACTTAGGGTTTTCAGGTAACCACGAACTTAAATCGATTTCGGTAATATATCGAAAGGACAAATTTTTCGATCGTGTTTTCTAACAAAACAATTTCCTACACATTTTTACACTTAGGATTTTCAGGTAACCACGAAATTAAATCGATTTCAGTAATATATCGAATGGACCAATAATTCTATCGCGTTTTAATGCAAAACAATTTCATATACATTTTTACACTTAGGGTTTTCAGGTAACCACAAACTTAAATCAATTTCGGTAATATATCGAATGAGCCAATATTTGGATCGCGTTTTTATACAAAACAATTTCATATACAATTTTACACTTAGGGTTTTCAGGTAACCACAAACTTAAATCAATTTCGGTAATATATCGAATGAGCCAATATTTGGATCGCGTTTTTATACAAAACAATTTCATATACAATTTTACACTTAGGGTTTTCAGGTAACCACGAACTTAAATCGATTTCGGTAATATATCGAAAGAACCAATTTTTCGATCGCGTTTTCATACAAAACAATTTCATACACATTTTTACACTTCGGATTTTCAGATAACCACGAAATTAAATCGATTTTGGTAAAATACCGAATGGACCAATTTTTGTATCGTGTTTTTATACAAAACAATTTCATATATATTTTTACACTTAGGGTTTTCAGGTAACCACGAACTTAAATCAATTTCGGTAATATATCGAATGGACCAATATTTGGATCGCGTTTTTATACACAACAATTTCATATACAATTTTACACTTAGGGTTTTCAGGTAACCACGAAATTAAATGGATTTCGGTAATATATAAAAAAAAAAAACACTTTTTCTATCGCGTTTTTATATAATACAATTTCATGGAATTTTATCAGAAAATCCAATTGACTGATAACGCGTTTGATAAATCTTAATATTATACATATTTCAGCACAACAGGGATTTTCAGGTTGCCATGGAATATTATCAGAAATCAAATTGTCTGACAACGCGTTTGACAAATCTGATTATTATACACATTTTTACACTATAGGGATTTTCAGGTTGCCATTGAATATTATCAGAAAATCCAAATGACTGATAACGCGTTTGATAAATCTCAATATTATATACATTTCAACACAATAGGGATTTTCAGGTTGCCATGGAATCATATCAGAAAATTGACTGATAACGCTTTGGACAAATCTCAATATTATACACATTTCACACAATAGGGATTTTCAGGTTGCCATGGAATATTATCAGAAAATCCAATTGACTGATAACGCTTTTGGCAAATCTTATTATTGAACATATTTCATCACTATAGGGATTTTCAGGTTGCCATGGAATATTATCAGAAATCAAATTGTCTGATAACGCGTTTGACAAATCTGATTATTATACACATTTTTACACTATAGGGATTTTCAGGTTGCCATGGAAATTTATCAGAAATCCAATTCTCTGATATTTAAATATTATCTAAGAGGTCAGTAAAAATTATTAGATTTGTTATTCATTTTGGTGCACGATCATAGTTAGCCCGTTTGATAGTTTACGATCAGACCTGTCTCCAGCGGGTGCCGGGTTTCGGACGCGAGCCGGCATATTAAGCGGGTGGAGGCACATCCGGCCAAACGTTATATACGAGCTCGATATGTTTTAGAATAGCTGGGGAGTCCAAAATCATACGAGATATGTAGGCCGGGTTCTAGAAACGAGCATTCAGAGTCGTGTGTTAAAAGAAAAGCTCTTTCTAGTGACCTTAGCATCGGTTGTGATAGTTCAGACTCTGTCTATCCTTCGCAGGGTTGAGTGCCGAGTCTCATCGGATTAGTCATCCGAAATGATAATACTCACAATAGTATAAACCAGTAGTTTCTATCGAGCCATGTTTTGTATGCTTATTTTGCGTGGAAGTCAGTAGTGGTGTGTGCAAAACTGAACGCGACGTCGGCGTTTTAGTAAAGATCCTTTCACTCGGAGATGGGTGTTGTCATTCGGGTAGTGCACCAGTCTGAATAATCGATCCGATTTTTTCTATTACTGATTAAGAGATAATAGTAATCAGGGTAAATCCGGGGGCTCTGGATTCCAAACTTAACATTGCCACTTTTCTGAGATTTACTACATTCAACTTTTTAGCAATTTAGGGTTTTCAGATAACCACGGAATTGAACCGATTTCGGTAATCGAATGGACCAATTGCGTTTTTAAACAAAACAATTTCATATACCTACATTTTTACACTTAGGATTTTCAGGTAAACACGAAATTAAATCGATTTCGATAATATATCAAATGCACCAATTTTTCTATCGCGTTTTTTACAAAACAATTTCATATACATTTTTACACTTAGGATTTTCAGGTAGCCACGAATTTAAATCGATTTCGGTAATATATCGAATGGGCCAATATTTCGATCGCGTTTTTATACAAAACAATTTCATATACATTTTTACACTTAGGGTTTTCAGGTAACCACGAAATTATATCGATTTCGGTAAAATACCGAATAGACCAATTTTTCTATCGCGTTTTGTTCCAAAACAATTTCATATAATTTTTACACTTAGGGTTTTTAGGTAACCAGAAACTTAAGTCGATTTCGGTAATATATCGAATAGACCAATATTACCATCGCGTTTTTATGCAAAACAATTTCATATACATTTTTACACTTAGAATTTTCAGGTACCCACGAATATACACTTTTTGACACTATAGGTAGGGATTTTCCGGTTGCCGTGGAAGATTATCAGAATGTCCAAATGACTAACGCGTTTGATAAATCTCAATATTATACACATTTCAACACAATAGGGATTTTCAGGTTGCCATGGAATATTATCAGAAATCAAATTGTCTGATAACGCGTTTGACAAATCTGATTATTATACACATTTTTACACTATAGGGATTTTCAGGTTGCCATGGAATATTATCAGAAATCAAATTGTCTATGATAACGCGTTTGACAAATCTGATTATTATACACATTTTTACACTATAGGGATTTTCAGGTTGCCATGGAATATTATCAGAAAATCCAATTGACTGATAACGTTTTTGACAAATCTTATTATTGTACATATTTCACACTATAAGGATTTTCAGGTTGCCATGGAAATTTATCAGAAATCCAATTCTCTGATATTTAAATATTATCTAAGAGGTCAGTAAAAATTATTAGATTTGTTATTCATTTTGGTGCACGATCATAGTTAGCCCGTTTGATAGTTTACGATCAGACCTGTCTCCAGCGGGTGCCGGGTTTCGGACGCGAGCCGGCATATTAAGCGGGTGGAGGCACATCCGGCCAAACGTTATATACGAGCTCGATATGTTTTAGAATAGCTGGGGAGTCCAAAATCATACGAGATATGTAGGCCGGGTTCTAGAAACGAGCATTCAGAGTCGTGTGTTAAAAGAAAAGCTCTTTCTAGTGACCTTAGCATCGGTTGTGATAGTTCAGACTCTGTCTATCCTTCGCAGGGTTGAGTGCCGAGTCTCATCGGATTAGTCATCCGAAATGATAATACTCACAATAGTATAAACCAGTAGTTTCTATCGAGCCATGTTTTGTATGCTTATTTTGCGTGGAAGTCAGTAGTGGTGTGTGCAAAACTGAACGCGACGTCGGCGTTTTAGTAAAGATCCTTTCACTCGGAGATGGGTGTTGTCATTCGGGTAGTGCACCAGTCTGAATAATCGATCCGATTTTTTCTATTACTGATTAAGAGATAATAGTAATCAGGATAAATCCGGGGGCTCTGGGTTCCAAACTAAACATTGCCACTTTGCTGAGATTTACTACATTCAACTTTTTAGCAATTTAGGGTTTTTAGGTAACCACGAAATTAAACCAATTTCGGTAATCGAATGGACCATTCGCGTTTTTATACAAAACAATTTCATACACATTTTTACACTTCGGATTTTCAGATAACCACGAAATTAAATCGATTTCAGTAATATATCGAATGGACCAATAATTCTATCGCGTTTTAATGCAAAACAATTTCATATACATTTTTACACTTAGGGTTTTCAGGTAACCACGAACTTAAATCAATTTCGGTAATATATCGAATGGACCAATATTTGGATCGCGTTTTTATACAAAACAATTTCATATACAATTTTACACTTAGGGTTTTCAGGTAAGCACGAAATTAAATGGATTTCGGTAATATATCAAATAGACCACTTTTTCTATCGCGTTTTTATATAATACAATTTCATGGAATTTTATCAGAAAATCCAATTGACTGATAACGCGTTTGATAAATATTAATATTATACACATTTCAGCACAATAGGTATTTTCAGGTTGCCATGGAATATTATCAGAAATCAAATTGTCTGACAACGCGTTTGACAAATCTGATTATTATACACATTTTTACACTATAGGGATTTTCAGGTTGCCATTGAATATTATCAGAAAGTCCAAATGACTGATAACGCGTTTGATAAATCTCAATATTATATACATTTCAACACAATAGGGATTTTCAGGTTGCCATGGAATCATATCAGAAAATTGACTGATAACGCTTTGGCCAAATCTCAATATTATACACATTTCACACAATAAGGATTTTCAGGTTGCCATGGAATATTATCAGAAAATCCAATTGACTGATAACGCTTTTGGCAAATCTTATTATTGTACATATTTCATCACTATAGGGATTTTCAGGTTGCCATGGAATATTATCAGAAATCAAATTGTCTGATAACGCGTTTGACAAATCTGATTATTATACACATTTTTACACTATAGGGATTTTCAGGTTGCCATGGAATATTATCAGAAAATCCAATTGTCTGATAACGCGTTTGACAAATCTGATTATTATACACATTTATACACTATAGGGATTTTCAGGTTGCCATGGAAATTTATCAGAAATCCAATTCTCTGATATTTAAATATTATCTAAGAGGTCAGTAAAAATTATTAGATTTGTTATTCATTTTGGTGCACGATCATAGTTAGCCCGTTTGATAGTTTACGATCAGACCTGTCTCCAGCGGGTGCCGGGTTTCGGACGCGAGCCGGCATATTAAGCGGGTGGAGGCACATCCGGCCAAACGTTATATACGAGCTCGATATGTTTTAGAATAGCTGGGGAGTCCAAAATCATACGAGATATGTAGGCCGGGTTCTAGAAACGAGCATTCAGAGTCGTGTGTTAAAAGAAAAGCTCTTTCTAGTGACCTTAGCATCGGTTGTGATAGTTCAGACTCTGTCTATCCTTCGCAGGGTTGAGTGCCGAGTCTCATCGGATTAGTCATCCGAAATGATAATACTCACAATAGTATAAACCAGTAGTTTCTATCGAGCCATGTTTTGTATGCTTATTTTGCGTGGAAGTCAGTAATGGTGTGTGCAAAACTGAACGCGACGTCGGCGTTTTAGTAAAGATCCTTTCACTCGGAGATGGGTGTTGTCATTCGGGTAGTGCACCAGTCTGAATAATCGATCCGATTTTTTCTATTACTGATTAAGAGATAATAGTAATCAGGATAAATCCGGGGGCTCTGGGTTCCAAACTTAACATTGCCACTTTTCTGAGATTTACTACATTCAACTTTTTAGCAATTTAGGGTTTTCAGATAACCACGAAATTGAACCGATTTCGGTAATCGAATGGACCATTCGCGTTTTTAAACAAAACAATTTCATATACCTACATTTATACACTTAGGATTTTCAGGTAAACACGAAATTAAATCGATTTCGATAATATATCGAATGCACCAATTTTTCTATCGCGTTTTTTACAAAACAATTTCATATACATTTTTACACTTAGGATTTTCAGGTAGCCACGAATTTAAATCGATTTCGGTAATATATCGAATGGACCAATATTTCGATCGCGTTTTTATACAAAACAGTTTCATATACATTTTTACACTTAGGGTTTTCAGGTAACCACGAAATTAAATCGATTTCGTTAATATATCGAAGGGACCAATTTTTTGACCGCGTTTTTATACAAAACAATTTCATATACATTTTTACACTTAGGGTTTTCAGGTAGCCACGAATTTAAATCGATTTCGGTAATATATCGAATGGACCAATATTTCGATCGCGTTTTTATACAAAACAGTTTCATATACATTTTTACACTTAGTGTTTTCAGGTAACCACGAAATTAAATCGATTTCGTTAATATATCGAAGGGACCAATTTTTTGACCGCGTTTTTATACAAAACAATTTCATATACATTTTTACACTTAGGGTTTTCAGGTAACCCCGAACCTTAAATCGATTTGGTAATATATCGAATAAACCAATATTTCTTTCGCGTTTTCATACAAAACAATTCCATATAGGTGTTTACATCAATCTATCAATGGAATCTCGCAAAAGTAATTAAATTTTTTAATCATACATTCTTACATAACCAACGAAATTTTTTATATTTTTTTTTATTAATTTTGTATTCTGTGTATACTTTAAATTATTTACTGTATATAATATACAAGCACAATTATTATTTTCTTTCTGATTAATTTGTTTATCATTATTATTCATCAGTTCATAGATCTACCAAACTTTAATGAACGTAATTTTCTATATATTTTCACGGATTTCATCAGAGGACATCTCCTTCTTCAAGTCATCTACAACGTGCCAAAATATGGGTCTCAAAATGAAAATGGTGCTTATATTTATCGCATTTGTTACAGTTATATAATTATAATCTACTATTTCGTTTCTCTCAGTTTTTAAAGTTGATTTGGAAACTGGCCATTTCCAAATATAACTTTTTACGTTTTTAGGTAAACGTAAGTACAACAATTATTTTACAACAATAAATAAAATAGTACTTAACGGAACTCTTCTCGAGTTCGCCTTTTTGTATGTTTTTTTTTAGGTTTTAAGTGTTTCACATTTTTTTCGTATGTTTTAAGAAAATGTACATTTTTCATTTTGCGGAAAAAGCTGTTTTTTGCGAACTAAGTAACGTATATGTTTAATGTTATATATGTTTTTTTTTTTGTTTCTATATTATGAGCTATGTTTAACAGAAATCAACTATTGAATAAAAAAAAATATTGTGTCATTTATTTATTTATCGAACGGTGGATTTTTGAAGTTAATTTGGAAACTGGCCACTTCCAAATATAACTTCACATTTTTTAGGCAATGGCAGTGTTTGTCCCTACCGAACTACTAGCGCTACTAGTGAGTGATTTTTCGTACGAAAAAGGCTCAATGAGCCTTTTTCCTGAAGTACGAAAAATCACTCACTAGTAGCGCTAGAAAGTATTAATTCATTGTTAAACTCAGATAACTCTGATAGTTAGCGAACATAAACAATCGATGTTTTAATATTAGTTATATATTAAACAAGTTCCAAATTACGAACACAATGTAAACCGACTTTCGAATCTTTAAGACAACAATGTTGGATTGCAGAAAGAATTGTCAAATTTGTTTTGATTATATAATTATAATTTCCATACACCAGAAGCAGTATAATAATAATATATTGTGCAACTAGTGCGGCAAGTTGTCGATTGCCCCCTCAAGCGAATTTCGAACTTCGCTTTTGTAGGCAATCGACAATGCCGCACGAGTTGCACATACTATTTTTTATTACGAATTAACAGCGTGCGTAAACATACCACTTTTCCCGCATGATACATATAAATATAAACTCTCTGTCATCTAGATTCTATCATTCTAGAACATTAGACTGTACTCACACCACATAAACAAATGATTGTTCTACATAGAAAAAGAACGCTTTTCAAGGTCAATTTTGATCAAAATGCACAGAAAAACATTGTTTTGAAGTGAAAACAGTACAAAAAACGATGCTATATACATGTATACACAGTTTAAGAAAAACATCGTTTCAATCGATCAATTATTTTTCGAGCAGGATCGAAATAAAACTCTACCATGCTTTTTATATGGCGAAATATGGTATCTATGTTTACAATCTAATGTCATTGTTAAATCAGATTATTTGACATCTTTTCTGCAACTAAGCATTAATCTGTTATTTTTAAACTTTTATTATTACTGAAAATCGAGTAATAAATTACAAAAGAAAAATGTTCAACTTATTATCTTCAAAAAATGGGCTTTACTCATTGCAATTAAATTTTAAAATAGTGCTACCCACCTATTTTGGATAACTAAACCACGGAGATAAAAACAGAAAACGCGACATCTCGTCGCTACAATCACTCAGCATAATTATGTTTTTTCAAATTTTTAATGATGCGACAGATTTTCTATAGTTCGGTTCTTTTACATGTGTACATTAAAGCTAGCAACATATTGCATAATGCATAACAGAGACATTAGCACAATCGTCTGTAAGTTATTTACATAAGAATATCAGGAGGTGATAAAAACTATTCCGATTTTTGTTCTATGCCATTACTTAGAACTAGATTACAGACGTTTTAAAATAATAGTTGTAGAGAATAACTGAAAATTATTATTATTGTATAAACATCAAAATGCGTAAGGGCCTAGCTTCCGTCGTATGTCCACGAACCAACGCACCTCATTTTCTTTAAAGAAAATTCTGTAGTGATGGTAAGTTCGTAAGGCGATGAAACGAAAAAGCGACATGATAGTGATAGATAGAAGGACGAAATAAATATAGCACAATCAACAACTTACTCACTATTTATAAACCACACAACGCTTTTCGTTGGTACTGCCATCTATAAAGGAGTAAACGAAGTAGTCATGAAATGTGTGGACATTTTAAAGAAAGCAGCAGATTTATATTTAATATCAGAAAAATATGTGAACAGAGTTTTGTTCGGGGCGGGAAGGGAAGTGCGAGAATTATGAGCGAACACCAAGAAATCCGACTATCGCACTGCAATTGGGTCATAAACGATAGTCCAAACACTAAGTGTAAGTAATTTAGAGATTTTACAGGCGCCAAAATTTAATAACGGGAAATTAGAGAAATTAGTAAGAAATAAGTTTACTAATTTTCCACACTTTAATTCATTATTTTAGATCCCAAGAGCGCTGAAGATCTTCTCTGCCCACCTCCCTGCATACATCCATGATTTCGAACTTGTGGCACTGAAACACACCTAAGTGTAGAATTTCTTACAGTTTTAAATAATAATTCGAATTTCTCCTGATATTCTTATTTTAAAGCGCGTTCCCTCCGCAAATAACAATGGAATCTCTGCAGTTTTTTAAGCTTTCGTACACATATTTGTTGAATACAACGAGCTTTTTCTGTCTCTTCCATTGATGGAGCTTTAACGTATACACTACATATATACCTTCATGGAAGCATAGTACATTGTTGAATACATCATCAGGAAGGCTTCTGTTCTATTCTCCCAATACAGTCTCTGTGTCGTTGTTGTTGTGTATTACTTTTCCATTTTTTTCTTCTCTTTCGTTCATGTTTTCGGTTAGAACAATGCCTTTGTACTTGTTTTGTTCATAGTAGTCTTCTCTTAGGAGTAACAAAACTGTTGTATGTAGTAGGTACTCGTGTTTTTAACACCAGTAGTGCAGTCACTGGAATTTACTTATTTGTAAATGCAAGTAAGCGAGAATCCTGTTCCAATCAACCGAACGAGCGAAGCGAGTGCAGTTCCGTTTTAACTCGATAGAATTTTAGAGACTCTACATCTCGTTGCGCTTATATAACTGCTATAGCCTATAACCGAGCAGCGCCAGGTATTAAAATGGTCAGTTTAGATATTGAAATTTGGAGTGAATTAATACTTAATTAGTGAGAGACCTGAGATGGAATTAAAATTTCAAGCTTTGAAATAATTTATAAATGAAAGCAAATTCGTATACAGTGCGAGCGCCTTAAGTGTTCCCACTACGTATCTTAACTTTTGAACGAATTGAATTATAGAGTGGAGCAGAAACATAAAAAATCTGGGGTCGCGGTGCCAAAACCCTGCCAAACGTTCTGTATATAGATTCGTAATATACAGTGTACACATATTATAAATCAAATCTATTATTTAGAATGTTTTGTATGTATCAGTGTTTGAACGGATTAAACTTATATCTACTAGCAGTCCCGCCCGGTTTCACCCGGGTGCAAGAGAACGAAGAGGGAGAGGTACATGTGTACACATATTCATCTTAGTTTACCGAGATGAATGTTGTGTCCAAATTTCATGATGATCGGAGCTACCGTTCAAATGTTTTTATCGGACGGATAAATTTTGAGTTACATTTTGCAACATTTTTCATTGATGCTCCGCTCCTATTGGTCGCAACGTGATATTAGATAGCCTATAGCCCTCCTCGATAAATGGGCTATCCAACAAAAAAAAAATCAATTCGAACCGGTAGTTCCTGAGATTAGTACGTTCAAGCAACCAAACAAACAAACTTTTCAGATTTATATATTAGTATAGAATAGATAGCGACCCGATCCGGTTTCGCTCGAATTTGTAGATTACCACCGTTTTTTCGTCGACTTACGTTGCAAAATTAGTCTCCACGAAAAACGCTTTTATTTTAACGCGATAATATATAGCCCCTGCTCATCCTGAAGGTTCATTCTAAAGAGTGGTGAAAGAATTTTTCAAATAGGTGCAATAGTTCTGGAGATTGCCCTCCACATATACAAAAACACACAAAATTCGCACTCTCTCTTCAGTTTTCATAATATTATACAGGCTGTTTTTTTGAAAATTTTGGACGTTTTTCTTTAAAAAACAACGGGTTGAATAAAAAAAAAGTTCGAACGAAAGTTGATGGGTTTCAAGGGAGAAATCGTTTGGACACAATAACAACCCCCACCAACTCTCTCCTTACCAGTGGGAGTGGGTGAGTTTTGATTTTTAAATAGGAGCCCTCATTTTTTATCATCGAATTTTTTTTTGTATGTGAAAATGAACTTCTTTTGTCTGATTTTTTTTTATATTCAAACAAAAGATATTCATTTTCACATAAAAAAAAATTCGATGATTAAAAATGGGGGCTCCTATTTAAAAATCAAAACTCACCCACTCCCACTGGTAAGGAATGAGTTGGTGGGGGTGGTTATTGTGTCCAAACGATTTCTCCCTCCAAACCCAACAACTTTCGTTCGAACTTTTTTTTTCAAGACGTTGTTTTTGACGTGATAACGTCTTATAAATTGATGAAACACCAGCTGCAATCTCGAAAAAGTGTAACGTTCCTAACGTTCCGCCTGACCCTGTGCGTGCAAGCGAGAGCGCAGTATGCTTCGGCCCAAGTTTGACAGCTACTAAAATTTAGGTTATGTATTACGGAATACGTTATCACGTAAAACTATCGTCCGTAAACCGACTTTACAGACAACCAATTTTTTTTTAAAGAAAAACGTCCAAAGTTTTCAAAAAAACACCCCGTAGGTATAAATATAGATATGACGAATTTTGATGAAACTTTTTTTTATATATTTCAGAAGTGCTATAGGTTATGTTTTACTACATATTTTGAGCCGTCACTAAGATCTACTGACCCACCACTTAGTACTTACCTATGTATATTTCGGTCAAGATTATTGGTCTACAAATCCGGGTGAAGCTGGACGGGGCTGCTAGTATAATAATAGGTAATGTTATTTACATATTGCTGTCTACATGTCATCAAATTACCTGCAGCCGCCACTGCGCATTCAGTAGAGATATATGTACTTTGTATTATTATTTATCTGTTTTTTTCTTCTCTGGAATGAAAAGGGAATAGTAGAATACGATAGTATACTTTCTGCCTTATATAATATTTCATCCTTTTTTCTCAAACATTTTTATCTTAATGAGAGACAATGCTTTTTTCTTGTTTTTGAGGTATTAGTTATATGGTGCTCTATATTGTGTTTTAGTATTGTCTTCAATGTAAATAAAAATTGTAAGATTTTTTTGTTAAAATTTTGTAGTTTTAATTATTAAGAACTGATTCGCAGCAAACTTACTTTTTTTCTATTTCCATATAATTCTTTTTAATGAAGCTTAAAAACCTTATAGATACAGCACTACGCCGCCATATAGGTAGTTGCTGATAGATTCCTACTTTAGCAGTTGATATTTTTACCTGTTCTCATATTAAAACATAGAAATATGATTAAAGTAATTGATTACATATTTTCATAATACAAACTTAGTATGACTGGCCGCGCAACAATGACAGGGAAAAGTCTAAAGATGAGTTCAATGTTTAAAAAAATGGCAAAGCAATGCAGAGGTGCTGAAAGTTATCGGACAAACAAAAACGCTTCTCTTTTTCGCTTATGAAGGTTTTTCACTAATCTAACTTATAGAGGTACAGAAGTGGCCTTTCTCACTTATTAGAGGTCTATAAAAACTATACAAAAACAATATTCTGCTATTTAGGACTCGTTCTTAAATTTCATGGAACTATTAAAATGTTTGACTGTCGCTTATAGAGAGCAAGGTAAGTATAGTAGTCTCAGTTATAGAGGTCCATGAGTGAAAAACGTCTTTCTATTAGGTATAGAGGTTTCTGTTTCTCACTTATATAGGTTTTAGAGGATTACAAAGACGGTACCTGGCAATTACTCTAACTTAGAGAGTTTTCTCACTTACCCAGTTCTCACACACTCAGGTTTGACTGTATATAGAAAGCTGTACAGATTGATTTCATAAACATGTAAAATCTAGCCACTAGTGTCTCTTCCGTCAATCAGATTTAGATGCCTATATTTAAAATAATGAAAAATTGAAAAAACTGACAGCGTTTATTAAATTAAATAATCAATTCGTGTCCTCGGAGATCTCGGGGCTGAATCATTTAATTAAAATCTTTACATATATAAAATATAAATACACAACACAACAACAATCATGAACAAACAATGGCACCAATACAATGGGCACTTTTGTGTTATGTCACAACAAATAAACTATTCACCTCACCTACATCTGCACACCCCACCCACTAATCATGCATAGTACATCAATTCCCATTCGACTGATCCTCGCCTCCGGCCTCTCAAAACTTAATATTGGACAGTGGATCTCAAACTTAACACCCAATACCTACCCTACAGATTCTTTATGTATCGATCAATTTTCTCTTTTCGTTATGCAGGATGGTTGATTGTCACATGCAAGAACCGTGAATTAGAGCCTCGATATCAGAGAAGCTTAAAAATCTAAAAATAGTTTTAGTTTTTATTTTAATCGTCTTGTTAATTGTTAATGACTATAAATGTCTATAGGAGAGTCTTAAAATATTTTTTGGTTAGAGTACGATAACTCGATGTGCAAAATATCCACTGGAAATACACAATTATTATCTTATATAACAAAAGTGAAAAGGGGAAGGCGTTTGGGACAGTTCTTTAAAAACAATTACGGGGTTGTGTCGATGCGATGGCGTTTTTTTTGCGCAGTGAAAAGGGAAGGGCTTTTTGGGGGAGTTCTTAAAAAAAACAAGTACGGGGTCGTGTATACAAAGTGAGATAGTAATACAGTAATTCTATACCAGTTGTTATGACGTGTATATGTGATTTCTGATTGGTTTTAGAAAGACGAAAAGTGTAGTTCTATTTTTTTACGTATTTTTGAGGTAATTGGTGAATAATCCGCTGTTTTTTTTAACGTCAAAATTTAGCGTTTTCTATAACTTAAAAAGAGAGTCCAAATTTGGGCTCATCGAGCTATCGTACTGGACCCATAATTTTGTTCTTCTAGAGGCCTTCAAATACTGTTACAATCCGTGTGAACGTGAAAAATCTTTTCATTATGAAAATATAATTACGACAAAACAACTAGAAATAAATGCACATTACTTAAAACAGTTAAAACATGAAAAAAATATCCAGTGTGGATACATACCTACATACATAATTTATTTGCCAAAAAACCAAATACCTGGTATAAGCTCGTCATAAAATTAATTAAAAAACGTTAAGTAACAAATTCACCAATAGAATAAAAACATTTCTGTAATAAATAAGTATGTAGTTTATTTTTAAAAGATTTAAAGTCACGAATACATCTATACTAATATATAAAGCTGAAGAGTTTGTTTGAACGCGCTAATCTCAGGAACTACTGGTTCAAATTGAATAAATTTTTTTTTTGTTGGATAGCCCATTTACCGAGGAAGGCTATAGGCTATATAATATTACGCTACGACCATTAGGAGCGGAGGTTTAACGAAAAATGTTGCAAAAAGTATCTCAAAAATAAGCTTTTATTCATGTGAAATGCACTACACTACATATTATACTCATATTAGTGATGAAAGAACACAACCTCAGGTAGATCAATCGGTAGCGCATGCGACTGTCAATATCAGGGTCGTGGGTTCGAGCCCCACGTTGGGTGAATATATTTTTATTTTTTTTTTTTTTTTAATTTTTTACATTGCTTTCTTCTAAGGCTTGCATTTAAATTTATTTCAATTTTATTTAATTCATTTAAAAAAAATTATTAGTTAAAAAAAAGTTTAAATACTGCTCTTTATTGACAAAAACTTTTGAACGGTAACTCCGATCATCATGAAATTTGGACACAACATTCATCTCGGTAAACTAAGATGAATGTGCGTACTCATGTACCTTCCTTCCCCATTCGTTCTTTTGCACCCGGGTGAAACCGGGCGAGACCGCTAGTTTAATATAAGCCGGTAATACGGTTGTAGGTACAAAATGACGCAGAAACAAAACGTTCCTTTGGAATATAAAGTAAAGTAACAGCACGACAGTTTCAAGTCCCGGCAGTGACTTAAGTTTTCTCTGTACGTGTTGGAAAATAGCGTCGAAACTGTCGTAATAGTTTCGACGCTCTTTAAAAAACACTGCTTACTTTTAAAATGACGACGACACACCGATTGGACGTCAATGCCGTCAGGAGCACTGTTTTGACGAGACAAGGGGGATGCGATGCAGATGATATGTCGGAAACTGGAGGATAGAACGGGCCTTCGGCTTGGCTCGCGACCGACGACCCTCAAGTCTCGAGAGGCTAAACTCTCCAGTTTAATCCCCTGTTAATTATCACCTCAACGCGCCCTATTGTGTCCGGACAAAACCTCACAAGTCCACCGCCTCTCACTCCCTGTTTGTGTGAGTGTGTGTCTATGTGTATACACAGGAACTGACTGCATCTATACACAAACAATATCCTTCCCTCCTTCGGGAATCGGGAATAACTCATACACGCGAACATACGTGATTTAGAGAACAGGGTTGAGCGAAACATAATTTTCTCGAAAAAATATTCAGCTAATGAAGAAATTCATGGAAGAGAGCGAGAAAGTTGACTAATCTCCATGCAATCACCGTTGCATGATAAGTGACTAAAATAAGGATTTCTATTCCGCTGCACCGTAATGTGTCTATCTTTGAGAGATAATCTATAAATCCAGGCGAATCCGGACTGCGCTGCTAAAAGATTATATATAAATAAAATTCTTAAATTTATTTAAGGTAGTACGAGCACCAAGGCAACTTTAAACAAAAGACTTGATTTTTTTTCTTATATTTCGGTAGATGGATGATATGTTTTCATTGATTTCTCCAAAACTAGTAGGTGGAAATTAAAAAAAAAACTATTTAAATTAAAGTTAAACTTTAATAAATTATTGAAAACAAAAAAAAAACTCGTTTTACCCGACTAATTAAAATCTTTAAAATCTTTTTAATTAAATATCTTTTTAATTAGTCGGGCACAACGGTTTTTTTGTGTTTCCAATAATTTATTAATGTTTTAACTTTAATTTAAATAGTTTTTTTTTTTTTTAATTTCTACCGACTAGTTTTGGAGAAATCAATGAAAACATATCATCCATCTACCGTTTTACCATAAAGCCAATGTTATGTTGAAGTCATTTATTTATTTAAATAATCGGGCAAACCCCCTAAAATTTTTAGAATTGGTTTAGACTTCCAACTTCATATAAAAAAAAATCAAGTCTTTTATTTAAAATTGCCTTGGTGCTCGTACTACCTTAAATCTAAATTTTTTATTAAAAGATAAATTACAGATTATGAACGTTCATTTATTGGCGCTTATTGTTATAATTTAGGCAATAATTCTCTCAATTAATCTTTAGTTCATTTTTTCACACTTTTTTGTTGTTATAACGATGGTATTTTTAGAGTGATAGAACTTTCGATCGGGATAAATGTGATTTGACAGAAGGTAGAAGCCATGTTGTTTTGACATTTCTGTTCAGTAAGCATTGAAAAATTATCATGGAAAGACTCACGCCGCAACAACGTTTAGAAATTGTTGAAATTTATTATCAAAATCAGGGTTCTACTCGCCAAACTTACAGAGCACTTCATGAAATTTATGGTTTACATCAGAGTAGTTTATCCGTCGAACTATGCAAAAACAACAGTCAACAACAAGACAAAGAACTCTACCTACAGAAGAAAATATCGGAGCTGTAAGTAAAATACGAATTTGTCTATTCGTCGACGCTCACAAACTCTGTGCATCCACCACATGGAAAATTTTGCGTAAAGAACTTGTTCTACACCCATACAAGATCCAACTGGTTCAAGAACTAAAACCACTTGACCATAATAAGCGTCGTTTGTTTGCTGATTGGGCCCTAGAACAGCTTGAAGTTGATTCACTTTTTTCTTGAAAAATTTTGTTCAGTGATGAAACTAATTTCTGATTGAATGGCTACATAAAAAAGCAAAATTGTCGGATATAAATTATTTTCTTTGGGGTTATGTGAAGTCATTGATTTATGCTGATAAACTAGAAACAATAGACGCTTTGGAAGTCAACATAACTCGTGTTATTGATGAACTAAGGCCTGAATTACTCTAAAAAGTGGTACGAAATTGGTCTGATCGAATGCGGTTCCTCAAAACTAGTCGTGGTGGACATATTATGTCAGAAACAATTTTTAAAATTTAAATGTCTATCGCTCTAAAAAAACACCCGATATTAGTGATTAATTTCTCTCAATTTTAATTTGGTTTTCCCCATCCCTATTAGTCTATCCATGTCTACTTATCTCTGTCTGTTTCCATACCAACTATTAAAGGCTCTGTCAGTTTACGTTTTATACGCGATGATTAAGATTGGAAAGAATATGTCTGCACATCTATTCTTATTTATCTTCAACTATTCTTTTGAAATACACAAAGACATTAATATTTACTACTTGTTTTTCGTAACCCTTAAACAGAACTAGCCAAAGTACCGAGCCTAAGTACTTCGAAGCATCGATCACTTTCACAAATGCTCGATTTAATCAAAAGCATCGAACATTTTAAAGTTGTTTGAATCTTAACTTCCATTCACTAACTCTGTAACCAGGACACTCAGCTCGAATTTAGCGGTGGACCGATATCTGTCGCATGAACCAATATGGCG
Source organism: Xanthostigma xanthostigma (assembly GCA_963575645.1). Lineage (NCBI taxonomy): Eukaryota > Metazoa > Arthropoda > Insecta > Raphidioptera > Raphidiidae > Xanthostigma > Xanthostigma xanthostigma. Next base: position 30,413,089 of record OY754468.1, on the reverse strand, counting down.
TCAGCTACTGGGTAACGCACACACGTTCATAGCTTACATGTGTGTAGTGTCTTTAAAGTTAAACAACTTTGGTCACTATGGCGAAAACAGGTGGAAAGAACCGAAGTTTTCCTAGGTAGTGATAATAGCGCCATCTCGCGTCAGAAAACGGTCCGTCTCGAAACACAACAAGCGTAGGAAGCTAGGCCTCCTAGTTACAGACTTCGTGCTTCCAACATAGTTATGATATGAATGTTGGACATGAACAATATTTATAATTGACAAGAAATTTTGGAGTTAAATAAACAAGAAATTGATGTCTAACATCGAACAAAATAAATATTATAAAAGATAGAAGAAATAAGTTTTATTAAACTTTACATATTAAGCATTTAAAATACTTATTAAGCATTCCTAATAATTTTCACTAAAACTCTATTACGATTTCAACTTTGATTACTTATAATTTCTAAACTTTTAAAGACATCGATATGGGATAAAAAGCACAACTTTGAGAACTCTTTGGTTTATGAAAATATACGCACTAAAGTATTAGGCACAGCGATGAAAACAGACATTACAATTTAAATTGTAGATATCGTGCCCATCGTGATTAAAATAAGAATTATTCGTAGGTGTAAGAACAAAAAAAAATATAAGATAGGTGTTATAATTTATTTCATATACATTTTGACGTTTCCAAGAACATACTTAAAAAAAATTGGTTGTCTGTAAAGTCGGTTTACGGACGATAGTTTTACGTGATAACGTATTCCGCTCAAATATCATATATTTAATAATACATAACCTAAATTTTAGTAGCTGTCATACTGCGCTCTCGCTTGCACGCACAGGGTCAGGCGGAACGTGACACATTTCGGAATGCAGCCGGTGTTTCATCAATTTCTAAGACGTTATCACGTCAAAAAAATAACAAGAAATATTAAAATTAATTATTAACCAAAGTAATTAACATCGCTTATCAACTACTATACAGTATAGGTATATAACGGAAATAATAAAATATGTTGCCTTTATAATTTACGTATCGTCGTCAAAAATTTGATCGTTATCAAATATTCATGATATAATTTGTACTGACTACTTAAATTTGTCCGTTCTTCAATAAATTGAATTATTTTTTTTTTATTAATGAAATGAGTTTCACTGATATTGCGTTTCTTCCAGTCAGACTCTTTATCTAGTAATGTGAGTTCATCTGTTTTTTTTTTCTCCAGATACCTACGAATATTTTTTATTATTACAATTTAATTTTTAGCTATGAGTTTCCAAGGTGAAGCCACGCGGCCTTTTTTCAGGCCTTTTTACTGGCTATACTTTTCCACCTACACGAAAATGTATGGGCGTTACAATTTTAATTTAAAAATAGTTTTTTTGTATGTGATTCAAAAATTCTGGCAATCACATTTGTTGTTTATCCAATAAGTCTTTCTCAGTCCCTGGTTACAACCAGATATCTTAAAATAAATACTTTATCATGTTTTTCCTAGCCCCCAGGTTGTATAACGAATTGCCTACAGACAATCAAAAATGCTAAAAAAATTTAAAAAAATGTCTCTCAATGGCTTAGAGCAGTATAGGTAAAGATGGTTTATTTGTAATATTCTCATATAATTGTATTCTTTATTATATTCTTTATTTTTTATTGAAAAGTTTCACAGGAAAGTAGACAGGTGAAGATGATATAACACCTTTCGCGATAGGATAACGTTTGGCTGCCTTTATTGCAGCATTTGTATCAAATTTTAGTATCTGAAGATGCTGCAATAAAGGCAGCGAAACTTATATCATCTTCACTTGTCCACTTTCCTGTGAAACTTTTCAATATTATTCAATAATGGACATGACTACGACATATTTATATTTTATATTTTTTATTGTAATCTTTCATTCACACGTCCAAAACTTATATTCCTGCTCTAACACTGGCTTCAGAATTATTCCTACACTAAAATTTGTAAAAAAAATTGTATATTATTATTATGGACTTATAAATGAAAAGAAAATAAAAAATATGTGTGTTTAATTATAAAATCATATTTACTTACATCATTTACGCGTTATAAGACTAAGCTGCATTATCTATAATTACGCGACTCGTTAAATATCTCAATATACCTACATCCGTAATAGAACGACACTATTAGTTTCCTAAATGAACATGCTATAGAGAAGTATTTCGTGTTTGAATGCAAACGAATTAAGTATACTGTTTTGGACAGATTTGATTGGTTCCATCAGCGGATTTGAAGATTATATTCGCTTTTTAATGATTATGCAGGCGTTAAGCAGGTACGCTATGTTGAGTAGGCTCTGTCCTGTGGTAATACCGGTGACGTTATTGTAGGTACATAGTCTGCAGAAGGGTCGCCTGCCTATTGTAGGTACATACACCACCACCCTTTTATATAATGAACTATCGACATCAGCGACTCGTCCCTCGCGTAAAGAGAGTTTCGTACATAGATATTTAATAGATTGCGGATAAACTAGCGCCTCCTGTCCCGATTAGAAGCCATTTTAACTGTGGGAAATTTCGTAAAAAATATTAAATATTCTATAATATGGTTTTATTGAGAAATACAACAAAACTTACAGTAAACAGTGATGTTTCGCTCCAAAACCTATTTTCATACTGAAACGTTTCAAAAATTACAAAACTGAACATAAATATCCGGCGTTTTCTTCTACTTTATTTTCATGGAAATTAATATTTAAAAAATTATTTTTTGTGTAAAAAAGTGCAGTTCAGAACCAAACCGCTACGTATAACAAAATCGATAGTGGAATGAACAAATTTTTCACGATTTATCAATAGGTCATAAGCATGTGTTTTTTTTAATATTTTTAATTGATTATTTATTCAACCATAATACAAAAAAAAATTGATATTCATTAAAAAATTTAATATTATAGTAAGAAAAAAAAAGTAAATTTCACATTAAAACTAGACAGTTTAAACAATTGGCGGGCTTATGTGACGTCATGATATACGATACATGCCAACCTTGATGTCAAAATGCAATGTTCTAAGCTTTTTCATGATATTTCTGCTCAGTTTTGTAATTGATGAAATAGTTCAATAACATCATATTATAGAATATTATTATTATTATTATCATTATTATTATTATTATTATTAATATTTCTGAATCTCGTGCGTTTTTACGGCGTTTCCCTCAGTTAAAATCATTCAAAATGGCTTCCAATTGGAACCATTCCGCACAATGCTCAATGACAGGCATCCGTTATCTATTAATATACGAGAGATGGCACAGAGCAGTCTCTTTCTTACTTTATCTGAATTGTAGCGCTATCTGTGTACAAAGACATGTACTACTTAGTGATCTCTTCGAGCGAAACAATCAATATAATTATTTCAGCGGCCTCCCTCGATCATGCAATATACTGAGTGAGCACAGCGCAATTGTCCGTCCTGCTAAGAGAGCGAGTCTTTGTATGGCAATTTTATCGGTTTGACCCCCATAAGTAATCATCTCAGTAATCGAGTGCCGCTACTGACCTTTATTATTAAACGTATATCTTCCTACTTATTATTGAGACGCGTTTTATATGACATCTTATTTTTAATGCGTTTTTAATATAATTTTTTCTCTCCTCTATACATCCATATTGACAAAAATATTTCAGGATTCAATATTGACGCTTGAATAAGCTTTTGTGAAAGAAAATAAATAGCATTGTCATCGTAGATTCTCAAAGAGCTATACTTCAAAAACCGCATAAGTGGAAAATACATGTAGTTCTTGAGAAATTATTCCTTATTGGACAACAAAATAAACTATTATCAAATTAATAAATATAACAGTCATTGTGACGCCATATTCTGTCAAGCATACATTTACAAACATTTTTGTTAACCTTTTTTAAAAAAATATATATAAAAGCTTTTATATGATTTCTTTGATACCTTCTTGCTTCTAAACTGTCATACAGTCATCATATGTTTAACTTCATACCTGCATTTATTGCTTTGAAATTGAACACAATAATCAATCAAGCATATATTTTGTCTTTTTGTTATCTTGATTCAGTGGTCACCCATCGCTAAGTCCTAGTAGCGGAGTTAATTCAGCCATCCAAAACTAAACATTAATTTCTATCGGTTTTTTATTTCAAACTGAAGGTCAAATATTTGACTGCAACATAAAGCTTGCTGTACAAATTTACAATTGCAATCAAGAATAAAACCAGTTCCCCACGAGATGTTGTTCGGTAAGCTTCGAGATTTCCATGAGAGCGCGCTAAATTTAAATGTTATAATCAATAAACATTTAAAAATGTCACCTAACCACAAAAAGAAAAAGTAAAGTAGGTATCTAAATTTTCTAACTAAAACAACATGGCTATGTAAGAGGAGGTTCAACCAAAAAATATCTCCAATTCCACTGACAAACTATTAAATTTATGGGAGAAAAAAGGATATGCTGCTATGTTTCTAATTGATTTGACGAAGACATTTGATTCAGTGGACAAACATCTATTAAAAAATAAACTTGAAAATTGTGGTGTTAGGGGAGTACCTGTTAACATCCTTACTTCATATAATATGGCTAATAGAACACAATGCATCAAAATTGGAGATATCTGTTCAGAATGGGAACAAATAACGAAAGTCGATGATGCACTTCCGTAAACGTTTACGTCAGACATTTACCAGCTTACTCCCCAAATCAAGCGTGCCTAAAGAAGTTTTACTTCAAAAAAACGCTTAAAAAATAAACAGTTAATTCTCTTCATTTTCACTCTGAATGATGTCGATTCATTGTTCATCTCTGAATCTCTATCCATATTGCTTTCGTATAGTCGTCTGCTAAAGTCTATTGATCATTTTTTTTAATATAATAGACTATTCATTAATTATAAAAATTGATCGTGAAATCATACCAAGTCAAAGCAAAGCTATTTGTATTGTCAAATTATTACCAGTCAAAATCAAAATAATTAAATTAGTGTGCTGTTTCATGTTTTATATGAATATTACATAATTCAATATAAATTGTAATTAATGTGTACATTTATCATAATAATTAATGTTGTATAATTAGTGGTTGATTGCGAATGCCATGTACAAATTAACTACTGCTTTATTTAAGAAAATGCATTTGGAATATGAAATGTATAAAGTATATCATTATTAGATTTTGTTATGTGTGCACACTGTACTCTGTACATGTATATAGGCTGTTTCAAAATATAACACTGTAATACCAGAAAAAATTATATAAAAAAGACACACTTTGCAACTATATATTCACTGGCAGCGTCGTCGATCTGGCCTCTGGGAATATCGGGACGTTTCCCGGTGGGCCGCCAAAAATGTATATGTACTGAATAGAGTATTTTGCACCATGTAAGAAAAAAATCTAATAATACATATTCTCGATAGATTTTGTAAAAAGCAAACGGGGAATGTTGATTTCTATTCATAATAATACATTATAAATTTTATAATTCAATTTTAAGAATTTTATTTTTTAATCTGTACTTCAAAAGTCTAAAACGCTGTTCGCCATGTTGGATTCCGGAGTGACGTCACTTCGTCGGTAAACTACCTAGTACCTACGTTGATGTTGTGCTGTGTATTATTTTGAAGTTATTTGTCACGTTTATAGACTTCTACCCTGCATTTTATTGATTTCGCATCATAGAAGATGGTTTCGTAAAAGCATAAAGTACGAATCTACCAAGGATAAATATACGTTTAATAAATAAATCAAGTTTTAGTAACTTGTATACTTACTTACACTGGTAATGTAATAATCATAGTAATCTTAAATATTTGGAATTTTACAGTGTTACTATAGTGACTGTGCACTATCGTTATTATTTACAATCATAGTGACGTCACGGGTCGTTTTAGCGCGAAAATTCATAATGAAAAATTAAAAGTCGTTTTTGTGGCACTCTACGGTTATAAAATATTATTATAAAAATTGTAGTGCTTCTTTATCACTTTAGGATTCATTTAAAATACTTTTCAAAAAACGGTGTAATAGCCTATTGATACCGGCAATAGCTGCAGATTATTATTTATTAAATTCAAGCACTTGAGACATCCTATATGAATAGGTAGAACTGTAGAAGCATATCTTTTGTTGTTATACAAGTTATACGAAAATTAATGGAAATATTAAAGACAATCAAACATCGGAATCCATATTGCACCAACTCATTCGACAAATAATCTATACTATATAACGGGTGTTTTGCTAACAACACAACTTCCATATTATTTCCAATTTTTGGTTAAACTTTAATTGTTATTTTACAGTTTATTAAAACACGGTTATTATCATGAAGTCGTTAGGTACCCCTATTAATACTCAAAATCCAGTTTTGTCAGATTTACCCTATGATGATATAGTAAATAATAGCATTGTTTATCGTTGGATAATGTTTATACAGTAGAACCTTGATAAGTCGAAAAAGTCCAAAACTTGAAAAAATGTTTTGTTCCCTTACCTTCAAGCCCCGAAACTCAATTACTCGACTTCTCAACCCTCTATAGGTCGACATAATCAGTAGGTCCCTAATTTCTGAACATATTTCCCTCCATAACTCGAAAAAATAAATTGGACCTCTGTATGTCAATAATGTGCGTGATGACATACAATCATCACGCACGAGATACATATAATTTTTTTTGCACGTACACCCTATAAAAAAGCTAATTTTCACATCATTTTCCAACTTTTTGATAGTTTAATTTCGAGCAAATTCACGTTCAATTATAGGCTGCGTTGGATTTTCATACATTTACTATAGGCTACGTTTCGCATTTATTGTCGCACACTAGTGCCAAATTGGTCATTTTACTACCCTATGGAAGCAGGTACCGTGGAAAGTGTGAAAAATAGTGTTCAAAATAAAATTAGATTCTGTTTGTAGTAACCTCAAAAACTAAAGAAACGTGGTTTTCTACCTGTGTGAATCGTTCACAATACCTTCTGTAAAAACGCATAAATTTGCATATTTTTTTGGTGTCCACGCAAAAGAAAGAAATTTATTTTTTTACTTTTCAGTTCATTGATATAAGAGTGTATTTGATTTTTTTTTATTTTGAATGTTATTCTCAATTTTTTTGTGAATACATATTATATAACTTTAAATTTTAAACCGCTGGAGACACGTTTTTCCACCATCGGCACCGTTACTTCCACCACTTTTTAACATTTCCATTTTTAACTAGCTACATAAATATTATTATAGTCAACATATCAGAATATTGTTTTTATTTTTATGCCAATCAGTGGTTTTTGGAAAATATTTTATATTATATTGACCCATTGAAAGTTTTCTTTGCCAGTTTTAAGAATTATTTGAAACTAAAATAATTTTCATTTTATTTTCCAAAGCTAGAGAATATAAATGTAAATAAAACTCGGGTCGCAGTGTCAAAAACCCAGCCGACAATTTAGTGTATTTGCTAATACAAATATTATGGTTTTATTACGTGAACTAAAATGTGTTTTTGGACATAATAGAAAAAAACTTTCCCCTTAATACAACCCTTTAAACAATATTTGTATACTTAATTTCAGTATTATTATCAATCCAACGTCTGCACCAATTAAATACTCTGTTCAGTATGTAAATCCATGTCCGAAAACTAGCGTTTTCATAAAATTCTCTCAGGCCGATTTTATTAAAATTTCAGCAACACGTTTTAATAATTATTAAAGGGTTAATGTCTTATTTGAAACAATTCTGAGAAGTTTTTCTGTAATTTTGGGCCCAAAAATGTTTCAAACCCTAAACACCATCCTTAAAATGGCCCGAATAGACCCTTCGTGCGATGACAGATTCCAATATGTGAACCATATTTCGTTTAAATCGGTTAAATTTGTCGAAAGTTATCGTACTTATACTGCTAACACATATCTATACTAATATTACAGAGTGTGAATTTTCTGACTTTGTGTGTATATGGAATGTAATCTCCGGAACCACTGCACCTATTTGAAAAATTCTTTCACCACTATTTAGAATGACCCTTCACGATGGACATAAGCTATATATTATCGCGTTAAAGTAAAAGCAGTTTTCGTGGGGACTATAATATTGCAACGTAAGTCGACGAAAAAACGGTGGCAATTCGAGCGAAGTCGGACCGATTCACTAGTATTGTATATATAAAAATTTTCAAAAATGATGCTAACTTGTTCAGGAGGCCACGAAACGTCGAGAAATTTGGGTCCGACCCCTAGCTCCCTCCATCCGACCAATGCTATAGCCTATATATGGCAAATGCAGCGGTTAACGAACGGATTAGTTACTTTGGTATGCATCTAACATTTCCACAGAAACTTGCAATAATAAAAGGAACAAATGCAAGAATTCACTTTGTATAATAATAATTTAATATTTGTTCACAAGGCAGAAGGAGACACCTCCATGTTATTTATTCAGCAATGGCAGTTTCAGTAACAGAGAATGTTTTGTTTGGCCTTATTCGAAATTGATCACGAGTAATTATTAATTATTCGGTGTGAGATGTCGCGTCGCCTGTCGAGTAGAGTTGTGCTAAACGAACGATCATTCGATCAAGTCTAATTTACTCCCTGAGTGGTTCCGAGCAAAACACAACACAGAGGTAATTAATTATTTCTTTATACATATACAAACAGCCTTTCTGTACATATACGTATACCAGTTTCGTTCAGTCAGCATGTACCAATTATATAATGCAAGTACACCAGTACTGAGATCTTGAATTGTTGTAGAGTAGTATCGTTTAGACAAGATAGTAGCGTCATTTCTGCACACAAACGAGTTCCGGGTCGGACAGATCTATGTTTTCTAACGAGAAGTTATCCTATAAATATGATAATTTAATTGTTTGTCGCTAGTCGCTTCTGAAATTACAAATCACACCGCTACTGGTCGCATTTTCCACTCTTCTTACTACGCAGATTCCCCACCGTGCTACTATCTTCTCTAAACGGTACTACTCTACTGATTCACGTTATTATTATAGTGTCCACATTCACCGAACACTATTAAAGATAGAAGTTATTAATCTTGGAATAAATTTATTCGTTAGAATAAAATTTACTTCCAATTCACTAAGCAAAATTAAAGTTAGTTAAAGAATAAATATAGACAGAACTATACACCCTGCTCTTTTTGTTGAATATTTTGACGTTCACTCAGAAATCCGGCCGATATCGTTATAGTGTAATTATGTCGAAAAAAAGTATCACAAAATAATAATGTTTTATCCCAACCCAATTGCACACAAAACTTTGACTAACTTTGATGTTTTACAGCTATACACTTCACGAAAGGTTAACAAACAACACATAAATAAATTCACAAGAGCAAACTGTAGACAATACTCCACGTTTATAGGTTAGGTATATTATCATCTATGTGACGGCTATGATTATTTTATCAGGGGAATAAATATTTATACCCTGGAAGTAAGACAGAATAATTTTATATGTAGGTACAGTAAACATAATTATATTTGGTGAATTGAATTATCGCTATTTATTCGCTGGAATAGCTACCTGAAGGACTAATGAACCGAATAAATAACTACGTTCGGTGAATATTCTCATAGGAGAGAAATTGTTGAGTCAAATAGACATTTATATAATTATATTTACATAACAGACACAAAAACAACACAACACAAACACAACAACAAACACAAAAACTACTTCTACATAATATCTAGTAGGTATATAGGTAATTTACTGCCCTACTTAAAAAGTGCGTCGCCAAGATGTATAATTAAGTTGTAGAGATTCTCCAAGAGTTTATATACTATTTATATAACGTTTAGTCATTATTTAATCATTTTCTACCAAGTGTAAAGCGAAGTATTCATACAAAATTTCAAATTCTATTTTTTTTTCACAATTACAAGACAATCTTCACTCCTTAAAAATAAAATTGATATGGCTCATCGAAAAAAATACTAATACCATAACGAATTTCCATAATCTAAATTCAGTTTTCTTTGTAACAAAATAGAAATATTACTACTAATACTGCCGTAAAAAGGCCAGCTTATGAATTTGAGTAAATCAAGATTTACTAAAAATGAATTGACCGTCCAGAATTTTAGATTATGGAAACCAAAACATGGGGGAAACATTTTTTAAAGACAATAAAATTATTTCTGCAGCACTTACTGCTGTCGTTGGTTTCAGTATGAACTCATTTTTCAACAAATGTCACTTACTGCCCTTTGCCTTTTTAGGGCAGAATATTTCTATTAAATCAATAAGAGATTCCAAAGATATTGATAAAAAGCTGAAACAATACATAATTAATAGGTATAGGTAGTTCCATATTCTGTAAACGACTTGCTATCGGATTAATAATAATTATTTTAACATGTTTTAACTGTGTACTAACGTTTTGTTCAATAAATAAAGATTTGAAATAACGTTTTGTATTCATTTTATATAAGTGCGCAACAAATAAACATTCATTATTATTATTATACAGTTGTTAAGAAGAAAACTGAATTTAGATTATGGAAATTCGTTAGTTATAATAAATTAATAATAATAAATTTGAAAAGTTTTCCATAAAATAAATTTACCATATTACATATATCGAATGTTCACAGTTTACCTTATATGAAAATTATATTTACATAAAACAATAATGTCGATCGAATAATTTAATTGGAGCTGGAAATCAGACGGTCACGATTCAAGTAGTTTATTAAAGTAGCGAAAAAATACAAAACAAAATATGCCACACACACGTAGTACTCGGTACCATAATTTCATGAAATGGATTTTAGAATATAGTGTGAGTTGGCTTTATAAATAATAAGCATTGAGAAGTGTGTGGTATGAAATCATTAAAAGCATATAAATGATTTTTGATAAAAAAACTTATCGTACAATGATTTATACTTACCTACCTAAAAATTGCAATCGTAAGTACAATTTCGATATTTTATTAATTAATTATGGGTTAGAGTACGATAACTCGATGTGCAAAATATCCACTGGAAATAAACAATATTATTATTTTATATAACATATAACAGTGTTATTAGCCGTTATAAGTGCGGAAAATTGATTTCGATTATAAATTAATTAAATAAAATACATATAATAACATAAGTTGGTTTGAATATACATTTGACTACAGTGTACCATTTTTATTTTCTATCCGCCAGACGGGTTGACCTCAACCGACGTCGGGCTCATCAACGCGTCCAGCAGCTTTATGATCTTCGCCAGCCTGGATTAGCCTTGATGAGCGTTCATTGTGATGTCGAGATCAGTCCAGAGATCGTTGTCACGCGCTTATTTTCTGGTGAAAATCCGCGTCGGTTGCCTTTTAATTATTTTTTTTTTACCTATGTTAAATTATAGTATATAATAAGCATATTTAATAATTTTCCAATAATAAAGTTGTTACTTATTGTCTCTGGTCCAAAGCTCGACCCCCCTCCTCAAGTGATTCACTTGAGGGGGGGGGTCGGCCTTGAATTGAATTCAATATTGTCACAATGACAAAGAACGCGTCAAACGAAAATACAATATAAAATGTGATATATATTAGATATCGTGTCCGTCGATAATAATTAATAAGAAAAAATTCGCAGGTTTGTGGACAATAGTTATATTTATAATTGTACAATTATAAATATAACTATTGTCCACAAACCTGCGAATTTTTTCTTATTAATAAAACGTGATGTCATAAAATCAAACACATAGTAGTCAAAAAATTTGGTACGGGCACTTGTCTATAAGATATTTTACGTTTTTTTTTTAATGACTTGTAGTTTTTGGTGCTTACAATTTCAGCAGATAAGCTGTCAACTTGACAGAAGAGTAACGGGATCCCTTAGAACCTATATAATGTGAGGTGATGATCCGGTATACCATGATATTTAAACGATCTCGCGTATCATAATTGTGATGAAAAAAATGGCGATGAAAAAAATGCTTATTTCTGAACAGAAAACAAACTGATTTTAGCATGTACATCGCATATTATATTGTCATAATTCTGTGCTCAATAAATACTGGCTTGCAAGTATCAGTACTTAGACGGAATATAATTCTAAGAATCTTTTTTAATTATGAAGTAGCTTTTCGACTCAACTATGCCATTTTCAGTCGCCTCTTACATAACTTACCGACTCTAAGTGCAGTGTGTTAGAAGTGATCGTAACTTAGCGTTAATTTGCGAAAGACTGAATAGGTAGACCGTATGCATTACATTTACATTACACATACGTGTTAGGGTCGATTGAGGTGGAAGGGGGAGCGTGGTTTGGTTTATTTGGAACACAGCGGTGGGCGCTCCCTTCCGAACAACGAGCATAGGTACATAATATTACATATTGTATTGTGAACAGAGTAATGTAACCAGCGCGCCGTTGTAAACTCTTGAAATTGCTAATTAACAGGTGTATCGGGTGTGAAATACGCCACAAGTCTTTTAGTTGACTGAGCAATTTATTGTATTACCTGTATGACGTCATCATCGATATAATTACAATACTAGTAAATAATCGCTGTGATATACAGTATGCTGAAAATATCACATATCTACATGCCTCTTTGTTGTTTAAAACAAAGGCGAAAATTGAAAAAAGTAAGCAATTTGTGAGAATGTATATGTACTAATTAGAATGTTTTGTGTATATACTATATTTAAACAAAAAATAACACTGGAAAATAAAAATGATAATTCTTAGCATTTTTTTTAATATTAAATGCGTACTAAAATCTTTGTAGGTACAACGTTTTGTCAATCGATGTTGACTTTATCAAGTACGTACTAATTGGTTATTAATTACATGATTATTTTCAAATAGATAATTTGTAGTATCAACTGTAAGCTTTTTAACAATTTTAACAGTTAACATTTTAAGAGTTTTATTCATAAAATTTATCTAATTATATCTAATAGTCCAAGAGACAACTGCAGAAAATGTGTCGTCATAAGGTGGACGAACGAAAAAATTAGAGATGATAGTTAAGACCATAATTAAGACAGATCGCTAAGGTTGCCTGCGAAAATCCTGCCGAAACATTGTTTTTTTAATTTGTTTATCAGTTAATAGACAATTGAAGTTAGCTTTTGACAAGGACAAAATTAATAACAGAAAACGAATGATGAGGAAGGGAAGAAACTGCCGTCAGAAATACAGATACCCAAAATTCAAATGCGTAAAAGACCGGAGGGCTGTGGGGTGTGCATTTTAGGGGTCAAACGCGGTTTTTCGTTATTTCCGGCGAAAGTTGACCTCCAATCGAAAAATGTTGTATGGCAATGTTGTAGGTATTAAAAGGATCTACAACTTTTATGAATATAACTTTTTCACATAACCTTAAAGATTCAAAGAAATATTGAAAAAACCAGGAGAAAAAAATTAAAAACGAAAAACACGATTTTTCAATATTTCTTTGAATCTCTAAGGTTATGTGAAAAAGTTAACTGATAAATAAATTAAAAAAACATTGTTTCGCAGGCAACCTTAGCGATCTTTCTTAATTATGGTCTTAACTACCCTCTCTAATTTTTTCGTTCGTCCACCTTATGACGACACATTTTCTGCAGCCGTCTCTTGGACTAGTAGGGACGTTCAATTTTTAAATTTTTTCTATGATGTGAAAATAAAATTTCAACTTTTTTTTTAAACGTGAATGTTACAATTATACAATTTTAACGAAAATTATATGCTACGAGAGTACGAAATCATTTACAAACATATCAAAATGTATTGAAAGTTCGGTAATGCTAATCAGTAATCTTTTGTATTTTATTCAAATCCGCACTGGAAATGTTTTGATATGCACTATTAATACAGTTTAAGTACTGCTGATGATGTTCCGAGGACGTCAGATGAAATGTGGACGATAAACTAGCTGACGGTAAACTGACTGCAGTTAAACTAGCTGACGATAAACTCGCGTATGGAGGAAGGACGTCTGTCGATTTGAGACTGTTGGCGTTCGCTTCTAATGTTAAAGCTGAAAACAAATTTTTAAAAATGATTAATTTCTTTATTAAAAAAATTGTAAACTATAATAAAATTGTACAGATATTATGCCAAGGCCGCAGCCCGGGAAAGAAATTTTGCAGAAAAGTAAACACGCCGTTTATCTGCTAGATCTTTAAAAATTAACGACAGAACTCGGAAAACGCGGTGGTAAGAAACGTCCAACTCACCCCTCCCTCTATGTTTTTCTAGTAACGACCTTGTACGTACTACTAACACTAGTGTTGAATCTTGAGAATGTAACATTTCAGTTCAGCAAGAAAATCAGTAGTAAAGTGGCCCATAGCATTTATTTATAAATTCTAATTATGTGTAAGAAATAAAATTTAAACATTCATATAAGTTCTGATTAACGATTTGAAATTAAAAAAAGACGGGTTGCACTCCGGGAGTGCCGGCGGAAGTGAAAACCTAGATGTACTTAAACTAAATTTCGCTAGTAGCAATATATAAGTTACATGCAGTGCAAAAAATTATAAGCTATAAGCTTTGACAAAACATTAAGAGATGTCGCTATGCATCCAGGTTTCGTAAAACTGAACATTTATAAAATTACATGCAGCCAGTCACTGGATGTAATTTTTTTAAATTTGTAGTTTTACGAAACCTGAGTACATGGCGACATCTCTTAAGGTTTTGTTAAAGTTTATAGCTTATAATTTTTTGCACTGCATGTAACTTATATTGCTACTGACATCTAGCGAATTTTAGTATATGTACTGCCGAAGCAAGTACGGTAGACCGTCTCAACAACTCGTCAGGGTCACGTGACCCTAACGCCTGACGCGTCAGATCTGACGCGAGTTTAACAGTTTTGACCCATTACAAAAAAAGTGTACAACGCCGCTAAAAAAGTTTTCACTTCAAAAAAAAAAAAAACGATCTAGTTCACACATGAATGTACTTCATGCTGCACAGTCGAAGATTTCGTACATCATTCGCTAGTTTTCGTGAAATGTTTACTTCATATGTAAAGTACTGCGTATCTGCAGTCAAAATTCCAAAAACTAATGAAAATCTAACCTTCCTTACAGTTTTTCTGTAATCTCTAAAATATAAAAAAAATGATTTGCTTCAATTTTTGAGACAATATTTTCAGAAATAGAAAGAGTCTGCTTTCTAAAGTGTTACGTGATTACATCTTTAAAATCGATTCGAGTTATAACACATATTCAAAAATATGACCGTTACGAAAATAGGTCCTCTGAAGGTACTATACGACGCAACTGAAAGTTAATGCTGTTAATGATATTATAAGAATGGACGGACAAAGAAGTCTCACCATGATCCATATAAGAATTCTGGTTTTAAACGGTTTTATGTAACTTTACGTTCCGTGTATTTATTTATTTATACCAACTACAATACCTATTCATTTGGTTCAAATCTCGCGACCGATTTTTCGCATACTTAATCCCGTTATCCGTTTGAGTTGAAATTTTGCACAGATGTGTAGTTCCGTTGGCAATACAATATTTATTTATTTATTCTTGTGACAATACTATGAAAACTAGCTAGTCGGCCCGGCTTCATCCGGGAGGATATAGCTGTTTTGAATTTTCACTCACTTCCCGTTTACCAACTGACTTTAAATTTACTGCGGGTTCCAATGACAATAGCCTCGCAATAATGGAGCACTGAGAAAGTTGAAAAGGCGACTAATAAATGTACACTACTGGCCAAAAGTAAATCGACTAAGTACTTTGAATATTAAACTTAGTCGCATTACTTTTGACCAGTAGTGTACATTTATTAGTGACTTTTGCTAATAACTTTTTTATTTTTTCGGTACAAACGCTGAAATTTTGTAGGCGTCAGGTACAAACATAGAACAAACGATTGGCGTTGAAAAAGTTGAAAAAAGTGGTTATTAGGACGTGGGCCATACAACTTGACGTCAAGTTGGCTGGCCACTTATTATTGCTAATAACTTTTTTATTTTTTCGGTACAAAACGCTGAAATTTTGCAGGCGTCAGGTACAAACGTGGAAAAAGTTAAAAAAACATAAGTTGGTCCATGCAACTTGACGCGCATGATTATATTTTAGCTTCTAATATAATATCATAGATTGTACAATAAAATCGTTTTACTTAAAAAAAATTGCACCTATTTTATTTACTATTTTCGTACAAAACCGTAAAAATTATAAAAACAAACACATGTTTTGGAAGCCAGTATTTCAAACATTGATACAGTAAAAAAATAACATTTGTAATTAATTGATATTAATGACAAGGTAAGCAAGTTCTTTAGACAAATCTTTCACAAATTAATATACTTATTCATAATAATTCTTAAAATATGTGCTTTCCTTACCTGCAGAATTAAAATACAGCATCGGATCTATATAAGATACGTAAGGTGGGTAGGAAGACATCGGAAACAAAGTTTTATTTGCGTGCGAATTCTGCGTTCTTGTTATATTTAGATTATTGTTGTTAGTAATTTGCGCTTGCATTTTCGGTTTCCTTCTCGGCCTGTACTTATAGTCCGGATACTCCTTCATGTGCATCGCACGGAGTCGCTTCGCCTCATCGATGAAGGGTCGCTTTTCGCCTTCATTCAACAATTTCCATTCGGCGCCAAGACGTTTCGATATTTCACTATTATGCATTTTCGGATTGTCTTGCGCTATCCGTTTGCGCTGTATCCTTGACCAAACCATAAAAGCGTTCATGGGTCTCTTGATGTGTCCTTGCGAAGAAGTTTCACCAAGCGAGGACTGTGGTTGCTGGTGAAAATCTGCAGTTACCACGTGCTGCTGTAAATCCATCATTGACGGGTGAAAAGTATACGGATGATTCATGATAAAGCGATTTTTAAAAACACTGTATAATTTTATTATTAATCAGATTCTCTCAAAAGATCAGCTTCAACTGACTAACGTTTTCTGTAATTATTGTTACAGCAAGCGTCCCATCCCTTTTAATTGTCAAGGTTCTATTGTTGTACTCAAAGTGTGTAACAATCGATGAATAGCAACAATCACACGTTACATTATTGCTGTGCGGTTTTGATAATACTGACTGATTTAGATTAGAATAGATCATTTAATGTGAGGTAAATGTGTGATCGTTGATCAAAGATAGACCGGAAGTGGATTGTATAGGAAGCGCTATTAACGATCTTTTGTTGTTTTTTATAATACTCATACATAATAATATGTGCACAACACAATTTTATCACCGGCTTTTCATTCATACTTTTGACTTATTAGAGTAATACTGTAATACGAAAACAAAGCTCCTACTAACCTTTATAATTTGGCAGCTTACAAGCAATGATTAAAATTTCGTGTTATAAAAAATATACGTAGGGGACAGGTCGATAAGTGTACGTTTTCAGAACCACTATTTTTCAATAAAATAAACGTTTCAAACTTTTTTCACTTGTTGGAAAACATAAAATTACATAGTTTCTAAAGTAAAATTAGCATTTTTCATATAAATTTTCAGAGAAAAAAAATGTTAAAATTGGAATAATTTTGCATGCCTTACATTTATATAGTTGACATTTTGATAGCTAACCAATCAGAATCAGTTCTTTTGAAAAATGACAATGTCGAACTGCTATACCCATTTCACTTCATGGACAATCAGACCAAAAACTTTACTATGTTTTTTCCAATGAAAGATATATTATATTTATCCTTTTTCTATACATATGCATTTCTGTATTGAAATTTCACTTTAACAAATGATTAGTTACAATCTACTCATAACATGGCGGCCATAATATAATTTTTATCAACTCGTTTTTTAAAATAGGTGTAGTTTTAAAATTTACTTGAAAAATGCTAATTTTATTTTAGAAACTGTGTAGTTTTATGTTTTCCTGCAGGTAAAAAAAATTTGAAACGTTTATTTCAGTGAAAAATAGTGGTTCTGAAAACGTACACGTCTTATCGTCCTGTCCCCATAATATACATGAGTATGACTCGCCAGAAATATTGATATGAAAATTTAAGAAAAAATCGCAGGTATGTGGACAAAAATATAATTGATTTATTATTGTACGACGTTTCGTTATCATGATCGACACGATATCTAAAATAAATTGATAGGAAAACTATAAAATATGATACTGAAAAATAATTTCTAAAATTATAATGCTTCATAACTATACGATGAATTTAGTGTTTTGGAAAATGTTATTTGCATATAGCTCTTATAAGCAACATCAGAAATAATAAATAATAAGCCTTAGAAATAATAACTTATAAGTATACAGCAAGGTCCGTTGAAAATGGGCGTATAACTCATAACTCATATAATAGGTAATATAAACTCTAGAGATCAAAGGGTGAGGAGTCATGAAGAAAAATTAATACCTATTTAACTTCTCTAAAAGCCGAGCCCGAATACCTACAATCACACTACGAAAAACGATCGTTGCTGTACAAACATCGATAACCGATATTTTGCAACCGATCGTCTGATGTTTCGGCATTTGATGGTTACCGGTTAGTTACAATATATCTCATTCAATGAAGATGTTTTTCTTTCGTGACTTGTCCGTACACTATAAAAATCGACTCTACTTAATTAAACGTTGGTTCCAATTTAAAAATTTTTTTTTGTTTTCAGTACCAAAAATAAATCTTTTGAAAAAGGTGTTCTTCATAGGTCATAATGTTAATTTCTACACCTTGAAAGGCCAATATGTTGATTTAAAGTGGCAATAGAAAAAACCTCCAACAGGCAATATCGTTTGTGGACTACTAAATCAAAAGTCACTTTTCCATGATATTCAAAAGCTCTGTTACACAGAAAAGTGTTACTTGAGCCATAAGCAATACCTACACAAAATTTAATAATAATTTTATATGTATTTCCCTCATGGTGACAGATAAAGGGGAAAAAAACATAAATTCCATTTAATTCAGCGAGTGCCCCACGCTTCTAAACTGCTATCCATTTTGGTCATCTTTACCCTACATTCTTATAATATTGTATATCTGTATACATTTTTTTTATTTTGTTGTATAAAAACATTTTACGACACATATTATAAATATTGTGAATAATAATGACAATTTGATGAATTGTGTCATTATTACTGACGATTCCATTGAGGTACCTATTCATATTGTTATTATCTAACCTATCTAGTATATTATAAACAGTATTCACAATGATAATGCGGGTTTTAAACAATTATCTTCTTTAATGGGTCTTGTATCCGCTAAAAATATAATTTATTAATTGTGATCATTTCAAAATGCAAATATGACGAAATTTTAGAAATATTTAGAAACAATTATTACTTCTAACACAAACTATCGAATTCAGTTGCAAACAAATAAAATATATTTTATATTAAAGCAGACATCTGGAAGTGACTTCGTCAACAGCAACCTTACTGTTCAAGAAGTAGAATTTTTGCAGAATATTTGTCGAAAAGGTGCCATGATTTCAACGTAGGTGAGTCAAGCAATTTTTCTTTATTCTACTACTTAGCATTCACGTTTTTTGAGCGGACCAACCTGCGTCCTTATAGTTTACGTACCTAAAATAACTATAAAACCTTGAAGAAAGTTATGTAAAGCTGAATTTTTGTTTAACAACCCTACTAAAGTTTGAGGGATTAATTATAATATTACTAGCGGTCCGTCCCGGTTTCACCCGGGTGCGATAGATATAATTCTGCAAAATGTATTTCGTGTATGGCCCGGCGTCTGAACTAATAGCTTTGAGTGAATTTTATCAGATGTCGCTACTGGGTGCTAAAACAGTTTTTGACGTGATAACGTCTTATAAATTGATGAATCACCAATCTTATAAATTGATAAAACACCGGCTGCATGCACGAAAAAGTGTAACGTTCCTAACGCGTAACGTTCCGCCTGACCCTGTGCGTGCTTTTTGCTAATTTCTCGCTCAATTTAAATCAGATCGGTTTGAAACCAGTCTTAAACGAAAGAGGAGAACATTTTACATAGATTTTGTATAACAGAATTTGCCTAAACAGTTTTTTTATACAAATTTATATAGAAAAATAGCTGTATAAATGCAATGTTGTCTAATGCATGGCGCGACGCGGTCGGTCGTCTTTGTTTGCCGTACATGAATATTAGACGATAACGTATGTCTTGTCTTAACATGAAAACGGCTGCATTTCTAATGTTTAATTCAATTTTTTGACATTAGTATTTTGTGAAATGCAACGCCTTCTAAGGTATTGGAATAACTAATTATTATTAGAACATAATACTTTGACAGTTGCAAACGTCACTTTTGACATTTCTTATCATTCCGACACCAAGGATAAGCGGATTGAAACCAAATTTTGGGAGGATGTTTGATATGCAAATATGAAGTGGCTTATTGTTTTTGGGGAACATCGGCGCATGCGTAAAAGAATATATCTCTTATAATGATGTTTTATATAATAATAATATAGTTTTTAAAACGGTTTTTACTCTATCTATTTTTACTAGAAATTTTTGTAAATTTTTTGGGGAAAATCGGCGCATGCGCAAAAGAGATACATGCCATAGTTGTTTTTTATATAATAATAGTATACTTTTTATAGTGTTTTATTATTCTACTTAATAAAATTTACCTAAATTTGAAGCGAAAGATGCAATATCATAGATTCGAATTATTATAATTATTATATAAATTTAGGTTATGTATTACGGAATACGTTATCACGTAAAACTATCGTCCGTAAACCGACTTTACAGACAACCAATTTTTTTTGTTTGCTTCTGAACCAATAGCCTTGAGTAAATTCTATTAGATGTTTCAAGTTACTAAAACAGTTTTTTTCACAAAACACCATAATTTTAGTACAAAATATGTAATAAAAACTATCCTATAGCGTAAGTTGCACAAGACATGTTTATAAACGAAAACTTGTACCCCCATAAAACTCGGCAAAAAACCAAAAACATGTCGATTTTTATATCAAAGGGGACTAATTTTTATGCACAAATCATTTGTGCAACTCTGGCTCCGTGCAAGGGGTAGCAATCCGCCAAATTTTTATATTGGGACGGGGGGTCAATTAATGATCCCTAATTTGGAAGGATTTTTCATTACTTACACAACCGTATTTGTTTTTTCAATTCGATCGATTTGTTACCGAGAAACTAATAAAAACACAAAAAGGTATAAACTATCGAATGTATGGCTCGAAATTACCTCCACCAATTGCCATACAATAATACATTCTGGATTCAAATCCAGATCTTATATTTCTCAAGACCTTAGTATAAATATTTAATAATATGCAATATTTAGTCAGAATTTGCAAATTTTAGCTGTACAATCAATCTCGACATAACTAGAATCCCCTGAATAACAACTATCAACCAAGCAAGTTCTGTGAACGAGCGGTTAATTAAAAGCTCCTACGTTGAAAGCAGAATAGCACTGGTTCAATTCCGGACATCACTATTTTTTTTATAGAGTTTTTTCATAGCACAGAGTCCTCAGTGCGCGGGTCCGACTCGCACTTAACCAGTTATTTTTATATCTTCTATTGTTTTATGAGTATTTTTTATAAACGAAATTAATTATTCATCATTTCGGTTGCAAATCTCACTGGAAATCATTTAGGTATAATAATATATTCGGCCCACAAAGTTTAGGAATTATAAATTCCAATATTCATTCATATAACACACGTATGTGCTTATAATTCTGTATTCTGCATCTTTCATGCGCATATCCAACTAACAAGTCTGTTTGTATGCATGCCATTATTGAAACCACTATTCTGCTTTGCTAACTACTATTCGACAAGGATATTATCCATACAGCGGTTTTCTCCCTGAAAGACGCTTAGAAAACGCACTAGCCGACCACTAAACGGCCTAATGCCTGAAAAGGAATTATTTTCGATTCTTAATATTGTAACGTAGTGGAATAATTTCAAATTACCGTTAAAATTTGATATTAGTTGTAGACAGTAAGAAATTAATCAGAATAATATAAACCATGTAATTATTTCACAATCTATATAAATTAGTGGAAAAAATTAAAGGATCAAAAAAATTTCCAAATTTTTTGAGGTTTTTCAAGTGGCTGTATTTCCCTTAAAAATTATCGTACTGGAATTTTAAAAAAAGGATTTTAAATCTCGAAGCTTCTAGTTTTGAGATCTTATAATGAAAAATTTTTTCAATTTTTCAAGCAACGTGTTCCGCTCAATCCTAATTAATACCGAAGAAAACATTTTTTCGAAATTTTTTCGGTTCTTTTTTTTGGTCTACGAACTTGGAAAAAAATTTTCCAACTTAACCACTATATGGATCGGATAACTTGTTCATTCAGCTTTAATTTGCTTTTTTGAAAAGTTCGATACGACCACTTCTCGCTGAGATATCGAACTTTGAATGGAAAAGGATCGTTTTGTCTTTAACCTTCAATATCTCAGCAACCGCTGATCGCACAAGAATATGAAGGAGGTTTTTTGAAATCTTGAATAAATTTCCCACAAAAATCAGCTACGGTTTTTTGGAAAAAAAAAATTTTTCATTCTTTACATCAGTTTGAAAAATCAAGAAAAAAGGGCTTTTGGTGACTTTTGGGATATCAGGCGCTAAGTTGGAAATATCGAGAAAACCAGTAATTAATGTAAAAATGCAAAAAAAATGTTTTTTTCAGTTTTTTTATGCATTTTTATTGGTAAAAATGTTTAAATTTATTTAAATTTTAAGACACATTCCAGAGAACTGATGACTCGTAAAGCAACGAGCGTTGTCGGAGACAATGATTCGTGGAGGGCCGAAACTCGACCACATTTCTACAAGTTTTGATACGGTGACGGCCGATGACGCTTTTCGCACAGGAATAATATCCAACCACTTCGAAAACGAGTCGATTACGACGAGACAATATTTATTATTTCTAGACGTGTTGATTAGTGGACCAACATAGTCAATGTAAAGCTTGTGCCACACTGATGTTGGGGGAGTTGAAGCTAGTGGAGCTCCCTCTCGTCGCTGAGGATTCTTACATTGTTGGCACAATTGACAGCTACGTACATGATCTCGCACATCTTCGTATAGCCGGTTCCACTAGAATCTTTTCGCGATTTGTCGATAAGTTTTGGTTACACCTTGATGAGCGCCGGTGTGTGAATTATGAAAATAATATATAATCATCGGTTTTAAATTATTCGGAACGATTATACGCTTGAGACCTCGTCGTCCATTAGAGCGTGCACTTCTGCAAATTTTTTTTCGCATAAATTTAAACATTTTTACCAATAAAAATGCATAAAAAAACTGAAAAAAACATTTTTTTTGCATTTTTAAGAAAAAAGTTTAAACTATGCCAAATTTAAAGTCTAGCTTGTACCGTTTGACTCTGGGAGATTGTGACAGGCGAACGGACGGACGGACCGACGTCGAAGTAAAGCCATACATGTTACGTTTTTAGTGTATTTGCCATAAGGCACTTACACTATTGGCGTCGGTCGGATGGCGGGACCTAGGGGTCGGACCAAAATTTCTCGACGTTTCATAGCCTTCTAAGAAGTTTGGCACCATTTTTGGAAAAGTCTGTTTATAACTTTCGAAAGAGTTAATTGATTTTAACGAAATTTGGACCACATGTTGGAAACCATCACCGCACGAAGCCTATTTAAAATGGGCCCAATCGGGCCATGTTAAGGGTAGTATTTAGGGGTTGAAAACAGTTTTCGGGCCCAAAAATACCGAAAAAAAATTTCGAATCGTTTCAAAATTGAAATTTAACACTTTAGTAATTATTAAAATGTGCTGCTAAAATTTTAATAAAATCGGCCCGACAGGACCGGACTTACAAATTTTATGAAAACGCAAGTTTACTGATATGGATTTACATACTGAAAGGTTGAATTGGTATGTAGTATTGAAATTAGGTAAAATAATGTTGTTATAAGGGGTGTGTAACATAATTAATTTAATTATTAATTATGCTACGTTCCCAAACAGTACGCCACTGTTTGAGTTTCGTCTGCACCCGCTCAATGCCGTAATCTAGTTATTATGCAATCTAATTTGTATGAAAAAATTCCAAACGTTAAAATTAAAAATCATTTTTGCAGTCAGTTAATAATTTTTGTTTCACGACGTCGAATTAAAAATTGTATTTTAATAAATTCTTAAAACTTCTCTTCATAATTCGTTTTGATGTGGCGAGGCTTAATGCCCAACAATATACCACATTAATAAAACAATTATTTCGCGCAAGAGAATAGTAATATTAATTTATCTTATTTTTAAAACTAATAAAAATTACGGCTGCGAGCCATACAGCGGACGAATTGGGACTCCATCACTTATTAATATTAATAAACATCACATTTTTTGAGTTGAAGAGTATATTTTATTTTTTTACCCAAAAACTAAAGTAACAAAAAACATCACGTTACAAATTGGTAGCAGAGTGTAGTTCAGATGGGTAAAAAGGATCTTCAAAAAGGTGCAGAAGACGGTATGAATCTTCGCAATGACAAAACAGTTTACTCTTCTTCAACAGTATCAAAAGATAACCAAAATCGTCTACATCAACAAACAGATTCGTCATTACCGAGTCTCACAGACGCCGCATCAACTTCATTACAATCAAATTCGCAGTCCGTATTTCCAAGCACAAGTAATATGTCGGAGACGCAGCAAAATCATCAATTAAATACTTCTCTCACAAACAGTAACAAGCAGCCGAATTCGAGTTCTCAACAGCAAACATCACCTTTAGCTAGAGCAACAGCTACACATATGAAAATGACAGCCGAACTTATGGACAATGTTGACAATTTAACATATCTAACTAATCGCCTCGTCGATCGTACATCTGTTTACGTCTGCGACTTCAGGGTCGACGCTAAAGATATCACCAGCAAAATTCCTCATTGTGCCGGCGACGATCCAATAAAACTCATTGAATTTATTCAGCAAGTCGAAGCTATTGTCAATTTACAGTTAGCGCCAGAAGTCATGTTGATGAAATCGTTGCTGAATTACGTACACGATGATCTAAGAATTTGGTGGGCATCTGCTCTCCAACAACATAATAATTGGCACTCATTGAAGGTCTCGTTGATTTCTCAGTTTATTTCACCTGTAAGCAAACAACAATTAATTAATAAACTTGTAAGAAGAACACAGGACATTAATGAATCATTTCGAAACTTTATAAATGATATACATACCAAAGCGATAGCGCTAAATGTTGATATTAGCGAGAACGAACTAGTGTTGCAAATTTGGGCAAATGCTAACTATAATACTCTTTTAGAACTAAGAGATAAAGAAGTACCAACAACGATCGCTCAACTTCAAGCTACTGCTAGACGTATTGAACAAAATCAAGCTTTACTTCAAGCTGCGAAACAAAGAGAAGAATATTTTTCATTAAATCGCAGTAGTACCGCAAATATTCCGAAAACTTATAGGAATCCAAAAAACTAATTCCGGCCAGAAAGAATAAGCTTATTTACTCACCATCGGATACCAACTGTTCATTTCTGGATAAAGAAACTCACAACATGTCATCACTGCCATTTATTAAAATTTCTGTCAACGATAAACAATTTGAATGTCTTCTAGATACCGGTGCGTCCGCAAATTTTGCGCAATCTTCCGTATTGTCGCAGCTAAAAAAATATAAGAAAATGAAAATTGTTAAATTCAAGTCTCAAGTTCGAGTGGCTGATGGCCGATACCTACAAATAAGAAAAGCAATCAGTATTATCATCAAAATTCATTCACTTACCTGGAGACTTACCTTTCTAATAATTCCTGATTTATCTTGTCCATTTATCATTGGAAATTCCAGTCTTCGACATATGCAAGCCGTCATTGATTTTAACAAGAAAATTCTTAAATTTCCTTTGAAGAATACTGTCGTCCCTCTTTCATTTTCCCCAATTAATATTAAGTCCATTTCTCTTCTATTGGAACAACCATTCATGCTTAAAACTGAACAGCAAGAAGAAATTAACCGATTAAAGAAGTTATATCAAGATGTGCTGACTGATCGTATTGGACATACCGATTTATACACATTAGATATTCGTTTGAAAGACCGAACTCCTATTCGAAGAGCTCCGTATACGTTAAATCCAACCAAGGCTCAACTCATGTCAGATCAC
Organism: Xanthostigma xanthostigma; assembly: GCA_963575645.1. Lineage (NCBI taxonomy): Eukaryota > Metazoa > Arthropoda > Insecta > Raphidioptera > Raphidiidae > Xanthostigma > Xanthostigma xanthostigma. The sequence continues at coordinate 30,386,981 of OY754468.1, read as the reverse complement.
GTCAAGAAACTTACCGAGAAAGGCATCGTAGAAAAATGCATTAGTCCGTATGCATCTCCAGCGTTTTTAATTAACAAGAAGGATGGTACGCCTCGTTTGTGCGTTGACTACCGTCAACTCAACAAGAAAATTGTTTTCGATGCTTTCCCGTCACCAAAGACTGAGGATATCTTCATGACGCTACACGGATCGACAGTATTTTCATCGATTGATCTGACAAGCGCGTTTTATCAGATTCCGCTTGCTGAGAAATCTAAGAACGTTACAGCCTTCGTAACACCACATGGACAGTATCGATTTACGCACGTTCCATTTGGGCTAGCGGTATCTCCAAGTGCGTTGAATCGTATCATTACGGATATATTTGGTGACCTACGATATAACTTTGTTCTGCCGTACTTCGACGATCTGCTCATCTACAGCGCTAACATTGAAGAGCACATTAAACACCTTACTATTGTATTGGATAGACTCAGAAATGCGGGTCTTACAGCCAATCCTGAGAAGTCGGTCTTCGCTATGTCTCGTCTCCGTTTCCTTGGCCATATCATTAGCGCTGAGGGTGTTCACGTTGATGAAGAAAAAGTACAAGCGATTCAGAAGCTGGAGCCACCAGGGAATATCAAACAGTTGCGGTCCTTTCTGGGAATGACTTCCTTTTTTTCAAAATTCATACCTGAGTATGCGCGCATCGCGGCGCCGCTCAACAATCTGAAACGGAAGGGAGTGAAATTCAAATTGAATGACGAACAACTGTCTGCATTTACAGAATTAAAGAAACAGTTAACGATTGCTCCGGTTCTCCGTTATCCAAATTTCGACAATCGTTTTGTTCTTCGGACGGATGCTAGTGATACTGCTCTCGGCGCCGTTCTATTACAACATTTCGATGACGGGCTTCACGCAATTCAGTACGCTAGCCGAAAGTTATTACCTGTTGAACAGCGTTACACCACATACGAAAGGGAGGCATTGGCGATGATCTTCGGTCTTCGAAAGTTCCAAGACTATCTGTTGGGACACAAGTTCACTCTCCAGGTTGACAACGCTGCTCTTTCTTGGCTTTCCAGTAACCAGCGTCAGATGGGCAAAGTTGGTCGATGGATACTTGAAATATCCAAGTTTGATTTTGACATTATTCACATCGGAGGAGCCATTAACTCGGTAGCTGACGCCCTTTCACGCCTCTACAATGACAAAAATGAAGATGACGACAATAATCATCACACTATTGACTGTTTAAATATGCTAAATAATGTTCCACAATCTTTCATCTCTATCAAGCAACATCAAGAAAGCGACCCTTTCTGTCGAGGCATCCGCCAACGTATTCGGTCTGGAGAGGATGTAAACGACTTCGGCATACGGGACGGTGTTCTGATGAAGCGCGTGGGGAAAAATCGATTGTGGAGGATTTATGTACCGCAGTCCATACGTAAGATGATAACATACTACCATCACGACATAGATATGAGTGCACACCCCGGTATTACCAAAACTTACAGAGATATTGCTCGCCGTTTCTGGTGGAGTGGCTTGTACGAAGATATACGAAATTACGTAAGGTCGTGCGAATTATGCCAGCGATGTAAAGCCTCCAATCAACATCGGGGAGCGCCAATGTTTGCAGAACCTCCTACAGCAGTTTGGGAAAAGGTATATATTGATCATATTGGTCCACTAAGTTTGACTCCGAACAGAAATAGGTATGCTTTAGTGTTGGTTGACGCATTTTCTAAATGGGTCGAAATAATGCCAACTCTTAGAGCCACCTCAGATTCAACTATTAAGAAGCTCGAATCTTTGTGGTGTCGTTACGGCCCACCTAACGCAATAGTCAGCGATAACGCAAGATGTTTTACTAGTTCAAGCTTTAAAGGTCACTGTCTTAGATTTGGGATCAAAAGGATTAATACTACCCCTTATCATCCAGCCGCAAACGCTTCTGAACGTGTCAATAGGAATATCGTGGCAGGTCTGACAATCCTGTTGAAACAATGCGCAGAGAAGCATTCCCGTTGGGATAATCAGCTCCAATGGTTAACTTTCTCATTGAATAATTCCATTCATGAAACTACCGGTACTTCTCCTGCATCCGTATTTCTTGGGCGAGAATTGTCAAGACCGCTCGACAATTTATGGAATGTTGCCAAATTGATTTCACCCGAACGGATTCCAACTCCAGAGGAAGTTGCTCAAGCCCTTGACGTCAGCCAGGCGCGGCGCAAACGATATTATGATCGACGTCATCCCGCGACACACCAGTTTCAGCCAGGTCAATTGGTTCTTCAACGAATCATCTCTCCGACGGTTCCCGGTCATGAGCGCAAGAAATTTACGCCCAAGTGGTCGACTCCCAGGCGCATCGTCCGATTCACGACTCCAGTTTCTGTCGAACTCCGAGATGAAAGCACCGGTCATCATTTTCGATCTCACGTCCAGCATCTTCGCAAGTTTTACCATCGAAATGAGTAAAAATTTAATTTAATTACACATCAATTTATATGTACTATGATATTTTTATAATTTTTGTATTTTTTTTAAATGTATTAATTTATTTTATTTCTTCGGTCCGGTGGCGGTGGATGTAACATAATTAATTTAATTATTAATTATGCTACGTTCCCAAACAGTACGCCACTGTTTGAGTTTCGTCTGCACCCGCTCAATGCCGTAATCTAGTTATTATGCAATCTAATTTGTATGAAAAAATTCCAAACGTTAAAATTAAAAATCATTTTTGCAGTCAGTTAATAATTTTTGTTTCACGACGTCGAATTAAAAATTGTATTTTAATAAATTCTTAAAACTTCTCTTCATAATTCGTTTTGATGTGGCGAGGCTTAATGCCCAACAATATACCACATTAATAAAACAATTATTTCGCGCAAGAGAATAGTAATATTAATTTATCTTATTTTTAAAACTAATAAAAATTACGGCTGCGAGCCATACAGCGGACGAATTGGGACTCCATCACTTATTAATATTAATAAACATCACATTTTTTGAGTTGAAGAGTATATTTTATTTTTTTACCCAAAAACTAAAGTAACAAAAAACATCACGTTACAGGTGTATTAAGGGGTAATTTTTTTATTTTGTCCAAAAACAAAGCTAAGTACATAAAATAGAGCCACACTGCCTATAAAAGCAAATACACTATATTGTCGGCAGGGTTTCGCACTGCGACCCGAGTTTTTTATAATTTTGGTACGGAACACTAAAAAATTCATAAAAAAATATATATTGATTGTACTATTAGTCCGTCACCTAGAATAAACATACGTGGTTATTGATTTATGATAATACATACTTGATACTTTACGGTCGTTTTCTTGGGTGGAGATTGGAAAATTGTGTCATTTTAAGCGCCCATGATTCACAGTATGTTCCCGTCCAACAGTACAAAGTGGAAGACGATTGTTGGTGTGTGTGATTTACATTCATCATTTCCATTATAAATCCATAACAATCCAATAAGCTCCTTCATCCTTCATTCCTACAAATAGCTCACGTCTAACCAAAACGTCCTCGTTGTACAGCTGTGAATGTACGCAGATATGCGGTCTTCTTAATGCATTATTACATATTGTGATCTAAGAGGTCCCAGCCTCGAACGATTCTACCATTTTAAAACGTTGGCTAGGCCACGTCTCGTTTACACACAGCGTTGCCAATTTGTCGGGAATTCCCCGAATTGCGGGGAAATCCAACTCAATTGGGGATTGGTGCGGAGATTGGTTCTATGCGGGGAAAACGTGGGGAAATTTTCAAATCTGCATCTGCATCACAATACCGATTGTGAATCCAACAGAAGCTCAAAAATTAACTATTAAATCTCTGACGTCTGTACTCAAGCAATTTCAAATACTTGCAAAATTCGTGTCAGTCCAGAAATTAGATGATGAATGGCGAGCTCACGCTATGCTGAATTTCGTTCAGCATGGACTCGACACAGGCGACGACGCCGAACGGCGAACGCTACTGGCGAAAAGTATTTAATTGTAAAAACGCCGCGGGTCAAGATTTGTTTCCAAATTTAAAAGTAGTGATCCGGTTATTACTCGTGCTTCCATTTGCCAACGCATCAGTGGAGAGGAAGTTCAGTGATTTAAAAAATATTAAAACAGCGAACAGAAACAGACTACACACAGACACAATAGTCTCCTATGTCTACTAGAGACACAATAAAAAACAGAGTGATATCAGAGATAAGGGTTGATATTGTCAAATTTATACCACCCAAAAAATGTTAAATTGTAAGATATGGCAAAAGCCCTAGTAAATATAAATAAAAACTGCATGAATTTTACTTTTTTTCTTTATTTCTATAAGTGGGGAATTTTTGGGTAATTGGGATAATTTTCTCCCCGCGAATTTGGGAAATTTCGCTTTGATTTTTGGGGAATTAGGAAAATAGGCATTGGCAACGCTGTTTACACAGTAAATGTAGGTATGCAGTGATACTACGTAACTATTATTTGCTAGTCCGACCATAGGTCAGTTTTATTTATTTTTTTTTGCTGAAGCCGAAGTAATAGCATAATGCTAAAAAGCGAGGGAACTGAACTCAATTAAGTTGAATTTGAGAAGTTTTCTTTTTTCATTTTTTTTACGGCTTCAGCAAAACTTTTGATTTGATTTTGATCTAAGTCAAATTTTTAGTAGAAATTTCAATTTTTGACCGAATGCACAGAGAGACTACAATTTCTGGTCAAAATTCAGTATTTTAATAATAGATCAGCAAAAACATTCAACATTTGGGGTTTTTGGTGAACAGAGTTGATTTTGCAATTTCAAATAAAAATCCAATAGCTTTCGGAATTAACCCTAGCTGCGGTACGACTATACCTGTAAAATTAGTTCATCCAAATAAATGTTATCATATAATTTGATTTTTGTATGCATTCGTTTTTTCAACCCTTTAAATATTATATCTAATAAATAAAAATACAATTGAATTGAGTTTTGAACAAAAATTCTACGAATAATAATCTTTTGCTCATGTTGTCTTATAAGATTCAATCGCACCGCAGCACGTTTCAACTCACCCGGTCACCGATATACGCTCTTTCTCACGCTTCAACCTATTCCCTAGCCAGAATTAAGAATTATATTATATTATAGCACGGCAGTGGAAGGATTTCTGGTAACGTAGGTCCATTCCCACCTGTGAATAAATAAAAGAAAAAAGACGGACAGATTTCTCAAAACGGTGGATTGTTTGGGCTATACCGGTGTTATTTTGGGCCCATAGTGATCAGAGAGGGTACAGCTCCACTTCTTCTACTGTTCTGAGAAACTTGTGCAGAAATGTAACAAAGAAAAGAATATGCAGTGGGTCGATAACAATTATATTTCATAATCACTTCAAAAAACGTGTCGGTGACAAGGTACAAAGAAATCTGATTTACAAGTACATTCTTAATATTAACAATATCATTTGATCATGATTGACAATTAGAAACTGGGGGTAGAACCCTGACGAGGTGATCACTTAATTATCTAGGGAAGTACATTTAATAAGGTTGCTTAAATTAAAAAAAAAATAATAAAACGTGAAAGAGGAAAAGAAAACTAGGCGTGAGCGTCATACCTTTTTCTGAAGAGTACTTACTTACACTTGAACAATACTTATTCTAGGAATACTTTACATAATTCGTGAGTGATTACGGGTATTTAGGCGCTTCATGGTAGTACCATGAAGTCTAAATTCGGTTTGGAGAAGAAGCTTGAAGATGATTCTGTGGTTTATTCCATGAGCGTCCTTTTCATGCGACCACACCGAATCGCGGAAAACAACTTAATGTTTGTTATTTTTCCGTAACTAATCAATATTGATTTTAATTATTTCAAACCTAACAACTATTGTTTGTCACTTTTTCACTTTTGAAAATCACAGATACCGCGTATTTAGAGTCAGACGACTGGATCACACGATAGACACACTTATGTTTATAAGTCCAAGCCACGCGATCCAAATCGTACCGCGCATGCAAATCCCGCGAATTTAGTGATTTGATTTCCTTATTTATTTATTTTATTATAATAATTTTTATGCTAATATTAAAAAATTGTCGCGGTGCTATGGCACCACGTGACAGGCTCCCCCTCTTTAGTGATTAGGAGGTACTCCGCTATACTACTAACTGTACATACAACAAGAAATTCACAACAATGAATTTATCTTTGTTGTAACTAAGTCAACAATCACTTGACAATCTACCATATCCCATACTATGGCAGTTGAAGTGTGCTCTTCATAAATAAGCTCTAATTAAATTTAACTAATCTAAATTGATCTAACGAGATGAAACAACCACCGATAATACGGAAATTATGGGGTCGTAACCTGACTGGCTGAAGGAGACAGCGTAGACGTTAGACGAAATTGGGCCTTAGGAAAGCGCCGGAATGTAAACAAGGACAAGCTTATAATCTAAAACAAAGGACGAGAATAACGAAATAACACAGGGAGAATTCTTTATTTAGGAAAATAAAGCATAACTCAGGTACGAAAAATAACTTAAACTTTTATTGTTAGTAATAACCTAACCTAACAACACTTGACGTTTGACAGATGTCAGCTGTCTGACATTGAACTTGAAATTAAACTAGAGGGCAATGACCTCGGGTGAATTTTTCAATTGTTAACAGACGGAATTTTCTTCAGATGTTCAATATGAGATTTAAACATCTTTTTGGAGGATGGATCTTGAAGGATGCAGCTAACAGGACTCGTAAATTCTAAAATTACACGGGGATTACTGTAACGAGGACAAAGTTTGAGGTGAAAATTCGGTTTCATTTTGTTATAATGTAACCTTTGTACAACAAAATCGCCGACTTGAAACTTCGACTGCAACGAACGGTTTTTATTGAAATATTTCGCTTGTAGATCATGTGATTTTGACAGAGCTAGGCGAACTTGATTTTCGGAAGGCAAAGCGTCTTGTTCCCACACCGATGACAAATTCCATTGTAAATCGAGTGGAAATTTGATTTCTCTTGACAAAAATATCTTACAAGGTAAATTTTTAATACTTTCATGATATGAAGAATTATTGGCGAAGGTTATGTGATTTAATAACAAGTCCCAACTGAGATGATCGTCAAACTTTTGTTGAAGTAAAATTGACAGAGCAGCTCTAACGTTTCGTATTACTCTTTCTACAGCATTGGACGAAGGATGATAAGGCGAACTGTGAATGACACGTGAACCCCAGGAAGTACAGAATTCATTAAACTTGTTTGACGTAAACGAAGTCGCGTTATCGGAAACTATTTTAGTTGGTGGACCATACGTGGTAAAGACTTGATGTAGACATTTTATTATCGACGTGGAACTGGAATCAGGAATCGCGTAAGTTATTAACCACTTGCTGTAACTATCCAGAATTAGAAGAACATATTTATTCCCGGAATGTGATTTGACAAGCGGTCCCATGAGATCAATGTAAATTTTATCCCACACAGATTGTGGAGGATTAGACGACATAACTACTTTATCAGGATGTTGATCTGATTTATGCGTTGCACAGAGCATACAATCTTTAATAAATTGACGAACCTCAACAAACATGCGCGGCCACCAAAATCTTCGTGATATTGAACGATACGTCTTCGTGACTCCGGGATGACTGGCGATTTGTGAATTATGAAACTGTTCCAATATTTCTTTCTTGGAGGCGGACGGAACAACAATACGTCGACGACGGTTGCGGCCTACGAGTCGAACCAGGAAATTCTTGTGAATAGCGAAATTTTTCTGAGGTAAACCTTGATTAATTTGACTTTTAAGGCGGTTTAACTCAGGATCTTGATCTTGCAGGATATTAAGTTCGGTAAACGGATTTTTAATTTCCGTAATGGGATTGAGAAAATTTGATTGTATTGCATTTTTCTCAGAAGTTTCGGATTCAGCTACCAAACGGGATAAACAATCGGCAGTACAATTTACTTTACCGCGAATATGTTCGACTTTGAAACTGAAACGACTGATGCGAAGTAACCACCTACCTACACGACCTAAGTTGCGGGGGTGCTGAATTAACCATTTGAGACAGGAACTATCTGTCTGAAGAATAAAAGTTTGATGCGAGAGGTAAGATTTCATTTTTTCCATAGCCCAAATACATGCTAAAGCTTCTTGTTCGTACGTACTGTATTTCTTCTCGGCGGATGTCAAACGTCGGCTTGCGTACTGGATCGGGTGTAGACCATCTTCAAAGGATTGTAAAAGAACACAACCAACATGATTTTGACTGGCGTCGGTTTGCAGAATGAATTCACGTTGAAAATCGGGAAAACGTAGAACTGGTGAACTTGACAGAGCTTCACGAAGTTTGCGAAAAGACTGAATATGCGTTTCCGTTAAATTATATTTGACATTTTTCTTCCGTAGATCATTGAGTGGCGACATTATCTGAGCGTATTCGGGGATAAACTTAGCGTAATAACCAACCATTCCAATAAATGTTTGAAGCTGTTTCAAATTCTTCGGAATTGGCAAATTCTTTATCGCTTCTACTTTGTCGGGATCCATGGAAAGACCGTTGCTTGAGACACGATGACCCAGGAAGTTGAGTTCGCTTTGGGCGAATTTTATTTTATCCGGATTCACGGTAAGATTAGCTTCTTTTAGACGTCTTAACGTTTCTCGAACGTGTACCATATGAGATTCCATATCGGGACTGTATATTAATAAGTCGTCGAAAAATACAATCACAAACTTGTATCTTAAATCGGCAAAAATGTCAAACATCAGACGGTTTAGAGCACTAGGTGAAATAGATAGCCCGAACGGAGCCTTATGAAATTTCCACTGGCCTTCAGGTGTGACGAACGAAGTTAGACTCTTTGATTTGTCAGATAATTCAACTTGGTAAAAGGCGCTGTTTAGATCCAACGTGGTGAAAACTTTGGCGTTTTTTAAGCACTGGAAAATATGCTCAATCGACGGAACAGGAAAACTATCCATGACAACCTTTTTGTTTAACTGGCGATAATCAATACAAAGTCTATAACCTCCACTTGATTTCTTGACAAGAAAAGCCGGTGAAGCGTAAGGGGATTTACTAGGTGAAATAACGCCTTTATTCAAAAGATCACTAATATGTTCCCTCATTATTTTAGCTTGAGGTGGGGAAAGTGGATACGGGGCCTTTCGGACTGGAATATCGTCAGACAAAGGAATTGAATATTTGTAATTTTTAGCTTGACCTAGTTCTTCGGTAAGAACTTCTGGAAATTCTGCAAGCAAACTACTAAAGTTGGCCGCATTTGAATCTATACTGGTAACGTGATCCAGGGAGAAGGTTTTGGACGAAGCGGGTAACGGTACAAAGGGAATGACGTGAGAGGAATCGAATTTGAAAGAAAGATTATTCTCGGTACAATTAACGTTCGCACCCATTTTGCATAAAGAATCATAACCTATTATGACGGGATACGACAGAGCGTCGAGAACTAGGAAATCAATCTTCCAGGTAAATTTACTAATAGTAATAACTACTGTTAACGTGAAATTAGATCTCGCGATAGAACTGTTGGCTACTTGGGCATAAGAAATCGAATTTGTGATCGTACCTATTTTTAACGATGACAAATAATTAGCAAGTTCGGAATTGATGTAGTTCTTGGTAGAACCGGTATCAAGCAGTGCCGAAGCTCGAATATGTTGAAAGTAGAGATAAACTAGAGGGATCGTAGAGCTACTTGATTGACTTGGGGAATTATAGGAATAATTCGGGACGGGAGAAGTCAATCGAATAGACGTATTTACAGGAGAGGACAAGTTAGCTGGAGGGGGGTGGTTTGAAAGAGGTGACTTATTAACTAATGTGGTTAACCGGGGAAAGACATTAATTTGTTCTACATCTTTCGGTTTACTAAAAATTTTGACAACGCTATCTCACCCTTGAGAGGGCAGGATAGCCTTAGGTTCAGAAGGAGAAGGACGTGGGGGACGAACCGGACACTGGGCTATAAAGTGACCTGGTTGTTTACAATATCGGCAACAAGGGGAAAAATTAGGAGCGACAAGTCCGGTCGAATTGGGGTGAGTGTACGTTTTACGTTGACGTTCAACTACTCTCAAATGTTTTATAAGCTGGTGAAGCTCAGCTAAACAAGTTGGGGTATCTCTGAATTGTAGATAATTAAATGTGAATTCGTTTTGGTTAAGCCAAATGCGCGCAATTATCTCCGATTCAGACAGGCTAGGACCCAATAATTCGACGTATTTCAAGACGTCTTCAGCATATTCGGGGAAATTCTCAGAGAGGTTCTGACGCCTACTGATATAGCGTTCTATTAGCATAGCCCGATCTATAGAAGTGGTGAAATGGTCTAGAATAAGGTTTTTGAGCTGTGTCCATTCGAGTTCAGAATAGACATTAAGTCTCCACCACTGTCGGAGGGGTCCGTCAGTCTTAGTGCCTAAACTCTTTAACAAAATATGAAATGGAACTAAAGCGAATTGACTCACGTTCTCGATTTCTAACAGGAATTGTATCAAAATGTCAAGATCTGTACCTGTAGCGGTAGGTACGTTACGCAACAAGTCCCGGATATCGCCCATATTTGCATGCGAAGCGGTATGATTTGGAACGGAAATAAGAGTTGGCTCGGACTTACTCGGTGAGTGCACTGGAGGATCGTCCATCGCCGGCGGAGAGTCTGGAAGTTCAGCGGTGGTCGGAGGCGGACCTGGAGATTTGCTTTGGCCGGGTGTCGGCGGAGACTTTGGGCTGCGGCAGGACTTATGGCGCGGCATGGTCGACTGGAAGACGTGGAATCGGACAGGAACAGGACTCAGGAATTAACTACGCTCCTTGCTACCAATTATAGCACGGCAGTGGAAGGATTTCTGGTAACGTAGGTCCATTCCCACCTGTGAATAAATAAAAGAAAAAAGACGGACAGATTTCTCAAAACGGTGGATTGTTTGGGCTATACCGGTGTTATTTTGGGCCCATAGTGATCAGAGAGGGTACAGCTCCACTTCTTCTACTGTTCTGAGAAACTTGTGCAGAAATGTAACAAAGAAAAGAATATGCAGTGGGTCGATAACAATTATATTTCATAATCACTTCAAAAAACGTGTCGGTGACAAGGTACAAAGAAATCTGATTTACAAGTACATTCTTAATATTAACAATATCATTTGATCATGATTGACAATTAGAAACTGGGGGTAGAACCCTGACGAGGTGATCACTTAATTATCTAGGGAAGTACATTTAATAAGGTTGCTTAAATTAAAAAAAAAATAATAAAACGTGAAAGAGGAAAAGAAAACTAGGCGTGAGCGTCATACCTTTTTCTGAAGAGTACTTACTTACACTTGAACAATACTTATTCTAGGAATACTTTACATAATTCGTGAGTGATTACGGGTATTTAGGCGCTTCATGGTAGTACCATGAAGTCTAAATTCGGTTTGGAGAAGAAGCTTGAAGATGATTCTGTGGTTTATTCCATGAGCGTCCTTTTCATGCGACCACACCGAATCGCGGAAAACAACTTAATGTTTGTTATTTTTCCGTAACTAATCAATATTGATTTTAATTATTTCAAACCTAACAACTATTGTTTGTCACTTTTTCACTTTTGAAAATCACAGATACCGCGTATTTAGAGTCAGACGACTGGATCACACGATAGACACACTTATGTTTATAAGTCCAAGCCACGCGATCCAAATCGTACCGCGCATGCAAATCCCGCGAATTTAGTGATTTGATTTCCTTATTTATTTATTTTATTATAATAATTTTTATGCTAATATTAAAAAATTGTCGCGGTGCTATGGCACCACGTGACAATATACTATGCTCACATTTAATATTCCCGATTACCTGGCAGGTAAAAAGTCCCGTTGAAATTATGTTTTTGTAGGCATAAATATTATTTTGTCTAAATTTAAGCATTCCTCGAATATCATTTTTTTGATATTTAGGAAATATGCAGTTTTAAAACAGCCTGGTAAGCATTTAAATCCAACTAAAAAATCCGGTTTATTTATTTTTTATTTTATTAAATAATAAAATTGAAGGCATTAAAATATCAAAACGCCTCAAAGTTAAAAATTCAAGGGTTGACTAGCCGCACTACCCTTCAGCCGATTTCGTATCCAGACATGTTACACAAATTTTCACGGTGCCACAAATACCTACGCAAATATGTTAAACAACTTTTCTACTGTTAGGTTTGCTAAGTGAAATGTCAAAAATGTTGATAATGCTGGAAATCATAACGAAAGCCGCTATTTTATAAGTTGAAGGACAAGAAATATAGTGCCTCTCTAGAGCGTAATGATATTTTGACATCATAATGTCACACCTCATCGAAAATCTTTTATACACAAATATAAAAAACACGTGTCACGATGTTCGTCCGTGCTAATCGCCGAAACCACTGAACCGACTTTAATGAAATTTTGTAAATGTGTCTTGCTTGGTCCAACTTAGACTATAGGTTAGTTTACGGTTTTTGACGTGATAACGTCTTATAAATTGATGAAACACCAGCTGCACGCACGAAAAAGTGTAACGTTCCGCCTGACCCTGTGCGTGCAAGCGAGAGCGCAGAAATGTATTATTAAATATGATATTCGAGCGGAATACGTTATCACGTAAAACTATCGTCAGTAAACCGACATTACAGACAACCAATTTTTTTGTAAAAACAAACTGTTTAAGTAACAGATAGCGACATCTGATAGAATTTACTCGAAGCTATTAGTTCAGAGGAAAACTAAAAAACTGTTTTAGTATCAAGTAGCGACAACTGATAGAATTCGCTCAAAGCTATTAGTTATAAAGCAAATCTAGTAGAATTTGCTCAAAGCTATTGGTTCAGACGCCGGACCGCAAACGAAATACATTTTGCAGAATTATATCTATCGCACCCGGGTGAAAACGGGACGGAACGCTAGTATCTATATATTATATCATTTTATGAAATAAAAGATTAGAGTAAGTACTTTTGATGAGTTTTGTGCTCTAATTATTCCTTTGACTTAATTTTGGTTTTTGAATTACCACAACCAGAATTGTACATTGATGGAGGTCCCTATAATACTATGTATGTAAAATATTTCACTTACAAACTGATTTGGTAAGGTTATAATATTTCTAAGATCTAATATAAAGACGTTCATGAGCCACTGTACTCATTTTGCATTCGCGAGTGTTTCATAGAATATACACGCCAATATTTTTTCCACCACAAATATTTAATAAAAGACTGAATCAATTACGCTGAGAAGGGCATCGTAAGGTGATAATTTCCAAAGTCCACGAAGTATTTAGAAATTATATAAAGTGGTCACTTATAGAGGTATAATTTACAAATGTTTCTTGAATTTTCGATTAACTATCTGAAGATTACCTTTTGAGAACGAAACTATATAATTATTAATTAATTATTGTGATTTAGTTTTTTTAATTTAAGATTTATATACAGTTATTGCTCAATTTATCCGAAGCACATTTTTGTATAAATTCAAAATGCCAAATTATACATATATATTTAATTAAACTGAGCTTGACGACAACAAAGATCGTATGTATATTTAAGTTATTAAAAAGCACATGTTCCCAATGTTAAAATCAATACCAGCTGTATATTCGTTTGTTTTTAAAATTCAATAAAAACAAGAAACTTTGCGGTTAAGTAAACAATGTTCTTAGCTGTAGTTCCAGAATCTAAAGAAAAATGAATAGTGTATTTTAATAGACGCATTGCGACAAAGTAAATAAATTGATATCTTAATCTTTTAAAACAATTTTTTTTCGTATTTGCAATATTATCATTCAAACATCTGAACCAAATTAAATACACCCTACAGCAAGTAAATCCGTAAACACAAGCTAGTGTTTTCATAAAATTTGTAAGTTATATCCCGTCGGGCCGACTGTTTTAAAATTTTTGCAGCACATTTTTATCTTTAATAAAACAGTTGAAATCTTTTGTCTCAAAAACCAATAAGCTAATGTAATTTTTAACAAACTTCAAAAAAGAATAAAATTCTTAATTATTCGATTCGTATATTTATAATTTTTTTCGTGTTTTTCAACGTTAACTTCACGGAGAGTTAACTAATTTGAATGATTTTGATTCCGTTGTGCTCAGAAAGATGTCTAAATGGCTCCAATAGCTCCACATAATTTTTACTTACATAGTAGCTTTTTTCTAATGATCAAATATCAAGAAAAAACCTACAAATTACTATTCAATTTAGATCCACTTAAACTAAAAAAACATGTTAAAAACATTTTAATTAAAGAAACGTAATAAATAATAAATATACACCACTGTTCTTTTTTATAAGAGATTTAATAATTAAAATTTACCGCTGACAAATTTTTTTTCAAGAAGCACATTTGTAAATTCACAGGCATTAGGCGATTTTTTTTTCTGTTTGTACTTTCCCAGCGGACGAAAATATTCTTTCTGAGGCGGCAGTAGACGGTATTATTGAAAAATACTTCTGGGCCAGTCTTTTCAACCTGGGGAAGTATCTATCATCACGCCAGAAAGCTAATGGAGATCGCAGAGTAGGTATAAGAGATTGGGTCGTTTGAAATATGTATAAACTTCATTCTTATTTTCTGATTATTATATCAATTATTATATCATAATAATAATCATATACCTTTATAGTAATAATAATAATTATTATTATAAAATAAGATTTGAGTATTATTATTATAATTGTTATTATTCTTCATTATACGAGTATCTCGTATCATTCAATATTCGACGAGTCTGATATTTGATATTCGGCGAATACGAATATTCATATATTCTAATACAAAACAAGCGTCCGCTACCGGTGCGTTTATACAGCACAATATGAGAACTCTCGCATACAACACGGTACGTCAACTAGGCTACAGAACAACCACGAGGCACAATACAGTTCAGTAGTCCATCTGAACTCATTGCAATTACACGCTTAGTTGACAAGCTGATCGCGACGTTTGTCAATGTATGGAGACAACAGTTTTTCAACGGGTAAGCGAGTAAAATCTTTGAGACTCGATTCCCGTGACGGACGAACTATTTACATACCTACAAGTTTGTACGGACCCTCGGTGCGCGAGTACAACTCGCACTTGGCCGGTTTTTATTTTTTTTTCTTTATAAAAAGTTTTATAATTACCTATTTGATTTTGACACTGCCTGTATATAACACACGTGATAATATTATATGCACGTGTCTGTGTGTATGGAATAACAGGATTCAGGATCAGAATTGCATTAATATGTCACTGAACGCGCGGAAACCAATTTATCCTGGCGCGGTCCTTTCATCTCATCATCGTTTGCGTATTATATTTGCTTGCTCGACATAATATGTTTATACTCACTTCTCACACCTATATCCATTTAAAGCTTAGTTCAGCTCAATCTTATATGATAGTACCTTCTCCTATAGAGATATAGTAGTGATAATAATAATATTAATAATACAAATGTGAATAAAAATTCCAACTCTTATAAATATTCATTACCTATTTTATATTTGAATTTATTCAAAGCGTCTGTTGTAAATGTCATAGTCAAACATCGAAGTTCTGGCGCTTCTAGGTTTGGCTAGTCAAACCGCAGGTCTGACATAAGTATTCGCCAAAGTCCAAACCAATAGCGTTTTTCTACCTTTGACTAACGAATTTTTGTCTAATCCAAGGAGAACTGAATTTGAATAGTCAAATGCCGAAACTCAATTTGATGAAATCGGGGTTTGACCAGTCAAACCTAAATTAGGTATAGGAATTTGTTAGTTTGTTAGAGCATAATAAAAGCATATTAGTTGTTTAAATGTTTATTGTTTCAATATTATAAGAATAGATTGACAAATAATCAGAATAAGTAATTACATTTTGTATTATGACAATAATTAATAAAAAAATTACTCATTATTTTGACAAAGTGATGCGTTATGGCATTTTGAGTTGCACAATAGATCTTTTACATTTACACAATTATGAGGAGCATTTTTTATTACAGAGGCATTTTATAAAGCCTTGGCCCCCAAACTTAGAATCTCTTGTACTGATCTCCCGTAGACAGCTGAATGTCGGGCACATATTCTCTTTGCATTCTTGTATCTGATTCTTAGCAAAAAGTGTTTCGTCCCTACTCTGTATATGCTATCAACATCACTGCTAGGAAAGGCTATAGACAAAGCCCGAAACAGATTATTTTACTTTCGACGTTTGACTTCTAGGTTTGACTAAAAATATATTAGTCAAAGGTCGAAATTGGAATCTATTTCGGGGTTTGCCGAAAGGCGTTAATCAAACCGAGAATGAACCAGTCATTCCGCGAAGAATCGACCTTTGACTATAATATAATTATACAGAACTTTTCGGACACAGCTACTTGTTTGTTGGTCAAATTCTCGAATTCCTCGAACTGTTTGAACTTGGTTTCAGCAACTCCAGGTTCGTAGAACTAATAGGAGCCTACAGCTACTATAGAATCAAGTTTAAATAATCTGAAGAATACAAGAATATGACTAGCAAACACGCAGTTATGTCTGAAGAGTTCTGTATTTTACAACACACGCTTTAGCAGTTCAGAACTCGCCAACAAGCACACCTATTATTATATCTGTTATGACGATGCTCCTGACATAAAGTTGATAAATTCATCGTGAGTTATACATGTTACACATCAGACATCAAGACATGCTGTATGCGATATGCGAAAAAAATAAATTATTATTGTTGGCAGAGAGGTATAACTGATGTGTACTGTGCAATGTGTATATTTATTATATTGTAAATCAATCATCAATCTCTTTCAAATTATTTTGAAATGTTTGCAAAACAGGTACAAAATATTTAAATACCAATGTTTCAGCGAGAAAAAATTATTGTTTGGCGTGAAAACGTCTATTCGCTCGTTAAATACAGTGATAGCCTGTCGAACTTTCTTGTGCTACAAAATACCGTTAATTTTGAATCACTAATAATGCGTTAACAACGGTTGAGCCCACAACGCGCAGGATTTGTTTTGTCTGTGACGTCATCGCACGAGTGTAGGCGCAAGCGCGTTATAATCACGAATTAACTTTGTGTAAAATTTCAAATTAATGTAGCGTGGACACGCATTTAGCTAGAACGTTGATTCGGGTGTCGTAGGAATTAAAGTGAAAATAATTAAAGATGTCGTCTCTTATAACTTGTAAATATGCTCGGAATCATAGAAAACGCAAGTCAGTTGAAAGCTCGCATCAAAAGAAATGCAACAAGCCTAAAAAGTCCAGTGATGACCGAATGCGAGAGCTACGGCAGCGTCGAAGACGAAACGATATAAAAAATATGTTCGAAAACTAAAACCCGACTACTGAAAAGTATAAAACAAGAAAATATTCTCATCTGAGGATAGCCGTGGTCATATGCCACCTACCCTAACAAAACATTACATTTTAACAGTATAGTAAGCGATCATAAGCTCTAGGCAAAGTGCATCACGCTATGCATCTAGAGGGGCCTCATATATATTATGAGATGGCATACGACCACGGTTATCTCAGATGAGAATATTTTCTTGTTTCATACTTTTCAGGTCGGATTTTAGTTTTTGAACTAATTTTTTATTTAAATTATTTTTTTGAGCTTGTTTTTTATTTGTTTTGTACCCTCTGGGACCAAAATTCAAAAAGAAATGTAGCCTATGTTGCCCGGACCATAATAACGAATCGATTGACACCTTTTTTTTAAAAATCGGATGAATAGTTTAGGCACTACGTTGGAACATCCGTAAATACAAGCATGCATAGACTGCTAAACTCATAACCCTTTCTTTTGGCTTCGCCGCAGTCGGGTAAAAAACCAAATGTCTACCTACGTATCATGTGCTGGTGTCTTAGATTGGAAAGCGATACCAAACACGTGTTATGAATTTATTTCGACGTTTTCACGAAAAATCTACTGCGCGGACCCTTTAACTTTTTTAAAAAAATGGCCCTTTTTGCCCCCAATAAAATATTGTGTAAAATCGAAATCTAATAATCATAACACGATTAGTATAAATTTCTCAAAAAGACCAACTTTTACTAACTAAAAAATCACCTTTTTACAAACTTATGTGACTTTGAGAAAAAAATCGTTCAAAATTTTAATATTTCTTCCACCTTTCAATGGGAAAATCTCAGCTTTTAGCCCCTTATATTCTATTTCCCTGATAACATTTCAGTGCGAGCAGATCGGGGAAAAAAAGTTAAAGCACTTTGAGTGCACCCACGGAAGTGATTTTTTTTCATAACAGCAAGATTAAAGTCTTAATTTTCATTTCAGCTACTAAAATACAAAATAGCAACTGGAAAATTACACCGAAATACAAATCTATACGTCTTTAAATTGAAATTATATTAGTCGATTTTGTGAGAATATGATAAACAACGCTTGTACTCCACATAATAATTTTACTTCAAAACGATCTGATAACACCCACAATCATAATTAAATAGGAAATAATAAAAGGCTTATCTACACTGCAGTAACAGAGAAATCTCATTTCATTGCTAAATTAAATTATTTTCTCGTACAAAAAGTTGTAAAGTAAATAATCATTCAACTCAACATTAAATTACAAATATACAATTTTAAAACCTCAAGAGTATCTCTAGATAAACTAACAATCAATTAAAATTGTGAATCAAACGTCATTACAACCTCTCTTGATATTTATTTTATAGTCCACTGATTTTTCTTAGATAATGACGTCAAAAATCAAATTTTAACTGAAGAAGATGTATCAACTCTTTCAAGTTTGGTGGTCATTTATCAAACCACCTATTCTAGATTTTTAAAACATACTTATTTGCACGCCATCTATTGACAATTTGTGGTTAGTTTACTAACCACCTTATTTTATAAAAGCCTTAGGTGGTAATTTTTCTTCTTTTTTTATCATAATAAATAAACCATAATTAAACTAGAAATCCAATTGTTTTATTTATGAAACTATCTTTAAGAAAACATGGCTGCAAGAGTTAAGAAACACAGATTTTGAAAAGTTCATCATGCTTGTACCTGAATAGAATCAGACGATAAAAGGACATAATTGAAAAGGGCTATTCTGTTTATTCCATATAATATATAATAATTACTATATGAAGCATTGTCTATTTACTCAATGTGCGGTGAGCGATGACAACACAGCATTATATATTAGCATAGAGTATATTTCTCTATATCAAAAGTTTTGTCTTTTATTATAGCGTTAGCCAATCAGAACTAACGAGCTCTTACGACTTTAAAAAAAAGACAGAAGTATATGTTCGCACCCTAATGGATCGATTGCGATTTTATTCCTATGCTCGGTAGTCCGTATATAATAAAAGTATATGGTTTATTCTAACGACGTGTCTATGAGGAATGTTGGTTGCATTGCAAGCGATAAAGAGCGCGCAGCGAAAAATACTCCTGTCGCGTTCTAAATTAGAACTGATGGACTAATAAAAATTGAAACGTTAATCGCGATCGAAAATCTCGTAAACAAACTTAATCATTCAATTTCGTTTTGTACTCTCGTCATCGATATCGAATAGAGACCGATATTTTTTCGGCTATGACATAAATGTAAATGCAAATCAATTTGAATATTTTTTTCTTGGAAGCAATTCCAATTTTATAAATCTCTACCTATATATTATGTAATACATTAATATAAACCAATCAAAACCCCAACACATTCATCTCCTTGCCTTCATCTTCATTCGACAATCTAAAATCTTTTAAAAAGATAAACTTTAGGTTCAATTTCACCCCTATTTTCTTGTGACATGAAGTTATTATCGATTAGAACAGTGACAACTCGTCATAGCGTAATGGGTTTTCATTACCGAAAACGATAAATACTTTTAAAAAATATACTATAATGTAAATATAGTGTGTTTCGCTTCTCATCTTCACACACCTGTATATTTCTTGTTTATTACCCGACTGTGTGAAAGCAAAAGAGGGTTATGTTTTTCATATTGTATAGTTATGTTTTTAATGTAGGTATGTATGTATGTACATTATGAATGAATATGCATGTGACTGAGATTATTTATTGCCAATTAGAATATAAGCGCCTTGGATTTTGCTAACTAATGAGGTGCCATATTTCATAATCTCACGAGCGACACTAGGTATATGAATGATATCAACAGAGATAAGGGTTATATCAAGTAAAATTCAGTATGACGGATGCCTAGACGACATGTAGTCAAACCCAAAAATCAAATCGGCAAAAAAATTAATACGGGTTTGAACCTCCTTAAGTACTTCTTACTTTTTATATTAACAAACAGGCCTGCCACAAGTATAGGTATAAGCGTGTACACTGTGGGCACATATTCGTTTTTTAATATTTTATACTTGCTTAGTGCTTTTAAAAAATGAATAGAATAAAAAGTGAATGTAAAATATTGTATTTCCAAGCAATCTTTTGACATAGCAATTATAAATAATAAAAGGTCACAAAATTTAGAGAATTTTAAGTCATGCGAGTCAATATCGCCATTTTCTGTCCCCACTTCTAATAAAACTTTTTAAAGTTTTCTTTTGAGCAAACTTCTCTTCTAATGGTATAGGCTGTGTGCACGAAGCCTATTAGCGCCGCTAGTGGGTAATAGAGAATTATTGAACTAACTTTTTATGGAAATCGCGACATGTTTCTATGGTGATAAGTCAAAAACTTTAGTTGGCCATGATGTGTCAAAAAAATGTAATAAGGAAAACTGATGTTAATTTGTTTACACTGACAGCGGAACGTCAAATTAGGGCGCCAGTGGTCTTTATTTTACTTAAATCGCCATCAACACAACAGCCTGGAACACAACGAGCAATTCCAGATCGCTTAGTTTTCCTATGTTTTCTTTGTAATTAAAAAACTTTATAAAATTAACTACTTTCACTTAACATTGCTCACTGACATACGATAAATTGGAGATCGAAGTTTCCCCTAGTGCTCACCACAAACGCTCGCATCGAAAAATTTGTAACTCCGCCTCCGAGCACATAGCCCATACATTACAAAAAAAAAAAAAAAAACACCTGACAGTGAACTGTCTTTGGAATTTGTTTAGCGCGACCAGTTTTGTGTTACTTTACTAGTACATAATGGGTTAATTTGTATTCAAAAATATAATAGGTACTCAAATAACAAATTAGTCGGTTTTTAATTCCGACCT
This sequence comes from Xanthostigma xanthostigma, assembly GCA_963575645.1. Lineage (NCBI taxonomy): Eukaryota > Metazoa > Arthropoda > Insecta > Raphidioptera > Raphidiidae > Xanthostigma > Xanthostigma xanthostigma. The sequence continues at coordinate 30,365,776 of OY754468.1, read as the reverse complement.
ATATTATGGTAGAGAAATATTGTATTTAGTACGAAATTTTTTTTTTTGGATATTAATAGATACCAACGGAATAATATTTTGAAACCCTTGCCTGATTGATATCACTCACCATCCTTCCGCTCTCTCTCTCTTTCTCACACACAGTCGCACACACACGGTCTGTCTCTCTCTATATATGATGAAACTTTTCACGTTCGTTATTTTAAAAACGGAATAACATGCCTATGTTATTCCGTTTTTAAAATAAAAAACCCCAGGAGCCTTCCTGGGGTTTGTTTTGTTATTTTTCTCCGCATTTAGCTTACCTATATCTGATTAGATTAAAATATTTTTTAAAAATGCTTTTAAGTCTCGTATTAGCATAGATAAAAAATACAGAGTTAAAATATGAATAATATATAGTTTTTTCTAAATTTTCAATTAAAAACGATCGTTTGCTAACGAAGGAAGTAGCACCGTTTTTTATGCAATTCATCACAATTTTGATAATTTTTTACTAATAAAATCTTACCCATATACTATAAAAATCGAGATGCAACGTGTAGACCGTGTGGCCTAATGGATAAGGCGTCGGACTTCGGATCCGAAGATTGCAGGTTCGAGTCCTGTCACGGTCGAAAATAGTTTATGCTTTTTTCTACAATTTTTAAATATAGTTTCTTTGGTTTTCTTTTTTAAATTCTTAAAATGAAATAATCATAAAAGGAAAATTTAAAAAAATTGTTATAATCTTTTATTTATAGTGATTTGTAATCAAAAGCATCACACTAACGATATCTATGTTCGTATGTTGAAACATGGGATTGAAGCTTAGGTAATAGCTTTGAATATTGGACAACAGATGGCAAGAGAACACACCTCATCACGGTTTTTCATTAGTCATATTGTCGTTATTATTCTAGCCGCTAGAGGGATTGCAGTCGACATCATATTTTCATATTATATTTTATATTATCATATTATTTATATAATATTATAAATGCAAAAGTAAGTTTGTTTGTTACGCTTTCACGCAAAAACTACTTAACCGATCATCATGAAACTTTGCACATACACTCTTCAAGGTATTAGAAGTAACATAGGATACTTTTTATTAAAAAAAAACAAAAATTTTTTACGAAAAATAAGAAAGGGTTGAAAACATTTTTTGGGCCCAAAAATACCGAAAAATTTCTCCGAATCGTTTCAAAATTGAAATTTAACCCTTTAGTAATGATTAAAATGTGCTATTAAAATTTCATTAAAATCGGCCCGACAGGACCGGACTTACAAATTTTATGAAAACGAAATATTATAAATGCGAATGTAAGTTTGTTTGTTACGCTTTCACGCAAAAACTACTTAACCGATCATCATGAAACTTTGCACATACACTCTTGAAGGTATTAGAAGTAACATAGGATACTTTTTATTAAAAAAAAATAAAAATTTTTTACGAAAAATAAGAAAGGGTTGAAAACATTTTTTGGGCCCAAAAATACCGAAAAATTTCTCCGAATCGTTTCAAAATTGAAATTTAACCCTTTAGTAATGATTAAAATGTGCTATTAAAATTTCATTAAAATCGGCCCGACAGGACCGGACTTACAAATTTTATGAAAACGAAATATTATAAATGCGAATGTAAGTTTGTTTGTTACGCTTTCACGCAAAAACTACTTAACCGATCATCATGAAACTTTGCACATACACTCTTGAAGGTATTAGAAGTAACATAGGATACTTTTTATTAAAAAAAAATAAAAATTTTTTACGAAAAATAAGAAAATTGTTTCCCCTGATATGCATGTCAAAAGTCGATTTCCATCTCAATCGCGGGCGTAGCCGCGGGTAGCGGCTAGTAATCTTATAAATAAAATAGATACAATCTCACAAACTTCAGCTGAAGCTGGCTGAAGAAGATAATATATTTTCAGTAATCAGTACCTAATACCCAAAGCCGTAACTAGCCTTTTATGCGCCTGGTGCGAGCTTCTATAACTGCGCTCTTGAAAAATGTTCTAATCTTAAAACTTGAATCTGGTCTGGTCATTTCGGCGGCCTGTGGCCTTATGCCTGACCACCGCCCTAGTTAGATACTGCTAATCAGAGAACATACCTGCTAATACCCAACTAATACCTTAGGCTTATGTTTATTTGTTGAACCGCGGGTCACTAAGTGACCGATTTATGTGTATGAGAGTCGTTCCTGAAAAGTCACGTGTTTTTTAATATGCAGTTAGTCTTTATTTATTTTTTTGACGTGATAACGTCTTATAAATTGATGAAACACCGGCTGCATGCAAGAAAAAGTGTAACGTTCCGAAAAGTGTAACGTTCCGCCTGAGCGTGAAACACCCGCTGCACGCACGAAAAAGTGTAACGTTCCGCCTGACCCTGTGCGTGCAAGCGAGAGCGCAGTAATGTATTATTAAATATGATATTCGAGCGGAATACGTTATCACGTAAAACTATCGTCCATAAACCGACTTTACAGACAACCAATTTTTTTTAATTTTAGGTAACCATGCATCCTCCGTATCCTTCGGATTATTTGGGAGATATTTTAAAATTGCCGCGCGTTTTTATTGACACACTCATACGCGCGACGATGCGTTCGATACGACCACTCATACTTCCCCATTCATTGGAGTCTGAACTTTAGTCACGTAATTTGATTCGAATAACTATTGACTGGGAACCGAAGCTTTCTGTATCTTTTTGAATATTTTGACAGTAATATTTGTCTGTGATATATAATAAGTATATAACAAAGTCAAGTGGGGTAAAAATGAAACAATTTTGTAAACTTTTGATTTTTAGGTCAGAAAAAAAAACAATATCTGAAAACTGTCATATCTTATGGATGCCATTTTGGATGTTGTATTGACCCCTATGTTAAAATTTGTGAAAACTTTAGCAGGATCTGCAAAAAAAAATTAAAAGTGTGTTTCATTTTTAACCTGTAAATGGGAAAAACTGAAACACGTACGGGGAAATGTGAAACGTCTATTTATTTGTGCTTCTGATCAGTATATGCTGTACATATGGGTAAAAATGAATTGCTCGGGAAAAATGATACAGGTGAAGTTTTAAAATTGCATTTTACTAACGCACAAATTTCACAGAAAACTAAATTTTATTGAAATAATTTAAAAACTTAAATTGCTTTGTCTCTTACAAAGAAATGCACTTCTAATAATACAAAATTAAGTATATCTACTGCTAAGCAGTTGATTTAAATTCAGTGTTTTTCAGTTTTGTTCATTTATATCAACAGGAGCAGAAAACAAATAAATTTCTTCATTAATTTGTGGGAACGGTAACTTTCCTATCACTTCATTTTTTGTAATGAAAGATATGTCACTTTCTTTGGTATTGTTTTTTGTCTTCACTTACAGATTTAAATCCCATAATTTCGATTTCGTTGGAATCGCATATAACATTCAAAACCAAGCACACATACCGGTACGTGAACGCCATGCGTTCCCGCCTTTAAAACGAGCCAGAATGAAATCGTTTTTCTGTAAAATATTAGCTGAAAGCATGTCTATATACTCAGGAGGTGACACAACATCAATGGCATCTGAATTATCAGATATTTCTGCAAGATTGTCACTTTCTTCGCTGCTTTCTTCGTCAATTTTGCATTCTTTTATCTTTTGGTTATGTTTCATTATTTCCCACATGCCGTTTCACATTTTCCCGCCAGCTGTTTCATTTTTACCCCACGTGTTTACCTTGATATTATCGGCATTACAGAAACTGTACGCCTTGGAAACTTATAGAGCACCGTGCGGCATCCATTGACAGTTATTTAAAATGACACCGAAGCTAAAAACACTATAAAACAAGGACCTGTATATAAAAGTCCACCTTATTTGAAAATTTTTAGGGTATGAAAATTACATTGTAGTATTTTATAATTATTACACACTTTTATGATAGTAAAAACAAATTTAAAAATGCTTACTTATGATGTATAGATATGAATATTCATACTGACAATTTCAAAAACCTTTGATATGATGTCTAAGTATGCTTAATGACAGTGTTTCATTTTTACCCTAAATTTTCCTTGTTTCATTTTTACCCCACTTGACCCTACTTATTATATATTTTTTTAATGGATATAATGAATCGCAGTTCTGGGGGCGCCAGGGGGATGCTCACTCCAGCCCCAACTTTGCTACGCCATTGACTGTTAAATGCCTATAATCTACAATTTATCTATCTAGCAAAGACACTCAGAAGTGAAACTTTTTAGAAAAACATAAAATAGGTGACCATTTTTCTCGTAACACAATGCTAGACAGAAAATATTTGCTCAGTCCGCTGAGAAAAGACCTTTTTTTTAGTAGCTTAAGCTTCAGTTCCTTTTTATAACAAATATCAACATTTTTTTAGTAATCTAAATTTCAAAAATGTAAACATGCGCCAAAACAAATGACTTAAACATCAGCCTTGCATGGACACCACTGACCTTTTTTTTGCTAGAGCGAAAATAAAAAGATTAAGATCGTCCCTGCCACGCGCAGTCTAATATCCTAATCATAATGCGTTTATATAGTCATATAGTCAATATATAATCGAATGCTGTAGCATAGTAATGCGGAACATTTCCTCTAATCCGGGACTTTTTCCAGGACACATATTGATGCGGGACACGAGGCTGCAATGCGAGACCGTCCCGAAAACTCCGAGACGATAGGTCACCCTAACGTAAAACCGCCTTTAAAAAAACAGTTAAAAAGTGAAAAAAGTATCCGTGAATATTCGTCAACAGTGAAACTTCTTAGGCTCTACCATTTGTTGAGGATTTTATTTGTTTAGGATTAGGGAATCGTTATATGTGGAATTTGTGGAAAATGGTACTTATAATATTAATATTTAATTATTCTTCTCTTTTTATAGTTAAAGGGACGGTGACAGGAATGGTCAAGGAGTAGTTGGTGGGAGAAATTCTCTCTTTCGTGCAGTCGGGGACCCAGACTGCACGAAAGATCACTACAAATCCGCTTAATGGAGTAGGGTTTTAGCACGTTGCGGTACGACGCTGCTACACTTAAAAAAATAACGGCAAAATTCAAAATTCCTCTACTAAATGGCAGAAAATGACTGAAAGGCGTTTGGGGGGACCTCCTAATTGCAGAAAAAATATTTTCTGCCAATTAACTCTACGCAGAGAGACTGCACTTCCTTTCAATGATTCTTCAAAATTTGCACAGGCAAAAATTCGAAAAGTCTTCGCTCGGTGGCAGAAATTCTTACCAGGCTCTCTATTTTAAATTGAGCCATCGAGTGGGCCACCGATGTTCTTAGTATCGCTGATATCTCTATCATTCTTCCACTTAGTCTTCTAGCGTTTTGCAGGTAATCTAGTTTTGAATTGCAAAATAAGTATAGAAATTGCCAGAAGGGCACTGAGTCACATAATTATTGCAACATTTTTCGCAACATTAGCGCCTTCTGGCGACTCTTTATCTTCCGCCTAGTCTTCTGGCAATTTTTCCCTACTTACTTGTACTATCTCCCATTATTCTGCAAATTTTCAGCTCTGCACCTTATCAATTAATTTACGTAAAAAAATTGCATATCTAACCCCCTACCCTCGCGTTATTCTTCCAGGGTGCCTTCTAGCGGCTCGCCTCACGCTATGTCGGTAACAATCGAACCAGTAAACGATAAAATTTTCAATGCACCGAGTCACCTCAACCCCTCTGTAGCCAGCTCTTAGACCACTATTAGTACCCAAAAAGTTTGAAAAAAACTTTATCTGCCAATTTTGTCACTGCTAGATCACAATCTGCCAATTTAATGTATTTGTCATTAATGCTTTAGCTGAATACCATGTTAAACATTCCGCGAACATAACACGTTTTGCAAGGTCGATTTTGGCAGAAAACTGTACCTCGAGATTCTCCACAAGAAGACAACCGTTGGAGCTTCGTTTCACTCACTGAGCTTTTTTTTAATTTTATTTTTTGTATTTATTTATTAGGTACCTATACTGCTAAATTGGCAGAAAATATTTTTTCTGCTATTAGGAGAACCGCCCAGATGCCTTTCAGTCATTTTCTTCCATATTATTATAAAAGAAGTACTACTATCGAGATATAAAAAATAAATATGAAAAAAACTATTTTTAATTTCTATTTCTTTATTGTGGTTTATATGTTTTGTATGTTATGCACGTATACGTGTACAAAAAAAATACATTCCTATATTATTAATTTTTGGTGCATAATATGAACTACTAATATAATTGCTAGCTGCTACACTAATTCTGAGTTTCTGATACGGGGTTCAGTGCTAAAACCGCTATCAAGACATTCGAGAATAGATTCATTTTGAAAGTAAATTTAAGGTACCAAAGCCCAAACATTAATCAATCCAGTCATGTTTTGCAAGTTGTTTAGCTTTAATTCTAGAAAGTAATTCTATAAGCCAAACACATATAGCGCAACCTGCACCGCAAGCAAAAACCAAAAATACCGGGTAACTGTCGATTAGACCAACGCTTATAAAACCGCTTCCTCGACTTAGGCATTCTGGTTTCTTAGTGTACAGACGATTAAGTTGGCGCCTTTGTAAGCCAACCTCCTGAATTTTTCGCACTCTGTATAGTTTAATGAAAAAAAACAACAATAAAAATTAAAATATGCATTTGCTCTTCAAATAATGCAATATTATAATTGATTTACAGTTTGAAACGTTCAAAATAATTTGATTTAAGGCCCCTTCACACGATGCAGGATTTCGTGCTCGCTAGCTTGATTGAAGTCTTGCAGGCTGCCATGCATGGTATCCTGCTTGGTGGTTTGGTAGGGAGCACTGCTAGTTTCGCTTCACACGCAGCTTGCTTGTTTGCTTGCTGTTTTGCTAGGTTGATACTTGACATTGAAATTAAAATATGGATGTAATGGTTGTGCAAGAAATAATTCGTCGTAGACGAATTGCTACTATGACTTTAATAATGATTGAAAAGCTTCGGGAGAGAAGAGAAAAATCAAAGCAAAAACTTATTTCCTGTCGAGTCCATTTACATTTTGATTTTGCAACATTTTGCCCCATCGCTATTTACTTGAAAGCTTGTTCAAACAACACCAGCATATTTAACGAATGTCAGACGTGATAAAATACGGCTCTATAATTGGTCAAATTCTCAAACTAGCAGGCAGCGCTGCATTAAAAATAGCACTGAACCTATCACCCAAATATAGCAGGATAGCGAGCAACGGACCAATCAATGACGTCACATCCAACAGCGTAGCGTGCAAAGCTGCCTGCAAGACTCCAAGCAAGCTAACGAGCAGGAAATTCAGCATCGTGTGAAGGGGCCTTTAGTTGTCTTGGTTTTCGTAATTTTAAAGCTTGTAATTTATTGGTATTTGACGTTTCGTCAACATTGCAATTCATTTCTTCAAAGCTACCTTCGGCCTCAAACTGAAAGCTACTATCTTTCTGTTATAAACACGTCTTTTCGACAATTTATTGTTGAATTTACTATATATGTACTGGATGTTTTAGAAGAAGAAGAAGAAGTATTCTGAGTGATGATTTTGAGTAAAAATTTCATATGAACATCTCCACCGCTTGTGCTTGAAGTGCGGCAGTTTATAGGTTAACCCGTAGGCCAACCCTAAAACTTCCTGCTATGTGTTAAATACGTTACAATAAATTGATGCTATTGTGTTTATAACACATTACAGTAAGTTATAAAGAATTTCTGAGTCATAAAAAAAATTTTTTTTTTGTTTATGTTTAGAATGACTTTGAATTTATGTATATGATAGACTTTTACTAGTATGCCTACATTAAAGCTATTTTAAGTTTTAATGAACTTTTCTGATCACCGTATACACAAGTAGATTAAAAGTTATGCAACAACATTTTAGTTTTAATTTTAATTCTTTAAAAAATGTTGAAACTACTTGATCATATTGACTCCAAAATCTAAATCTCAATATACATTATACCCTTTCGACGAATGCCACAAACCCGGTCTCACTCGGTCGATTCGCTTAACGCTTTAGGTATCATACGATAAAAATTTATTTACACACACATACGAAAATCCATTCAAAAATAGTCAGAATAAGTTCCCAGGACACCAAAACGTCGTAATCTGACAAATTTAGGTTTTCGAAAATCGGACCAAAACTTATAATTTGTGTTTTTTTCTTCAAAAATTTCAATAGCGGCAAGTTAAAAATACATTTACAGTACTTAAATGCTCAAAAATGTCACCGTCTATAATAATGAAGTGGATTGAGATTTTTAATCCGGTGTGCTCGAATCGAAAAATTTTTCCCACAAAAACTGTAGATTCGAGTTCCGCCGACATTTTGGTATAGTTTGTGACCGACTGTCGGAGATGGGGGGGATATGCCGCTTTAAAGTTCCGGAAAACCCGTTTTGTCCCATAACTCGGCCATTATTATCGGAGGAAAAAAAGTTGTAGTGAAAAAGAATCCGAGTAAGCTAGTTTCAAACCGAGTCGGGTCGGATAACTCGTTCGGGAGATATAGGGATTTTAGTGACAAAATTTTGAAAAATTAAATAGGTACTATTTAAAAAAAATAGTTGCAGCTAGGAGCTTTAATTTTTTTTATTACAAAGGCATTAAAGACCCCTTCTTTGCACCGGAGGCTGGACGCGGTGGGTCAATTAGAACCGGCAGGAGAGGGTGGAAACGAATTTTTAAAAATGTCTCATAACTTCGGTTCTAATTGACTTATCGACCTAAACCCGATGCCATTTTTGTTGTTTTTATCTACTTTTATATGACAAGTGAAAAAAACGTTTCCTCCCAAGCCCAACTGTTGGTGGGCGAAATAAAGTTTGGTGTTTTTTTCATTGCCGTTTTTCGGTACCAAGTACGAAGCTGTGGGGAAAGTTAAACCGGCATCGAAAAACGTTACCGGGTAGTAAATAATAATTCAGTGTTCATATGAACTTTCTGGTTTAAAATGATAAACTTTAGTCCCTTCAGAAATATTTCCATTTTTTTCATAAATAATGATAAGACAACCAGAAAAAGTATAGAAATTCTCAAATTCAGTTTTACTCTGAACAAATAAACTTCACGAAACGTCAGTTACTAATAAATATCACAGGAAAATTCGGAAAACTTTAAAAACTAACATCATTATTCTCTCAATCAATTGGTTTAACACCATGTTGCCACCACGAAGTCTGTAACCAGGAGACCCAGCTCGAGAGTAGCGATAGACCGATATCTGTCGCATAAACCAATATAGCGTCAGCTACTGGGTAACGCACACACGTTCATGGCTTAGATGTGTGTAGTGTGTGTGAAGTTAAGCAACTTTGGTAACTATGGCGAAACCAGGTGGAAAGAACCGAAGTATTCCCAGGTAGCGATAACTGCGCCATCTCGCGTGCGCCAGAAACGGTCGGTCTCGAAACACAGCAAGCATAGGAAGCTAGGGCTCATGGTTGCAGACTTCGTGGCTGCCACATAGAAAAGTTAGCATAACGACATATATCTGTAAATTTCATTCTGAAGAAATTCTCTTCACTTACCCAATTTTAATTATTTCTTTATAAGATGATTTTTTACGTATAGCCATCCATGGATCAAATATTTGCAAAAATTCTATGGCTTTTAAACCACATTTTTCACTTTCTTCAAAAATGTCATTAATTAATTTGTAACCAACTCCAAGTTCCATATGAAATGCAAAAAGTCCTTGACGTATCTTTTTAACACCATCAATCATTTTAAAAAATTGCTTTTTCTGTCCAGGTGGTGCTACTTTACGATCGTAAATTGCTTTTCGCACTGGTTCCGCAGCTCTCTACGAAAAGGAACGTTCAAATATTATGTTGGTAAAGTTTCTCATAGGGGGAGGGACAGTTATCATCAGCGTTGCTATTGTGGTATCAGAAGTGGGTAACTGATATAAAGTTACGTCACATTACTATCTTATTAAGGAAATAGTAAATAATAATAACGAAAATTATAATGTTACGTATTAACACAAGTAAAAGAAGTGTGGTTTATGCCTGCCTGTGTGTCCGCTAAAAACACGAGAACTACTTATGTATCTTTATATTAAATTTCCATCCAGGTGAAGCGGAATGGGAGCGCAAGTAATTTGTAAACTAACATTTATTGTTACTGATTTTTTTATTTTCAATGACAGCAAAACCACTTATATCAAATGTGTGGTCAAATAATATTAATGACGATTTAATTACCAGTGAAAAAGACAGCTCTGTCGCAGCAGGAGGGTATCTCGATTCTTTAATTGACAACTTATTTTTTTTATAAAAAATAGCTGTGCCAAGAAATTGAATGGCAACCAAATAAATTTTTATTTATTAATACATTATATTATCAAATTTCATTAGAAAACTCGATGGGTGAAAATCGAGCCAAATCTGTATCTTAGACTATTATGTAAATGTGTGTAAAATCATTACTAATCATATTTACCGCAAAGAAGTAATGATTGTAAATAGTATCGTCCACGCCGAGTTTCAATCTTGAGTTGAGCAAGTCGTTCAAAGTTTGAATACTATTGGCAGATGATTGCAGGAGCGCGACAATGTTTGCCGAATAGGAAACATAGAGAAACATAAGCGCTATGAAGGAAAAGACGACGATTATTCTGCCGGCACCACCACGAGGTTCAACGTTGGAACCTTGCTGACAAACGGCACCGACCGTTAAAAGAACAACGTCGCTGAAGCGGGCTTGCAACTGATTGCGATGAAGATCCTTTCGAATCTATCAAAGTATTACTGTATCATAATAATTAGCACGTACATACGTATACAGTATGCCCCGGATTGACATTTCTCATAAAAAATAATAATAATATTGTATTTTGGAAATTCCGTCCAGGTACCTACATATACGCTGTAAATATGCAAAATGTTATAAAATATAATAGGGGAGTTCCTTGTATATTTTTTTTTTACTTTTAATTCAATTAGGAACTTTGGCATATCTGAATACATCTTAAAACTGGACTTACAATATTATTACTTATTAACTTACAAGTGTAACCACTGTTCGCTACATTGTTAAGAAACACCCATTGTTACATCGCTATATCAGAAAAAATAAACAATGTCACCATCGGGATACGAACCCCGATGGTGACATTGTTTGAGAAATTAATTTTTCTGATATAGCGATGTAACAATGGGTGTTTCTTAACAATGTAGCGAACAGTGGCTACACTTGTAAGTTATTAAATTTAGTAATACGCACTATATCGTAAGAAAAATTCACATATTATTACTTATTATTAGCTACTACGCCTACTAATATGAGATTTATGCCGAGGTGCATCATAACGGTCGACATGATGTCAATCAGTCTCGTTTGCGACCCGACCTACAAAAAACTGAAATTCTCCACTGAATTTAAAGATATTGAAATAATTGTTTGAGCATTTTTAAAGTTTTCCATATCATCATTATGTGACATTACCATTATTACTATTTTCGTCAAGTGGCAACTTCCGAATTTAAGAAATTTTGACGCGTCTATCTAGGCCGTTTATATCACATTGTGAAGTATAAGACAAGACGTATGACTAACAACTTAAATTTTGAACATAATATAGACTATAGGGTATAGGTTTTATTACAACTTGAGTAATAACCCAACTTAATTATATAAACTGGCCAAACTCGTTACCTCCTTTTTTGAGTGTTTCAATTCCCAAAAAATGGCTGCGTACAATATAACGGAAATTAATATGACCATGCATCCACCTGCAATCCAAACCATTCTGCTAAAGGGCAGAGTAAATAGATTCCTCACATATGAAAGTGGAGGCTGACGAAACACGAACATAGCTTTGGTCGGTACCGTACCAGCTATGTATTCAATAATTTGGATTCGTTCCGTAGTGAAGTATAGAGGACTTCCTAAAATTATAATAAACTTTACACTTCAATATTACAATAATTATTGTACAACCCTCTCATATGTTTTGAGCTATGAACTCTGCAGACGTATTAATTCAGGGTCGCATTAGCATTTCTGCTCCCATACGCTAATTTTCCAATGACGCTCCCTAACCTTTCCCAATAAAAAATGTCATCTTGACTTGATAGTTCAAGAGCTACTAAACTTTTTGGAAATTTGTGTTAACGGTCAAAACGTCCTAGAGATACAGGTCTCAAAAAACGTACACCTTTGACATTCGAAAACTCACTGAACGGCTTATCCTAAACCTATAAGGTAGGTACTCCCAATGTACTTGGTAACTTTGGCAGATAGGTAGGCATTGAGTATTAAGTCAAAATTTTAATTGTGAAATAGTATTATTAAAGTGTATCTTACTGTTTGCTACTTATTGTTAAGAAATACCCATTGTTACATTATAGAAAAATTCATATTTCAAACAATGTCACCGTCGGAATACGAACCCCGAATCTTTCCACTCTCGCGGCGAACTAGTTTTCTTACGAAACTCAGTCCGCCGCAAGCTAATTTGTTGCATTAGGCATCGCAAAATATGAAATATTAATAAAGGAAAAATTAACATATCCCAACTTTATCACCCAGTCACTTAGGTGCGTAAAGAAAATTAGTTAATAACGCTGCGAAAAGCATTTATATCGTGCCAAAAACATAAATTTTTAGTACAGTTTGTGCGGCCATCAAAAGAAAGGAAATATAAAACGACACCAAGTTCCATTCTAAACCCAAACTCAAAAAATTAGATTTGGGATAAGTATAGATAAGTTCTGAAATAATTTTAATATAGTGTCACCTCTTTTCAGAACGTATGACGTATCAAATCTTATATTGAATTGGAATAGAACTTGGCACCGTTTACCATTCTTTTGGTGGCCGCACAAGCTAGCAGAAAAAAATTTGGCTCATTTTTTCACACTTCTGTTTTTGATAGGATAATATTATATTTATTTTTAAATGTAATTATTAGCGTTTTATATCTGTAACTAACCCCCAATTTCCGTTATTCCATCTTGCAGCTGTCCTATTAAACCATCATACCGAGTAGTGTTTGGAATTCTATAGCCCCATGTGTTGTCAAAAATGTATTTCGGAGTTGCATTCATTGTATCTGTCAAATGCCAGACAAGATAATAATTTGCTTTAGTTATTGCATCGACATGAGGGTCTCTGAAATAAAGAGAAATATTTGAAATTTAAATAGAGTAATAAATATACATATACGATGCACTTAGCTTAACTATTTAAAAATTGCGTGTTTATGATACAAGAATTTCTACTAATTGCTGCGTCTTCAACTTTTTTGTACAAACTTACAAAAAACCTACACAAATAGTTTTGGAAATAGTTACATGCAGACAGGGGCGGATGTCGGTTTTTCTAATTGAGGTTTCAATTAAATTTTTATTATCATCAAAATCAGAGTTAAAACTTGGTTGTTTAAATTCATCCAAAAAAATGGTCAAATATCATCCAAAACTAGTCAAAATCCATGCAAATAACTGTCGAAATTCATCCAACAAATTATCAAAATTCACCAAAAAAAATATCAAAATGCACCTAAAAATTGTCAATTTCACCCAAGAATATGTTAAAGTTCACCCAAAAGTTTTCAAAATTCACCCAAAAATTGTCAAAAATCATTCAGAAATATGTTAAAATTCGCCCAAAAAATTGTCAAAATTTAGTATTTATACGTTGCGTATTTTTAATCGACTTGAAAAATAAGGTGCAAATTAACCCGCCAAATGGAGGAATATGACATGGTTGACGCCAATTTAATATCTAAAACATTTTACATATTATATCTACTTTGATTAAATTGGCACCAATCTCAAAATTTGAATATTTTCGTCCATTTAGCGTTTTTTTTTTAGAAGCACGTTATTTTTTTTTTGAGACAATATTCCGATTAAAATTCTGAATTGGAAATCCATTTACCATTTTTAAGTTAACTGCCAAGATTATTGTAAATTTAGTTTAAACTGTCATTTCAAAACTCATCTAGGAGAGCGCTAAATGAAAAACTTTGATTTAGGTATTATGTAATCCTACCTGTAATCAAGCAAATGATTAATTGAATCATTTACAGTTACTACGACAGATATTGGCATTTCTAATTTCATTAAATTTTGCCTTCTAATTGCCAAAACTGGCGATTTTCTTAAATCCAAAATACCGTCATTATTATTCCACCTTCCATATGAAAAATTAACAAGCGCTGTTTTCGTTCCTGTTTTGTAAATATCTGTCATTTCAATTTCATCAAAATTTATTCGTTTAGCTATAATAATCTCGCTATCTGGCAAGATAGCGATGTCCTTAAAGAGTTTTAAAATTTCGTCATTGTTTTGACTCGACACAGACGTTCCATTAAAATCGTCATACATATCTTCCTTCAATATAAGCCAACGTCGACCAGTAAATAATTTTATTTTATCAGCCTAAAAAATGTTTGGAAATTAGTAAAGTATGTTTTCAATGCTCGTAGATTTAAAAGATACGATTGTTTTATTATACACATTATAACTTTAGTCTGTCAGTCTGTCAGAAACGATTAAGCGTATTTTGGTGCATCTTTTACGGGCTTAGAAAGGTTGTCCAGGGTCACAGTCTGCACTCAAGGAGATTCGGAAAAAGCAGTCGAAACTATTATGTTGAATCTATATCGGAAGTCCGAAATCCAAAAGACGGCAATCATTATTGTAAATCAAGCTTACAACATCTCATTCACTTGTTGGATGGAATTTCGCTAATTTGAAGTCGAGAAAATCGGACGAAACGTCGAATTAACGAGACTTCAAATTATCAAATTTTTGAAATTAATGTCGCTTCTTTTATTTAAATTATCAAGTCAACCTGCGCTGACTTTGAATTATTGATCTTTACTAAGAAAACTTCTCAGGTTTACTTCTAATAATGACACAACTGATATGAATCTCAAATCACGAGCCTGTTTGAACCACTATGCTACACACTCATCGAATTCCGGGAAGACGGGGCATGGCACGTTTTTTTTTCTCATTAAAAATATTATTTTTATTGTTTAAATAAGCCGACAGGAGTGGTCGCTGATATGCCAAAGTTCTTTGCCTTTTCTTTTTTTTCCCTTTCTAAATTTCGTGAATAATCTCCACCTTCTTGGCTATCAATGTTTTATAAGACATCTCTTACACTCAGACATTTTCCGTTTCTAAAAGACTCGCAATTTATTTCGGTCAACGATCCTTATGGTACGTTGCCCGAAAAAATAATGACTACTGGTCCTGTTTGTGACGATATTTATAACAGAATCAACAATTCCAAACTTTTCTCGAAAAAGTGTTCTTTGTTTTACATATGATTTTATTGGACTCAGGTAAAAAATTTGAAGTGTCGGAGTTTGTGTTAAAATTATCGAAAAATATACTATATGGTATTAAAAGCGGCTCGGTCCGGCTTCGCTTGAATTGCCACCGTTTTTTTCGTCGACTTACGTAGCAAAATTGTCATCCACGAAAAGCGCTTAGCATTAAAATGGGTATTGGGTATAGTAAGCTATCCTTAAAAGATAGACATATATGTCATCGCGGACTTTTCTGTAGACCTATATAAAAGAGGAACAATTCCACCATACATTGCTTTATTATCTCCAAGGGATTAGCAGCGTTTTCGATGAAAGCTCCCATTTTATTCGACATCTTCAACAATCCCCGTCATTATCAACAATTTACACAAAACATTGACGAATTATACACATAAACCTTTCTCTTGAATCACTCCGTCCATTGGTGAAACCGTATGAAAATCTGTACGGTAGTTTTTGAGTTTATCATGTTCAAACAGATCGACGCGGCGAGAGGACTTTGGTTTATAATGTGTAGTGATATGTAGAGTTCAAGGGAAGAGTCAAGAAATTCGAATAATTGAGAAATACAAATTACAAGAGTTCGAACTAACAAAGCTCCACGTATAAAAAAAAATAAATTTTTGAAAAAATCAACCCTTAAGAGGGTGAAAAGAGGAATTATAAAAATAATCTTTTGAGAAAACTGCTTCAGTTGGACACTCGCAGTTTGACTTGAGTATATTCTTTGTTATAGGCGACGAGATCGGTGTTCATAAATTATCTAACTTCGTATCCCAAAGGGTGGAAACAGGACTGGAAATCCTCATGAAGGCTACGCTTCAGTATCCCTGAAATTCGTTAAGCTGGCAATGTGAAACATGGAAAAAATAATCTTCTCACAAAATAAAAAAATACAGTTTCAATAGTCTTTTGATCAAACTACCTGAACGGCTAGGAGGTGAGTTTCATATAATTCATTATAAATTCGAACGAAAATTTATTAAGTCGATTTAAAATAGTCCTGCTGCCGAGCGTTACGCAGCTTCGCGAGGCAAAACTGTAATCAAGCTAGACAATAGGAAGCGAATCTTTCTTCAAGAACCGAAGGTTCTCCAAGTTTTAAATCTATACTAATATATAAAACTGAAGAGTTTGTTTGTTTGTTTGTTTGTTTGTTTGAACGCGCTAATCTCAGGAACTACTGCTTCAAATTGAAAAAAATTGTTTTTGTTGGATAGCCCATTGATCGAGGAAGGCTATAGGCTATATAATATCACGCTACTACCATTAGGAGCAGAGCATTAATGAAAAATGTTGCAAAATGTATCTCAAAAATAAGCTTCTATTCAGGTGAAATTCACTAACTAAATATACTCATATTAGTGTTATGACTACACAATGTTGTATAGCTCAATCGGTAGAGCATGCGACTGTCAATATCAGGGTCATGGGTTCGAGCCCCACGTTGGGCGAAAATGTTTTTTTTTTTTATTTTCTACATTGCTTTAAATTTATTTTAATTTTATTTAATTAAATGAAAAAAATATTAATTTAAAAAAGTATAAATACTGCTTTTTATCGACAAAAGCTTTTGAACGGTAACTCCGATCATCATGAAATTTGGACACAACATTTATCTCGGTAAACTAAGATGAATGTGTGTACTCATGTTCCTCCCTTCTCCATTCGTTCTTTTACACCCGGGTGAAACCGGACGGGACCGCTAGTAATACATAAGATTTAATAAAACCGGTCAAGTGTGAGTCGGACTCGCACACGAAGGGTTCCGTACACTATGTACTTTTTAAATACTTTTGTAAAAGAAACAAGAGAGGCGCTATAACAAATATGTAACCAGTGGGAGTATGCAAGTAGTTCAAGAGTTTCAAGGCGTGAAATTTTACATAATACACCCCGGCGTTTTTATATTATAAACACTTTTTTTACAAAAATTTCTTGTAGAATAAAATAATATAAAGTTTTGATAAATATACCATTATATCAAATAACAACGTTATGGCAAATATCTCTGTTGCGCATACGCCGATTTCCCCAAAAAAAAAATACAAAACTTTAGAATATTAAACCATTATGAAAAATATACCATTATTATATAAAAACAATGTTATAGCACATATCTCTTTGCGCATGCGCCGCCTTTCCCCCTAAAACTTTTTACAAAACTTTCTTTTAAACCATTATGAAATATATACTATTATTATATAAAACAACTTTATTGCATATATTTCTTTTGCGCATGCGCCAATTTTTCCCAAAAAATTTACAAAACTTTTGTAAACATAGATACCTATAATAATAAACCGTTATGAAAAGTATGCCGTTATTATATAAAAACCAGCCTTATAGTATATATTTCTTCTACGCATGCGCCGATTTTTTTCAAAAATTTATTTTACAAAACTCCTGTAAAACAAAATAATAAGCCGTTATGAAAAGTATACTATTATCTTATAAAAACAACATTATAATATATATTTCTTTTGCGCTTGCGCCGACGTCTCTCAAAAACAATAGGCCTCTTCATATTTACATATCAAATATCCTCCCAGAATTTGGTTTCATTCCGCTCATCCATGGTGTTGGAATGGTAAAAAATGTCAAAAATGACGTTTGCATCTGTCAAAGCAATATGTTCTAATAATTAAAATTAGTTATTCAAATCGTTAACTCAGAAGGCGTTGCATACTAATGTCAAAAGATTTGAAATGACATTCGTTTTTGAACAAATGCAATCTTTTTTTTAAGACAAAACATACGCAATTTTTAAATTCCCATAGTGCAGTATGCAACAAACGAAGACAGACGATCCCCGTGTATGCTATGGATTAGACAAAATTGAATTTATACATTTTATTTCTATATAAAGCTGTATAAAAAAAGTGTTTCGACGAATTCTGTTATACAAAATCTATGTAAAATTTTCTGCTCTTTCGTTTAAGACAGGTCTCGAAACGATCTGATTTAAATTGAACGACTTATAAGCAAAAAACTGAATTTGCTCCTCTTTGGGGAGTTTTGGGGGTTTTTTAATTATTTGTTGTTCTAGCGGCAATAGAAATACATACTCTGTGAAAATTTCAACTCTCTACCTATTACGGTTCTTGAGATACAGCCCGCTGACAGACAGACGGACAGACAGACAGACGGACAGCGGAGGCTTAGTAATAGGGTCCCGTTTGACCTTCGGGTACGGAACCCTAAAAATTAATAATTATAATCACAATACAATTGACGCGGGGAAAATCCTGCTACAGTTTAAAAAGTGCTGACACAAAAGTGTAACCATGGATTATACTACGGAAGCCGGGTTGGCTCATTGGTGACTAGTGGAGTAGTGGCACCGCACACGGCCACTTCCAACATGTTAACGCGTGCACGCGTTAACATGTGTCCGTGTGCGGGATAAATGCAGATTTCTACCTTATCCTGGAACGGTAATCGAGCTATCTCTGTCTTTTAACTGTCAAATTCTGTGAGCAGCGTTACTTTTTGCATTGAGGTTAGGCGTAGCTGAAGTTTTGTTTATAGTGAAATAAAGTAATAAAGAATTTCAAAGTAAACATTAGAAATGAGTTTATTGTTCATCACAGGTAATTTTACGGTAACATTTTCATTTTTAATTTTAACGAAACTCATTTCTAATGTTTACTTTGAAATTATTTATTACTTTATTTCACTATAAACAAAACTTCAGCTACGCCTAACCTCAATGCAAAAAGTAACGCTGCTCACAGAATTTGACAGTTAAAAGACAGAGATAGCTCGATTACCGTTCCAGGATAAGGTAGAAATCTGCATTTATCCCGCATACGGATAAGGCAGAAATCTGCATTTACCCCGCACACGGACACATGTTAACGCGTGCACGCGTTAACATGTTGGAAGTGGCCGTGTGCGGTGCCACTACTCCACTAGTCACCAATGAGCCAACCCGGCTTCCGTATTATACACCTAACCCACACATAACACTGAGTCATCTACACTAATAGCCCAAGATCCCAGAGCCGCCAGACACAACCTATTTTTAAATAAATGAAACCTTATGTTTTGAGTAGTGTTTTATGTACTTAGAACGCTGGGATCTTACTCTATAATATTATACTATACCATACACATCTTTTGTTTCATATCGATCGCGTGTGAAACCGCGGGTAGCGACTAGTATGAATATATTTAATTAATTATCATTGACTAGCTTTTACGTTTAGTGTGCGTATAGTGAAAATGATATAACTTTTGATTAGATTTATTAATAATATAAAATCACATCCACAGGTTGTATCATTTTCACTATACCTACAGTATGCACAACACACTAAACGTAAATGTGATGCTCAGTTTCAGAAAGCGTTGTCAGAAAATCTGATTTGACAATGACCTTAGATTGTGAACATAAATATTTCTCCGTATAAAAAGCATTTGCTCGAAAAATAACTGATCGATTGAAACGATATTTTTCTTAAACTGTGTATACCTACAATTGTGTATTTACTATTTAGTATCGTTTTTTGTACAATTACAACTTCGAAACAATGTTTTTCTACGTATTTTGTTCAAAATTTCGCTTGAAAAGCGGTCTTTTTCTATGTAGAACAATTAATTATTTGTTGTTGTGTGAGTACAATCTAATGTTCTGAATTAAATACATTAGACTGCTCCTGATATATGGAAACTTTAATCATATCATCACAATTTAAGGTCATTGTCAAATCAATTTTTTTGATTATCCTTTCTGCAACCCAGCATTACTCTATAATAAATAATAATTAATTAATCCAAATTCACCTCTAACAAGTCACGGTCGCAACTAGAACAAAATTTTAATTAGAGCATCAGAAATTTGAAATAGGCTCCACTAGCTACAGCCCCGTAATAGGTGTATATAAAAATTAAGGCGTACTGTGATATTTAATTAGTTTCTAGTCTCTCCTCGCTGTAGTCTAAAGACAACATTTATGAAATTCAATTGCGTTGGTAATTTTAGCTACTTCCACAATTATCATTCATTGTCTGAAAACATTTGTTGCAAAACATGCAATTATTGTATATGTTAATAAATTAATATAAATGGGTAGCTATATATTTAAACATCGTATTATTAAATTAATTTAGGTCATCATCAACTGTGTAAAAATCTAATTACCTTTATACTTTAGAGATATACTGTTTCAATGATAAATGCTGTTCCTAATATATTTTGATTGTGTACTGTAACTATATATTTCAGTTCAAAGTTTAGGTAAAAATTAATGAACTGCATGATCAGTTATTATCATACTGGAAATTTGAAACAATTTATTAGACCATTCACCGAAGGTAAAACAGATTTCTTCTTATTAGACTCAGTAAAGATATAAAATTATTCTGCTGAACAATCAGTCGCGATAGATAATAATTAATCGATCGATATATAAATGTTTCAAAAAATTTTGTTAAAAAGTTTTATTTATAAAGAGCTTCAAGTTCACCCGGGTGCACTATTTTTGCTCATTCGTTCCAAATTCCAATTTATAATTAACTAGCCCTTACCCGCGGCTTTGCATGCAATTGAGACGAAACACAGAAACGACAACAGTAATGGAGCCTTCGGCGCCACCGTATAGCCGTTTCGCCTCACGAGTAATCTACGAGTGACATAAATCATTGAGTTCAAATATAAAAAAAATATAGAGCGCTCACATAAATATTTTCTTGAAAATAGCTCCGTTCTCTGTAGGTACGTTCCATGCAGCCAGCAAACGGACACGTAACCGTCACCGCCATGCGCAGGTAGCTAAAACGTGTTCCACAGCTGATACAAACAGTTTCGTTTTAGCTACTGCGCATGCGGGAACTAACCGAGACTTCATTTTTTACTTTGTAAAGATCATTTTTCAACAACAATAATACTGAAATAGTCAGTTTGACCATATAATATAGATTCTTAAAAAGTTCTTCTCTAATAATTGTTATGAGCAATATAAAACGGATTGATGAAATAGCTAGCGATCAATCAAAGTCACAGGTCTCAGTTGCCAATCGCATCACTGAACTATTTATTCCTACACTGGAATCACGATTTAATCATAAATAATTTGATCAAATTACTTTCGTTACTATAATGCGACATAAATCATTATAAATTAATAATAAACTGAGCAAATTAGTATTGATATAATGAGATAAAATGTTTGTCAATGTCACACGACTTAATTTGATTTAATTTGTAAATCCGTATTATTTAATTTTAATAAAATTTTAGTCACAAGAGCTTCGATTATATTTTTTTTCAGTGTTTTTACAAGTTTACCTCCTTAATACACCTCTTTAAATTTCTGTCTGCGCATTGATACCCTTTTACAATTCCCGTCATATATTTTTTTAATTTAATATTTAAAATGGTTTATAATTACAGCTCTATACTTTTGAAATATGCTAATAATGCTAATGTTTACCTTTTATTTTATTTGTTTCTTTTATTTACAGACAATAGAACTTCTTCATTTCCTTTAATTATAAATAAGGAAATTATTCAAGTCAAAAGTGCCTCTGTTTTTAACGATATAACTAGCTGCTACCCGCGGCTTCACACGCGATTGAGATGAAAAATAGCTATGTGTTTGGTATATTAGTGTAGTGTAGTTTAATAGGCCAGTCACTTTAGGTTTTCACCTCGGAATGACACGGAATAAGCTGAATATTTGTATAAACCTTTATTTTGGCATTCTTAATGCTGTCTCAAAAGTCTCATAATAGGTCACACGTGAGCGTCCTTTTTTGAAAATATCCTGCTTCCTTTGTCACAAATCGTATTTGTAATTAGTATAAAAGTTATAGAGTATAAGATTCTCCACAAAGACCCAATTTTTTATACGTTTAACCATTTTTGAGATAGCCACACATGCCATAGCGCAATGTCAATCGCGAATCCCAGTCCATATAAATATAAATACAGTGTGTCCCCAGATTGAGTTCACAATAGATGAGATTGACCAAGAATTTTCGAATTGGAATTTCATATTTATAGGGATTCCGCCCTGCTTGGTCTGAAACTTATTTTTAGTTTACTTTCGATTTTTTACAGTTGAGCAAAATCTCTTTTCGTTTCAGGTAAAGTACCTTTTCCGTTCATAGTACGCAAAAGTGTCACTAAGAAAAGTTGTTCACAATGAAAAATTATGGCGTTATGCAAGTTTTCAGAATGATCGGCCTACTTTGATAATAGAAGTAGAAAAATATTTATTATTAACGATTACATGATAAATCTTAGATGAGAAAACAGGGTGATTAGAAATGTCCAAATTAACATTCAAATTTGTACAGTTTATCAAAAAAATTAATTAAACTTCAATTACTCTATTTGGCTTCCTCCAAGCGATTGTTTTTCAAACAAAACAAAACAAAAGTGGGTTTTATCAAAGTAGGCCGATCATTCTGAAAATTTGCATAACGCCATAATTTTTCATTGTGAACAAACTTTTCTTAGTGACACTTTTGCGTACTATGAACGGAAAAGGTACTTTACCTGAAACGAAAAGAGGTTTTGCCCAACTGTAAAGGCCTACTTGATTTAAAAAAATCGAAAGTAAACTAAAAATAAGTTTCAGACCAAGCAGGGCGGAATCCCAAAATATGAAATTCCAATTCGAAAATTTTTAGTCAATCTCACCTATTGTGAACTCAATCCGGGGACACACTGTATAAATTATATAACTGTAATTATTATAAATATAATGTATTAAATAGTTATGTAACTAATATTTAACGAATAATTAAGTTAAAAAAACGTACTATGGACATGGGATTCGTGATTAACCGTGGGATTTATAGCTGAGCGTTCCACACTCTTCGCGCTCTATTTCAAAAAATTGTTTGAGACGAAATTTGCAGAGAATTTTATACTCTACAGTCTACAACATTTATAATAACTAGCACCCCCGTTGACCCCATTAGGTGTTGAATTTGAAATAACGCTCGAATATAGGTTTTCTTATTTTTAGTGAAGAATTTTTGTTTATTTCAATAATTCACACTTTAACGATCAGCGTGATATGAACATTTTGTCGGAAAACTTTACACACTCTTTTGACTTCCTTAAGCGTTGCATTTTGAAAAATTTCTGATTATACTTGATATACATTTGGTTTTTTGAAGGTAACCTTAACGGTTCAGGATTGCATCAAATTGAAAAATTTTTGATTCACAAGTTATTTTCAGTGACCCAAAAAACAATAATCCGAGATAAAAAATTTGGGAACCTGAAATTCACGTATCTCCTTGGACATAATACATCAGAAATTTTAAGTGTTGACCAATAGCAAACCTAATAGTAATTACTTTGTGCACTGAATTGGAGCGTGCTTAGTGCAGTGCTTTTAATATTGTAAATTAAAATCTGAATAAAACAAGACAAAATATAAATTTAAAAAAAATAGTGCTATAAGTCCATAGTAAGTATATTGGCTTCAATCGAATGTCGAAACCTAGGAGTTGGACCATAAAATCTCGACCGTGTGTGCGCGATAACTCTGGAAAGATGATATTGTAAAGATCGCGCACACTGTACTTGCACGGACCGATACGGATCAGCACCGGCGCAGACCAGCAACTTTTTGTACAGGTTCTGTGTGTGACAGACATTTTGCAGTTTTCCAGTAGTGAGTGTGCAACATGGAAATGACAGATGTTTTTAATTATGTTGTCTAAAGAAGAGGAGGAGGAAAATAAAGGTTTTGGATTCACTCTATCAATGAAAAAAAAAATTGTATGATGAATTTCATTATTTATTTCCTGAATTGGAGAGAGATCAATAAAAATTCTTGCAATATTTTCGAATGTCACAACATAAATTTCATGAGCTCTTGGATATCAATCCACCTCACCACAGTACCAAAACATTACTTAAGCACAAGTTGGTTCAGGCACGCTTAGATACAGAATTTTCAGGTACCCCGACTGACACGATTTTCTTTGACGGTAGCTACTCGTGACGATACGTACAGGTGCGGATCTACTGTACCTGTACGTTAATTAGCATGGGTACCTTCGCGAGCAGGCTTTTCTAGTTCGTGCCGAGATGGTCCGTCCAAGTATAATGCGTGCGATCTTTTAGACAAAATTTGAGACTCATATTGGAATCTAAAAAGTCTCATGATTTCGAGAATCGGATTGGAGATCATTTAAAAAAAATATTACCTCCAAAATAAATTCCTCAAAGCCTGAACATCGCGAATCAGTTACGAAAAACGCATATTGATCTAGCGGTGGAGCCTTTAATGGTCGTGCTTTCAAATTTGAAATGGAAATTTCATGAACTGAAGGATTAGAAGAAAGTTTCTTTACCAAATTTAATGAAGTATCTAAAACACACATATAAATCTTATTAGTATTCAAGTTACAAAATTATCGTTATTGACCTCAGCTATCGAGTGTCTATAAGCTACAAATAAATTTATTTTCCAAATTTTTTATAAATAATTTCTCTTATACACAAATTTGTTTTTCTGAATTTTATACTTTTGTAACAAAAATCAGCTGTTCTTTTGTTCTGAAGTAATTGGTCTGTCAAAAAAATGAGTTAGTTGAAAAGAACACCTTGTTAAATAAAAACCTATGTAACCATGGAAACGAAAATAATATAGGTATTTGTTGCCAATCGTTACCCGCGAAATCGCACAAATTAAGAGAAAATTTATTTCATTTATTATAATATTAAGGAAAGATTCAAATCTTTGATTAACGTCTGATTGTACTTCACAATAAATAAAATTTCCGACTAATTTTTCAGACACAATAATTTATTGATTTACCAAATCCAGATAGAAACGTCATTTGGTTAATCAATAATTGTGTCTGAAAAATTAGTTTGAAATTTTTTTTATTAAGGAATGATCTCATCGTCCAATTGGCTTGTTATTAAGGTTAAAATTTTTTAAAATTTTATATGAAAATTACCTTTTTTCCAACATAGAAAAGCAGTCAGCGTAATAGGATACGGTACAAATGTCGGTTGAAAAAAATCATTGATAAAATTGATTTCAACAGTTTCAGTGGCCTTAGTAATATCAAAAATACATAAAAAGGCCCTGAGCACAAATTGAACTTTAATATGTGATAACATTTTTGCAGTACATATTATGAAATTAAAACCTCTCAGAAAACTAAGTTCATTGTTTAACACCGAATTGATAAGCACAGAGTGCATAATTATAAATATCCACGAACTAGACACAGAAAGGAACATTCGTGACAGTTTTTACGAATTATTAATTGAAATTATACCTTTTGCACTATAATCAAGCTTTCCAATGTACGCTCATGAATAACTGAGCAATCTTTATACAAAGTTTGAAAAACATTTTAATTATTCATTAAACATCTAGCGAACTCAATATATTTTTAAAAGTACCATTAAAAAGACTCTTGACATGTTCAGAAAGAATAAAAATGTTTACAATGATTTTCATCAAAAAACATCTTTCTGTTGTCTTATAAAACTATTTAAAGCTACTGTGTATGGTCAATGTATTATCAAAGGCGATGTGGTAGCGGGCGAAGTGTCCTTCTAGGCTGCTCACTAGAGATGTCGACAAAGTAACGATACGATACGAAACTACTCGTTACTCTAGAATACCCGAAGTAACGATTACCGATTTAAAAAGTAAATCGTTACTTTTACTTGAATGATTACTATTGATTATTGATTACTATTGAGTATTGATTACTATTGATTATTGATTACTATTGATTATTGATTACTATTGATTATTTTATTATGCGAGTATAAGGATATTCATTGAGTTCCTGCGAACCTTAAGATTTCGGAGCACTACAAAGGAGCCGCTGATACGTATAATGTAAATATGCCGCCGATATCAATAGCCCTTAGCAAAATTAATTGTGTATTATTGTATTGTTGATATGTTGATATTTCGCGGTCAGTAATCGTTTTGTGTCGATATTTATTTTATTCAGTACGTTTTTATACGCAATATTATTTGTTGGTTCAGACACTACGTACTACATTTTATGTATGTAACTTAAGTAATCAAAGTAACCAGTAGTTGAAATGATTACTTAATACCCAAGTACCTATAGTAGTAACGAATACATAAAAGTAACGATAATCGACATCACTAGTATGTAACCTAAGTAATCAAAGTAACGAGTAGTTGAAATGATTACTTAATACCAAAGTACCGAATAGTAACGAATACTTAAAAGTAACGATAATCGACATCACTACTGCTCACAGGTAAGTGTGTCGACAAGTGTGGTACTTCCGTATTTTATGGTCAGCGTGCTCGTGTTCTCTACTCGGTCGTAGTATGCTCTTCTGCGATTGGTCGTTCCATTCAGTGGGTTGGTATTGCACAGTGCTGGTGTCCAGGTTTTACTTAGACACCAGCACTGTGCAATACCAACCCACTGAATGGAACGACCAATAACAGAAGAGCATACTACGACCGAGTAGAGAACACGAAGTACCACACTTGTCGACACACTTACCTGTGAGCAGCCATATTTCTTACTTCTTATTTTTTCCATTTTTTCAAATATTTTTCATTGTTTACTATTATAAAATCATCTCATTTACTGCATTAAATAGAGAGCGCCAACTTCGCCAGTAGTGCTGCCTCTATGTTTCACGCACGGTCCCCATAAACAATATTTTCAGTACTAATTTTCTTAATTTTTTATGACGCACTATCAAAGAACGACAGGATTTCGGCTGATGCTGTATATAATGTCTACAAAGTCAATTATTTTGAAAACCTTGGCACCAATTTCCCAAAAGCAGCTATAGAAGAAGATCGGTACAAAAATATTCAATAAATAATAGTAACTTAACGTGGCTTCGTTTAAAGCGTTATAATATGTAAATGTAAATTATACGTTGGGCAAAGATATCAGTTTCCGACCACTTGTCTGTGATAAATCATATTAATTATATTGTTTTATAATCGATAGAATAGATTATTGCCTATGGTTTCATATTAACATAATAATGTTTACCTAAAATTCATTGCACACGAGGCTGGTCATTGCTGCTAGATTTCCTGCTGGGGTTTATGTTGGCACTCTGGCTAGCTGCAAGGATGGAAATGACGCCACTGCGGACTCCGCTGCGTAGTCACAAGCTGGGTTTCAAAATTAGAATCAGGCCAAGCAAAATCATTACCTATACATCGTTTCAACCATTTGAATATCTCTGTTTTGTAATAATATAGACGCAGATGAACTCAGATGCAGAGCGTCTATAATCTAGTTATTCATCTTCTTCTGTTTTGTAATAATATTCTCTCGACTGTGGTCTATGATTAGATAATATAAAAAGTGATCGACCACAGATAGTCCGAAACCAGTATCTTCACCCTATACTAGTCAAGACATCACTAATTTCGTAATAACCAGTTTAGTCTTTAACGTAACTTTGATGGAAATGTACAATGCAAGTCTGCTTTGAATTTTGACAATCGATCAACTTTGCTAGAGAATATTGACATTTAGGAAAATACTCACAATGAATGTTATCACCTTCCCGGCAAAATTAAAGCCTATTTTGAAAATTTTCTATTTTTTTAACTTTGAGAAAATATCTCAAAAACTGCAATGTAATCATTTTGACATTGTCATACTTAAAAAAAATATTCTCCTTAAGATTCCATCGATTATAAATTTACAATGACGTGACTACTCAAAATCAAAATATGTTAAAAATAAAAAAAACAGCCAAGTGCGAGTCAGACTCGCGCACCGAAGGTTCTGTACAAACGTGTAGGAATGTAAATAGTTCGTCCATCACGGAAATCGAGTCTCGATTTTTCCCGCTTAGCCGTTGGAAAAACTGTTATCCCCACACATCGACAAAAAACGTCACGATCAGTTTGCCAAGGCCAACTAAGCGTGCAATTGCATGAGTTCAGATGGACTACTGAACTGTATTGTAACTCGTGGATATATCTGATAACCTAGTTGTCGTACCGTGTTGTATGCGAGAGTTCAAATATTGTGCTGTATAAACGCATCGGTAGCGGATGCTTGTTTTGTATTAGAACTGTTACTGTGTGCGAGCGTAGCATGTTGTTGCGGTTTAAAAACATTTTTTTGTAATGTATCTACGAATTTACGGTTTTCGGATTTTTTCCTTTACTTGTGTTATAAGACATTGCTTCTTGCCAAATTTCATGATTCTACGTCAACGGGAAATACCCTATAGGTTTTGATTTCCAATAGTCTTGACAGACAGACAGATGGACAACAAAATGATCCTATAGTTCCTTTTTTCCTTTTGAGATGCGGAACCCTAAAAAAAATTTTAGAAGATATACCTTTTAAAAAAACAAAGTCAACATGTCCCAGCATTTTTCTCAAAAAGTATGTGCAAAACATTTAAATTCTATAGTGCCAGATTTTATGTGCTCACTGTATAATATTTAAATATGCCTATTATGTAATTTATTCACAAATACGTTTTATTAATATTATTTTTTGCAGTTCTCCTTAAAAAATAAAT
The DNA here is from genome assembly GCA_963575645.1 of Xanthostigma xanthostigma. NCBI lineage: Eukaryota > Metazoa > Arthropoda > Insecta > Raphidioptera > Raphidiidae > Xanthostigma > Xanthostigma xanthostigma. Next base: position 30,336,985 of record OY754468.1, on the reverse strand, counting down.
GCCCGTGTAGCGATAATAAAGTGGTCAGTTGTACTACCATTTACTAGTAAATGTATGAAAATCCAACGTTGCCTAGAATTGAGGAGTACCCATTCAAAAACCGATAAGTCCAATTTTATTTATTTCGAGTATACCTAAATCACAGAAATCTGTCACACCAAATCCTTCATATATTGATAAAATTTTATTTATTTTATTTGTGAACGAAAACACGCAAATCATTTCCATAAGTTTATAATGCGCATTTATGAAAACAAGATGCGGTAATGCCAGAGCTTAAAAATTGGTTTTATTATTTTACTTAGAAAAATATACGTTTATATGCACTACAAACAGTTGATTAATATTTTTTTATGTTAAAAATGTTTAGATTACAAGAATTATGGACATAGTTTTATAAATAAAAGTTTTTATTGCATATTGCAAGGCCAATCATAGCGCACGAAGTGCGCCGGCCAAGTTCCGCAAGCATCTATTTCGGGCCCTTTTTGCCTCCCCTCTATCTCCGAGCTTAGTTACATTACAAAAGTGATTTTTTTTAGAGAGGTTAACATTACCATAAAAAAGCAGTATTGCAAATTTCATACACCTAGGTGGGATAATTTCCAAGATACGGCTAAGTGGAATAGTTTCCAAGGTATGATTGTTCAAAAATCACGATTTTGAGCTGACGTAAAGATCAATATAATGTAATTCACTTTGGTTGGTTCTGCATCCTCCACCTCCAAACAATTTTTTCAAGCCTGATATCCTATGGTTGAAAGCTAAAGGTTAAAGTTAGAGGTTGGATCTGATGTTAGGGGTTGGCGCTAGCGGATGGGAACTAGGAGTTGAGAGCTGGGAAATAATCTACTTCATAAATCACAAGTGTTTAGCCGGGTCAAAAAAGAGCATCGATCCCGAATGTATCAACCGGTCGTCTGACAACTACTCACGTCTAGTCGGTGCCGGGATATGACCTGTAATATAATGAATTATGATATTGTAACAAAACTGCTCTTGGTTGTGGTGGAAAATATTTATTTACAACAATAAAATGTTAGCAAAACAAATAAACTAAAAAGTACTTCTTTGTTATAATTAAAAATGAAATAAATATATTAACAAAACAAAACGCAGACTTCTAAGTTAATAATGAAAATACAAAATCACTATATAGACAGAAATATTTACACCACAGGCACACTCCGAATGTATTTAATATTGCAACACTTGTTTATGCCCGATCCAGACTTAAATACGAACTCAATGATTTGTGTCACTCGCACGTACTGTGTCTAACTTTGAACTGTCTGTCTGACTGTCCACAAAAACTCTTCTACCTGCTTCTACCATGGAGGATATAAGTTACTAGAGTACGCTAGCGGGTTTGCTTGCCATAAGTGAAAGTTTCTGCAGTTCAAAGAGAGAACGCTGCAAACGTTCCGTATCATTATATATGTTTACTCAAATCAGCATTGTTTTGTATAATTAGTTACCATAGAGATAAGAAACTTTTCTCTCTCTGAATTGCAGACACTTTCACGGCTCACTCGCGTACTCACAATATATAACTAAGATATAATGAAGTATGCGGTAAGTAACTAATATGTATAATGTGTCTAATATAACTTTACAAAATGTAATGAAATCCCACCAAAAACATAAATGTGAAAAAAGGCCAAGTTCGATACAAAAAAACAAGTGGCTTTGCTGAAAAAAAGAAGTGCGATCTAAGGTGACAAGTTTTCATAAATGATTCGTGTATGTAAATTTGCCGTGTGAAAACTTGACATCTTCTTATAGACACTTCTTTTTTTCAGCAAAGCCACTTGTTCTTTGTATCGAACTTGGTCCTTTTCCTTACACTCATTTATGTTTTTGGTGTAATTATTATTTGTTAATTAGTATATGAAATTGATGGGATCTGGTACCTATGTGGCGTATAGAGATACTTAAACTTATATTTACTTGCACTGTCAAAACTAGTCATAGGTATTAGATGCCCGACAGTAGGTTTAAATCCATACGTCACAAAATTATCATTTGGATTTTTGACGTGATAACGTCTTATAAATTGATGAATCACCAATATTATAAATTGATAAAACACCGGCTGCATGTACGAAAAAGTGTAACGTAACGTTCCTAACGTTCGTGACGCGTAACGCATAACGCGTAACGTTCCGCCTGACCCTGTGCGTGCTTTTTGCTAATTTCTCGCTCAATTTAAATCAGATCGGTTTGAAACCAGTCTTAAACGAAAGAGGAGAACATTTTTCATAGATTTCGTATAACAGAATTTGCCTAAACAGTTTTTTTATACAAATTTATATAGAAAAATATTTTATACAAATTTATATAGAAAAATAGCTGTATAAATGCAATGTTGTCTAATGCATGGCGAGACGCGGTCGGTTGTCTTTGTTTGCCGTACATGGAAATTAGAAGCAAACGTATGTCTTGTCTTAACATGAAAACAGCTGCATTTCTAATGTTTATTTTTTGACATTAGTATTTTGTGAAAGCAATAACTAATTGTTATTAGAACATAATACTTTGTAAGTTGCAAACGTCACTTTTGACATTTCTTATCATTCCGACACCAAGGATAAGCGGATTGAAACCAAATTTTGGGAGGTTTAGGTTATGTATTACGGAATACGTTATCACGTAAAACTATCGTCCGTAAACCGACTTTACAGACAACCAATTTTTTTTTTTTAATGACAATAACCTATTATCAATTAAAAATGAGATACAATAACAATTTTTGAAAAATGTTAAAAAATTTTATATTAACGATAATAGCTGTTTTTCGTTTATAAAAGACCCGCTCACACTTGTCAAGCATGCACGACCTGCACAACACAAATGTGCAACCTTCAAAATGTCGCACACTACACGAGCACAAACCAGCGTTACTTAATACTTAGTGCAGTTTTCATAAAGTGCTGTGGACATTTTGCAGTTTTCAAGCGGTTTTAGCAAAGCAAATTAATTAATGAGAACGACCCATCACTAGCACAGTAGATCGGTCCAACTCGGCTAGACAGAAATTGCAGGCGAGCGACTGACGGTCACTGCTGGCTGCTGGTTGCAGGTGCTGGTCTAATGTACACTACGCCGTTAATTGGTTTTACTAATAAACACCGGCGCGTTTGTGGATTCGAACTGATAATAATGACAATAAATGGTGAGAAAAAAGAAATTAACTAATCCCTATTGTGTTGTGTTTATTTCCAATTTTGAAATTTGAATCAACAAACTATTGGAACAATAAGGTGACTAATACGTCAAAGCGAACTTGCATCGTTCAAGATCCACTCTGGATAATAAATTAATTTATGGATGGGACAAAAACGGAATTACAGTTTATTTGACGTGTTGATCTATTTCTATTAACGGAGCAGGTTGAGACTTACAGTTCTTAGAGAACAGGGTCGTATCTAAAACCAAATTTTAGGTGGGAAATTAGAAATTGAAGTAGGGGCGTAAATTTTAAAAGTTGGGTCATTATTAAATGTACATTATATAGGACATAGGCATTTAAAGATAAGACAATGCCCCTCTATATACCATCCTAGCTACTGCACCGTTCGCGTTGGTATAAATATTGACAGGTGGATGAAATTGGCCATCCTTACAGATATTAACATATCATTATCATTATTGTTGTGTAGATTGTTGTTATATGACGTACATTGAAAGGTCAGTCATAAAACCTTCGTGAGTGGGTGGGAGCGGTGATCCTTTCATTAATATTCTGTACTCTTATAGTGGAGAGAGGTACCTACAAAACTACAAATCTGCTTAATAGTTTAACACGGATGCAGTACTCTGACGTGCCCAGTGTTGCGTTGTATGTCTGACTAGCTACAACAACGGTCTGTGTTATCCAATTTTGCAAGATACACCGACAGGTGAGTTTGCCAACACAACAAAATTTACTTTTTGTTTAAAAATATACAAACCGCTTGTTTACATATAGAATAGAATAGTTCTTTATTTGTAGAGCCAAGTATTATTGATACAGTCGTCAAAACAATTAGATGAAAAATCAAAATATATCTGAGATATTATAAGGCACAGTTCCTACAAGATGTGCTTTTAACTTTTTTTAAACTGATTGCCTTAGAGACATTTTATTAATCGACGAAAAACAAAAACGGAGGAGGTTCTCAATTCGACGCGTATATTTTTTTTTGTTTTTTTTTTTTTTATTTATGTATGACCACGCATAACTTTTTACAGAGTAGTCCGATTTTGATAATTATTTTTTGTTTGAAAGGGTATACCCCGAAGTTGGTCCCATATAAATTTGGTAAAAAAATTCCAACCCTAAGGGTAGGAAAACAGGGGATGATTGATTGTTCACTCACTGATTGTAATGTATGACCACACATAACTTTGTACAGAGTGGTCCAATTTTGATAATTATTTTTTTATTGGATAGGGTATACCTCGAGGTTCGTCTCATATAAATTTGGAAAAAAACTCCTACCCTAAGGGTGGGAAAATAGGGGTGATTTATAGTTCACTCACAGATTTTCATGCTGAGTTGTGTATTACAATTATAAATTATATAGCCACAAAAAATTATAAAATAAAAACTTTTTAACAAAAAAATTGAACCGCCGAAAAACTGAAAAGCAAAAAATAATAAATCTTTTTATTTAACTAAGTTCTATCTAAGTAGTTGAACGTATGTAACAGTCTAGTATATCTAAGTAATTTTGAGTCGGCGTCAAACCATCAATGAACAAAGATCACTAAAAGAAATAACCAAATCAAATTAACAATGATATGTGAAATCTCCAGCGATAAACATTAACATTCCAAACATGCGCTCTCCACACGACCACTCGCAAAGACGTATGCCCTCAGTGTGCCCGTTCGGGTTGCTCTGTCGCTGACATTAACTTCGTGAACGCTCAGAGATTTCCGGCGAAGGATTGTTGACGCCGACTCAAAATTACTTAGATATACTAACTAGACTGTTACATACGTTCAACTACTTAGATAGAACTTAGTTAAATAAAAAGATTTATTATTTTTTGCTTTTCAGTTTTTCGGCGGTTCAATTTTTTTGTTAAAAAGTTTTTTTACTTGCGGTAAGGAGTGAAACATTTTGAGTCCTATATAAGAGACTGATTTCTCAAAGAAGTCTTTTTTATGTTTAAGAGTAATCTGTATGTTGCGGGTATCATAACTAGTATTATGTTGAGTCGTTGAACTACGCTGTAACTTGAGTAATTTCATTTTTTTTTTCTATATGCTGATACAAACCTGTTTATTATGAATTTTTACAGACTATAAGTATTGGTTCTATACAAGGCCAATAAGTTATCATGTTTATGTATTTCTCACGTTGCATGAAATTTTATAATGGTGATGCACACAAAATTTAATAATTGTCATGCTGAAAAATTGTTAAATCGTGAATAATAGGTATTCCTAGTATTCAAAAACTTAATGTGTTAAACAATTTAGCATAGTAATTAGTCTTTTCATTATAAGTACCTATTCAAGTCAATTCGTTTGTTTTGGTAGTGTTAAGTAGTCGGTAACTGTGTAAGATTATTTTTATCGGTAATTTTTTTGGAAATGAATTTAATTGCGGACTCAAAATTTTGGTGCCGTTTTTGATCTATAGGCGAGAATTGAAATATTAATGATTTCAAAATATTATCATAACTTTTTATCATTTTTTGTACAGGGTATCCATCCCAGTCATGACTCCATAGGCCCTATGCCGCATATTCTGACATCGCAAGGGAATAAAAACCTATAGGGTACTTTCCGTTGACGTAGAATCATGAAACTTGGCAAGAAGCAATGTACATACATATAGCAAAAGTAAAAGGAAAAATCCGAAAACCGTAAATTAGTTAACCTAGAATCTTGTTTGGCGCGAAAGAAGGTGTATAGTTAACATGACCATACTTCCCGCTTTGAGCGGGACAGTCCCGCTTAGCTAAATGTCCCGCTATCCCCAAAATACCTAAAAATGTCCCGCTTTGACAGAACAAAAACATAGCAGCAAGCAAGTCTTGTCGCCCGTACGTGCATAGTCAATGTTATACCTGGTATCCTAAAAAGCGGCACCTAAATAAATTGGCAGATTAAGAAAAAAACGGCAGATTCAAAAAATTTACGATAAGTATATAAATTACTTTTAAGCTTGCACAAAATCGTTGCTTATAGTCAATTTTGACAGGTCCTGATTCAGTCTCACTACCAAAGTCTTCATACTCTGCTAATATGTCATTTCAATTAACAATAATAATTTAAGGATGTACCGCTCTGAGGACAAATAAATGGTTCTTATTTACATTTTTGATCATTTCACATTTCAGAACTTATTACAAACATGTGTTTTATTTTTAAAACAATAACAATTTAAGGTGTCCCGCTCTGAGGAAAAAAATAAATGGTCACGTTATGGCATAGTAGGTACAAGTAAAGAAAAAAATCTGAAAATCATTTCTGATTCTATATAGAATTATTACATGACAAAATTAAATTTTATGAAATAACGGTACGGAACCCTCAGGGCGCGAGTTCCACTCGCACTTGTCTTTTTTTAATTGACCTCCGACTAACGACTAAAAAGGAGTGATATTACTTATATCTCTTTGGGTTGGTCGTATATGTGCCTACAAGGCCGTAGCCACGAAGAAGCGCTTGTAATCCCCCCTCACTCATGTGGGCATGCGAAAAATATACGAATTTTGTATCTTTTCTTATAAGACTATTTGTTTTTTAATTGAGAGTCTTTGCTTTTGGCTCTCTAAACCAAATTATAGATACGCCTCTGTCTGTCTATCCGAACCGATTTAGAAGCAATTTTCTTTAAAGCACTGTGTATTTACTGACTACAGTGTCAGAAATTTGTTTAAAATACTGTTCTTATACCGACAAGAGGTTGGTAAATAATAAAACAAAAAAATCTAGATACGTATTTGAACATTTTCCGTGCTGCAGGACTGATAGATATTTTAACATTTCTTTAAACCGCTGCTTATGTTACCTTGAATATATACGAGGAAATTGCACAAAACTAAAAATAAATTTTGGAATTTCCCGAAATAATTAAAAATAATCAAATAACAGTGAAATAAGACGTTGGAAACGCATTGCTTGTCATGTTATAAAGTGTCCCATAATGCCGAGGTGGTATCTAATTTCGTTCTTTTTCATAGGTCCATTTAGATTTTACGTATTTTTACTTACACACTTGTGATTTAGTTTGTCAATTAAGCCCATTACCCAAAAAATCAAAATCCCACATTTTATTTTAAAAAGACGCAAATAGTTCCCGAGATATTATGATGGGCACTCAACCTTAAAATTCGATCATTCCAATAATAATTAATGTAAGAAATTACTTACAACCTGGTGCCTCATTTGCGTTTAATCTGTACTTAACAAAACTAACAAAAAAAAACACTTTTAACACTAAACATACCAACACCTAAATCATACCTATTTCTACAATACCGGTCAAATGACCGGTCTTTATGTTTCCTGGTTGAATGTATGAAATATGGAGTTATTCAAAATACACCAAATACAAATACAAAAAAAATAATAATACCTATTAATTGCATATAAAGTAATAGAAAAAGTCTTGAAGTCAAATGTTTAAAAATGATAAGAAAACACTTTGGAAGCGTTATTTTTGGTGAAATACTTTGACATAATGTGAACTTGAGGCACAAGATTGCCAGCTATTTCTTACATTATTATCTTAAATTTGTGGTGACTCTATGTACAGGAACGGTACTTAGAGTGGTCTCGAGGGCGAAACATGATATATAAGTTATTTTCAATAAACTGTGAAATATTGGCCAATATAACAATATCGTTTGTGTTTTTTACGCCTTCTTACATATTGTCGTACGATAAAGAGTACCTTTCTTTCGTAAAAATTTTTCAATATTACAATGAAAAAGCATGGCCTTATCAAAAATTGCTCTTTCGATTTCTTTTTGAATTTTTACTTTCTAGGTTTTCTACTTACGTAAAATTATGCTAAATTTCTTACTTAAGTACAAGGCTCTTGCACTGAATTTATGTGTATTTTTATTTATAAATGCAAACATTAACCTATGTCGCGAGAGTCTAAAAACAAGTAAATGACACGACAGCCGTTGTAAATTTTTGGTGTAATGAAATACGTTCCAAATTATTTTTTTTTTTTCAATATGACAACCGAATTCTTTAGAATTTAATTTTATCTTAGTATTTATTTCCAATGACCATAAAATAATTCACACTTAAATGCTAAAACAAATACACGACCCAACCTTGACTGAACCCGATTTCGTTTCATAGGAGTTACAATCACTTTGCGATCATTGTGAAAATGAATTAAGAAGTTTCAAAATTAATGACAAATAAATTTTTGAAATAATTTTAAAAACAACGATGTTATGCTACTACAATTTTCGGCATTACACCGTTCTCAGTGCGGTTGACGTCACGCGGCACACGTGTCATATTTAAAGTACAATGGCAACACGATCTATTTTTATTATTCAATAAGATTTTGTGAGGTGAAGCGGGTAATGGCTAGTATTCAATATGATATTTGCTATTCGTTGCCATGGTTACATGCATAATATTATGTTCCAGGTCATGGTGAACTAGTTTATTTCTGACAGATATACAAAACAAAAGAACTGCTGATTTTGTTTATTTTCAAAATATTTCCGAAACTATAAAGTTTAAAAAAAAAATTTAACAAAACTTTTTTGAAAAAATAAATAGAATAATAGGGCGTTATGAAAAGTATACCATTATTATATAAAAAACACCGTTATAATATACAGTAGAATCCGAATAGTACGACTCCGTTTATAACGGCCAACCGCTAAATGCTAAATGCAACCTCAAGTTTGATTTTCATAAAACATACTGCGAAAGTATATCCGTTTAGTACGACTCCGGTTAAAGCGATCAACCGCTTTCAGCGACTTAATTTATTAAAAGTTGTTCGGTTAGAACGACGCACATCTCAAAATGATTCATAATTTCAAGGGCAAATACTTGCATTATCTCGATGCACCCACTCCCTTCCTTCCCAGATGCACGCTGTTTTATTCCCGAGTAAATTCCATAGTATTTTTTCCCCTTTTGATGAATCACTGCGTTAACTTCATGTCAACGCACGTCAAAATGAGATATTATTATATAAAATTTCATGCCGTTTTGTCCGTCGTCCGGTTAGTACGGCGTAATATAGCCGGTCCCTTAACAGTCGCTTTATCCGGATTCTACTGTATATCTTTTCTGCGCATGCGCCGATTTTCCCCAAAAACAATATGGCTCTTCATATTTGCATACCAAACATCCTCCCAAAATTTGGTTTCGATCCGTTAATCCGTTTGACCTGTATCGTGCTCACAGACAAGCAGACTAACAGACGCACAGAGTTTTTCCAAAAATATATTTTTTAGATTCGGGGAATCTCAAAACGAAAATAAATTGTAAAATAATTTTTGAAAAGTGATTTTTGACCTAAACTAGTACCATTCCCCACTTGTGAGTTGGAATGATAAAAAATTACATACAGTCAATAGGTATTACATCATTCAGTTATACTGTACAATTATAAAATAATTTCCTTGTTATATTCAGTAAAGTTCCGATTATCCGACATAATTGAAACCAACTGACACGACGTAGGAATGATGAAAGAACGCAAATTGAATAGAAGTTCAAATTGTTATTACTAGCCACTGCAATTGAGATGAAACAGCGCTTTATAGCAATAGTGGAGCCTTCGGCTTCACCGCATTACAGTCTTGCCTCGTGGGACTGTGCCCCATTTTACACTGACATAGCAGTAGTGAAACCTTCCACTTCACCATATTACAATCTTGTAATCTATACTAATGTTATAAAAAGAGAGTGAGAATTTTGTGAGTTTGTGTGTATGTGGAGGGTAATCTCCGGAACCACTACACCTATTTGACAAATTATTTTACAATTATTTAGAATGAACCTTCAGAATGAACATATCGCATTAAAATTAAAAACAAAATCGTTTTTCGTGAAGACCAATTTTGCAACGGAAGTCGACGAAACTCGACCCCCGAAGCTCTGTCTTCTGGCCCGCAAACTCTCTGTCAGTCTATTAGAGACACATTACCTTTCTACTTACGTATACGGATAGAAAGTTAGAAATAGGACCTAACAAACTGTGGTCAGCGAATTTTTTTATATGGGCATGTGGCACACCAGCAAAATTAATTGTCGATCGTTGATCTAGCGAGTTCTAGATGTAGAAATACACCGTATATCTATAAAGTATTCCCCATTTTAACTTTGAAACAAATTGATTTAAAGTGTTTTTACAAAATTGGGGTTCTTTGGAAACTCAAATATGGCGCCGGGACATCATCAACTCACTTTTTAGATAGGAAAAAGCTGATCTTGTACCTCATTTGAAGAGTGCCGATTCTCTAAACAACTCGTTTAAAAATAATTGAAAATATGTCAGTTAAACGAATGTCTGTTAATCTGAGCTCTATAGTATTTAATTTTTTTCGCATAATAAAATGACGTAAGTTGTTAGTTTCATCGCTACTTCCTGACACAATCTTTGTTTTTTTAACATTACAGTAAGATCGCGCTAATCCGAATTTCATTTTAGAACAAGCAATTGAGATTAACGAATTTAGATTATAGACCGCCCCACGTAAAATAATAGTGCGGGTATTATGTAAATAACTCGCTGCCCGACCCATCTTCGACCGGTTAGAGTGTTAGACCTAACTTTCGTTTAACATAAATTGGGAAGGGGACGGTGTAACGCGAACTAGCAATGAATAACGCTAAGCAGACCCGACCCATAGTCATAAAAACTGCTGTTTGCATTACATTGTGAAGTATAAATGTATCATTTATTTTTTAACTCTAGGTAGTGTTTGTTTTCATTTTGACAGGAAAATGACGGCGCGAATGTATATGCTGATCTTTGTGGGTGCGTTGTGTTCCCGAGAAATATTGGCAGCTAACAGTTTAGAAGAAGTTTTCGCTTGGAAGGAGTTAGAGTTCGTATGGCCGAACGATGCTGCACGTGAACAAGCCATCTCCAGTGGCGCTTATATTCCAGCACATAATTTGCCTTTGGGTATTGACCGATGGAATGACAAATTGTTCGTTACTGTTCCTAGGTATGTACTTACTACGTTTAAAAAAAAATAATATTAATTAAAAAATACAGTAAACTTCCTTCAATCCGGCACGGCTTTCGGAAAAAAATTAGGAGAAACTGGTAACATTTCAGTCATGTACCTTCCTCCCAATGTTACATCTTTGCTTCAACCAAATTACCAATAAATCAAGAGGTGATACAGAACTTCAAATTACACTATAAACGTTACTTTGTGAAAAATTTAATTATGTTTTATTATCGTCCTGTAGTCCGGAATATTTTGTAATCTCGCAGGCTTCAAATCCCGAATGTGTCGCATTAATTGAAGTTTACTGTATTGCCACAGGCGCCGACTACATGAGTGTTCCGCTACTTGAAATGTTGTGTACAAAGTAACCATGAATTTGACATCAAAACGTACGCTCGTAAATATTCTTTCAAGTTTCTGATATAACATTAAGTATTCATACATAATTATAATAAATCTTACTATTGACGTCAACATTTCTTAAAAATTCATGATTAAAAAAATTGTTCAAATAAAAACGTTTTAAATTCCTTTTGTTATAAAAAAATCATTGAAATAAAAATAGGTAAAAAAACTTTTAAGTTTTAAATATTATGATATTTGCTTTTCGTTTTCGTGGTTCCCTAAATAATATAATGTTATCACGTCATGTAAAAATTAATCAAAGCATGCTTGTCAACTACTTAACAGATCTACAGAATAAAGAATAGCTGTTTTTTTTTATTTTCAAAAATTTCCAAAATTATAAAGTCAAAAATAAATATTTTTTACAAAACTTTCTTGTAAAGATAGAATAATAAACCGTTACTATTATTATATAAAAAAAAACAACGTTATAGCATAATACATGTCTTCGGCCCCAAAAACAATAGGGCTTTTCATATTTGCATATCAAAATATATCCTCCCAAAATTTGCTTTCAAACCACTCATCAGTTTGACCTGTATCGTGTTCACAGACAAACAGGAGCTTAGAATTTTTCCAAAAATGCGTTTTTTGGATTCGGGTGACCTCAAATCGAAAAAGTATTGTAAAATTGTGAAAAGTGAATTTTGATCTTTAGTACCTACCATTTCCCCCACATTTATGGTGTCGGAATGGTAAAATATTTAACGGATTTATTTAATACAAAAAACCCGTCTATATAACAAACTTCATAATGAATCATTTCAATATATATTAATTTTATACTTTTTTTTGACTTTAAGGATGTCAATTTAAATTTATTGAGGTCAAAACACTCTCTATATATATATATATATATTTTTTTTAATTTTACAATGGAATTGTATCTCTTCATAATTGATTAGTCATAGTTCCAATTTTTAGAGTCATTGTATCAATTTTTTTATCTGTGAAATGTGGTGATACCTGAACAATTAAACTACATATTATATAAATGGCTATGAATGGTTCGCTTTTATCAGGGAAGGAAACAATACAGTTCTAATTGGATGATTCTTTCAGTCATGTCATATAACAATTCATAAATTAATCCACAAAATTTACGGTCAAAATTGCATTCTTATGTAAAATTTCTATTCACAGTTACTAAAGTGGAGGCCTCGATCTAAATATTACTAATTCAGGAATACCGTGACGAGAAAATCAATTCAAATAAATCCATGGCCACTTTTTGCCATGGTCTGTTAGGTTTAGGTATTTCGTGGAGTATGAATGATTAATTATATTTATTGGTTAGATTTTTCATAAGACGTATTACGCAATGAAATCTCTGTCAAAACAATCTATACTTCTATACTAATGTATAAAGCTGAAGAGATTGTTTGTGGGAACCTATTTTGTACGGCCAAAAGAAAATCATCTATTTTGTAAAGACGTGGATTCATAAAATAGCGGTACCGTAATATGACGGTGAATAACGTAACAAGAAACGTGTGCATATAAATAAACGAAAGTGGTTTTCTCGGTAGCGGAGGCACCATCGTAACTTGAAAAAGCGCCATCATATACGGCCGGTTTATTACGGTACCGCTACATTAGGAAGCCTAGGCTTCAGTGACAACAGTGTGCACTATTATTCGGAACCTCAAAAAACAAATTTCGACCCAGCGTTGCACTTCTGACAGGAACATGAAATCATTTATGACATCGCAATGGTTTTGCAAGGAAAATTCTCGTTTAAGGGGGAAAAAAGGTGAAATGGTTACGGCGTCGTCGCGCCACATTATTTTTTGAAACGAGATATGACTTGGGTAAGGCAAGGATAATGGCTCTACACGTCACAAGTCTGTGGTTGGGGGTGCTCCGTACCTACTAATGATTTTCTGAGGCTGCTGGAAATCTCAAGAATTCACAGAGTCAACGCCTCTGAATAAAACCATTCAAAGAGCATGTCAAAAATGTTATTATCTTCTGTTTCAGATGGAAAAATGGTGTCGCTTCATCTCTTAATGTAGTTTATCTAAGCAATGCAACAAAAACATCTCCACTTCTGCCCTATCCATCTTTGGAAGCCAACACTCTCCCAGTTGGAGATGCCAAGCCTACAGACGACACAATCATATCCACGTTCCGAGTTCGCGTTGACGGCTGCGACAGACTCTGGGTAATGGACACAGGATTGGCCGACATTCTCGGTGAGCCGAAAGTATATTCGCAGTCGGCTCTTCTTATATACGACCTGAAAACCGACAAGTTAATCCGAAGATACACGTTCAAGGACACTGATCTTAAAGAGGATTCCTTCTTTGCCAATGTGGTAAGAAAATATAATATTTAATTCTTCATTCTGTAGAGGAGTAGCTAATTTGTAACATACAACAGTAGATTGTATATCTAGCAGTGGCGGATCCAGGATTACGGCAAGGGGGGGTCTTGAAAATGTTTTACTCCTTTTGCGGAGAATTCATGAAAAACATGAAAAGCTTTTTTTTTATTGCGCAGTAAGATTTTAATTTAGGATTTTTGATTCTCTGGAAGGGGGGGTTTGAACCCGACCCCCCCCCCCCGTGGATCCGCCACTGAATTATCTAGTGTCGTTATATTACCGTGGACTGTGACATTTTGTGCAAAGAGAGATACATATTATATGGTATTTTTTGCACGTACCTACTAGTGATGTGCCGGATATCCGTATCCGCGGATATCCGAAGGAGAAGAAAGATCCGTATCCGTATCCGTTAGTTTTTGGCGGATCTTTTTCCTTAATAATTTTCAATTCATAGATGAAATTTTATATATATACTATATAGGTGATTAGGTAATAATGAAAAACTGTAAAATTCCATTCAGATTATTTTTTATTTTTCGCATTTGGCACCTTTATATTGCAAACATTTATCGTAGTGAATACCATACCAATAGTACATAACTCAAAGGTACTAAATCAACTATCTTTATAATGAGATATTGCACATCGATCTTTGGAAAGAGACAATCTGTTATGAGAGTTAACTCTTAAAGAGGTCAATAACTTTTTCCCATAACAGATAGTCTCTTTCCAAAGGTCGATGTGCAATATTTACCGCCGCGTACTCTAAGAAAGTTAAGATTCGTATCCGTATCCGCGGATCTTGAAACCAAATATCCGTATTCAGATCCGTATCCGCGGATATACATTTTTAACGATCCGGCACATCACTAGTACCTACTATAAAATAACTGGTTTACACTTAATTTGCAAAATTTTGACAGGTCACTTTTGATCAAACGTCAGTTCTAACAGTAGGTTACATAGAAAAACAACTGTCAGTGATTTACTATAATATGGAATTGGTACCGGTTTTGTTTTTCATTCCAGCACACGTGCGTAATGAGTCACTTTACATGCCTGTATAATAAGTAGTGCATGTAAATAATAAGTGCTTTTTGATAATGAAAAAGTATTAAAATATTATAACAAATCATTTTTAGTGAGCCCTTAGACATTTGGGGGCCCAGAGCTTAAGCCCTATTAGTCCTTAAGTAGATCCGCCCCTGCTGACTTACGTCGCATACAATCTCTGCTTATCGTACAGTAATTTCCAAAAGCGAGCTGTCGTTTACTGTTGGATTGGTAAGATTACTTTACGCACTAGTGCGAAATATATCATTTTACTATCGCTGTACTGGCATGAGAATCAGCCATTTTATAAATTATTATAAGAGGGGTGTACAAAAAGGTATTGTTATGTTACACGCTCCCCGTTGGGACGACAAAGAATTTCGTGAGACAACAATCGGCTCGTCATTCTAACGACTCACGGATTGTTGTGAAACAACAATCGGCTTGATTGTTCAAACAATAACAATATTCGTAGGTAAAAAGGCTTTGTTGCCAAATTCCAGACAACAATGAATGCAAGAAAAAGAAAGAACTACCCAGCGCATATATGTATTATGTATACTTCATCATTTCATGTACCCTATATACCAGTGATGTCAAAGATACGGCCCGCGAGCCGCATCCGACTCTCAAGCCATCTCAATACGGCCCGCGACCAGAATCTATCCAGTATCCAGTGAGGATTTTAGACACCTGACATCAATGAGCTTATTAATAAAATATTTTTAACAAAAAAATTGAACCGACTTCACACTAAAAAGTAAAAAATAATTGCGTATTGAAATGTTTTGGAGTCGATGTCAGCCAAAATGAAATCTATTCCGAGAACTACACCGACTCCAAAACATTTCAATACGCAATTATTTTTTACTTTTTAGTATGAAGTTTAATTTTTTTGTTAAAAATATTTTATTTTTCTCTTTTTAGTGTTAATCTAACACTAAAAATCGGTGAGCATACATAAAAAACATTATGCGTTTCTTTGAAATTTGAGAGTTTCCCTCGATTTCTCCGGATTCCACCATCAGATCCTGACTTGGTTCCGATGGGACCACCTCTGAGGTGCACTCTTTCGAATAAAAAAAAAAAATTGAAAATCGGTCCATAATTGACGGAGAAATCGGTGAACATACATACAAAAAACAAAAAATATACAGACGAACACAGAACCTCCTCCTTTTTGTTGAAGTCGGTTAAAAAAGAAGAAACCTTAGGTATCTGGATCCTCAAGCTCAAGATAACCCTTTTTAAACGCTTTATATTAGTTTGGGTTGTAACTAACTAACTATGTATGTATGTATGCATGTAACGGAATCTTTGAGCATAATTTTCACCAATTTCCCGAAGTCTGATTAATTTGAAACTTTGCATACGTATCAAGGACCGATGACAATGCAATAATTTGATAACAGTTTCCCATTATCCTTATTAGGACCCCCAGGATTAATAAATTCTTTTATAGATCCTCAAACTAAAAAGTGAAAAATAAAATATAGTTTAAAAAAAACTAAAAAACACGCTTTATATCGAACTAAAAAGTAAAAAATAATTTTTTTAAAATAAGCTTAAAAAGCGTTGGGCGCTCGATGTACGAAAATGTGGAACAAAGCGCCCCACGCTTTTTAAGCTTATTTTAAAAAAATTATTTTTTACTTTTTAGTTCGATATAAAGCGTGTTTTTTAGTTTTTTTTAAACTATATTTTTTATTTTTGAAATTGATTATAAATAAAGATTTTAATTTAGTATGTATTTTAGATTTTAATTTAGAGTCTGGCTCGCTAAGACACCTTAAATCTTATAAATGGCCCTTTTGAAAAATTTGTCACCCTTGCTATATACAATATACATAAACTGTACTATTCTACTGTTGCAGATTGTTGATGTAACGGCCGATAAATGCGACGATGCGTTTGCATACATTCCTGATCTCGGCGGCTACGGCATTGTCGTGTACAGTTTTGCCGCCAACGACTCCTGGAGAGTCAAACACAACTTCTTCCATTTCGATCCACTGGCCGGTGACTACAATGTCGGAGGCGTTAACTTCCAATGGACTGACGGTGTTTTCGGTTTGGCTCTGTCGCCTGTAGAATCTGATGGGTATGTTTTTAACACATTTTTATTAGCTTCATCTGCATGCATTGGCGAAGCGGGGGGGGGGGGCAAGTAGGCCTGGCTCACCCTACAATATCAATTGTTCACGTACAAATAACAAGATAAATCTAAAATAATCTACGTTTTCTTTATCGTGAAATTTCTCCAGAAAGTCGTGTTGACCGATTTCGCTTCTATAAACAGTTTTCAAATTTTGTGTGACAGCTGGTAATGGTAGGTAGAGTTGAAATTAATTTTTTGAATAAGCCATTCTTATTTTAAGCTTATTCAAAATTTTTAATTATGTCGAGTTGGGGACATCCTAACGCTGTTGAACCAAGGGCGTAAAGGGGTAATTACTCACCCCCAGGATCATAATAATAAAAAAAAAATAAAACTGAAAATAACACGAATACCTGGTTAAAAAATAAAATTTAGAAATACTTCTTGGAAAAAAAATTGTAAAATTGGTTTGGGAATTAATATTGTGCTAGACAACTTCCTTTGTGAGTACTCTTGTGTGATATTAATAAAACTTAAAAAATATTGATTTTTTTGCTTTACCCTTCAAAAATTACCGGTTCTAGATAACTGTTACGAAATAACAGTATTGTAGTAAAATATATTATATTCCTGAGAATTTCTAAAGTAACAAAAAAGATGTGTTTTTATCATTAATATTCATTGTTTTCTTTTATGCAAAAAAGACATTTTGGTAATTTCTCATCACTATAGTCATTTTTAGTAACCTTTCTTGAAGAACGTGTTGCTTAGGAGCCTATTCTCTGACAACTGTTCTTACTGGACAGCATAATTATGTGAACTGTTGTTCTTAAATCTGTTCTTTTCCAGTAAAAATAAAGATAAAATTAAAAAAATGGCGGTGACTGTTATTTACGGAGCCGTGCAAAAATATAAGTACATTTAAATGTTTATACATTCCAGTTAAAAATTATAACTGAGTTTCCATTTCAGATATCGCACAATGTATTTCCACGCTCTATCGAGTACTAAAGAATTCACTGTATCTACAAGTATTTTGAGAAACGCCACCGCTGCTCTTGATCCACACAATTATTATGAATTTAAGGTAATGTATGATTATTTATTTGAATATCTTTGTATTAGATTGTGGTAATGGGACCCGCGTCTCAGTGGGTGCTTTTCATTATTAAGCATCACCGACCCTGCTGGCATAGGTTTTACAGGCGAGGGAGAGAGAAATTCGTTTCTGTTTTGATAGTCAACACTCAACATTGATATTAAAACCAATAAATATTTATGGTTTGGTTTATTATTCTCATAGTAAGTGTAAGTGATTTTTATCAGTTTCACTAAAAATTCTAACATTTAAGAAACATAATATACAGAATGAAAAACGTAAAATACCAACTTTTTCCTTTTATTTTCTTCAGTTTGGTACCTATTTTAATCGGGGCGACGACCGTAAAAATAGGTCCTTTTTATAGAGGATAAAATTTTCAGGAAAGATAATAATCAGCTGCCTAGGCAACCGTGCGAGAACCTGATCCGCCAGCGGAGAAACGCCACTCTGGTATTCATTTTGATGTGATTACTAATTTCATAATACTACAGCTTTTAGTTTTTCTGAATTTGTTGGTCGATAAGAGCTTTTTAGGAATATATAAGAGTGTCGTCTTAAGGAGGTTGATCCGTTACAGTCCCAATCAAAAGTAAGTCGCGGTTGCCAGGCCCTAGTTACAGGGCTGGTATGGCGTGCTTTTCATTTAGAATTTGAACCTTTTGTGAAATTTGGGGATAAGTTACTGGAAACTTTAGGTACAAGTCATCGGCAACAATAGCGTAAAATTATTTCTGAGTCGGTGACTGTAAGATATCGGGAGTAATTTCTTCACTGTACCTACCAGCAGATATAGTATACTGGATGAAGCTACAAAGTACAAACAAACCAACAGATGGATTTACCGTTATACAGGGGTGCTGAACTATTAATGTGAGATTTTACATGTAAAACCATACCTATGCAAATCCCTACTATCCTTATTGTTTTAGAGCAAGAATTAATTGATTTAAAAAATTATCAGGGTTAAATTTTCTACATGACATTTTTATACCCCGTAGTTTCAAAAAGGTGAATATAGGTATACCTATTTAAACTTTTAATTATTATTCAGAAAAATATATTCTTGATAAAACAATTGGTTGTCTGTAAAGTCGGTTTACTGACGATAGTTTTACGTGATAACGTCATAAAGAAACATTGATGAAAAATTGCAAGTGCACGCTCAGGCGGAACGTGACACTTTTTCGTGCATGCAGCCGGTGTTTTATCAATTTATAAGACGTTATCACGTCAAAAGTTTGTTTTAAAATCCAAAAGGAGCTAAATAGAATTGATATAGCTCTTCTCATGTATATTAGTGTGTATTGATGAAATTTTTATTGTATTTGTTACAGTTGTTGGGTGATCGTGGTGAAAAAACTCAGTCTTCTGCCAATTTCTTAGACGAAAATTCCGGTGTATTATTTTATACACAAGTAAATAAAGATGCAATAGCATGCTGGAACAGTAAGAAACCTTTCACTCAAGAAAATATTGGCATTGCCGCTCAAGATAAAGAGTCTCTCATCTTTCCAAACGATTTGAAAGTCGATCCAGAAGGCACACTTTGGGTTCTGTCTGATCGTATGCCAGCATTCATTTATAGGTCGTTAGATCCGTCACAAGTGAATTATCGCATTCTTAAATCTTCAGTTCAGGACGCTATTGCAAATACTCCATGTGCTGGTTAAGAACTATATTTCACTATAGTTTAGTTATTAAGTGTACGAATTGTGAGAATAAAAATTGATTGAAAAAATTGTATGAATACCTACTTATCGTGGAAATAAAACTTTATTAAAATCTTTTTAATTCTAATTGTATAATACTGTGTGACTGCATCATTCCTGAATTCGTGATTCATTTAAAAAAATTCCAGCCAATTGGGAGACGGGACTGTTCCAACTTCAAAAATATTATCGCATGCAATGACGCGGGTAACGGCCAAAATTAAATATTTTGATATTTACTATTTGTTTCCATTGGTTATCTACATATTATGTTACTCGTCATGTAAAAAGTAACCAAAGCATGCTTAACTAATTTCTTTCTGACAGATCTACAGAACAAAACAACAGCTGATTTTTTTATTATCAAAATATTTCCGAAACTATGTTATTTAGAAAAAAAATGTTTAACAATACTTTCTTGGAAAAATATTTTTTTATTTTATTTATTGAAGAGTTCTAATCAGACGTTAATCAAAGATTTGAAAAATAAATAGAATTATAAACCGTTATGAAAAGTATACCATTACTATATAAAAAACAACGTTTTAGCATATATCACTTTTCAAATATTTGATAAACGTCTGATTATATATCACTTTTGCTCATGCGCCGATTTTCCCTAAAAACAATAGGGCTCTTCATAATTGCATATCAAACATTCTTCCAAAATTTGGTTTTTATCCGTTTGACCTGTATCATGCTCACAGACAAATAGACGGACAGACTTTTTCCAAAAATATGTTTTTTGGATTCAGGGAACCTCAAACCGAAAAAATATTTTGAAAAGTGAATTTCGACCTAAATTAGTGGGCACCTATCATTCCCCTTGTGGTGTCGGAATGGTAATTGTATAGTATCCACTGGCTACTTTCTAGGCTTGTGTAGTTCATGAATTAATTCGACAGAGCAATCCAATGTATGAACTACAAGAACTAATTCACCGCCAATCAAGAAAGTTTGGCTGACACACAGCTGTGTGCCTAGAATCTAGATACATGTACTTACATTATTTAGCACCCTTATTTTATCTAAATTAATAAAAATAAAGAGACAGCCATGAGTAGATAAACAAAAACAAAATTAAAACTTTCAAACAAGAAAAAATATTCATAAAGTTCAAACTATTCGGAAATAAACTCAAAATTTATAAGTAAATAATATTTTTCGGTTTCAAAATTCTTGTGAAAACAGAAAATGGCAGCGCATATGTAAGTAAAAATAACTTTTCAGATGATGCACATTTATTATAGGTGTGAAAGAGGTTCGGAAATCTTAAGGGCGTACCTTTCACCTAAAATGAGTAAATTATCGTCAATGGGGTAAATAAAAAAACCCAATTCTCCACGAGATTTAAGCAATTTTCAACTTCGATAGACTTATTGATCTTGTTCATCGTATAAAAAAATTGGTTGTCTGTAAAGTCGGTTTACGGACGATAGTTTTACATGATAACGTATTCCGCTCGAATATCATATTTAATAATCACGCACAGGGTCAGGCGGAACGTTAGGAACGTTACACTTTTTCGTGCATGCAGCCGGTGTTTCATCTTTTTATATTGACGTGATTCATCAATTTATAAGACGTTATCACGTCAAAAAAATAAAAAATAACGTGGTATTAAAGTAACGTTATATTGTAGAATTTTAACAATAATATCGGCATTCTACATGTCCTATTTAAAAAAAAAAATATTTCAACGTCTTTGCCTGAAGAAATTTCGTATTGTTTCAAAAATTCTGAATCTTAATCGAAAGACATGCTCTATGCAAGCGATTGACACTTTTGTTGGTGGGCCTCAACCCTATTTCGCGAGTCACAAACAATTTGTTTGGTCCTATTTCCACCTTTGAAACTAAGCACTAACTGTTCTTTTCTCTACATGCTTTTGTAAATCGGTCATTGGACAGGTACAAACTAAACTTGAAATATTACAATTTACGACTCTATGGGCGTTGTCAGAAGACCTATACAGACCACGCAACTGGACCTAATCCAATTCATTTTAAGTCTGATATAAGTGTTTAATTGATTTTCTCAATAAATTTGATAAAGCGCAAAACGCTGAGAAACAAGTCTATTAAATTATTCAGCTTTCTGAAAGCGTCCTTAAAATTTCCGAATCACTTTTTAGGCCTGTCCCCGAATTTAAATTAAAAACATACGTTAATAATTACGACAATTGTTATTGGATAAATTGGCTCATTCCGGTCAGATCATAAGGCCGCTGCACACGAGGCTGGATTTGCCGCTAGATTTGACTACTAGTTTTCTAGCGCTGGTTTTCTTGATTGGTTTTATGTGCTCGCTTCACACGAGAAGTCTTTTCAAGCTTGCTTTGTAGGTAGGTTCAGTGCGCGCGCAGTGATAGAACGGTAACAAAAGTAGACGTTTATTGTCTCTGAATAGAACACACAATGTTTGTTTGCGGGCGATTGTTCATGTCGCCCACGTGACGATACAGCTTCCTGGTTGGTTCTTGCTCAGAGCAAGCAAGGGACTAAGCAAGAAAAATAATCCCTGTTCTAATTTTAAAATTCATCTTGTAAGCTAGCAGGCGAGCCCGCAGTGACGTCATTTCAGGCCTCGTAGCCAGCTTGCCAGCCAGTAAAAGTTCCAGCAGTGTTTTCAACCTCGCGTGCAGCGGCCTTTAGCCCATTAACATCTAAATTACATCAAAACATCATCACCAAACATCAATGAGTGAGGTGAGGATCGAGCCTACATCAACAGAATGAGCCCATTTATCCGCGGTACAAATCAACAAAATATTAATTAAATCGATTATATGAGTCTGGGGACTGACCTATTTGTTAACACGCGGTGTGAGTAAACTAAATAAACATATATTTTTTGACAAACAGCTGTTCTACTTGTCATCATGTTGTGAAATTCTCATCGCAATTTGGTCGTAAACCGTGCAACCCGCCGCCTTGCAGTATCGTCGGGCCCCCATGTGTTTGGCCCAAGGGTGTAGAACCACCATGTTGTTATGACGCACCTTGCAGGGCCCACTGCTACGATCATCCGATTGGAATAAAACCAACATTATATCCCAACGGATATCCCAATTATTGCTGATAAGTCAGCATTAAAGAAAGACAATTTACCACTTTAGAGATCACCAAATTTATTGTACTTACTCTGTTTTTTACACATTAATAAAATTTTTAACAATTACTAACTCGTTCCTTTTGATGTCTAATTTATCCAGTTTATTCGGTTCTTTAACGAACGCTTTATTTTAAAGAAAAACAATCATTAATTTATTAACAGATGCATTCACTAAATCAGTTCAGCTGTTTTAATTCACGTTTACATATCCCGCAGGAAAAAAATATTTTAAATACAGAAGTCCTGTTACAATTTTATTTCTATGCATTACACGGTTGAAGTGCTGCACAAATGGGCGTAAAAATAAAATCTCGACTGTCTCGTCATTTAACCGTGCATTTTGAATAGACAGCCATTTTTTTTTAGATTACTGAGATTGGCGGTTATGAGCGCTGACATTTGACAAAGTTCACAATATGGATCGGAATTTACGAATCATGGAGAAAAATTTTCTGCGCAATCTTTTATAATAATTATTATAAATAGCCACGGATATTAAATCAGTTATTTAACCGGACATGTGGCCAGACCCTTTTACATCACTAAATATGTAAAATAGACCTGAAATGATTACTTCTTCGTATTTTCCTTTAAGTACATTCAATATAAATCATGGTTTAAGCATATACATTATGCATATTTCAAATTTTGAATGGTTTGTCGCGAAACATTAATTTTTTTAACGCAACCGGCTTCGCATGGTTATTTCGTACGGGTTATTTTCACAGTTAAGCAGAGGGTGCACATTTTTTTTTATTCATTTTCTAGGTTCTTTGGTCTCTAAATAATCAAAAACAAAAAAAGTTTCTCCGGTTGTAAAGGGTTAAGTATTTATACTTAATTTTTCATAATTATTCGTATGAAGGGGGGCGTCTAGAGCTCTGTTTATTTTCAAAATGGCTACTTTGGCTTTCAGTGAGGGTTAGTATCATAAAAAAAAAGAAATTTGCATCCTTTCTATCGAAATAATACACACTTTCAAATAATTTGTGGAAAAAATTTATAAAGTTTTATTTTGAATATAAAAATCAACATGATGTTTAACGATTTTCAATAGAAGTGAACTACGCTTCAAATAACCAAAACTTACAGCCCG
The DNA here is from genome assembly GCA_963575645.1 of Xanthostigma xanthostigma. Taxonomy (NCBI): domain Eukaryota; kingdom Metazoa; phylum Arthropoda; class Insecta; order Raphidioptera; family Raphidiidae; genus Xanthostigma; species Xanthostigma xanthostigma. The sequence goes on along the minus strand of OY754468.1, from coordinate 30,312,905 downwards.
CTGATAACATTTTATCAAAGAAATGTCAGTCTCTTCAGGATGCAAGAAGGTATCTATAGGCATCAATAACTGCAAATAAAAGAAAACAGTGTAAATTTCTATTAACCCTATTTAAAACGGGTGTAGTCGGACTATTTTAAAGGTAGTATTTAGAGATAGAAAAAATGTAGGTGCCTTAATTTTTTCTAGAGCCTAAAAGCGTCTGGCAGTAATGAATGTTGGTTTTTAATAATGTGTAAAACATATATGAAAACCAGCGGTATTACTTTAACATCTATAGACGAGTACGATTTTTATGAACTTTTAGTAGGTACCTGTTATCTGTAAAACATCCCCTCTTTCAGCTAGCAAATTGGCCTATGTTTTTAACTAAATATTACACATTTATTGTAAAATTTTAACAGTAATAAAATGACTTAAGTCTGGGGGCTCTGGGATCTTGTACTACAATATATGCATGAGTTTTGTTGGTATGATAGCTATGGAAATTATTAATGTATTACCACATAAAAATGTTGTATTACCACATAAAATGCGCAAGAACCTCCTTTGGGCGCTCAGTCTGTTGGATTTTATGTGGAACGATTTTCTGCAATGCATTGATTTCCATAGCTACTGTACAACACTAAATATAATTAAATCAATTTGAAAAAACATGTAAATTTACCTCATTTTCATTCAAATGGATTGTCTGAACAGCTCCCGCATATTCCGACCACAAGATCTTCCTCCATTTCATATTTTGATTTTGCATTAAAGGCACCATTATAAAATTAGCAAATAGCATATCACCGTAACTAACACTTTGATACTGTTCCAAAAGCTGTGTATAAAAATCCTGGAAACTATTCAATCCTGAAAATATCACAGAATTATTAATGACTCGAAGATAAAAAAAAAAAAAAAAAACAACAAATTAATGAATTGGCTCTACTAGTACATGAAACGATGGTAATACCTTGAATTTCCTTATCAAAATTTAAATTTTTCAAATCATCATTTTGTAAAATATTTTTCAAACATGTTTCAAGCAAATAATGAATTTCTTCATCCAAAAACAACGAACTGCTACATAAAAACACACAACAAAGACGACAAAATTTATCAGTAACATTCATGACTTTAGCCAAATCCGGAAATAAGTGTTCGTATATTGTTATCCATTGTAGACATCGAGTCACCAGTCTTGATTGATCTAATTCATCACTAATAATATTGTTCACTTCAGTATTTTGACTCTCTGAGTACAATGCTATAATTGGAAGATACAACCAATCTACTGGAAGAATATTATCTTCTTGGTTTCTTATTGCCAAAGAATTTTGAGAAAAACTGTCTACCTGCAAATATAATAATTTATATTTTTTACAAATTACACCGATTTCTAATGTTATGCAGATTGTGTGGAAAATCATTTTTTTTTTTCAGCGCCATATTGATGAGGGACTTTAATTAAGAGCGCTCTACCAGAACGCTGGGACTAATCAGCACTTTAACAAGCGTGGGCTGTTGAGACGTTGGAATTGTTTTAACATTTTTCAAATTCAAATTTACCGCGTAAAGTTGTCTAAATTCTCCCTATAATTATATATAATTATCACGTTCGGTTTGGCGCTTATATTAATCCGAACGCTCACATGCGTTCAGATTTAACATTTATCTGCTCTAAAAGACCTCTATCATGCATTTGAATTTAACATCTGGAAGAATTCGAGGCCGAGCACACTCGATGAGCTCCAAGGAAAACAAGTGAGCAAACGGATTTAAAAAAAAAAGTATTTAAATGCTCACCTGTTCTAAGCCTTCTAAGCCAAGAATTCGAATATATGTAGTTGCAATAAAATCTAAACTTGACATAGCGTTACTAAACACATTATCTGTATCATTAATGTTTAAACTTTTCATTAAAGTTTCAGTTGGAAAAAAATTTTTACTGAATATAATATGCTTCAGTATCATCGCCATGTCTTTTTTAAATTCCAGATTAAATATATGCAAATATTTAGCAACCAAGCTGTAGACAACGTATTTTTCTTGTTCCGTCAATAAATGTTGCGATACGATTGCCATTTTATAACAGTTGACAATAAATTTCGCTTCGATTCGAGTAAACCAATTACTTATCAAATTTACTCTTTTTAAAGAATTCAACAATGAAAAATATTTCTGAACATTAGGATGTCTGATAAATTTAACAATGCTCTAAAACAAAAACATTTTCTTATTAGTTTCTGGGTATAATTTACGAAAATTTTAATGAAATTGAATAAAGTACTTTTTTGCACTATCCCCTTGAAATAGCTACCTTATAATACGTGCCATTGATCTAAAAGGTTCGGAAGTTAGTTACAAACAGCGTCGCAAAGGTACATTTTAGAGCCGTTGATACTCCCACCACCTCCCAGCTACATGCACGGAACATGCGCTCGTCGGTGATTGGCCGAGATCGCTCGTTGCCTTTGTCACTTTCCTGCTTTAAAGTACAGTCGAGTACGCTATTGTCAAGTTGTTATTGTTATTTTAGTTTTGTTGAGTTGCGAGTTTGTAGTTTTTCAACAGACTGTATAGCGCAAGCCCGCATTCGCATCTAACTTCCGAGCCTTTTAGATTCGTGGCGCGTATTATACATGCTTGTAAAGTAACCCATAACGCACTAATGCTGTAATGAAAAATAGAAGTAGTCCAGCTAAAGACCCCATACAAAAGAGCAAAGTTTACTAGAATTGGATTGCCAACGATCGCAAACAATACAAAACACCCAACAAAAACATTCGGAATTTTCCACGCTGGAGTCAACAGTCATTCTGAATGGAGTTTTATAATTCATAGATACCACCATTGCGATTGCCTCTCAACCTACTATTAAAAGTGAAGTTACACAAATGAAAGGTAGTGACAAGCAGCTATTTTAGGTGTGTTCGAAGCAGCTTGAGAACGGACACAGAACCATCACCATCTTGCGCAGTAGCTCAGTCTTGCACAGTAGCTCAAAAACCGATGCAAGCAGTTTCGTTTTAGCTACCGCGTTCTCTGGCTGCTTGGAACATATACCTATTATGGGGAGTACATGCAAAAAATATAATATATATATCTTGGGTGCAGCATTATTGATTCGTGTAACTGTCACAACTCGTAGATAATATAGTTAATTTCACCCTAGATATTACATAAACGGGTCCAATACGATAACTCGATGTGTCCAAACTTTGATTTTTTTTTAATCTTAGAAAACGCTAAATTTTGACGTACCAAAAAAAAAATATTTTGCGGACTATACATAAATTTCCTCAAAAATACGTAAAAAAATGGGACTACTTTACGTCTTTCACTGTCATTTTTTTAATCTAACCAATCAGAAAGCACATATACACGTCATAGCAACTGGTGTAGAATTACTGTATTACTATCTCACTTTGTATACACGACCCCGTAATTGTTTTTTAAAGAGCTCCTCCCAAACGTCCTCCCCTTATCACTGCGCAAAAAAAAACCTCATCGCATCTACACGACCCCGTAATTGTTTTTTTAAAGAATTACTCCTCCCAAACGCCTTCCCCTTTTCACTGCGCAAAAAAAAATAATTTATAAAAATCAATTTTCCGCAATTAAAGCCGCTAATAACACTGTTATATGTCATATAAAATAAAAATTGCGTATTTCCAGTGGATATTTTGCATAACGAATGATGGAGTTATCGTACTCTAACCTACATAAACTACTATTTTACCTCACTATTTTCTTTACTACACAGGTAGTTTGAAAGGGCAGCCAAAAATGGTAAACAGCTTTTAGGCTGCAAAATTGGCGTTATATGTTCAGGTGCGTTCCAAATTGAAGACCCAGCACACGCTAAAGCTGCTTCAGTTTTATGTTCAGAATGGCGACACATTAAATTTGAACCATCTCTGAATTAAAAGATATGATTAATATCGAATTAAAATTAATATAAGCTAGTCAATATTACAACTAGAGATGTGCCAACTCGGAATAAACACGACTCGAGTTAACTCAAGGTGAAGTTCATGTAACTCGAATTGAACTCAAGTTAGCAGGACGAAGATGAGTAAATGATTTGTTACAAATTACTTTTTGACGTGATAACGTCTTATAAATTGATGAAACACCGCCAGCACACACGAAAAAGAGTAACGTTCCGCAAGCGAGAGCGCGATATAAGCGATAGAGATGCACGATCGGCCCAAGCGTCATCTTGTGCGCATTTCTCCCTCTTCTCGCGTGACGTCAGAGAGTAGTGTGCGTTCAACATTTTTTTCGGCTGTTCCAGCGAAAGCTACATCTGACAGATGCCCTTTGTTTTATAAACCGTGGAAATTAAGACTTAAAATCAAGATATCTAATAAAAATGTCATAAATTATCGAATTTTTAAAGCAATTTTTCAGATAATACATCGTTATTTGTCAATTGATAGTTTGTACACAAACGCAGCTACATTTTGTATCAAAAACAAATCTTGGGAGATATCTGCATTTCATAACAGCAGATAAATTATACGGTTTGTTAACAAATATATAATATATATATATTCTTTTAAATGTCTTTTATAATTGCTTAAAAATATGTATTTTGCTTTGGTTGATGAAATTATTAGTCGGTAAAAATATAGTTTGACAGCTACTAAAATTTAGGTTATGTATTATTAAATATGATATTCGAGCGGAATACGTTATCACGTAAAATTATCGTCCGTAAACCGACTTTACAGACAACCAATTTTTTTATATATTTGTTTCTCCATCTAACTCTGTTGAGACAAGTATCATTACTAAACTTAGTACTCAGTAGGTAGGATTGAAATTAAAAAGGTATTTTTAATATGTATCGTATACTTATGTGTTTTTGGTTTTAGTCCTAGTGTAGTAAGTACCTCTATTTAACAATGAAACTAGTTAAACAGCACTCTTCAGAAACTCGAGTTAGGGAGAATCCTACTCGAGTTAACTCAAGCTAAGCGCAACTCGAGTTGACCCATCACTAATTACAACTACAGTGGAACTGTTATAATTAGTGATGTGCCGGATCGTTAAAAATGTATATCCGCGGATACGGATCTGAATACGGACATTTGGTTTCAAGATCCGCGGATACGAATACGGATACGGATCTTAACTTTCTTAGAGTACGCGGCGATAAATATTGCACATCGACCTTTGGAAAGAGACTATCTGTTATGGGAAAAAGTAATTGACCTCTTTAAGAGTTAACTCTCATAACAGATTGTCTCTTTCCAAAGATCGATGTGCAATATCTCATTATAAAGATAGTTTTTTAGTACCTTTGAGTTATGTACTATTGGTATGGTACTCACTACGATAAATGTTTGCAATATAAAGGTGCCAAATACGATTTTAAAAAATAAAAAATAATCTGAATGGAATTTAACAGTTTTTCATTATTACCTAATCACCTATATATATAAAATTTCATCTATGAATTGAAAATTTATAAGGTAAAAGATCCGCCAAAAACTAACGGATACGGATCTTTTTTCTCCCTCTGATATCCGGCACATCACTAGTTATAATACATTTCAAGGTGCTGCAGAATTTCTTTCATAAAAATGCGTTTTTGCCATAAAATATATTGCATATTAGAAGTGGAGTAGCTATCATAGGGCAAAGCGGGGCTGTGCCCTAGGATACCAGAATTCGGGAGGTTCTTAGTCAAACTACAAGTTATATTTCTCTTTTATATTTTTAAAGATAATTGTCTCGGGACCATTTGTGACCTTGCTACGCCACTATAGAAGTGAATCATTAAATGAAAAAAAATCCTTTTAACTTATTCACATTACTCATCATCTTATAAAAAAGTCTCGGTGTAATTTATACCACAAACTAACCTGATATTTTCAGTAATTTTACTGAAACCATTCGAACTAATCATTGAATCCACTACTGAATGCGGTATTTGTTCTGTCTGAATTATGGCCCAGCAGTTTAACACTGAAGATATTATTTGTAAATCTCCGCACTGAAATTGAAAGACAACAAGAAATTAAGGTTAGATTTCAAGAATCCTACTCCATAGGTTCTTCAAGAAATTGAAATTTGATATGTGTTTCCCTTTATAAATAATTTATTAATATTAAACGCATTTGACACGGGCAAATCTTTAAAATTCAAATTCCACATTTAGCAGACATCGACTAAGCTGACATTTGTATGTCTCACGATTTTTGTTTTTCTGTTTTTGTTGAAATATTTAAATCGGTTTATTGTTTTCAAAAATCTGCTTTACCTTAAAAGTATTCAAAGTTGAACTTTGATTCGACCATTTTCGTAGGCCATCTATAAGTAATGGAATAAATGGCTGTAGCAGTGGATGAGTGAAATGTTCGGCAATTTTACTGATAATACTCAAAACGCCTGATACATGCGTTTGAATGATATAAGAACCATTTTCGGATACATTGGTTGTTTGTATATGATAATTTAATATTCGGAGAAGAATCGGCTGAAGAGACCTGTTGATGAAACAAAATACAAGAGCCAAATTAGTTTTTGTTTACATACAATATGTGTCAAAATAAGAATTTAAAACCAAAGTCAAAATAATAAAATAATTTGCGCAATGTTAAAGTATTTTTTCTCAACTCTATGAATAAAGATAATTCTCTATTAATGGAAGTATATGTCTGAGGAAAATTAAATGTGAAAAAATGCAATGTAATTAAAATTGTAGTGAATCATTTGTTTTATTAAGGCTGTAATGTAAAATTAAAAAAAAAATCGTTCCAAGTTCGAAATCAAAAATATTTTATAGTTTTCGTGTTAAAATATGAATATAAACTTTGTTCCGTGACTTTACCATGAGTTCCCTATCACCCTTAATAAATGCTTGATTTGTAGTTAAAAGCCTACATTCTGGATAAATTGTTAATATTTGTACAATTGTTGTTTTGATCATAAAATAAAAAGCAGGAATGGGCTGGTTCCCACTATGTCGAACTTTGAGCTGAATTTTTATCGGATATGCCGCACATTACACGATAAAATGTCGGTTCGTTCATTTGACTCAAGTTTATTCTTGTTTTTCTTTCAATTTTTCAAACTCAAGTGTGAGTACACAGCAAATTTCTCATCACGTCGATATTTTCAGCATCTTATATACCAGAGCTGCCCAACCTATTAGTAGGTGCGATCAATTTTTTTTTTAAATAGTGTCATCGCGAAAGAGCTAATCGATTTAGTTTAAAAATTGAATTTTTGGATGTTAGAATAGATGATAAAGTATAAAGATCTACTTAAAATTACGCCGCGATCGACCGGTAGATCGCGATCGACTGGTTGGGCACCCCTGTTATATACCAAGATCCCAGACCCGCCAGACCAACGTCATTTCAGTACTGCTAAGATTTTATCAGTAAATGTACAATATTTAAGTTAAAAACATAAGCCAATTTGCTAGCGTGAAAGCGGGGGCCTTTTAGAGATAGGTTCTAAAGGTACATAAAACACGTGCTTACGTACGTACACAATGGTATTATGCATGTATATGAGTGCGAGTGAGAGCATTTGATGATTTTTTTGACAGCGTCATGAAATTTTGGTTTTTATTTGTTCACACACACAGACAGAGTAGTCCATAAGTTTAAGAGAGAAAAATCTCCATGGAAACAAATAAACAACCTACATTTCATGAAGCTGTCAAAAAATCATCTAATGATCTCACTCGCACTCATATGCATGCATAAAGGCCGGTCCACACGCTACGTTTTGCACAACCTTTTAAATCTGCGCAGTCTTAAGACGGAATGAAAACGTTGCAAGTTTGAGCGTCCAGACGGTGCAGTCATATTTGTATTTTTCACTCAGTCTTGTGTGATATCGTCATGGAGGAAATCAAAATACCACAGAGATGGCTTGTAGATTTCGTCTTCTCCAGCCCCAGATCGAATCGATTTGTTAATTTTTGCCAATTCGTTACGATAACCACTTCTCATAGAATTAACTTTTTTTACAACTGTATATCTGCTCGCGGTTGCATCGATTTTTTTGAATTTTTCTACTAATCTCTCATAAGCTTCCCCCTTTTTTTCCCTGTTACTGTACTCCTTCGATTTAACACTACAAATGCATGGGAAACTTTCGTAAAGAGCAATAAAAACTCCCGAGAACATTGCCGAAGGTCAGCCATCGTCGCGTGACTAGGAAAAATTGAGGAACAAAACGAATTGGAAAACGGAGCAAGCGTCCACATGCACCGACTTGTCCGCACAGGTCATGGATTTCAAAGCTCATTTGCTCAGTTATCGCTGCAACTGTACCGTCTTCCCGCCGGACTCAAAACTGCGCAGTTTTCCGATCCACACGCAACGTTTTATCTGCAACGTGTTGAACTGCGCAGACAAAAGGTTGTGCAAAACGTAGCGTGTGGACCGGCCTTAATACCATTGCGTACATAGGCAAGCACGTGTTTTATGTACCTTTAGAACAGGCCTGGGCAAATGGCGGCCCGCGAAGCATTTTATAAATTTTAGAAAAATAGTAAAATGCGGAAATAGAATGTGGGGTCCTTTTTTTTATCAGCCATACGGTCCGCGGTCAAATTTTTATCAGCTATGTGGCCCAGCGATTAAAAGATTTCCCGCCTCTGCTTTAGAACATGTTATCTCTAAAAGGACCCCGCTTTCAAGCCAGCAAATTGGAATACGTTTTTAACTAAATATTGTACATTACTGATAAAATCTTAGCAGTACTGAAAAAAATAACGTAGGTCTGGCGGATCTGGGATCTTGGCCTATTATATCTGTCGATTCATCCAAAAGATAATTCTGTCTTTGACAAATGGGATTAAAACTTGTGGATTTTTTTCTTTCTTCATGATTAACTTATACCATGAGACACTGTATCCGAGCAACTTCAGACATAATATTTTATCGCACGACGTGCAGTGACAAACAAACCAGTCGTATAAACGTCTCGTCAACGACATTTTATCGTATCAGATTATATGTGAGCCGAGTCATATAAGTCGAAAGGGCAAGTGATTGTTTGTCACCCCGACATTCGACATAGTGGGAACAAGCTCTAAGCCAGAGGTTCCCAAACTTTTTTGTCTCGTAGACCACTTGCCATGTTTTTCGGTTTTGGGTAGACCCCCTGCTTATCTGATATTGATTTTTTGCAAATTCATTTATTTCAAATGTATTTTTGACAACCAGTATAGTGCTACTCACTTTGAATGATTTAAATTTATAACGGTAGTGAAGTGTAGTGTGAAATGTTTAGTTTTATAGATTTATTAATTAGATTCAAATTAAACGAATCAAATTAAAATTTACTTTCTGTTACATAAAATAACTAAGCAAAAAATAAATGCTTTTAGTGTGAGAGATGAACCTGATGCTTTAATAATAAATTTTCAACATTTGGCATCAATTTAGTTAGATTTAATCTTAAATCTCTTCGGTTAATAATGTCCAGTTTGTTTCTTTTTTTTATTAGGAGATTCACTATCATTGACCCCCATTTTCATTTCATGGACCCCCAATTTTTTTCCCGCTGACATGGACCCCTTGCAAGTTGTCGTCGACCCCTGGGGGTCGATATAGACCACTTTGGGAATCACTGCTCTAAGCTGTTCATAAAATACATTAATTTTCCGTGAGTAAATCACCCATAAACGAAATAAAAATATCATCTGGACCCGTCAAATACATATTTTGAAGGTGCCTCAAAAGTTAAGATTTTTATAAATTTTGTTCTTTGTGATTGTCTCATAATTGCAGGTACTTACATAAATTTTTCAATTCCCAAACCATAATGTAACAGCGTGGCCCAAAGGAACATTGCCTCAGTTTGAAGTAATATAATGCCTGCACTCGGTGCATCAGCTGCGAGATAATAAAGAAGAGAATCTAGAATGTTCCACCTAACAACAGATAATAAAACGTTTACTAATTTGTTGAAGTAAAAATAAAATAAAATAAAAAAATACTCACTTTTCTACTAAAATACTTGCAATGTGTCTGCTTCGATTTGCAGCAATTCTCATAAGTTTCACGGCTGAAATAAGTGGCACTCCATACGCATTTAGATTTTCGGAAAGCGCTAGAAAAATTAGTACAAAGCTTAATTCCGTTAAAAAATTCAAACAATAAAAGAATAGTGATAATACTTACTTAATGTGGCGCAGTTACAGGGAATGAAATTCTTAATGATGAATTCAAACAAGTCCGTACAATTGAAAACTTGAGTCATAGTCAACTGAGAATCTCGCATTAAACGCGTTAACAGTTCTAGGCAATATACTACAGTTTCCGCTGGCGGTTTCAACGTTGTTAATATGTATCTGTTATTTTCAAAATGAATAAAATTTTATTATATTATGTAGATAGCTTATGAGTCCAGTGCAGTGCTATAAACCCTTCGTCATAAAGAAATAACAAGGACTGGTGATGTCAAAGACACTTGTATAACGCGATTTTTTGTTTTCAAGTTGTGAGCCCCGGGCATCAAGAGCGGACCGTGAATTTGTGGGGCCCTGGGCTAACACTACTTGGGGACCTACCTGTCAAAAAAAGTATTTTCTATAATGATGTACACTATAGGGTGTTTATTTTTATTTTTTTATTTCTCGGGTCATTGGCTAATGTTTTAACATTGAACCAAAAAAAGTTCTAAAATTTCAGCTTCCTAGATCAAACCTGTGAAGGGCGCAAACCCAGTTTGTTTCACATTTAATTAACATGGGAAAAACGACGTTTTTACTCAAACATGGATGACTGGTAGAATTTTTTTAAAATTTTTGATTGCAGTGTTTTGTAAAGAATTAAATTTTCCACAAAAAAGATCCTTAGTCCTAAATCCGTGAATTCATTATTTTCAAAGATATATTCGTACATCCTTATAAAAATCGGATTTCATTTAATTAATTAATGTTTAAACGAGCATATCTTTGAAAATAACGAATTCACGGATTTAGTACTAAGGACTTTTTTTTGTGGGAAATTCAATTCTCTCCGATTACTGTTATCAAAAATAAATTTTAAAAAAATCCTACCAGCTATCCATGTTTGAGTAAAAACGTCGTTTTTCCCATGTTAATTAAATGGGAAACAAACTTGGTTTGCCCCTTTCACAGATTTGATCTAGGAAACTGAAATTTTAGAAATATTTTTAAGTCCAGTACTAAAACATGAGCCAATTGGACCGAAAACAGAGAAATAAAAGAACACCCTAATGTATACGGTATAGGAAAAAACTAGGACAATGAAATATTTTATTTATAATTTAATATGACTTGAGACACACAAACAGCAACTATAAGACATTGTTGCAAAAGAAATTAGCAGGTTATGTCTAATTAATTTTTTTTTAATTCGCAATAGTATCCATTGTCTTCAATGGGGTTGGGGGCCCTTTATATTCACGGGGCCCTGGGCTGCAGCCCAAAAAGCCATTATATAGATCCGCCCCTGCCGGGCATTATTTGATCTTTGAAAAAAGAAGCTTGCCTAACCGTGTAATATTTTCACCATGATAGGGCTTTTCATCGTTTTTACGCGCAAGCGTCATCGCCATGGTTATGATCACGGTATTAAATTAGTACACAAAACAGTAGAAGAACACACTTGTGCTGAAATGAGACAACGGTTGTGGTGCCATGATCGGAAAAACTACCGAAAGTAAACAAAAACTGACTGAAGTCAAACGTATAAAATAGTTTTCTACTTCTTTAAATAATTATCTTATTTAAATAAATACTATTTACTTTTCTTCAAAATCAAACACTTTTCACCTATCAAAATGAAAAGTGTCCGAAAAATATGGCGGAAGTTGAGGCATGCGCACAACAAATTTTCAACTATGAAAAGGTCTATTAAAAATTAAGTAAGTGGTTCAGTAGTACCAGGTTCCAGGTATCTGTGAAGACGGTGAAAGCAAACCGGCATGCCCCATAGAAAGAGAATTCTACTGTATTATTATTATAAATTGTTTTAAAAATTGTATTAAAACAGTCACATGAATTCATTATAATTATTAAATAAATGAGACGTTTGTGTTATGTTCGTGTTAAGCGCTTACAATAGAGATTGACGGACAAAACAGAAGAATTCAACCTAACTCGACGAATAATGTCTATTATAAACTGAGGAAGTATCGTACAACATGATCGAACACTATGAATTGAACTGCACTGGCAGAAGTTGTCAAGTAAATACATGTTTTTATTTAGGTACAAATAAAAAACTAATGATTATCCAATTACCTTATTCGAATTAATATATCCGTCCTTAGAAGGCACCTAACTAAATCCATTTCAGCCAACTGTTGATCATTCAATTCATCTTCATTCGAAATGTCTTCCTTTTTAACATTTTTACTTACATCTAAAATTGGTTGGTTTAAGCCAAATCCGAATCCTAGTAAGCTATCCAAACATTTCTCATCTATCTGATAGTAAAATAAGTTCCGAATCGCTCTAATACTAGCATTCACTGTTGGAACTACATTCTCATCTAATGCATAACGAACAATAAATATAATCTGTTCGTAAGGGAGTTCCAGAAATCCATCGTATACACCCGAACTTTGAAGACTAAGAACGTTTGCTATAGTATTCAAAGCCAAAATACGCTGTTGTACAACAGTTGATCTGAAATAACACCGAATAATATAATTAACAATCCATAAATAATCAATTTCAGAAACTTAAAAAAAAAAATATTTACCTGCATAACTGAAATAGTTCTTGTAAAGTATATCCTGGTCTGCCAGGTTCAGAGCCATGATGATAAAGCGTCCGTGTTTCTTCAGTTATTGTTTCATTCGATTCAACATAGGGCTGAAGCCGGCCAGCAAAATCAAATCTATATGAAAAACACTTAACCTCAATACGCACTACAAAATTTCATCAATTTAACTGAAAATTTTCTGAAAAGTACATACCTAGCTTCATAAGGTTCACCAGATTTTAACGGAATCTGTTTCTCAATCACTTTCATCCATTCAAATTTTTCAGGTTCCAGATTATCAAAATGCAACCATTTATCAGCATTTGGTGCAGATAATATTTCCGGTATTGTTTCATACGATTCAATATCAAAACTATTTGATTTATTCGTTGAATCGCTATTAGTTTTCTAAAAAAACAAAGCCGATGAAAAAACTGGATCCACAGAATTTTCTACTTTCTGAATTTTAAATTAATATTACTGAGAAACCATCACTTAAATGTCGTCTCTGAATATTTGAATAACGCGCGCCGTCTATGTACATGCGATGTTGGCAGACATGGCGTTTTCAGCATCGAAAACTGCCCCGGGGCAGGGCAGGCCGAATGGGTAACTATTTGAATGAAAATCTTAGCGCGCTTATGACGTTGCCACATTTCACCTAAACTAGTGGCTTCATTGTAATCTCGACAAGTACATATCATACTTATCGCGTTACTAATTTTTACCAAAACTGAGTTCGCATTTTGCACGAGCTTTCATAAATATCTGCTTTCAACATTTGCAAAGTTTTACCAAAATCTGATCTATACAACTCATACAATCCACGGAACAATCAGAATAAATTTCGGCGTTTCCCCATAAGAGCCCATTTAATACTAATTCCAATTTATCTGTAACCAAGCTCCGAATATTCACAATATTTTAATGGCGTGTTTTGGTTAATATTTATAACATGTAAACATGATTTCACTGAATTTTTAAAATTTTCATATATGGAGATTTTTTTACAAAAAGTAACAGGCCAACGTGAATGCTTTCTGATATATTATCTGACCTCAAAGTTGGACTGATATAATTTACAAATTTGTTCAACTTTGTCGCTCATATTCAAAATCTTCAGTCGACCTTATATTCTAGGATAAACAATTGTAGTCTATTGCACAACGTAATATAAATTATAGTTGATGAAATATACCATTTCTACGCTGACTGCCTTCGTATTATTGGTTTTCTGTCGTTTCTGAATAAAGCTTAACAATTTCGGATCCATGGTTGAAATAAGTTTCTCTCTTTCACTAATAATTTCTTCCGGTGACATTTTGCTGAGCATTGCCACATTTTCGCCATGAATTTCCTGAATAACCGATTCATCAATATCTCTTGATTTTTTCTGAAATTGAAAAATCATATTAACTGCTATGCGCTCACAAAAAAGACAGTGAGTGCGGGTTGAACACGCGAAAGATTCTCAAATTGTCAACATTCGCAATTGGTTTCGCAACTTATATTATGAATGTTTTCCTGTCTGCATTACGTGAGCTCTGTCACTCTTGATTCTTTATGGAATGTGAATTAATTGTTTCTAAATTGTCTAATTATTCAATAAATAATAGTATTTTGAGCTTCGTCTAATTTTATTTAACATAAACAATTTTGTAAAAATAATATGAAAAAAATAATTATTCGTAATCACATTCGACACATGACCTTTCTTTCTGTAGCATTCGCATTCACATTCATTACTACCCTCGTAAAGACTCATTAATTTACTCTAGCCTGAGATTGTTTGTTTTGTTTTTTTAAAAGAGAGGATATAGATGTTTACACATCAAAAAATATTATTGTACAGTATATATCGACAATAACGACATGCCGGCTGTAACGACCCAACATAACGAGTTCAGTCTAATTTCTGTAACTAATATGAACAAATTATATTGCTTTTTACGATATTGGCTATAGGCTGTGTGCACAGAGCCTATTAGCGCCGCTAGTGGGTAATAGAGAATTATTGAACTAACTTTTTATGGAAATCGCGACTTGTTTGGTGATAAGTCAAAAACTTTAGTTGGCCATGATGTGTCAAAAAAAAATGTAATAAGGAAAACTGGTGTTAATTTGTTTACACTGACAGCGGAACGTCAAAATAGGGCGCCAATGGTCTTTATTTTACTTAAATCGCCATCAGCGCAACAGCCTGGAACACAACAAGCATTTCCAGATCGCTTAGTTTTCCTATGTTTTCTTTGTAATTAAAAAACTTTATAAAACTATAATTACTTTCACTTTTAATAAATATTGCTCACTGACATACGAAAAATTGGAGATCGAAGTTTCCCCTAGTGCTCACCACAAACGCTCGCATCGAAAAATTTGTAACTCCGCCTCCGTGCACATAGCCCATAGCGACAAATCAATTATACGGACTGATTTTTAGTTATCTGGTATGAGTTTTAGCGACAGGCAGACATAAAGTTCAATATTTTAGACCTAGTATACAACTATGCATAGTTTTTGTACCTATCAGTATTTAAAAGAAGTTATATTTGATTATTTTTAAGAAAAAGATTTTTTCAGAGATTATATGTGCTTTTTGCGATATGTATGAATAGATACAAATAGGTGTGTATGTAGTATGTAGTACATAATATAATTTATTGTTATGTAAAGACATATTGACATTATCAAATGACTAATCTAAATGAAATCTATTTGCATATATCGTATTTTAAGTGTTTGTAAATTTAAAGAAAAATAAATTGTTTATTTTTTAATAATTAGGCGCCATATATTCGAATAGAGTTCATTTCAATTGGCTGTTTAAAAACGTTTATTGATTATAAGGACAATCGGGGTAAGAAGTCTCTTCTATGATCCTGAAGTCGTCGTTATAACTGATATATACTGATTTTTAATTGGAAATTTGAAGAATGATAGAGGGAATATAATTTTGCATTCAAGCATGATGATGTACCTCCACAGATTTAGTTTTTTCAAAATTATGTCGCTTCGATAAAATATATTTCAACAAATTTGGTTCTAGTTTGGATACCAACTCTTTATGACTGTCTTCTGATATTTTTTCACATAATTTCACATGACTTAAACCATCAGTTTCACTCTCAGGTTTTAATGTAGACGAGATTAGATTTTTCTAAAAAAAAAAAAAAAATAGATTGTACATCTATATTTACACTTTTGTACTTATATCCTATTGGGCTCTAATTGCTTCCACTATTTTATAATTTATAGCGATGGTGACAACCACAATGAATAAAAATGCGATTAGCGAAAGTTGTTAGGTATTCAGATCGCTAAATTAGTAAGCTATTTACACACTCGCTGTCTAACAATTTGACAAATGAATTCATACGTGCCACAACATTGCCAAGGAGCGGCATAATTCTGCACTAAAATCTTGAGAAAATTTAATTAAAATTTTGCAAATTACCAAGAAGCTAATCACACAAGTCAAAATTTGTCATTACAACTACAAATCTTAATTTTATTTCTCTACTAAGAACTGACGAAATTTCGAAAAATAATTAAAATATAAATTTACCTCCACAATACTATTCTCAGTATTGGCAAATTTTTGTTCATTTCCTTTACAATCAACATCCATAGCATCAAAGTTGAATGATGAACTACATGCTTCATTTTGAGATTGAACTTTTTGTCTTTTAGCCATTTGCTGTGAAAAAATACTTCCTTTGTTTCTGGGTGCCTTGTCCTAAAGAATTGGAATAGATAAGTTTTTTCACAATCACACCAGTTTTACTTCTGTAGTGTGTAGAGTAAAATATAAAGGCTCTTTTTTATTTCAGGGCGAGAAAAATTAAAAACCTCTATATAATTATCTCCCATAATTAATTGAAGCATTTTTAAATTATCATCAAATTTCTGTAGAAAATTATATATACAGTTATAGTAAATTATTTTATTCGTAATTTCAAGTTTTAAAAAAGACAATGGAGGCACTATTTTGAAGTGTTCAACCGACGGACTAAGGAATATAGCGTCGGAGCATAACATGCATAAAATGAAGTCTATTGATGCCTACTTTATATTGAATACTTATTATATTATGATTGGTTACAGTTTGGTGCATGTGTTATGTTCACTCTTATCTCAATGAGAGACGTATGTTTGTTACCAATGCTGGAGTCAACTCAAACCCTGAATTCATTCGACTGGACGTACCCCAAGGATCTGTACTCGGACCACTTTTATTTTTAGCTTACATTAATGATATGCCTCAGTTCATTGCCTTTGACCATCTTTCAATTTTTGCAGACGATACTTCTGTAGGAATCTCGGCTGACAATAATGTTGAGTTATCCAACAAGATAGTAGACACAATCGAAAGCTTTCGCAAGTGGTGCACATCAAACCGTCTTGTCATGAATAATAAGACAACAATTGTCGCTTTTAATAGCACGGCAGATTATACCGTATACTAGTTGCGGCGAAAGATGAAGCCATCGAGTCATAGTGACGGGAACGCATTTCGCCCGCCTTCTAGCTTGCTATTGGCTGTTTCGGAGATCCATGTGCGTCGAGTGATTATTTTTATTCTACCGCTATAAATGGATATGTCGAATTTATTCCACACGCCAATGTCTGCGGGCAAGTAGGCGTTCACTACCATATTATTGATGACGTGCCTGGCTTCAACTCTCACCGCGGGCACTACACCAAATCATGAACTATCTCTTTCCACTAAATTTCTAGGAATTGTAATCGACCATAAACTAAGTACAGATAAACATGTTGAGTATGTTTGTAGGAAACTAACCTACTGTTTCTCCTGTATTCGATCTCTAAAAGAAACATGTGACCAGAAATCACTACTCAATGTTTACTATGCATTTGCCTATTCAAATCTAAGTTATAATGTGGTTGTTTGGGGCGGTGGAATTCACTGCAATAGACTCTTCATCTGGCAGAAACGTATTATTCGTCTCATTTTTAACATTGGTCGTCGCGAGTCATGCCGTTCACTTTTTATTAATAACAAGCTGTTAACTTTTAGTTAAATTTTTATCTATGAAGTCTATAAATTTGCCAAGCAAAACAGTCGATTTTCAAAAGATAACAGATATTCACTACCATAACACCCGGCAAAAAATATCATTATATATTAGGTTCGTTCCAAGCAGCCGTGAACGGTAATAGAACCGTACACAGTCTTGTCACTGCGCAAGACTAATTTGCGCACTAGCTCAAAAATCGATACTGCGCAAGACAGTATTGCGCAGTAACAAGACTGTGTACGGTTTTATTACCGTTCACGGCTGCTTGGAACGAACTTATTGATAATTACCACCTTTCTTTGAACAATAGGGGGCCGCTATATTGCTGTACAAAATTATACATTAAGTTGCCTATAGAAATAAAAAATATTAACAATTATGACAGATTCAGACAGTCTCAAAAAAAATTTAATTGAAAAATGTTTTTATAAAATGAATGACTTTTTAAACTAATTGTGTTATACCTATTCTATTGTATTGACGTATTCTAAGCTGTTTCCAGTATTACAGAATAAAAATATATGATTGCAAGTCGGTTTGCACAATTCAACCAATAAAATCTGAGCACCAAATTTTTCTTTCACGTTAGGTTTTCGGTTCCTCATCCTCAAACTACACTTATGCTCTGGTCATATATACTTTAGTCCGCGGTTCCGCCCATCATATTTACAGGCTTAATATTCTCATGCTTATAGTCGAACTTTATTAGCTTAGTAATAAAAGTACAAAAATTACTATCGTTCTTCTTGTAGCCTGGGGAAAGCCTCCACGAGATAATACGGGAAATTTCGACTTTTTCTTTGTATCATCTTTCTCAATAATATCACCCATAACAAACTGGGGAACTTGTGAAATAGTTGGAAATTCTTCCATTTGTTTCGGTTTTTCTTCTTTAACATACTTTTTCGCTAAAAAAAAACGATTTAATTATACAAAAAGACACTGTAAGTATATACTATTAAATACTAGCCGTCCTGTTGTTCTAAAATCAAGCTTTATTAATGCAAGTTTAAAAAAAATGTTAAGAACGGCTTTGATACTCGCACTCGCAACTTGTACTTTTTAGTGATCCGTGCCAAATAAAAGACTTATAAAATCACTTTCGTATCCAATCGTCCTACTGAAACAGGCGATTTTCTAAACTATTTGGCGTAAAAATTTGAAATTTATCAAAATAAGCGGCATCGAGTAGGATGTTACGCAAAAGCGTATTGAAGCACTAATGCAACATTATATATTATGTATTTTTTGCTTTCGTTTTTTTAAAATAGTTTTCTAGAAATAACGCTTAAAAACTGTCGTCCCCCACCCTTATCACCAAAAGGATCGCTTAGAATAATCTGAAAAAAATCATGAACATTGAGAATTACATGTAGATCACCGAAAATGATCAGAACTGAAAAATTCTAGCGCGATTAACTGTTATTATTACTTTGTTTATTGCATTATAACTGCAGAACCAAAATTTTGGCAAAGAACACACAAGTGGGGGACTGATGGCATGGAACACTAACTGTGTAAGTTTAGCTTGCACTTAATCGATATCATACTTTTCAGTTTTATCCGTTTGGGAGCTTTGATGTCACAGACAGACTGACTTCAAACTTATAACACCCCTCGTCAGGGTCGGTCTGAGACCTAAAAAATTACTACGAGACAGCCTAAGAAAAAAATCCGGACCGGCCACCGGGAAAAGGCCCTGTATTCCCTGAGGCCAGACCGACGCTGCCCCTTATTCATGCCTAGTGTCCATATTTCAGCATTTTTTTTTTAATTTTTGTGCATGGACTGAACAGCTATTTTGTTTCTAACCTAACAATTCAATTATAACCTAAAATAAACTTACGATTATCGCTTTTTATAAATTTAACCGCAGGATTTATGATTTTTTTCGCCATATCACTATAAAATTCATCTTGCAATTTTAGCAGGTCCTCTTCACTTTTACTAAGTTCGGATTTAAGCATTTTATACGGTACCGATTATTGTAAAATTAACATGCAAATTGTCGAGTGTCAACTGTCAAGTGTCAACAAATGACAGCAAAACCTGAACACTTTCTATCTATAGGTTATCTCTGCTATAGGTACTTTTAATATATATGATTTCTATACTCATATGTCTATGATACCATAGGACTACTATATTAGTATGGGCTATGTGCAAGGAGGCGGAGTAACAAATTTTTCGATGCGAGCGTTTGTGGTGAGCACCATGAGCACTAGGGAAAACTTCAACCTCAAATTTTCCGTATGTCAGTGAGCAATGTTTATTGTTTATTAATTAAACGTGAAAATAGTTATAATTTTATGAAGTTTTTTAATTACAAATAAAACATGAGCAAAACTAAGCTATCTGGAAATGCTTGATATGTTCCGGGCTGTTGCGCTGATGGCGAATTAAGTAAACCAAAGACCATTGGCACCATAATTTGACGTTCCGCTGTCAGTGTAAACAAATTATTTATATATTGTACGTCATATTCATAATTGATAAATAAATAATTCTCACGTACATTTTATGTAGTGATGTGCCGGATATCCGTATCCATATCCGCGGATATCCGAGGGAGAAGAAAGATCCGTATCCGTTAGTTTTTGGCGGATCTTTTACGGATATTTTACCTTATTAATTTTCAATTCATAGATGAAATTTTATATATATAGGTGATTAGGTAATAATGAAAAACTGTTAAATTCCATTCGGATTATTTTTTATTTTTTAAAATCGTATTTGGCACCTTTATATTGCAAACATTTATCGTAGTGAGTACCATACCAATAGTACATAACTCAAAGGTACTAAAAAACTATCTTTATAATGAGATATTTCACATCGATCTTTGGAAAGAGACAATCTGTTATGAGAGTTAACTCTTAAAGAGGTTAATAACTTTTTCCCATAACAGATAGTCTCTTTCCAAAGGTCGATGTGCAATATTTACCGCCACGTACTCTAAGAAAGTTAAGATCCGTATCCGCGGATCTTGAAACCAAATATCCGTATCCGCGGATATACATTTTTAATGATCCGGCACATCACTAATTTTATGTTATGTTATTTATATAATGGTTTACAATCTGATTTTTATGGTACCTGTATAAAATTTACATCAGTTTTCCTTATTACATTTTTTTTGACACATCATGTCCAACTAAACTTTTTGACTTATCACCATAGAAACATATCGCGATTTCCATAAAAAGTGAGTTCAATAAATCTTTATTACCCACTAGCGGCGCTAGTAGGCTTCGTGCACACAGCCTATATATCTATGATTTATAAGTATTGACAGTATGGTAGTGTCCGACCGAAATTTCAGTTTCGGCATAGATAAACGTATTATACTTAGGAAGATAAGTATCCTAGTTAACCAAAATGAGACCACTTATGATGCTCGCCGCTAGGTGGCCACCTATTGACGAGCATCATAAGCTAAATTTTTTTAATCTGCGAGTGTAGAATATGTAGAGTTTCCGTAGTTAATTGTGCTGATAATGGTTCGGCCGTCTGGTGACTAGCATCATAACTACATATGTTTTCTGTAGTGAATTGTGCAGGCAATTTGTTCCTCTAGTGACTAGCATCATAATTACATTTGTTTTTCATAGATCCTCTTACGTCAATCGACTGTATTGTACAATATCCCGCGGTGACATTATTATTGGGCTTTTAAATATTTTTCTTTTGACATAAGTAAATGAATAACTTTAATTAAAATTTTATTTTTAAACAAAGTTCTGATGTTGAGTCAAAAAAATCCGAACAAAAATATAAATTCAAGAAATAAGATTATGTATTTCATTTTAAATTATTTTTATTATCTTAATTAATTAGATGCTTATACCGACACTGTACTTCTCCCATAATAAAATAATTGACATGATCTTCGATGCTACAAAATAATATGTCATTCACAATTGTAGAGTAGAATACATAACCAAAGTGGACGAAAAATGCACCCTGTATTACATGTTATAAATTTGTTAAAATCCGTAGGTGAAAAAATATATGATTAATTATTTAACGGCCTGACAGTTGAATTTTTTTTTAAAGATTTTTCAGAGATGATATTTTTTTTTGGTATCTACAGTCAAGAAATATAATAAAGAGAATGTTCGACTATTTTTTTTTAAATTCGTATTCATGGTTTCAAAATATAAACAGCCTTATGTATGATTTGAAAAAATTCTGTCGGTACGTTTATAAATTGTGTCAAAAAATTATTTCTTATTTTTTTTTTTTTTTTTTTTTTTTATTTTGTGTTGGCCTGACTCTTGTCTTTGGCCAGTAGCCGATTGTATTAGATTTCCCAATTTATTGTTGGTTACAATTTATAGCCTAATACCGCACACTTTTAAATATGAGTAAATAGCTTTGTAGGTATTATATTCTTGCTTGGATAGGATATTAATGACATCATCCCAGTTAGTATGACTTTGGTTGTTAATACCATTTATCAGGATATATCTCAGGTGGGTATATTGTGAACATTGGAATAAAATGTGATAGGTACTTCCTTCACCAGCACCACATATACACATAGGACTTTGTATTGCGTGTATCCTGTTTAAATGTGTATAGCTACTACAATGTCCTGAGCGTATTCGGTTGATTGTAGTTATAAATCCTCTGTTTGTATCTATCTCCTTGAACCATGGATTTGTATTGATTTTTGGTTTAATTTGATGTAATTGTCTACCCGTGCGCTGTGTTTGTTCATCCCATTTATTTTGCCATAACTGTAAACATTCAATTTTAATATTAGTATATACATCCGTATAAGGTATAAAATGGTTTTCGCTAGGGGTTTTGTCTCTTGCTTGTTTAGCTAAGTAGTCTGCAAGGGAATTGCCTTGGATTGAATTATGTGAGGGGATCCACAACAGGTATACAGAGTTTCCAGCTGTATTGATATTATATAATAGTTGTTTTATAAGATATAGGACATGAGACGTATTAGTATTAATGTTGTTAGTTTTGATTATAGTTATTACGCTAAGTGAGTCAGTCAGTATTACTGTTTTTGATAGTTTAAACTGCCAAATATATTGTAGAGCCTCATATACCGCATAGGCTTCCGCTGTAAATATTGAAGCCATTTTATGTAACCCTATTGTTTTGTGTATTTTTAAATTGGGAGAATGAAATGCAAAGCCTACTTTTCCGGTTTGTGTGTCTTTGGAGCCATCTGTAAAAAAAAGGATATGGTCTTTGAACTTCTCATTAATTACTGCTTGGAGGATTTTAGGGTTTATGATTTCCGATATAGGTTCTTGTTTATTTATAAATTCTATGTCTACCACCTTTGGATTATATATTAGGGCTTCATAATTAATTTTGTATATCGGAAGTTTGCTAGTTGAACTGATGATTTCTTTTTCTTGTAAGAAATTGTATCGTTTCTGACTTTTAATTAATTCTGGTTTATTTTTATTATTCCAGTATATTTTAGAATTTGTGTATTTTCCTAATAGCTTTAATTTGATATTTGTTCTGTTTTGACTGAATGCTAACATTTTTAAATAGTACCTGTCAGTCATATATCTGCGGCGTATTGATAATGATGGGATGCACGATTCGGCTTCTATTGTATTTATTGGGGTAGATTTCATATAACCCATAGCTATTCTGAGTGCTTGATTTTGAATAGTGTCAAGTTTTTTTAAATTTGTTTTATTAGCATTCGCATATAACATACACCCATAGTCCAGCCTAGATCTAATAAGTGTTTTATACAGTGTTAACATCACTGTTGGGTTAGCCCCCCACCAGGTACGCGCTATTGCTCTTAGCATATTTAAATATTGGAAGCTCTTGTCTCGAATGTAGTCAATGTGTTTGTTCCATTTCAGCTTAGTATCCAAGTATATTCCCAAGAATTTATGTGAAGTTTTGGTAGGTACTAATTTTCCTTCTATATTGATCTTTATTGTTGGAATAATTCTTTTGTTTGTGAACGGGACTGTTACTGATTTACTAGGTGTTAATGTTAGGTGAAGTTCTTTTAAATAAGCATTTAGCAATTCTACTCCTTTATTTAGTTCTGAGGCACATGTATTTATATTTTGGTGTTGTTTGTAAACGACTATGTCATCGGCATACTGCAGATGTCTGCATATTGTATTTACAGTCATACCCAGTTTAATTGTATAGATATTGAAAAGGATTGGACTAAGCACCCCACCTTGTGGGAGTCCCCTGTATGTTGTTCTCGGACCTATTATGTTGTCTAGGAATCTAACATGTATTTGTCGGCAAGTGGTTATATCATGTATGATTTTGATAACTTTCGGGGGGATATTTATTTTATATAATATATCTATTAAGGTGGGGATGTGTACATTATCATACGCAGCCTTTATGTCTATAAAGGTGGCAACTAGCGTTTCCTTTCTAGAAAAGGATAAGAGGATATCTGTAACCAGTGTGATAAGGTTATCTATTGTACCTCTGCCTTTTCTAAACCCGAATTGATAATCTGAGGTAAGGTTATTTGTCTCTACCCAATGTTCTAATCTCCCTTTGAGTATTGTTTCAAACATTTTCCCTACGCATGATGATAACGCTATGGGTCTATATGAGGTATGCTCGTTGGGATCTTTATTCGGTTTTAAAATAGGTATTATGGTATATTCCTTCCATGTTTTAGGTATTAGTCCTGAATTGAATATTTCATTATAGCATTTTAGGAGTTTTTCCTGTATTTGTGTGGGTAAAAATCGTATCATATTGTTTGTAATGTCGTCATTGCCTGGAGCTTTTTCTTTTTTATTAATTTGTGCCTGTCTAAGTTCGTCAATTGTGAAAGGTTGAGTTAAATGATGGTCAGTGTTTTGTCTAGGTATTGTAAGTTCTGTCTCTTTCTGGTCTGGTACATAGTCTGGTGTTAAATTTTTCATGAATTTTTCTTGCCAAATGTTTGGGTTGCTGCTATGATGTGGTATCTCTATGTTGTTATTTTTGAAACTTCTAATTAGTCTCCATATGGAGGTTGTGGGTGTATTCATGGTTAACCCCTCGCAATATTTTGCCCAGGATTCTCTTTTTTTATTTTTGAATACAAGTTTGATTTTTGCCTGTGCGTTGCTATATTTATTATAGTTGTTTATATTGCAATTTTTGTAGAAATCTTTTAGTAGAGCTTTCCTTTCCTTGACTAATTCCGTGCATTCCCCGTCCCACCAAGGAGGACTTTTATGTATTTTATTGTTTTGGTAGGTACTTGTTTTGGGTATCGTTATTTCTCTAGCCTGATTTATACAATTAATTATTTCATCATATGTGTCTGTTTTATGTGTATTATTGTGTTTGTTTATTTCTTTTGTATATTGAGACCAATCTGCTTTTTTTGTGTTATATTTGGTAAAATGAATTCTGCTGATCCTAGGTATTTTTTTGTCTATTGTTAAAATGCCTGGGTAATGGTCACTTCCCAGAGTTTCATTATATCTTTCCCATTTTACTGTAACCGCTATTTCACCTGATGTTATGGCCAAGTCTATTACACTATTTGAATTTTGTGTAGGTCGAATCCTGGTGGGTTTTAAATCATTGTTTATAACTAAATTGTTGTCGTCTATGGCTGTTTTTAAGTTTCTGCCTGAGGTATTGATAGTATCACAACCCCACACAGGGTTGTGCGCATTAAAGTCACCACATATTATCACTTTATCGTTGCCGATTTTACATATGTTATCAATTAGGCTCTTATTGAGGTTTCTTTGTGGCGGATTGTATACTGAGGCTATCGTTGTGTTTTCTATTTTAATGGCACAAACATTTGTCCCTACTGGTGTGATGTCTAAAACGTCGACTGTTTGGAATATAATACTATTTTTAATAACGATGGCGCAACCCCCCCACCCATCGTTTCTATCCGATCTTATAATTTGGTAGTTATTTATTCTAATTGTCTGGTTGTATTTAAGGTGAGTTTCTGATAGTAGTATAATATCTGGATTGTATTCGTCAATAAGTGTATATAGGTCATGTCTGTTTATATATATTCCTCTTATGTTCCAGTGTATTATTGTTGTTGATTGTCTATTGAATGTGTCGGTTTGTTGTAAATTTGTTTGAGAATGGTAATTAGCTGTGTCAATATTTCTGTGTGTCTTTCTGGGGTACTATTTTTTGTCTCGTTAGCGTATTGGTCGATTATTTCACTGATTTCTGTATTGTCTATTGTGTTTCTACTTTTGTGGTTAAATACTGGTCCTGAGTTTACATTGGGTCTTCTTATTAATTCTTTGTACGTCTCTCTGTCCGTTCGTTGTCTGTCCGTCTGAGTGTCGTTTATGCGTCTTTTTCTTGGAGTTTCTCTTAGTGTGTGTGCGTATGTTTGTCTGGTGCTGCTTTGTTGTGTTAGATGTTGTGTTAGATGTTGTGTTAAGTGTTGGGATGATTGTGTATTTGTATTATTATTTGTCGAATTTAATGTTGGAAAAGCTCTTATATTTAATGTACCTGTGGTTGAGTTTCTGTTCGTGCTGTATTCTATTGGTATTTTATCTGCTGCCTCAAAGTATGTAAGATTATTGGTTGCCATTAGCTGCTTTATTCTGATTTGTCTGGATCTTTCTGGACAAATTATGTGTGTTGCTAGATGAGGTCCTTTACAGACCGCGCAAGTAAATTCTGTTGCTGTACATGTGTCTGAGGGATGTTCTAATGTACATTTATTGCATCTTTGTTTGCCTTTGCAATTTGTGTAACTGTGTCCGTATCTGAAACAGTTATAACATTGTCGTATAGGATATATATGATATTCAACTGGATATCTTATATAAAATAAGGTAACCGAAGGGGGAAGTGCTTGTCCCTGAAACGTTAGTGAGACTGTTTGTGTTGGTACGTATTCTGTTTCTCCATTCTCATTGATTTTACGTCTACTGAGTCTCCTAGCACTAATCACTTTTTTCAGACTTTTGACGTTATCTATAATAGTCTCTAAACTAACGGAGAGATCTACACCTCTTATAATTCCTGTCCTAACTACTCTAAACGTTGGTATAAAAGCATGCATGAAATATGGCTTTAATATTTCTGAATTAACGAACTCGTTTGCGGTTTTGGCTGTATTAAATTGCACCGTAACCCTGTTTCTGCCGGCTTTTTTGATTTCTGTAATATTTTCTACCTTTTTATTAACTAATAACTGACCTACTTTGATAGGATGCAATCCCACTTTTTCTTTATCTGGAGCAGTCGATTCAATATGAACCATAAATGGTCCTAAATCGTCTATCGCGTAGTTGTATTTTGTTAATTCCTTACCTGACGCATTTTTTTCTTTATTTAAGTGGTTATTTTTATTTGTATTGTTGTGGTTATTTCCTGTATCCAAGTCCATGTTTTCATTATTCAGTCCAAGTATATCATCTCCCGTGCCACCGGGGTCGGGAGGCCTAAGTTGGGGCCCGCTGGCCATAATAAATTATGACCTGCGTGGTCCCTGAGCAGTATATCGGTACTTAACCTATATTATGTTATACTTATATTTAACTTATATAGATGTATATTATGAATAATGTTTTACCTCGTAAAGTAGAACGTCACAATAAACAACACAAAAAACAACACAATGTTATTAAATGTTCTAAGGATTCTTGGAAAAAATTAGGATGAAGGATTTTGCGTGCGATACGTAAATCAGTTCAACCGGAAGTCCCTATTTCTTATTTCATTTCCGAGAATTTTTCAATAATGGCTTGTGTTAGTAATTCGTGCAGTTACGTTAACTGTAAAAATTGTAGACGAAATTCACCGGGATTAAGTTTTTACAGATTACCTTTAAAAGACAAAGTCCTTCGTAAACTTAGATTTCCTGAAAATTTGGAGTAATTCGGCCCAATAAATTTTGAGAAATCACAGAAATACAAGTTTCAAAAATTTTAAGAAATTTTTTTTGGAATATTTATTGGCAATATAATATGTCAGTATTCTTAAAGTTGAAAAGATCTTTGACGAATAATGAATTGTCTTAAATTATTAAAATGAATTCGTATCCATGATTTTGATTAAACTGTGAAACAGACCAAAAAAAACGTTACCACGACTATTCAAAATCAAATTTGAAAATTCAAAAATTTTGAATTATGTTTGGTTTTTTACATTAATTATTTAGAAATTTAAGTGCCGTTGTTTACTTGGCGTTTCTATGGTTTGAAACAAACTGGGAACTGTCGTCACGGAAAACTAAATTATCATTTATCACATACGTAAAAAAAATAAAATTGATGGTTTTTAACAATTTATAAACCATTGAGCGAGTAATTGGGATCAATTTTTTGACAATTTTATTATATAAATAATAATAAATTATAATTATAATAAATAATAATAATAATAAATTATCGACCAATTTTTCAGACAATTATATTGACAAAAATATATAATTATAATTCAATAAATTTATTGAATTATACCTAATTATATATTTTTGTCAATATAATTGTCTGAAAAATTGGTCGATAATTTATTATTATTATTATTATTGACAAAAATATATAATTATAATTCAATAAATTTATTGAATTATAATTATATATTTTTGTCAATATAATTGTCTGAAAAATTGGTCGATAATTTATTTATTGAAGAGTACTAATCAGACGTTAATCAAAGATTCAAATATCAAAATGTTTATTACTAGCCATTATACACGTCACTGCACACGTTAGTAGAAATTTTATTTTATTTCTATTGACAAAATATGTCAGTACCTATTTGTAAAGTTGAAATGATCCTTGATGAATAATAAATTTTAAAATGAATTCGTATTCATGATTTTGATTAAAATGTGAAACAGACTAAAAAAACGTTACCACGACTATTCAAAATAAAATTTGAAAATTCAAAAAATTTGAATTACATTTGGTTTTTTTATTTATTTTAGAAATTTATTTGTGCCGCTGTTTACGCGGCGTTTCTATGATTTGAAACAAACGGAACTGTCGTCACGGAAAACTAAAATTATCACATACCTACGTCAAAAATAAAAAAAAACATTGATGGTTTTTAACAATTTATAAACCATTGAGCGCGTAATTAGGATCAGTATAGAGGTAGCTTTAAGATTATCTGAACTTTTAGTTTAACCATAATGTAGGTGGAAGCACAAAACAACATTCAGTTTGTGGGCCAGGGGTATGAAACGTAAGAGGTTTACTATATAAAAGTGGTCTCATTTTGGTTAACTAGATTACGAATCTTCCTAAGTATAATACGTTTATCTATGGTTTCGGTTCAGCGTAGTTTCCGCAAAAAAACTGGTTTCAGCTTAGTTTCGGTTTCGGTTGCCCATCCGGCCGAAACCGAAACTACATTCAGGAGGTTTTGCGCTGAAATGCGATGTAGCTGCGAGCGACCCAAGTAGTGTCTTTTATGCCTCCGCGCTCCTGTTTTTTTTATTTTTTTAGTTTGAGAGACAATTTTTTTTTATACTTTCGATTGAAGTATTATTTGCATTAAAAATATTTATTTAGTTGTTGTATTTGGTAGGTAGGTTCTTATTAATTTTAATTTTATTGTAGTTCGTTAACAAGAGTACTTACCATACAAAATGACCAAAGTTTAGAAGAAATAATAAAAAATAGAGAATAGTTACTTCTTACCACAACAAGTTTATTAGTGGATGTACATTTCGAGAGCTATGCTCTCATCTTCAGCAATACACTAAAGTTTAGTGTATTGCTGAAGATGAGAGCATAGCTCTCGAAATGTACATCCACTAATAAACTTGTTGTGGTAAGAAGTAACTATTCTCTATTTTTTATTAGATTCAAACCACAGTGCTCCTAATATTTTTGTTATTTAGAAGAAATAATTTTGCTCTTAAGATGAAAGAGTGTTTTCTTTTTTTTTTTTTTTTGTAGGCTTTTATTTTGTTTTTATTTGTGCTTTTTGAAATAAACGGGGTAATAATATAATATGATTAGTTAAAATATCAGAGGCGGAATTATTAATATGTGATTACTGATTAGTTTAAAAAAAAAAAAAAATAAAGCCTGATTATAATGCTTACTTTATTTTTCCCACAAAAACATGAAGTTTCGGTTTCGGCCGAAACTGAGACTGAAATGTATGTTCTCTGACTGAAACCGAAATTCGGTTTCGGCCGTAAAAATTAGTTTCGGTCGAACACTACAGTACGGACATGTTTGTTGTTCTCAGTATTTTGTTTTCATTTTTAGTAATATTTCGTAACAAAAGTGATGAAAATCATAGTTTAAAATTTTTGTGCGTATGTTTGTAAAAAAGACATAATAAAAATGGTGCAGATGTGTTTTTACTGTGGACGTAAGAGTACCTGCAAAAGCGACTATTCGTTTTTCACGTGAGTTAAATATATTAACAAACTTACTGTTGAAATAATATTACTTTCCTGATTAATATTCACACGTGTTGTGCTGTATTTTGTTTTTTAAATTCTCCTGTGTGAAGAAAAAAATTTTCCAAAAACGTGCAAAATGTATGTTCAGAAAGTATTAAGTATTATTTATACAATAAAATTTTGCAGATTTCCTATGACTGATCGTGAACGGTTACAACGATGGGCAGAAAATATGAAGGTGGACATCGACACATTCAAATCACATTCCAGGCTTTGTTCTAACCACTTTGACAAAAGGTACATCACCAAAAAAGATTCCAAGACGTTCTTAACTACTGATGCTGTCCCAACATTATTTGAATACCGAAAAAATGCTTGTGTGTACTGCAAATCAAAAAAAGGAGAGAATAAAGAACGAACTTTCCACAGGTAAAATATGATTCCATGTCTTTATCCCCGACGACATTATCCCCGCGTCATTATCCTCGAACGACAATATATGACTTGAAAGAAATAACCCTATAGTAAAAAATAACCAAATCCTACAGTAAACGTTTGATTTTAGTTTTTATTTTTTTTTCACTTTGAGACTGATTTTCTAAAAAATATGTATTTAATTGACTGTCAATTAAATATACATTTTTTAGAAAACGCAGTTCTATTCAAACAATTTAGCTATCTAATTCGCATACCCCGTTAGCGTTCCCCCCGGAATTGTTTTTTTTTTTTTTAAACTCAACATTTGCCCCTTCCCGTTTCACTGCGGGACAATTCGCATACCCCTTTATCGTTCACCCCGGAATTACAATTCGCATACCCGTTTATCGTTCACCCCGGAATTGTTTTTTTAAAAACTCCACATTTGCCCCTTCCCGTTTCACTGCGAGACAATTCGCATACCCCTTTATCAAAAAAAGCGGTGGTTTTCAATCTTCATGAAAATGTGAGTTTTAAGTTGTCTCAAAGTGGAAAAAAAAATAAAAAGTAAAAACAAAACTCATTCCGGTACCGGGAATCGAACCTGGGCCTCTTGGGTGAGAGCCAGGCACGCTACCAATTACACCCTAATTGAGTATGTCAAGATAGCTTTGTAATTATATATTATTCATACAGTAGTCGTACGAATAATTATAAAATCGGGGATATTGTCGTTCGAGGATTAAAATCGGGGATATTGTCGTTCGGGGATTACAATCGGGGATATTGTCGTTCTGGGATTAAAATCGGGGATATTGTCGTCGGGGATAATGGTTCGGGGATAGTGTCATGTCACCGTAAAATATATGTTATGAAGTGTACTTTAATTTTATTTTGTTCATTCAAAAAACTCACTTTTCATTTCCATTTTCTAATTTTTAATAACTCATGTTTACAGCATTCTTCGTTAAATTTCTAAAAAATTCAAAAAAAGTCAATAATTGTCCCACAAATGCTTAATTCTTTTTTCCATAATTATTTTCAAACAAGATGTATGACCGTACCATGCTATTCAATGAAAAGTCACATTTAATGTTATTTTAACCTATGCTTGTAAGATGTAATTTGAGAATGATTTTTATAATTTTCAAGATTTCCAATGAAAAAACCCGAATTACTTGGAATATGGATAACACAGATGAACATATCGACTTTTCAACCGACTGGGAGCAGCTTGTTGTGTTCAGATCATTTTGTACAAACATGTTTTCGCCAATTTGGAGTATTGAAGAATGATGCAGTGCCCACCATTTTTGAAGAAAAGGAAACTACAGCAGGTTAAAATTACTTCTCTTTAAAAATTTACAATTTCAATTTGGACAATCGAGTATCTCATGTATTAATGCATCAAAAAAATTGGTTGTCTGTAAAGTCGGTTTACGGACGATAGTTTTACGTGATAACGTATTCCGCTCGAATATCATATTTAATAATACATAACCTAAATTTTAGTAGCTGTCAAACTATATTTTTACCGACTCTCTATCGCTTATACTGCGCTCTCGCTGCACGCACAGGGTCAGGCGGAACGTGACACTTTTCAGAACGTTACACTTTTTCGTGCATGCAGCCGGTGTTTCATCAATTTATAAGACGTTATCACGTCAAAAAGACATTTAAAATAAACCAAAAAATTTAAACATTGTCCGTTAGCAATACGATAATTTTCTAAATTCAAAATGTAAAGAATTGTTTAACACTCTGCAACATTTCATTTAGGAAACTCAAGCCGTTTTCTCTGCACAGTACAAATAAATGAGCCTCGAGCTATCGATGACAACTACGCGTTTTCCTCTGCCAGTGCGACGGACGAGTCAAAAAAGCAAAATAAAAGGGTTCATCAATCCGCAGATTTCGTTGAAAACGTGATGTTTTCCTCCGTTGCTGATGGCGCTGAATACAAAACAAAACGTCGTAAATCTATAAATGACATTTTTGAATTTTCGGAATCTATCAAAGAAGGTATAAATCTTGTCTATCAAATCTGATGAATATATTTTTGTGAAATCTGAAGTCTATTTAGTAAAGTGGTATGGTCTAGAATGTATTTCCAAGCATCAGAAATTATTTGGATTTCATCTGTAGTTGAAAAACCGAATACACAAGCGCAAACTGTTTTTTTAGAACCAGCCTTTCTCACAGATGACGAAGAACTAAACAACGAAGTACAAAAAAATAGAGATAATGATAGCGCCTTATTCGAGGAATCCTCAATTGATGAAATTCATGCACCCAGTTTTACAACACCAAAAAAGTCACAACAATTAGCACGCCAAACTCTATCGGATCACAATTACCAAAATTCTTCTCGTACTATGAAGGAAAAGTATGAAATACTACGTTCACAGATAGAAGAAGAGCGAAAAAAAAAGAAGGCCCAGAATATAAAAATTGATCGCCTAACGCAGAAAATCTCTAGCCTTAAAGACATTGTAAGTATTTTGGGAAAAGAACATCGCGTCCCTCGAAATGCTATCCTTCCTCTTGAATTCATTGCTGAAACTGATGTGTCCGAATTTTTGGCGAGATATTTAAAAAATTCGACAAATTGCACCATTACCCGTGAGACGTATCCACCAGCTCTAAGATCTTTCGCACTCACTTTTCATTTTTACTCACCCAAGGCCTATAATTATATTAGAAAAAAATTTTGTCATGTTCTCCCCGATCGTAGTACACTACGTGCTTGGTACTCTTCAGTAAATTCTGAACCCGGCTTCACTTCAGAAAGTTTCAGCTCCCTGAAGCAAAGAGTAATAGAAGAATGGAAGATAAATCGAAAAGTTCTCGTTTCATTTATTTTAGACGTAATTGGTATTAAACATTTTTAGGGGTTATGACAAATCAGCAAAATCGGTAAATCAGGGAAATTATAAAAAACTTATTGCGTTATTTAGCAAGTATGATCAAAATTTTAATAATCTTGTAAACGGTAATATTTTTTCAGGTATATCAAAAACTATTCAAAATGACTTAATAGATTGCATATCGTTTATTTTAAAAGCGCACATACTGAAAAAAAAATCATTTTTTTTTTCGTGCCAGGTCGATGAGTCAATTGATATTTCTTGTGATTCTCAACGTTCTATTGTTGCTCGGTTTGTTACAAACGGTCAAGTTGTTGAAAGATTTTTAGACTTCTATGATGTTTCTGCAGGTCGAACCGCGGAAGATTTATTTAACTTCCCGACCTCGCTTGGCGACAAATACGATTTTAAAAATAAATTAATTGTTCCTTCCACAGCTTCGAACAGAAAGGATGATCTGTAAGACCCTGTCGTTTACGAGTCGCCAAAAAGTACGGATTAGATGATGATAGGAACCGAACTTAAATTTTAGTACAATGACCGTTGCGTATATAGCTGGCTGGGTTGTGAGGAAAATATTGATACGTTGCGAACAATGCTGCGTCGCACTAATCGATCGAGCTGATACTCCAAATTTGGAATTACTGTCATTGGTGACATTAAAAAATCTCGGAGGATTGATTTTTCCGAATAATTCAGTCATTAACATTTGCATGCATACTGAAAAATTGCTGCGCCAAGCATTGCACAAATCTGGTGGGATGATCCCTACAGAAAGAAATTTCCCTTCGGTTTTATGCAGCAAAGTGATGTTTGATCTTCTGCAGTCGCCTCAAAGTTCCTTATTCGAATCTTTGAATGATCATATTTTTGAGGAGGCTACAGATGATGCCAATCATATTTACATTTTAACAAAAACAGTTTGCAAAAAATATATTGAATTGCGTATGCACGCCGCGACAGAAATTGTGTCAGCTGAGAAAGTTGGTGTGAAAGTTCGTCACAACTTGACAGGACAGATTATTCGGGCACATCAGTAAAAACTACCACCCTCCTTTTACATCCCATCTCTCATTTATTACTATTTATACTAACATGTACTTCAAAATTGTTGTAATAGAGTAAATTTAATTAATTTCATATGGATTCTTGTGTTATTTGAGCGAAATTGCGTGCAACACTTAAATTTATCTTTCTAACACGTAATATGAAGCAAATATGAGTCAACGATATTCATCATAGGAATAAGTATATTTTGTAGGAATGTTGAATCTTTCAAATATTATCATGATCTACTGTTAATATGAAGACAACTTTTAGTTGAAGATTATTAGTATCCATTTGATTCAATATTTCTACAATATATACTCAAAGAATTCTGTCATGATTTTCATTCACTATGAGCTAACACAGGCACTCATAATAGGTCCATGGTGAGTTCATTTCATGTATCAAAAATGATCTAAATTTGTAGTAAATTTGCTGTAAGCCTGTCTATCTGGGTTATTGTAATTATAATATAAAGTATATTTGTGCAAAATTTATCATGGTTGTTTTTTTACTGTTTTTTTCTACTCAAAGATAAAAAATTCTTTCCAAAAATGCTTCCTGAAGTTGTTGTCCTAGGGTATCGCTAAGTTAAACTAGTTCTTTTCAGCACTCTGTTAAATATACGTCTGTTTTCAGTTGATCGAGGCATCACATTTTTGCGCTATATGCCAAGCCCAAGAAATTGGAAAACAAGATTTGCTACGTTTATTGATGAAGAAAATTGAGGAGGGAATGCTATTGCTAACTTCCGAAACTTTAGGGTAGATTTTCGCTACTTGTGTAATAATATCTTAGAAAATCATTCTTGTATTAGTTGCCAACTATAATTGTTCCATATTTTTAATATGTACCATAGACTCTATCATAAAATGGTAGTAAAAAATTGTTATCGCTATTACATTTGTACAGAATTTTTTGGAAATTGTGAATATAGGATAATGCTCTATTTTAAATAAAGAAATGAAAACAAAAATTAGCTGTATTTTTCTTACATAATCCGCTGATGATAAAAAGCAATTAGGAAGTAAAAAAGAATTTTTCATTCCACTGCTTTGTTATATGCAGTGTTTTGGTTTTGAACTACATTTTTTTACGCAAAAAATATTTTTCAAATATCAATTTCCATGAAAATAAAGTAATATAAGCTACATAAAGTAACATTAACGCTTTTTTGGAAAAAACACCGCAAATTTATGTTCAGTTTTGTAATTTTGGAAACGTTTCAATATAATGAATTTAATATAAAGCGTGTAAAAATAGGTTTAGGAACGAAATATCACTGTTTACTGTGAGTTTTATTGTTTTTGTCAATAATATCATATTATAGAATATTTAATCTTTTTGAATCTCGCTTTCATAGTGCTTATAATAGAGAAGAGATGTTTTGTGCTTAGCTTAACTCTATGCGCTATGATTATATTTAATGTTTTAGTTATATTCACTTACATATTTTTTTGTTTATGCTATACGTAAATTCGTTCATTCTTTTGTTGCTGATCTCGTTGCTAATACAGGTTAATACCTTAGGGAGCGAGTACGTTTCTACATTATATTTTAGTTTATTTTTCTCTGTAAAATTTTTTATTATGTACTTGTAGAAACAAATATATCTATATCTATCTATTGGAATGGTTAAACATTTCAAATTTTTTTCACTTGTAGGAAAACATAAAATTACAGAGTTTCCAA
The DNA here is from genome assembly GCA_963575645.1 of Xanthostigma xanthostigma. Lineage (NCBI taxonomy): Eukaryota > Metazoa > Arthropoda > Insecta > Raphidioptera > Raphidiidae > Xanthostigma > Xanthostigma xanthostigma. The sequence continues at coordinate 30,276,805 of OY754468.1, read as the reverse complement.
AATAATATTAGCATTTTTCATATAAATTTTAAAACTACACCTATTTTAAAAATCGAGTTGATAAAAATTATATTATGGTCAGAGTGCCCGTCGGCAAAAATTTTACTGATACATGCTCTCCCAAAACTTTGTATATGGCTTCATTAGGCCTAGTGTGACACCTATTTCCTCTATGACTTTTTTTGATTTTGGGGCGTTTTCCCTCTAAATTTTCCGATAGATGTCGTTTTGACGACATGTAAAAAATTTATAGATACTGCTTGTTTTTTAATTGGATAGCTTAAAAACTTCAACCTAAACGCTAAAATAATGTTCTCTGAATAACATAAACCATTTAAAATGTCTGACACCTAGAATATGTCAGAGAACATTATTTTAGCGTTTAGGTTGAAGTTTTTAAGCTATCCAATTAAAAAACAAACAGTATCTATAAATTTTTTACATGTCGTCAAAACGACATCTTTCGGAAAATTTAGAAGGAAAACGCCCCAAAATCAAAAAAAGTCATAGAGGAAATAGGTGTCAGACTAGGCCTAATGAAGCCCTATACAAAGTTTGGGGCGAGTATGTATCAGTAAATTTTTTGCCGACGGGCACTCTATTATGGCCGCCATGTTATGAGTAGATGGTAACCACTGAATTATAACTACGATAATTATATATAACTATATTTCAGTGATGGTAACTAAACCTATTACGTAACTGTTCTGTGGTAACTAATAATTTGTTAAAGTGAAATGTCAATACAGAAATGCACATGTATAGAAGAAGGATAAATATACTATAGCGAGCTTCGTGACTTTCACGCCATCTGGTGGTAAAAATGTTAATTTTATGGGAGCATTTAATCAAAATATAATGATAAATTATGAGTAGTGATGTGCCAGATCGTTAAAAATGCATATCTGCGGACACGGATCTGAATACGGATATTTGGTTTCAAGATCCACGGATACGGATATTTGGTTTCAAGATCCGCGGATACGGATCTTAACTTTCTTAGAGTACGCGGCGGTAAATATTGCACATCGACCTTTGGAAAGAGACTGTTATGGGAAAAAGTTATTGACTTCTTTAAGAGTTAACTCTCATAACAGATTGTCTCTTTCCAGAGATCGATGTGCAATATCTCATTATAAAGATAGTTTTTTATTAGTACCTTTGAGTTATGTACTATTGGTATGGTACTCACTACGATAAATGTTTGCAATATAAAGGTGCTAAATACGATTTTAAGAAATAAAAAATAATCTGAATGGAATTTAACAGTTTTTCATTGTTACCTAATCACCTATATATTATATAAAATTTCATCTATGAATTGAAAATTAATAAGGTAAAAGATCCGCCATAAAACTAACGGATACGGATCTTTCTTCTCCCTCGGATATCCGCGGATACGGATCTTTCTTCTCCCTCGGATATCCGCGGATACGGATATCTGGCACATCACTAATTATGAGCAGGCTTTGGATAAAAAATTGCGTTTTGCTTTTCAGTTGTCGAAAATATAAGTAAATTACTAATATACAAAATATTATATTATACAGAAGAAATTATTTATACATAGCGTAATATTTACATTATAAACTTTAGATACAGTTGTTTGTGGTACAATTTTGAGGTTATGACAACTTGCCCACTTAAATAACGTTCTGCAACATCATATGCATGACCAGAATTATAAATTTTTCGCCTTTTGAGCTATTCTGTCCATGTACACGAGTATTAATTACAGGCTAAAATGCGTACTTCTTATTTTTTGCATTTTTCAAATAATTTTCATTGTTTACTATTATAAAATGATCCCATTTTCTTTATTAATTAGATACTAGAGAGCGCCAACTTCGGCAGTAGTGCTGCTTCTATGTTTCACGCACGGCCCCCATACCTTTCATTGAAAAAAAAAAAACATAGTAAAGTTTATAATTTATTTGTAAATGTAGGTTGTTTATGTATGTTAAGACAGGCTGCTTACGTATGTTACTTTAGTGTATTAAATTATTGTAAAAAATAAATACGTACCTTCAATTTGCAAGATCTGTCTGTTTTAAAATATCCGAGGCCGCAGAAGTTGTATACGTTTGTTTCGAAAGTTACAACTGTGGTCTTTAATAGGGTTGCCACCAGTTCTGTAATAGTATACTTCGTACAAATAAAAAAAAAATCATCCAGAAATTGCAGAGACGGACAGACAGACAACAGACGGACAGACAGACAGACGGACGGACACACCAACAGACAGGCAGACGGACGGACAGAAAAACAGGCGAACGGACAGACAGACCAGACAGACAATAAAAAAATAATTAATTAATTCTTCTGATAAAAGATGGAACCCTAGGGATTTTTAAAACGGGTACCTCTCTTTAATTTGATCCATTAAGTTATTAAAAGTAACCCGAGTTGAGTCACCGCCAAAATGTTCCAGCCACATGAAGTGGTCTATATGCTCAGGCATGAGAGCGGAGTGCAAAACACTGAATTTTCTGCAAAATGATTTTAATTTGGCCCAATAACCCTCAATATAATTTGTGCATACACCGGTTAATGGATCCACAAAATTTTTGGTATGGTTCACAGTCCGGTGTGTGTATGGCGATGCACCACCAAGGTGAGCGATCCCACTATAGTCCCTCTGAAAATCTGTCCATATTTCCGTGCCAGGTGCAATGTGGGTAATAATTAAATTTTGCAAAGTTTCTGCATTCCGGTTTTGAACATAAATGATGACACCTTTTTTTAAAGTAGTATCAAACATTCCTACAATCCATCTTTGCGAAACAACCGGTCCGACATTAAAATTCCGCTTTGCAATGACGGATTCATCAATTTGTACGGTATGTCCGATACCGCCTATATTAAATAAATCTGGACTATTTAATAGCTTCCATGAGCAGATGTCTCTAAAAATGCGGTAATATTGATAAACGGAATGCCGTCTAATCATCAAAATACGGCTGGTGACAACAGCTGAAGAAGAGGCCGCCCAGCACCACAGTAAGCTAAAAATATCACTGAGTGGTACACGAACATTTTCGAAAAAACTTCCATGTACCACGGAATAATATTTTCGGCATCTTATGCAAAAAAACGCATACCCCAACTTTGACCGTTGACGTTTCCGTACTGCACAAACTCTTCGACAATTATTTACGGTGCACATAAATCTATGCGAAAGCAAATGATGTTCCTGCAACTTACGCACCAAATTTAAGTCTTTGTATTCATTAAAAAAAATAAAAATATCACGGATATTTTCAAAATGAATTCGTTCCATAGCTTTGCATTTGCTTTATCGTGTTGTATCAATGTTTGTATTCTTATTGGAAATTGGAATAACGTACTGTTCCACTTTATTTTTCTTCGGGTCACTTATACTTTGACAACACTTTTACCGCCGAAGCTTTTAACATGACATTGGCAGTAAATCAAATTTTATCAGTGCTGACACCATTTGTACGTACATGGCTGACACCTTTGACACAACGAAAGAGTATTTAACACCAAAAAATTCTTTAATTGGCAAATAAATATGAACAAAAAAAAATTATATAGACTCTGGTACATAAAGTAAAAAAAAGTAAATAAAAGCGCTGGGAAATTAAAAAATCAAAATGAAAAGATAAAATGAAAGAATATTCTAGGAGGATAAATAAGAGCCGAAAACAAAGTTTTTATGATGTCTATGGTATTAACAAAATAAAAAATTGCCAATCAAGAAAACGCAACAAAAACAAGCGTGGTTGTCAATGACTGATTTTTATTTAAAATTTTATTCCTCACTAAAATCTACTGATTGCAATGAAGATTGAAGAAGTAAAAAGTACAGCAAAAACACAGCGAATCAGTGCCCATAGTCATGTTAAAGGATTAGGACTGAACGAAAATGGAACGGCTATCCAGTCTGCAGCCGGTCTTGTGGGCCAAGAAGCAGCGCGGGAGGCAAGTATTTTGGTTTAAAAATTGAAAAATCATTTTGATTTATTTTGTCGATTGCCTCTTAAGTATTTTTTAAAACATGAGATTAATTTTAAATCTTGGGTATACCTAATATTTAAACCTGGATATTGGGAAATAATTATCTACATATAAGTATATTTTTTATTGATCAAACAGGCTGCTGGAATTGTTGTTGACATGATAAAAAGTCGAAAAATGGCTGGACGCGCAGTATTATTAGCCGGTCCACCTGGAACAGGAAAGACGGCAATTGCGTTAGCTATGGCACAAGACCTTGGGAATAAAGTTCCATTTTGTCCAATGGTTGGCTCAGAAGTGTATAGTTCCGAAATCAAAAAAACCGAAGTACTCATGGAAAATTTTAGACGTGCCATTGGGTTAAGGATCAAAGAAACAAAGGAAGTGTATGAGGGTGAAGTAACGGAATTAACGCCTGTGGAGACCGATAATCCTGTCGGCGGTGGATATGGGAAATCCGTTAGTCACGTCATTATAACATTGAAAACTGCTAAAGGTACGAAACAATTGAAACTGGACCCGAGCATATATGAATCTCTTCAGAAAGAAAAGGTAGAGCCTGGAGATGTCATTTATATTGAAGCTAACAGCGGAGCTTGTAAAAGACAGGGCAGATCTGACACATATGCTACTGAATTTGATTTAGAGGTAAGAGAAACAAAATTAACAATACGGAAATATCAAGTGCAATTTGTTTACGCGGTCGTTCATTTTAGTAAAATTTGACTATTTTTTTTTTAGGCTGAAGAATATGTGCCTTTACCAAAGGGAGACGTGCATAAAAAGAAAGAGGTGATCCAAGATGTGACTTTGCATGACTTAGACGTAGCTAATTCTAAACCGCAAGGTGGTCAAGATATTTTAGCAATGATGGGATCGCTTATGAAACCAAAGAAAACTGAAATTACAGGTATAGAAATACATTTTAGTGAGAAAATATACTTATGACGTCATGTATCCGATGCTATAATTCCACTGGTAACGTTTAGCATTTTTTTGGTCATATATTCGATTGTGTTTAAAAGAATTTTTAGGTAACATCGATCTTTTTATTTGCCAGCGGTTAAAATAATATTTAAACCTTTATTATAATGAAAGTGTATGCTCTAAAATATATCTTTTTTTAAAAGATTGTATTGTACTTATTTAATAAGTATAATACAATATTTTTCATCAATCTTGTTCTGGGTTTTGGGGTAGTATTACATAAGTATTTCAAAATTTATTTTTGAGCTTATTTGAAATCAGTGTCATTTTGTTAACACAAAAAAAAATCCATTCAAATACTTCATTGTTTTTATGTTTTTATTTCAGACAAACTTCGAAAAGAAATCAATAAAGTAGTGAATAAATATATCGATCAAGGAATTGCTGAACTTGTGCCGGGCGTTTTGTTCATCGATGAAGTTCACATGTTGGATATTGAAACATTTACGTATCTTCACAGGGCATTGGAAAGCGCAATCGCGCCTATTGTAATATTTGCTACAAATAGGGGAAACTGTGTAATAAGGTAAGAAGTAAAAATATGAGGTGCATCCATGACCAATAAATTAAATATAACTGGCATCTAAAACTGCTACTTTGTCAAATTCCAAATACTAAAATTATCAGGAATTCAGAAAGAGAAAAGAACACTAAGATAAGACTTCATATCAGAGTTGTGTTGAATAAGCAATTATGTGTAGAAGTGTAAAAAGACATGTATAAGTTTATGTTGACTGGTGCACCATAAAAAAATCTGTTTTTAAAATTTACAAGAAAAATATTTCACTTGTTGATTCGCCTCAGAAAAAAACCCGAAAATTATTATTTTCAATTCGGCAAGAAGAAACGTTAACTGATTTTCTAAAAAACCAACTATTTTTATAAATAAACTTTTTTTCCATAGAGTGCGCTTTTTTGTTGACACTACTATGGAGTTGAAGTGTCAGTTTTTGAGATAATTTTATTCAGTGAAAAATCCTCTTTGTCATATACAGCGTGTCCACGCAAGCTCTTTACAAATGGAATTTTTTTTTATTAATTATTGGAGCAAAAATTTTTTTCTGTGGAAAAGTTCTGCTTCGTCCAAAACCTCTAAAACACCAAAGAAAATTTTTGTCGGCCTAAAGTTATACGAGGGAAATCAAAAAGTTTTATTTTACTAAAGCCAGATCACCCGATTTGACACCCCTAGATTATTTCCTCTGGGACTATCTAAAGAAAATGGTGTACTCTGAAAGACCTTTTCAAGATATTGATCAATTGGAAAGGATTATCACCGAAAAAATCCATCAAATTCCTTCTACAATGATTCGAAATTCAGTGAGTCAGTGACAGATTTTGGAAGGAGAACCGTTCTTTGTATGGAGAGAGATGAAGGATATGTTGAATTCTGATTTATAATTATGAATAAATAATTACTTAGAAGTTAGTTATGTTACTATTTTGAATTAAATTTGATTATGTAACTAATTGTACGAAAATCTTGAATATCACAGATAATTTTTATTTTTAGTCAAATAAAACTTTTTGATTTCCCTCGTATAACTTTAGGCCGAAGAAAATTTTCTTTGGTGTTTTAGAGGTTTTGGACGAAGCAGAACTTTTCCACAAGAAAAATTTTTGCTTCTATAATTAACAAAAAAAAATTTCATTTGTAAAGAACTTCCGTGGACACGCTGTATATAGGGTGGATTTTTCAAAAAAAAAAACTTTTGGACAAAAGTTACAGGGAATCAAGGGGAAAGAACATTGGTGTAGTTTTACCATTCCAACACCATAAGTGGGGAATGGTACTAATTTAGGTTAAAATTCATTTTTCAAAATTTTGCGATCTTTTTTGTTTTAAGGTCCCCGAATCCATAAAACATATTTTTGGAAAAAGTCTGTGCTTCTGTCTGATACACGATACAGGTCAAACGAATAAGTTACATTTTTTTTCTGGGTTCATGGGCTTAGATTTTTTTTTCAGTTAAATCCATGCATTGGTGAGGTTGTTTATTTAGCTTTAATTTAGTTTTTTATCAGCCTCTCGACGTCGATTTTTTGCTGAGAAATCCGACTTTGAATGAAAAATATTGTATAGCCTATAGCCTTCCTCGATTAATTTGAACCAGTAGTTCCTGAGATTAGCGCGTTCAAACAAACAAACAAACTCTTCAGCTTTATATATTAGTATAGATTATTATTATTTATATTAAATTTATATAATAATTCACCCGTATATGTGATGGAGATTAATAATTTGGACTATATTATTTTTGTTCTCAATTTTTTTAGAGGAACTGAAGACATTGTTTCACCACATGGAGTTCCCCTGGATTTATTGGATAGATTACTAATAATTCGAACTTTACCATATTCAAAATCTGAACTTGAACAAATCTTAAAATTGCGAGCGCAAACTGAAAGTTTAGTTTTGGAGTCAGAAGCTCTATCAGCCCTGAGTGAATTGGGTTCAAACACTACATTGAGGTAGGTTAAATTGAACGTTTACACTTTTACAGCTTCAATGGAAGTTTGGCCAGTAAAGTATACACACGTTTTAATTATAAATTATGTCACAGATATGCTGTCCAATTGATGACTCCAGCGGCAATAACCGCGCGTGTAAATGGACGCAATTCCATCTCAAAAGAAGATATCGAAGAAGTTACTGGATTGTTCCTTGATGCTAAATCTTCTGCGAAAATTTTAACTCAACAAAAGGATAAATTTATGCTCTAAAAAATCTGTATTAATTTTTTTTATTGTAAGAATAAAAGTGTTTTTTTTTCTTCACTTTATTGTTTTACATTAATTTATTACCAACATGTTACTTTTATGTTTTCTGCTGACCATAGGGCGCGTACTACTAGGCGCTCACGCTTAAAACGCCCCATAATCCATTCCACTTGAGTTTATGATTGTAACGCTCGCAAGCAAGTGGAACGAGAAAAACCGCGGTTGTGAACGTGAGTCTTGGGAGCAACTATGATGCCTCTACTACACACGTGGCCAGCACCGCCACTCAAATAAGTGCCTATCATCGCCGCGATGATTGCCTAGCTCTCCACACAATCGTACCGGTCCGATTGTGTGTACGGGCGCACGATGCTGGCCACGCATTCCTTTGATGTACCGACAATTAATCGATTACAGGCGATTGTGTCCACGCACCGACGAATATGCCCTCTACACAATCGTGAGTGCCTGTAAGTGGCGGTGCTGGCCACGTGTGTAGTGGAGGCATGAAACCCCTTGAATCATCGGACAATTAGTACGCGAGTTGCACTTGCACATATTGAGCCGTTTCATTCCTTTGTTTTATTGAATTCTATAGAATCAATGAATAAAACTTAAAATTTATCAATTAAAAATTCATTCCAGTATGTAGAAAAGATAGCATAATGGGTTCTAAAATAGAAATAAAATGTTTTTCAACATTTTTGTGTTTCATGGTGACTATAGTATTTTTGCACCATTGAAATCATTTTTTCCTGCACGAAGTCTCGAGCGATGTCAACTTGTTTGGATGGCAATGGAAGCCTATTAACGTATAGATAGGAAAGAAATTTGATTAAAACAGTTGATCTAGCTTTTTTTAAATTTAATTAAGCAAGAAAACTGCAAAAAGTAGTTTTCTACACGAAATCTAAATAAAAAATTATATTGACTTCCTGAATGTCAGTCAAAGCGTATTAAAAATATAATAAGATAAATTTTATCGAAATCGGAAATCACTTTTTTTAAATTGGGAAATTATATACCTCCATGTATTTAAACCTCTTTGGGTTTAGGCGTGCTATGATCACTGATCTTTTTTATAAATGGATTGTGGGTTGACTCCAATTACGTGGTGCTGACCTGGTGCTGACGTGATCTGCAATAAGCAGCTCATTATGGAAGTATGGAAGTCGCTGTAAATCGAGTCTCTGATATGAGTGCTAGTCTGGGCTACGTGACTCGTGAGCACGGTTGCCATCCGTCCGGATTTGTCCTCTTTTTAAGGGCGTCCGGGTGGGATTTTGTTTACAGTCCGGATCTTAAAATGACTAGATAAATAATTTTTTATCAAGAGCTGGTAGTAGAATTTAGTTTCTTCAATTCGAAAATATTTATTTTTGCTTATTTGAAAAAGAAAGTAGAATTACTTATTGTTTCATTTTTTAAAAGTTTTATAAGGTTCTTTAATTTTATTACCAAGGAGAATAGAGCGATATAATTTAATAGAAGTTTGTCGTAATTATGATTATATTACCTTCTTTAATTTTGTACGTTAAGTTGCACCAAAGATTGCCAAAAGTTCATCAATACTGCAATAAAATTTGTGACGTTGTAGTTAATTATAATAATAAATATATAACAACCTATTATTTAATTTCATTATTAAAATAAGACTTTTTTGGCAATTATGTCCGGGTTTTAAGCTCAAAAATCCGGTTTTTTTTATCTTCTTGTTCTAGTTTATTGATTTTACCTTACAGTCGTGAGCAATATGACAGAAAGATAGCGATAACTGCGGTCACGCTGTAGTGCAGTAAGTTTAAGCGATTTCAATGTGTGAGAGTTCAAATTAATCACTTTAATTAATTGCTCTATTTTTTATATATTTTGCTCCTATTTGTTATTAACAGTATTTACGATTGTTTCAAAATTGTGTGTACCAAACTCCCTGGTCTGTAGAAAAAAAATTGGTTGTCTGTAAAGTCGGTTTACGGACGATAGTTTTACGTGATAACGTATTCCGCTCGAATATCATATTTAATAATCACGCACAGGGTCAGGCAGAACGTTACACTTTTTCGTGCATGCAGCCGGTGTTTCATCTTTTTATATTGAAGTGATTCATCAATTTATAAGACGTTATCACGTCAAAAAATAAAAAAAGTTTAGGGGTGGTTACTGATATTAGTGTATATTTTTAAAACATTTTGTTTTATCCGGGTGCCGTCTTCAATTTAACATATTGGTAGGTTACTAGAATTTGACATTACTAGATTTTTTTTAAACGGTTTTTCGTTTTTAATTAAAAGCAAGGGACCCGGTGGACTGTTTTTAAACAGTCTAAAATTGTTAACAACAAATAGGTAGCAAATCTTCCTATCCATTATTTATTCATATCAGTGATATAAGATCCTCAAAACATCAAATATATCTATGGTTTAAAGTGACAAGACTTGTCCGTTATGAAAAGAAGTGTTCTTATTGGTCCAGCTAGTTTAAAGGGCTTAGACGCTCAACGGTGTTCAGTAGGTTTTAAATGGCTTGGCGAGGGGCTTGACCTTTAACGATGGTTAAAGTTGCTGGTAACTGAACTCTGATAAAACTTATTAAAAAGTTAGCTTTTGTAAATATTTAACCGTGAGTGTGTATAATAAACAATTGAAAAGTAGTACTATTTATGCATTTATCGAAACTAAAGTGTCAGAACAGGTTTGGTGTACTAATATTGAATTTTAAAGATTTGTAAGAAGTAAATATTATCAGAAATTATGGAAAAAGATAAACCATCTCCACAAAAGCACCAAGAGCAGAAGAATTACAACACACCCATCAAATTTATGAAGATGGTACCACACATTTTTCAGTCACCTAGTCGACCTTCGTTCTCACAAACTGCAGACCGTCAAGAAGGTACCGCAAAAGGAAGTCCATTTAAATTTGTTAACACATTTTCAACTCCTCCAACGGGTGTTTCAAAAGTCAAGAATCCATTTGAGGGAGCTCTTATGGAACGATTACACTTACCGATGTACAGGTACGTTATTTTACCACCTCACTACAAATTATCAGACTTGAAGATTTTCATGTATTCAACTGATTAAATTTTGATAATATGACTATTACCTCAGCATTAAAAAACAAACCGTGAACTTGAAAAACACAAATCTATTAATATTTCACTATATTGGATTTTTGGAGGGAATATTGTTTACGTCACATATTTGAGGTATCAGATACTTGAAATAGTGGAGTCGATCGTTTTTTATGTTTAAACATAATAATGTATAGCACTTGCCAAATAAATCAGTGCCTGCCTAAAATGAGACACAGGAAACATGTGACGTATGTTATGTATTCAAAACACAAGACGTGTTTTTTTTGTCCGGGAAGAGAAAACCGATTTTGATATACGTGTACTTTATTTCTTTTTGTTTATTAACCATTTAACTCTGTAGATTGAACAGTATGGTGTAATGGTCAGCGTGTTGGCCTTTCGGTCAGTGTTGTAGATTGGAAACCCACCTCTGCTCACGGATATTTAATTGTGATGTCCTTTAGACCCAGCTAAGATATTTAATTGTACTGGCCAGTGATATTCTCTCGAATGTATGTGCTCTATATATGTGTACATAATATAAGATATTTATTTATTTCATATGTAGCTAAAAAGCTGTGAAATATGTCAATTAATACAATTAAATTTATAAATCATATATAGAGTACAAACATTAATGTCAATAAGATATTTTTTTAAATGTCTTTTGAACCGAGGCAAAGGAAGCTTGGATATGTCACCGTAAAATTGTAAATATCGTTAGGTTGTAATCTGTCTCGCGAGATTGTGAACTGTCGAAAGATTGTGAACCTCAACGTACTGCTTACAATTTAATGTATTATTATTACGTTGAGGTTCACAATCTTTCGACAGTTCACAATCTCGCGAGACAGATTACAACCTAACGGTATTTACAATTTTACGGTGACATATATACCTTTAAAAACAAACTGTAGAGTTATCAGCTCTACTTTGTTTTATCATAACATCTTATTTAATATTTTGTTAATGTAGTACCATTTAAAATAGTAATTTAAGGAAATGATAATTATTTTCTAGCCCTTCGGTTTTTGCAACAATCCCTAATACAAATACAACGCCAGATTTTCGTTGGACAATTGAAGAAATGTCCGAATTAATGCCAGCCCAAATAGACGAACATTCTAATATGCAGTTTGAACAAATTGACGAAGATCCTGAATTGGAAATAAAAGCTCAGGAAAAAATTGAAAAGCAAGTTCTATTTTATTATTTAATAAACTACAATCACCTAATCCCATTTCCAAGTATGAAAAGTTGATCTTTTTTTATTTGTGTTTAATATGAGTGTATTTTCGTAGATATTTTAGTGAAAAACACATAGTTCCTAGCCCTTGGGGGGTGGCTGTGAAAAATGTAAATTTACTGCCAAAATCACCACAGTGCTGTGTTCAAGAGAAAATTAAGACTGCTACAGACAAACGAGATGGTAAAATTTACAAATTAATTATTAAAAATAATACAGTCATACGTTTTTTACATTCTTTAATAAATATGACTTTTTTTCTAGGAATCGCTCAGACAGTTCTTACATTTCCATCAGATATTCCACCGCACATTGAAGAACTTCTTCAACCTTTCATGACATTTACAAAAGATCAGCAACAGTCAAGTAGTAACAATGAAAATTTAAGCAACACTTCACTTTATCAAAAACTGTTTCACAACAGTCCAGATTCGGTTGTATCATCTGGAGATTTAGAAGGCGGTTGTCAAGCATTGTCTCCTATATGTTTATCATTGCCTCCAATTGTACGGTTTTAGCCATGTTTTGACTACTTAATAATTACGAATACCTTGGAATATATATCTTTTTGGAAGGACTCATTTCTATTCCTCTACTATTATAGTTCATATTATGCCGGCACTTCACATGGCTATTTGTATTTGTGTATTTGGCAAACAATTACCAAGTGTGGAGGGTCTATTTGACAAAGTGTTGGCCTTATTTGTCTATTTGACAAATAAGGCCAATACCAAATACGCGTTACCGTGCGCTTGTCGGTTTTTCGAGGCACATCAAAGAAGTCAAATAGACAAATACGCAAATAAACCGTCCACACAATGTTCATATTCAGAAGCGCACGCGCCGTGAACCTGTACGGGCGTGCAGTATTTTTGTGTCTCTGTACTGTGAGCGAGAACTGGAACAATCACTATTGAAAATTAATTGGGACAATGAAATAGTGCTAAAATTCCTGGAATTTTGAACCTTGCGTTCTGCTGCCAAATGTTTGTGTTTGCTATTTGACTGCCATGTGTAGATGGTCGTATTTGCATGTTTGTCTTGAACGTCATATATTTTGCCAAATACAACAAACACCCAATAGCGAACACGAATAGCCATGTGAAGTGCCACCTTTATAATATGATGGATAGTGGTGCTCAGTCAAAAATGCACAACCTTGGATGATATAATATCATAGCCTCTAGTTTATTCTTGGTATCACAGTGCAATTGCAGTTTCAAAGACTGGAAAAGTGTTAACAATTTTATAAATTTGAATTAAGAAAAATTAGAGCTTCCATAAGTATGTATATTCTAAGGTAAATACATGCAGCTATTAGTATTTTGCATACAATTCTACAGCAGTCGAAAAATACTGCCATCTATAGTTTCGGGTTGTGAACGGTGTAGCAAAGTCATTCTACATTATTTCTCTTATTGTCTTATGTAATATTCAAAGCTGCGTATCAAGCATCAAGATATGATTCCGAATGCGACCGCAGACTGCAGCGGCAGACAGCAGGCGGCAGTACTGGTATCCATATTTTTCTAATTTTTCTATTAAATGCATTCGGAGCGCGGCGGCACTGTCGGCCTGCCGTCGTAGCTTGCCGCGACTGCAGACCGCACTACTGCTCCTGAACTAGTACTGCGGTCTGCCGCTGCAGTCTGCGGTTTGCAGTCTGCGGTCGCATTCGGAATCATACTTTCAGAGAGGAGACCTATGTGAGATGATTCTCTTGTATTGTGTTGTCTATGTCGCTTACAATACGATTTTGTTTGATTTGATTCTGTTTTTAAGCAAACAGTACATTTATTATTAAATCTCCATTGTTAGATTTACCTTATTCAAATTTGCTTCGAAGGAAACGAGCTACTTATATTTTTTTTTTATACTTTGACTCTTATGAAACTCTTCTCTATTTAATCATCAAGTAATAGCTTTGTAGGCACAGCGATTCCACTGAGGAAACTGATGACGTATGCGCATTTGCTTAAAAACGTTTGCTTTCAAACGGTTTTAAGCAAATTCGCATGTCTAAATTGTTTTATCTGCTGATTTTATATAATGTAAATTTTATTTAGATTCTCAGCTACAATTTGGTGTATTTTTTCAAATTATTACTTTGATAATTGTCATATAATTGAAATCATTTATCAAATTAGTCAATTATTAATTTGAAAAAATATTGGTCAAGGAGCACTCGGCAGAAACGCTCTCTTTCCGCGAACATGACGCGTTTTTGCAAGGTCGAATTTGCCAGATAACTGTACCTCGGGATTCTCTACAAAAAGACGAACCGCTTGAGCTCTGTTTCATTCACTGAGCTTTTTTTTATTTATTTTTTTTTTTTATTTATTTATTAGACTGACAGTCTCTGCAGGGAGTAAATTGGCAGAAAATATTTTTTCTGCAATTAGGAGGTCCCCCCAGATGTCATTTTCTGCTATTTAGTAGAGCAATTTTGAATTGATGCCGTTTTTTTTTTTTATTAAGTACCCCAGCGTCGTATCGCAACGCGCTAGACCCCTACTCCACTAAGCGGATTTGTAGAGGGGGACTTAGACTACACGAAAAAGGGCATTTCTGCCACCAAGTGCTCTTTGACCATTTCTGTCACCGTCTCTTCAACTATTAGTGCTATAGTATTTAATAATTATAATTACCTTCAACAACCTTCTTAATGACAGAACAACTGTTGTTTATTACAGTCGTTAGCAACTTCTTTTTTCCGGTCTATTTTATAGCATCTAGTGGAACTTAGCCAGGTTCACCGATTTTATTACGGGATTATTTCTTTGAGCAATACTACTAAGTAGGACTGGTCTTATCTGAGTCTGAATTCAACTCGAACTGACTGCTTAATGAATACACTTCACGGTCTAACACGTCTCTTGTCATTTCAGAAAGCAAGTAATATCGGCGCTATCGGTCGACACTTTGGTTCTCCGTGTGATCAGCTTCTGATTTCTTCTCCAGAGTTCAACATATCGCCAATAAAATGTTCTCCCATTAAAATTCATCGATCAACACCATCACCGCACAAGAAAACGGATTTAGATAACCAATATTGTCCTGACAGTTTAGAAGATTCGCCGTTATCTCCAATTTCTAAAATGTCAATGGAAAGTGTTAATACTGAAAATAGCTCTCTAAGAAATAAGCAAAGCCAAAGCACTGTCGAAGTTACAACTGATGAATTCAAAGCCACGAATGACAGACACACATCACTTCCAAGGCTGTCCCCATCCAATGATCTCAGTATGGATATATCCATGAGGGTCGTACCGGAATCTGATAACTTACCAGAACCCTCAAATTATTCAAATTTAGGTGAGTCAAATTAATTAAGGAGGTTGAGCCGTTTTACGTAGATAATGAAAAAAATCTGAAATAAAGTTTTTTTATTAGATTTTTTTGTCAAAATTTTCTGTAAAAAATCCAAAATCATTAGGAGATTTATAAAGTTAAAAATTAAAAAAAACTTTTACATGTAGTCTTATGGAAAATATGTCAACCTAGCATGCAAACGGTACATTTTAATTTTTTCCAAATAACCAAATAATGTCAGCAGTTCTGAAAACTAACTATGTAAAGCATCGATGTCTTACGCATATTTTAATATTTTTTTCCAATTTAATTAGGAGACTTTTAATCAATAAAAAAAAATTATTAAACCTTAGCACTTTTTGATTATGTACTTTTATTCTTGACAATTTTAACGATTTTAACTGAATTTTCAACTTTTTAATGATTTAATTTTAATTTCTATTACTTATAATTTCTTTTTTTAATTATTTACTGCAAAAAATATGTAAAATACAGATATTTACATAAATTTATTTTTTCTAACCTAACTTTGTACAACAAATTCAAAAGTTAGTCCATTAAGTAAAGTACTGAAATAATTAATTAATATTAAAAAAAAAATATTTATTTATGCCTTTATGACAATAATTAATTGGCCTCATCAACTTACAACCTTTTGTAAAAATTTGTTATGGAAAAGATTCCATTTAGAGTTCGACTTACTTTTGATTGGGACTGTAACGGATCAACCTCCTTAATATGTACAAGACGTACCAGAAGAACGTGGCATAAATTATATTGCTTAGCAACGAAATCAAGATGTGTTTGATTTTTCTATCCTTGCACAAGAAAGTCTAGGATTAGTTGAAATAAGTTCAACATCACTAGCTTTTTAGAAATTTTAGCCGTACTAGTTTTAAAACTGTATATAGGAAAATCTTTAAATCTGCGTAAAATAAAATTCAGAAAAAAAATGGGACACTTTTTGTAATTTACCGGAAAATGTTTTTCAGGTTTTGACTATTGGAAAAATACCTTTATGTAGTTTAGAGAAATTCCATAATATGTGCACTAAGGATGAACAAACGATACCATAAGGGTTCGGTTTTTTTCCTTTAGAGATATACAAAACATATTATTATAATTACTCAGTGACGTTGTTTGGTAACATTTTTCAGGAAATTTATCAAGATTATAGAGATTTAAATATATTTTAGTTTCTGATTGAATATAAATATAATGCCCAATAATTGTTTCTATCCAGGTACCTCTCTATTACTCAATGAGGTAGGAAATTGTACATACTCTTCAGTTAATTGGGATATTGAAAACCAAACAATGTCAAAATCTATCAAAAGGCCTCGCAATGAAGAATTTGACAATCGAGTCACTTCATATAGTGCCACAGACAATGTCACATCAGCAATGGATACATCAATATCAAACACTCCGCGTAAATCGGAACGGAAGTACAGTATCAGCAAAAAACTATCGTCAAATTTCACTGACATCGAACAACAAAGTTTTGAAAGTGTCGATAAAAAATGGATTGTTAATATAAATAATTTAGAAGACAAAGAGAACATTGCTCCGCTAATTGTTCTCAGCAATAAACGGGTGCAACTCAGAAGAAGTTTCTCAGACGTTCCTTCTGGAAGCAAACTTTCCAATTTCAGATGTCGTGACAGCAAATATTACAAAGAGGAAAGATTTAGCAAATACAGAAAATGCGGCAGCTTTTCATCTACCAATGACGATAGTTTCATTAGAGACCGATCTTTGTTAAATCCTAACCGTAGTGATAGTCCATTTGATTTTAAAGATGAGGCTTTTGACAAATCATTTACGTTCTCACAAAACACACAGGACACTGGATACGGTAGCAATAATGGAAGCGAAAGTTCGTCGTTGCTCGTTACAAATATTCTGACTGCTACGAAAATATCCAGTGATTTGACTACAAACGATTCAATGTTTGGTGTAAATAATTCCACTTCGCAGAATATTAATAAAGGTGCGCTGGATCAATTTAATAATTGTTTTGCTTCAACGCCAGCAAAAACCAGTGTGGTGAGTTCTCAGGATGAGAACAATGATAAATTATACAGTATGTAATTATTTTATATAAACTTTTTTGTCAATACGCTTTTTAGTGAGCTTTATTTAGCAGAAAAAGTGTTTATTTTTTTTTTTTGATATGTAAACATAGCGTCTTCCAAGATATACGAAAGTTATACATTCTTATATAACCGTTGTTACCACGCTAACTTGAGTGCTTTAGAATTTTTTTTTATTAAGGCTAAACTTCGAAAGTCCAGTAACCAGTAATAGCTGCCAGTACGTGGTTATTTTTTTTTTTTTTTAACAAATATGACGTTTATTCCACTTTCACCCAATACTATTAAAATATACAGACTGTATCAAATCAAAACGGTCCATAGAACATTCTGTGTGCAAGACAGAGACGATATATAAAGCAGTAAGTAAGAATGAGATAAATGATCGCTAATAGTTACTGTCGTTACGTAAATAAATAATTACGTACACTGTAAATCTTTTTACCAATTTATCAATTAAAACAACTAAACTGTAATATTAATTCGTATTAGATTTATATCTGGTACAAAAGTTTTAACAATACTTTTAGTAATTAATTTATTAAATGTTCAAAAAGACCTCCACGTTCTGGCAAACAATATCCTAATCGATTATAAATATTTTCCCTCACATTGGCTAACATCTCATGGTCAACGGACTGACATGCATTGGAAATCTGTATTTTCAATTCGTTCAAATTATTAGCTCTATTTTCTTGAAAGCCATAAATTTTGGATTTTACAAATCCCCATAATTTAATTACAGTGTAAACTCTTTGTAACGAAACTCAAGGGACCGAGCATTTTTTATCGTTATAGAGAGTTACCGTTATATGGAGTGAAGAAAGAAAAACAACCAAATTAACAATAATCTTCAATGTACTGTATAATCTCTTTATAACGAATTTTAAGGGACCGAACATTTTTTTCGTTATAAAGAATTTTCGTTATATGGAGGGAAGAAAGAAAAATAACCAATTTTCACAAAATTAATTTATTCCAAACACATATACCTATAGTTTGGCGTCATCAAGTGCTTGTTGAATAGATGGTGATGGTTCAGAATGGTCCTCTTTATGTCTGTAGACATTTGCTGACGCCTAAATATGAACATATTTCTTCGTAATAGAGAATGGCTGTTGCGTTATAAAGACGGTATTAATGTATAGGTTTTAAGGTAAACCAACCAAATCGTAAAATTTTCGACGTTATAGGGAGTTTTTCGTTATAACGAAGGACGTTATAAAGAGTTTACACTGTATTTGGATTTTTTCCCGAAAAGTATAAATAGTCATTTTATCAATAATTTCACTAGTGAATACTGACATTTGATAACATTGTGATTTTTACTGTAGAAAACAAAGATGATACTATCAGATTGTATAACCACAGTAACTATTAGCGATCATTTATCTCATTCTCACTTACTGTTTTAGTTCTTTATATAATATCGTCTCTGTCTTACACACATAATGTTCTATGAACCGTTTTGATTTGATACAATCTGTATATGACTTTGCAATGAACGTTTTTCTATACAGCAACACAAAAAGTCAGTGTGAAACAAATGCCAAATTTCTAATATAAAAAAATATCAAATCTAGTGTATTGATTTCTCAACAAATAAACTCTTTGAAGTCTAGTCTTAAATGATTTATAAGGGAATTTATAACTTGCGTATATCATAAGACTATTTACAAATTGTATTGACGCATCTGAGTATAAATAACAATTATTTGGATTTAGAAAATCGATAGAAAATCGACTAGTACCTAAATTTGTATTCCAAATCCTTCAGTGATTTCAAATAAGAATCGTTTTACTTACGACACGTATAGGGCCATCCTGACCCTTGTCTCGTCACAATAATAACGTGTTTGTTGGTAAGTTCTAAGCTCAGAAAGCGTGTGTCGGCAAAACAGAACTCGGCACAGCTGTGTGTTAGTCAAAATCTTAGGCTTTTAGAAAAGTTTGAACCTGATTTTAGCAATTCTAAAAGATTTAGCACTGCTAAACTCAAGTTTTAACAGTCTGAAAGGTCCGTTAATTTGACGCACAAACATTTAGTTGTGTCCGAAGAGTTCTGCTTTGCTGATAGACTCTTTTGGAGTTCAGAATCTACCAACAAATTGTGAGCAAAAAGGTATATTTTGTTTTCCTATATAAATGTTATTTGTGCTTTTATCGTACAGTACATGCATATTTTATTTCAATATGAAGTTTTGTAATTATTATAAAACAGGACTGTAAACGGTAGTAGAACAGACTGTAATTTTAAAATTATTTTTACATGCATATAATTTTTAGTGTTTTTTTAAAATCGTTTTTAAAAGGAAAGTTTTTATTTCAACGATTTTTATATTTATTTAGTCTTAAAAATTTTATTATATTTTTAAATATTTATTAATTAACTACGACTCAAAGAATTTGAAGTTCTGTGTATAAGAAATTTATGAGAATTTGCTATAAATTAATTTACATAAGTCTGAAATTTTTGAGTTGAAATAAAATTAGCACTCATTTTTTTGTACATAATTCGACATTGTGGCAAAATGTTTTTTTTTTTTCCTAGTAAAAAATGTTTATTTAAATATCGAAATGTGCAATTGGGAAATATAAAATTTAATATTATATGTAAAATAAAGTTGTTTTATAATTTATTCTATGTCAGCCTAATTATAAGTGATGCAACGATTAGTGCATTTGCAGGATTAATAATAATCTATGATTATTGTGCATAGTTTGTGTGACTACGGCTGGTAAAGGTATTAGCATCGAAATATTTATCATACAAGTCCTAAGTCTATGAATTCGAAAAGCCTATTTTTTACAACTGGGCTTTTAAAAATCCTAAAACGAAACTGATTAAGCCCGCAGAATTTGAAAATTTAATGCTTTCTTTTGATTTTTTATGAATAAATTTTTATATATTGATTTGTTAATTCTTTAATGAATAATCAACAAAGTTTATTTTACATTATATCTTTAATTCATTTATAATCGTGATCGTACGATTATTGGTTTGTTAATCGCAATCGTAAAAACAAAAATCGTTACATCACTAGTAATTATGTATTTATTTAATACCCAATGTTCCAAGTTATGTTCTACAGTCTACACTATAATTTTTGTTATTAATATTCATAATTAAATGAGTCTTAAATACCGGGAATTGAATAGATTTCGATTAATCCGATCATCACGGCAGCGTTTAATTGAAACGAATTAAGAAATTAATGGTATTTAGTGGTAAAACCTTTCAACAGAATTTTTGCTGAAAAGAACAATGATATTCAATCGCTCGTAAAATTTTATGATCAACTGCTTTTAATTGTCATCAAAGTTATCATTTTGTAAGTTCCGGCTACACCAAGTTTTTAATATAATTTTAACTCTATTAACTAAGCGCTTGGACAGACTTTAATGAAAAACTACTACATAGCAGAGGAGGGCTATCATGCAGGAAGCCATGTATCAACAGTTGACTAGCAGTAGTCGTAGTTGACACAGCTGTACCACTTCACTACCAGGGGCGTAGCTACCGCCGTTTCAATAATATGGGGCCCTGATGTGTCCATTTGGGCTTCACTACAGTTGAGTAAACGGGTTCCCTGACAAATTTTAATAGAGCCTGTCTAGGGCAAGCTACGGCACTGTTCACTACACAGTAAATTGAAACGCAAAAGTCGCGATATCAGAGACGGGGGGCTGTATACTGCCAAAAGCTCACTTTCCTCAATTTCCATATACAGTATGTAAACAGGTAAGGTGCACATAGGGAAATTAACATTGGGAAAAAATGACTGGATCAGAGTGAGCCTTGAAATCTTGTTTTTCAATTTGACAGATAATATTCTTTTGCAAAATGAATGTGTATAATACCGAAGAAAATATTCAAATAGTTACAACATAATCAGACTTTTTGTATTAATGGGACATTAAATTCCCAAAAATACTTAAATATGGTGCGAGATCAAATATCTCCGCCTATTCGTGTTGAACCTAAAGACAGATCACTGATTTACCAGCGCGCATACGTCATACCAGTCAGACAATTTTCGAATGAAATGTTTCCAAACAGATGGAGTTGTTTTTTTGTTTTATTTTTGTACAAAAAAAAATAAAATAATGATTTATAAGAGCTTTTTATTATTAAAAAAGCAAAGTAAAATAAAAATAAATCAAAATAAAATAGAAATCCTCAAGATTACCACGATAATTCAATAGAAATAACAATTAATGCAGTCATAGCTAACTCTGATCCATTACATCCACGCAAATTGATAACATAGAATGTTTATGAAACAATCATTTGTTGTAATTGTTGTGAATCATTTTTTCGAAAAACCCCTCAGTAAATAAAAAAAAAGAATAACGATAACACCTTAACTTACAACGATAATACCAATTCAATCAATTGCCAACTGCACAGACAATGGGACACTAACAGACACAGTATGATGACAAAACCGGTGGCATATTAATTAGTAATTATGCTCTTAAAAATTTTTACGTTTTATTTAAAATAACGCACGCTCAATTTGTTCTATCGTTTGTTAACATCTTTTAATAAATAAACAAAATTTATTTATATAATTATTGATCAAAACAGTCGAAAGTTAGATACAATTTTCCATCTCCAACTAAAGTAACTTTTTATGAAATGCGTCCTTCGATTTTATTTTGTATGATCAAAATCCTTAGTTGCTGACGCACAATTATTTCTTGATTAGGAAAATATGTCATTGGACGAAAAATGGGGATTTAGGGGAAATATGAGATAACAACCTTTTGACTGTAATTAGATTTAATTACCTACCTATTAAAGAAAAACAGGACTAAAAGTTTAAAGCTTAGTACATTTTTTAATACTGTAACAAAATAAAATAAATATTGTTAAAAAATTGATACATAAAAAAATATTGTTTTAAATTATATCAAATAATACCATTTTTTTAAGAGTCAACTTAGTCTGCATACCGTATTTTTCAGACTATAACACGCACCTCAAATTTATAAGATGATTTTTAGAAAAATATATTTTAATGTTACCTACGGTCTGCGGACCATAAGACGCACCCAAAATTTGAGTCCATTTTTCAATGTAAAAAGGTGCGTCTTACAGTTCCGAAAATACGGTATACATCCAGTTATTCAATAATAATTCAAGTAAATCAACTGCATTATCAAGTCGTTAATATTATTCAAATCATGGCTTCCTTACATTTTTAGATCAAAGTTATACTGTTACAGCAGTGAACTCAGCCATAAATAATATTATACAGTATGTAAACCCGTAAGGTGCACATAGGGAAATTAACATTGGGAAAAAATGACTGGATCAGAGTGAGCCTTGAAATCTTGTTTTTCAATTTGACAGATAATATTCTTTTGCAAAATGAATGTGTATACTACCGAAGAAAATATTCAAATGATTACAACATAATCGGACTTTTTTATTAATGGGACATTAAATTCCCAAAAATACTTAAATATGGAGCGAGATCAAATATCTCCGCCTATTCGTGTTGAACCTAAAAACATTGGGTCACTGATTTATCGACGCGCAAACGTCATACCAGTCAGACAATTTTTGAATGAAATGTTTCCAAACAGATGGAGTTGTTTTTTTTTGTTTTATTTTTGTATAAAAAAATTAAAATAATGATTTATAAGAGCTTTTTATTATTAAAAAAGCCAAGTAAAATAAAAATAAATCAAAATAAAATAGAAATCCTCAAGATTACCACGATAATTCAATAGAAATAACAATTAATGCAGTCATGGCTAACTCTGATCCAAGTATTTTTTCCCCAATGCTAATTTCCCTATGTGCACCTTACGTGTTTACATACTGTATAATATATTTATAGCAGTTATTTGCATATTCCTACTACAGTCAGCGAACTCTAATAGTTACCTGCTACAAAGCATTCTACTTCTCATCCTACCAAAACCATACGAGTAATAAATTATTATGCTTGGTTTTGGTTAATGTGTCAAAATCATTTTTTTTTTTTTTGTGTTACGACAATACTTTCATTCCTAAGGTTGCTCGAAAATATAAAAATATTTGGACACAAAATGACTTTAACATCAACGATGCGCATAGAGTAGTGGGTGGCCCGACGCGACACTACTCGCTCCTTTCAGGAAGCATCTTACTAAAATTAGTTACATTTACCGATAAATAATAAGAATTAGTACCAACCGATTAGTTTTCAATCAATTTAATCGGATGATTTGGTTATTATTTACAATAACCGGTAATTATTAATAGTTACCAACTAATCACACTGACTGTAACATATACATCTTATTCTGTGCAGGGTTGGTACAGACCTGGAAAAGCTAGAGAATTTCAAAACTCCTGAAGAAGTGAAAAAGTCAGGGAAACTAAGAAAATATTATAGTTTAAGACGTATAACTACATTTAAAAAACATAATTATAGGTCAGACTTTTAAGGAATTGAAATCTCAAATATAAACTATGCATTTTGTAAAAAACAACTTTTATGTCCCTGTGACTTGTACTGAATCAATAAAATATATAATTACCTCAAAATCTAATTAATCATATCTTTTTACAGTAAAATATGTCCTGAAAAAGTCCGATTTTTAGAGCTCACAATCTGTACCAACTGTGTCTGCTCCAAAACACAAAAGTGAACTCCATCCACAAAAAATATTATGAGCAGTAAATTAATAAGCATTTATGTAAAATTAAAGTTGCAACGGCGACTGTTGTTTAAAATTTACTTTTAAAAGTAAACATTTCATAAAACATGAAACTTCGCATAAAAATATTAGGGAGAATATTATGACATGTGCATTGCGCAGTGTCACAAAAAGTTCTTTGCTACACCAACATACTTTCATACTTGTATGTAGAGTGTAGACATTAATCTAACGTCTCTTTTTCTTATCTTGTTTTCGCGTTCTATGATGAGGTCTTCGTGGTGTATTTTGTGGACTATGTTCAGAGCTTTCATCTTCACTGTCTCCACCCTTAAATAGAAACAAAAATATGTATATTGCAATTTGTCTATAATAACATTGTTCTTATATTATACTAGCGGTCCCGCCCGGTTTCACCCGGGTGCAAAAGAACGAATGGGGAAGGAAGAAAAAAAATTTAGGGGTGGACTACCCCTAACATTTAGGGGGATGAAAAATAGATGTTGGCCGATTCTCATAGATACCGGATAAGCACAAAAAATTTCATCAAAATCGGTCAAGCCGTTTCGGAGGAGTATGGCAACGAAAACTGTGACACGAGAATTTTATATATTAGAAAGATGTTCAGATATACGACTCTCTTTAATCCGCCGTTCAAGTATCCGAAGACCAATGCAATCCGCTGTTTTTTTTTTAAGTAAACCTTCTTTAGGCACGCTTGACTTGGGGAGTAAGCTGGTAAATGCCTGACGAAATCGTTTACGGAAGTGCATCATCGCGAACGGTAGTTGAGAGGGAGATATAAGTTAGTGAAGATAGTAAGAGAGAGTTACGTTTCGTATATTGGAAGTTGAGAGGGAGATATAAGTTAGTAAGTGCGACAAATTACTTTATTGCTGCCCCAACTTGATGTATCAATAGCAGA
The DNA here is from genome assembly GCA_963575645.1 of Xanthostigma xanthostigma. Classification (NCBI taxonomy): domain Eukaryota; kingdom Metazoa; phylum Arthropoda; class Insecta; order Raphidioptera; family Raphidiidae; genus Xanthostigma; species Xanthostigma xanthostigma. The sequence goes on along the minus strand of OY754468.1, from coordinate 30,251,804 downwards.
ATCGGGCAAAATTATGCAAGCGGCAAGGCATATCATTTGAAATAATGCTCCAAGATATAGACCATAGCGAACAACGAGTGCCATCATATCTTCACTCGCAATATTAATTGCTGCATTCATGATGAAATCGTTGGACTTGTCAAACTAAAAATAAAAAATTTATATTTATATACGGTTTTATTATTAGTAAAAACATACATTATCTATGTGACATCATAGTCTTTTATTAAATAAACATACAAGTAACTATGTATCAAAACGTGACACAAATTTAGGGCAGACAGTTAAGCTTGTCAAACAGTATTAAAATTTAATAATTTTGAACAGTTCAGAGCAATGCTTTAACGCATGCGACACTAGTGCCGCCTAGTGTCACAGTGTGTAGTGACGAGAGACTGTGCCACCAAGTGATTCTACCCGCGGAACATGTAGCAGAAAAGCACAACCGTCTTTTTTCAGATTTTTATATAATAAAATTTATAATGTTTTAACGTGTCAATTTTTAAATACTATTTGAACCTTCGTCATAACAAACCTATGAAGCTCTTGAGCTGTAGTGCCGCCCGGTGTAAAATGGCTTAAAAGGTAATCTGGTGGATAGGTACTATTCCTCATACATTAACGATTAACGAACTCTTTCAATGTTATATCCAATTATATCCTTCCTCTTAATTTCAAACAGGAATAAAGAAAAAATAATATTTATTTTAAACGCACTTTCAAGTAAGTTTTAAGAAAAAAACAATTTTTAATTTGAATCAATAAGCTTAATTTATTCGAATAGATTTAATTTTGATTAGTTGTTTGATAATGCGATAGGTAGTAGCGAAAAATGAAGCCACCGCGTCATAGTGACCTGAACGCATTGCGCCCGCCTTCTAGCTTGCTATTGGCTGTTTCGGAGATCTATGTGCGTCCAGTGTTTATTTTTATTCTACCGCTATAAATGGATGTCGAATTTATTACACACGTCACTGAGCAAGTAGGCGTTCACTAGTATATTATTGATGACGTGCCTGGCTTCAAGTCTCACCGCGGGCATTATATATATTATATTCACTGTGTCGGATATTGAACTGTATGTCCGTTCGTCGCTAAGACTGTACCATATAGACCAGTCCTGGGCAAATGGCGGCCCGCGGGCCAGATCCGGCCCGCAGCACAATTTTGTCCGGCCCGCGAAGCATTTTATAAATTTTAGAAAAATAGTAAAGAAATAGTAAGGGCGCCAGAACAGACGAAAATCTTTTTTTTTTTTGCTCTCCAAATGCGGAAATAGAATGTGAGGACTTTTTTTTGCTCTCCAAAAGCGGAAATAGAATGTGAGGACTTTTTTTTGCTCTCCAAATGCGGAAATAGAATGTGAGGGCTTTTTTTTTTGCTCTCCAAATGCGGAAATAGAATATGCTCTGCAAATTTTTGGTCCCTGGTCAAATTTTCATCAGCTATGTGGCCCGGCGATCAAAAGATTTGCCCGCCCCTGATATAGACTAATATCAGTCGTTATAACCGACTTGTCAATGATTACAGCCAGCCTCATAATAACCATTATATTTTGTTTGTTTATTTATATTATTATGTCTGGCCGAAATGCCATTATACCCAAGATATGCAGGTGGTTGTATAAGTTTGCAGAGAAAATACAAATTATAAGTTTGCGATGTATTACATCAAAAGAACATCGATGGCTTTTCAGTTTTTAGAAGTGGGCAAACTTACTTTAATTTTACATGAAATGTTTTAGAAGTATAATATATTATGTGAAAAGATGAAACGCGCAAAATGGAAACAAAAATTGTGCAATACTGTCATTATTGAATTGTTAACAATATCTTTAGGTACTTACATTATTTTAATAATTAATTAGTGACAACAATACTCTATGCAATTCTTGACCTGCCAAAAAACCTAAACCAATAACAAGAAACGAACTGAACGTCAGATTTAAGATTGAGTTTTAAAAATTAAATAAAAAGTTTCTGCGTAAAGAAGATATTTCGGCTTACTTTTTATGAAAAACATCCTACAGTATAAATGTATCAATAACAATACCTATTTAACAATAAGCACCGTATAATAATTTAATAACAATAATGTTTATTATGAAGTTACAATCAATACTCACCAAGCTCACCAGACACCAATGTTCAAACCTAGTTTAATTTTACACAACAGAAGCTGTCAAATTACCTCACTTCATGCGGCATGGCATGATACTTAACAAAAATTAAATATGGAACTTTTCAAAGAATTTATTCAGAGAAACTGAAATGTTACTTATAAAAATTAAATCAATTTAATATAATAATTGTAAATTGTCATACACTATTTTAAAATTATATGAAATTGTTTTCGATTCTTTTATTAAAATATAAGTTACAAAATTTAAATAATTTTAACGGAAACGGACGTGGGTTCGAGGCTTTTTGTACACGAACACCGAGTAGGCCTTTGTTTTGTGAAAAGATATGGCTGCCATATTTAGTTTAGAAATATGTTTTGGAACATAAAATAAGCCTCAAACTAATTATGTGGCGTCTGTGTGTTTCAAATTGTTTTCAAGAGTGAAATATAAACATTTGATAAACTATTGAGAATATAAAATCAGTTAAATATAGTGGTTAACATTGAAATTACTTTAAAATGATTGTGTTTACATCAAGGATTCAAGTTTTCATATTTAATACTGACATTAAAAGGTAATTCAGTTATCTTTATCCCTCTTTTTCTACTTTAAAACATAAAATAATTTGCTTCAGTAAGTATAATTTGTTGATAATAATACAATTGTGTTCGCAAAAACGTTTTCTCGACTAACCTGGAAATTTCTTATTAAAGCTTCATCATAAGTTTAAAAACGAATACGTTTATAGTCGCAATTTCCTGTGTAATTTTGGTATACTGGGTTTATTGGGGTCTTTTGGGGCTCAGTTTGTACTTGAAAGTTCATACTCCGCTCCGTAGTTATCATAAAAATCAAAAGATTTACTTAGGAAATAATCGCGTTCTTAATGATTTTTTTTCAAATATTGATTTATTCTAGAATTGTAATTATTTAATACAGAAAGTCTGTTGTCAGCCTGGCGTAATAGCCACTGAAGAACTGTTGGAAATAGATTGATTTACAATTGGAATTAAGTTTTTGAAGTGCAATATTAAAAAATGTAATGTGAACAGTACACTTGTTTTGCTAATTTTTAAGAACGAGCCGTGTAGCTATTTCACTGTTAAGTATTTATATCAAAATTATCCACGCCAAAGAAGCACCTACTATTAGTAGACGATTTTGCATTTTAGATGTATCATTTTGACGTATTTGACTGATCTGATTTACAAGTGTTCGAAATTGGCCATTGCGTACATTCTTATAAAATATTTTAGCATCAGTGTCATTACCATTTAGTTTTTGAAATATCCGTTAATTGTTCAGAACATGGAATAGATATGTGCGTTTTATAATTTTTGTATTTAATTCTCAAATTTATAGAGCTAGTAGGTACGCACTAAGCTAGCCTTATTTTTCTTCACAAATATGGCGGCCCGCCCACATTCTCGTGTGTATGTAGATCAATAAATAAACGTGCCTATATAATCTACCTGCCTACATTTTCGCCTTAAAATATACAAAATATAAGGGTTAAAATCAAATGACAGAGCTCCTTTTACGAGCCTCCGGTTTGTCTATGTTTTGATTGCGCATGTGTTGATGAAGATCCCTTCGCCCCTCTGTTTCTTGTATTTTATCTCATAAAAAACACTTCGCGAACGTTGTTTGAACTAAAGAATCGAATCTCAGTACATATTGTAGTATTTTGTATTATCGTAAACATTTTAAAACTTGTTTTTCTCTTTTTTTCATTAATTTTTAATATTGTTTACTTAAATTTAGGCGAATTGCATAATTCTATAAAAGCATATTTTGCAAACAATTTGAGAGCAATCTGAATCTGATAATGTTTCATCTTGAAAAAGCTTTTAATTCACCTACATATTTTTAACTTTATTGATTGGTACATTCCATACCTCTACATTATAACATTGCATTACATAATATATTTTACGTCATTAACCATCATACACATAATATTATAATAATATAATAGATGTTACGTGTCTATGTATAGGTATTATGTAAATATCGTCCGTAATCTGTTTGGCAGGAAAGAGCACTTTTTAAATAAAGATCGCGTTATTTGTAGCGGAATGTAATAATTTCATGCCATCTATATAACCTTTCCCCTGTGTTGACTCTACTTGTTTTACTCATTGCATTACCGATTTCAAGGTCGCGCGTTGTATTGTGTTCATTATATTATTATAATATATTGTTGTTGTTCCCAAACGAAGCCTCTGTTGATTTGAATTTATATTGAAAAAAGTCTTCAACAAATGGTTTTAGTATAATTTTGCATCATTCCAAAACGCAATTATTATTTACATATGTTTTTATTAACATTTTTGAATCTGACATTAAGACTGCGGTCCAAATTTCGCTAACAGCGCTCATGATTTTTATTATAAAAGAAAAAAATATGACCGGTTGTAATGTATAGGCTGTGTGCACGAAGCCTATTAGCGCCGCTAGTGGGTAATAGAGAATTATTGAACTCCTTTTTATGGAAATCGCGACATGTTTCTAAGGTGATAAGTCAAAAACTTTAGCTGTTGGCCACGTGTAAAAAAAAAATTCGAGCCAATTGGGCGACGGGACCATTCCAACTTCAAAAATGTTGACATTTGATTACTTATATTCAAAGCAATGGCACGTCAATCCGGTGTCAGAGAGGCAACCGGATGGCGAGTGGTAATCTGGGCCTATGAGTGGTGCAGAACCCCCTGGTAGCGGCCAAAGTGACCCCAAATGGACGGGGGCGGCGATATGGGGGTGGGGCAAAATCGAAAAATGTTTGAAAAGGCAACCGGATAAAAATGCGGTTGCATTGAAGGAAATACCCTAATTATATAATAATTTTTTTTTGCCATCCGAACCACGCGGGCCGTTTTTGCACTAGCGAATGAAAAAAAAATTAAAAAAAAACTGAAAAAGCAACCGCTTCAAAATTAGTGAGCATACTTATTGACACCACCAAACGTTGGAAAAAAATTGCCATCCGATCCTGATGGGCAGTTTCGGAGAAACAACCCTTCAAAGTCGCCGAAAAACACTTTTTTTCGATTTTTTCAACAATAAGTAAAAAAAACACACTAAAAATTGTTCAAATCGGATGGCATTCGAAATTTATACTGTCCTAAGTACAAATAATAGTGTGTATCAATGCCATCCGATTTCGATTAAATTTACCCCTATTTAGCCACCCCCAAAACTCATGAAAACAACAATTTTATGCAGCGTATGGCATTATTTTTATTGTTATTGAGTTTTGGGGGTTGGCTAAATAGGGGTAAATTTAATCAAAATCGGATGGCATTGATTCACACTATTATTTGTACTTAGGACAGTATAAATTTCGAATGCCATCCGATTTGAACAATTTTTAGTGTGTTTTTTTTACTTATTGTTGAAAAAATCGAAAATAACGGTTTTTCGGCGACTTTGAGGGGTTGTTTCTCCGAAACTGCCCATCAGGATCGGATGGCAATTTTTTTCCAACGTTTGGTGGTGTCAATAAGTATGCTCACTAATTTTGAAGCGGTTGCCTTTTCAGTTTTTTTTTTATTTTTTTTTTATTCGCTAGTGCAAAAACGGCCCGCGTGGTTCGGATGGCAAAAAAAATTTATTATATAATTAGGGTATTTCCTTTAATGCAACCGCATTTTTATCCGGTTGCCTTTTCAAACATTTTTCGATTTTTCCCCACCCCCATATCGCCGCCCCCGTCCATTTGGGGTCACTTTGGCCGCTACCAGGGGGTTCTGCACCACTCATAGGCCCAGATTACCACTCGCCATCCGGTTGCCTCTCCGACACCGGATTGACGTGCCATTGCTTTGAATATTATAATAAAGAAAATAAAATTTGATATCGCGTGAGGTGACGCGGGTAATGGCTAGTATTCAATATGATATTTGCTATTCGTTGCCATGATTACCTACATATGTTCCACGTCATGTAAAAATTAATCAAAGCATGCCGAAGTAGTTTATTTCTGACAGATCCATAAAACAAAAGAGCGACTGATTTTTTTATTTTCAAAATATTTCCGAAACTAAAGTTTAGAAGAAAAATTTTTTAACAAAACTTTCATGAAAAAATAAATAGAATAATAATCCGTTATGAAAAGTATACCATTATTATATAAAAACACTCTTATAGCATATTTCTCTTCTGCGTATGCGCCGATTTTCCCCAAAAACAATAGGGCTCTTCATATTTGCATACCAACCATCCTCCCAAAATTTGGTTTCAATCCGCTCATCCGTTTGACCTGTATCGTGTTCACAGACTAATAGAGTTTTTTCAAAAATGTGTTTTTTTGATTCGGGGGACCTCAAAACTGAAAGATATTGTAAAATTTTTGAAAAGTGATTTTTGACCTAAACTAGTACCATTCCCCACTTGTGGGTTGGAATGGTAAAATGTAATAAGGAAAACTGACGTTAATTTGTTTACACTGACAGCGGAACGTCAAATTATGGCGCTAATGGTCTTGATTTTACTTAAATCGCCATCAGCGCAACAGCCCGGAACACAACTAGCTTTTCCAGATCGCTTAGTTTTACCATGTTTTCTTTTAATTAAAAAACTTTATAAAATTATAACTATTTTCATTTTTAATAAAACATTGCTTACTGACATAATATGGAAAATTTGAGGTTGAAGTTTCCCCTAGTGCTCACCACAAACGCTCGCATCGAATAATTTGTAACTCCGCCTCCTTGCACATAGCCCATAGACAGTTGCGAAAGACATTAAAAAAGATAGACATTTTTCGTAGTACCCACCGCAATGTACACAATATGATAATTGGAAAAAATAAGCCACACAAAATCTTATGGCCACTTATAGAATTGTTCTTTTTTTTCATTTTAAATTTGCCGCCCTTTAAAACCGTGCTTACTGCCCTACCTCGAAACTAAGAACATTCAAATTTCAACTATGTTAAATGTTTATATCGCCGCGTTGTTAGCGTAAATCGGGCCGATGGTAATCGCGCTGTCAATGCAGCGTAATTCAGACCGCGCAACCTAAACATATTGATTCTGATATTTTAGTTCAAAAAGGTCGAACTGTGACTTTTTTTTAAATAAAAATAATGTATGTGGGTTCTTTTAACTTGGAAATAAATGTACATTCATCAAGAACACTATATGAATTTTGTCTTGAAAAATAAGAATTACACACTATCTAGCATTTACGTTGGGTGCCAAAATTTTTTATTCCATTTATATTTTTGCACTCCTTCATTTACGACAAAACAAGTCGGGTTTCGTATTTTTGTTTTAATTTATATGCCGTCTATATTTTGCGACAAAAATAAAACGTGATTGAAATGAAATCGTCATTGCCTTTCGGAGCCTATGATCAATTTCATTTTAGCTTTCGGAAATGCACATTTGCACTATAAAAAATTTAATTCTTGCTCGGCGTCACCATTTCATTATTTAATTTTAATTGTCAACAAATTGTTGGCTGCTTATGTAGCCGTTTAGTCAAAATAAGCGCGATGTAAAATGAAATAAACGCTAATAAAAGAGAATGACGCAACATGCCAGTGTTTTTGAAGCGTAGCGAAAGCGACCTTAATAACAGAAAAGGAGTATAGAATAATGACATCGATACACTTACAGATACGACCGACTCTCAGTTTACACGAAGGGTGTAATGTTAAAGCATGTCTTTAATCTATTTAATATAGACACCTACCGTTTTTTCTTTATTTTTTTCTGAAACCAAAAACATGTCAGCGAGCCAACAAGGATTTTAAAAGCTATATTTTGAATCCCACCATAAATGATCATTTTTGTTAATATTATTATTGTAAAATGCGCTTATGTCAACACACTAACAAGTAGAAAATAAACTTATTTCTCTTCTATAACGTTTGGAGCACCCACTTTACCTATATTTTATTTAATTTATCGAGTGCCCCATGCTTTTAAACGCTGTAGGAAAGAAAGAAATGGAATTTCTACTTTTAATTGCGTTGATATAAACGTGTTTTTTAGTTTTTTTGGAACAATAAATTCTATTTTTTTAATTTTTCAGTCTTTGACAAATTAAAAAAAAATAGAATATTGCAATATCACCAAACCCACATACAACTGCAAAATTTCTCGTCATTTTGGCCAATTTGGAAGAGGGTGAAAATCTAGTTGTAAGATTTTTATCATTAAAGGAACAATTATTTCACTAATCAAAAGTACTAAGTAATAAGTATGCAATTGACGGCGGTGTCACGCTGCATTTAAAAACATTTTCAGATTGGGTTATTTCCGTTATATCTTGAATTTGTAAAATAATATTTCATAGTTAAAAGAAAGAATAGTTATACAATGGCTACATATTATTGTGATGTTGACTTGCTCTCTCCTATACTCCGTTTCTAACAGTGAGGTCAGTGAGCCTAACTAATGTTTGCATGTAGCACAGATTGCTGTTTCGCGATAATAATAGGGAAGTTAGCAAATGTATGATTTTCACATTTCACATCAATATACCTCACACTCATTAGGTAGATTTAAGAAATTTGTTATTCAACAGAATTGTGTTTTAATGCACGAAAAAGTCTACCAAAAGATTTGATCCAAATAGTTATAGCCATGCATATACTTTTTTTTATCTTTCCTGTAAATAAAATATACCTATATTAAATTATATTGAGTTATTCTAAATAATTAACAAAGGAAATAAAAGTAAATTACACAAAATTGATTTTCTTGTCTGACATTTTTTGAATACATAATTTGTTCAACAGAATGTTCAAATTCAACTGGTCTTTTATGGCTACATTATTATAAAAGAAGCCTTGACATTACGCAAAATATTTCTGTTATTTTATTGATCTATTTTTTTTGCAGTCAGAGTCGTTCAGATATTCTTTAAAGTATTCAAGGAGTCAGTTGGTCCTCATTAAACCAGTGAAAATAACACGGCTAACGTAATATTATAGGTGGAGAGATTGGAGCGTGTAGCGGCGACGCGTAGTGGTGTAGCGACGTCCGTTCCGGGCGCATGTGTTGTTCAAGGGTGGTCCGGTCATGCCGCCTCCCCGACCTCGGTAACACAGCCCCACCGGGAGCAGTATTCTGCGAGCACAATGAGTCTTGTCGTACAATTGGGTACGACAGTTTGTAATAACACTGTCGTCACAAATCAACAGTCGTCGCCGTTGGCTGCTACGACGGTCGCGTCGGATAAGCCTCAGTTCGCCACCTCGGCAGATCTCGGCACCGGTCCTACCTCCGTAGAAAAACCAACCGACGATGCGTCTTTTATTAAAGTATCACCCGACGTATCGGTCCCGGTACAAACGCAAGCGCCGGTCGTCGTTTCTTCTCACGTGCCGACGTTGTTTAAGAAAGCAAACTGCACGCAAATTCTTGCCAATAGTGTCACAACGCCGAGCCAAATGATGCATCCAAAAATGCACATAAATAACAACGGACACCGAATTCAGACAATTAACGTTCAAAGGACACAGAACCAACTGTCCCATATTGCACCGCAAAGTAAAGTCCAGGTGCTCAGCAATGTTATCGTGCCGAAACAAACAAATTTCGTGTTGAATAAAGGACCTATAAATAGTGCACAGCGTCAGATAGCTGTCAATAATGTCGTCTCTAAACAAATGCTCACAAATCAGCAGACGCAAAAGGGAAATTCTTCTGTCAATATGATTGCCTCAAAACCCCAAATAACAAACAAACCTCAAATCCTCAACAGTGTTGCGTTACAAACTCAGCAGAAAAATTCAAATTTTATGAGCGTTGCGACCGTACAACAGCAGGTTCTAAATAACATCAATCGAGTTCCGACAAACATGACGACCACAACGCAAATGGCCGTCAGTAAAATGCAAACGCAACCGCACGTAATTAGCCGAGTGATCACGGCTCATCAACAGTCGAAAACGCAACCGACTTTAAAAGTCAACAACTCAATGGTCGTTCAACGACAGCAATCGAGCGGTATAAAAACTATTCCTCCACAAACGGGACAGTCCAATGCATTGCACAAAGTGACCAATTCGACTGCCAGGATGCAGAGCAATATGGTCATTCAACAAAGGAGCGGAATTAAAACAATACCGCCGCAAAGATCGAGCTCCTATACGAAGACCGTTCAAAAAACTGTCAATTCCAACAAACAGAACAATTACGTAATGAAAGGCCAGCCGGGTGTCAATAGTGTTCCGAGAGTACAAACTAACAGCATTCAACAAAATATGTTGCTATCGCCTAAGAGTAAGCAACAGATAGTTGTTCAGACAAATCGTGTGTTGTCGCAAACGCCTAATTCCAGTGTGATCAGCGGCAATGTATTGAAATATCACGGCCAGCAGTTTCAAGTGATACAGACGGCGAATGCAAACAGCCATTTGAACAGTCTCAGTCAGTCTCAACTGCAACAACAGCAGCAACAACAACAACAACAGGCCATGCATAATGTAGCGCAGCAGCCTGTCACTGTAGTTCGCACCGTTGCCAGCTATGAAGACAATAATGTACCGACTGGCATTGCCAACACTCTCTTCTCTCCGTCTCAACAGATTGAATCCGGAACGCTCTCGACTCAGTAAGTTTTACGGTTCGAGAGAGCACATGACGAAATTTTACCCTCATTTCTAAAAATTGATAGGTGATGTAAAAGGGTGTTTGATATTTGGTTCATTATGATTTATGATGTATGTTTCATTGTAATTTTTTGACATTTTTCTAATATTTTTTTGTGTAAATGAAATTTATAAGATGTTGCCATGGAAATGTCTTTTATAAACCGCTATGTCCAAAGAATGAGCCTTTTTCATGAAGTACGAAAAATCACTCACTAGTAGCGCTAGTAGTTCGGTAGGGACAAACACTGTCAAATCCCCATATAAACACACATTAAAGTGTACTTGAAAAAAAAATGTTTTTAACAGAAGATGATGTTCCTGGAGCAAAACTAAAATTTGCAACTGTAAAAGATAACAATGTAGTAACATTAAAACGTTGGCTTGCGTGTTGTAATTTAAAAGTATCTGGAAAAAAAATGAATTAATAGACAGGTTAGTATGCAGACTCTAGTAAAATATTAGCGATAAATTCAAACTGTAATAAGAGAAATTGAAAATAATTATGAGTTTCAGATTTATTTCCAAATGAAATATGAATCAAAAATATATGGTAATAAAATAAATTTAATTAAATATAATAAATGAATATAATTTAATAAAAGATTGAGGTTATATCTCATTCTAATCAATGGTAATAAACTGTCAAAAATTTACTATTCATTTTTTATTCATTAATTAATTTTAAAAATAATTTCGATAACATATGTAAATGATGACTCTCAGTGATAAGTTTATCAGTTCAAAATTTTTTTTATTTCAGATTTATATTTTTAAATAATAAAATAATATCACGTAAATAACATTGGTTGGCATGTAAATATTTTATGTTTGTCCCTACTACTAGTGCTGCCTCTCGTGACACTTTCGCTGCACTATTCTCAGGAAAAAGGCTCATTAAAACTATCAATTAATCTGTTAACAAATTGCAGTGGAGTCCCATTAATCTAGACTAGATAGAACTTGGAAACTTATCTGATCATCGAAAACCTGGATTTAACGGAAATTGCCTTAAAATGCACATAACACAAGTTTAATAAAACTAACAAAATCGATGTTCTTTCTTTCCCTACAGATTAACTTTAGTTTTAATACTATTGTATGTGTATACAGAATGATTTTTAAGTTATTTATTCTTTTTTAACGGCATGTAGAAATCAAATAGACGAACAAATATTTTAAGTAACTTTTTTATCTTAACTCAAAAATACAGTCGATCAAAGTTTAATTAAATTTTATTTAATTAATTCATAATGATAACACGATTCGGAAACGCATCCAAAATAATTCGTGGAAGGCCCTTATCGTTACTACAGGCATGTACAGAAGCATGGCTACGACGCACGCATCTTTGTGTCCAACAAAACGGGAATTACTTCACACAATTTCTGTGAATACTTGATAATGACAACATATTTTCATAGTGACATGACATAACGCCAGGACCGACCTCAAAATTTGATAAAATTCAATAAAACTTTGAAAGCCCGTTTCTGTTTCATTTTTGAGTTCTGATAAAAAATAGTTCCTTGAAATATTTGTTTGTCTATTTGATTTCTACACGCTGTTAAAAAAAAGAATCAACTTAAAAATCATTCGGTATATTATAGACTTCGGTTTTTACCTACGAGCTGATGTAGAATTATCTCGAATAATTGAATAAATGTATTTATTTAATTATTCGGAAATGGTTTAATTAGCTAGCAATAATAATTTGCATTGTCTTTCTTAGTCTTTAATTAATAATATAAACTTGAAATTAATAAATCCTGCTTTATTTTTTAATCCCGTCTGGATTAACCGGATGGTTTGGACTAATGGGGTATGAATTAGCAGAACACTACTGTAATTGATAATTTTAAAGCTCTGGATATGGAAGTTTATGATTGACGTTTCCATGCGAACGCTGTTATGCTTCATTTATATTATAAAAAATATTTTCACTTATCAATTTTTGGTAATTAATTATTTTTTATGAGGGTAAAATTTTGTCGCAAGCTTTCCACCTATAATACATAATCTTTTTTTTAATTTATTTTATGTGATCAAAGCTCGACAATGAATCTGGATAGCACTGCCAAACGTGTTCGCGAGGAATAAACATTTTTCGTCATTTTTTTAATAGTGCAATCAAATGGCTGAAAGAGAGGCCAACCTTTGGGTATACACTATTTTTTTTTGCGATTCGTAGCAGAAGCTAGTGGCGAATTTAGTTTTCGTGACGGAGGTGCCCATTTTTGGCTGTCAACTTGAAAATAATTTGGTGCTCTAATTCAAAAATAGTTCTCATTAGATGTATATCCCACGGCTGTCCCCTCACTAAATATTTTCATATTGCTAGCCTAATTTTAACAAACCCTATTATCTGGCACTGGGTGTCTGCTCCATTCAGCAAACTCTGTTACTATTATACAGTGCATTATGTTAGAAAGAAAATTCACTAGGCGTCAGGCCATATGTTTTGTTGAATTCGAGTATGAACATGTTCAAATTGATATCGCCAAAATAACATAATTTTGTTATGCTGAGTACAATAGAGTACATGAACAGGTGAACATATTTTTTTTTGAGTTTTGATCATCTACGAATTTCTTTATTTCCAAGGACAAAACCAAAAATGCTTACTGAATATGGCTGTTCTTCTATTTTTTAGCGAAGACTTGGAAACATCTCAAGATAATTACTTGTCGGAAGAAGATATAATTGGCGAAGAAGTTCGACCAGACTTTGTGAATTGTCAGAATCCAGTTTTATTCGATCACAATTATCATTTGCCACCTCCTGACAGTCCTCCAGCGTCGCCGCCACCTTTACCTCCTAAGCCTGTTGTGACAACGCCGAGCAGTGAACCGTCCTCTGCAGGCATGGTGCTGAACGGATCGACAACATCCGTTACACAGTCGCTTTTATCTTACATGTACAATGGCAAAAGCAAGTATGCTTTGAGCGCTTCAGTCGGCGCCATAACCAATCCTCAGCCTGTTGTACAGGAAGATGATGCTGGTTCCACAATTAGCAGTGATGCCGGTAGAGAAGTTGAACCGGAAGGAGAGGAAACGGAAACTGCTCCGGAAGGCGAAGGCGAGGAGGATAGTGTGACTCGATGTATATGGTAAGGAAGCGTTTTCTTTTTTTTTCAGATAAAGCCGTTTTGAAATATGTAGTGATAGAATCTGTCAAATGTTTAGATTTTGTTGCGTAATAATTTTATTGTTAGATAAACTGATATTCTAATGATACAGAAAAATAACAGATCTACGCAATATGACGACTATAATTTATAATTAATAACAAATGTTTTATATATTCAGATAAATAAAAATGTAAACTATTGAAGATAAATACGAAATATTAATAATTTTTCTTTTTTTATAGTGATTTTGAACACGATGATGGATACATGATTTGCTGCGACAAGTGCTCGTAAGTTTTTGCTAAACATAGAATCAGTTCGCCAAATTTAATCATCTTATTTTAAATTGGAAAATAAGAAGTATTAGATCAAGGTCTCGGTAGACATGTTGCTTTTTGAATAAAGTGTTACCCATTAGTAAGAAATTATTACGTGGCTTAGGCTATAAAGAAAGGGCTACTTATTTTTGATTTTTTTTTTTTTGAAGACATTATTGCTTAATTTTGAATAGCAACAAGAAGTTATTGTTGAAAAATCTAGAGGATTGGAGACCAAGAAATATCAATACAATCTATCAGAAAATTGTGACTAGTTTTGTAGGGTCCTACTTCAAAAGGATAAAACTGGAACCCTGAAATCACTCGTTTGTTCGTTTGTCTGTATGTCTCAGTCAAATTTTTCTAGACTCAATAAAGTTTGTATAGTTATAAAGCTTACCAACTCACATTTATTCCTAAAAAAATATTTTCTCACAATTGGGGGGATAAGTTTGACACTCCAAAAATTTAAAAGGGTTTTACGCAAGGATCTCAATTTTTTTGGAATTTTATGTTGCAAATTCATCCCCCTTCTTTTTATTTCCAAAGCTAGCAGTTCTTTTAAAGTCTCGAAAATACTGGTATTGTTAGTTTATGTATGCTTGACAGAAAAAATTTTTTTTAAATATTTCTAACAACTATAGTTTTCAAAATTCAAATGAAATAATGTGGTTGATGCCTGGTATTTTTTTGTTTTTTTACATTTTTCCATTGAGAACAAATTTTTAATTTGTGCATAAAACGACTGCAGTTAAAAACGGAAAAGATGAGCTCAGATGATTATATTTGGCTGAGCGTTTCATATATTTTTTTGTAAATATGTCAGTAAAAATTATGAAGTCTAAATTTTCTTGTTTTTGTTTTTATTAGTGTTTGGCAGCACGTGGACTGCATGTTCACCGATAGACAGAACATACAAGAAGAATACATGTGCGAAAGGTGCGAGCCGAGAAGGGTTGATAGGCAGAGAGCGCGTTCAATACAGCTTCGTAAACGAGAAGAAATCCTCAACAACGGAAGCTCCAGTGACACCTCGTCAGCGTCATCTCTGGACACTGTATTGAACAACAATGTACTACACAAGAAACGACAGACTAACATTGTAAACAACGTTCCTCAGCCCATTGGACGAAGAAAGTCTGAGCCATTGCCGACACAGAGACGTCCATTAACTGTGTCGAAACGTTCGCGAAGAGATGCCGGTAGCAGAGATCCTCCGCCGCCAACTAGACGAAATGTTTCAACTAAGAGGAGACAAGAGAAAAAATCGACAACGAAAAGAAAGGTATGCGCTTGTGTTAACATATAAATAATGTGGTTAGTCATTTAAATATAACATTTGAAACCTGTTTTGAGATAAAAACACTGAATAAAATAGGAAATGTGAGGAGAGCACGTATTCAGTATTTCGTTTGTTATTTCTATCCACTTTGCAATCGGGCGACCATGTCAATAGCTATCGGTTAAACTTGACGCTAATGACCTCAATTGTCGGAACGTCTATAATCTACATTCTACCCGTAGATTACATAGTTTTATAAATAGTTCACTTGACGTTCAAGGTCAAATTTAGTTTTTAGTTCTTCCTCAGCTCACTGATGCTAATGACGTTACTGATGCTACAAGCGTTTCCATGGCACCTCTATTAGACTATTACAAGCCCCCTATTCCCAGGTACTAAACTGATAATTATTAAAATTATCAATTGGATTTTCAATTCATTATAAAAAAATAAATTGAATAGACTGCAAGGATAATATTTGTAGGTTTAGAATAATATAAATTCTTACTTCTCTTCAAAATGATGATTTATTTAGACTAATTTCTTATTTACAGTTTCATAATCAATTGAATATTCATTTACAAATTTTTAACTTTATTTATGGTAAATATTTCATCTTTTTTAAAATATTAGTTATGGAAGTACATTTATAAAAAAGATATATTTGATCTCAAACACGAAAAAAATTATCCAGTGATTTAATTTCGCAGACATATAAATTCGAACTGGGGCCTGTGAATTAGTTCCATCTACAGGTGTTGCATATTCTAATATTCATAACGTGAACCTGCAACAAAATCAGAAGATTAAAGCGAATACTGAGAAAAACTTGTATTAAAACTGTTCGAAAAATGGGTTGCATATTGGACAAAATTATAATAATTTGGTTTCAAGTCAACAAGAATTTTTAAGAAATGTATCTAAAAATATTAAATGTATATTTTTTTGGATATTATATTTATATAAAATACTCGGAATATTACATGAGAATATTGTTGTTTGGATATTTACTGAAGGGAATATTAAATTAATAAAAACAGATTTCTTACCTTGTGATTACCAGAAAAAAGTGTAGAATCTCAATTTAGGTTTTTCCACAGACAATCCAAAACACTTTTCAGTAGTAAATATTATTATTAACTATAAAAAATTACTATAAAAATAATAAATTTTGTTAACATTGATCGCTTGAACACAAAATCGTTATCTATGCATGAAAAAATGACAGGAAAACAAAAATGAATTTTTGAAATGACAGTCAGTGAACTCTGGATCATTTACCTATAATTAAAATTAAAATAAAAAAATCGATCGATGCGCCTTGCCACGACCTGAGGAAGAGTTAAATTAGAAATTCTAATAGAAGTATACTAAGTGAGCATTGCCTGATTTACACCCAATAAAATAATTTACAAATTATTAAATGATTTGCCTGCGCAACATAACAAAACTGAAGAGCGAGGCAATGAAAATAATAAATCTGTACACATATTTATAAACCCATTTAACATTTTTTTCCTAGAACAAAACGCGTCGCAGCTTGGATATCAACGAAGACTCACAAGAATCGTGGGAACGTGGATCATCGGCGTCGATGTTACAGTTAAGACAGTGGATAGAAAGGTATGAAGAGGCTGTAACCAATCACTATTCACCTGAGTTGCGAGCGCGGATTGCCAGTATGAAGGCGAACGGACAGCATTCGGACGCAAAACCGAGTAATTTGCATTCTTTGGCGCAAGCAAGCGCTAATGTTCACAAGTGCCGCGTGGTGCCTCACCAAGTGGCGGGTACGAAGGTACTTGTGTCTACCATGTATTTGTCTGCAAATACCCCCATCATAGAGCTTCGAGGCAAATATATGCTCGGCAGTCAGCCAGCTCTGTCACAACCCGGATTACTAGGGAGACATCATGCGCAAAGGCCCGGACCGTTCTTGTTCTTCTATCGACTTCCCAAAGATAACACTGAAGTTTGCGTTGACACGCGCACGTATGGAAATGATGCAAGATTTGTTAGAAGAAGCTGTAAACCAAACGCAGAGGTAACTAACTTTTTAACACTTTTAAAGCCTCCCAAACTGTTTAGCGCTAAGGACGTTCAACAAAAACTTAGCTGTAGGTCGATATTATTGAATGGCAGTCATCGAATGGTTAATTAAAAATCAAATAATTTATACGTTTTGGTTCTAAACTTGAAATTTTAATTTTGAGATCATTTTGGGATCTTATGTTGGGGTACTTCAACAATAGTACATGCAGTGTTTTTGGTGCAGAAACTTTTAAAAATGAAAGTTTCTTATTTGGAAAACCCTTCAAATAAGCACACAAAATTTAGTCAGGATTGAACATTTATTTGTAAAACGGCTAAAGTTTTTATCTTACAAGCGACGCGATTGTATAGGAAAATTCGGAGAAAAACTTGCTATAAAACGGAAAATAATGTACTGAAAGTTTTTATGAAAAAATGTGTTTTGAAGAATTATGCAAAATTTGATCAATAATTCACGAAATATTTTCAATACATGACGAACGTACTTGTGACTGCTCAAGAATTGAAAATATTAAACTTGGTACGCTGAAAATTTCAGAATCGTTAGGTCAATATGTCTCAAATAAACTACATAAAACTAATAATTGAATAATTATTTATAAAATGAAAATTTTCAGTCCGCCGCGAGCTGGAATCTTTCTGATTTGAAGTAATGTAATATAATAAACATTTTTAAAAATCATCAAACTCGGAACTGTATTTGAGGATTTATGAAGTAAAAACCTTCATTGATTTGACTGTAATTAGGATAATTATTTTCATTGATAAATTATTTCTTTCATTTCATACTAACGTTTTTCTTCAAAAGTTTGAACTATATTATTAATTTTTAAATAGACATGTGATATAATTTATCAAAGATTGTCTAACGAAAACAAAACGCAACTCGAAAGAAATCTAAGTGTGTTTTTTTAATTGCAGATTCGACACTGTATCGAAAAGGGAACTCTTCATCTGTATTTGGTAACTGCAACTACAGTAGAAAAGAACACGGAGCTAACAATCAAACATGAAGCTCACAGTTTGTCGGGCACCAGTACAGTTTTATCGTGTGCATGCAATAATCCGTCACAGTGCGGCCTAGTTGTTCCGCAAGTCACTTCTCCAACTGCCTCGGCGGCTCTAACTACAGTATCATCCTCGCTTCCTACAAGAAGAAGTAACGGTACTGCGCAAGAACTTATTGAATTGTAAGTGCATAGTGAAAAAACGAATTTTCTTATTTTGTGTACAGACTAGAAATTTGTTTGCACCCAACGAGCTTTTAGGGTTACCTTAAAAGGAATCCTTTTATCATTACTTTGTTGTCCGTCTGTTTGCCTGTCAAGACTGTTGGGAATCAAAACCTACAGAATACTTCCCATTGAGCTAGAAACATGGAATTTGGCAAGAATCAGTGTCTTATAGCATGAGTGAAGGGAAAAACCCGAAAACCGTAAATTTGCATTTACATCACAAAAAAAAATGTTTTTAAACCGCTACAACGTGCTACGCACGTGAACAGTAACAGCTCTTAGTAATGCAGTGTAATCAACAAGTCTTTACGACCGACGGTGGTTCAGTGGTAGAATACTCGTCTGCCACGCGGACGCCCTGTATTCAATTCCCGGCCGATAATTATCTTTCTTCAAATCTTTGATTAACGTCTGATTAGAACTCTTCAATAATTAAAATTATCGACCCAATTTTTCAGACAATATATTAACAAAAAAATATATAATTCATACATTAACGTTTCAATCCGGTTTTGGATCTTCTTCAGAACTGATCTAAAAATATAAAATATAATTAATATTTAGTTTCTATTAATTTTTAATGAAATTCGTGAGATTTTTTAATATTGAAATATTGAAAAAATCCGGATTGAAACGTTAATGTATTAATTATTTTTTTGTTAATATTTTGTCTGAAAAATTGGTCGATAATTTTATTTATTGAATTATCTTTCTTGTTTTAAGAATTGCAAATCACTTGATTTATTTATTTTTTTTATTTATATTATAGAATTGCAAATCACTTTTATTATTTTTTTTTTTATACTGACTCATCAAAACTTTTAATGTTTTCCATTAACCGAGAATCTTGTTTAACGCGAAAGAAGGTTGCACAGCATAAGTAAAGAAAAAAAATCCGAAAATCATAAATTTCTGATTCTATATGTAGAATTATTACATGACAAATTTAATTTTTGTGAAATAACGATACGGAACCCTCAGGGCGCGAGTTCTACTCGCACTTGTCCGTCTTTTTTTATATAGATATTTGTTGTTTTTTTTCTTTAGAAACACGCCGCGTAAAAGAAGAGGGCGTAGAACAGTTTCATCCGCGGAACCGGAATTGTCATCGCCGATAACAACTCCCGTCAAGTCTGTGATGCCGCAAGCATCGCCGGTGGTATCACCGCCACAACCGCCGCCCCAGACTCCACAAGAAACGCGTGCTCATCCGCCAAGACAGCCGTCCCCGAGTCCAACTCCTTCGCAAGGCCCAGTTCGCCGCAGTTCACAGCATAGTCGAGCTCCTCCGGTGCGATCCGAAGAACAGCCGCAGTCACAACTGTTGACGCCGCGCACTGAGAAATCTGAAGAAAATGATTCAAAGGACAAAAAGAAAATGGTAAGCGATTTTGAATTTCAAACTGGACTTATTGATTTTTTTTTGTTTTCATCCAAATACTATTATTGTGCGTCTTCAATACAAATTAATATTACAGACTCGAGAAGAACGTAAGATGGAGGCTATAATGAAAGCGTTTGAACGATTAGAAAAACAAGAACAACGAAAACAAGAATCTCGTTCCAGGTTGGCTCTACGCAGAGAGTCTGAATCAGCTTCAACTCAGCATGAGACATCTGCCGAACATCGAGTTAGACGTAAAAGGTAAAATAAATCACGTTTTTTCGTTTATTTGCCAACTTTTGCAGCGATATAACTGACCACCAACACAGAGTAGAGTAAAAATTGGCGACGCTAATCATAGTTTATCTTTAACGCTACATCGAGGTTTTTCTTCTCCGTGATACGCTAGCTTTTTTTCTCAAACTATATCTAAGCTAAGTCCCGTTAATTTTAAAAAATAATACTGATTTTTTTCAGAAGAAAAGGGAGATCTCGAACCGTAAGCACAAATTCAAGTGGCAGAAGACGCGTTAGATTAAACTCAACAGATTCCTACTTAACTTCGGGAGATGAAGGTTCGCTGATGTCTCCGCCTTTGCCAACTTCGACATCGGAACCTGACAACACAAACAATACAGTTCTTCAAAATAATAATATTCCGAATGGTAAGTGCTTTCCGTTTATTACATCTAACCAAAATTTCGTTTAATGTCGTACTGAGTAATTAAAAACTTTATTTTAGCTATATCTCAAGATGTACCTATAACGGCTGGACAAGACACTGAAGGACATGCAGCGGGACTACTTCTAGCTCTAGCGAGCGGCGGGCAACACAATGAAGATTCATTGAAGGTCAGTATATTTTGAATAATAATTTATCATTTACATACCTGCAGTTTTTTTTTGTTTTTTAAGTTGTTCGATCAATAGAGCAATAGTTAAATAATAAGCTGAAATTTTAATATGTTTAACCGGTTATAGAGTTCGTGGTTGTTTTTTGAAACAGATCTGACGTAGTTTTTGAGTAATTAATTTTTGAAAATTGGAAATTTAACATGCGAGGTACATATTTTTCATACAATTTAGCACAACCCCAGCAAATAGAAATATAACAAACTGAATTTGTATTATTTTTTCATTTTACAATACTTTTTCTACCAATCCATCCGTTGTATCGAAAGTGAGGAATTTTTTCACTCATCATTTATTTACAATTTACATTTATATATCGGATTCAACTAAACACAGGCAACAACTGACAATTCCGTCAAAAATACTCGAATCAAACAAATTTTTTAATTATTGTTAATTAATAAATAATTAAATAAATTTGATTATAAGTGGTCTTAAGTCATATCTAAATTTAAGTTATTAATTTACATGTTCATATTTTTCATTTCAGTAACAAAAAAAAAAAAAAATAGATTCTATTATGACTCACAACATACTGATTGAACAACGTTAATGAAACAATATTTTGTCGCGGAAATTGCTCGCAAAAGTGATTTCACACGAAAGCGTTAAAAACTGTTTTGTTGACATTTAAGTTTATGAACTAAAGATGGATTGCAAAAAGCATTGTCGGAAAATTTGATTTGACAATAGTTTTGAATTGTGACACACCCCGTAAAAAACAATCGATCATATTTTTTTTAAACTATGTACACGAGTTTTTATTACAGTTTTTTTTGTACAATTTTCACTTTTTTCTGCGCATTCTTAAAATATAAAGTTGTCTCGTAATGTTTTGGTGTAATTCTTTTTTAGTCACCGGTGCGAGATCCAGATAATTGCAGTAGTGGAGGTTCAGTTCATTCGTCTCCTGTTACGCAACTGTCATCGAATTGTTTGCTTGTAGCCGCTGCAGTTGAACAAATAACTCCGGGATTTAAACTTCCCAAAACAAAAAAAGTAAGTTAGAGAAACATAATTTGAAACGGTTTATGACATACGACTGTATAATTTAGTATATTTATGTTTTCGTGCTTATAATTTATAGGCAATAATGAACGAATGGCTCAACAAATCTCCAGAACCTATACAGCCAGCCAGTTCAATTTCACCAATGTCGTTAACACCACAAATACCGAGGCCCGTACAGCCGACTTCGCCGTTGCCAGAACCGTGTCGACAATCATTAGCCACTCTTGTTCAGGCAGTCAACATGTGTTCCACACCGTCTTCACCGAGACCGCCGGGCGGAAACGCTAAAAAGCGCTGGTTAAGACAGGCCATCAGCGAAGAATGCGATTCTCCGAGCAGTCGACCAGGTTCGTGTGAATTTTTTTCAAAGTAAATCGATTTTGTTTTCCGTACACAAAATGTAACTGGTGACGCTATGAAATGAATATTATAGTGATGTGCCGGATATCCGTATCCATTAGTTTTCGGGAGGATCTTTTACGGATCTTTTACCTTATTAATTTTCAATTCATAGATGAAATTTTATATATATAGGTGATTAGGTAATAATGAAAAACTGTTAAATTCCATTCAGATTATTTTTTATTTTTTGAAATCGTATTTGGCACCTTTGTATTGCAAACATTTATCGTAGTGAGTACCATACCAATAGTACATAACTCAAAGGTACTAAAAAACTATCTTTATAATGAGATATTGCACATCAATCTTTGGAAAGAGACAATCTGTTATGAGAGTTCACTCTTAAAGAGGTCAATAACTTTTTCCCATAACAGATAGTCTCTTTCCAAAGGTCGATGTGCAATATTTACCGCCGCGTACTCTAAGAAAGTTAAGATCCTATCCGTATCCGCGGATCTTGAAACCAAATGTCCGTATTCAGATCCGTATCCGCGGATATACATTTTTAACGATCCGGCACATCACTAGAATATTATCGTAAAATTAATTGCCATAAGATGATGTGTAAAACTGGCAGATTTTTAGTTTGTTTTTGTTTTACATTTTCTGTATTTGTTTGGAACAAAAAGGTAGTACACAGTATACCACATGAAATATTAACAGGACACAAGCAATCGTTTATGTATCTGCATTCTCATATTTTAGAATCACCACTAAGTGGAATGGTAGCACCTCCAAAAAAGAGACGCATGGCTCGAGAATCACTTTCATCGGAAAAATCTTTTACGCCGCCATCTACACCTACTCAATCTGGTCAGACTATCATTGTATGTATATTATCATTATTTTATTTATTTTTTTAATGACAAAACGAAATTGTTCCTTTCTGGATAGAAGTGTTTTTTTCTTTTTCATTGCATATAATTCATGGATTTTCATACATTATGTAGTAGCATTATTGTTCTTAAGAGTATTCGTCCCTGCAAACACCCCCTGCACCCTTCATCTCAAATCTTTTCCCCTCGCCTAAAAACGGTTCGCGCTCTCCCGACGCTATTTTTAAAGCTAGAGGGTTCTGGTAAACGCCAAATGAAAGACAAAGAATCAGACTACAGATCCTTCAGGCGAATTTTTTGAAAAACAGTTTCGCTTACGTGATATATTACGTAACTTATTATTTTTTTCAAAAGGTTGTAAGTTTTTTCAGGAATTTTTTTTTCAAAAAATTCGCCTGAAGGATCTGTAGTCTTATTCTTTGTCTTTCATTTGGCGTTTAGTAGAACCCCCTAGCTTTAAAAATAGCGTCGGGAGAGCGCGAACCGTTTTTAGGCGAGGGGAAAAGATTTGAGATGAAGGGTGCAGGGGGTATTTGCAGGGACGAATACTCTTAACTGTATACTATGAAACAAGATGAATGAAACTATCCCAGAGGATAAATTTTAAAATTAAAGTAACATGGAATTTTCTGTCCTACCGACACCACAATGAGACTCGAACAGCGTTACATCAAATTTTGCATTTTATAAATGATTGATTTCGTTACTATTTTCACGACAATTGAAAATACCTTTCTACTGAACTTTTTTTGCGAAGATTTGTTTTTAGATAAAAAAATAATGCCGGTAATTTTTGTAACATGACTTTTTAAGGGTAAAAAAAACCGTTTGTCAAAATTATGATACATTTTTTATTTTTTTTTGCAAACTGAAATTTTTTTCACAAACAATAATTGGACAAATTTGTAAGAAAATGTAAACGCGTTTTTTTTTCGAAATAAATGATGTAAGTAACACGATTTAATATTCTGGATGAATTATTTATAAATGCTCATTATCTTTGCGTCTATGAATTATTGAAGTTATCGTTTTGCTAATTCAGGTGATTTGTTATTGACGTGATAACGTCTTATAAATTGATGAAACACTGGCTGCACGCACGAAAAAGTGTCACGTTCCGCCTGAGCCTGGGCGTGCAAGCGAGAGCGCGGTATAAGCGATAGAGAGGCACAATCGGCCCAAGCGTCGGCTTGTACGCATTTCTCTCTCTTCTCGCGTGACGTCAGAGAGTTCATCAATGTTTCTTTATGACGTTATCACGTAAAACTATCGTCTGTAAACCGACTTTACAGACAACCAATTTTTTTTAGGCTGAGGAAGATGATACTGGTCAATCACCGACCAACGAGGAAGAATTCTACAATGATGAAAAGGAACCAACAGACTCGGCCGATGAATCAAATGATACAAAAATGTTCAATAACAGCCAGTTAGCGAGCTGCAATCTTCAGTTGGAAAACCCGTTGAGTGTAGAAAACACTGATTCATCCGAAGCGGCAGCGAGAGTTGAAATAGTGGATAGCAATCAGCAGGCTGACAGTGGCGATGCTAGTCCCAGTCCGGGTCTGGAACCTGACGCTGTGCTCAAGGAACGGGTCGCCGAAATGCAGATGGAGTTCGGAAACAACGTCAAGTGCAATATTGACACGAGCACGAGTGACACTTGTAACGGTGAGTGTTGTTTTTGTATTTAAAATGGTTTTTCGTCTGAATTTGTGTCGAATGTTTTTTAATTTCGTAATATTTACAAACAGAACAGGAACAATTGGTTAGTAATATTAGTAAAGGATTTTTTCTTGAAAAATTGTTTACATTAGGTTATTCGATCATCAGAGCACTTTCCAGACAAAAATCGAAAATATTAATTCCTTGTTTATGGGATATCTCATACATTCAGCGCAATTTTCAAACCCAATTTGGATGTCCGGTTTTCAAGTAGTTTATTGTTAAATATATTGTTTTTTATTTAGTAGTGAATGACAGAATCACCAGATATACCCATATTTACTAAAATAAACCAAGATAAATTATAAAAATTAATTTTGAGGTGTAGTTTTGGGAAAATATTACTTAAAAGGTGTCGAAAGAACTGTCAAACTAACTGTCAGCCATGTTTGAACTATATAAAAAATTCAATTATGATTTATGTGATAAAATATTTAAATAAGAATTAATAATTTTTAAAGCCATATAACATTTTCTTATTGGAAACAAAATGTGGACGCAATTTTTACTAATATAGTAGAAGGCTAATAACATCAATTATTTCACCTCGCCTATTACAGTACAGTGAAAGAAATTGAATATCCCGTCCCAAATTTTTGCAGTCGATTGTATCTTTGTTTAAACTAGTGATGCCACAAATAGTTATTTTGCCGAATACTGAATAATTAGCCACGCTCTTGGCCGAAGCATTGAATATTCGGCGACCGAATGTTCGCCAAAATATGTGTACATTTTGCGGGTGGCAGGTTACGATCTGTCTCATTGCGGTGTGTGCGGTAGCAACGCCGCGGGCGTATTTGTATCATTTGCGAGTAGATCGTGCCACAATTATTATTTGTTTATTGTTACCAATGGGCTATGTGCACGGAGGTGGAGTTTCGATGCGAGCGTTTGTGGTGAGCACTAGGGGAAACTTCGAACTCCAATTTTCCGTATGTCAGTGAGCAATGTTTATTAAAAGTGAAATTATTTCTAATTTTATAAAGTTTTTTAATTACAAAGAAAACATAGAAAGACCATTGGCGCCCTGATTTGACGTTCCGCTGTCAGTGTAAACAAATTAACATCAGTTTTCCTTATTACATTTTTTTTTGACACATCATGGCCAACTAAAGTTTTTGACTTAGGTATTACCTTAGAAACATGTCGCGATTTCCATAAAAAGTTAGTTCAATAATTCTCTATTACCCACTAGCGGCGCTAATAGGCTTCGTGCACACAGCCTTTATTACTAAAAAATATCACTGTTCACTTATACAAAATAGTACCATTTAATAAAAATTAATTAATTAATGTGATATTTGGTATTCAGCTGAAAAAAAGTGACTGGATACCGGATAGTGGCTAAATATTTATGGCATCTTTAGTTTAAACTATACCTCGACGTGGCGTAAATAGTAGAAATGTCCAGTTTAATACTAAAATAGGACCTTACGTATGCATTGAGAAAAAGGGCCTTAAGCCATACATGGAATACTGTTAATTCAGTGTTTCCCAAAGTGGGCAGTATCACCCCTCTGTGGGTGCTGAAACGAATCAAAGTGGCGCTAGTATCCTTCGAACCAAAAGGAGACTTTGAATAAAAATAAGGAGTCGATGCAAGCAGGAAGAAAAAAGAGCAATTATTTAAATAACTTAATCGCGGATTGGTTTTTATAGATCCGTTCCAAGCAGTCAGAGAACGGTAACAGAACCGTCACCGTCTTGCACAGTAGCTAAAACGAAACTGTTTGTATCGATTCTTGAGCTACTGCGCAAGACAGTCTTGTTACCGTTCTCAGACAGCTTGGAACAGACCTAATGTGATAAGTACGTATTTTTTATTTGATTTTAGTCTTTTAATTTTATAATTCAAGCGCCAAGCTGTCTTATTTTATTTACAACAATATTTTGCTTTACTGATCCGTAGGTAGAAATATAGATACATAAAGAAAGCAAATCTGTCACTTTAAAGACGGTAGATTTCTAGGGGATGTCGAATAATTTTCTATCAAAAAAATGGGCGGTAGGTCAAATAAGTTTGAGAATCTCTAAAAATTGAGTCACATTTGAAAATAATAATACGTTGCTTTGGATTGATGTGCGATTTGAATTAAACACGAAAGTTTTTTTTTAATTTTTCTTAACTCATAGAATATTTTTACTCTTTTATAAAAATATTTACACATTAATTTTTTGCTATATAAAAAAAATATCCTAATCTTCAAATTTCTTTGATATAACACCAATGTTCGCCTTCTGATATGACTTTCAGCTGTAAATCTAGATTTAAGAACATCGTTTGTCTTCAGCTAAATGGAGATCGCCATTTAGTTAAAAATCTAATTGACAGCTGAAAGGTCTATCACAAAGCGAGGATCAATCTTGATACGGTTATGTTAGAAATTCTTGTTCCTTTCTTTGCATTTGCTCCCTAATAAACGTAATTGCTTGAATAATGGTGTATATGTTACGGTTAATACAAGAAAGTAGTTAGTTCGCGAATTAATCGGCTAATTACCCGAATTAACCAATCCTTGACGTTGGTTAATTCTGGTATTAGCCGGTTAATTCGCGAATAAACTACTTTCTTGTATTAACCGTAACATATACACTCTACAGTCTACCATCTTATTTTATATTTATATATTTATAAGATTTTTTTTTATTTAAACATATTTATATTATTATTAAAGTGGTGTATTTTATAATTTTACGATAGATAGGCTGGTACTATTTCATTTTTTTGCACGTTGTGTGTATTATCGTTAACAAAATATTATAGATCAGCTGTCAGCTGTTCGTCATGTTTTTGGTGAGTAAAGACAAATTCTCGGGTATCAGGTATAAAGAACTTATGAAAAATTGTTAAATTTCATTTCTTACAGGACTTACGTCTTCTTTAGTTTTGTATTAACGGCGCAAAAACTGTATACTTGACACCAAAGAATTATAAATATTCAAAAGGACCGTTTAATAAATACGGACATGCAATACATCGACAATGTTAATATCTTTTATCACTTCTAATTAAGAGTTGAATGACAGTAATAATTTGATTAAAAAGGGATCGTTATCATATTGATATTTTTTTAATTTTAGAATATCGACAATGATTATAATATTACCACAATAGGCTACTACATACAGTTGTAATTTTATATTTATAATTAGCTAATTTACTAGCAAACAAGGTCATTTTAAATGTAATTTAATATAACTTTGAATCTTTTAAAAACGATGTTTTATCTCTTAACTTTTTTTTTATTTTTGCAAATGTAGGTAATAATTTTGCTGGTAGTTTAAATACTTTTCCCTGAAATGTGCATATTTTTTCTAGTTGACGTTCCAGAAAATATACCTCCTCCTGTTACAAATTCTGTGAGTATTTTGGATCCACGCCTGCGCTATCAAGATAGTTCGCAACTACTCGGTAAAGTAGAGAAAACATTGCAGTTCTATGAGCAACGGCTGGCCATTGCACAATCAAAACCAGAAAACATCACGCCTGCTAAAAGAAAGGTTGATAAACATTGTCTTTGGAGTTTCTTGTTTTAAATATTTCTTTGCTTTTCACTTTTTTTCCGCAATTAAACTAGTAATAATACATTCTTTGTTGTTCGCTTTTTTCTATTTTTTTTTCTCTTTTAATAATTTATTTTTTTATTTTCCATTTACGCTATTTTTGAAAACGAACAATTTCCAAAAATTGACAAACATTTTGTTTTTCTTGTACTAAAAGTAGTTAGAAGTTTCCCATATTTATTTGTTATTGTTGTTTATTTTAAAGAATATGATGAAATTTAATTTGATAGTTTAAAGCTACAAGCCAATAAGAGAAAATTAAATTTGCATGTCATTTTATGATGGTTATTGAGCATGATAAAGAAATATTTAAAGAGATAATAAGTTAAGTTTATAATATTTTATGTTGAAATGATGGACTGTTATAGGATTTATTAATGTTCATGTTCAGATCTCTTTATCGGTAAATATAGCCGTGGCAAAAATCTCTTTACACTTGACAATAATACAGTTATTTAATTTGCTTGTATTTCCTTTGAAGAGATCATCGTATGTGCTTTGTTGGATATAATATTATGTTATATTGTAAAATGAACTGTTAGACATTTGTGATTATTGTAATTTTTTTACACAACGTAAATCGCTGTATATTTCTTGTAATTAGATGAGTGGTAGCTTTTGTTTTCATTAATATAGTCTTCATTTGTTATGTTTTACACAGCATGTGAAAATATTTGGCTGTAACTTTTTTACAATTATATTCGTTATTTTAAAGTATGTTTTTCTTTTCCCTTTATTCTGAAATTAAAAAAAAAAATGAACACAAAATTTTCTTAGCTTTTGCATTAGAAAATGTATTATTTTACTTGAAACGATATAATAATATATGCTATAAACTGCGGTATTTATTTCCAATGAATAGGTAACATAATATACACGATGTCCAAGAATGGTTGACCGCACGATTAATTTGTATCACTGAGAATAGAGGGATAGAGGTGCCGTGTCAATAATACACCATACACTTTTGTGTAACGGCAAGTTTGACATCGTTGAGCCTGCAATTTGACATTTTGTGTTGCGAGATAATATTTAAAAATGCGAACAGTGTAAGTAAGTGACACATAATTCAAAACTACACATCTAATTAATGCTTCATAGCTATTTGGCAGGTCATACTTCAATTTTGTGACTTCAGTGAAAAATACCTCTCTGTCCTCAGTGATTTGTACATACCGGTGCCACCAGAAGTGAACTGAATTATTCTTCAGTACAAAACTATGGCCAGCGTTCCATTCCTGGACATCTGTATATTGGAAAAGGCAAATAAAAGGTTAAGAGAATATAAATTTATATGTTGACATTAAAATTTAGCACACGTCTCATACTAGACAAAAAATAAACGATTTTGATTCTATGCTTTAAAAAACTTAACAGTACAAATCTTTGATTAACGTCTGAAAACTTAACAGTACAGTACAGTCTCAATAATCAGAACTAATGAAAACCATTTCGGGATATACATCCCGTGTTATGCAGATATGAATGTACAGTCGTGAACCTAATCTTCATATTATCTAGTTACTTTTTTTCTTTTTTTTTTAATTTGAATTTTGACTAATATAATAAAGAGATAAATCTTAATAATTTAATTTAAAAAAAATATCAAAATACTTTTAATATACAATGCTATTTACTCAATGTTATTCAATTAAAAGATTTGATAATATTTGATACCAGCAAATTTTTTCCCCCAATCTTGCAATAATTATTCTTTTTTTGTACATTGTCTAAATAATTTCAAGGTATGAAACTAAATTTGTTGAAAAGTTACTGATTCTTTATGAGCTTGCACTGAAAAAGTTCGAATGTAAACTACATTAATTTTGTTTTTAACAAACAAAACATAAGTGCCATACGAACGAACACAGTTCTCCAAACATAATGTAGCTATACTTACCTGCTGCAAACAACCCGAAACAATTTTCAAGGCCGCGTTATTTTGCGTTCTGATGACTGGATGTACCGTTTAACATGGGTTGGGATTATAGAGACTACACTGTATTATCATATTGGTACAACCGAGGGTTGTTTTTTACACAAATCAACTAAATTTTATTTATTTTGTTGATCAAAACGTGATATATTACATTTTTTGTTAACATTATTAAGAAATTTATAAAATTTATTAAGAATAATAATACAAATTATTGACTGCCACCATATAAAAATTCATTAAATATGTGCTTTTTATAAAAAGAAAAAAATTACCAATGTTCAACATGCAGCTCAAAATACATCTTCGAATAGGATTCCTTTGTTATTATTTTTTTATACCTGCGCTGCTGAAAGTATTGTCAGAAAATCTGATTTAATAATGACTTTAAAGTTTAGACTGTGATCACACACATGTTTCCATAATAGGTAGAGAGCTAGTGACGATTTTACTTATAGTATTTCCTCAAACCCGAGTTTTTGTACATTCTGGGCACTACTCTGAACGTAAAAACTGCAGTCTGGCAGCTGAGATCAGGGTCAATCCGTGGGTGGACCCGGTCAAAGATGTCAAACCTGGGATATCAATATATTTTATCATGTTTGAAATTTCTTGAGCGATATGTTCAGGTGCCCTTGAGCACAAAAATTCAAGTCTGGTATTTCGTACCCGGGACAACCCCCATCTGGCAAAGGGTTAAACATGTCGAAATTCGTAGATTCCTCAAAGTATTTCATCAAGACTGATTTTTTCAAAGGTGACAGTTGCAATAATTCGGTGTTACTATAGTTTCATGCCAGACTGCGGTTTTTACGTTCAGAGGCAGTAGTTGATACGATAGCTGTACAATGACGTGATTTTTTTCTTTTTGTAAAAGCCAACCGATACCGATTTTGCGTTTAATATGAACGCAATATTCTGTTTAAATAAATTTATTCAGGACCGTTAATCATATACCAAAAGTTTATTTTGCGTTACAAAAGCATTTTCATTTCGAAAAATATCGTGAAAGATATTATGAAAATGCTCCTCCAAAATCTGAAAAAATAAACATTCGCAACAAAATTGTTTTTTTATGATTGGCGTAAATATTTGGATAATTTCAGTTTATGCGAATTTATTTGTGGGTGCTCAATAGAACTCTAAATTCTAGGGGAGAGGGGATAAATGTGTGTAAAATTCAACGATAAATTAGCAATAAAAATTTCTTCTTGTGGCAGTGTAACTCGACGGAACAATGTTTTCGAGACGTTCAGAACTAATTTAATGGTTCCGTAAATATTGGAATTTATGATGTTATTAAAATTTTGTCCACTTTCTTACAATTTTAACATTGAATGAGTTAAAATGCGACAAAAAAATTAAATGCGTTGTCAATTTTTACGTTTATCATACAGAATAATGTCAAAACTTTTTACTTTGTGATTTTTAGTTTTCAATTTAAGAACAAATGATACTAGCGCTCCCATCTGTTTGCAGTATATTAATTATATACTTGCGCAAATAGACGTACATTAACTGAACTATCGGCCTCACTGGTAGTTTGTTAGTGTGTTAATGTTAAATTGTTGATTTTCAGCTGTCCATAACTGAGTACCGTCAGCGGAAACAACAGGGCACCACGCCTAGTAAAGAGGGTAACGACACTGCCGAGCCAGCAACTCGCACTCTAAGAACACGTTCAAACAGTGCCAGCAGCGCTACTTCTTCCTTGTCGTCAGACGAGGATCACAAAGATATTACATCGAGCTGTACTTTGCCCGAACCGGAAAAAGATAGTGGTATGTTAACGATATTATCATCAAATTGTCATCTTTAGTTTTGAGGACGAATTTTTGGTTGGACGTAAATTTGAAACGACTGACTATTGTTTCTATGTAATTAAAATAGGCATGGTGACAGTATGAAAGAATCAGAATAAATGGTTTTAGAAAAAAATATATGTTGAAAGGATTCTAAAAAATGACCTAGTGTTAATATAAACATTGACATTAATAAGATTTTAAATAAAATTAAAGTGTAGTAATATACAGCAATTGGTCATGTTGACTGAAACACCGAATGACGTCACGCCTTCTTTAATCAAAGAGAATATAAACACTTGAAGTAAATAATCACCGTGTAGCTTAAATTTTTGTTGCGATCATTCACTTCTGCATCATTTAATTACTTGATTTGTTGTTTTTTGTGATATTTTCTAACATTTACGTCATAGGTTATTTTTGAGGCTAGTTAACCACTAAAGAAAACCGTACTATTTTTGGTAATAAGTACCTACTTTTAAGAAAATACTTAATATTAATCATATTAAGTAAATGTACATACCTTTCTAAGAAATACCTGTGAACCACAGCTCTACACCCATAAATACAACATCTAATGTCAGCTGTCACTGAGGCGTGACGTAATTAGCGTTTCCGCGATTATTTCAAAATAGAAAGATAAAAATGCAATAATTTGCGTTAAAATTTAATTTATTGCCGAAATAATGTTTTTTTCGGAAATAGTAGACGTTTACCTACATATAGAAGGGGATTTCAAAATCTGTCATCATGCCTATTAAAACTGTAAAATATTGTGAATTTAAAACATTACGTTGGAATAAAAATATAAACCGTACCCAAAGGATAAATTCTGACCGCCTTTAAGCAAATAATACGCGTTTCGATTGACGATAAAAATCTTGAGGCCATTTTGTTTGCAGAATTTTTTTATGGAATGAAGAGATTGTGTACATATTATGTATGTCTTTTTTAGTTGCTGGTGCAGTTGTTAAGTTTAATTCAGCTCCTACCTTGGTTGAACAGCAACGAGAAAATTTAACTGCTCGTCTAAAAAGGGAATTTGGTCTGTTTTTACCAGATGATGAAGATTCTAAAAAATTAAGTAAGTTTTTTTTTTCCAGTGACAGTTTTCATGATAGATGAAATTTTATAAAGTCCGGTTTTCAGTCAGATATACTCTGAACAGATTGACGTGGGTTTAATACAGTGATAATAGTAATTGTTTTGTTTATGTTTCAGTCGCTCCAACTGACAGCATACTCGGGCAGAGGCTGTCTCTTCGAACTCCAGGGTTTGTACCGCCGCCTCCGCCGCCGCCCTTACCGGACGATATGCGCTCTGCTCTGCCGCTTCCGAAAGAAAACAATCGATCAGAGTTGGCTCTCAAAGCTGAAGCCAAGTATCCGATCGGCGTGCAGCTCGACACAAAGTATCCGCGGATTAATGCAGTCAACAAACCGACGGCGCTCGATGTTTGCGAAACAACAAACG
The DNA here is from genome assembly GCA_963575645.1 of Xanthostigma xanthostigma. NCBI lineage: Eukaryota > Metazoa > Arthropoda > Insecta > Raphidioptera > Raphidiidae > Xanthostigma > Xanthostigma xanthostigma. The sequence continues at coordinate 30,218,007 of OY754468.1, read as the reverse complement.
ATCTCAGCGGAAAGATGAAAACTTCTCCGCAGGGACCGTATCAGAATGGACCCTTCGCATCAATTAACTACATACCGCCATTTAACAATCCTGTTTATCCAAACACGACGCAGTACGCGGGATTTGCTGCAGGTAAATAATATATTCAGAAGTTTTATTGTCTCAGCTTAATTTTAGCAGTTGATAAAGTTTTACTGTGTTGGAACTATTTTACTGATTAACCTTCAAGCGGGCACATGGTCATTTGTAACGGCAGCGGTCGCGCGTAACCTAAAAAACCTATGGCATATTTCTGGGATTTAAAACAATAATTAATTAATAATCACATATTTTTTAACCGACGAAAAACAAAAACGGAGGAGGTTCTCAAGTCGACGCGTGTATTTTTTTTTTGTTTTTTTTTTTATTTATGTATGACCACGCATAACTTTTAACAGAGTAGTCCGATTTTGATAATTATTTTTTTATTGGAAAGACCGGTATACCCCATAAAATTTGGAAAAAAAATTCCTACCCTAAGAGTGGCAAAATAGGGGTGATTTATTGTTCACTCACCGATTTTCATGCTGAGTTGTGTATTACAATTATAAATTATACAGCCACAAAAAATTATAAAATAAAAACTTTTTAACAAAAAAATTAAACCGCCGAAAAACTGAAAAGCAAAAAATAATAAATCTTTTTATTGAACTAAGTTCTATCTAAGTAGTTGAACGTATGTGACAGTCTAGTATATTTAAGTAATTTTGAGTCCGCGTCAAACAATCAATGAACAAAGATCACTAAAAGAAATAACCGAATCAAATTAACAATGATACGTGAAATCTCCAGCGATAAACATTAACATTCCAAATATGCGCTCTCCACACGACCACTCGCAAAGACGTGTGCCCTCAGTGTGTGCCCGTTAGGGCTGCTCTGTCGCTGACATTAACTTCATTAACGGTCAGAGATTTCCGGCGAAGGATTGTTGACGCCGACTCAAAATTACTTAGATATACTAGACTGTCACATACGTTCAACTACTTAGATAGAACTTAGTTCAATAAAAAGATTTATTATTTTTTGCTTTTCATTTTTTCGGCGGTTTAATTTTTTTGTTAAAAAGTTTTTTTTTGTGTACAGATACATTATCATTCTCTTAGGACACAATTTTTGGAAAAAAAGAAACTTAAACTCAGAAAAAAATAACAAACAAACAACTTCATCTTCTCGCTGTATTTCCTCAAGTATTTCACTACCAGTTAGCAGTCGACGGGTCATTTTAATACAAAAAAAAAAGAATGTGAGCCCTCGTGGGACGCCTGCTAGATGTGAAGCATAAATTTAATCGAAATTCTAGTAACTAAATTTCGCCCTGTCAACTAACGAAATTGTAGTGACTAAATTTCGACGTCTGTACCGCGACTAAAACAAATGCGATCTATGGGCTCCGGGGGACGCAGAGGTAATTAGTTTATGTCGTGTATGGTGAAACAATGACAGGCTACTAACAATGTTAGGAACGAAAATATACTGAGTGCAGTCGATTCGACTCCACGCGACCGCTTGAAGGTTAAAACAATTTGCTAGAACTGATGTCATTTTTTATGTTTGGATCAATACTTATTTTTTTTTTTTTTTTTACATACAAAAAATATTGACTATAGCGTCATAATACAGTTATTTCACTTCGATTCCCTCCTCTTGATTGATATCTTGAAAATCATAGTGAAATTTATTTTGAATAAAGCATTGTGTCTCTACAAAATAGAAAATACACCCAAATTTTATTAAATTTATAAACTGCTTATATTTTTGGTTTTTTATCAGCGCCATTGTTTGTAGTTTTAGTATTTTTCTTGTTTTATTAATGACATAATCAAGAAAGTAATTGGACGTGTTTGGCCGAAGTAAGTACTTACTAAACTTAGTAAGCCAGTTAGCATAAAAAAATTAAAATCTTACAAGCTGACTATAGCGCTTTTCGGCCAGGGCAGACTTATTGGCTTAACATAACACAAAACACCGTTTGTCTGTTTTGTTCACGTCAACAATAAGCAAAATGGCGTCTTATATTAAGCCATGCTTACTGCGTTAGCACTTATTTTGTGTTCCGGCCGAAAATTTTGTAAGTATAGTGAGTGACTTACTAGATTTAGTAAGTACTTACTTCGGCCAAACACGCCCATTGGCTTTCAAAACAATAATCTAGCATTACTCTAAATTATTTAATTTCTTCAACAATTCATTCATGGACTATTCAAGCTCATCCGTGGCATCTAACCGAAATATCAATACACACCGGTTTAGTCCTGACTGGGTTCTCAGACGTGTATAAGAACATGCAACAGGTAGCTTGCTATTAACGGTTCAGCGACCACTAATCTATAACCATTTCCATAGTTTAAAATTTTTTGTGCGCCTGCCTCAACTTTCGCCATATTTTTCGGACACTTTTCATTTTGACAGATGTGATTGATTTTGGAAAAGTAAATAGTAATTAAATAAGAAATATTATTTAAAGAAGTAGAAAAAAACGATTTATGACAAGTAGGACTGTAACCTTGCAACCAGTTTTTATGTACTTCCACCAGTTTTTTCGATCGTGACACTTCAATCCCCGTCTCTATTGGGCACAAGTATGTCCTACTGTTTTGTGCATTTTCATCTAAATTAACATTGAAAAACGTTACTGGGTCAGCCTTTGCGTCAAAAAGTATCAGAAACTTTTGAATACCGTGATCACAGAACAGTAATAGGTCTGTGACTGTGATCATAACTGCGGCAGCGAAGTTTGAGCTTGTAAACGATGAAAAACCCCAGTGGACGAACTTGTATCGATATGTTGGTTACGCATGTTTCTATAACTAGATGAGGCTTGAACAGTCCATGAGTGTGTGGTCGAAGATTATTTTACTCTGTAACACCAAAGCTAAGCTCGAGTGAGATATTATGAGCTCAGTTAATTTAAAACAAATGTATAACAACAAGCAGCATCAAAAAAGGTAATTAGTCTTTAAAAACAAAAACTTTTATTCTAATCTCAAAAGAAAGCCTTAAACCTTTTTATTTTCTGCGTTGCAGGGAGCTCATATTTGTCATCTCATGGTATTCAAAGTACGAAAGCATCGAAACCCAGTTTGTTTGCAGAATCACCTACGCAGGGCTCGTTTGCACACAATTCAAACCAGTAAGGTGACATGGCACTCTATTATGAACTGTCCAAAGTTCTAATTTTACAAATGCCCCCCCGTAAAGGAAATTGATTATTCAGTTCATTTGTTTTTCGAGACATTTGCATATAAACCTTTCATTTCCACAGTGTAATAATAGGAACTTGTGTGATAAAATAATCAAGAAAGAACTTCCGCTATGGTGTTTGTGTAAATGGATTACCTGATACAAACTTGTAGCGATGTTTTTGTGATAATTATGCTGGAAAGTGCTGTTTGAACATTATTATATTTTAATTATAAATGAACAAATAGCGGTACAAACAAATAGTATATTTTTAATTATTCCAGTAATTTTTTTATGTTTTCTAATGTTGTTAATTTTTTTCATAATTATTGTTGTTATTAAGCTTAGCTTAAAGTATTTGAATATGTTTCTCGTATTTTTTCTTATCGACTCAGTAATTGCTGGAATATAATTACAAAATACACGTTGAATGTTAGAAAAATGGTTGTTGCCCGTGAATATTACTATTCCGTCATTGGAATATGTTTCGAGTTATTTATAGAAAATTGCTCTCTTCTTTGAAATACTAAACTTTTGCCTATACTTTTTTTATCAATGTTGACGTTATGATACACTTGCTAAATTATTTTGAGATTTTTCCGATTGATATTGTAGGAATAAATGGAGTGAGAAAAACAATTTTAAGTTATTTTTTTTTTACAAATTTAACCAAATAATTAGGGGGGAATTGTTTTCTAAGGGTCACCAACTTTTATTAAACACCTCACTCGACAGGACTGAACTTTAAATTTTCATAACCTGTTTGAACTCGCATTATTCAGAATTATCCGAAATACAACATTGAGCTATAACAAATTTTAACTGTGCCAAATTCAAGTCTCTAGCTTGTCCGTTTGGCTCTGGGTGTTTGTGATAGACGGAATGAGACCCTAATTTCCGTTTTTTTTCCAATTTTGATACGGAACACTAAAAAATATGAAAACAACAATTTGCTGTAATTTAGAAATATTTAGACATTGTATAGAGAAACAGCATAAGTTGTCTAGTGGTATACGTTTGTTCACACAATTTATGACTAGGCAACCATTGTGCTTAATTATTTATTTTTTTGACTGGTGCAATTCTGATCTAACTGATTCATTTATCTGCCGATGTAAAATTTTATATTCAACTGCAAATCAAATGCAGTGTAAAACAATCTACTTACACTGCTACACAAGCCAGTCGTTATATGAATGGTTTTGGTAATAATTTCTTCTTTTTTTTTAATTTGTGGTTGTATATAGACTATAAAATGCCAAGCTGAAACAGCACATTATTATCAGATGAAAATGAATATTACAAGTGTTATAGTTTTATTACATATTCTAGTTGCAGTCCGTAATTAGTTTTGTTCCAATAAAATATTTGTGTTGAGGAAAAGTTTGGTGGAGGTACAATTTAAAACGAAGCTTTACCGATGTTCCACTTGTGATCGAGACTTTTTGAAAAATTTATTTTCATCTTCAGCGCTTTAGACTAGTTGAAGGGTGGTAAATTCTTCGAGATGTCGGCCCCGAGTGAAACATAGGTAAAGTTTGTTTTTAACTTTATCCTCTACTAAATTTTCAGTCAATGTCTAATTGCGGAGTTAAGATCAGTAGTATTTAAACTTTATAGTGTCTCGTTTCGCCACATTACACAGAGCAGCAAAATCGGCGCTTTCAACAGTTTACATGCTAAACATAGTTGTTTCCAATTTATACGCCACGCATTTCATCGTGCGACGTAAAAAGGAATAATTGCATAAATGTTCAGTACCTGGTCCGCTTTGAAAGTAGATTAAGACTTTGAAAGTTATACTGGAAACCGAACATAAGAGGCATGCAATAGTGTTATGTTGCGAATTGGACAAGTGACCTTGGGTGTTCTACATAGGTACAATAAAAAAAGTACGTATCCCAGTTTAAATTCGTTAAACAAAAATTCCAGTTTTTACTGATGTTGTTATAAGTTATAGTTATTCTATTTTTTTTTTTTTTTTTATATATAAAATTTATAAAATTGATTTCTGTAACATCACAATATTTTAGTTTAGTTCTTAGTGATTTAATGTTATGCCCAAAAAGTATTAATTTAAAAAACCAAAATTTTCTTATGCAAAAATGGTATGCATTGAGCCGTTTAATTAACTTGATCTCCGTTGATGAATTTGCAATCTGTTTGCTATTAATTATTATTATTAATTATTGTATTGTAAATACATAGAAGCCAGTGTGTAATATATAGTCCAGAGTTAAAAGTATATTTAATACACATTAAAATATTATTTTTTATTATCTCAAGTTATTTTTTTAAATTTACGTGTACATTTTTGTGAAGTAATTTTTTAAATGTGTAAAAATATTATGTACATTTATTAATATTCTGTAAATCTCAGAGAAAGTAAGTATTTGATATTGTGTATTTATGATTGCGGAAATATTTGCTCATTGCAAGAAAAAACTCACAATCAAATTTATTATTTTTTTAATTTTTTTTTATTTTGGATTGCTTTTATCTCTTAAACTGAAAATAACGACAAAGTGCTTTAAAGATCTTTATTTATTTATTACTTTTTTTTTTTAGTTCAGTACAAACTATTTGAAATTTACCAATATTGTTAATAGTAGTGAATTTGTGACTCTTAACAAAATATGTAAAATACTTTTTTCAAAATAAAGCACTTTATTAACGTCTTTTAGTTTTCGAGGTAACCAAAATATTACATTTTGTATATTTATGCAGTAATTCCAATACGTGTAAATATAATGTGTAAAAGCTAAAAAAGAGTACAAAATTTTATTACTGAATCGGATTTGATCTCGAAACTTAATATATAAATATTGAATATTGTATTGTAAATTTACTGTTTACAAAAAAAGGAAACTGTACACCAAAAAAGAAAAAAAAAAACTATATATACACATGTGCAGTCTGTATCCCACTGTATTTCACAGACATAGGATTTTAACATGGGGTTATGATATTTTGTTAATGTTTGCTCTCCATGCTAAAGATTTTTGTAATTTTTTTTATAAATCCTTTAATGATACTGTGAATTTATTTTTAAAAATACTGTTTTAAAAAATCAAAAATATTCAATTTTGAAAAATAAAATTAGAACTGCAATTTGTATAGAAATTTATAGACCGCCGTCAGACAAGAACAGCTGGTGACCATGGTCGCGCTTACCAACCATTAGAATTGTGAAATCTCTCAGATTCAAATGCCAGACTGTTTACTGTAATTTTTTATTTATTTTTGTATAACGTAAATATTCTAAAGTTTTTAGATCAAGAAACTTTATTATTTATTTGAGATGTTTTCTGCAAAATTCAATCTTAATGATGTCACTAAAACATTGGTCGTAAAACATAGATGTCACAAAAACATCAGTTTTAAAACATCGATGGAAAAAACATGGGCATTGAAAGTAAAACGTTGATGAATTCAAAACATCGATTTCAGATGCTTATCTCCTGTATGGTGACAGTAGCGCTATATCGCAGAGACCCGCAATTTGTTCTTCAGACGTTGCACAGCATTATACCGCGATCAGAGTCTATGCCTGTTTTCACACGTGTCACCCAATTATTATGGCAATTCGTTCATTAAAAATCAGTACACTGTTGCAAGTGTGGCTATTAAAACTTTACGTCTTCTCTCCATGATGGTTCCCGATGGACTATGACAGTCGGTAACAACGTTACTTCACCGTACCATTTATTACAGAGAACATATCCTGCTTAAAAAAATCGGTTGTCTGTAAAGTCGGTTTACGTCATAAAGAAACATTGATGAACTCTCTGACGTCACGCGAGAAGAGAGAGAAATGCGTACAAGCCGACGCTTGGGCCGATCGTGCCTCTCTATCACTTATACGCTCAGGCTCAGGCGGAACGTGACACTTTTTCGTGCGTGCAGCCGGTGTTTCATCAATTTATAAGACGTTATCACGTCAAAATGATTTACCGTTTATAGCGCGCGATACGACATTGTTATAGCGTCGTGAAAACGCTCTAATAATTTATTGGTCAGCAGTCGACCGCCATCGATTGTGTTCTTGTCTAATGACCTTAAAACTGCTATACAGAATACAGTTCTAAATTTACTTTAAAAATTGGTCTGTTTGATTTTTTTTTAAACATAATTTTTGAAATTAAGGTCAAAATCTTTACTGGATGTTTAGAACCAGTGCAAAAAAAAAATTAACAAAGTGCTTTAACGGGGAGCAAATATTAAGAAAATATCATAAACCTTTGTTAAAGTTCTATATCTCAAATACAGTGTGACACACTGTACGTAAGTTTTGAAAAATTGTCAAAAAGAAAAAAATCATCCACAATCGTTTTTACTGTGAAAGTGTTAAGATTCGGAAAAAATACATTTAAAAAAATTAGTGTGACGTTTTTTAATTGATATTAAAAACATTTTATAAACAGAAATATATTTATGTAATTATATAGGAAATTACTTTATTCTTAAAATTATTAGACTGAAGATATTGATTTTTATTATTAGTATAATTAACACGCGTACAAACAACACGAACGCCACTTACTCCATCGGTGATATGCCATATTGTATTTTAGTTATTTTTATTTATTTTTTTTTTTATTAAGAAATTCAAAAATCTATCACATTTAGGCTTATTCTGAGAAAACAGAACTTGGAAGCAGAAAAGTACTTTTTCAAAATTACATCATAACTTTATTTAAAAAAATATATATTTTAGTATAGCATTTTTTTTTGCAATAGAATTTATTTTAGGAGAAAAAACGGCTGAAATGTCGCTATATCGTACACATTATAAATTGTCCTGGATGTAATTAGTTGACTCACTGATGCTGCTAAGAATGTCATTTGTCATTTATGATTCAAAACAAATGGCATTTTACGGGTAAAGTACTGAAATTCTTGTTTGGTAAATACTTATAAGTTATAAGTAATTGCAAAACAGTCAGATCGCAAAATTAATTACCTTGAAAATCTATTTTTATTATATAATTGAGCTTCTGAAGCCATCGTTAATTTTAGAATATCAAATTAATATATGAAGTAGAGAGAATTTATTTTCGTTTTTGTACAATAAGCGTTAGTATGTGAAAGCATTTTCTTTCTATTGGTACTACTTTTATTTTATTACTGAAATTCACCAACGAGTGTTATATAGTCGAATTTGTTTCGGTATTATTGGATTGTGTGATTTTGGGATGCAAACGGTCGCTATTTTACCTATTCGGTGACCGTAGAATATCGGTAATAAAGTCGATTATCTACAGTGCAATAATTTTTGTGAATTGAGTTTGATAATATTATAGTTTTAAACAGTCGTACTGTTTTCATACATCATAATGTTCACTCGTACAGCGTGTGTACTACATAGATAGATATAATAGAGTCTGTACAAAGTAATATATCTCTGTATGTACATAAAATAATATGTTAACTATATATTTATAAATATTAAATGTGTGTTTTGTTAGACATAATTATTAAAGAATAATTTTTTTATTTCTGTAGGTTAGTTTAAAAAAACAAATTTTATATATTGCAAATAATAATTTCTGTATTTATTTTTCTTTTTATTTACAGTAGATTAAAAACTATCGTTACATAAGTAACCGATTAAATTTTTGTCTTTTAATAATTCTTTTTATTTAAATGAATACAAAAAGAAATTGTATATACAGAATGATTTTTTTCCTCAGTGCAATCAATGATTAAAAACAGCAATACTGCAAAAAAAACATTGAAACCGAGTTATCAAAACAACGAACACAGTTCAGCCATTTTGAGAGTATCAACAGATCTTTTCATAGTTGAAAATTTTTTGTGCGCATGCCTCAACTTCCGCCATATTTTTCGGGCACTATTCAGTTTGATAGGTGAAAAATGATTAATTTTGAAAAAAAGTAAATAATTAAACAATAAATATTATTTAAAGAAGTGATACAATCAGTAGAAAAACATTTCACTCCTTTTGGAGATGAACTTTTTACAATCGACGATTTATGACAGAACTGTAACTTTTCAAACAGTTTTCATATAGTTCCGCCCGTTTTCCGATCATGAGACTTCAACCATCATTTCGATTGAGCACAAGACGTGTGTTATTGTATTGTTTTGTGCACTAATTTAGCATCGTCATTAGTATTTTCATCCAAATTAACATTGGAAAACGTTACTGGGTCAGCCATTTGCCTCAGAAAGTGCCCGAAATTGTTGAATACTGTGACGATTATGCTTGAAAGCAATGAAAAATCCTATTAAAAAATGTCTGTTTTCTTGCGCGATTTAGATAAATATAAATTTCACAGAAAAGAAAAAAAAATGCGTGGACAACAAAATATTCTATTACTGATGAAAACGTCATTTTGAACGCTTCCAGTGTGTATCTCATCTCCGATTTACTCTAGACGTTTATAACAGTTATTACTGCTACTCTGGAAATGTTAAAGTTTAATTTTATAACGGTATGAACAGCGACTGATCAAGAGTTCTGACCGCCCTAGGCTAATTAGGAGGCGCGCTTTTTAAAATTTCAAAACTGTTAAAATCAGGGACTCAAGCGCATTTAGTTTTAGTGTTTTGTCTCGGTCTAGTTGAAATATGTAGGGTAGATGCAATGATGCTAGATTAGTGCATGCGAAGACACGATTTCAGCGCCAACCTCCCCCCCCCCCCCCCGATTCTCGCGCCCTATGCTGCAGCCTAATTAGCCTAAGGGTTAATCAGGCCCTGCGTGTGAGTTAATTAAGCAACTTATATTTGAGTCAAGCATTTATAATCTACAGCATTGCTAATATGTTTGTCTGTCTGTAAAGTTGGTCGTTACGAATGGAATAGAAGGATGGGCATTTATTTTATTTTACCGGTTGCGGCGCTGTGCCAACCAAATTAAATTTAATAACTTTGTTATTCGAAAAAAAAAAATTTTTTTCTTTATATTCAACATTTTTGCATTTTTGTTATTTATGAATATTGAAAAATAAAAAGAAGTTATGCAAAAAAAAAAACGAACGTAGTGTTTAGTTATGCGATCCACATCAACCATATTATGCGTTTTTTATTCATTGCACTTTTATGCACTGAATATATTTTTGTCGTTTGATATCAGGTGATAATAAAAGGCATGCACAAATGTGTGGTGATCTTTCGATTAAAACACTTTTCTAAAATAAAAAAAAAAAAAAAACGCTCTACTAGTATGACCCTATGAGTAACTGAACAAGCATGCTTGACCCGTAAACAAAAGTAAATATTAACAATGGAAAAGACGCCATTGTTTTTTTTTTTTTTTTTTTTTTAATCCGAGAATGGATTTTTATATTAATTTTTAATATACAGATTCATAGTAGTGTTTGCTATTGTTGTATGAAACATACATTGTTACAGTTGCAATGCTATTTAAGAAACATTTTGTTTTCCAAAAAATGTCATCGTCGAGAGTTAAACCGGAAACTTCCACTATCGCGGCGGATGACTTATCTGTTAGAGTGACGGGTCATACTCTACAATGCCTAATGTAAAAATTTGTTCTCGTAGTATGTGAAAAGTCGCCGCGTTAGTGGAAGTTTCGGGTTTAACTCCGGACGATGACATTTTTTGGAAAACAAAATGTTTCTTAAATAGCATTGCAACTGTAACAATGTGTGTTTCATACAACAATAGCAAACACTGTGCTATGAATGTATATATTATGAGCTTATGTACCGTAATTAAAATTTGATATTATTAATTTGTTAATCACTTTTCTTATGAAATTGATTTTTGTACATATTATGGAAAACAGTAATATCTAATAGCTGTTAAAATTTCAGAGTGATGGCATGTGCCAAGTTTGAGTTATTTACAATCAAAGTTCACACTTTTTACACATATTTTCTATGTTGAGTATTGAGGAACACCATATTTTTAACTGTAACTTGAAAACGATCCTCAATTTTTTTTAACTTCTTGATTATAATTTTATAGAGGAAGTTGCCAGGAACATTGAAAAAATAAAATTCTGTTGACGCTTAGTTTAAAAGATATAGGTTTGGAAAGTATAAAAGTTCTGACAACATTGTAAATATGTATATGTTACGGTAAATGTAAACTCTTGGGAAATGTACACATTTACCGTAAAATGTGCAGGAGAATGTGTACATTAAATGTAGATATTGCGGCAAATGTACACATTCTCCGGCACATTTTACGGTAAATGTGTACATTTTCCAAGAGTTTACATTTACCGTAACATATACAGTTCACGCACCAATTCATTAATACCTATAAGCATGTGTTCGTGTATACTGGACCGCACGAGTCAAAAGTATCGGCTTCGTATTTCTCTTATGTTTAGTATATGCAGACGACAGACGTTCTTTTAGCAGCGATTGTACTGAGTGAACTATCCTAACCAAAATACTAACATACAATACAAATCTGGGTAACAGTTAGTATACCCTACTTCAAACTTTTCTAGTGCAAATAATTTTGATACTTTCGTCGAGACTAATAAATTTTAAAAGAAACTATCACTAAGAAAATTTTTTGTAAAATTAATCACGAACGCAAAATACGTGTATTGTTTCTTTTTGTAATCATAAGTCGTGCTGTAAGATTATTCGTTACTTTTGTGTTGTCACGGAACATGTACCCATTAATTTTCTAAAGTTCCATGCAGTGGCGGATTTACCAGCAGGCTGAGTAGGCTTGAGCCTAGGGCGGCAGATTTTAGGGGCGACAAATAAAAATTATTTAATTACGTTTGTAGTATGTACATTATTGTGTGAAAAGCATACATTACCCAGCTTTATTAGTCGTACGTGGTTAAGCTTTAATTAACTCAGAAATATACCCAAAAACTATTTCCTGTACAATTTCAACCAAATTGTTGGATTGTAAAAATAATCTATAAGAACTGACAATTACTGAGGTAAGGGCGGCAAAAATTTAAAAGCCTATACTTGGGAAATGTGTAAATCCGCCACTGGTTCCATGTGACAACTAAAGCTGGAAGTTTAAAATTTTGTGACACTTCGCAAAGTGTGATTTACTAATAATAAACCTTAGTTGCTGAACGTCTATAATCTACAATAACTAACTAATAATCTTTCGTATTATAAATTTAACTGAACTAGATAAGTTATTTATCTAGTTATTGTAGTTATTTTAAAATAAAGTTCCTTACGGAAGTTTTGTTTGTGACAAGGAAAAAGTAACGAATAATGACGGACCCGCCTATCTCACTACAAAAAAATATGAGCTGATTAACATCTTACTGTCAAAAAAAATGAAAACTACTATAAATACTAAATTATTTTAGTAAACTAAGGTTTTTTTTTATTACTTCGATTGTGTTTGTAATACATTTTTGTACATTGTTAATGATATCGCTGGGTTAATTTCATGATGTTTCAAATTTACCCAATCGTATTGATACGTACTGATGTTTCATTTTTTATTGACATACAATTTGACTTTTTTGAACATTTAGAAAATTTCATATCTTTTTGTTTTATTTTTCCTTCAATTTCACGATCTCAAATACATTATCTTGTTTCTTAAATAATTTTTATTTATGATACGAAGCACATTGTGATACCCAAAGCCATAGAGAAGAAAGTAAGTCAATAAGTTATTATTGTTATTACCTAACCATTCAAGAAAGTTTCTTTTTTTCTAGAGGTTCGTGAACTGTTCTCAAATAATTCTCGAGTTCGTTGAGAATTTGTCAAGGGTATGCGTTTTATATAAAATATGACACCAAGCGAAGAAGATATTTTGATAGCTTGTGCTGCCTTCTTATTTTTGTAATCTAAATGTTTTGGGTACCGCAAATTTGGATGGGTAGTATATTCTTAAATTAAATTGATTATGTACTCTTCGGACCATCCACATTTCAGAAATAAATATAAAATTTGAATTATAGATCTGTTCACGAACATCGCACGACAAAATGGCGTTGAGATAAAATCCAATTCGCGAACTGATCTCTACTTATGGTGTACTGCCTCTTGAGTGAACCTGGCTGAACTCTAACGAGTTTGAGACCTGTTCGCAAACATTCGTTTACACCAAGCTCTCGTTCTGCTTGCGAACTTTGGAGAACAGACTTGCTTGTACGAACTTTTTAAGGGTTATATATTTCAATTTTTCTGAATGGTTATGTATAAAATTATCTGCCATTTGATAGTTTGATAAGTGTTTATGTCTTAAAAAGGTAACTTGTTACTTGATAGTTGTGTTAATTTCGATTTCCAAATAATTATTGAAAAATTATTAAAGAAACAAAATATGTATTACAGGTTCACGCGTTTTTTTAAAATTTATTTTAATAAATTGTACATCGAAAAAAAAAAAAACTTATCGAGTTAATTTCTTTATGCCAGTTTTGAACTATTTTGAGAGTTAGTTTATTTTTATGACATTGTTCTTTTTAATCAATCTACAATTTCTAAAATATATATAAATTAACAATAGATACATTTGATAATGGCCAATCAGAATGATTCATACGGTATAAAAATATTAACTTAGCATATCAAATTGTATGTTATCTTTTAATACAGTTACATAGTATATTTTGGTACCTTTGAAATAAATTTAAAAATCTTGCTCAAAAATTATACAAAATATTGCTTAGACTTTTGAATGGATTTCCTTTTTTATTGCAAAATATTTGTAAACTGATGCAATGTATTCAAATTTCAGCACTAAGTTCAATCTTTTTAATAGGTGATATTAAATGTTAATTAAAATGTTAATTAATAAATTTAAATAATCTTAAAAATTTTTATTTGATTTAATAGATCCAAAAAAAAAAAAAACGATCAGTATGTAAAGTTACCTAAACACAAAGCAGAGACTTATAGGGGACCAGGCGACCAGCATAGCACAGATGGCTATCGGATGGGCGTATCACCACTAACTCCATTATCCTACATCTTTTATTATTTAAGACGTTGATCACGGGAGCCATTTTTCTAAAACATAATTTTAGTACGGTTCTTGCCCCTGAGGTCAAGTACTAAGCCATATTTCTAAATTACGTTTCATACCCCCAGAGTCAAGTAACCATTCATTATTTATGGAAAGGGCTCATTTTCAAATAATATTGGTTCTGTACGGGTCTATTATTTTCTTACCATTTGCTCTATAAAAAGTATGAAGATTAAATCCCAGTAACGAAACCAACATTACAGCTGTCTAATTTATATAGTAACCGTCAATTTTGTATTCGAATGCATGACCCCGGAGACAAAAACCGTGCAAAATTTATGTTTTTGAGAGACCCTGTCATTAACAAAAAAATTGAACCGACTTCAAAATATGCACTAAAAAGTAAAAAATAATTGCGTATTGAAATGTTTTGGAGTCGGTGTCACATCGGAATTCGAAAGTAGCAATTTAAATCTTACGTGTCACTAGTTCTTGGAATAGATTTCATTTTGGCTGACACCAACTCCAAAACATTTCAATACGCAATTATTTTTTACTTTTTAGTGCATATTTTGAAGTCGGTTCAATTTTTTTGTTAAAAATATTTTATTTTTCTCTTTTTAGTGTTAGATAAAGCATTGCAATGGGCAGGCCAACTATGCGTGCCTTTGAAATTTGAGAGTTTCCCTCGAGTTATAATAACTGACAGTTTAACTGACCGTGTGTAGCTGCCTTTATTAAACCCTACGGAAATAGTCTTTAGCTCGCTGACTTACCTCACTACCTATAGAACAGCATTTTGAACACAATTTGATGGCACCTGTCATAAATGTTGATGAAAATAATCCTATTGAAGAAGGTAAGTTAAAATAAAATATTTTAACAAAATATGGTTTCTTCAAATAAATAAAATTATCGACCAATTTTTTAAGACTGTATATTGATAAAAAATTATAATTTGATTGTTTGTTATTAATTTTTCATTAATATTTCAAAAATAAAAAATTCAATCTTAATTCTATTAGAAAAACAGTAGATACTAATATTCATTTATATATTTTTTTAGATTATTTCTGAAGAAGATCCAAATCCGGACCGCAACGTCATCTATTGAATTATAATTTTATCATTTTTTGTCAATATAGAGTCTGAAAAAAATGGTCTATAATTTTATTTATTTGAAGAGTTCTATTCAGACGTTAATCTAAGATTTAAAATGTGGCTTCATTAAAATGGATAAAAAAAGAAACTCAGACTTTTTATACTTCCCTATACCTATCTTTTTTATTTTTTTGGCGATCCCATTTAAAAGTACCCATCCACTAAGAATTCGCTCGAATGACTATATAAGTAGAGAGAGTCAGCGATATTTTTTATTTACGGAATTTCAACAAGCATAGAATTTCCTATCGAAAAAGGAATAGAAAGTGGCAACCTTGTGTTGGCTAGCAAAGCGTTAATATTTAAATATCTTTGATATTGTTATTATAGGTTGATAAAAATATGAACGATCCGCGGATTGACTTAATTCCCGCGCTTACGCTGATTGGTCAGATGGAACGAGGCAGCCCCTGTAAAAACTAACCTTGACCTTCAGGATGGTCTCATATAAATTTTACTTGAATCGGTTCAGCAGTTTTTTTTTCTAGTTAAGTAATAATATATTAAGGAAGAAGGCGGTTAATAACGTGCTAACTGCGATAAAGTTTTGAGGTCGGCGCCAATTTAATAGAAGTTCATATATTATACATAAAAAGTTAAAGTAACTACATTAGCGCCTATATTTTATTGGCTTTTAGAAGGTTCATTTTTTTTTAAATTTATTTTTGTAATTATTTTTTATGACTGAAAAATCAGTAAATACTGGTATTTTCATTAAACTTCCGAAAGGGTTGACTGCGCTGTTTTTTTCTAACACGTTGCCTATAAGTACGCCGCAGATGAAAAGATTTAAGGCTGATGCTGGATATGCAGTAAGGGTTGTCGAAAAATCTGATTGTACATTAGGAGCTACTAGACTTTCAATTTCCTTTTCGACAGGTTCTGTGGACTATTTCTACGATATTATACACAATATAATGAAGCATTGAATCAGAGAGTAATCCTGTGATATATATATGCATTCATAATGCCCTATGCATTGTCTCTGGCCCTGCCTAAAGGCATACCCAGAAACGATATGGCATACCTTACTACAATCCAGAGACACTACAATCACAAAACACACTTGTGACTACAATAATAATAATAATCTTTAAAGGCGATGTTCAGCCACAGGCTGCTTTTCAGCCTAACCTTTAATCACAACCAAAAGTCTGGGCAAGTGACGTGTGGTGTGTGCAATTCACTGAAATATACAGTTATAATTCAGTGGTGCAATTATACCTGGTTATGCTATCTTGTGACTACAATTGAAATCAATTGAAATGAACCAAAACGGGTCAGCTGTCAAATGACATTTCATCTCCTTGCGCTCTAAAGGATATGTCAGCCTGTCAGGTGTTTTTTGTATCTCCGGTTATTTCCACTGACTGCCACTGACATTAACCTTGAATATTTAGCTCAAAACTGCTCAAAATCATTTTAAGAAAAGATGAAGTTACGTCATAAAATTAAGTTGAATTATATACCGTAACCGATTGCTTTTATTGTGCTTTTAAATATCAACAAACGTCAAGCAAAGAGTACACAAAAAATATATTAAAATATTTCTAAATATACTTATATTTAATTACACATAAGCAATACAATAGCAAAATGGTTACCCGAAAAAATATTAGTAGAGAATAGATCTTAAAATAATTTTTATACCACAAAACTAGTGCATCTGATCTTCACTCTTCAGCATAACACATCCAACTTAAATATCACCCAGAAACGTGCTAACACATTACACAATTTCAATTGGTAAATGCCAATGTCTGCACTTATTACTATCGCGTTGTCGTCTTCTCTTCTTATGATTATTCTTGTATTTCGTATTTGTGTTTGTCATTTTCATGAGGGATTTTCATTTTTAGCATGTAATAAGTCAATAGTAAATGGTTAAACCATTGAGGTAGTATTATAAGGAGAAGACATCACGTGACTAAAGCGGCATCAGGTCAGCCATATTGGTAGGACTCTTTTGTCAAGCGTGTGCTATCTTCTCGTGTGACGGCTATTTTCAGTGTTTTATTGTGTTTAGAGACTTTTGATTATATTTTTTTTTGTTTTTTCAAAAAGAACAAACATGGTTTCTTGTGCGGTACGTAGTTGTGGTAGCAGAAACTGCGTTGATAAAAAGAAATCATCTGGAGTGACATTTCATAGGTTAGTATCATTAAGATGTAGTTAGTATCAGCACTATACAGGACCGTACTATAAAAAGTTTTCGATTCGGTTAAAATTGTAAAGTTTTTTTTATAAGATTTATCATATTATTTATTGTGAAATAAATCAAATAATCGACCAATTTTTTCAGACTGTCTATTAATAAAAAATTATAAAATTATAATTCAATATCTCAATGTTTTTGTCTTATGTACCTTAACTTTTGTTAATTGCTTTGGTTAGTAATTAATGTTTATTTTCATAATAATTATTGTTTTAAATTTTCACATTAATTGTACTTGAAAAAGTCTAAATTTATAGACGAAACGTCGTACACTATAACTTTTTGTCCACAATCCTGCGATTTTTATTAATAATTATCTCGATGGACACGATATCTAATATATATCTCATATTGAATTATAATTTTTTGTTAACATACAGTCTGAAAAAATTGGTCGATAATTTTATTTATTTGAAGATTTCTATTCAGACGTTAATCTATGATTTGATTATTTATTGTGTATAAATTATTTGTAGATTTCCTAAAGATGAGACACGTCGCCAACTTTGGGTACAGAGGAGACTGGCAACCCACAAAATATAGTGTATTAAACATTAAACATAACATATTAAAATAAATAAATAAACATATTAAAATAAAATAATATAAGTGTTTTGGTTTTCTTCCCCAACAAATTTATTTTTCCAGAACTTGTTACTAGTAATAAATATTATAAGTATTTGCTATTGGTTTGTATGATTACATAATATGATTGTCAGTTACCTAATTTATTTTTGACAGGTCTTCAGGACGAAAGACAACTGATTTTTTATTTTCAAAATATTTCCGAAACTGAAATTTAGAAAAAAATCTTTTTTATAAAACTTTCTTGGAAAAATAAAAAGAACAATAAAAATCCGTTTGACCTGTATTGTGTTCACAGACAAATAAACGCAGAGATTTTTTTTTTCAAAAATATTTTTTTTGAACTCGGCGGACCTCAAAACGAAAAAAAAATGTTAAAATTTTGAAAAGTAAATCTGAACAATTAGTACTATACCCCACTTGTGGATTTGGAATGGTAAAATTGAAATAAAAATGAGTCCGACTCTGGTAAGCCGCCATATTGTTGCTACTTATAAGCTCCACCTACTGGTACCGTTATTTATCACTCTATTAAATGGTCATGACGTCTCCTGTTATACTACCTCAATGGGTTAAACTTTTACAGTGGCGCAGTGTGCGACGTGCGTTCTATTCGAACCATATGATAATAATAGCTATGTGTTCACCACGGTACTACTTGATGAGTAATAATATAAAACGACAGTACAATTTATTATCAATTTAAAGCTGATGATAAAAATGCCCATAAATATTTTGCGGGAGAGTGTGCATAATAAATCAAGAGAAACAAGACTCGTATCAACATTAAAGTGGCAGACGTACTATCAGTGACATCGCAATGGGAGAAAAATCATTTGAAAATAATGAAGCAATTAGCAATTTTCGGCAATATTTGCGTATTGCCTCAGTGCAGCCTGATATAAATTACGGTAAATTTAAAATATAATTTTTCTGTTTGTTTTATTTTTAGGGCTCCGTAACTCAAAATGAAAAACGGAACCCTTATATACTTCTATTTATTTATTTAATTTATATGAATTCACATATTTGTGTATTTTTGTGATTAGGTACCTATTATTTTTTTTTTAATCACAAAACAACCAAAATGTAAAGTTTTTCGGGGTTACTAAGTAGGTACCTTACTAGTCGATGGAACGATTAAATTTAGGATCTTTTTATTTTTTACTCCTAACGTGTACCAGGATGTTACTCCTAAAGTGTACCAGGATGATTACAAAAAAACAGACTTTATAATTTTGTTATACCTATGTTATGTGGAATATCATTCACAAAAGTGCGTTTGTAATAATGTTGGCTGAAAATTTGGTGTTGAGAGCGACCAATTGCTCTGAAAGTTCAAGTGTTCATAAAGTATACTGTTATTTTTTTTTTTTCAAAAATTTTATCTCAATATCTAGACCAATAAAACTTCTTGTCTATTTTCTCTAACGAGGAAAAGCGTGGTTAACGAAAAAATTGTTATTGAAAAAGAATTCGGTGAATGCTTTCACGAATATCTATGCACTCGTTCTAAAACTCAATTGTGGTTTTGTCTCATCTCAGGGCCCACCACCAGCAGACTTGGTCATTAGCTCACAATATATCAAGAAGGAATTGTGAGACATTAGAAACATATTTTGTAAAGTCGCCACGTCTGAAAATCGATCAATACAGTACAGTTAACTTGTGATTTGGAATGGGTTGACAGCTAATTGATAGTTTTGCTACATCTTTTTAAAAAAGATTTTTGGTGGTGGTGCAGGAATATCACCTACTAGCCTTACACAAAATACCCACCCTAAAGTTGGAAAAAAACAATGCATATGATAAACACTAGGAGTACTTCGAGGAATCGATTGTTCCTCGGTAGTCGGCTTAGTCGAGTATTAGCATTACCCAGCTGACTAATAAAACAATCCAAAAGCTCCTAAAAAATTATTTGGTTTAAATGAATAGAAGGTTTAGAAAACTATTTAAACAGCTTAGGAACTAACAGCCCATGACAAATAGATAGACCGATATTGGAGCAATAGCAATAGAGTTTCGGACTACAAAGTAGGAAGCAATAAAAATAAACAAAATTATAAAAATTATATTTGAGGTACCCTTCCCCCTGCAAAAGTGTTCTAAGAAATGCTATCTATAGACTGAATGAAATACTATGCAGTATGTATTAATAATTTCGAGGGAATACCCAGTATTGGACTTTTAAAAATTTGACTGAACACCTGACACTCAGTTTTTTGAAAAATGACTATATTTTGATGGATCAATAGGTAACTAACATCGTAGGTTCTACTGTATTGTAAAGAAAACATTAAATATGTAAATCAGTTAATAATCTTATCTCCCACGTTCAAACCATGAAGTTGTTTGGTCGATATTGCTTTATTACTTCCAAACTGAGGTATATTTCAATTATTATTGTGTGGATTAAAAAACAATAACAGAAAAAGACAAGTATGAATATTGAATAGGCATTGTTTTAATCCCATTGAAAATGTCAGGCGTGTTTTTTTACAGTGTTATCATAATTTATTTAAATTATATTGTCTAAATAAAAATTGTACACTATCTAATATAATTGTGTGGTTTACTTAGCTTTTATTTAATTTACTAAAAATAACAGTATGCATTGTATATGTTTGTTACGCTTGATAATAGATAAGATTGTTGACTCAGTTTTAGGAATTTGTCTACTTACATATTTTAGACAAAGCAACTTAAATTTATTTTTGGCAAATTCTTTTTTTTAAGGCTCTCAACTGCCAGGGTTTTTTTAATCCTAGTAGGTATAGATTCATATTTTCAGTTTATTATTTTTTAATAGTAAATTGAAAATCCAATTGATACTTTCGTCAATTTTCGGATTAGAACCTGGGAACTGGGGGCTCGTAATAGAGGAACTGTAGAAATACCATATAAATGGCAGCTACACGCGGTCCTGTTTAAGGATTTGATTTACAATTTTTGCAAGGCCGTTTTTAAGAGTGTTTTTGTATATACTTAGGAAGACAAAAAATTTTATGCTAATTATAATGTCACATCACAAGGGTGTATAGTAAGAGAGGGTGAAATAACCACTAATCTTATCGTTTTTACATTAAAAAAAAAAAAAAAAAAACAAAAAAACAAATTGTTTGTCACATGCAGTAGCACTTTGTTTAATTTTTTGTGTGATTAAATTATCTTAATTAATGAAGAAAAGTTACTTTATATTATTTAATGTTACATTGTGTCATGTCTATTATTATAAAAATGGATTTATTAATAATAAACGCAGTTTTATGTATCAGGGGAGTAAAAATTTTCAGCAGTAAGAGCTCTAGTTACCTATTTGAAAATATTGGGAGCCATAGCTAAAGTTCTCGGTATAATAATAAAGAAAAAAGTCAGTGATACAAATCTTATACCATTGCATACGGAAATGATAAAATAAAAACCTACTGCTGAAGGTTCTTAACTAGATACGGTTCTTATACAAAATTTGAATCATATTACACAGATTTCGAGGGTTGATCCATATCGAACCGGAGAGTATCGAACTGAACTGAACGAATCGTCTTCTGTGGGGCCGGTATATTTATTAGACACAGGGGTTTTAGAAAATAACACATATTTTTTATTTATTAGTTGAGCCACAATTAAGCTCTTGAAGAGCCACATGCAGCTTGCGAGTCACAGTTTGGGCATTGTTGTTATATATTATATCTTTTACCTACGGCGTTACTCCATTAAACGTTAATTTTGCCCGCAGACTCGCTCATATAAATGTTGATTTTGACAGGAAGCCCAGCTTAAACAGTCGGTACATCATGCGAAGCTTAGGTATATAATTGAACTAATAATTAAACTATTTTTTTATTCATTTTACAATATTTCATCGAAACCCAACGAGAGAAATTAAATCAGAGCGTGTACAAAGTTCTTCCCTTTGAGTAGGGAATCCCTATAATACCTGTGCCGAATTTTAATGAAGATCATATTTTGTCAGTTTTTTTGATTTTGTATGAAAAATAATTTTAGCGGTATCAGACCCTAGCTAAATGCGCGCGTCGCTGGATTTAAATTAGCCTATGACTCGAGTTGAAACCAAATTTTATTGAAATAGAATTAGTGATTTAATGATAGGTGGATGTAGAAAGCATGTATTGTCAAGAAAGTTGATTTAACAGTAACCTTATCTTGTGACCATATTTACAGTATTTATCTATGTATGCAGCAACAAACTAATGTCGTTGTGAAACTCCCTGTCATGTAGAATATTTGATTATACTCACACAAAAACAAATTATTGATCTACATAGAAAAAAAGATCGTTTTTCTAGTCAAATTTGAATCAATATGCGTAGAAAAATGTTGTTTCGAAGTGGAAATTGCACAAAAAACGTACGCTGAATAAGTACATGTATGCACGGTTTAAATATTTTCAATTGATCAAATATAATTTTTTGAGCAAGAACGATTTTAAATTCTATAATGCTTTTCTTATGGAGTAATGTGTGTGATCACAATCTAAGTTGTCAATTAAGATTTTCTGACAATGCTTTCTGCAACCCAGCATAAATATCGTGGCGGAATAGACAGGCAAACTTACAGCCCTATTATTATTATTATTATTAATATGTAGTGTCACTATAGAACATGTTTTGTGTATTGGATTGCATTATTAAAAATGTTGGGTTATTAATTATTCGAATTTTCATTTTGATAGGCAATTTGTGTGTGTTTTTAAATAGAATGTTAATTATTCGTAAGCTCAATTATTACAATGGAAATATAATTTCAAATTACTGCCCATTTATCTAAATCAAGTACATTTGATGAGTATAAGTGGTATTATGGATATATTATCAGACATCAAGTTTCATTGTCAGAATACCATACAGTCATTTAAATAACATACGTAAATACTATTAGGATCTCCCTGCGACCTGCATCATTTAATTTCCCTTTTAACTCTCTACAGATTTAGATTAATTTAAAAGTTCAGTGTGTTCTGTTAGATGAGGAAAATTACTATTATAGAAGTTTGAAAAGGTTTTTTAAAATAACTGTTGATAGAAACTTTAGTTGATAGTATCTTCACCGTAAAATATTTTAATGTTTGTTTCCTCACTTATAAATAAACTGTACTGTGTAGGTACCCACATAACGGCCCAATCGAATTTGACAATGTTTTTGGTTTGATTCGTTTCACTCTGAATCGAACTTTGTTTTCATACCTTAGAACTACGTATGCGTTTCAAATGTTTTTTCAGTTTTTTTTTTTGTTTTTTGCAAAAATAAAAACGATCTCCAAATTAGTTTCATTGAAACAATATGGAGTTTTTGGTTCGTGTGTTTAGATGTGGAATTTCCAAAAAAAAACAACATTTTTTTTAATTGTAAATAAATCGTAGTTAAAAAATAGGCGCAAATATCCGACATAAAAATCATCTTTAGTAATTTGCATTATGAATAATTATTATTATTTTCCATTTTAACGACCGTAATATTTATTTTAAATAATTGTAAATAACGGGGAAGCGGGCCATAATAAATAATGTTTGTACTTTTTATTGCGACGTTTCGTCAGCGCTGTTGACTTTTTCAAAGCTCTGCAAATTGAAGAGTACATAAGTATTACTTACTTATATAACAAAAACAAATATGACAAATCAAAATAAAAATTGCATTTAAATCCGATATTCTTATTATTGAATATTAATAATATCGGATTTAAATTTTGGATTTGAATCTGAATTAGGTATGCATGTTATTTAACGGAGTAGCGCACATTAGACCAGCACCTGTAACCAGCAACGACCGTCAGTCGGTTGCCTACATTATCTGTCTAGCTGTGCAATTTGTATTGATAAAATAACTTAAAAACTGCAAGATATCAGCCGCACACGAAACCTGCACTAAAAGTTGCTGGTTTGTGCTGGTCTAGTATATGACATAGTGCAGGGTGGAGATTTTTGCTGTTCTGGTCCATATTTGACATAGTCACAATATGATAATACCAGTGATATTTTTTGGATTGATTTTTAAAGGAATTGTTTTTGTTTTCTAGATGCCTGCGTAAACTTTTTAAAAGCTCAAGCGGCTGGATTGGGCTTACCATGCAACGTCTATGATGTGTCGAATAGGAAGCCGGTTGTTGTCATTACTTGGGAAGGATCGGAAAAACATAATCCCTCCGTTTTGTTAAATAGTCATATGGACGTCGTGCCTGTTTTTGAGGTCAGAAAATAATTAATTTTGTTTTAAACAATTGGTATAATTGATGACTAGACTAGACGGATTTAGATAGTATTTAAAATAATTTTTTCCCCAGTTGACCTTGAATCGCTGTTCTGAGTTAGACAGAGCATTACAAGACGAGAGTAAACCTGTTTGACCATTTATAATAAGCAGAAGAAAGTATGTCGTTCTAAAAATAAAAGAAGAAAAAAATAACAGAATTTATAAATGAATCGATGAACTATTTGAATAAACTACTTTATTAATGAGTTAGGCTACTATTGTAGTTAGCTAGTTTATTCTTGGTACGCCACTGCGTAAAGTGAAAGTCAGTGAGTGGAGTGAAGGCCTAACGTGCACACTACCACTCTCAAATTTCATACATACTTTGATAAAACACGATTCAATTGGTTCTTCCACCTCCATGCTCACACCGATATGTCTCGTGGCTTCTAACCAGAAAACGGTTAATTGATACAAAATTTTAACGAACATTTTTTTTAATGACAGGATCAATGGACGCACAAACCATTCAGTGCCGATATAGACGAAAAAGGAAATATTTATGCGAGAGGTAGTCAGGATATGAAGTGTGTTGGTATACAGTATTTAGAAGCAATTCGTAACCTTAAAAAGGCCAATGTTGTATTGCGTCGAACGATTCATCTAACTTTCGTTCCAGGTAAGATTCACTCTTAATTCAAAATTTCTAAAATACATGGCAAACGTATATATGTAATAAAAACTGATATTTTATGAACTTTCAAATTATCGACTGATAATGTCTCTCTGAAAACGAAACTAGCTTTTTTTCTTAAATATTAAAAAATACGAAATGTCAACAGGAATGCTGAAGAAGTAAACAAACAATCTACAAAACGTTGCAAATCTGTAAAATTTATCATTTGCTTTATTTAGTTCAAGTTCCCATTATCCTACTATTCATTAAAAAAATATAATTGCTTTGTTTACGCAAGGCTTGTAAATTGTTAACTGTTTTGATTACCAACGATTCGATAGAAACAGTTCTGCTTCTTGGCCACAAAATGTAAATGATAATGCCCGCAATGATGGAGTTGCATTATTTCTTCACTTCCAAATAACAAAGAATATTCATTTTATACGTTAATTAGTTTTTATCACTTTTTTAGATGAAGAAATTGGAGGTGTTGATGGAATGCAGAAATTTGTACTGACTGATCATTTTAAGGCTTTAAATGTGGGATTTGCACTTGACGAAGGCATGGCAAGCCCCGTAGATGATTTCGATTTGTATTATGGTGAACGTAGCATATGGCGTAAGAATCAAAAATTTTATTTCAAATTTTTTAATTTTACTTTATATAGTTTATAAAATTCCTAACAGATCATTAGTGCTAATCGGATGTTAGGTTTCTGTTTGTGTTCGCTCTCTGATAAATTACACGTTTTCGTACATCGGCATATCATATTTCTAGAAATAAAGTCGTTTTAAATATGGACCTTGAATTTTCTTCTCCATCACGATAAAAAAGTGTCACAGTACACTGTAGAATTCATTTATTATGAGTCATATTGTCCAAATGCTTGTTTTATCATACTTGCACCCAGAAATTTGATATGTGTAATGTATAAATATTTTTCATTAATCTGCTTATTATGTCGTCGCTTAGTATTACTCAATAGGGTTATTGACAGTGATTAAAATTAAATATAAAAATGTGTTATAATGAAAGTTTATGGTCTAAAATATCGTTTAGAATTATTATTTTTATTAAATAAGTGCGATAAATATATTAAAATAAATAAATAAAATCACGGTTTTTAACCTATGTGTCACGTGATTTCAAACACCAATCACAGCGCGTGACGTCATTAATCAGTCAACATGGCCGGTAGCCGTGTGCCACTGACTGCCATGTGTATTCGTTATCTCTGTTCAGTGTATGTTCTCTGGTGTATTCATTGTACTCTGTCAATCATATTAAATGCAACACTTTGTTGGTTATAATGCTATGTGTCATGTTGTACCCGCGTGCTTAGTGTTTACTGATTGCCTACTGTGACGTAGGCAATCAGTAAACATGGCTGTCAAGGTCAATTGACGTTTTGGCGCAGAATTTAAAGTCAAAATAAAAAACAACTAATAATAAGTCAAATCTGTTATATTTATGAGAAAAAATATTTTTTACGGGTACATATACCTTTATTCTTTAATTTTAAATACTTTTTGAAAATTCGTCAATAACCCTATTGCAATTTTCCTTGAGTCTATCTATATCTGAACTGTTATATAAAATTCTTTGTATGTATGCTTGAACGGATTTAACTTAAAAACTATTTAACGAATTTTGTTGAAATGGATTTTTAGGGGCTTCGTGCTACTTAAAGACATATTGCTCCACCACTTATGCATATTTCTGATCGCCCGTAGTGGGTTCAAGGTTATTGGTCGGAGGAGCGATGATAAGTGGGAGCAGTAGAGCCATGTCTGTAATGCAGACGCGGTTGTGCGGCTGTACTTGCGCGAACAATGCATTACAGTCGTACCTTTTTCTTTATAAAAATTTTCAAAGTAATTTAACTTTGTTAATCATCTATTAATAAAACAGTAATAAACTAATTATTAATATATTTAGTAATAAATTACTTAATCAATCAGTAATTTAATAATTTGATAATAAATAAAAAAACAACGCCGGACAAATACGACTATTATTGTATAAGAAAGTTCAGCATATTATGTGTATCTTGAATAGGCAATCTACAAATTCAATTACAGTCGGACCGGGCTGCAAGTGTAATTATAAACAAACTGCACTATATAATCTATTGCTGCCAAATGTCCAATTATTTGAGAGGGCAGAGTGTTAAAAAAGTAACCGATCATTTTTTGGGCATTTATAGAAAGGCTTAGAAAAACATATCTAAATAAAACATGCTGCCTGCATGTTTTTAGGGTTCTGTATATCTGATGAAAAACATAACCCTTATAGGATTTGCGTCTGTCCGTCTGTCACAGTTTATTTTTTCCGAATGTACTGGATAAAAAAGTTGAAATATGGTACATAAATAGAGTTAGGTGAATCAATCTCGGATGTGTAGCGTAAATAAACGAATTCCGATTTGAAGGGTTAATTTGGGGGGTAAATTAGCAAATTTAAAAAAAATTGGTTGTCTGTAAAGTCGGTTTACGGACGATAGTTTTACGTGATAACGTATTCCGTAATACATAACCTAAACCTCCCAAAATTTGGTTTCAATCCGCTTATCCTTGGTGTCGGAATGATAAGAAATGTCAAAAGTGACGTTTGCAACTGTCAAAGTATTATGTTCTAATAATAATTAGTTATTCCAATACTTAACTTAAAAGGCGTTGCATTTCACAAAATACTAATGTCAAAAAATTGAATTAAACATTAGAAATGCAGCCGTTTTCATGTTAAGACAAGACATACGTTTGCTTCTAATTTCCATGTACGGCAAACAAAGACAACCGACCGCGTCGCGCCATGCATTAGACAACATTGCATTTATACAGCTATTTTTCTATATAAATTTGTATAAAATATTTTTCTATATAAATTTGTATAAAAAAACTGTTTAGGCAAATTCTGTTATACGAAATCTATGTAAAATGTTCTCCTCTTTCGTTTAAGACTGGTTTCAAACCGATCTGATTTAAATTGAGCGAGAAATTAGCAAAAAGCGTCAGGCGGAACGTTACGCGTTACACTTTTTCGTACATGCAGCCGGTGTTTTATCAATTTATAATATTGGTGATTCATCAATTTATAAGACGTTATCACGACAAAAAAACTTATTTTTCAAGTGTATGGTGTGACGTATCAAATGGAAGGGCTTGTTATGACAAATTCAAATATATATTTTTTATAATTTTAAATTGCATAGATTAAAAGGTACTCAAGAAAATACACAAAAATCGATCATCCCCCCTCCAAAACTACTGAGCCTAAAATTTTGAATTGAACAAAATAGGAAATATAGGACCGCACGCATGGCTTACAGGAAAACCTAACCTCAAGTTCTCACGGAAATAGGAATGGTACAAAACCCACTCCACGCAAGTTCAGCTCGCACTTGATCATTTTTTTTTTGCATACTGGCCATATTAGAACGACTATTTTATTTTGAACTGAATACTAGATGCAAAGAAAATCGCTGTTATTTTCTATATTTTTTTTTATTGTATCGTAGATGTCCATGTGCATTGTCCTGGAACGACTGGTCATGGATCACTTCTGTTACCTGATACTGCTGGGGAAAAAGCAAATGTAATTCTTAATAAGTTTATGGAATACCGTGCGTGTGAAAAGAAAAGATTAGAAGATAACCCTACGTTGACAGTTGGAGATATTACAACTATAAATGTTACATCTATGAGGGTAAGAATTATATTTAGATATTTATTTATGCATTTTATTTATTTCAATGCCCTAAGACCTAAAGACATTGCTAAATTAGTTTTTAACACTTTTTCAAATTTTAATGGATAACTAAATTTTATAGGAATTCTGTCATTTTCAAAAGCATCTAGTTTGTTTTTTTTTTACGCTTCTTCTGCCATAAATTTGTTTATTCGCCAGTCAATGCGAAGTATTCCTTAATATTAGGCGCATTCTAATCATGTTAAGTTTGTTCCAAACAGCTAGCAAACGGTAACAAAACCGTCATCCGCATGCGCAGTAGCTAAAACGTGTTCTAAAATCGACACAGCTTCATTTTAGCTACTGAACATGCGGGTGACGGTTTCATTACCGTTTGCTGGCTGCTTGAAACAAATTTGTTATATTTCTTGTTCTGTGTGAATATTATCGAATATTAATATTTTTTTTTTATGTTGGAATTGATTTTGATTCCTGACTTGTTAGTATATTAATTACTTGATTACTCTTGAACTGGTTTCTCTTGTTATATTACAAAACACAGAAATAATAGGAAAATAAAAATGTCGAAAATGTATTTTTCATTGAGGGAATGTTTGGTAGATTGTAGAATATAGACATTCAACATCTGAGGCTATCAGTGGAAAGTTTCATAGAAGAACAATTTAAAAAGAAGCTTTACCAATGTTTCGTTTGTGACCAACGTTTCGAAAAATTTATTTTCATTATCAGGGCGGCTATAGTGATAAATTATACTAATCCTACTGCAATCTTGCTATAATCTTTTTTTAAATAATTATATTAAAAATTACCATAAAAATAGTTTGTTTGATGTATTTAAAAACAAGAAAAAGAAAGTAATTTCATAATGCACACAAAACAATTATGAACATGTGTTTAGAATTAGTACAATTTATCCCTTTTCAACTAGTCTGGGGCCCTCCTGATGATGAAAATAATTTTTTCGAAACGTTGGCCACAAATGAAACATCGGTAAAACTTGTATTTAAATTAAACTTTCCCTCAATGACTAACATTATTGGTGCAACTAAATTCGGACAACATTGTTTTTAATCCGATGTAAGAAAATAATGTACATTTTGATACAAACTCTCAGATTGCAAAATTAACTTGTTATAGCAAGAGTCAAAACATTTTTACATTTATGGCCTGTAAATGCTCTCCTCTAGTCTACTAAATTAGTAAATTTTTAATAATATATATACCTACGCACTAAACATTTTTACGTGCATAAATTTTGATAAGAAAAAATTAGTAAGATTTGAACTGTCCGTTTAGTTTTTTTTTTTTTTTGCTTTTTTACCCTTTTAAGGTATCATCATACCATCTGTAATATAAAAAATAATAGTTTTGGAGTCCCGTGAAGACTTTGTATGTATATGCTGAAAATATTTCCGTCATAACATAAATAAAATGTAATGTTAATTTTTAAGGCGGATATATTAATTGCATATATGTATAAAATAGTCTGTTGACTGGACTAAAAGAAATTTATTTCAAGAATGCAAAATAAAGTTGTTTGGAATTGTGCACTAATGTAATAAATTTTTTATGCTGCTCAATTGGCGGGTATTTTTGGATACCAAGTACGTAATCATAAAATTTGCGTTTTGTTTTGGTATTCTTCAGGATTGAAGATGGCGAACTTTTTATTATTGGACTCAACAACAATAAAACTTAAATTTTTAGATGATTATTGTCAAAGACTTTACGTTTTGTTGGACAGTGTAGTAACATTTTATAAATGATTTTCACTTCATACATACAGGTGGTTTTTAAGTTTATTCTTTTTTTTAATTAACAGCGTGTAGACATCAAATAGACAAACAAATATTTCAAGTAACTTTTTTATCAAAACTTGAAAATGAAAGAGAAACGTACTTTCAAAGTTTTATTAAATTTTGAGATCGGTCCTGGCGTTATGTTATGTCACAATGAAAATATGTTATGTCATTATCAGGTATTCACAGAAATTGTTCGAAGTTGTCCCCGTTTTGTTGGACACAAAGATGCGCGTGTCGTAGCCATGCTTGTATAGTAGCGATAAGGACCTTTCGCGAATTATTTGGGATGCATTTCCGATTCATGCTATCATTTCTTCGCGTGTGTTAACCGGACTTTTGAATTAATTAAATATAATTTTAAAAATTTAATTAAACTTTGAACGACTGTTTCTCTCTTATTTTTGCGTTTTGATAAAAAATTACTTAAAATATTGGTTCGTCTATTTGATTTATACACGCTGTTAAAAAAGAAGAATCAACTAAAAATCATTCTGTGTACCTGACTGCCGTTTTATCTATAAATAAATTAATTAGAATTCATATAAATCATCAAAATAGTTTTAAACATCTATAATATTTTATACTGAAAAAAATTCACAAAATATTATAATTAGACAGTGCCGTAAGCCATAGCTGAATTCATCAGCTCCCATGGCAAGATTCTGATTTCGCGCCCTCAAAATTTTGTTGATCTATTTATTCAAATAAAACAATTGCTGATTGCGCCCCGAGCACAAACCCCATTGCCAGACCTTAATTACGGCGCTGTAATTAATCATAACTGCCGGAATTGCACAAGCATGGTCTTATTGACGCCGGTGCATACTGGCATGACAGCAAAACCTCTTTGCTTGTCTAATCTCTAAATATTATACGGGATTGATTTTTTATGAATGTTTTTTTTTTTTTTTTTTATTTCCTCCAGTGCATGTAATTCGCCATCTTTATGGACATTTTTGTTAAATTAATTGGTGCCTTGTACGTTTTTCATTTTACTTATACAGAATGTATCACAGGAAACCGAACATAGGGAAAAGTACATAGTGCAAATTAGTCAAGATCAGAGATTTCTTTGCCCTCTATTCAGAGGTCGTTACCACGGTTTACATAATGAAATCTATGCTTAATTCAAAATGGAGATTTATTTGAACATTTGCTTTATTTTGACGTGATAACGTCTTATAAATTGATGAATCACCAATCTTATAAATTGATAAAACACCGGCTGCATGCACGAAAAAGTGTAACGTTCCTAACGTAACGTTCGTAACGTTCCGCCTGACCCTGTGCGTGCTTTTCTCGAAAAGGGCCCTAACGATTTGGATGAAATTTACTGAAAAGGGATTTTGGGGGGCAAAAAATCGTTTTAGCTAGGTCTCATCTCTCGAAAAAATCGTTTTCTTACAAATTTTATCATTATAAAAATCAATTTTTTGACGTATGAAAATACTTAAATATTGTAAGTAGGTTTTGGAATTTTATATAAACAGTGAAACAATTGTTTTATAAATATTATGACAGCTAATCTTTGAGACTTAAAATAAATACGAAAGAAAGAAAGTTAAAAAAAAAACAATTATATTATATGGTGAGTAATTTAAATAAATAAAATTAACCTAAATTTGAAGCGAAAGATGCAATATCATAGATTCGAATTATTATATAAATTTAGGTTATGTATTACGGAATACGTTATCACGTAAAACTATCGTCCGTAAACCGACTTTACAGACAACCAATCTTTTTTTATTTTAACTGTGTGTTTCGTTTAATTATTAATTAAAAAAATATTGAAGTATTTATTTTAACTGAATTTTCTAATTATTCATTATTAGCTATTATTCAATAAATAATGGTTAGTCAGCGTTACCATGGTACCCATTCTCATATGTGGCCAAAGTAATTGTTGATCCTAACTAATTTGAACAATGTAGTTTTCCCAATGTTCGATTTCCTGTGATACACCCTCTATAAATTGTTATAAACTTCTTTACTTATGTAGTGAAGTTCTGGAATTTCATATTATTAAATGTTTTATAATAATAGTGAATTATTGTACACTTATGTCAACTGAGTTGTTTGATTAAATTTTACTAAATAGACGATTTTATTTGTAGCTGCAGTGTGTCAAATAAAAAATTCACCAGTGCGTTCCATAAACAAAGAACGTTTATGCGCATGCACATGTATTGAGTTAAAAAGAAATGACGGGGGTCCATAAGTGAGTTTTCTGGCCCTAAAATATCAAGTAGATCGCGCGTATGAAATTTTAGCATTTGATTGTTATAGAATATGTTTATTTAAGTTTTTATTAAAATTATTTGTATTATTCTGGTAATTATTTGTTTCCCATGGGCCCAAAGATAATTAATTTTGCATTTTTGGCCAAAATTCCACCGTTTTTAGAGATTTAATCTACTGTTTTATATGTGTGCAAGGGTGCAAGGTACTTATTGAAATATATTACCAAATACACTATTACACAAATTATATATAAAGATAAAAACGCTGTGTCACCGTGCTTATAGTTAAAAAAAAGTTGTAGCAATTTGCTGTAACGATACATTCTATACTGTACAGGTCATAGAATGGTGCAGATACACAGTTGCTAAACGTCCGCTAACAGTGCGTTTATGCAGCAGTATATTTGAACATTTTTTAAAATACAATTATGAGAACTCTCGCATGCAGCACGGTACGACTGCTAGTTTATAACCTTTAGTGTGAATCTTGTTTGGCGGGAAAGAAGGTTGCATAACACAAGTAAATAAAAAAATCCGAATTATTACATGACAAATTTAATTTTTATGAAATAACGGTACTGAACTCTCAAGGCGCGAGTTCTACTCGCACTTGTCCGTCTTCTTTTTTAGTATGGGAAAGTAGTCAGAGAAAAATTGTAATGATCAGAGAAAAGTCATCATGGATTTTTTAACATTAAAGCAGTGGACACCTGTAATATTTTTTGTGGTCATACAATTTAATTAAACTAAAATGAAAAACGTACCTTATCTTAATTTGTATGTTTCATGGGAAAACTACTATATTTTGACTAATTTTATTTGTAACAAACCATTTTTAAGGGTGGTGTTCAGGACAATGTTGTGCCAGCTGAATTAGTCATTGGATTTGATATTAGAATTGCAGTGACAGTCGATATGGTCGAGTTTGAAGCACTATTAAATAGGTGGTGTACTGAAGCCGGAGCGGGTGTGTACCTCGAGTTTACACAAAAGGGTCCTGCAATAAAGGTAACGACTCTTGACGATAGCAATCCTTGGTGGGTAGCATTCAAAAAAGCTGCCGTTGAAATGTAAGTTTATATTATAATACTATAATTTCAAATATTTTTTTATTAACCTAAACTACAAAGCAGTTTTATTAAAAACACGACACCATTAAGTGCTTGTAATCAGTTATAGATTTTGGCCAAGACTCATCAAGCCCAGGCTTGGAGCAGAAAATTTTCAGAGCCGGCAAATTTCTAGAATTTTGAAACAAAATACTCAGCAACAAAGTTATTGATACACAGTACCGATTGTATAAATTGATCACCTATTATTATTTATATTAGGATCTATAACTTTACTACTCGCTTCCATTTCCCAATCGTATTTTTTTCATCCGAGAATAGATTTTTTGCGTTAAATTAAGGCTACTGAAAAAACTTTTAATATTTTTAAAATTTGAAATTAATTTGAGAGGAATCCGGACCCTCCAAGTTCAAAAATAAGTTCAGGAGTTCCGTTTTTTCAATGAAGCGGCAAAACGTTTGGGCTTGGAGCGGCGCCAATGCTAGACCTGACACTGTTTGTACTACAGATATACCTAAAGAAAATTATTAAAGCGGCCGTCTTATTTTATTTAAATACAGTATCTTGTCACTTTTGAGTAGAGATGTAATATTTATTAATAGAGTTGTTGTGATTACAAATATGGAATTTGTTTAAGGAAACTTAAATTAAATCAGCGTATATTTCCCGGAGGCACTGACAGTCGATATATCAGACAGGTATGTATTTTGTAAATATATTTTATAAAGTTACTTCATTCATTTGTTTGGAAAAATATCAGAAATGGGGAATATTTCTAAGAATTTGATACATACAAGCAAGAATTTATTATCTTCTTGAACTCGTAACTTCTAGATTATGATTTGAGAACTGATAAAAGTTTTATTTGATTTTTTTAGTAAACTCTTTATAGCGAAATTGAAAGGACCTGGTATTTTATTGCGTTAATTTTACGAATAATTGGTTTTAATTTTAACTAAATTAAGTAAAAAAATTTGCATAATTAAATTATAATCTGGTTATTTTGTTTTTCGTTTTTTGCTATCCCAGTATTTTAATTGATCTTTCGTTGTATTTTATTCATATCTTGGGATATAGTGGGACCATCTTCGTTAGATAAAAATAATTTTTTTAAAAATTTTGGCGGCATACAAAGCTTGTTCAATGTTTGATTGTGGCTCAAAATCATTCATTTCGTCTTCTTCATCGCCTTGTTCCTGCTCATCTTCCGTAACTGAATCAAGAATTTCTAAGAATCCCACTGTTGGGGTCTAAATAGTAACAATGCAAACCAAACAAACCTTAGCAATTTCTACTTTTTAAGGAGTTTTTCGTTAAATTTAATAGAAGCTCGCTATATAGAGTTTACACTCTAATTTGTAAAAAAAATAAGTATATAAAATTCTGTTAAGTATGCATTACAGATGGTTTACAAATTTTAAGTAAACCAATATTTTACCATTCCAACATCATAAGTGGGGAATGGTAGGTACTAATTTATGTCAAACTTCACTTTTTAAAAGTTTGCAATATTTTTTCGTTTTGAGGTCACCCGAATCAAAAAAAAAAAAACATATTTTTGGATAAAGTCTGTGCGTCTGTTCGTCTGTAGTCTGTTAGTTAATTTGTCTAAATACAGACCAAACGGATTAAAACCAAATTTTGGGGGGGATGTTTTTGATATGCAAATATAAAAAGCCCTATTTCTTTTGGAGAAAATTGACGCATGAGCAGAAGAGATATATGCTGTAA
Source organism: Xanthostigma xanthostigma (assembly GCA_963575645.1). NCBI lineage: Eukaryota > Metazoa > Arthropoda > Insecta > Raphidioptera > Raphidiidae > Xanthostigma > Xanthostigma xanthostigma. The sequence continues at coordinate 30,182,468 of OY754468.1, read as the reverse complement.
CGTTGTTTTTTTATATAATATTGGTATACTTTTCATAACGGTTTATAATTCTATTTATTTTTTCGAGAAAGTTTTTTTTCTAAACTTTTAGTTTCGGAAATAATTTTAAAATAAAAAAATCAGCTGCTATTTTGTTCTATAGATCTGTCAGAAAGAAATTAGTTATGCAATTTTTACATGACGTGTAACATATGTAGGTAACCATGGAAACGAATAGCAAATATCATAATATTTAATACTAGCCGTTACCCGCGTCACCCGCTCGCGATAATAGAAATTTTATTTTCTTTATTATACTATATCAAATGTCAATATTTTTTAATAGTTCCGTCGCCCCATTGCCTGGAATTGTTTTAAGTGCTGTAGCGCTTGTTAACACTAATATTTATTCTACAGATTGGATTACCTGCAATTGGTTTCTCTCCCATGAATAATACTCCGGTACTTCTACATGATCATGATGAGTATTTGAATGCGGACATATTTCTAAAGGGCATAAAAATATATGAAAAATTAATAACAGCTGTCGGTAATGTCGTTGATAGGACTGGATGAATGCTCGCCTACCCATATTAAGTCCATAATCAATATATCACAACGCCAGATATATATAAGAAATTAATTTTTAAGCAAATAGTAGTATCGTCTAATTGAGTATATTTTTTTAAATGCTCCAAACTGGGTAAAATGGTAAATAATGTGCATTATTATAAGATTTAAGGAAAAAAGTTTTGCTAATATCATTGTAGAGACTAGATATTGTAATATATTTTACATTTTAATCTATTAAAAAAAAAAATGTTATGCATTGACACAGGGGCGTGGCGAGATGTCGCGACTAGAAACAAAACTGGAAAACTCAGAAAATATAAACTGAATTATACAGTTTTTTTTTGTGTGACGAATTGCACATCAGCACGCTTTAAAATTCTTTCCACTCTGGTCATGTTCCTGAGAATATGCGCTTTTTAGGTATATTTTTAAAATATTATAAATGGTGCTTTATTTGAAATTTTATATTGTTATACAAAGATTATATATAGTTTATCACAAGTTTATTTTAAATTTATATGTTAATTGGTTAGCTTCTGCTTTCCATGTAAAATATTATGTTGCTTTTTTTTTAGTATAAAATAAACTTAAAAATAGCTTTACAAATTACGGTTAATTAAAATAAGCTACGACAACTATTACATAATTTTCACATATTTACTTTGTTCCAACTGGTTTCAACATCAGTTTGTGAACAATACGGTACATACGCAACGTGAAAATTCCGTTCCAACAAAACTATTGACTAAAATATGTACTAGGAGTTGGTTGTTCTAAAAATAAAACTGAACGTTCAATGGTACCTGAATCAGTTCTTGAATCTGTCCGAGAAGTTTTGTCAAGCCACTAGTCAGAGACATCCGAGTAGCGTAAAAAGCGAAAATGAATGTCGGAAAAGTTATATCAGTTCTTGTTTTTGACAGTTGACAGTCCATAAACTCGTTAAACCGTTTCAGCACGTGGCGATTCTGGGATCAGTCGAAAAAATGAAATAATGAATGCATACATATATGTAAAATCCTTCATGAACTGATCCAATTACGGTACATCGGTGTGTTCGAACAAACTGACTGTTACATGCGGTTTGATTATTCGAACTAGTTAGAACTGAAGTCTGTTCTGATAAGCAAAAATTCAGATTGAACAATTATCCCGCAGGGAAAGTAAAAACAACTGATCATAAAAATAACATTTTTGAGTTATCTATTTAAACAAGCACATAACATTTTTAAATCAATACTTTTTTATATTTAAAAAATTATATTGATTCGCCGAACAAAGTAATTGGGTTTAAATGATCGTTGATCTATATTGACGTGATAACGTCTTATAAATTGATGAAACACCGGCTGCATGCACGAAAAAGTGTAACGTTCCGAAATGTGTCACGTTCCGCCTGACCTTCGAGTGGAATACGTTATCACGTAAAACTATCGTCCGTAAACCGACTTTACAGACAACCAATTTTTTAAATTTATTTTGACTTTTACAACAGAATTAACATAAACATGTGCTATTTATATCTAAAAATGAATTTGGTTAAATATGTAGCAAAAATATTTATATTATTATTATACCAGCTTTCGGTCAGAAGTAGTAATTCAATTTGGCAGCACAGTTGATTAAAATTAGCTTTATTCGAGTCAAAATATGATTACATTTTGAAATACTAAATCTGAATTAAAAATGTTATATACATGTAAACATCTATAGACAACACAATAATTGATAGATTCTGTATAAAAAAACGTGTCTAAATAAGATTTTCTTGAGATGACGATTAGGAAATTAATTTTCGAGGAACCGATGCAATCAAAGACATGTGAATCGACAATACACGATTTGGTAAAACGTACTATTACAATACACATTGCATTTGTTTTCAATAACTGTAGAAATTTTTTAATTTTGAGCTAATTAAAAATACGTAACAACTAATTAGTCTCTGAATGCATTCCTAAATTCGCTACAGTAGCTGTAGCGCTACACAGCCTTGGGCAAGGCTGTGTAGCGCTACAGCTACTGCAGCGAATTTAGGAATGCATTCTCTATCTACAATCGTCATTGTGTAATGTTTGGTACATTATTATGTTGTTTTTATTACAGATGTAAAAATAGTTTTTAAAGATTCATTTTTTTATTAGGATTGAAAACTTGTACACATTAATTTACAAAAATTGAGACTGTTTTGATAATAAATGCCTTTAGAAACTAAGTTTATCGTTTTATGAAATTTTATACAAGGTGCAGAATTGTTTCTGTTGTACAGGCTGATTTAATAAGTGGTGCATATGATGTTTATGAACGCAAAGAAATTATTTGAAATGATGTGTCTAAATTAAACTTCCAGTTCCGTAGCTGTACAGTGATGACTGGTGCATGTATTAGAAAAATTTTCAATTTATTATAAAAAATTACAATAAATAATTATTGCAAGTGTGAATTAAGTGTTCAGTAAAAATAACTCAGGCAATTGGTGGCTTTAAATAAATTTAAAAAAACTACAAATTGTACATTGCCAATGAATAGCAATAACTAAACTGCAAATTGACTACCTACTTGGATGAATAAACTATGTGTTTACAGAAATTATTGAAGTGAATCAGTATCATTCATAAAATTAAATTGAACAGTAAAATTATAATATTACAGTGAAATCCCGAACTGATTTTTTTTATATATATTAATGTTTACTTCAACTACATTTTTAATTAATTTCTTAAATTGTATTTGGTAATTAACTATTTAATCATGATTATGAACGTCTGAAGTAAAAAGCTTCCTTATGTTTTCAAATTTTGTACAGTGACGTCACACCAAAACTTTTATGTCACCTGCATTTTTCATTGTTAATTTAGTGACGTCATTTTATTTTAACACTTTGTTAGAATATGTTCGGGATTGTTTAGAAGGTTCGATTTTCTCCCTTGTCAGATGACCAAAAATCTGCTCGCTCGACTCAATCTATCGAATACAAAACCGAACATACCCCTGATTGTCAGTTTAGTGAATGTCGTCAATTGTATTTTTTATTTTGCATTTTCAAAAATAGTCAAATTCTCGACTCGATACTACCACAGTCCGAGTCCTTTACAGGATACAGTTATTTCTCTTGATATTTTTATCTTAAGATATGCGCATTAGCCTGAAGCGCAGTGCCGACGTATTATCTATGTAACCTACATAATATTATGTATTGCTCCGAAAAATACATTGAATCAAGCCTCGTTCGTAATACTCAGTGACAGAACATTCATAAATTATTATTGACTTACGGCACTCTACAATGTGGTTGTACTCATCTTATAAAAAAGCAAACTTGTGAACATAAGTATCTAAGGTTCCGACAGTCACTGAAATTACTGTATGTCTACAGGGGCCTTCCACTATGATATTACAAATCAATCGCTGGTGTGAGTAGCTTTACCAGACCTTATCTACGGTGCTGTATTGATGCTCAATATATTATAAATATTTAAGTAGATATTTAAAATGTTTTTATTGACTACCATATTATTTCGTACAAGAAAATAATAACAAATTGCAAATATTTTGGAAGAGTACCTACTTTTTAAGAATTTTGTTTCGAATTAGGTCAGTATTAATTGTAAGTAGTGCCTAATTTTTAAGCAGTGATATAACAATTCTTTTGTTTTTAGTTCTGTTCTAAATTGTATCAGCCAAAATGAGAAAAGTGCACGCAACCGAGTTAATAAACCTTTTAACTTCAAGCTATGGCTAATTTATTTTTATTGTGGTAGGATATCAATGGTTAAATTGTGAACTATAAAAAATTTTGTACCTATTATAATTTATAAACGGTATGATATTTTAAATTTAGGTTTTTTAGATTATGAACAAAGTAGATGATTCATATGCGACAAAAAGAAATGGAAAAGCTGAATTAAAATAATATCATTTTAATGGAGATCAATTAGAGCATTAAGGAAGAAAAAGGAGAGGAAATTGAAGATTGCACAACTTCAAGACAGATACTGAAATTTATAGGCGCTTGACAACTCACAGAACGACTTCAAAAAAAAAAAGCATGTAATAGATACAGAGATCAAGCCATTACATAGTAAGATATATCTGTAGCCATAAGGCAAAATCACTTTGTGTTGAAAATGTGGTGGTATAATCATCCAGTTCCTTAAATGATCCAGATTTCCATTTTTTCTCTGTTCTGAAAAAAGCCCTTCCAAGTTTATTTTTATTAAAATGTTTTTAATTTCATGTAACTCGAATTCCATTTTCAGTTTATGTGGCACGGCTGCCTTGTATTTCTCTTTTCATTACTACTTGGCTACCTAATAGTAACTAGCGGGTTAAACATCTTTTTAATTAAAATGCAGTGTAAATTTACAATTTTTGGAAGAAACGTCTTTACACAATATGACACCAAATACATTTAAAAATATCATTCTAAAGATGTAGAAAAAATGCCAAAAATTCCATATAAGCGGCTTTTCCTTTTAACCACAGAGAATTAATTTTAGCCCGGTTTTTATTTATTTATTTTTTTTTTTTTTCAGGTAGGTACTAACATATTTTGAACTAACTGTTTCTTACTGCATATTAAAGATTCATTTGTACGTTTTTGCATTTATAGTCGTTTCTTTAGCTTACGTAAATTTTGTTAGGGGTGCATTGTTTATGCTTCCTATATAATCGTCAATTCCTATTAGGTACTTTAAAAATTTGTTGTATTTAGATATTTTATGATGTTTTATTTAACAGATTAGTTTGACAAATTTACCTCAAGGTAGAAAAGTTAATGTTTTTTTCTGAAAAATTGTAGTTGTACAAAAATATATGAGAAGCATGAAAGAAGATAATTGGGAAGTGTAAAATTATCAGTAATTGCAATTTCAGCAGAAATCAACTCAAACTAGTGTTATGCAATTACGTGTTTATAGGTAGTCCTTATTTTTCTTTTGATTGATGGTTCATATCCTACACCTTAAAAATAAATCATCTGTAGCAGATAATAGTAAATGGTAAATAAATATGCTAACGTTTTTTCGCATTAATGCGAAAAATGCTGAAATCAATTACCATTTACCTATTCAAGTCATTTTCCCCGAGATTTGCATAATAATAAATTCTTACTGAAAAATTGTTACATTGACTGTACTTTGCAGATACTGGCACTGTACGCTCTTGCATAGTATACACCCGAACACCCCTTAAAAAACAGTATGGACTCGCCGGATTTCAATGTTTATTTTAAGAAAATATCAATTTTCTAAAATTATAACGCATTATTTTTGCAAATATAGTTAATGACTCCTTATATTTTAATAATATTTTCACGTTATTATTATAAAAAAATGAAAAATATGCATCGTTAGTTGTGATAAACTGATGGGTGTGATAATTTAATATTAGCGCCCAGCCATATTGGATTGACCATCCTTGTAGGTTCCCGGCAAAACGTAAATGACATGGTGACTTTATTTTTATCGAATCGTTATTGTTGATATTGCTAAAACTGTTATTGTAAATACTCTAAATGAATAGGGATAGTGAATTAAATGATAATTTTAAAAAAATTAGCTATCATTTAGAATTTCACATATTTTTATTATTTAATATTTAGGAATTTACCATGTGCATTGCATTTCGATCTTAGCCGGTCTCACCCCTCTGTCATTTTTTAGCCAATGAAATAACGGCGGGAAAACCATGTGGTACATTACAGCCAATAGTAAAGCGAAGATTTGAAATCGGAGTCTGCTCTTTGTGTTGAACGTCCTAATATTGTATACAGTGTTCCTTGTGTGAAGTGTGCTGGCTCTGTAAGTGACGTTTATAATAATATTTATGTACGAAGTTGAAGATATTTCATTGCGACATCAAGAAATTTCGGCAGATAATTATTGCGTAAGTAATTACCGATTTTTTAAATTATGTTTGACTTATGTTTATGTTAGAAATCAGAAGAAATTCACATTACATCGGTTTTTTTGAAGTGACATCGAGGGGAATGGACTCATCCTTGATGGTCTCCCGCTCTTTTACCGCGCACCTTTCAAGTTTCATGTTCAGGTTTACGATACATACCTATGAGCGAACAATGTATTGACCGGTGTATATTATTGTAAAATAATATCTAATTTTTTGATATCTGCTATTTAATACTATGTAAATCATAAATCGAATATTTTCAGACAAGTCTGATGGGAAATTGTTATTTTGACGATAGCAATATTTGTACAGACATGCAATTTGCGGCATCCCCTATTTACTATTCCTAATTATTACGAAATTCGCTACATTTGTTTTGGCATTATGCGTATGCATTTCTAGTAAAAATGGGATTTAAACAATCTTTCAGTCAGTGAAACTAAGTAGTAAAAATTTTAAATCGAGGGAATATAATACCATACCAACAGCTCTTAACGAGAGTTGAGACTTGAGAATCCAGTCCGCGACAGTATTGATTTATATATTTTATGAACGTTCGTTTGATTTGCTTCAACTAGGTGTCTACAGAGAAGCTTTAACGTTTCTGACATCCAAGAACAAAATATACCCCAAATTATTTTTGTTTTCAACTTGTTTTTGTATATCATTGAACTTTATAATAAACAAAAGAATTAAAAATAAACCATACTTCAGAATATTGTTATCGAAATGATAGGTATTTTAAAATATTAGACAAAATATAAACATTTAGAAAACAGTTATCAAAATCAATACCTAAAATTTAAATGTTGTTTGTTATTCATAATTTATAATTTCATAATTAATCTATAATAAGAAAAACTTTTCTATATAAATATTGTTGAACTTTTAGTCTACCAATGTTGTGAAAATACTAACTTATTAGTTACTCGGTGGCGGTACTGACCAAACTTATTACTAATTGTGCAACTCAATTTTGAGCATATACGTCCTACCTAGGTATCCTGGGAACGTGAGATAATGTCGAGAAATAACAGTCAGGTTTATCAGATTGTATTGAAATTGTTAATTAATACCATTTGAATTTTAATAGAAATCTTAAATGTAATTAATTAAATTAAGTTTCTTGAAAAAGATTTCATTTTTAAAAGATGGAACGAATAGTTGATTTTCATTTTAGGTACCTATTTAATCTGTTTATTTTTGAATAATTAGTTCGGAAGTAGGTAACAAAAGTATACTGAATACTAATCAAGAATATTTTAATAAGAATTTAATAATAGTATTTCAAAAATAGGTATAACTGCAATATTATTTAAAATTTTATGGAAAAAAGTCATATAGGTATACGGCTGCGAATTTTTCAGTATGCAAGGAAAAAATCATTGTGATTTTGGCGGTCAAATATTAATTTAAATTTACGGAGCATCATAATGAATTAATGTTTCCGTAAAAATGATAATCGACGTTTAACTTAAAATTTTTATCCAAATCGAATTTTTTTTTAAGAAAACCGATTTTTTTCGAAATCAGTTTTTGCAAGTTTTTTAGTAGGCATGCATTAAAAATAACGATAGTAGATTTCAAAATAATGACCAAATTGTAACTGAAATTTACGAGCCGTCGTTAGATAGGGAAAAACCGCCGGCCAAGTGCGTGTCGTACACGCATCAACTTCGGGTTCCGTAGAGTGCTGGATATTTAAAGGCTTGGTAACATACTTATTTTGTTGAAAATAATTTTAGTTGAAAGTATTTATAAAGCGCTCTCTTGATTTTTTCGCATATTTTTGGAAAATATTCACCTAGGGAAAAAATCACTTAAATCTTTTATTGTATTATTTTCTAAATAATACAAGGTCAGCACCTTACAAGATAAGTATCCATTATTGAAAAAAGGTAAATGTAAGTCAAGGCCCGTCCGTCAACATTTTGTTGTTACCCAACGTCAAATTGTATATAATATTAATTTCGCGCCCTGTAATTCCTGAATTATTTGAATGCTCGCAAATGTTCCAAATGTCTTGCTCCTTTTGCGTGGAAATACCTAGGGGCAGAGGAGATAGATATTATTTTCGTCAATGTAGGATCTTTCTGCGAAACTCTAAAAATGATTGTTTTATTTTTTTTTATTTGTATTTTGTGAAATAGTGAAGTACAAACAAGGAAAGGAATTGTTTAGAAAATATTTTTTTAATATTTACACATTGATTAGACTGAAGAAAATTTAAATTAATATAATTGTTTTTTATGCAAGGATTTTACAAGTAACGTTTAATAAATACTACCTAGCAGTACCTACGCTAAAAATATTTGGTGTGATCGACCGAATTACTTCTGCGTTGCCCTTGATACTTGAAAGCATTGCTCAGCCTTGTTCACAGTGTTCTAAAAGTTCAAATCCCTCTATAACAGACCTTGAATCGTGAATGACAAACTAGTTGTCTACAGACTGGCTAGTCGTAACTAGCGTAGTGTCGTGTTTAGGGCTGGGTCTATTTGTCAGTTTATACTATACTAGCCGTTACCCGCGAATTCGCATGCGATTGAGAGAGGAAGCACGGATGCATTCCCATTATTTGGCATAGTTACTTCTTACCCCCCCCCCCCCCCAATAAAAATCAAAATTGGTGACATTCACGTGATCAACGTCCTGGCAAAACTTGAAAATGACATCCATGTTGAATTTTACACTCTTTACCTCTTTTCACTCCCTGAAAGGTTTGTCTTTGAAAAAGCATTAAACACGTGTTTATTTATTTGCTGACAGGAGTAATCCTGCACAATTTAGAATTAATACATCTATATCTTATATGATTTCTCCATGCAAATTTTCAATCCCCGTTACACCCTTTTAGGGGTTGAATTTTCAAAAATCCGTCCTTAGCGGATGCTTACGTCATAATAACTATCTGTATACCAAATTTCAGCCCAATCAGTCACGGTTTTCTTTTATATATTTAGTAGATAAATAAAATAAATTCAAAAATTTCAGGAGTGAGTTAACCACTTAATATTGACAACGAATGTTATGCTCTACATTGTTTCATTGATTTACCGCTCCATTAAGCGAAACGTACTATAATCAAGACTCACTCATATTAATTTGGCGCCTTTAAATGTCTTATCATAATTAGTACCTATTATTTTACCTAGGAAAAAAAGCGGAACTTTAGAAAACTCATCAGCTATCCGTTGTAGGGACCTACTTGAAAATAAAAAGTTCCTTAAAAAAATTGTTACACATAAATTGTATAATTTCCACCATCGTTCAACCCTAGTAATGTATTATGTTATGTTGCCTTATTAGCTTTGTTAATTACTATAATATAATGTGTAAGAAAAATAATACTTGTTTTAAAATACGCTTCATGGGCGTCGACATTGGCTAATTTCCAATTCGTGATCACAAAAAGTTATGCTAATTTGAAGCCACAAAGAAAACCATTTTTAACACATTTCTTAGGGTTCCGTACACAGATTATTACAATTATTTTTTTTTATTTGATAATTAGTGTGCCATGGAAGGTAATAATTTTGTGTATAAACCAAAATAGTGAAAAGTCATTCGCGCTAGGGTAAGGAAATCTTTTTTCAGACAAATGTTTTCAGTCCCTCTGTTTCGCCTTGTGTTACGGTAAAAATGGTCACCCTACATATAATTATTATATATGCCAAGGAAGATTTTAAGGATCTAGCTTCAGTGGTTTTGCCTAGGAGTTTGTGTCAGAAGCCCACACCGTTTTGACTCTCTTAGAAGTTAAATACGTTACAAAATAATCCTGATGTTTAAATTTCAAGTATCGAGCTTCAGCGGTTCGATCTGGGCGTTGATTAAAAAAAAATCAGCACCCAGTGTTGACTCCCTTAGGCCCGTTTCACACATAGGTACACGGTGACCGTCCAAACGGTGCCGTTCCATTTTGTTGACTTTTCACACATTACCGGTTAGTTTTCTGGTGATTATGGATCGTAGACGTGTTATAGCAATGATGATCTACAGACGCACGAAAATGAAAAGAAGAAACAGAATTATGTGAGTTCATCCTATAAATATGGGAAGGCAAAAGTTTGGAGTATTTTATACACTCTTTAGACAGCTTAGACAAGACGCAAACAAGTTTTTCAACTATTTCAGGATGTCAGTATCCAGTTTTGACGAACTATATCAACGACTAAAAGAATCACTTCAGAGGAAAGACACTTACCAATGTAAAAAGGCAAGAAAAGTAAATAAACCTGCCGTAAATACGGCAAGTGTGAAAGCTTCCAAGTTATTCAGTACTCGACTGAACAGTTCGCACCGTTCAAACGCTAACGGTAGCCGTGAAATCCAGTGGGAAGCAATGGTGACATCACGGTAAATTTTGTCGCATACACGGTTCCGGTGCGTGTGAAAGCACTCATAATACTTTGCGTCCCTTCGCCGTTTGGACGGTCCCCGTGAATGTGTGAAACGGGCCTTAGAGCTGAATTTCATAAAGATTCGTACAGTCAGGGTAGTTTTCCTTTTCCAAGTGGCTTCATCCGAAAATCAGCCCCGGATCTACGTTTTTTTCAAACCGGGGCAGAAACTTGACAATGGCGCCCTCTCTCTCCAACATTTGAGATAAATTACTTAAAAAAACTCACAAATATAAAAATATGGTTGGTATTTTTCGTGAACGGCAAACCGTCAGAAAACAAGCAGATAGAGTAAATCGGGAAAACGACAGATTAGATGTGGTTTTGGCGCCCTCTAAAACTGCCGCCCGCAGAACCTATTGGTAACGAAAAAGCTTTAAGCTGTGTCCTGACTATGCGATCGGCAACGTTTCGCCTGATGAACGAAGCCGACAGTCACATCCACATTCCACACCAGTACGGCTTTGCAATACGTTCTGTTTAAATCAGGTTTCCCGGTTTCCGTCAAAATTAACGCCAGCGAATATTTGGGCAAATTGACCTTCACACGAGCAAAACCGCAAATCAAGGTTCCCGCAAACGAAACCTAGGCAAAACCTAGTATAATATTATACTCGTAACGCAAAATATGTACCAAATATTATGTCAGTACTTATTTTAGGATAATACCTATTATTTATGTATATACATTTATATCAATGCAATCATATTATTATAATATATGCATTGTAAATGATACCTAAATCTTTATTCTTTTTTCTGTGATATCGTTGTGAAACGGAGGCAGTATGCATCCTACATACTATTAATAAAATATGTAATGTTATGTAAACAATCAATTCATTCACATTTCTATTGAGCTGTGAACCGTGACAATTTTGATAACAAACCAGATAACAAGGAATGTGTGAAAAAATCACACGGAAATAGTTCGTTTTTTTAATGTTGGATCGACTTAAAATTATAAATCAATGATTATTGATCAGTTTATAAATAGTGTCGTACCTATAATCAATATTATTTTTTTAGAATGTGGATTATTGGTGTTAAAAAAACGAGTGGATAATAATAGACATAAATGTGTTGGTGTCCACCTATGTCTGGCCGGGCCTGTACATACACACATACATTCTTGTGCAATGCCAATAATATAGATTCAACGGTTCAACCTCCATTATGCATGCTCCCCGTAGTGGTATAGTCTGAGTTGAGTTCCTCGTCCATTTTAACAAAACAGCGACTTTCAAAATGTTCTTTATGACGTTGATAATAGTTATGTTCCAACCTCTCTACGAATATCGTCACAGTCATGCGCAGTAGCTAAAAGGCGTGATATGGATGGCTGTCGAATCGTTCTATAAGCGTTCCAACCGAATTTGTAACAGTTTGGTGACCGTTTCTGTACATGGTCTAACCCAGGGGCGGGCAAATCTTTTGATCGGCGGGCCACATAGCTGATGAAAATTTGACCGCGGGCCAAAAAAAAGGTCCTCACATTCTATTTCCGCATTTGGAGAGCAAAAAAAAGGCCCTCGCATTCTATTTCCGCATTCGTAGAGCAAAAAATATTTTTTTTTCTAAAATGCTTCGCGGGCCGGACAAAATTGCGCCGCGGGCCGCTTTTTGCCCAGGCCAGGTCTAACCAAAATCACCAAAGTAAAACTGTGGCATCTGACATGCTCATTAAACACTTTATTACGTTTGTCTCCATAGGGGCCATTCAAGTGTTACGTAAGCTGAATTTTAGTAATTTTTGACCCACCCCCTCCCCCTTGTCAGCAAAAGTAAGCATTGTAAGTAAGAAAATAAGCTAAATAAAGACTCCCCCTCCCCTTTTGTTCTTATGTAATACTTGAATGGCCCCAGAGATTGTTTGTCTCCTTGATTTGTCTGTTTAATAACGTCTTGTTTATAGACAAAACACGTGCTTTCTTCTGAATTAGGTATTTGGCTGCTTTGTGAGAAATTATTAAGTTATGTAGTACTTAATTTATTTTGATAGCTTAATTAAATTTAAAATATGAGGACGAAGTCGATGGCGATATGTTTTCTGATGTTAAAAAAACAAAATAAAAGCATTGTTGTGGGACACGACCAAAATTGGTTTTAATCCTGGAATCCGAATTGCCATTTGAGTTTGGAATTAACATATTTTGATCCACAGTATAATGGATCTAATATGGATATTTAAACTAATTTTACACCGAAATAATTCCATAAGAGTTCCATTTTGTACGGAACACTAAAAATAAATTATATGATTGACAAGTGTTTCATAATCACAATTCCTGACTATTTTAATCAGACGTGAATAACATTCACATGCACATCATTACCAATGATCGCTTTAAAGTTGGTAAGACGGACTGATAGATTCATATCCGCGGATGATGAAGTAAATAGGCCGTATTAGGATTCGTATTAACGGAACTGATTTTTATGTGATCCGACACATCACTAGTATTGAAATGGCATAATGAAAATATAATTTTAAACAATCACCTATCAAGCACGACCAGCAGCACAGTATTTACGGGCCAGAAAAGCCTGTTCGTGGAGGTACATATGATTTAAATAAAGTATCGCACATTAGATTAGCACCTGCAACGACTGTCAGTCGGTCTGTTGCAATTTCTGTCTAGCCGTGCTGGACCGATCTAGTGTGCTAGTGATATGTTGTTTTCATTAATTAACTTGCATTGATAAAACTACTTGGAAACTGCAGCACACGAAACCTGCACTGAACGTTGCTAGTTCGTATGGTCTAGTGCGCGACGTCGTGCAGGTTGCAGGATTATGCTGTGCTAGTCCATGCTTGACACGTGTGCGTGGTTTTTAAGAGTAAAAAGGCATGCTATTTAATAGGACGATTTTATAAATATTCACTAACTTTTTACTTTTAAGACGACGCTTTCAAATTTCTTTTAAAAGTAAGATTTCTTATTGCAGTTTTAATTTTGCCAGAGGTTAATATAAATAAAGATCGAAATTAATATGCAAATAAATAATTACTAAAAGGTACTGCTCAGTCGGATGACTTTCTCGCTCAGCTGTATCGGCTGAGAATTTTCGTGGATCAGTAAACTACTCTTTTATGAAAGAGTAAGAAGGAAATAAAAAATCCTGAGGAAATCAATCCTGACTTTAAAATATTTTTTCTTCATACCTCGATCGAAAGTACATACTTTTGGCATCAATTGTAGGGCAGAAAGTCTAACATTTACGCATTGATGGGATTACACGCACCGCGATGCGGGAATTACGTACGTTCAGGCGGCAGTAACGAAAAAATAGCATATCATTATTATTGTTGTTTAGATGTCGTTTCCACAGCAACCCTATTAAATTTTAGCTAATAGTCGCGAACAGTGTTTTTATGTATAACCTCAAAGCCGCTTTGTCTGTTTTTATATAATTAATAAGTAATTAATTAATGTATTTAACAAGCGTACTTACGACCGAGATATGAAGAAAAATAGTATGCACTACACTGACCGAAAGTTTGATACTTGCTCGTCTCGGGCATCATGGCGTGCAATGCAAGATATCAAACTTTCAGCCCTTGTGTGTATACTATCTACGTGCCCAATGACTTAATTATCCACTATTTTGTTGTAATAAGTACAGGATCTTTATTTATCTTATATAAATTATATTTGTAAGTAGGTATTATATAAATGAAAGAGTTTGTATTACGCCTAAATTATAGTTACTAGGTAAATGTGGTTTTTGCTATAGGTGTTTGTTTGGGTCTTGATCAACAAACACCTATATCAAACCGACTCTAGAACTTCAGGGATAATTCGGACAGAATTATTATGATCAAATTATTGTTAGTTGTACCTAGTTAGAATTTTGTTCTCTAGCAAATGGATTTATTACTAAAATCAGTCCTTAGTGTGCTGTCGCTAAAAATCGTCCAAAGTGCAAGTAAGACCCAGGGCTGACAAAACAATAAACTGTGTCACTAGTGGTTCGGGTGACCTGAACCACTAGTGAGACGGTTTTTTGATTTGTCACCCCTGGATTCTTATCACACCCACTGTATTCGGACTCTGTCTTTTTCAAATTGCAAACTGACAGTTCAAATTGATTTCGTACCACGGGAACCGCCTAAGCGTTTGTTATTATTTTTCAAATTATTGGTTACCAAAATATTTAAATTTTTAGAAAGAGAAACCTGCCTAATCGGCACACTATGTAATATTTTCACCATACATTGAAACTTGAAATACATCACATTTACTCGTGAAGACCGGAAGGAATAATCAGTTTGGACAGTGCAAACTGCAGACCTAGAACACGCAGTTGACAATCCGAAGATACTCTAATGCCAACAAACACTTTAGAACTAATAGAACCAGTCACGAAGTATAGATTTAAGGAGCCCAGACGCAATATTAAAAAAGTGGCTTCGATTTGATGGACACGTAGAGTGCGCTACTTTGCACGAAGTACTCGTTTAAATCAATAATCAAAGTTGCGTCCTGAACGTCAGCGCTATTAGTGTCAAAAAAATGAACAGTCAGGTGGACCCGTTTTCGTTGATCGCAAAAATCATGAAAAAACCTGTGGTTTCAACTCCTTTGCGTCCAATACTTTGTGGAACCAGTTAAGAATTGCGCCAACAAACACTACTTACTACTTGCGCCAGAACACTATGCGTCTACAGATAAAAATAGTGTTTTTACATAATATAATGATGTGGAACATTCGAAACAAATTTTTTTTTTTTTTTTTTGGAAACGTCCAATTTGATGTTGACAAACTAAGGTGTGTGTAATGTTTGAGAGCTTCTGTTATGGTCGTTCGCCCCTTTGCTTGTTTACTCGTTGCAGGCGTACTCCGTCCATGCTCGATGCCGGTTTTGTGTTCCTCTCTCGCTTGCTTCTGTCCCCGTGCTGCTCTCACAAGTCTACCTAGCCATCTGCCGTATTGGTATAAAGTACAGTCTTCACCAAGATTAATGATTATATTGTTTGGATGAAAATGTTATTGTACACATTAAACGTAGAAATGTTATTGTACTTACATATTTTCTGTTAATTAATGTACCTAGGTGCATGTTATTAATATAATAATATGTAAAATACAATAATGAAAAATCTTCGTTACAAATTAAGATTACTTTCTGTAAAACATCCTGTTTTTATTTTTGTAGGTGTAGATTATGCGTTTATTCTTTTTTATTCAAATTCGTATTACTTATCTAATCATCAAAAAATCTTATGTCATTTTTACATTTAGAATTATCGTTTTATACGTACATAAAATATGCATATGCCAACGGCGGTAAATCAGTATTAAGAAATAATCACACAGACCTTGTTTTGAGTCGAACTGTTAAATTTTTTTAGAGTACTGCATTGTCTTGTTCGGACACAAATACTTATTACTTATGTCGCTATAGACAACACTAAAGGACGTCTGGCGAGGGTTATCGACTTTCAGCTTGACAGTGCTTTTGCAACAATAAATAATTTACATTATGGGGACTAGTTCAACTTACCGCACTGGTGCGCATTCAGATCTTGGGTTTTGTTTAACTAGTAATGAGTATTGAGACGAAAATAATGTGCGCTCACACCTATGCGTCCTTACTTTGCTTTTTTTCGATTTTGGTAATCGTAACTTCGGACGAAGGCTATCGAATTTATAATATATTTATTTCATTTTTCTGGTGTCAAAAATTTACAATCTTTCATTCTTTGCTGGGCTGTAGAATGCCCTTAACGGTAATTTGCCTACTGTGCCGTTATCAAGTTTGCGAAAACATTGTCCCCAAAAAATATTATGTCCAGCCCCTGACCCAATCTTGTATATTAAAATACAAGTCATTTTTTTATTCGCCAACTTGATAATTGTGCAAGTAGGTAAACAGTAAACACTGCTGTCAAAAAAAATTTCGTACCTAAAATACCTACCCTAAATACGCCATCAGTTCTTGGACTATATCCCACTACTATCTATAATTTTACTATGTAAGATTTACACGAAATTTCATACGTTTTACTTGATGATTTAAGAGGCACAGGTGTCTCGTGAAATTAAAACGAAAAAAAAACTGGCCAAGCGCGTGATTAGGGCTCTATGGATTAGGGCCTTCCATAAACCAAGTACCTCTAATAAATATTGACATGTACACTAGTGACATCGAACGGCTTTTTTTAAGTTGATACAGCCGTGGTTCTTGTCTCCGCTATATTAATAGAAATGATAGCCATACAAAAAAATACTAAGATCAGCTGAACTGGAGCTTGTTAATATATCTGATTCAAAATAATTTTCTCGTGAAATATTTACCTAAGAAAAAGTTATTTTAGAAATTTTATTGCATTTTAAAGACCTGTCCAACAATATCCCATGTACTGAAGTGCGGGAAAATATAGATGTTCACCTTCAGTATGTAATGCTACCCTAAATCTAAAATTGTTGTGTAATTTCATTACACAATTGTATAGCGGTTCACATAAGACACCTTCCTGTAAAGGCTCCTCTACACTAGTGGCCAGCTCCGCCACTTACATTGCATCAAATAATAACTGCTAAAACTATTTCTTTTTGAACAATAGACTATCATGAAACAGTTGAAAATTTGAAATCATATAAAAAATCAAACTGATGTTAACTGAGAACTGGTGACTTCTAAATTAGGTAACGGGCACTTTAAATTTTTAGAAGGGAATAGAAATTATTGTTTGGAAATATTAATTTTCATTAGGCGACTACTTTATTATAAAACTGTTTATATTAACTGATACCGTTCACAAAAAATAATAAAAATTTCAAATCTAAATAGTGCAGACGATTATTTTGTAATTAATTGGATGTATTTTAATTTCAGTCAGCCGTAAATGGTGGCGCTTCACCTACAATGGACCTGTATTTCAGCACTTCAGATTCATTTTCTTTACAAGAAATGTTGGATATTGATATAAAAAATGAAATGGACACAGACATCAACTTCAGCTTTACTGATATACCTCTATTAGAGCATGAAGAAGGATCGGCAGACTTTACATGGTTTTCGAATAATTCTAATCATTCCAATTCAAATCTTTTGGAATTTGGTAGCGATCAAGTAATAATGGTTAATCCAAATCAAGTGTTAAAAAATCCGAGATCGTTACAGCAAAAAGAAGATCTTTCGCTGAACCCACAACTACCAGTACCTTCACCATCACCGAAGCAGAGCCATTTAACATTTTCTCCGGCAGCGATTAAATTAACTAACATTAAGCCAGATATAACTGCTGTTAAAAAAGATCTTACTGAAAATCTGGGAACAATAAAATCTATCAATAGAGCATGTGAAAATATAATAACGCCAACTATCAAAGCATCACTTTCGAAACCTATTAATATTATAACAGCAAAAACTGTCATAACGAAGCCCGCTCAACAAAGTTTTTTAAACAATCAGTCCATTCGAATCTCTACTTCAAAATCATTCAATTCTAATGTAAATATAACAAGAGTGGAAGCATTAACGCCGAGACATATAATTAGTAATAATGGTATTAGTCGTAAAGTTAATAGTAAATATCGCAACGAAGATGAAAATCCATTTCCTAAACCTACATACAGTTACAGTTGTTTAATAGCAATGGCTTTGAAAAATAGCAGAACGGGAAGTTTACCTGTTAGTGAAATTTACAATTTTATGTGGTAAGCAAAAATTTATAATTTAATTTTTGATGTGCGCCCCCCTATCAAAAAATAAATACAGTGAATTCGTAACTTCTTACCATATACTTAATACTCCTATATAGCTAGTATCTATTAATATCCCAACAAAATTTGAACAAAATTCAATAATTTGCTGTCATACAAGTGGAAAGTTAAATTTTCTAAACCTTATAATTTCATAAATACACGTATTTTGAAAATAAAGAAATGAGTTAGCTGACAAGCTCGCTTTGGGTAATTTTTTCATATGAAACCATAAATAGTCTAATACGTGTAGTAGTAGTAGTAGTTACCTGTGGCGTAGCATGCGTTAACAGAAACTTTATTTTAATTATTATAAAACAATTAAAACTCTATAATGTAACTCGCGAAACTGAGCAAATTCTTTCATTATGGAAGGTTTTTGTTACAAAAAGTGAGCATCAGATCTTATAGAAAGCGAACAATATAATATAGAGTTTGATTATATTATGTCAAAATATTGTCAGTATTTTTGGAGTTGGGATAGTCTTATAGTTCAATTGTCTGGCTTTTTTTAGTTATTGATAGAAACAAGCAATTTTTTACAGTGCTATACGGGCGTTGAATTTTGTTGTCTAATTGCTTTTTTTTTTTTTGTTCTAGTCAACATTTTCCATATTTTAAAACGGCTCCTAACGGTTGGAAAAATTCAGTAAGACATAATTTATCATTAAATAAATGTTTTGAAAAAATTGAAAAACCAGCAACTAGCGGAGCTCAAAGAAAAGGTTGTTTGTGGGCTATGCATCCAGATAAAATCAGCAAAATGGATGAAGAAGTCCAAAAGTGGTCTCGTAAAGATCCAGCTGCTATTAAAAGAGCAATGGTTTATCCTGGTAAGAATATATTTTGAAATAATAAAATAATTTTATTCGGTTAGAAAAAAAAATGCGAATTAATGGATAATGAGTTTGGTGATCGTAATGTTAAAAATCTTAGTAATTGTAATAACGTTGTGTTCCAGAAAACCTCGAAGCTTTGGAACGAGGAGAATTAAAATATGGCAGTGAGTCATACGGCGACTCTTGCGGAAGTGGCGGCAGTGATTCGGAAGGCGAAACTGAAACCGAAGCAGAAGAATATGACGGGGAAGTATCACAGCAAGAACACAACATTACAATCAACGAGGACGCCGTATCAAAACACGATTATGTAGAAATTGGAAGCCTTGCTGATTCATATGACGAGGTTAGTTTTTCAGATTTTGTTGTTAGTAAATATAGTCAAGTCCCCGATATAAAAGTGCAGTAATCAAAACAGAATGGTTTTAATCAAAATTTTGGGTTTTGCGAAAACTCATCTAGTTATGAAATGCTAAATTCCAATTTCAAAACGAAGTCACACATACATAATATAACTTATTAGCATTCCCGTGGTTTCGTCCAAATTTATAGACTGCCAATTAAAGATAGGCATATTAGGCTGTCGTCCCACGTATTTTATCTTAGTATTCGTGAAAATAAAAAAAAAAGTCTCTTGCTAGGAGCATTTGTATACTGCATGTCGTGTGAAGTCAGAAGTCACATGACTTGCGACTGGCTGTTACATATAACACAGCCATAGGAGAAGAGGGAATACCGATGTGCCTTGACAACACGTTGTGATTTTATAATACTATGGTATTTGTACAGAAGTATATGCTAAAAAATTACTTACAATTTATTAACTTTGCGATAAAATATTGACATAAAACAGAGCCTATGGGCTATATGCAGGTAGGCGGAGTTACAAATTTTTCGATGCGAGCGTTTGTGGTGAGCACTAGGGGAAACTTCAAGCTCAAATTTTCCGTACATGTTTTGAGCAGTGTTTATTAAAAGTGAAAATAGTTATAATTTTATGGAGTTTTTTAATTACAAAGAAAACAGGAAAACTAAGAGATCTGGAAATGCTTGTTGTGCTCCGGGTTGTTGCGCTGATGGCGATTTAAGTAAAATAAAGACGACTGGCGCCCTAATTTGGCGTTCCGCTGTCAGTGTAAACAAATTAACATCAGTTTTCCTTATTACATTTTTTTTTTGACACATGGCGAACTAAAGTTTTTGACTTATCACCATAGAAACATGTCGCGATTTCCATAAAAAGTGAGTTCAATAGTTCTCTATTACCCACTAGCGGCGCTAGTGGGTAACTTCATAAAATTATAATTACTGTTTTCACTTTTAATAAACATTACTCACTAATATACGGAAAATTTGATCTTGAAGTTTCCCCTAGTGCTCACCACAAAAGCTCGCATCGAAAAATTTGTAACTCCACCATCCTGCACATAGTCCATAACACTTCTGGAATCATAAACATTTCAATAAGAGTGTCATTAAAATTTCCTGTTAAAAAAGAATTCTTCAACATTACTATTTTTGTTTATCCTATTCGTAATTTGTGATACATAGGAACTTGGACAAGAAATAGAATCAAGATGTTTGACTTTATTTCTGATCCAAATTTCTATGATTACCAACAATGTACTATTCTTCAATAAATAAAATTATCGACCAATTTTTCAGACAATATATTAACAAAAAATATAATTATATTTTTTGTTAATATATTGTTTGAAAAATTGGTCGATAATTTTATTTATTGAAGAGTTCTATTGAGACGTTAATCATTAATCAAAGATTTGAATATTGTATTATTCTCTTCACCATACTGTACGGTCATTAAAATTGAAATCGAGTTTTTTTTTTAAGAAGAAGTTTAAGTTTTGAGTGCATTATTAAATTTCTAATTTTTAATTATTATTTTATTCATAGGTGGGAGATCACATATATGACGATATAGAAGTCGTTAATGACCAGGAAGCATTACGCGTAGAGGTAGCATTAGCCCAGCGAGAATTATTTAAATTTGAAGAATCTCGCGTAAGCCCTTCAAAGCGGTTCCGAACATCGGGAAGTATGAACGGTGAAACAGTTCACTTTGCATCGGGGGGCAGAAGGAAGACACCTCTATTAGTTCGCAACAATTCGAATACGTCGTTCATTGAAATTGGAGTGACAGACTGAATATATTATTATATTAAGTAAGTGATAAAAATTATTTTATACTATAAAATCAATAGAAAATTTTATTTATTAATAATTCTTTGTACCTAGTACCTACACACTTTCAGAGATCTGTAAATAACTACTGAAATCTAAAATAGTTGGATATGATCTTCCCTATATTTGTATAATTTTTTACAATAAATTTTTATTTTTTTACATTTTTTCAAAAAGTGAAATAGCTTACATAGCACATTACATTTGATAAGTTAACTCAGTGTTGACGATAAATACAAGTATTTATTTTGTGATAAATTTAATTCTTATTAGTTTCGTGTAAGTTTTTGAAATTATTTCTTTTTTATTATTAATAAAAGAGTTATTTTATGTGCATTTCATGATGACTCCTAGGTCTCGTAAGTTTTAATTTAATGTAATGCAACAGTCATTAACGTGTGAAATAATTATACAACCAGGCATGCGTAGAGATCGTATACTAACCAGTTCCTAGGTTATAATATAGAACTGGTGAAAATAATGTTAATTGGATTTTCAATGTATTCTTACAAATAATACTTAAAAATATGGATTTGTACTAAGCCCAGTTAACCCTGGCAGTTGTTTTCATTAATAAAAATATCCACAACTTGTATCACGATAAACTACTTGAACAAAAATGTGTGGATATGCGGCATAAAAATAAAGTGTTGCGACTTCAAAATTTAACTTTGACAATTCTCCGCGCTATGCCATTCTCAGTACAAGTAACGTCACGCGGCACAAGTGTCATATTTGTAGTACCTAAGAATGTAGCAAGTCATGAAGACAACAAACAACGAACAAATAGATGTAAAAATTAATGTAATGTCAGTTTTAAAGTTTTTGGATATATCTTAAATACATGACCTGCCATATTTTTAGTTTACTTAACTACTAATATGACACACTGTGCCGCAGTGCGTCATAATTGCCGACCAGGTGTCGATCAGACTCGCTTGCGACTCTACATACAAAAAACTGGATATTTTCGTTGAAATTAAAGATATCGAAATGTTTTCAGCATTTTTAAAGTTATCCTGATTATTGTGACACTATCATTATTAGTATTTTAGTCGAGTGGAAACTTCCTAATTTTGCGATCTCCTTAAAGCTGACACTCTCGCACGCTTATAAAAGCATTCTTGGAATGTGGGTTATTGTTGCATTTAGAAATTTACACTACTTACAACAGAAAAGATGGTTAATACGTCTATAAACGCATAATATGTTTGCATGACGTTCCCGCAATGTACACTCAAAGCGTCATTTTTGGAATATGTGTGACATATCATAATTTTAAACTTGCTTTTTTTTTGAGTGCCATGCATTTTTTCTAATTTCGGTGCGCGTAATAGGGGGTGTGACAAAAAATAATTACATTCATTGAAATTGATTAAAACGATTTCTAGCTTTATCTTTATACTCTATATTGTGGTCAGGTAAATGACTAAATAAACTTTTGAAAAGTCGGTGCCAAATTGTTCCAAAAGGTGTGGAATTTTCAATCTGTACCTTAGTTTCAACGATCTGACCAGCGTTAATAGTACAGTTTTCCATATATAATCAAATCATGTTGTAAGGCCATTTTGATATCAGAGGTTATAATTTCCAAGAAATTATAGTCAATAATTATGTGCGATTATTATTTTATTTTTTTTATCCTCGCCCGCTATAAGACCGATTCCGTTACGGTATAGTGATTTTTTGGTTTTCCGGAAAGTTTTCCAAGCCACTAAATTAAGAAGGTACTGTAAAATTAAACCCTCGTTCACTAGAGGCTACAAGTAAACAAAACTGGAGTATCTTCATCAACTCTGGATGTGATGCCCTTTTGAGTATTTCCCTTCCAACAAAAAACAATAATTATTTCTGAAAGACAGCAAAATGATTTTTTTTTATCCCAATCTAGTGCTGTTTACATAAGGGGAATTCCCTTTATAACTGCAGCAGCCACTACAGTGGTGCCATCTTCTGGCCTCTGTCACTATCTCATTACTTTGTTTAAGAAATAACAAGAGATATGAGTGATTCATTTTCTTAGTTCTCTTTTATTATGAAATAGGATGAATTGATTTGTTATGAGATCCAAATAAAACAATATGACAAATCTTAAGTAAAACAGAATCAACTTTATTCATGAATCATGTGGATTGCAAAGCTAGAATTATAATCTGTAGTTTTTGTTTAAATGGTACAGTTATAATTAATAAAAGAAAATATGGAAAGTTCAAATATGTCCTATTAAAAAAATACTAAAAAATTACCTTTTTGACATTTTTTTTTATTATAAACTTTTTGTGTATTCAGCCACTAGCTAAACTACAAATAATTCTGACTAAAATATGTTACCACAATCACATATATGAAATGGGGACACAAGATGGATGGACCATAAAGATATTGGAGTCAGGACCACGGAAGTGCCTCGAACCAATCATTTTTTTTTTTTACATTGAAAACTTTCCGGAAAAATATAGGAGAGAAATTTTTCAAAATGGAAAATTTGCCTCCCCACATCACTAGTAGCAATTCGTTCATTTTTATGAAAATTGTCCTTTGATTCCTTTTTTTAACTCGAGAGCATAATCAAAGTGACGGAATGTGAACGCGGTTTTACATCGGAAGACTCATCGAAAAAATATTAGTTAAGATGACTATTAAACAATAGGAAGATTCATTACAACGTAAAGTGAAAAAATAGCCTTATAACGAAACTTAATACTAGACGTGAAAGTAAACATAAAAATGTCTGGCGTAATATTATTATTATACTTTCATGCATGTATTTCAACATCGGTTTGTTTAAGAATACCAAAATCTAATTTTTATGTTTCCATATTCTTTACAAAAGAACTAATAATTATAAATACGTCATTTTCTTGAATTTTGCGTATTGTTTAACATAATATTTTGAGAAATGTGTTTTAAAATTTTTCAAATTATTATTTAAAACGTGCACGAGTGCATTTTTTGTTCTATTTTAATTCTACATATACGCTAGGAAAGTATCTTTGACACGCGACCTTCGCACCATCTCGTGTTTGATTTTTCAAAAGTGGTTCACCCAAAACTTACAAACACATGGAAACCAGCGTTATTCTTAATTATAAAAAAAATATTTACGCAAAATGTCAGTAAAAAAACTACATAAATGATATACATCTTTTATTTTAAAATTTTTTAAATCCTATTTTTGTAATATTTTGTTTACAAAAATAGGATTTAAAAAATTTTAATTATGATATTTGTCATGTATTTAATAATGATTACTGACAAAATAAAATTTAATTACCCTTGACGACGTACTGCTGCAGTCTATTTTTTTCCCTCTAATTCATAACGGTGGAATAATAATAATAAATTTATTAGTATTGATTACACCATAAACCGGAATTGTAATTCTGGATGTTTAGTTGGTGTATCATTACAATCACAACAACAGAGCACTTCAAATTTGATAAATTTTTACCCATTTTATTCAACAATTAATCCTTATTAAAATGCACGTATAACATGTTATGACACTAAGGTTTTGGCTGAACCAGAATTAAAAAAAATAAAACACGAGAGGGCGCAAAAGTCGCCTGTCAAAAGATACTTTCCTAGCGTATATATTTAAGAATTTTATATAGGAAAAAACTAAAATTCACTGTGTCGACTTATTTAATATCATTATACTGGAAAAAGTAAAACCGCAACTTTCAAAAATATATGCACCTATGAATTTGAAGGCTTAAACTGAACTAGGTATGAAATCGAAAAGGCTTTTTGTTTTAAAAGTAATTGGACAATGCTTATTTTACTGTTTAGAAAAATTCAAATGATTCAGAGCGCCAATTTTAAAGATGTGGGGACCACGAGGCGATAAAGACTCAGAGACCCATGACAAAATACAGCATCTCTTGTCACATTTTTGCGTGTAAAGCGTACGATTTTGTTTTGCCAAATTATATTCATGTGGCTTTATTTTACTCATTCGCTACCATTCGTCACACATATGTGTCACCCCTATATTCATCAAAGACTTGACACGTGTGTGTGACGAGTTCAGTAGTCTCTAAGAGGCTTTTTCTAAGTGGTGGTTTCTTTTAACTGATTTCACTCCACGCCGTGGTCTACACGAAAGCTCGACACACATGTATGTCAGACGGTCTGAAGTTTGGTTCAGTAACTACAGTTTTAGGTTATGTTTCATATTATAATCAGCTGTCACATTCTGCTACTTTATAAGTGACCTGTCCAAAGACTTTTTTTCTTATGTGGTTAGTGAGTGAATTAATAAACCACATGAATAGTGAATTTCAAACAATATCATAGTAAGGGGTGTACAAGAGCATATTAAACCATGCTAAACCTGTTCCTGCGAGTTGAAGACAAAACGTTCATTTTCAAAATGATCGTCTAAAATAAATAAGACGACGTTCATTTTTTAAACGACCATTGTCACGTCATTAACGCTTTTTCAGTTCAAGCCTTTGAATAATTTGGTGCATGTATTTTTGATTTCATATGTATGGTAAAATAAAAAAAATTATACAAATTAAGATTTGCATTTGCATTTCACTTGAATTGTATCACCACCATTACCAAGAAAAGCTTGCGGAAAATACAGAAGTTTTGGTCGAATATATTAATGGGTAACATTAGATCTAGGTAATTTATTTTAAATTGTAAATATAAACTCTCATTTCTATAAAGGCTTCGTTCTGTTTATTAAAAATATTTAACTGATTTAGTATTCCAAAATTTAAATGCAAAGAAAAGCACGTTCTTAGTTGAACTCTAAAACTTAAATAAATAAAAATACATCATTTAACTTTTTTTATTTTTGAATGTCTTTTGTATTTTCAACATAGTTATTTACACTGACGGAAAAAGTAATATAAGAAAGTTTTGTTTCAAAAGTCACAAAAAAGAAATGATTGTAAAAAAATGAAAAATCGATGTCCTTTGATTTTTTATCCGGTTTAGGGTCAGAAGATGTACTGTTTTAAAAAATAATCAAGCTTTTTTAAAGAGAATTGCTAATTTCGCTTTTCAATATTAGTTATGGTGGTGATTCATTTATTTTTTGTAGCAGTGCGTATAGAAACATTGATATATTAATTAAAAGTACAAAATAATAATAAAGGCCCTTACAAATAAATCAATTTGCAACTTTTTAAACAGTTTCTTGTGAACAGTATTTTAGTAATTATTATAGTATTGTTAATTAAAAAATAATAATACTGTAAATTTGCATTTTTGACAAATCATGATAATGTAGTGATGTTAATATTTAAAAAAAAAAAACTAATTTTTTACTATTTCTTTTACGACACAATCTTCCAGTGAATCTTGTTTTCATGTAAATATGTACATAACTAAATTATTATAGTATTGTGATTATTATTAATATTTTTTTTCTTTAATAAACAATTGAACATTGGCACGAAGTTTTTATACAGAGTGATTCTTTAATGTTCTGAAAAATTTTAATGAGAAATTCTTTAGATAAAAATAATGTAAATATAGGCCTTATTGTTTTCGGGGGAAATCGGCGCATGCGCAGAAGAGATATATACTATAACAATGTTTTTATATTGTAATAGTATACCTTTCAAAACGGTTTTTTTCTATTAATTTTTCCAAGAAAGTTTTGTAACAAAGATTTTCTAAAATTTACAGTTTACGAAATATTTTGAAAATATACAATATCAGCTGTTCTTTTGTTCTGAAGGTCTGTCAAAAATAAATAATGCTTTGTTTATTTTTTACATGTGAAACCATATTACGTAACCGTGCAAATGAATAGCAAATATATTACTAGTCGATACCCGCGTCGTCGCAGACGTTACAGAAATTTTATTTTATGTGTTATAATATGTCCAATATGAACAATTTAAGTTGAAATGATCCTGGCCCAATTAACTGGAATTTTTTCTATGAATTAAAACATTTTATTTTTATCCGAAGAGTCTCCTAGAAATTTCTCGCAATATTAAAGAAGCACATTGTATAGTTGGCAAAAGTACAATCTTTTTTGCATATCTTTAACTTTATGTGATATAACTGAAAATAATTATTCATATGAATTATAAAAATGTGCAAAACAACTTTCGGTAAATCATCTGTGAGGTATATGAGAATAAATTGTAAATTTATTTTATACACACACAATTTGTTTATTATCAAATACAAATAAGGTTATATACAGTATAACCTTGATTGTCCAATTGCGGTTTGTCTGAATCCTTCAGACCAAATTAATAACAGCTATTTCTTATTTTTAATGTCCCAGACGCATTTTATATGTTCAAAATCGGTCATAACTGATACGTTGAAGTTATATTGTATTTATCATTAGGTGGACAAAGGAGCAGAAATAAAAAGCTAGAATAAAATGATTAATGTTTATAAAAAAAAATCATACACATAAGTAGTTATAAGCTTGTCTTAACAAATAATATATGACTGGATTAAATTACGATTGATCCAGGGAGTAAATATTATGGTCATTTGTTATAACAAAATCTTCTTGATTATGAAGTACCCTTACACTATAGATTCTTGAGGATCAGATGTACTGGTTAATTAACAATTACCCTTTTGGGGTTTTTTTTTGTTTGAAATTTGTATGCGTTTTTAAAAAATCACTGATTTTACGTAAAAGATTAGTGGAAAGTGAAAACAGAATTTATGAATGACTGAAAATAATTAGGTACAACGATTTTTGACAAGAATTAGGTTTAAATAACAAGATTTTAGGTATTGTCATTGTTTTGCCAGATATGTAGTAGCATTTTTACATGAATTTTGTTGATTAATAATACTTCTGCGAGTACGGTCTGATAGAAAATTGGAACCTAGGTACTAGGCAGATTGCCAATTTGTGCTGAACATTGTCACTTAGTGTACTTTATGTTAAGATAATACGGGGGGTTACAATTTATCTTATTAAAGAAAGTTACATGACCATGATTTGTATTGTTCTTATTACTTATGATCACATTTAACATTTATTTGTAATTTGAAATCGTTGCATATTTATTATGAATTGCAAATTTAATATCATACCTACAGTGGATTTGTAACGGTATTATTTTTATAGCGTTTTCCCTCCATTGCCCTCATGTGCACTGAATATTACCTAGCTTTGTTATCATTACTCTTTAGCAAACGATGAAAATATATTCGGTACAGAAAAGAGTGACTCTCTTAGTATTTAAATTGCTATGTACCACCACAGTTCAGACGCACTGTGTCTACTGTGGTACCACTCTGTCATAAGTTAATAATTTTAATCAATTTTCCTGTCATAAAACTGTTTCACACAATTTATTGTGGTAAAAAGAGAAAAAAAGCACATGTTTCTCAGGCTTATTGCATATGTCTAGAATTGTTACAAAAAAACGCAATCTCTTGGGAACCAAGAGGTCTGAAAATTTTAAACGTAACACCTTGGTATGTGGAATAACTAATGTCAGCCCTGGATCTACGATTTTTTCCAACCGGGGCAGAAATTTGATAATGGCGCCCCCTCTCTCCAGCGTTTGAAATAAATTACTTAAAAAATCGGAAAAAAGGCAGATTGGGTGTGGTTTTCAACCATATTATATTATGATTTTGGCGCCCCTTGAAATTGCCACCCGAGGCGGGTCCTCCCCGTAGATCTGGGGCTGACTAATGTTGTGGTAGTCTGGATTCTCAGTAGTTCAAATTCTTTGCTATTTTCAACTGAATTTTTCCATTATGGTATTTTGGAAATCTGAATCATTGCGATTATTGAATTTTATCTTTTTCACTGCAACGTAGTAAGCTAAGTATTTCGGTAATGCAGGTCTCTTTATATGGACACATTCTACACTAAGAAGACCAGAATAAACAACTATCTATCTAATGTATGTTTTTGAATAGGCCTGCGCCTGTTGCTTAACCGGGTAAATGCTCCGGTGTATCGACGGTTTCTAAAGCATAAGTCTCTAACTCTGGAAGAAAAGTATAAAATCTATTAAAAAAAAAAAAAAAAACTGAAATGGTCACACCGTTTTAATGTTTTTTCTAAACTTTTATAAGTTAAAATTGATTTTTAGTATCCGACTGTAACTAATTTTTACAACCGAAACCGAATTTCAGTTTTGGCTGAAACCGAACTTACTTCAAGAGCAATTCTAAAGTACGTTTTTTAAGCTTTTGTTTATTTTAGCTGTTGCAAAAAATGTGCGTGCGTTCATAAAAGCAATTATTTGATAAATTAACAGTTCAGTTGCTCCAAAAAAAAACTAAGTATCTATTCTATTTGATATTGGATGAGGTTAAGTAGGTTCCAAATGCCGCACAGAAGCTCACGAATCTAGTTTTGGTTTTGGTCCTTGTTTTGGTAGATTTTGTACCGACACCAAAAATAAATGGAAACTCCAATTTAACGCCGAAACTCGCTGAAACCGAAAGTTCGGTGGGTCACTATTAATGTTTTTCTTTTATTAGTTCAGATTATCGAAATATTCCTCGAATTAAGTATATATGGGATTATTTACAGAAAATACAATTTCAAGTGAATTTTAAATTTTTGAATACGTATGTCGCCATAATTTGTTCAATGTTTTCATGTGGAATACACGAGAATTTTTATGTAATTTTATGAAGTCAAATGTTGTCATATTATTTTACCCATGGTTTCGTATGACTTATAAGGATATCTAAGGAATATTATTTCAATGAATGACCCCTTGGATTTGTTGATTTAATTAATTAACGCTGCTAAATTCCTTGGATTTCTGAATTCAAAAGTAATATTTTGCGCCTGTTAATAAATTCGTCATAAAAATTTCTGTGAAATATTTTAATTGAGGAATGTGTTATCAAGACTGAAAATCAAATGTTCTAATTTAATGTTTTACTTGTAAGAAAAAATTTGCCAATTTTTTGATACTTATTAGTAACGACTTCTACAGCATGTAATTTGAAATTTAATACCTACATAAAAACCAAACAACTTGTTTAGGTAGTCAATTTTGTTAATCGATTAAAAATTATGTATTTAATGTTTAGATACTAAATTTATGGGGTGATGCGTTCTAGTGCATTAGAAAATATAATATGAAGTAGTGTTTTTTTTTTCTAATTTTATCAGTTCTACAAACTGTGAAGAGTTAAAAACAATCAGAGTCTGAATTACATTAAGTTTAAGTACTTGAAAATTTTGATCTAAAAGTATCGGGGACACGAGGATTTTATAATTGTTTAAACATATATATAATCAAAACAGTTTTGTTATCCATCCTAGAATTTCTTGTACATGTAATTCCCGACTTTATGACTTAATTCATTCCTAGTGCATGCTCGTATAAGCGGGAATTTATTATATGAGTCGGTGAAACATTGAACAAACTAAATTACTATTTGAAATGTCGTATTTGTGAATATTAAAAAGAATTCGTAAACCTAAGGACTTATAAAGCGGAAACTTACCTGTATTTTTATACTGAAGTACTTAAATGTTTTTCCGAACCAGAAAATTCAACACGCTGAATGGTTTTAGTAGTTCAATTTTTTAGAGGCTCTGGTATTTTATTATTATTATTATTCGAAATAATAATAATAATAACATAGTGCTTAAGAATAAAATTTAATGACCGTAGATAATATGTATGTACAGGCTGTGCAAGAAAATTTTGTAGATTAACAATGTTGTACAGGTATTGGAATGACATTTACTATTGTATATAATTGTGTAACAACTACAAGTAAACTAATTTTGTGGTATTTTGTAATAAATGAGCCTAATTTGTTTATATTAATTATTTTTCCGTGGCATATAGCTGTTGTGTTACTATTGTCGTTTTTTTAAACATAAATGTTGTATGTATGATACAGTAATTTTGGAATTATAATAATTTTTGTAAATTTATATTTCAAATGAAAAAAAAAAATAAATATATAAAAAGAAACTGCCTATTTTTGTATTTTCCATTGTATATTTCAGATTATCGGATCTCGGATGATATTTGTTAATTAATTATTTCAAATATATTCTAATTCAGAGTATTTAATACGAATATCACATTTTGTAATATAATATACTTGTTTTGCTATAGAAAGAAAATCCTCATTACAATGCAAATGATTAATACAAAAAAAAAAAAAAAACTCCGGGTTGCACTCCGGGAGTGCCGGCAGAAGTGAAAACTTGAATATTAACGTCTTAATTTTTTGCATTTAGAAGCATTGTTTATTTATTGGCAACACTTCCTGACGCGTCAGGCCTGACGCGAGTTTAACATTTTTTACCCATTACAAAAAAACTGACGCGTCAGGCCTGACGCGAGTTTAACATTTTTTACCCATTACAAAAAATAAAATGGTTTGTATCATATATTGCATTTTTATGTACGATATTTCAACGCTAGATGTCTAACGTTGTATAATTATTGGCAACACTTGTAAATAAAATGGTTTGTATCATAGATTGCATTTTTATGTACGATATTTCAACGCTAGATGTCTAACGTTGTATAAATAAAAGTTGTCGTCTTAGATCAGGTCACGTGTCCTGACGCCTGACGCGAGTTTAACATTTTTTACCCATTACAAAAAAAGTGTACAACGCCGCTAAAGAAGTTTTCACTTCAAAAAGACAGTTCGAATATAAACACAGAGCAAAACGTGTCTGTTGTCTGACTCTGAACAGAATGCGACACCATGTTGGTTTGTGGGTGTTTGTTCAAGTGCCCACGGATAAGATACTGCTTCCTGATTGGTTCTTGCTCATACCTAGCAGCAAATCTCGCAGGGAAAATAGCCCTTGTTCTAATTTTAAAACATATCGGCCTTAAGCTGTGAAAGGGCGATGGGGCTTGCTCTATTCCACTTACTAATTGCCCCACTATTTAATGGATCCCAATAGGCATCGAGAATGTAGAGTTGCTCTTGTAACAGTTGGCACAACGGCCGCCATATTTAGCCGAAACAATGGAACACTATCCTTTGTTATTTCTAAAGATTTATATTATTTATGATAAAAAAATTAGAAAATTTCGCATATTTTTAAAAAATTATTTTCATAAAAATGACGTTTAAATCATATTTATGTTTCAGTTCGATCAAATTTAACCCTTTCACAGACAACAGAAACTGGCGGATTAATGAATTTTGCAGTGTCTTCAACTAGTTAAAAAAACGGCCAATGACAATGTTTGTTAGATAATGGAGTAACAGGATTATTGAGAAATTATTGTATTTTTCATTTAATAATGAGAAAAACATGGTTTCAAATGATTTTATTATTTTTGAAATTTGTATACAAAAGTTAGAAAATACATTATAAGATATAGTGGAGATGTGTAATAAAAATTATATTAAAAAATAAAATAGATACAATTATCGATTTAAAACTGTCCTAGTGATCGATGACGTGCCATCAATAAACTGAGTTTTAAATAAAACATTTGCATGACTAAACATGCCTTCCTTCAACGATACTACAATAAACTAGAAAAAAAAAATATATATATAAATTTTCTCATTCATTAGCACCTACTTGCATTATATTTAAAAAATATAATAATAAAGAATATAGCTCTGTTCCAATCTCTCTGTGAACGGTAACAGACCCGTCAGTCATGCGCAGTAGCTAAAACGAAACCGAATTGGTTTTAGAACGTTTTAGCTACTGCGCATGACTGTAGCGGTTCTGTTACCGTTCGCAGACAGGTTGGAACAAAGCTTATTTCAAATATTCCTACTATATAGTTAGTAAAACTAAACACAGTTGATAGTTATGCAAAAACTATTCCTGCAGCTCTAGCCCTGTGCGGGGGATAGCAAGCCCCCCAAATATTTTAATGGGACGGGGGGTCAAATGATCCCTAATTTGGAAGAGTTTTTCATTACTTACACAACCGTATTTGTTTTTTTTTTTTTTTTTTTTTTTTGTCAATTCGATCAATTTGTTCCCGAGAAATTGCTTCTTGAATTTTCGAAGTTAAAAAACTAATAAAAGCACAAAAAGGTTTAAAGTATTGAATGTATTGCTCGAAATGACCAATTGCCATACAATAATACATTCTGGATTCAAATTCAGATCTTACATTTCTCAAGACATCAGGAGTTATTAGCTGGCATTCAGCGATAATTCTTTGTTGAAGTTCTTGTATATTTTCGGGCTGAGTGATTTTATACTGTGGCGAATTAGTTTATTTTGACATTTGTTCTGATGTTCTTTTGTTCTTACTTTTTATTCTTATTAGTTTACTTAATTTTCCATTCTAATACATCATGTTTAAACTTTTTTGTTCTTTTATTAGCTTTTTAACTTCGAAAATTCAAGAAGCAATTTCTCGGAACAAATCGATCGAATTGAAAAAAAAAAAAACAAATACGGTTGTGTAAGTAATGAAAAACTCTTCCAAATTAGGGATCATTGGGGGGGGGGGGTTGCTACCCTCCGCACAGGGTTACAGTTGCAAGAATGATTTTTGCATAAAAATGAGTCTCCTTTGATATAAAAATAGACGTGTTTTTGGATTTTTGTCAAAACGTTTATTTTGCCGAGTTTTATGTGGGACAATTTTTCGTTGGGACACCGTGTATATAATATAATATGTAGATCTATACAGCGTGTCCCATTTTAATGTCCCACCCCGGATAACTTTTGTCAGTGACCTTGAATGAAAAATTGTTTGGTACAAAAGTTGTACAACTTGGAGGGGGACATTCGATGGCATTAATACTTTTGACCTTGGGTATAAGGTTCAAGGTCATTCAAGGTCAACTTTGTTTTTTTTAATGGAACGTCCTACTTTTGACATCGGCAATCGATTGCGCGTGAAAAAATATGAGACTTTTGTCTGAAACTTTTTTCGAGAACGGGCAAATTTTCTCAATTAATTTAGCCTTCAAAATTGAAAATTTTTGAATTTTCAACTCGAAAATGGTGAGATTTTCTTCAAAAACAATAGGGCTTTTCATATTATTTGCATACCAAACATCCTCCCAAAATTTTGATTCAATCCGTTCATCCGTTTGACCTGTATAGTGTTCACAGACTAACCGAATAACCAACTAACAGACGCACAGAGTTTTGCCCGTTCTCGAAAAAAGTTTCAGACAAAAGTCTCATATTTTTTCACGCGCAATCGATTGCCGATGTCAAAAATAGGACGTTCCATTAAAAAAAACAAAGTTGACCTTGAATGACCTTGAACCTTATACCCAAGGTCAAAAGTATTAGTGCCATCGAATGTCCCCCTCCAAGTTGTACAACTTTTGTACCAAACAATTTTTCATTCAAGATCACTGACAAAAGTTATCCGGGGTAGGACATTAAAATGGGACACGCTGTATAGCTAAACACACCCACTGTTACAATGCTGTAAGTACATGGAAAAAAATATTTTTAAAACGACGTCAATAAATATATTTGCTCAATGCCTTTTGAACAATCTGTTATTCTTTTGGGTTATCTAAACAAATACCAATTCGTGTTTTTAATTTATGACAATCGAGTCTCACAAATCCAACAGGTCTATAGTTCGGCACTGAAAGTAACCTGAAGTATTTCTCCAATCGCTCTCTAATCTGGCGTTCACAACACTTTAGCATCGGTAATTTATCTAACACCTGTCGTAATTCAGCCTATTCACGTTATTTTTCTATATCTTTCCAGTAAATCAAACGGTAGACGCTGGATTAGTGAGATTCTAATTCAATTGACACTTTAATCAAATCTAATATCACAACCTGGAATCTAGAGCTCAGTAACAGACAATCCCAGATTACAAACAATGGTATCGTCCTCTAAATTAATAATACACGTAGCCACTCAAAATAAGTAAATGTTTAATATTTACCTGCGATCCTTTGAAATGAGATTTTAACATCTGTCCTATATTCTGCGTATGCGACAAATCCAGAGCCGAATCCACTTCATCGAGAATGTATATCGGAGCAGGTTTGAATAGCAGCATCGCAAGCAGTAACGATAAGGCCACAAGCGACTTTTGTCCACCGCTCAATTCGCTTAAACTTTCCTTCCAAACACCACCTAGGCATACTTTGATCTAAAAAAAAAAACAATTGTATCAATTGCTTAAAATACACTGTTGATTCGGTTATTAATTTATTTTACCGAACATTCAGTTTAACAGATTATTAGTATTATCTAGCCGAGATACAGTCCCCAAAAAATGAATATATTTTTTGATGTGATAACGTCTTATAAATTGATGAAACACCAGCTGCACGCACGAAAAAGTGTAACGCCGTAACGTTCCGCCTGACCCTGTGCGTGCAAGCGAGAGCGCAGTATAAGCGATAGAGAAGCACGATCGGCCCAAGTTTGACAGCTACTAAAATTTAGGTTATGTATTATTAAATATGATATTCGAGCGGAATACGTTATCACGTAAAACTATCGTCCGTAAACCAACTTTACAGACAATCAATTTTTTTCGTTATGTAGGAACTTATTGTACGATACATTTCGAGTGATTCTTGAATCGCGTTCCAAAAATTGTTCGTGTAATTTATAAATATGTAATTACCTCAAGACCATCCATAAACGTCTGCCCAGCTGGAGGTTGTAATTTAGCATCAGTGCCGGGTAACAATTTACTGAAAATCATTCCAAGATTTTTATTAACTTGTTCCCACGCAATTTGAATTGCTTTCTCCTTTTTCTTGTCCAGATCCGCAATGACCTCCATGATTTTCTTCTTATCATTTTTAACAATCTGTTTGCGTTTCATCATTTCATTGTACTGTTGCTCTTCGGTATCGAGTAAGTTCATGGCACGTTTATTAACTGTTCGACTGAGTTGAGCATGTTGCTCCTTAAGCCGATGGGTTTTCTTACTGAGGTCTCTACCCTCCTCCTCCGAAAGTTCACGGGCTTTGCTTACGCAACGTTCATCGTTTTTGAGCCATTTATTCGACTTCACTAACTCATTTACCTTAAAATTGTTGAAATATATAAATTTACGAGTTGTAGATACGATTGAGCGTATTCATTGGCCTCTTTTTTGGAATATATTCATTAAAATTGTCGCAGAATAGGCTGTGCGTGCGCCTTGATCATTCCAATGAAAGTCTTCAAAAACAAAAGATCGATGAACACACCAACCGTTTTCTCGTATTCTAGGTGTATTAGTTCGTTACAATACCTATCGCGTTATGTAAAAACAGAGGCGGTAGTGACACTTTGTATAACGCAAGATTACATTAAAATACAATCGACCAGATGTACCAAAAAGTTACAATATCTATTTTACCTCTAACTTGGCATCCTTCACTTTAATAACAAGTTCTTCACGATCATGCTCAAATCGCTTTAGTTCTAATGATATTTCCGAAGATTTCTTTTCAAGCTGATCTCTTCTTTTTACAATACTTTGCATTTCTAAATTATGTGCGGACATTTCTTTTTTTACTTCTTTCACGTGTTGAGCAAGTTTAGATACTTCTTCCTGAACAATTATTATATTTTGTAGTACACTACCACCGTTTTGAATTTGAAACATTTTTACTAACTTCTCAATAACAATAAATTAACTGATGGTATTTAAATAAATTTATTCAACTCATGCGCGTTATTCATGTTTTATCATGCCTAAAAACCGAACCCTAAATAGCCATTTACCGACTGGTGACAATTACTTGTCATAACTCAATGAAGATTCCTACTAGCTCGGCCATTGTGGGGTAATGAAAATAAACGTAACTATTTTCTGAGTCGTAACGAAATAGTAGGTAACAACAACTCCGTTGTTACCCATTGAGGCTAAAATTGAGAGGCCGAATGTTTTCGACATGGAGTTTATTCATAACCAGCTGACCTCAAACCAAAACATTGAATCGTGCTGTTTGGTGCTGTTAGTATTGACAGTTTTTTTTATAAAGAAATAAATAGATATTTACAACATCTCATTATAATTAAAACATGAATAACGCGCAATTGTTGAATAAAATTATGGGCGCAACTTGTAGGCTAAGTCATGACCTGTCAGCGCGATGAATGACTTAGACTACTAGTTACGCCAATAACTATGATATGTGCGTAGAGTAGGGGCGGATGAGCTCAACTATTTCGACCCGGAAACATAACTGTGTCCATCGTGGACACAACTGTGTCCATCGTGGACATAACTGTGTCCATGGTGCACATATTTGCGTAGCTTATTAATAAATAATTTTAAAAGATCAAACCTTTGCAGCAGTTTGTTCGTTTTGTGACTGTTCAAGTTGTTTATTGAGCTCTTCTATGATTTTCTGTGTATTTAATACTTCCTGTTTACCATTTTCCAAAGTTTTTTGAAGTTCAGAAATTTCCAATTTTAAATAATCATATTCCTATAAAAACAACATATTTATATTAAAGAACAAAACCAATGGCATCCAGAAACGCTGAATATTAATAATAAACAAACAAGAATCAATATTCTGTCAGTAAGTACAGTAGAACTGGAACCCCATCTTGAACCAAATGTTACCGGGTGAAAAGCAACTTATACTTTGGGTACCAACTGATAGTGCACATATTTAAAAAAAATCGCTTCAGTTTTGTAATATTTTACAGTTCAGTATTATAAAAAAAACTGAAACTGAATTCTATTAAAAACTAATTACTAATTAATTTTTATATTTTTTTATCTCCTTTATGAAGAAGTCCAAATCCAGACCGAAACGTAAATTTATTGAATTATAATTATATATGTTTTAAATTGGTCAGTAGGTTCGTTCCAAGCAGCTGTGAACAGTAATAAAACCGTACACAGCCTTGTCAGTGCGCAAGACTAATTTGCGCACTAGCTCAAAAATCGATACTGCGCAAGACAGTCTTGCGCAGTAACAAGACTGTATACGGTTTTATTACCGTTCGCGGCTGCTTGGAACGAACTTAATAATTTTATTTATTGAAAAATAATAAATTTTATATCAAATCATAAAAACACGTTCAAACCTGGTCACGCTGTTTCAATTGTTTACGAGAATTTTCTGCTTGTTTTTTTAAACGTTGCATTTCCTGCTGTGCTTCTTTCAACTGACGTTCACGATGTCCTTTCGTGTCAGCGATTTGTTCTTCGATATCCTTTGCTCGTTTTTTATTTTCTGCTTGTTTCTTCTGACATACTTTTATTTTTTGTGTTAATTCGGCTAAAATCATTAAAGATAACATTTCAATACCGCCAATTATTTTTTTTATTATAATTATCATTTTTATTCTAAACCACATATCTTTCTAATCCCTACTTTACACTTTTTGGGTAATCAACCAAATACAACCTGTATTGAAACGATTAGCTTTGGACTTTTTCGGATAAGCTCACGTAATCGTCTCGTAATATAATTTAAACTATTTGTGCTAAGTATTGAGACAATTAAATAAATAAATTTTAATAAAATCAATAAACAATTTAAAATATTTATTTTGAATGTTTTATTATAAAATTGTTGTCAACAAGATATCTTAGAATGTACACACAGAAAATTTCTGATATCTTAATGTGATTGAAATTGACAAAGTGAAAAATAATCAATTAAACGACACATTCAAAAAGAAATTTGGATCGGTAGATCACCAAGTACTCCAGATTCTCCCTGATGTGGGTTAAAGGAAATATTTCAGCACTTTTTCACAGCTTATTTTAATACATCCTATTTCAACCTTTTAAAACCTACTGTCTTTTTTCAGACAAAAAAACATATTTTTTTTCTTTATTTCACGGCGTCGTTCAACATGCCAAAACCAAAATTGACACGCGCCGTGACAAAACAAATAGACAAGTATAGTAAATACCCAATTCTAATTATTACCTCTAAACTACGTACAATGTAATCTAAAAGTTTTGAATCGTTACAGTATAATATAGATTTACCGATTTCATTTTGTAACTGCTCTATTTCGGCTTGGTGTTGATGATGAGTGTTTTGCTGAACCCGTTGTTTTATGACATTGAATTCGTGTCGACACATATCTAATCTTCGTTCTATCGATTCGTATTGTTCAGCTGTTGCAGACATGTTTCGATATTCCGTTTCCAGTTCGGCTAACTCTCGTTCATACTGTAAAAATTAAACAAATTTAAAAACCACAACGCGCTATTCTGCTGTTTTTCAATTAAATAAATCAGATACTAGTTCCGTCCTAATCTAAAGTTGGTTTATATAAAATAATTCCAGCCAATTGGGCGACGGGACCATTCCAACTTCAAAAATGTTGACATTTGATTATAATAAAGAAAATAAAATTTCTGATATCGTGTGAGGTGACGCGGGTAATTGCTAGTATTCAATATGATATTTGATATTCGTTGCCATGGTTACCTAGATAAAATGTTTCACGTCATGTAAACATTAATCAAAGCATGCCGAACTTGTTTATTTCTGACAGATCCATAAAACAAAAAAGCGGCTGATTTTTGTTATTTTCAAAATATTTCCGAAACTATAAAGTTTAGAAAAAAAAATTTTTAACGAAACTTTCTTGTATAAATAAATAAAATAATAAGCCGTTATGGAAAGTATACCATTATTATATAAAAAACACCGTTATAGCAAATATCTCTTCTGCGCATGCGCCGATTTTCCCCAAAAACAATGGGGCTCTTCACATTTGCATGCCAAACATCCTCCCAAAATTTGGTTTCGATCCGCTCATCCGTTTGACCTGTATCATGTTCACAGGGTTTTTCCAAAAATATGTTTTTTGGATTTGGGGGACATCAAAACGGAAAGATATTGTAAAATTTTTGAAAAGTGATTTTTGACCTAAACTAGTACCATTCCCCACTTATGGGTTGGAATAGTAAAAGTTATCTTCGACTGAACTCTGATTCGATTACCGATTGATAAATATATCGGATTTCGTCGAAATCAATTCAGTCATTCTCAACTGTTTCTTATGCAGACAGACGAAAATTCTGGAAACGCTTTTTCTAATCTAAGCATTGATAGCCAAAAGTCCCGTAAAAAAAAGTAAATTAAAGTTCATTACCTGCTCTAGTTGTCGCATTGTGTCTTTCAATTCATGAAGCGCTGAAAGCATCATTCCCGCTCTACCTCGCGAGCCACCGCTTAACGTTCCGGATGGATCGACAACATCCCCGTCTAATGTAACACAGCGTCTCTGTATCCTTTTATCAAACGCAACCGCTTTAGCCGAACGCATGTCTTTGCATATAAAGACGCCGCCGAAGATATATTCCATCGCCTTTCTAGTTTCCGGGGTATAATTCACTAAAGACAAAGCTGTTTGAACATTTTCAGGTCCTACCTGTTGATAAAAATAAGGTATATGGTTAAGAGTACAGCTTTTTATATAAGAGTATGCAATGGTAGCCGATAATAGGCGCGACACTTAATATTTTTTCCGGTATATTAAAAAAATGTATCTAGTATATATAAATTAGTGATGTGCCGGATCGTTAAAAATGTATATCCGCGGATACGGATCTAAATACGGATATTTGGTTTCAAGATCCGCGGATACGGATAGGGATCTTAACTTTCTTAGAGTACGCACCGGTAAATATTGCACATCGACCTTTGGAAAGAGATTATCTGTTATGGGAAAAAGTTATTGACCTCTTTAAGAGTTAACTCTCATAGCAGATTGTCTCTTTCCAAAGATAGATGTGCAATAACTCATTATAAAGATAGTTTTTTAGTACCTTTGAGTTCTGTACTATTGGTATGGTACTCACTACGATAAATGTTTGCAATATAAAGGTGCCAAATACGATTTTAAAAAATAAAAAATAATCTGATGGAATTTAACAGTTTTTTCATTATTTCCTAATAACCTATATATATAAAATTTCATCTATGAATTGAAAATTAATAAGGTAAAAGATCCGCCATTAAACTAACGGATACAGATCTTTCTTCTCCTTCGGATACGGATACGGTCTTACAGTTGTTTCTATTTGTACGGTTTTACTTATTATTAAAATTAAAAGTTGCAAAGTTCCAATTTGCAGCCATGCACATTTCTGGATTTTGTTATTTCTTCCTTGCTTTTCACCTAACCTGCCTCCTAATGAGTAATAATAATTTATACTCATATGTATCGATATCGATACATAGATTTTCTCAATCTTTATATATAAAAATTACGTGTCACGTTGTGTGTCCGCGATGAACTCCTAAACTACTGAACCGATTTTAAATTTGATTTGCACACCGTGTGCAATTCGGCCCAACTTGAAAGATAGGATAGCTTACATTTCAATTTATAGTCGCAATATTATTTTATTGCAAATTATTTGTCTATTCCTTGACAGTCATAATTATCTGTTGACTGGATTGAGTGAATATTCAATAGATTGCGCAACGTTTCATATAAGCTACAATTCAATAGCATAACCACCACGTGTTGCTGAGGTTAAGGTATCGAGCACGACGGCGCAGCAGGAGTGCTCAGCTCCAAAGGATTCTAACAGATGGCGACACCTGTTGACTGGATTGAGTGAATATTCAATAGATGGCGCAACGTTTCATATAAGCTACAATTCAATAGCATAACCACCACGTGTTGCTGAGGTTAAGGTATCGAGCACGACGGCGCAGCCGGAGTGCTCGAAATAGAGCAAGTGTTTTAAAGACCAGTTATCCACGAATACTTTACGCTATTTTTTTTCGAGCACGACGGCGCAGCCGGAGTGCTCGACATACACACATATACGCCCATGTATATTTTAAAATAGCTAGCAATTAATAAAATAGATAGATAGATAGATGTTCCAATTAAATTGTTTTATTATTTCACTTTATATGTAGCGAAGCACGTACAGGGCCGCTAGTATTCTTATAAATATTAGCATTTTCGATAATTATTAAGTATTGCTCCCGCTACCTTATAATTTAAAGAAATATTCTTACCAATTCTTGAGCAATGTGGACGACGCGATTGTCGATTGGATGTGGCATAATTTTATTTAAAGGTATAATTGTCGTTCTTTGCTGCAACTGTCCTCTTTGCAAAATTAATTTTGATGTAATATCGGTATCAACCACCACATTATATAAACGTCCACCAGCAGCAGTTTCCAATGCTGTAGCTGTTGCGACGTCTTTAATGGTTATCAACTTGCAAACAAGCCCGTGGATTCGTCTACGATCGAAATTCGGTTCCGGATCACGGTAATGAAAACCGGTGAGAGGATACTGAGCCTCGAATGCATCGACACGAGATCGAAGTCTCTGAATTTTTTGACCTAATTCTTGACGACGGGTCTTTATTACATTTGTCCGTTCTTTGTCGTAGTTCAAAGACGATAATCTTTTCTGTAAAAAAAAAAAATATTCACTATGGGCTATGTGCACGGAGGCGGAATTACAAATTTTTCGATGCGAGCGTTTGTGATGAGCACTAGGGGAAACTTCGACTCCAATTTTCCGTATGTCAGTGAGCAATGTTTATTAAAAGTGAAAGTAGTTATAATTTTATAAAGTTTTTTAATTACAAAGAAAACATAGGAAAACTAAGCGATCTGGAAATGCTTGTTGTGTTCCCGGCTGTTGCGCTGATGGCGATTTAAGTAAAATAAAGACCATTGGCGCCCTGATTTGACGTTCCGCTGTCAGTGTAAACAAAATAACATCAGTTTTCCTTATTACATTTTTTTTTGACACATCGTGGTCAACTAAAGTTTTTGACTTATCACCATAGAAACATGTCGCGATTTCCATAAAAAGTGAGTTCAATAATTCTCTATTACCCACTAGCGGCGCTAATGGGCTTCGTACACACAGCCTATACTAGCATTTGTTCACGCAAATGCCGATTTGTCTACAGATTCGTTCGATTTTTATGTGAACTCTACCGTATCACAAGCAAAGCGAGTTAAAAATTGTCCTTGACTTGTTTGAGTGCCATTTAATAGTACGAGAAGTTTAATAAATATCGACTCAACTGTTTCTCAATACAAACTGTCAGACTAAAATTTTGAAAATGCATTCTATCGCCTACATATACAAAACTAGCGGTCCCGCCCGGTTTCACCTGGGTGCAAAAGAAAGAATGGGGAAGGAAGGGACATGAGTACACACATTCATCTTAGTTTACCGAGATGAATGTTGTGTCCAAATTTCATGACGATCGGAGTTACCGTTCAAAAGTTTTTGTCGATAAAGAGCAGTATTTAAACTTTTTTTAACTAATCATTTTTTTTAAATGAATTAAATAAAATTAAAATAAATTTAAATGTAAGCCTTAGAAGAAAGCAATGTAAAAAATAAAAAAAAAAAAAAAATAAAAATATATTCACCCAACGTGGGGCTCGAACCCACGACCCTGATATTGACAGTCGTATGCGCTACCGATTGATCTACTTGAGGTTGTGTTCTTTCATCACTAATATGAGTATATCTAGTTAGTGCATTTTACATGAATAGAAGCTTATTTTTGAGATACTTTTTGCAACATTTTTCATTAAAGCTCCGTTCCTAATGGTCGTAGCGTAATATTATATAGCCTATAGCCTTCCTCGGTAAATGGGCTATCCAACAAAAAAAATTTTATTCAATTCGAATCAGTAGTTCCTGAGATTAGCGCGTTCAAACAAACAAACAAACTCTTCAGCTTTATATATTAGTATAGATAGATGCACCAACCTTCATGCAAAACTAATCTTACAGTAGTCATATACAAATGACATAAAGAGTAAACTAGTGAATTTTTGTGACATTT
Organism: Xanthostigma xanthostigma; assembly: GCA_963575645.1. Classification (NCBI taxonomy): domain Eukaryota; kingdom Metazoa; phylum Arthropoda; class Insecta; order Raphidioptera; family Raphidiidae; genus Xanthostigma; species Xanthostigma xanthostigma. Next base: position 30,138,201 of record OY754468.1, on the reverse strand, counting down.
AAGTAAAGCCACAATTCAAGATATTTCACTAGAATATTCGATCACTTTTCTATAATATTGGGAAGTCTTTTGTCTCGTCATTCCACATTATTCTAACAACTTCAATCGTCAATCAAACTGTATAAACAACAATTCAAAACAAAATTGAACTAACCTGGTGAGCTTGTATTTCGTTTTCTAAAGTTTTCAACGCACTTTGATCTTTTTCATAATCTTCATTCGATCCACTACTTTGCCCCCGTCTCTCTTTTAATTGAGTTTGGTTTCGTTTAAGTTGCATTTCAGCTTGTATAATTTCTGTTTTCGCTTCAGTTTCAGCCTGTTTTGCGTCTGGAAATAATTTTTCAGTTTTTAACACGCTTTTATTAGCTTCATCTGTATGTATCGATCTATAACCCTGTTCCAAGCTGTCTGAGAACGGTAAAAGAACCGTCATCGTATTGCGCAGTAGCTAAAACGAAACTGTTTATATCGGTTCCTGAGCTACTGCGCAAGACTGTGACGGTTCTGTTACCGTTCGCAGAGAGGTTGGAACAGAGTTATTATATAGAAAGATACGCAAAACAAAAACATACTCATTAACTGTTCTTGAAGTGTAGCAGCTTCGCCGTCTTCGCCAACAACCATACCGGCACTGGCTGCTTCAAAACGTCTCTGGGCCATTTCAAAAGCGGCAGCGTCGGTTTCATCAGCTTCCCGCAATTTTTTAAACACTTCTTCAGCCTACACGGAATTAACACTTAAATATCAATTCATGATTACCTCAGCTTTTGGGCGGTTATAATCTACAATCTATCTCGGGGGCGAGCAAATCTTTTGATCGGCGGGCCACATAGCTGATGAAAATTTGACCGCGGGCCGGATGGCTGACGAAAATTTGACCGCGCGCCAAAAATTTTCAGAAAAAAAGGTCCCCGCTACTATTTTTCTAAAATGCTTCGCGGGCCGGATAAAATTGCGCTGCGGGCCGCATCCGGCCCGCGGGTCGCCATTTGCCCAGGCCTGATCTATCTTCACTTTTTAAAACAAGTTCAAAAATAAATTTTTAAATATTTATGTGAAAAACACACTCTTAGGATATTTTTTTATTATTATCAAAAAAAAAATATGTTATGCCTATGGAATAGTCATACCCTATATTCATATACAGTATGTAAACACGTAAGGTGCAAATAGGGAAATTAGCATTGGGAAAAAATATGGATCAGAGTTAGCCATGGCTGCATTAATTGTTATTTCTATTGAATTATCATGATAATCTTGAGGATTTCTATTTTATTTTGATTTATTTTTATTTTACTTGGCTTTTTTAATAATAAAAAGCTCTTATAAATCATTATTTTAATTTTTCTGTACAAAAATAAAACAAAAAAAACAACTCCATCTGTTTGGAAACATTTCATTCAAAAATTGTGACTGGTATGACGTATGCGCGTTGGTAAATCAGTGACCCGATGTCTTTAGGTTCAACACGAATAGGCGGAGATATTTGATCTCGCACCATATTTAAGTATTTTTTTAATGTCCCATTAATAAAAAAATCCGATTATGTTGTAATCATTTGAATATTTTCTTCGGTAGTATACACATTCATTTTGCAAAAAAATATTATCTGTCAAATTGAAAAACAAGATTTCAAGGCTCACTCTGATCCAGTCATTTTTTCCCAATGTTAATTTCCCTATGTGTATCTTACGTGTTTACATACTGTATATGGTACAAATTGACGCGCACCCAATCAAGGGCATGCGCATGAGACTCAGAGTATAATAAGTGAGACAGACAGTCTGCACTGTAGTGTTTAAGACTTTCTCTCAATCTTTGCTAGCTATATAGAGGATATTAATTAATATATGCCTATATTTTGTAATGTAGTTTATAACCTTAAAAAAGAATTAAAAATGTGACACGCATTGAAGTGAAACTTTTTTGGGCACACTAGAGGGATAAACAGACGAAAAGTAAAACGTTTTCCCATCTCCGACTTCAACCGGCAGTTGAGAGGATAGTGGGAGAATCGTTTCTATTCTCTCTGTCAAAGCATCATACGCATTCTACATACATGCGAGTCTCACGCATACTTGTTTTTATTTTTAAAATAATATACCTGTGACAATTCATTTTCTTTAGTTTTCAAACATTTTTCATCATCCTTTAATACTTTTCCCATTTGCTTCATTTTCTTTTCTTCGGATTCAATATTATCTTTTGTAGATTTTACAATGCTCGCTATTTTTATTTCAACTTGTTCCTTTTCCTTAAATTCCTTTTCTAAAGATTTTAATTTTCCGCCAGTTTCCTAAAACAAAACACCTATTCTTAAAATTATCAAATTGCGGTTTAAAAACACTAATTTTGAGCAACAGCTCTGATAGACAATTATTTATTTTATTTATTCTTTGCGCTGGCGAGCGGAGTTTGTTATAATCAAGTTTAGAAAGCTCAACGATTAAACTCAACATCTCAATTAATTAAAGTTCAATCAAATTACCTTGTCTCTTTTTTCATGAATTTCCTGTAATTTCACTTCCGCCAGTTCTCTTTCTTTTGCCATTTCAGCTATGGCGTTGTTATTTTCTTGAACTTTATTATCTAATTCCTGTAGTTCTGTTTGAAATTTCTCGGATTCGGCTTGAAGTAATAGCCACTTCCAAGCTAAAAACAATTTTGATATATGTTCAAGCTCGCGTTCAACTTTTTGATACTCCATATACTGTTGGCGCTCGTCTTTTAATTTTTGAAGTTTCGGTGTTATTTCATCTGTGATAATCTGCAATTATATATAAAATATTGACATCAATGGAAACCGTGCGATGTAAACAGCTTGAACGGTACGGACATGTGAGACGAATGGCTGGAGGAAGATGGTCTAAGAAGGCAATTAGAGTGAGCTCCCGAAGAGAGGTCTTAAAAAGACGAAGGCCGCGCAGAAGATGCGGAAACGGCATACAACAAACGATACCAAAAGAGGAAATTGGAAAGATAACGGTATAACTGAAATTTATGGAGATTGAGGGCGGGAACCAAGGTTATTAGATACAATGATGACCCGCTCTGTTCGATAGGAGAGAGGAAGAGGGGGGGGGGGCGTCATCCAGTAGACTGTCAATTGATATTATAAAAATATGAACGATCTTCCAGCTGATGTCATTTATTAATGAGGTAACATGTGTATCTATTGACCATGGACGGGAACAAACTCTTATGAAAACCCCACCTATATAATTACATAATTGGTAATATCGACGTAATTGATATTAATCGCGCAGTTTTCTATCTCAAAATTTTGTTAGGATTACAATTGGGCTTTTGAATGAAATTTTGTTTTGTCATAAATGGAAAGATCGTATATAAGTTTTATAACAAAACTATTTTTCTTTTTTTTATTTTCGTTATAATTCAAAAGTTATATCAAATTAAAAATAAATTTTTGTACCCAGTTCCGAGAACGCGCCGACATTTCCCGAACATAATGTGACGTCATAATGTTTTAGTCAATACACATGTAGAAGCCATTGATAGTATACTGCGTATATACAGTTTACCATTATGACGTCACAACTGTCAAAAACAATTTTAGTGCGTTTGCAGTCACGTGATTTTTTTTTAATATTTTATCAATTTTAAATTGCTTATAATTAATTTAAAAAAAGTTTTTTGAAAGTTTTTCGCATCGATTATCAATATTATTTATAATAAAGTTTTAAAATACAATAAAAAAATCGATAATTACTTTTTTTTCAAAAGCCTAATTATAGACGCTCAACAAGTGTAATAATTAGCGTCTATAAAGAGTGGCAATGCTTGTAGAATAATAGACGGTCGACAGCTGAGTGACTTCGAATCCCGATTTAATTTATTCGAGTCGACTGTACTTTATTACAATGTTCGAAATTTTCAACTTACACTATCCAACTCCATTAGCTTTGCATCTTTTTTTGCAATAGTTTTTTCAGCGACCTGTTTCTTTGCTTCATACATCCTTGTTCCAGCCGCTTCTTCCACCATGGCTAAAAACTAAAAATTGATCTTTAATTGAAAATATCAAAAGGATTTAGCATTAATTAACTTAACAAGCAATAATTAACTAGCAGCTACTGTAAATAAGCAGATGAATATCTTACTTCTGGAGGTTTCATATTTAAAACTTTAGTGATTCTTCCTTGGAACACAAGAAAATGCGGGTTGTTTACGTTCATTTGCACTGAACAAAACAGATCCTGTACTTTTTTATTTGGCACGCTCGATCCATTTATCATGTATTTATTTTTGCCTCCCATTACCACTTGACGCGTTATGGTTATTTCTTCGTAATCATCATATCCTGGTGGTCTTTGATCTTTATCGCGATTATCAAACACTATTGTAACACTGGCTTTCGTAACACCAGCTTGACCTTGCTTATAAACTAATTCTTGCAATTCATTACAACGAACCTACAACCGAAATAGTGAATGAAATGACTTTGTTCAAAGTCTAAAATCTGGATAAACATATCAGAGCCAGACACAAGACTTTGTTACTAAAAAAAGAGTACCGGGTACTCGGTCGATACTGTATAGTATCTAGATTGTACCACTTTCAGCAGGAAAAAGAGGGTAAAAATGATCGCAAAATTGACGCATGGTAGAAATTTGCCATTTAGTTTAAAAGTGTGTCCTGAATTTTTGTATTACTCGGCTGCTATTAATCAGCTAAGCAAAGTATAATGGTAGAATAGGCCGACTACTAAGTAATAATCGAGTTCCTCGGCGCATCCGTAATACTAAGTACTATTGAATTGCGTGTCTGTAAACGTTTTACACAATGAACAATTAAAAATAAGTTGTAAGAGTGACAGTGCAACATTTTCAAAGAAAAAAATATCACTTGTACTTGACAACAGTAGTAGAAAATAAAACTATATTAATGTATACCGCGAAACCTATATTACAATTAAATATTTTTCCCCTCAACTTATTTTTAAAAAGGATTTCTTAATTTCTTCAATAAATTACATGGGAATTTGATAAAAAATAAAAGTATAATTACATATTTAGGTTGGTACTACATTCAAATTTTAGTGTTATCGATCTCTATAAAATAGATAGCAAATATAAGGAACTTACTACAAAAAACGCGAACGGCTGAAACTTCTCACAAGCAGTAAAATGTTGGCAAGCGATACTGAAAAGTAAAGGTGTTCTTTGGAGGAAAATGCCTGTGAGAAAATCGAATCATTTATACAGCTAACGTACGTTGTTATAACGTCGTTTTAACAAACTTAGAATACTGAAAATATTTTCGGTGTTAAAACAACAGTTACTGAAAATATTTTCTATTTGAAAAATATCAACCTTGCAAAAAAAAGTGGAGCATCAATTAAGGGTGTGTTCCGAAATATAACTCAATATACTGGCCACTGCTAGTAACGTCATGAATAAACGCCATACTGTTGATTCAATCCGAAATATACTGGCCAGCTCGTTGACGTATTATTATTTCCCCCGTCCACCAAAAGTAATTGTTTACTTTGTTGAGCAGACATTATTGCAAATAACAAATAATAAAATAAAAAATTCCAAAAAGTCTGATGCTCACATGCCCCGTTAAATATTTCTGATACGTCACATCTGTCTCACCAGTACAACAATTATGGCGTCGGATTCATGACGTAATTAGTACTGGCCAGTATACTGGGTTATATTTCGAAACATATACCTTAATTAAGGCGCTATACAAGCCTGCGGGGGTTGGCATCACACGGCCATTCGCTATCCATTAAAAAGAGATCATTGGTTTAATCGCTCGCGCTGTCATTTCATTATAGAATATTATGAATTATAAAGATTAATGATTATAATTTAAGAAATAACAGTAATAATTTGCTGGAATCATTAGTTTACATATGCTTATTTGCGCAACATAACTGTCAGTTATCTTAGTTTGAAATTATTGAGGTTATGATAACGACGCATATAAAAAAAATAATCCACTGTGACGACTTTAATTCATTTTTTGTAATAAAAAAATCATGCAACAATGCACTTTACCTGTTTTAAATTGGTCAAGCCCAGAACAAAACAAATTGAGTCTAAAATATTTGATTTTCCCGATCCGTTCAAACCCGTAATCGCTGTAAATTCTCTATCAAAACCAGTCACTTCAGTCCTTAGATTGTAGGACTTAAAACCTTCCATTATAATCGATTTGATATACATGTTGTTTTTATTAAAAATAAGTAATATATTCTGTAAACTGTAAATAACAGGACTCGAAAATTGTATTCCGCCAAATTCCAATCCGTAGCACACATAGTTGTTCTTACAACATAACAAAATTAAAAAACACTAGGCGAATCAAGCATTCTTTTCAACGATTTTTTTTTTCAAAAAATCGTTAATTTAAACATATTAAGACTAACATATTTTGAATTTGTCAAATAAATTTACGCCCCCATTGCCCAACATCTATATTAACTACTGCTTTTCGCCAGATTTGTGGTATTTAATGCTCCTTTGACTGTGCTACCAGAGATGAGTTAAGATTTATGCAAATTCCAATGACAGAGCGTTGTGTATATCTGCCTTGGCGCGTTGATATCAAGTTTGTTCCAAGCAGCCAGCAAACGGTAACGAAACCGTCACTCGCATGCACAGTAGCTAAAACGAAGCTGTTTGTGGAGATTTTGGACACGTTTTAGGTACTGCGCATGCGGGTGACGGTTTCTTTGCCGTTTGCTGGCCGCTTGGAACAAACTTGATTATCATGTGGAAATTTAAGGTTATATCGCATAACGCATTATTATCAAATGTCAATTTAAAATGGAAAGTTATTCAATGATAAGATAATTATGTAAACAATAGGTATACCTATCTAGATTAGAGAAGTAATAATTTATTACTTCAATATTAAATGTAATTTTTAATTTTGATTCTAAATATTTATCAGTAATAATTATTTTTTTTGTAATTCTAATATGGGACGATTGTCAGTATTTACAAATTGTTTAAGTGCATCGATTTCGATTATTATGATATCACGTTACGTTGCTGCAGATAGTTTGTCTATTCATCCAACAGAAAGAGATAAACCAAGAATAGGTGAGAGGCTATTTGATACTGACCATCTTATCAAACAATCATTATTGATTGTTTCCCTTTTTCGAGCGAAAGTTCAACGCCAAATCTGCGCACTGGAGGAGGCATATACTGTGATTACGATCCAGTGAAGGGGTATTCAAAAGTTTAATATAGAGATTATACATTAGGTTGAACAAGAGATATTAGAACCCAAATAGGCAACTTAAATGAGGCGAAGTTCCATATAGAAAATTAAAAACGGAAGAACACAGAAGTGTTTCCATAAGTGATCCGTTTTGCAAGGAAACACCAATATTGGAAGTATTCGATAGATATTGTAGAATATAGGGCATGCCGAATATAGATAGATAATAACGTTAGAATTTGTACTTTTAATTATGTATTTTTCAGTAAATAAACGTAACTAATAAACGCCCTACACTACCAATAATATTATTTAAAATTATAGTCGATATCTCCAGTATACTCCAATATTGATCGCAGTAAGAAAAACGAGCGATATTCGCAGTATTACCTAAACCTCTAGTTAATAGAAATGCAGAATCCTTACTTTTTGTCTAATAAAAAGATTACGTATGTATACATACATAATAATAAAATATTACTGATGTTTCGCTCGTGTGTAAACATTTTTTATTGTTTCTCAACCAAAGTTTTCTTCAATGACTAGCATTCTATTTGATATTTGAACAAAACTATATACAGAATATGTAGTTTTTGTTTGATATATTCACCTATTTTTCAAATAAATCAATGCGTTATAATTCTTATCAGGTATAGTTAATAGCATCAATTTATCACTAAATTTTTAATGTTGAGCACAAATAATTGGAGCCTAAATACGTATTTTTATTTTTTAATTTGCGTGCGCAGGTATTATTGGTGCAGGAATTGGAGGCGCAGCAACAGCATATTTCTTGCGTGAACTGTTTGGTGATCATGGAGCTTATATAGACGTATACGAAGCTAATGTAATTGGAGGACGATTAGCGACTGCAAAAATTGCCGGACGAAAATTTGAAACTGGTGGCTCTGTAATACACCCCCGCAATAAGTATGTTGTCGATTTTATGAAAATTTTAGGTGAGAAAAGTTTTTATTTTTTTTAGTAGGTATTTTTCGTTGCGCAAAAAAAATCACAAACCAATCATTTGATTTAACAATGTCAATATCTGTGATTTGATAATGTTACGCAAAACTGAAATTATCCTGGTAAAATATCTTAGTTCAAATGTTATAAGAAAATGCAGCCGAACTTGATTAAGATGAGCACCAAGGAACCAAAATAAAGATATAAACACCAAGGGGCCAACGAAATTTCTTCAATAATACCATTACTTGCTATATCACTAATGAGTTGCCTTTTTTTTTTGGGGTAGCACAGAAACATCTAGGACTTATTGAGCTGACTACCTGTCTCTTATACCATCCAATCCAGCATTCTCGCACCTTGGACTGGTTTACACGGACCGTGAACTGCTCGGTCTTCGAAACTCAATCTCGACTTAAAACTAAGTCCAAATTTTTTCTAATTCTCAATTACTTAATCATATGACAAATTAAAAATACAATAAATATTTCAAATCAAAAACACATTAGTATGCACGTCTCAATTTTAAATTTCAACATTTTTTGCACAATATTTTGACCCAAGAATGATTTTGAGTTTTTCGTCAATCTTCTGTTAAACATAAGCAGTTTGTTTCTAATTGGTTAAATTTTAAAATGACTCTAAACATATCTGCATCCAAAAGACTTCCATTTCTTTACAGGACACATTTAAATTCGCGACAATAATATACATTTTATGATTATATCGGTGAAACAAGCTCAGTATAACAGTGAAAGTATGAAGATACACCTAAATTAAAATCTTTATGTGCATTTGATCAATAGAGCCGTTATGTCATTATTTCCGTGCTCAACATGACCAAGTTCGACTGTTTTTGCCATAGAAATTTAGGCTATGTTCCGATATGCACTGCGACCACTGTACAGTGTGACGTCAATTTAGTATACTGTATACTTTCCTTTATAAACAGTTATACTGGTTACTATTTAAAACGGAACGCAATTCCGTATGGCGTATACTGTCAGCCGCAATTTTTGAAATTTTGACGCAGCGTTCAAATGAGTGTAATAAAGTTTTCTAGTTCATTAAAAAAAACTGTTGTTGGAGTACTGTCAAATTAAAAATATCTTAATTAATATTAATTGTAAATTGAATTTATAATATAATAAAAGTAAATAGTTTTTCATTAAAAAGAATATGTTTTAATGTCTAATAAGGTTATTTTTTTGCAATTCTTCCATTGTTTTAGTTATTAATTCAAACTAATTACAGAACTTTATAATTTTTGTGATTAAACTGTAGATTGTTTATAAGACGTTAGGCACTCGAGTGGTTTTGACAGATCACGTGATCAAAGTACTGCGAGTTCCTTACCTCGAAAACGCCAGTGCTCACAGTAGAATATGCCGGCGATTTATGACGTCATATATTTTCTTAGGGTACTGCGGCAGTATACTGGCAATTCATAACGGAATGAATTTTTCTACAGTGATAGCACTGTGCAGTGCTCGCAGTGCATATCGGAACATACCCTAAGATTTTGAACTAAACGTTTAATGCGCTCATCGATATTGTAGAGCTCTGATTTTTACATTTTTTGAACCTGGAAAGATTGAAAAAGTAATCGAAATTCTTTAATATTTCTGAAATTTAAACAAAGTTGCTCAGAAATAAGAAAATTTTTAAACACCACAAATTCGTGGATACCGATTTATGAACTGTTGTAGACCTTTGAATATTTTCTTTTTTTGCATGAAGAATTAAGTACAATATGGGAACGAAAATATGCAACTGCCTACGAGTATTTTTAACAAAATATATTGGTTGTGTGCTATTTGTAGGACTTGAAAAAAATAGTGGAAAATCGTCTCCTTTCGCTCTGTATGATGGAAAGAAATTCGATTTTCAGAGTAGTGACTACTATGCTATCAATATGTTAAAAATCATGTGGCGTTATGGATTCGGTCCTTTAAAATTAAATGATTTCGTTGAAGATATGCTTTCTCGGTTTGAAAAGTAAGAACTATAAAATATTAATCTGTCATTTTTCCACAAGTGAAGGATGTAAATTTCTATAAATTCGTAGTCCTAGAATGCTGAAATTTTGGATGCAGGATGAGAAAATTAAAAATCTGATTTCCCCCTCCAACCCCTCATGTGAATATTTCTAAGGTATAACAAAAACCGATCTCTATATGGAAATTTGGCTTGTTGGCTAGATTTTATATATAAGCAGCATCCTACAAAGATAATCGAAATCCCATCAAAAACAATTCTTGTAAAAATAATGCCAAGTCTCGAGATCGCGTAGCACTCAAATGCTATGAGAGCTAATAGAGCGAAGTTCAATTAATTGTATTATTATTATTATTATTAAGATCCCGGACCCGCCAGACGTACGTCATTTCAGTACTGCTAAATTTTATTAGTAAATGTGCAATATGTAGCTAAGAACGTATGCCAGTTTGCTAGCTTGAAAGAGGGGCCCTTTCAGACATAACAGGTTCTAAAGGTACATAAACCATGTGCTTACCTACATACGCAATGGTATTATGCATGAATAAGTGCGAGTGAGAGCATTAGATGATTTTTTTTTGTTTGTAAACTCATTTTGGGTTTTTTATTTGTTTACACACACACATAGAATAGTCCATGAGTTTAAGAAAGAAAACTCCATGGAAACAAATAAACAACTAAAACAACCTACATTTCATGAAGCTGTCAAACAAAAAAAAATTATCTAATGCTCTCACTTGCATTCATATGCACGCATAATACCATTTCGCACATAGTTTAGCACGTGTTTTATGTACCTTTTGAACCTGTTATCTCTAAAAGGGCTCCGCTTTCAAGCTATTAAATTGGCATACGTTCTTAACTAAATATTGCACAGTTACTGATAAAATCTTAGTAGTAGTGAAATGACTTAGATCTGGTGGGTCGGGATCTTAGTCTATAAGTGAAAAGTAGTGAAAAAAACGAATGACTGAAGTTCTGGGCTCTATCAGTGAAAGTATAAAAACTTTAATTCTGTTAACAGATTTTGAAGTTAGTCTCTAAACTACGCGATCACGAGATTTCGTCGTATTAATTTTACAGGATTTTTTTTGGAGAAATTGAGTTTACAGTTTAGGTACTCTTATCTTGAAAGTGTTTTGTTTTAGGCTGTAATTTAATCGATATGTTTTAAATTACACAAACACTTATCGGGCGCACATTTTCTTCTATTGTAGCATTTATGATCTTCAGCTTAATGGCGAATCATATGAAACCGTCAGTGATCTGTTGTATGCAATGTCTCCAGAATTTGTTGATTATTTGACAAGTACCACATATGATGGATTAAGACATAAAGATATACCAGAAAAAGTTATTAACGAATTGGTTGCCGCTGCACTTCGAGTTAATTATGGACAGAGCACTAACGTCAACTTGTTCGTAGGTGAGTTTTGTACTATGGCATTTTGATTATATAAGAAACATTCAAATGAAGATGAAACAGTTTGCTGCTGAAATGGTAAAAAAATATTTTTAAGGGTAGTTATTTATAATTTTCCCTTTTTTGAATAATTCGAATCTCAAGCCAATAATTTATCTACAATATAATTTTACCACGTATCAAAATTCAATAATTTTGAACAGTGCATATTATTTCTTATACATAAACAAATAATGTAAACCTACTTTTTCGTTCTTATACCCGTCCTCTTAATTGCAAATAATATTTAAAGATATATTTATTTATTTTGAACGCCATAGAACGGCGTATACAAGAGCCACACTTCTTTATCTATAGAAAGAGATGTACATAAATTATTATCTGCTTGGTGGTTCACTTTCAATTTAACAAATCAGTGGGCGTGGCACAGCCGATCTAATCGCAGACTGAATCTTATCTATGACATTTCTCTTGTATGTTTAAAATTCCATTGAAAATACACACTATTGAGAAGTATCTGAAAATTTCTCAGATTTTCTCTGGAAAAAAAAACGTTTCTATGGCGCATAACATTTTGTTTCTCTAGAATCTAGATCATTGTACCTCAAATTGGGGATCGCGATAAGATACAGAGGCTTTCGCAATTTGTCAAAAAAAATAACGCGCCTATATGAAAAATTCTTTGGTTAAATAAGGATTTTTAAGTTATAATCAACTATTACGTCATATACTACATAATAAACTACCTGCAGCGAGATGAATTTCTCTTTCTCCCACCTGTATCACGTTAGCAATATAAAACCTCGATAAATGTCAGAATATATAGTGAGGGTGTCGTAAAAATTTTTGCTTTTTAGGGGGTCGCAATACTGAAAATTTTAAGAAACAGTGATCTAGATAGCTATTTTTCATTAATCGAGAATAGATTGAAAATTCTTAGCAGCTTATAATAAGAAAAATGCGAACTGTGCAGGGCACTTTTAAATAACTAATAATTCATCCAGCGCAATGTCAAAAGTTTCTGGTACAAGTGCCGACAGTGACTTAATTTTTTTTCGTATTAATGATCCTCTTTCTTCACCTAAACCAGTAAATTATAACCAGTCATTACTCATTAGTCATTGAATTTAAATAGTTACAGGTTATCTCTATTCTATTCTCAACCTACTAGTGTACGCTTAAACAATGATGTTAACAATATGCATAACAGAATATCGCCTTTCGAAAGAATGTGTAGAATAAGTAGAAACCCGCGTTTTACAGTGAAGTCAATGTAGAAAGTGCTTTACCAGCAATATTTTTTTTATTTTTCAAAATTAAATCTCAAGCAAGATTATAATGTGTGCCCAAAGTTTGGTCATAATTAGATGCCCACCATGCATTCAGATGTTAGAGTTCCCAGAGAAAAATGGCAAAAAGTCGAAAGTAAGGTGTCATATTCTTGTCCATAATAATTCAATAATATTTGTCTTTTTAACAGGAGGTGTATCCATAGCTGGAGCAAGTGATGATTTATTTTCCATTAAAGGCGGCAATAAACAGATTCCAGAGCATTTATTAAAAATTTCAAACGTGAAGATTTTTAACAATCGGGTTCACAGTATAACTCTTGTCAATGATGCAGAGAATTTTGCTTATTCTGTAAATTATACTGTAGAAGATCCTGATTTCAAGTTACGCATAGAGCATAGTAAATTGTACGATATTGTCATTATTGCTGCGCCACAAACTAGCGATATGACGTACAAAATCAAATATGAAAACTTTGATCGCGGTATAAATTTTAACGGACAGTATCACAGAACAGTGTGCACACTGATTCACGGTGAAATAAATTACGATTATTTTAAAATAGAGAAAAAAAATTATCCATACGATATACTGTCAATTACCAATGAGACTGCGTTTAATTCAATAAGTTCACTTGAAAGTATTAATCGGAAGAAATATTCTCAAGGAAAAGTTTGGAAAATATTTTCTGAACGTTTGTTAACAAATGAAGAGCTGAAAGAATTATTTACAGAAATTATAGATAAGAAAATCATCGATTGGTTGGCTTATCCTCAATATGATGCGTTGAAACGTTCCGATGCTTTTGTATTACACAATCGACTCTTCTATGTGAATGCAATAGAGTGGGCGGCTAGCGCAATGGAGATGAGTGCCATTGGTGCTAAAAATGTGGCCATACTTTCTTACAAGTCATGGACCAATAAGAAACCGCTAAGAAAAGTTGATTTGAAAAATGGTGCTAGTAGAAAGGAACTGTAAAAAACTCTTTTCTCACAAAACCAAAACAAGCTGTAATATAGTATTTCGAATATATCAGTTCAGCGCCGATAAAGTAGTAACAGCTTTATATCGGCACCAGACGGTTGATATTGACTGAAAATTTATCATTAAAAATTCCAGTTAAAAATATTTAGAACTTTGACAATAAAATAAAAAATAATAAATGATAAATAATTTCTTTGTAAGTTTAGAGTGTCATTAATATTTCTACCATGTTGTAGATGCTGATTACTGTAGTTGTGGATCTTATTTATAATTAATGATCGTGCTTGGCCGAAGTAAGTACTTACTAAATTTAGTAAGTCACTCACTATACTTACAAAATTTTCGGCCGGAACACAAAATACGTGCTAACGCAGTAAACATGACTTAATATAAGACGCCATTTTGCTGATTGTTGATGTAAACAAAACAGACAAACGGTGTTTTGTGTTATGTTAAGCCAATAAGTCTGTCCTGGCCGAAAAGCGCTATAGTCAGCTTGTAAGATTTTAATTTTTTTATACTAACTGGCTTACTAAGTTTAGTAAGTACTTACTTCGGCCAAACACGCCCAATGACTATGACATCACTAAGGTCAAATTTAATTGTTCAGATTTTTTTTGACCTGACACTAAAAACTGGTCAACTCATAAAATTGGCAATTATAATGCTAAATAGTTTTCTCAGCTCACATTTATCGTTCAAAGTCATGCCAGCCATTACCATTTGTGCGGCAATTTTTTTAAAAACATTTTATCTCTAATACCTATCACTTCAAAAATTTAGAAAATATACAAAAAATTTATCACTGTATTCATGAATCTGTGATATTTATGTCTAATAAAATATTTTTGTTTTTCAATTTGTGTTAAAGTCGCTGCACATGAGGCTAGTTTTGTCGCTGGAATCACTGCTGGGACTTATGATGGCCGACTGCGAAGATGGAAATGAAGTTATTGCGGGCTTGCGTGCGTGGTCACAATATGGATTTCAAAATTACAACCGCGACTATTTTTCGTGCGTGCTTCTGTGCTTGTTTTGAGCAAGGGCCAATCAGAAAACAGTATCTTGTCACGTGGGCGACATTAGACAAACGCCCACAAACATAGTATCTGTTCTGTTCAGGGACAATAAACATTGACTCATGTTTACACCGAACTGTCACCAAACTCATCTACAAACCCAACTTTAAAACACGCATCGTGTGAAGCGAACACATAAAAGCCATTACGAAACCCAGTGCCACAACACGTTTGAAATCTAGCAGCCAAATCTAGCAAGGAATCTAGCTGCAAAATCAGCCTCGTGTGTAGCGGTCTTTAAACTATAGATATTAATCTTTCTTTAAGTTGGTTAAAAAGTATTTCTGTCGTCAAAATCTACTTGTACTGTATAGATTTGCCTCTTGTTTCAATAATATACTTTGAACATCCTCTACAATTTACAATAAAAATCATGGGCGTAGATATTTTTTCTGAGGAGGGGGGTAAAGCAAAAAAATCAATTTTTTTAAAGTTTTATGCGAATAAAAAACGACATTTTTTTAATAACTTAACTAACTTTGTCTTATGTAGGTTTGAAGAGCGAAAAAATAGATCCTTTTCTTAAGTTAATACGTTCCTATAAACCAGTGATGTCAAACACGCGGCTCCGGGCCGCCAATACATAGATTGCGGCCCGCAGAAACGTTAAAAAAACATTGAGTCTAATAATATAATCATTGTTACAATCGTATTTTATTAATATTTTTTAACATTAAAAACATACAGTCCCCAACTTAGTACAAAATAGATAATGTGGCCCACAATGTGATATGAGTTTGACATGCCTGCTATAAACATAGGAAATCACGTAATACTGCGGGACATTTTCTCTAATACGGTTGGTCACCCTAATTATTATAGTCCTGGGGGGGGGGGGGGTAATTACCCCTTGTACCTCCCATATCTACGCCCTTAATAAAAATCGGAGTACAGAATTGAATTATAAAATTTCTGAACACGACGTGTATTTAGTGTTTTTAATTGATATAAATACTTCTTTACATTCTATGTTTGCATAAGTAATACAGTAGAACGCCGATTATCCGAACGCCGATTAACCGAACCGCCAATTATCCGAATCGGTCCTAAGCGTAATATAACAAATTAAAACCAAGTAATTTTTCAATAAACCAAGTTTTTGTGGGGACGCAAGAATACAAAAACGGTGTACAACTTCTTGCCGTCCGGCGCCTGCGTGACCTTGCCGCACGGAAACGAGCTTCAACGTCGAGGCAACTTACTCTGATCGAGATGTTCAAGTGAGCGTTATTGTAGAACTGTGTTTGTTAAACTGTTACAGTTCGTTTTTCTTTATTACCAGTCTATGACCGATTATCCAAATCGACCCCGGTCCCAATTAATTCGGATAATCGGCGTTCTACTGTACATATAAATAAATAAAACAAAATTAGTACATGCATAAGTGAAATGCAAACAAGTAGTAGATATTTTGAAATATTTTTTGTTTTGATATTACATTATTAATGTTAATTTTATTTTATGTTCGTACATGTGTATTATTTTTAAATCTCTCCATTATATAAATTATGTTGTTTTTATTCTTCAGAATTGTAAAACCGTCGATAATTTGATGTATTACAATTAATCTGTTTGTTGTAAGACGTGCTATTATAAATTGCAGTGTTCTGCGACTGTTGAGTTAATAACGCATTTGTCTGAAAAATACATTTTATACTGTTAAAAAAGCAACTAAAAATATATGATGTTCACTCCTACTATTGTGTTACATTACTATAGTTTATTCGAAATATGGTTAAGGAAATGGAGGGGCAAATCAAGTTTTGAAGTTCGTTTTCAGGAAAATCTCGAAAACTACCTAACGTAAAATTTGGAAAAAAGCAGTTTTGAGTCCTTTCAGATTATACCACACATGACAGAATGCAAAGATTTTTATGGGTATCAACGTTTTCCTTTCGCTCCCATATTTATGAGAAAATATTTTTCAAGTTCAGATTATTGAAATATATACGTGTCAGTCAGCTTTACAACTCTTGGTAGTTTTATTTAGTCTGTAGAAAATCGACTATAACAGAAAAAGTGATTCTATAAGGGTTTTATTCTTCATTTTGAGGTACGAAACCCTAAAAATATCAAGTAGCTACTAGGTAGACTTTAGAAGTTTTACAATGATCGTTGTGTTCATTGGTTTACTACTTTTGAAGATTTCCATGAAGGAGATCGAAGTCCAAACTCTAAGTTGAGAGAAAATATAGCGGGACAATCTGCGCATGTCGTGTGTTTCTGCGCACAGTACCTCATTACATACTCTGCGCAGCTTCAAGGACGCTTGCTGCGCCGTCTGGTATACCGCCGTTTTTTCTCTCTGACGGCAAGTGCTAAAAGCATGATAATTTGTTCTCCTCCCTAATCTCTTTGATTGTCATCAAAATGATGAGAGACGAAAAATCGCACGCGCAATCTAAAAAAATAGATTATGCAGAAGGCGCATGCGCATAATATATTTTGATGGAAATCAAAAAGTAGAAACCATCGTAGCACACCCAATAATTAAAAAATAGCTACCTACTAAATACTGATTGATCAATATAAACTTTAAGAAGTAACCACAAACTATGTAACCAGGACACCCAGCTCGAGAATAGTGGTGGACCGATATCTGTCAACTACTGGGTAACGCACACACGTTCATGGCTTACATGTGTGTAGTTATAATGTGACGTTAAACAACTTTGGTAACTATGGCAAAAACAGGTGGAAAGAACCAAAGTTTTCCCAGGTAGTGATAACAGCACCGTCTCAAAACACGGCAAGCATAGGTCTCCTAGTTACAGACTTCGTAGAAGTAACTTACACTATTATTTTTGGTACCACAGGATTTATCTTTTTGTAAAATAGCCAACATTGGACAAAACAAAATATTCATAATGCCAATTAGTCTCATGAGCCATGGAAATCCAATGCTTTTGACTAGCTGCCCACCTAGTAAAGGTCCTGTGAACAAAATTAATGAAAAATAAATTCGTATTTTTCACATAAAAACTAGCCAAGAATAATCATATTTAAAAAAACATGTGTGTATTTTGCCTCGGAAGTTGCCGATTTTTATGAAACGAGACCCAAGCAAAAAAAATTGTTTGTCTGTAAAGTCGGTTTACGGACGATAGTTTTACGTGATAACGTATTCCGCTCGAATATCATATTTAGGGTCAGGCGGAACGTTACACTTTTTCGTGCGTACAGCTGGTGTTTCATCAATTTATATGACGTTATCACGTCAAAACAAGCATTGTGCACCATTTCAATTTGATTTTGCGCCTCTAATAAAATGTTGATTGTAAATTATGTATCGATATAAAAGCTACATTCGCACAACGATCCGAAAACAACACGAGAACACTTGTCGTCAGATAGTCTGCTTCAGTCCATAAAAATCGTGGAACGTTATTTTTGACAATACAGAAACCATTTTTTTTTCTTAATAGCAATTTTGAAACATTAATTATCGACCTTAATTTTAAGTCGATTTCAGATAAATAAAAATAAAATACCAAACAGTTACGATTCTGTTAGATATGAGTAATGACGTACTGATTATGATTATTATACTTTGTTAATAATACTATGTATGTAACTTACCAACACAATAAGCTAAACTAACAGATATTTGTTGAAGTGCATAAACTGAACCATAGTTCGCCTGATGCCTTGTATCTACCAGGCTTGCTAACATAGGAACCAATGCTGCATCAACTATGCCTATTCCTATTGAATAAAAATTTTGATTGATCAGGCGTTAAATTATTCATTTATATTACAAATATTAATTGCATACCGAGGCCTAATCCAAAATGCGGAAGCATTAAATGCTTCACTTGAGTTGCGCTGGGAACCTGCAATGTATTTAAGTAATATAGTGTGATTTCACGTTAAATGTCAAAGCACAGTATGGAATTTGATGGTATGGCATCTGGTGGCAGAAAATGAAAGTAAAACAAAATGCGCTTGCCACGCCTCCATGTCAAATTATTATGCCTGCAGTAAACATTTGCCGAGAGATTAGGTAAAGTCAGAGATATTTAATATCTCTGGGTAAAGTGTATGTTCTCTGATTAGGTAGAGCGAGCGTCTATAAATGTGTGTGTGTACACACTCGGCGTTGCTTGGCTTCACTGTCTATGTTCTCTGCACTGTCCATGTAAACGGCCCAGTTGAATGGATCTGGACGTTGTTTGTGTTGCTGCTATTGCAGCTTATTGCTCATATAATACCTATATTACAAATATTTTGGTCCAGTCCGCCATAATTTTTTTATCATTAAAAACGCTGTAAGTTTAACTGAGTTTAACCACCAAAAATGACAACGTAAGTACTACAAAGAAATATTAAACTACTAATAACTAATAAATGAGAAAATTCAAAAAATATTAACAAGATTATGGAGACGTTGCCAAACTTTTCTTATTACATAATAATATGTTAATAAAATAGTTCTTACAATAAAAGCGCAAACTCCAATCATCAGCATAGCAGCAATAGACACTCTCCATCTTCCACTGGAATAAGCAATGACGCCAAAGAAGTTAGTTCCAATTAGATAGCCTACGCTGTCGGGTATAAAAACAGTTCCAAGCTGCCACTTATGTGGATTGAGATGACTCATAAGCCAAATTGGTAAGCAGGGCTCCAAAACGGCCATTGCTAAAGTAGAAACGCAAATTGCTCCCGTTGATATGCTGATAAGTGGATCAGCTAATAAATCTGACCATTTCGTGGGAACTAGCGTTTCACAAACCTGTTTAAAATAATTCACGTTCGTTTATTGTTAAGTAACTAATCAATAAACGATAAATTAATTAATCATTAATTCCGTATATGTTTTCAAATTAATTTAACGTTTTCTTAGAAAGCATGTCTTGCACAGCTCAAAATCCCAAGTGGGTATAATTTAGGATTTATATCATAATTTTCAGAAATAAGTTTTTGATAATGAATTAATAAAAAGTTATCCAATTGCAAAAATGTCTTAAAATATAATATCTATAATATTACCTCTGGACTAAATCTCAAATCCATATACCACAATTGCAAACCTAAAAAAAAACATTATTTATTTTTTTGCTTTGAATTTATAGTTAGCTTTTAAAAATTTTTAATCAACGTAAAATTGCCATCTGTAGGTAAAATTCATACATTTTCTATAAATTTTGTTATTTTTTATGAAACACCCTGTGTTTTTGATTTTTTTAAAACAAAAAATTCTGGATATAAAAGTTTTATTGCAGTTAAAAATAAATATGCTCGTTCATTATCAATGTTAAACTAATTGCCTACTTTGGATTGCCTGTCTATATCTGACGAGTAATTTTTACCTAAGGTGAAGAAAACAAGTGCAGCAATGATTGTAAATGGTGCTGATTTTCCAATGAAATCATAAAGAACTCCACCGAGTGGATACCCAATTAAAACACCAAGAGCTACACTTCCAAGAACAAAGCCAATTATTCGTGCTCGATGATCTTCAGATGAGTGGATCCGCGCAGTTAGACAAAGTCCAGCAATAGATATACATGCAGATGCTACTCCTTGTAGACTACGAGCCACGAACAGTGACAGGTATGATTCTCCAAATGTAAATACTTGCATGTAAAAAGAAATGTTTTAATTCATAGACATCTCACGGCTCACGATTTAACAAGATATCAGAAATCGATTGTAATTTATTAAATGCACACTGTGACACTGCTATTATTATTCCAAACACCTATCAAATTGACGGATTTAGAAAAGTGCAACATGCACTGTTACTACACTTTTCTAATTTTTGCGATTTATCTCACCAGCGTTACAAACTCACAACATATATAGATAAATTCTGGACAAAAACAACGTGCCATTCATTAATTGTTATATTTTTAATATTGAAAGAATCATTGGACAGAGAGATTCATTAAAACCAGGACAAGCTTGAAACCATCAGATGGTCGTCAACAAGTGTAGCGAGTACCTACTGAAGAGATTTACTGCCTGTAATATGTCTACAATGGAACCATTGGATGTGACCGTGTGGGTCAAGATTATTCTCAGAAGGCATTGGCTTCGCCGCTCGCATCGGGTTGAAGAAATATTGCAGGCAGTAAATCTTTCTCCAATTCTTCACCGTAATCATTTATTACCATCTGATTATTTCAAGCTTAGCGTGCCACCAGTTCGATTATTTCTTCAGTACTAAAAAATATAACAGAAAAAGGAGTGGTGGTTCATTTTTGACCAGATGTATGTGTTACAGGCAAGAGCTCTGCGCTAAGCCTAGAAATACGAACTTTTGCCTTTCCCAGAAAAAATATGAGTTCGTTTATTTTTAAGGATCATTACTGAAAATTATTTTTTTCTCTTAAATAAAGAAAAATACCAAGAGTAAAAAAAATATAATAAATACTTACATAAGGTAGCAATCAGTAAATTAACATTTCCAATAAATAGTGGAATATTGTATCCCCAGAAGCTAGTAAAATATCCAACTATGGGATTAGCAATAAGCTGTATAAACGCTTTTGACGACAGAAGTAATCCAACGGGACCATTTTCGTTCTCGAGTAATTCAGCTTCTAACTGTAACGGAGTTTTGAACCCAATCTCATTGTTGTGTTTTCTGGTTATGTTATCAAAATTAGCAGCATTCATATAGTTGGTGTTGTTTTCTACCGTTAATAAAAAGTCAGGTATTATCGGAACTAGAAAGAAATATATTTTTTATTAGATTTCATTTAGTTTCACTTTTTTGTAAATCTGAATTAAGGATCAAATTTTGTAACACATTTTGATTCACTCTCAGTTGTTTAAATAACTTCAAATATATTTTCAAGTTCAAAACAATATATTTTCGATGTAATAAAATGATGGAAAAATAACATGTGGTGGAAGATCTGGTGCTGGTGGTGGGAGAACGTGTCTCCAATCTTTTTTCAAGCTGTTTTAAATATTTCAAAAGAGAATAGGCAAGTTTTTAAAAATGTTAATAAGGTCTACAAAATAAAAATAATATTTAATTTAGGATTACAATATTTTATAAACGCGTCGGTCTTAATTAAAATTTACGACACACGCTGTTATTTTAAATAAATAATGATTTAATAATTTTTTTTAATACAGTATTTTTTTTCAAACATTCGCAATTTGTACAAAATCTTTAAAATTTTCCACTTTTGACTATATCATTTTCTAAAAAATGAACACTTTTTATGTTTGGTATTTTAAATGATAAAAGATGTAAAATTAGTTAAAATCAAACAATATTTGACTAATAGTTTTGCATATCATAACAAAAACAATAACACAATCAAAATGTACACCTAATATTTTAAAACTTACCAACAACCGTTAAAAGAATGTTATCCAATAGCATGGATAAATATACAATGATGGTAATAATATTGGTAGATGTCTTTAATTCTTCGGATGATTCCATGTTTAAATCTGTCCTTCTTTGCCTCCTGGAAGTTTCTCTATAAATGAGAGAGTCATGCAGTGTGTGAATCTCATTTTGTGAAGCGTTTCCTTAGAAACGTGTGTATATTCTACAGGTGTTCATAAATTCACTGTATAGACGGTTTCGATCATTAAAAATTGCCGAATATATGGCAGTTATTTTGATGGCTCACGGTTATTACAAATACATGATTTAAGGAAGTACCCTCGGTACGTAGTAAGTCAAAGAATTTCAGTCTTCTACTTGAGTAACGTAGTATATAATTTGGCAACACCGCATGCCTTGCCATAGTTACAATTAGTGCTTATGTACGCAGCATAAGTCAGCACGCGGTGTCAAATTCGCATTAATTTATGAAAATGCTTTTCTTTATTCCTGTCATTTCGGAAATAATAATATACTATCATTTTTTAGGAATACTATGCTTTTAGCATTTACTCAATTTACGTATGTTTTTACGATATCAAAACTGCTGCAGTTTCGTAACTTACCTTTGAATGACGCGCCACAAACTATAATATTGCGGTGTTGCCATGTTTATGAATTGCTAAAAAGCTCGGCTTTGTTTTAGTTATTTCTATTAACATAAGCAAGCTTTATACGTTTTAGAAAAAGAAAAATATTCATAGAATATTCGTTTATATTTGCTGAAAATTTTATCAAAATCTGTTTGTCAATTCCAACGTAATAAATGATGGAGTGCGTCAAAATCACAGATTTCCATAAGACTCCATGTTAAGTGCAGCGAAATAAAATTATCAATATCTTTTTTCAAAGTCAACCAAAAATCACAAAAATTTAATTGAGTCATTTTTGAAAAGGTTTTGACATGTTTGCAAATTTTCGTAATTTTCTGTTTGTTAATTCATTTATAGAGGGTACTTCCTTAAGCGATAATTTTGAATAATTGTGAACACGCCGGCTCAAATCTCCTACTTTTTTACAAATTACTCATACTCTAAGCTAGAGTTAAATTTGAAATAGAATCTACTTCGTCGCATCATTCACATGTATTTATGATAAGATAAGATAAGATATATTTTTTACTAAAAATACAATTATGTACATAAGACAACAATTAAAATTAAAAAAAAAGCGTTCCACGTGTGTATTCATGAAATCAATAATGATATAAATCGTTATACCTACTGCCTGGATACATTAGATAGGTACCTAATTAAAAATCATTGTAATCGCAAACAGAAATGCAATTAATATCGAATTCGAGAGTGAATTATAAATCCTTCTACAAGAATTCCGAATCATCCAGTGAAGTCTCAACCGATACAAATTTACAGCTGATTAAATTTCAATTTGAACGGTCTTATCTTTCCATACCACGCCGAATGGTTTGAAGTGTGTTGAGAGATTATACTTATTTATTTTATGTGTGAACATAAAGAACAATATATTTTCGAATTTAAATATATGTATTTA
Source organism: Xanthostigma xanthostigma (assembly GCA_963575645.1). Taxonomy (NCBI): domain Eukaryota; kingdom Metazoa; phylum Arthropoda; class Insecta; order Raphidioptera; family Raphidiidae; genus Xanthostigma; species Xanthostigma xanthostigma. Next base: position 30,114,386 of record OY754468.1, on the reverse strand, counting down.
TTTTAAAAATAATATTTTTTGGTCACAATTGTTCTGTTCTAAGTTTAACTTAGGTACATAATATTATTACAAATAAATGACTAGAATATAACTAGATTCGCTACTAAAGTATGCTATTATTTATTATCTACAAATCTAATGATAACTTATACCACAGACTAAATTTTCAAAGTATAAAAAATAAATTATAATATGTATAAAAAATGAAAAAAATATTATATATAGGTAAATATATAATAAATGTATATTTATTTTATTAAATTAAATTTCTATTCTATTAATAAGTATTGCAAGTGGGTAAGTATTGTTTTAATTTGTTTTCATATCCTTTTTGCTTTGGGTATTATTTATAACTACGCTTAACGCAAGAATAGACAAAGTGAAATCAAAGCATGCATTTTTCTACATGCAGAAATTAAGAACTGATATAAGCATAGAAAAATTAATCGTGATTCAAGGTTGTATTTAACGTAACAGTGTAAACAACGCCATTTTTTTAGCCACGCAATAATAAATAAATTAGAAAACGCCAGAGGCCCAAAACATAGTTTCGTCTACATAAAAAAGTAAAAACTATCCTTATGTAATAAAGCTAATTATTTGAAACGAAACATAAATTTAGTATTATGTGCGACTATTGATCGAAGGAGAATATTCCACTCACGTGTTACCGCACTCGCTACGCTCGTGCGGCAAATTTCACACTCATGAAATCTTCTCCTTCTCTCACTAGACGCACAATATACTATTATTGTCATCAAAAATAAATAATATGATGTTATTAACTTATTATTATTTCAAATGTGCACCAGATGACTATAGCTATTAATAATAGTGCTGTAATGGGTGCAGTATAGTTTGAGTTTCGGTGAATATGGCCATTAAATAGTTTTTAAACTGAGTAGAACCTTGATTAGTCGAGCCCGTTTTACCAGGGTTTACGACTTATCGATGTTACATTTAATCATATATGCTAAGCATTTAATTTTTACTTCCCGTCTTAAGTAACCAAACCTTTGCTCATAAGAAACCCAGTTATTTAAGCAATTCAATTGTTTTTGGTTATTCGAGATAGGATCGGTTCACAATAACTCGTATGTCAATAAATTGTCAATAAATGTCTTAATCACAAATCATCATTGCCGGTGGAATTATTTTCTTTGGGGGGGTTGCATTATAGCTGTCTACGATCACTTGATATTTCGCCGCACATACCGGCTATATAATATTATGTATAATATTTTCTTATACAAATAATTTATTTGTCATATTATTATGTTTAAAACCTCATTTTGAGATCATAAAAGAAAGTATTATACTTTTAACTTGAAATTACAAAGTAATCATCTCTACATGAAACCACAATTACTGGGCTTTCAATGTCCCATTTTGATTGACAATATTGTCAATTACTTAACCTGATTGAACATCTGTGACTATCATTTCAATAGGGGTGTACAAACATCGCTTTGTATTAATTTATGAAAATATAGAGTTAATTATCTATATGAGTTATAATGAGCAATGTTAGAATTTTTTTATATAAATTGAATAATACATTGTTTTCATCTAAAACAAGTTATCAACCTTATAAGTTATAAAAATGAGACAAATTATAAACGAATAGTAAATAGGTGTTGCCGTTGTATAGGCAAAGTCGTAGTGAATTTTTTGAGCTCCAAGAAAACCACGTCTTTAGTTTTCTGTAACAGACAATTGCTTAGGTTGACAATCATTTCATACTATTGCCACAATTATTATTATTTTTTTTTTTCAGTAAATAAGTATAGATATAGTCACAAAACTTTACTTTTATTTTTCAAAATAAGTGCATATGACGTAACCATAGTAACCACAGATTAGCAGATCGCGCAACGATAGGGCGACTGAGGTAGTAAAATGTTAGAAGCGGTAAGCCTCAGAGAGGTCCCAGTTTAACGAGCGGCAAATCCCGCCGGGTAACCACTTATTAAAAATAATTACAATGTTATGATATTAGACGGCAGCAAATCGACCAATCAGCTTTGGCAGAACACAAATCACGCACTAACTTAAATCTAATGTAATTGATAGAAGCGAATATTGAATATTGAAAGTCTAATTAAAGCCGTCATGCAAAATTTTCTGGAATTTCACAAAATATAAAATTTCAAACGATTGGTGTTATTTTTGATACTTATATTTATTAAGGATATAACATGAAGAAATTTTTAGTCTCTCAGAATCTACCGCCCTCAAAAAATTGCCGCCCTGGGCAGTTGCCTATGCGTAAATCCGCCACTGTAGAGTCTAATTGTCTAATGTTTGCGGTTGGCTCTGAGCCTATGGACGTGTGTTATATAGCAAAGTTTTTAGAAACGTGTCATTTTACTAGGACTAGGTGGGGTATCATATCTTGCATATGTATTTTCAATAGAATCATTATCTTCGTTTGTTTCTTCTGAATAATAATTGGGATTAATTTGACCTCTTATAGGAATTGTTGATATTTCATTTGATTCATTTCTTGCATTAATCGCTACAGGGTTGACACAATCATATATTGCCTAAAATAAATGTGCATTCATTATTTCTAAACATTATTCAACAAAATAAATAACAACATTATAGTTAGGTACGCGGTGACAAAAGTGCCTTGCAACTCCCAAACGGATGATAAGCACGTTTTTGTATAGTTCGAGTGTCGTTCTCGAAATCCGTGTTGTCGAGTAGGGGTCTGGCGTCCGACGTTGAGCGGCTATAGTATTTTTTCCGAATTTTGCCCAGCGGTTCCAAAAATCATTTCCCAAACGGATGAAAATTACTGGAGGGCATCTACGCAAACCCCCAATTACCGGAAAAATATTTTCATCCGATTTGATCCTTGCCGTAGCCTGCAGTACAATTAAATGGACCCAGACTCCGAAATGAAAAAAATCATCAGCCGCATGCATGCAACCGGACTGATATGAATGGTTATTATTTATGTTATTAGAAAAAAAAGTTTTCATCCAAAATGCGCCTGGCTAAACTATGCCAAATAACAAAAAACCCCTCCAGCGCGCGTGATTTTGATCCCGGAGTTCTCCGTAAATTTTCTGATAATATGTGGCTATACATATATACTTTGGTATCAATCGGCCTATATAATAACCAAATTTAATTCACGAGCAAAGCGAGTCAAACGCTAGTAAAGAGATACTAGCTAATTTGTGGATGAAGTATGCGCTTGGAGCGTTCACACGGTCCAAAAGTCGGAGTGTTCCCTTCATAATCGTCAAATCAGAGGAAAATAGTCTCATCAATGTTTAGGACAATAATACACAATTTGATTGTAATCGATCTTTCCACATTAAAGATTGAACATTCAGATAATGAATATATCGGAGCATTATTATGGATGATCTGGACTTGACCACAACAAATTTGGATGAAAATAATTTTTCGATGTTCTGTAGGTGTCAAAGAACCTGTGGGCAAATTTTAATCCATTTGGGAATTACTTTATCAAATTTGGCCCATTTAAATTTTGGAAAATTGTTACAAAGCGATCGCGATACATAAAGCAAAAAAAAATTTTTTACATATTCTCAGACACGAACTATATCTCCCTGCCAAATTTCAAGTTCAAATGAGGAAATTTCCCCCCCCCCTTTTTCCATTTTTTTTAGAGCTTCTGGAAGAGCTCTTTGCAAATATCAAATCGGATGAAAATATTTTTCCGGTAATTGGGGGTTTGCGTAGATGCCCTCCAGTAATTTTCATCCGTTTGGGAAATGATTTTTGGAACCGCTGGGCAAAATTCGGAAAAAATACTATAGCCGCTCAACGCCGGACGCCAGACCCCTACTCGACAACACGGATTTCGAGAACGACACTCGAACTATACAAAAACGTGCTTATCATCCGTTTGGGAGTTGCAAGGTACTTTTGTCACCGCGTACCTAACTATTAGGTGCCTATTATTAACTGCAAATTACTGTCATTATTATCATGTCATACTCTAATCTCCATAAAAAATCCTCAAAATAAAAAACATAATAATATATGATTCCCAAAAACAGAGGAATAGTAAAGATCATTTCAGTTGACGCAGTCGAGAACCAAGTTTACAAGGGCATCAATAATTATTGATCAATAAGTATACCTAAGCTTGACATTCAAAGATGGCAATTTCTAACTTAAAAGGCAAAGCAATGAAATGTGTGAACATTTTTCGCGTGGATTTTCAAAAATAATGCCACGTTGTTGAATTTGCTCATAATGGTGTGAAACGTTGAGATTTTATGATCCCTTCATTGCAAAAAAATATACCGATAGATAACAATCAGGGGTATAGCTACCGCCGTATCAATGATACGGGGCCCTCGGACAATGGACTACAAGGGCCCCGACGTGTGTAAACAAAAATTCGTAAAATGTTATCCCTCCATTTGAGCTTCACCGTCGTCGGGTAGAAGGGCTCCCCGACAAATTTTGATACAGGACCCGACTAGGGCAAGCTACGCCACTGATAATGCAAAAAAAAATGTTCAATTTGTATACAGAAGCGCTCCAGCTCAAAAAATTTACTTTAAGCGTCACTGCGTCGTATCAGAAAATATACCTACTCAAAAACCAATAAATATTTTTTTTTTCTTACCTGTGAACTATTCCTATAATTGACATCCAGTACACTTGTGCTCTGCATGTGGGCTAAATTTGGCAATGCGTTGGTTAAGTTATCGCGTACAATTGCCGTCATCATGAGATATGTTCGAGGAATAAATACTGTAATTAAAATAACAGTGGCAGTTGCAACTAATCCAGCTGAAATAACTGCATCTTTCCACTCATCTTTGATTAAAAAATAAGAAGTTATCCATGCTGTCCAAACGGTTACGATAAGTACAACGGCTACAGTAAACAGTAAGCCTTCTTTATAATTTCTCTGTGACCTTACAACAAAAGGACACACAAGTAACAGTAATACAAGAAGGAAGACGTCGTAGCTGATTAAAAAGATGAATAGATATCCGGTAAATATGAGTGTGCAGTCTTGGTAGATTAACCACAATTCAAGAGTGAGGCCTATTTGAACAACTGTGATGAAGAAACATAAAGTAGTTTGAATATAACCATTAACATGTGACATAAAACCACCGTCATGTCCGACACTTGCGACCATAATGAATCGAGCAAGCATCAAAGAAAAGGCCAATGTATAACTAACCGACACACTGAATACTCCACAAGTACAAACTAGATTTCGTATATTGTTTTCAAATTCCTTGCTGGGGTGTGATGAAAAACTTATGCTAATATTTTCGTTTTTAATTTCTGTCCTATTTTTAGAATTATTTTGTTTGTCCTGCTCAAATTCTTTTAAGTTACCAATCTGCCTGGCAACAGGACTTATAGATCTGTTCGTTCTTTCAGTGGTCATTGCTGTAGTTTCTATTGTTATAGATGTTGTTTCTATTTCCATATTTGAGTTATTTATTTCAGTAGAAAATGTATTTTTTTCATAATAATCTGTACTTTCATCTGTTATTAAAGAAGTGTTACCATCAAACGGATCAATTGTTTCGGTATTATTATAAACAGTATTGAAATTTTCTAGCTGATATTGTTGACTTTTTAGAACTTCTTTTGAAATATTGTTATTATTAATTTCATTTGATACTGTCGTGTCGGAATCATTAAATATTATTGTGTTAAGATCACTACTAATCGTGGTTTCATAATTTTCAAGTTTCGGAATTTCTGTAGTGTAATATACATTGTCTATAGTCGGGTTTATATTACTGTTGTATGAAAGTAAATTAGTTTGCAGTGTAGTGTCTTGAAAAAAATATTCAGAAGTTGATTTACTATCTTCCTGCATTATATACGCGTAATCTGGTCCACTTTTGATAATGTTGACTATTTTGATGTTACCGATTTCAATTGAAAATGGTAGTATTGAGGAATACATTAACATGAGTGTAAGAAGTAATAAAATTGATGACACTGGGTTTCCTTCCAAAATATCGCCTTTGCAAATACGAACCAGAATAAATATTAACACTGCAAGACAACTTAAGAAACCTATAGCTGCAACAGAAGCTATTCCTGAAACCCATGCGTCTTGTCGCCAAGTGATTCTCAAGGCATGTAATTTATTTTCTGTCCTGTGCATTTCTTTACTTTTATCTCTGCCAAAGTTAATACAATTCTGTGTACACCAATAACGATTTTCTATATTGCATGGACTATTATCACTATTGTCATTTTCATTTTCCATCAATCGTTGATCGTAAATTAATGAATCATTAAACATTATATACTGTGCTATATTTTGGGTAAAAATGTAATCATTTACATATGGCAATGCAATGATATTATCATCAGAGCTGGGATTTGCTTCTGCTTGCTTATTTAATTTCAATTCATCATTCACTAGTCTCAGAATATCGTAAGCAAATTTGTCATACAACGGTTCTATCTTCAACAATTCCAAAATTTCAGTAAGTTGATAATCTGTTTCAATTTTTTTTGAAGAAGGATATACCCTTTCTAAGCATGTTAAATGGTCAGTATCATTAAAGCAATCGTTTGTTAAAATGTTTTGTACTTGTTCAATCTTATTTAAAATTATTTTTGCAATGCTAAAAAATATTGGAGTTGGTACAAACTGAAAAAGAGTCTTTCTTATTTGATAGACATCGGCATAAGTCGGTAAAACAATATAAGCTCCGTCGGGTATGCCTGTAAAAATGCAAATTTTATTAATTAATAACAATTTCACTATAAACACCTGTTAAAAGTTTAATTATACGCTTGAAGAGTAATCAGCACATGTGTTTCAATTATTAGTTACAAAAATATTATGTGATTAACATTTTTGGTAAATTATAAGATGAAGATACTTTTGGGTAACAAGGCCGTTTTTAGTATTAATCGCAATTAGATAATAGATTTATAATTCTAGTGATTACATCCAAATTATCAGATTACACCCTACTATAATCTATTGTTACATATAACTTACCATAATATTCTGCAGCTCCATCTATAGGAACTAATAACCATTTTGATTTTGATTCACTTATATCGTGTTCGTTTAAAACTGATTGTATTTCTTTTTGAGTTCCAAATACAATTATCAAATTGTCATTTCTTAAAAGGTGTTCACTTTTCAAATATCTAAAATATGAAAACATTAAACATAATTTTTATTATTATAGGTAGATGTTAGTTATTTTAATTAGAAATATTTCTGTTAAAATTTTTGTACCTTTCTACATATGTTTGTACACATATCCATTCATGCTTTGCAATCAGAAGAAAGTTTTCACTGAGCGAAATATGGTTTGTAACAAGTATTACATTCTGATTAAATCTTACTAATGAAATAAATTTAGTTACTATTGAAATTAAAAAATTTTCATTAATGATTTCCGGTATTTCAATAATTTCATTTTTTAGTAGTTTAGATAGCTGACGTAGTGGTTTACCAATTGTTTTACTTGTAATTGTACCTGTAAAAAAATAAGCACAATAAGAAGAAAGGAACTTTTAACAGTAGCGCACATTTATTATTTACATTTTATACAGGGAAATTAGTGAAAATTATCCTGAACAAAGTATAAATAATAACTATATAAAATAGATATATAATTCATGTTCAAAATTTAATTTGAAGCAAAAAATGTAAAATAATTTTTTTAGGATCAGCCATCGATTTGGAGATATCGATGCATGTAATTATGGGAATTTTTAAAATTTTTGTTCATAAAACTAATTACAGTAAGCTATGGTAATAACTTGTAAACAAGAGACACAGGTCTCGAACTAAGATCGGCCGATTTCGCTCTAGATGCATCTATAGATACATCGATATCAAAGGGTTTGCTTTGAACTTTGGAGATCAGTGTACGAGCTGAATTTTTAATTAAACTAAAAATGTAGTTACTTAATAGATACCCTTTATTTTATAGCTCTATTGATTTTAAGATAATTATAAGTTCTCCAACCGATCAATTTTATTATTCTAATTGTTTTATCCGACATTTTTTTTTATTAAATAACGTGCGCAGCAGCTTAGGCTATATGCACGAGTCTATAAAAGTAAGGTAAGTGATATCCGACATTCTGTTATCATAATACCAAGAATTAATATAATTTACACACTATTAGCAGTAAACTTATTATCACAAAAAACTCATCATTCTTATGGTAACGCTGATATTTACCAAGAAAAACTGAATGCTTCGAACAATTTCTATCTAGTAACAATGACTTCAAAAACAGTCTCGTAGTTTTTTCTTCGTCTAAACAAGTGTCGTATATTTTTGCACCAATGCTAATATTGTTGGTATAATTAAGTTCTTTCAATCTTTTCATAATCCATGCCGCTGCTGTAATTTGAGTCCTTCCTAGTGCTGATTGTTTTTGGCAATTATGGTCACTATGTTCGTTTAGTAAAAATGTTATTGATAAATTCCCGTGCATTTCAAACACCACTTTATCATTTGTACAATCAGAATCGACATTATATGATGAAAATACAAGAATTGTTAAAACTATAATTAGTATATTTTTTAGAATTTTTGTCATTATGATAGAAACTATGCAACGTCAAGTATCGTTCGCACTTTCTTATACGACTAAATAATTGATTAAAAACTGTTATAGGTAATGTTTACTAGAAATGACTCACAATTTTGTGGTCACGAATTCATGATAAAATCACACATTTCACATGTAATAGTTATACACCTTTATTTAAATACATTATTCTATATTTTAATCATCTTTCGCATGTTTTGTTGGAACACCTTTAAAACTGATATATTTGCTTGAATTTAAATTTGAACGATTTTCAATTTTGAAGACAAAAAATATTGAACTTATTATCTATCAATATTAGAAAAAACATCGTTTATATTTTATTTTTAATTTTTATTTAGTTACAAGTTATGAAAGACAAATAGTTACAAAACTAAAATCTATTTTTTAAATAAATATTTTAGTTATATAATTATTTAAAGATATGTGTTTATTTCAATGCGAGAGTAATTTTTAATTTCAGTTACAACAAAAATTCGTAATATTGTAATAGTCAAATGTGTATCATATCCTATGTTTTGTTTTGGTTGAGCGCACACGCCATACTGTAACTAGGCAATAGGCAATTCAGTTTGTATCAATATACGGCTGCCTTAAAACCCCCATTGTGTCACCTGTCTACAACAAAATGATTACAGGTGTTCAGTTTATTCTTGCTCATTTATACAGTAGCGCATAAAGTTTTGCACTATGAAATTTAAATAATTATGATGAAACTTTTTGAAAAAAATACTCGGACGCATCTTTTTTGTTTTTAAAAAGGTATATATTTTCAAATAAATTTCACTTAAAAAGAAGGGTGCGTTTGAAGTCTCAATATTCGGGTGGACTTGAGATTATTAAAATATTTAACCGAGTTGTCAAAGTTAACAAAACATTTGTTTACTTAAGCATTGCAATTGCATTAGGATTGATGTAGTAGTAGTATTTGTTCAATTTTGATGTGTAGACCTAGACAACCTAACTCTCACCTAACGGTTTCATAGGCAAGGCCGTTCCTAGAGCAGGCAGTTTGCCAGTTTCCGTGTGGAAAAATTAGGAAATTCTCATATCAAAAATAAATAAAATTCTCATTATAATATAGGTATACCTAATTAATTATTATTATTGTAACAATCAAAAATTATTATAAAATTAATAAAATATGTGAATGCATAATACATAGGTATATAGCCATGGGCGTATTCAGCTTGGCTCAGGAAGAGGGGGGGGGGCAAATCACAAATTTCTTAAACCGAGTCCCACGCGTTTATTTTGCCCGTCACACTTCAAGAAGACACCTATAAAGCGCAGTAAGTGACATTTGTTGAAAAATGAGTTCATACTGAAACCAACGACAGCAGTAAGTGCTCCAGCAATAATTTTATTGTCTTTAAAAATGTTTCCCCATGTTTTGGTTTCCATAATCTAAAATTTTGGACGGTCAATACATTTTTAGTAAATCTTGATTTACTCAAATTCATAAGTTGGTCACTTACTTAAACATATAGGTGCATGTAGTGTATAGGGGAAACGCCCGCGGGAGATTCTGTTTTATAGGTAGTCAAATAATTTTCGAGGATCTTCAGCAAAACGGTTTATGACGTCTCCTAAAATCCAGGGGGGCTACTGCCCCCTCTTCCGTCCCCTGGGTACGCGGCACGCCCATGTATATAGATAAAAACATAAATGTAAAAACTTTGAACTTTGCGAACATATGTGGTTCAAACTAGAGTTTCGTAAGTAACACATGACATGAGTACAAACTACAAACATTAAAAAAAAGATTAATTAACATTTTATTATATTTGTCATTTTTTTCTCGGCACCTATTTGGCGTGCCTTTGATGTCCGTGTGCGCCGTCCAGCTTATATATACCCGGTACCGAACGGTTCTGTTCAGAGTGACGGATTTACCTATTTATTAGTAGTAAGCCATTAACTGCCGCAAATACCGACAATACAATGTATTTGCTATTACAGACAGTGGACTTTGTTATGTGAACTACTGTTTTTGGCCAAAATGAAAAATTAACCCCTTAATACAATCCTTCAAATAATACATTTTACCATTCTAGCCCACAAGTGGGGAGTGGTACTAGTTTAGGACAAAAATCACTTTTCAGAATTTTACAATATTTTATCGTTTTGAAGTCCCCTGAATCCAAAAAACTTATTTTTGGAAAAAGTCTGTGTGTCTGTTTGTCTGTGAGCACGATACAGGTCAAACGGATAAACGGATTGAAACCAAATTTTGGGATGATGTTTGGTATGCAAATATGAAGAGCCCTATTGTTTTTGGGGGAAATCGACGAATTATACCTGCATTATGAATACATTTTAATGGTATGTTGTAAGTTCTTTTATACAGAGATTAATTACAAGTATTTTTTTCAGATTCTTACGATTCCTAGCCTATGTCGGTACCTATAATGACAATGTAGAATAATGCGGTGCTTCATCAAAATCTGCGTGACAACAGGTTCCTTACAAACGAGGACATAGATTTTTTTTTTTATGTTAAAGCAAAAAATATCAATTTTTTAAGTTATATTAATATTACACAAGAATACTCACGAAGGAAGGTGTCAAGCAAAATATTAATTATTATACTAATTTTACAATTTTTTTTTGAGAAATATTTCTAAATTTTATTTTTAGTTAGATATACATAATATTTTCAGTTTTATTTTTTATTTTTATGGTCCAGGGAGGTAATTACCTCCTTTACCCCCCTATATCTACGCCCTTGCTTACAAACGTAATTATCATCATTATTTTCTTCTTGCAAATGTAAAAAAACTCCGTTTTAAACAAAACTAAAGTAATTTGAATGCTTTGGTTGTGCGTTTTTCGTAAAATTTTTCATGAAAATAAATTAATCAGCGGTATCTTGATTACGTTTCTAACTATTTCGTCACCTCAATACTTAAATGTTCAATGTCCACTTTTTGTAAGTTTAGGGAAATCAGTCTCAAAGGTAAAAGTGACTATTCTCTTTTATTGTTGCATTTTGACTATATTATTTTTTTTCTAAATTTATAAATTAATTTAATAAATGCAATGTAATTTTTTTTTTATCATTGGTCAACCAGTTTTCAAGTAAATGACGTTTTTATTTTGCATATTGAACAAGATTTCAAAAATCATACAGGTTTCTTATTTTTTTAGGATATTGAACAAGTTTTGATGGATATTGATCAATTAAATTCTATTATTCTATTTCATTGTTGTGTTCAATGCACCATGAAAGTTTTGTTTTTAGGTTTTTAATTAAAAACTACGGTTAGTTCTATGACAATTTTATTCCACGACAAATACGACAAAATAATATGTATATTAATAATTTTGACAAAAAAAAAATCAATAAAAACAAATTAACAGTAATTCTAACAAAGTATAAAAACAAAAACAGATTGAAAATAAAAATAAAAAATATTTTTTTTAAATTTTTAATATTGCTTTAAAAAAAAAGTCAACCCTAGTAGATTCTATAGTCCATGGAAACATTATAATATCTTCTTCGAAATTAATAGATTGCTGATCATTTTGCACATTTTCTTTTGTAAAAACAATTTCTCCGTCGCCTCTAATATCAATACTTTCAACAATCCTAAACAAAACATTACAGTTAAAAAAATGTATTGTTTTTTATTTCATTTAAGTCTTACCTTCGTGTTTCTTCATCCATTTCAGGAACCGGAGAATTTAACCGACTCATTTTTTCTTAAATTAATTTTTAAGCAACCACCTAGAAATATTCCACTATACTACTAAAACAATTAGAATAAAGCAAGTTCGAACACGTGTTTATATCATGTGACGTAAATACTTCACTATTATTGGTCTAAATGGATATTGAACATTGCAACAAAACACATTCATGGGATATTGAACAAACTTAACACAAGTAGAAACCTATACTTCTCTATTCGGTGCTTATGTGACATGTGTTCAATATCCGGATATTGAACAAAGTAGCACATAACTATCGTTTTATTACAGGAATATTGAACAATAATATTAAAAAAAACGAGGTACCCGTCATTCATAGAACGTTTTATTTATGGATATTGAACAGAGCAAAATTTTACAAAAATTTTCATGTGTCTAACTCAATTTCACCCAAAAGTGGATATTGAACAAATAAGTACTGAGGTGACGATTTGATTTGATGTAGGTAATAATTATATTTTATTGGTTTTAAGTTTCAATATAATATAATAATTGAGAATTTATTCACACGAAATAAATTTACAAATAGTTTCCTTTTTACAAAAAAAAAGAAATATACTCGAGTAATTATAAAATTGTAATATTTACATTTTTTAACAATTGCTTTGTTCTTTTACAGGAATTTTTGGAATCCGATTTGACAAGCTTTTAGGGATATGTACCTACTTATATAATTGTTTTTAGACGATGTATGATGTGACATGTGAGGAGGGGAGTTTCATCCCGGCCCACGTGGAATTCCTGTTCTCGAGAGTCAAGTGTTGCTTTTGAAATTTTTAGTGCATATTTTAATATATCCACTTCGTTTTTCTCAGGCAACATAGTGTCTTCATCTACTCTTGAAAATTGACTGCGATCGACTATTGTGAATCACACTCATTAGACAGAAATTATTTTCAAACATCTAACTTTTTAGGTAAACATTGGGTCTTCGTGTATTTGGTAACTTTTTTGACAAATCTTTGTTAAAATAATGAATTAATAGAAGCTTTAATAATGGACTCCGAAAGTGTGACGTCACACTCAAGGAGGATCAATATCCGCGTTCCAAACAAAAAATTTTTACATGTAATTTTAGGTAAGGCGATTTTTAAAGGCGATTGATTTATCAAAATTCGCGTTCATTTTTAATGTAAGTACATTTTATTTATTCCTTTAGTTATAAGGTATCAATTTCAATAATAATTTTTAATAGTTTGCCTACTTTTATGTGAAGAAAAAGAGTTTTAAATGAAGTGAGGTTATGTAACTATATTGTTTATGTGGAATGTTTTACTTATTTTTAGGTAAAAAAGAAATAACAACCCAAAATTATCATGGTTATGTGTTTTGCACACACCTGCAGACATTATAGTACAAGTCATGCTTGTACATTTTTTGTTTTTCCGAAGGAAAAAAGCGAATTGAAAAAGTGGACTAAATAATAAGGTAATTAGTAATAAGTAATAAGTGTCGATATTTTCCCATCAAATATTGTAGCGTATCAATACTTTGAATAAAAAGTATTGTGTCCAATATCGATACGATCTCAAAGCTGTGCATCCTTACACAGGAAGAAGACTACCGAAGCACCTGACAGCGATGCCGGACCTTCAGGTTTACAGAGACAATTAATACCAAGTGATGGAAGTAAGACTGCAATGGAACTGGATCCTGCGACACCACCTGCTGAACCAGAGGTCGAAATGAGAACTCCTGAGCCAGAAGTCGAAGTGGAAACACATGAACATTCTTAACAGTTCGTAGCTATGTCAGAGGCAGAAAACCATTTTTTAAAACAAGAAATAGAGCAGTTGAAAAATGAAACGAAGAACTTAACATTAAGAACTCATGTGAAACGTGCCATAAAACTAGTGCCCAATCGAACTTTCGGTTTCGGCTGCCATCCGGCCGAAACTCTATTCGGGAGGTGTTGCGCTGAAATCAGACATGTTCGGTGCAGCTGCGAGCGACGAAGTGTCTTTTATGCCTACGCGCTTTTAATTTTGTTGTAGTTCGTTAACAAGAGTACCATACAAAGTAACCAAAGCTTAGAAGAAATAATTTTGTTCTTAAAGGTGTTTTTTTTTTTTGTTTTGTCTTCCTAAACATATTTATTAGGTAAATACTTTTTACTAAAAAGTTATTCTGTTTTGTAATTTTTATTTTATTTCATAATATTAAAAAAATGTATTTTTATTTGTGATTTTTGAAATAAGGGGGGTAATAACATGATATGATAAGTTAAATATCAGAGGCTGAATGTTTAATATGATTGATGTAAAAATAAAAAAAAATAAAGACAGATTATGACAATATTTACTTTATTTTTCCCACGAAAACATACACTTCACCTTCAATAATAATATTTAAGGCATAAAATGGAAACTTTGCACGTTGGATTCCACTGCATTTTAACCTTGTGTAATCAACCTTCTCACATCCACTGCAGAGAAGAAATTTGCAATAGTACTTAATTTCAACACGTGCTTGTTCTGACTCATTGTCCCGAAGTCGAAAAAACACAAAATTTTAATTCTAAGGGCAAAAATAAAATCTTATATGAATGACACATAACCTCACTATTTTACTATCCACATTTTACTATATAAAAATAAACAATTTGTTAGTAAATTGTATTTGTATACATACCTTATAGCTATATGAACGTATAACCGTGTTAAAAACCCAAATTCCAAAGAATATTTTAACAAAAATAACGATTTTAAAATCCGCTTATGGACATTTACATGTAGAACTGGATTTGTTTGGAACGCAGACCCTAACCTGCCTTAACCTGTGACGTCACGACTTTCGGAGTCCATTAGTTGGTTTGTATACTGTTCGTCAGTGTTTTTTTTTTTTTTTTTTGTACATTACAAAAACAGCAATTCTCTTTTCACTTTTTTGTTTTATTTTATATTCTTGCCACGTGTTTTCTAGTTCTGTTGGAACCATCAGACTACAAAATAATTGCATTTTCAGTCTAATGTGAAATGAAAGGGATCTTGTACTATAATATTACATAATATATGTAGATATATTTCTAATAAACGAAGCATATATTTGTCGTTCCGGGAAACGTAGTGTTTCGCTATGCTATTCTTCCCGTGATGATTTTTTATTCGCTTTGTGTGTTACTTTTGCAAAGGTCAGAAATCTATTCAATGTGAAACTTTGGAGTACCTAATTTAAAACTTAAATTTTGTCAAATGTGTCGATATACCCATTTTATTGCAAATTGAACGATAAGCAACCGTATAGCGCAGGGGTGGGCAAATCTTTTGATCATCGGGCCACATTGCGGATGAATATTTGACCGCGGGCCAAACAATTTTTTTTCTAATTTTAAGTATAGCTTTTTTGAAACAACAATTACAAGTTTTTAAACACTATTTACTATTTTTTTTTTTAATTCTTTTTATGCGCCAATTTATATTGTCAAACAGTAATATTTTTGCTTTTAATAATCATTTATAAAATGCTTCGCGGGCCGGATAAAATTCTACTGCGGGCCGGAATCAGTCCGCGGGCCGCCATTTGCCCAGGTCTGGTATAGCGTATTGAGCTGCAGTTCGCCGGTGCAGGCCCTCGCGTTTCTTTTTTGTGCGGTAGTGTCGATGTCGATGCATCTCGCAGATATTTTTGAAGGATTGTCGCTTTCGACGGCGGTCATAGATAATTTTTCATTCAAGATGAACGTTAAAAGTAAACGATGGGAAATAGAAGGGGTAATTTGCACAACTAGGTATAATACGCGCCACGGATCTAAAAGGTTCGGAAGTTAGTCACAAACAGCGTCGCAAAATCACATTTTAGAGCCGTTGATACTCCACCACCTCCCAGCCACCTGCACGGAACGTGCGCTCGTCGGTGATTGGCCGTGATCGCTCGTTGCCTTTGTCACTTGTCGCTTTCCTGCTTTAAAGTACAGTCGAGTACGCTATTGTCAAGTTGTTATTGATATTTTAGTTTTGTTGAGTTGCGAGTTTGTAGTTTTTCAACAGACTGTACGAGCGCAAGCCCGCATTTGCATCTAACTTCCGAGCCTTTTGATTCGTGGCGCGTATTATACTGCTGTGTACTGGAAACCAGACGGTGCTATGACACAAAGGGAAGGTTTCAATTCTTTGAAATATTTGCGTAAGTCTTGAGGCTGAGCAGAATTTGTCTCGCTAAGACGACGGATGTTCATATCAAAACTCGATGAAAGCGATTTGTGACTATATAAATAAAATAGTGTCCGACCGAAATTTCGGTTTCGGTTTCGGCCTAGTTTCGACCAAAAAACTGGTTTCGGCTTAGTTTCGGTAGCATAAGCGTAGCAACGATTTTATCCTAGTGGGGCCAAATTTTTAACTCTACCTACCATTACAGCTGCTGCCATTTACATATAATTTGAAAACTGTTCATAGAAGCGAAATCGATCAACACGACTTTCTGGAGAAATTTCACGACAAAGAAAATATGTAAATTATTGTAGATTTATCTTGCTATTTGTACGTGATTAAAATTAATATTCTATGGGCCAGGCCCACCTGGGCCTCCCTCTTGCTACGCCAATGGTAGGTAGTTGTAAGTTGAAACACGTAGAAGCGGCTTTTCAACAATTTTCTTCTTTTTTTTCTGTTTTCACCCTCACCCGTTATTTTTAGTGTCCGAAATCTTTCTGCGACTTCCATTTCACCGATTTTGATGATTTTAGTTAATTGAATAAATCTGTAGATTTACCAGCTTTATTTTGTCATTTATTTAATGCTGAATTAATCTAGCATTATGTAAACACCCATTCCTACAATTTTCTTATATCAATAATTTAATACTTACTTTCATTGGTAACAAACCATAGTTAAATTTGCTTGTATTTGTAAATTGCAGTGACAATTTAATAAGGATATAAACGTATTATGCTGTGAAGCCTATGAAGTAGCTAAGTTTTAAGTAATAAGATTATATCAGACAATGTTGAATTTAGTTGATACAATCATATAAATGCAAATAATTGTAAAAAACAGCTTGTCATTTTGGAAACTAAAAATTATAGAGGGTAGGTCAGGGAAAGCGCCAATTTGCCAAATAACATCCGTATAGCATAATCAAATATAATCTGGCATTTATCCGGCTTCTTTTATTCGCCAGTAGTCGAATACGTCTTGTTCTATCCAGTCGAGAATGATATGCCCAGAGAACGGGTACGTTTGTATGCCTATTGCCTATCACAAAACTTGAAAAACTAGAATTTGGAGTGCACAAAATAATAACTCGCAGTGGTGAATTTAGGATTTTGGTATGGGAGAGACTTGACCATATGGACTTGACCCTTATTTTGCCGGCGATATAAAAAAAATAATTCACTCGTTTCGGGGGTGTGATTTCACAGGTGGAGGAGTTGGTGAGAGTGGGCGGCAATTTTCAACACCACCACCGTACTGTGCATTAAAAACCAGGGAAAAAACATTTTTTTTCGGAAAGGGAATACCTACATAACGTAAAGTACGTTTAACCCCGTTCGGGTATGGTTTTTAGCCGTTTTGGAGGGTTGCGCAATCCAAAAGATAAATATTAATATCACCATCGTGTTGAGAACGGGGGGGGGGGGAATCTCGTTCCGGCTCAAAATATTTACAATGTAAATATTTTTATATTTACAATGTAAATATTTTTGTATGTGAATTTTACATGTTCGTCCGACTCACACCAACTCACACATTCGACTATATATCCGCCAAACATCAATAAATATGGGAGCTATAACATTATTTTTATCATTTCACGTGTTGCGACTAGGATTATAACATACATTTTCTTAATTTTTACACAATATACAGAAAAGATACCGGTATAGCTTGCGATCGACAGTTTGTCGAGACAAGCGTATTTTCCCTTGTAATGGCCGTCCGTCTTAAGAACACTTTTGGCATATAAAAGTATTTGACTTTTGAAAAGCTTATCCACTATCCATCCACAAGGTAGAGATCACTAGTTTAAAAAATCCACAATCGTATCTGCCTAGGAGGTTTAACGGATTACGTTTGTATCTATGGTTTAAAAGATCGGTCCTTTTTTGGTAGTGTTTTGACAGCTATTTTGCGACTTAACCTAAAGTTTATATTTTACACTTTTTTTGAAAGTTTAAAATGTAGTTAGCATGAGTTCCAAGAAACAAGCAAATAAAAAGAATCATTGGATTAAAAACAAGGTTGACATTAAACAAATTAGTATATTACCAGTATATGTTTCAAATACTAATAAAAAATGTGATAAAAAGAAATTTAACAAGCTTGCAAAGTGTAACCATACTAGTTGGTGTGATACAACCCCACAGAAGAAAAGGAATAATAATAATCATGCTCAAGAAAATGAATTTTTTTCTCAGACGTCTCCTTTAATAAAAAGTAGTAAAATTCTGAAAACTGTACATGATGTAGAAAAAGATATTACAGCAAAGAATAGCTCTTTTAGGAAATTGTGTGATAAAGGAGATAATGAAAATAAGAAACTTCTAAATGATCAAGCACATTTAAAATCGCCGATAATATCTTCTAAATTACTGAATGAAATAAGAAAAGCCAAAGATGATTTTAATAGGGACTTAGAGCAATCGCCAATTTTGTTTTCTGAAAAAACTTCAATATTGACTGATAAATTTGCGAATGGAAAAACTAAAAACGTTCTCAGTCAGGAAAAGAATATTGCAAACAACATTAATGTTTCAAACTTACAAAATACTAATATTTCGCTGTTAAAATGTAAAAAGAAATTGTTTACTGGTAATGCAATACATAAAACACAAAATAAAATAATATTAAATAAAATAATAAGTGAGAAACCAAATTATTGCGAGAAAAAAGACCTTGCCACAGAAGCAGAACGTAATTCAAATATTAGCAAAGATATATTTCTATGTAATTCAACATTTTCGCAAGATTTATTTTCTTGCGAAGATATTTCATCAATTCCTTTACAGTGTACTCCTCCTAAAAACGAAATAAACTTTGAAATTGATTGTGAAAAAATCATGTTTACTCCAGTATTTACCGAAACGCAGTCATCATTAAAAACTCCAGAAGTTTTTGAAATCAGTGAAATTAGCAGTTTTCCTGAAAAAAGTGATACGTCTCCTGTTATTGAAACGATTTTATCTCAGAACTTATTTTATCCTGATGACAATATTACAGTAGACCAAAGTGTTATCTCTCATGAAAATATCCAGGCATCTACGCCTCTTAAACGGCACAATGATTATTCTGAATCATCTTTAAAAATCGAGTCTCCATCCTCTCCTGAATTATCTAATGATCAAAACGAACGAAATGTTGACGCTTTAGTAGCAAAGTTATCATCGGATAATAGTTATTTGTACTGTATAAAAGAATGCAGCAGTTCACAGAAATCTGTTTCTTCAGAAAGCATAAATCAAAATGATTATTGTAATGGAGATGCTGGAACTCCTGAAAGAAAAATTAAAAAACGCAAAATTAAAGAAAATACGTTCCAATACAGATTACAGCAAATTTTAAGAATTCAAAAAACGAATTTAACATTCTGGAAA
This sequence comes from Xanthostigma xanthostigma, assembly GCA_963575645.1. Lineage (NCBI taxonomy): Eukaryota > Metazoa > Arthropoda > Insecta > Raphidioptera > Raphidiidae > Xanthostigma > Xanthostigma xanthostigma. The sequence continues at coordinate 30,094,570 of OY754468.1, read as the reverse complement.
CATGAAAATTATTTGGAAGCTACATCTGATTATAAAATAATACAAATGGGAGATACGCATTTAATTTTAAATCTAGAAGTAATACATCTATTTACGGAATATTCCAAAACAGTACTAAAATGTCTTAAAATATTTGATGAAACTGTAAATATCCCTCTTAGTAATATCCCATATATTGTTTTTTTAAGTTCCAAAATTATTGATAATGTTAGTAAAGTTAATATTGGTAGCAAATTGGAAATATATCCACCTTATTCTGAAAGAGTTCTGAAAGTTAATAATACCATGTACAAAGTTTTAATTAATGTTGTCAAATTTCGAAATAAGAAAATATGAAAATTGTGATTTAAAATTTTTTAATATTTTTCGATTGTACCGAAAACAGTTTAGAATACGTCAAATATAGCTTTACTATATGCTTCGATCTCATTCATGTCTGTTTTGACAAAAACCTTACGCTTATCAAATAGTAGGTCGTAGCTGGATAAAAAATGCCTTATATGCGTGGAAAAAACTATATGTTTAGATACCTATACATAAGTAATATAAGTACCTACCAAGTTTTATAAATAGTCTAATCGAGTGATGCTAATACAAACTTGCAGACAGACAAAAGTTCTGTGCAGTGGCGGATTTACCAGCAGGCTGAGTAGGCTTGAGCCTAGGGCGGCAGATTTTAGGGGCGGCAAATAAAAATTATTTAATTACGTTTATGGTATGTACATTATTGTGTAAGTAGCATACATTAGCACGATTTATTAGTCGTACGTGGTTAACTTTGATTAACCCCAAAAATTATTTCTTGTGCAATTTCAACACCAAATTGTTGGATTTTAAAAAATATCTATAAGAACTGACAATTGCTGAGGTAAGGGCGGCAAAAATTTAGAAGCCTATACTTGGGAAATGTGTAAATCCACCACTGGTTCTGTGATATAATAGTCAGAGTGCCCGTCGACAAAAATTTTATTGACACATACTCTCCCCAAACTTTGTATATGGCTTCATTAGGCCTAGTCTGACACCTATTTTCTCTATGACTTTTCTTGATTTTGAGGCGTTTTCCCTCTAAATTTTCCGAAAGATGTTGTTTTGACGACATGTAAAAATTTATAGATATTGTTTGTTTTTTTAATTGGATAGCTTAAAAACTTCAACCAAAGCGCTAAAATAATGTTCTCTGACAAATAACATGAACCATTTAAAATGTCTGACACCTCGAATATGTTCGACATATTCGAGGTGTCAGACATTTTAAATGGTTCATGTTATCAAATAAGTCGAAAAGTAAAAACTTTATAGAACAAAAGCTGCTTAAAATTAGTCAATCTATCCATTCCCATACTTATTTTTAATAAAAAAAATTTCATCCTCGAGAAGGGGTGGCGTTCACCCCCAGGGTAAAAGCAACCCTCCGCACTTTGACAACTTTGAAGTAGAGGGTAAATAGAACCTACAGCCAAATTTTGGTGCTAATTGGTAGAATTGCCAGGTTTGGCCGTTTTTTTTTTGTGTATTGACTGGACTAATATGTAAGTACTAGTTTGTGCTACAAAAAAACGGCAAAAATTTGCTTCAATTTCTCTTTAAGTGATAGCAGATTTTAGACATTGACACAAATGTGTTAAATATAGTAGGATCTAAAGTAGTATTGGTATTAACATAATTAAAAATTAACTTTATATGTTTGGAGTTTTTTCGACGCGCGTTTGTAAATATCTTCAATGTGTATATGGGTAGTGTACCGTTAATTTGAATATACCAACTTGTACACTTCAAATTATGATGGCATTCCCCTTAATTTTAAAATAAGCACCCGAGAATGTGAAACGGCGCGTGTGAGTAAACGTCACTGAATTTCCTGCGAGTAGGTATATCAATAAATCTTTTATCTCATTCATTCATAAACAGAAAACAATACTCAAATATTAATCAGTATGCAACTAAAACCTGCAACGTAATAATAAACATAAAATTTGAAAATATTTTTGTAATGAATTTGTATTTTGTAACGTTTTATGCAACCCATTTTTCACGCGAATGAATTCAATGTATGTTTTCATACATATCTGATAATATGTAACGAATTACTTTGTTATATTTTGTTAAATAATAAGATATTTTATTTGAATAAACTTTTTTTTATTTTAAAACAAACTGATTATTTATGTCATTTTATATAGGTAGAAACAATAGAATAGGTACTGTATGTTAACACCAGAGTTTACAGATGTCCCAATTTTTGCGAAATTGAAAAGTTTCTCAGATACAGAAATAAAACGAAGGGTTTTACTCTGATCTCAAAAAAAGAGCCAAGTGCAAAAATGCAGACTAACTCCTCGAAAAATAAATACGTACCTAGGATGTAACATTTTTTATCAAATCCGTTATTTTTATTTCACAGAATAATATTCCCGATTTTGTAAAATAATTGTTTATCTTGCAACGCTGGTTTACACTAAGATAATATATAAGAAGGTATTCCAATCCTGCAATGCATCATGGGAAATGTGTCAAGCGGTGGCGCCACCACGAGTGTGTCAGATACACTAGCCATCCAATCCTGCAATGCATCATGGGAAATGTGTCAAGCGGTGGCGCCACCACGAGTGTTTCAGACACACTAGCCATCCAATCCTGCAATGCATCATGGGAAATGTGTCAAGCCAGTAACTAAAGTATTTTCATCCTAACTCTTGAAATAATAATAAATATTGTTTATTAATTAATTAGCCCCTAAAAAATTTTTTAGGCGCTAATTAATTAATAATAGTATATTGTGCGACTAGTGAGAGAAGGAGAAGATTCCATGAGCGTGAAATTTGCCGCACGAGCATAGCGAGTGCGGTAACACGCGAGTGAACACACAGCTGAATTGCGATGCTGTTTTCATATATACAAATCGCTACCGCGTTCCTATTGGTCCCGAAACTATGCAGTATTAATTCATTACCGTACAGTTTCGGCTTGCTACCGCGTTCCTATTGGTCCAGAAATACATTATCGTACAGTTTCGGCTCATTATTAGCACTTTACGCGTCAACAGGAAGTAATTTATGTATTATTTCTCCCAAATTTAGCTGGGTCCCTAAATTATATATCACTCAAGCGTGTTGAATAAACAATATTTATTATTATTTCAAGAGTTAGGATGAAAATACTTTAGTTACTGGCTTGACACATTTCCCATGATGCATTGCAGGATTGGATGGCTAGTGTATCTGACACACTCGTGGTGGCGCCACCGCTTGACACATTTCCCATGATGCATTGTAGGATTGGAATACCTTCTTATATATTATCTTAGTTTACACATCCATTTGTACATTTTAGAAAATTGATTAAAATGTGTTAGGTCGGTCAATTGTCCAGGAAAATTAGTATAACATTAACAATCTTTACAAATTTTTATAGTAAAATATTAAAACAAATATTTATAAAATAACCCAATCATCCATAAATAGGCTCTCTGAAAATGTTTGGTTTCACATTTTTTCAAAGGTTTCGCTATAATTTAAGTCTTGAATTAACTACTCGACTATTTTGAATGTGGAACTAGTTACTAGTTACACATAACAGTTATGGTCTGACCAAAGGTCAGTTTTTTTAGTCGAAATTGAACTTCCAGCTTTTTTCTCATTTTTGGCCGAAGGCGGAGGCCATAATAAAAAACCGAGATATTTATTATTGCAAGGTAATTGAAACAAAACCATCAGCCTGATTTTGGCAGAATTCGAGGGTTTAATTTTTAGCTAAAGCCGAGCTTCGAATCAACTATGAAAATACTAGGACATCTAATGCATTGTATTCAACTCAACACGAAAGGGATGGAGCTTTCTGAATTCAACTTTTTTGATAAGGGAAAGGTGACATGCAATAATCCGCAAAAGGAAGATACAATTACACACAATTTTTATTTATATTTGTATAAAAAATATTTCAAATTTTAAAATAGGTCACAAACGATAAACGACCGCGAAAAAATTGCAATAGCCAACAGATCAGTGGTACCAATCTCCGAGTACCGACTTCCACAATGTTTTGGATGTCTCTGGTTTTGGAGCTGCAAGACGCCATTCGATCGGAAGCGAAGCTGTCATTTGACAGTAATAAAAAATCAAATTTGCTAGTTTGAAAATAAACAATTGTTTTTGTTTAAAAGAAATGAAATAGCCTTCGTTTAAAAAAAATTGTAATGATTGCATTGTTAAGACAGTAGTGTTGACAGTAAATATTTAACTTTAGGTTATAGTGTTAAAAATAAAATTAATTATGACGCCTACGAAAAAAGCAAAACAAATATGTAAATGTTCAAGAAGTTCGGGGCTAATTGTTCCATTTTTGAGAAAAAATCAGCAAAGATGTAAATGTAGAAGATCTCGAATACACCAAACAGCTGATACTTCCTTTGGAGAGTTTCTCGGTTCTGCTTACAGTGTTTTAAAATGTATTTTGGAAAATTTGGATTGGATAGATTTAATGCATGCAGCTCAAGTTTGCAAATCATGGGCAGGAGTGGTAAAAATAATAGAACAAAACAGAAATCGACCTGTTTGCTTTTTTATAGCAGAATCAAAAAAAGAAAGTGAAACTAAGCTGTGCTTCAGCTCTATTAAACTTCATAGTAAACCGGCTTTGTGCTTGACATTTTTAAATGAAAGAGCTTGTGGTTCGTACTGTTGTTGTCATATGCCCAGAGATGCTTGTGTTTCACCGTGTGGAAATCACCATAGGCGTAAGTATTTTTGATGTGAAAACTTCTATTAAAAAGTACAGTGATAGCTGGTCGAACTTTCTGGTTACAAAATACCGTCATATTTGAATTGATAATAACTACAAGACAAATAATGCGTTAACAGCAGTTGAGCCCACAACGGGTAAACATGTCTATACGAATTCTTCGCGCAGGATTTGTTTTGTCTGTGACATCGCATGAATGTACCTTGATTCTGGTCTCGTTGTGAAGAGTTCGCGGAGCACTACTAATCTAAGATTAGCATATATATAGCAGAATCTTCGCGCGTATAAGCGATTTATTTGTGAGACAGTTATAAAACTAATTACTAATTTCTCATTCAATGCTTAAGGGGTTAGGTGGGTTTCAAAGGCTCAAAACAGGTACATTTTTCCGATTTTTTTTTTATTTAACCAACAAAATATTTCATTCCATCAATTTACCATATAAAAGGTATATATTTCATAAGTAGTTTGTGAAAATTTCATTAAAAAATATTGAAAATTAAGGCGTGGGCACGTCGTTTCCTGTGACCCCTCAAAAAAAAGTTCTATCGGCGTGGTCAGGATAACTCATGACAGATTCATCGGAAATGCAAAAACCAATAATTTTCTGTTAGTAGGTGCTTAAAGCTTGTGCTTGGACGAAGGAAAAAAAAAATATAAATAAAATTGCATTTTTGGCGGCGTTGAGAACAAAAAAAACCTTTTTTTGAGTAAAATTTGCAACCTTCATGGCCTTGAAAAATCACTTAAAGTAGGGGAAAAAAATCCTTCGTTCAAGCACGAGATAATGTTATTTTGAAGAAGTGTGCAAAATTTCAAAGAGATCGGTTCATAATTTTTCGAGAAATAGTGACCACCGATTTCAAAAACGTAGTTTCGAGAAAAACGCGATTAAAGATTTACATTCAAATAACATAGCCTGAAGGGTAGAACATCCGAAGGCTATATCTCTTAGAATATTACTCAGATCGTTTTAAAACTTTAAGAGAATATTCTAAACATATTGAATTATAAGATAAGCAAAAAAAAAAAAATCGATTTTTTGAAATTTTGAAACCCACCTAACCCCTTAATAAAAGAATAGTAACAAGTTTTTTGAGGTTTTTAAAACTTACCTAATTAAAAAATTAAGGTACTTAAGTATCTACTGGTAGATACTTAAGTACCTTAATTTTTTATTTAGCTATTTTTATTAAGCATGAAATGAGAAATTAGTATTTAGTTTTATTATAAGGCCGATATCTAATATTTATATCAGCCGATACTGATAATTGGCTAAACGGCCGTTTTCGGCTGATAACCGGTATGATATTAGTATCGGTCGATATACTTGAATGGATTTAACTATTTGACGAATTTTGATGAAACTTATTTTAGATGTTTGATATGATTCCCGAAATGCTATAGGCTATGTTTTATTTCACTATTTAAATTAAATTTTCAGTTAATAAATTAAATACATTTATATGGGCTTCCTATTACTTTAACCGTCATATTTCGATCGCCCGTACTGTGATCGGTGTTACTGCTCGGAGGGGGTAGTAAGTGGAAGAAACGGAACTACGTCTGTAAAGCAGACGCGGTCGCGCGGGCACACGCGCGAACGTGCATCCTATGTGGACCACGTCTATGAATGCGAAATTTTTTATTGATGAGAATTTCCAAAGTAATTTTATTTTGTTTATATTTATCTATTAATGAATTAATAATAAATTTATTATTAATCTGTTTAATAATAAATAACTAATTTATTTATAAATTAATAATAAATAAAAAAAAAAAACACGCCAGGCAAATATGGCTGTTAAACTATAAGAAAGTCCCATGCAGCATAAGTAAGATGTCTATCTTAAAAAAAAAAAAATAGATTTTTCTTTTTTTTTGCATATTTTGATAGTCTATACCTTTAAAAATAACACTAAAATTTCAAGTGCGTATCTCAAATCGTTTTTGAACTACATCCTTCTAAAGAGTAGCTGCTCGTCGGTTAGAAAGCTACGTTTGCTACGGGGCCTACCTGAGTTATTGTTATATTTAAACGCGTTTTTCTCAAAACTGCATTTTTCAAATTTGCTGCAGTTATAACTCGATTACAAATCATCCGATTGATCTGATTTTTTTCCCCTACATATTTTGTATGTTTCTCTATACAATGACCCTCCAGTTTTTTGATTGGATGGCATTCCAAAAATCTTCAGATTTTTGAGCGAATTTTTAAGCTCTTTTTCAAAACTGCCATTTTGAAGTTCAATTTTTTTCACAATCCTGGGTCATTGTATTGGCAATACCTTATAGTTTAATAAACTTTTTTTCTGGCACTGTGAAAACCGCAATCACCGTAGCAGTGGAGAAACTTTTATTTTTGAGACTTAGGGGGTAGTGAATAACTGGCTGAAAATCAAATTGTTTGTTTAAAAAATTTACCACATATTTATTTTTATGCACAAATATATCCTCAAAATTTGAAAACATTTGATGCAGTACTTTTTTGGAAAAAAATACAAAAAATCAACTTTTTAGGCGGTCGTACTCGGTGTGCCCCTCAGACAAAATACAAATCCGGGCGACAAAACTTCTTCCTTATAAATATAGATTTTAAATAAAACATCAAAACGCTTTGCATAGGGCGACCGTATTGAATATTTCGAAATGGGCTCTGCCTGCAGGTTAAGTTTCGATCTATGTTAGTATATTATGCTGACGATAGACGTTTTTTTTTGGCGTTGATTGTACCGAGTGAATGGTTACCTTAAAAATGAAATTCAGTGTTTTAGTTCTCCTGAAATCCAAAAATACTTTATTTTGAATTTTTACTAAATGTCAAATATGTTATTTTTTAGTCATGCAGTATGTGGAAGATAAACTGCAACCAACCAACTGTAATGTGATGGGAGTAGTGTGTCATGCTGTGAAAGCATGTTTTTATCCTAGACTTTCATTGATAAATGTAGCGCATACCAATACAGGTAATCACAAATGCTTCTATTTCTATAATTAAGATTAAAAATAAGTTTCATCTGTAAAGAGATGATAAACTTGAAATTTAAAACACACTTCAATATTAATTACGTAATATTTGACCGTTAAACTTGAAAAATGTGAAATATAGAGGTGCCTCCTATATTTTTGTTATAAAAAGTTATTTTGCTTCAATTTTTGAAAAAGTAGATCGCGAGTGGATACTAGGTCTTGTCAAGAATAGCAGATAACAGAGGTTGCCTCATATGTACAGGTCCGGCAACGGCCAGAAATTTCCTGAAGGAAGGATTTTCGTGAAAAAAGTTTCGAACAAAAGCTGCTCAACTTGGAAGATTTAATCGTTTGCACACAAAACTCACATCCTCGCAAGGGGTGAGGGTAAATCTAAAATTTCTAATGGCAACCCACATTTTTTCTCACGGATTATGATTCTCCAAAGAGAAGTATCAAACTTTTGTCCGATTTTTTTTGTATCCAAAACTTCCCTCAAAAAATTCGGTTTCCCAAAACTCCATTTTTGTATGCTTAAACAACGCAGAAAATTACGAGAGGTAAAAGTTGTTTGATTTGGGAAGGGTCTTCGCTTAAACATAAAAAAACCGCCGCCCCCTGCGCTGGAGTTAAGGTGGCTGAAATTTTTAATTAGCGCAGGGGGCGGTGGTTTTTTTATGTTTAATCGAAGACCCTTCCCAAATCAAACAACTTTTACCTAAAATGGAGTTTTGGGAAACCGATTTTTTTGACATGCATTTTAGGGGATGAGGGAAGCTTCGGATACGTTTTTTTTTTTTCGGTCAAGAGTTTAATACTTCTCTTCAGAGAATCATAATCCGCGAGAAAAAATGTAGATTGCCATTTAAAATTTTAGATTTACTCCCCCCCCTGGGGGTGGGCTTTGTGTGCAAACGATTAAACCTTCCAAGCTGAGCAACTGTTGTTCGAAACTTTTTTCACAAAAACCTTCCGTTCAGGAAATTTCGGACCGTTGCCAGAAACCTAATATAAATTAGAGGCAATAGTAAATTATATTTTAAAGTTATGTATTAGAACAGAACACAAACTAGTATTAGTTAAATAATAATAATACCAAAATTTCCCATCCTGTAAGACACGAGATGTCCAATTAAATAATCTTTGAAAGTCGCAATATGTTTTTACAACTAGCAAAATGTTTGCCATAGCCCATGAATAAGATAAAATGAATTTAAATCACCTAAAACTTTTATTATCTTGAGAAATAGTACTAACTGGAGACATATTATATAGCTTTGAAATATGAGAAGATCTTAAAAGAAATTTTTTCATCACATGTGACGTCATAAGTAAAAACTCTTTTTAGCTATGGCTCCTTCATAAATATTTCAAAATTTATTTTTTAACGTATTTGAAATCTGAATTAAGTGCTTTGGATGTCATTTTGTATAGAATTTACTGCTCTCTTAATATAGCACAAAAAAAATTACATGCGCATATTTTCACATTCGATGGCAATTTAAATGTCCATAGTCTTATATTCGGGTTTTGATGCTCTGTGAGAAGAGGCCGCTTGACCGCTCCTAATATAGACACTCAATGCAAACACCACTAAAGTGTAGCAGTTTTTTTTTCTAGCTGAAGCAACTGTAATGGGTTTTATATTTCCAAACATGCGTAATTTAAAAATTTCGAAATTTCTTTTGGAAGAATCAAGTTGCGATGAAGATATTATCAGAACTCATATTGGTGAGAATTATCATGTTAAGTGCCTATTGATATTCTATACTAGTAAAGGCTGCAGATATACTGAAAACCAATGTGATGTCATACGCGATCTTATGTATGAAATATGGAAGCAGTAAGTATTTTTCAAAATCTCTATAATATATAAAATTCCCGTGTCACAATTTTGACCGCGCAAATTTCCGAAACCACTGAACAGATTTCAATGAAATTTTGTAAATGTGTCTTGCTTGGGGCAACTTACGCTATAGGATAGCTTTTATTAAATATTTAGTACAAAATTACGGTGTTTTCTCAAAAAAAAAAAAACTTGTTTGAGTAACATCTGATAGAATTCGCTCAAAGCTATTAGTTCAGAAGCAAACAAAAAACAGAAAAAATATAATTTTTAACAATATAAAATGTTAACGAAATATTTGAGGCTTATGTCTCAAACTGAATATGGCAGAAGTACGTTGTACCTTCAGTAACGCCATTTAGATGTGAATAGTTAAACATTGAAACATTTTTCAAATGAATGTACTTTTAAAAGAATGGTAAGTTTAAATATAGGTATCAGTATCGGCCAAAAAATCAAAACGCACGATACCTGCGAATTAAACTACTAAATTAAAATTCAAAACCCGTCAAAATTCAATATTTTTCACATTCTATGATTTTATTGGTATATATTAAACCACACTAGAGAGGGAACGTTCATAATGTTTGGTATTTTTTCAGTCAACCAGATGAACCATTTGCCCTTGGCGGAGCTCTTGTTAAAGGAGTCAAGCAGTGTTCCTTCAATCAGTCATTTCCAAAAAACAAAAATGTGGTCTCATGCATAGCATTCAGCGCACCAGCAAATTGTGGCATTGATTTTGAAGCTTACTCTATAATACTTTGGGATAATTGTTTAGAAGTGACTGATATAGATGCGACCATTTCAAAGGTATGAAAAACTAAAATCACAATACAGTTACACAGTAGAACCATTTTTTAACGAGATGTAAAGCTAATGAGGAAAATTCTCATAACAAAATTTCATTATATTCGATATAAGATTTTGCAAACAGTTCATCATAGTTTGTTAGTTTAGTATGTTAACCGTGGCGCGACGCCACTATTAACTATGCTTAGTTTTCTTGACACACTAATGATGGCGCCACAACTCGATACAGTTCTTTTGTTGCATTGCGTGATTGAAATACCGATTTATATTTATCATCTTACTCATCAGTACTGCAGCGTTAATTGGATTTTTGGTTTCGGCATTTCGAAATTAAAATTTTTGTTGAAATTTTCTGAGAAAAATACACACCGATTTGGTTTTTTAAAAAGGTATAAGTATATTCTGAAAAATACCACTTCGATTGAGCTTTGCTTTTGAGCTACGCCGTTGTCGGCTGTATTTTAAATCGGAACCCCAGTTGAGTTGGAAAGGGAATATTTTTCTGAGTATGACAATGTCAAAAAAGTTAAAATAATAATAGAAAATCTAGTCGGCTATATGAATTTTGACAGGTGATCTATTATATTGAGGCAAATAAGTTCTTATTGACTTCTGGGCAATACAGAAACCTGTTTCAAAAATTTATTGCTGACTCAATTTCTTTTTTTCTTTTTTTTGAGATGAAATATCTCAAAAACTTTCCTCAACATGTCACGTTTTTTGACATTGCCTTGTTCAGAAAAATATTCTCTTTCCGAATTTGCAGAAAAAAGTAGGGAATGTCATTAAAAAAAATTTGGTCGATGACGTTATAGAGCTCTAAAACAAACCACCATCATAAAAGGGAGATTTTTCAGAAAATATCGGAGTAATTTTTCCTAAAAATTTCAGCAATAATTTAAATTCCATAGTGCAAGACTGTGCTGTAATACATGAAAATTAACTAAAGCATGCTTTTATGTGTATTTGAGACAATTTTTAATTAAATATTTAAAGGCTGATTGTTAACTAGCTCATTTGTTACGGATAATATGCATTGTATTCTGTGATAAACCGCTTTGCATAAGTATTGTTCCAACATATGTCGTTAACTTTTTATTTTTAACGTTTTTGCAATTTTTAGTTGTCAAAAAGCACTGTAAGACGGCGATATATGGTAGCATTAAGATTTGCCTGCGTTAGTCGATATTTTGAAAGTCGAACTGAAGTAATCACTTTCAAGAAGTATTTTCCTGAAGTACCTTTAATTGGTCTTGAAGGTATGGGAGAAATTGGACTGGTGCATTTACCCACAGGTAAGTTTGTTTTTTTAATTTATAATTTTTAATTTGTATATTTAATATTACATTTAAATAACTGCCTCACGCATTGTCAGGAGTGTGAACCGAATCTTTCAATCTAATACCCGTATAATTAGAAATATTATTGCTTTAGTGCAGGGCTGCCCAACCTATTAGTAGGGGCGATCTACTTTTTTTTAAATAGTGTCATCGCGATCTACCAATATGCGGGAAAAAAATAAAAATCGCTTTTATAACGTCGCAAATATAGAAAGTTTATTAAACATTTAAGTGGGAACAAAAATTATACAATATCGAGTATAGTCATATAAAAAAATAAAGAAACAAAATTAGTAATATACGAGTAGTGAAGTAATTTTAATGAGATCGCTGACACTGTCCAATTTGAATAAAAATTTCACTATACTTCGATTTAGTTTGAAAATTGAATTTTTGGATATTAGAATAGATAAAGTATAAAGATCTACTTAAAATTACGCCGCGATCGACTGGTTGGGCACCCCTGCTTTAGTGGCTCACAGATATAAAATGTTTAGCGTTGAATAGACTTTTCTATGACGGCTAAGATTTATTTAAATATAGCGATGAGTTTCTTCAATGGCTCGAACTGTTGACTATCAGTTGAGAGCCAAATAACTCAATCAGGCTACTCTGAATGAACTAATAGCTTTTCGTGAAGGCAATGATCAGTCAGCGACTTTGAGAAGCTATCAAAGTAGCACAACTCCTTGTGTTAGCCTAAAGACTGTCCGTACACGGATTGCTTGAGCAGTTTTGATCGTCGAACAACGTACATGAACCACTCGAGCAGTCACTGCCTACTACTCGGAAAACACAATGTCGAGAAACAGTAAGGTTTTTAACTTGTGTCACTGAAAAGACACGTATTTTCCTGTTCTGTGTCGCATTTCCTAGATAATCACGCGCAGTCAACACATGGAGACTGTACCAAGGAGCGCGAACTCATCTGGAACAAATTGACAGAATCTGCCCACTAGATTGTACTCTTTTCTTACCATTCGTCTTGCAACTCTTCAGCTTTATATATTAGTATATATTCTCAGTTGTCATTTTAATTTTGCTATGGAAATTTTCCTTGTTTGTTTACTTAAGGTAGTACTGTCGGTTAGAGAGTTACTGTTCAGAATTGAATTTTAATAAGATAATGAACCACCTAAAATTTCAAAAAGCTAGAGAGAACAAAAAAAAAGTATTCAATATTAAACGTTTTTTGCCTACAACATTAAACCTTATAGAAATCACAAAAAGTACCGTTCAGATTTCAATGAATATGGTATCAACAGAAAGAAAAAATGTTTTCAAACTTTTTAATACTTTAAAAATTGAGGTTTATAGCATGTGATAAGAGTAATTAGCAAAAATGTACTTTTTATCTCGTTATTTATTATGTGGCAACCACGAAGTCTTTAATCAGAGACCTAGCTTGCTGTGTTTCGAGATGGCGTTGTTATCACTACCTGGGAAAACTTCGATTCTTTCCACCTGTTTTCGTTATAGTTACTAAAGTTGTGTAACTTCACAAAAACTACACACATGTAAGCCATGAACGTGTGTGCGTTCACCCAGTAGCTGACGCCATATTGGTTCATGCGACAAATATCGGTCCACTGCTACGCTCGAGCTGGTTCTCCTGGTTGATTTGATACTTGTGGTATCGATAGTACCTACTACCTTAAATTACAACAGGCTAAATTATTTAATTTTCAAAAAATTCTCCATTGTTTTGACACTAATGGTCTCTTATTTAGAAGGTTATTTATGTACATTGAGTTTGTACTCCTTATGCAGTCTTCACGATTCAACATAATATTATGTTGCAACTGCTCGTCTACATGACGAAATTTTGTTGTGATTGCGACTGCTCGGGCGGTCGTGTGTATATCAACGAAATATTTTCTATGGAGATCTGCAGTTCGTCATGCAGTCTCTGCTTGAAGCAGTCCGTGTACGGTCGGCGTAAAGTGTTGAACGAAGTTTTTTTTTTTTTGTAAGACCCTCTTCCTATAATATTTACAATAAAATATGTAATTTTAGACTATAATGGACCGCCAAAGAAAAAAAGAAAACCAGGTCGACCAGAAATAATACACCAGAATACAACAGTTATTGTTTTGTTTAGTTGGGGTCAAAAGTTATAAAATATTTAATATTTAAATATGATAAGACAAGCAATTTGTGGTGTCTTTAGTGTAATATGGCATTTAATTCTGTTTACTGCGATGTGTGTCTTGATTTTAAGTATTATTTGTTAATTTAATAGAATTATTACTTAAATTTTATTTTCAGTGTAAGAAAATAAAAATGATAGCGTTTAAAGCAGTATCTGCATTTGCCAAAAATAAAAAGAAAACTTAACATCATTGATAGGTAATTAATTTTAGACTAAAATTGAAACTTATTAAATCGGTTTTGCTGTCGAAATACATTACAATTTCATTCAAATGTATTCTAAATTTTGTTTATCCCTTTTCTTATTTACGTTATTCGTTTATATTTCTTTTGACAGTTTTTAATAATCGTGAGGTACTTGGTTTTTCACGGAAGACAGCTAATTCAATTTTGTTCGTCCCTAACTATGTCACATTTCATTTATTTATATGTCATCTTTTACGATGGGAAGATGAAATAATTATAATTGCGTCATATTGAAAAGAATTATTAGATGAACGATTATATTTCTGTGGGCGATGAAAATTCTTAAAACTTCCAGTAGCACTGAAAATTAAGTAAAATAGCCGAAATACCTGTAAATATTTTCTAATTAATTCTTGATATCTTGATTTTTCGTTTTATATTTTACATCGCCTTTTTTTGCATATCCGTTTAGTAAAGTGGTATAATGAAATCTTAGAAATAAATAGAGAAATTATAGCATTTAGGATTCTCTTGTACCAAGCTATGTAGTAAGGTTCTTTAAGTAGTTAATGCCAATCTAAAAACATCGGCGTAGCAAGAGGGGGAGGGGAGCAGGTGGACCTGGCTCACCCTAGAATATTAATTGTTCACAGAAAAATTTCAAGATGAATCTGCAAAGATCTACATACTCGTACTTTCTTTGTTGTGAAAGTTCTCCAGAAAGTCGTGTTGGTTGATTTTGTTTGTATGTGTAAGTGGCAGCTGGTGGTAGGTAGAGTTGAAAATTGCCCCCCCCCCCCTCCCACGATAAAATCGTTGCTATGCCTTTGTCTGAAAGTCATGTATCGGCGATATGTATGCAAAGAGCTCCATCAGTGCTTAATAAAGAACTATTTCACAACTGTTATATAGCTTTTATGAATTTTGATTGCATTTATTGCGACATACTGTGTGGATAAAATAGGGAAATTCACAATGAAATAAGGAACTAGGAAGAAGTCTATATTTGTTTGATATTTCTTCTGAATTTTCTGCTAAATTTAAAAGGCGATTATCTAAAATTATCGGACAAGGCACTTAAAGTTTTAATTCTATCCCTGCCAATGCAATAAATTCTTCTTAACTCTAGTTTCCATTAAAAATAAATACGCAAATATCGTGTGAGTAAATCTAATTAGAACTCAGTTTCTGGTATTAAACCAAATATTACCAAGTTTTTCGTTGAGATTTCATTGGATCGACCTCATTAAATTTTTATTGTTTTGTTTGTTTTTTTTTTATTATTGTAAATATAGTAACTTTTATCTTTTATTTTAATACCTAACTGCTTAGCTTATTTTTTTTAACCAAGAATAAATCCTTATTTATTATTTAATCTGTTATTTATTAATTTATTTATTAATTAAATTTTAAGAATTTCGAGTGCAAATCGTAGAAATAATTAAGAGGTCTGGCCGTACACATTTTAGCATTTTTAAATCGAAGATCAAAGGTGTTCTCATGTCTTACAGCACTTTGAAGAACAGAGACTTTAACAAATAAGTCTTCGAATGTTTTTGTAAAACTCGGTATGCCAACTAGGCCTCTGCACATACGAATGAAAGAACAGACATGCAAGACTCGATAACTAATAAAATAAAAGAATAAGTAATAAAGAATACAAAGTCACTATTTATGTACACCAAACACTATATGACTATATATAAGAGATTATTTATGTTATACTAGATTTATATAATTGAACTCAATGGTCTATTAACCACTCCGCACTATTTATTTCGCGCACTGTTTATTTACAAAGTTCATTTATCTATTTATCTCAACAGTTACCTCAGTACTGTTCACGGTACTGACTGTCAATTTATGCCACAATTATTTGTCGATTGTTAACTCGATGAAGCACAATGTATATCTGCCCGTCCACTGAGCTATCGCGGTGGTATATATATGCGCTGGATAGTTCTTCCTTTTTCTTGCATTCATGTTGTCTGGAATTTGTAAACAGTCTTTTTTTACCTACGCATATTGTTATTGTTAGAACAACAAACCGATTGTTCTCCCACAACAATCTGTGTGTCATTGTTAGAATGACGAGCCGATTATTGTCTCACGAAATTCTTTGTCGTCACCTGCTGGGGAGTCTCTGTTACAATATCAGATTTTGTTTAAATGTGAAAATAACATTTAAAATAATAAAAAAATATTTATTTCTTAGCATTTTTATTAGAAAAGTTTTTTCTTACTTCTTTTTTAAAAAATAATTTAAGTTTTTTCGGTAAGGTAACCTTGCAATTATCTTTATCAGCCTTTACTTTAACCACTACAAATGTGTGCGTGCGATTTGCACGGCCAATCAGCTGTCAAATTTTAACATTGAACAAGTGACGCCAGATGTGAAAATTGGATATTCGCAAAAGTCAGCGACAGATATTAGCATTTGCATTCAAGAATGTTTAAAAATTTAAAAATTGACATTCGTTAAATCGCTAGTACAGATAGTGCCTAGACAAGTTGAACTGTCATAATTGACATGGAAACTTACATCCTCCTCCCGAACTCCTTTTTGATCCGCCTTTGCCGGCTGTGTAAACTTTGTTACGTTAACTTGGTTATTAGAAATTCATTCGACGCTCTTTTACATAGAGGTAGATTGATCGGTAAGAGATATATCCGTGTTCGGCTATAGGATATAAAATACATTGTCCCTATTAGCACTGCTTTGTTTGTTAACCTTCAAGCGGGCGCGCGGTCATTTGTAACGGGAGCGGGCGCGCGTAACCGAAAAGACCTATGGGATGAATTAGAGAAATAAAGCACTATTTTTTCAATATTTGTTTATTTATTTGTACTCAGATATATTATCATTGTCTTTAAAGTCTGATTTGTCAAAAAAAGTAATTAAAATTATGAAAAAGAAACAATTATTTAATTAATTAACATAACTCAAATATTCTTTGAATTAAAACAAAAATTAGGAACACAAAACCCTTTTACATATCTCAGACTAGTATACACCTAGTCTAATATTAAAAATTACAAAATAAGAATAACAATTAATTAACTTCGGTTTAGTTTTCATCAGAATCAGTTTCTTCGTCCATATAACATTGATTGCAAATAAATTTTGTATGACACCGGGACTAAAACAATGGCGATCTGTGGAGTGGGGGGAGCGCCCCGAGCGACGGTTTATTCTTTATTTTACTCCCAATGACATAGCGACAGGCTGCTAGAAATGAGAAATAAATGTGATGGGTAATAATAATAATATGAACGAAAATGTACTAAGCGCGGTCGATTCGACTACGCGCGCCCGTTTGAAGGTTAATAACAATGAATATAATATATCTTAGGCGAGAGAAATGACGACACTGGAATATTATATGATAAATGTTTCCTTCACTGGTTCCACAAATACATATGCTTTGAAATACACATATCTCGTTCAAGTAGAGTAGCTCTGCAGTGCCATATACGGATTCTATGTTGGCATCAAATTGTCTGTACCCTGAATTTTGACTCATTCTATGTTTAATTTTGTTTAATTGACCCTCTGAAACTTTTATTTATGAAACTATCAAAAAATGAAATTCCCCACCAAATTGAAAATAATGAAATAAGTTTAGTTTTCGTTTTTAGGTTTTCTATAAAGTAGTATCGTATGGTTAACTCAAATTTTTGATAGCTTCATAAACAAATGTTTCTATCATATGATGCACACTTTCTGAATCTCATAGTACAATATGTTTTCTTGAAAAATCAATGATTTAACATATAGAGAAAAGTTTTTTTATTTGTATAATATTCAGTTTGGCAAACTCAGTTACTTGCACCTTTGAAGTTGTTTGTATAAATAATTATGTAGATATAAAAGTAAGATTTACGTGTAAAGATTGATTTATAACCATCTGCACAGACACGAAGTGCTAGAAGATCAACACCCTGCATTAGCTCTGTACCAAGCTGCCTGAGAACGGTAACAGAACCTTCACAGTCTTGCGCAGTAGTTCAAAAACCGATACAAACAGTTTCTTTTTAGTGGTGACGGTTCTGGTACCGTTCTCTGATAGTTTGAAATAGAGCTATCGATAATTTTTGTAAATATGTTTACCTAACGCATCACATATTGTAGATTATACACACTATTAAGCTGAGCTCATAAGCGTTAATGTGTCACAAACAGCGATTGATTGTCACTTAATAATAACTAGCCGTCCTGTTGATCTGAAATCGAGCAAATTTATTTTTTCAACTAAACTTTCTTGTTTGTTTTTCCTTTTTAGCATATATATGCAAATTGTTTTTCCAAAGCCTGAAAATAGTTAAAATCGATGCAGAACAATCATTTGTTTTTGTGTGACTACAATCTAATATTTTAGTTGACAGAGAGTTTGAATATGACATTAGACTGCTCCCAATATATGGAAACTGTAATTATATGATCACAAATCAAATTTTTTGACAATTCTTTCTGCAACACAGCATAATTGTCACAGGCAAGGTTATTGGACAACTTTTTTTGCATTTAAGATATGGTATTTATTGAATTAAAATTCTTCAAAATGCTATCATGAAAATTGATATTTTTTTCATGTCAGTTTTCCAAGAGACTAGGTATGCGTAAAATTTCTGAGTGACACTATTGGACGATCCACGTTAATACTGTTATGTAATAGTTATTGGCGTAACTAGTAGTCTAAGTCATTCATCGCGCTGACAGGTCATGACTTAGCCTACAAGTTACGCCCATAATTTTATTCAACAATTGCGCGTTATTCATGTTTTATTTACTGTTATTAATGACATGTTGTAAATATCTATTTATTTCTTTATAAAAAAAAACTGTCAATACTAACAGCACCAAACAGCACGATTCAATGTTTTGGTTTGAGGTTAGCCGGTTATGAATAAACTCCATGTCGAAAACATTCGGCCTCTCAATTTTAGCCTCAATGGGTAACAACGGAGTTGTTGTTACCTACTATTTCGTTACGACTCAGAAAATAGTTACGTTTATTTTCATTACTCCACAATGGCCGAGCTAGTAGGAATTTTCATTGAGTTATGACAAGTAATTGTCACCAGTCGGTAAATGCCTATTTAGGGTTCAGTTTTTAGGCATGATAAAACATGAATAGCGCGCATGAGTTGAATAAATTTGTATTAAGATTAGCATAATATATTCTATCGAAAATACATTGAAAAAAGCACTTGTTGGTGCGGTGTCATCCATTACCACTTCGTGTCTGTTAAAACAGTGCGGGGTGGCCACTTTCTGGAAAAGTTACGGAATTTTACTGACCAGTGAAATGTCAATACATTTTGGTGATAGTCAGGGATTTTTGTAGAAAGACCCGGTCAAGTGAGAGTCGGATTGAACATGTTTTGTTGATCAACTGAAGTTTAGTACCTGACTCCGGCAAAACGTCAAAGAAAGTTCTGGAGAAAAAGTGGCTACCCTGCAGTGTAAATCAAAGCTATAAATATTGTCACATGTAGGTTTCTGGTTAGTGATTTATAATTAATATTTAACTTTCGTAAAACGTGCCGAAAAGTAAGATAGATTAATAAAATAAATTATAAAGAATTTGCTAAGTTATGAAAATTTGTTGAATTCAGCATTAATATTATCGATTTGATATTGTTTATAATTATGCCATTCAAAAATATATTTTCTAAAACTCAAGTAAAGTGCGCTTGGTTTGATGTATTTTACCATTCCAACTTCACAAGTGAATGTACTAATTTAGGTCAAAAAATCATAGATCAAAATTTCACAATATTTTTTCGTTTTGTTGTCTCGCGAGTTCAAAAAACGTATTTTTGGGAAAAGTATATGCGTCTGTTTATCCTATTGTTTTTGGAGGAAATCGGCGCATGTGCAGAAGAGATATTTGCTATAACGTTGTTTTTTGTATAACAATGTTATACTTTTCATAACGGTATATTATTGTATTTACTTTTACAAGGAAATTTTGTTAAAAAGATTTTTTTCTAAGTTTTATAGTTTCCAAAATATTTTGAAAACAAACAAAAAAAACTACTCTTTTGTTCTAAATATCTGTCAAAAAGAAATTAGTTTGGTAGCTGGCAAGCATACTTTGGTTAATTTTTACATGTAAACTCACATCATGTAACCATGCAAAACAACTGGAAATATAATATTTATTATTAGTCGTTCCCCGCGTCACTGCATGCGTTAACAGAAATTTTATTTTATTTATTATAATATGTCAAATTTCTATATATTTGAAGTTGGAATGGTTTTGTCACCCAATTGGCTGGAATTTTGTTAAATATCCCACATTTATGACGTATTGATGAGATTCATACACCAGCACAAATATTTTCAAAAAGGAGAACGCCTTTTGAAAATATTTGTGTTTATTTTGTAAAAAAAAATTATCGAGTTAGTATTAGAAATTTTAAAGTCATTTATTAAGCCAATGGATTGGAAAGTCAGATTTATATAAAGATATCAAATCAAACGAATTGTTGTCTGTTTAGGGCAGTGTTTTTCAACCTTTTTGAACAAGCGACCCTCAAGGAAAAACATAATATGGCGACCCCTCACTGAAAGTATTGGTTTTTTACTGTAGCCTTGCACCTAGAACCCTTACTTTTTACTTTTACCTTGCTTTTGACCGCGACTCTCCTGGAGGTCGCGACCCACAGGTTGAAAAACACTGGTTTAAGGAACTGAGATCTTGACATTTAGCCTTTAATAAGAGCTGTTTCGTAGTTTCACGCGTTTCACATGCCACCGGTCGCGCATCCTGCACGCCGCACGCGTTCAAGCAATGAGCATGGCCGGCGAACTTTCCGAATGTCGTCACGCGCGATTATATTATATGTTTATGTCCTTCATAATAGTTTGTTAACTTATAAACACCAGGTGCTAATAATAGATGAAAAACATATTTATTTATTTATAATTTTTGTTAATAATAATACATCAAATTTTTATTTATTTTTATACGGAATGTTTGAAAAATTATACACCATAACACAATAATATATATATTGAATGTACATATTGGGATTTTACCTGGAGGCAGAGCCCATTTTAAAATATTCAATATAGTCGCCCTATGTGAAGCGTTTCCATTGACAGTAGGTATACGAAGTTTCGATGTTTTATTTAAACTGTTTATTTTCGAGGAATAAAGTCGTTGGGACGATACTAATCCTTATATTGAAGGAAAAAATCGAGAGTCCTGGTCACATCGCAAAACGTGACAAAATAATTGTTGCGTATGGTTAACTTCGTTGCTTTCTGCGTGCAAACGTCAGAGAAGCCGCATGAAATCAACGGAGTATAATCAACTGACAGCTGTCACTTTTCCATTTAATAATTTGATATTAACATTTATACTTGATCTACTAACAAAATCAGGTACGGCGCAACACATATCGTGCTTTTTCTTCGATTTTTTCAATGACATACAACTTCCATAATTATTGTAAACAATAATTAATATCTACAAAAATACGTAGCGTGCAGTGCTGTACTATATGACACGCTTCGCATAGAATAATTCACTGGAATGCTGAGTAGATGGCGCGTTGTCGAAGTAAAATTCCAATATATTCAGACTCAGCCAATATAGTGAGAGTTACTCTTTCATGCAAGATCTGTTAAACTCCGGGAAATTATCAAAGGACAAAATTATTCGATCAATATGTTGTGTATTCGCATTCTATCTCGTATTACTATATTAGCCCGAATTTAATATATCTCATTCTTTTTTAATCAAGAATTTGGGAGAAATGATTAATAACATTAATATTTATTGAAATACGCCATATTTTGCGAAAATTATTTTAAACGAGAATATGACATATATTTATTGTTGTTCTGTCTTTAATACTGATAGTCTCAGTGTCAGAGGATCATCCCGAGGGATATATATTCCGTCTTCTTTTCAATGCGCACGCACATTACGCTCAAAACTTTAACAATCACCACTGCGAATAATAGTATATTTTTTTGTCAGTCATACAGGCTATTAATTAGTAGTATTAGGTGCCGTTCATTTATTATATAAGGCGTTTTTTTTTACTTTTAGGGCCCTTGCCACCCCACAATAAGAAAGTGTATAATTCCTCCTACACTTAATAAAAAGGTAGAGACGGGAATAACGGATCATTTTCCGTGTAAGATCCGACTCTTTGAACTGGCTCAAAAATTGGTTGTCTGTAAAGTCGGTTTACGGACGATAGTTTTACGTGATAACGTATTCCGCTCGAATATCATATTTAATAATACATAACCTAAATTTTAGTAGCTGTCAAACTTGGGCCCATCGTGCTTCTCTATCGCTTATACTGCGCTCTCGCTTGCACGCACAGGGTCAGGCGGAACGATACGGCGTTAAACTTTTTCGTGCGTGCAGCTGGTGTTTCATCAATTTATAAGACGTTATCACGTCAAAAGATCTGAGTTCTGAATATGTTACTGCAACTGTTATCCATTAATGTTAATTGATATGGCAGGCCGTTTTGCTTAGGAATAACATTAATTTTTCATTTGAAATCAAATTTGAAAATAATATTGTGTGACCTAATAAATTTTATTCCCAATGCATTACAAAAGACGGCAAACTATGCTGAATTATAGATAATGTACAAAAATCTAAATAGTTTTCATTATACCCCAATATATTTTTTAAACATTCATTCTACCTATGTCGGGACATAATAATAATTTATTAAATTGAATTTATGTCATGGCACATAAATAATTAGACCAATTATTGTTGTGTCGTAACAAAAAATAAAATAAAAATTCGTAAAATAAAATTATGCACATCATTTTATTTCAAGATGTACTATTTATAATACTACACTCATATGTACCGCTTGCCATACCTAAAACAGATACACTTTACAATCCACAGTCCATTATCTCGGACACAGTACTGTATCCACAGAGAATAATAGATTTATTACTGGATCTTCGACTACACACAGAAATAGGTGCAGCAAGAGCTGTTCTGGCTCTGCTATAGACGAGTCATGTGTATAGAGAACGCATCTCTGTGTTTCACTGCTCCGTTGAGGCGGCAGAAGTGAGTCAGTTCTATTATACTCTATTAATTTTCAAGAAGAAGTGGATGTAAATAATTCATACGGAACATACAAACATGCCAATCGAATGTGCCGACTGACGAATCACAAATCAAGAAGCAAAGGCACTCACATATAGCACACAAAAATTGCGCACATGTATTATGTACGTATATGATACCGAAAACGTGTACTTATTATGTTCATTTAACCCCTCTACCCCTGAAACCACTTATGTAATATATGAACAGTCCCTTATGAACTTAATAGGACACTCATCCATAAAGCACAAACATTGCCTCTGATACATATGTAATCACTGCAGTTCAACTGTATAGTCGATTTTGGTAAAAAAGCTGCACATTCGGCCAAAAACAAACCAAAGTACTTTTTGTAATAAGCGCACTGAAAGAACAGCATTACTTACAAGAACACCGCAAAAGGATATAGGCTTAGCGAACTGTCAAGTATAGTTTATAATCATCGCGTAGGCTGGCGCCACTTTCGCTTACTTTCGACCCAAAAATAATTTCCCAAGGGGCGAAGACTTCATTTTTGATCTGCGCATGCGCGACTTCTATTTTTTTAATTTATTGGCATGCAAAATCTAACTTTCTTCTCCAAAAATAAGTATAATATGTAATGATGCACTTTCAATGCATATTTCAAAAGCTATTGTTGCTAATAATGGCCTATTTATTCCGGTTTAACAAGTGAACATTTTTGTCGAATTTTGTACTTAACAAAAAAGGGTATATTTTTATTAAGTTTCAGGTTCATAATGTAGTATTTATCACTACGTATTTTTTAATAAAATATACATACATTACCTAAGTAGTGTAGTCTATGGTTGTGACATATTAATCTTTTTTTATATATAAAAATACAATACCTATATAATATATTAATTGTAAAGATGCAATATTATTATGCTTTAGGACTTTTAACTTGTGAAAATGGTTTGGTTTGCATTTGTTTCTATCGTGCTGCGATTATTATACTTCATGTATATATATTAGAATATAATATACCTATTATATTTTTAATAAATATATCACAATTAAATATAAATTACTAGAAAACATTTTTGAAATATTATGTCGATTACATTTTTCAAACATTCTGTATATGCCTACCATATTAATTAATTACAAATTTTCATCAAATAAGTTTTTAATTGTATGCAAAATAAAATGAGATTATGTATAATTTATATAGTAGATCAGTGCTCCGCAACCTTTTCTCACCTACGACACACCAAAATTCTTGCTAGAATTCCGCAGCACACCCAAAAGCTAAAATATATAATTGATACACAAATACACGACTGAAGCGACGACCGACTCAGATCGACCGAGGCGACACGACGGCAAACGTGCGTTCTACACACTGTGTTATTTGTTCATATTAAAATAACAATTGAAAAAATTAGTAACAATGTACCAACAAATAAAAATTTTCAAACAATGAAAAAAATAGTGCCAATTTATTTCAGTTACATTTTAATGATACCAGAATTTTTTGAGCGATATCTAAGAAATTAAAAATTAATTGTCCAAATTTTGCAAAATGTAATTGTAAATTATCAAATACATTGAATTTGACCGCGGCACACCTGTATTCGGCTCACGGCACACCAGTGTGCCACGGCACACCGGTTGCGGAGCACTGTAGTAGATGATAGTTATTGTAATAATCACAATATATCCACCAGATTTATGCTTTCATCATTTTTAGTTTTACAAACATCCTTTTTATACTTACAAACTTCATTGTAAAAATTACTATTACATAACATAAATAAATGCAGTTTTTTTCTCTTATTCCACTGGTTTATTTTTGTCTGCCCAGTGAACCCGACGGCTGAAATTACTTGATAAACCAAAACTGCTGTTGAAATCGTTTAGCGAATGCTGTTCATAGGCTATGTCGAAAAACTTCTTGTAACGCCGGATAAGCATGATACATCCTAATAATATGATGAGTTGAATTATAAGCCATGTTATTAATAAGCCAATGAGCAGTGATTGGTCAAAACATACTTCATTTGTCGACAGATCTGCAAATTATATAAATAATACGTGAGCATTGTTGGGGTAGATCGGTGCATTGATTTTCAAATCTACTCTACTATATAAAATTCTTCGTATTTTTAATGTTTTTTGTGATTACAAAAATGCTATATAGTCCAGTCACTTTAGAGTCACCTCGGAATGAAATAGAATAAGCTGAATATTTGTATAAACATTTGTTTTGGCACTC
This sequence comes from Xanthostigma xanthostigma, assembly GCA_963575645.1. NCBI lineage: Eukaryota > Metazoa > Arthropoda > Insecta > Raphidioptera > Raphidiidae > Xanthostigma > Xanthostigma xanthostigma. The sequence continues at coordinate 30,069,193 of OY754468.1, read as the reverse complement.
TAAATGTTGTCTCATAAGGTCACGTGTGAGCGTCCTTAGATATTCAAAGTCAAAAGTTGCGAAAATCACTTTTTTTGCAAATATCTTCTCAAATCGTATTTATACTTATTATAAAAGTTATAGAGTATAAAATTCTCTACAAATTTTGTCTTAAACAATTTTTTATACGTTTAAACATTTTTGAGATAGCGAGCGCTCAGCCATACATACCATAGCGCGGGGTCAATCGCGAATCCCAGTCTATAGTACGGTTAACTTAATCAATTCGTTAAAGATTAGTTGATTATTAATATTACTTACCTTTTCATATAAATAATGAAGTAAGTAACTGAATTATTTTAAATATATTTTAATGATATTCTTATTAAGGATAATTCTATTTTAAGTAGGAAAGAAATTAAAAAAATATTTTAAAACGGTTAACGTATAAAAAATTGTTTATACTCTACAACTTTTATAACAAATACGATTTGAGGCAAAGGAATCGAGATAATGTCAAAAAACTGATTTTCGCGACCTTTGACCTTGAATATTTAAGGACGCTCACACGTGACCTTATGAGACTTTTGAGACAAAATTTAGAATGTCAAAATAAAGGTATATGCAAATATTAAGCTTAATCCGTTTCATTCCGAGGTTGTCCCCTTTTTTAGTTTATTTGACTGCACTAAATAGGTTTGAGTCGTCACTAAAGGCCCCTTCATACGTTGCTGGATTCTGAGCTAGCTCGCTTGTTTGAAGTCTTGCAGGCAGCTTTGCACGCCATGCTGCTGGATTGTGACGTCACTGATAGCTTTGCTGGGTGCTCGGTTGCAGTATTTTGGTAATAGGTCCAGTGCTATTTTTTATGCAGCGCTGCCTGCTAGTTTGAGAATTTGACCAATTATGGAGTCGTATTTTATCACGTGATATCGTCTGATATTCGTTTACATATGGTGTTGTTTGAAAAAGGTGTCAAGTGAACAGTGATGGGGCCAAAAGTAGTAAAATCAAAATGTAAATAGACTCGACAATTTTACGTACAATCGATTAGTTAATAAATAACTTAATATTAATTATTTTTTTTATATTTTTTAGATATTTCTGAAGAAGATTCAAATCCGGATCGAAACGTCATCTTGTGTTATATTGATTTGTAATTTTATCATTTTTTGTCAATATATCGTTCGGTCTGAGAAAAATTGGTCGACAATTTTATTTACTTGAAGAGTTCTATTCAGACGTTAATCAAAGATTTGAAGAAATAAGTGCTTTAATTGACAAATTTTTTCTCTTTGATTTTTCTCTTTTCTCCCGAAGCTTTTCAATCATTATTAAAGTTACAGTAGCAATTCGTCTACGACGAATTATTTCTTGCATAACCATTACTTCCATATTTAAATTTTAAATATAACTTTCAACCTAGCAAATTAGCGAGTAAACGAGCAAGCTTCGTGTATAGCGAAACTAGCCGTGCCCCTACCAACCACCAAGCAGGATACCATTCACGGCAGGCTGCAAGACTCTAAGCAAGCGAGTAAGCTCGAAATCCAGCCCCACTACGTATGCACTGGCATTTTCAGTGCGTATATTTACTCAATTCAATAACTTACCATATCCAGCGACTAAAATTTTATTATCTCCATAAACTAATCTGTCAGGAGATTTGCTATGACCGTGAACTATAATAACAAATTGCAACGGTATTTCATTACTTTGTAAAGTTTCATTTTTTATTTCTGTCAAATTTGCTAGTGTTTTTCTTTCTTTATCTTCAAAGTTAAAGATAGATGCTGGTATTTCATTTGGTATGTTTCTTTTGCGTTTTCCGAAAGAATGCTTGTAATTGTCACAGTTAGCCTTAAAAAATATTTTACATTTTAAAATTAGAAAAATGCTTTTAAGAGATCCGAGCAGTGCCGTAGCGGGGTTAATCGGCGCCCATGGCAAGATTCTGATTTTGTGTCCTCAAAATTTTTTTGATTGATATCACGGTTGATATATTCAAATAAAACAATCATAATCGCATTGCTGATTGCGCCCTCCCGCCCCTAGCGCGGATCCCAGTTGTTAGGATCTAGTTAGTTACGGCGCTGAATCTGAGTACCTATTTATTTTGCGGTAGTGCCACGTACTATAATAATAAAAAAATGTAGGTACCCTGTATCTACTTAATACGAAAAAAAATATACTTTAAGTTGTTTAATATTTTGGCGCCATAAGACATCGAACATTTTTGTTCACCAATTAATGCCAAATAAATTAACATACTTTCAGTGTATAACAATAAACAAATTAAAATAGTTAAATACGAACTACTCACAGGTATACAGCTCAACGTACAGAATTGTACAAGCACACTGAATTTAACAACAGGGGAAGACGCAAACTTGAACGCTTGAAATTTTCCTGTAAGTGTTCTCATTGTTTCTGTTTGTATCTTTTTAAGTGTTGGAAATATAGAAGGATTTGTTGGACAGCCTACTTCATCCAGTAGTAAAATTGAATCGTGTCCATTTTCTGTCGAGGCAATTAAATGTCCAGCCCATATATCATACGGCCCTAAAAGAAGTTCCCTAATTATTTCCTTATGTGCATGAACTGTGCATCGTATCTCTCGAATGTGAGCTGATAGTACAGTTAATTAATAATGTTAATAGTAATGCATTTATTATGTTTTTTTATTTTTTTATCTAATATAACAGAATGCCACTATTTTCTCAAACAACTTTACGTAGGTATCGGATGTTGCGGGTTGTATGAACAAATTGTCAGTCTTTGTTCCTAGAAGGGAATTTTAAAGCAATTTTTTCAAACGAAAAGTTTTAGATGTGTAAACATTTAAGCCAAAAATAAATTTTATAAAACAGTAATCTTAGAAAAACCGAATGAATATACGTTATGCGGAGCAAATCCAGTGCGCAAGTCTGGTATTCTACTAAGGTGTTTACACATACTTTGAGAGTACTAACTGAATTTACACATTTTTAACCGACGAAAAACAAAAACGGAGGAGGTTCTCAATTCGACGCGTATATTTTTTTTTTGTTTTTTTTTTTTTTATTTATGTATGACCACGCATAACTTTTTACAGAGTAGTCCGATTTTGATAATTATTTTTTTGTTTGAAAGGGTATACCCCGAAGTTGGTCCCATATAAATTTGATAAAAAAATTCCAACCCTAAGGGTAGGAAAACAGGGGATGATTGATTGTTCACTCACTGATTGTAATGTATGACCACACATAACTTTTTACAGAGTGGTCCAATTTCGATAATTATTTTTTTATCGGATAGGGTATACCTCGAGGCTCGTCTCATATAAATTTGGAAAAAAAACTCCTACCCTAAGGGTGGGAAAATAGGGGTGATTTATAGTTCACTCACAGATTTTCATGCTTTCTGTATTACAATTATAAATTATATAGCCACAAAAAATTATAAAATAAAAACTTTTTAACAAAAAAATTAAACCGCCGAAAAACTGAAAAGCAAAAAATAATAAATCTTTTTATTTAACTAAGTTCTATCTAAGTAGTTGAACGTATGTGACAGTCTAGTATATCTAAGTAATTTTGAGTCGGCGTCAAACCATCAATGAACAAAGATCACTAAAAGAAATAACCAAATCAAATTAACAATGATACGTGAAATCTCCAGCGATAAACATTAACATTCCAAACATGCGCTCTCCACACGACCACTCGCAAAGACGTGTGCCCGTTCGGGTTGCTCTGTCGCTGACATTAACTTCGTGAACGCTCAGAGATTACCGGCGAAGGATTGTTGACGCCGACTCAAAATTACTTAGATATACTAGACTGTCACATACGTTCAACTACTTAGATAGAACTTAGTTAAATAAAAAGATTTATTATTTTTTGCTTTTCAGTTTTTCGGCGGTTTAATTTTTTTGTTAAAAAGTTTTTTTATGAGATATTTATGAGCTATTAAAATTTTATAATTTTTTTAAATAAGATAAATAATAATAATATGTAAACTGTAAATATTTTACCATTAGGTGGTTCAATTTCTATTCTGAGCTCGAGTTCTTGTCCGATCTGTACATCGGTAGCCTCTTGATTATCGATAGCATCTGTTACATGCATTCTAACTATTGGTAATATTGAACTGTCATTTATAACAACTGATCCACGGTTTGGTAAATCACTAAAATATCAACCATATTATCATCAATATTCAATACTATACATATAAAATTGTAACAGGATTTTTGTTTAACTTCATTTGTTGAATAGTTTTCGTTTTTTTTATTATTTTTTTAAAACGCATTAGTTACTTTTATTAAATACACCATAAGCTTAGGCTATGCTTTATAAAGACAGAATTATTCCGAATCCTGGATCTCTAACACAAATAATCGCTGTGAACAACCAAGCCGGGGTTATTGATATTCCTGGTTTTCGCTGATGTCGTTTGCAGAACTGGAAAACTTAGATGAGAAACCTATATTCCTAAAATGTCTGTCTGTATGTTTGTACCCGTCTGTGTCGAAAATGGTTGGAGCGATTTTGATGAAATTTGTTTACACTATCTGGCATTAGTTAATAGCGTACTTTGTGCCTGGCTACGATCGGGTTAAAATGCCTGTCAATATCGACATTAACGCAAACAAAGCCTCGGGTAAAGTTTAGTTAATAAATAATTATGTTAGTTACTATCAGCGTTTTAAGGTAAAGCTGTAATAATTAAGTTAGTGTTGTAATCTGCATTATGCATATCAACATAAACTACATATTCAAATATTGCAGCGATATACTGAGTAATAATTTAACAAGAAAAAAGAAACGATGTTTAAATCGGCCGTTATAATACTAAAATAATATATGCACCCGACTTATAATACGAATGGGGATGGGAGGAACATCTCAGTTTACCGAGATGAATGTTGTGTCCAAATTTCATGATGATTGGAGTTACCGTTCAAAAGTTTTTGTCGATAAAAAGCAGTATTTATACTTTTTTTAATTAATTAAATAAAATTAAAATAAATTTGCATGTAAGCCTTAGAAGAAAGCAATGTAGAAAATAAAAAAAAAAATAAAAATATGTTCGAACAACGTGAAGCTTGAACCACGACCCTGATATTGACAGTCGCATGCTCGACCGATTGAGCCATCCGAGGTTGTGTACTCACAACGCTAATATGAGTATATTTAGTTAGTGCATTTCACGTGAATAGAAGCTTATTTTGAGATACATTTTGCAACATTTTTCATTAATACTCCGCTCCTAATGATCATACCGTGATATTATATGTATAGCCTATAGCCTTCCTCGATAAATGGGCTATCCAACAAAAACATTTTTTTTCAATTTGAACCAGTAGTTCCTGAGATTAGCGCGTTCAAACAAACAAACAAACAAACTCTTCAGCTTAATATATTAGTATAGATAAATATTTTATACCACCTACCTAGAGTTAAAATTAACAACAGTTCCAAGTGTAACATTTCTAGGAAACTGATTATTATCGCTATTCAATAAACATCCAACTTTAATCAGGCGATCACCTTGTGCTTGAATTAAAAAATTGTATTGAATTATTAATAAACCGGATAATAGAGTCCTGTAAATAAGTTTATAATTCAGTGAAAAAATAATAGGCGTTATATAGAATTTTTCTAACACTTTATACGTATGTATGTACTGATCACTATTTTTGACAATATTTTTTTAAACAAGCTTTTGTTAAAATGTACAAAAAAGACATAAAATCCACGTAGAAACTTCTCGCCAAACTAAGCAGAATCACGTACAGTTCAAACCATCGAGAAGGTCTAATAAGTACTTGACTTCATCATCGGGAGATATAAAAATATTGTTTTGTCATCGGAACTATGCAGAAATTCCGTTTTTTGCCCAACTGCTCCGGAAGGGGGGTAATGTTTTTCGAATGTATGTATGTACGTCTATTTCTTTGGCACGCTCTGTAGTACTGTACCCTAAACGGCTTGATGGATTTTGACATTTGAGGTGTCGTTAGATTCGTCTTAATTGTAGGAGTGATAATATTGAAATGGCGTCTGTGAATCAAAAAAGAGAGAGGGAACAAACAAATATTTTGTTATAACAATATGGGTATCAAATAAAAGCCAGTACCTAAATAGCCAATTCAAAATATATACATATTTTATGCTGTTGAATTTTACTATTAATAGAACAATAATTAATACCTATTTTTTGTACCAACCGATCGTGCTTCTTTTATGCCACAGGCACGATTAAGCAGCATAATTTTGAGTTGTAAACTTTCACTCCCTTTTCCGTTTACGAAACAAGCTTTATTTTCAGAATATCCCTTCAGGTACATGCGACCATGAAAGTTCTGTTCAGGATTGTAACTGATTCTCATGTAGTCACTCGAACAAGTAATTGTAACTACAAAAGTGAAAATTATTAAATAAAATGTGAATGTACGTGTTTTTTGGAAATTCAACCCCTAAAAGGGTGTAACAGGGGTTCAAAATTTGCATGAAGAAATCATATAAGATAGATGTATTAATTCGAAAATGCGCAAGATTACTACTCCTGTAGTCCTGTCAACAGTCAAATAAATAAACACGTGTTTCATGCTTTTTCAAAAACAACTTAAAGAGGTAAATAGTCTAGTAATCAACATGGGTGTAATTTTCAAGGTTTGTTAGGGCGTTGATCAAGTGAATGTCATCAATTTTGAAATTTATTAGGGGGTCTACGTCAAGAAAGGAGTAACTATGCCAAATAATGGGAATGCATCCGTGTTTCGTCTCAATCGTATGCGGAGCCGCGGGTAACGGCTAGTAATATATAAAATTCCAATTGGAATAAACGAACTTAAAAGCAACTCTTTCACAGCTGTAATTGAACGCTGGAGTTGACTGAAGTCAAGGGTGTAGATATACCTAACTAAAAAAAATTGGTTGTCTGTAAAGTCGGTTTACGGACGATAGTTTTACGTGATAACGTATTCCGTAATACATAACCTAAATTTATATAATAATTATAATAATTCGAATCTATGATATTGCATCTTTCGCTTCAAATTTAGGTAAATTTTATTAAGTAGAATAATAAAACACTATAAAAAGTACACTATTATTATATAAAAAACAACTATGGCATGTATCTCTTTTGCGCATGAGCCGATTTTCCCCAAAAAATTTACAAAAATTTCTAGTAAAAATGATAGAGTAAAAACCGTTTTAAAAACTATATTATTATTATATAAAACATCATTATAAGAGATATATTCTTTTACGCATGCGCCGATGTTCCCCAAAAACAATAGGCCACTTCATATTTGCATATCAAACATCCTCCCAAAATTTGGTTTCAATCCGCTTATCCTTGGTGTCGGAATGATAAGAAATGTCAAAAGTGACGTTTGCAACTGTCAAAGTATTATGTTCTAATAATAATTAGTTATTCCAATATTTAACTTAGAAGGCGTTGCATTTCACAAAATACTAATGTCAAAAAATTGAATTAAACATTAGAAATGCAGCCGTTTTCATGTTAAGACAAGACATACGTTATTTTCTAATTTCCATGTACGGCAAACAAAGACGACCGACCGCGTCGCGTCATGCATTAGACAACATTGCATTTATACAGCTATTTTTCTATATAAATTTGTATAAAAAAACTGTTTAGGCAAATTCTGTTATACGAAATCTATGTAAAATGTTCTCCTCTTTCGTTTAAGACTGGTTTCAAACCGATCTGATTTAAATTGAGCGAGAAATTAGCAAAAAGCACGCACAGGGTCAGGCGGAACGTTACGCGTTAGGAACGTTACGTTACACTTTTTCGTGCATGCAGTCGGTGTTTTATCAATTTATAAGATTGGTGATTCATCAATTTATAAGACGTTATCACGTCAAAACATTTAGACAAGATTGAAACAGCGTATTTTGTAACATAATTAGTTTGGGAAATAATATTTTGCTTGACACCTTCCTTCTTGAGTATTCTTGTTAGATATTAATAAAACTAAAAAAATATATTGATTGTTTTTTGTTTTAAACACCCCCCCCCCCCCCCCAGGAAAAAAAATATCAACGTCCATGACTGACGTCAACAATTTTTCGTATTACTTCCCCTCAATTTTCGAACGAATTTTAAAAAAAATATCTGCAAAACCTCTTGACCTGGACAAATTTACGTTTGATCGGAACCCGGAGATCTTCTCCAACGATATTCAAACTAGAGTAACTTGTTAACATTTAAAGTATATGGTCTCAATTGAGTTTCGGTATCTCTGGTGGAAAATATTTTGTTTGAAAGGACGGAGCGCCGCGGTGACGTCGCGTCGTAGTCGAGTATATTTTGATGGAAGATAGTTAAATGTTATAACGTACGATTTAAGCATCGAGTACGCTGATAATATTTGGCCCCATTTTGTAGCGATAATGATTTTGGGCCTAATATGTGAATATCTTCGCTGTGAACAAGACACTTGTATCTAAGCTCTGAATACTGATTTTGTTGAGATTCATTTTCAGGAATTATACTGTATCCGTGGCATTTGAATCGTATTTCGTTTTCACATTTTTCTAGACATTCAGTTCTTGTTAAACTGTAATAATCCATGTCAACATGCTGCAAAATTTGTTCCTCATATTCCTCGTATGAACAGTATTCATTCACAGCTTCTGGAAGCAATGTATGTTATTAATTGGATTTAAAAAGTGTAGTATTATTTTTATGCTGTAAAATTGTGAAAACGATGCAATCATAAATAAATTATGCCTTGTTAATTTTTAAGGAATGTACCTAGTGCAGGCTCCATGGGCACTTCTGCCTGCAAAATATGAGGTCCGCAAATTGTGATGCGTTAAGCCTTAAGAAAATATCTGTTGCCGGATTCCCGTGTACAACTTGTATTTTCTCTGGTCCTTTACCCTCATACAGTCAAACCCATAGAGATATTACACTAGAGTACGCAAGTGAGTCATGAAAGTGTCTGCTATTCAGAGAGACAAAAATTTCCTTATCTCCATGGTAACATGGTAACTAATGATACAAAACAATGCTGATTTGAGTAAACATATATAATGATACGGAACGTTTGCAGCGTTCTCTCTCTGAACGGCAGACACTTTCACTTATGGCAAGCATACCCGCTAGCGTACTTTAGTACTTATATGTACCCCGCCCCCACACCATTTTTGACAAAGGGGGTTTTTACAACAAAATCTCCCAAAACAACATTGACATCGAAAATAAGCATGCATGAAGAAAATTTCAGAATTCCAAAGGAAAAGATAAACATTCTGTGAAACACGAAATTTGGAGGATAGATTCTGTGACCTCTATAACGGTAGAACCTACATATCAGACGCCAAAATGCGGTTCTCATACGAACTAATACTAATTTTCACTATATTAAAATAAAGATGTCTGGAAAGAAAAGGGTTGTTATTTAATTAAAAATGACTTACTGTTTTCGTCACTCACACATTGATTTTCAATATATTCCGAATCAAAACCACTCACTCGAAACGCATTCGGTTTCGTATGTCGATTTTCTTTTGTTAAAAAGCAAACCCCAAGTTGTTCATTAACTTCATTTTCATTACTGATAGAGATGTCCATGTTGGATTCCTTTGTTTTAAAAATTGCAGAACGACATTCAAATGTTTTTTCATTTATACACTGCTGAGCGCATTGCGTTCGAGTATAGTCGTTAAATTGTCGTGAATAATCCGTTACTAAAATTGAACCGGGAACTCTTTCTATTGGCCATAGTTTAACTTTGCATTCAACAGGCGCTAAAATTTTAATTTTCAACTTTTTTATTTCCACAAAAAATGTTTACATGTTATATAGAAGCACGTGCATTTCTTATTAAAAAATGCCAGCTAATTGGGCGACAGGACCATTCCAACTTCAAAAATATTGACATTTAATATAATATAATAAAAAGAATTAAATTTCGGATATCGCGTGAGGTGACACGGGTAATGGCTAGTATTCAATATGATATTTGCTATTCGTTGCCATGCTACATAATATGTTCCACGTCATGTAAAAATTAATCAAAGCATGCCTAACTAGTTTATTTCTGAGAGATCTACAAATCAAGAGAACAGTTGAATTTTTTTTCAAAATATTTCCTAAACTATAAAGTTTAGAAAAAAAAATTAACAAAACTTTCTTGAATAAATAAATAACATAATAAACCGTTATGAAAAATATACCATTATTATATAAAAAAACAACGTTGTAGCATATATCTCTTTTGCGCATGCGCCGATTTTCCCCAAAAACAATAGGGCTCTTCATATTATTTACGTATCAAACATGCTCCCTTTTGGATTCAATCCGTTCATCCGTTTGACCTGTATCATGCTCACAGACTAACAGACGCACAGAGTTTTTCCAAAAATATGTTTTTTTGGATTCGGGGGACCTCAAAACGAAAAAATATTGTGAAATTTTGAAAAGTTAATTTTGACCTAAACTAGTACCGTTCCCCACTAGTGGGCTAGAATGGTAAAAATGTGTTGCCCTATTATCAAAACGAGATACACCTGCACTTCCGTATCTCGTGAATTGGAAAACTTTGCGATCCAATTTTTTTAACATTTCTGGCTGTAGCAAGACTAACTACATTTTTTATGATTTTCTAAAATTACACGCTAATTTCTACAAGTGCAGCCGCACTTTTCTTTAGGATAGCCAGGGGGGAAAAGATCACCCGCACCTGGGCTAACATCCCCTCCCGAAATTTTTGTAGGGGTCAGCGTAAACACGCCGTTTAACTACTAGATTTGAAATTCAGTACGAAACTCGCAAGACGGGGAAGTAACAAAGGTACAACCGTATAGATTGAATTAGACAGACGCTCAAAATTTCTTGGTGTTTAGAAATTATCCTTGATAGAGATACAGGTGAAAAATTCATTTTGGCCGATAAAAAAATTGAGTATCTAATGCGTGATGATTAATATTTTACGAATGTGGCAAGTATATTAAAAACGGGTACCAGTGAGTTTCAACAGTCACGTGAGTTGCAATATCATCACGCACGATAAATATAATATAGTAATTTTGCACGTGAAATAGCTGATATTCACTTAATTTTCAAAATTTTTGACACATGAATTTTCAGCAAGTTTATTTTCAATTGTAGGCTGCATTGTATTCTCATGCGGTTCGACTGTGATTTACTATGGGATTAGTAGTAAGACAACGTTTATTTTACTTTACGCTACTAGTGTTCAATGCGCCATTTCACGACCGCTATACAGGCATGAAAAACAGCTATTTTATGGGGGGTGTACAAAAAATTATATTCTTTGCGTCAACAAGTATTGCTCTACTTTTGATACTATCAGGCCGAAATTAATTTTATTTATAATTTTTGGATGATTTTGATCTCATCCGCTAAACATAAACAAATACTTAAATAGAAGTTAACTTAGTAAAAATTACTCTCACCTGATAAACATATTTTCATGAAAATCGACACATTTAAATCAGCCACTAAATTGAAATTGGTTTGTATTCCGGTATTTGAAATTTTTAAATTTTGATTTTCATTTATGTATTCGTAGCATTCAGATAAATTGTAAAATAAGATGAAATGTGTACAGTTAACTCTTGCCATACATAGTTTGTAACAATCACGCGTTATTGCTGATAACTCATTGATGTTTGGAGTGCGATACAGCAATTTATAAAACTCAGTTCTGCTTGGTCGAACGCCGATTACTTTCTCAAATTTGAGTTGATTCCTGGGACAGCTAATTTGGTATTGTCCTGAAATTTTCTCATTGTTAGTAAAAACATCGGCAACTATACTTAATTAATGATCGCATACATTCGAAAAATTTCTCAGTAGTCGCTTCCGTCTCACTAATATTATAAATGTGGCAGGTTGGATAGGTGTTTATCACTCAGTATCACTACAGATACCCGCTGGAATTTTCCGGGGGGGGGGGGGTTCGAAACGACGAGAAATCGGGGGCTTGAGGGGTATGGAATATTTCCCAAAAAGAAAGGGTTAGTTGGAAAATCACCCTAGATTTTTAAAAATTAGATCGTCTAAAGGCCCCGTCACATGTTGCTGGATTTCGAGGTTGCTTGCTTGCTTGAAGTCTTGCGACTTGCTGGCAGCTTTGCACGCTGCGATGCTGGATTGTGACGTTCACAAAACACGTTTTGTGGTGACGATTACTGACTACTTCCCTGGTTGCTCAGTTTCAGTATTTTGGTGTGCTATTTTTCATGCAGCGCTGCCTGCTAGTTTGAAAATTTGACCAATTATGGAGTCGTATTTTATCACGTGATATCGTCTGATATTCGCTTACATATGGCGTTGTTTGAAAAAAGTGTCAAGTGAACAGCGATGGGGCCAAAAGTTGTAAAATCAAAATGTAAGTGGACTCGACAAGAAATAAATGCTTTAATTGACGCGTACAAGAATGAATATCCTTTGTACACCGTTTCTTCTGAGAATTGTCATAATAAACATTTATGAAATGAAGCTTTAAAGAGAGTCTGTGATACAATACTATGTCTTAATGTCGAGATAGAAGAGAAAAATTGAGCAGCAAAATTTCACTCATTTGAACTCAATATTATAGTCATAGACTCATAGTAGCAATTCGTCTACATACGACGAATTATTTCTTGCATAACCAATACATTCATATTTGAATTTTAAATATAACTATCAACCTAGCAAAACAGCGAGCAAACGAGTAAGCTTCGTGTGAAGTGAACTAGCAGCGCTCCCTACCAACTAGCAAGCAGAATACGATAGTTGGCAAAACCAAAAGTGCACATCCCGCAAGTTTTCCACTGTATGATAAAAAAATAACAATTAAAAAATATTTTTAATAAATTTAAAAAGATTTAAAAATTTAAAGAAATAAATAATTAAAAATTGAAAAAATATTTTTTTTTAAGTTTGCAAAAATAAAAAAAATTAAGAACTATACATAATATAATATATAATTAATATCAAGTGGAATAAAATAAAACAAAAAAAATAAAAAGAAAAAAAAAGAAAAATATCAATGATATCGTAAGGAATCGAACCCAGGACCTTGCCCTTGGGGATCCAACGGCATAACCATTACACCACGGCTGCCTAATACGTGTAGTGGTGTTATCACGGTATACAAGTGTAGCACTTGTTTTATGGATTACACTATATTTGCACAGCAATTATTATATTGTTGTACATATTTTTAAACTATTATCTGTCAAAAATAATAAAAAATAAAACTGTTTATAAAAATTAAACTACTGAACACATTTTAGTGAATTTAAATAGGGTTCTGGTCTGATAGTAAACAAAGTGAATAAAATATAACCCAAGGCAATCCGACCAAAATTGCGATCTGTAGAGTCGTGACGTACGTACATACGTACAGACCAACCGACAACTGCTGTTTGTGATTTTCAATTACAATTTTAATAGTATTTATGAACTCAAATTGATTTAAAAATGGTTCTATTTTATAGATTAGAATCTCCTCTTTTCAAAAAGCTTCAATTTGAATGGATTTCGTGTGAAATTAACTTAGATATAACTTCTTATATGAACGAAAGTCAGCTCTGACGCACAAAGAGATAATAAAGCACATACCGCTAGTTTAGCGGTATGCAGAGCCGGATTAAGAAGCGAAGGGGCCCGTAGGCGGGACCCTGGGGGGGGGGGGGCTATCGCCTATGTAAGGGGACGAAAATCAATTGAAATAAGAACAGCATTTGAAAATGAACTTTTGAAATAATATGAAAAATTATTAATTTATTTATACTTTGCCAAAAAATAAATATAAAAATTCAATGATAACGTTTATAACTTTAATAGCTTTCATGTTTGTATGATATGAATTTTTTTCTAATCCAAAAAAAAATTCATTTTCTTTTTTTTATTCATTTTCATTTTTTTCTCAAATTTTTCACTTTGGTGAGGCCCTAAGATTTGGGGGGCCTATAGGCGCCGCCTATAACGCCTACACAGTAAATCCGGCTCTGGCGGTATGTGCAATTCATGGCAGCCTGCAAGACTTCAAGGCAAGTGAGCAAGCTCGAAATCCAACAGCCTGTGAAGGGGCATTAAGAATGCTTATTAGACTATCGAGCACGTAAACCTTTGTAAATATTTAGAGGTATTAACTATATATGACAGTATTTTGAATAAACGGATTATGGTATGTGAGCTTTAAGCCTGTAGGGTAAAATCAATAAATAAATACGCTAGGTTAATTATAAATTCGAGCGAAACCGAACGTGGCATCTAGTCCCAAATAAAAATAGGAACTGATATTAGACCTAAAAAATAACCGTGTATATACAGTTGTGGTTTTACCATAGAATTAATAAAAATACGTGTTATAGTTTTACGTTTGCGTTATCAAATAATATTTACGTACCATTAGTCCTCAGTATAATCATTAAAAATATTATTGAAATTTTTTGCATTATATTCAACTATTAAACATAGTTTTTGTTTTGATCCATTAACACTAGTATAACATTAATCGAGATACTTTCCGTCTTTGTAACAATCACTAATTTTTAATCAACATTCTTATTATTTGTAACGCAGCGCTGATATACGGGTACTTGTTCGGTACATAGTAAAGTGACAATAAAATGACAAGTTTGTATTCGTATGTTAAATCATTTGAACAGATTTTGTATTTGTTATTGGGCGCGCGCGCACACAACAATTACGAAGCTATATTGTTAACCGATACTACCTGTATGTCATTGAAAACAGAGGTGGGCTTTGAATAGAACGAATTTATTTATGAAGTAGCTGCAAACCCGGCGTCTCTCGAATCACGATCTGTGTGTATTTAAAGAGTGTTGGTCTTGAGGAGATTGTAGACAACTAAGCAGAATATATCTTAAGCAATTTTCACTGGGCGGAATTACAGCTTGCGAGCTACATAGGTCTACTAAAATTGACAAACGTGACGAAGCGGCTAGGATAATTTAAAAAATAGTCATATTAAAGCATAGCAGAGTCAAATATTCCTTTGGCTAATTATCATCAGGCCTGGTTTAGTTAAATATCAACTAATTTTAACGCAAAGGACAAAATTTACACGCTGTTATTACTCTTTGAGATTCAGCACTTGCATTAACCTATAAATTATTAAAAAGTAAAAACATCGCCCAGAAAACGCGATTGTGCTTTTCTGTGGTGCGAGCGGATTCACTGGGCGGTACAAACTTGTCGATATACATTAAGCGGCACTAGTGTCGCCTGGTGCCTATCTTAAATGATTTATGCACTGCAAGTTGCAACTTTTAGCATCGGCAGTGTAACATTATCATTCTAACATTTAATATGAAATAAGAATGATTAACCAACAAGGCTAATTCTAGAGTTTTGCACCTTCACCGGGAGCAGTGTTTGGATATCGGCGCCGATATTCATAAAAAAATGTAGGGCGAGGCCTTAATAAAGTTTGAACAATCAGAAGAACCAACGCTGATAATAACACTAGATCATAAGCTGTAGGACAAAGTGCATCACGCTATACATCTAGAAGGGCCTCATATATACGAGATGGCATACGACCACGGTTATCCTCAGATAAAAATATTTTCTTGTTTCATACTTTTCAGCAGTCGGGTTTTAGTTTTTGAACTTATTTTTTATTTTAATTTTTTTTTGTGAACTTATTTTTTATTTGTATTCAATTTCCTCCCCTCTGGGACCAAAATTCAAAAATAAATATAGCCTATGTTACCCGGGCCATAATAACGAATCGATTGACACCTTATTTATCAAAATCGGATGAATAGTTTAGGCGCTAAGTACGGTGAAACATCCATAAATACAAACATACATACATATGCTAAACTCATAACCCTTCCATTTGGCTTCGCCTCAGTCGGGTAAAAAACTCATCATTATCAATCGTTGTCAGAGAAGAATTTATTAAAAACGCTTTACTGGGCCTTCTCGTTTGCTTTATAAATGTGAAATATGCTCTCTGGAAAATAGTTTCCGGACATGTTATATTATTATATGCTGTAATGTATTTTGTGCGTGCGCACAAATGTTTTAAAATCTATTCAGCTCTTTACGGGCGCAACGTGATTTAAAATAATGTATTTTATTTAAAAAAATGCATATTTTAATCCTGCTCTGTAAACAGATTCACTAGCATTCTTTTAAACTTATTTGTTAGGCAATAAATACACGAAACCTTGAACCAATTCACAGAATGATATAATAGACAGGTGTATGTTATAAGGGTACACTCATTTTAAAAGTTACAAACAAATTAAATACATAGGTATTTTATTAGGATCAACGTGAATAAGAAATATGTCGATTCTCTCTGTGTGCATTATGCGTAGCAAACTAATAACTGGGTTTAACTTCAAAGTAAATAATGTAATTAAATATGATATTCTTTATTGCAACACCGACAAGTACACTTTTATTTACAAACAACAAAATATTACTTCATAAAAAATGCATATCTATTATCTATACTTAAGTGCGTAGGTATCAATTTTCACAAAAGTAATTGCCTACTCTTAGGCCATAGTTATTTCATTATCTTAATTATTATACACCAAATTAAACAAATTTACTGCTATTTCGAAACGCAAATTGGTCGCTTTTTAAAAACTGAAAGAAGTATTTCAAACGACTTATTTTCTTGAAAATGAATCCAAAGTTTTCCATCTTCTTATTAATGTTGTATTAAAAGTACTTGCAAACTCTGAAATACTTTTCTAGTGCGAAAAATAGAGGGTGGGATATTGAAGTTGGTTTACAGGCAGATATGCAAGTCTCATCAACAAGGTTTTTGATCTAGATTATTGTACGGATTACGTAATCCTAAAAATCCAAGTCTTCTTATTGCATCTGGGCGGTAATCAGCTACTTTGTAATAAACTGTTTACTGTGGTAACAAATTATTGCTGACAACAATGTTATAAAAACAATTATTATTTTTGGAATGTTTAACAGTAACAATTCAGATGATTATTGGACATAGTATCCATATAGTAATATTTGAAAAAACGTGTTAACATTTATAGGCACACTTAAAAAGTGTACATTTCACTCTTTTGTCGTGTTGTAACAAAGCAGTAATTATTTAGTTAGTTAACTATCTAACTACTCATTTACATGACAATTAACAATTCTATAAATACATCTACATTATATTATGTATTTTAAACTATTTTACATGGCACAATGACTAATTTAAAAGCTATGTTGTGTTAAATTTACATAGGTACTGTGAGTATACTATGTTGTACTGAATTCTATTATTACGCACCTATATTATAATATTTATCTGTGAACATCTAGTGAAGTCATAATAATTATTAATTAATTATCTAAGCAAGCGTTTTATAATTACAGTTTATGGCTCATTTGTTTTGATAAATACATTTAAAAAAAATTATTGAGGAATTTTTTCTCTCAAGTATTGTAAAATGGCGTCAGTTCCTTTGCTTAAAATAGTATGTCTTGGCTGACGAAAGCTGTTGCCCCATAGCTCTATTGTCCTGAAATAATATTATAATTATTATGTAGAACGAATCACTGAAAGATATACTATTGCACAGTATAAAGGTGCGTCCTCACTATGTCGATCGGCACTTCGAAATCGGCATACGCCTACATACATTTTTTTTTCAGTCGCGTTCGGTATTCGGTTTCGACAAGATGAGTAGTGAGGAAGATATTATTTAGTAGCTGCAGCTGCTTTAATTGTTGATTCTTGTATACATGTACGCAAAATAACAATTAAAAAAAAAAACAAAATCTCCAAAGTGGACTACAATAAAAGTTTTGGTTACAATAAACACCAAATGCCGACTGAGATTGAGCCGAAACGCGTCTCCATTTCTCTACTAGGCAAGTCGGTTCGGTTTCCTGTGATGTAGACCGACAGCGCTCAGGTTATGATCGGCAACGTACTCGGCCTGATAACGACGTTGACAATCACGTTCACGTGAGGACGCAGCTTAACAAGTTGATGCATTCTCGATAGTTCGCTGGTTTACGCCGATTGGGTGCCGCCAATCAGAAAGCGAACACTGAACGATACAGAATGGCATATCCAAGAACATGGGGAGAGAATGAGGAAAAACTGATTTAGTTAGTATAATTTACTTACCGCAGTTTTATTGTGCCTAGTTCAGGAGGTATACTATTTATATTATTGTTTGATAAATCAAGAACAGCAAGTCTTTTCAAATTACAAAGTCCATCTGGACTAGCCAAAATTGTTTCAATTTTATTATCTCTAGCCAATAAAATTTCTAAACCATCCATTTTATACACACATGTTGGAATAATCATAAATCTAAAAACAAAAACATTGTCAGAATACAACGATTTTGTATTTTAATTTTATTTGACTAAAACGCCTAATTTTTTCAACTTACCGGTTATAAGAAATTACTAATTCTCTTAATTTTTTCATGGAGCTGAAATTATCTGGAATATTTGTCAACATATTTTTGCTCACATCTAGGTACTGCAAATGTATACACTCTGTTAAATATTCTGATAATGCAGTTAACAAATTGCAACTTAAATTAAGTTCTCGTATGTTGTTTGCGATAATTTTAATTCTGTAATTAGAAAAACATTACAAAAAAATGTATATAACACATTTTTATTTAAATATCTTTTACAACGACATTATTATTACAGAAATATAGCAAATTAATAACACATTTAAATTTGTCGTAAATTTGCAACTTTTTAAAACATTTATATGCAATATAATAATAATAATAATAATAATAATAATAATATTTATTGGTTAAAAGACCAAAAGGCATAAGTTCAGCTATAGAAGCTGTTTTACAACTTAACCTATCATTACATAACTATAACACACGAGTACATGATTTATAATTTATAAAAATCATTATGCATAGAGATGGGATTTATTCGTTCGTATAATCAATTTGTCAATAATTACTTAGTATTTCTTTTAAAAACTATAAATTTATTATTTTATTTATTATTATGATGAAACTGCAGAATCTAGTCAACTTATTGTATGTGCGCCTACGGTTGCCACCTCTCCGAGTTTCGCCTGGAGTCCCCGTATCTTAGAGGTAATCTCTGGAACTCGGATATATTTTTTTAAAAATTTCTTTAAGAAAATTAAAAAATGATGTAGAGCTGCGAGGATAAGAAGTGATCTGTTCGAAAAGTGAGGGCATGTACGAAAGATCTTCAGTCCTGTATTAAATTAATTTATTTAATTACAGCTGTGAAACAATTACTTTTGAGTTCGTTTATTCCAATTGGAATTATATATTATTAAATATAAAAAAATGTATATATTTAAAAATGACAGACTTTGAATTATCTCGCCTACACTCCCCTCCCCCCAATGGATAATCTCTGGGCAAGATCTAGGCCCGAGGTGGCAACTATATGTGTACCTATTGAAACTGCAGAAAAAAAATTGTAACATAATTTTATACACGTCATACGTATTCCGTACAGAATTTGTAGGTCTGAATACACTGAAGGAAGAATGAGGAACTTTTTGTTATCATAAATGTTGCTAACTGTTTCAAAACTTATAAACTCATATCTTCACTGGAGTAACTACACAGGAACATTACAGTTTCGTTTCTGGTTGTTTGTTTTTCGCCGAGTCAGTTTATAAAGTACCTCATCGATTCTTTGGTTGAAACGGACGTGTTAAAAATTTTGGCATATCCTAATAGTTGCTTTGTTTTAGTAGAGTTTTAAATTGTTGGAAAGTAATAAAATTATAAATATATAATTTACATAAAGGACTTCGCACAAACATTATGGGATTTGGTTCTCGGTTAAATTGATTGAAAATGATTTTATTTTATAGTTTAAAGGTCACTAAGAAACAGTGTGCATTGGCGCATAGCCTAAAAACCATTAGATTTTTAGCTACAGATTTGTTTAGCGAGATTTTAGATATAGGGATTCACAAACATATTCCATGTTCAACTTTTGTGCTGTTTTTTTAGAAATAGAAAAATAGTCGAAAACTAGGAAATGTTGGAAGGTGTCACCTGTATAAAATAATGATGTCATATTCGGATTCAGTCCACTCCAAAACATATTTCTAGAGCTTAGGATTTTTTAAGATTGTGAATTCAATGGATATCCCTATATATAAAATCTATTGGTTTTTAGGCTATGCGCCCATGGACACTTTTTCGTAGTGACCTTTAAACTGTAAAATAAAACCATTTTCGATCAATTTAACCAAGAACTAAATCCCATAAGGTTTGTACGGGGCCCTTTGTAACTCTTGAACGCTAATATATAAGGGTTGAAAAATGGTCAGATGCTCTAATGAAAGATCTCAAACGTACTTTTCTTAGTTTATAATAGCACGTACATTCATCAAGTCTATGTGCTTATACAAATAATTATTTTATAACCATTTCCATAATTTTTCCATCGACAACAATTTCTCTATTTGGTTTCAGTCCGTGTTTGAAAAACAATTGTCGTCTCATGTAAGCCAGTAATATTTCAATAATAAAAATTAACTGATTAATATTAAATAATAATGCAGCTCCGAAATAATAATTTGCGTTTGCTGAGTGAGAATATATCCAAGTATTGTATAAAATCGGCATAAATACAGATGACATAAAAAATAATGAAATGATAAGAAACTGCTTATGCATTAGTTTATACAAATGTGTCCAAATTGAACACAGCGCTAGGTAAAATCCAACGTCTCCAACATTTGGATAAGAACGATACATAGTATTTAAGACTAAATAGCTTGCAATAATAAACATAGGATCTTCGTAAAATTTCACTGTTAAAGGAATCAAATACAATACCGTTGCATTAATTTGAAATATATACAAAAATAATAATTCAAATTGTGGGAATATTTCTGTAAACATATACCAAAATACACTGATACTAGGTTTCAAATCAGAACAAAAAAATATGAAACCGAATGTGTTTTGTAGAAAATTCCAGTTACCGGTTATGTCTTTTGAAAATATAAGTAATAGAGTTATCACGGCTAAAAATTGAAGAATAATGAGGATGAAACATATAAACGGTTTGCTAAAATTCGAATGTCTATTATTTATAATGTATAACGACATTGGTATGATTAGCAAACCCGAATATAATATTTGGGACATCGACAGTGCCAATGCAACAGTGCTCAATAAATAATTTCTATTAATTACTCCATATAAACAAGCTGCTAAGGTGAAATTCGTGAAAACTGATGTGGACATTTCAACACAACTAACAATAATAAATGGGTTAAACAAATACATGCATGAAACAAATAATGGAGTTTTTATCAAGTCGTCATTTGTTAGTAACAAGCACTTCACTGCTTTTTTAACGGTAGATGATAGTTTATTCTGTTCTTCAATTTTCATTTCAGATAGATAAATTTTCGCACAAATATATAATAAATGCGCTGTCACTATGTCACACAAAATAAATATTTCCTCCAAATACTGGTAACAGTGCTTGAGCATAAAATTAAAAAAATGGAGATCATGTGGCATAATATGCACCAGACTTCCTTCATAGGGATCACCGCCATTGTTGAGTAAAAACGAACCTTCTATAACTCTTTTCCATGAAGTTAAAGGCGTTGATACATCAAACCAATTTTGTATTTTCAATTTAAGATTAGAATGCATTAAAAAATATCTGACGAGAGTAGCAAACATATGTATTACATAAATTTTTGAATTTGTCATTTTGAGGTTATCTGTGAAATGTTTCAAGTTTAGTGTTTTTTGACGAGACAATTATTTAATATTGAATAATTACATAATCTTAATTCTTATTATGTTATATTATTGCACTTTCTATGTTTATGTTTAATTTAAACGAAGAAATAAAAATATTTTTTGACATTGATTAAAACTTTTGTTTTATGAATGGGTATATTTTATTAATTGTGTGTATATACCACTAGATATTTTATTTATGAAAAATTGGTTGTCTGTAAAGTCGGTTTACGGACGATAGTTTTACGTGATAACGTATTCCGTAATACATAACCTAAACCTCCCAAAATTTGGTTTCAATCCGCTTATCCTTGGTGTCGGAATGATAAGAAATGTCAAAAGTGACGTTTGCAACTTACAAAGTATTATGTTCTAATAATAATTAGTTATTCCAATACTTAACTTAGAAGGCGTTGCATTTCACAATATACTAATGTCAAAAAATTGAATTAAACATTAGAAATGCAGCCGTTTTCATGTTAAGACAAGACATACGTTTGCTTCTAATTTCCATGTACGGCAAACAAAGACAACCGACCGCGTCGCGCCATGCATTAGACAACATTGCATTTATACAGCTATTTTTCTATATAAATTTGTATAAAATATTTTTCTATATAAATTTGTATAAAAAAACTGTTAGGCAAATTCTTTTATACGAAATCTATGTAAAATGTTCTCCTCTTTCGTTTAAGACTGGTTTCAAACCGATCTGATTTAAATTGAGCGAGAAATTAGCAAAAAGCACGCACAGGGTCAGGCGGAACGTTACGCGTTATGCGTTACGCGTTACGAACGTTAGGAACGTTACGTTACACTTTTTCGTACATGCAGCCGGTGTTTTATCAATTTATAATATTGGTGATTCATCAATTTATAAGACGTTATCACGTCAAAAATTGAATTCAAAACAATTGCTCCTCAGTACACTTACAAATGGAAGAGAATTTCTCCTAATTCTTATTTTGTGTTTTATAGGTATATACAGTTATCAACATTCCATTATTTTTTCATGTACCAAATGATACGCACTGTTGCATCAATGTTTTAAAATTACAACTTTTCATGCAGTACAGTAGAAATCAAATATTGCTTACCCAGGAGGTACTTGATTCAATTTATTTTTACAGAAATCAACAATAGTTACTTCGGCATTTAATGCATCTTCAAAAACTGAATCGGGAACATTTGTTATTTCTTGCATAGTAATATTAAGACTTCTTGTACCTTTCATTTGAAACCTGCAAATAACCATTGTAAATGATAAACAATCTTTAATAGTGTTATGATGAATATAGAACAATCTTCCGTTGTTATAACTTGACCGTTTATCATTCAGCTCTGCATTATTACCTGTTTGTCAGTTTGTCCCGCGATTACACTCCCTGTGAAAATCAAGGGTCATTCATATTGAGTTTAGAGACAAAATATAAAACTCGATAAAAATAATATACAAATATGCGGTATATTTATGTACTTATACACACAGAATATTGTTTATGTCTGATCCCTTTTTCAGTCACGTTATGGCACTTGAACCCATAAATTAAATAGTTAAATGGTTCAGATTATTATGACGTGACACTAAAATAAAGGGATATAGAAATAAACCTAAATATGCAAATGTGTATTCTTCATTTAGTTAGTTGAAACTATATCGTCGTCTTGAACACACTACAACACTTTTAAATAAAAACTTAATATTAAATAAAATGACTTTTATTATTTTATTCTACCCTAACCTTTGCAAATATCAACAATTCAAATGTTTACAATGTAGCCCAATGTACTAAAGATTAGTGCTTCTTAGTTATTATAATTCTTTAGCATCGTGCGTTTTTTTAAGGAGTCTAGTATCACAACTTGCACTCGGGTGTTAGTGCAATTCTCCGTTTAAAATCTTAGCGTTAATTGGTGCCTCTACCAGCTCTAAAAATCGCTTCGTAGATTTTGCCATAGTAAATTACATAATCGGGCCGCATTTGTACGCGTCCCGATGTCAGAACGTAAAAAAAATGTGTCTCGTTACACCTTGATTCAGCACATTAGCTTATGAAAATATTAGATCATAATCGCATGTTTTCCAATTGAAACTGGTTTTCGCGGCGTTTGAAGATGAATCATATGAGTCCATGCGGCTCCTGATGTTAAAGAGCTAAATAGACATCTCAAATATTTGAGAAAACATTTTCCACTTTTAAGGATTTTCCAGTACTACCTCAAACTCAATTTTTCTCTGGCACTAAGCCGCTAGAGCTCCGCACGTAGTGAATTCGCTACATATTTGAATAAGATAAATACTCGTTTTTATAGTTTTCTATAAGATTCTCTGATATTTCCATGATTTCTATTTCGATGACCATCCTGATTTTAAAATAATTTTGTTTGTGAAAGATAACTCTAATAATTTAGAGAGATGATGATCCTGTTCAAATGTTGGAAGATTAAAAAGGAAGAATCCTGGTGGCATAGGATCGATGAACAAAGCAAATACTGAAGGTTTTTGTTGCATTTTATTGTCTGACGTTTCGTCAATCTTTATGCCATCTTCGGAGAATCAATGCTGTCTGTTTTATTAGCATTGATTCTCCGAAGATGGCATAAATATTGCCGAAACGTCAGACAATAAAATGCAATAAAAACCGTCAGTATTTGCTTTGTTCATCGATCCTATGCCACCAGGATTCTTCCTTTTTAATCTTCCAAAATAATTTTGTGTACCTACTACGTTTTATCCTAGACTACGAATTTATGCATATTTGGCATGATGAAGTATAATATATTAATTTATAATCTATTTCTAAAATATTTTGAATTAATTACCTGTCAGGAAAGTTGTTTTCACTGCTATCTATTCCTATAATTTTATCACATTTTTCTGGAGCGTCCATATTTTCATGTGCCGTTTCTCGCAGAAATTTTAATATATGTGCTGTCCCACGTTGTATAACATCACGTCTTATTGCTTTTAGAGTATTTCCTTCAACTTGTAAATTCTGAAGGTGTGGCAGCAAACCTAACGACGTGGGCAATCTAAAAAAAAATGTCAATAAAGATATTTGATATGAACTATGTTCTACGATGATCAAACTGACGAATAAAAAATATAGAGCCTATAAAATAAGAGATGTTATAAAATGAGATATTTATGTAAATTGAATATTTTTTAACCAAGAAGTTCAATATTATTGAATTAAAAGAGAAATACGCTGAAAACTTACTTAGAAATAGAATTGTTAGTTAAATCCAATCGAACTAAATGCTGAAGAAGAGATATTTCATCAGGAATTTGATCAATTTTATTATCTCTTAGATCCAAAATTTTTAAATGAGGTAAAATTTCACAAAATTCTGAAGAAACTTCCTAAAATATTAATTACGATAATTATGAAAAATTTTCATGACAAATAAATATTTTTTCCGTTATTTAGACCATCACAAATATATTTTTATATTAAAAACGGATAGTATGCTTAATTGCCACGTAATGAATTAGAATTTTTTTGGTTTCTGGATTAAATTCATCCAAAACTGAGAAGAAATGAACATTTTCGAACATGTCCTGTCCGGTTTTAATAAATTTTAGCAGGGATTTACAACACGTACATTTATATAATTGTTGCCAAGGTATATTTCTTTCAGAGCAGTACAACCGGAAAAATCCGGCATCTCTTTTATATTATTATGCTGTGCATACAATAGTTCAAGCCTGCGTAATTCTCCCATAGGCGGTAATGCAGTTAATTCATTTTCTGTTAAATCCAACTTTAAGAGCACTGAAAAAAAGTGAATTAATTGACACAGACATTCGCTCATGTCAAATAGAGTCAGCTTGGTCATAAAAAGTACCGGGAGATTTCCCGTTGGGCTGGTCTAATAACCATCCGCTCGATAAAAAAACTATAATATTTAAAAGTCACAGTGACTCCCGCTCCATTGTTTTAATTTAATTCCCTGTGGACTAGTCTAATGACCATTTATCATTAAAAAAATGAATAGTAATACTCAAAAATCATATGAAACGCCCGATCGATTGTTTTAACATAATTTCCTGATTGATCATAAAAAAAAATAACAAAAATACTCAAAAGTCGTGTAAAAACCCGCTTCGTTTTTCAGTGACTTTTTGTGTCGCCAACCCTGATGTCAAGAGATAAATATTTTTACGTGTATTTTCATCACACACGTATGAGCGTATCGGTTTCATCCTCGTTTTCGCTGAGATACATGGCATACTTGTCCTAAAATGCATATGGCCTTAAATTTTTTATTCTTGTGAGAAATCTCATCAAATAAGTAGCATTAGTACTTTATAGTTGTCACTTGTACCTATGTGAGTTTGAACATATAATACTCATAAGGTATAGGTTTTCTGAAATTTTAAGTAAATAAATTGTATCGTGTTTTCCACTTATTGTACATTTGTTTTCTTCGTTTACTATCGGGTGACGACAGCAAAGGACAGAGGCAAATTCGGTGAAAAAATGTTAATAATAGAGGAACACTATTATTTATATGAGTGAAAAACGCAATATTTATACTACACTAAATTAATGAGTTTAAATTCAATTAATTAAACAAGTTTAGTTAAATTTCAATAAAAAAAAGTTTAAATTATTTTATTTGGATGTTATTGATTGAAGTTATATTCTGTAAAGTGTCTATACAATTTCAAGCCATGTCGATTTATGTTAAGAAAAAGATAAAAAAATAAGTAGCTCTTTTGAGTTCGTTATAAAAAAATGTTGAATAATATAATATCCACGAAGTCTGTAATAATATCTTTCGTGTGCTTTTTATAAACAAAAAATTGTTGCCATAGTTTTAACATATATAAATTAAAAATAATAGGGCTTTTCATTGTTTTCGCGTGCATTTATTTACTTATGATCACGTTATTCAAAAGTTTCGGGCACTTTTTGACGCAATGACTGACCCAGTAACGTTTTTCAATACTAATTTAGATGAAAATATTATTGACAATGCTAAACTAGTGCAGAAAACATTAGGAGAATACACTTGTGCTTGATTTGGTTGAAGTACCGCGATTGGAAAAACTGGTGAAAGGTAAACCAAAACTGGTTGAAAGACTACAGTTCTATCTGTCAAATTCGTTGATTGTCAAAAAACATATCTTCAAAAGTAGTTTTTCTACAGTGTTGTATCACTTCTTTACACAATATTTTTTATTGAGTGACTATTTACTTTTTTCAAAATTAATCATTTTTCTCCAGTGAAAATGAAAAGTGCCCGAAAAATATGGCAAAAGTTGAATCATGCGTACAAAAAAAAAAAAAAATTTTGGAAAGATCTATTCGTTTTGGGCAAAACTGTTAACACAATTATTATTAAACCACTTAAAAAACTGACTCGTAATCTTTGGGACACTTTATATAGGTATTGATATTTACAACAAACCTCTCAGATTAACCACATCGGGAGGAATTTCTGTTAATTTGTTATAAGATAAATTTAATTGTATTAGCCTTATTAAAAAACCAATTCCTGGTGGCAACATTGTTAGTTTGTTATGGGACATGTCCTGAAAAAAATTGCTCAATTAATAATTGTTAAAATTTATATTTATAAAATTCAACTATAATATATTAATAATTCTGCATTAAACGACTGTCATACAGGCATAATATTTTACATTATAAGCAAGGTTCAGCTAATATGTTCATATTAGAGTTCAACCGAATTTTCAAGGTCTGTTTCGATAGTAGTTTTGTCTTTCAGCCGAATTTCAGTCTCAGTTGGAAGTATTTTGCATTCTTCTACACAAACAGATTTTTTTCCCCGACAAGCCATGGGCCGCATGCATCGGACACAGTGACTTCTCGAGAGTTATCGACTATTCTCACATCCTACCATTTCAGTTCTTATCCTCACAAGGTTCTATACAGTTTGTAGAATAGAACTATGATTATGAGAACAGCCCAGGATCGTGCGAATATCGACTGTATTGGATCATTCAAATGCGAGTAAATTTTTTCGCGCTTGTACATAAAAATTTCGGATTTTTGTCTAATTTAATAAGGATTCGACTTATATTCAAGATCTGATCACAAATCTACTTAGACAGCTTTTTTCTGAAAATTAAAGTATCGCTTTGAAATCAATAGGGTTATTGACAGTGATTAAAATTAAATATAAAACTGTGTTATAATGAAAGTTTATGGTCTAAAATATCGTTTAGAATTATTATTTTTATTAAATAAGTGCGTTAAATATATTAAAATAAATAAATAAAATCACGATTTTTAACCTATGTGTCACGTGACTTCAAACACCAATTTACGTCATTAATCATGCATTCATAGACAAGGAACAATACGTGCATATACCTATCTTCTTTGGTTATACCTGTATGTTCTCTGGTACCCGCTTGCTAATTGTTTACAGATTGCCTACTGTGACGTAGGCAATCAGTAAATATGGCTGTCAAGGTTAATTGACGTTTTGGCGCAGAATTTAAAGTCAAAATAAAAAACAACTAATGAGTCAAATCTGTTATATTTATGAGAAAAAATATTTTTTACGGGTACATATACCTTTATTCTTTAATTTTAAATACTTTTTGAAATTTTGTCAATAACCCTATTGAACGTCTATTAAATTCAAGGGCCTGTTATATTCGGATTAATATTTATTTTATTTGTATAACTACTGCACACACAAGATTTATCTGTCAATAAATAAATTATTAGTCATTACTGCTGTTAAAATAATTTTTAAAGCAGTATGTTTTAGTATTGTTAATAAACTTACCAACTTTTCAAGCATTACAAAATCTCCCACAGAAGGTGTAACTGTTTCCAGTTCATTATATGATATGTTCAAAACTTTTAACTCGATAAGCTTATAAAAGTTGTCAGGAAGGTCTGTTAATTTGTTATGGCTTAAATTAAGTTTTGTTAAATTCTTAATTAATCCAATTTCACCAGGTAAATTAGTCAAACTGTTGTCATGTAACTAAAAAATAATTTATAATGAAAATACAGAATTAAAATATATAATTATAAAATGTTCATCACGAGCAGTTTATCAAATCAAAATACCTATCATCAGGTTAAAATATACCTAAGCAACTGACCGCTCGTTTTAACATGTCACAGCTCGTACATTAAATAATGCAATACATTTTTAGAATATTTAAAAATAAATTAATTCGCTAAAGTAATAAAACAAAAAAATTCAAACCTTATACAGATATTTGTAAAAATAGTTAAAAATATTCTCTTACATCTAAGATGGTTAAATTCTGCAAACGTTTTATATTACAAGGAATGCTTGCAATACGATTTGAACTCAAATCAAGATTTTGTAACGGTTTTTGATTCCACCAAGCATCTTCGTCTTGTGATCGATCTATATCAAATCTTACTTCCACTTCACTGTCTTCAAAATCATCAAGATCCCATACTTTATCTGGAACTGAAATCATCAACAATTGCTTATAGAACAATAATTATTAAAAACTGCAGAAAAATTTTCAATGATACGCCACTGTTACCATGTTACACGACAAAAACATAACCAAACATGAAGTTTAGAAAAACAATTAATTTTTTGTATATTATACATTGTCAACACCAGCTATTATTCTAAATATACATTGTTATAAAAAATATGTATACCTGTTGCTAACCCACGACCTGACAAATTTAATTGTCCAGTTTTTCTTGCATTTTTTACAAGCGCTTTTGATAATTGTTTAGAATCTTCCTCTTGATTTTGAAAATGGAATACGGGGTTTAAATTTTTTGTTCGCGGTTTACTTTGAAATTTCTTGGACATTGTTAATGTTTATTTTAAATAAATTCAGTACTGCGTCTTAAACTACCTAGCTATTCATATAGCTTTGCTATGCAGCTCTACGTACCTATTACGCTATTACATAGGCTGCATAGGCGTAGAAATGACGTACTTCATAAGTAATTTCATAGTTCTTAAATCAAGTAATTGAATAGAAAATTGTCTATTTGACCTCGTTTTTAATAAATATATTTTGAAATCAATAAATAAAGTTAACTTTTTTACATTTTATAGAGTCTTGCAGTGTTTTTGTGGTAATTTTATTGAAAGGCAATACATATTTGTAAAATTAAAATATGTAACATAGGGAATCATCCACGCAATATTAATCATATAATTGTTCTATAATCTTAAAATGAGTGATATATCAAGTAAAATTAATAGAATATGTAGAGTTTGTCTAGAAGAACGTGATTCCATGCTATCAATATACGAAAGTAAATCTGCTGAATGTTCGAAATGTATTTCCAATTTGATCATGGAGTGTACAGCTGTTAAGGTAAATAAATTTAAAAAGTCGAATACTACGCGTGTCGTTTTGACTGAAACTTAGCAGAACAAGTGTATTATTTTTTTTTTTTATAATTATAATAATATGTACTAGGTATTTCTCTATTTTATAATACAGTAACTGCATAGTCTTTGGCAATAACTAAAATATTAAATGCGTGGCCTAATATAATTGTTGAACAATTGTTACAAGTAAATGAAATTTTTTTTATGTGGCTGCAATTAATTTTTCCAGGTTCATAGGGGTGATGGTTTACCATCTCAGATGTGTGCTGATTGTTATGCAAGATTAGAAAAAGCATACTTGTTTAAAAAGGATTGCGAAAGATCTGATAATACTCTGCGCCAGTGTATTGGAAATGTTGATATTAAAGACGTAAGAATAATAAATATTTCATATTCTCAATTATTGACATTTGTTAAAATATAAAACTATTTTCTTCAATTTACGCAGTTCTACGTAGTACTACTTTCTTAATAGATGGAAGTTTAATTGAGGCTTAAAAAGCATTAATAGCCGTTTTTATGAAAATAATAAGTACATACCTATTAGTCTAAGAGATGGTGACACAAAAGCCTCGGTCATCTGTTAGTAGCAAAATTTATTATTTATTTATTATTATTTAAAGTACGTTCCTGGTGACGTATAGGTTGGCGGGCCAAGTGATGCATGTCCTGAGAAATAAGACCCTTTTTGGCCCCAAAAAAAAAAACGATTTTTTATTCCATCTGTTAGGAGAATTTTTTTTAAATTGAAAGATATGAATTTTCCCATTCTTATGAGCTAAAGGTTGGCGGAATTTTCCCCGTCCTTCCCCTTGCCAGCCGATCTTGAAAATGCGCGTGCCAACGGAAAATCTACCCCATGTGTTAGGGGGATGAAAAAAATGGAAATGAAAGATTTTCATTTTCTCTTTGATTTTGCGGTGGGTTGGCAGTGGGTTGGCGGTCCTTTTATTGTTTAAGGTACTAGACCAATGTGACGGCTTCAAAAAATCGATTTTTCAATATTATAATTTTTCGAAAGTATGATATCTTAAAAATATTGTGTAAAAATTTCAGCCAAAAATTCCCAAGAATTTTAAAGTTATAGAGAAAATAAGTGAGCGCTCTAGCAGGTAGCTGAGTGTCGCGAAACGAGTCAGCAGCAGCTGTTTTAAAGATCAAAGCAACAATAGAAAAGTGCTCTTTCTATTGTTGAATTTTCCACATATTTTTTTAATTTATAAAATAGTTAATTATAATAACACAAACGTTTCATTTTTATACTTAAATTGTTATTTAAAAATAGAAAAGATCTCAAAAAAAAATCAGTCTCGACCATTTAAAGAATTTGACCCGAACGAAGCCGAATTTGCAGCTAGTTGTAACAATCTACAACAAAATTAAAAACTTGTAAAATCAGCGTCATTTTTGTGCTCTCATTGATTAAATTTCAATTAAAATGTGTTCTACTAACAAACTGAACTTGACATTGCTACAAAGTACCCAACATTCAAATAATTTTTTTAAAATATTTGGGAACTTAAAATAATATTGTTTAGGAGGAAATTAATAACAGAAAATACGATGTTGATGAGCTCGTACAACAATACGCATCTAGTAATGGTTCCCTTAGCTCTGATCCACTTAATGTTTGTTCAATGGTTAAAATTGAAATGGAAGACGGTGAAAATGACGATCTTCACTTTAGTCAAAATTCTGACTTCACCGGAACTAGTAGGTAAGCTTCTGAATGTAGATCAATTAAAGGTGTCGATATAGATTTTTGACAACGGTGACGTAATCCTTGAAAAATATGGATTCATTTCATTATATTTTTTTTTTCATTTGGTAGGTAACAATGAAGAAAACGATATTTCAGACGCAAATTCTCATTATAAAAAAAAACGCCTGATAATAAATTTACTGTAAAAAAATTTAAGAAACTTAATTATTTCTTCATGCTTCATAAATGATTATATATTATGAGGTAAAAAAAAGTACAAAGTTGCTTTTTGACGTAACGTCTTATAAATTGATGAAACACCAGCTGCACGCACGAAAAAGTGTAACGTTCCTAACGTTCCGCCTGACTCTGTGCGTGCAAGCGAGACCACAGTATGCTTCGGCCAAAGTTTGACAGCTACTAAAATTTAGGTTATGTATTACGGAATACGTTATCACGTAAAACTATCGTCCGTAAACCGACTTTACAGACAACCAATTTTTATTTTTCATGGGAGTCGATAATCGAGGATTAAGATAGAAACGCCGTTTGGCGCCTCAGTATCATAGGAACCTAGATTTTTTTTTTAAAGTGGGTTTCAAAATTATGTTGAGCTTAGGGGCCCACAAATGTTTAATCTGTCACTGGGAATATTATCGGACATTTTTTGCGGAATAGCAGTGAAATAATAACTGTACGTCATCATTTTCAGTTTTTTAGATAACCAGCCTTCGACAGTGACATCGCAAGAAACACTAGATTGCACACGTGGTGAATTTTCATGTCCGGAATGCCAAAAGCAATTCGATATCAAAAGTAATTTAATTGCTCATTTTTGGCAGCACCATTCTCCAGAAAAAAATCAAAATGCCGATACACTGGATATTTCCAAGCACGTATTAAAACAAGAATTAAAATTTGATAATGCATTTGAAAAATTGAAACCCGTCAAACGAAAAAGACGGAAATGTAAATCATCACACAAAATAAAAACTAGAGGAAAGAGTATAAAATACAATATATGTTATGTTTGTTGTAAGAATTTTAATTCAAACACTGAATACGAGGAACACAAAAACAATCACTCGGCCCAAAGACATATATGCGAGGATTGCGACATTGAATTTAATGATTATTTAGCTTTAGCGCTTCACAAAAAAGTACATTTTGTTGAAAACAATTTTACGTGTTTAAAATGTGAATGTGCATTTGATTGTCAAAAGAAATTAGATGTAAGTACAATTTGTTTTAGCTGTTCACATTATCTTGTTTTTATAAGCTTTTATATAGCTTGCTTTATCTGTGTCCTGCTACAAAATCTTTCAAATCGATTTTGACGCACTTCCGGTTATCTGGTTGAGTTGAAATTTTAAATACACTGATAGTTTCTGATGACAATACACTTTAACGATTTTATTAGAATTAAAAAAAGTTAATATTCTTTTTTAAAAATAATGACTGGGCGTGAAACTGGTATATATAGTGATATCAAGTCCGGCTTTAGCTCAGCCGATAGAGCATGAGACTCATAATTGCGTAAATTTGAGCCCCACGTTGAGCAGATGTTTTTTTTTTTTTAATTTATTCCTTAAATTTGAAACATTAAAAAGAAGAAAATAAATTATTAGTAAAAAACACTTTAAAGATAATAAGCTAATACTGCTTAACAACATGCAATAATACAAAGGAACAATAATGTGAATAATGACAATTAAGCGAATTTATTTCTAATGCATACTAATCTATGTTTTTGCAGTATCATTTTATACAAAATCATATTAATAATGAGACTCACGGTTGTATAATTTGTTTGAAAACATTTGAGGAAGAATCAGATCTGTCTGCTCATATGAAAGCACATTCAAATCATAAATGTACATTTTGTGATAAGGTAAGATATTTAAATTTGGAATTATTTCAGAATTATATTATCTGCAAAATTTGGCATACCTATATCTACAATATATTTGCCCTTCCTTGCCTATTATTTCGGTACTGCATTTAAACAAAGGGTTTGTGTAAAAAATACGCATTTAGATTTAAAAGAGCTTTGTTTGAGACGAAACAAGGCGAGATTTTTGAAAATATCGTTTCACAGACAGGGTCGTCTCAGGCATGGTATCATCTGACTATTATTGACTCATTATTATACCGGGTGTCCCAGAAGTCACGCACTTCCTCGTAGGGATCGAAAGAGAAAATTATTCTGAGACGAAAAGACCTTTGCCATTTTTTAATCAGACGCATAGATAATTAATTATTAATTAATGAAAGTGACCAATCAGGAGCGATTTGATTTGTTTTCCGATTTTATTTGTTTTTCTCCCGACAGTCACTGGATGTTTTTTAATTAATTATTCAGAGACGACTGACAACGGAAGACAGTTATCCAAGATACGAGAGAAAAACAAATAAAATCAGAAAACAAATCAAATCGCTCCTGATTGGCCACTTTCATTAATTAATAATTAATTATCTATGCGTCTGATTAAAAAATGGCTAAGGGCTTTTCGTCTCAGAATAATTTTCTCTTTCAATCCCTACGAGGAAGTGCGTGACTTCTGGGACACCCGGTATATAAACTCGACTTTACTCGTTGTTTATTATGGTTTATTACGACCAAGGAAATTAGAGAGAGGTAAGTTGAGTGAAAATACGGAAGTATACTAAACGCCGCTGCTGGCGTACTTGAACGTGCGCGGAAGACCATTCGGAAAATCTGCGCATGTCGCGAGTGTGTATTTATGTGCGGAGTATTCGCCATGGGAACTGATTCTAGTGCTTTCTGGTGGCAGGAAATAAAAGCTGTATATGCTTTAATCAAGTTTAAACCAAACGTCACATAATTTATTTATAATGGATAATAAATTAGAAATAAATATTACTGATATTATTAAGTATTTGAGTAATTTTAAGACATCTAGCAGGAGTAGGAGTCAGGGAGCAAGTACATTTTTGGAACTTTGATTTTTTTTCATCAGTTAGTTCTTTTCTTTGTAGGTATATACCTACATCAATTTATTTTTTATGTTTTTTTCATTTATTTCAAGTTTTATTTCCATATTCCATAATGATGAAAATTTGTTAACTCTTATTGTGAAATCCTTTTTAACCTAACTAAATCCCAAATTTCTATCCTTTTTTAAATTTATTTGTAGCAATGATATAAATGCATTAGAAACCATAACATGCACATATCTCAGAAAAGTATAAATTCTTTTTCTTTAGTTCACTCATTATAATAAACTAACTGTCAGATGAAAATATAAATGTGATTAATACATATACAGCTTTTATTTTCTGTCACCAGAGAGCACTAGAATCAGTTCCCATGGCGAATCGCATTTCATACTGTACACAGGTTCGAGGACACTTGCAGCGCCGCCTGGTGTACTGCCGTATTTTTTCTCAGGCGGTCAATGCTAAGAGCATGGGAATTCTTTCTAATCTCCTTGTTTATCACACAGCTCAGAGATTTTATGCTGGCACGCTATTATAACCTACCTAATACTAAAACTCGATTGCATGTTTTTACCAATTTTTTGTCATAATAATATTAAAATGTATCCTCACATTTTTTAGAATATCAAAATTCCATTGAGGGGAATAGCCCTATTTCTTTCAGAAACAAAACAGAATTTATTATAAACGAGTAAAGGAAAATTTTGGCTACTTATTTTTCTCTTTTTTTTGGGGGGGGGGTCTGTAGAAACTAGGAACATTTGTAATTTCGTTATGTCCTTCCATCCTTATGTTAGAGCCTTGTAACCCTTTTATTTTCGATGTGAAACATCTATTGGAGTGCCTTGGCAATAAAACCATGCCAAAAGGCATGACGCTCTCTTATGTCGTCATGTCCCCTCTACACCACCGCTCTCGACCCTCTCGTGTGCGCGTGCGCAAGCATACTATACACTCGTTCCTTCTCTTTGTGATCTGTGTACTGCGTCTGTCTTTCTATCCGACTATAGTATACTTGTCACGTTCATCGCTTGTATATACATTGGTTCACATCTGCCAGGCGACCCACGATGGCTTCCATTTTTTTTATATATATATTTTAATTGATAGCTATTGTTATTGTTATTTTTTTTTTTGTAACAGACATTTACAACATCATTACGACTTTCTAATCATCTAAGAGTTCATACTAAGAACAAACCATTTACTTGTGAAGAGTGTGGGAAGAATTTTTCTCAAAAATGTAACCTGGATAAACATATCAATAGTGTTCACAAAGGTATTTTTTTTTATCAAAAAATTGTTTCTATATTAATTAAAATTAATGTTTGATTCGTACATTTTGTCGATAGGTCTCAAGTCTGGCAAAAGGGAGAAAAAACATCTGTGTCCGCACTGCGGTCAAACATTCTTTCGACCGGTGGATCTAACAATCCATATCCGTACACATACAGGATTCAAACCATTTAATTGTCAACAGTGTGAATATCGTTGCCACGATAAACAATTATTGAAATCGCACATGAGAAAACATTCAGGACTGCGCCCATATAAATGCAGCTATTGTGTTAAAGCCTTCAATTCTCGAAGCTATCTCACAATTCACGAGCGATTTCATTCGGGATTTCGGCCTTATATATGCTCTCAGTGTCAAAAAGGTTTTACTAACAGTAAAGATTTAAAAGTGCACGAACGCACTCATACGGGAATAAAATTATTTACTTGCGATGTCTGCAGTAACAGTTTTACAACGCTTCATTATCTAAGAGTTCATATGAAAAAACATGACTAGAGATCTCATTGAAACAATATAGCAGCACTTTTTTAAGAAGTTGAAAAATTTTAATTTAAAGGCTATAGGTTTGGGAAGTTTTTTTTTTTAATTTCACATAGGTAGTTAGTAACATTGCAAGGAAAATATTAGCCCTGTTCACATGTAGTCAACAAAACAGAATAAAATTTATACAAAACACAAAAATAATGTCAACCATATAATGACGCGACTTTTTAAGCTATTTTATAGATTTTTGATCTCTTTTCGGACATTTTTCAAAAAATAAATGGAATATTGGAAATCTGCGAAGCATCAAACAAAGGAAGGACAGTTTTTGTAACTGCTTATAAACTTCAGTATTACTTAATCTGTTTGGTTTACAGTTATCTCGGATATGTTACTGTAAAAAAATATCAATGGATTAGGCATTCTGTCCATTGCTACACTATTATGATGGATTTCTGGTACGAATTTACGCTTTAATTAATCAAGATTTAAGAATATTGTTTGTTTTCTGCTAAATCTAGATCTTCATTTTGTTGAAAACAAATGACTTTCCTTGACCTAGATTTAAAGTTGAAAGTTGTACCAGAAAATAGCATAAACTGTGGTACAGCATAGGAAACAAATCTGAAATATCTAATTTTTTTATTTTGCGTTCCAGTTATCTCCAACATTTATGTCGGCAAAATGTGTAAAAAATAGTTGAATTTAGAGAGCTCCATTAAAACATAAAACGTAACAGTTGTTTACCCCACGCGCTGAGAACTCAGTATTGTCTATTTAAATTATTTATAAAGAAAAAAATCGTTATTTATTATATCATTATTACACTGTTTTATGGAAAAATTTAATTAGAAATTTATAAAAGCAGGTGCATTTTATTGTTAACGTACTTATATTGTTGTGAAACGTATTAAATTTAGAGAAATGTGCTTTGTTACTATGTATTATTATTTTTTATTTTTTTGTTATAAATCTTTATACATTTCAACAAGATTCATAGAGGTACAAAGTATGTGCAATGCGGAAGTTACTGGGTATAAAATACTCCTTAACTCTCTTAAAAATCGTTAATTAATTACATAGGCATGGCAGAGGATTATTATTATATTGTTATTTTTTACAGATTTGTCAAGAAAATTTAGGTATTTATTATTAATTAATTGTTATTTCAATTTTTATAAAAAATTGGATCATATTCTTTATCGAAAACAATTACAGTGGAGACTCGAATATCCGGACTACAGTTATACGGATTCGCGATTATCTAGATTGGCTTTCGCGCTTGATTTCGTTGCGAAATGCCTGTACATACATATGTAATTTTAAACATGCAGCAAATACCTATGTACATAATACGAGTATATGGACAAGACTGGTATGCCTCCCGGCACCGCTTTTGTTCCATTATTGCTTTAGTCAGTTGTCAATCATTAAGCTATAACGACTTAGGTACTTATATGTATTGGATTTTTTTTATAAAAATGTGTACCTATGTGACTAGTAGTATTTTTGTATTTCTTACTAAACAGCGTTTTTGTTGATTTTAAAAAATTTAATTTGTTTTTGTTCTTTAGAAATAAATTCCTAATATTATGTACCCACCTAAAATTTGTTTTTTTCCAAACATTCAATTATCTGAATGATCTACAACAACAATCATTCCGGTTAATCGGGTCTCTGCTGTATAATAAAAAAATTTAACTTTATGTACTAAGACAAAATTTGATAGAAATCAAAATTGTTATGTGATAATTTAGACTTGTTATCGAGGACTGTAGTTTTAGGACGATCAGATAATTTTATAGGAATTAATAGTTTAAATTTACTTATCCAATTTTATTTAAAAAAAAAAACTGGGTACACTTTAATCATTAAATATACAGGTATTGTGGAAACTACGATGCGGTTATCATAATCATATATTGAACGAACCACCCTTGAGCGTCTAATTCTTATCATACAAAATATCTTGGTAAGAAAACGATATGATCTGTTACATATAGAGGGCCTGTGGTTTATATGTATCGAAAATATTCTCTTTTTTTTGTTGTTCTTATTAAACGTCTTTATTTGATACACAGGCTTGCAACAATTCATGTATTTATGTGATAATTTTAACACAATTTATAGAATTTCGTTAGTGTGAATATTGAATAATAATTTTGGCAGCATATTTGATCAGTGAGATTTAAAAAGACTAATATAATTAGTAAAATGAATGAATGTTTTTAAAATTGTTGTAATTTTAATTTAATATTATCTGTGAATAATGTTGATAGTTTAAAAAAAGTTTATAAAACTTTAGAAAATATATTTTTTCCATTCACGTATAGGTAGGTACTATCTAAAATATTTTTTTTTTACAACACAAAATGGTTGAGTTTAAGAGAACAACACCCGGCAAATTATATACATAGGCGGTAAGACGTTTGTGACATGTGTTGTCGAGCGTTTTCAATCTACAACATCTATCTATCTGCATAGGCGGGATTTTAGTCAGTAATCTCATTTGAGGACAACATTACAGGCGTGGGGGAGGTGTTATGACAATTTAATATAAAATTGTTAACCAATCGTATGCACCCTAAAAAACTTCTTATTGTAAAAATGCTAATAACATTGAATTATTTAAGTTTATTTTTAACAGGACGGGACCCCCCCCAGTTTTCGCCGTGCTGGGATGTCGGTTTTTTTAGGAACCAGGGCTTTTTACACATTTTAGTATGATGTTTTTTTTTAAATATATCTATATTATAAGGTCAACAGTAATATGTACCTAGTATTTGAAAATCTTGTGTAAAATAAATTTTATGTAATATTATGTCATGTCAATCTGAACCTTTATTAATTCAAAACAAATTACGAAAAAATTGATACTGTAACATGAAAATAATAATTTTTTGTGATTCAGATAGCATTAAAAAACAAACAGAAAAATACACAGTAAGGGCGTTTTTTCATTGGCTAACATGATACCGATATGTCATAGCCGATAACGGTATCTCAAACGTATTGACATATTCAAAATGCATTTATAAAATCGGAATTGTGTCTATATATTTGAGGTGTTTCAGTATCGGTGTCGGCGCCGATATAACAATATCGTATGGGCTAATAAGAACGCTCTCACAGACTGATTTTTAAATTATTATAGTTTTGAGCAGTCTATATTATAACAACTGTTCACAGATTATTAATGCCCACGTTAGTAAATAACCGTTTTAAGTGAAACACTTCCAAAAACAAGATTTGGGTGAAATACCACATCTCTGAGGCTAGTCTCTTATTTATATTGTGACTATTTTTACTGTTAGACGCCACATCACCTGAGCTTTATTTTTTGAGGGCGGTTCATCAAAGGACCATATTCCAATTTGGTCAGGTGATTTGAAATCAATCGATTTCGCGTTCATCATAGATTACAATAGTTTTGGTTGCAAACTATTAAGGGCAATGTTTTTATTGCACAACTGACGATTTCAAGGCGTATTCACAATTCTAATGAAGATCAGAATCAGTAAATTTTGTTCTGATTTTTGTTTTAACAAATAATAGGTCGATCAACGATTGCAATACATAAAAAAAAATAAGAATTCTAAAGGTTTTGCCTTGTATTAAGGTATACTGCAGAGAACAGAGTGGACCTATGCTGTATATTATAAAACATTTTTTTTGTATTTTTTACTATAGTTGTTTGTATCTGATAGAACAATTTCTACAAAAGAAAATACGTTTTTAATACACTTGTTTGCACTGATTGAAAATGAGAAGTTCTGCAAAATAAGTACACCTTGTGTGAAAATTATGTAAGGAAATGTTGGTTCTTCCCATGGTTTTATTTTGTTATTACGTTTATACCCAACATGAGTGATTTATTAACAAAAATTGATAAAATATGTCGCGTATGTTTAGACGAAGGCGATAAAATGCTATCAATTTTCAATAAAAGTGTCGAAAACTTGGAAAGTATATCAAATATGATAATGGAGTGTTCTACTGTTAAGGTAACATTTTTTTTTTTTACATTATGTTATCTAATTTTTGAAAGTTAATAATATTTCTTTTTTGCAGATTTTTGAGGGAGATGGTTTTCCAGCACTTCTTTGTGATAACTGTTTTTTACGATTGGAATCGGCTTATATCTTTAGACAAGATTGTGAAAGATCTGACAGCACATTACGTCTTATGGGTTTAAATGCATTAAAGGTGTGTAGTCGATTTTGAACTTATTTTTTGCTTTTATGTTAAAATTGCTTTATTATAATATCCACAGAGGGTGAAATGCCGAATAAGTATGATCAATAATATTTGAGGTGAGAGGTGTACACAAAAATAGATACAAATTTAATTATATATATGAAGTGACAATTAATGTTAATAGATGTATATTCCATGTCGTAGCCAGCTCAAAATAATTAAGTATTTATTTTTATAGGACTGCAAAATAAAAACGGAACAGTCGGCCGATTCGTTTACTGACTCTATAAATAGTGATACAATTAACATAGATGCCTTTCTTAAAGTGGAATTTGAAAACTATAGTCCAGGTGATGCAGAAAACCAACATTGTACGCCTGGAATTGAAGAGAAGGTGTAAGTATTGAATTGAATCATAAATGTTTCTTTAGGAGCGGTGCAGGTTTTCATTGGTGGGGAGGGGAGGTGTCGTCACAATTTTTTATAAGGATTAATAGAAATAGTAGTTCAAAGATAGATCTACACAATACACTGTTTTACAACAAAATAATTATAATTCCCTTTAATTTATATAATAATTGAACTAGAGATGGCAGTTGTTTAGAAATCTCAGGTAACACCAACATATTATGTGTAAATTGTGCATATTTTCAAAATTTCGAACGAAATCAGAAGATTTTTTAATTGTTCGGCTCTAGGAAAGGGAGGCGATCACCTCCATCGCCTTTTTCCCGTATCTGCTCCTGTGAATCTTCCTTAACAGTAATCATTAATTCGCTATAAAGCTTCTGTTGATAATAATATATCAATCCGGTATTCTTTTTTATAGTTCCCGTAACTCAGAAATAACAGGGAAATCAAAAATTGATAACTCCTGCTTGATTCGTAGCAAGAAATATGAAAGAAGAACTGATAAAAGGTCAATTAAGAATGTAAGCAGTGAATCTGAGAAGCGAAAAACTTCTCTTACGTTATTTTCTAATGAATCTTCAGAAGAATATGATAATGATGATGATGACGAATTATTTGTTCCTAATGAAAGAAAGGAAAAGCAAAAAAGAAAAATTAAAACACCTAAAATTAATAATACCGGTGAACAGGAAAATAAAAAATCAAGAAAAATTAAATGCGTCATAACAGAAAAATCTCGTATTGTCCGAACAGATGTCAATGTTTGCTATATATGTTTTAAATACTTTAGTTCTAAAATGCAGTGTATTACACACAGAAAAAATGATCATTCTACCCATAAATTTACCTGTGATATAGGCACCTGTGAGATGGAATTCGCTGATTATAAAGAATTAGCTTTGCATCGTAAAAATGTTCATTCGTTAGAAAAAAATTGGGTTTGTCCAAGTGACTGTGAAGAGAGTTTTGA
The DNA here is from genome assembly GCA_963575645.1 of Xanthostigma xanthostigma. NCBI lineage: Eukaryota > Metazoa > Arthropoda > Insecta > Raphidioptera > Raphidiidae > Xanthostigma > Xanthostigma xanthostigma. The sequence continues at coordinate 30,027,113 of OY754468.1, read as the reverse complement.
AAATCGCAACAGATTAAATGTAAGAAAGAAAATAAAAAACACTGCAATAACATTATTCAACCTGTGGATTTTTTATACGAGATTTGTTTATTGTTTTTTCAGAGACATATATTGTCAAAACATGGAATTGAAAATCCATTTACGTGCAATGTTTGCTCAAAAATGTTTTCTGGACTTGGCTATCTTAAATCTCATATGAGAACGCATACTAGAGAACATAAATGCGATATTTGTGGCAAGGTAAGTTAAGGCCACTGCACACGAGGCTAGAAACACTGCTAGGAGTTTTGCTGGCCAATAGGCTGGGCACGAAGCTGGAAATGACGCAACTGCAGGATGGCCTGCTAGCTCACAAGATAGGTTTTAAAATTAGAACAGGGGCTATTTTCCTTGCTAGGTACGCTGCTAGGTATGAGCAAGAACCAATCAGGAAGCAGTATCTTGTCACGTGGGCGACTTGAACAAACACCCACAAATCGACATGGCATAATTCTGCTCAGAGTCAGACAACAGACACGTTTTGCTCTGTGTTTATATTTGAGATGTCACTGCGCACGCACCAGATTTATTTACAAAACTAGCTTGAAAATATGTCTCGTGTGAAACGAGCACATAACAGCAATCAAGAAAACTAGCGCTAGAAAACTAGTAGGTAAATCTAGCAGCGTTTCTAGCCTCGTATGCAGCGGCCTTTAGACTACTTACAGTTCACCTGCAATAAGGTTATTGACAAAATTTCAAAAAGTATTTAAAATTAAAGAATAAAGGTATATGTACCCGTAAAAAATATTTTTTCTCATAAATATAACAGATTTGACTCATTATTAGTTGTTTTTTATTTTGACTTTAAATTCTGCGCTAAAACGTCAATTGACCTTGACAGCCATGTTTACTGATTGCCTACGTCACAGTAGGCAATCAGTAACACTAAGCAAGCGGGTACAACGTGACATATAGCATTATAACCAACAAAGTGTTGCATAATATATGATTGACAGAGTACAATGAATACACCAGAGAACATACACTGAACAGAGATAACGAATACACATGGCAGTCAGTGGCACACAGCTACCGGCCTTGTTGACTGATTAATGACGTCACGCGCTGTGATTGGTGTTTGAAATCACGTGACACATAGGTTAAAAATCGTGATTTTATTTATTTATTTTAATATTTTTAATATATTTAATAAAAATAATAATTCTAAACGATATTTTAGACCATAAACTTTCATTATAACACAGTTTTATATTTAATTTTAATCACTGTCAATAATCCTATTGTTTCTAAAAATCACCACGTTATGATAATTCGCGCTATAAAAATACCTTGATTTATAAAAAACAGATCACCCAAAAACAGACAGATATTGTTATTAATTTGTAAATTTAAATAGTTTTTTTTTATATTATCATTGAAACAAGTCTATTTTTAGGAATTTCAACATCACTGGTTGCTACATGGTCATAAAAAAAGACACACAAAAGATTTTGTATGCGAAATTTGTGGGAAAGGGTTTTCTGAAAGATACACCATGAATCTTCATATTGACGTGATTCACAAAGGTAAGAATATTATTCTTTTTTAAACAAAATAAAAATTCTTTGAGTACCCTAACTCTATTTTTATTTACCTAGGTATTCCACACAAAAGAGAGAAAAAACATTTATGTACTCTTTGTGGTCAGCGGTTTGTTCGGTTAAACCAATTAAAAATTCACATGAATTTGCACACTGGTGCAAAGCCAATAACCTGCTCACTCTGTGATTATCGTTGTCATAGTCAACATCTTTTAAAATCTCATATGAGGAAGCATACGGGTGAAAAACCTTTCACATGTAAGTTCTGTCAAAAAATGTTTAGTTCCAGAAGTTACCTTACAATACACGAACGTTTCCATTCGGGATTTCGACCTTATAGGTGCTCAAAATGTGAGAAGGGCTTTACGAATAATAAAGACTTAAAAGTACATGAACGTACTCATACAGGAATCAAACTATTTAAATGTGAAATTTGCAATAACAGCTTTACAACTTTGCATTATCTTAGGGTTCATAGATCAAAACACTGAGGTCTAAATACACATAAATTTGTTATCGTTTTAAAAATCAAGAAGAAAATATTTACACGGAAGCTTCGTTGCAGTTTAATTTTAAATAATATTTTGCTTGATTTTTCATGATAAAAAAAAGTGTTGTTGCTAAATGTATAAAATCACAATATGTGAGATAGACTAATTATTATTACAGTATCCGTTCATAAAGTTAGCGCTTTTCCTCTTGTACTGTACTGCTTATTAGTGATGTGCCGGATATCCGTATCCGCGGATATCCGAGGGAACTGAAAGATCCGTATCCGTTAGTTTTTGGCGGATCTTTTACCTTATTAATTTTCAATTCATAGATGAAATTTTATATATATAGGTGATTAGGTTATAATGAAAACCTGTTAAATTGCATTCAGATTATTTTTTATTTTTTTAAATCGTATTTGGCACCCTTATATTGCAAACATTTATCGTAGTGAGTACTATACTAATAGTACATAACTCAAAGGTACTAAATCAACTATCTTTATAATGAGATATTGCACATCAATCTTTGGAAAGAGACAATCTGTTATGAGAGTTAACTCTTAAAGAGGTCAATAACTTTTTCCCATAACAGATAGTCTCTTTCCAAAGGTCGATGTGCAATATTTACCGCCGCGTACTCTAAGAAAGTTATCCGCGGATCTTGAAACAAAAAATTCGTATTCAGATCCGTATCCGCGGATATACATTTTTAACGATCCAGCACATCACTACTGCTTATGATAGTCACAAGTCCTGCTCCTGCACTCCAGGATTCATCTTCTCTATGAATAATCCAATAACGATTGATGCAATAAACTATAAGTACGCAGTTTTAAAGTCTATTTCTGTATGTCAAATGCGAAATGAGACTACAACTTAGAGAAGGTGAATTGTATGAGTCAAACTTTCGTTAACTCTAACTCCATGACTGCGCATTTAAGGAAGTCTACCTTAAATCAAAGAATAATGAAGTATTCTAATAGCACGATATCCAACCTCGCGTACAGACCGAAGACCTAACGCGTTCGAAGACACATTTGCTCAGATATTCCAAACTTATGTCCGGTATGCACATCGGCTGTGACCGAAAACATTCCCATTCTCTCCAACATAATAGTTGATGCAGTGGCGTAGCTTGGCGTAGATGGGTCCTGTATCAAAATATATCGAGCGGCGAAGTCCAAATGGTCACTTCGAGGTCCCTGCAGCCCAGGCCTCCATATCATTAATGTGACGGTAGCTACGCCCCTGAGTTGATGTTGGCTTACGTTCACTCATCATTTAAAACCAAATGAATTTTTATTTTAAATGGCAACGCAACGGTGACAAACCCGAATGTGAAACTTTGTGTGTATAGTTGCAATATATTACGAAATAGCGGTCCTGTCCCGGTTTCACCCGGGTGCAAAAGAACGAATGGTGGGGAGGGACATGACGTTCATCGTAGTTTACCGAGAATGTTGTGTCCAAATTTCATGATGATCGGAGTTACCGTTCAAAAGTTTTTGTCGGGCGGACAAATTTTGTTATGTTTTGCAACATTTTTCATGGATGCTCCGCTCCTATTGGTCATAGCGTGATATTATATAGCCTATAGCCTTCCTCGATAAATGAACTATCCAACAAAAAAATTTTTTTTTCATTTCGAACCAGTAGTACCTGAGATTAGCGCGTTCAACCAAACAAACTCTCTAGCTTTATATATTAGTATAGATATATCTCTGAACTGCTTCCGGCCCGACATGCCGGTGCTATTGGTGTTGGTTTGAGTTAGAACTTCGGTCTAAGCGCGACTTTAGGTGTGCATTGCAATTATTTGAACATACTATAAAGTTCAAGAGCATTTTTAAGAATTGATTTTTAAAACTTGATAGAAAACTAACCACTCAATATTTTGATTGTTGGATACTTTTATTCACGCGCGCTTTAACAGCATTGTTATTATTATCTGATTAATTTATCATTCATGCGCGGCTAGTTTAAGTAATTGACTATAAAACAATTTTAAAAGATTTTTGTTTTATCAAAATCGCTTGATTCTATTAAGTAGAGCTGTAAAAGTAACGAGAAATTGTGTACCCGTATGTATTCGTTACTTAAAGAATCAGTACCCGTTACTTTCGTATCGTTATGTTACTCGTTACTTTTCATACGACATACAATCGTGTACAAACAGCATCAAGCATGTGCCATCGCATCGAGGCGCGTCGCATACGTGATTCGACATGACTTGATTCGTATAACCGCATCAAACGAGTCGAACTGTCATGGATACGACAAATGCGAGTAACGAAATGAATTTGTAAGTAACGATTCGTTACTTCGAGTCAGACAATGTACCCGTTACACGGTAACGAATACATACGGTTTGTTACAGCTCTAATATTAAGTATAATATATTGTTTATCAAGGAGAAAATTTTGTTTCTCGTTTTTATGCGCTCTGAGCAATTGTTAAATTTTAAAGACTGTGCACACTTGTCAAGCACAGACCTGCACGACCAGCACAGCACAGAACAAAAAAGCTTGTTCGTGAAGGTACCTACATTATTTGATGAAGTAGTGCACATTAGACCAGCTCCTGCAACCAGCAACGACAGTCAATTGGTCGCCTGCAATTTCTGTCTAGCTATGCGGGACCGATCTAGTGTGGAAGTGATGTGTCGTTTTCATTAATTAATTTGCATTGATAAATCATAAAACTATTTTAAAATTGCAAAATGTCGACCGCACATTACGAAACCTGCACTAAAATGTGCTGGTTTCTGCAGATCTAGTGTACGACATCGTGCAGGTTTGTGCTTGACAAGTATGCGCGGTCTTTTAAAATCATAAATTATTTAAGCAGTTGTTTTTTTTTTTTTGTGAAAATATGATATGGATTATATTTTTGTTTGATATCTATATGAATACTTAAAGATTTTAAATTTTAATAGTTTTAAGTGAGATAAATCATACCAAATAATATATTTTAATAATGAATATATTTTGGATCAACTACATTTTAATGCAATGAAATTTATAATTGTTAAAACTTAATAAATTTTAAATATTGTGTGAACTTTTGCATTTACTTATGTACATATACAGTGTGTTCATTCGAAAATATTATATAGCGTATTGTGTAAAATGAAAACTAATAAACAAAATTTAGATGTTTATGTGCTGGAACGATGGTAGATTACGAAGATAGAGAGCTGAAGGCAGGGGCGTTTGATTTTTTGCATCTCCTGTAGGTTTTCATTCGATGATTCGTTTACTAAAACTGGCGAAGTGCGAGAGTGTGTATTTGCACAATGACGATGGTACATAAAATTTTCATTGAAATCAGAAAGTTATATGAACTTTATAACACCCATCTGCTTAAATAACCTGAAAAAATATCAAGTTATGAAATATTACTTGTATTTTTTGTGACCATCAGTGGTTTTACCAATTAATCATTTTTGTATATCTGTGAACGGGGTGCTCCGCACTTACTGTTTATTTTCTGTGGGTGTTGGAGATACACCTATGCAGTTGGCGCTCCTGGTCGAAGGCCCATTGCCCTGTCCTGATATAAAAAAGATAATACTGGGTGTATTCCGAAATAAAACCCAGCTAATGACGTCATGAATCCGACGCCATAATTGTACTGATATGCCACCATATTACCCCCCCCCCCCCAGGATTCATCAGGAACGCAGGCACCCAGCCACAACAAACGAAAAAAGACCTTTTTGTTGCGGAAATGAAAGGACCTTGGTTTTTTTTTTGCTCTCCAAATGTGCACACAGCAAAATTTTGCTAAAAAAAGGTTATTCGTATTAATAAAAGTTACAAAATATTGATTTTTTTGCTTTAACCAACACCCCCCCTTAGAAAAAAAAAATATCTACGCCCTTGTTCGCTACATGCATTCTTGAGAACATAGAACAGGACTTATGACGGTCATGGTGGCGAAAAACGAAACATTTCGGTGGGTTAGAAGCGTGAACAGTATGTCGAAGCATGGAAACACGAAAAGAAATTACTGTGCGGAAAAGTTGTGAAATTACAACTAAAAATACCCCTTCCGAAATTTTTCATTAAATAAAGTATTTTTTTAATGAAATAATAATAATTGTTTAACTATTCATTTTTTATCGTTTCTATAAGTTTTGGTAGAAAAAGGCGGATGAGTCCATAAAAAAACGGAATAATTCAATGTGCTTCGACGCTACTGAAAGCTCTCTGTGCTCATACTGAATAATACATTTCATGGAAATTCATTAGCAATGAAAAATATTAGTATTAAGTATTATTTAATGTTTATTATAATTAATTTATTCTTATTTTTGTACTTGTTTAAGTTCTCATAGAGAATGGGATCACCTACTTGACACAAGCGGTTAATTTAGAGTTACTATTTATGCAAAAATAGCGTATTTAAATCAATTTATCGCTGGCTGGAGATAAAAATAAACAAAGTGATCATTTTGTACTAACTAAAGGCAGAATTAAGAGCTCAAAATAAATTTGATTATATAGCGCGAAATAGATAGTGGCACATATTCTGAAGACAGCTGCGATTGCTAAAATTTAAATCAGCGAGTAGAAGTAATGCGCAAAAGTTTCATGCGTCCTATATGCCCCAGTAGTATTGTGTATCACACATCCATGTATCTGTCCATCACCCTGCCTAAATGTCGAAAGAATTAGGTGCGACTGATACTCAATAGAAATGAAATAAATATATATAAAAGTGAAAAGCATTTATTTTATAAGGGACACGTGCAAAAATATAGTACATATCTCTGGCGTAATGAATTTATAACACACGTTCTCACATGTCTCGATAATATGCTTCATTACACCCTAGATATATATTATATAAACTACTATTTTCGTTGTTTATAAATAATTACCGACTTCTGTATTTTGTTAAACACTTGAAAAATACAATTTACCGAATGCGACCTTTGTGCTAATTCGGCGACTACTCAGACTCAGATTTAATAGTGTGCATATTATTGTACTAGTACGTTTTTCTGATTTATACAAAATAATGGTTGTTCCACCATTGTTCGAATACATTATACTTTTTGTTTGATATAATAATAATATTATTAAATTGTGATATCAAATTTAATCAAATATAAAATATTTTTAATTTTAATAGCAAACCTACGATCTTCATCTTTTTTCAAAATTTTTTTGCTTTTATTCACAACATATACCTATTTTTGAAGCATTTTAAGCCAAAACAATACTACATATTATTATTTATGAATATATTTTAGATACATAAAACTTTTGTGAAAAAGTTGAATATTTTTCGAGTTTTCATTTGTTATTTTTTTAATTCGTGTATTTAGTACTTATTGTATTTGAAAATCTAAAGCTTTGTTTTATATTAGCTGCAGTGTCCGCGACTTTTATTGTTGTAAAATTTGACACAACTTTATTAATTTGAAATTGTCGATGCTTATTTTTTCTAATTGAAAATCGAAAGCTTTATTTTATACTAGCTGTGCCCTCGACGTTTATTGTTGTAAAATTTGACACAAGTTTATTAATTTAAAATTGTGGATATTGTTTTTTCTACAATTTGAGATTTACATATTCAGAATAGAATAATCGAATTTTTGTATACGATTAAGTATAGAATTTAAATCTTATATTTTATTGTTATAACATTATAATATAATAAATGGATATAATTTTTTTGTTATTTTGACTTATTTCTTGGAATTCTTCGAACGTGTCAAATATGATACTTTCAACCTTTAAAGCTGCCAGACCTGACAAATAATGTTGTTTAGGTGGGTAGCTATTTGACGGCATGGTAAAATATCTATTTTCCACACAAACTCGCACAGCGTAGCGCAGTTTTTTCATTGCGCAATTTAGTTTTTGTACCAACTGTAATGATTTTCTGTTAATATGAATAAATAATATGACAGGGAATTTCAACAATTGTATTTAAAATTTTGTAATTTATGCTGCTCTATTATTTATGATTTTACCCTCCATATACATTTTTGCCCCCCCCTCCCATTATTAATTATTACCATCACTGATCGAATATTATCTGCCAGGTTTAAACTGCCTAGGTTACCTGGGCCAATAGTGCCAAATAATCTTTTCAATATATTTTTAAACTGGAGGTTTTAACATTATTTCAGTATTTAAATATGCCTGCCGGGTAGTTATATTAAAATTACGGTAATCACATATGTTTTCTTTCGAAAAACTATTTCTGTTTCCGAGGAGAAAACAAAAAAACGACTCCGTTAGGTTCTGTTGTGCCCTATATTATAATTGTGCTCTCTAGGTCAATGGGCACCTTCTGGAGGGCACGGAAAGACAGACAGACATACGTTTCAACGATTAAAACAAAACTGTGTTTGAAATTCATATAAAATGCACACTTAAACCACTGAGCAAGTAATAGGTAGTACATATAAAGTATATGCTTTGGTAATAATATTAGCTCAAATATTATTATAATTAATTAATTGTACTTAAATCTCAGTACAACGTAGAATGAAAAATGGAATGTCGATTTCTAATTGTTAGGTAGTACAAGTTGAAAGTTCTTGATGTGTAAGGCATATAAAATAAAAAATATGGCTAATTTGTGGAACAAAATGAGTGTAATATGCAGAGTGTGTTTAGAAGAGTGTTCAGAATCATCATTAATGCATTCTATTTATGAAAACATTGATGCTGTATCAAATAAAAAATCTTTATCTGATATAATGATGGAGTGTACCACTGTTAAGGTAACAATTGTTGTCTTATTTTTATATGTAAGGCGATATATATTGTAACTTCCATTTTCAAGATTACTGAAACTATAATTTTAAAAATTAGTTACGCCTTGTTGTCAATTTATTTGTAATCTTTTGTCATGTTTTTATAGTTATACATATAACTTTAGTTGTATATATCCAGATTAAGAACTAAGCTGAGAACTTGCCTAGAGTTTTAGATACGGATTCAGAACCAGCGTTCTAATAGTCTAAGCGACCAGAGTAAATAAACTAACCGATTCCGTAAAGAATGAAATTTTCAGGGAAGAGGAAGAACTAGAGTTGCGTTGTGAAATCCAGGTCTGACGGCCGGGAGAGCGCAATTCCGGTGCAAAATGTCACTTTGTATGTACCTACATATTGCCATACTTCAAAATTATAAAGAAACCCTTGCAGTACTTAACTGATAGTTGTTTGTCAATTTCAGTTATACATATAAAATATCAACAATGGATCCGATCAACGACGTCATTTGAAATTAGATTCTTTTCAAAATTTCTGCTTACAGAACAGCACAGAGTTTAAGTACAAATCTTCTAGCACTTCACCAACCTTGGGACCCACGAGCCGCCACTGGTACCTATCTGAAACTCTCTGCAAATTTTCAGCTTATTTTAAGATTTATTCCTGACTTATGAACGTTTTTATCTCAAATTCGTGTGAAAAATTATTTTCCGAATTGCTGATGTTATTATATTTTTAACCCTATAGATTATGGAAGGTGATGGTCTACCAGCATTGCTGTGTCAACGATGCGTTACTCGTTTAGATTCCGCCTACACATTTAAGCAAGATTGCGAGCGATCTGATAAAACATTACGCCAGTACATTGTAAATTCGTATTCCGACAATAAAAAAGTGAGATATGTAAATTATATATAATTATTTATGATTTAATTAATTTAAATTATTTGTAGAATCTTAGAGTTCTGGAGTTTAGGTACCAATGTTTTTGTCTAATAGGGCCAAATAGGGCCAAACAGGGCCGCCGACTCCGTGGGTGCTCTAGCACTCACGAGAAATAAATAGTGGGTGCGGAGCACCCATGACCATGTAGACAACAAAACTGTAGTTTGTCAAAATACGTTCACATTGAAAAAAAAATGATGTTTAAAAAGAGTTATTAATGTCGAATATACAATCTGTAGTATTGTTGTATGAAACACACATTGTTGCAATTATATAAAAAAAATTTACTTTCTAACATTGTCACTGTCGGGACTTCGTCTGAATCTTCCACTATCGCGGCGGATGACTTAATCAGTTAGTCTACATTATACGTACAATACATATCAGAACAATCACTCCTTCTCATAATAAAGCATATAGGTATAGTTGAAAATATGCTTTATTATGAGAATGATGGATTGTTGTGATATATGTTATTGTAGAGAACGGATTGAGCCATCCGCCGCGATAGTGGATGTTTCGGTTTTTGAAGTGAAAACTTCTTTAGCGGCGTTATACATTTTTTTTGTAATGGGCAAAAAATGTTAAACTCGCGTCAGGGCATATATTTGCGTCAGGCTCACGTGTCCTGATCGAAAATGAGTAAGACGAAAACTTTTATTTATACAACGTTAGACATCTAGCGTTGAAATATCGTACATAAAAATGCAATCTATGATACAAACCATTTTGATCGAAAATTCGTAAGACGTTAATATTCAAGTTTTCACTTCGGCAGTCACTCCCGGAGTGCAAAGGGGTTTTTTTTATTGAGGGCAGTTAGATTAAGGTTTGTCACATTTTAAAAAATAAATAAATAAATAAAATAGATAGCTTGTGTTATTAAATGTAGACAATCTATTTTAATAATTCGATCACTTGTTCATCTCTGATAAATAAATTTTCTCTAATCAAAACAAAATCAAAGCCAGATTGTAATACAGTAAAATAACATGTTATGTTATTGCAGATTTTTGTACCTAAAAATGAAATGGATGAGTCCCAAAACGAACAAGAAGACTCGTTATGTTTAAACAACATGGTTAAAATAGAAATGGATATAAACGATTCTAGTTATGTGGAACCTTATGAAGATTATATGTATCAAGGTGATTCGGATAGTAGGTAAATATTATTGAATTTACATAATTACATAAAACGTTCAATTTACTGTAGATTTTGACAGTGTAATCGTTTTCCCAATAATGCGCTATATGGTTCCTGAGTTTAGAATGGAACAGCCCGTATAAAAAATGCCAGATCATCTACCTACAGTCAAAATTCTCGCACAGGTCAACCTTACTTTTTTTAACACGCTTCTTTTCGTCTTTTTTATCCCCACCCCATTCCGGAATCACGTCATCTCCAGAATGTAGACCGTCGAGGACCATAGCTGAAATCACCAATCGCTGGCGTAAGACTAAGCCTAAAGGAGTCGAATTTTTAATTTTTTTCAAGGACGGAGAAATGGGGGGGGGGAAAAGAAAAAGAAATAGAATAATTTCTTGCGTAATGAAAAATAGAAATTTAATTTAAAACATTAATATTGCATACCCAAATACTGATAAGAAATTGTTGCCGCTTGAGAATAGCTGAACGTGTGTCGAGTTTGAATTTTTAATTACCTATTAAGAAAATAATTATTTGAAATTACTTCTTGGTGGCTTTGACACTACTTTTGCTTGGTTTTTGGTACGACTTTCAACGATAAATCTAGCACTTTTAGCACTTTTATCTTAAATCTACTTTCAAAATTTACCAGATATCGAGCATTATTATGTGATTCAAATCTTTAATTAACGTCTGATTAGAACTCTTCAATAAATAAAATTATCGACCAATTTTTCAGACAATATATTAACAAAAAATATAATATTATTGTTATATTTTACAGAGTAGCTACTGTTTGCTACAATTGTTAAGAAACACCCATTGTTACAACGCTATCAACATAGAAAAATTAGTTATTTTTTCAAACAATGTCACCGTCGGGATACGAACCCCGAATCTTTCCACTCTCGCGGCGGACTGAGTTACATTACACCACAGTGACACAACTATCAAACTATCATTCTAATATTTATAGCATTGGTAACCGATTTTTTCACATCATGCGAGAGCCAATTATATTAGTTAACGCTAGATATGAACCAACACAGTAGTGAGAGCTATGAGTGAATCAAAGGTGAAATTGTTTCCTTACATTAAATAACGATTAATGGGTGTTTCTTAACAATTGTAGCAAACAGTAGCTACTCTGTAAAATATTATAATTACTAACTGTAACTAAATTCATCTAAAAAATTATTATTATATTTTTTGTTAATATATTGTCTGAAAAATTGGTCGATAATTTTATTTATTGAAGAGTTCTAATCAGACGTTAATTAAAGATTTAATTTAATTTTATTTATTGAATTATTATGTGATATTTAACATGTGAGCAGCACTTTAGTGTAAACTGAATCGGACCACAAAAAATGTTTAGGCGAACTGCATACAGCCCATCGGTCTGTGTTTATGTATCACTGCTGTAGTTAAATTACTACAATGATAAATGAACACTGATAAAAAAATTGTTTGTTTATATTAGTGTAACGATTCAAACTACAAAGAAAAAAGTTAAATCATCAAACGACAATTTCGAAAAGAAAAGTTTAAGAAAAAAAATTCTTAAGAAGAAACTGAGAAGTAAAAAGGATGAAAAATTAAAAACGAAATTAATTAGATTCATTTGCTATGTATGTTGCAAAGATTTTAAAATACAGCATGAACTTGAAAACCACAAAACTGAACACATTACCCAGAAATTTATCTGTGAATACGACAATTGCCACAGACAGTTTGATGATTACATGGACTCGGCTTTGCATCGTAAAAATTCTCATTCAATCAAGGATTACTTGAAGTGTGTTCTGTGTGAAGAGTTGTTTCATTCTTTGAAACTTTTAGATGTAAGTTCATTGCTATGAATATATACTTAGACCTAGTTATTATTGTAGCGATACAGACAGTTGGTGCGAGTACTTAATGTAGAAGTTATACTTCTTTGGCTTGGCAGCTCAAGGAATCGTCTAGTGCAGGGGTCGGCAACCTTTTGAGACGGAAGAGCCAAAAGTTGCAATTTAGAAAATTTCCCAATTTTTAAAGAGCCACTAAAAATTTTCGTTTCAATATTTTAGTATTCGCTTATACACCAGGCGTTTCAAAAGCCCTGGAACGGTTTTATTAGTTCTTATCAGATAAGATGGAGTAAAAATGTTAAAATGTTTTCTTTAAAAACTTTTTCTTGTCTGTCGAATAGTATAATTATATTTTGGGCCCGAGGGCCCTAAAAGGATCCGTAGGGCTCAGCTTTGAAATTTTAAATGGGGACCATACTTTTTTATTTCATATTCGGATTTGGCGGGAAATTTGACATACGAATACATCTTAGTATTTTTTTGAAACCTTTGGCCCTTTGTAGGAGAATTTTCACTAGTCGATACTTCATAAGCACCTAAAGCTCGATTTTGAACCTTGAAGCCCCTATTTAGGACCCTAAAAAGGTCTAAAAGAGTCCTGAATTGAATAAATCTTAATTTGAACTCGGTTACTTATTTTAAATACATTTTTTCGGGATGAAATTTTATAAAGTACTAAATTGGGCCCTATGAAGTACTGATTTGTAAAATTTCATCCCGAAAAAAGTATTTTAGATAACATTAAGTAGCCGAATTTAAATTAAGATTTATTCAACCTCACGAGACTCTTTTGGGGTCCTCGAGCCCAAAATTTAATTTTGCCCTTCGGTACAGGAAAATATTATATAAAAAACCATTTTAAAATCTTTGGTCCGGCTTATCCGATAAGAAATATTAAGCCGTTCCGGGACTTTTGAAACATTGTATATATATCGGAGGACGACTGACTGATGGATCGATTGCACGATTTTTAAGGATATTTATAATAAAATAATTGATTTTCCGTATGAAACTAGAGAGCCGCGACTTTACATTGAAAGAGCCGCAGGTTGCCGACCCCTGGTCTAGTGTAGTCACCGTATTTCTAAGCTGTTTTCGTGAATTTTTTTGAAGAGCAGTGAAATTTTTTGGAGAGATATATTCATCATTTGAAGAATGTTCATGAATTTTTTGACGTCGATATATCGACTAGAATCGATATTGCAGCGTCTCAGTGACAAGATAAATCACTACTGTATATTATAATTTATAAGCGCATCAGATATAAATTTTATTCGTATTGAAACAAAGCACGTTTTGTGTATGTGGAAAAAAATAAATACTACTTTTTGTTCGTAAGGAATGGTTTTCTTTTTGCACTAAAAGGTAGAAAATAATATTATACAGTGGAACCTCTGTAAGTCTAAATTCAAGGGAGACGCCAAAAAATTCCAGTTATAGAGTTTTCAACTTATGAAGGATTTCGACTTAGGCGGATTTTTTAAGGAAATATTCGACTTGTTGAGGTTAAGATTCATTCTAACTAATTTTAATTGCTATGCTCGAGATAAAGAGGTCTATTTTTTCGAGTTATGGAGGGGAATATGTACCGAAATTGCTTGTACGGACTCACTGATTATTTCGACATATAGAGGGTTGAGATTTCGAGTAATGGAGGTTTTGGGACTTGAAGGGAAGGGAACAAAACGTTTTTTCGAGCTTTGGAGGTTTTCGATTTAAAGAGGTTCTACTGTATTAGATAATTTTCTCGTAAAAATAAAATCCGTTTTTTTAAAAGTTTTTTTTTATTTATAATAACGATGATTTCATGTTGTAGAAACACATTTTAACACAGCATTCAGATGCCAAACCGTTTAGCTGTCACATTTGCACAGAGCTGTTCAGTGATGCAACTGCCCTTGAAGAGCACATGGAGGGCTGTCCAGCAATAAAGTGTCATCTTTGTGAGAAGGTATTTTTGAAGTAAAACCTATTTAATTTGAAGAATGTAGGTGTGATCCCGACGGTCGGTGCCATTATTACTTTTTTTTTTACAATTAAACCAGTTTTACTTCTGTAGTGTGTAGTGTAAACTACTCCTGTCTAAAAATCTACCCAATGGCATAGGCATACTAATAAAAAAGGAGAGTTAGTCCACCCTCAATCTTGGAAATAGAAATAGAGTTTATTATTATTGGCAAGAAAAGCCTCGCTACCGTGACATGTTATTATGTTGTAATGCCTTTTTGACATTAAAAAAACTAAAACTCCCTAAAAATTATCTAGAAACTTAAAACAAATATGACTGACAACACTGTTGACGTATGTGGTATGAGGGTTTTTTTTAAAGGGGCTTCGAAATGAAAAGTTGCTCCGGGCCTCAGTCAGTGTTACTGTTACAGTATATTATGTACACATTATATTTGTAATTAATTATTTATGAAACATTTGAAAAACGACTGATTGTATGGTCTCATGCGATTGTTTAAGTCAATATATGTAATTTTGAAAATTGCGAGAAAAGCCCCTATCTCTGAAAAGAGATAGCTCTGCCAGCAAATCCGAAAGAGTGAAAGGCGAGTTTCCACCACCTTACAACGGAAACTGGTTGACTAAGTGAAAGTAACCCTGACAGAAAAACCAATCCTGTCTTGGTAAGGAGACAGTCTCTCCACCAGAATCGGATGGAGGGGGCCAATAACCCACTCACTTTAAATTCATTTTATTGCTGAAGCCTGAAACTAATACAAAAATAAGCCGTATGGTTTGGAATATGAAACAGAAAACAAGAATTAGCTGTTGGAACGTAAGGTCAATGATAGAACTCGGGACAGATTAACTAGGTTGCGGCAGAAATGAGGAAGTTGAATATTGATTTGCATTTGCTAATTGTTAAAAGTTGAAGACGTTAAACTTTTCATAAAGCCTTACATTTCAAAAGATTTGTTCTGTCACATTTAGTTTTGATAAAATAATATGGCAGTTATTTGTGTAATTTTAATTGCAAAAAATATTTTCAGATATTTACATCAAAGAAGAGGTTGAATAATCATATGAAAATACATTCAAAAGAGAAAACACATATTTGTGAGGAATGTGGAAAGAGCTTTTGCAAGAGATATGAATTAAAAAATCATATTAATTTCGTGCATAAAGGTGAGGTTTTGATTTTAATTTAAAAACTAAGGATAAACATGTTTTTCCTCATAAAACCGTATAGAGTATAGACCAAGAGCCTGCAGCAACACATTTCTAGTAGACAGGTATTGAATCTAGTATATCTGCTGAACAATTATAACTATTTTCACTTTTAATAAACATTGCTCACTGACACGAAAAATTTGAGGTTGAAGTTTCCCCTAGCCATAAACGCTCGCATCGAAAAATTCGTAAAATAAATTATCGAATTAAGATTTTCAAACATTAATTTAAGTGAAAGTAAGTTGTTCAACTTTAACTTCGCGGGCTACTTTCAAAACCTTTGCGGTCGACGTGTTGGCCTCCCCTGGTATATAATTATAATTTGGTCGTAGAACTCAAGAAGTGGGTCACTTGGTAACACGCGTGTCATAGCTGTTGTCGACGCGTGTTGTAGACAGACGTCTCATTACTAATTCGCATATCAATATTGATTTTTCTACTCAGGAATGAAGGCCCCTCCAAGAAAGAAAAACTATTTGTGTTCACTTTGCGGCCAAGCATTTGTGCGGCCCAGATCTCTGAATGCCCACGTTGCGAAACATGTTGGAGTTAAACCGTTCGCTTGCGATAAATGTGAATATCGCTGCGTCAGTGCGCAACTGTTGAAATCTCATTCTAAAACGCATTCCGACCAACTGCCGTTCGAATGCAGCTATTGCAAAAAAGGATTTCGTTTTCGCAATAATTTTGTTGTTCACGAACGAATACACACGGGCGAGCGACCGTACAGCTGTTCGCAGTGCAGCCGTGGATTCACAAATTCAAAGGACTTGAAAGTTCACGAACGCACACACACCGGAGACAAATTATATAAGTGTGATATATGTACAAACAGTTTTACAACGCTGCATTATCTTAAAGTGCACAGGAAAAAACATGAAATTTAAATAATAAAAACGACCATTCATCTAATTCATGTGCAGCCTTGTGCTGTATAATATTTTCATTGATATTGGTAAGGCGAAAGTATTAGTTAGGTACGCGGTGACAAAAGTGCCTTGCAACTCCCAAACGGATGATAAGCACGTTTTTGTATAGTTCGAGTGTCGTTCTCGAAATCCGTGTTGTCGAGTAGGGGTCTGGCGTCCGGCGTTGAGCGGCTATAGTATTTTTTCCGAATTTTGCCCAGCGGTTCCAAAAATCATTTCCCAAACGGATGAAAATTACTGGAGGGCATCTACGCAAACCCCCAATTACCGGAAAAATATTTTCATCCGATTTGATATTTGCAAAGAGCTCTTCCAGAAGCTCTAAAAAAAATGGAAAAAAGGAGGGGAAAAAAATTTCCTCATTTGAACTTGAAATTTGGCAGGGAGATATAGTTCGTGTCTGAGAATATGTAAAAAAATTTTTTTTGCTCTATGTATCGCGATCGCTTTGTAACAATTTTCCAAAATTTAAATGGGCCAAATTTGATAAAGTAATTCCCAAATGGATGAAAATTTGCCCACAGGTTCTTTGACACCTACAGAACATCGAAAAATTATTTTCATCCAAATTTGTTGCGGTCAAGTCCAGATCATCCATAATAATGCTCCGATATATTCATTATCACGGGAAACTGCAGGATCTGAATGTTCAGTCTTTAATGTGGAAAGGCCGATTACAATCAAATTGTGTATTATTGTCCTAAACATTGATGAGACTATTTTCCTCTGATTTGACGATTATGAAGGGAACACTCCGACTTTTGGACCGTGTGAACGCTCCAAGCGCATACTTCATCCACAAATTAGCTAGTATCTCTTTACTAGCGTTTGACTCGCTTTGCTCGTGAATTAAATTTGGTTATTATATAGGCCGATTGATACCAAAGTATATATGTATAGCCACATATTATCAGAAAATTTACGGAGAACTCCGGGATCAAATACACGCGCGCTGGCGGGGTTTTTTGTTATTTGGCATAGTTTAGCCAGGCGCATTTTGGATAAAAACTTTTTTTTCTAATAACATAAATAATAACCATTCATATCAGTCCGGTTGCATGCATGCGGCTGATGATTTTTTTCATTTCGGAGTCTGGGTCCATTTAATTGTACTGCAGGCTACGGCAAGGATCAAATCGGATGATAATATTTTTTCGGTAATTGGGGGTTTGCGTAGATACCCTCCAGTAATTTTCATCCGTTTGGGAAATGATTTTTGGAACCGCTGGGCAAAATTCGGAAAAAATACTATAGCCGCTCAACGCCGGACGCCAGACCCCTACTCGACAACACGGATTTCGAGAACGACACTCGAACTATACAAAAACGTGCTTATCATCCGTTTGGGAGTTGCAAGGCACTTTTGTCACCGCGTACCTAACTATATTAAGTGGTGCACAGAAGACATTCGGAACCCAAAGGAATGGTGAGACCTCTGGTGAAAAATGCGCCGAACTGCCATAAGGGGGTTTTTTGACAGGTAAACTATAGAGACATAACGCATGATGGGAGGCTAGGTCTAGCCTCCATCATGCGTTTCTAAATCAATGTTTACCTTATGTCTATAGTTTACCTGTCAAAAACCCCCCTTATGGCAGTTTGGCGCATTTTTTACCAGAGGTCTCACCATTCCTTTGGGTTCCGAATGGTTAATGGTTACTGAATACTCTGTTTGACCAAACACAGCTTATAACAACAACAATCTGAAGTCCCAAAAAATGAGGGTTTAAAAAATGAACTCTAAATTCAGCTTTGGGTAGCAGAACTATCTCCAATGGGTTAATTTTATGGCGTTTTTTTAAAATATAGTGTAACTCCTTTATAACGAAATGTGCAACTAAATCATTTTCAAATGATCACGATTTGTATGAACAAAATTTTATAGTCTCTTGAAATTCGTTATAATCAAAGACAAAATAAATGTAGTACACTCAAAGCAGATTAGACCAATCTTGGATTTGATGTTTCAACACTCATTGGTGTCTATATGTTAATAGACGTACACCAGTGGTTTCCAAACTTTGTGCACTAACGACCCTCTTATAAAAAAATCTTGCCGCTGCCGCCCCCTTATAAAGAATCTGCAGCAATAATTTTATTGTCTTTAAAAATATTTCCCCCATGTTTTGGTTTCCATAATCTAAAATTCTGGACGATCAATACATTTTTAGTAAATCTTGATTTACTCAAATTCATAAGTTGGTCACTTACTGCCTTTTTACGGCAGTATACAGTACAGTAGCGAGCAGAAAAATCAGTGTTAATATAAAATGTCCATTATTTGGTAATCATGTTAGCGCGCTTATTCTTAAAATCAAGACTTTATCAGAACAACGACAATATTTGCAATTAATATTCGCCCCCTGGTTCGCGCCCTCGACTTTGGAAACCGCTGGACTACACGTATTTTGTATGGCTATCTCCTAAACTACCGAATCGATTTAGATGAACGGGTCTTATTTGAAATGACTCGAAATAATGTGCAATATGGTATCACAAATGTTATAAGTGAATTTTAAGAATTTTTAATACTATAAACAGATCTGAGCAGAGCTGTAACAAACTGTATGTATTCGTTACTGATTAACGGGTACATCGTCTGACTCGAAGTAACGAATCGTTACTTACAAATTCATTTCGTTACTCGCATCTGTCGTATCCATGTCAGTTCGACTCGTTTGATGCTGTTATACGTTATGCGAACGAAGTCATGTCGTATCACGTATGCGACGCGCCTCGATGCGATGGTACATGCTTGATGCTGTTAGTACACGATTGTATGTCGTATGAAAAGTAACGAGTAACCTAACGATACGAAAGTAACGGGTACTGGTTCTTTAAGTAACGAATACATACGGGTACACAATTTCTCGTTACTTTTACAGCTCTAATGCTGAGTGCCTCTAATAATGCTTTAAGCACTTATAATAGCTGTCGCATTTCGTAAAACAAATGCTTGATGATTAGAGCGCTTGCATAAAAATTTGCTACTTATTAAGGACATTAGCGTTATAAAGTGCTTAATAAGCATTCAAGAAGCTTATTAAGCATTAGGAATGCTTAATAAAGATTTTGAAAGCTTAGTAAGCGTTTTCAAAATGTAATTAAACATATTTTATTTAATAAATAAAATTATCGACCAATTGTTCAGACAAATATATTAACAAAAAAATATAAATATAATTCAGTAACGTTTCGGTCCGAATTTGGATCTTCTTCAGAATTGATCTAATTTCAATATTTCGATATTTTAAAAAAAACTTACAGTGAATTTTATTAGAAACCAATTATTAATAAATTTTTATATTTTTTAGATTAATTCTGAAGAAGATCCAAGTCCAGATCGAAACGTTAATGTACTGAATTATATTTATATATTTTTGTTAATATATTTGTCTAAAAAATTGATTGATAATTTTATTTATTGAAGAGTTCTAATCAGACGTTAATCAAAGATTTGAATATTTTATTTAACTTTTATAATTCTTATTTTGTTTGATGTTAGAAGTCAATTTCTTGTTTGTTTAAGCCCAAACTTTCCCATCAATTAGAAATATTGTTTATGTCTAAAATCTGTACAATATTAACTTTATGCGGAAAGTTAATATTTAGGAGGTTACTTTAAAGTGCTCGATGCTTAATTTTTTTTTTAAGCACTTTAGTAAGTGCTTGATGCTTTTAAGTCTTTTTGGAAATGAAAGAGCTTGATGCATGAATAAATCATGTATTTATGAAAGTGCTCGGTGCTTCAAGCATTTACGTTCAGTGCTTTGCTCAGCTCTGGTGCGAGATAGTTTATATGATATTATAATCATGCTTTGGAAAAAATGCGTTCAAAAAACAGCTATTTGCAAATAACAAAAACAGTTAAAGCCACAGAGCGCGAAGAATTCATCTCGCGTCGTCGGCCTGAAAATTCAGGGATAAAATATTTTCATAAACCAAAAAAGCCCTAAATCATGCTTAAAAAAGTTGACTAAATAAATTTGCTCGATTTAGAGCACCAGGACAGCTAGTTATTTATTAATGAGGAATAAACAATAAATTTTAATTTAATTCAGATGCTAATGCCCTTTGATTAGTTTGTTTAACTTTAAGCGTTCTTCTCAAAGATAACAATATGGCTGATCAAAAAAAGTTGCTCGGTTCTGGGTGGTACCATTAAATGCCGTTTAATAAATGTTTCAAACTTTCAAAAATTGTTTGTTAGGTATCTTAAATAACAGTTTACAAAGCATTTATTAACGAGTAGTCGCTACCCGCGGCTCCGCACGTGATTGGAATGAAACAATGTTTCAACAACAACAGTAGTGGAGCCTTCAACTCCACCATATTATTAGACAAATCTAAGTTACGTTAAATGTTTCATATCACCTCATATTAAATTAATATCAATGGCAGTTTGTGTGTTCGAAAGACCGTTGAACATGTATACCTTTATTTTCTAATAAGAGTATTTTTTCCTAAGTGTCACGTTTTTAGCTTAAGCAATTTTAGAGATACAGCGTATCGTTTATGAAGGTTTCCACCCCCCCTAAGGTGTAAGGGTTATTTTTGGGGTAAAACTGTAGCCTAGATCATTCCTGTCATAGGCCCTTTAGCTGTCTGACAGACAGACAAACATTTAAAACAACGGTCGTTTACATTCTGAAAGCATGCAACTAACCGTGTGATCTGAAAAAGTGACAGTTATTTCGATATTACAGACAGACACTTCAGTTGTATTTATATGTATAGATTAATTGACAGCCAATACATAATGCAAGTGATGAGTTTTTAAAAATGTACCATCAAATTACGTAAACAAGTTTACTGCAGCAAGCTTAATCAAAATATGCCTGGGTTGGCGCTAGTAAGATCTATCATAGTATGATGGGAAAATTTACTAGTAATATTAAAATAAAAATCATTTAACTTGTCTTTACCAGGTCAGTCTGTCTTTAAAATAATCCATTGGTTTCAAATTGTGTGATTCCATTAGGAAAACTGGCACTACATCTATCTATTAGTACCATTTTAAGTATTTGACATATTATTAAGTATTCTTAATTGGAATCTACCGTTATTCAACCATAAAAAAACTGTTAAATTTAAAATAAGGAATTTAGGAGTCCTATTCACTGTGCCTAGGACACTCTGTTGCTACATTTTCATGAAAAATGATATATATGATGTAATATTATATTAATGTTACATAAATAATTCAATTATTTAATATTTGTTTGTTTTTTTTTATATATTGGTAGTTGGTACCTATATAGTTTAATGAGTGCACACCCCTTTTATGTTGACATGTATACTTGAACGAATCCTTGCGGCGAAAGATGAGGCCACCGCGTCATAGTGACGTGAACGCATTGCGCCCGCCTTCTAGCTTGCTACTGGCTGTTTCGAAGAGCCATGTGCGTCGAGTGTTTATTTTTATTCTACCGCTGTATCTACCGCTATAAATGGATATGTCGAATTTATTCCACACGCCACTGTCTGCGGGCAAGTAGGCGTTCACTACCATATTATTGATGACGTGCCTGGCTTCAATTCTCACCGTGGGCACTATACACATACTATTTGTTAATAATTTCCGACATTTTTTTTTTTTTTTAAAAGATGTTTCAAAGGGAATGCAATTCTTTAGCTATTCTATAGCAAAGAGCACAGTTAGTATATGTCGAACATATTCGAGGTGTCAGACATTTTAAATGGTTCATGTTATTTGTCAGAGAACATTATTTTAGCGTTTTGGTTGACGTTTTTAAGCTATCCAATTAAAAAAACAAACATCTATAAATTTTTACATGTCGTCGAAACGACATCTTTCGGAAAATTTAGAGGGAAAACGCCCCAAAATCAAGAAAAGTCATAAAGGAAATAGGTGTCATACTAGGCCTAATGAAGCCATATACAAAGTTTGGGGAGGGTATGTATCAATACAATTTTTGCCGACGGGCACTTTGACTATTACTACTTTTAAAGTAAATACGCATTTCGTACGTATGATATTAATAATTAATAGTTTGTTTATGTCGTACACGTATACCTATGTTTACACTCGTGTCACATTACTAACAGTTGTTTTATATGAACGTAATCTTCTTGAGGAAAATTTACATCATTTAAATACACTGGATGTCAAGAATAAAAAAAACGGTTTCACAGTGTGATTTTGAACTACAGAAACTTACCTCACACAATTTGTTTTATTCATATAAGTATAAAAGTTAATGGTTTTATTTGAAGATGCCCTCATTGCATTTTTTAATACAACGCATGCGCAGCGTACATATGATTGGTTTTTTAAATTCAGCAAATTGTTTAAGCGTCAATATTACTGCGTGATTGTAAACTATGCATATGAACTATTTTTTTTAAATACCTAAATAAAAATGTTTTCAGCAACTTAGACCATATGCAAGTATGCAAGGTAAGTATAATTAACATAATAATATATGAAACAGTTATTTAGCATAAAAATGGAACATCCACATCTTTATATTACCTATAATTACATACATTTATAATACCTACAGTATTTTCTGTCAATAAAACTAAAATGAAATGTTATGACCATGGCTATTTTGTATAATGTATTATCATAAGTATACAGGAATTTATAAATATATATAAAAAAACGCCATTTAAGTTGTTGATTGAATATAGATTAATAATTAAAATTAAAATGACTGAGGTGTGGAACAAAATTGATGTTATTTGTCGCGTTTGTTTAGAAGAAAAATCGGAAATGTTTTCAATTTTTGAAAATATTGAGCTGTTAAAAAATACTAAAACAGTTTGCAATATGATAATGGAGTGCACTTCCGTTAAAGTAAGTATTTTTGTGGTTTCGTTGTCATTTTTTGTATATATTTGGTGTATTTAAATTGTAATCTAATATTTTTGGTTTTAATTTAGGTATATGAAGGTGATGGATTGCCAACGTTGTTATGTCAACATTGTCTTTCTCGGTTAGAATCTGCCTACTTTTTTAAACAGGAATGTGAACGGTCCGATAATACTTTACATCGATATATTGACGCTAAACTGGTTGATACCAAAAAGGTAATCATTACTCAGCACTTTCTTTTAAATAACACCACGGTGGCAAAAATATAGTTTAAAAAAATGAAAATTCCGCCTTTACTGGAGTTCTGCAAAAGTGCCGAGTTCACTTTATATACAGGGTGTTTCATAAACATTGCGCCAAATTTATAGAGGTTATAGAAGGCATCAAAATAAGCAATTTTGGTCGATAAACCCCTGTCCGAAAATGTACCATTTTGGCTCTAAAGGAAATCAAAGATTTTTGGTTTCTTTTACACATCAACGGAGTTTGTATTTTGTTAGGTAGCGTATTTCAATCAAGAGCGCCTTGAAACAATTGACAAGATGTCAGTTGCATTAACAATTAAGTATAGTGAATTAATTTGTTATCAACATGGCCCAATTTTCTTATGCCGAACTCGCCGACATGCATTTTATTTACGGAAAAGCTGAGGGAATGGAAGACGAGCCGAACGGTTGTATGCCGCGAGATTTCCAGCACGTCGCCATCCTGATCGTGGCATCTTTAGCAGGATTCATCTTCGTCTTTGCGAAAGTGGCAGCTTAAAACGTCAAGGGGGTTCTGGTCAACCATTTTAAGTGCGCAGCGTAGAGTTTGAGGAAGAGGTGCTGCAACGTGTGGAGGAAAACCCGTATACCAGTGTTCGTGCTATTGCTGAAGAACTGCTGGGCAGGGTGATGGCCGCTTGCGCACATGTTCAAGATATGCCTGGGATATTTCACAGGGTTCGGACATCAATGAACAACCGTGCCCAGCTGTGCATGGAGCAAAATGGACGCCATATTGAGCCGTTGATGTTGTAGTTTGCATTAATAAATTAATAGAACCTTAAATTTATCATTTAACCTACCGCCAAAACGGCACATTTCCGGACAGGGGTTTATTGACCAAAATTGCTTATTTTTCTGCCCTCTGAAACCTCTATAAGTTTGGCGCAATGTTTATGAAACACCCTGTATATAGTGTAGGAATACAGAAAAAAAGTTCTAGTGAATTTCTACCTTGAATATGAAATACGAATAAATTTATATTTATTGGAATCCTCTTTGAAATTTTACATCTTTAAAAATACATTAAAGAAATTGAAAGAGAGACTGTATATTATAGACGATCAACAGCTTAGGTCATCAACGTCTACAGAAGAATAGTAAGTTGTACATGCTATGAATAACTAACATATTATTTGAATTTATAGTTTCTTTTTCCGAAAAAAGAGGAAGATATAACTTCTCAGCATGAACAAACTGATACACCTGATCCGATTAGTACAGAACCAATAAACGTGAATACATTGGTAAAAATAGAAATGGATGTAAGCGACAATGAAGATTATTCAAATAATGATCAACCGGATGATAATGTGTACAATGTATCACATAATCGAAATTCGTTGACCGCAGAAGAAAAAAGGTAAAGTTATAGCTGTATACGTATTGCAGTTCTATTATTATAATCTCAATGATAAGTATGAGTGTTTGGATTTTATAAAGATAGGTCCTTCATGGTGTTCAGGACTTCGAAACTTTCCAATCTTCATCCAGTCTTTTTTTAAAATCTATTTCCATAGGTTAAAAAGTTATTATTGTTACCTATTTTATTTGCTGAACTAGCGGTCCCGCCCGGTTTCACCCGGGTGCAAAAGAACGAATGGGTGAGGGACATGAGTCGCACATTCATCTTAGTTTACCGAGATCAATGCTGTGTCCAAATTTCATGATGCCGCTTTAAAGTTCCGGAAAAGCCGTTTTGCCCCATAACTCGGCTATTATAGTCGGCGGAAAAATTTATTCCAACAAAAGTTGTAGAGAAAAAGAATCCGCGTAAGCTCGTTCCAGACCTGGTCTAATCGGATAACACGTTTGCGAGATATCGTCATTTTAATGTGCGAAATTCGGAAAAATTGAATGCCTTTTTTTAAAAAACCATTGCAGCTAGGAGCTTAATTTTCTTTTTATAGCGGTGGGTCAATTAGGACCAGCAAGAGAGGAGGAAAACGATTTTTTTTTAATATCCCATAACTTTGGTTCTAATTGACGTATCGACCAAAACCAGACGCCATTTTTTTCGTTTTTTTTTATCTAATTTTATGTGACAAGTGAAAAAAATTTCTCTCAAACTCAACTGCTGGTGGGCGAAATAAAGTATCGTTACATAAACTGTCTCTCTCTCTTCTTATGTTATGTCGTAAAAAGTACTTTTCCTTAGCTACGCAACAAAATTCAATTGAATTTTGATGCGTAGCTAAGGAAAAGTAATTTTGACGACATAACTTAAGAGAGAGACAGTTTATGTAAGAATATTTTATTTCGCCCACCAGCAGTTGAGTTTGAGAGAAATTTTCTTTTTCACTTGTCACATAAAAGTAGATAAAAAAACGAAAAAAATAGCGTTTAGTTTAGGTCGATACGTCAATTAGAACCAAAGTTATGGGAAATTAAAAAAAAATCTATTTTCATCTCTCCTGCCAGTTTTAATTGACCCACCGCGTCCAGCTTCCGGTGCAAAGAAGGGGTCTTTAGTAAATTTGCTATAAAAAGAAAATTAAGCTCCTAGCTGCAATGGTTTTTTTAAAAAATGGCATTCAATTTTTCCAAATTTCGCGCACTAAAATGGCGATATCTCGCGAACGGGTTTGGAACAAGCTTACGCGGATTTTTTTTCTCTACAACTTTTGTTGGAACATTTTTCTTCCCCCGATATTAATGATTGAGTTATGGGGCAAAAACGGCTTTTCCAGAACTTTAAAGCGGCATATCCCCCGCCGCCCCCTCCGACATGCGATCACAAACTATACCAAAATATCGGGGAGCTCGACTCTACAGTTTTTGTAGGAAACATTTTTCGATTCGAGACACCAGATTCAAGGCTTTTTTTTCCCCAATCCACTCTACTAACAGTAGTTATTCTAAATTAGTTTGTTATACTACCATAATATGTATAATACATTTTTTGTGTCGGTAAAAAACTGATACGGTATTTTTTTTAGTAATAAAATAAATAAATATATTAGAAAGAGCGCCAAAAAGAGAGTTAAGAAAAAAAAGCAAACTCGATCTGTGAAAAACGTAACTAGTTCTGTTACAAGTAATGTTCAGAAAATAGAAGAATATTCAAAATTGCTGTGCTATGTGTGCTGTAAAGATTTTGACACAGAAAATGAATTTGAAGAACACAAAATATTACATCCCATTCAAAGATATGTTTGCGAGTTTGAAAATTGTGATAGGCAGTTCGAAGAATACATGGAATGGGCTACACATCGCAAAAATGATCATTTAATTAAAGAATATTTGAAGTGTTTGCAGTGCGAAGATTCATTTTTTTCTCAAAAACTTTTAGACGTAAGTATGTTGTTTTTAGAATGATTTTGTCTATTGGAAAAAAAAATGCCAATAAAGCGAATAAAGAGACAAGTTTATTAAAAAGTTGCGTGTTAACAGTACAATGAGCTGATGTTGGTAAATCGCAAGGCAGATCAAAACGCTCATAAATCAATATTAATTGCTCTATGCCTTTGTAGAAATATCAAATCATTGGAAAAATAAATTGTGATACGAAAATTATATATCTGTAATATTTGAAGTTTGTTATAATTAGGTTTTCGATTAATTTACGTCTGGACGGCCCAATTGTAAATAGGAATTAAGGTCTTCTTTCTATAAACCAAACTATAATATATTTTGTGGGATACTTTAGTATTCGAATTGTCAGTTCTATTTCTGTGCATTGAATCAATTTTCTTTTAGTGGCATTTTTCCTATAAAAAACTTTGATTTGTAAAATTCTGTGTGAATTGAAAAAAATTACAATAATAATAAAGTTTACAGGATAAAGGTTTATTGCTCTTTTAGTGGCATATAATAATAAGACATCCGAATGACAAACCATTTAGCTGTCAGATTTGTATGGAGCCCTTTAATGATGCAGCTACTCTTAATGAACATGTTAAATTACACTCTGAAAATAAATGCCATATTTGTGAAAAAGTAAGTTAAATGATTGATACAGTAGAGACGCGTTAATCCGAACCTTCATAATCCGGATCTTTTGGTAATTCGGACAGTCGTTTGATAGTATTATGTACATCGTAGTCCGGATTTTTCCAGTTTCAGTAATCCGGATCATGATACTTAGTTATTGAGTAGCTGTACCGGCACTATTTGCGTCAACACTATTGGCCGGCGGTGTGTTACACACAGTTACATACATATTTGTTGCCAGAGAAGTGAGAGAAGTTAGGTGGTTTTAGTATGTATGTAGTCGTTGTCAAACTCAGATAGAAATACATAGAGAACGCACTATAGCGCCGCGTAAACGATCACACGTTACTTTATCACTGCAAGTCAAAAGCGAAATTCTTGACAAATTAAAAAAGGGAGCCTCAAATAAACAGTTAGCCGCAAAATATGAGTATTTTAGTTTGTTTTCTTGATAATTAAAATTACATCCAGTAATCCGGACATTTTGATAATCCGGATCAGCTGTGTTTTAATTAGTCCGGATTATCGCGTCTCTACTGTATAAAAGTTTTATACCTCATTTTTAAATAACATAACTGTTCAGCTGATAGTAAAATATATAAATTATTTTTAGATATTTACATCAAGAAGGAAACTTTCAAATCATCTTAAATTACATTCTGAAGAAAAGTCTCATATTTGTGAAGAATGTGGGAGAAGTTTTTTACAAAAATATAAACTCAAACAACACATTGATTTTGTTCATAAAGGTAAAATTTATATTAGTTAAGGGTAAAATAATCCGTGAAAATCTGAATATAAACATTGATAAATTATAAAGTATATGGCCTAACGGTTGCCAGCACAATTCACTATATGGCTAGTGCTACGCCATCTATTGACATCCATAAAAAGTGGCCTCATTTTGGTTCTCTTGGCTTATGAATCTTCCTACGATTCTTTAATCAATGGTATAATGTAGATTAGGACTTTAAAGATATATATTTTTAAATATTATCGTGGACTTTCTGGCATGTTTGAAAAAAATTTTTAATTCAGACGGGTCCTGAAAACAGTCATAACTATTGCAAGTTCTGTCAGAAAGATGGTACTTAATAATTGTGTTTTAAAACTAGTAACATGCGCCATAGGTAAAGTTGTTAATCTGCAGAATTAGAGACAGAAGCACAACATGCAATTTTTTTTTTGT
This sequence comes from Xanthostigma xanthostigma, assembly GCA_963575645.1. NCBI lineage: Eukaryota > Metazoa > Arthropoda > Insecta > Raphidioptera > Raphidiidae > Xanthostigma > Xanthostigma xanthostigma. The sequence goes on along the minus strand of OY754468.1, from coordinate 29,998,012 downwards.
AATATTTTGAATTTACATCGATTTTGTCCTATTTAATATAGCGCCCTGCTTTACAAATTAAATATATAGTTAATACGTTAATTATTTGCTCTTTTGCTCGACTTTATGGGATATTAATATATAACTCACTCGCTTCTTTTACGTGAAATCAATCCTATTTGCACATGGTGAAGCCGGGTGTATAAACCATAGAGATATAAGTAACTAGAGTTCGCTAGTTCGTATGCTTGCGGTAAGTGAAAGTGTCCTCAGTTGAGAGAGAGAACGATGCAGCGGGTTCAGAAAACCAGATATATGTTTACTCAAATCAGCATTGTTTTGTATCATTAGTTACCACAAAGATAAGGAACTTTTCTCTCTCTGAATTGCAGACACTTTCACGGCTCACTCGCGTACTCTAGTATAATATCTCTATGGTATAAACCTAAATCTCCTTCAAGAAATAAGCTATCCAAAGATAAAAACCACATTTAAATCTGTTCAACAATGCGAATTCAATCTGATTTTCATCTGAACAGTGAAATTTTGTTAAATCAATTCAGTAGACAAACAAATACAGTCATAAACTTTCCCTCTTTAACATGAATTAGCGGCCCCATCCGGCTTCGCTTGTATTTGTAGATTGTCACCGTGTTTTCGTCGAATTACATTGCAAAATTGATATCTACTAGAGCTGTAACAAACCGTATGTATTCGTTACTGAGTAACGGGTACATCGTCTGACTCGAAGTACCGAATCGTTACTTACATCTGTCGTATTGAACTGACATGGAGTCAGTTCGACTCGTTTGATGCGGTTATAAGAACGAAGTCATACCGTATCACGATGCGACGCGCCTCGATGGGATGGGTACATGCTTGATGCCAGAGAATATACACTTCTTGATGCTGTTATACACGATTGTATGTCGTATGAAAAGTAACGAGTAAGGTAACGATACGAAAGTAACGGGTACTGGTTCTTTAAGTAACGAATACATACGGGTACACAATTTCTCGTTACTTTTACAGCTCTAATATCCACGAAAGCGCTTAACATAATTAAAATTGGTAAGCTACTCTTGAAAGATAGACGTATGCCATCGCGGACTTTTCTGTAGACCTATAAAAGAGGAACAATTTCACCATACATTGTTTTGTTATATCTCAAAGGGATTAGGCCATAGATTACATAGATTAGGCAGCGTTTTCGATGAAAATTCCCAGTCGGCTTGATTTTTTCTGATATCTTCAACAATCATCGTCATATTTCAACCAATTAAGACAAAACATTAATGAATTATACACATAAACCTTTCTCTTCAATCACTCCATTCATTGGTGAAAACCGTATGAAAATCAGTTCAGTAGTTTTCGAGTTTATCGCGTTCAGACAGACAGACGCGGTGGGGACGGTCTATGTTTTATAATATGTAGTTATTATGACTAGATTATTATTATTGTGTAATAGTTTACCTATGTTGCTGTACAAATTTGAAGTAGCACACTTTTAATTTGCATATTCAGGAATCAAACCTCCGCCAAGAGAAAGAAACCATCTCTGTTCATTGTGCGGTCAGACATTCGTACGGCCTGTGGACCTTAACGCCCATGTACGCAAACATATTGGATCAAAGCCGTTTACCTGCGATAAATGCGATTATCGATGTCATAACAAACAGCTTCTGAAGTCTCATGTCAAAAAACATTTGGGTCAACGTCCACACAAGTGTAGTTATTGCGGAAAGTGTTTTAGTTTTCGAAGTTATTTAACAGTGCATGAACGGATCCATTCTGGTGAACGGCCGTACACGTGTTCACAGTGCAATAAAGGATTCACGAACAGCGGAGACTTAAAAGTACACGCACGGACTCACACTGGAGTTAAATTGTTTAAATGTGATATTTGTGGCAATAGTTTTACGACATTACATTATCTTAAAGTTCATAAAAAGAAACACGAGGAGTGAAAAATATATAAAGAACAAATTCAATCAGGAATATTGTCTGGATAGGCAGAACTGACTATAGAATCTTTGGGGAATTGACTTCCAAATAGATAAACAGGTGTGCAGTTGAAAAAAATACTATTAGTTTGGCCTCGAGTCAATTTTTTTGGATTCGTGAGTGTCGCTGACGCGTTTATCATTATTAATTGGGTGTTACTTAATGGGTTACCCAAGTATGAGCAGAAAAATGTAATCGGTCAGCCATAATAGCTAATTGGTTAGCAACACATGGTTAGTAAACATTTCTAAATCAACCAGCAATTTATGCTGTTCTGGACGGCTGTAAAATATTTGTACTTACAGCTGATTAAATATATAAGCTGCAATGACTGACCCATGTTAAAAAAAATGTTGGTAAGCACTCAGAGGTTAAGCAAAATATTCAATTTTTTGCAGCAAAAAAAAATTTGCGGTTTATTCAAATTTCCTCAAAAATACGTAAAAAAATACAACTTTTTGTCTTTCACTGTCATTTTTTCAATCTAACCAATCAGAAATCATATATACACGTCATAGCAACTGGTGTAGAATTACTGTATTACTATCTCACTTTGTATACACGACCCCGCAATTGTTTTTTAAAGAAATCCTCTCAAACGCGCTCTCCTTTTCACTGCGCAAAAAAAAAAACGCCTTCGCATCAACACGACCCCGTAATTGTTTTTTAAAGAACTCCCAACGCCTTCCCCTTTTCACTGCGCAAAAAAACGCCATTGCATCAACACGATCCAGTAATTGTTTTTTAAAGAACTCCACCCAAACACAAATGCAATCCATTTGTTTATATTGTTAACCATATTTTAAATATGCATACCAATGAGATAAACTGGATACACAAATGTTTTCTCTGCTGACCAAGTAATCATTTTGCTGCGCGACTGTTTATTAGCTACCCGCTTATGGTTAAAGTACTGACCCTTAGTAAGCTTTTTTGCGGAACATGGATTGCAGCCCGATTTTTATTTATTTCAAACAAAATCTTTGATGCTGACCAAATGATTTTACAGCTGATTTATGTTATTAACCAAATTTCATAACGGCTAATCAAAATATTTACCTCTCTTATTAATTAGATAAGGTTAATCTCCGGCTAAGTCACCAAATTTTAGTAATGATTAAAATATTAAAAATAAATTTTTGTCATTAATGCTGATCTTGCATAGAAAATAAACGTGTAATTTATTATTTTCTTTTATAGAACGAGTTTAATTTCTGTTCAAGATTTATTCTTAGAAATATGCATCCAATATTGTTGACAATCTTGACCCGCACATTCCTGAAGTAGACAGTGTGGTCTTTGGTTTAAAAAATTGGAGATCGCTATTTTTTGAAAAAAAAAATCATATTAACTTATTTTCAACTTGTAAAAAAAATATGTATTTAAAAGAATTATTTTATATACACAAACAGTAATGGTTTAAACTATTTTTGTATAGATGTTTTCAAGTTGAAAATTTAATTCTTTTGGATTGCGACGCGTCTCCACCCGAAGCAGCGCGCTTTCGCCTTGTTTCTTTCTTTTCAGCTGGAGTTTTACGTAGTCCTTTCATTTTACGCGTTTGAAGTTTGCGTATCTTCACAGTTTGATTTCCCATGTGAATGCGGCCAAGTTTTGTTCCTAATTTATTGGTTGTTATATTTTTCTTAGGCTTAGCTATCAATTCTTTTGGCTGGCGACATGCCTGTTTAAATAGATCATCAGAAGCCAATTTTGTTCTTCGTACTGACAGATCGATCGAGGGTCCTTAAAAAAAGTAAATAGATTTAAAAAATTACAGTTTTGGTAGTAAACTTATTTTACAATATAATATATATTTTATTTCTTTAAATAAATAAAAACAAAAATAAGGTGGCTCCTTTGACTTGAATTGGATCATGGTTGGTACTAGTCGTTCGCTTTGACCGGACTCCAATACTTTCTAGCCTCAAACATTTGATGATCGTATTTACTTGTGAAGTGGCCACATAAGCGTTATTGGGCCTAGTTTGCCATTTGTGTAGCCTATGCATAACACAAAACTATAAAAGAAGCTCCGAATATGAAAATTAGGCAGGTGAAAAGATCTTAGTTTGTGTCGACTCCACTAGAGTTTGAATATTACTAATTTTCACATTGGAAACTTGTTTTGTAGTTTTATTTAGCAGTTTTTTAATACATTTTTTTTATAAAATTTTTAGTTTTTTTAAGAAACTTCTATTTATTAGGAAGTTTAAAATATCTTGAACGAGATTAAGTTTTAGTTGTTAAAATATGTCTATACTCGGAACATTTTCTTTATACGTTAGGAAAGTATTTTTTACAAGCGACATTTGCGCCCTCTCGTGTTTTTTTTTTTTTTAATTCTAGTTCAGTCAAAATCTTAGTGTCATATGTTAAGAGTTCAATGTATGTTATACGTTGGATTTTATTATGAATTAGAGAGGGAAAAAAATGGATTGCAACAGTACATCGTCAAGGGTAATTAAATTTTATTTTACGTCTGTAATCATTTTTAAATACATGAAAAATAATCAATTAAGTAGTTTTTTTACTGATATTGTGCGTAAATATTTATTTATAGAAAAGAATAAAGCTTGTTTCCCTATGTTTGTAAGTTTTGCCTGAACCAGATTTTAAAAAATCAAACACGAGATGGTGCAAAGGTCGCGTGTCAAATATACTTTCCTAGCGTATATGTCAGAAATAACGTTGCAATATAAATGAAAACAAAATACTTTTAAAATAAAGATTATAAATAGTTTACCTATTTCTTCCAATTCGATTCTGGGTGTTCGACAGCCAGATTTTTTGAGTAATATTTTATATGACCGGATAAGTATTTTACCCGAAATATCGAAGTTACCAATTTTTTGTTCTGTTTCGTCACCAAGTACAGGTAACACAGTAAATGATAATACATGTTCAATGCCTTGTAAACGTACTGCCTGGACTTTGTCTCTCTGAAAACTGTCTGTTAGTAAGGATTTTAGTCGTACTAATTTTGGTATTTGATCCCATTCTGATCCTTGAAAAACAATGCATGGTTTTATGCCCAACGTGACCTAAATAAAAACATTTTAACTATTATAAATGAATCGATGTATTATCTAATATCAAAACAAAAGCAAATATCTTACCTTAGAATTTTTAAAATCTTGTAAGCTCTTAAAATCATCAACTCCAAATTCAAACATATCAAGTAATGTTCTATCAAACATTCTACCAATGACTAAATTGTCAGGTCGTTTTTTATTGTGTGAAGCATAAAAGAACAGCGAGCTATTATGTTTATTTAATAGACTTTCTAAGGGAATTTCATTTTCAAATGGAAGAATGTCATTTTTTCTGGACAGCATCTTCGCGTCTGGCTTTTTTAAATGATATATGTCTTCCATAACGTTTGTAACTTTGTTGGATGTTTTATGACCAAACAAGAATAGCACATTTTTTTGATCTTCTATCAATTTTGGCTCTCTTGCTTGCAGTATTTTTTTACCCTTACGGGTTGTAGGTTTTCTAAAATTAACGGATATACGTTAAAATTTCGGAGTTGAGAGATAACAAAAATATTTTGATGTTTTCAAATCATATAAGATATCATAGCTTGACATTAGTTTATTAATTTTATTAGTAATACGAAATTATATATTTTTTATGGCTTTGGACGAAATTATACAAATGGTTCCGCAATTGCAAATTAATAGTCAAATTTAAAGACTTACACAACTCTCTGCATTCTTCAACTTGATAAAAATAATTTACACAGGTGAACTTCGATGATTTGCATACAATATATCACGTATTATTACACTGCAACGACAATATTAACCTCACTGTCACCACGTTTTTATTAATGAAAGCTTTTTCTACTTTTGACATTTGATTTCACATTTGAATCAGGTGGTGCTCAGACTGAAGAATTAATTCCCCCGGTTCGTGCATTTTCTTAGGAGGATAGTTTTGTCGACAATAAGAGTTACCTTTGACTATTTAATAAAAATGGATATGTAGTTATACTTCATTTTTCCATAGCAGTAATGTAAAACGCTTATCGGCATCTTTCAACTTCTTTGGTACACCGTTAATACATTGGGCGTCACCCAACGTTCCAAAGAAACGTGAATTATAAAGTTGTATAGTCCGTTTTTTCTGTGTTATTCCAGATCTGGTTATTTTGGTTACTGGTTTGTGCTAATTGAATATTTTTTGAAAATCAGATTTACTTTGAATTTTAAGTGGGTTGTAAGTTGCATCTATCAAAAATGACAATAACTTGTCGCTTAAAAATTTGACATAATATTCTCTTACATTAAAAAAAAACAATATATACGCTAGGAAAGTATCTTTTGACACGCGACCTTTGCGCCTTCTCATGTTTTTATTTTTTTAAATTCTGGTTCAGTCAAAACCTTAGTGTTATATTATGTTATACGTGCATTAAAAATACACCAATTAAAAATCCAGAATTACAATTCCACCGTTTTCCTAGATTTTCTTATGTATTAGAGAGAAAAAAAAATGGATTGCAGCAGTACGTCGTCGAGTGTAATTAAATTTTATTTTACGTCTGTAATCATTGTTAAATAAATGGAAAATATCATAATTGTTATTTTGCTAATAAGATTTAAAAAATCTTGAAATAAAAGACGAGAGTTGTCGTGGGACACCTGGCTGGAACAAAGTTATTTTCGCTAATTATTATGTATCATATAATTTTTTTACTAATTTGCATATAAAATTATTTGAAAATGTTATAAAAATTAATCGTGTGATTTGCAATTCTAAAAAAACTAAAAATAACATTTGTTGCGCATCTCCTGGGAATCGAACCCGGGCCACCCGCATGTTAGATGAGTATTTTACCACTGAACCATTGACACTGCTTAGATATCGCTATTTATATAGGTTTAATAACAAATCGTCAATTTAGAATGTAATATTTTTATTTTAAGACAGAACATACGCAATCTTTAAATGTCCATAACACACTGTGTAAAAGAAAAGGATAGCCGATCCACGTGTGTGATGTATTAGGCAAAGTCGAATTTATATACAGTGCTTATTTCCGCCTTTTTATGTATAAAAAACTATTTGCACGAATTCTGTTATACGAAATCTATGTAAAATGTTCTCCTCTTTCGTTTAAGGCAGGTTTCGAACCGATCTGATTTAAATTGTGCAAATTATAAGCGAAAAACTTTTTGTTTTTAATTTGCTCCCCTCTGGGACAAAAACTCAAAAATCCGACTTCGTTAGGATCGGTCTCATGCCTTATATTATAAGTGTGCCAAATTTCAATTTTCTATGTCTACGAACAGACATACAATAGGTAATTAGATTAGATTTTCTTTACGACCTGTTCTTTACGCTTTTTTCTTACGTTTTTTTTCTAGCTCTCTCCATTCATATCGTCCATAGGGAACTTCGTTCAAAAAATGTTTATCATTTATGTAGTTTTTTTTACTGACCTTGTGCGTAAATATTTTTTTATAATTAAAAATAAAGTTGGTTTCTATGTGTTTGTAAGTTTTGACTGAACCAGATTTTTGAAAAATCGAACACGAGGTGGCGCAAAAGTCGCGTGTCATAGATACTTTCCTAGCGTATATTACCAGCCGCTGTTCACATGGCGTTCCCATAGCAACGCCATTATATTCAAAAGTTTTAGATCTCAAGCTTGGCTGCAACGGGAACATCGTGTCGCTAGAGGTCTTGACCATAGTCTACAATTTGACAAGTAGCGTTGGCGGTCTATTTCTATATTGAATAGTCAAAGATTTAGCTCTATAGCTTTTGTCACAGAACAAATTGTGACGTGACACTTTTCTCTGTTAGGATGGTAACTCTGGTCACTCGAAACGCAGTTCAGACGCCAAAAACTGTCCGTACTGTGGTTCGAAATCTGTCAGTAATAACTTGCTAATTTGTTCAGTTTTTCAAATTAAATCGTGTTTGTTCTTCAATTATAAATGTAATTTGAAGTTTTTTTAGCCAAATCAGACGTTTTCATTTTAAAATGGAAGGTAATACTCATTTTAGTTATGAACATTTTAAATTTATTGTTACGTAAATATTGTTTGTCATTAGTGGTGACTCTGAAATAAATGCTTGATTGATGATTGATTGCGGGGTCGGACCGGTATCAGAGCAGATGATAATAAATAATTAAACATAAGTAGTAGTTTCTAAAAGACCGCGCACACTTGTCAGTCATAAATCTGGACGACCTGCACAGCGCAAACTTGCAACCTGCACGATGTCGTGCACAACTACTAGACAAGCACAAAACAGCAAATTGTAGTGCAGGTTTCGTATTGTGCAATAGACATTTTGCAGTTTTTTTGTAGTTTTATCAATGTAAATTAATGAAAACACACCTTTTGCACACTGGAGCGGTCCAGCACGACTAGACAGAAATTGTAGGCAACCGACTGACGGTCGTTGCTAGCTGCTGGTTGCAGGTGCTGGTTTAATGTGCGCTATTCAACGAAATTTACACGAAATGTTAATTAGGTCACAATCGACAAGAAAAGAAAAGTCTGCCATCTTGTTTTTAATGCAATAAATGAGGCAAGTTTCCAAAATTACAAAAAAAATGCACTTGTCTGACCTTGGGAAAAATTGTTCTATAGTATTTTAAAAATCAGAATATTCTTATGCCAGAGATTAGTGTCTCTGATTTTCTAACCCCTCAGGAGAAACATTTGAATGTAGTTTGCATTCCAATGTTTTTTGACATGATAACGTCTTATAAATTGATGAAACACCGGCTGCATGCACGAAAAAGTGTAACGTTCCGAAATGTGTCACGTTCCGCCTGACCCTGTGCGTGCAAGCGAGAGCGCAGTATAAGCCCAAGTTTGACAGCTACTAAAATTTAGGTTATGTATTATTAAATATGATATTCGAGCGGAATACGTTATTACGTAAAACTATCGTCCGTAAACCGACTTTACAGCCATCCAATTTTTTTGGAAATTAGCGCTCCCAGGATCCCGACCTCGTACCAGTCGGTTTTTGTATGCTAGTTGGCAGATTCTCTAATACACATGACGCTGATGACCTCAGATGCTGAGCGTCTATAAATTATAATCTGTCTGATTTTCTATTTCCAATATTATCAAATGATAAAATATAGCAGTCCCTGTGATAATGTGATATTTTTTGTCATAACTTTTTGATGTGAAACATCTATTGGCGCATCTTGGCAGTGAAACCATGCTCCCTTATATGTCGCTATGCCCCCTTTACGACTCTGCTTTCGACTTCATCTCTTGACACTTCGTTGCTGCTCTGTGTGAGCTGTGTAATGCGTGTGCCTTTCTATCCCACTATAGTATACTTGACACGTTCACCGCTTGTTTACACATTGTGTTGCACATCTGCCACGCGGCTCACAAAATTGTAGAGATTTTTGCTTTCTACAAAATTTTTACATAGGTATAATTTTTTGTGAGGTACAGCTACGGAGATATGGTAAATAATTATTACATTCTTTTTTTCAATGTAGTGGTCTTTAGACACACAGTGATTATCAAAACGATTATTAAAAAACAACTTTGCCTATACACATTGCACAGTTGAATGACGATTTGAGAAAATATCAAAATTTCGTATTTTTTAACGATCTTTATATCTTTTAAAAGTAACGCCATACACGTTTGGCATATTTTTTGACGTGATAACGTCTTATAAATTGATGAAACACCGGCTGCACGCACGAAAAAGTGTCACGTTCCGCCTGAGCCTGAGCGTGCAAGCGAGAGCGCAGTATAAGCGATAGAGAGGCACGATCGGCCCAAGCGTCGGCTTGTACGCATTTCTCTCTCTTCTCGCGTGACGTCAGAGAGTTCATCAATGTTTCTTTATGACGTTATCACGTAAAACTATCGTCCGTAAACCGACTTTACAGACAACCAGCGACCCAAACGTCTGGCAATTATTTTTATCCATATGGGTCAACTTAACATAGTAAAACTAAATGGCAGTTTGGAGCAAATATTTAAGAAGAGATTTTATTTTTTGCAATTTTGAAAATTATTTTTTCGAAAAAGCAGTATCACCTGACCTTGCCAACTTGCTTACCCTATCACAAGCTTCAAAACTCTTACCTACCATTTCTAACGACGAGCAAATGATATACCTCTCTAGCTATTTTAACCGACGCTAATCAACATTTTTATTGTCATGTCTCGAGCGACATACAGTATAGCCATAAGTCGCCAGCCTTGGTGTTGACTGTTGTTGCAGTTGAACAAATACGAATTTAAGATATTTTGCGACGAGATTGTCATGCAGAAAAATAGACTGGCTTTATAATGTTTGTTTTTTTCATTTCTCTCCCTATATGAACAATTTCGCGTGTAAGTAGTAAGCCAAGGGGTGCCGCACAGGCTAGGCCTAGGGTCAGGATGGCAAACGCCACCCTGACAGTCCGACCTTGCCCTCTTTGACAAAAAATGCTCAATTCAATTTGCACAATGTCTTTAATGCTGTTGCTTATTTGGCGATAATTTTCGTATGCTATACGACACAGATTCGTGTACATATGTACTTAACAATATCTTGCGCTTTATTTGAGGACGACTGACGTTAATTCAACACGTTCTTGCAAATTAATAGGTATATTCCAAGCAGCCAGCAAACGGTAACGAAACCGTCCCCGCATGCGCAGTAACTAAGGCCTAGTTCACATGAAGAGCGTTCAACGCGCGTTTACAATTTCTATACAATTGTATATAACTGTTTATATGATAACGCGCGTTGGTAGCGCGTTGAACACGCGTTATCATATAAACAGTTATATACAATTGTATAGAAATTGTAAACGCGCGTTGAACGCTCTTCATGTGAGCTAGGCCTTAAACGTGTTCCAAAATAGACACAAACGGCTTCGTTTTAGCTACTGCGCATGTGGTGACGGTTTCGTTACCGTTTGCAGACTGCTTGGAACAAACTTAATGTTGCAATTGTTGCAATACTAAACCGTGCTGGTTTGGAGGCAGTATTGCCTTCTACTGAACATGTAAACGGTAATCGTGCTCGTTGCAAAAGAGTTTGTCAAAAATTTTAATTTGACAATGCCTTTATATTGTGATCATATACATAGTTTCCATACATCAGAAGCATGTCTAATGCCGTATTCAAACTCCCTGTCATTACGTTGTATTCACACAAAAACAAATGCTTGTTCTACATAGAAAAAGATCGCTTTTCTAGCAAAATTTTGATCAAAATACGCAGAAAAACGTTGTTTCGAAGTGGAAACTGTACAAAAAGCGATACTAAATACAAAAAAAAAAATATCGTTTCAGTCGATCAATTACTTTTCGAGCAGGATCGATTTAAAACTACAATGCTTTTCATATGGAGAAATATGTTGTTCACAATCTAAAATCATTGTCAAATCCAACTGAGCAGCAGTGTGGCTGAATTGTGGTTAGTCCCAACTCCGAGTTTACCTATACTGCTGTGAAAATAGACATAATAATATGGTGGTTCCGCACAACCACGGTAGAATTAATAATCCGTTTTGAAATTCAACATAAGCCAATTGGCTATTTAGCCACAAATAATATGAATGTTCATACATTTTAGTCTAACTCTGAAACTCAAGCATTTATTTACACCAACAATTCTTATCTATTTGTTGGAAATTAATTAGGAGAGCACCGAAGATTCATTTAAAAAATGAGTATCAGGTACCCGGCCGAGTAATTTGATACTGCATAGCTTGCCAGTCTTAATAGATAAGACGGTGCTGCTTACACCAAGATATCTTACGTCTAACATTACAGTAATTCAATAATGCTGATCGTATTTGTTAAATAAATTACAATTACGACAATTAACTTATGAACTAATCAATTTTCTATTGTTCATCAGTATGTTTGTTGTAGACTTTTTGGGTACATAGTTTTTTAAATACTCAACCAGGTAACGCTACTACTTGGCCAAACTGAGTAGTTAGTAAAACGACGGAGTAACCTTCGGCGCATTTTTACCATAAATGTCATTCACTGTGAATTTTTTACTCTGGCAGTTTACAAATATTAATAGGTTTTTTGACGTGATAACGTCTTATAAATTGATGAAACACCGGCTGCATGCACGAAAAAGTGTCACGTTCCGAAATGTGTCACGTTCCGCCTGACCTTCGAGCGGAATACGTTATCACGTAAAACTATCGTCCGTAAACCGACTTTACAGACAACCAATTTTTTTTTGAAGTTATACTTTTGGCGCCTTTTGAAAAAAATGATGAGAGTGACTTTTTACGATGCGCGCGTACACTAACATCATAATTTAAAAAAATTGCTCGCTAAAAATTGCTAGAAAAAAGCAACGAACACAATAAGATTGAAATGTAATTATTTCATTGAATTTAAACTTCATCAGCCGTATTTATTGTCACTCCAGTCCTTTTATTATTTTATTTCAATAAATTGTTTGCGTGCAAACTAAAAATTAGTTTCACACCAAAAAAAGTATAACTTCTCACGTATTCTTTTTTTTCGTAAAATTTACCTAACTTTTTCAATGCATAAATGTGACATACCAGTGTCCCATTTTAAAGTAGTCACCCTTATATCTCCGTTATTTTTTAAGATTGAAAAAAAAAAAAACAAATGTTTGCTATATGAAATACACACACCCAACACTTTGAGACATAAATCAGACCGTGCAACCTCCCCCCTGGTATTTCTTGGGTAATGCTAATGCCAGCGGTAAAAAACGATTATTACCACGATAAAAACGCCGGACATCGAAAATTGGTTAAGATATTTTTTTATATCATTTTTTCTCCTCTATCGAATGGTCTAATATAAAATATAGGTTTCCACTTAAAAAAATAATTTTGATATGCGTATCTCTGAAGTGGCGCCATCTATCGGGATGTTCATGTGTGCATATTATTTCCCCCTCCAAATTGAGCAACTTTTATTTGGAGATTTTTTCTATATTCAAAAATAACGGAGATATAAGGGTGGCTACTTTAAAATGGGACACCGTGTATATATATAAATTACATCTTTTTTGATAAAACTCGTTTTTATATTTTTAAGAAAAACTTGAGACATGTCCTTACAATAAAGCTCACCAAATTCGACCGGAACGGTTATTGGTGCATTTAGCAAAATGTCGGCAAAGTTATAAAGATTCTCCGAAAGTACATTGTCGATTTAACGTTTCTCACTTAATTCCCGAATGTGAAAGGCAGGTAAGCATCATTTCGTCTATTTATTTTTCAGCTCCTAAGTATTGTCGCAATATGATTCGAAAAGCAATTTTTGAAAAATGTTCTCTTTATGCTATAAATACGTTAAGATCTAAATACAAAATACAGTGAAAACTCCCATAGGCGGACGCCGGCGGTTCCAACTATTTTGTCCGCTTATGGGAGATGTCCGTTTATGAGAGAGACTACATAAAAAAAGGAAAACGTGTTACTTACGTATTTGAAGATATAAGTGAAAAAAAAAAAAAAATTGGAAAACAGGAATGGAAAGGTTCTGTTATTGGAATGTCCTGACGAGTCCAGGTGAATAAAAATCCAGGTCCTGGGCGATGTTTTCTGTATCCACATTCATAGCATTCGCTTATTAGAAAGACTTTGAAATTTGATTAATTTAAGGGAGATGCTCACTTAATAGAGCTGTCCGCAGAGAGAGAGCTTTCACTGTATTTTTTACTATTATTAGAACAATTTATACTTAAATGTGATGATAAATAACTTTAATTGCTTTTGCAGATTCACGAAAGAAATTGCCGAGATAATGCTCCATTTTTAAATAAATTGAAAGTACCAGATACAGAAGAGACGGTGGATTTAGCACCTATCCAGGACTTAGAAATTAATTGTTCAGAAAACTGGGACGATGTAAGGACCTAACATACAATACAGTGTAACCTCTTTATAACGAATCTCAAGGGACCGAGCATTTTTTTTCGTTATAAAAAGTTTTCCTTATATGGAGGGAAGAAAGAAAAATAACCAAATTTCACCTAATTAATTTATTCCATGTAGTCTGTTAACTTTGCTTGGCGTTTTTGCTATGCCAATATTTGTTTTGTATTAAGTATTATGCATGTCTTGACTCTTGGGATATGGTGGAATCACCTTCATTAAACAATAGGAATGTTTCGATAAGTTTAGCGGCATCAAGTGCTTGTTGAATAGTTGATGATGGTTAAAAATCATCCTCTTTATCATCTTCTTCATCTTCATTTTGTTGTATAAAAACAATTACACTGTTAAACACGCCTAAATATGAACATATTTCATCGTAATAGAGAATGGTTGTTACGCTATAAAGAGGGTATTAATGTATGGGTTTTAAGGTAAACCAACCAAACTGTAAAATTTTCTACGTTATAGGGAGTTTTTCGTTATAACGAAGGACGTTATAAAGAGGCTACACTGTATTTAAATTACACTTAAATGCCATGTCAAAGGCAGAACGGTACGCCGCCGACTGCCATGTCTTTCGAATAGCGACTTTCGCAATTAATTAAAAAAATAAACGGTTTGACTGTTTCTTTCCGGAATCCTTTGAGATATTGACATGAAACAAAGTGCAGACTGTGACTCTAGACCAGGGCTACCCAACCTATTAGTAGGTGCGATCTACTTTTTTTTAAATAGTTCATCGCGATCTACCAATATGCGGGAAAAAATAAAAATCGCTTTTATAACGTTGCAAATATAGAAAGTTTACATTTAAGTGGGAACAAAAATTATACAATATCGAGTACCTATAGTCATATAAAAAAATAAAGAAACAAAATTAGGAATATAGTGAAGTAATTTTAATTTGAATCCAATTTGAATAAAAATTTCACTATACTTTGATTTAGTTTGAAAATTGAATTTTTGGATGTTAGAATAGATAAAGTATAAAGATCTACTTAAAATTACGCCGCTATCGATTGGTAGATCGCGATCGACTGGTTGGGCACCCCTGCTCTAGACAGTATCTATAAATCCGTGAAATTTTTGCCAATTGAGTGTACATTTAGCTGTTACTGAGATTTTTTTTTAATGAGGGGGAAATCCCTTTACGGACGACCGCAACTGCAGGTAGTGTAGAGCTCACTTACAGCAATACCTACTAACACCCCCTCCTCTTAAAATAGTTGCTTGTGCTTAGGCATCATTTAAATAAGCAGATGAGCTTAAGGGAGTACCCTCGATAAATAAATTAACAAACAGAAAATTACGAAAATTTGCAGATATGTCGAAACCTTTTCAAAAATGACTCAGTTAAATTTTTGTGATCTTTGGTTGACTTTGAAAAAAGATATTGATAATTTTATTTCGCTGCACTTAACATGAGTGTTATGGGAATCTGTGATTTTGACGCACTCCATCATTTATTACGTTGGAATTGACAAACAGATTTTGATAATATTTTGAGGAAATCTAAAACGTATAAAGCTTGCTTATGTTAATAGAAATAACTAAAACAAAGCCGAGATTTTATAGCAATTCATAAACATGGCAACACCGCAATAGTTATGACGCTTCATTCAAAGGTAAGTTATGAAACTGCAGCAGTTTCGATAACGTAAGAACATACGTAAATAGAGTAAATGCTATCGTACACTTTTTTAGAAACTTTTCTTCCCTTCCAATAATATCTTTTTTCGCTCATTTTCATAAATTAATGCGAATTTCACGAATATATACGGATAACGCGTGCTGACTATTCTATGCTGCATACCTACATAAGCACTATACTTGTAGGTAAGCACGCACACTACAGCAGGGAATGTGGTGTTGCCAAATTATATACAGTAGAGACGCGATAATCCGGACTAATTAAAACACAGCTGATCCGGATTATCAAAATGTCCGGATTACTGGATGTAATTTTAATTATCAAGAAAACAAACTAAAATGCTCATATTTTGCGGCTAACTGTTTATTTGAGGCTCCCTTTTTTAATTTGTCAAGAATTTCGTTTTTTACTTGCAGTGATAAAGTAACGTGTGATTGTTTACGCGGCGCCATAGTGCGTTCTCTATGTAATTCTATCTGAGTTTGACAACGACTACATACATACCAAAACCACCTAACTTCTCTCACTTCTCCGGCAACAAATATGTATGTAACTGTTTGTAACACACCGCCGGCCAATAGTGTTGACGCAAATAGTGCCGGTACAGCTACTCAATAACTAAGTGTCATGATCCGGATTACTGAAACTGGAAAAATCCGGACTACAATGTACATAATACTATCAAACGACTGTCCGAATTACCAAAGAATCCGGATTATGAAGGTTCGGATTAACGCGTCTCTACTGTACTACGTTACTCAAGTAAAAGACTGAAATTCTTTGACTTAATTCGTACCGAGGGTACTTCCTTAATTAAAATAAGTATTTATTTTGAAATCATAGACGGACTCTTCAATTTTAAAATATCTACTTTTTAGGTGTGTGTACCAACATACGATCCGGTAGAACGCATTAAGAATGAACCTATTCTACGCTTAAAACAGTGCGTATCAAAATCAGAAAGACGCAAATTTCACCAGGAGGAACGACTTCGTCATCAACAGTTGCACAATAAAGGCGAAGTATCGAGTTCAAGTTCGTCAGTTGGAACTGCTATTGCTAATGTAATATATATCTGGGTATACAGTCAAAACTTTCCATAGCGAAACACGTAGGATTGGACAATTTCTTCCATTATAGAGCGTTTTGGTTATAGACTCCATGCAGAAAGCGGAGCTTTTAATAGGTCAGGTATTTGAGGAAGCGTGAAAATTTGTGTAACGCTTCTTATGTAATGTTCGAATACAAAATCGAAGACTGTCGGCTGAAGGGTAGTGGGGCCTAGCCAAGCCTTGAATTTTTAACTTTGCGAAATTTTATATGCAAAAAATTTTTTTTGAGGCATTTTAAAATTTTAATACCTTCGTATTTAATAAAACAAGAAATAAATTGAAACGTCACTTGGTTAACTGATTAATTTTACCATTCCAACCCACAGTGGAGAATGGTACTAGTTTAGGTCAAAAATCTCTTTTCAAAAATTTTACAATATCTTTTTGTTTTGAGGTCCCTCAAATCCAAAAAACATGTTTTTGGAAAAACTCTGCGTTATTGAATGGCAGGTAATGACAGGCGCGGTCGCAGACTGAAATTTTGGAGGGGATCACTCACTACACTAATTAAAAATAGGTATCTGTAATAAAATCATATATATTAATACGTTAAAGTTAAAGATGTTTGCCTCCCTTTTTAGAAAAAACCACACAATTTCTCCACATAAATTATATATCATTTTACAGATAATTGCTTGCTCTACTGACATCGACAACTAAAAAATTTATTATTGCTTTTGTTTTTGTAAATTAATTAATTAACAGCAACGCTAAACAACGTCTGCCATCTGACGGCTATAATTTTGAAACAACGTCAACGCTTCGATCTGTCATCTGACCTTCATATTGTAAATACTGCATACTGCCATCTGGCGGGCAACGCTGAACAACGTCACAGCAATGCTGCATATTGTAATACAACAAAAAGATGAACGTTATAAGCAGTGTGCAAAATTAGAAACGAATTGAATACCTGCAATCATATTTAAAAAATAATTTTGTAAATTGATAATTATTATACTTATTTAGTGCGAATAATTCGCACAGGTCACGCTAGTAAACATTATTGCACAAGACACAATTTTATTTTATACATTACCTATAAAACAATTAATGGAAGTAGTCTTTTTGTATTTGTTAGGGAAAAATTTCCTTTTATTATTAGGCAAATTTTTGAGATTTTTCAATTTGACCTTAGATTTGGGGGGGGGGTCATGTCCCCTGTGACCCCCCCCCCTTCGGACCACGCCTGGGTAATGATTACAAACAATAGACGTGAATGTTATATTTTTTCAACAAAACTGTTTTTTTTTTTCGCTATAAAGAATGGGTTACTTCGTGACAATGTTTTTATATATCACTTTTTATGGAGAATTAGGCCAATTTTAACTAATGGTTAGTTTATAGAGAGTTTTGACTGTGTATTTACAACATTTTGTAATATTCCTTTTTAAATATCTTCTTTTATTTCTATATTGAATCATGCACTTGCAATTTCAGATTCCACTTCGTCGACCTCAGTCATTCGCTGAGCAACGGCGCGAATTCCCAACATTGGGCCCTATTGATGTGAGTAATAACGACACTATTATTCTGAGTTATATCGAATATTGCTAAATGACATTTTTAACAAAACTGCAGATTAACATGTAACAATTGCTAAAAACGCTTTGTCTTGGGATGGCGCTTGATATAAGGCATCTCACAAGACATGCAATTGCTGAACAAAAACACTCAAACATAAAAAAAAAAAAATATTCGAAGTCTAGAGAGTAGAGTTGTAACAAACCGTATGTATTCGTTACTGAGTAACGGGTACATCGTCTGACTCGAAGTACCGAATCGTTACTTACAAATTCATTTCGTTACTCGCATCTGTCGTATCGAACTGACATGGAGTCAGCGCGACTCGTTTGATGAGGTCATACCGTATCACGATGCGACGCGCCTCGATGGGATGGGTACATGCTTGATGTCAGAGAACATACACTTCTTCATGCTGTTATACACGATTGTATGAAAAGTAACGAGTAAGGTAACGATACGAAAGTAACGGGTACTGGTTCTTTAAGTAACGAATACATACGGGTACACAATTTCTCGTTACTTTTACAGCTCTACTAGAGAGGCGCTTAAGCATATTCATGTTTTTGTGAATGAAGTGCAAATGTTCACAATACTGTTGATTTTTACTAAGCAATCATTATGAAGCGTTTTCTTTTTTTTTTTTGTTTTTCAGTCTTCTACGAGCTCAGCTGATTCAACATTAGTACCGACAGATTCTGGTTCAGATTTTCCTGATGATGCTGCCGAAAGCATTGACAGTGGCGAGTTTCCTGCTCTTGGTTCATCAGCTCGGTAAGTTGTAGCATATTGAAATTGATTTAGTTTTGTAGAGTATGTACAGGAGCGAATAGAACTTGTTCTAACAGAGCATGAAATTTGGATCGGCGTCCAAGACGGGGAGAGAGGTCACTTTTTTTGTAAAAATTTCTCGCAACGTAATTAATTTTTTCATTATACAGTGGGGTTGCGGTAATTGGGCATTGGTTTTAATCACACAGCTTGTTATTGGTTGCAATTTGCAAATACTACATGTATGTACTATAATTAAAATCCCCACGACCTACTCGGTTGGTATCTGCGCCAACAATACTTGATTATATCGGGCGGAAAAGAAACATATTTTATTATAATAATAGTTGATTTTAGTACAGTTGTTTATTTTCGTAATGTAATTTTTATTTGGATTCTCAGCTACAATTTGTTGTATTTTTTCAAATTAATAATATTATTAATTTGATAATTGTCAAATAATTGAAATCATTTAAAAATTAAAAATAATAAACTTAGACGTTTCGCTTACAAAGCATCTTCAGCAATTAGAGAGAAAGTAAGGATCGATTCTGAATATAATATTGAAATTAGTGTGAAAACATTTATGGAATGTCAAATAGAAGATATTACATTTAGAATCAAACTTTACTTTCTTTATAATTACTGAAGATGTTTTGTAAGCGGAACGTCTAAGTTTATTATTTCAATTATTTCACATTTACTAACTTAAGGAGGTTGATGCGTTACAGTCCCAATCAAAAGTGAGTCGAATTCTAAATGGGAACTTTTCCATAATAAATTTTTACAAAAGGTTATAAGTCGATGATACTAATAAATTATTGTCATAAAGGCATAAATAAATATTTTTTTTAATATTAATTAATTATTTCAATATTTTACTTAATGGACTAACTTTTAATTTTTTGTACAAGTTAGGTTACAAAAAATAAATGTATGCAAATATCTGTACTTTACATGTTTTTTGCAGTAAATAATTAAAAAAAGAAATTAGAAGTAATAAAAATTAAAATTAAATCATTAAAAAGTTAAAAATTCAGTTAAAATTGTTAAAATTGTCAAGAATAAAAGTCCATAATCGAAAAGTTCTAAGGTTTAATAATTTTTTTTAATGATTAAAAGTCTCCTAATTAAATTGGAAAAAATATTAAAATATGCGTAAGACATTGATGCTTTACATAGTTAGTTTTCGGAACTGCTGACATTATTTGGTTATTTGTAAAAAATTAAAATGTACCGTTTACATGCTAAGTTGACATATTTTCCATAAGACTACATGTAAAAGTTTTTTTTTTAATTTTTAACTTTATAAATCTCCTAATAATTTTGGATTTTTTACAGAAAATTTTGTCATAAAAAAATCTATTAAAAAAAACTTTATTGCACATACCGCTAAACTAGCGGTATGTGCTTTATTATCGCTTTGTGCGTCAGAGCTGACTTTCGTTCATATAAGAAGTTATATCTAAGTTAATTTCACACGAAATCCATTCAAATTGAAGCTTTTTGAAAAGAGGAGATTCTAATCTATAAAACAGAACCATTTTTAAATCAATTCGAGTTCATAAATACTATTAAAATTGTAATTGAAAATCACAAACAGCAGTTGTCGGTTGGTCTGTACGTATGTACGTACGTCACGACTCTACAGATCGCAATTTTGGTCGGATTGCCTTGGGTTATATTTTATTCACTTTGTTTACTATCAGACCAGAACCCTATTTAAATTCACTAAAATGTGTTCAGTAGTTTAATTTTTATAAACAGTTTTATTTTATTATTTTTGACAGCTAAGTAGTTTTAAAAAAACAATATAATAATTGCTATGTAAATATAATGTAATCCATAAAACAAGTGCTACACTTCTATACCGTGATAACACCACTACAAGTATTAGGCCGCCGTGGCGTAATGGTTATGCCGTTGGATCCCCAAGGGCAAGGTCCTGGGTTCGATTCCTTACGAAATCATTTGTTTTTTTTTTCTTTTTATTTTGTTTTATTTTATTCCACTTGATATTAATTATATATTATATTATGTATAGTTCTTAATTTTTTTTATTTTTGCAAACTTAAAAAAAATATTTTTTCAATTTTTAATTATTTATTTCTTTAAATTTTTAAATCTTTTTAAATTTATAAAAAATATTTTTTAATTGTTATTTTTTTATCATACAATGGAAAACTAGCGGGATGTGCACTTTTGGTCTTGCCAACTATTTAAGATTTTTTTCATTATCTTCGTAAAACGGCTCAACCTCCTTAATAATATTATTAATTTGAAAAAACACATCAAATTGTACCTGAGAATACAAATAAAAATTAAAATTTATTATGTTTCTAAGCTCCGTAGTCAATCCAATCACCCTACATATAATTGTGTATTTAAGTCTCGTTTTTCTTCTCTGTATAGACGGGGAAGAAATGTAATTCTTAGTCTTGGTGTCAGGTTGACTCATCTTCTAGATGAACTCCAGATGGCACTTCCTAGAACACTTAAAATAGTTCGTAATTCTGTATCACCGTGGTTAATTCTTCGACATGTCACTTGCCATTCATCCGCGAGATAGAACAACGACAGCAGATTGGATTTTCAGGTGATCCTGATAATGTCAATCTGATGTTTCGATTTTTAAAAGAAACCGGTCTAGACAGGTTTATTTTATTAATACAGTGGTACCTCGACATACGAGTGCCCCAACATACGAGTTTTTCGAGATACGAGCCGGCGAGCGAGTGATTTTTTGCTTTGAGTTACGAGCGAAATTCGAGATACGAGTTCGGTTTAGCAAGTTTAATGACACTTGCCTAACTCATTTCCGGAACATTCTGAGAGGGAGGAAGAAACAAACCTCCTTAGACATGTTTTTTCTAAACGGCCTACAGGTGAAAGCGAGAAAAATGTAGCGAAAAAGGCAAAGATCAGTGAGGATATCTAATTTATTTCTTTACATTCTCTTTTTTGTTTTTGTACAATAAATATTTGTCATTTATAAATACGTTTTTATTATTCAAACTGGGGTAACATTTTGGGGGTTGGAACGGATTAATGGTAGTTCAATTGTTTTGTATGGGGAAATTTGCTTCGAGATACGAGTAATTCAAGATACGAGCAAGGTTGCGGAACGAATTAAACTCGTATGTCGAGGTACCACTGTAATGTGTAATATAATCTGATCTATTTTTTGCCTTTTTAATTTTTTTAATGTTTTTATTTATATAGAAACCTATATAACATTGTTGTTTAATTTTAGTTTTGATTTATTTTTGTTTTTGAATATCTGTATTATACAGACGCTGATAATCTTAGATGTTCAACGTCTATAATTTACAGTCTAATTAATTAATCCGATTACCATGATCCCAGTGTATAAAAAAATTTCGAATATTTGACCGAGAAATTCCTGATTTCCATCTCTAGGAAAATGCATGTATGTTGGTATTAGTTGGGTGCACTAAGTTCAAGTGAATAGTGAAAATTGTTTGAAACGCGAAATGCATGTTCAGTAAGTAACTAATTTAGTATTTTTTTTAGCCGACCAAGAAATGCAGCCTTTTTTTCTGGGGGTCAGCCAGCACCTCGACCAAATCATGCTTGGGGTCCGGGTGGTCTTCATTCTGTAAGTCGTGGACGTGGGCGTGGAAGCAAAACAGATAGCCAGAAACCGTCACAAAATTAAAGACTGATCTTAAAATTTTAAATAATTTTGGAAGTTTTATTATAATTTTTGTTATATTTTTGGTCAATATTTTATGACAACAGAATGTTTCTCTGTTATAGAATTATCATTTTTCAGTTATGACTATGGCGTAGTGGCACAGCCGTTGAGAGAATTATTCGTATAGAATTTGTTGCTTTTATTTTGTTGAAGATGTTCACTGGGTTATAAAAGGGTGTTGAGCTTATATAATATATCTACATTTTGTTTACATATTAAAGGTCCGTGACTCTATACTGCATCACTTCCCTGATTGTTTGTTATAAATATTAAATAAAATGCTCACAAGTCCTTGGAATCAAGCATTAATTTCAATTTAAAAGTGGTTTTGTCATCTTGTAATTTTTAAAATTATGTTCAAATGATTATTTACACTTTGCAATTTCAAGATTCGTAACGGTAACCTTTTTAATGTATTTACCACATGGCACATACAATATTGACGTCAGTCCTAGGGATAATATATTGGTGTGTGTGCGAACAAGGACTTTCAAAGGAGTTAATTGATTTTAACGAAATTTGGTATGCATATTGTAATCCGTCACTGCACGAAACCTATTTAAAATTAACGCAATCGAACTCGTAAGGGTTGAACAAAATTTAACTTCGTGTAAATGCCACAATGCATGCTTTAACAAATACCTACATTATTTTGTCGGCAGTCTTCTGCACGCCGTTCCAAGTTTTTTTTTAATCATCGACTGCACAAATAATGCGTGATCGCAAGAGAGAGAGCGATTGTATCGCATAAGTATCGCCCTTTCAAATTAATTTTTCATCATACATTTTTGCGCTTTTAAAAAACGACCATGCTGCCGACTGGCACTTTGTACTTTTATAATCAAGTCAACATCCTCGATAAGATAAAAAAAAAAAAAAACAGTTGCGTGGTTTTAAGAAACCACGACGCAAGTGAAACTTTTATTGGATTGTAGGCGTTGGATTGTAGACACTTATCCATCACGATTAATTATAAACAACAATATTCACATGAATACACGAATAAAAACATGTAAACACTGTACAGCACTTGCCCGCATGATAGACTGACTATGTGTTATACATACTACACGGTCAGCTGATGCTAACCATGGGTGCCGCCATATTGGCCTTGGCTGCTCTACCGAGCGTCTACTCCGAACGCCTTTCACTTTACCCCTACTCCGCGGTCGCCTGTAATGCGACATGCAACAGACGGCCAGAAAAATTCGGGGCGATAGAATAAAAGTTTCACTTAAAAAAAAAAACAATCTGAATCGTTTTCAAAAGAACGGCACAGCTAGCCTGATCTATATGGTAAATTTTGTGATTTACAATACATTATTTGTATCTAATTTTAATACATTACTTGTATCTTTAAGGAGGTTTGAGCGAATCTTATGTAAAATAGATTTTCCAATTTTAAGGTATGAAACTTGTGGCGTTTTCGGCATTGAGAATTGCCCCGGGGCAGGTCAGATCGAATGGATTACTTATTGGTTAAATAAACAATAAATAAATTTCTTTAACCAATAGTAACCCATTCGGCCTGACCTGCCCCGGGGCAATTCTCGATGCCGAAAACACCATTAGATACATACAAATGAATACTTTATTGACGTACAGTAGGCGCTCGATAATCCGGCACCCGATTTTTTCCCTCTATGCCGGATTGTCGGAACTGCCGGATTATCGGATTTTCGCTTGCTTCTTGCCATAATAAATTTTTTTAATTATCATTTCTCTTAACTTTCTCAAATTCAGTAGAAACAGCATCATTTATTATTTCTTCATCGGTCATTACAGGGTGAGAATCCGAGTTTTCCGCAAACCATTCCTCAATATCGAGAGAAACTACTCGAACCCGCTCAGTAGTCCGGCGTTCAGCAGTGTAAAATGCCGGATTATAGAGCGGGCTACCTGAGTCCCAAAATGCCGGACTACTGAGCGTGCCGGATTGGCGAGCGCCGGATTATCGAGCGCCTACTGTATTCTCGAAATTTGAAAATAATCAGCTATTTAGTTACGTAAAAAAAATGTTTTAAAAGTGACATTTTGTTAAGTTCTTATACACAGGCTCTTATGACTGACAAGCTTCTGTCCACGTCTTTCTTTATTTTTTTCAATATTAACCTCCCGAATTTAAGGGACAACAAAAAGCCACATGTAATAAACTTGAATATTTGTAAAATATGATAACATTTTAACAATATACCGTTGTTAATGTAATTATATGCAAATAATTAAAGTTCAACTTTATTTTTTATTCTTGCTTATCGACATATTACTGAGGGTATGGCAAAAATAACGATGTCAATTCAGTACTTATTTTTATTAAATAAGTTACAATTATCAATAAATTGTTAAATTTGTTGCATTATTATTATAAAATAATCAATTTTGAAGTTAGAAGAATTGAGCATTACTTTGATTAATTAATTACGCTTGAACCTCCTTAATGTTGTTCTAAAAAAATAATATTTTTGAATTTTGCAATTTTATGCTTTGTTTTTCAAATAGATGTTTTACCTTTTCCCATTCCTGTAAACAATGGTGGTAAAATATCCCAATGAAAACATGAATGTGAAAAAAAGGGCCAAGTTCGGTACAAAGAATAAGTGGGTATGCCGGCTTTGCAAAAAAAAGACGTGTGATAAAAGAAGATGCCAAGTTTTCACTTGGCAAGTTTTTATGTTATATATTACAGGTAAATGATCACTTTCTTAGATGTCACTTTTACACGGTGCCCCAACAAAAACTTGTACCCCCATAAAACTGGGCCAAATGAACGTTTTGACACAAATCCGTAAACACATCTTTTTTATATCAAAGGGGACCAATTTTTATGCAAAAATTATTCCTTCAATTCTAGCCCTGTGCGGAGGGTAGCAATCCCCTCCAATTTTTTTCATTACTTACACAACCGTATTTGTTTTTTTCAATTCGATCGATTTGTTACCGAGAAATAGCTTCTTGAATTTTCGAAGTTAAAAAATTAATAAAAAGTGAGGATCTTTTTTTCTGCAAATTTTTGGCCCGCGGTGGAATTTTCGTCAGCCATCCGGCCCGCGGTCAAATTTTCATCAGCTATGTGGCCCGCCGATCAAAAGATTTGCCCGCCCCTGCTCTAAAAGGTTATTGTCGTTTTCCAAAATTTGCATTATCATTGGGTCAGTGTTAATTTCTAATAATTTTAAATAATCTAAACATGTTTAAACCTTTTTGTGCTTTTATTAATTTTTTAACTTCGAAAATTCAAGAAATTGCTCAGTAAAAAATTGATCGAATTAAAAAAAAAAAACAAATACGGTTGTATAAGTTATGAAAAACCCTTCCAAATTAGGAATCATTTGACCCCTCGTCCCACAAAAAAAATTGGGGGGAGTTGCACAGCATTGATTGAGGTGCAAAATCGAAATAATTGAAAATATGCTAGATGCCGAAAACAATTGATTATCACCAAATAACAAATAAGAAAAATTATTATTATTTTTTTCAATGTTTAATTCATTTTTTGACAACTAAAAAACTAAATAGTGGGGATCTCAAACGCTCACTTTGCACAGGGCGACAAAAACTAGCGTCAGCCCTCTGTGTTTAAAAAAATACTATTCGTGTTAACGAGATCGGAATCTTACTTTCCCGGGCCGGAATAGTGCCAGAGAGGTATTATTATGAGAGTGTTTATTTTTTAAACTCTATTTTATGTTTATGTAAATTATTTATATATTTATAAAAATTATTGTACTGTTATAAATTCTTAATATCTGTGCATTTCAGGTTATTCAGAAGTTGGAAGCGGGTAAAAATTAAATTGAAAGGCAAGTGCGTAGATATTTTTTTTCTGTGAGGAGGGGTAAAGCAAAAAATCAATATTTTTTTAAGATTTGTTAACCGCAAATTACCTTTTTTTTTAAAAAAAAACCGGGTGACCTTTTTTTTAAAAACTTCGAAAAAAAAATCAAATGACCTTTTTTTAACAACCTAACTTGACAAATTTTACCGTGTGTCGGCACAATAGGAGCACAAAAAAAAAAACAAAAAAGTCTTTTCGTTTGTTGTGACTGGGTGCCTGCGGTCCTGATGAATCCTGGAGGGGGTAATTTCTCTTTTTTCGTTTGTTGTGGTAGGTGTTTGCGGTCCTGATTCGTTTGTTGTGGTGGGTACCTGCGGTCTTAATGAATCCTGGGGGGGGGGGTGATTACCCAATGTACCCCCATATCTACGCCCTTGTTGAAAGGTGAAGTTAATAAAAGAATGTTAAAAATACATTGAATCACTTCGATAAAACATGCTACAGTGCTTGCCTTGATGGGTGGACTACCCTATGTAATCTATGGGACTACCGTACACCCATATATATTCTAATATAAGGTTTAAACTCGGGTCAAACAATTCATATAAATAAGAAGCAAACATTAATTTTTAGAATTTATTTATATAAAAAAATAATTTAAAGCATACTACAAAATCTTACAAAATAATGACTGTAAAAATATAAATTATTTCTTAAAATTAAGAAATTATAGTAATAATAATATTCTTAAATTCTACAAAAATACAGTAAAATTGCATTGTTAATCGAGACGTCAGACGAATACTATGCACATTTTCATATTCATCATGAATATTAATTATGGATGTTAAAAAATCTGTACTTATATGTACAGGATAGTCGCGTCGTAAGTTGGCACGTGGAGCAAACATCAACTCAGTACCCACTCCATCAGTCATAATAGCTTTACTTATTTACATATTTGTGCGCCCCTGACTTCTAGCGCCTGGAGCGATTTTCTCGAACTAGCGACGGCCTTGCCTATATGCTTTTAATAAGTTACAAGATCTTTACAGAATTCTTTCATTCAGGGTTTCCCAAATTCGCGATCTACCAATCAATGACAAAGATATGGTGACTTTCCTCCTCTACTTCGGAGAAAATATTATAAAACTTCTGTCATTTTATGCTATTTATATCGCCGTGATCTGTCTAAATTTCTTTGCGACTCATAATTTGGAAAACCCCGCTTCAATGTGTTCGTGGGCTACATATTTTGCATGGCGTTATATAACTCTTCTTGGTTAGGTTGGATGTATTTTATTTAAATCACTTGTGAATTTCTTTGCACTTATATATTCTTACTACAATACAGCGAATGCAGCACTCTTGGTTGGTTTGTTATAAATTCCATGTTTTCTTCCGGGCAGATTGTTATACTGAAAAAAAATGTTAATACATTACATTAATATTTTTATACATGAACAATGATTATTTTACAGTGTAACTTCTTTATAATGTCCTTCATTATAATGAAAAACTCCCTATAACGTATAAATTTTTACAATTTGGTTGGTTTACTTTAAAAACCATACATGAATACCCTCTTTATAGAGCAACAGCCATTCACTATTATGAAGAAATATGTTCATATTTAGGCGTCAGCAAATATTTACAGACGTAAAGAAGACGATTCTGAACAATCACCAACTATTCAACAAGCACTTGATGCCGTTAAATTTATCGTAACTTTGGATAATTCCAACACATCCCGACTCCCAAGTCATGCATAAGATACTTAATAAAATACAAAACAAATATTGGCATAGCAAAAAACGTCAGGCAAAGTTAACATACTATGTGTTTGGAATAAATTAATTAGGTGAAATTTGGTTATTTTTCTTTCTTCCCTCCATATAACGAAAAAAAAATGCTTGAGATTCGTTATAAAGAGGTAACACTGTATTATTATTTATCGACATTTTAGTCTAGACAACACTTTCTCATAGACTGAGCGAGAGACCATTGCCAGGTTTACTATGTATTGAATACATTGACAGATTTGCATTGGGGTAGACGAATAGGGAGCCATTTATTCATATATTTTTATTCTGCCGGATAGTGGGATTCTGACGTCCATTCTGGTCATTTTTTGGATTGTCTTATATCATCGACAACAAAAAATTTGACGTCAAAATATCGGTCTCAACGAGTATTTTCATATTATCATGGGGTGCTAGGGTTCATTTTATAGTAACCCATTGGCAACCTTAATTTTTTAATTTTCGATAGAATAAAAATAATAACTGTGGCCTCCTATTTGTCTGCCAATATGCTAACTACCACAGACCTTGTCTGTGTATTCGATTCATAGGAAATCTGGTGGTCCGCTTTGGGACTATCAGCTAACCTAACCACAAGTAAGTTTGTTTCTACATTGTTAAGCTGCTTAATATTTTCACCATGAGCACTGGAATGATTTTTTATATAATGGCGTCAGTACTAC
This sequence comes from Xanthostigma xanthostigma, assembly GCA_963575645.1. Lineage (NCBI taxonomy): Eukaryota > Metazoa > Arthropoda > Insecta > Raphidioptera > Raphidiidae > Xanthostigma > Xanthostigma xanthostigma. The sequence continues at coordinate 29,969,097 of OY754468.1, read as the reverse complement.
AGCGAAGAAGAATTTTAATAAGGCAAAAAATACACTACCTACTCTATTAATATAACTGCTTAATGCTTTAGGTAATTATACACTTTCACGGTCACCTGGTTTTTTGGCTCTAGAAAATCGAAAAATAGATGGATTTCAATGATCTCGATCTCAAAAAGTTCCATTTTACGGCGGATTTATGAAAAAAATTAGTTCACCCCGGAATTACAATTCGCATACCCGTTTATCGTTCACCCCGGAATTGTTTTTTTAAAAACTCCACATTTGCCCCTTCCCGTTTCACTGCGAGACAATTCGCATACCCCTTTATCGTTCACCCCGGAATTACAATTCGCATACCCCTTTATCGTTCACCCCGGAATTACAATTCGCATACCCGTTTATCGTTCACCCCGGAATTGTTTTTTTAAAAACTCCACATTTGCCCCTTCCCGTTTCACTGCGAGACAATTCGCATACCCCTTTATCGTTCACTCCGGAATTACAATTCGCATACCCGTTTATCGTTCACCCCGAAATTACAATTCGCATACCCGTTTATCGTTCACCCCGGAATTGACGTCAGAAACAGTTATAAAGAATTATATGTAGAAAGTCAATTTTTTTTTGCATTTAAAGTCATGAAACTGTGAGAAATATTGATTTTTTCAATTTTCGTATTTTTTTCCATAAATCCGCCATAAAAACGAAGATTTTAAAAACAAATTCATCGAAATCGGATGATTTTTCGATTTTCTAGAGCCAAAAAACCAGGTGACCGCGAAAGTGTTTAATAACCATGCTTTATACGCATACATTTTGAAAATTACCTTTTTTGGTATTCTAGTGAGTCGATTTGCAGTTGTTCAACATAAATCCTCGGGCTGGTCATTAATCTCCAAGTAAGAGGGTTAAACATAGATGTACGGAATTCCCATTCTAGTGTCCCACTTACTGGAGCGCCTACATCGGTGCCGGGCACAACCAGTCGGTGTTGTATGCCAGGTTCATGGTATATAGGTTCATCTGCTAATGCGATTCGTTCCGTTGATCCGTGGGTTCCGTGAACAATTAGCCATAACAATCCTATTTCGCCTCCATGGATAGCTGCGTCCGTTGAATTTGATAATGTCACTGTCACTCTGTAATGAGCACCTGAGAACAAAAAAGTTATAATTAACTAACGGTCCGGTTAATGGGAAGACGAAAAGAAAGCCTCTCGTTGGAAGTCCACCTTAGGACTAAGACAATCAAAGACATTTATCTCGCACAGCACTAAACTTTATGCTAGGTAAAACAGAACTGAGATTACTGACAGGATTCCTTACAGCTAAAAAAACAATATTTGCAGTAAACCTGCGAAAATTTTGTTGTGTGCTTGTATTTTCTTATTTGTTATTTGAAGTAAACCTACGAAAAAATTGAAAATGTCATACGAGAACGCATTACAGAAGTGAAACTTCTAGTTGCAAATCATACGATTGCATTTGGACAAGTGGAAAAAATGTGTTACGAGATAGTTTCACGTCCAGATTAACTTGTACAGATGAAATATCTGAACGTGAAACTATCTCGTAACACATTTTTCTACTTGTCTAAATAAAATCGTATGATTTGCAACTAAGTAGAAGTTTCACTTCTGTAATGCGTTCTCGTAACACATTTTTATTTTTTTTTAATAATTAAATGGTTTTATTAGCATTGCGTAATCTGGAATATTTCGTATTTCGACATGTTTTAAAATACAATATAATAGTGCTAACACACGGTCGAACTTGGTCCGGTCCGACAACGGACATGGTACGGCGGATCTTGCAACAGACGACCGAATCTGTTCCCATCGAACCGGGCGGACACGCAGACTACTGTACAGACGAACAGATTTGGTACGGAGCGGACCAGATCCGCTGTCCGCTTCGAACCAAGTTCGACCGTCTGTTAGTAGTATAAAGTTTGGCTATCAATGACAAAACTTTGCATAACGTCGTTTCGGTTCAAAGTCATTGCAATTTTGCCCGAAGATTTTAGTAGTGAAATGGCACTGCAAAGTGCAGTGATTGATTAATTTACGACTAGTTTCGTGTATTTGTTAGTAAGATTCTAGAAACTGCTTAGGTGCTAATAAACTCCAAAATAATTCAAAACTTAATTCGTGGTAAATATTAGCAATAAATCGAGCTTGGCTTCTATGTGGTAAGTGGCTATTTTCATTTTAAAAATACAAGGTGATTTATTAGCTCACCAACTAACTTCGACAGCTGAAAGCACATCTAATTTTAAGAAATAAATTAAATATAATCATTAAAATAATATGTCCCATTTCACTTATAGGAACCCAACTTGGCATTGATTATAATTCTAGGGCAGGAATTGTTAAATTAGAAGACCTTCTAGCTGTTATAATGCTTGTTGGTAAACTAGTAAATCATTCTATTATTTTATGGAGACAGACAAGAAACATTGTATTATGATTTTGTGTACCCTGCATGTAGTGTACCTACTTATTTACTACCTAGATTCTAGAGCAGGGGCGGGCAAATCTTTTGATCGCCGGGCCGCATAGCTGATGAAAATTTGACGCGGGCCGCATAGCTGATGAAAATTTGATGGCGGGCCAAACATTTGCAGATCAAAAAAAAGGTCTTCACTTTCTATTTCCGCATTTGGAGAGCAAAAAAAAAGGTCCTCATATTCTATTTCCGCATTTGGAGAGCAAAAAAAAAGCTACTTAGGTTCTTTTTTCGTCTGTTCTGGCCCTTGCTATTTCTTTACTATTTTTCTAAAATCTATAAAAAGCTTCGCGGGCCGGACAAAATTGTGCTGCGGGCCAGATCCGGTCCGCGGGCCGCCATTTGCCCAGGCCTGTTCTAGAGGTTCGAAGCGTTAGCTTGGATAATTTTGAGTATCTTATACTTTGAATTAAATCGTTTTCGAATGATACCAGTACAAACTGACAAGCCCCTATAAATATTTTCTCGTTTTTTATCGTACTGTTATAGAACTAGAGAGAATGTAGATTGTAGACGCTCAACAACTCAGATAAATATAACTTACGGCAAAATGGTTGTTCAGCTCCTGTTAGTGAATATGTATTCAGCGATTTATATGGCGTTATTGTGCCATTGTGAACTAGTTTCTTGTATGTAGCCATTCCGTGATATCCAAATCTAATACAGATGTGGTTATGACAGTCAAAACATTCCCCTTTTATGAAATTCTGAAAAATAAAAAATAATCTTTAATTTGAGGACGATAAATTTATTAATCAATTTCGAAAAAAACTATTCGTAGTATACGTATTATATCTATTAAAAAAATAGTTTTTGTCTGTGTCTTCGCTGGCGTGAACGTTGATTCTGTTCGCAGTTTCTCTCGTGGTATTATCGGCTTTATCCGGCGTTAAATTAACGCGAGCGTAGCCATGGGTAAAAAGTACCAATAGGGAATATGCTTGAATTTTTATATCGTATTTTTATTATGTATAGCACGAAACTATACGTCACTTTGAAGACAACTCTAAACTCTGAGAAACACCGAATGATTCGTTGAAGTGCGATAATTTATTAAAATATGAATAAAGCAAACGTGTGATAAAAAAAAATTATATCGAGTGTCCGTCTTTATAAAACATAGCTTAAGTTTTTATCAGGTATGTCCAAGCCAGTGGTGGATCCACGGGGGGGGGGGGGGCAGTCAGCAAACGAACACGAAACCGTCACCCGAATGAGCAGTAGCTAAAACGAAACTGTGCGTATCAGTTTTGGAACACGTTTTAGCTACCTGCGCATGACGGTGACGGTTTCGTGCCTGTTTGTTGGCTGCTTGGAACATACCTATCATGTTTACATAGGTACAAAACAGTATTTTTTAAGTCTGTTACTTGGTTTCAGAGCTGGGCAGTAGTTAACTACAAAAGTAGTTAACTACGTAGTTAACTACTTTTATTGGAAAAGTAGTTGTACTCTAACTACTTTTCTCCACGTAGTAGTTGTACTCTATTATTTTGAATATTTATACAGTAATCACAAAAAGTAGTTAAAAATGTAGTTAACTACTTAGTTCTAACTACTTTAGGTAATCTAACTACTTTTTTGTAATCTAACTACTTTTCTGTAATCTAACTACTTTTTTGTAATCTAACTACTTTTTGTAATCTAACTACTTTTTTGTAATCTAACTACTTTTTTTGTAATCGAACTATCTATTTTGAATTTTAACTACTTTTAAAATAAATAAATAATGATTTAATCATGGGTAAAATTGGTCAAAATGTACTTATCTACCCTTTTCAAATGAATATAAATCAAAAATTCTACAAAAAATAGTAATCATTGAAGAAAATAAAACTAACAGTAAATTAAAAAACAACTAACAGACTAGAATGTCAAAAAGAAATATTAAAATATACAAAACTTGATGACAATTGACAGTAATATACCTAGCTATATATTTTTTCCACGTTGTTGTTTTTTATCTTAATGTTATTTTTGTTTTTTCCCATGATTCTTAATTTTTAATGTTTTTTGTATAGAATTTTTGATTTATATTCATTTGAAAAGGACTAGCATCTTGGCCGAAACGTCGTGTTGTTACTAAAATATATAAGTAAATTTTTCTGTTAATTTAGTAATTTTTTATTATTTAAAATAATTTTCATTTTGCAAATCTTTATCAATAGTTTTTTAACGAAAAATTCATGTTTATTTGTAATTTTAGAAGTATCTTAAACAAAATACACTTTATACCTATTCTTAACGTTGCATCTTTTTTATTTTGCGTTTATTTGTTTATGTTGGAATATTATGTACAGATTTTACGACATAAATACAGAGATTTATATTATTATTATTATTATAGTAGTTAAAAAAGTAGTTAAAATTTTAACTACTAACTACTAGTAGTTAGTAGTTTAACTACTTTTAAGAACGAGTAGTTTAACTACCAAGTAGTTTAACTACTTTTTTGCTTAAGTAGTTAGTAGTTATACTCAACTACTTTTTTCAAGTAGTTTGCCCAGCTCTGCTTGGTTTATAGTTAGTAGCTCTGTTCGCACAACGATCCCAAACCTTCAGCAAATTGACGACACATGCGCATTTGCAAGCGTTCGGCGTTCGCTAAGCAAATACTCATGCGTCATCAGTTTGCTGACGGTTTGGGATCGTTGTGCCAATTATAAATGCACGTTCATAAAATTAAGACATACCTCAAACGAGCAAAAACGCTTTTTAGCGAGTAGGTGTATATACATATTTCAAAAACTATTTTTGAGCTTATTTGAAATCATAATTAAAAACACAAAAAAAAATCCATGCAAATAATCTATTGACACAGCACCTAGGTACCAAGTTTTATTTAATTTGATTGAGTCGTTTTCGAAACAGAATTTTGCGTTCTTCTGTGTAAATATCATACGATACCCGAAAATTCCGGAAGAAAACAATAGACTGAGGTATTATTTAAATATCATATATTTAGTTTGATGTCTTGATATAATATACTTACTTCATAAGACGAACAGCTTATTGTTAGAAAAGGACATGTTGAACTAATGCTTTCGATAAAATATTGATAGCTTCTGATGTGGTTGCACCCTAGGAAGCGCCGAATTCCTGGAAAAAAATTTGAAAAGAAGTTTGACCCTGCAGGCCATCCCTGTAACTTCCTGCTATTTTCGAGTTCAAAACGCTCAAAAATACATAAAATATAGCAGGAAGTTTATTTTTTAGCTCTTCGAGCTCAAAAAAAAAACACACTTTGTTACGAAATTTTCGTAAGAAAGTAAATTATTACAAAAAAATCGATTTGATAAGAATTTTACGAGTAATTTTAAAAAATTCCTTTTTTCCTAATTTTTTGTTCACGTTATCTCATGAACAAACGAACCAATTTTGATCTGGTTTGCGGCGATCGACGCAGTTTTTTTAGCCTAAGGAAGTAATTTATTACAAAAAAAACCGATCTGATAACAATTTTTAAGTCATTTTAAAAAAAACACTCTTTTACGATTTTTTCGTTCACGGTATCTCGTGAACAAATAAACCGATTTTGATACGGTTTGCGGAAATCTACGCAGTTTGTTAAGGAGAAAAGCTGATTAGATTTTGGAATTAATCGGTTTAGTAGTTTAGAAAATATTTTACAAAAAACAAATTTTTAAAAATTTTTGTAACTTGTTTTTTTAAGATTTCTCAAAATTTTTTGGGCCGAATCATTTCAAATTTTCATGAAGTCTATGTTCACCAAGATCACGTCAGATGCCGCAAACCGCGTTTCAGTCGGACACTCCGTTCAAAAGATATAAAAGGTTTACATACACACACACACACACACACACACACACACACACACACACACACACACACACACACACACACACATGCAGCCCTACGGACATCATCGCCAAAATAGTTTCAATAGCTTCCTAGGACCTTAAAACGTTGAGATCTGGCAAAAAGTCGATTTTAAAAAATCGGGGTGAAACCAATAACTTCCTGATTAAAAAAAAAAAAAATATTTTTATAGCGGGAAGTTAAAAAACCTCGGTTAATAAAATTTATTGAAAGTGGCGTGTTTCAAAATGTTCATTTTTGGCGATGTCATTTACCTCTAAAGAAGGAACCGCTTTCAGCTGCAATGTATTCTCTCATTCCATTTCCGCATCCTGGTTGATCGCGACCATTATTCGGGTAGTAATCAACGTGACCAATACTTTCCAAAATTCCCAGTCCACCTTTTATAAATCCTGATGCGTCTGAATGAATGACTGAAACATATCTGGCAGCAGTTTTATCCAACCGTACCATTGCCATTGTGTTAGCAAAATGTGGCTCAGCGGGATCGAGACCAGATATTCGTCCTAACATTAGACCAAATTCCTGGAAAAAAGAAATTTCTGAATTAACATTCCGACTAGTGATGTGTCCACATGACTCTTTATTGGGAGCTGGCTCCGTGCGCTCCGCTCACTAAAAAGAGTCGCTCAGAGCGAGTCGTTCAAAGGAGCGTCACTAGACAGTACGCACTACACAAGAGTGCAGACATCAGAGGTGTGAACTGTCATCATACATGCTCAGGAGTCATGTAGCATCGCACAATGCACAGTACAATACACACACTCAGCTCTAAGCTCATAAAGTATAATAAAAGCTTAACAATAATAATGTTTATTGTTACAATATTATATCTTTGTTTAGTACTATTACACTTACAGTGTATCATTTAACATTAAATGACTCAGCAAAGATAACTCCGTACGTGCAAAATTCACTAGTGCCTCTGTGGCCTGTGCTGTGTGCGCTCTGTAAATGTGCGAATGCAACAGTACAGAATAGCTCAGCACAGAGCGATTGCGCTCGGGGTGAGTCATTCACAAAAAAAAGAGCGACTCGCTCCGCTCCGAGGAAGGAGTCGCTCATTATGAATGACTCACTCAGGTGCGACACATCACTAATTCCGACGATTTTTTAAGTTTCTCGAGAAATATACGCTCTAAAATGTCGTTGTTACCTACTTTTGATTCTGTAAAACACTTAAAACTTACATTTTGTAAAGTGTATCCAACATATCCGGCCAGATGAGCACCAAGCGAGTGCCCGATAATGTGAATGTGGTCGATATTCTTGTCAGGAAGTAACTCGGCAATACCGGCAATCAAATGGGCTGTCATTGAAGCGACAAGTCTTATGTTGGCTACGGCTTGTGAGTATGGTGGCCCAGATCCACCTCGCCAGTCAACTACAATAACGGTGCATGGCCCCAAAGACAGCAGTTGAGATTTTAAATGCCCGATCTAAAATAGGGTTTTATAGAAATTTAGACACATTTTGTAGAAACTCTGAAATTATATCCGATGAATGTTTATAGTTCATTTTTAGTTTCTCATGTATGATTAATAATTTAGTTAATCAAGTGTAGAATATTAAATATTTAATATTTCGTACATCATTCACAAGACAAAAGGACTTGTTTATAAATAGAAACATGAGTGTGATGGAATGTACAATAAAGCTACTGTAATCTTAAGGTATCAAAATATAAAAAGTTTGTAATCATTATAGTACGACTCGCTGAATGGAGCGGCAAAACGTTAAAACAATGTAAAGTATACCCGTCCCACGCATAAAAACTCTGCCGTTTATAATACATAGCGAACTAGAAGTGTGTGACCACTCCTTAAATTTTGCATTTATATATAAGTTGGTAGTATAAAGGTATTCAACTTTAGTTTTCTGGCAAGGGATTGTGTATTATTTTTTAAAATTGTAATTTACCCAAGGTCTGTCACCAGCTTCAAGAAAACCATGTGATATGAAGAAAATAGGCAATGTTGGATTTATTTTAGAGTTCTGTATAACGTCTGGGTCGTTCAAATCCAGCATAGTTGGTATTTCTGGATTCCTGCCGGTAAACATTGGATAACGTGGATTAACCTGAAATTTTATATCATGTTGAGTTTTTGTATTATTTTCGATTCATGCATTAAATATTGGATTGTTAAAGTGTTTAGATGCATATTTTTCGGACTTCGTTTGATACAATAGTAAAGATATTGTTAGGAACCCAAGCTTTTAACCGTGAATGTACATTAGCTTTTTTAAGATTATAGAATAATGGTGAAATATTTAAAATCGTGAAACTTATAGCGTTTTCGACATCGAAAACTGCCCCGGGGCAGGTCAGGTCGAATGGATTACTATTGGTTAAATAAATAAATTTCTTTAACCAATAGTAACCCATTCGGCCTGACCTGCCCCGGGGCAGTTCTATAGATGCCGAAAACACCATTAGGGTAGATAAAGAGGAATCCATGCAAATAATTTGAACTTATATTGGATATTTCGTGTTTTTTTCATCGTGGATTCGTCTTTTCCGTATTATTTGATCAACTGTTGATCCGTTTATGTTGGATAATCGGGCTTAATTTTAATATCTAAACAACCTAGTAGACGACATCATTTCGTATCGAAAGCATTGTATTTTTTTCGTCGTTTATACAAAAGAGGTGCTTTACTTTCAGATCTTATTAATACGGACTTGGAAAATTTTCTAAGATAGCCGGTGTTGAATTTAAAAATATCATTAATCTCACACGTGAGTCCACTAAAAGGAAGTAAAAAAGTTAACACTGTATTTTATCAACTATTATTGGTTTTAATCGCTTTAATTGAAAATATTCTCGAACTACTGTAACGGGTTATTAATTTAAATCATAAACATATTTGCATTTTTATATAAACTTAATACAGCGGGTTATCAATACTAAACTCTATTGCGTACGAACAGATGAAATGTTTTATCAAAAACTGTGTGAGATTTATAATAAATGATCGAAACCGTTTCATTGGTTATCGCTGATTAGTTGAGATTCTGATTTACAATAATTAATAACTCAGCATTTACGATTGATTTTTTCTGATATTTTAGATAGCGTATTGTATCTATTATGCATTATAATATTTAGGCGAACGCATTCTACAGCTGTATTGTAATTTAGTACCTTATAAAAAATTCTTCGTATCATATAATGTTGGGTTATCCGAATAGGCTTTAAATGTATAACCCTATGCGATAATGCGGTACTAATACTATTGATTAAAATATTATAATATTTTAATCAATATTATAATATTTCAATCAATGCTAATACTCAGTTGTAGAAAGCATTGTCAGAAAATTTTATTTGTCAGTGACCTTAGACTGTGAACATACCTACATATTTCTCCATATGGAAAGCATTGTAAAGTTTTAAATTTATTCTGCTCAAATAATAATTGATCGATTGAAACGATATTTTTATTAAACTGTGTATAGGTACATGTATTTTATCCAGTTTCCACTTCAAAACAAAGTTTTTCTACAAATTTTGATAAAAATTTAGCTTGAAAAGCGATTTTTTATAGAATAATAATTTGTTTTTGTGTACCTACGATCTAATGTTCTAGATGGCAGGGAGTTTGAATACGACATTAGACTGCTCCTGACGATGGAAACTGTAATAATATTATAACAATCTAAGGTCAGTTTTGACAATCCTCTCTGTAACCCAGCATAATAGTTCCAGATGGACAAAGAGCTCGTATAAATTCAGTGAACTTTTTTTTATTGTTGTTATAATTTGAAGTTGTTTTGAGAGAGGGGGAGTGTGACAATTTAGTGTCCGATAACGATCATCATAATATTAAATACCTATAAGTGATAAACATTTCAAAATAGAAAGATGGAGCAAGAATTTGCCGAAAAGACCATATAATTAACGCATTTTTGTATCTTTAGGTAATACAAAATAATTAGAATTTGTTTAATGATAAATACGATTAATTTCACATTATTAGAAAACGTTATCGTAGAATTAGTATAGCGATAATGATGCTAATGAGTTTCTTACTTTATCGATGCTTTCAGGAAAAAGTGACACTGGTCTACTTTCAGATGTCCATGGCGGAGATATTTTGAAACAACCGTATATTCCATAGCATCTGACCTCGTTCAAATCTGTAATTAAAATATGTTTTGTACATTTCAAAACGGAACTCAATTTTTGAATAAAAGAAGTACATATTTGTCACAAACTAAATACAATTAACTATTATAAAAATATTTGTGTACCATGTGACTTCTAGAATTTTAATAACTTTCCTCACGAAATGAGCTATCGAATGGTAAAAACCATATTCAAATTCGTTCAGTAGTTTTTAGCAGACAGACAGACGCGAACGGGAATTTTGCTTTATGTAATATACATAATGATGATATGAGGCTATTGACAAAATAAAGAATTAGTATTCATTGAATATCGGAGGAAAAAAGTAGGTGATTTAGGGCTCGAAGGCTAATGATCAAATCAATTAAGAATTATTCAAAAATAAAGAAGAAGAACAAATCATTAAAAGTCTTATAATAAGTTTAAGGCAGTGTGAAATATTTAAAAAATAAGAGACTGTGTATTTTACACTACACTTTTTATGGTAGTAAAACTGGTATAATTGTAAAATAAATAATAAAGATAGAACCGACCGCCGGGATCGAACCTACGACATTTAGATTACAAGGAAACTGTTCTACCTCGCCGTCATCTTATCTTAAAGAAGGTTTTTTTTAAATCAGTACCGTGCTCGTCACAGGGGTCAATGTTATATAATTTTCGTACGCTCCACTTCGCGTTGGCCTTATAGTGAATTTGAAGGTAAAATGAAACAAATATTAAATATTAAATTTGTTTTCAAACTTTTTGAATTTAGGTCACTAAAAAGTATACGACCCTAATGAATAATAATGATAAACTGATGAATCCATTATTATGCGAAATATTTACTTTTATATCGGATCTCAAATTGTCACTAAGTAATTTATTAATCGAAAAGCTTTCCAATTATTATAAAATAATTGGCAAGCTTTTCGATTAATAAATTCGTGATGCCTTTCACAATAAAATGTCTCTTGTATGTCAAATTAACAAAAATTTGTATTTTTATTACAAATTCCTTCTTATCATCTGTTTTTTCCGTAAACTAATTTTTAGACTGTTCAAAATTTCGCACTAGCAATATAGATATTTAAATTACTAAGTACGTATTTTTTCTAGATTTTTGAAAATTTTCGTTATCTCAATATAGAATATTAATTAATATAAAAAGTGAATTAATTATCTAGGTATACAGATAAATAAAATTTAAGTCTCTGTTTACAATGTCAAAATAACAGCTTTTTACTAAATGCACATGAGGATATACCTATATGGTACTTATAACAAAAAAACAATTTTTAAAGTTTTTGTCTGTCTGTTTGTTCCGGCTAATTTCCGAAACGACTTGACCGATTTTGACGAGACTTTCACTGGCAGATAGCTGATGTTATAAAGAGTAACTTAGGCTACTTTTATTTTATACTAGCTGCTCCTCGCGGCTCCGCACGCGATTGTGATGAAACACGGTAGCGACAACAGTAGTGGAGTCTACGGCTATATATTGTACCTAAATAAAATAAAAGTTATTCCTTATAATATCAGCTATCTGCAGTGAAAATCCCGTTAAAATTGGTCCAGTCGTTTCGGAGATACAATATAATATAGTCGAAAGCTCCAATATTGTTATCGCTACCATGTTTCATCACAATCGCGGGCGGAGTCGCGAGGAGTAGCTAGTACCAACAAGAAAATAATTTACAGAATAAAAAATAAACAAATTAATTCAGTTTACGAAAATTAAATTAATATTATACATAATATGTACCTATACCTATATTAATTTAATTTAGCAATAAATAAAATTATATTGTATATTTGTCTGAAAAATTGGTCGATAATTTTATTTATTGAAGAATTCTAATCAGACGTTAATCAAAGATTTTAATTTAATTTAATTACCTAGCTTTAGAATTGAAGCCGGGAGAGCTTTAACCATTTTTAGGCGAGGAAAAGTATTTAAGATGAAGAGTGCTCTTATTAATATATTCGCCTAAAAATGGTTAAAGCTCTGCGGCTTCAATTCTAAAGCGAGGTAATTCGGGTAAATCACAATACAGATCCCACAGGCAAAAAATTGAAAAAAGTCCTAGACAACAAAAAAATATTTGAAATACAATCGTATTCTATTTAACGAGCTCTAAACAATGGTATCCCACACGCCTAGGTAGAACATTTTTTTTGTAATCTTCCCTCAGAATAAAATACTCAACATTTAAACATGATTTTCGTATTTGGGCCAATGATTTACTTATACCTACGGTCATTTCTCGTAAACGTTAGAAGCATCTTCCAGACGGATGGACAACGCTGTCACAACAAAAGGAATTAGTTTTAAAAATAGCGTCGGGAGAGTCTCTTATCGTTTTTAGGCGAGGGGAAATGACTTGAGGTAAAGAGCGCAGGGAATATTTGTAGGTAGCATATATTTTACTGTCATAAGGATTATATCTTTTAAAATAAATTAACTGTTAAAACATTTTTAATCTAAATTGAATTTTTGAAACTCACCTGGCTTTTGATTGTTAGTTTGGTACAATTCATTGTTGTATATGTCGCTATCGTTCATTTGTTGATTTGTTAAATAGAGCATTGTCTGTATTAACAGACCACCGGTTTTATTTGTAATCATTTTAATACTGTTTTAATAATTTATTTAATTCAAAACTGTCGCACAAAATATTTTAAATTATTTTAAAGTAACAAGTGCTGGTGTTATTTTTCTTGTAAATTCGAATGTCGACTGAAGTAAGTCTCACAGTGCACCATTATATTTAACCTTCCTGGATTGACGTAAATTCGTTTCGCTTATCAATATGATTCTAATGTTTTTAATGAAAACATAGACGGCGTCTTTTTTTTCAGTAATGATCAAAAGAAATACATTTTTTATCAACCATGAACAAAGTCTAAATTGATTTACCTATTAATCGTAGGTCAAACCGCGGGCGTAATTGAATTGACAAGAAACCATTTTATCGGGTATTTTTATAAACTAATAACTTTATCTCATTCTTTAAAAATTCTAATTTTTTTATCAACTCTTCCACATATGTATCATCTTCGAAATATTTTTAAAAATAACAGTGCTAAGTCGATATAACGCTCTCCAAATTGACTCAATGTAGCCTGATACTTTTGGAAGTATCCTTTAAAGTTTAGGAAAGCGTAACGCGCCGATAATATAGTGTATTTGGCCCAGTCCCGGATCTAGGATTTTTTCGAACCGGGGCAGACATTTGATAATGGCGCCCTTTCTCTCCAGCGTTTGAGATAAATTACTTAAAAAACCTCACAGATATATAATGGTTGGCATTTTTCGTGAACGGGAAACCGTCAGAAAACAAGCAGATTGAGTAAATCGGAAAAAGGACAGATTGGGTGTGGTTTTCAATCATATTATATCATGATTTTGGCGCCCCCTAAAACTGCCGCCCGGGGTGGGCGCCCCGGTTTGCTCCCCCCTAGATCCGGGGCTAGTATTTGCTGATGCATGTGTATTGAAGCATAATTATAGTATTATGTGAACTTCAATTTGCTTTTTGACAAAATAACAAATTTAATTTCTTAATACATTCCTTAAAATGATTATTTTATTTTTCGATTTAATATTCGAACTGCTTTATATCATACTAGCATTTGCACCATTCAGTATAGGCAACTATCCTCAAACTTATCCAAGTAGGCTTTCACGGCAGGCGTTGTTCCAAATTGTTATTGGTTTCCGGGCTTGTAGGCGGTATTTCTACTTGACGTTTCGTCTACAATGCGGTAGAAGTGTCTCAAATTTAGTTTCAATCGAATCTCTCTAGTTATCGCGCACACTAGGTCCCCCATCATTCGATTGACGCCAATAGTGTATCTGTTTGTATCATGTATACTGTGTATAGGCAAATTGACTATGTAACACCACATCTTAAATGCACGCCGCCACTAGTCTTCCCACAGGGAAGATGGGGATATGTGGGTCGTTGGATGCAAGTCAAACAATAGAGTCAGCACCATAGAGATATAAGTAACTATAGTTCGTTAGTTCGTATGCTTGCCATGGACATATTCCTATGTCCATGATGCTTGCCATAAGTGAAAGTGTCCTCAGTTGAGACAGAGAGAGAACGCTGCAGAAAACCCAGAGAACCAGATATTTGTTTACTCAAATCAGCATTGTTTTGTATCATTAGTTACCATAGAGATAAGGAACTTTTCTCTCTCTGAATTGCAGACACTTTCACGGCTCACTCGCGTTTCGGCAAACGTCAGACAATAAAATTCAATAAATAAACCTTCAGTATTTGCTTAGTTCATTAGATCCTATGCCATCAGGTTTCATCCTTTAATCTTTCAATATTTAAACAGGATCATCATTACTCTAAATTATTAGTTATTTTTCACAACTAAAGAATAGTACTATATTTTATCTCCTTATATCTACGGTTATGAATTGAAAGTTTTAATTAAACGAGTTAAATATACTATTATTTAAAATTGGAACAAATTACTTTCTTAGAAACATTGTTAATGTGTAAACGAAGCTTGAACAACATGTTTATCTTTTTTTGAAATTAAAGTCCGAATGTGGTTGTGTCAAAGGTTATTATTGCGGACGTACACAATTTATTTTTATATACAATATTATATTCATAATGTCTAGGTCTAGAATATTGTCTACAAGTACGCTAAAACAATATATGTATTTACCTAATTATCTCATCTATTTCTGCCGATTTATTATAATAAGGAACCGCTAATTTTAACCTGTTTATAAATATTAGGTGGGTGTAATATATGATTTATAATTAGGTTCCTGTCTCTTTATTTTGTTTCGAAACCTCTCTAACCCAACTTAATCTGGGTGTGCACCCGCCAAGTCAAGTTTTCTCGAAGCGGTTTGACGTATCTTTGAAACCGCGTAACTTCGGTCTGAATAACACACTTCAGGTCTGAAATTTTCAAAATAGGATGGAAAAATGTATTTGGTTGAAAGTGTTTTAGTTAAGAGTAATTTTTTACTAACGGAGACGTGTAGGACTTAGCTCTCTAGTCGATTTTTTTAATTTCGTGATGTCCCTTAAAATTCAACATTTGGAATCCTCAAGCGTAAGCTGATTTTTAGACCTCCTATAAAAGTTTTAAATAACGTTTCATTAAGGATATTTGTTCAATTATAAGCGTAAGTAAAAAAAATATTATTTTTTAAAGGCCACCGCTAGGGTTATCTGGGCTTAATGTCAATTCACATTTTCAATATGTTATTATTTCTAATAATAAACCAAAATTCAATTCCGTCAAGAGCAGTTGGGTCATCTAGTTCACAAGAATTTATTACAGCCAAATTTTATATAAGAAATCGATTCGATCGCATTTTTTTCGCCCTTATATAGGGCTCACTGTTCGTAAATCTTAAATCGCGCGAAGAAGTTAAAAATTTTATAATAACTAATTTTTGTTTATAATAACTAATTTATTTACATTATGACGTTTCAATAATTCCACAAAATATCATAGAATTCTGTTTGTTATACTAACAAAATTGAGTTTGCTTACGTAATTTAACAGGATTTCGCGAGATCAGAAAATTACTGAAATGAAATGTGACGTCAATGTTGCAATGGGGTGACGCTAACTGATTTTTTTCCGGTTCATAAACGGTGATCTTATTTTATACTTTAAAACACCGCGCACACTTATTAAGCAAGTGCAGCGTAGCACGAACCAGACAAGCCTCCAAGGCCGTTTTCGAGAAAATATTTAGGGACATAGGTAGGTACATAGGTAGATACAAGATTAGCTCGTTTAATAATATAGGGGATAAAGTTTTTCATGTATTTTATTCAAAGAACTTCTGTTCTCAATGCTATTAGGTAATAGAGATATCTATTAATATTTGTATAATTTTTGAAAATTAACTTAGATAATAACATTTTCTCGAGAAAAAAAATATACATACACAGAGCTGGGAAAAGCAGCGAATCTAAGTGCTGGCAGCAGCAAGGATCGAGCACTTTCATAAATGTTGGATTTATTCAAGCAACGAGCAATTTCATTTTCAAAAATGCTTAAAAGCATCGAGCACTCACTAAAGTGCTGCAATCTTAACTTCCATTCCAACATTAATTTACCAATATAAATTTTGGACATGAACTATATATTTCTAATTGATGAAAGTTTCGGCATCTAACATCAAACGAGATAAGAAGTATAAGAGATAAGTGAAATATTTTTATTAACGCTTATTAAGCATTGAAACTGCTTATAGAGCATTTAAAATGTTTATTATTCAAGCTTGTTAATTGCTTATTAAGTTTGTAATGTTTACGTGTTTAATAAGTCTTTAAGAAAGTGCTCTAAGTTTCGAGAGTATCGAACATCTGTTTAACTATGTGCTTAAAGTATTATTACAAGCACTAAGTTCTCAGCACTGCCCAGCTCTGAAGACCCAAGTTCTATTAGATTTTTTTTTCAGCATCAAATGACTGATTCATTCTCCCCATTTAGAAATAATTTCACTGAAATCCATTTTCCCATTTTTTTGGTACGGGGTTCTTTGGGACAAGAGACTGAAGAAGTATTTAAACCTCAGATAGAGGAATGCTTAGAGAACCTTTCGGTGCTTGTAGTCCGCCTCCACTCTGAGGTCTTTATATATGTCAAAGGCCGGCGCCGGTAATCTGAATCTGATCACAAATCTGATTTTACTCACCTGCCCTTTACTGGTACCCTCTTGCGTTTCTAGTTCAGACATCTTTATATTATTTTTATATTGAACTAGCGGTCCCGCCCGGTTTCACACAGGTGCAAAAGAACGAATGGGGGGGAGAGACATGACTACGCACATTCATCTTAGTTTACCGAGATGAATGCTGTGTTCAAATTTCATGA
This sequence comes from Xanthostigma xanthostigma, assembly GCA_963575645.1. Taxonomy (NCBI): domain Eukaryota; kingdom Metazoa; phylum Arthropoda; class Insecta; order Raphidioptera; family Raphidiidae; genus Xanthostigma; species Xanthostigma xanthostigma. Next base: position 29,951,780 of record OY754468.1, on the reverse strand, counting down.
TGATCGGAGTTACCGTCCAAAAGTTTTTGTCGGACGGACAAATTTGAGTTACATTTTGCAACATTTTTCATTGATGCTCCGCTCCTATTGATCGTAGCGTGATATTATATAGCCTCATAGCCTTCCTTGATAAATGGGCTATCCCACAAAAAAAAATCAATTCGAACCAGTAGTTCCTGAGTTAGCGCGTTCAACCAACCAAACAAACAAAATCTTCCGCTTTATATATTGATATAGATTATCATATTATGACAGATATGCAATCTACTATTAATCTAACTTTACTGACTACAGTAATTGTCAGTTAACTGTTATTTTTATTCAACTTTCAATACCACTTGTTTTAATGTCGAAATGTCTAGAAATATTGATTGTTATTGTGAACAAACAATTTTAGTTATGTTATCATATTATGTATTATTATTTAGTTATTGATTGCTATATATTTTATAAAAATGTGCATTATTTGAACTGACTGAATTAATGGAATTGGTGCACAAATATGGAAAAGTTTATCTGAATTGTAAGTTTAATAAAATAAAAGGACCGTTGCGTCGAGCAGACTCTACGTTTTTAGTATTAAATTATTGCATAATCTATTTTATAATTTATATCGATGATGCAGCTGAAACTTTATCATATTATTTCGAAATCTAAAATAAGCTTGGAATTGTTCTGATTAGTTGATGCTATCAATTATTAGGTTTAGTAATACTAGAACATCTTTTCATTTTTGAATTTTTAAAGATATGTTCAAAATTCAAATGACACCTTCACCAATTCTTAGGTTAGGACCAGTGCATACATGCTACTGTTATCGAATACGTGCGATTTAGCCATTTCCTCGCGACTCGAGAGTGCATTGTGATTTGACGATTTACTCAGCTTACTAGAAATTTCTTACCCGATCGCGCGATTTGGGAACACTATGCTCTGAATCGATGCGTTTGTTTCTCATTCGAAGTTAATTCGACATCAGTTGTGTATATCAGCGAATAGTGTGCATCCTTAAGGTGACTGTGTACGCAGATTGTAAAATACGCACTCGGGAAATTTCAAATCGTGGCCACAAAATTCATTTTACTACTGTTTTTATTAGCTGTGATAGAGCATTAAAGTTCATAAAATTTGGCTTGCTGCTTAAAAATTTAAGAAAACACATTTTTTTGCACTAAAAATTTAATCAAAAAACGCCATATTCGTCAATATTTCTTTACAGTATGTCACGAGATTTCAAATTACGGGAAGGCAAATTAAAATTTTACAGTTTTTTCTTCGCAAATTGGTGTCAAAAATATTGACAAATTTGGCTTGCTCAATAATTTTTAACAAATTAATTTTTTTCTGTACAAAAAATTGTGTAAAAGTTATGCTAAATTCTCGTTTTTACCCGATTTTTATTCGCTTATTTAGGTCAAATAAACTGTAAAAACTTCGTTAAAAGTCATGTGGGAAGAATGGTGCATGTTTCTAGTTTATTTTGAAACATTAACACCAAAGATTGAAAAAGATTTTCCATAGAAATTCTAGATTTTCTAAACTGATGTTTTTTGAGTTATGTTTACTAAAAATGATTCATAGATGGAACCACCAACACAAACTTTTACAGTGGAAGTAAATTGTTTTTCGTAAAATGTGTGATGTGCAGTAGCGGCTCGTATCATTTTTGATCAAAAACATTATATTATAGAATAGAATAAAATATAATCTTTATTGACAGCCAAGAGGTATATAATAACGTCATATAATAATTTCAATTTACAAATTCGAAAAACGTGCGTGATTAAAATTATATAACTAAAATCGTATATGAGAATCATATGGACACAAGTCCATCGACATTTTTTTTAATCTATTTTTGAAGGCAGGTATGGCTTGAATAGCTTTTATATTAGAAGGTAACATGTAATATTTTTAATATTTTTTACCTTTGCAATTAAAATTAAACCGGTCAAGTGCCAGTCGAACTCGCACACGAAGGGCTCCCTACCATCGTACAAGATAAAACACTGTGTACTTTGTTGGGATTATGGATTCGGTGACGGTGTATTTATTAAATAATTGAAGAGTTTAATTATTAGAAGATTGTCTTTTATTCAAAATAGAGTATTGGAAGTATGTCTTGATAGTGTCACAGATCAGAGAGAACTAACTATTAACAACTGTCTTATAATGGTTGTCCTTTTACCTCTTGTAATATTTTGGGTCTATTCTACGGTGAAATTATACCTAGGTTTTATGACTCGTAATTCGAGTACTAATTACCTTTACTTCTAAGAAAGAAAATAAATCCTTTTACAGGATTGATAATGCGTTTACCAAATGTTATCCGAAAAGAAAACTTTCACTTTTAAAATAAGATATCTTAAGAGAGGGATATTTGAACCCAATATTTCCACATACTTTTAAAACACTTTTGTAAAAGAAACAAGAGAAGTGCTATAACAATATGTAAAAATTTGGCAAGTAATTGTATAATTTAATTACATCTATTCGAAATTCGCCGTCGTGGTGCAGGGAAGTAATACGAATGCAAGGAGATAGCACAAAAACGATTACGCACAAAGACACTATAGGAGGTTTTTTTAATGTTTATGGCGGCCATTTTGAAATTTGCCATCTTGATTTATTTGTTGTTAGAGCGCCAATAGAAATACACACTGTGAAAATTTCAACTATCCTACTACGGTTTATGAGATACAGCTTGCTGACAAACGGACGGACGGACAGCGGAGGCTTAGTAATAGTGTTCCGTTGGCACCCTTCGGGTCCGGAACCCTTAAAAGAAAAAGTAATAAAAAAATTGGTTGTCTGTAAAGTCGGTTTACGGACGATAGTTTTACGTGATAACGTATTCCGCTCGAATATCATATTTAATAATAAATTACTGCGCTCTCGCTTGCACGCACAGGGTCAGGCGGAACGTTACACTTTTTCGTGCATGCAGCTGGTGTTTCATCAATTTATAAGACGTTATCATGTCAAAAACTTAGTCCGCCATCTTTAGAAGTCCGCCATATTGGATTTAGAATGACGTCACTTTATTTTTCGAGTTATTGTCAGCAAGCCCTTTCATTTGATACCCATATTGTAGGAAAGCATAATAAAATTAGTCCGCCATATTGGATTTAGAGTGACGTCACTTTATTTTTCGAATTATTCTCAGCAAGCCCTTTCATTTGATACCCATATTGTAGGAAAGCATAATAAAATTAGTCCGCCATCTTTAGAAGTCTGCCATATTGGATTTAGAGTGACGTCACACAGCTAACCATGCATTGTCATTCAAACTAAACGTGTATACAAATTTTCATCTCAATCGGTTGATGATATCTGCTTCAAAATTACCGAAGGCATTCTAGTCGCTCACTTAGTAACGTTAGGAACGTTACACTTTTTCGTGCATGCAGCCGGTGTTTCATCTTTTTATTTTGACGTGAATCATCAATTTATAAGACGTTATCACGTCAAAAAAGTCTGTAGGTATATTTGGAACATGTATTGACTTAGATATTTTAACATTAAATTAGCATATTATCAATCCAGAAATTAATTGTGACCAACTTTTTCGAAATTTTCGAATTTTGTGTTAATTTAGAAACCGAATATTTCTTTAAATTTTCTCTTAAAATCATATTATAAACAACTTTTTTAATACCATTTTTCGATATATATTATACTAGCTTTTGCCCGCGACTTCGCTCGCGCCAAGTTTGATGTTGATAGATCAGTCAGTCACGGTTTCCTTTTATATATTTAGATAAATGTAATAAAATGTATGAGACACTTTTTATTTCGCATGTTTTTTATCTCTTGATATGCTTAGATGAACGCCCAAATAGTTATATTTATTATATTATTATACCTACGCCGCTGCAATAATGTGTTTGCAAACGAAACAGTAACACAAAAGATATAAATTCTTCGCAGATATTCGTATCAATAAAATTAGTGAAATCAAATTATCCGATAATGTACGAATCAATCTTCTTCCATAGTGCATTTTGCATTTATATGCTCGTAACATAGGCTTTTGCGGGTGCAGAGGGGCATGTAGAAATGAAATCTAAGTTGAACAGCTGGGCTCCAGCGACAAACTCGCGCTAACACGCCGTGGGAAGAGTGTCGCCCGAGGGAGCTCGGGAAGACCCGTGATGGCGTGTCTGATTACCGCAAGTTGGTAAATTCAAAGACGTGATGCAACCATATCCGAAACAATCCGAGGCGATGCGGGCGAACATGCTACTTTTTGAAGACAATCCACAGAAATTTTCGAATTTTTTGCTTGATTCTTTAAAAAAATCAGCTAACAAATTCAATTTATTGAATATGAAATTAAAAAAAGTGACTATAGCGACATGAATCAGACAAATGACCTATTTGTTCAATTTTTTATTTATTTATTTATATACGCTACATACAGCCCGAGGCCTAATTATATGTAGATTACCATATAATGAAAACATATAAATTATTAAAAAAATCATGAATATAAATGAAATAAGTAAATACAAATGAAAGAATGCACTGAGTGAACTTATACATCGGAATAATTAGGATATATCACGTCCTTAACGGCTTTTTTAAATTTTCTTAAATCCATTGACAAGTCAACATGATGAGATGTAGTAGTCTGTTGGCAAGTTTTAAAATTCTCAACAGAGGTGAGTTGGCATCCTGTGTGGTGTTAGGTTTAGGTTTATCATCTCAATGCCTCGACCGGCTCGTGCCTTTTCATTCTTCTTCAGTTTTTGTTTGTTTAATAAATAAAATCCACTAAATCATATTGCGGATGGTCAGTCTTGTCAAAAAGATATTTGTGCGTTAGTATGTCCTATATTCTAACTCGGGTGATCACTATCTGATCCTTCCGCGAAGATCACGGTTTCCTGAATGGTTTTATCTCTCTTAATTTATTGCCTGTGGTAGTTTGCCAGCGATATCTCTACTCATCCAAAGATTTCCTTTTAAGTTCGGTTTTCATGTCGGGATAGTATACGGAGGTATTCCGCGTTATGTAATTGTTATCATTGAAACAATGAAGTCTAAACAATGAAATTCGAATACGCACATGTAGAATGAGGAAGCGTGCAGATAGCTGCAGTAAAAATTTCCCGAGTTATATTATTAAGTACTAACTTTATTTTGTTTATATTTTTCACATATTTTTTAAATATAGATAATTGCAATTTAAGCAACAAAATATAATCAATATGTTTATTACAGACATACATTGACGTCGACATAATAATTATAATTTTATTTGTTTACTGTGAATTTGTTTCGTCAAATTCTTATACATATTGTTATTGATAATCTTTTCTTCAGAGTTCAACTATAAAATCTTTGTTTGTATGCTTATCATTGACTGCCACGCCTACGAACACTCCCAAAAGTTATTTGAATGTCATTTCGACTTTTTTTGAAAGTATTTCAAAAATTTTTTGACTTTCAATTTCCATTTATAGATATCTATAATAAAAGCTTCCACTCTCACAGAAATTTTAGAACAGAAGAGTTTAAAAGAAAAACGTGGTTAAGTGCGTGTCGGACACATAAATAGAGCACCGTAGCGGTGCTTTTCAAAAAATATTTTAATGTTTTCAGATTTTTTTATCACACTGTCGTACTGGGAAATTATATTATTACCTATTATCAATAAAATTACCTATTTACTAAACTCTATACAATCATGGTTTTTTGAACAAACGGTTAGAAGCTTTGAGGGGGGAGAAGACTACAAACGACTTTGTATGCTCCAAAATTAAAATACATTTTAGGAAGTCGAGATATGCTTAGTTTTTTTACGACACTTTTAGTATTTCGAATATAAAGGAAGTCTCCATATGAAATCTTATCAAAATCAGTTATAAATGGTGAGGTTTTATAAAGCAGGTTTATAGGTCTTGTAAAGCGGTGTCGCAACACTTTAAATGTTTTCTACAATATTTATATAAAAAAAGAACGTCTTGTGTGATTGCGAATAACTACAGCTAGGTTTACTGCAGCTAACGTAAAATAAATTCAATTAATTAAAAGGATGAAATAAAACATTCCAAACTGAAAAGTATAATTATTCCGGACATGATCAAAGTCAAATTTTTAATAATTTTTAGGACTGGTTGATGCACTTGTATATTCTGTCTTTTTCTATGACGTTAACATTGGCGTACCCAGCTTTGGGCTGACAGAAAGATATCTTTGCACCCTAATGGTTCGATTGCGATTTTATTCCTATGCTCAGTATAAAATAAAAGTATAATTATGGGTATTCTGTTTTAAATGAAAAGAATGACATGTTGTAGTCTTTCAGCTTAGTAAGATTGTCTTAATTGTCAGGGTCATAAGAATAACATTTATAAATGGGTATTAGCCATTCTTGCCGACATTATGTTACTTGATGTCTATGATGGGTTCATCAACATCATTAACCATTACGTACACACAGTTTAATAATGTAACAAGCGTATACATCAAAAGTGAGCGCGGCACGCTTAAGTTCGCGGTCTGCCTTTCATGTCGCAAAATATAGAATTTCGCGCAAGAAATAAAATAAAATTATGAAGTCGTTAAATTAACCCATTACGCAAAGTTAAACACATTGATGCATCTTTCCAAAATATCCTTCCAGAGAGTGCGGCTCTCCAAGATCATTTAATTCAGTGATTCCGTGGTATTGTAAATGGAAAGGTCAATATAATTTCTAGAGAGAGGGAGAGGGAGAGAGAGTATATGTGATGGTAGGTGAAAAATCCGTTTTGGATAGGATTTGCATAAAATACGTTATTAGTCGGTGTTTATGTAGAAAAAGGAGTAACTATGTCAATTAACGGGAACGCATCCGTGTTTCGTCTCAATCGTGTGCGAAGCCGCGGGTAACGACTAGAAGGCATACATATATAAATCTCTGGTAGTATAGTCCTCACTCCTCAAACTTGAGGATAATTTTTATTAATTAAAAAACGAGTCCGCAACTTTTTGATTGGCTATAATATTCTGTAACATATACACGAATATGATAAACAATAAAAAAAACATATAAGGTGGTACAAAGTATATAATCATAATTTTAAAGTCAAAATTAATAAAAAAAATAATGAGCCGTCGTGGGACGCCTGGCAGATGTGATCACTTTAAGCAAAATTCTAGTAACTAAATTTCGCCCCGTAATTTCACTAAAATTCGGCATGTACCTAACGAAATTTCGCCCTGTAACTAAATTTTGCCCTGTAATGTAACTTATCCCTGTAACGAAATTTCACCCTGTTATGTAACTTACCAATATTATATAATGCACAGTGTATAGTATACGCGTGAGCACACAATAAGGGAGTCGAGAGCGGTGCAGTAGAGGGGGAATGCCGGCATGAGAGAGCGTCACGGCCAGCGTTGCCAGTTTTTTTTTGCCAAGTTGGGATTTTGGAACTCTTTGAGTGAAAACCGCGGGATTCTTTAGTTGAAAGCGGGACATAGTAAAAAAACGTATATAATCAGAAGTTTTCAAATAGCTATTTATCTTTTTATTTGAATTAAAATTACGTTTACGTGACAATAGATAGCAAAAATAGCCATAGAAAATGTATTTTAATAAAAATATAATATTTTAAATCAGATTTACCCTATCGTTAAATACTTGAGTCTTATTTGTCTTCAGAACAAAAAAAAAAAACAGAAATCAAAATCAAAAAAGTTTTATTCATTAGAAAAATATGGCGTTTCAAACAATAGTCTGTGGAGTGAGTGTTACAATGGAACTTACAATAAGAGAAATAATTATTTATAAGAATTACTTATTCATAATATTTCTGTAAAGATTTAACTTTTTTTAAAGTTATCTCCGAGTTATCCCCGAAAATCGGGACTGAACCTGTCCCGCGCGGGACATTTAATTTTGATTTAAAAATCGGGACGTCTGGCAACGCTGGTCACGGCATACGAATCGCAGTAACGCGCCAATAGATGTTTCGCATCAAAAAGTTTTTGAGAGATACATAACTAATTTTATAAGTTCATTTTAGTTCATTTTTCTTATCCTTGCCAACAGAGAAACGTTAACTGATTGTAAATGAGTCTGTCGAATATGCTTTTTAAAGTAGCCTATGTGATTTTACAGTTTATAGTTCCTTCTAATTTCCTGCAGATTTCTCAACATGCATCTACTGTATAGGGCTTGTCCGTTCTTTTTTTAACTTTTAAGACTCGTATCGTTGTTGTCATAATATACTCGGTATACACTTAAAATCATCCTCTTTACAATGTCGTAAATGTAGTATATCATTCATATTTAGTAACACCAAATCATACTAATAAACTTCAATTGACAGTCGCTAGACAGGATATTTCAGTTTATCACTACAGTACCTGGGTGACCGAGCTTTGCTCGGAAAGTTAAATAAAATACTGATATGCTGATATCGCCAAAACTTAGAGAACCGTAGGTTCTCTGTCGCTTCCCTTTGTGGAGCCTACGTCTCCACCTTTGTTATAGTCTTACCTCGCGGGGCTGCGCCCCGCTCGGTTGTAAACAACACTAGTCGAGCCTTCGGCTCTCCATATAAAAACCGTAGGTTCTCTGGGGAAGCTTCGCTTCCCTTTGTGGAGCCTACGTCTCCACCTTTGTTACAGTCTTACCTCACGGGGCTGCGCCCCGCTCGGTTGTAAACGACACTAGTCGAGCCTTCGGCTCTCCATATAAGAACCGTAGGTTCTCTGGGAAAGCTTCGCTTCCTGTTGTGGAGCAATAAGATAATATTGCTGAAACAGTTTGACTCCTTTGTGGAGAGGATTGTCGGCCCTTATGGCAATCCGGTACTTGTAAAACTGATTCGCCGTCATCTTGATCTATGATATTGCATCTTTCGCTTCAAATTTAGGTTAAAAATGTATTTATTAAAATAATAATAGTTGTTTTTAACTTTCTTTCACTTGGATAGTAATTAAAGATTAACTGTCATAATATTTTGAAAACAATTGTTTCATTGTATAAAATTCCAAAACCTACTTACAATATTTAAGTATTTTCATACGTCAAAAAATTGATTTTTATAATGACAAAATTTGTAAGAAAACGATTTTTTCGAGAGATGAGACCTAGCTAAAACGGTTTTTTGCCCCCCAAAACCCCTTTTCAGTAAATTTCATCCAAATCGTTAGGGCCGTTTTCGAGAAAATATTTAGGGACATAGGTACATAGATACATAGGTACATAGATACATAGGTACATAGGTAGATACAAGATTAGCTCGTTTAATAATATAGGGATATTATAAAACAATATCATAACAATTGTTTACACAAAAATATAACTTATTGTCAAATAAGTACAAGTCCGGTTTTAGTTAAGCTTTTTGTCAATGAAATTTCAAGGAAAATGACGATAGTGATAAAAATTCCCAATATTCATACTTCTTATGGAGTTTTGTTATCTTTTTAAATGTTAAAAGATTTTTTAATTTCTCTAAACGGAATGTCCCCAGTCCCAGTGAAACAGTAGTAGTTATTTTATTTTAGTTTTTCCTACCAGAAGAATGAGAAGATAGCTATTTGTATTTGTCTTAATATTAAAAAAAGTAGCCCGGCTTTTAGGGTTAAATGTCCGGCTAAATATAATTACGAGTCCGGCTTTTCTATTTTTGGGTCTGGCAACCCTATGCCTGATAGAAGAGGCTACTGGGTATTATTAGTAGAAATTAGCTATAGAACATTATAAAAAATAAACGTATACCTAATTTTGGACCTATCGATATGCAATATATTTAAGATATTATGTATTTTGACTTGATTGTAAATATTTGAATTTAAAAACAAATTTACGGGTTTAGACTTGGACTTTGATGCATGTATGTGCCCTTGTGCCACGCGGCTTAAAAAAACTCGTTCGGAATATTTTTCAATTTATCAAAAACAATTAATTACGTACTGACAATATTCTTAAACGCCATAAATAGTTTGCCAATATAAAAATATATATAGGATGTGTCAGATAAGTGTTATTAAAGATTTATTGAAACGTCGTATTGTTTTCAGTCCAGTAATTTGTGATTTTTTATAATAAATTTTTGACTTGACATTTGAAATTATAATTCGTCATTTCAAACAAAACAAAAAAACACAACTTTCACACCTGTTTTGAAAGTTGAATTGGAATTTTAATTTATTCTTTTACTACACGCTTGATGATTAAATTTAAAATTATTATTTCCAAAGTTTTTGTATAAGGAAGCTAAAAATAAAGATTAAAATTTTAACTATTCATCAGCTGTAATTTATATCGATTTAATGCTTATTGTAGACAAAAAGACTGGTCAGATAAATGATATTATTTTGTATTCTAGTGTTTATTATTATACAGGGTCAATCAACTAATCAAAGGATAAAAACTGTTCGCGTGAGATTACAGCTGTTACACGATATTTTTACTACCGTAAATACGACGATCATATTTTAGTTTTCACTATACACTGCTTTGGCTTATAGTATGACAAAATTAGCGGAATCTTGGTTAACAAAAATACAAAATATAGATTGGAATTTAAGTATTTCAGTAAAATTGAGTTTCCTGTTACTGAAGTTAAAAAAAAATTGGTTGTCTGTAAAGTCGGTTTACGGACGATAGTTTTACGTGATAACGTCATAAAGAAACATTGATGAACTCTTTGACGTCACGCGAGAAGAGAGAGAAATGCGTACAAGCCGACGCTTGGGCCGATCGTGCCTCTCTATCGCTTATTCCGCGCTCTCGCTTGCACGCTCAGGCTCAGGCGGAACGTGACACTTTTTCGTGCGTGCAGCCGGTGTTTCATCAATTTATAAGACGTTATCACGTCAATATTATAATTCAAACCGTGTCTCTTCAGCACATACAACTTTTTTTATTTTAAGTATCACTCTACATTTTTTCGACGGAATTTGGAGAAATAACAGCGATATGGTTATTTATTCAATTTTGACCCTAGATACTTAAGAAAGTATTCACTTTGGCCCTTTTTTAATTTGTTTAAAAAAGCATGAAAAACAAAGCTGTGCGTGCTGGAAGCGGAGCGGTGTAAGTGTAATCAATGTGAGGTTATGTCTCTCTGTAGATTATCAGCTAATCCCCAAAGTTTCCAGTTTTTATACCTATCAAAATGCAAAATGATGAAATAAGTAAGACTTTCCGTTAAGCCAGATATTACATTTTTTATTGTTGAACAATTTATACATTATACATGAACTGTTAAAATTACATAAGACTTTTTGAAATTCTGAATATGAACGTGAAGTGCTCTAATAAGAAGAGTATTCATATTACTAATTACTATTAAATTCCCACATAGAATGTATAGACCTAGCCATTGACTATCCTACAACTGAGTAGAAACAGACAGATTTGTAGAAAATACTTTTTAAAAGTATAAAAATATAAATATTCTTGCTTCATTAGTATTTAAATACAAATGAAAATACTTTTCATGCATATTATCTTGTAAAAAATCTTTTTAAAAGTATTTTGTATTTTAAAATACTTTTATCAAATACTTTACAAGTCTGGAAACTGAACAAGTTTAAATATTTTTTATCTTAAAAATTATTTATTTAAAAAAAGCAGTCAAAGACAAAAAATGCTTATTTTGATCCAATTAATTAAGACAACATACCTATTTTTATTTTAGATACAAAAAATTCTCTATAATATTCGACTAAATAACGTGCGTGCAGAATATGAATAACAATTGAAAAAAAAAATATTTCCAGCCAATAGATTGATTGGTCGGTTAGTGTGTTTTCTAAGCGTTTTCATCGAGTTTTCGGTAGCAAGGGAGTCGGTCTGTCATGAAGTAAATCGTTTTCTGTATAAAAATATGTGTTAGCGGAATGCGGATAGACATACAACGGAGAGGACATGTTGAGGGTATCGACATCTGTGCCATCTTACTTATTTTGTAAGAAGTTAACGCCTGATGGCTGGCAGTCTACCGATCGCACGATACAGAACAAAGCTATCAAGTGGTTTATTAGCTTTTGAAAGAGTGTGACTGATGGCGCTACATATATTAAAAAGAAACTAAACAATTGTTAAGGTAAAACTTTTCTATATTACGAAAATCCATATATAGCTTTGTCCGAGTTAACTTTGACGACCAACGATTCGATTATTCAAAAAAGATAGGTACGTATATTTTCTCAAAAAACCCACCCACTCACCGTTTATCGGTTTGAATAGGTAATTTATTTTTCCGAAAAACCGTCCAACACGTATAGTTTTCAATTTATGTAAAAGAGTATTTTTTTCGAGTTTATTATGTATACCCTTCTAGAAAGTTTCCACTCTTGTTTTCATCGTAGTGGATTGTGTGAGTCGGAAAAAACGCGAAAATGGTAAATATTTTGATCCGGAATGAAACTACCTTGCCCCCCCCCCGTTTTCGGGGATGCTAAACACGATGACGGCGTCAGAATTTCTCGTTGGGGTGGCCCAACTCCTCAAACCGGCCTACTAGGTTTCCCTGCAGAAAGAAGTACCTATACTTTACTCCCGTTTTCGAGGATACTGAGCACGGTGGTGGTGTTGGATATCGCGTCCGACCCCTACCAACCCCTCCACCGGCCAATAGTCACCTCCGAAAGGGGTGAATTTTTTTTTGCAATATCAGCGGTAAATATAATATATTAACCGTTGATATTGCAAAAAAAAAAAATCAATCTGTACGATGCCGCACAGTAGACCAGCATAAACCATCACATATCAGCAAGTATCTTTAACAATTTAAGTTTGCAACAGTTTTAAGGTACCGTAATATTGAATAATGAACCTAAAAAAAGTTCTAAACTAAAACCCGACTACTGAAAAGTATGAAACAAGAAAATATTCTCAAAAGAAGATGGGTTAAGCGAATAAAAACTTTTACGTCATGCAACATTTTTTATTCCTTTGACGTTTTTTTTTGTCGTAAATTCAAAAAGACTGTTTTTCACTTTTTAAATTTTAATCCGGCGACACAATTATTATGGTATGTAGTACTATATTTTAATTATTAGAAAATTACTCTAACTCATCTCGAGGTACTGAATAACCATATTATAATTATTAGTTCCTTATTAGTTGGATGGAATCAAAAATATCAATAAGTTTGTAAGTTTAAGCGATGTTTCTCATGAAATTATATTTCTGAAGGCTATTTTTTTCAAGATATATGTTTTAGAATTGTCAGGTAAAACTTCTCATATTGAATGTTTTCGAAAAAATGTTTGCAAGAATGTATCATTATAGATTAATCACTGAAAATGTAAAGATTTATCTCAAAAATCAACATTATTTTAGGACTGTATACACTACACGCAATCTGTTTTGTCAATCAAAAGAATTTTATACAGGTTTAAAAATATTTACACTTCTTTGTACAGAACATGCCGAAATCTATTGAAGAATAATAAATGTGTATAGATCCTGGAAAAATTGTGCATAAAGAAACAAAAATAACATTACATCAGTAAGAAGTTTATAGTATATTGTGATTTGTGAGGACTGAGTGACACATAGGTTGCGCGTACTAAAGGGGGCCTCACATGTGTAAAACTTATGCTAAAGTGCTGTGTTTATTCTCATTTTTAGGGTTCCGTACCTCAAAAGGAAAAAAATGAACCCTTATAGGATCACTTCGTTGTCCGTCTGCCTGTCAGGGCCATTTTCTCAGGAACTCATAGAGGTATCAAGTTGAAATTAATATTGATTACTCAGGTCTGCAATCCTTTGGAGCTGTGATAAAATCAAACTTCTATGTCAACGCAATAAAAAGATACGGTCGCATATTTCGACACTCGTAAGGGAATTAAAACCTATAGTGTACTTGACCTAGAATAATGAATTTTGGCAAGAAGCAACCTCTCAACGTAATTTTATAGAAGTCTGCTGACGATGACAGATGTGCGCGCACGTTTTTACCTATACCTACCTACTTTGTTCTGCTCATTATGAATATGGAGTTAAAAATTGATATTGATATGGATTTACTAATTAGCCTTGTTCATAATAGGCCAGTGTTGGGACAAGACTTTAGAAAATTACAAAAATAAACAAGCAAGACATAACATACTTGCACTTCTTCGACCTTCAACTAAGAACTGATATCGATAATAATGGACGCGCTCACGTATATGCGGATCGTATACAAAGGTAACCGTTTCGCGTCGGCCCGTTACCCGTTGACTAAAACGGTCGTTAACAAGAGCCCTAACAGTTATACATAATACAAAAAAAATATAGTTTAAAAAAACTAAAAAACACTCTTTATATCGAACTAAAAAGTAAAAAATATTTTTTAAAAAATAATTAGCTTAAAACAATAATGAATAAAAAATACAAGTATTATTGTGAAAAAAGTGTGGGGCGCTCGATGTACGAAAATGTGGAACAAAGCGCCCCACGCTTTTTTCACAATAATACTTGTATTTTTTATTCATTATTGTTTTAAGCTTATTTTAAAAAAATATTTTTTACTTTTTAGTTCGATATAAAGCGTGTTTTTTAGTTTTTTTTAAACTATATTTATTTTTCACTTTTTAGTTTGATATAAAGCGTGTTTTTTAGTTTTTTTTTAAACTATATTTATTTTCCACTTTTTAGTTCGATTTATTGTCAAAAATTTGCCGAAAAAAAACAAATTTTTTATTTCGGCGTGGACGGGATTAGAGCCCACGACCGGTGAATCCGAGAGTTGACGTCAGCGAAGATCTGCGCCTTAGACCGCTCGGTCAAAGATTGCTCATACAGTAATGGCATAACATACTAACAGTAGGTAATAAACCACTTGCTTTGTCCAAACGAAAGTTACAAACAAACATACATACATACAAACTTACAAGTGAAGTTAATATAAAGCGTGTAAAAACAATCGTCCGCTAACGGTGCGTTTATACAGCAGTATAATAAGACATTTGTTAATACTCTCGCATACAGCACGGCACGACCGCTAGTCTTATACTGACTAACTTATCGAAACGTTTACTGTTTCCCGTTAATTTATAATCTTGTTTGGCGTGAAAGAAGGTTGCATAGCACAAATAAAGAAAAAAATCCGAAATTCACACATTTTTGATACTATATTAATTATGACATGACAAATTAAATTTTTATGAAATAACGGTACGAAATCTTCAGGGCGCGACTTCTACTCGCACTTGTCCGTTTTTTTTTTAATTGTGCTATTTGCTTGATCTCTCAACGTAATCACACTTTTAGCAAAATATAATAAATATACCATACGTCTTGTCGCCAGGGCTGGATTTAAAGGTGTGGAGGCCCTGGGGCAACGAAAGAGTGGAGGCCCCTAATTATTTTCCAAGCAAGTTAAATCATTTTTTTCTTTTAAGTGTTCCAATAATTTATTGCGAAACAAATCAAATTCTTTTCAAAAACATACGCGTAGATAATAGTAAAATGTAAAATACAAGAAATAAACCAAATTAAATTATAGAGTTAACGAAATTATTCGTTATTTGTTAGAACATTTTATCTAGAAATTTCTATTGTGGAGGCCCCGGGGCTTCAGCCTCGGTTGCTCCCCCCCCTAAATCCGGCCCTGCTTGTCGCCTGTCGGCTTAAGAGCGGAACTGAACTGTAGTAAAAATAACATAAAATAAATTGAACCGATTTCAACATGTCTTTGACAACATGAAAAATATTGCCATAGTGATTGTCGACCTCTAAAGCAGGTTAGATAAACTGATTGTAAAGCAAAGGGAAAATCATTTTATCTAGATGCTTTTCAGACATTTTGATTTATTTTTTGAAGACGATTCAATTATATTTTTTTGTTTATTTTAATTTCATACCTCAGTTTTTAAAATTTTCTGTGTTGCTGTAAAACCACTGCTCAAAGATTATTTACAGCTAATAGGGAGATCCTTTGCGATTGACAAGCTGTTTATTATTTAGAGTATGTGTGATGCTCTTTATATTATGCGGGAGTTACGGAACATATTTACCTACATTACCTGTTCACATTGTACGGTACATGTGTGCGTACATTACACTTGTTCGTTCGGTAATGGCTGTTATAACGTAATATAACAATAGATCTGTTAAGATTATTTTGTTCGCTGGACATCGGAATGTGCGTCTTTGTTACAGTTTGCACCTGAGAATTCAACAAAAAAATACACGTTACACACATATCAGTTATAGTTTGGTTAGTGCATAATGGACGCCGCTAAGTACACGGTACATGCAGGTATTATGCAGATGGTGGTACATCAAACAAATGAGCCCCCCCGTGGCTTTTAATATGATCACAAAACTGTACTTATGCAATTTGACCGCTGGTCAGGGATTAGGATTTTATATTTTTAAGTGAATATGCAGTGTGTTCACCGAAAGTGGTGACAGTAAATATTTTGTGTATATCACTAGTTACAAAAAAAAAGTTTAAACAGTTTTTTGTACTCGAGAATAAATTACTATCGGAAACTGATGAGGTATAATACCATTCCAACCCACAAGTGGGGAATGGTACTAGTTTAGGTCTAAAATCATTTTTCAAAAATTTTACAATATCTTTCCGTTTTGAGGTCCCCCGAATCCAAAAAATATATTTTTGAAAAAACTCTGTGCGTCTGTTAGTCTGTGAACACGATACAGGTCAAACGGATGAGCAGATTGAAACCAAATTTTGGGAGGATGTTTGGTATGCAAATATGAAGAGCCCTATTGTTTTTGGGGAAAATCGGCGCATGCGTAGAAAAGATAGGTATATGCTATAACGGTGTTTTTTATATAATAATGGTATACTTTTCATAACGGCTTATTATTCTATTTATTTTTTCAAGAAAGTTTTGTTAATAATTTTTTTTTCTAAACTCTAATATTTTGAAAATAAAAAAAAATCAGCCGCTCTTTTGTTTTATGGATCTGTTAGAAATAAACTAGTTCGGCGCATGCTTTGATTAATTTTTACATGACGTGGAACATATTATGTAGGTTACCATGGCAACGAATAGCAAATATCATATTGAATACTAGCCATTACCCGCGTCACATCACACGATATCAGAAATTTTATTTTCTTTATTACAATCAAATGCCATTGAAGTTGGAATGGTCCCGTCGCCCAATTGGCTGGAATTTTTTTTTGTACTTCAAACTCAACCGGAAATAAACATGCAATTTTTTTTCAAATGGCAACTCGAATTTTTTTTTAATTTTAGAAATCTTCATTTTTTCTCTATAAAATCATAGATTTTCATAAGGTTACATAAGAAAATATTCGAGAAAAACGTTAGGCATTTATTAATTAAATATATACACAGTAATAATTATTTTTCATGGCGCTCGAATATTTTCTTATGTAAACTTACGAAAATTTTATATGAATTTATAGACAAAAAAACTGGAGATTTCAAAAATGTAAAAAAATATGTCGTCATTTGAAATAAAAATGCGCTTCCGGTTGAGTTTGAAGTACAAAAAAAAAAAATATACCTAAGCGGTTTCCGACAGTAAATTTCGAGTTGTATGTAAAAAAAGTCTTACAACTCGATTTTTACCTTCTTCCAAATGCTCAATCGACGTGATACTGCAATCGTATGTAGTTTTGATGACAATAAAATCTCCTGATATATTGGCATTAATGGTATTTATTTGACAAGTTAAAATTGAAATTAAAAAAAAAACAGGTGGTGGGAGTGATGGTGTTGATGGCGGGAAAATGTGTTTCCAAGTGTTTAAAATTTAAAATCTCAAAATAACAGCTTTTACTAAATGCATATGAAAGTATTATACACTACAGTTTGTCTGTTTGCCCGTTTGTTCCGGCTAATCTCCGAAACGACTGAGTCGATTTTGACGGGCCTTTCACTGGCAGAGAGCTGACGTTATAAGGCTACTTTTATTTTAGAAAAAGAATTAGGGTTCCCCGCAAAAAATTAAAATTTATGAAATTGCGAACAAAATCCGATACAAAGAGGGAAGTACTGTTACGTCCAGCGAAGCGGGTGGGTATCAGCTATACATAATAAAACGACTAAAAAGAAATCTAAAAGACGCGTTTATATCAAAATACCTACTAATAATAGGGGCGTCCGGGCTCACGTCTCATAGTTGGTGTAAACTTTAGTGTTATTGATATTCATATCATACTTACATTTATCATACTTACCTTTTTGATCTTATGTTTACGCATATAGCTCTAGTTGCTGCGCGTTTTATATTTAAATTAAAAAAAAAAAAAACATTTTCTCTTCTATAATAAAGGTTTAGAAACGTGGGGCATTCGATGAATTAAATGAAATATAGGTATCCCATGCTTCTAGTTCAAAATGTTACAGAAGAGAAATAAATTTATTATTTATTTATTATTAATTAGTTCTTTGATATTATAAGCGCGTGTATTAGATTTTGTTGAAACTATAAATTTTATTTATAGAGTTGTGAAGGCGGTTAACAGTGTAACAGTAATCGATTTGGTAACAATGTTCCAAACTTTAAGACTCTGTCACTTCCTCATATTTTATGTAAAAAACTGGTTTTCTTAACATTCGTTTTTTTTCAAAATTTAGTCGTCATTCAAAAATTTGCCGCCCTGGGCTATGACCCATGCGCCCTAAATCTAAATACGCCCCTGATTTTCTGACAAGAACATGTTTTTTGGACATCGTTAGTCCATTTAATTGTGATAACTCACACTCTCTTCCTTATCGACATATTAAAAAACTTTTTAACAAAAAAATTAAGCCGCCGATAAACTGAAAAGCAAAAAATAATAAATCTTTTTATGTAGTTGAACGTATGTGACAGTCTAGTATATCTAAGTAATTTTGAGTCGGCGTCAACAATCCTTCGCCGAAAATCTCTGAGCGTTCACGAAGTTAATGTCAGCGACAGAGCAACCCGAACGGGCACACTGAGGGCACACGTCTTTGCGAGTGGTCGTGTGGAGAGCGCATGTTTGGAATGTTAATGTTTATCGCTGGAGATTTCACGTATCATTGTTAATTTGATTTGGTTATTTCTTTTAGTGATCTTTGTTCATTGATTGTTTGACGCCGACTCAAAATTACTTAGATATACTAGACTGTCACATACGTTCAACTACTTAGATAGAACTTATAGTAAAATAAAAAGATTTATTATTTTTTGCTTTTCAGTTTTTCGGCGGTTTAATTTTTTTGTTAAAAAGTTTTTATTTTATTATTTTTTGTGGCTATATAATTTATAATTGTAATACACAACTCAGCATGAAAATCTGTGAGTGAACAATAAATCATCCCTATTTTCCCACACTTAAGGTAGGAGTTTTTTTTCCAAATTTATATGAGACGAACCTCGAGGTATACCCTATCCAATAAAAAAATAATTATCAAAATTGGACCACTCTGTAAAAAGTTATGTGTGGTCATACATTACAATCAGTGAGTGAACAATCAATCATGCCCTGTTTTCCTACCCTTAGGGTTGGAATTTTTTTACCAAATTTATATGGGACCAACTTCGGGGTATACCCTTTCAAACAAAAAAATAATTATCAAAATCGGACTACTCTGTAAAAAGTTATGCGTGGTCATACATAAATAAAAAAAAAAAAACAAAAAAAAATATATGCGTCGAATTGAGAACCTCCTCCGTTTTTATTTTTCGTCGGTTAAAAATATCTTTTTTGTCGGATACTGATAGTTATTGTATTTTTTAAAAGAGGACACATATTCGTAATCCAATACGTGCAAGAAAGATCAGAAATATGGTACCAAATCTAAATTTAGACCGTGAGAAAAACTTGTACTAATTGTGAAGTGTCCAACAATCCGTCAGCATAATATGTTGTGTTCATATTGACGTAAATTATACAATTGAAGGCGGTACCACGTATAACTTTACTAAACTTTTATGTTCATATTCATCTGCTTTGTGTCATAAAATCTATTTCAATACTTTGAAATTAAACGAGTCTTTTTTGTAATTTAAACAGAATGGAACAGATTATATTTTTTGATAGTTTTTTGAGATACATCTTAGTATACAATACCGTCTGAGGTGTGGACAACGTTAAAACCATGTCGTGGGGATTATTATTGAAAGACCTACTTCTTTCTTTGTGACGAATTTTTTGTGACACAAAAACTTTTTATGTGTATATTCACTCCGGAAAGAGTTTAATTTATTTAATGTTATCAACATTTTCATCAAATAAAAAAAAATTAGAACAGTTCTAAACACTTTTTTCTTTACAACAGGTACCATAGGGTTGGCATAGTATTATAAATTAGTGAATTTAGGAATTTACTTAAATCTCGAGTATACATAAATACTCCGAACACTTACGAAAAATCTCATAGGAAGTGCAGAGAGAATGAGGAATTTTCAATTGACAGTGCCCCTGAGTGACCTACCGTCATCTTTGAATTTATAAAAACAAATTTATCTTCAAAAGATAGTTTTGTGATAAGATTTTACCTCGTTCAAAAGTTAAGAGGGGGGGAAGCACTAAACGCGCACTCTAGATTGTCTACAGATACTTAATTTCTAGGTTATTTCAAGCGATATTCCGAATAAATATCTCGTTAAGTTTTTTTGAGATTTTTTCTATTTTTAAAGAAAAAACGATCAGTAGGTGGTCACTTTTTGTTTATTTCAATTATACACTTGAGAAGACGTTTAATCGGTCATAAATAATATTAATCCCAAATTGAATAATATTATATAAAAAATATGTCACAGTATTAAAGTGTAGCTTTATAAATCACATATTTTTAAATTCGCACAAACCAAACACCTACACCTGAGCAGGTACACAATCTGTTCTGATTGTGTCAAGTTAAAGTGCTTTGGGACAAGTTTCATTCACTAGAAAAGATTTAAAAACAATTTTTCAAAAGGATTCTTAAACACTTTCTTAGTGTGAATGAAAGAATAGAAATCAATGGCGAATGTGTTTATAAGAACATTTTTTTCTATAGAATTTGTAACACCTAAAACTTTGTATGAAAAGCATTTTTTTTAAAGCGATGTATCATTTTGTGACAAAATAAGTTAAATCCTACGTTTTCAACGGTGGAGAAACATTTTTTTATACATTTTTAAATAAGTAAATCATATCTGAGAGATTATTATTTTTAATTCTAACATGCCCTTCATTTTTTGGATTTTTTTAAAATCTATTTTTCTCAATGTATATTGTAACAAGAAATTAGATCTGGCAAAAATGATTTATAAGACGTTTTTTAACATATCATGTTTGGTGTTAATATTAATTGTTTAAAAGAAAACACTTGATATAAGACTTATGTGATGGCGATGATGGGAAAATAGAATTCTCTGTAATAGAGTATAACATCTTTTTTGTACGACCCCCTAAAAATAGTTGCTTTTAATGTCTGTATAGCGGTAGCAAAATGATCTTTTATCACACTAGTACGCAAAGTAAAACAAAACTAATGCGATTTTACCAATCCAATAGTTATATCTGGCAATTTCCATTTAAATCTATATGGGCGACAGAGACGCAAAGTAGGCTTTGTTTTCGTCATATAAGATTATGTAATTATGACTACATCAGGGGGCACGGCGGTGCCCCCGTCAAGTCAAGCATTCACGGAACCTTTGTCCCCCGTGTAACTTCGATGTGGATAAAGCAATAAGTTTGAATTTTTAGTGATCAAGAGGGTATACTATAACTGGCTATACTGCCACTATACGTAATAATAATATACCTTGTAGTATTACGAATTATCGCTAGTCAAAGTTCCTTAATTTTGTCACTGACTCATTCACCGATCATCAAAATTCTAAGGCACTTCTAGCAGTCTCACAACCTTAAAAATTTTGAATTTTAGCTAGCGTTTAGCTTATAAAGGAAGGAAAAAATAAAAAAAAATCGAAATTTCATTAAAAAGTCAATAGAGATAGGGAGTGGGCTTTAAGAAAATTATAGTAGCTGACGGACAATATAGATAATAGATAATATATTTGTACTGCCCTAAGTGGATACATCGTCAATAATACATAAAATTTAAAAATTCATCAATGTTATAAAAACAGTGTTTGATAAAAAACAATTTTAAGCTACTTTTAAATTTTTTTAGGCATTGAATGCTACTTAAGCTTATCCGAGAAAAAAAAGGATGACCTACAAAAAGAAAAGAGATTCCATCAAAAACACTGCCAACTTATATAACGTTTCAGTTCACTTTATGTAACAAGAATAGTTTTAATTTTAAATACCATTTGTAATAATACTCATTCCTAATTTGAACGTTAAATAAATAATTACCATAAAAACTTCTGGTATATTATTTTCTACAATATCTTAAGGATATTACAGTAAAAAAATGCCAAGTCTCGCAACGCAGTTCTTCCGCTACAAAAATTTCTGAGATCTCATGTAAAACGCAGTCAGTTATATTTCAGTTAGTGTCTATATGGAAGCACCTGTCCAACAATTTTGTTATAAACTGTTACCTAAACAATTGCTCATAAACATTTATAGTGACCGTACAAATAATAGACATCTTTATTTCTATAATAATTATAAAGACTTGGCAATAATAAATCCGTTAATTACTTCTGCGTTTCTGTTTTTTTGACTCATTCTTAAATACGTTCGATTATCGCTTATAAAGTCTCAGTTATAGAGGTCCATGAGTGAAAAACGTCTTTCTCGTATAGAGGTGTCTTTTTCTCACTTATGGAGGTTTTAGAGGGTTACGAAGACGGTACCTGTCAATTACTCTCACTTAGAGAGTTTTCTCGCTACCCAGTTCTCACTCACTCAGGTTTATTGTAGTCACAAAAAACAAATAATTGATCTACATAGGAAATGATCGCTTTCCTAGTAAATTGTGCTTACAATGCGTAGAAAAAAGTTGTATCGAAGTGAAAATCGTATAGAAACGATACTAAATACATGTATACTTATACACATTAAAAAAATGTTGCTTTAATCGATTAATTATATTTTTCGAGCAGAATCGATTTAATATTCAACTATGGTTTTTATGGGGACATATTGTATGGTCACAATTTAAAGGAAATTAGTCAAATCTATTAGTAAACGAATTATATAAAACAATTCCTTCAAATAAAAATATGGACCCAAAGTTTTCTCATACAAAAGTGCTGCTGACTTTCTCAACATCGAAGACAACTTTGTCTATAATAAACGGGAAATTTTAATCAGACCTGAAGAATTTTACAATTTGTCTATAATTTTAAATTACTGCAAAAGATTAACCGCACCCGTTGTTTCTTTCTTTAGTTTAATAAATACACCAACAAATTGCCTTTATTACAGTTTAAGTTATCAGAATATTAGTATTTACATTTGAGATTTTCACTAAAATTAAGTTTCAAGTAACAATGCAGAAGGCCGCTTCTAATTTGACAGGTCGAATTTACTATTAATCTTTTAATTTTTGAATGCGAAAAAGTCTCACTTATATATGAATAAATTCTCGTTCTTGTTTGTCAGCATTCGCGCAGGTGGCTATAAATGATACAATTTAATATGAAGATAAATGCATATTATTCTGACAGTATTTTTTACTTCGATACATGATGTTTAGCTATATTAATGTATATTTTTTGTGGGCGTATTCCGGCTAGTATATTATGTTTGCTTGTGCTGATATAATGTAGGTACCTACTACAGATGTGACCTAGAAAATATACTCGGGAGATTTATTTGCCAAGTTCATTGAAAAATACTCACGAGGTGTGACAGGCCATTGTGCGAACGTGTTTGTCTGCGAGATCCTTAACGGCCGATGGCGCGTTTATGAGATGTCAGATTGTAGCCTGTACCTATTGTGCTGCGTTTCAATAAACTCGAAATACAGTCGAATATTCGAATTGCTCGATTGTACAAAAAGAATATTGGACATATCGAAAAAATTTGTTGTTGATACATTTATGAATCCGCGCTCAAAGTCTCAGTTGTGCCCGCTTTGCCGTTTTTAATAGATCATTTTTAACGATATACAAGTGCGGCAGCATAACTTCCTTTTTTAAAAAGCGCGCCATTCAGTCCGTTGATGTCGTAGCGTAGTGCTAGTGGTGTCGTTCGAGAGGCAGAACTATAAAGTTTTGTCCCGACACTGTTCAGTCCTCATCATGCGTTGAAACAGTGAGGAGTGTGCGTTTGCCGTTGAGGCCTACTTTTCGAACGGATGTTTGTTCTGATTGTTCTAAAAGTAACGGTACTCATAGCAAAAAAACAATTTTTAAAGTTTTTGTCTTTCTGTCCGTATGTTCCGGCTAATCTCCTTAGCGACTGGACCGATCTTGACGGAATTTTCACTGCAGATAGCTAATGTTATAAAGAGTAACTAAGGCTATTAAAAACTGTAGTTCGTTAAAATACTGTTGCGCATTTTTACCCCACAATGTTACGTCTATGGAATTTCTAGAAAAGTCTACTAAACGCTCGAAGGTCAACGGGCAAACAATGAACGCAGGTAACAGACATCCGACCGTTAGAGGCGCCCACGCATATAACGACAAGCAACAATGAATGCAGGTAGCCGGCACCAGGCCGTAGAGACCCGAACGAGTAGAGAGAACAGGAAATTTCAATTCGAACGTTCTGGAACACAAACCAAAATCTATATAAGGCGGGCAGAGGTTTGGTTGAGTTTTGGTTCAGTACAGTCAGTTACAGCGTGTTAACAGTGAGTGGACGTACAGATAACTGTGTTACATAAATTGTGCTTGCTCTGGCATTACAACATAAATTTCGTTAATCTAATAAAATAAATATAACTCTAGTGAGTGGTTTTACAATAAATAACTTATAGTGAAATAGACGCTGATAAACTCTATGTTGTGTGTTGTAAATATTTCTTTGTACATAATTCTTTATTCTCTGTTACTTAGTCTTACATTGTATAATTTAGAACTATTAGTTTTATTTCTGTTAACGTTATACGCTTTCGTTTGTGTGTTTTTACTGTTTGTTAAACAGTTAACATTGTAAATAAATAATTTCCGCCACAGACTACAGCAGTTTTGTTACAATATATTTGCATTGAAAAAAAAATTGATGTCAATAATTAGATTTCACATTGTTACAATTACAATACTATGTAATAAATATTTACTTTCCAGCAATGTCACTATCAGAACTTTAACCCGAAAGTTCCGCTCACCGCTTCCCTCTCCAACGACTTAATATCACAAAGGCAGAAAGGCTGCCTGTTGCGCGAGCTATTGAGGATGGTTGTGTCTCAACGCGTGCTTTAAAAAATTGTTTTCTGGCAGTTAGATCATACTTTTCTGTTTGCTTAGGTATTTTTTATTTGTTCTTCAATATATATCGAAGAATCTCGCTAGAGATTCTTTTCTGTGCTAAATGCCAACGAATCTCTAGCGTATTCTTATACATTGATTTTGCCTTTGTCCCATATAACACCGTGTATATGAAGCAAGTTTCCAAGTTTTATAGTTCTGTGACCACGTGACTTTCATAGGACCGATTTTTCGTATCACCCATATATACTTCTGTACCATAATAACAGCTTATACTGTGTGAGCGCCCGTGGACGAGCGGGTTACGACGTAGGCTAGTAATAACTAATAACAGGGTCTTGAGTTCGATTCCCGCCAGCATCATTGGAAAAAGTTTTTTTTCAATTTTTAATTTTTTTATGTTTTTAATTGTTTTTTTTATTTTTAATTTATTTTCTCATATATTTTAATTTCTTTTTTAATTTTTAATTTTTTTTATTTTCTTGTTTTTTGAAAAATTCACTCGTCAAATCTTTTATTAAAAAATAACAAAATATATGATTGAAGTTAGATTTAAATAAATTAATTTATTAAAAAACATATTTATTATAAAAAGTGCAACAAAAATTAAAAAGTGAAAAGATTACGAAGTGAAACTTCTTTTTTTAATGCAAAATAAGTATTTTACAAATGATATGAAAAAAAAATTGTATTTTTAATGGTGGGCCTTGTTCATTGATTTTTTTTTTCATGCCTTCAAAATGTGCCTTCATGGAATCTTCAAGAATATCCATATTTCAAATGAATATAAATAAAAAAAAAAAACTAAAAAAAAAATATATACGCGTCGACTTGAGAACCTCCTCCGTATTTGTTTTTCGTCGGTTAATAAAAAAGAATCATGTATTACAGAGCATAGACTTGTTATAGCTCATTTTTATTTTTAATAGACTTCACATGGATTGTTTACAAATTGAATGTCATGGTATTCGCATGGAGGTGTGATGAGCCGATTGCACCACTAGGTGTTGCACCGCGGCAGCACTGGACTACGCGGCAAAATATAAATGCACTTTTGTAGTACTGTTTGTTAAATGGGAAGTAAAAATCAAAAGTCGATTATTGCAATTTCTATAACCGACTTTTGATTGTTACTTCTTATTTAACAAAATACATGAGAGACGCGCTCGAAACCACAGTTGCATGGAGTAAGGATCGTGTTGTTTTTTACAATACATATTCTAATTTCGGAGATTCATTGCATTTAAATACAACAATATGAACACTTTTATTGCATTTAAATACAACAATATAAAAAATGCACATATGTTTATTTTGGAGGAAAAATAAAAATAATGTCTCACACTTTGGAAAAAGACGTGAAATCTTAAAAAAAAAACTTCGGAGAAGTAAAAACTTCGTTCTGTGCTAAATTCAAAAACTTGAGGCGACTGAATCTTAAGATTATAACTTAAAAAAAAAGAATTTCGAGGCAGACAAGAAATTGAAATCAAGCTCGAAATTCTGTGCGTAAGACGTCGAAAAAAAATGAATTTCGAGGCAGACAAGGAATTGAAATCCAACCTTGAAATTCTGTGCTTATAAAAGCTACAAGAGCAACAGCAAAAAAAAGTGCACAGACGGCGTTTTTTTAGTGGTAACTAAAGGAGTTATGCGAACACCGTCTTTGCATTTTTTTTGCTGTTGCTCTTGTAGCTTTTATAAGCACAGAATTTCAAGGTTGGATTTCAATTCCTTGTCTGCCTCGAAATTCATTTTTTTTCTTCGTCTTACGCACAGAATTTCGAGCTTGATTTCAATTTCTTGTCTGCCTCGAAATTCTTTTTTTTTAAGTTATAATCTTAAGATTCAGTCGCCTCAAGTTTTTGAATTTAGCACAGAACGAAGTTTTTACTTCTCCGAAGTTTTTTTTTTAAGATAATATATATAGCCTAAAGCTCCACTACTTTTGTCGCTACCATCACAATCGCGTGCGGAGCCGCGGGGAGCAACTAGTCTAAACTCTAAATATATAAAAGGAAACCGTGACTGACTGACCACTGGACGGATTGAGCTGAAACTTGGCACAGATATAGTTATTATGACCAGAGCCGGATTTACTATGTAGGCGTTATAGGCGGCGCCTATAGGCCCTACCAAAGTGAAAAAATTGAGAAATGAATTTAAAAAAATGAAAATGAATTTTTTTTTGGAAAAATTTCTTCCTAATTCTATGTATGTATAAATATAAAAATTCTCTTATTTATAATCCCTCAGTAGGTTATAAAATATAAAATGTATATATTAAAGTTATAAACAATATCATTGTGTTTATATATTTATTTTTTGGCATAGTATAAATAAATTAATAATTTTTCATATTATTTCAAAAGTTAATTTTCAAATGCTATTCTTATTTCAATTGATTTTCGTCCCCTTACATAGGCGATAGGCCCCCCCGCCCAGGGTCCCGCCTACGGGCCCCTTGGCTTCTTAATCCGGCTCTGATTATGACGTAGGCATCCACTAGGAACAGATTTTTAAAAATTAGAACCCTAAAAGGATTCAAATTTTGCATGAAGAATCAACGCACAACTCAAACTACTAGACGGATATGGCTGAAATTTGGCACACAGATAGTTATTATGACGTAGGTATTCACTAAGAACAGATTTTTGGAAATTTATCCCTTAAAAGGGTGTAACGGGAGTTCAAAATTTGCAGGGAAGATGAGAGCATAGCTTCCCGAATGTACATCCGCTAATAAAACTGTAGTGGTAAGAAGTAACTATTCTTTATTTTTTATTTAGATATGATTTGATGATAGTTTGTGAAATTCAGAACTGTGGACACAATATGCCTATTGGACTTGAACACTGATAAAGCTGTCTCAGATCGTTTTATGTTTTTAGCGTGTGTAGTTTGTATTTTATATTATTAATTAACTATTAATTATATGTCGTAATTGTTATTTTTCCGAAGAGATTGATGTAGTTCCTGTTCTATTAAATAAAAAAATGTTTTTGAGTTTGATGTAATTTTCACTATTAATTTGATTTGCAAGTCGTGTGTGTGTGTGTGTCTCAATAGTGGCTGTAGTTATTTAGAAGACGCACTGATTAATTTGAAGCTGTCCCAAGCTGCACAATAGTCTATAAGTTACATGTCCCCAGAATTACATAGTGCTGTGCATTAATTTGTGTTTGCTGTAGTCACAATAGTGCATTTTATAGTCAGCATTAACCTGCATCATTATTATAATAGTCATAGTAATATTGTTATGAACAATAGTGCAGAATATGCAAGAAACTGAGACAACAATGATGCAATACTTGCAGCTTGTGTTATCTTTATACGTTATTAATTATACACGTTAAAATCATAAATCAGTTTTATTGAGCAGTTTTAATTAATCAAAAGTTCATAAAAATATTGTCTATAGAAATATGTAATTGGTTGCTGTTAATTAACCTTTTTGTGCAGCCGGTAGGTATAGAAGCTACTACATTTTATTTTTGTTACTTTTTTCAATCCATACTAATATTATAAATAAACTCCCTGCATTGCATCTTTTTGCAATGGAAGAAGCGAGGCTGGAAGTATTCTGGTTACAGAGAACAGGGCAGAGAAAGACGTTTTTCACTCGAGGACCTCTTTAATTGAGACTACTATTTTCCTGTACCTCTATAAGCGATAGTCGAACGTATAGTTCCACGATGAGTCATAAATAGCCGAACTAACTAGCATTGCTTTTGTATCAATGTTTTTTTTTGTTTTATTTGCTGTATTTTTATAGACTTCTATAAGTGAAAAAGGCCACTCCTGTATAAGCTAGAAATTCAGGTTTGTGAAAAACCTTCATAAGCGAAAAAGAGATCGCGGTCCCTTCAACTCTTGCTTATCCAGGTTCAACTGTATATGCAGAAGAAACATTTTCCTGATTTGTTTAGAAAATGTTTATTATACGTGTCGATATCTACTATGAGTTGATTACTGAAAACTAAAAATCATCACCTATAAAAAGAAACAAAAACATGCGTGTACGTAGGTGGGAGCTATTATACATACTTGACTGCCAACCGTAAGAAATTAAAATCAATTTCAGCACACCTTAATGTGCCTAACATTAAATAATGATATGAAGAATAAATACGTTCGTGTGTGTACGTCTTGCCTATACATGATGATCAAGTTCAATTTATGCTCCATGACAAATTATGAAGAATCAATCCGGACTCACATCTAATCGACAAAATGATAATGTTAATAATACATAATATAAACTGTTCTTTTATTATTACAACTCCACAACTGCAGAATGGTACTAATTTAGGTCAAAATTCACTTTTCGTTTTGAGGTCCACCGGATCCAGAAAAAGTCTGCGTTGTCTATGAACACAACAAGTCAAACATATGAACGGATTGAGACCAAACTGTGTAAGGATGTTTGATATGTAAATATGAATAGCCCTATTATTTTTGGGGGAAATCGGCGCATGCACAGAAGAGATTTTTGCTATATACTTTTTGTAACGGTTTATTATTCCATTTTAATAGTTTCGGAAATATTTTGAAAATAAAAAAAAAAAGCTGTTTGTTTGTTCTGAATATCTGTCAAAAAGAAATTAGATAGCTGAAAAGCGTGCTTTGGTCAAATGTTACATATGAAACCATATTAAGTTATCTTGCAAACCAATAGCAAATAGAATATTTATTATTATCAGTCGTTAGCCGCGTCACCACACGTGTTTGCAGAAATTTTATTTTATTTATTATAATATGTCAAATTTCATAAATGTTTAAATTGGAATGGTCCTGTCACCCAATTGGTTAGGATTTCTTATGAAGATCACCGACTGCTAAGGTTATCGCGGCCTGCTAATTTTGAAGATTACATTTATGATCGATTTTGAACAACGAAGTAGGCACCTCGACATTTGCTTGTAGTTATTGAGGAAAATCATTAAAAAATTTCTTTCACACGAAATGTGTTCCACGAGTTAAGATCATTATAGAAGAAGTCACAAAAGTTAAAACTACTTAAGAAAAGTGCCTCTTAAATTAAGACCACTTAAAAAAGTGTCCCACAAGTATGGGACAATAAATGGTAAACATAAACAATGGTAAACATTAGGTACATAACATGTAAACTTAACGTTAGTGTGGAACCGTCTTGATGATTTTGGGATCATTTAACATTCAGTGAGTTCTTATTAACAAGTAAACCACTGGGGCATAAAGACAATGGGCATAACTTATTTACACCAAGGAGTATCTATATTCTATGTACAGGAATATAATGAGTTTTTCATAATATATCGGATATACGAGACTTATTCGTTGTTGTTAAGATGAAAATGCGCATCTACCTAGGGTTGCTATATTTATTTTCACGAAAAGAAGAACGCTTATCATGTACATGGCAAAAAATCAGGGTTTAGAAAGAAAACCAGGACAATAATTAACTTGCTTATCACAATTACGGAATGAAACTGACCCTTTATTATTCGACTGTTTGAACTTTAAGGGTATTTGTATTTCATTCATATCTTGATTTCCAAAAAAAAAAAATCAGGACAGGTCAAAATTCAGGACGCACGCATCGTGAAAAAAAATTGGTTGTCTGTAAAGTCGGTTTACGGACGATAGTTTTACGTGATAACGTATTCCGCTCGAATATCATATTTAATAATAAATTACTGCGCTCTCGCTTGCACGCACAGGTCAGGCGGAACGTTACACTTTTTCGTGCGTGCAGCTGGTGTTTCATCAATTTATAAGACGTTATCACGTCAAAATAAGGATGTGTAGCAACCCTGCTGTTACGTCTTTATTTAGTGAAATTCTATTGTAAAGTTATAAAAAACGAAACTTTTTAGTGGTTTTTATTCGAAAATTGTCTTCGTTAAAGCAATAAAAAAAATGTTTCTTAATGTTTAGTCAATACTTTCGTGGATATATTATAGCTTTCTCTTACTTATGACAAAATTTAACTGTAAAGATGCAAAAAGTGAAAAATTGTCATTTTTTATAATTACGTTAGTTATTTCTTTACAACAAATATGATATTGTTCATGTATCTAATCGACTTTGTCCGAATTTTGAGATACATTGTGTTGTATAAATGAGGATAAAATATATATTCTGGTGCGTAGACTGATTTCCGATTTCGATGCCAATATTTTTAAAGCCCCCTCCCTTTTTCAGCTGTCTTAATTGCAATTTAGTTTGAAAAACTCTGCTCAAGTTTCAGGAAAAGTAGTTATGACTTGTGGTTTAAGTCTTCAGTTGAAATATTATTTTAATGCAAAACAATACATGTCTGAAAATACTTTTGGGTATACTTCCTATGTAGAAAACTATGTATATATACCTATTATACAGGATGAGTCAGACCACCCGTATCGGCCGTTTTTTTCGAAAACGGTTAGTCGTAGAGAGTTGTGTCAAAAATCTGTATTATAAAAGCCGTAATGAAGAATCGAATGGTGATATTTTTTTTCCCCAACAAAAAAAAAGGTCCTACAAAACTTGTTTATTTTTTAAAGATCTTTTCAACAATACCACTTTCGACCTATCGTGCCATTTAATATTCCGGAGTTCTGAACATTCTGGAGCAAACTAATAGGGAAGCCGACCTTTCCGGGGAAAAAAAATATCACCATTCGATTCTTCATTAGGGCTTTTATAATACAGATTTTTGACACAACTCTCTACGACTAACCGTTTTCGAAAAAAAAATTGGTTGTCTGTAAAGTCGGTTTACGGACGATAGTTTTACGTGATAACGTATTCCGTAATACATAACCTAAACCTCCCAAAATTTGGTTTCAATCCGCTTATCCTTGGTGTCGGAATGATAAGAAATGTCAAAAGTGACGTTTGCAACTGTCAAAGTATTATGTTCTAATAATAATTAGTTATTCCAATACTTAACTTAGAAGGCGTTGCATTTCACAAAATACTAATGTCAAAAAATTGAATTAAACATTAGAAATGCAGCCGTTTTCATGTTAAGACAAGACATACGTTATTTTCTAATTTCCATGTACGGCAAACAAAGACAACCGACCGCGTCGCGCCATGCATTAGACAACATTGCATTTATACAGCTATTTTTCTATATAAATTTGTATAAAAAAACTGTTTAGGCAAATTCTGTTATACGAAATCTATGTAAAATGTTCTCCTCTTTCGTTTAAGACTGGTTTCAAACCGATCTGATTTAAATTGAGCGAGAAATTAGCAAAAAGCACGCACAGGGTCAGGCGGAACGTTACGCGTTAGGAACGTTAGGAACGTTACGTTACACTTTTTCGAACATGCAGCCGGTGTTTTATCAATTTATAAGATTGGTGATTCATCAATTTATAAGACGTTATCACGTCAAAAACGGCCGATACGGGTGGTCTGACTTACCCTGTATATGTATTTTGCGCGCGTGAATATATGCGTTTATGTTTGATCTAAATTATCATATATTATTTTGAAGAATTTTCATTTTAAAATCATAATTCTACTTTTTGACATCTGTACCCAGACTAAGCTATGTGTTATTAAACTGAGAATTAATCAACCTTCTTTGTACGCCAGACCCATTCACTAAAACTGCGCCTGTGAAAACCCTGTATATAATTTAGTCTTTGTAGTACAGTTCCCTTATTTAAATGTCTTGACAGTTCGCTGACAACGTATTGTCTTGAAGACGCGGTCCGCAGACACACATGTACATAATATACATTATAGATGGTGTACCGGATTTCAATCAATGGTTAATTGAACGCTAATTCTTGCAGGCAGCCAACGAATACAATAGCTCGTTCGTCTCTAATAACAATGATAAACAGCACCTAACCTCAAACACAGCACTGCCTGAACACACCCATGTCATTTTACCAGTCACAGGTGCTGACTTTTGTAATTTGAATTTGTTTATAATCATTTTCATATATTATCATCTACATATAGATTTCGGATGAGTCATATTCACGAATACATTGTGTACATTGATATTTTAATATTTAAGACATATTTATTTCGTATATATTAGAAAACATTATTTATATCTTAATTTTGTTGCTATAAAATTTGTATTTCAAGAGTTAAAAATAGCATAAAGAAAATGGAAGCAGCCAATGGTTGAAAATAATCTATTTGAGACGGTAAGTTGATCGAGAATTCGAAGGAAACACGATGCATGATTCAGTCTAAATACGCGCAAACTGAGGGGCGTCAAAAGGGGGACGTGAAAATTACGATCCAGGGGAGACTCCGTATGATTCTAAGCTCATCTTTCTCAATTCTCATAAAAAATAATCACTGTTTATGCAAACAATAAAGCAGTTTGCAGCAGGAAATTATCTTAAACTTTTGCCGAAAGATTAATTAACACGACATGATATTTCATGAAACTTCGACCATACACAGCATGTGTTTCAACTTTATGAATTCGAACTCGTCAAAATATTGGATTATAAGATGTTTATATCTACATTCATGTAGTTTAGTTAGTAGAAGTAAGGGAACATGAAAAAACTCAACCAAAAAGTCTCAGCCAATAATTTTTTAATAAATTCTTTCCAATGAAATTTTCATAAATAGGATGTATTTTTTTTACACAAACTTTTCAATGAGCGTTTAATGATTGAGTTGCATTAGTATTAGTATTAGGTAAATAATTTTTATAATGGTTTATTAAAAAATGATATTTTTTTAAAAATAACACGATACCGCGGTTTGCACATAATACTGTATTTTTCTTCGACATTTCTTAGTAACTTACAGTAATTTTTTATACAATTTAAAATAATATAATTATAAAGTATTGAAGGAGATTTATTTGGTTATAATTATAAAGTATAGACGTTCAACAACTAAGGTCATTACCGTCTGCAATTTAAAAGAGATGTATTAATAATGATAATTCTTTATTGCTCTAAAGACAAGAAATTGTATAGGAGTAGGTAGTCAATTACATAGAAAAAGTTACATGTCAAAAAATTCATTTATATTATAAAAACATTTAGCAGCTAAGAAGATCTAAGTCTTTTCTTAAACTGTTGACAGTAATTATTAACAATTTTTATTTCTTCGGGTAGAAGACTGTATATTTTAGTGCTGCAGTATAATGGATTTTTCTGATATAATGTTAAATTAGGTCTGCTAATTAAACTGTCCCTATTTCTTGTATTGTATTGATGACCAAGCGAAACAAAGCTGTTATAATTTTTCCCAACAAAAATGGCGGACTTATATATGCATACAGATGGAACTGTCAACAACTGTTGGTTAATGAAAATGTTACGGTAGGTGTCACGCGTACTTATAATTAAAAATGATCCTTGATGCCTTCTTCTGTAAAATTACTCATGAAATAGAAAGAATTCCAAAGGTGATAATTATAAGAAAAATACGAATATTCACGAATAATGTGTGAGATTTTGAAAGTAATGAACTATATATAAAAGTAATTATAATGCCAGAATCGACTGATGCCAGAAATGAAGGATTATGTAGGCAATCATTTTCTACCAATTATTCGCGATTACCTGGTAGGCACAGGTCAGCCTTATTAAATAAAGAGATTAATTGATACCCGCGGTTATTAATAATAGAAACTTAGTCGAAGGTTATTTGCATGAGTGATTTAATAAACCCAACTGCCCTGGGACTGTTGCTGCTGTTGACCGTTTGTAATTACGTATTTTGTGTCGTAACGTACATTTACCTTATTTTCATTGTAAAAGTAAAGTATACAGACATCATTATGCAAATGTCACTACATAACTACATACCTGTAATTTCTGTTTCAGGTCAGAGGGCGCTGCACATGTTGTCTTGTCGACTTCACCAGGAAACAAGCTGTACGCAGTGTAAGTGCTATATCTGCATTCTTTCTTTTGCATTGTAACAAATTCAATATATATACCGATTTATATTACTAATGATGCAGAAAATTAGCTGTTGTTGAAGAAAATAAAAAAACAAAATCACGTTTGTTTGAGAGAAATCGTCAATGATAAAGGTTCCATTTTTTTTTAAATCGATGTGGATAATTTGTTTCCTTGTATCCCTTAACGGCTGTTTTTATTTAGAACGTAAATATTTTATAAGCTTGAAACGTCTCTCCCAAAGCAATAGTCCTTTTCATAGTCGTACATTTCAGATTCAAACAAGAACTAAAATCAATCACAATTCACAAGAGAAGTACCACAAGGAAGTATACTGGGTCCGATCCGAAATTTGTTGTACACTTGCAATATCCCTACACTTGAAAATAATACCATAGCTAGTAGAGATACCTTTTCCGACATTAATGCAATTTTAGCAGTAGGGCAAAGGATCGCAGAAGACAGAAAAATTACAAATAGTTGTGGGTCAAAACAACAATTGGATATAATTATGGCGGAACAAACTGAATGAAAGCGAATCAATACATGTATATTTTACTAACAAAGGAGCTCAACACATACCGGTTAATAAGAAAAATGACCAATTACCTTACTCGAACACTGCGACGTACTTAAGTGTAATATAACAAAACTGCGTTGGAAAGTGCATGTTAAAAAGAGAAGAATTTGGCATCGGATAAAAAAAAATTGTATTGGCTGATTGGAGAAATTCCATATATTTCTACAAAAGGAGCTTTTATTGCATACCTAATCAGATATACTCAGATCAGAATGTTGTATATTTTTATCAATACATTTTTTACTTTACTTGATTATAACCTGTTTTTTTTTTTAACAAACTATCCATACAAACTGGCGCTGCAGTGAATTGTCGGCTATGAGTAGTCGTGCGACGTATTGTCGCGCGATGAATTGACGTAGAATCAAGATAACAGATTTTTAATAGTTTGTAATTAATCAATTACGAACAAGAACGAATCTTTATTAGAATTATTATGCTGTAATGACTGATAGTGTCTCGTTTGGTGTAGTTCAGTACGAAACAGTTTCCAGCAACATATTCCTCGCGTTGAACGAGGCATGCTTGTACATTTGTCTTGATTCAATGAATGGCAACAAACTTTTCTTTTTTATTAGACATCCTAGTTCGGTTTCTCATCGTTAAGTCACGGGTACGATCAGCCTTTGGGGGACATTATTTTCTCTTTCATTATTCTGATCACAGATCAGTATTGTATTCACACAGCAATTCCGGTAAGTCGAACAGCCCTCCACTGAGTTGTTAGAGAACAGACACTTATCGGAACTATACTGTATTTGTAATAGTGAATGTGATCAGTATTGTGGAATTTTATTTTTAGTTAAGACACGACTTTAGTTACTAACTATATAGTAACGATTGCACTGCTATTAAATAATGATTGTTTATTAGTATTTGTTTGAGAAAAACAAAACGGAATAAGTTAACAGTTATTATACGAAATGTGATTTTTTTTCTTGTCAACTCAGTTTTAGTGTTGCGAGTTCTTGGTTTTTTGACGTGATAACGTCTTATAAATTGATGAATCACCAATCTTATAAATTGATGAAACACCGGCTGCATGCACGAAAAAGTGTAACGTTCCTAACGTTCCGCCTGACCCTGTGCGTGCTTTTCTCGAAAACGGCTCTAACGATTTGGATGAAATTTACTGAAAAGGGATTTTGGGGGGCAAAAAATTGTTTTAGCTAGGTCTCATCTCTCGAAAAAATCGTTTTCATACAAATTTTATCATTATAAAAATCAATTTTTTGACGTATGAAAATACTTAAATATTGTAAGTAGGTTTTGGAATTTTATATAAACAGTGAAACAATTGTTTTCTAAATATTATGACAATTAATCTTTGAGACTTAAAATAAATACGAAAGAAAGAAAGTTAAAAAAACAATTATTTTTATAGGTGGTGAGTATTTTAATATATAAAATTAACCTAAATTTGAAGCGAAAGATGCAATATCATAGATTGGAATTATTATAATTATTATATGTAGAATTTAGGTTATATATTACGGAATACGTTATCACGTAAAACTATCGTCCGTAAACCGACTTTACAGACAACCAATTTTTTTATATTAACAAAGATCGAAAATATGACCACTAATTGATAAAAATAAATGCTATTTTCATTTTACAACCTCGCACTAGGAACGAAGTACTAACGCGTAAAGTTGGGTATTAATATAAAATGAAAACATATTAAAAAAAAATTAAGGAAAATTGAAGCCCCTTCCAAAAAAGTCACTAAAAAGCGAAATAGACAGTTTTGAGGTCGACGTAAATTTTTTTACTAGGTATACATTTTTATGTACCTATGTACTTTGTTTAAACTGGCGCCGACCTCAATTTCTGTTTTTTATTTTTTACTTTTTAGTTACTTTGTAATACGTAGTTTATACGTTATTAACGGCCTTTTTCCTTAATATTTTATTACTAAACTAGAAAAAAACTACCGAAACGATTAAAATAAATTTTTTATGCGACCAGGTATGCCCTGTATAATAGAAAAAGAATCATCAAAATCGGTTTACAAATGCTGGAAACATTAGCTAACATATAAAAAAATTATGTTTTGGTAAAAACGACTGAACGAATTAAAAAAAATATATATGAGATAAATCTCTAAGCATTCTGAACAAAATGGTGTCGCAATTTTAAAAATCGCTTAACGCCAAGTAAAGTTATGGCTGAACAAACATTTAAAAAGAAAATATACACATTA
Source organism: Xanthostigma xanthostigma (assembly GCA_963575645.1). Lineage (NCBI taxonomy): Eukaryota > Metazoa > Arthropoda > Insecta > Raphidioptera > Raphidiidae > Xanthostigma > Xanthostigma xanthostigma. Next base: position 29,913,915 of record OY754468.1, on the reverse strand, counting down.
ATTGGTAGCCTCTTTTCTTTTGAAGTAAGTTAAAAATAGTTGCACACCCTTTTTCACTGCTCTAGGTGGGAAGTGGCAAGCAGGGAAGTGAATACTAGACTTGCACAGGAATCAACGGCGACGTAGGAGATAGTGGACTGTTGAATAAAATAATGAGACAGAAAGAGAAGGATGAGGGATGGAGGAGAAGAGGTGATCAGTAGTCACTAAATGCAGTTTTACCATTCTAGTTTAGGTCAGAAATCACATTTCAAAATTTTACAATGTCTTTTTGTTTTGATGTCCCCCGAATCCAAAAAACATATTTTTGGAAAAACTCTGTGCGTCTGTTTTTCTGTGAATACGATACAGGTCAAACGAATTGAAACCAAATTTTGGGAGGATGTTTGGTATCCAAATATGAAGAGCCTATTGTTTTTGGGGAAAATCGACGCATGCACAGAAGAAATATATGCTATAATGATGTTTTTTTATATAATAATGGTATACTTTTCATAATTATTCTATTTATTTTTTCAAGACAGTTTCATTAAAAACATTTTATTCTAAAGTTTATAGTTTCGGAAATATTCTGAAAATAAAAAAAATCAGCTGTTTTTTTTGTTTTGTAGATGTGGAACATATTATCTAGGTAATCATTTCAACGAATAGCAAATATCATATTGAATACTAGTCACTACCCGTGTTACCTCACGCGATATAAGAAATTTAATTTTGTTTATTATGCTATGTATATCAAATGTCAACATTTTTGGAGTTGGAATGGTCCCGTTGCCCAATTGGTTGGAATTATTTTTCTCTTCCGGCGAATCAATGACCAGTTGCCAACCTGATTGTATGCCGAAAGGCGATTCCGGGTGATGATACATCCCCCGTATAGAGTGGGTTTTAGGGGGTAAGGGGTTCGTAAAAAGAATTTCCCCTTATAAAAAAGGCTAAAAATAGTAAGTTTTATAACTATCCCAATTTTCACATAGAGACATTTGTTTAGTTCAGAGAAATTTGAATGTGATTACGTACGAAAGAACAAACTAGTGATCCCATAAAGAAAAAAATTGGTTGTCTGTAAAGTCGGTTTACGGACGATAGTTTTACGTGATAACGTATTCCGTAATACATAACCTAAATTTATATAATAATTATAATAATTCGAATCTATGATATTGCATCTTTCGCTTCAAATTTAGGTAAATTTTATTAAGTAGAATAATAAAACACTATAAAAAGTATACTATTATTATATAAAAAACAACTATGGCATGTATCTCTTTTGCGCATGCGCCGATTTTCCCCAAAAAATTTACAAAAATTTCTAGTAAAAATAGAGTAAAAACCGTTTTAAAAACTATATTATTATTATATAAAACATCATTATAAGAGATATATTCTTTTACGCATGCGCCGATGTTCCCCAAAAACAATAGGCCACTTCATATTTGCATATCAAACATCCTCCCAAAATTTGGTTTCAATCCGCTTATCCTTGGTGTCGGAATGATAAGAAATGTCAAAAGTGACGTTTGCAGCTGTCAAAGTATTATGTTCTAATAATAATTAGTTATTCCAATACTTAACTTAGAAGGCGTTGCATTTCACAAAATACTAATGTCAAAAAATTGAATTAAACATTAGAAATGCAGCCGTTTTCATGTTAAGACAAGACATACGTTCTCTTCTAATTTCCATGTACGGCAAACAAAGACGACCGACCGCGTCGCGCCATGCATTAGACAACATTGCATTTATACAGCTATTTTTCTATATAAATTTGTATAAAAAAACTGTTTAGGCAAATTCTGTTATACGAAATCTATGTAAAATGTTCTCCTCTTTCGTTTAAGACTGGTTTCAAACCGATCTGATTTAAATTGAGCGAGAAATTAGCAAAAAGCACGCACAGGGTCAGGCGGAAAGTTACGCGTTAGGAACGTTACGCGTTAGGAACGTTACACTTTTTCGTGCATGCAGCCGGTGTTTTATCAATTTATAAGATTGGTGATTCATCAATTTATAAGACGTTATCACGTCAAAAAAACGGAACTTTTTCCCGTTTTTATCCCTTTGTGTGGTACGAAACCCCAAAAATTGTCAGAAAATAAAGAAAAAATTGCGATAAATTTGGGCAAATGGTTAAAACTTTTGATCACAGATGTAAAGATGCGTTGGCCGAGAGGATTGTCAATTATTATTATTAGAATCATTTTTTTCCGTTTTACTACTCTTATGTACAAATGTCTGACGTGTGCTTTATTATCACAATGTGTGCAGGTCAAGCCTCATCTCTTATAACCGATAGATAATTTCGTTCAGTTAATAGTGACCGCAAAATTATTATTTTATCTATAAAACAACTTTCTTTCAATTTGTTGTAATACAATCAATGATATATTATGTTTGTTGTATAAATATGAAAGAACTATTATTTTTGTATTGATATCTCATTAACAAATATTTTAAAATTACTTATACGTTGTACTGTTGCAATTTGTTCTTATTTTTATTTGAGTGTACTTATCTCTGCATTTCCGCGTTTCTGTTTCAAATCACTTTCCGATTATTTCTAAATAAATTGAATATCCAATTGACACTGGGGACGGAACCGAATTTGGTTTAAGTATCTGACTTGATAAAAGGAGGAGAATTCCTCCATCTCTAATTGACACTTTCACCAGTGTTCATACTTGAACCTAGAAATTGGGAGTTTGCGTAAATAGGTTCACGCATTCTTTAATAACAACACTCCTACGATTTAGGTTGTTTTATAGTCCAATTATTATTGATTCTGCCAAAAATCTAATCTGGTAAACATTTAAAGCTTTAAAAGTTGTTATCATAATGTTCTGGTTAAGTGGAACTATCAAAATCATTACATTTTTTACTGAAAATAAGTTGATATTATGATATTAAAGAGAGGTTAAATAGATGGCCACGAATAAGTTGGTTATTAATATGTGCGTACATAATATTTAAATGAATATAATAATTTGTGTGCAGAGATAGTTATCGGAGCTACTTGAACAGTGAGATCTAAAATATATCCTTTGGTTTGCGTATATATCGTGTGTAAAAAGTTTATCATTTTATTTTTATCATAAGTTTCACCCGAGTGCAAAAGAACGAATGGGGGGAGGGACATGAGTACGCACATTCATCTTAGTTTACGGAGATGAATGTTGTGTCCAAATTTCATGATCGGAGTTACCGTTTAAACGTTTTTGTCGAACGAACAAATTTTGAGTTATATTTTGCTACATTTGTCATTGATGTTCCGCTCCTATTGGTCTTAGCGTGATATTATATAGGCTATAGCCTTCCTCGAGAAAGGGACTATCCAACAAAAAAAAAATTAATTCGAACCAGTAGCTCCTGAGATTAGCACGTTCAACCAAACAAACAAACACTTCAGCTTTATATATTAGTATAAATAGGGCTTGACAATAAAAAAACCGACAAGTGCGAGCCGAACTAGCGTGGAGAGAGGTTCGTAACAATTCGTTTTCCATGAGAATTTTAGAAAAAAACTTTGTGGATTTAAGAAACTTGAAAACATGTTATCACCAAAAACTAAAAATCTAAATTTTGCACGATCAAAAGACATGCCAATATACTCCGTAGGCCTATGAGGTAAAATAAATGTAACGTGAATAGGTTCATATAAACGTGCGACCATTGGGGGAGCAGAGGCTCCAAAAGTGACTGAAGGAAGTTTTGATCGTTGAGAGACACATTGGTTCCGTCCCGGGGTTCATTTCCAAAATTATTTTAAATGACAGTTGATAACCCCAGTGCTTTTTCTGTTCTGCATCCTATAATGATATAGATTTCTTCGATCACTTGGTATAATGGTGTTTTTGCCTCGTGCAAGTACTTAACAAATGCTGGCAATTTTTCATTGAATGATTTGTCGGATCGCGACAGTTCTGAATGTAGTTTTACAACACGTTGCGTCGGCCGGCTTTTACAAGCTATTTAAATACTGGCGGGACCTCACAAAGAGAATCAGATCAGCGGATATTATTTATATTCTATTGGTTACGTAGTTATGTTTCAATCATTACAAAATCAATTATTATTTATTATTTTTTTGTACAAATACTTTTGTTTTCGTTTATCGTTCGCTTTCAGACCACCTTTATTTTATATTGCAATGCTTTCCAAACTTGTTTCTATCTCCCTAGTCATATAAAATATTTTTTGCACTTCCCTGAGAAAAATTGTCCTATGAGAGGGAGTGATGAGACAGCATATTCGAAGCAACTGATGTTTTAAGAATGAATTAAAATTAAAAAAAATAAATGAAATTATTTTTATATCACAATTTATCGATATAATAGTATTTTTTTTAAATAACTACAGGCACTTTTTTCCACGTTAATGGATTGGCGGCGATTTTTTAGAGCTCGATTGCAATCGTACAAACATGATATGAAAGTTTTAATTTTATTTTATTTAGTTAATCCGGAATACGAAATTGTTCTACCAAAATAGCAAATACATATTTCACACATTGAAGTATTTGGATAGATATCTGAAATCAACTGCACTACAAAAATATAATATTTTGTTTTTGTTTTTAGTGATACGGTTTTATTAGAGATTTTTTGTATTTACATAACATGAAAGATTTTTTATAATATAATTAACTGAAAGAAGAGGGAAATGAGTGTAAGAATGATAATAAATATCAGAATTAGGCATCTATATATATAAAACAAAGTCCCTCTGCCGCATCTGTCTGTCTGTCTGAACGCGATAAACTCAAAAACTACCGAACGGATTTTCATATTATTTTCACTAAAAGAAAGAGTGATAAACGAGGAAGGTTTTTGTATATCATTTGTAAATATTTTGTATAAAAATGACGGTGTTGTTCTGTAAAAAAAAATGTTTTCGTATCATGGAGCGACATCTGGTAGAATTTGGTCATAGCTATTAGTTCACACATTTCTGCGCTGTCAAGAAATCTGTTTTTAGCAGCATCTGGTAGAATTTGCTCAGAGCTATTATTTTTGCGCTGTAGTCGTTTTCATAGACACATCCATGAAATACATTTTGTAAAATATTCCGATAACACAAAATGTATCTTTCTATATATACCGGGTGATTTTTTTAACTTGACACATCAAAATATCTCGAGAAGTAAGCTCTTTGGGCAAAAATATCTCGGATAAAAGTCAAGTCGATCCATGGGGGAAAGACTTTGGTGCAAAAATTACTCCACCCCTGACCACCCTCCTTGAAGGGAGAAGACAACTTCGAAATAATAAATAGGGATCCCTATTTTTTATCGCGGATTTGGACTCGCCGACTCCCCAGAGTGCTTACTTCTCGAGATATTTGGAGATGTCAGGTCAAAAAAATCACCCGGTATGAAAAGAACTGTTCTGCACTCGGGTGAAACCGGGCTGGGCCGCTAGTAGAATTTTTAAGAACAAGTTGCTGAGGAAGTGCGATTAGCAACGAAACGTTTAACTTAATTCTTTGTTAGTTTTTTTTAACTGTCCAACTGTCTGCGATTTTCACGATCAAAACTATTATCATTTTCTTATAAGTAGTTACTCTAAATGATCAAGCAATTTTTTAATTCACCATAATAAACTGTCCTTACTTCCAGAACAAAAAAGAATTATATTATAGTTATTAATTTAACAAGATCGTGAGGTGCACGAGAGGGAAAATAATTATTATGTATTTTTATTCTCATAGACTTAAAAATTACTTTCTTTTTAGTACCTATATTTAAAACTGTGAAATATTATAATTTTGAACTTTGACTTTGGGACAAAACGTATGTGTTCATAGTTTACGGTTTCGTGTAAATTATATGTAATTTTGACCAAAACTGTTAAAATGAAGTCATTGACTTTAGCATTGTTTGAAATTTTTGCAAAAGTGTAAATTGCCGTAAACATAATAATATAAAAACCATTCATTTTTATTAATTTTAAACGCTGAAGATATTGAGGAATTTTGTAGGTGCGACCATTATATGAGAAATTAATAGTAAGTTAATATCAAAGAAGGAGTTATATATTTTTGTTGATAATATATATTTATTTTCTGGTTTAGAGATATAATTTACCAATATACACAAACAAAAAATGGAGATTTTGATGTTCGTATTTTTTAATAACGAAGGGTGTCATTTGAGTTTATAAACTAAAGGTAAATTCTGTGTTTATTTTGAAAGATGTGGAATCCATGACTGTAGTGTTTTTCTGTAACTTTTTTAATAATTGTTCATAAACCTGTGTTATATCTAAAAATATGTTTTAAACACAAAAAAGAAAAGGAAAAAACATTTAAAATATTTAAAAATGATAAACTTTGAGAGATGATTCGATAGTTGATTTTACGTAAAAGGATCCTATGGATGAGGTTTGAAATCGCTTTGTTACAGAGATGCAACCTTCTGAAAATTAGGACTTTTCATGTATCAGCTCTGTACAATAAAGTAGATGGTACTTAAATTTACTTAATAAATCTTTTTTTTTTTCTTTATAAACTATAGTTAATGCAGTGCAAAAGACTACTTGTCAATACTTAAAAACTTTTTTTTCGTAAAATAACAACATTTTGAGACGTCGGCACCAATTTAATTACTATTACGTTTTATGTTCTTAGGTATATTAAATTGGTACCGACCTCAAAATTTTGTTATTTTACGCTTTCTAGTGATCCTTAAAAGAGGTTCAATTAATAAAAAAAAAAAAAGTTTTTTATTAAAAATTTTGTAGATGTTTTTTTTTAGTATCTAATGAAACCGAAGAGCAACGTTCACGCGTATATAGTTACAACTTTTGCAACATTTATTTGATTTTTGTTCATTTTTTAAAAAGGGAGCCGATTTTGTTAAAATTTATATGCGAAACTAACTTTGAGACATATTCTATCGAGTAAAAAAAGAATCGTCGAAATCGGTTCACAACAAAAAAAAAAAAAACAAAAAAAAATACAATCGGGTAGAGAACCTGGTTCTTTTTTTGAAGTCGGTTAAGTATAAGTAATGTTCATATTTAGGTACTATATTTGTATTTTTATAGCGATGTAGCGAAATAATAACAGTGTGTAAATTTGCAATTTTCATACAAACTGGAATCTGGTATCGGATGAATTATGTATCCATTAACAAGTTTCGGTTCTTTAGATATGTATAATCTATATACAACGTAGGATGTTTGATTTAGGTATGTATGGTTCATTCATAGAGAAATGAATCCAGTCATCTTTTGACAATTATTCATTCATAGAAGCGGCGATCTTCTGTTTGAACTATTGTTGATACTTTTTGGAAGATATGTGGGTTATACTTAGTCTAGTTAGGAGGTTACGTAAGGAGCAAAAGTCATGATTACTTTTTTTATCAAGATGTCGCAAACCACTTTTTTGTATTTTATATAAAATTTTACCCAACATCCCCTATATTAGTTAATACAATGTAGTGATGACAATCCAATATGAGAGAGAAGCGTTCGTCTTTTTATAAATACCGATAACTAGGGATGCAAGATGATTTTAATATCGATATTTATATCGACACCAGACCGATATCGATAACCGATAATGTCGACCCTTTCAATATCGATATTTTGAGAATCAATTGAATAAACAAGTAACTACACTAGGGTGACCAACTGTCCCGGATTTTCCGGGACAATCCTGCATTACTACTTACGTGATTTTACAATATTTGATTATAAGTTGTTGAGTTACAACAAAAATTAGCATGCATGAAAACAAATTTTAGGCAGTCTAAGTTTAACAAATATCAGCTTGTGCGGGCACGAAGGACCTTATTTCAAAAAATTTAGGTTACTAAAAGAAGGTCAATCGCTTTCGCGCGAGCTTATATTTTTGAAGGAAAACTTCTTTACGCACGCTTGACTTGGGGAGTAAGTTGGTGAATGCGTGACGAGAACAGAAGTGTGATTAGATAATAAAATAATATTCATGTGATATCCATGGTAATTTGGCTGCTACAAATCGACACATCTCAATGTTACCAAATGTCGGCTTAGAGAAATGGCACTTTATATATTTATGTTTGTTTACATTATAATATTGCTGAATGCTGAGATTTATTATTGCTCAGCTATGTGAATTATAACATTGACAAATGTATTAAATATATTAATCAATATTGGAACATTAAATGATGGAGACACATATTATAAACATTTTTTAATTAATGCATTTTATTATTTTCACTCTTTACAAACCAATAAAATAACTAGTTTTGGATACGTCTGTAAATACAGTATCGTATTCATCCAAATAAATTTGATTATTGGTGTAACTATATGAATGGGTACAAATTGTATGTAGGAGTAGGACAGATCAGGGGAAAAAATCGGCTTGCATTAATCTGTTTTTTGCAAGAAGATCCAATTTAAACGTAAGATTCTACATATATATTTTTGTCATTATTATCATCATTGTTGCTTATCTAATTATTGCATTCGAACAGGTTGTGTTTTAGCAGTGCACGTTGGTGTAAACCTAATAATCTCCGCTGTTCACCGACACTTGTTCAAAACGCCTACTTCAAGAAAACTTACTCTTTTGCACAGTGCAGTGGCTTGGAATTGTTTCAACGAATAAAGAACCTGCACGGTTTTTTCCCATTAAAATTGAAATTAAATTTCAGTGAAATAATCACCAACTGAAAAAGAGGGGAATCCTTCATGCGGCTTGAAAAGTGTTAAATGGCTCGTTTTGATTGGTTGTCACTGTCAGTCGGCGCGTGACCTTCATGAGCGATCTACTACATTTCGACAGCCATTTATGCTATACTGGCGGTCCCGCCCGGTTTCATCCGGGTGAAAAATAACGAATGGGATAGGAAGGGACATGAGTACGCACATTCATCTTAGTTTACCGAGATGAATATTGTGTCCAAACTTCATAATGATCTGCGTTACCGTTCAAAAGTTTTTGTCGTTAAAAAGCAGTATTTATACTTTTTTTAAGTAATAAATTTCTTTTAATATAATAGATATTTAATTATTGAAAACACTGTAGAAAAATTATTTTTACATAAGTGCTTATATAGTTGTAACAGTTTTCAAATGAGCTATTATTTAGATTTATTTAATTTTAATTAGTCGTAATAAAATTTTAAAAAATTGAAATGTAAGCCTTAGAAGAAAGCAATGTAGAAAATAAAAAAAAACATTAAAAACATATTCGTCCATTGTGGGGCTCGAACCCACGACCCTGATATTAAGAGTCGCGCACTCTACCGACTGAGCTAACTGAGCTGGTACGTGCGGAGCTAATATTGGGATATTCAGTTAAGGCATTTCACCTGAATATAAGTATATGGTGAAAAATGTTGACTGATATTCTGCAACATTTTTCACTGATTTTCCGCTCCTATAGCCTTCCTCGATAAATGGGCTATCCAACAAAAAAATTTTTTTTCAATTCGCATCAGTAGTTCCTGAGATTAGCGCGTTCAAACAAACAAACTCTTCTGCTTTATATATTAGTATAGAGTATAGATATAGATAATCAAGTCTCGAAATCAGTGTTTTCGTTAAAAAACACGTGAAATTAAACAGAACTTTTTTTTCTAACCTGTTTATGTATTGTGGTGGTTAATATTTCGTTTTGTAGCAGTGTACATTTAATCACTAACGTTGATTTGTTTATTCTTTTGGGCATAGCGGCGCAAACCCCATTTTTCATTTATGTATTCACACATCATAGATTTCTTATTGTTATCGAGAAAAAATATACACACTCGAACACAATGCATCAAACCATGATATTGAGTTAAAATTTGTTGTTTAATATATTTTATCTTGTAGGTTATATGCTTGAGTTCAAAGTACCCCACTATGCGTCTCTTCCCTTCTGCGTCACTCACAGTTATTTTCCTTGTAAGGTGAAGGGCGTAAACTCGAATTTTCTCGGGATCGATTCGACAGATATCGATCGTCTTCTTTCGGTCTTGTGAGAGACTAGGTTTTATTCTTCATAGTTTTAGCTGACGCCACTGTTAACTCCATAAAATGGCAATGTTATTAGGTTTAATGTTGACACCTTCTACACACTCGTGTAGAGATAATCTCAATAATCGTCATCTTTGTAAATTTATTAATCAAAAAAACAATGCGACGGAGGTGGACAACTGAAGATATAAACAGACCACAGAAAAAGTACTTGCGATGGAACAATGAGTAACAGTAATATCTTAGCTATATTATGTACATAATATTATTAGAAATATAGTTGAACACATTGGCTGCAGTGCAACTCGGAAACGGTCAAACAATTTCTGTTAACAAAGCGGCAAATAAACAACCGACGATCGATCAAGTTTATTTGGTTGTTGGTCACGCGCCGTTACTCACTTGTTTTGTGGTCTTTTACATTCCATTAGTACTTACAGCGCGTGCCTTTTTTTGTTTTGATTATCGCTGTTCTTCTTTTTTGCTTCGTTAATTGAGTAGTTTACTCGGTAATAAATATTGTACGAATGTACACTAAAAGACTTAACGTTTAAATTTTGTTTTTATGATGGGGGATATTATGTTTTAGATGAGTAGTAGTTACGGAGCTGACGCGCAAAAAAACCATGTTGTTGCAACTTTCTGTCGCCTGGTATACATAAGCTATTTAAGTATTTTAATTTTTTCTTATATGATATATAGGCGGAATCTGGACCCATCTTAAAATAAGGGGGATAAAAAATGTGAAAGCTATGGTAATAAAATGTTTAAAATTTAAGATACATTTCTGCCGCTTCGTTTTTAGGTTCTGTTAGAGCCAAGTGACCGGGAAATACCAGCGGCAAAAATTTTTGATCATTTGCAAGAAAGTGGATTTATTAACACAAATTCACTTTCTTAGCAGTGACTTGGAGATTGTGCAATTGGTCTAAAATTTCTGCCGCTGATATTTCCTGGTCATTTGGCTCTAACAGAACTTAAAAACGAAGTGGCAGAATTTTTTTTTTAATTTTAACTATTTTTTTATCATCATTTTTTACCCCCCTTATTTTAAGATGGGTCCAGATTCCGTCTACATATCATAAAAGAAAAAATGCTCCAAATTACTTAAATAGTTTATACAATATAGGCGGCAGAAAGGTGGGACGACATAATTTTTTTGTGCGTTACTATAGGTATTCATTTGTTAAACTAAAAAATTTACTAAAAATAATATAATCTAGAGTTCCATGCTACGATGATACACTGTAAAAATAGATATACAATTATTCGGTACGAAAAGAAAATTAAAGTTATCCTCTTTCTTTGCTGGGCGTACGCCCGCGCCGTAGATACAAGGTTTTTTTTCATAAATTTACTCGCGATAATGTTGGTTTTAATGTAAATCGAACGTAGTCGAGTAAAAAGTACTGAGTACTCGAAGCTTGCATACTATCGTAAATTATGTACCCGATAAACTACCCAGAAAACAAAATTACTATTATGATTTTTTTTATATAAATTGATTTTATAAAGATTCATAAATTTTAATTCTATTTAGTAAGTCAATGTTAGATTTATGTAAAATTTTAAAATATTGTAGGGTAGTGACGTTGCTTTAACAGAAATTTGATTTGAAAATTTGAAATAGCTGAACTTTGTCAAGTTCGTATGGCAAAATAGATCATAAAAAGAACAGTTTTTAAAATGTGGTGCTCGTTATAGTATACTACAGTAATAAAACTACCTCGCTAATGCAAATATATATTTTCAATTTTAGTTATAATTTTGATTTAAAATAGTAACATGACAAGCAAGATATATATTCCAAAATGCTGATCTAAATTATTTATCACATTTTTAATCTAGAAGTCGACACTTTCTAATATTTATAATTTGCATATTATAATAACGGCAAATCACATCTTTCAAAATGATAATACTAATTTCTAATACGCTTAGTGATCCCAAAACGGTATGTCACTTGCTACCTTCTATCTAAATCTGGTTAAGATGTCGATCGGCTACACGAATATTTATACTTCCTATGTTCGTAATGACGGGGTAAGTCACTCTTTACGTAATATGGATCAGGGGTGGAGTAGAACCTCAAGAACCAATGAAAAGGCTTCATGTTTTATGTACTGACATTTTTTAACTTCTTAAAACTACCCTTAAAATGGTCAGATTGGGCCCAATTTAAATAAGTTTCGTGCAGTGATATAGTTTCCAACATGTCCAAATTTTGTTAGAATCAATTAATTATTTTGAAAGTTATTGCCCGTACATATACACTGACCGGCAAATAAAAGCAACACCTAAAATGATGACCAGTTTCAAATTGCAATAACTTTTGAACGTATCGCTCGATTTGAATGAGTTTTTTTTTATTTGAAAGATCTATGCTTTGTCAAATCCAGCGATACGCTCAAAAGTTATTGCAATTTGAAACTGGTCATCATTTTAGGTGTTGCGTTTTTTTTGCCGGTCAGTGTATATAAGCATTTTCAAAAATGACGTCAAAATGGAGGCTATGTAACGTCGAGAAATTTTAATTCGATCTCTAGTTTCCGCCATCCGACCGACGCCAGGCGAATACACAGAAAAGGAGATGTATTATTTTTGACGTTATAGATTTTATAAAAATAACATTTTGTAAAATGCGTTGGCCAGAACCCATCCAAAATATTATCGTTTCTTTTTGATGTAAATATTTGGATATTTTTCATCAAATTTTCAAAAATGCTAACACAAAAATTAAATAGCTTGTATTTTATTGCATTCGGCCCTTTTAGCAGGATATATTTTTAAATATTATTTAATATTACCATAACTATATATCAATTTAAATATTTTATTTTCTTTTTTGTTTGCATTTTTTGCTTTTATTTTTAAATTTGAAAAACGACATTATTTTTTACTAATAATTATTTACAGTTGGGTCAAAACGATAATCGTCTTGGTTGCACTAATAAAAGAAAATCAATTATTTGTTTACTTTTTTAATAAACATTTACAGGACTTTCTCATTTTGATCAGATGTTTCCACAATTTGCTGTTTTATTTAAATAATACTCAACAATTAGTGTCAGCAATCGCATCTTTGGTTTAGTTAAAATAAAATATCATGTAAGTGAAGTAATAATCAAATCTTTGATTAACGTCTGATTGGAATTCTTCAATAAATAAAATTATCGAACAATTTTGCAGACAAATATATTAACAAAAAATAACAATTAATACATTGACGTTTCGGTCCGGATTTGGACCTTCTTCAGAACTGATCTAAAAAATATAAAAATAATTAATAATTAATTTCTAATTCGTATTTAAAAATATTTGCTTTCAAAAATTGAAAAAATAATAACAAACAAAATTTTTAATACGTAGTCATGGATTATTTTTATATTTTTTAGATCAGTTCTGAAGAAAATCCAAATCGGGACCGAAACGTCAATGGATTAATTATTATTTTTTTGTTAATATATTTGTCTGAAAAATTGGTCGATAATTTTATTTATTGAAGTAATAATCGTTTCCTATCGCTTTCCGTTTTTTTTTTTTAAATTTGTAATTTTAACAGCCAGATTCGATAGCCGATTAAACTTTATTTTAGTGCAATATGGTTTTTTCGATCAAATGTAAGAACGCTATCGTCACCGGTGCAGCGGCAGGCATTGGTCTCGGTCAAGTCAAGGCGCTGTTGTGTGCTGGTTTGAAAGTAAGTGAAATTCATAAATAGTTTCCCTGGACAGGTCCAGTCTCCGTTCTGACAAATTAACCAGAATTGTTTTTCAGAACAGACTTCCTATATTATAAATGCAAGCGCTGGATAATTATTTTAGGCGAAGAGCCAGCAATCCTGAAAGCTCTGTGATTAAGGATAATACAATTTTTAATGAAAATTGAAAGTTTACACTTAGACGAATAAGATGCGCAAAATTTCGTACTTATTCTGAAAAAATCCGGCCGACCAATGTTTTTTAGCCGGAAAGGTCCCGCAAACCTATTTGTGATAGGGGGTACAATTTCTCTATTATCACGGAATCCTTTTGTTTTTTTTTTATTTTACGTGTTTTAATGTCAATTTCAAAAATATCTTGGTATGCGTGCTTAGAAACAGCCGGAAGTGCATACCAGTTTTTATTATATACTATACTTGACCATTATATACTATTATACATTGTGCTTCGTTAAAGACATTTCTTTTGAAGTAATGTATTTTTTCTACCTCTGGTTTCTTCCTTAAATTTTGAGTTTTATATAGATTAATATAGGAAAAAAGAAATGTAGGGAAATTTTAATTTGAGTTGATCATATAAAAAATTAAGGTTGATACAAAGTTTATGTTCAATTCAAGTTTATTTATCATTGCAATGCCCAGTCCATAGAGAATTCCTTCCTCTTCCTATAAGAAGTCTCTAAAAAAATGGATTTATCGGGTTAAGCATGTTTGCTCTTCATTTGTTTTAGAAGGTCTCAAGTAACAAACCGACACATCACAATAGGTTCGCTGCCCAACTGAGCGCTCCGAAGTCCGAACACCTCCTCTTCTAGCAGCTGTATCTTTCCAACAACTTCAAATATTATAAAATAATTTTGCCAGCATATTCTAACATGTTTAGGAATTAACTTATGCAAAAAAATCGATTTTTTAAACCTATCACATGGATAAAAAATCATGTAGTAATTTTTAAATTAATTACCAAATATTCGCTTATTAAAACACTAAGGTTTTTCTTAAATTTCAATATTAGCGTTTATAACTCCTGTTATAAGTTTATTAATTTTTTGTCGACAGAAATGCGTTTTAATGGATAATAATGTCGATCAAGGACAAAAAGTTACAAAAGATTTGCAAAGAGACTTCGGCGAAGATCATGTATATTTTATAAAAACCAATGTAGCAGACGCAAAAGAATTTCAATGTAATATGTCAATTATTATTTCACTTTTATTAACAAATCGTCATGTCCTAGTTTTATTAAAGAACGCCTTTTGAGTTTAAATAGAATACTGACTCGGAACAAAAGAACGATAATATAGGAAATAAATTGAGAACCGTGTTTCACTATTGCTTACAATAGTCTTTATTTAGAACTCTTCGTTTGAAATTAATCTTTCAGCATCTTTCAAAGAAGCCAAAGCTAAACTGGAAAATATCGACATAGTAATCAACAATGCTGGAATTTTGAACGACAAAAACTGGGAATTAGAAATCGCCATTAATTTGGTAAGCGTGTAAAAATATACTTTTGCTCCACTGCAATATTTCCTGGCCCACCTTGTTTAGCAACAAATTGATCAAATATTTATCAAATATCACTGGGGTCAAAAATACTGGGAATAGAGACATTTGCTTTGCCGATTCTAAGATGCTTCAGGAGTTGTGTAGCAACTAGCCGACTATCTACAATTCATATCATAATTAGAGATCACTATTAAATTTGCTTACTTAAGTATAATACAGAGAATAGAGAGACATTTCACAGTGAAAAAATTATGGGAAAATGTGGATTTTTGCATGAACCTTCCTTTTCGTGGTTCATAACAATATACCAAAAGTCCCCACGGATATATATGCCGCTAAAAATGTTACGCGGAATGAGAGGTCACAAAAAACGGGTTTTCTCGAAAATCTCGTTAACGGTGACTTTTGTGAAAGAAATAGTAATAATCAAATTTGTAACTTAAAAAATTACCTACAAAAAACATAGTATTATTTTTTTCGTAAGACTAACGGTTTTCGATAAAATTTGATTTAAAAAGTTGTAACGTTTATGTTTTTTATGTCATTTCGATTCATTTAATGCGGTTATACGAATGAATATAATGCATCATACGACATGCATTATGCGGATGCCTCAACTGAAATGGCTCACTAGCGATTGAATGAATGCGAGGTGAGAGAATGAGTATCATGTATGTAATTGGTAATTTTGTCTTACGAAAAAAAGTAATAATATATTTTTGTAGCCAATTTTTTAAACTACAAAGATAACAACTATTTTTTCTATGAAAGTCGCCGTTAACGATATATTCGCGAAAAGCCGTTTTTTGTGACCTTTGATCCGAGTAACATTTTTAGCGGCACATGTATTGGTGAGGATTTTTGGGATATTGTTTAGAACCACAAAAGGAAGGTTCATACGAAAATCTAACTTTCCCCTAATTTTTTCAAAGTTTGAATTATTTTTTGTCTTTATTCTCTGGATTAATTGCATTGTTCCAACGCATCGTAATACGTTCGATGGGCACTAATAATTAACTATTTCCAGGCCGGAATGATTCGTGGAACGTTTTTGGGTTTGGAGTACATGAGTAAAGAAAAATCAGGCAACGGCGGTGTAATAATGAACGTTGCTTCTATTTGCGGTTTGGATCCTTTCGCATGTTTGCCAGTCTATGTTGCAACTAAACACGGAATTCTGGGCTTTACAAGATGCATGTCTGTAAGTTTGTACTACATATTAATTAATCAGAAGTGCCAGATTAACCATTTAGCAAAGTAAGCAATTGCTTAGGGCACGCGACAGATTATTATTTACATGGCATTGATTGAAGTTCAAAATGAAAATAATTAAAAATATGCTAGATTTAGAAAAAAACTGACTATTGCCCAATAACAAATACGAAAATGTTTCATGGTGCTCAATGTCTTATCGAAATTATTTTTTACATCTATGTTTGATTCGTTTTTTTGACAACTAAATTTCTTTGGCTGTTTGTCGCCACGTCATGGCTACATTTAGGGGGGCACTGAGTGTAACAACTCAAAAATATTAATTATTTTTTCTGCTTATAAATGTTCGAAATATTATGTAGAATATGCCTACAAAATTTCAAAACGATATTTGGTACGAAAATAGTTAAGATATTAATTGATTATTAAAAATTTGTTTGCTACCAAACCTGCTTTTTTAAGCACGTTTTTCTCAAAAAATCATTTTTGAAGTTTGTGAGCGTAATATTTCAAAAACTATTAAAGATTTTGGGGTGAAATTTTTACCAGATATAAAAAACAACTTCTATTCGTAGTTGAACCTACTTGTTTGGTAAATTATTGTTATAAATTTTGTTTATAAATTTTATAGGTCAACATTTATGCAAAAAATAAAAAAAAATTTCAAACTTCAAATTAAAAACTTTTTTCAATGTTTTATATATTTTATAGGCTTAACTCCGAATAATGAATGTCATTAACAAGAATTTTTTTAATGGATGTTCCAGGTTTATTCTAAGGGCTCTAGTTACGCCCCACAAATTGGATGTCGCAACTACAACGCGTCTGATAAAAATCCTTACCTAGTCACCATTTGTACCGAAAAAATTAATACAAATTTTTTTAAGAACTTTCAAAGATGTTCTATAAGGCCTAATTCATTAAAATATTATAAAAATAATAGTCTAAAAATAAAATGTTTGAAATAAGCGTTTTTTTTATCTCTTACACTAGGTGTCCCGCTTAAACATTTTTGAAAAAAATTGGCGCGTAAGCCATCCTTGGATTGGGGCATCACGTTACAAGGGACACCACTAAATTTATACTTTTGAAAATTCGCGCGCAAGTTCATAATAACATCACTTGTTTTTTTCGAATTTTTCTTTAATCAGTTTGTATGGTAAAGTAAGAACTCAAGGACGGACCGAGATGTCAACTTAGTCCGTCACTGAGAAATACAGCTTTCTAACCTATAAGTTTTGAACAAATCTCTCAGCGCAAATGTCCAAATGTCAGTTTTAACATGGTATTTCGCGGGAATACGCCACTCATTTCTACTTATTTATTGCAACGCGTTTTATGAAACAGTCAAATTAATTCCGGATGCAAGTTTTCAACTATCTTATTGAAGACTAATGAGTAATGTTCTGTTACTATTTTGGTTAATGATTTCAGAAACCATTCCATACCGAAAAATCTTGTGTCACCTTTCGAGTTCTTTGTCCAGGGGTGACTGAAACAGAACTCGTCAACAAAACGAATGAAAAATTGTTGTATAACACCCCTGAATTTCACAAATTGAAGGAGGCAGAACTGATGACGTTGCCTCATCAAACGTAAGTTTCCATTCGAAGAAACAATATTTTGTACGGTACCATTATATATACCGATTTTATTATTTATAGGGTTGAATATCTCGCCGATGCAACGGTAGATATCATTGAAAAGGGACAAAATGGATCCATTTGGGTGGTTGAAGGCGAAACTTATGAAGTTGAAATTAAACCCAGACATGAAAGGAGAAAATCTTCAAAATAATTTTTACGAAACCATTTGTTTGAATGTTTTTTTTTAAAAATATATTTTGCATTTCATGTTTCAGGAATTTAGGAAATAAATGCAAATATCATATTAGTAATAGCATTTCTTTTTTCGATCCTTTTGCCACTGATGACTTTGCCTTCAAAACATTCAATAACTAATTTTTGATCACTTGGTTTTTATTAAATAAAGTTTAAAGAAAATCTGTATATTTGCAGCCACTTTTACATAAGCAATTAGATCAAGCTCCACGTGACGTACAAGATTTTTTAAGTTAAAGGGTTTTATTGTACGGTTGATTATGCACTAAAAGCTAGAAAATAATTGTGGAACCTTGGGACGCATTTAGTAGAAAAGTTTCTTTTGTTGGAGATCGGATATCAGAATTGACTTTTGACAGTGTTCTTCGACCATAATATGTGTTACTAAATGTGCCCCACGATTTTATATGAGTCTGACCAAAGCCTTAGATACCTACTTGTCACAATTATTTTATCTTGTATTAAAACGTATTTTTACATGTTTTTTATACATAATTATATAATTAATGATTAATTCTACTTTCTCTGACACTACCCTGCCCGCTTTTTTATATTAAATCAGAAAAAATCGATCTAATAATACTTATGATAATAATGTATCCGCAAAAATTTATAACCGATAAACATTAATACGTGTATAGTAGTCGCAAAATGCTAGATCAAAATCAGGGAATTTGCAAAAATATGGATTATAAAAGAGAATCACACCAGTAATCACTGTAATTACACAGTGATTACAGTATTCAGGGTGATCGGAGTATTTCAGGTACATAACTGTAAATATTTATATTTTATTGCATCTATAGAAAGAAATGCAACTTATTTTGTTCTTAGTTGAAAAAGAAGCACCTAAAACTATTTAATTTCGATTAAATAAGTTAACTTTGGGACAACAAACCGCTATTATAAACCAAAGTTTACAGTACGATCTATACCAGTTGATCCACACATTAAGTATGTATAATATGTGGTTAGATCAAGATGGACTGATAAGATCAATGGATCCGTCGTGTCGATTTATGAATGTATGTGTGTGAGCTGATGTTTGTCCTACCTTACGTTGTTTTTGTACAGGTCTGGCATATAGGTATATTAATTTTTATTTTTGTTTCAACCTCAACGTCTTGTGTAATTTCAATTTGCACGACAAAACCACCACTTAGAGTTAATATCGGAAAACTTAAGAGAATATTTGACATTATATAATCAATAAAATGATTTTTTAATAGATTTATTCTACAAAAGACATTCATTTTTTTGCAGCGTATTTTATTGCGCTTACCCGAGTTTGATTAAAGTATCTTTTTTTTCAAAGGCTGTATGCATCGTCGGCAGAACTTTTTTGGGGAGTTATGGAGTATGGACCCATGATCACTTATGAAATCTTACATTGTAAAGAGTATTAACATACTAGTTTATAATTGGGAGAGGGGGGTTAGCCCTCCTAATCCCCTTTCCGCCGCCAATGGTTGCACGGTTCCTATAATACACGGATAATTTTTATATAAACGTACGTATTGGAATGTTGTACCACATTCTACCTGGTTCTGGTGCTCTGGCGCTGGTGATGGTGGTGAACGATATGGACTAGCAGAAGGTCCAGCTAATATCATGGTCTGTTTGTTTTTGTCTATAGCTACACGTATATTGTATCATTGCATACTATTATACATACTTGCTGTAATACTTAATATATGTGATTCTTAGATTTTATTCTCCGTGGAAGTGCAATGAGACAAATTCATTTTGAATGTAATACTGTTTTTTTATACAAATTATGTATATATCAATTATAATATTTTAGTTGCATTTTACTTATCTATACATTATTTGATACGATTATGAAAATTACCTTTCTCATAAATTTTAGAAATAAAACTTGGAAGAAAAAACTATGACTATAATATAGTCATAGTTTCTTCTTCCGAGAGGAAAATACGAGCAATTACCGGTCACCTTATAACCATACACTAAAAGAGCGATTGCATTTTTTAGATATGCAAAAAACAGTCTTTTCCGTGTTAAATTTCATTTGCTCGGTGGCACGACTCAATATTGTCTGATGAGCTTTGAGAAAGTTGCGTAATTAACCGACCACTCAAATTATATTATGCCGGCACTTCACATGGCTATTTGTATTTGTGTATTTGGCATATTTGGCAAACAATTACCAAGTGTGGAGGGTCTATTTGACAAAGTGTTGGCCTTATTTGCCTATTTGACAAATAAGGCCAATACCAAATACGCGTCACCGTGCGGTTGTCGGTTTTTCGAGGCACATCAAAGGAGTCAAATACGGCAAATAAACCATCCACACAATGGCCATATTCAGAAGCGCACGCGCCGTGAACCTGTACGGACGTGCAGTATTTTTGTTTCTGTGCTGTGAGCGAGAACTGGAACAATTACTATTGAAAATGAATTGGGACAATGAAACAGTGCTAAAATTCCTGGAATTTTGAGCTTTGCGTTCTGCTGCCAAATGTTTGTGTGTTTGCTATTTGACGGCCATGTGTAGATGGTCGTATTTGCCTCTATTTGCATGTTTGTCTTGAATGTCAAATAGTTTGCCAAATACAACAAACAACCAATAGCGAACACGAATAGCCATGTGAAGTGCCACCTTTATGTGCAATTTATTTTAACAGAAACCTGGATACTGAATGAAATCGACATCGTTATTTAAATCACTTAGCATTTGTGATGACAATATTAATAACTCGCACACTTATCCAGCAAGGACCAGAAAAGCATGTTCGTGGAGATACTTATGTTATTTAATGGGATAGCGCACATTACATTAGCACCTGCAACCAGTAACGGCGCCTGCAAATTCTGTCTAGCCGTGCTACACCGATCTAGTGTGCTGGTGATGTGGTAATCGGGTAAATCCAAAAAATCTTTTTTCTTGGCTTTTTCCTCTTCCACCTCTTCATACAACATTGTCAAAATGAAAAATTCTTTCATCTAACTACCTACGTCCATGTTGGCCACTCAATTG
Organism: Xanthostigma xanthostigma; assembly: GCA_963575645.1. Classification (NCBI taxonomy): domain Eukaryota; kingdom Metazoa; phylum Arthropoda; class Insecta; order Raphidioptera; family Raphidiidae; genus Xanthostigma; species Xanthostigma xanthostigma. Next base: position 29,892,675 of record OY754468.1, on the reverse strand, counting down.
TTGAAGATGGAAAAACGTCTGCCGCACACAGAACTTGCACTAAAAGTTGTACTGAACCTGCACTAAAAGTTCGCGAAATCTATGAAGGTTGCAGGTTCGTACTCTGCTGGACCGTCCTGGATAAGTCAGCGCGGTCTTCTAATGCTATATTAGCGTAGTCCTCCCAAATTGGTTATTTGTGTTGGTTTTTTGCCATTCGTTTAGCGAGTGGTTATAATTGTGGTTATTGTTAGTTGTTAATTTTCACGGCGTGGACTCTCGTACCGAGGATCTTCCACATTCCGTGTTTCATTTATTTGTTGTGACGTGGTTTAGGCTGCGTGTTGTTTAGGCTTAAGTTTGGCCGTAAAGATTTTAGTTTTTCCTGCTGCCTACCGTGGTCGTCTAAAGTCCTGGGGGTGAGCTCCTTGAACAACCCTCTGCGGCCCCTTTTTAGGTGCTGGCGCCCTTCCTTACCTCAGTCAGTTGGGTCCACACTTGTATAACATCAGAGCGTCTATTTTTGTAGCAGAAAGTTGTTACTAATTTAACTTATTATTGTGGCGTTGCGTGTTGTCCTTCTTGTGAATCTTACTGAGGCAAAATCGCTAAACAATTTTATTGGTTAAAGTGGTCGGCGGTCGGATTTTAACGCCCCATAGTGGGCCTTTCTCAAACAACGGGTTAACCTTATATTTTATTTCCTTACCTACGCCCCTCGCGCCGTCTGAGTATAGCTAGCCGTGGCCTTCTCAAGGACTAGGGAGAGTGTAACTCTAGGCGTTACACAATTGGTCAATGTATACGAGTATTAAATTCTATTGGCTAGTTTACACAGTGCGAGCTGCTGACCAGACAGTAGACAGCTACTCGGCTTGTCTACTCGTACGCCAGTAGCTCGGCTCGCCTTTGCTGTCTACACGATACGAATAGCTGCTGTCCAGTCTTGCGAGTTGCCACGATGTCGAATTCGTTAAACACTACGCAGGCGCAGCACAAAACACGGGTTCCGCTCAGTAGACTATCCCGCTCGCACTGGCGAGCTACTGCCGAACGCGTCCAAACGATGCGAGCGACGGCCGAGCTGCTGTCATGTACGAGTTGCTGGCGGGCGAGCATGCGAGTGAAAACAAAAAATGTTGAAGTAACTCGGATGCGAGCTACTGTCTAACTCTCACGTGCGAGTTACTCGTAAGTGACGTCCAAACAGTGCGAGTTACTGCAGTGCAGCTACTCGGTAGGCTGACTCGTACGCTAGCTCGCACTGTGTAAACCAGCCATATGAGATTTTAAAGTGTGGGTCTCGTTTCTATTCTTAGGTATAGATAATAGTGACGTAACAAATCAGTCATTTTTAAAAAGTCGTTCTGGCTGCAAAAAAAAAAATCAAACAGATTCCTGAAATATTTTTAGTTTTAAAAGTAGGCAATTATTAAAAGAAGGCAGTGTTCACCTACAGGTGAATAAAATAAAAAATTCCCGATTGCTACTTTAATCAACGATTTAGAAAACAGATATTGCGCATCCCATTTTGCTTGTCTGTTGATTACAATAAACCTGTATAGTCCATTCCTTGTGTGATGGTTCATCATATTTTTTACTAATGCGATATTGCTTATAGAAGCGGCTATTTTAAAATAAGGTTATTGGCCTTTTGTATGTATATTGGTGGCAAAAAAAATCGGAAATATGTTCCATACGAGTTGAACAGTCGTACAAAAAATAAACGGTTTCTTGTGTCTGCCTTATCGGTAAGAAATATTGGAACATGGTTTTGTGTTACGGTTCTTTTTAGATAATTTCGATATAGTCTTTATGTATATGTCTATATGTAATTTCTTTATTTAACATATATGTCTTTATTGTGATTTACGCACCATTTAAGGTAGAATTGCGCATACAAAAATATATCGGTTCTTCTATAAGCAAATAAAAACATTGATAAGTCTAAAAAATTTAAAGTCAAACTTTATTACGGAAAAGTTGACTTAGTCCAAGCTCCCATGACAGGAAAAGTTACCCCTACGAACACCTCAAAATTATAAAGTGAAAATGGCTGAAAAACATGTAAGAAACATGTTACGCCCGCCAGACTAGTAAACATTTGTTAATTGTTATTTTTTATGAATTTTTTAAATTTAAAAAAAAAACATGATTTTTTTCCAGAACACCTACTTGAAATTTATACAATTTGTAGTAAATAATGTACTATTTTTGAAAAAAATTGTCTGGCTGACAATTTTTGTTAATAAATTTATCAGACTTCATTTGTTATAATTTTTTTTTATGAGGTCTGTCATAGTAAAAAACAGTTTTTATGCATAAAATAGATGTTAAACCTTCTTTCAGAAAAAAATTAAGGTGGTGTTTTGACACGGCCCTTGTAAAAGCTGATTTGTTTATGAAAAAACGCTGTCACAGCGCTTAAAAATTGAATCTGACATGGTAAAAAACAATATTTTGATGAAAAATGTATTAAAGTATATCAAAGGGATCTACCGTATTAATTTAGAATAAAAAAAAACAGTTTTTTTTCTAGTTAGCATCGATTATACCATATTTTTTCATTAAAAAATGTGGTGTACTCGTTGCTAACTAGAAATTTTTTTTTATTCTAAATTAATACGGTAGATCCCTTTTATATACTTTAATACATTTTTCATCAAAACATTGTTTTTACCATGTCAGATTCAATTTTTAACACAAACGTTCAGGAATTTTTGAAGTATATACCTAAATAATTTCGGTTACAAGTGAGAAAACTGATTATGCTTTAGAGATCAATATACAATACATTACCCAATTTATTTGTAAATTGAAAATTGAGATTTCGCAAATTATTTTTTTTTCATATTTTTTCCTATGCTATAGTAGCTAGAATAATACCGAGTTGGGGGACTTCTGATCGCTGTTTTTTTACTTTGTAGTTCACATTGCTATAAAACAGGTTTTTTGAGTTTTTTAAATCTAATTTTAATTATAACCTTAAAAACCAACACTCAAATGACTATATTTATAAATATTTATATAAATTATTGTATTATCCAAGTGTGTAGGCTTTCACGGCCGGTGTTGAACCAAATCTTCTTGGTTTCCGGGCTTGTATGCCGTGGTCCATTGGTATTTCTACCTGACGTTTCGTCTACAACTGCGGTAGACATTATCAAAGGCGATGTGATAGCGGGCGAAGTGTCCTTCTAGTGAGCAGCCTAGAAGGACACTTCGCTCGCTGTTATGGGTTCTTAAAATTATTCAGACGTCTGGAAGCGGGTGAAAATTAAATTAAAAGATTGCATTAATACATAATATATGCATACATACAAATGAAGTTAATAAAAGAGTGTTAAAAATCTCTATTGTTACGCAACGTTATAGCGATTTTTATGTGCAAATAAAATCACGTCCTGGTTTTTTCCAAACTGAATATAATTTTGCGTAAGTATGTATGCTTAATTTTAAATTTTCACCACAACTTTTTCTGTCGACAATAGATTCACTGGACACATAATATGATAATATAATTTATGTATATTAGGTTTGATAGAGTAAGGTCCATTATAATTTATGTAGTATTAATACCTTTAAATCTTGACGGACAGCAGAGTGAGACGTACGTACATGTGTATATACTCTGTCTCTGTCGAATACATATAGAATGTGATGGCATAAGGGTGATATATTGATGTATGCATGGTAGCTTTGCATGTGGTCGTATTTATCACATTAAGGTGATATGTTTTGTATATGGGGAATTCGTCTTTGTCCACTTATCATATATTAATTCTGGTAGTTATTAGCTACCTGTGATGCTAATCCAGTAGCGCCACGATCAATAAAATGGTACCAGATACACGTTTTTATTTATACGACATGAAAACAGTAGCGTAGCGTAGTTAGGAAGTTATATTGAAAAATGTAATATTTCAGACTTGAATTTTGTGTAGATTCTTTACAAATATTTTATGCTTATAACTTGTATTATTGAATTATTTTTTGATTTTAGAAACAAGAAAATTAATAAAATATGCTAATTGTTATTGTGTCCACTGGGTCTTGTGTTAAAAAAATGTGCGTGAATTAATCAAAATTGGGTAAAAAGTTAATGTACTATACAAAAATATAACCAGTTCAGAAGAGAGTGGACCTTGGATTTACGTTCCAAGTTGAAGTAAGACCGTCTGCACACGAGGCAATTGAAGTAACTAGGTGATGTTGACTTAAATCGGTAATCTGAGCAACCGAGCATCCACACACGAGCAAACATTTTAGACAGTCAAGTCGTGTATTTAAAAGTGAGGTGCAAGTATGAATTTTCGATTGATCACTTTTGGATGAATGTCTATAATTTAAGCAAATATGCGTTCACATTTGTCGGACAGACTAGCTTTGCAAGAACAATATGCGCTCTTTATGTTTTTACTGCAGCCAATCTAATAATAATTAATATAAATTTATTAGTATCAAGCTACCGAAATTTTAATTTACAAATTTTCTCTAAAATTACTCCAACAATGAATATTATACTTAGCTTTATTTATTTGTATATTTATCCGTCATGTCTTTTCGGGAATATTTAGCGAAACTGAAATCGTATGAAGCACAGCACCCTCGAATTTTACATTAAACGACTCCATGTTTCCGGAGGAAATGTTTCTCAGATCCATTTTAATGTATTCGAAAAATTTGATCAAAAATACTTCTACTAACAAAAATACTGAGTTATTTACGAAGCTATTTTGACCGACTTTGTATTTATCATCATCCAAAGAAAAGAGGTATGTTAGTTACCTTAGGCCTTTAATTTAGATAAAAATTGACCTTTACATCATATCATTTAATGAATACCTTAAAAGTAATCACAGATTTAAAAAATATTCGCAATAAAATAATTATGGTTTTCTTGCATGGCGAGACATGCGAAACTATTTTGACTGAGATATTAATTATCCTTATTAAATTAAACGTATGCTATTTTTGACAGGCAATCTACAAATTCGGGCAAAACAGAACTGCACCACTAGTATAGTATATAGTACAACAATTTAATGTCAAAACTATTATAGAAATGTTTGTAATTGGACGTCACTCCCGATAAAATGTTTTGTATTTAATTTCGTTTATATAAAATCAAATCCTCCGCTACTGTAGCTATAATGTTCGAGTTATTTTAAAATGAAACTTTATTACAATATAAAGCTTTGATTGTTATTTGAGATTGAAGTCCATAGTTATGTTGTGCGACGAGATTTATGGATGTAAATTACTTTTTTTGTTAGAATTATATAATTTACATATGTTGATTTTTATAACTGATAAATAGATAATGTATTTGCTTTTAGTTCTATATGGGAAGATAGACATCATGTGAACTTAATAGCAGTACTCAATTATCCCTGTCTTAATTTTATTACTAGATAAAAGTCGTCAGTAATTCGTCGGTATTGAGTTAATTTAACATATTATCAGATTGAACTAATACATTAACTAGTTAATGTCTATTTGGCTTTATTTAAATGCAAAATAGGGATATTTTAAAAACTCGTGATTTTGATTGATACTAAGCGTGTAGGCGGTTTGGTCTAGGAATTTTAAGTTCAACCGTGTTGTTAGTGTTACTCTTCAACTATGACTCATTAAGTTTTAACCATACACACTTAATGCTTGACAAGAAAACCGCATTGCTGGTATACAGTGGTAACATGGCAATTTTACACCAGTCCTGCGTCTAATTATTATCGGACATATAGAGAGATTTAGGAGTTTTTGTATTATATATAGTTTATAAGCAATAACAAAATGCGCGGTTACGGAGTACTCTACTCGAAAAAAAGCCCAAGTACAATATGATGGCGACAATGCTCTATAATCAGATACTTAAGGTCGCTGCACACGAGGCTAGAAACGCTGCTAGAACACTGCTTGGAGTTCTGCTGGCCGGTAGGTACGAAACTGGAAATGACGTCACTGCGGACTCGCCCGCTAGCACACAAGATAGGTTTTAAAATTATAACAGGGGCTATTTTCCTTCCAAGGTCCGCTGCTAGGTATGAGCAAGAACTAATTGGGAAGCAGTATCTTGTCACGTGGGCGACTTGAACAATCGCCCACAAACCAACATTCGTCATTCTGCTCAGAGTCAGATAACAGATACGTTTTGTCTGTGTTTTTTATTCACAAAATAGCTTTAAAAGACGTCTCGTGTGAAGCGAGCACATAACAGCAATCAAGAAAACCAGAGCTAGAAAACTAGTAGGCAAATTTCGTAGCGTTTCCAGCCTCGTGTGCAGCGGCCTTTAGTCTTGATATAGCATGCGAAACCATAGTTCTACTGCGGTGGTATTTAATGAATTACTAACATATTCGCTGTAAATTATAATTGTCAAAGTTTAAAATTTCATAACACCTATGTTGCGTTGTCCATTACATTTCCATCATCATGTGAGTTTACCACTGATGTCGCGACTTGTAATGAATATAAATTAAAGTCGAAATAAAATTAAGCTATATCTTTTAAGAAACGTAAAGCAAATTGGTAGTCATATTAAGTTACAAATAAACATTGTGAGTGCCGCTTTATTTTATTAGATTGAAAAGATTATGTTTTACATTATGATAGAGGCAGGCATCTCTTTATTAACTTGGCTTTTTTTTAGGGTTCCGTACCCGAAGGTCAAACGGGACCCTATTACTAAGCCTCCGCTGTCCGTCTGTCTGTCTGTCCGTCTGTCTGTCAGCGGGCTGTATCTCAAGAACCGTAATAGGTAGAGAGTTGAAATTTTCACAGAGTATGTATTTCTATTGCCGCTAGAACAACAAATAATTAAAAAACCCCCAAAACTCCCCAAAGAGGAGCAAATTCAGTTTTTTGCTTATAAGTCGTTCAATTTAAATCAGATCGTTTCGAGACCTGTCTTAAACGAAAGAGCAGAAAATTTTACATAGATTTTGTATAACAGAATTCGTCGAAACACTTTTTTTATACAGCTTTATATAGAAATAAAATGTATAAATTCAATTTTGTCTAATCCATAGCATACACGGGGATCGTCTGTCTTCGTTTGTTGCATACTGCACTATGGGAATTTAAAAATTGCGTATGTTTTGTCTTAAAAAAAAGATTGCATTTGTTCAAAAACGAATGTCATTTCAAATCTTTTGACATTAGTATGCAACGCCTTCTGAGTTAACGATTTGAATAACTAATTTTAATTATTAGAACATATTGCTTTGACAGATGCAAACGTCATTTTTGACATTTTTTACCATTCCAACACCATGGATGAGCGGAATGAAACCAAATTCTGGGAGGATATTTGATATGTAAATATGAAGAGGCCTATTGTTTTTGAGAGACGTCGGCGCAAGCGCAAAAGAAATATATATTATAATGTTGTTTTTATAAGATAATAGTATACTTTTCATAACGGCTTATTATTTTGTTTTACAGGAGTTTTGTAAAATAAATTTTTGAAAAAAATCGGCGCATGCGTAGAAGAAATATATACTATAAGGCTGGTTTTTATATAATAACGGCATACTTTTCATAACGGTTTATTATTATATCTATGTTTACAAAAGTTTTGTAAATTTTTTGGGAAAAATTGGCGCATGCGCAAAAGAAATATATGCAATAAAGTTGTTTTATATAATAATAGTATATATTTCATAATGGTTTAAAAGAAAGTTTTGTAAAAAGTTTTAGGGGGAAAGGCGGCGCATGCGCAAAGAGATATGTGCTATAACATTGTTTTTATATAATAATGGTATATTTTTCATAATGGTTTAATATTCTAAAGTTTTGTATTTTTTTTTTGGGGAAATCGGCGTATGCGCAACAGAGATATTTGCCATAACGTTGTTATTTGATATAATGGTATATTTATCAAAACTTTATATTATTTTATTCTACAAGAAATTTTTGTAAAAAAAGTGTTTATAATATAAAAACGCCGGGGTGTATTATGTAAAATTTCACGCCTTGAAACTCTTGAACTACTTGCATACTCCCACTGGTTACATATTTGTTATAGCGCCTCTCTTGTTTCTTTTACAAAAGTATTTAAAAAGTACATAGTGTACGGAACCCTTCGTGTGCGAGTCCGACTCACACTTGACCGGTTTTATTAATATTGATTTCGTTAATATATTTCTACAGTATGTTGTAGAAGGAAAAATACAGCAATATTTTTAAGAATTAAATTTTACAAAATCGACAATGGGGCTTAACTTGATTTGGGGCCCGGTACTGCACTGGTTCTCTCAGCTCTCGACCCTTTCTGTACTGCACTCTCTTATATACTCTATAAACATGAATTACCTAGTGAAATTTTCACTAATTGCGTAAGTGAAGCTGTATTCACTTGATAATCAGTGATTTTTACTACAAATTAGTAATAACAAAAATATTAAGAGCACTGTGGTTTGAATCTAATAAAAAATAGAATAGGTACTTCTTACCACAACAAGTTTATTAGTACATAATAAACAGCAGTTGGATAGTTTTGAAAGTATATACATAGCCAAGAGTGACACACAGAAACTTTTAAATTCAGATAACGGCCCTATACCTTTTTCAGCATTATTCGATCTTTTGTAACCGTAGTTCGTTAATTTTTGTGTTTTTTGGTTTTGTTGTTTTCCTTTGTTTTTTACAGTTTTTTCATTGACACGGACCAGCGCTTGGTTGACATAGTTTCAGGTTATATTGGATATACCAGATTGACGTTACCTGACTTTCATAAGTCTATGGTTAATTTTTAGTACCTACATTATTATTTTAATTTATACCTGTAATTGCTATATAATGTAAAGATTTTTGTTTATGAACCTAGTTTAGTGTATTGCTGAAGATGAGAGCATAGCTCTCGAAATGTACATCCACTAATAAACTTGTTGTGGTAAGAAGTAACTATTCTATTTTTTATTTTAACAAATTAGTAAATTTTCACTAATAAATTCACTTTCTAAAACTTAAACAGTGAAAATGTCACTATTTGAAATAGTGACTTCTGATTCACTTTCGGAATAGTGAATTCAAATAAAATTCACTGTCAGGATACCCTTGATTTTTTACATGTCGCTTGTAGCGTCTCCATACAGTTACTATGGACATTAATTAAAATTATAGTCAATGACATGGGATCATAACTAACCATGAATTAAAGTTGTATTTTTGAAGTGAAAACTTCTTTAGCGGCGTTGTACACGTTTTTATAATGGGTAAAAAATGTTAAACTCGCGTCAGATCGTCAGATAGGCGTAAGACGAAAACTTTTATTTATACAACGTTAGACATCTAGCGTTGAAATATCGTACATAAAAATGCAATCTATGATACAAACCATTTTGATCGAAAATTCGTAAGACGTTAATATTCAAGTTTTCACTTCCGCCAGCACTCCCGGAGCGCAACCCGTCTTTTTTTTACGCGAATTCTCTAATTCTTTATTTTGTATTCAATTTTTAATCGAGTTGTAAAAATATAAAAGTTAATTCTACTAGTAAAAGTAACGAATGAATAAAGATTAAAAAAAAAATGGTTGTCTGTAAAGTCGGTTTACGGACGATAGTTTTACGTGATTACGTATTCCGCTCGAATATCATATTTAATAATACATAACCTAAATTTTAGTATCTGTTAGGCGGAACGTGACACATTTCGGAACGTTACACTTTTTCGTGCATGCAGCAGGTGTTTCATCAATTTATAAGACGTTATCACGTCAAAAATCTGTAATCAAAAAATTGTTGATGTCAGATGACATTTAATGGTCACTTATATAATTAGTGAATTTTTATAGTTACTAATTCATATTGTGAGTATTCACTAATTCTGCGTGGTACGATTCTAGCATTGACAAATAGTGAATATGCACTTGTAATTAGTGAAAAATCACTGTTTCATGTTTAGAGAGTAGACTTAGTGAATAACAAATCAATATTTTGTTAGTATGTAAAGTTATGACTTAACTGTAACGTGAGCACAGAATATAACGAATATTTGTTATTTTTTGTTTCTTTTCCATCTTTCACAAATACATTATCTTCGCTATCATAAACTTCATAGCTAAATAATACCCATTTTTTCTTTTTGACAGAAGATCTAATTTTGCGAACGACAAGCTCAAGTAGGTATGCTATAAAACGGTAGTACGAATTCCATATAGTTAATAATTTTATTATACGTCCGCATTCATATATCAAAAAGATGACTACCGTATACTTATAAAATCTCCTAGCAAAAAAATCTGTCAAGAAATATAACGTGGAAGACAGAAGTATATTGCAAAATCGTGTATAGAGTTATATTGTTATTGTGTAGTATTTTGTTTCGTCGACGATGTTTTGTTTATTTATGAAATGTCATTTATCCAGCAGCAGTGTTTTGTTTCGGCCGTGTTTTGTTATATTCCAGTACGACTCAGTGAGAGTGCGCCTTTGCTTTGCCGAAGAGCCTGCATTTAGCGCCGCGTGTGGTCTGTACGGATTACTAAGGAAACAAATGAGCTTACAAGATCTATTCGCTATTCTCTTGTTTTGTTTTCATGATCTGTACAGAAACTTGTACTTTGTAAAATGATCTCAAAATGTCGTGAGTTTCGAATTTTAACATATAGTTTATTAACCCATTCACTGCCTCATATTTTTACAATCGTGCAGCGAATAGTACTGAAAAAATACCGGAGGCTAATACATCAATAAATTTTAAAAAGTCCGTCGATATGAAAGTGAAATCGAATCGAATTGGTATTTGAAATATTACTACGTTGCTACAAATGATATTTTTTAAAAAACTCGGGTCGCAGTGCGAAACCCTGCCGACAATATAGTGTATTTGCTTTTATAAGCAGTGTGGCTCTATTGTATGAACTTAACTTTGTTTTTGGACAAAATAAAAAAAATTACCCTCTAATACACCCCTTAAAACAACATTTTTTTACTTAATTTCAATACTACATACCAATTCAACATATGTACCAAATTATATACACCCTTTAGTGTGTAAATCCATATCAGTAAACTTGCGTTTTCATAAAATTTGTAAGTCCGGTCCTGTCGGGCCGATTTTATTTAAATTTTAGCAGCACATTTCAATAATTACTAAAGGGTTAAATTTCAAATTTGAAGTGATTCTGAAAATTTTTTCCGTATTTTTGGGCCCAAAAACATTTTTCAACCCCTAAATACCCCCCTTAAAATGGCCCGATCGGGCCCATTTTAAATAGGCTTCTTGCGGTGATGGATTCCAACATGTGGACCAAATTTCGTTTAAATCGATTAAGTCTGTCGAGAGTTATCGTGGTCACACATATATATATATATAAATATATATATATATATATATATATATATATACATATATATATAAACATTTCCAAAAATGGTGCCAAAGTTCTTAGAAACTTATGAAACGTCGAGAAATTTTGGTCCGACCCCTAGGTCCCGCCATCCGACCGACGCCAATAGTGTAAGTGCCTTATGGCAAATACACTAATGACGCCATATTGTGACTCCTTTTTAATCGTCCATAATTTTATCGTGAAATATTGATAATAATATAACCGTTTTGTGTGCTAGCGATAAAAAATTGAATTTTACAGACTGATAAATATCGCTTCAGTTTGAAACCAGCTTTGAATTGCTTGAAGATTATTTTATTGAAGAATTAAAACATATTCTTTGAATTTATATATAAAGATATAAAAATAATGATTTGCAGAGTAATAGGTATTTAAGTGACATTCAGAAGTATTTTTTCGTCCTTTCTCCTATAAAATACCTGCTGTGCCAACATTCATGTTTATGTGGTCAAAGATGTAATGTCGTTATACATTACTGTAATTAAATAAGCTTCAAATAGATAGATTCAAAAAAAAAAACGAAGGATTGAGTGTCACAATTTTTTTTTTATTTATGAAAAAAAAGTGCTTCGACTACCAGGGTCATTAGCACTACTGCCATAAGGCATATTATACAAAATTGATTATTACCCTTCGCTCTAAATGTGATAAGTAGTCCTTATTTTATTGAGACACTTACTCCATCACTAGATCTTAACTTTGATGTTGAAATTTATTGTTTCTTGAACACTCTTCATATTAGAGTATTTCGCGTTAAGGGTTTCTATCCATAATTTCAAGAAAAGTGCAAAAATACTAAATGAAAAAATTACCTATTGCACATACCACTAAACTAGCGGTATGTACTGTATTATCGCTTTGCGCTTCAGAGCTGACTTTCGTTCATACAAGAAGTTATATCTAGGTCAATTTGCACGAAAACCATTCAAATTGTAGCTTTTTAAAAAGAGGAGGTTCTGTTCTATGAAACGGAACCATTTTTATATTGATTCAGGTTCCAAAAATTGTAATTGAAAATCTCGAATAGCAGTTGTCGGTTGGTCTGTACGTATGTACGTACGTCCAAGCTCTACAGATCGCAATTTTGATCGGATCGCCGGGTTTATATTTTATTCACTTTGTTTACTATCAGAGTAGAACCCTATTTAAATTCAATGAAATGCGTTCAGTAGTTTAATTTTTGTAAACAGTTTTATTTTTTAGTATTTTTTGATAGCTAATAGTTTGAAAAAACAATATAATAATAATTACTTTGTAAATTTCCATAAAATAATTAAGAGTATTCGTCCCTGCAAATACACCCTGCACACTTCATCTCAAATCTTTTCCCCTCGCCTAAAAACGGTTCGCGCTCTCCCGACGCTATTTTTAAAGCTAGAGGGTTCTGGTAAACGCCAAATGAAAGACAAAGAATCAGACTACAGATCCTTCAGGCGAATTTTTTGGAAAAAAATTCCTGGAAAAACTTACAACCTTTTGAAAAAAATAATAAGTTACGTAATATTTCACACGTAGGCGAAACTGTTTTTCAAAAAATTCGCCTGAAGGATCTGTAGTCTGATTCTTTGTCTTTCATTTGGCGTTTACCAGAACCCTCTAGCTTTAAAAATAGCGTCGGGAGAGCGCGAACCGTTTTTAGGCGAAGGAAAAAGATTTGAGATGAAGGGTGCAGGAGGTGTTTGCAGGGACGAATACTCTTAATAACACCCGTACATCCAGCAAGCTTCGTGGCGTAGTGGATAAGCCATTAGATCAGCAAGGATAAAGTCCTGGGTTTGATTCCCGGCTTTCGGACATTGACCGTAACATAATATAGATGAAATTAAACTAACTACATGACAAAAGACACACTTATTTCACCTATCTGCAGTGTGTTCCCAAACCTTAATAAATTATTAATTATTATTTATATGGATTATGTATCATACAGTCTGATATTATTGTTTATTATTGCTTTCATTAATGAGTTTATCTAACCACCTTATACAGAATAAGAAAAAATACAATGACACTACCAATTACAACTTTGTACAACACAAACCGTAGTAGAAAAAGGACCACCAAATCAATGCAAAAATAATAGCCCGAAGTCACGAAATCATTGCACTGTGTTTCCAGTTGGAAAACACGTTAGTGAAAATGCTGTGTCTCACTCTAATTATACGGTTGTTTGGATAGTTAGAATGAGATAGTAATGGACAGGACATGTCGTTGTTTGGTTGGATAACTTTAGAAGCGAGATGACTATTGTTTCAACATTGTTGTACACAAGTATTTCGAGAGATTTTATGTGAATTTAATAATTACTTATTGATTCAGAATATATCTGTAATGGGTGGTCTTATGGTTGTTTAAGTATACCGTGTGTAAAATATAGACGGAGATGCTTTTTTTCAATGCTAAATATTAGCAGTGTAGCACCCTTATTATTAAAACACGTTACGGAGAATTTTGTCACAACGATTGCAGAAAAGTAAGAATATTTGTTATTAGAAATGATAGATGCTCGATTTCTAATTGAATTTGAAATAAAATTAATTTTAGGATTGACTTTTTATGTTTTCAATGATCACCGAAGAGGGCTAAAGTAGCAGACTGTAGGTATATCTAGTAAAGTAATGGGGTTATATGTAGTGAATGCAATCCAGCATCCAAAAGATAATCTTGCAAATCTGCAAGATTGAGACCATCAGTCCTGCGGATTCGCAATATTTGCAGGATTGTACAATATTTTAGAATTATTAGCTTACAACATAATTTTCTAAGTCAGTAAATGAAAAATAGAATTTATTTAGAAGAAACATAATTAAATTTTGATCAGAAATAATGACAAAAATCTAAATTATGTTTTGTGAATTAAAGTCTGAAAAAAAATTAATGAGATTCGAACACTTGCTTCTGAAATTGTTTTCGGAGTATAAATAAGGTGTTTAAAGTTTCATCTTTTACATTTGATCGGATTTGGCTGTACGTGTAGCCAGCAGCTGAAAATGCGCGTTCAGATTCAACGCTAGTAGGTGGATCGGGCTTAACAAAGCTGTAAGTTGCTTCCAGATACTTCCCTCTGTTTCCTCCACATTAAAAAAGAGTCATTTCTTGTTTTATTATAAGATAGGCTGGAAAAAATAAAATCTTGCAAATCTTGTGGATTCCGCACGTGTTATCCCGTAATCCCGCTAATTTCATGCGGGATCCCGCATTTGCGAGCTTGCGGATTCGCGGGATTGCATTCCCTAGTTATGACATATTTAAAATGAGCCCCAGCGAGTTTTAACCTCACACAATCCTTAATACCATTACGCACGAGATATAGGTATGATATTCATCCAACATTAAAACTAAATTAAATAATTGTGTTAATGTTGACTAACAAGCTAATTAATAAACAAAGTTCACTTTTTCATGTCATATTCCAGGAAAAATTATTTTAATTGTCTCTTAACTTTTAAGAGAATGTGCAATTTTCTTATGAGAATATTTTTCCTAATAGTTATTTTTATTGTGTCTAATGAAAAATTATAGTTAACGTTGAATTTAACGATGAAATATTTAGTATTTAACGAGATAATTTGTTTTACTTGTGAACACAACTGTTTACGTTACCACATTGCATTGATACAATATACGATTTGTTGCTGGTGATATTATCTCGTAGATATAATTAACCTTCGATATAAAGTTTTACTTTCGACCAAAATGTTACGATTTCACAATATCGCACAAACAACTGTACCTCTAGATGTAGTCTGTTCGTTATAATTTTATGATTTGGTGATATAAGAAAGTAAATTATTTTTCTTCATACCTCGATCGAAAGTGCCTACTTTCGGCACTAATTGTAAGGCAAAAAGTCTTAACATCTACTCCTTGGTGGGATTACACGCCCAAATACGGAAAGTTCGTAACTATGTTCAGGTGTTCGTAAAGTAAAAACAAAAAATCAACTGTTGTTTAGATGTCGTTTCCATAGCAACAGTATTACATTTTAGCTAATAATCGCGAACAGCTGTCATTTGTGTGTTATAAATTCAAAGCTTGCTTGTAATTTATCTGTGTTTTTATGTAATTAATTAATTAATAAGCGTGCTTAAGACCGAGGTATGAAGAAACATAGTATTCACCACACTGGCCGATGGTGTGATACCTTGTTCTGCGCTTCATGATGCCCTCGGCTTCGCCTCAGGCATCATGTCGCGCAGGGCAAGATATCACACTTTCGGCCCTTGAGGTGTAATATACTATTACTGATTACATTATCTAATATTATAGTCATTTATTATTGGTGAAGTACTTCGTGTGTATGTGCGCAAAGGTGCATTGCACGCCCTGGAAAGTTCCCGTTCGCGTCTGTTTGTCTGTGTGTCCGCTAAAAAGACGAGAACTATTGAACGGATTTGAATGCGATTTTTACTATTCGATCTAGAATACATTGGAATCCTCACAGAATAGGTTCTGGTCGCGGGCCGTATTGAGATGGCTTGAGGGCCGGATGCGGCCCGCGGGCTGTATCTTTAACATCACTGATTTAAATAACGCCATTGTTACACGCTCGGATTTTTCTCGATGTGTATTTTTTTATAACAATTGAAATTTTGGTCGAATAATACTGAACAGACTATATTAATTATTGTAGCTGTAGGTACTTGTGGAACCGTACCACACCATATCAATGATAGAGTAGCGGCTATTTTTTATCTATTAATAACATCGGCATTGCACGCGTCGCTTTCATTTTGTTTATAAAAAGCCTCGCTGTTGTATTAATTGTAGGTGGAAAGAAAAATACGTAATCAGTTTAATTACATATACACTACGTAGGGGAGAACGGGGGAATGGCGCTCACTGGGTAATGGCGCTCACCTCTGTAACTCTGTCAAAAAGAAACGTAGCGACACGTCACGTCGCGTGAAGCGCGAGGGGAGGGGGCCTCTAATAGACAGCGTTGCAAACGGACAGTCAGCTCGCGTCATGTGACCGTGAAGAGCGTTTCTTTGTTTGCGGCCGTACTGATCTAATTTTTAATTAGGTGTTTTTTGTCGGTGAGTCCAAAACTTTAATGCTTATTTAATTACTAATTTTACTTTTCTGCCAATAAACTATTCTATTTTGTGATATTGCAGTCAATTTTCAACAATCGTGTATGATTTTTTTAAAATTTCAAATTAATTACAAAACGACCGGTTGGGGTTATACCGCTCATCTGAGCGCCATTACCCCTTAGTGACTTATTTTTTTATTGTTTTAGATAGATATGCCAAGAAATCGTCAAGGACCACCGCTAAAGCGGCTTGGACCGAAGAAGCCCGTTTTCCACCCAACAGCAAGAAACTGAAATTGCTGAACAAGTTAAGTTGCTGGGCTCGCTATATTATGGACTCAATGTTGCAGATTTGCGTAAACTTGTTTATAAATTTGCTGAGCGCAACAATATCAAAAGCAATTTTGATCAAAGCAGCAAAACAGCCAGATTGGATTGGGTACACTTCTTTATGAGACCCTGAGCGGCATTACCCAAAGTCAGGGGCAATGCCGCTCAAACATGTTCTTTTAATAATGTTTTCCTACTACTAGTAGGTGAAAGATATATGCATTTGTTGTTAAATTGTTGATTAATCGATAATTAAAGACTTTGTTACTCTTGTTAATTTTGATTTATAATAAATAATTTAAAAAATACACCATGTTTTCCTTAAGTGAACGCCATTCCCCCGTCCTCCCCTACTAATTCATATATACGATGCGCGTCAAAACTATTTTTCCTTGATAGTACAGGGTGCGGCAGCATAACTTCCGTTTTTCAAAACTTAATAAAACCCATTGTATGAATCAGATTTTTATTTGTTTTTTATAATGTAGGTACACACCCAAAGATTTGTTTTACTTAGTTTTTAAAGATCAAATCAGGTAAGTGACGTCCACCATTCTCCATACACTGAGTAAACCGATTTCACGCGTTTGTCATGACTCTTGCCAGCATATCAGGTGTTATCCTGGAAATTTCTTCCTGAATGCTGGTCTTCAAATCTTGGAGGGTTCACATATACACGGGATTTCAAAAAACCCCATAGAAAAAATCACAAGGGGACAAATCGGGAGAGCGGGCCGGCCACTCCAAATCGCCCCTATAATTGAGATGAGACGCTCTGGGAAGTGTTCCCTCAAAACAGCCATCGATGCTCTTGCCATGTGTGCCGTTGCACCGTCTTGTTGGTACCAAGTCTAATTCATTTAGCCGTGAGAAAAAAAATCTTGTAACATGTTTACATGCCGGTCCGAATTCACTGTCACTGTTTCTTCATTTTTCTCAAAGAACCAGGGATCAATAATTTTACTTAAGGAAATTGCACACCACACTGGGACTTTAGGTGAATGCAAATACCTGTGATGCAGTTCTCGAGGATGAGGGAGTCTTATGAGCATGTCATCTTATTCCGACAATGAATACGATAAAGGCGTACAGGCAAATAATAAATGCCAGAAATGCAGCTTTCGAACCTCATAGGATGTTGTAAGTTTTAAACAAACCTCTCGGCGCAAGGTTTCATTGGTAAAAAAAAATACGCTTCACGAATGTCAGTTTTAACGCGGGTATACGCCACTCATCTAATTTCAACGCATTTTATGAAATAGGCAAACAACGTAGAAATATTTTTAATGATTTTTAATGATTTAATGATTTATTCAAATGACAAGTATTAATGAGTTTACCGGCGAAAGCCAAAGAAACTCAAAAAAATAAAAAAATAATACATAAGTAGTAAAATATAAAAAAGTTATAAAAGTTTAAAATAATTGTCTTAATGATTTTTTTATGGAACTCAAAGAGTTATCCATAATATCAATATTATTTTTATTAAAAACGCTATGAGGGAGATACGTTTAGGACTTTTTTTAGACAATTATTAGAAATGGGAGTCCGTAGGCAAGAAATACTTAGGCCTTAGGGCATCAAGAAATTTTAATCCGGCACTGTTTAAAATTGAATTGACTTATTCAAAAAACAAAAAATCTGCAGACAACAAACAAATATTACGGCGAAAAAAACTTTATGTCTCTTAACTTTGTCGCAGTCGGGTAAAAATATTGGAAATGACAATTTATCGATTAAATATCTCAGAATAGAAGATAAAAATATATTACACCTATTGATTGATTGCGGAAATAGCCCAACTTGTGATTTCTGATTTCAAGATTGGATCATTTTCGCCTTTTAAAAATACAGTCTCTATCGTAACAATAATCTTCTGACCACGGAATATTATATAAAACCAAACGAGACTACTTTTAAACAAGAAACAATGCAGATATGGGCGCATTATCTAGTTTACTCGCATTGCACGTGCGCCATGTTAAAAACAAGTGAACCAGAATGTAATAAAAATGACAGTCGCTACACTATACCTACACTAACAACCTTCTACTGTTTATCTTCTCTACATAAAGTGGTTCATTACAACGTGTTTTAGGGATTCTGTGAATCTCCTGACACTATTTCAACAAGTCGGTGCACATCGTTTCTTGTTTTCATGCATGCTTTTATTATTATATCAATGATATTATTTGCCATAGAGGTTCGTGTCTTGACCATGCATCGAAATCATTAGATTGCACTTTTACAAATTATTTATATGCGCATATCGAAACTTAAAAATACACCATCGAGTTCAACTTTACTCATGAATTTAACTTTGTTGAACTATTTTAGAGAGATTTTTATAATATACTAGCCGCAACCCGCAGCGTTGCACGCGATTGAGATGAAATACGGCAGCGATAACGCTCCACCGTATTACAGTTTTGTATTACGGGATTGTGCCCCGCTTTACCGCGACCACAGTCGTAGAGCCTTTGATTCCACCGTAAAAGAGTCTTGTCTCGCAACGATAACAACAGTGGAGCTTATGGGTCTACCGCAATGCAGTAAATATAGGTACCACTTTAAAACACAAGTTTATACGCTTTGAATTTATTTTTTTTTTCACAGGCGCGCACACAACAACTCACCAAAGTTTCATCGTCATCGGTTGAATGGTATAGGAACGCGTAGGTCCCGAACAGAGAGACGAACATTAATTTTTATATAGATACTAGCGGTCCCGCCTGGTTTCAAAAGAACGAATGGGGAAGGGAGGGACAGGAGTACGCACATTCATCTTAGTTTACCGAGATGAATGTTGTGTCAAAATTTCGTGATGATCGGAGTTACCGTTCAAAAGTTTTTGTCGATAAAAAGCTGTAATTATACTTTTTATAAGTATAGATAATAAATTTCTTTTAAATCAATAATTACTGGAATTAATAAAATATAATAAATATTTAATTGAAAACATTGTAGGAAAATTATTTTTATATAGGTCCCTATAGTTATAACAGTTTTCAAATGAGCTACTAATTAGATTTATTTAATTTTAATTAGTCGTATATAAAATTAAAATAAATAATTTAAATGTAAGACAGTAATGAAGAAAATAAAAAAAAAAATTAAAAATATATTCGCCCAACACATCAAAATAACAAAAAATTGAAACTTAAAAAAAAGTTCTAAAAAGCGGAAAATAATAAAGTTATATTAGGTTGGCGACAATAGGTCATATGCATGAGACTCCAAATTGGTTTAAATTTTTATTTTGAAATATATTTTAATTCCTGATCATATCGTAATGGTTATTTTATTAATCTACTCACTGAAAAAATACAAATAATAAAATAGAAACGTAGAAAATACGCGCTATTTTCGAATTTTCAAAACGCAGCGTGACGTCAGATTATATATCAATAACAGTTTCCATGGCGACTGGGTCGTCTCACAATAAGATTACGTCAGTATTTAGAGAAAACAACAAATAAACTTAATTTAGAACATTGACAATTTGACATCAAAGTTGACATGCATCATATATCGTGACGTCACATAAGCCCGCCAACATGGCCGATTGTTTAAACTGTCTATTTTTGAATGTGAAATTTAATATTTTTTTTTCTTATGATAATATTACATTTTTAAATTATTATCAATTTTTTTCGTATTATGGTTGACTAAATAATTTATTAAAAATATAAAAAAAACACATGCATATGACCTATTGTATTAAATAAGTATAATTTTTTTGTGCCTATATTAGCACCGACCTCAAAATTTCATTATTTTCCTCTCTTCAGTGGCTTTCTTCTAAAGGAGGCTAGTTTATAAGTGAAATTTATTTAGCGAGGTAGGATAAAATCGGTTCATAAGATTGAAAATGTAACAAAACGTGCTGCAATGTATATGTTACGGCTAATACGAGAAACTATAGTTTATTCGCGAATTAACCGGCGTCAAGGATAAATGCCGAATATGTCTTAGTTTCTCGCTTTTTCGCCTATTATCAAGTGCAAGCAGGTTAAAACGCGAATTATCCAAAAGCAACCGTATAAAACGTTTATTGTCTGTATTAGTTTTTATTCCTAAGTAGGTATTCTTATTTTTATGATAAATCTATTTGTTTTTTATCAGTGTTGTTTTATTTTATTTGGAGAACATTTGTTATTTTGTATTATTTTAATAAAAATTACAGCTCACTACTTATACGCACGTCTATGAATTTAAGGTTAATTGCTTACTTAACATATTATCCGGCTAATTCGCGAAAGAGCCAAGAGCTATCGGATATAACCGATCATATTGTCTAATTCGGGTTTTAACCGAATAATTTGCGAAAATTGTTAAATCATATTTCTTTCTTTGGTAATAACCGGCTGTATTGATTAATTCGGGTATTAGCCGGTTAATTCGCGAATAAACTAGTTTCTCGTATTAACCGTAACATATATACTATACCGTATATAAAAACTGACTGTAATGCATTAACGTCATCAGCGTCTTTGGTTTTGCCTTATGATTGCGGCTGTAACGATCTTGCCATTCCGCTTTAAGCCGATAGTAGTATGAACTATATATATTTTTGATAGTGTTCCGGCTTTTTAATGTTTCTGTAGATGGATCTATAATGGTTGAATTTGTGTATATAGAGTCGCGAGATCGATATGACGCCGTACAATCTATCACTGTCGCTGTATCATATAGACATAGGTACCGTGTACCTGCATACCTGCTGTATTATGGTAACTTATCGGGAACATTGTATAGGTATAGAGGGACACTTTAACGAAGACTATACCTATACTGTCTCCATAGAAATATTCACGATTTCTCTAATTTCAGGAAAATGGTTAGTATAGAATAACCATTAAAACTAATAAAAGCATCTTACAGTATGTAAAGCTGAAAAGTGCACATAATTATAGGGAATTTAGCATTGAGACCAAATGAATGGATAAGAATAAGTTATAAGCACAAACTCTGTAACCTGGACATCCTGCTCGAGCGTAGCGGTGGACCAATATCTGTCGCACAAACCATTATGGCGTCTGTTACTGGGTAACGCACACACGTACATGGCTTACATGTGTGTAGTGGCTGTGAAGTTTAACAACTTTGGTAACTATGGTAAAAGCAGGTGGAAAGAACCGACGTTTTCCCAGGTAGTGATAACAGCGCCATTTCGCGTGCGCCAGAAAACGTTCTGTCTCGAAACACAGTAAGCATAGGACGCTAGGTCTCCTAGTTACAAACTTCGTGGTCATAACTATTCTATACAGTGAGTTTCAAAAAATCGTAGCTAATGAAATCATTAATGCTTAAAATGCAACATAGATCGGGTGCCCAAGGGATGTTCGTATGTTTTTATGTGTAGCGATTTTCTGTAATGCATTAATATAGCTAATATAGCTAGTCAATTGGGCAACGGGACCTTTTCAACTTAAAAAATATTGACTTTTGACATATTATTATACACAAAACAGATATCATTGATTCATTTAAAATATTCCAGCCAATTGGGCGACGGAACCATTCCAACTTCAAAAATGTTGACATTAGATATAGTACCTATATTAAAGAAAATCGAATTTCTGATATCGCGTGAGGTGACGCGGGTAATGGCTAGTATTCAACGTGATATTTGATATTCGTTGCCATGGTTACCTACATAATATGTTCCACGTCATGTTTATTTCTGACAGATCTGCAAAACAAGACAACAGCTGATTTTTTTATTTTTAAAATATTTCTGAAACTATAAAGTTAAAAAAAAAATTTTTTTAACAAAACTTTCATAAAAAAATAGGTAGAATAATAAGCCGTTATGAAAAGTATACCATTATTATATAAAAAAACACCATTATAGCATATATCCCTTCTGCGCATGCGCCAATTTTCTCTAAAAACAATAGGGCTTATCAATCCGCTCATCCGTTTGACCTGTATCATGCTCACAGAGTTTCTCCAAAAATACGTTTTTTGGATTCGGGAGACCTCAAAACGAAAAGATATTGTAAAATTTTGAAAAGTGATTTTTGACCTAATCTAGTACCAGTGTGGGTTGGAATGGTAAAAATTCCATTGTATTTTCATTAGTTCGGTGCCAAACTGTAAAATAGTCTATATCTATATCTAATAATACATAATTTATAAATAGGTAAAATTTGCGTGTTTTTATGTGGGGATAGTCTCTGGAATTACTTAACGATTCTAAAAATGCTTTCGCTAGTAAAAAGCTACATTTTGGCTGAGTATTAGTATAGGATTTTTTTACTAGAACACGGTGGAACCAAAAATTTTGCTACTGAGTTGTGAAGCATTGTTTCATTTCAATCGTTCAACCGCGGGGAGCGGCTAGTGTGTTTATATACCTATATAGAATTTAACTTTACAAAAAGTATTGATATTCCCATAAATGTGAAAAAGGGACCCACGGTCGGTATCCAGAAAGAACAGCTTCGCCGAAAAAAGAATTGAGATTTAAATGTTTTTTTTTTCCCTTGGCAAGTTTTCATGTTTTATATTATAAATAAAAAATAAAGAACTCGCGTGGGAAAACTTGCCAAATGCAATCCAGCCACTCAAAAACTCAACTAGATTTCTATTCTTTTTTCGACGAGCTAGACCCCAATTTTTCCAATTTTTGTTTTTGTTGGAAATTGGAATAGATATTACCTATCTATATCAAACTTGGTAGCTGCAAATTGTAAGAAGTTTCATTAATATTATAATTACAATAAAACCTCGCTATAAAATAACAATTTTTAATGCTTGTAAACCGGTCGTGAAATATTACATTAAACACTAGTGATGTAAAGTTGCGTATAGTAAAATAAACGTAGTCGTACTACCGTTTCCATAGTAAAACATAATCTAACCGCATGAGAATTGAACGCAGCTTATAAATCAGAACTCTTTTGGCTCAAAATTGAACTGTCAACAATTCTGAAAATTCGGTGAAATTCAACTATTTTATAGAAGGTGTGTAAAACAATTTAACAAAAGTAGTTATGACTCGAATCATTAATAAAATCAGTTTTTTTGCCGAAACTAGATCGAAACCGAAATTTCGGTCGAACACTACTTGCCACACTTGATCGCAGTCTATATAAGCCGTTTAAAAAATGACCCTGTTGTATATCACGAATACTCGGTCGAATTTTGAAAGCATGTAAACCTGCCTGTATACACTATACAGTGGGTGTTATGGCCTATCAAGGTCTTTCTGATAGCGAACGATCAAGTTATATGGACTATTCTTGTAAGTCGTTATAACTTTTAAGTTATTTATTATTATTGCTACTGCATGGTGTTCATAGTCTTTTTCTAAATCCGGTAACAAACAAGACACCCTGCTGGCTGATTGTTATCACTCGACTTATTACAATTATTAATCGCTTCACACTCGATGAGTTTTGTTTTTCAGAGTACAACGAATACTGTACTTTTCTTTTTGACGATATTTCGATCGTATCGTGTTATTTTTAAGTTTTGTGTTTTAAAAAACCGAGTGCAAAAGTCATCTCGAACTATTGTTAAAATCAAGAATGCACAAAACGTCAGTATAGACAAATAGATTAGAATATAGAGAACATTGTTTTTTCATGTAAATAGACGCGTATATCAACTGAAAATGTTATTTTTAAGTACAGATGGGAAAATAGGTCTTTTAAGTGTTCTGCCTCTGAATCCTGTATAGGATCCGATTCACTGAACCCGTTCAAAATATCTAAGTGTTAAATATGTTACTACAACTTAATCCATTAAAATCTTTGATTAACGTCTGATTACTCTTCAATAAATAAAATTATTGACCAAACTAATTACTAATTAATTTTTATATTTTTTAGCTCAAACCTGGAGAAGGTTCACATCTGGATCGAAACGTTAATTAAGTGAGTTATAATTACGTATTTTATTAATATATTGTCTGAAAAATTGATCGATAATTTTATTTATTAATCCATAAAAATTAGCCGACTATCTCGTAACACATTTTTCCACTTGTCCAAATGCAATCGTATGAGATGCAACTAGAAGTTTCACTTATGTAATGCGTTCTCGTAACACATTTTTATTTTTTTTTGTACTTATGTGGTTATCTGAATGGTTCTTAGCTAAAGTTGAATCCGATAGGCGGTGCCGTTGTCGAGATCCAGAATATATTTTTTTTAATTACCAAATTTTCTCTTATTTTCTTTTTTTGATTTCTCACATAAAAAGCATATAATCGAAAATCAGTCTCCCCATCACCTCTCAATATTTTTTAATTCAATATTTTTTTTATATACATGACTTATTAAATAATGAGAATTTCATTCATAACTGACCGTTTGCCGACCGGGTTCGCTATTATCCTATAATAAAGTTCGATGCAGCATATGTCTATGTTTAATAGGTAATCTATAAATCCGGACGAAACCGGACCGGGTTGCTTGCTAAGCTATATAATTCTGGAGTCCGAGGTGCTACCCTAGATCCGATATCATCTTATTTATGTGACCGCAAACAAACAGTTCAACTGAAAAATATAAACAACAGTCAGATCCATACTGTTAGATCATTTAATAAGCCGTTGATAAATGTGTACCTCAAGGATCAGTACTCGGCCCTCTGCTTTTTATTTATGTGTATGTTACGGTCAATGTCCGGAATCCGATCAATGTCGACAATGCCCGAGCCACATCGGGCAATGTCCGGAATCGGATAAGGTTCAAAAAATAGAATTTTTATAAACATGAAACGCTGACATTTGATTGTATCTTTATCATGATAAGTTATCATTAACGCTTTATGGAATTTTTATCACTGATATCAACTATTGAAGAATATATTTTTCAGCTTTCTATTACAATTATTGATGATTGAAAACACGTATAAATTATTTATTATTTGTATGGTATGAGCAATAAACAATATATAATAATAATTCCATAAAAGGTTAATGATAACTTATCATGATAACGATACAATCAAATGTCAGCGTTTCATGTTTTTAAAAAATCTATTTTATGAACCTTGTCCGATTTCGGACATCGCCCGATGTGGCTCGGGCATTGTCGACATTGACCGGGCATTGTCGACATTGGCCGGATTCCGGACATTAACCGTAACATGTATATTAACGATTTTTATCAAAATTTTGATGATCATAGTGTTTGCGGATGATGCAACGATGATTTAAGAAAATAAAAATGTAGCTCCTTTGCCTACTTAAGCATAAAGATGACACTATAGCTTCTATTAAAGATTGATTTTGTTTTTATTTTGACGTGATAACGTCTTATAAATTGATGAATCACCAATCTTATAAATTGATAAAACACCGGCTGCATGCACGAAAAAGTGTAACGTTCCTAACGTTCCTAACGCGTAACGTTCCGCCTGACCCTGTGCGTGCTTTTTGCTAATTTCTCGCTCAATTTAAATCAGATCGGTTTGAAACCAGTCTTAAACGAAAGAGGAGAACATTTTACATAGATTTCGTATAACAGAATTTGCCTAAACAGTTTTTTTATACAAATTTATATAGAAAAATAGCTGTATAAATGCAATGTTGTCTAATGCATGGCGCGACGCGGTCGGTCGTCTTTGTTTGCCGTACATGGAAATTAGAAAATAACGTATGTCTTGTCTTAACATGAAAACGGCTGCATTTCTAATGTTTAATTCAATTTTTTGACATTAGTATTTTGTGAAATGCAACGCCTTCTAATTTAAGTATTGGAATAACTAATTATTATTAGAACATAATACTTTGACAGTTGCAAACGTCACTTTTGACATTTCTTATCATTCCGACACCAAGGATAAGCGGATTGAAACCAAATTTTGGGAGGTTTAGGTTATGTATTACGGAATACGTTATCACGTAAAACTATCATCCGTAAACCGACTTTACAGACAACCAATTTTTTTCTCTAAAAAATTTGTTATTAAAATATATTTGATTCAGAAAAAACTTACACATTTTTATGTATTATTAAACTAATTACTAATCATTTTTATATTTTTTAGCTTAATTGTTATTCTGAAGAAGATCCGAATCCGGGTCGAAACGTTATAATTAATTGAAATATAATTAAATAATTTGTTAATATATTGTCTGCAAAATTGGTCGATATTTTTATTTATTTTGTCAAAACAGTCTATCTTTGAATTTAAAGACGACAAAACTCATTTTTGGCAACTAGGAAGACTTTCTCACTAGTCTGAGCTTAATAAATGCTACCTCTATATCCGTGGAAAATAACATAGAATTTCTAGGGGTATTTATAGGCAAAATCGATGCCTTTCCAGTTATAAAATCTTCTTTTCAGCGATTAACAAATATTTTTATTATATAACGTACAGTTACCGTTGCCCCTGAGTTGTGTAAATCGCCCTATTGACATCCGCCGGCATTACAGTGTCAGTCACAGAGCGAAGAGTGAAGTCGTGTAGGTCAAGTTTTAACAGTTTTGCTCTATTTTGTACGCTGTTTAATAATTGCACGTTGTAAATGTTTATTGTAGCGTAATGTGTCTTAAAATTGCATAAATGAACGTCGAATCATCAACAATGATAATCAATGCCAACAGAGAGCATGGTATACAGTTATATGAGGTGAGACTTTGCGCTACATAACATGTATATTTATTACACTAATGCGCGGTTGCAGAACGCATGTCAGAAATACGACGACTTTAGATTGTGATATTCGGTGATCACAAATATTAGTTCAAAAGAAAAGGATAGCCTAATTTGGGGTATTCGACACTATAAAAATTAAATTATTAAATTATGTGAACACGATAATCTATCGATTAATAAAAACAGAAATAACCGATTTGTATTCACAAAAATACGAGATTGATTTACTGTTTCAATTTTAAAAAAGCGATTTTATTAAATTTAAAAGAATGTCCTAAACTAGCGGTATGTGCTTTATTATCGCTTTGTGCATCAGAGCTGACTTTCGTTCATATAAGAAGTTATATCTAAGTTAATTTCACATGAAATCCATTCAAATTGAAGCTTTTTGAAAAGAGGAGATTCTGATCTATAAAACAGAACCATTTTTAAATCAATTGGAGTTCATAAATACTATTAAAATTGTAATTGAAAATCTCAAACAGCAGTTGTCGGTTGGACTGTACGTATGTACGTATGTACGTACGTATGTATGTACGTTACGACTCTACAGATCGCAATTTTGGTCGGATTGCCTTGGGTTATATTTTATTCACTTTGTTTACTATCAGACCTGAACCCTATTTAAATTAACTAAAATGTGTTCAGTAGTTTAATTTGTATAAACAGTTTTATTTTATAATTTTTGACAGCTAATAGTTTGAAAAAACAATATAATCGTTCCTGTGTAAATATAGTGTAAATCCATAAAACAAGTGCTACAAGATTACGTAACGAGCATCGACAGTGATAACATCGTGCAATTTACCGTGATAAATTTTCTGTATTAAGTACCAAAATCGTAAAGTTTATTTTACGACAAAGTTTTCTTCACTAGTAGAAGACATTTTCTGATCGCCAGGTAAACTATCTTTGATAGATGTGAGAGTAGTGCATCAAGAAAAATATAATCTCCATATTTTGAGGTTAACCAATTACTCTCCTCCTTATCTGCAAACATCCTATGTTTCTCCCTAGAATCGAACCTACAACATAAGAAAACTTTTTATTAACAGATAACAAGCTGCCCCTGGCTGTCGCCAGGTGGCAGCCTACGCTAGTTAACACAATGCACCATAATTATAATACAAACTTAAGATATTATAATACAAACACAAATATTCAAAACTATGCAGTCTACTGATAGCACTGAAAATAACCAAATACATTCAAATAATCTTCCACCAACCACTAACTTAAATCAACAATCAGATAAAAATATGAATCAAAATATCCAACAAACTTATTCATCAGTCACAAAAAAACCACCATTTCAACACCCGAAAAAAGACCAAGGAATTATTTTAAATTCGGTAGACGGTATCAAAATTAAAGATTACATTATCGCTATCGCGAATATAATCAAACCCAAAAATATAGTAGCGGCATCAAGAATACCTAATAATCGAATAAGCATGTTCTTATCACATAAAGACATAGTAGATAAACTGGTTAAAGAGAATCCAACAATTACTATACACAATCAAACAGTTAGTGTTAGAAAACTAGTAACTCCAGCTAAACGAATACTTATATCAAATATAAATCCAATGATCCCGAACGACTCACTTGAAAATGCATTACGACATTATAAAGTGAAACTCGTTTCTCCTATATACCTTATGGGAACTGGGATGACTGATCCAGAATTCTCGCACATCGTCTGCTATCGTAGATATGTGTATGGAGTATTAGACGACAATATTGAATTACCCGATTCCATGTTAATTAACTTCGAAAACTATGAGTATAGAATTTTTTTTAGCACCGACGAATACCAATGTCTCAAATGCAGACAAAACGGTCATTCAACTAAGCAATGTCCTATGGAACAAATAGTCATCCCAACTCCCAATAACATGCAAAAAATCATACCACCAACTGTAGATCAATCGGAAACTGAAACACAAAACACAAACGAAGAACCAGATACCAACTCAGAAACGGAAACAGATACAGACCTGATACAAAAAACACGTCCACACATAATGTCAGTAGAGGCACTAATACACCAAGAACACAATAATATCACCACACAGGTCACTAACACAGATCATCACACTGAATCCCGTCCAACCTTAAATCCTATGGTAAACATACCCGATATAGAAAATAACCGGAAAAGACCTTTATCTTCCACAAGTACCACACCCTCTGTTGAAACCAATAAAGACGACGAAATATTCATTATTCCTCCGACACCTGAACTCAGAAGCACTGCCAAGACCCACCAAAGTGAAGACCAGGATGAAGAATCTGAAACAAAAAAAGAAATATCAAAAATCAACATTAAAAAGACTCAAAAGAAAATTAAACATGCAAAAAAGAAACCAAAGACTGATGAAAAAATAACACCAAAAAAAGATAAAATCAACGTGGAAGAACTATTAAACCCTATCAAATCCTTTATGGAAAAAGAACCTCCGTTGTACAAAGTCACTTACAAAGACCTCAAAGCTTATTTAATAGATTTTCAAGACACAGATAACATTATCAAACTAGCAGAAGGTATTACGGATAATATTGAAAATATTACAACAATATTAAAAGATTTATACTCCCTATCCAAGACATCCAGACATAAATATAAAATAACAAGGATATTATCTTCTATAAATAAGGCTCTAACGAATCAATCAGTTACAGAAGAAGAAACACTTACTAGTGACTATAGTCTCACAGGAGACGTCTCTACAAATTAAAACAATTAAATAAATAAATAAATAAAAATGGCTATCGTGCAATGGAATATGAACGGATTCTACAATAGAATTAACGATATAAAAATACTAATTGCTGATTATAATCCCATAGTTATTTGTCTACAAGAAACAAACCTAAAAAATACACAAAGCCCAAATATTAATGGTTATAATTTTTACCGAAAGGATAGACAACACGCTCAACATGCCAGCGGCGGAGTTGCGGTGCTTATTAACAATTCATACTATAGTGAACAAATTAATATTCAAACAGATCTCGAAGTAATCGCGACTAATGTTTACCTTCCATATAAAGTAACGATATGCAGTATATACTTACCTAACAGCAAAACGATTAGAACTGAAGATTTAGAAAATTTAGTAAGCCAAATTTCAACTCCATTTATTTTACTCGGAGATTTCAATGCACACAGTCTACTGTGGGGTGATAAAGAAGACACTAGAGGCAAGGTAATCGAAAAATTTCTGGAATCCGATAATATGATCCTACTGAACAACGGTCAATACACCCATTTCAATATGAGTTATAGATCCTTTTCTTCAATAGATCTTTCTATAACTCATCCACAATTAGCTCCTAAAATTGAATGGACAGTACTCGATAATTTATATGGAAGTGACCACTTTCCTATTGTATTAAAACTCCTATGCTACAACGCTCCTCATAATCAACTCCCTAAATGGAACGTTAACAAAGCAAACTGGCTTGAATATCAAAAAAATATAGTAAAAAGCGATTTTAATTTTGACGAAAAAAAAGACATAAATTCTATTGTAGAATCACTAACCACAAAAATTATCACCTCAGCCAAAACAACTATTCCCATCACTAAAAAAAGACAGAACACACCAACAGTCCCATGGTGGAACGAAGATTGCGAAATAGCGGTGAAAAACAAAAAGGCGGCACTTAACAAATACAAAAAAACAAAAAGCATAACAAATTTTATTGAATTTAAGAAACTAAGAGCTAAAGCCAGAATCATTATCAACGAAAGTAAAAAGAATTCCTGGGCTAACTACGTATCTAGTATTAATTCCGAAACTACACCCAAGGAAATATGGAACAAAATTAAAAAAATTAAGGGCATCGACAACTGTTTCAACATACCAGCAATCAAAATAAACGGTCACACTATAACAGAACAAAACGAGATTATAAATAAATTCGGGAACTTTTTCAGTGACATTTCAAGCTCAGACAATTATAATAAGAAATTTCAAAGCTACAAAGAAAAAAAAGAACAAATAATTTTCGACTATACTACGACAACTAAAGAAGACCACAATTATAATTTCAGTATGGACGAACTTACCGCTGCACTTGATAGCTGCAAAAGCTCCACACCCGGCCCTGACAACATTCCACACGATTTTATCAAAAACCTACCACCCACAGGAATAAAGACAATCCTAAAACTGTATAACCACATTTGGTCTAAAAATGTGTTTCCAGATGAATGGAGAAAATCCATAATATTACCACTGCTGAAAAACAATAAACACAAAACAAATCTTAATAGTTACAGGCCTATCTCATTAACTAATAGTCTTTGTAAAATAATCGAAAAAATGACAAATAATAGACTAATATGGGTACTTGAAAGTCGCAATCTTATTCAATCCCAACAATTTGGATTTAGAAAAAATCATTCCACAATGGATGCTGTTATCCATCTCGAAACAAACATTATAAACGCCTTTGCGCATAAAGAATATCCAGTTGCTATTTTTCTGGACCTTGAAAAAGCATATGACCGAACGTGGAGACGATACATATTAGATAAATTGACGGAATGGAATATCAAGGGCAACTTAATCGCATTTATCAACAACCTTATTTGTAGAAGATCTTTCAAGATTAGATTAAACAATATCTATTCGAATGAATTCCCTCAAGAGAATGGAATTCCACAAGGTTCCCCTTTAAGTGTAACATTGTTTCTAATAGCAATTAACGACATAACGAAACATATCCCATCCCCGGTGAAAATAGGTATTTATGCAGACGATATTGTTTTATTTAACAGTAATAACAATATTAAAGCAGTTGAACTGAATCTACAACAGGCGTTGTATTCAATAGATATTTGGTGCTCAAAAACTGGCTTCAAATTCTCATCATCCAAAACTAAATGCATGCTGTTCAATAATTCCAGAAAAAAACTGATTAACCCTACATTAAAACTTGACAGCGAGTTATTAACATTCACGCGTGAATTAGTTTACCTGGGAGTCACATTTGACTCTCAGATGACATGGATTCCACATATTAAACAATTGAAAGTAAAATGTCAAAGAGATCTAAATTTACTGAAAATTATTTCGCATCATCAATGGGGTAGCGATAGGAAAACGTTATTGCAAGTTTTTCACGCTTTAATCAAATCCAAACTAGACTACGGTAGTATAGTGTATATAACAGCTAACAAACATTCTCTAAATATGATAAATTCAGTATACAACTCTGGCTTAAGACTGGTGACAGGAGCACTCAGAACCACACCACTGGACAGTTTGTACTGCGAAAGCAGCCAACTGCCACCTGATATGGAACGAGAACAACAATGCCTAAATTATTACGCTCAAATATTATCAAACCAAAAACACGCCAACTATAACCTGATCAGATACCCAGAACATATAAACAAATTCAAAGAAAATCCAAAACTTAAAAGACCATTGCCAATAAGAATAATATTGTTAATTGAAAAATACGAAATCGATCAAGTAGAGATAAAAAAATACTATTTACATTTTCCACCACCCTGGTTACGTTTGCGTTGTGCCATAAATACGGAATTAACAGAATGGCTAAAAATTGACACACACCCTGCAATATTCAAAAACAAACTCAAAGAGATTCTAGAGAAATATCCGAATTCTACACACATCTTCACCGACGGATCAAAAGATGCAAACAACACATCCTGCGCATATTATTCAAATCAAACAACTAATGGATTTAAAATGAATTCCATATGCAGCATTTATACAGCAGAATTATTTGCAATTAAAATTTGTTTAGAGAGCATTAAAAATAAATCAACAAATCAAGAATACGTAATTTTAACAGACTCTCTAAGTGCCCTTTCATCTATCAGCGCTCTATATACAAACGACCCAGTAGTGAACGATATCCAGATTAATATTAATAATATAAGAAAACAGAATAACAATTTATATATAGTTTGGATACCATCGCACAAAAACATCAAGGGTAACGAAATGGCAGATGAGGGAGCAAAATCAGCACTATCCTCAGGACCAATTATTGAAGAATCCACCGTATCGAAAAATGACTACAAAAATCACATTAAAAATAAAATATTTCTAGCCTGGCAAAATTCATGGTCCGAAACAACTAACAACAAACTGAGAATCATCAAGTCAGATATCAACAAATGGATTAGTCCTATAAAACTGACCCGAAGACAAGAAATAATAATTACGCGGCTACGAATAGGACATACGATGCTAACGCACTCTTACCTGTTCAAAAAAGAAGAACCTCCTAAATGTGTCATCTGCGATACCAGCCAAAACGTCAAGCATCTGTTAGTAGATTGTCCTTTATACGACCCCTACAGAATTGCAGCAGATATAACATCAGACCTTAAGACCATTCTGGACAATTCTGAAAAAAATATAAAAAAATTTGAAAAGTAGTTTGACCCTGCAGGCCATCCCTGTAACTTCCCGCTATTTTCGAGTTCAAAACGCTCAAAAATATGTCAAATATAGCAAGAAGTTTATTTTTTAGCTCTTCGAGCTCAAAAAAAAACACTTTGTTACGAAATTTTCGTTCACGATATCTCATGAACAAATGAAGCGATTTTGATGCGATTTGCGGCAGTCGACGCAATTTTTTAACCTTAAAAAGTAATTTTATACAGAAAAATCGATCTCATAGGAATTTTACGAGAAATTTAAAAAAAAACACTTTTTAAAAATTTTTCGTTCACGATATCTCGTGAACAAATGAGCCGATTTTGATGCGGTTTGCTGCAATCGACGCAGTTTTTTTAACCTAAGAAAGTAAATTATTACAAAAAAATCGATTTGATAAGAATTTTACGAGTAATTTTAAAAAATTACTTTTTTCCTAATTTTTCGTTCACGTTATCTCATGAACAAATGAACCAATTTTGATATGGTTTGCGGCGATCGACGCAGTTTTTTTAGCTTAAGAAAGTAATTTATTACAAAAAAATCAATCTGATAACAATTTTAAGAGTCATTTTAAAAAAACACTTTTTTACGATTTTTTCGTTCACGGTTTCTCGTGAACAAATGAACCGATTTTGATGCGGTTTGCGGAAATCGACGCAGTTTGTTAAGGAGAAGAGCTGATTAGTTTTTGGAATTAATCGGTTTAGTAGTTTAGAAAATTTTTTACAAAAACAAATTTTTAAAAATTTTTGAAACTTGTTTTTTTAAGATTTCTCAAAATTTTTTGGGCCGAATCGTTTCAAATTTTCAGGAAGTCTAAGTTCACCAAGATCACGTCAGATGCCGCAAACCACGTTTCAGTCGGACACTCCGTTCAAAAGATATAAAAGGTTTACATACATACATACACACACACACACACACACACACACACACACACATCCATACATACAGCCCTACGGACATCATCGCCAAAATAGTTTCAATAGCTTCCTAGGACCCCAAAACGTCGAGATCTGGCGAAAACTCGATTTTCGAAAATCGGGGTGAAACCAATAACTTCCCGATTTTTGAAAAAAAAAAAATTTTTTTTTTTTTTTTTTTAAAGCGGGAAGTTAAAAATTATTAATATTCTTAGAATCATCCGGACTACTACAAAAAATATAATACAATACTAATATAAATTTATATACTTACCTATAATTATTGTAATTACTTGTTATATACCATGTACAGTGCTAATAATCCTCGGGTTGAAGCACACTTTGTGTTGTTTGTTTTCAAATAAAAAAAAAAAAAAAAAAAAACAAGTGCTACACTTCTATACCGTAATAACATCGCAACGCATAGCAAGCTTCGCGGCGCAATCGTTATGCCGTTAGATCCACAAGGGAAAGGTCCTGGGTTCGATTCCTTACGAAATAATCGATTTTTATTTTTTTTTCTATTCCACTTGATATTAATTATATATTATAATATTATGTATAGTTCTTATTTTTTTTTATTTTTTTCAAACTTAAAAAAATATTTTTTCAATTTTTAATTATTTATTTCTTTAAATTTTTAAATCTTAATTTTAAATTTTTTAAGAATATTTTTTCAATTGTTTTTTTTTATCATACAGTGGAAAACTTGCGGGATGTGCACTTTTGGTTTTGCCAACTATTTAAAATTTTGAGTATGCTATTAAATTGTATGAAACGATTGCATTTAACCGAAATAAAAATGCCGGTTAAAAAAACCGTATATAAAAATATCGTGTCACAATTTTAGCCGCGCTAATTTTAGAAAACACTGAACCGATTTTAATGAAATTTTGTAAATGTGTCTTGCTTGGTCCAATTTAAAATCATCTCCTGATGACGGTAACACGGCTCCACTTACCTACGTTGAGATGGTTCGATGTTCCATGTTCAATGTTTTCACACGAATAATTTCATCTCTTTTCAAGAGATTTACGTATTTTTGACGACATTTGCTATCGCTATCGAAGAGCTTTATATTTTCAACATTTTGGCAAGTCATTAGTGTAGGTAACATGAAAATTATCATTCATGTCTCTTTGTTTTCCACGTGGATATTTTTCATATATCTTTGCTAACGGTCGGTTAAAAATAGTATATGAAAATTACTATGACTTGGTTTATGGCTAGATCGCCTTTCATTACAGCACTAGGGCTACTACTATACAAGCTTGCATGCATGAAGGTATGACATGCACTATTGTAATTAGAACTGGTGGAACTATCAATTGGGTTTTCAATTTATTACTAAAAATAATGAACTCAAAACATGATCCGAAGTAACTGATTCTCGAATTCTTTGCGTGCAGGAAACGTAAACTTGTGAAGTTTTACCTAATCATTGCAGAAAATCATTTCCTTTGGTATACTAGAGGTGTCAGATTTTTAACGAATTCTCTCTATTTAGACGAGAAAGACATTCTCGAAAATGTAACAATTAATAAAAACACCTCAAGCTTTTTTTACCTGACTGCGGCGCAGCCAAAAAGAGAGGGTTATAAGTATAGCAGTCTATGTATGTTTGTATTTAAGGATGTTCCACCGTAGCGCCTAAACTATTCATCCTATTTTGATAAATAAGATGTCAATGGATTCGTTATTATGGTCTGGGTAACATAGGCTACATTTATTTTTCAATTTTAGTTCCAGGGATAAGAAAATCGGAAACAAATAGAAAATAATTTAAAAAAAAAATAATTTAAATAAAAAATATGTTCAAAAACTAAATTCCGACTGTGGTCCGGGTATCATAGGCTACATTTATTTTTGAATTTTGGTCCAAGGGGTGAGCAAATTAAAAACAAACAAAAAATAAGTTCAAAAAAATAATTTAAATAAAAATTAAGTTCAAAAACTAAAACCCGACTACTGAAAAGTATGAAACAAGAAAATATTCTCATCTGAGGATATCCGTGGTCGTATGCCACCTACCTTAACAAAATAAAACATTTTAGCAATATAGTAAGCGATCATAAGCTTTAGGGTAAAGTGCATCACGCTATACATCGAGAGGGCGCCATATGACCATATAATATATTAGGTGGCATACAACCACGGCTATCCTCAGATGAGAATATTTTCTTGTTTCATACGTTTCAGTAGTCGGGTTTTAGTTTTTGAACTTTTTTATTATTAAAAAGATAGTCTCGCTTTTAGGACTAAATATCCGGCTAAATATAATGCCGAGTCCGGTTTTTCTATTTTTGGATCTGGCAACCCTAGATGGGCTTGAAACACTTTGTGATGCACAGGATCATGAGGATGCCACCGATCGCATTATCACACAAGACACGGTCATGGACATTGACATACTTGCTGTTGCGTGTGATATATTACACACACACACACACACACCCCGACACACACATTTAAATGGACAGGCGGACAATAATATCTGTCATCGTGGATCATATTGCGCCTCTCAGAGCGCGCGAGTTTCTTGGAATATACATACATCATATAATAAAACACAAGAAGATAGGGAAATGGTGATGCGCTCAAATGGGAGACTAAAATGGTGCCATAAAAGTGCCGGTCGAATATTATTGCGTTCATAAACGGTACGAGCAGTACAGTAAATACTAGAATATCATATTGGATTTTAGAACAGAGCGGGGTGGTGTAGTGGAGCACTAGACTCGCATTCGGGAGGTACCGGGTACGAATCCAGGCGGGGGCAGATATGGCCGGGACTTTTTCATGCTGCCTCTTGCCAAGAAACGGTAATTCCTGTACCGGCCATCTTGTTGAGGTTTTCCATGGTTTCCCTTAATAATTCCACATAAATATCGAGATGGTACCTTATTCAAAGCTATCGCTGATTACCTGTCAAACTGCTATGCTCAAAATTTGCCTATTTTATCCTAATGTCCTAAAATTCCTTCATTCACTCATTGCTATTAATTAAGTGGAAGTTTAAAAATGTATAAAATAACGGGAAGTGTGAAAGATGGAAAATAGTAATGGTGCGAATGGCGTCTGTTATGACATAAAGTCGAGAAAAAGACGTTACATGCATTATTATTACGAGCCAAATTCTGCTGACAGTATACTAAGAATTCAAGTTTATTTTCGAGAAAAGAAATTTTTTTGATTTCAATATTTAACATGAACTTGGAATACAATATCTGCATGAAATTATATTCTTACACCCGTTGTATATCTCACTATCTGAAAAGTAGTGTTTTCATAAAACTTGTGTAACCGTGACGTGCTAATTTTATTAAAATTGTAACAGCAACTTTAAATTTCTACTAAAGAGTAAAATTTCAATTTTGAGACAATTTGAAGAACACCTTTGGATCCAAAAACACTTTACAGCTCCAAAAAGCAGCCCTTTAAATAATACGAATAAGGTTCGTGCAGTGTGAATTTCAACGTTTATTCCAAATTTCGCTAAAGTTAATTACTTCTTTAGAAAATTATTGTTAATTCAATCGAATAAAATACATATCGGAAAAAAATGAATTATTTAAAAGAAACAAGAAACCCGACTGCACAAAAACCGATCGCGTAGAGAGGGTTTTGTACCACTCCGTTATCCGTCAGAACTTTATGAAATATGAGTGAAACTCAGTAATTTCGGTGACAAGGTGCTATTTTTTTGAATGTTTTATTACAAA
Organism: Xanthostigma xanthostigma; assembly: GCA_963575645.1. NCBI lineage: Eukaryota > Metazoa > Arthropoda > Insecta > Raphidioptera > Raphidiidae > Xanthostigma > Xanthostigma xanthostigma. The sequence continues at coordinate 29,854,266 of OY754468.1, read as the reverse complement.
AAAAAAATAAATTGATACATATTTCTCATAACGAGTTCTTTCGTTTGATGTGTCACTTAAAAATGCATTATTGCAATATGGTGATACTATTTTGTAGATTATTAATTCATAAAAAATCCAATATCCATGTACGCTAGTAACATTGGTCAGTTTTTTTCAAGTTTAAGTTTTAAGTTTAAGTCTTGTCTTTGCTATATAAATAATAAAAAAACTGATAGCCATTTAAAAAATACTGTAAGGAAAGCTCGGCTGAATTCCTACAGCTTGTTAATATATATATTAGATATCGTGTCCATCGAGATAATTATAAATAAAAAATCGCAGGATTGTGGACAAATATTAGATTTATTTATTTTATTTATTTATTTATTTATAAATTTAGACTTTTTCAAGTACAAGTACTTGTACTTGAAAAAGTCTAAATTTATAGACGAAACGTCGTACAATTAATAAATCTAATATTTGTTCACAATCCTGCGATTTTTTATTTATCTTGTTAATATACTTTGATGAAAATAATTTTTATTGAAAGTATTTAAAAAGTGCCCCTCTTTTGAGTTTTTTCAAATTATTTAATCACGTGTTAGCAAAGTTAGAGACGGAGGGCACATTATATTGACGACTTTATAGGATTTTATATCTCGGGAAAAATTCATCTAAGAAAAAAAAGTCACTTCGGAACTTTTGTTGCATTTTTAAAAACCTGTTCGCTAATACTACATACATTTTAGGGTGCGCAAAAATACAAATTTTCATCTCTCAGTTCTATGTATGGAAAACTACTTACCACTAATTTTTTTTCTTGAAATTTTATTACATAGCGGTATGACGATTCAGATAAGACACTTGTGTGTAAAATTTTATCCGATTCGATGGAAATATGACGGCGTCCTAAGGCTGTGGCATTCGGACAAATGGTCGGAAGCACATGACGAAATTATAAGATTTCCATTTTTCCAGTTTGGCTACGGAACCTTAAAAATGAGCACGGTGTAAAAATGAGAAGCCAAAATGCTTTTCAGTAGATCGGGCGATCGGGCTTGATATTCAATGACATCTAGAGGTCAGTGAATATTGATGCGTTATTACAGTCATTTTTTTTCAGAGCGAAAGTCGACATTTAAAAATCTTGTTTGTATAAAGATGTGCTGGTCTAGTTTCAGTATTCTAGTATCAAACTGACAGGTCTGGATAATGTTGGTTCGACTGTAAATTACTTGTTTCATGTAACATGTAAACATTATAGAGCGCTGTTAAAATCTTAGCAGTTTGTTATTTTATTTGTATGTTCGTACAGGTCAATAGTTTATTATTTATTTAATTTTATTTGCCGGAATAATGTGGAAATCTTGTTAGGTGTATAAGCATGCCTCATGAAGATTATATTTCTTTGCTGAATAAAGAAACGCTATTTGCATATTCTCAACCGGAATATATGTTAAAATTTCTTAAGGGCCAAGTACCTACATTTAACTGTGTTCTGATATAAATTTATGTTTCTAGTTATGAGAATAATATTATGTTATGCATTTGTTCAGTTTGTAAATAATTCAGGGCACATCAATTTTTTCCAGGTTTGGCAGCAAATATGACTTCTGTATTTTTGGAGACGTTTCGGCCATTTAGAAGACTTAAATTTGTTTATCTGTGTGTCCAGAAATATGTAAACAAAAAAAAAATAATAATAAAATAGTGACACCGACTACCGGGATCGAGCATACGACCTCTATGTTACTAGACAATCGTTCTATTTCGCCTCCACCTTACCTTAATGTTCTACAGCCTGTTTTCATAGCAATAATCAACTATTTAGTATTTTTTTAAATTAGAATTTATTTATAATGTTTAGTAGATATAACAGCATTAATCCTTTTAAATTTTGGTATATTATCAGTGTTTTAAAATACTTACAAGACTATAGGTAAGCTTTATTTAATATAGGTACATAGTTTAAAATAGTTGACAAAACCAAAAGTGCACACCCGAAAGTTTTTCACCGTAGAAAAACAATTGAAAAAATAAAAAAATAATCAAAAAAATAAATAAAAATATCTATTCATAAATTCTAAACATATATATTATATATGAATATCAAGTGGAATACAATGGAATAGAAAAAAAACAAAATTCAATGTTGTCAGCAGAAATCGAACCCGGGACCTTGCCACTACTAGACTAAGGTCTATACTTTATACCATAGCGCTCTTGGACTGTGTCGCTGTTATCGTGATGTAGATAATTATATTGTTTTTTTAATCATTAAGTAGCTGTCAAAAATATTACAAAATAAAACTGTTTATAAAAATTAAACTACTGAACACATTTCAGTGAATTTAAATAAGATTTTAGTCTGATAGTAAACAAAGCGAATAAAATATAAACTAAGACGATCGGACCAAAATTGAGATCTGTAGAGCTCGAACGTACGTACGTAGGTATCGTACATACGTACAATGTACATACATACGTACAGTCCAGCCGATAACTGCTGTTCGTAGTTTTCAATAAATTATAATTTTTGTAGTAATTATGAACTCGAATCGATCTAAAAATAGTTCTGTTTTATAGAACAGAATCTCCTTTTTTCAAAAAGCTACAATTGGAAAGGATTTCGTGTGAAATTAACATAGATATAATTTCTTGTATAAACGAAAGTCACCCTCTGACGCGCAAAGCAATAATAAAATCGGTGAAGGAAAGTCGTAAACAAACACGGTTTTAACTACAATATCGCCCAACTAATTACGTAACTGATCGGATCTGTTTTTCGAAATATTATACCACAGACGTTTGATCTGATTTTTGGGACAAATGACGTTCCATCAAGGTTATTGAGCGGGATGACCGAAAATCGCCCCAGAAAAATCCGAAACTGTTGGCAAGTCTGGTTTTGAGAGAGCGCCTGATTTACAGGTTTGGGACTTTATTTTTGAAATGGCCTGAAAATTGGCTACATATAAACACTTGTCTGATTACATAGTTGTGATAAAATCAACAAACAGTCAACACAATGTGTTCTGTTAACGACTTTCAAGAGGGAGAACTTAATTTATACCGCACCTTTAACTATTTATAGAGACAAGATGGATGTCGACAAGTGAACGTTATAATTGGCTAGACGGATAAAGTTTGGCGCCACTGGTTGGTCATGTATCGTTTGCTTGATTGTTATTAATGCAATCATGCAAAAATTTAATTATAATTATTCATAAAATTATTATAATTGATTGTCTAAAATAAACACAATTACAAAACTCAGAGAAAAAAAGTAAGACAATTTTTACAACTACTAACTTCATAAGAATGAAAGTGATTTATTTAATTCTAGTCTAGAAACCGTCATTTAACAATTCGATCAAGCAATTTTCAAATAAAGATGGATCTATTGTTTCGAAAGATTTTCGAATAACGGCAATCAAAGTACACAGTGCGATTATAAAAATAGTATAGTAGGGCTGTGATACTTTTTTACCATTCCATCTCCATATGTGGGAAATGATATTAATTTAGAACATAATTCACATTTGAAAATTGTACAATATGTTTTCGTTTTGAGGATCCCCAAATCCCAAAAACATATTTTCGGAAAAAGAGTCCTATTTTTTTGGGGGAATATGTGCTATAACGTTGTTTTTTATATATTACTGGTATTAGTTTAGTAATGATTGTAAACTATACTTATATTAATTCGTTAAAACGGTACGAAATTTTCTAGACGCGAGTTCTGCTCACACTTGTCCGTCTTTTTTTCCTTTCGAAGTACGTAACCCTATAAAAACTATTTGAATGTATATAAAGTGATCACTTTTTCTTGCATCCGTAGATATATTATCCAGAATAAGATCGTCACGTGACGTTTGCTATTGTCACGACATGGACGAGACAAGGAGATGTCTCTCGTTATATAAGCGACTATAGCACTAGCGCTGAAGTTGGTCGAGTCTCGAGCTGAGGTGATGGCCGGGTTAATCTGTTGCACTTTACACACCGTCGTCGGTCGGTCGGCCGCACGACAATTGTTGCGGCATTCTATGTGCCGTCTGTATATCAATATACAGACTGTACTGACTCACTACTGCCATTGAAGACAATGAATGTGCTCATTGATATCTTTTTAAAGTGAAACTTTTATTCTATGGCCCCGAATTTTTCTGGCCGTCTGTTGCTTGTCGCATTACAGGCGGCCGCGGAGTAGGGGTAAAGTGAAAGGCGTTCGGAGTAGGCGCTCGGTAGAGCAGCCAAGGCCAATATGGCGGCGCCCATGGTTAGCATCAGCTGACCGTGTAGTATGTATAACACATAGTCAGTCTGTCATGCGGGCAAGTGCTGTACAGTGTTTACATGTTTTTATTCGTGTATTCATGTGAATATTGTTGTTTATAATAATTAATCGTGATAGATAAGTGTCTACAATCCAACGCCTACAATCCAATAAAAGTTTCACTTGCGTCGTGGTTTCTTAAAACCACACAACTGTTTTTGAAGTGAAAACTTCTTTAGCGGCGTTGTACACTTTTTTTGTAATGAGTAAAAAATGTTAAACTCGCGTCAGGTCACGTGTCCTGATCGGTCACGTGTCCTGATCGAAAATGCGTAAGACGGAAACTTTTATTTATACAACGTTAGACATCTAGCGTTGAAATATCGTACATAATAAAAATGCAATCTATGATACAAACCATTTTGATCGAAAATTTGTAAGATGTTAATATTCAAGTTTTCACTTCTGCCGGCACTACCGGAGTGCCCGCAAGGTGGACAGTATACGTTGATACTGTCCACCCTGGGCACCAGGTAACTCGGAAACTGTTGACGTCGTGATTTTCATCTTAAGAGACCACACGAATCGAACGCACAAAACCCGTACTGCTCAAGAAATCGATGGTTCATTGCTTTATTTCCTCGACTACGACAAAATAATATAATACGACAAGATACAGTATTCTGCTGTTAAGCAGTTCCTCTCTTTGTAATCTGGCGCTTGATTATTCGACAAGCAATGCATCCGCTGTTTTTTAACTAGGCTTTTTATCTTACCTAAAACACTACACTGTAATTTTCCTTCTATTGTCTTTTTTCACTTCTATGTTGAAAAACAATATTTTATTATTAATTAATATTAAAAAAAATAAATTTGAAAATACGTTTCACAGTAAAAATAAACGCTAAAACAATAAAAAATAACATTTTGAGTAAAAAATAATTTTGTTAAAAACTTTAAATCAATTTCTTTAAACATTTTCTCCGATACATTTTATTTGATTAGAACAATACAAAATTAAGTAATGTCAATCAGATTTTTTTTTGTGACAACTTGAACACCCTGTATATTTTAATGGTTTGGAGAGAATAGCTTATAGGTGAAGGGACCCGTCTGAAAAATGTCCGCACATATTGAAAGTCAACGAACTAAATAATAGTCATTCAAATTCGTTAATAGTTTCTGGGTGTCCTTCTTAATCTATCGTTGAAGTCTCCTAATATCTAATAAATAGTTCATTTTGTTTCCTATTTTCATTATTATTAGACTTAATATAAAACATTCACGTTATTGCTGTATTTCACAAAAGAAAATCCCTGATGATATTAATATAATAATTGATTTATTACCTGCTATTTATAGTCTATTATATTATGGTATATAAAGTTACTTACATTATTTTTTTTAGAAATTTCGAATGTTTCAGTTTGGAGTAGTTAAACATATCAAAAAAATCTAAAGATTGAAAAAATACATATATATGTTACCGGCCAAGCCCGATTTTAGAACATTCTAAAATTCTCGTTTCGAGTGGCAATTTATTAAAAAACGTTATACCATAAAAATTTGGTCCGTCTTAGAATATTTGTAGGCAGAGATTTAACTTTTTTCTAGTATCATGACTATGAATTACAGTATGATCATTTTTTTTTGTTCATATTATTTTTAGCAATCATTAAACAGCTACCTATATATTATATATTATGGCAATAAATAATGTCCTGCGTTCCTGTTTAAACCCAGCATCCGAGATCAATCTTATAGCTTATTCTTTTGTTTCAAAAACACTTCCTATCTTTGTATTTCTCTATATTCGATACGTCATCATTAGTTCGGATTAGGCCATACTAGTTTTTCCTGGAGTGTACAAAATAGTTCAGCCTAGGCTAAATTGGTTTGTCATATCGAGCGCAGGCCAGACCACTTTGGTCTAGGCTATACCGGTTTATCCTATCGCATACCTATAGTTTGGTTTGGCCTAGGAAAAACTAGTTTGTCCTGAAATCGGGTTTGGCCGATTACTGTTTTTTTTTTGTTTCTTTATAATATACCTATGTTTTTTAAATGTTTTACCGGATTTAGTAGTAGGTAATATAATAATTATGTAACACGATTAAACGAGCGAAGTGAGTGATCCTGCAACATTAAGGAACGTATGTAAGAGATCGGGATGTTTTGAGAAAATAAAATAAAATTTATACGGGCAAAGCTAAAGCATGGGGCATTGGAAATCCGGACATGTTCAACTGGTGTTTCAACCTCTAGTTTGCCTACCCTTAATGCAGTTTTCTCAACAAAACACGCCGTATGCAAATGATATTTGTTCGTTATACATTTTATGCGCCTTACGGTTGATAATAGTCCATTGCAGCATTGACTCGCGTGACAGCATTCAGGTTGCTAGTTCAACTCCCGCCCACTCCGTTGCAATGCATTGCGCGCTGCAGGCGCATCGGGATTATTGATTTTTTGTTTTAAATACATATTGCTAACATGACTTTGTGCACCTTATAATCTCTATTGCACTGCTTGATTTTTTTATATTTGAATTAATTTGCATACGAGAGCTGATTAAGCAGAACTACACTTTCGGATCAAGTAGCTCTGTGAATTGCAGATCTCGCTCCCTCTATGTTTTTGGAACGGACAGGATTCTCGTCATCTTACCAACATGTCATCCACATTGGCATCCTATTTTGTCCACACCAACAAATATACTAGAGAGCAGTGAGTAGTGGATGGTTGGCTTAAGATTGGCAATGTTTCGCTTTGACACTCCTCCGCCTAGGGTTGCCAGGCCCTAAAATACAAATGCCGAACTCGGCGCTGTATTAGGTCGGACATTTTGCCGTAAAAGCCGGACATATTTTTTATAAATGCCTAACACACCTTTTTAAAGCCGGACATCATATTATTTTACAATAAAAAAAACTGTTAGGTTCCTTGCCGTGTCTAGAGTGTATGGTATTTCTAACCTCTTAGCTAGCTGATTCGCTGGACCTACTAATGGAGAACCATTTCTTTATCCTTCCGATAATGCTGTCGCATATTTGTGCTAAATAAGTTTTTGGAGTAAAACTTCTTTTAATACGGTAGGATAAAATTTATTCCTAAAATTAAAACTGTAACGAACGTATCGCAATATTTTATGTATATAGCGTATACTATAAAGACCGTCAGTAGAACATTGAGTTAAGTAGAACACTTGCATCGTAACCTAATTTTTTATTACACCAATCTCACTTCTGTAGTGTGTAGAGTAAAATACGCAGTTTCTGTTTTTTGACATTAAATGTAATTAATGTTGCCAAGTTCATTAAACAAAATTTCGAGACATAGAAGGTTAAAAAAATTGGGATTTTGGTGTTGAAATCGAGACAACTAAAAAAACAAGATGTTTATATTTATCATTAAGTAGCAAAAAAATGGCAGGGTAATACAGCTGGAATTACCTATTTGGTAACTAACTTCGATAAACTTTTTTCAAAGACCAGAAAACTAAGAAGTCAAACTATAATGTAACTAATTAAAAATATTTTACTTTAAGCTTTACAATTTTTAAAGACAAGTATGCCATAATAGGTACTGTCATCATAATGTTTGAATCTTATACTTGAAAGCGCAAGCAATGTTTTGCAAGATAATTAAAACATCAAACAATACGAACGAAGTTTGAAGCTTTTATAATTATCGATTAACAGATAATCGAGACATTCCCGAGTAAGGGTGAATTAGGACGTGTCCACAGACCACTGAAAATCGGGACACCTGGCAACGCTACATTGTAGCTGATATCTTACTCGAATATGAATGTTTCCGTATAACCGCGGACAAGATGAGAAAGCTATCCGGTTTCCCCAGTCCACGAAAGTAAAATATGTTTGAAGTTAAACTTATTTTGGTCCGGTAGGGTAAATTTCATTCTTGTGATTGAAAATGCAACGGACATGTCACAATGTACGTATACTGTATATTATAAAACCGGCTGTAGAATACAAGCTAAGGTGGCCACGTGGTAGAATACTAGCCTCGTAACTTAAAGGTCGTAGGTTTGATCCCGGTGGTCAGTGCTATTTGTACAGTTTTGTTTTTGTTTACAATTATGCGTTTTACTTCTGTAGTGTGTAGTGTCTCTTTTTTTTAATAACTCACCAAGAAACTCGCAATCTATTTATTGTAAACTAACTACTCATTTAGGCTTCGCCCGGGTGAAAATAGCTATTTTTGCTCATTCATATAAATTTCTTTATTTACGATTCCAACGGAAAACAATAGCGTCAAATAGGTACATAGTTAAAAGTATTACAGAAATTTTACACTTGTTTCATCAATACTGTAAAGACAATTTGCAGTGAGTAGATTTTTAATGGAGGTTTTAAATTTCTTGGTGCGCAGATTTTTGTATGATTCGGGAAGAAGATTAAATAATTTAATATATCTTTTTCGTAGAGTAATAATTAATATATAGGCTATAATTTTTCGAACCGGTTTAGTGATTTTTGTGTTTTGAGGTAACATATAGATACAAACTTTTCTTTCGTAATAATATATTGGTATACACTACACATATATAAATAAACCTTTAGGCGTCAGCTATTCTGACAACTATATTTTGTAACTATTATATAACTTTAACTCCAGAAAAATATATTACATGTTCCAGATCGTTACAGGTAGTAGATTGTTTTATGACAGTTATAAATCAACTTATGATAGACGTAAATTTCATTTTGATATTTTATTATGTATTGATAGCTATGCAATATCTTCTTTTATCACTCTAGCGTCATAATATTATTCAACGAGCTAATCTTGTGTGTACCAGGTACCTACCTAGATATGTACCTATATAAATATTTGTTCGAAAACGGCTCAAACGACTTTACTGAAATGGAGTTTTGGGGTACAAAAAATTGATCTCATTCCTGTAAAAAAGAGTTTTCTTGCAAATTTTATTATTTTAAAAATTAAATTTTTGACGTTTAAAAATACTTTAATATTCCAAGTAAGCTCAGGAGTAACCAGAGATATTTAATATAATATAATTTAATATAATATATATATATAATAATATATTAAATATCTCTGGGAGTAACAAATGACAAAATGTCAAAGAACCTACTGAGAGTGATATGTTACAAAAATAAAACGTAAATTATATGAAAAACATAAAAAAAAATAATATTCAATCTTTTTCAAAGACAATAGCGAGTGAATGTCGAAGAAATTACACAGAAATCACTGCCTGATGATGTTTACGAACAAGTGACGTCATATACTCTGATTGGTGTTCGTTGTTACGTGACTTGAGAGTGATTTAGTTCGTTTTGTTTATTAAATATTAATTAAATTCTTTAAAAATAAGGAAAAATATAGTGTTTTTTAGTATTTCTATCATAGAAACTACCACTTAACGTTAAAATTATGTTTTTGTTTGAATACAGTCAACATCCCTATTGAAACGTGATTGTAGATTTGTATTTTTTTTACGAATACGAAATTATAATTTTAAAAATGATAGACATATTTGGGTTATTTTTATTTGTACAACTGCATTTAAATTAATTACGGTTTGTTTGGCAAATTGGACAGGAAATGATTTAAAAAAAATGTATTGTTCAGTTTTTTCTCGACTAGTCATCTTTTCATACAAGACGTGTCATACTTTCGTGTGTATTATAGTCTAATATAAGAATAAGACACTGATGCTAATGACCTTAAAATTGTTGAGCATCTATAATTTACAATCACTAAGCAATAACAAAAACTAAATTTTGTGGAGTTTTGTTATTTTATCCTTAGATTGCTTTCTTTAGTAGTCAATACTTGCTGTTGAAGCAACTGCTATTTTTTTACAATTTTAGTTGGATTTATTAATACCTAAATATATTTAAAGTTAGGTGGAAGAGCAAAGTAAGCTGAACTGTTCCTTTTAAGCAATTATGATTAAAAAATTTATTTAAAAACTTATTCTGAATATTTACTGCCGATTTTTTTTTGGAAAGTTGCAAAATAACATTTGAATTAGAAGTTTTTTGAATTAATGTTTAGACGTGTAAAAAATAGGTGCCTACGATGAAAATATATTCAAAACGTGCCTAAACAGTAACTATTATAACTTTTATTTAAGAACAGAAAATATATTTTACGAGAATAATAATCAAAAAAACAAAAACCGTTCCGGAAACACAAAAAAAATTTTTATAGCTTTTAGTTAAATCGGTTTTATTTACTGTTCTTAAGTTTCATTAAAATTTCTAATTTAGTTGTGATCATTTTTTTTATCAATTGTTAAGAAATAAGCGGCTATCTCTGTGGGCGTTTGACCTAAAGCCGATGACATAAATCAGTTGCATTTTAGTGTTTGTATTAATTTATTTTGGATTACCGAACATTCTAATAAGCTGATAAGACATGATTTATTGCAATACAAAAGTATTTATGTTAACTAAATTCGGATACCAAACATCAGGTGAACTTCAAACGATCAATTTGAATTTAGACCTAAAACGTTATTTATGTTTTTTGCACCTATTTATAAAGTCAATCATTTAAATTAATGGATTTATCAAATTCTGAACAATCCTTATACGGTAGAAATTTATAAAAAGCAACGAAATAATGCGGAAGACTTGGAATGCGTTTCGCGAGTTCATTAGATAGAGATGGATCGAATGTAGATAAGACAGACAGACAGAAAGGTGCATATAACACAAGCCGGCTCCACATATTTAGAGTGCATAGTTTTATTTTCTGCGGAGAACCGTAAAAAAGTTGTTCTTTATTTCCGCCATCGATCATGTGTCACGGGTCACCTACATCGCCTGCGCACCACAAATGTACACCAGGGAACAAAGACTGATTCATTTTAACCTCGAGCAAGTCTTGTATATGTCGTAGTCATAATGCAAAGTTAGGCTTTTTACAAAATGTCTAGGCATTTTATAAAAAGCCGGCAAAACGCGAGCGAACAATGCAGTTTCCGTTATGACTATACCAATTCAGGCAAATTGATAAAATGCCGGCAAAATGTGAACAGAAGAACGTGCATCTCGTTCTGACGCATTATTTTCAGGCATTTTACAATTTACCAACAGCGATGTAGTCAAAACGCACAACATTGCTTTCCTGATACAGTTGAGCCAAACAGCTGTACTTAAACCTAACCTAAAACTAAAACGTGAACGTTGTTTTGTTTGCTTTTGCTTTGCTTTTCTGATACAGTTCGCGCTAAGAATCTAATTGGAAAAGTGATGGACCTGAAAAATGGTCTCTACAAATTAGGTACCTCTAAAGGAATTCTCAAAACTTGGTTTTCCAGAAATTATATTCAAGAATCCTTAGTCGGTTTTGAAGATGAAGTTCCTGATAAACTAATAACCGTAAGAGAGGCAGTTCTACATCATTCACGATTTGGGGGTTAAGGGTTTCAAAAATGTTTCTGTAAGGCTAGTAGCAAACAGTGCAATTCAAAGAAATGTGCTTGCTTTAAAAATAACAATTTATGCTCGTCCAAATGTCATGGAAGTTCGACATGCAGTAATAAGTAGGTTATGTGTTGACATCTCCATAAAATGTTAAAATATTTATATTTTTAACGATTGTTTATTATCTTATACTATTTTCTATATTTCATTTACCATTCCAACTCATAAATGTGGAATGATACTAGTTTAGGTCAAAATTCGGTTCAAATAATTATTTCGCTCATATGACCTTATCTAGAAATTCTGAACTTGTTTATGATATAAAATATTATTTATTCAAATTGAATTTTATATTAGGTATCGTAATATAACCTCAACTGTTACTCTTAAACCGCCAAAAACTGGACCCTTTACCTTAGGTACTTATTTAGGTAGTTACTTTATTTCGTGCTTTACTTTAAGATTACCTAACTGAAAGTTTTTATAGGTATGAAGTGTTTATTTAGATTTATATAATAAAGAAGTTTATTGTTTTTTGTGTCATTGTGCCATTTTATGAAATACTTACCTAGTACCTATCTCCCTAATTTTATTATTTTTTTCTCCCGCTTACGTTATGACTACATCGCTGTTGGTAAATTGTAAAATGCCTGAAAATAATGCGTCAGAACGAGATACACGTTCTTCTGTTCACATTTTGCCGGCATTTTATCAATTTGCCTGAATTGGTATAGTCATAACGGAAACTGCATTGTTCGCTCGCGTTTTGCCGGCTTTTTATAAAATGCCTAGACATTTTGTAAAAAGCCTAATTTTGCATTATGACTACGACATATATATGTGTTACACGCTCCCCGTTGGGACGACAAAGAATTTTGTGAGACAACAATTGGCTCGTCATTCTAACAATGACACACGGATTGTTACTGAACAACAATCGACTTGATTGTTCAAACAATAACAATATGCGTAGGTAAAAAGTCTTTGTTGCCAAATTCCAGACAACAATGAATGCAAGAAAAAGAAATAACTATCCAGCACATATATATACACGGAATAGCTATTAGCTAAGTAGACAGACAGTCATACATTGTGCTACATCGAGTTAACAATCGATAAATAGTTGTGACATAAATTGACAGTCAGTACCGTGAACAGTACTGAGGTAACTGCTGAGATTAATAGATAAATGAACTGTGTAAATAAACAGTGAACGAATTAAATAGTGCGGAGTGGTTCATAGACCATTGATTAAATTATATAAATCTAGTTTAACATAAATAATCTCTTGTATATAGTCATATAGTGTTTAGTGTGCATAAATACTGACTTTGTATTCTTTACTATTTATTTTTTTATTTTATTAGTTAGAATTTGTTGTTTTGTTTCTGTTACGTTATAGAAAAGTGCTTTTAGTTTGTTTGTCTATCTGTTTTATTAACGTTTCACTATTGTAAATAAATCTTTTCCACCACGAACAAGAACAGTTTTGTTATAATATTGTATATAGTTAATTGATAAGGTAACAGGTTAACAAACTAACCACAATTAATTTATTCATGCCGCTTTTCCCTATCACGGTTCTCTCACCGTTACAGGTGAAAATAGAATAAATGGAATTTTTATATTGATACTAGAATGCATAATTTAATTAGGGGTTGGGGCTAATAGCCTATTAATACAATTCTCATTAATTCCAGAAGATTGGTGACTAAATTGTTTTGTGGAATAACTCCGTTCTCATCGGTGTATCCAAAGATGGTTGTTTTTTTCTGTAGGCTGGGGCCTCGCATTCGAACAGTACATGGTTGGCTGTTTCGTTCTCCATTTCGCAAAATCTGCACTGTGTTGATTCCTGACGTATCTCCATCGGGTGTATGGCCGGTCAAGGGCCCAACCACTTTCCTGAGTTTTGGTCTACTGAGTTTCATAATTTCATTAAATCTTCTGTAAGCTTATTTGAAGGGCCCGCAATAATCTGTTCCCCATCTGAGTTTCCTGGCTTAAAGATCCAATCATCCAGTCAGTGATTTGCTGATTGCGGGTCCAACTTTTAACAGTCTGTTGAATATTCGCATAAGTAATTCCACAAAGCGGTTCGGTTCAATGAATTTCGTAGAGGCCCCTTGACCCAGCAAGGTCATCCGCCATCTCATTGCCCCGTATCCACATTAAATAAACTTTGATCTTTTATACAAGATAGGATACTACCAACTACCGCATTGCAATTGTGTGCTTTTGAAATTAATCTAATTTTATTATATAAATAGATTTATAAGATAGTAAAGGCCCGGTTCGGCTTTGCTCGAATTTGTAGATTGCTACAGTTTTTACGTCGACTTACGTTGTAAAATTGATATTCACGAAAAGCGTTTAACATTAAAATGGGTATAGTAAGCTATCCTTAAAAGATTGACATAATATGCCATCGCGGATTTTTCTGTAAAAGAGGAATAATTTCATCATACATTGTTTTGTTACATCTCAGAGGGATTAGGCAGCGTTTTCGATGAAAGCTCCCAGTCAGCTTGATTTTATCCGACATCTTCAACAATCATCGTCATATTTAAACCAATTTACACAAAACATTAATCTATACTAATATACCGGGTGAGGCAAAAGTCCCGGAACGGTTGAATATCTCGCATACTACGCATCATATAAAAAAAAAAAAATACCTGTCAAATATTTTCGCAAAAATATTTTTTGATACCACACATGTCTCCCCACCCCCCACCCAATTGGCGGGGGGAGGGGCAACTTTAAAATTTTAAATAGGAACCCCTATTTTTTATTGCAGATTCGGATTCTACGGGAAAAATTACATACAATTGATGTAATTTTTCCCGTGGGTTTTAGGGGTTGAAAAATATTTTTGGGCCCAAAATACCGAAAAATTTCTCCGAATCGTTTCAAAATTGAAATTTAACCCTTTAGTAATGATTAAAATGTGCTACCAAAATTTTATTAAAATCGGCCCGACAGGACCAGACTTAAAAATTTTATGAAAATGTTAGTTTGTAGATATGGATTTATTTAGTGAAGGGTGAATTTAATTTGTTGTATTGATAGTAATATTAAAATAAAAAAAATTACATACAATTGATGTAATTTTTCCCGTAGAATCCGAATCTGCAATAAAAAATAGGGGTTCCTATTTAAAATTTTAAAGTTGCCCCTCCCCCCACCAACTGAGTGGGGGGTGGGGAGTCATGTGTGGTATCAAAAAAATAGTTTTGCGAAAAATATTTGACACGTATTTCTTTTTTCTTATATGATGCGTAGTATGCGAGATATTCAACCGTTCCGGGACTTTTGCCTCACCCGGTATAAAGCTGAAGAGTTTGTTTGTTTGTTTGGTTGAACGCGCTAATCTCAGGAGCTACTGGTTCGAATTGAAATTTTTTTTGTTGGATAGTCCATTTATCGATGAAGGCTATAGGCTTCGACCAATAGGAGCGAAATTTTGAGTTACATTTTGCAACATTTCTCATTGGTGCTCCACCAAAATGTAACTCAAAATTTGTCCGTCCGACAAAAACTTTTGAACGGTAATTCCGATCATCATGAAATTTGGACAAAACATTCATCTCGGTAAATTAAGATGAATGTGCGTACTCACGTACCTGCCCCCCTATTCGTTATTTTGCATCCGGGTGAAGCCGGGCGGGACCGCTAGTGAATTATACACATAAACCTTTCTCTTGAATCTGTCCATTGGTGAAAACCGTATGAAAATCCGTTCGGTAGTTTTTGAGTTTATCGCGTTCAGACAGACAGACGCGGCGGGGGGACTTTGTTTTATAATATGTAGTGATAGTGAAATATTCTGTTACATTTGAATTTTTGTCCCCTTCTGTAGCTATAGATTTGTCTGTGCTCTGTATTTGTGTCGTTATTGCGCGGGCTGTGTATCTATTGTTTCTGCAGTCACATGCGATATGATAATGATGGCGGGATTCATGGACAGACGAATATATGGATCATTGTTTGTTACACTATTTTTGATAGACGGAATTTCTGTCATTATTTATAAGTTTATAGAATGATTTAAAAATAATTTTCTTTTCTTTTTATTGACCGAGTGAATGAGATTTCATTTTAACTCAATCACTGATAATTTTAATCTGTTTATTATTCGGTCTGTGTCATTTTTTCACAACGTACTGCGTCCAAATGTGTCGACCAATTTTTTACGAAAATCAGTTGACTGGCCAAAGTACGCATGCTAATGTTTTTGTTAGTGTTTTTATTAGTGTTTTCAATTTAGGTCAGTAACTGGAATAAAATTAAAACAGGAGACAGCGAGGCACTCTACACAGAATTACTAGTAAAATAATTCGTAAATAAATGCTTACTTTGTCTATTTTTAAAATGAAAAATTACATGGATTGTGTAATTGAAAGAAACAAAGGTTTCATTTTTTTAAAGGCTGGTATATTATTAGGCCATTGATTATGTCCTAAAAAACAGGGCAATAATGAATAAGCAGCTAAGACGTTCACGGGTTTTTATTGTTTGAAAATGCACCCTTTTCAGTTTTTTCACTGTATCCCCCAAACGAAGCAAAATTTTGATATACTTTATATAAAACTTTTTGTAGAGAATTGAATTTTCCATCGAAAGGGCTTATTCAAAACATTTTTTCAACCCAGCATTTAAAAAGAAATTGTTTCAACATTTTTGGCATAAAATGTTTTAAACTTTTGTTAAATAAGCCACTTCGATGGAAAATTCAATTCTCTACAAAACGTTTCATATAAAGTAGGTATATCGAAATTTTGCTTCGTTTGCGAGATATAATGAAAAAACTGAAAAGGGTGCATTTTCACCCCTATCTCCAATTTCTATCCTCTAATTTAATATCACTCCGCGTTCTTTTCTTCTTAAATGACTCATTGACCGATTGCTGTAATAAAAACCCGCTAACGTCTTAGTTCCTTTCTATATCACATAATCAATAGTAATAAAAATTAAAGTTTTATATTTTTAAACTTTATATTTTTATATTATGTAAATAATTGTGATGCGACTTAAAAAGTAGGTAAATGGAAATGCCCTGTTACTTTTAGCATTGAATTTTACCATGGTTTTCGTGGTAATTCAGTACTGAAAGTGTTTAGATTTAACGTTCAAGTCTTTTAAGCGTAAAACTTTAAAGAAATTTAGTGTGTCTTTTAAAGTATATTCATGCCGCTTTACTCAAATAGCGTACGCCGTACAGTAAGGATGAGCCCGTGTTGTTGGTCGTTTGCGAAACGAAATGCAGTTATTTAGATAGTTTTTGTTTTGGCGCTCCTTCCTGCATGACACGCCAATTATAAGACTAGAACATAACCTGCACACTAAACTTCCTAAATGTTGTTTAAGTTGATCTTCAAGAGAAACAATATAATCAAATCAATGTCAACTCTTTGATTTAAGGTGAATTCTTCTAATTGTGCCGTGTTCTCATTTCTCGTTTCTTCGATCGTGGTTTTACATTCTTTGAAAACGCCGAACGATTCTTCATTTATGGCGGTAAATATTTTGTGAGAAGCAATTAATTTTTGAATGGAGTGTTTTATTTCGAATGGAATTTTGTATATTGAACGAAACGAAAAATTGGGATTCGTAAATTCTAAGGAATGCTTAGTAAATCTAATATCGGTCGAGTAGTCGAGTAAAAAACATAAAATTTGTTTCTTTAAATTTCTTAAAGACAATTTTTTATTGAAATGAACAAAAAAAGAAACAATATTATTATTTGTAATAATTTAGGTTCATAATTATAAAAGTGTGGGTTGTAAACTCAGTGATACTTTATTGTTAACAAGCCACATTTTTATAATTATGAACCTATATTATCAAAAATTATTTTTTCCTTTTTAGCACATTTCAATAAAAGTTTTTACTAATACAGTAGAACCTCTTTAAAATTGAACCTCGATAAGTCGAAAGCCTTCATTACTCGAAATCTCAACCCTCTATAGGTCGAAATAATCAGTGAGTCCCTACGAGCCATTTCGGTACCTACATATTTTCCCTCCATAACTCGAAAAAATAAATTGAAACTCTGTATCTGGAACATAGTAACTCAAAATTAGTTAGAATGAATCTTAACCTCTACAAGTCAAATATTTCCTTACAACATTCGCCAAGTCAAAATCCTATATAATTAGAAAACTCTATAACTCGAAATTTTTGGCGTCTCTCTTGAAGTTCGATTTATAGAGCTTCTACTATATTTTATTTTGTTCTTTCAAAATATACACTATTTAAACATTAATTTATTAAAATTAGTTGATTATTTAATTCTAAAAAAACGATTGAATCATGAATTGTCATCGGTAATACATATTTGTACAAAATTTCAACTCGATCAATATGTGCCGTCCGCCTGATTGGGTTTACAATGACGTCACATATTTTATCGTATATCACTCGTCAAACTCTTTTATTTGATATCCATGTCAAGAGAGGCATGAAGAAAACGGTAAACCGCCATCTTGGGGTGTCCGCCATATTTGATTGCACGTGTGTAAAATTTCGAAGCTTTAGCTTAATTAGATCTGGTCTAGATTTTGATCGCAAATTTTGGACCCAAACTGACACGCTGACAAAGTGACTGGCAAATATGGCAAGTTAAATCAAAGCTTGTAACAAACGAGTTACAAGGGAACAATATTTCTTTGGCTGTTCGATCTGCATCAATAATAAAATCGGTAGGCGCAGTGGAAATTTGTTTCTAGACAAGTCAGTGCAAAACTGAAAATTTTCATTCAGAAAAAGTTAATTGTTTGATTGACAGTCCAAGTAAGGTTAGTCACATTGTTGTCACTAATATTATTTTCTAGGGAAGGTTTGGACTTCATTATCTACTTTATATCGCCCAAATATGAATCGTGGATTTAAAATCACTGAAACAAAATCTGTGATAGTGATATTTATTTAGTCAGCCGAAAATTTACAAAAAAATCTATTTGACGTTGTCATTAAACACAAAATAAAACATTTAAAATACAATCAGATACATATTAAAATTTAGAGGCTAAAAACTCATCAACACTATAAAAACATTTTAATAATAAAAAACATTTTAGTTTAATTTAAAAATTTGTTAAGGTTTTAGCATCCTTAATATACGTAGGTAATATGTAGTATAGGAGTATCTTAAAAAAAAACTTCGGAGAAGTAAAAACTTCGTTCTGTGCTAAATTCAAAAACTTGAGGCGACTGAATCTTAAGATTATAACTTAAAAGGCAGACAAGAAATTGAAATCAAGCTCGAAATTCTGTGCGTAAGACGTCGAAAAAAAATGAATTTCGAGGCAGACAAGGAATTGAAATCCAACCTTGAAATTCTGTGCTTATAAAAGCTACAAGAGCAACAGCAAAAAAATGCAAAGACGGTGTTCGCATAACTCCTTTAGTTACTACTAAAAAAACGCCGTCTGTGCACTTTTTTTTGCTGTTGCTCTTGTAGCTTTTATAAGCACAGAATTTCAAGGTTGGATTTCAATTCCTTGTCTGCCTCGAAATTCATTTTTTTTGGACGTCTTACGCACAGAATTTCGAGCTTGATTTCAATTTCTTGTCTGCCTCGAAATTCTTTTTTTTTAAGTTATAATCTTAAGATTCAGTCGCCTCAAGTTTTTGAATTTAGCACAGAACGAAGTTTTTACTTCTCCGAAGTTTTTTTTTAAGATTTCACGTCTTTTTCCAAAGTGTGAGACATTATTTTTATTTTTCCTCCAAAATAAGCATATTATGTGCATTTTTTATATTGTTGTATTTAAATGCAATAAAAGTGTTCATATTGTTGTATTTAAATGCAATGAATCTCCGAAATTAGAATATGTATTGTAAAAAACAACACGATCCTTACTCCATGCAACTGTGGTTTCGAGCGCGTCTCTCATGTATTTGTGGGCGTGACATGTAAGTTATATCGTGGCAGCACTTGATTACGCGCCAAATATAAATGCACTTTTGTAGTTTGTTAAATAAGAAGTAACAATCAAAAGTCGGTTATAGAAATTGCAATAATCGACTTTTGATTTTTACTTCTCATTTAACAAACAGTACTACAAAAGTGCATTTATATTTTGCCGCGTAGTTCAGTGCTGCCGCGGTGCAACACCTAGTGGTGCAATCGGCTCATCACACCTCCATGCGAATACCATGACATTCAATTTGTAAACAATCCATGTGAAGTCTATTAAAAATAAAAATGAGCTATAACAAGTCTATGCTCTGTGATACATGATTCTTTTTTATATTCATTTGAAATATGGATATTCTTGAAGATTCCATGAAGGCACATTTTGAAGGCATGGAAAAAAAATCAATGAACAAAGCCCACCATTAAAAATACAAATTTTTTTTCATATCATTTGTAAAATACTTATTTTGCATTAAAAAAAGAAGTTTCACTTCGTAATCTTTTCACTTTTTAATTTTTGTTGCACTTTTTATGATAAATATGTTTTTTAATAAATTAATTTATTTAAATCTAACTTCAATCATATATTTTGTTATTTTTTAATAAAAGATTTGACGAAAGTGAATTTTTCAAAAAACAAGAAAATAATAAAAATTAAAAATTAAAAAAGAAATAAAAATATATGAGAAAAAATTGAGAAAATAAATTAAAACTAAAAACACAATTAAAAACATAAAAACAAATTAAAAATTGAAAAACAAATTTTCCAATGATGCTGGCGGGAATCGAACTCAAGACCCTGTTATTAGTTATTACTAGCCTAACGTCGTTACCGCTAGTCCACGGGCACACTCAGACTATAAGCTGTTATTGTGGTACAGAAGTATATATGGGTGATACGAAAAATCGGTCCTATGAAAGTCACGTGGTCACAGAACTATAAAACTTGGAAACTTGCTTCATATACACGGCGTTATATGGGACAAAGGCAAAATCAATGTATAAGAATACGCTAGAGATTCGTTGGCATTTAGCACAGAAAAGAATCTCTAGCGAGATTCTTCGATATACTGTATACTGTAAACGTTCAATTTCAAATGTGACCAATTTGCTCAAGATTTACACTTGAAATTTTTATTAATAACTGTTACAGCTAACAAGCTGTTCTTCTATTCTACTAAAATTCAAGGATTTCTATATTCGAAATACTTTTTGAACTAGTATTTGGTTGGGACTAGATTTTCGATTATCAGCCAAAATAATTTTGAATGAGTAGTTTGACAGTTCTAGATATTTAGATAAGAAGGTATATTAAATTTTTGAAATGGTTATTATTAAATTATTTCATATAGTATTTATTTAAAATTTGAAAAAATATATATATTAGTAATTTCTTGGGTGGATTCGCAGTATCGTAGAGAGAACTATACGCACCCGGGAGTCTCCGTAGTTATGCGTATGCCAATGACTTTAAGTTATGTACCTTGTAAGCTATTCAATAGTTCAAATAGCGCTTTTGTTTAATATTTATAGAACGGGTCTAAAGCCGGCGCTGACCATGGCCACGATGTTACGCAGAACCTGTTAGCTGGACATCTTTATCAGTTCATTGCGAATGACACAGACATCAAGAAGCTCTAAATACTCGTATTGCTCCTTAAGCATCGGTCAGGTCTCTGAGTTCGTTTAGCACAACACTTTACACACTTTTAACTGATGTTAGTTTAATGTTTAAATACATCGATTTGTCAAACTTATCTTAAAACATTTAAAGATTTCGGCCGTTATGTCGCTCTTAGCCCATTACTGCTTTCGAGATTCTTTGTGGTTTTATATAAACACTCTTGCAACATATTTCTTGATCGAAAGCTGCAGACTCTATCGTCCGTAATATCTAAAGGTGGCACTTCACATGGCTATTTGTGTTCGCTATTGGGTGTTTGTTGTATTTGGCAAAATATATGACGTTCAAGACAAACATGCAAATAGAGGCAAATACGACCATCCACACATGACAGTCAAATAGCAAAAACACAAACATTTGGCAGCAGAACGCAGGTTCAAAATTCCAGGAATTTTAGCACTGTTTCATTGTCCCAATTAATTTTCAATAGTAATTGTTTCAGTTCTCGCTCACAGCACAGACACAAAAATACTGCACGTCCGTACAGGTTCACGGCGCGTGCGCTTCTGAATATAGCCATTGTGTGGACGGTTTATTTGCCGTATTTGCCTATTTGACTCCTTTGATGTGCCTCGAAAAACTGACAAGCGCACGGTAACGCGTATTTGGTATTGGCCTTATTTGTCAAATAGGCAAATAAGGCCAACATTTTGTCAAATAGACCCTCCACACTTGGTAATTGTTTGCCAAATATGCCAGATACACAAATACAAATGGCCATGTGAAGTGCCGAAGAAAATCTGAATATGGACGTGAATACTGTGTAAAGGTCAAATAGAAATGTGATTATTCAACAGAAAGAAGGACAACTAGGACCAAGCAAACATTTTTAAATATATGATGTCACTCGATAATCTAATGAACTATTTTTTTTAAAATGATTTCGTACGAGACATAACAAGATATGATTTTTAAAAACACCTCTTGACCTCGTTGGTAAAAAAGAAAAGTGCTATCCTCAGTATCTTTTTATTAAGTCTCGTTTCGCTCTCGAAATGATCGTGATCATGGTTGTCTTGTTTTGATTAATTTCTCTCATTTTGTAACTGAATTTTAAGCGATTTTTTATGCATTTTCAGTACCTTATTTAAAACAAGAATGGTACAGCCACGATATCGACTTGGTATCTAGTTTTTTAAATAAGTATCGGCTCGGTTTTGTCTCTTTCCATCAATACTGAGAAAGTTTTCGTATGAAAATCTACTCTTCAGATGAAATTTGCTGTAAAGATTACTGTCTTCTGGGATTTTATTATTTATTAGTTTAGCTGACAATTAAATTTAATTCATTATCTAGTTAATTTTTGAAAAGGTAAATAAAATATTCTAGAAATTGATTTTATCGATAAAAAATAATATTAACATAAAAATTCGTTAAATGAAACATTTTGTGAGTGTTTTATTTCCAAATTTGCCCAATAACTTCACCTGTTTTTCGTAATAATTATATGCCAAACCTTTTTTTTATTATGTCATTCTAAAGAAAATAAAAATAATAATACACAGAAAATGATACTCCACTTGCCTAGATAGCCGAGTTGAAGTTTTCGCCGATTTCAACCCCTCCCACCACCCCAAAAAAGAATGAAGCCTACAGCAAATGTAGGGTACTTTTCAACTTCAACTAGGTAAGTGGGGTATCGTATTCCATGTGTTATTATTATTATTTTCTTTATTATTTATTATATTGTATTCATTTACGTTCAGTATTCTGAAAATAGCGTTAAAAATGTTCGTAGTGAAATTAATAATTTTGGGCCCTAATAGGTAATATTCCATTCATAAGACGCGTGACTTTAATTGCATCCACATAAAAAATATTATCGAACCTGATGAACGTTTTAAAAACAAAAAGCCAATATTAATCAAAAGCAGTAAAAAATAAGACCAGTTTTTTTAACTTTGTTTTCTGCGAAATTCCAAACAGCAACGTCGACACGGAACTAAGTCAGATCTAAATGGTCTTGAAATTCTTAAAAATGTTTCAAGGTATTTTTGCACACGAATTGTGAAAAATATTTTTCAAAAATAAGAATTGAATATTTAAAAAAATAACCTCCTTCAAAAAAGGGTCACTAAAAAATCTCTGAAAATAACAAAGTTTTGAGGTCGGCACCAATTTAACATATCTAAATAGGTACACAAAACGTGATATTAATTAAATAGGCGCTGACCTTAAAACTTTGCTATTTTACTCTTTTTAGTGACCCTTTTTTGAAGGTCTTTTTTAATGTAGTTATTATTTTTTAACTTTATAGTTTAAAGCAAAGTATTGAAGTCGGATTTTGATTTTTTGTTAAACATTTTTTTCTGAAAAAATGCTGAACCGATATTGCTAAAATATATATGGGACCAGCTTTGAGACATTTTTTAGTGTCTAAGGAAACCGAAGAGCAACGTTCACGTCGACAACTACAACGTTTGCAATATTTCTTTTTGATTTTTGTTAATTTTCCAAAAAGTTGCTGAACCGATTTTGCTAAAATTTATATGGGACCAACTTTGAGACATTTTTTAGTGTCAAATGAAAACGAAGAGCAACGTTCACGCCAACAACTACAACTTTTGCAATATTTCTTTATGATATTTGTTAATTTGTAAAAAAGTTGCTGATTCGATTTTGCTAAAATTTATATGGGACTTACTCTATCGAATAAAAAAAAGAAGAAACATTGAAATCAGTTCACAGCAGGCGAAGATATTGACGGACACACATTAAAAAAAAAAAATACAATCGAACATAATATAACCTAGCTCTTCCTTTTTTTGGAGTCGGTTAAAAAAATTCTAGCCAATTGGGCAATTTCAAAATGTTGACATTTGATATAGTATAATGAAGAAAAGAACATTTCTGATATTGCGTGAGGTAACGCGGGTAATGGCTAGTAATTGAGATGATATTTGCAATTCGTTGCTATGGTTACCTACATAATATGTTCCACGTCGTGTAAAAATTATTCAAAGCATGCTTAACTGGTTTATTTCTGATAGATCTACAAAACAAAAGAACAGCTGATTTTTTTTATTTTCAAAATATTTCCAGAACTATAAAATTTAGAAAAAAACATTTTTAACGAAACTTTCTTGAAATAATAAATAGAATAGTAAGCCGTCATGGATAGTATACCATTATAATATATAATAGCATATATCTCTTCTGTATATATGCGCCAATTTCCTCCAAAAACAATAGGGCTCATCATATTTGCATACCAAACATACTTTCAAAATTTGGTTTCGATCCGTTCATCCGTTTGACCTGTATCGTGCTCACAGACAAACAGACGAGTAGTGTTTTTCCAAAAATATGTTTTTTGGATCGGGGGACTTCAAAACGAAAAGATATTGTAAACTTTTGAAAAGTGATTTTTTATCTAAACTAAATTTAAATTAGTTATTGAAAAATATTTTATTTAAATGTCTAAATTGAACTGTGTGTGGGTAGGTAGTAAATGGTAGCGAACTTCGACCGTTGATTACCATACAATGGCCCGTTTCTCACCCATCAATTCTTTTATGCTACTTTTTTCTATTATTCTTTTTGTAACATATACCTGTTCTTTCTGTCTTTCTAATTTGATCGTAGATGTCATTTGTTTGCAGCACACCTATAAATTTCTCTAAAATCAAATAACAGTTATATTATTTCTTTCCGTGTTCCATTTTAATATTGCATTAAAGTTTATTATTATAAAAATAAACCAAAACTTTGCTCTTGCACTCTGCAAGGAGAAAGTTATAGACTGTAATGTCATTTAAATGCTTTAGCCTAGTCAAGAAGCGAGTCTCTAAAAAATATGAGCAATAGCTTATGCGATCCGGAAAAATATTCTGAAAACACGTTTTTTAATTTTTTTCGTCGACAAAAGTTGCATTTGTTATTAGCAAAAAACAAAAAGTTAAAAAGGTCCCTCAGATTTTTGACAATTACTCAAAAACTATAAGCGATAGCGGAAATTGAAAAAGAGATTCTTAAAGAGGAGAAAATTTTCAATAATAACGTCCCACTACTCACGGACTCATTCTCTATTATTTATAGTTTTAATTTAACGTTGACCTATAGGGTTCCGCGCGACCGTTACATATCTCAATCGCAACGCACTGTTTATAGAGTATAACACATAAAATAATTTTTTCATAGTATTAAATAGCAATCTAAAAATTTGAATAAATTTCTGTGTCATCTTAACACTTGAAGAAATAAAGTTCCATTGAAAAAACATTTTCTAAATTTATTTTTAAAAAGTTTGGCTATTGGTAACTAAATAATTTTTTTCGAAAAACCTTCTCCATTGAAAACAACAAAAAATGTTTAAATAATTGGCCTATAAATTTTTCGTTTCACGGAGCCCTTTTTACATAATATACATTATAGGTATAAAAGCAATTAAGAAAAACAGCGCTAGAAAACTAGTAGTCTAATCTCGCAAGGAATCTAGCGGCAAATCCAGTCTCTTGTGCAGCGATCCTAAGAATAATATTTTATATGAATTATGAAAATAGTGATGAGTGAGTAAATCAATCTAAACATATATCTTGTTTGTATTCTTGGGGGCGTGTTTAATATAACTTTGAAACAATGTAAATAAAAATATTGTCAATATTTTGACGCCTTGTCATGTTGTTTAGTTGATCTAGGTATGCCATCATCATCGCGCAAGGTGTTGAAACATTCAGATATTGAGTTTTGAATCAACAGTATCAACACCCATCCGTTGTTCTTCGGCTTTATTGAATCCTTTTACCAACACCGCTCAGCTACAATACCGTTGTCTTATAGATAGTATAGGATATAGCGTTAAAATTGCTTTTTTGCACTATCCTCTATGAAATAGTTGTATGTATGCTGCCACGTAAAGTGATTCTTTACACCACTAGTGTTGTAAAGTAAAACAAAACTGGTCGCGCTATACGAATTCCATAGTAAATTAGTGTTTGTTGTTTTTTTTATACTTACTACAGTAGAACCTCTGTAAGTCGAACTTATGAAGGATTTAAATTTAGGCGACTTGTAGAGGTTAAGATTCATTCTAATCAATCAAACATTGCTATGTTCGAGATACAGAAGTTAAATTTATTTTTTCAAGTTATGGAGGGAAAATATGTACCGAAAAGACTTATAGAGACTCACTGATTATTTCGACCTATAAAGAGTTGAGATTTCGATTAATGGAGATTTAGGGGCTTGAAGAGAAGGGAACAAAGGATTTTTTCGAGTTTTGGAGGTTTTCTACTTATCCACTATATTAGACATGAAGTTTACTCAAAAGAATTTTGAAAATGAGGTGAAAACCGGTTATTTTATAGAACGTACAAAAAAGATAACATATTTAACTGTGAAAACTCGCTGGCGTTCGTTTTTTCAACATATAATTTCACAACTCGTTTATATTACTACACTACGTATACAGTCTACTATTAGCACAGCTTAAAAAAATCAGATTTGCTATATTAGGTAGGTGTGGCCGAGGACCGAGTTCCTGGCCGAACAATGTTACGACTTGAAATTGAACCTTACTGGCAGGTACTTATACAAGCACCTATAAAGCAGGAATTGTTTTCAGAATAAAAAAAAAAAATCTCTCAGTATCGATTTAAAATCTTTTCAGTATCGACTTAATTGTGTCTCAAAATTGGCTCAATATCGCCTCGCTATTGATTCTATGCTATTCAGTATTGATATGATTTTGTCTAATTATCGAGTTGATTTCTTGAGTTATTTATAGTTTCGATCTTATACGGTTTTGAATGAAAAAAAATCAAAAAAGTAAGTCAAGAAGAACGCAATAATAAATAATATTAAGACATTGATATGCAATAACGTGTCGACCCACATTCGTGCCAATGTGAGTAAATAGTATTTAAAAACTTGAAATTTATTGTTGTTTCATGAAAAATCAACTAAATTTTGTGTGGGTTGACACCTTGCATACCACTATCCGAATATTTTCAGATGTTAATTTTTGACAGTTAAGTTGTGAAAAGCTTTTTGTGACAAGTTCCTCTGTTACTATGAGCTGACGTAGCATTTTCTGTTCATTCTTTTTCCATTCAGTAAGGTGATCGCGACAGCCTCTCCAAAGAGTTATTTTCCGTGAGACATTTTCTTGACTAAATAAAGTTTGCACCTAGTTTATGTTCCGCGTAATGAAAAAACCATTGCGAGCTCTCGCACACGAATTTTCAGAAAGGTCGTGCGAGCAGAACCCGCTATACAATTTTCTCATATTCTAAACTCTAAACAGTTTTCTAAAATCTTGCGCAAGACTCGCAGGAAGTAGTTAATCTCTATAGTGAAAGCCATTCCTTGAAAATATTTCTTCGTGGTGAACATTTTCGCCTTGCAGCCCTGTTCGTACCACAATCATGGATTAAACCACTTCTATGTGTAATACATTTCTATAAGTAGAGACAATTAATAAAACAGACTTATATTTTAATTTATAAGTAAAGTTAAAACTCAGGTCTAATTTGAGCAAGTTTATCTTAAGTCGATGGCTATTAATACAGCCGTAAATGCAGTTTACGTATTGAAGTGGGCGCCAGGCATTGGTTACTGGTCAATGGTCAGCATAAAACAGTCAAATATATTTGCTATAGTTGTTTGTCTCATCTGTTTCGGTCAACACGTTACAAACATTATACATATCCAAGAACTGCATCAAGGATGGACCAATTTGTAATTTAGACCGGCGCATACACGGATTTTTTCACAGGACTATTTGGGCTTAGGTCAGCATGATCGAGCTTAGGGTGGCACAGTTTGACGAGCGAAGAAATTTAGAAGGCGACAAAAATTTTAAAAGTGACAAATTTGGAAGGCGCCAAAAATACAAAATTGAATGAGGCTATCGTCGATTGTGAGAATGAATTTTATAGCCTCTATCTCTCTCTCACTGTTACGACTCAAGAATGTTAATATTTCAAGACTTATGTTAAAAAATAATTACGCACTCACTAAAAAAAATTCAAAATATCAAACAAAAGTAGCGATTTAGAAGATAAATGTCATAAAATGTCAAAAAGAGCTCGCTACAGCTACAGGGGTAGTTTTACGTCCACAAGGGGATGATGCGTCAATTATATAGGTGGGAACTTAAAATATTATATAAAAGTTTTCATTGACATTAGAAGAAGAGCGGGCCTAGGACGTCATCACAATCTCAGGAATTTTTAAACGTGCAGTGACAAAAAAAATGCGAAGAAAAGTTGACAATTAATGAAAACTGGCATTTTGAAAAAAATATTCCACAGGTGTTTTGAAATTAGGCAAAAAACAACAATATACTATGTATTAGCTTTTACCTGCGACTTCGTCCACGTGAAATCAGTGTGTAGGTACAATTTAATATAATTGATTAAAAATTCATAAATTCAAGTAAGACTATAATTTAAGATGAGCCTATAAACAATGTTTTTGTTTTACCATCTTTCGCAAAAACATAAAGATTTTGTAGATTCGATACACGTGAGCAAGCCACATACACCTGCGGTCCTGCGAAAAACGTTTTTTTCTAAATTAATGCCAGCTACCTGAAGTGCTTGCTCCTGGGCTTTGTTTATAGTTATTCCGAAAGCAGTTTTTCCATGGAAATCGTAATATTTTAAATTGAAAAGACAAATCCATTGGTATAATTGGTATTCGTGGGATTAAAACACTGTCTCTTTTAGATTTTCCACTAATTATAATAGCCTTAACTTAATATTTCGACCCAGATGAGAAACTACCATTACACAATTTGAGCGCATCAAGATTTCGCATTAAAAGTACCGGAACACCCATTTTTAACCTTAATTTATGAAAATGCATAAAACACTCTTTGGGGTAAATTTTTGAAAAAAAAAATAGTTCATTTCCTTCCCAAGAGTTTAAAATATTTCTATATTCATCACAATCGGCCTAGTGTTCTGGCCGTGAAAATGTAACTTCCTAATTCATACTCATAGGGGTTGAATTTTGAAAAAAAAAAAATTGTAGCCTATGTCCTTCCCCAGGCTTCAAACTATTTCCATATTAAATTTCATTACAATCGACCCAGCGGTTAGGCTCTGAAAGCATAACAGAGAGACAGAGTTCCTTTCGCATTTATAATATTATAGTTGGCAAAACCAAAAGTGCACATCCCGCAAGTTTTCCACTGTATGATAAAAAAATAACAATTAAAAAATATTTTTAATAAATTTAAAAAGATTTAAAAATTTAAAGAAATAAATAATTAAAAATTGAAAAAATATTTTTTTTAAGTTTGCAAAAATAAAAAAAATTAAGAACTATACATAATATAATATATAATTAATATCAAGTGGAATAAAATAAAACAAAATAAAAAGAAAAAAATCAATGATTTCGTAAGGAATCGAACCCAGGACCTTGCCCTTGGGGATCCAACGGCATAACCATTACGCCACGGCGGCCTAATACGTGTAGTGGTGTTATCACGGTATAGAAGTGTAGCACTTGTTTTATGGATTACACTATATTTACACCGCAATTATTATATTGTTTTTAAACTATTAGCTGTCAAAAATAATAAAAAATAAAACTGTTTATAAAAATTAAACTACTGAACACATTTTAGTGAATTTAAATAGGGTTCTGGTCTGATAGTAAACAAAGTGAATAAAATATAACCCAAGGCAATCCGACCAAAATTGCGATCTGTAGAGTCGTGACGTACGTACATACGTACGTACGTACGTACGTACATACGTACAGACCAACCGACAACTGCTGTTTGTGATTTTCAATTACAATTTTAATAGTATTTATGAACTCGAATTGATTTAAAAATGGTTCTATTTTATAGATTAGAATCTCCTCTTTTCAAAAAGCTTCAATTTGAATGGATTTCGTGTGAAATTAACTTAGATATAACTTCTTATATGAACGAAAGTCAGCTCTGACGCACAAAGCGATAATAAAGCACATACCGCTAGTTTAGCGGTATGTGCAATAGTAGGTATGTATGATCTTTATATAAAGACAATTTCACATATTAAACTAATAGATGTTTAGCAATCCCTATAGCATCAATATCATCTGTATAACGCATATCGGTATTCGATACACGCGAGTATTGTATACTGACGACACATTAGAGATATCTGGACAACGTTACCAGCAGACCACCGGTTTACAGTGCACTTTAAACTATATGTATCGCCTCTCTTGTGAAGCTACTGTCACAAGAATACATCGGACAAATTCTTTAACCAATTAACGGATCTGATAAAAGTCGCTGCATACGAGGCTGGTTTTGCTGCTAGATTCGTTGCTTGATATCGTTGCAGCGTCGGATTTCATGATGGTTTTCATGTGTGTTTTGAAGCTGAATTCGTAAATAATTTTATTGTGCGTGCAATGACAGTTTAATGGTAACAAAAGTAGACGTTTATTGTCTCTGAACAGAACACACAATATATGACGCCATGTTTGTTTATGTCGTTTGCTCATGTCGTCCACGTAACAAGATACTATTTTCTGACTGGTTCTTGCTAAAACCAGCACAGAACAAGCACGAAAAATGGTTCTAATTTTGAAATCCAGCGTGTAGCCACGCACGCGAGCCCGCAGGCCGTCATTTCCATCCTCGCAACTAGCACGCCAGCCAGCACAAGTTCCAGCAGTGATTCCAGCGGCAAAACCAGCCACGCGTGCAACGGCCTTAATCTTAGTGCAGAAGCAACTTAAGTTAGAACGAGTTGCCGATATTGAAGTGCAAAGTGTTAACATGCCGCTTCCATTATCGTCCATTTGCAGTTCTGATGACAACATATACACTAAAGGCGGCATTCTAAACTTCAACTCCACGTAGTCTGTACTCCGTATGCACTGATAATGGAGACACATTACAAGACGTGTCGTCACTAGTGCCAGTTACTGCCCTTTATTCTATAAACCTTGGATAGATGAAACGGATAAGGAGACAAGACTACCTCCTCTGCACAGAATCTATTGCTTTGTCCTAATAAATTCAAAAACGATCCTTGAAAAACTTTATTCTTCACAGAAACAAAAGAGGTCCTTCGAGGCTAACTTTCTTCAGTCGTAGTAATATCCATTGAAGCTGTTGTCATTTATTTTTTAACGTTTTCTCTGTCTATGATATTAGTTTTGTGGCTTGTTCCTTATTATGTTTTCATTATCTCATGAAGAAATACAAGAAGATAATACAAGAAGAACAACACTTCTCGAGATGGTACTGAACAATCCTGTTATATTTTTCTGATTTAGAAATAGGTTCGTTAGATTAATGTCAGTATTTTTTGTTGGAAAAAGTAATAAATCTAATGTTAAAGACGTGGAGAAACCGGCAAAAGTGATAAAATTGTTAACAAAAATATATGTAAGTATTAGGTCTATTTTTAGAAGCAATAGATACAACTATTGATCCTATAAACATTGGTTTACAAATACTTGCATGCAAGTACAGTGAGATGATAGTGGAGCAATAGGCGGGTCGCAGACACATGTCTAACATCACGACATATACACCTCTAGTCTCGCTAACAACCACCTTAGATCATATCATTTGACGACCTTTACTGCTCCACGATGACGTTCTCCATTCTACTCTGAATCTTGATTTCTAATAGTGTAGTGACTCGCAAAGAATATTTATCTTCAAAGATGAACACTCAAACCCAAGCTATCGGTCTTTTTCTGTCTTTTCTTCAAAAGATCTTGCATAAGACATTTATAGAAAATTGGTTTTTAAGTTATTCTGTGCTCTACAGCTACTTTCCAAAAAGATTGAATTGGGAATCTATGACCTGGGATGCAGTCCAATCTAAATAGCTTCGCGAAGTTATTTTCAGGCATCGTTTTTATTTCTTTGTCTCCTCAAGCTTTTCCTCTTGTTATCATTTAATGAAGATATCTAGATAATAAAATTTAATCAATGGATACTAAGAGCACGCATGCGTATGTACTTAACAAAGCTGACCGCACCTAGTTGACGTATTTATATTAGTTCCTTTAGGGCACAATAGTAATCTCCGCTTGTATTCTGTTATTCCATTTATGGACATTATTGTTATTTCACCTGACACTTTCAACTCATGTTCATCAGTCAGGTGTCATAACGTCGTGATGCAGTTCTCTTGTCAGTTCAATCGTGCTGCGCCGCTTTTCACGAAGGTCTGGACAAACTAAATGTTAAATTTAGGTACATTTGACTGTTGTCTAATCATTAAAGGCAAAAAAGGTTTCTCCTAGCTATAGCTTAATAACCTTACCATTTTCCACTGTTCGAAAGCTTGTACATATATAGGGGATTGCAGTGAGTTCAAAATTTTTTAATAATAATGTATGAATATTTTAATTGATGCAAGTACCTTTTTCACGTTCGTATTCGTCAGTCCCAAATAGTACAAAACTAACTTATATTTAAATAATTATATCTTACAGATTTTGAGTTCATTGGGTATAAATCTAATGTCCATTTTCGGGATGTCTACGCGATGTGTTTTACATATAGCGACGCAAAATATAAATTTCTTTCGATGAAAATCTGAATGTAGATTTGCATCAAAAACTGCTTTTTGCAGTTTGAGGTTTGATCATAGAGATATAATTAAGTAGAGTATGCTTGCCATAAGTGAAAATGTCCTCAGTTAAGAGAGAGAACGCTGCAGAAAACCAGAAATTTGGTTACTCATTTTTCTTTATTATGAGTAACCATAAAGATAAGGAACTGTTCTCTCTCTTAATTGCAGACATTTTTACTGCTCTCTCGCGTACTCTATTGTAATATCTCTATGGATTTGATATAGCTCACGTTGCTTGACGTGAAATCTGAAAAAAAAACACATTTTTCACAGTTTTTCACTTTAAGTAAGTTCTGATTATCCTTATGTGACAGTTTTGACAAAGAACGTTATTTCGGTTCTATAAAAAAATATGATTTTTTGCTGTTTACATTCCGTAATGTGCAACGTACAGGTGTGTCTATGATAGGTACGGAAATCTGGCTTTAGTGATCGTTTTTTTCGCAAGTTCTGTTAGAAATTATTTTTTTTCAAGAAGTTATATTAATTGGAAATATAGAAAGATGTCATAAAGCGTCCTTTCAGAGCATGGCTCTTTTAAAGTTGGGTAGAAACTTGGGAACTTATTAGATTCTATATAGATCTGCTCAAAGGTATACAAAATTTGACATACTAGGCCAGGTCTGGGCAAATAGCGGCCCGCGGGCCGGATCTGGCCCGCAGTAGAATTTTCTCCGACCCGCAAAGCATTTTATAAGTGATTATTAAAAGCAAAAATATTACTGTTTGTCAATATAAATACGCGCATACAAAGAATTTAAGAAAAAAGGTAAATAATGTTTAAAAACTTGAAATTGTTGTTTCAAAAAAACTATACTTAAAATCAGAAAAAGAAATTGTTTGGCCCACGGTCAAATTTTCATCCGCAATGTGGCCCGACGATCAAAAGATTAGCCCACCCTTGTACTAGACGAAAGAAAATGTTTTTATGTGATGGCATATAAAAATTTTTTATAGAATTTTCATAGAATTAATGTCAATTGTCATCAAATCGAAGTTTCTAGCTTCAAAAATACGAATTATAAGTTGGAAATTATAATTTTCAATACATTGTAAGATCATGCAATTGCATTTTGAAATTTAGGTTTACTTTTGAGTTTATACATGCCTATTTTGTTATGAGTCAGCTTCATATTATGCATATTTACATATTTTTCATCGCAAGATGGTATACAAATATTTCAAAGAGAAAACTTTATGTGCAACATTGCAATCTAAAAGTTGAATTATATTAAGTGGGCATTTTATAATAAACTTGAAGCTTAGAATTTATTATTCTGGACTATTTTCGATGTGTCATGCTTTTATCCTTCTTTTACACACACACTTTTGCCCCTTTAATATTTTTCGACCTGTGTTATTTTGAGGACACAGATCGAAAAATATTAAAGGGGCAAAAGTGTGTGTAAAAGAATCCTTTTGTTTGACTTAAAGTCTGCTGCTATGTAAATATTAAGGGGATAAAGTAGTAGACGAACAATTTTTGCTGCGGGGCAACAATAAGGAGGGAAGACGCTTAACAGACGAAAAAAGGCCGCGTCAAATAATACTACTGACTTCCCTCTCCCGCCTAAGTATTCTGTCTTTCAAGATATAGGCACTATCAGATGGGTTAGATGTCCAACATTATTGGATAATACAGTGCAGATCTGATAATCCGGACTAATAGAAACAGGTGATCTAGATTTGGACTTGTGTCCACGGTGGATACATTCGTCTTCACGGTGGACACACGAAAATTATGGCTTACGGTTGTGAAAACCATTACAAGACAAAAAACGCATTATTTATT
Source organism: Xanthostigma xanthostigma (assembly GCA_963575645.1). NCBI lineage: Eukaryota > Metazoa > Arthropoda > Insecta > Raphidioptera > Raphidiidae > Xanthostigma > Xanthostigma xanthostigma. The sequence goes on along the minus strand of OY754468.1, from coordinate 29,819,629 downwards.
TTACCTTAAAAATTATGTTAACCTATATGTATGGTAAAATTTGAAAAAAAGGAAAAAAGTAGCCACTTGAAGTTTTAGTGTGTACCTTTGTTATTCTGGATGCAAAATTTCAGTTATGTACTCCAAATAATAAAAAAACGGTTTCCATTTTAAAAAAGATACTACTGTATCCCCTTAATCCATACTTACCTATATTATAAATGTGAAAGTAACTCTGTCTGTCTGCTACCTTTTCACGCCTAAACCGCTGATCAGATTTGAATAAAATTTGGCAAGGTGATAGATTGCATCCCGAGTAAGAGATATAGGCTACCTATTTTCGAAAAAAAACTGTAGGGGGTGAAATAGCAAAAGAAGATTTGTATGGGAAACCCATAATTTCTCTAGTTAATCCATCATTTCTCAAGTTAGGGATATGAAAAATCATATTAGGCTTTTGGTAAGATATAAAAAATTGCGTGTTTCAGCGTTTTTGTAAAGTCATCCCTCAACAAACTTCATTTCTATTAGGTTTTTTATGACAATTATTATTCGCGCCTGCTGTTGTTTTACACATAATTCTAATGCTGTTAATCAAAATTGAATTGATTAGATCGCGGGCATTTGTTTTTGTAGTACGGAATGGGAATTGGTATAAAGCAACTATTTTAAGGGGTTCTGAAAAACCAGCTTTACGTAGCATCTTTTATCACTCTAGCTACCTTAAAGTGAGCATCATATGACATTTTTAGCTTAAAATTTGCCACAAGGTCTTATATGTAGTTAAGAAACATTCTGTGCAGAAATTGAGAGTATTGTAAATATGCGTTGTTAATAACAATTGTACGACTCTCTTTTTGTGTAACCTGTTGTACTTGATTAAAGATATATATGAATTGTAAATTTGCGTAGTGTTTTTACAGTTTCACAAGTTAGTTCGTTGGTGTAATGTCATAATAACATGACTTTATAATGATCATAATATAACTACATAATGTTATGACTAATGCCAGTAATAAAACCGAACTAATGTGCATAATTTCTCTCTTTCTATAAGTTCTCAGAAGTCGTGTTTTAATAATAACCATTTAGTTTAAAATGGATCAGATATACCTAATGTGGAAAATGTGCTTTGCAATTTTTGAAACGACAAAAATCCTTTTAAGGATTATTTACAGATTTTGCAGATATAATTCGTTACATTCAATTGGCAGAGATTTTTGAACGAATAATGTCTACATTTGAAATTAATAAATTACGCGGAAAAACAGACAATACTTCAGGATTGCGTGCTAAACTAATGAAAATATATTTAGATGGACTGATAAGATGGATAATTTGAAAGTTGTAAAAGTAACTTTACACTAAATAACTAAAACAAATAAAGAAATTTCATTCTTTATGAATTAATGAATGAAAAAATTATGGCTTAATAGCCAGTTATGCACGTCATCCTAGAAAAATATTTGTGCTCCCCCATGATAGTTTGAATCTTCTCATGAAGATTGGTGACTAGATTGTCTTGAGGAATTACTCCGCTCTCATCAATATATTCAAAGATGGTTGTTCTCCTGTAGGCTAGGGCGTCGCATTCGAACAGAAAATGATTGGCTGTTTTGTCCTCCGTTTCGCAAGATCTACACTGTGTCGATTCCTGACGTATCCCCATCGTGTGTAGATGCTTTCTCAGAGGTGGGGTGCATGACCTTTTAAAAGCCCAACCACTTTCCTGAGTTTAGGTCTACTGAGTTTGTTCAAGTCCTCTGTAAGCCGGTTTGAAGGGCACACAAACATTCTTTTCCCATGTCAATTTCCTGGATTCGAGCTCCAGTCTTTAAGGAATGGTGGAAAAGGTCATAACTTTAGGGCCAACATACATTGCTACTTTTTGTATCACGATTGTGACTAAAAGCGTAAGCCTACACATTACTCGCTGAAATACAGAACTTACTGATGTAGCGCAAACGCGCGACTACTGAACGAGAAAATATTCGCGCAACTTCATCCTGTTAGTTTTGATGTTACAGTGTGCGCGCGCATTTTAAATTCATTTTTTCATAACGCGTCAAAAAAAGTATACTTTCATAGAACTCTAAATGTTGACGTTTACTCATTAATGAAATTACACAATATAATATAATCACGTTAAATGCAAAACTACAAATCCGGCCCTGACCTTGTGTATTCACCTACGTAAGTTAAGTTGGCATTCCAAACAGCTTGAGGTGTAATTAGTTTGTCTTAAAGAAGTCGGGTACAGGTGAATAAAATGAAATAAAGTTAACAAGTCACCGTATGTCACAGTGTATACTGTGGAGACTGGAGACATTGCCGTCAGATACACCGTCTGCGGACCAGTTCAATAGGTGTATAGGCTACCTGTGTATTTCACATACGCGTTACCGAGTTTGCGAAAAGTCCGCGAAACACTCAGTTTACAGACGTTTCTCTCTCCATCTGCTCTCACTAATGCTCATATTCACTGAACACTATAAAAGATAGAAGTTACTAATCTTGGAACAAATTTATTCGTTTGAATGAAACTTACTTTCAATTTACCAAGCAAAATATCAGGTAGAAAAGTTAAAGAATAAAATATATACACTGCACTATACCCCTGCTTTATTTGTTTAATATTTTGACGTTCACCAGAAAATCTGACCGGTGGCGTTAGTGTACACGTCAAACAAAAAGTTTCACAAAATAATACCGTTTTATCCTAACCCAATGGTACACAAAAATTCCACTAGATTTAATGTTTTACAACTATACACTTCACAAAAGGCTAACATAAATAAATTCACAAGAGAAAACTGTAGATATAATATAAGGTTATGATCGATGTAGCGGCTATTATTATTTTATTAGGCGAATAGATATTTATACCATGGAAGTAAGACAGAATAGATTTATACCTGCAGTAAACATAATTATAGTTGATGAATTGAATTATCGTTGTTTATTCGGAGGAATAGTTACTTGAAAAACAAATGAACCGAATAAATAACTACTTACGTTCGGTGAATATGGCCATAAATGAAAAAAATGGGTGCGTGTACTCATGTACTATCGATAGAAGTTATACTTCTTTAGCGTGAATAAAAACTAATTTTTAATTCTAATGTAAATAATTTATGAATTAAAATAATAAAAGGACTAGAGTGAGATTAGCATAAATACAAGTGTTAGACGCTATACTCGCATGAGAACATGGCCTCTGTCATACTCTATCTTTCTCACTCAGTGAACGGAAAAACAACTACAACGATATATGGGCGAAGGCATGTCTACTAGCGTAGGTCCTTCCTCTATTCTGTCGGTAGCCTTTTTCTGCGAGCAACTTTATTCTGTAAATTTTCATGTTACAATAAGCGCGCAATTGAATATTTTCATTTGTTGAAAGAAGCGTTTGAGATTAAATTGCATGTCGCGAACTCGAGTTTTTGAATGGAACAAATGATTTTTTGAAGGTCGGGAGGAGATTGAAGATGTTGAACATTCTGGTCGACTGCGACGTCAAGAATTGACGAAAACATTCGGTAAATGGATGAAATTATGCGGAAAGATTGGCATGATGAACAATGACAGATAGACAATAAGATAACATTTGCATGGGGATTTGTAAATGACGACAGTTTTCGCAAAATTGGTATTAAAAACCTGACATGTGAGCAAAAGGAAAGCAGGGAAATATCTGCTCTGACTTTATTTTTCTCGGCAATCTGCCATTTTCACCACAGATCTCGCTCCATGCGACTTCTGCCTGTTCATATAAGTGAAAATTGCTTTAAAGGCAACACATTTTCAATCTGTAGAAGTAGAGTTGTGGATTCTCCGGAGCATTTTGAAACAGAAAATTTTCTAAGCCACTAAATTATTGAGGTATTGTAAAATTAAACTCCTGTTCACTAGAGGCTATAAGTAAACAAAACGAGTATTTTCATCAGCTCTGGATGTGATGCCCTTTTGAGTTTTCCCCTTCCAACAAAAAGCAATAATCTAGTGGTGTTTACATGAGGGGAATTCCCTTTATAACTACAGCAACCAGTATAGTAGTGCCATCTTCTGGCTTCTGCCACTACCTCATACTATCAAATAACAAGAGAAAGGAGTGATTCTTTTATTATGAAATAGGATGAATTGACTTGCTATGAGTTGCAAATTAAATAATACGACAAATCTGAAGTAAAACAGAATAAAACTTATTTTTATTCATGTAGATTACAAAGCTGGAATTATAACCTGTATTTTTTATTTAAATGGTGCAGAATTGGTTTATAAAGCCAAGTATGGAAACTTTAATTATATCCTATAACAAATTTACTAAAAAAATGCCTTTCTGACATTGAAAATTTTCCTCCCCACATCACTATGTAGAAGAGCTCGATTAAAACGGCAAACATGCTGAAGAGGGTAACACTAAGCTCTGTAGGACTTGCTTCGGACGATGGAAAATTCGGTGTATAGATAAGCAAGGGGAAAATATCGAAGGGGATCAACAATTATTTGTGATAAGTTTTCAATAAAACGTATTTTTCAGATCAGCCTCGTTATTTAATTGCCACACCTCTATGTGCAGAGCAGCCTATGCGTCTACTGAACTGGGTACACACGGTATAATGTGTTTAGTTGTAGCAGGATCTGATTATTATACCTACCACTTACCAGCACCATTGTACTGTGTATGGCAGTGCATTGTAATGCACAATGTACCTACTCTTGCTTCTTGCAGGAGTCACCAAAGCAAAGCTTTTGATCTAAAGTCGCTGTACCTATAAAAGATGTGCAGTTTGTGTTCGTTTATAGTATTTGATGTTATTATCAGATGTCAAGCTTGAGTCATGATAGTGAACTGTGAAAAAAATATTATTAATAATCCTTCCGATTTCGAATTGTCATTTTCATTTATTTGACTTTGAACAAGCTCGAGCTTTGAGAGAGTAAACGTTTCCCCGTAAAATAAAGATCGTATAATTTGGAAGTTGCATTATAACACGATCGCCTAATTATCAGAAACAAAATTTAGAGTTTCATATTGAAGTGAATAAAAGTACAGTCGATTCTCCTGAATTCGAATTGTTTTCTAGTTGGTCGACTTCAATTTAATTCAAGCGTAATAATATCACGTTTACTTAGCGAATTAAATAGTCTTTCAGTATTGCATAGTGATGAGCTAAATTGGTCTCGGTCTTGCAGTCTTCAATAGGCTTGCTGATTGAATTTTTTTTTAATTTTTGAATTTTTTATTCAAAATGATATACACGTTGAATGATGGAAATACACTTATGATTACTTTCTTGATCATATGAATTTACGTGTTTTTAATTTTAAAAGTAAATTGAACAATAAAATTTCGCGAATGCTTTATATGGAATTTTCATCAAATTGATACTTTATGAATTAAGTATAGGTATATTATGAATCTAGTAAATTTTATGTAATTTAGAATTTTACCATTCCAAACCAAGTGGGGAATGGTACTAATTTAGGTCAAAAATCACGTTTCAAAATTTTACTATATCTTTTCATAACGGTTTTTTATGTAATAATGGTATATACTTATTTTTACATAATATCACTAATTTGTGTAAATCAATTTTATAATTTATAAATAAAACTATATTGATTTCGATGCCGTTGTGTTCAGGAGGATGACAGAATGGTCCCACATGCTATTTACTTAAATTTGTTCAGTAGTTTAAAACTGCCTTCAAAAAAGCTACTAAAAATAGAGAAATAATACAATTCGATGCCAACTGAATTACCTATACTAAAACTTTTATTTAGGTATTTTTATGAAATTTTTATTTTTCGCTTTTTAAGTAGCTTCTGTGGAGTGGCTTCAATTTATTTTATCAAAATTTTTATTTTTAATTTTTCCGATTTGAAAAAATAGATTATCAATTTGACCTGTATATTTTTTTTACAGATTTTATATTTGTTTGGCCGTAACTTTTCGAGGAGCTAACCAATTAAATAAAATCTAATCCATTTTGCTCAGAATGATTACGGAATGGTTCCAATAATTTTAGTAAAATTGCTTCAGTCATTTTTAACCCGGTAATTTTTTTTATATATATACCTATGCTATCTTATATCTCCAGCGTTTATAAACCAACCTTGACGATTTATTAGGGAACTATTTACTAGGGGATACTTTCATGATGGTCCCATATAAATTTTACTTAAGTCGGTTTAGTTTATTTCTAGTTTAGTAATCAAATATTAAGGAAGAAAGCAATTAATAACGTCAAACTACGTACTGCAAAGCGCCAATTTAATAGCCTACATAATAATTGTGTAGGCTACATAGAAAGTTATAGTAATTAAATGGACGCTGATCTCAAAACTTTTAAGCTTTTTAGTAGTGTTTTTATGGAGGTTTAATTAAAACAAATGTTTTTTTTGAACGCAAGTAAATTTTTTTTATTACAGTGAATCGATTTGAGTAACAATTATATGGGTTCATTCTGCCATATTCCTCAACGTGAGGAAAAAAAGTGTAAATTGCAAGACTGCAAGAGTCTTGCCGTAAGACCAAGACCAAGACTGCACAAGACCAAGATAAATAAGATAACGGTACTTTCGTGTATGTTTACAAGATGTGATAACCGGTATTTCTGGTTAACCCTTGTAGCTTAGGGAAGGGAATTGTCAATGTTACGATAACAAAACAGTAGTAATTAATTTTAAAGAATAGCTACTGTATGATATATTGTTAAGAAACACCCATTGTTACAATGCTATATTAGAAAAAATTTATTTCTTCACCATGTCACCGTCGGAATACGAATTCCGAATCTTTCCACTCTCGCGGCGGACTGAGTTTCATTACTCCACAGTGACACGAACAACATCAATCAATCATTCTAATATACAGCAAATTGTAACTATTTTTTCACATCATACGAGAGCTAATTTCTTAGCTTAACGTTAGATATGAACCTTCACAGTAGCGAGAGGTAGTAATTAATGTTGACAATTGGAATGACAGACGTAGCGGGCAATTCTTTTCTTCCAAGTCTCTTGCGAACTCAACTGACTAGAGCACCATCAACGTTATGGACAGGGAGCCTTATTGTAAACGTGCACATAAAGCTAAGAGTTTATATTTGTAACAGTGCATTTCTCTATAAGTAAAGTACCTACGTTGAGTCTATTACACGGTGTACAGGGCACAATCATGTGGGACGTCTCCATCGTCTAAATAAGGCGATGTACGGCTCAGCGCGTACTGCATTATCAGTACCGACTATCAAAACAACAACAGAAACAACAACCAGCAACAACTGCAGCGGGGCTCTAAGTACGGCAGCTCGCATCGCATATGGTACACACCCGCGCCTCCTTGACGGACGGCTAGGAAACGATGCAGGAGCGGCTCTAAGTGGGGATTTCATGAAAAGTTCTTGTTGGCAAAACCTTCTATCATCAGATGCAAGTCAATCATTTCATGGAACGAGAAAAGTTTCCTTGAAACTCCCAGATCATCATTAGTGAACCCCGTACAAACATGATCTTCTAATAGATAACTCTACATTAGAAAAAAATTCCAGCCAATTGGGCGACCGGACCATCCCAACTTCAAAATGTTGACATTTGATATAGTAGGTATAATAAAGAAAATAAAATTTCTGAAATTGCGTGAGGTGATGCGGGTAATGGCTAGTATTCAATATGATATTTGCTATTCGTTGCCATGGTTACGTACAGACTAGTTTATTTCTGATAGATCAACAAAACAAAAGAACAGCTGATTTTTTTTGTTTTCAAAATATTTCCGAAACTATAAAGTTTAGAAGAAAACAATTTTCAACGAAACTTTCTTGAAAAAATAAATAGAATAATAAGGCGCTATGAAAAGTTTACCATTATTATATAAACAACACCGTTATAACACATATCTCTTCTGCGCATGCGCCGATTTTCCCCAAAAACAATAGGGCTCTTCATATTTGCATACCAAACACCCACCTAAAATTTGGTTTTAATCCGCCCATCCGTTTGACCTGTATTGTGCTCACAGACAAACACAAACAGACGCACAGATTTTTTCCAAAAATATTGTAAATTTTTGAAAAGTGATTTTTTACCTAAACTAGTAACATTCCCCACTTGTGGGTTGGAATGGTAAAATGTTGATATTGTCGAAACCTACAGATCGAGATCTGTTATTAGATTAGAATACGCAAACACTTTTGTTTGGTATTGGAAGCCTTTCTGTATTAGCGTATATTCCTCGGTTTTCATTGAAGTTTTCAACTTTAAATTTAGGTTTAAGAATATCATCTGTTGGCAACTATATGGATATCTCTTCATTTAGTTGAAAATATCTGACTTTAAATCTAGATTACAATCAGAAATGAAGCATAAATGATATAGATTTAGATGTTTAGATGATTAATATGCTCCAGGGGCAAATGCAGGGTCATTTTGAATTCCTATGATCTCAAAATTTTAGGCTCACGCGAGTGCATTTTAGAAGGGATTAAGTTTAAACTCTAACAGCGTCTCAATTGGAATGGACTGTTTAGGGTCGTGCGAACAGAGAACTCCAAGATTTTTTTTTATTTTATTCACTGTTGTGAGGGAATCACCGTAGACTGAGCGCATTGTAGGAGGTAACGTGCAAAAATTGTATTCGATGAACTGATAAAAAATTGGATGCAAGGAGAATAGTTTAAAGATATTCTATTTATAGACATTCAGCATAACAGCTTCCAAGAAAATAGTTTTAACATAGGAAGTGTGCCAGTAATGCTTTCAAGTATCTTAAAAAATGTAGATGCGTTGCTAAATAATTTTAAACTTAATGCAGTGCAGGTTGATTAAAATGCATTGTTGCAAGCGCCGATTTTTCCCATCAACCATAGGGTTCTCTATAATTATACGTCAAACATCTTACCAAATAATAATTTGTATAATATTATAATACTCACGTATAATTCTTTATCTTACCAAAATTTGATTTCGATCCACTTAGCCATTTTTACTGACTCGGGTGACTTTAAAATGAAAAAATATTGTAAAATTATGAAACGTAAATTTTGGCCTATGCTAGTACCTTTCCCCCACTTGTCTAATATTATTTAGTGGCAGAAAAATTGAGCTAGTGCCTAAATTACAATTATTTATTTATTGTATTGCGAATGCAAGTTTAGTGCTCTTCAACAACTACTGTTATTATAATTAGTAAACAGTAGTATTAGCCTCCCTTCTCCCGGAAACCAGTAGTGTATTTTTTAATGTGTGACATTATTTGACACTAAACACGTGTACAAGAGACTTTAAACTGATCACATATTTTAATGTCTTATGTAACACACAAAGTGTGCCATTAATGAGTTTAAAGTACCTCATCGAAACGGCCACACCACAGCAGCGCACAGGGGACCAAAATTCGAAAAAGTGGCCAAAAGTCTAATTTTATTTAGGTACTACTAATTTCTTATACCACAAGGGGAAAATAGTGCAAATATTCTGAAGCTTTAGGGGTGGTTTTTTCACAAATTGTTGAAATGCAAGATTTTCAAAATTAATAAGGCAAGAATCAAGAAAAAATAGATACAAAAAGATGAGACGTTTTTTTTTTTTGTAAAAATTATAGAATTTTAAGAGTTTTTAATATTGTTCTGCTTAGAAGCAGATAAATAGTCTGTTTATTTGTCAAGTTTGTCACTCCACAAAAGGGAGAAATTTTATCCGAAGGGGCTGGAATTCTAGGAAAAGATGTATTGACGAAATAGCAACTTCCATTAAATTCAGCTTTGGCCGCTTTTTCTGATTGTAGTCCCACAGTGCAGCAGTAGTGTCATCGATCTGTATAGGTAATAAGCCAAGTGATAAATAACTGACGTTTCACTTCCTTGTTGTTCGATAAGACATATTGAGTGATTTTTTAAATGGAAGATTCTATTGCCATTCAGGTTTACAGTTTCGAACATAAACGATAGAAATTACTTCAAAGTTAAAAGTAATGACTTCCTTTACCTCAATAGAGTTACAGAATTCAGGTTGCTTATATTATTATTAAATTAAGAGCTTCAATACACCGTGTTTATTCCATATTGGTTGAATTCATAACCTCAACAGTCAGGAAGTAGTGGGGAATTTTATCAACTGCATTTGCATCACTGGAGTGATTTTTTTCCCCTAAAGAATGTAAAATATAAATAATTATAAGAAAATGAATGAAATAAAAAATAGTCTTTATTGAGATTAACAAAAGTTATTACATTGTTTTCTGTAGACATTTTATATCAATGTTTGCGAACTGCAATCGCCTATAGCCTATATATTAATTAGTATATATTCAAAATTTAAAGAGTGATTCATTGTAAGCGGCATAGTTTTTGTGCATGAGACATGTTTGCTTTAATGTTTCAGTGTATTTCCGCTCCATTACCTTACTATAATTTAGCTAAATCCCAAATAAAATTATGCTCTTACAAAATAAATTAATGATTTTAATTTTTTGACAATAAAGAATTTAGATTTTTCACATCAATGATCAAATCTACTATCACTCTTCTAAGAATAAATTTTTAAACACTTTTTTGAATCCGATTTGTTAGTAAATTCAATTATTCAAATTAATGAAAGGTTTGATTGAAGCTCATCTGAACTTAACAATTTTGATTCATTTGCAACGTGTAAGATAAATATGATCTAAACGAACTGTCTTGCTAACTTGTCAACTATTAATTCTAAAGTTTATGTCTTTTAGAACGGAGTCCTATTATTATTATTCTTCATAAATATACAAGGTGTATAGAAAATAGTTAAAAAAATACGATTAGCCACACACAAATTTTATTTCACAACTTATGCTCGATGTCTAGTCCGTTTACTGAATTTTAGTGAGGTTGCCATTGACCGTGGTATATATGATTCAGTACTCTTGAATGTAAGCTCCTTTTGTGTTGTGAAAGTCGTACCAGAAAATTCAGCATTTGCCAGTTCAAAATATACTCCTCTAATAAGTTCTTCCAAATCTTTCTCCATAAATATTTTCTTTTCATTTCTGTTTTCAAGTCGTGGAAAAGAAATGTTATTGGTATTTCGCTTTCAGCATCTTTTGTTGGTTATGTAAAAATTTTATCTGCCTGTTTAATATACAAACATTTAGGAATTTTTTAACATTCAAATAACTTTTTTGTCAAAACTTATTATGAGGTCATAAATAATGTCCATAATTATAAATTAGTGTTTTTAAAAAGGCACGTTTTCCCACTTTAAATATGTGTACAAATTAAGTGACTTAAAGTCGCTGCACACGGGGCTAGCTGTGCCGCTAGATTCCTTGCAAGATTTAACTGCAAGGTTTCAAGCGAACTGTGACGCTGTATTCCGTGATAGCTTTTATGTGTTTGCTTTACACGATGCGTGTTTTGAAGCTGTCTTTGTCGATGTGCTTGGTGCGCGCAGAAGCGACAGTTCGAATGTTAACAAAAGTGAACGTTTAATTATTGCTTCTGAACAGAACGCGCCCTATGGCGCCATGTTTGCTAGTGGGTGTTTGTCCATGTCGTCCACGTGACAAGATACTGTTTTCCGATTAGTTCTTGCTCAAATCAAACAGAGAAACAAGCACGAAAATTAGCCCCGGTTTTAATTTTAAAATCCAGCTTGTAATAACCTCACGCGAGCCCATAGTGGCGTCATTTTCATCTCCGTAGCCAGCGAAAGTCCGAGCAAAGATTCCAACTGCAAAAACAGTCCCGCGTGCAGCGGCCTATTCATGATATTTAAGCGTATAGAAATATTTTCTTGAATTTTTTTATGTAATGAGGCTAATGACATTTATTTAAGGAAATTTTTGTAATGAGCTCCGTCTAACTTAAATAATGCCGTTGGATTTTTTGGCTAGCACCCTAAAATGAATTTTTAAATTGGTTAAATGAATATTTTTCTACAACAGTCTGTATATTGGCCATCTATCTAAGTAGGTATGTATGTAATATTGTAACTATGTAAGTATGTAGAGTTGATGTATGTACCTAGAGTATAATTAAGATTAATGTAGTCGGTTTTGTGCTGTTATGTTCGCTAATGAATCTGAAATTTATTTGAACGGATAACGCTTATTTATTACTCGTGTAGACCGACCTGTGGACAGCTGAACCATTGCTGAATGTGTTGAATTTGTAAAATGTTTCGAAATATAGAACGGTTTATATAGTTAAGTGTTGATTTCTTTATGCCAGAATAAGAATGACATGTGTCACTCTGTAAAATTGCTTCATTACGCAAAAAAATCTGAACTCTTGTCAACAGTGAGCAATTTACGCAAAAAAGAGAAAGATAATTAATAAATAAATAAACAATTGATTGATTTTAAAAGACTTCATACTACAGTGATTAGGTCAGTAAAATGACGAACTCATTTTCCACTAATTCGAAAATTAGAAGAACTTTTTCATGGTTACAATATTGAATTTTGACAAGATACAAGCAAAAAACTGATGAAGTACAGTTTTTTTAACTCTTTTTTAACAAGTTCCAGTCATCGCACGAAGGTGCAATTTTGACAGATTGTGTATCATACTTATATAGATATTCCCTCAAATTTGCACCCTTTTGCGATTTTGTGGAAATGTTTAGGATCTAATCATTTTCATTTTACTGGCCTATAATGGTATGTCAGGATCACTGAACATTATGAGAAGCACTTTTCAGTAAATACGTTTTAAGGACCTTTTCAGTTCCCAGATTATTAAAATCTTTGATTAACGTCTGAATAAAACTCTTCAAATAAATAAAATTGGTCGACAATTTTATTTATTCCCAGATTATTATTTGAGAACTAGTTAAAAGCATTAACATACTATTTATTTTACAGAAAATAATGATAATAAATTGAAAATATGCTTTGGTACTAAGCCCAAATAACACCAGACATAAAAAAGTACCAATAAATACGTTGAAATAATATTTCATCATCAAATCGTGATGGAAATATTGATTTAGACACGTTAAATTGAAAGTAACTGCAGTATATAATTTCTACAATTTTTATACTGCATATTCGTAGTTTCCTTTCCGAATAAAATATCCTATATATCGACCAATTGTTACCTTCGTTACAAAATATTTATTAATCTTTAATTTAGTCATTGGCTAATCGGAATACCTGTTTATATAAGTAAAACAAAAATAAATAAATGAATTGAAATTGTTTTTAATGTAAATATTTTTCTTTGATTTATTCCATTTGTTCTAAAATATATTTACCCTGTTTTTGTTGCTTAAAATTAAATTTCATACAATTAATAAAAAACTGAAAACATAGCTATGGAGTTTTTATCAACACCACAGAACACTGTGATCAACACACTTTTTGAGTATTTGATCATGTAAATAAGTATCTGGTTATACCTTGCTTGGTTTAATTACCATTACACATAGAAATCAAAGTTTCTTCTTTTCTGGAGAACTTGACAACAAATGAACAGCGTAAAAATTTGATTCTGAATCGAATGTGAAAACATAACATTATTGTGAATAAGGACTTCCATAACAAAACATTCTCAATTCTAGAACTGTTTTCGATATTTGGTTCTCAGTTCCGAGATTCCGGAACTAGTTAATATCGAGGGAAAAATTATCAAAATACAATCTACATGTCCAAGAAAGTCGGTTATTTGGAAACAAGTAAAAAATCAACCTAATTGACTAATAATAATACTTAAAACTTCGAATATTAAATTTAAATAGAAAAAACTGGCCAAGTGCGAGTCTAACTCACACACTGAGGGTTCCGTACTACAGAAACACCAAGAAAATTGTAAAATAATGCAAACACAACACTGGCCTTTTTTCTCTTGTATAGTTACTATTTTCAGTAAAATTGTTGTCTAAGTACAAAATATGAGTAATATTGTACATAACTTACAGCTTTTCATCTAAGCCGTTTTTGCAATAGACCTGATAACAAAATATGTCTTAAAACCATGATTTTGATGGCCTCCCAAAGTGTTAATCTAAGTTAAAAAAAAATCAAAAAATATATCTCTGCTCAACTCTTTCCAACGATACCCATGGCGTCTCCTACAAAAAAGTTTTTCATAATTTTAATTACGATTTTCGTCTTTGGACCAAGGATTTATATATAATATGTGTGGATTTTAAGTCGAAATCTTATTTCGTTTAGACGTTAGAAACCTTTGACAGACAGACGGACGGACAACGTTGCCACAACAATAGGGTTCTGCTTGGATCCTTTGGAAAGGGAAACTTTAGAAAGCTCATACTTTCTGATCGACGCATTTTGTTAATTTTCAATCGTTTCATTAATTCCGGAAGTCCGATAATAATTTCTTTAGTTCCAGAATATATGAAGTTTTTATTAGAAATTCTGGAAATGCGAAGTCTTGGAATTCCGATATGAAAGCCGTCTAATTGTGAACCAAGACTTTAGAATGCACAGTACTTTTTAAACGCTTTATATTAGTTTGGGTTGTAACTATGTATGTATGTAACTAACTATGTATGTATGTCCGTAACGGAATCTTTGAGCATAATTTTCACCAATTTCCCGAAGTCTGATTAATTTGAAACTTTGCATACGTATCAAGGACCGATGACAATGCAATAATTTGATAACAGTTTCCCATTATCCTTATTAGGACCCCCAGGATTAATAAATTCTTTTATAGATCCTCTGTAGTAAACGCTTTATTTTCACCAATTTCCCGAAGTCTGATTAATTTGAAACTTTGCATACGTATCAAGGACCGATGACAATGCAATAATTTGATAACAGTTTCCCATTATCCTTATTATTAAACGCTTTATATTAGTTTGGGTTGTAACTATGTATGTATGTCCGTAACGGAATCTTTGAGCATAATTTTCACCAATTTCCCGAAGTCTGATTAATTTGAAACTTTGCATACGTATCAAGGACCGATGACAATGCAATAATTTGATAACAGTTTCCCATTATCCTTATTAGGACCCCCAGGATTAATAAATTCTTTTATAGATCCTCAAACTAAAAAGTGAAAAATAAAATATAGTTTAAAAAAAACTAAAAAACACGCTTTATATCGGACTAAAAAGTAAAAAATAATTGTTTTAAAATAAGCTTAAAAAGCGTTGGGCGCTCGATGTACGAAAATGTGGAACAAAGCGCCCCACGCTTTTTAAGCTTATTTTAAAACAATTATTTTTTACTTTTTAGTCCGATATAAAGCGTGTTTTTTAGTTTTTTTTAAACTATATTTTTTATAAAGTAATTGCACAATCGATCTTCAATATAACTGATTGAATGCCGACGGCAAAAATTTGTCACCTGTGACCGACGACCTGTGTGCCGATATACAGTGTACCTACGCCTGTTACGGGGAATCGTCATCCGTTCAAAGATCACTGCTTGCCGCACCCGTTATTACTTACTCTAAATTATACATAAGTCGGTACAGAGTAATACACCCACTATAGTTAGGGCTGTGTTATCTTTCGCTGTCACCTGTGACTAGGGTGACCATCCCTATTTTATTATTTTACAGGAAATATGAGATGACAGTTGGGATTGGGGATAGGAAAAAAACCTGCTGCACTTAGGTCTATTAGGCCCCGACAGATCAGATCAGATCATGAACAGTTCTGGGCCTACATGAGAAGGCACCCTACGCAATCGCAATGGCGCTCTTATATCTCTTGGTAATCAAAAACTTGGTTCCCAACTCCGGATGCTTAGTGTCGTGTTATTTATTATTTTTGGGTTATGTCTTCTGAAAGTTCTCAAACTTCACAGAGAGATTACGTCATATAAATATTTAAAAGTTATTTATTTTGATGGGTAATTGGAAAAAATTCCGTGGCATAAGGATAAAAAATGAAGCAATACTGAAATTTTTTTAAACTTGCATTTTTTTCCAAATACCTATCATTAACTTCAATGGATCACAGTTACTCTATTTATTGAATAGAGTCAAATTCACGTTATTTATTTTTTTTAATTGTTATTTAATACTATAAAAAATATTTTATGTGTTGTATTCTCTCCACAGGGCTGTGCGCTCGAGCTGTAAAAGCCGCGCGAAACCCTATTTTCAACGTTAAATTAAAATTATAAATAAATAATAGAGATAATATGACTTTCTTGTTGGAAATTTCCTCCATTTTAAGAATCTTTCATCGCTTATAGTTTTTGAGATATCAGTAAAAAATGCCTTTTTTCTTTCATCTTAGTTTGTTTATAACTTTTGCAATTTCTTATGTGCTAATAAAATATTTTAATATACCTATATTTCTAGCCGACCATTCCAAATCTAATGACGATCGGTTATTTTAGTACGAGCTCTTTCAAGCCTTAACACGTTTTTGAGTTTGTGAACTAAAGTATATATAGAAATTAACTTATTAAGCAGGAAAAGCATGTTAAAACTGTGATATTTGAACGGTTAAGAACCTACCAATTGCATAAATTATGTCAAGAATGAATTTCTTATGCAAAGACTTTTTCGAAAATTGTGTTTTTTGAACTCGGAGGACCTCAAAACGAAAAGATATTGTAAAATTTTGAAAATTGAATTTTAACCTAATTTGGTGCCATTCCACACTTATAGAGTTAGAACGGTAAATATTGAAAAAATTGACACAAGTCTTCTGGCAACAGAAATAATTGACTATTATATTTTGTACATACATGTTACATACAATGTTAAGGCATAATTCGCTGTCTGGTGCGTATATATGCTTGAGCAAATCTGAGACAGATCACCTCTATTTTCTTATTGCTCTGCTTTATGGTCATGGCCTATTTGATCGCGATCCGAAACAAAAAGACAATAAACAATAGATCATCGACAGTTTATTATGGTGAGCGGAAGACAAGATAAAGTTGAGAAGGTGCCGTCAATTTTAAAACCCATTAACTCTTTGATTATTACGTCATCGGTATCATCTTCATTATAATATTATCGTTCACACGAATCGTTTTAATGATGTTGTGATTATTAATATGATCTGGATCCATATAATCAACCTTGTCGAAAGAATGATTTTAAACAATATAACGTAATTAGTATTGAAGAATTTGGACGCCACATCAATTTGACTAAACTTTACGTATTGATGAATAATGGTCTTTAGAAGAAATAAAAATATTTTTTTAAGATTGTATTAACCTTCATTTGATAAAATAGTTATTATAAAAATGGTTAGCGAAAATCAATGTCAAATAAAGACATTTGTTTCTAAGCTTTGATGCATGTTATGATACTAACTGAGATCATACAAAATATACTGAATTCTGGACAAGTTAAGTATTTACATAATAAAAAATTTTTTTTTTTTATATTTCACGTCTATTCACACTCTATTTCTGTGCCAAATTCAAAATTTTTACATCAAATAGCTTGAGAGAAAATCTCCGGTGACAGACGGATAAACAGACAAATGACACCGGAGTGATTCCATAAGTGCAAGTGGTTCGTTGTGTACGAAACACTAAAAAACTTTTTATAAAAAAATTGAACCGCTGAAAAGAGAAAAATAGCTAAAATTTGAGGTCGGTACCAATTTTATCTCTAAGATTTTTTACATACTTTTATTAAATTAGCGCCGACCTCAAAATTTAGTCATTTTTCTCTTTTTAGTAGATTTTTTGAAAGTGATTCAATTTTCTTATATTTTTTTAAAATTTTAAGTACCTTTTTAACAACTTAGTTTCTATCTGTGTTATTAACTGACTTCTTTCTTGATATTTGATTACTAAACTGAAAAAAATCCAGCCAATTGGACGACGGGATGATTCCAACTCAAAAATACATTTGATATAATATTACCTATGATAAAAATATAAAGTTTCGGTTTATGCGTATGATGACTCGGGTGACAGCTAGTAATTTACCTATGGTTTCACGTATAAAAATTAACCGAAGAATACTTCTCAGCTACCTGAGATGTTTAGAAATTTTACTAAACTATCTTTCAATAATGAATATAGAATAATAAATTGTTATAAAAATCATGCGCCGATACTGATCAGCTCAGTCGTTTAACATCTATTGTGCTCACAGATTAATTAATTATTAAACTAACAGACAAGCAAATATACGAGCAGACTTTTTCTCAAAATATGATTTTGAACTCTGGAAACAAAACAAAAAAGTATTGTAAAATTCTAAAACAGGAATTTTGATCTAAAAAGTACCACTCCACCATTTACACTAATATATTCGTATGTAACTTTTTGCCCCACGTATATAATTTTTAATGAACACGAATACTTTTATTTGAAACCCGGAACTCGAAGAATGACCTTAAAATCGAGAGTCTTCGGGTCAAAATAACATTGTTGGAAACCCTAGCTCTATCAATTCCATCAGGTTTTTCTCGAGACGGCAGAGCACATTCCGCAGTTGATTTCAGCAACAAATTTGTTTGTTGGAAAAACAACTATTTTTTTTTGTCAATTATTTTTGGGAAGTGGGTATGGTACAATTACCTAAACTGCACTATAAGTAGGTTTTTTTTAATCGAAGGTCTATACCGGCTAATCTTGAGAACTACTCCACGTATGTGAAAGCGGCTTTTAACATTCGATAGCTTAAATCTTGAGGAAGGTGTCGGTCTGCAAAATTTTACTAACATTTTTTAAACAGGACACGTGCTTTCACATTTTTGTTCTTTGTGATGTTGGTACAAACATTCTAAAGATACATGTTTCATTTATGTGTCACGAAAATTTTAACTCTCAAATCACAATTCGAGAAAATAGTTCATATTAATGAATAAATTAACAGCAATTAATTATTTAACATAAGAAACTAATTTGTTACTATACCTACTGAAATCTCTTTATCTACGTCTGCTTGCTTTATGTAAAAAACATTTCTGACAATGCTTTGTGGGAGACTTATATTGTTGTAAACATTTCTTTCTAATTTTGCACGAACACATTTTCCGGTTAAGTGTTTTCGACTGTAACATTAGTTTTAACAAAACAGTCGCACGAGTCTCAAACGGCGTGTTCTATAAAACCGCTAATCAGTCATTTGTCAAAATTTCACGATGTGAATTATTTTGTTCTGACTTAAGTACTGTATAGGTATTATGCAGTAGGTACCGTTTGGTCCAGTTTGCGACATGTTGTTGTTCTAGGTCGTATCGTTCCAAAGGCTTTTGTTACAATTTGATGCCAGTATCTATATAGATTATACATTATAAAAGAGTTGTATTTCAGTGTTTCATCGGAATATACAAGCTGATACAACGTGCGGTAGTGATACGGTTCTTCATTGTAAGGTATGGCACAAATAAAATTAGTCCATCGATAAAGTGAGGTGTAGTCGTCACACACAATTTATTCAATTTCAATGTCAAATATTGTTTTCGTGATTTAGTTTTGTTGTAGATTTTTCAGTATTTTAGAGTATTTTGTAGAATGCATTTAAAGAATTTTTGTCTATCTTTCAATCTAGTTGTACCGGGATCATTCGCAAACGCCTGGATTGAATCTGAAGAAACTTGCTACAATATCATAAAAAAACTATGATTGGCTATTGAGCCAATCATAGTTTTTTTATGATTTTTATCCGGCCATGAATGCGAAGGCGCAGACAAAATCTATTTTTAAATATATATATTAAATCTTTGAATACATATAATATGTAAATACACATAAAACATCAGAGATTCCATAATAATATTACGAATTAAACGCCATTTTCGTCGTTTAATTCTGTGTTGTTTTAACAGAATAAACTTAGACTATAATTCGTTGCGAAAAGGTATTTATTTTATTGAAACAGTACAATAGTATTAACTGAAAAAAACGCAAGATTCGTCTCTCGTTTTTATGCAGTTTCCATTACGCAATTGTGTAATAGTGGTATTACACAATTGGGTAATAGATACAATTCAACCGAACTTAACAGAACATCCTCCCTTTTAACAAAAATAATTCAAAATAAATTTATACAAGTATTCACAAAATAAATGACAATAAATGTTACTGTTAATTAATAAATACATATTAAATTATAATCATTACTCAGGTTATATATTCATGTTGACTCGAATCGCTCGGGTGGCTTAACGGTTCGTCCCGATTTTGTAGTATATCCGTTCTGGTTTAACTGTTGTTGATTATTTCTTAACTCATTTGTTTCCCGAGGATAGGTTTCAAATACGTCATCTTCTTCGCCTTCGGATATATTGTTATCCGGAGAACTAATCAAAAAAGACCGATTTCTTCTGTAGTTTCCATGTTTCGTTTGGATCCAGAATGATCTTGGTTCATTTGCCTTTCTGACAACCGTTCCATACTCACAGCGATCTGTAACCCAGACTCGCGTACCGGGAATAAGTTCAGGAAGTTTTCGGACTCTATGCCGTGTGTCGTGATAGTTTTTCGCTAGTTGCTGGTATCTTTCCGTTTTCTCTCGGTGAACAGCAAGATTTGGCCATCTCGGGAGAAGATTAGCTTAAATTGTTGGTATTATGGAACGGAGGCGTCTACCCATAAGTAGCTGGGCTGGACTCGAACCAGATTCCAATGGTGTTGTCCTATATATAAGTAAGCCTATATTCGGATCAGTTTCTTTTGTGAAAATTCTTTTTACAGTTTTGACGGCTGCTTCTGCTCGACCGTTACTTCGGGCGTAATGAGGGCTACTTGTTACCAGTTCAAAACCCCAGTCGGTGGCGAATTGTTGAAATTCTTGGGACTTAAATTGCGGTCCATTGTCTGCTCTCAATTTTACCGGAATTCCATGTCGCGCGAATATAACTTTGAGTTTTCCGATGACAAAATGTGCCGTTGTTGATTCTAGATGAGCAACTTCTGGAAATCCCGAAAAATAGTCCACCACTACCAGAAAGTCTTTTCCATGACTGTGAAATAGATCAGCACCTACCAGCTGCCATGGTCGTTCTGGGGTAGCTGTTGGAATCAAGGGTTCCACCTGTTGTTGACGTTGTTCCAAACATGTAGCACATCGATTTACCAACGTTTGAACGTCTGTTGCAATACCTGGCCACCAAATGGATTGTCGAACTAGGGATCGACATTTGACGATGCCAAGATGTCCCCGATGTATTTTATTTAACATCTGATCGCGTAAAGACTTTGGAATATATATTCTTGTTCCATGAACTAACAGGTCTTCTAACACAGTCAAATTGCCTCGCTCCGTATAAAATCTTGTGTCCCGAATATCCATTTGTTCTTTATTTGGCCATCCGTCGACAACATATGTTTTAAGTCGCTGCGTTTGTAGATCGGTTTGTTGTGCTCTGCGTATTACTTCTAGTAGTTTGTCTGATGTAGGTAATTCAGCGACGACAGTTTTGACGAACAATTCCGTTTCCTTTTCGCCCCTTGTATCGCCGTCTTCTTGTAATGGTGCTCGAGATAACGTGTCTGCAGTGTACAGATTTTTTCCTGGCACATAAACGACGGTATACTTGAAGCGCATCAGTCGCATCCGAAATCGCTGAATTCTGGCCGACAGTTCACTTAGAGGTTTTACTCCTAAAAGTACCACTAATGGTTTGTGATCGGTTAGTAGCTGAAATCCTGTACCAATCAAATAATCTGAAAATTTCTCACACGCCCACGTAAGTGCCAATGCTTCTTTCTCGATTTGTGCGTATCGACTCTCTGTTTGAGTAAGGGCTCTTGAAGCATAAGCAATGACTTTCCATTCTTTATTGTCTAACTGC
Source organism: Xanthostigma xanthostigma (assembly GCA_963575645.1). Taxonomy (NCBI): domain Eukaryota; kingdom Metazoa; phylum Arthropoda; class Insecta; order Raphidioptera; family Raphidiidae; genus Xanthostigma; species Xanthostigma xanthostigma. The sequence goes on along the minus strand of OY754468.1, from coordinate 29,797,972 downwards.
TGCTCAAGGCAAGCTCCGAGACCATAACTGCTGGAATCCGCCAAGACCCGACACAGTCTGTTCGTATCGTAGAATGCTAAAGCTGGTGCTTGTGTCAAACTGATTTTAATCTCATCAAATGCTTTTGAATGCACTGACGTCCACTGAAGAGGCTCGGACGCTGAAAGTAATTCTCTGAGAGGTTGCGTCTTATTTGCTAAATGAGGCAAAAATTTCAGGTGGTAATGTACCATACCTAAAAAACGTCTTATTCCTGCCACTGTATTAGGTCGAGGCATCTTTTTAATGGCTTCTACTTTTTTCGGGTCAGTTTGAATCCCTTTTTCTGCTGAGATACGATGTCCCAAAAATGTAACTTCTGGCACACGAAATTGGCATTTATTTCTGTTTAGCTTAAATCCTTTTTCGTTTAAACGTCGAAGAACCTCTCGCAGAATGTCATCATGCTGTTCTATCGTTGTGCCCCATATCAAAATATCATCCATTACATTTACTACCCCTCTAATTCCTATTAACGTTTCAGACATTCTCTTTTGAAAATGTTCTCCTGATGACGATAGTCCCATTGGTAGGCGGTTAAAACAAAACCTACCGAACGGAGTTATGAATGTAGTGAATAGTTTGCAATTTTCATCAAGTGGTATTTGATAGTATCCTGAGCATGCGTCCAGTTTCGAAAAAAATGTCGGCTTCGAAATTCCTATCATAGCTAAACATTCGTCCACTGATGGAAGTTGAAGTCGTTCTCTCAGTACATGTAAATTCAGCTGAGTGAAATCAACGCATATGCGTATTTGTCCACTTTGCTTGGGTACTGCCACTATTGGAGCGCACCACTCTGTTGGCTCATCGACTGGTGAAATAATTCCATCCGCCTCCATTCTCAATAGTTCTTCTTTGACCTTCGTTCTAAGCGGAAGTGGTATACGACGAGGTAGTGTGACGGCGTACGGTTTTGAATTCTCTTGTAACCGCAGCGTGTAAACTTGGTTTATTTTACCGACCCCTTTAAATAATTCCTGATATTCTTCTTCAGGTTTCTTTGCGAACACTGTTTGCGCTAAGGCTACTATTCCTAAAGAGCTGATAGCGGGGCGTCCCAATAAAGCTTCCTGGACTTGTTTGACTACATATATTTTGTCTTCGTATTCCTTGTCTTGCCACTTAATTTTAGCTTGGAATACTCCGCTCACTGGTAGTTGGCTTTGTGCCGGGCCATAAAGACGCTTTGAAGTTGAACTGATTTTTATTCCTTTTAATTGTTGGTACAGTTCTTCTCCAATGATGGTTACGTCGGCACCGGTGTCAACTTTGAAAGATACAGATTGACCGTTGATAAGAGTATCGACCTTCCACGGCTTGTCGCCTGCGTTTATTGTTCCCAAGAAATAGTAATCTTCATCTTCATGACAAACTTCTTCCTCTACTGTATTGACATTCTTCGTTCGGCATTTCGCAGCCCAATGTCCTTTCTTATTGCAAGTATTGCATTTGGACTGTCGTGCAGGACATGATGAAAAGGCATGTTGTGGTGTCAGTCCACATCGCGAACAATTTTGTGCCCTTTCTGATTGTCTGCTTTGATATCGTTGACGTTGTACTGCATCGATCTCGGTTTTAGCTGTTGTAGCGAAATCAGATTCGATCGACCCTCGTATAGTAGCTTGCTGTTGTTTAACTGCTTCAGCTTGTCGTGCTCGAGTTATCGCTGTTTCTAAGCTTAAATCTGAATCCAATTGTAAAGATTCAGACAGTTTTCTATTTTGGATGCCCACGATTAGTCTATCTCTTATCAATTCTTCACGTAAATTTCCGAAATCACAGTTTTTTGCGAGAACGTATAAATCTCTTACAAATTCTTCCACTGTTTCGTTTTCGTTTTGGTATCTCTGATTGAATTTTACACGTTCATATACGATGTTGACTTTCTTGACGAAATATTCTGAAAATTTGTCGAACACCGTCTTGTAAGATTTTTCTTCACTCGTCGACAAATTGAACGACGTCAGGATGTCATCCGCTTGGTCGCCCATAGCATAGATCAGCGTGTCCACTTGATCTTGTTCTGGTTTCTTCCCCAATCCTGATGCTCTTCGATAACGTTCAAAACGTCTACTCCATTGTGGCCATTCTTCAGTTTTAAATGAAAATGACGATGGTATAGACCACGTTGGTCCACCCACAACAATAGGCTGAGTATCTGGCATACCGCTGTCACCATGTGTTGTTTTAACAGAATAAACTTAGACTATAATTCGTTGCGAAAAGGTATTTATTTTATTGAAACAGTACAATAGTATTAACTGAAAAAAACGCAAGATTCGTCTCTCGTTTTTATGCAGTTTCCATTACGCAATTGTGTAATAGTGGTATTACACAATTGGGTAATAGATACAATTCAACCGAACTTAACAGAACAAATTCGTATATGATATGTTGAGTTTAGATTAAAAATAGCCAGAAATTCAGATTTGTTTAGGGTTGAATACTGACGTACGATATATAACTCGATTTTTGTTTAAAATGGATTTGTCAACTTTTGCAAACGAGCTCCTCAACTACAACTCTCACATTGGCAAGAGACAGGGTGTACTCATCGTTTTCAATTTGAATATACGAGGCAACTATCTTTTTGGAGTAACTATTCCACTCTTACCCTAATATCCTTTTTAATTTGTTGAGCAAGTAAACAGTCATCAGCTAGTTGTTAATCTATTTGAAATTAATATTACAGTACACCACTCACTAAAGTCGTTGCACAAAAAGTCAGCGCTTCCTTTCTTGCAATTCCACTTCATTAATTTTGGGTCCGAGGCACTTCCGTGTCCCTTAATCCATTACCCTTATGGTCCATCCATCTTTTGTCCCCGTTCATAATTGTGTTGTATTTGTAGTATTACATTTAGCCAGAATTAAATTTTAGTTTAGTTAGTGGCTGAATACACAAAAGTTTAAAATCCAAAAAATTACGCTTCATCATAACCTGGTACAGCTAGTGTAGTAGCCTACTACAATGATGTAGTGTTTATTACAAGAATGGATTAGTTACATTTGCGTTCCCGATAGGCTTTAATTTTTTGTCGACGATTTTATAACGAATAATTGTAAATTGTGTGCATATTCAACATTCCGAACGAAATCGAAGAATATTGTCAAGTTTTCCGATTCGAGGCAGAGGGGTGATCACCCCCATCGCTTCCTCGTCTGTTCCTGACAGTCCCGTAGTGTATATATATATTTTAAAGTAATCAACAGCTAGGGCTATTTTAGCCAAGCAGGAAATCATATTTTCAAATTATTATTTTTTAAATAGTGAAGCTTAAAACGGGGGGTTTGTAATAGAGGCTATTCTCAAGCAATTATAATCAATATGACGATTTTTTACTATTAATAAAAACAGAAATGACAATTAATTCCACAATCTCATGTTTAAACTTTTGTGTTTCTCAACTAAACATTTAGTTTATTTAAAAGTAAAATTAAACATCCCTGGGTGCTAAAAATTTTCGATAGGTTATGATGTAAATAATTTTTACACGAAAAATTAAAGTTTATGAACTACTGTAAAGTAACAGATACAATTTTGCCCACCCAGGTTGTTTACGGTTTAAATGAAATTTAATTTATTGCATTGGTATTTAGTTCACATTGTAAAATATTAATTTGATGGAGAAAAATGTTAAAGTATTAATATATATTATTTCTTTTCTTATTCGTAAGGTTGACGAACTCATATTTTTTATTTTTTATTGTTTAGACACCTGTATGTAACAGATTTGAGTTCCACGAAAATGTTAAATAGCTATTAACAATGAAACAACAATACTCAACACTAAACTGTTTTGTTCTCTCATTGATACGTGGCTGGTTTATTTATCACTAATACATTACCGTATATCCGGACCTGTTATTTTAACACTTTTAATGGTCTTGTACCGTTTCGACAAATGCACTGATATTGTGAATGGGCTCCCGGCATAATTGGTTTCTGAATCTTCGTCGTTAAGGTAAATCGTTGTCAAAGTCAAAAGCGCAGACACCGCGAAGTTATCCACTGCATGATAAAAATTGCTTGAAGATGATTATTATTTAACACTTAAATATAATTTTTATCTTCAAAGAAACTTATAGCGCGTAATACCTTACACAGTTTAGTAAAGCTAGATTTTTAAAACATTGTAAAATAACAAACTACTGAACGAGTTTTAATGAATTTCTATAGAACTCTGTAAACAAAGCGAAAAAAAATCCAGCCAGTTGGGCGACAGGACCAGCCCAACTTCAAAAATACTAACATTTGACGTACGCATTATTTATAAATATTTTAAATCTTTGATTAACGTCTGAATAGAACTCTTCAAATAAATAAAACTAACGACCAATTTTTTTCAGACTATATATTGACAAAAATAATAAAATTATATTTTTATTTTTTTTATCAATATAGGTAGTCTGAAAAAAAATTGGTCGATAATTTTATTTATTTGATAAATATTTTAACATTTCTGTTAAAGCGTACGGCGACGTAGGCAACTACTAGTTATAAAATTTGTCATGTTATTTTTTTTTTGCACGATTACATAATATTATAGTTTCTTTTTTACAGACCTGCAGAACAAACGAACAGTTGATTAGTTTTATTTTAAAAATATTTACGAAATATTTGAATTTCACAAAACTTTCTTTAAAGAATGTATAGAGTAATTAACCATTATGAAAAGTATATCATTATGATATAAAAATTCCAACTACAAAATTTCTTGCAAAAATAAATAGAATAATATATTGTGAAAAGTGTACCATTACGATATAAAAAACAACGTTATAGCATATTCCTTTTCTGCGCATGCCAGAAAAACAGAACTTTACATTTGCATATAAAAAATCCTCCCAAAATTCTGTTTCAACCCTCTCATCCGTTTGATCTGTATCGTGTTCAAAGACTAAGAACAAACAGACGCACAGACTTTTTCCAAAAATATGTTTTTTTTGGATTCAGGAAACCTTCAATTTCATTTACAATTACAAATTTAAGACTTGTAATTAATTCGATTCAATTTAAAACTGATTCCAACACAAAGTTTTTGAACTAGCGGGTATAAGCTTTATATTGTTTCATTGCTTTGCCGCTTGTTAGTAACTATATTGTATGATTCACTGACAATTATTTTCGTATCGTACTACAGAAGATATAATATGTTTCATTAGTTTTATTTTTTTTAATTGAAAATGAGTTTTACTTAGGTACCTACTGAACAAATTACTGAAGGGTTTCGCCTTTTCGAGTTTATATTTAAAATGTACCTACCTATACGTTGATTCTTCTCGTTTTTGTGCAAATACATCCTGTAAAGGTTCAAAAAGTATTCGACCCTGCAAATACCCCCTGCACCCTTCATCTCAAATCTTTTCCCCTCGCCTAAAAACGGTTCGCGCTCTCCCGACGCTATTTTTAAAGCTAGAGGGTTCTGGTAAACGCCAAATGAAAGACAAAGAATCAGACTACAGATCCTTCAGGCGAATTTTTTGAAAAAAAAATTCCTGAAAAAACTTACAACCTTTTGAATATTTCACACGTAGGCGAAACTGTTTTTCAAAAAATTCGCCTGAAGGATCCCTCTAGCTTTAAAAATAGCGTCGGGAGAGCGCGAACCGTTTTTAGGCGAGGGGAAAAGATTTGAGATGAAGGGTGCAGGGGGTGTTTGCAGGGACGAATACTCTTAAATACACTTATTTAGAATGCTTAATAAAAAAAAGATATATCTAAATACCTATACAGAAAAAATTACCGAAAATTGAACATTAACGGTTTTGCCTTTGGAGTTTGGACTACAAATATTTTTTTTTACCTGATATGCTACTAATTTCTTGTTATTTTATCTATATCCTATATCGTTTTTTTTATATCAAATTTTATTGATCATATTATACTCTTAATAAAACTCTGTTAAAAGCGTTGGTGACCTCAAATGACAATCATCTCTAGTATTTCGTTTATCATCATCGCTTGTCAGATGTCACACACTATGATCCATGGATGTAACAAGATTGCACGCGTTTGTCATCGGAATCAGACACTGACAGTCATTTGTCACCAGTTGACAAGCGACAGTCTAAGCTAGTTGGGTGGTAACCATGTGTCAGAAAGCAGCAGTCGACTGATTGTTGTTACAATTCATCATATTATTGAATTTAGATAATCAATTATTGATAAGCAAACGGCGTGTTCTTATTTATTGTGCACTGTACTGTGCATTTATGAACTAATTTCCAAGTCCATTGAGCTTTAATTGGTAATCATTTGTTCTGGTGTTTTCTATGATGAGACAATGCATAAAATTCGGTTAATGATTTTTTAACGGAGTTGGGACAAATGATGCACCTGGGTACATTGATTGTATTCAGAGTAGTGATATTGTGGTTTATCTCAATATTTTTGTAATTTGTTATTTATTTTATTCGTTCAATGTACCCAACCCAATATTTTTGATCGTTTTATATATATATATTTATATATATTTTATTTAAAATTTATACCAATTTATGAGTATTTTATACCTTCTGAACGTTTTGTCACATATTATTATTTTCCTATTTTGATGGCACATTAAATGGATAATACAGTAGAACCTTTTTAAGTCAAAACTCGAAAAAAATGTTCTGTTCTCTTTACTCTTACCTTCAAGCCCTGAAACCTTTATTACTCGAAATCTCAACCTTCGTTAGGTCGAAATAATCAGTGAGTCTCTACAAGGCATTTCGGTACATATTTTCTCTCCACAACCCGAAAAAACAAATTGGATCTCTATATCTCGAACATAGCAACTTAAAATCAGTTAAAATGAATCTTAACCTCTACAAGCCGAATATTTCCTTACAAAAACCGCCTAAATCGAAATCCGTCATAAGTCGAAAATACTATAATTCAAATTTTTTGGCGTCCCTCAAGTTAGACTTACATATATGTAAGTCTAACTTGAGGGACGCCAAAAAATTTGAATTGGATACAGTATTTGAATGGATACAGTAGAACCTATAGGTTCTACTGTAGAACCTATAGGTTCTACTGTAGAACCTATAGGTTCTACTGTATCCATACGTTGAAATTTCTAGCAAAAAACTTTGAATTCTCTATATTTTTTGAAAGCAAAAAAATCATTTTGCATCGTCTCGGTAACCACCGCAAATATAAAAATCCGATTTTCTAATTGATTTTTATTCAAGATATGTAAAATTGATTTTTTAAATCATATTTATTCCAATTTTCAGTTATATAGTCATCAAAATGTTGATTACGTCAATGAATATTTGCATTTACATATAGTTTTACCAAAATAAAAATGGGACAGCCTGTACTTGTATGGGTAATGATGTAATAAAGAACACATAACGTGGGCTGTGACTCTGTGAGTATCAAATTTTATCTTTTAAGAATCGCTCCCATTTTCATTATTATAAGCATTTCTTTTATTCTTGCATGGCATTTAAAATATTATTATTAACTGTTGATTTCGCAATCGTTGTACTGTTTTGCAAGATCAATGACAACTCCAAAAATTATTATTGTATTTTGAAAGTTAAATTTTTTTTAAACAACAGATTCATGCATATATTTATTTCATTTATATATGTATTTCAGTATAATATAGACACAAAAAAAACTAAGTTTACACTTAATTACTACAATTTAACCTACTTTGCACTATTTCTCTACTTGAGACTCTCAGAGTGCAAAAAATGTGTTTTTTCAAAAGGTTGTCTATCTATGGTTTACCGTAACCTAGTCTATCTATGATAGTATTCAAAGCAAAATAATTTAGAAGTAGAGCTAAAGGATTAGAATTGTATAGTAACACTGGAAATCCAAAAGATGATAGGTCTTGAAGTAATGAAATAAAAGTTCATCTAAACTATTAGAGATACGGAGTTGATGCTCAAACAATTTTCTAATTTGTCCCCCAAACTAGTCCTTTTTTATTACGCTATACACCCGTGATTGGACTACCTCTATAGTCAACATATGTACTAAATATCAATTTTTTTCGTCCAGTAGATTCGAAGAAAAAATGCTGGACAGACATATACGAGAGTGATCCTATAAGAGTTCCCTTTTTTCATCGGATGTACTGAACACTAAAAACGCACTAAAAAGTAGAATATAGGAATCAACAGCTAAGGTAAGAATTAATAAAATAGATCTTTACTTATTTAATGAAAAGATTTAGTGTCTAATTTTTAGTGCGTTAAAACATTGAATAAAAATATCATTGTTTGTATAAACGTTTTTTTTTTTATTTATAATAGCGGTCCGTTCCAGTTTCACCCGGGTGGGATAGATATATTTTGTGTTATCGGAAAATTTTGCAAAATGTAGTGAAAACGACTAAAGCGCAGAAATGTCTGAACTTATAGCTTTGAGAAAATTCTATCAGATGTCGCTATATGTTACTAAAAGAGTTTTTTTGACAAAACACCGTAATTTTGTACAAAATATTTAATACAAACTATTCTATAATGTAAGTTGGACCAAGCAAGACACGTTTACAAAATTTCATTAAAATCGGATCAGTGCTTTCGGAGATTAGCGCGGATGTACATCGTGACACGAGATTTTTGTATATATAGATAGATATATACATATATTAATTATTTGTCAGCATCATCTGATAGACTGATGCTAGATTTATTATGTAACTTTCAGTTTTATTTCTTTTATTTATGAGCGCTTTCGCAAATAAATTTGTTTTCTTCATCAGATGGTCCATCTGATAATGGAAAACAAAATTAACGAAAGCTTTTATAAATAAAACAAATATTTTTTTAATTTTAATATCTTCTTCACTAATAACTATATTAATCCAAAATTTTCATCACAACAAAAAATAAACTACAAATAGATTTAAGAATATGTTATGTCTTCAACTAAATATCTTCATTTAGTTCAAAATGTAATGTCATTCTTATATCAACATTTAAAGCTGAAAATCGTATCAGAACCTCAGCATCAGTTCAAATACAGACCTACATTCACTGTTTGCCCAGATTGCAGGTGCACCGTTTCTTATCAGGCAGGTACCGAATACTTAATTTTATACATAATGTGTAACATAAGCTCACGTTACAGATTAAGTACGTGTATTTTTCGTGTTACATATAATATACTGAATGTCTGTTGAACTTTTACAAATGGAAAGCTTAAGCAAGGCGCCTATTGAGTCGCATGCAACGCAAAGCAGGACGGTGTTGTGTTGTGTTGTGTTTTTTTTTTTTGGTATTCTGTAGGATATTATATAGGTATCCGCAGCAAATTAACTGTGTCAGTCAGAACCTGCTAGATACTGCAAAATCCGATATTAGAAATATATATACCTTAATTTGTTATTTGATGATGACAAATAATATACCTATATTATATTAGAAAATATTATGTTCCTTGATAAATTGCAAATGGGTTGCCTAGCTGAAACGGGTACCGATGCTGTTAAATAAAATAAATTCTAAATAACTTTTTTGGATAAACTTCCCGGTTTGTTAATCATAAAAATCGAGTATTAGCTGAGACAATATGGTACAAGGAATTAGAAAAATAGAGGTTGCCTACTTTCTCCGCAGCACAACTGTGAAGTTGCCGGGTAAGCAAGCGCTATTAATATATCCTCATCAGTTATTTAATCAGATTTTTTATGAAATGAAAGGTTGTATCATTCCCTACCCAAAAGTATTAGGGTTGCCTCAGCAAGTTTGTCACATCGATGGTTGCCTAGATTTTAGAGTTCTTCTGAAAGAACATTTTTCCGATTGTGTAAGCGCGCTCCATTGATGAAATACTATAGACTCAAGTCAGATTAAATATTAAAATACTCGGGTCGCAGTGCGAAACCCTGCCGACAATATAGTTTATTAATATGTGAACTTAACTCTTTTGTTTTTGGACATAAAAAAAAATTTAACCCCTTAATACATCCCTTAAAATAATTTTTTTTTTTTCTTAATTTCAATATTACTATCAATTTACCATATTAAATTCAGCCTTCACTAAGTAAATCCATATCTACAAGAAAAAATTAATTATTAATTAATAAATTATTTATTAATTTATTAATTAATTATTTTTCGGTATTTTTGGGCCCAAAATTTTTTTTCAACCCCTAAAACTTAAAGTGGCCCGATTGGACCCATTTTAAATTGACTTTGTGCGGTGATGGATTTCAATATGTGGTCCAAATTTCGTTAAATTCAATTACAGATTTTTCCAAAAATGGTGCCAAACTTTCTAAGAGGCTATGAAACGTCGAGAAATTTTGGTCTTACCCCTAGGTCCCGCCATCCGACCGACGCCAATGTGTAAGTGCCTTATGGCGCAAATACACTAATAATCAGAAAAATCTTCTTTATATCAATGATCCAGATTACTTGAAATTTAAGATGAAATATGGAGAAATAGTCAAGGATTTAAATTTTTAAATTAAAAGACCCGACTGAAAAGGTATTATTTCTATAAATTAATGTTTATACCTTTTATTTAGTGCAAAATATTTGACTAGGAGTATCCTTGGTAAGGATTCTAGAAGCAAATATTCGCCAAGGAATATTGGGGTAATATGTAGCCAACCTATGCTGTCGATGTTCATTAGAGTAGGGAGAGACAAACATTGGAAGCAAATATTGGCTAATGAGTATTGGAGCTAGACTTGCCATGTGCTTGGTCCTACCTTAACAGTGTAATTGGGCCGTGTAAAAGGAAATTAAACTAAACCATAAATGACAATTTTTAAATGTTTAAATTCTATTTCAATTATTGAAATATGGGTGTCACAATTTGTTTTTCAATATCTTGTTATTTTCCATACACTTTTGTAGCCTAGATAATTTTTTTTTTTATTATTCCGTAAGATCTCTTAGTGATGAGAAAAATTAGTCTTGTTCTTGGTCTTACAGAACTTGCAAGACCAAGATCTATGGTAGTAAGACTATGGCCATAATTAGCAAGACCAAGACTTCAATGATGTTGAGCAAGACCATGGTAACGTGATTTATCTACTGTTATATTTCTCATACAAATCTTTAGCAAACCTAAAATATATTATCTCAATCAGACATTATTTTTAGTGTCCTTGATAAAGGTGAAAAAAAGACTCACAATTTTTACCAATTTTTTGTTTCCTGTATTACAATAAACTTTTCAAATAAACAATCTGTATACATTTTTCTGAGAGCACGCAGTTTGTAATGTGCATACCTTAGGAAAATGACATAAACTTTATAGTGTCCGTCCGTTTTGTTCTCAGAAGTTTATTAACAGACAGCCGACTGAAAACAAAACTGTTCCGTCTGTGAAACTTTAGACTTTAATAACAGTGCGATTATAATAAGCTGCGTTTAATGATAACTGAATCAGTCTTAGATACACTGATAAAATAACATATTTTGTTATCATTTAAAATATAAAAAGACGGAGTTAGAATAAAGCGAGATATTAATAAGTAATATGAAATAACTTTATAAGACGGAGCTGCAGTTACAATAATAATTATAACATCAGTTTCAGCTGGAAATTTTTTCGAATTCTTTTAACGAGACTCATTTATTTTCCATACGAAAAAAGTAGTTGAAAATATTCAAGCAAATGTATTTCGATGACCCAATACCAGAAAAATATATAGAAAATGTATACTATCGGAAGTCAAAAGTTAGTCATCGATGTGTCCAATAATACGTGTAAATTTTCAAAAATGTCAGCATAATAATCTTGAACTTTTTTCCGATCGGAACTTTTTAAATCATTTAAGCAGCTCAATGTTTTTACGATTTTATGTTGGGTCGAATGGAAGTTGCAGATTCGACAGCCTTGAATTCAAGAGTATACTTAGGTATGTGATCGCACGTTTTCATTGAATTGACAGAATTGATTAAAAATAAAATATAAGAATTGGGCTCATTTTTTCTCCGACGTTTGTACATTGCTTATTTCTACAAATTTATTGTCGTTATTCATAAATTTTCTGGTTGCATATTATTATGTCTTCTGTTCCACTAAAGGGTGCAATGCCCTTTATGAAACGTACCTGTTTCACGTACTCTTTATGTTATTTACGTGTTCAGGAATTATGAACAGAAACTGGTTTAATTATTTTTAACTTTTGGTGGTTAAAAACTATTGTGTTATAAATATTTTTATTTCTTTGTTTCGCTTCGTACAATTTTAATTTTTCTATTGTGAATCCAGATAGAATTTGATTCTGAAGAAGATCCAAATCCGCATCGAAACGTTAATGTATTAATTATATATTTTTTTGTTATTATAGTGTCTGAAAAATTGGTCGATAATTTTATTTATCGAAGAGTTCTAATCAGACGGTCATCAAAGATTAGAATTTGATTAATTTATAATTTTGTATAAATACTAATTATCCAATATTTCAAAAATATATAATGTGTTAATTTAACTTAACTTTTGAACGAATTGGGTTCACAATCATATAAAAATTATCTTCTGAACCTAAAGTTTTTGGAAATCAGAGATAGCGCTAAAGTCACAGTTAGGTTAAATTTTACCATTCCAACATCACAAGTGTGGGGATGGTAGTAATTTAGGTAAAAATTTACATTTCAAAATGTTTCGTTTTAAGGCACCCCGAACCCAAAAAACATATTTTTGGAGATCTGTGCATATGTTTGTCTGTGAGCAAAAAAATTTTCATACGGTATTCATTCAAAACTTATATATTGTTTTACGAGTTTTGAATGAATGTCGTATAAAAACATTTTTTTGTACAAAAATAGCATAGATATTTGTTAAAGGGTTAAGGATAGTCAATATTTTGAAAAAATAGATTATTTTTTTGCATTTTCTTGTAGTTCCCTGAAAATTTCAAGTGAATTGAATGAATAGTTTTCGAGATAATTATTATATGGCCCAGGATTAGATGACTCGGTGTAGGTAAGACAAAAACTTTAAACGCGTTTTTCTCAAAACTATGTTTTGAAGTCGGTGACCAGTGAAATTTAAGAACCACTCGATGGATTTAAATGAAATTTTTACAGCTTATTGAAAGTATAAAAAACAAGGACATGATCGAAGGATTTTTTTTGTTGAAAACTTTGACTTTTTTAACAATCTGTCCTTGCAAATTCGGGTGTAAGTTTTTAGAAGCCGTCATTTTATTACTTTTCAAAAAAAATCTTCGATTTAGTTCTAGATTTTCTATTAAACTAAAGACTTTTGTTTGTTTTATTGATTTTCGATGAACTAGCACAAAGTTATGATGGTCACCGTAAAGCATTACTTGTGAGAGGGGTCCAACAAAGATAGCTATAACTTCGTCCAAATTTTTTTTTTTTTGAAAATTTAGTGAAGTCAAGTTGAAAATATATTATTAGCTTTATAAAATAAACTAAATTTTGTCGAAAAAAAAATTATTAAAAATTTTTTCCTGCCTCTGACTATCCCCCTAGCCACTTAAACAATATAAATAATTCGTTCCCCGCCCCAAAAGGTTTGTGATTTTCAATAATATAAAAAACAAAATTTAAAAAATCATCAAAATCGAAGCTGTTCTTGCGGACTTCGTAGTAAAAGGCTTCATTGACGCGACTATAATTGTAAAAGGGATATTCGGATTTGTTTCATTTTTTTTTTTTTGGTTTCCTTAAAATGTTTCAATTTCCTGCATTTTATTTATAATAATTAAAGATCGAAATTGAATTTTCAATATTTTTAAACGATGACCCCCCCCCCTTTCTATCTGAAAAATTTCAGTTGATAGTGTCTCTGGAGTCATTTTGTATTTACAAAAACACCTTCAGAAGATAATTAATTTGATAACATTTTACCTCCCCCGATGTCCTTAACAAAATTAATTGAAAAGTTAAGATTGAGGGGAAGACTTTATACGCGCACTGTATTTCTTAAATAGAACTAGATTGTACGGATTTGAATATTTGCAGTCAAGCCTAAGTTTACTTTCTTGAGTGAAAATATTGTCGTTTTGCTAGAACTTCTAATTATCATACTGGAAGTTGACTCATCTTCGTTAAACCCAATGAAACACACTGTACCTATACTATTGTACTTTTAGATTCTGTATTTAGATTTAGATTCATTCATCCGAGGGGGTGAAGGGGTTTCAAAACCAAACAACTTTTGTCCTAAACATTTTTTTGTTATATAAAAAATATATTAAAGAAAAGAGTTATTCCGGGGCACCGGGACTTTTTCAGCAAAATAATTAGGCATTTGATATGCTATAAAATTGAGGTAAATTATTAATATCGAATGTAAATTAATCTACTTTAAAACTCAATACTGATTGACGGATCCAAAGTGTTATAACGTGGTTTTAATTTGCAATACCGAAGACTACACTACTGTTTTTAAAGTGATACTGTAATACGGTGAAGTCGAAGGCTCCACTACTTTAGTCGCTGTCATGTTTCATCACAATCGCGGGTGGAGTCATGAATGGCGGCTAGTAACAAATAAATCTTTAATATAAATCATCAGGAATCAAAGATGAAATAAAAAAGTGTTTCTACATTTCGATCAGAAACAAATATTTAGGTATTACTGACTCACCTGCAAACTCCTTTTGAGAAATGCGTTTTAAAATTAATCTGTTAAAAGGCTGCAGTGTGAAACATATTTATTCTGATAGAAATGATAAATGATTTAATTGATATAAAATATTTACGCTTGAATAAAAAGCAAAAGGTATACCATATTTGTACACTTAATAGATCACCGAAATAATGTAGAAAAAAGACAGCAAAGAAATACAGAAAAATAAAAATAATAATAACTGCGATATCATTAATATGTGTCAGGATTTCGGGCAAGCGGCATTATAACATTTCATATTGAATTTAAACAGCAATTTGTTTAATTCAAAAACAGTAAACGATCATTTAGAATTTTGTATACTTACATGAATGTATATTTAATAGTCTGTCATTTTCAAAAATATTTAGAGTGGAGATAAGCATAAGAGTCAAAATAAAAACATCGTCAGACATGGAAAAATTCATGTGGGTTCAAGGAAATCTGATTAATTCTTATGAACCATGGCGTAAATATTTATATAGTAAACTGGTAGAGTGTCATAATGGTATTGTGATTTGAAAATAATAAAATATGTTTTATTGGATTCTTTATATAGTATTACAATATTATAAAAATGAACAAATGAATGCAATCATTGTACATTTTAATAAAAAAAAAATATTTTTTCAAAAACTCAACTCAAATAGCGTTGATGTTGGTGTTGACAAACTTGCCTACTAGCAGTTATTTGCTATGTGTGTATGATGGTTTATAATATCAAACGTGTTTTTATCCCCTTCTTGGACGTGCGTCTGTTTTAAAAACGTCCAGCGATGAGTATAAATCATGCTCAAGATATGTCACTTCACTTGTTACATAAGCTATATTGCCAGCAACACATAGCAAGTGATGAGGTAAAGCCATCCTCATACGATCCACGGAATCGTGCTTGTAAAAATCTTAGCTTTTCATGCCAGGTGTAAACAAACACTATTAGTAACAGGAATGGTTTATTTATGGAAGGGTACAAGAAAATTAAAACTGGATAAAATCAGAAACGAACATATCGGATGAATTACCGCACAGTGAATTATCAAGGAATTTAAGGCAGAATCGCCGCTTGGCTACTCAAGTACTTTCAAGAATTGAGTTCTCATTTGAGCGCAGGTGGTTTTTTATTAGTTAACCGAATCTATGTTGACGCCAATAATTGTGAGCTTTGTGCTGCGGATTTCCTCTTTGCATGCAGACGAACACGAACTATTTTGTACTTCATACTTGTTTCTGAAATTACCGTATAAGGTAACTATTCGATTTTTTACGATCAATGTTTAAATGTTAATATTAGTGAAATTTTATGATTTTTTGATCAGGTTTATTGTATTAATAGAAAATATAGGAGATAAATAGAAGATAACGATTGAAAAATTAACGAAAAAATTTGTTTATCATTTTATTGTCTTCTAATGCCCTTCACATGATGTAGGCCCTGTGTGAAACTAAAATAATAACATTTTAATTTTCTTTATTACATTTCTATATAATTATCTGTTAGTCCGGTCAAAATAGACAAAAAAATAGTGGTAGGTTTACAATAATTTGCATAGAGCTGAAAATTGGTACACTATTACAAATGAAATATCAAAAGTCCCCACCTATCCTACATCTGCTAAAAATATTATTCAAAGTCAAAGATTAGAAATACCGGGTTTTTTCACTTTTCTCGTAAATGGTAAATGCTATCTAAAAATAGGTCAGACTACAGTTGTAGATCATGCAATTGTCTACAAGAAATTATTGTTCTTATACTTTTTTCCCCTACGAATCACCATTCTTTTGAAATGGTGATTTCATACCTCGAAAATACTAATATTCATATTATTATTTTACGTTATTTTTGATAAATACGTTCAGTACGTACATAGATATTTCGGTCCCATATCTCAGGAATAGTGATTTGTAGGAAAAAAAATTTAAGAACAGTTTTTGTAGACAATTGCATGATTCACAAATGTTGTAGACATATTTTTAGATAACATTTACCGTTTACGAGAAAAGTGCAAAAAACAGATACATTTGACCTTGAAAATTACTGTACTTCCACTGCGTACTCAAATTTAATAATTTTGTTTGAGGTTTTTATTTTTTATTATGGAGCTTTTTATTAATATAAGAATTTTCCAGAGATTACCCCCTACTAACAAGCATACAAACAAATTTTACCTCTGTATAATATTTCGTATAGATTTTAGTTTTGCGCCCATATGTAAATTTCTGAATTATAAAACGCATCGTATGCTAATATCTTTAGTCTCGAAATAGCTATAATATGCTCACTACATTATAATATTATGAGTGCATGGACCTTATGCGACTGCAGCAGGTTGTTCAGTTGTTTTCGGCCTTCGTTTGTTCTTGTTATTTTTATTTTTATCAGACTGTGTGATATTCAAGCAAACTCCTCGATTCTCTTGTTTTTTCTTTTAATCTTGCCGTTGTTTTATTTTTAATGCCGAAAACAAAAGCAGGTTACATTATGAGAAATGAAATGTTTATACTTATGTCAAGAAACCTACAGCAGAGTTGGAAACTTTTCATCTAGATGTACATTTTTCCAGTGCTTTATTTAAAGATTACATTTTTCAGATAACCGCCCGTTAAAATAGTCCATATAAAAAAATCGTATGTATGTTAAAGATACAGTTTACCTTTAAACAGCACATTAGAAAAGAACTTCACTAAAAAGTAAAAAAATATACATATTGGCATTAGCATATTTCCTAAATACAGGACGTTAGAAATTGATGAGAATGCAAACCTGTTGATTAAATCGAGCTCATCAATACAATGATCATACTAATCGTTATTTTCTTGAAGATCTTAAAGGTATTGGCCGGGTGCACAGTATAGAACAGAGTGGGAACAACTGAATCGATCGTGAGTTGTGGACGAAATGAGCAACAAATCATGCAACGGTTATAGAGTATGATTTCATGTGACCGTCAGATGTCGTTTTCGTCACGCTCTCTGCCATATCTTTTATTAAGAAGCTTCGTAGTTTAAAACAATAGTAACAAGGCAGTTCAATCCCGCTCTATTACCCGCTAGCGGGATAGTAGTGTTTGTTGAAGTATTAACGTCGAATCATATATTTTTTTACATTTTTCTAAATAAAATAAACACAATATCTCTTTAACTGGATTTCGATAATTAAAGACGTTGACCTCAGTTTAAATCTTCCATTTTGTAATTTGAATAAGTTTGCAAAATAAGATTAATGAATCAATAAGTTTGATGATTTATTTCGTCATATTTCGTTCATTAGAGGTAGCAACGACTTGGATGAAATTCATTTATGAACGTATATTTTAAATTTGCATATAGGTGAAACAGTACCTCTCATCCTCTTTATAAGTTTGTTTAGATTTATAACACCACACTGAAAGGTAATCTCAGGCGAAATGGATCTATCTCAAAGACACTGTGTATTTTACACTACAGAAGGGACACTGGAATAATCGCGAAAAAATAACGATACCGATCTCCGAGATCAAACCTACGACCTGTAGGTTACGTCGCCAACTTTGCTTAATGTTCTACAGTCGGTTTTTATAGTATACGTCATGAGTACATTGCGACACGTATGCATTACATTTTCAATCTCAAAAATGAGTTTTACTTTAAAAATATGAAAATACCGACGTAAGCGATTTTGTCTTCTGGAGAGACATTTATATTTGGCAGCAATTTAGGGGTGAGTGACCATCGTAACATGTGATATCATAGTTATGACTAGCATATCTTGGAATGTGATACATTTATGCTGTTATTTAAATGTCAAGCTGCGACACCTGTGTGGAATGGTATGCTTTTAAAAATATACCAAACAATGTTTTACATGTGTATCATCCAGTATCTAAGTGTTTTTTTTTTTTTAAATAAACACACATTTATATATTAATGACTGATTGGTTAAAAATAAATCGAAGCTGAAATGGAACGGTAAAATGTTATCTATAAATGTGTATAGGAAATTGGAGTAACTTGTGGATAACATTACCTAAATGTTAGTTTATCATAATTAATTAATGTTTAAAACCCTTTTCGTGATCTCTTAAAAATGGAATTTAATACTTTTGCAGTTTACTCTACTCGGTGGTAATAGTTCGAGCTCCCATCTAACACAAGTTTACTGGACAACACTACTAAAATATTGAAGAAGATTTTATTTGGTTGAAACCAAATAAATCTCATTAAATAAATATTTTTGGAACAAAACTTCTACTAACTACTAAAATATTATTAGTGAAAGATAAATATATTGGAAAACATCAAATCGGTGACAGGCTAATTCGATTTTTTAAAATCATTTTTTAATAATAGTATTAGGCTGTCATCAATTTGATGTTTACCGTCATGTTACCTGTTAAATTTACTAATAATTTTACCTAGTAGTGTTATCCAGCAAACTGTACGGAGCTTGGACCTAGAAGTATTGGGATTTTACTTCGAACATGCACCATCTATTCAGCACTTCTGTAAACTATTCTATGCGAAACGTCTCCTATAGATATAGTAAAGCATTGCGCGCTACACATTTTTGTAAACATTTTTTGTTTACATTTATGGAACTTACACATATTTTTGAGAAATCGAAGAAGAGTAATGCTGTGTTGTGTAATACCTAATTGTGTTAGTTAGATCAAGTGTAAAATGTTGATATCATTATTAAATTGAAAAGTGAGGACAGCGTGGTGTAATGGTCAGCGTGCTGGCCTTTGGATCGTACTGTCGTGGGTTCGAGTCCCACCTCTGCTCGTGGTTATTTTGTGTTTGTCGTTTAGACCCAGCTTTGATTTTTAAATATACTGGCCAGATACCAAGAGGCGGTGCCACCCCCAAGTGATATTCTCTTGTATATGTGCATATGCTCTATATATGTGGATATATACTCGTACATTATTGGATATACCTTTTAAAAAAAATTGGTTGTCTGTAAAGTCGGTTTACGGACGATAGTTTTACGTGATAACCTGATAACGTCATAAAGAAACATTGATGAACTTTCTGACGTCACGCGAGAAGAGAGAGAAATGCGTACAAGCCGACGCTTGGGTCGATCGTGCCTCTCTATCGCTTATACCGCGCTCTCGCTTGCACGCTCAGGCTCAGGCGGAACGTGACACTTTTTCGTGCGTGCAGCCGGTGTTTCATCAATTTATAAGACGTTATCACGTCAAAAAAATTGAAAAGTAACAGCTGTCAGCTGATTAATTGTAGGTACACTGTTGATTTCATGCGGTTTATCTTTCAAATTTGAAGTTTGCATGCAGAAAGCAATACCTACAGTTAACCGTATCACTACAGTTTTTATCAATGCTTCTGCCACATTTTACGATGTAGCCAGCGCTTGCGATTTTTTTTCTTCAATGTAATTACGTTTTCAAGAATTAGTATCACCCCAATGGCAATTTTCTCCCTCGAAAATATACATTTTAAATAAAACATCGAAACCTTGTATTAGTGTCAATGCAAAAGCTTCGCATAGTTCGGTCATATTAAAGAGGTTGAGGCGTTAAACGAAGATAATGAAAGAAATTTGAAATGTTTTTTTAATAGATTGTTTTATGTCAAAATTTTCTGTAAAAAATCCAAAATCATTAGGAGATTTATAAAGTTAAAAATTAAAAAACTATGTAGTCTTATGGAAAATATGTCAACCTAGCATGCAAACTGTATATTTTAATTTTTTGCAAATAACCAAATAATGTCAGCAGTTCCGAAAACTAACTGGGTAAAGCATCGATGTCTTAAAATATTTTAAAATGTTTTCCAAATTAATTAGGAGACTTTTAATCAATAAAAAAAGTCATTAAACCTTAGCAATTTTTGATTATGGACTTTTATTCTTGACAATTTTAACAATTTTAACTGAATTTTCAACTTTTTAATGATTTAATTTTCATTACTTCAAATTTCTTTTTTTAAATATTTACTGCAAAAAATATGTAAAATACAGACATTTACATAAATTTATTTTTCCTAACCTAACTTTGCACAAAAAATTCAAAAGTTAGTCCATTAAGTAAAATACTAAAATTTAATTAATGATAAAAATAATGATTTATTTATGCCTTTATGACAATAATTTATTGGTATCATCGACATATAAATTTATTCTGAAAAAGTTCCGATTTAGAATTCGACTTACTTTTGATTGGGACTGTAACGCCTCAATCTCTTTAAATATTTTGAAATGGGCTTCGTCTACCAATAGGATCAAATTCACTTTTTAGGGTTCCGTACCTCAAAAGGAAAAAAAGGAACCCTTGTAGGATCACTTCGTTGTCCGTCTGACAAGACCCTTTTTCTCAGGAACGCGTGGAGGTGTATCAAGTTGGAATTAATATCAAATGCTCAGGTCTCAGGCCTGTAAAAAAATCAAACTTCTAAGTCAACGCAGACAAAAGATTTATTCAGCATATTTTGACACTCGCAAGGTAATCAAAACCTATAGGGTACTTCCCGTTGATCTAGAATCATGAAATTTGACAAAAAGCAATGTCTGTAGCACAAGTGAAGGGAAAAATCCGAAAACAGTAAATTTGTAAAAAATATTTTTTGCGATAATAAATTTATTTACAGTTGGTAAACTGACCGCGACTTATGTCGTACGGGGACAACAGTTTTCCAACGGCAAAGCGGGCAAAATCTTCAAAACTCGATTTCTGTGATGTATGAATTATTAACATACTTACAAGTTTGTACGGAACCCTTGCAGCGCGAGTCCGACTCGCACTTGGCAAGTTTTATTAAGAAATACTAAGATTTTTAGTTCTCATTTGGCTGGCAATTAACTTCAGGTCATGTCGAACGCTAACTTAACACCATACCGTCTTCAGTCGTCGTCGGTACAATACGACGGCAATAAAATCAGACAGTCGAACGAACGATCGTATAGACTATGGACTAATAATTCTTAGAATCAAATAAAATTCAAACATTTATTGTGTGTATGTTGAAGACAGGTCTTGTATTTATTGTATCACATTTGCCTACGTGGATATTATTGCTTCGTGTGATGCATATGTACGCATGATATCAGTGCAGTGCGATGCCGCCAATTGTTTCACGCATTTCATTCGAAATAGTTTATTACACCTCAAGGGCCGAAAGTGTGATATTTTTGCCCTGTGCGCCATGATTCCTGAGGCGAAGCCGTGGGCATCATGGCGCGGGGGTCTATACTATTTTTCGTCATACCTCGGTCGTAAAGTATGCTTAATAAATATATTATTAATTACTAACTGTCGTGGGCACTGTAGAGTAATGTAACTCAGCCAACGCGAAATTGGTTGTTTCGGGTTCAAGTCCCGACAGTGACATTTAAATTTTTCTTATATATAAGCCTTCTAAAAAAATATTATGACGATAATCGTTTAATATTATTATGCTTTCACTAATTCAGTGAAAATATGCTGTATTTGGAATCTAATCGTAATGATTATTATTATTATATCCATTGTAATAATACAGTAATTAAAAATCTTTCTCTTGGTTTATTAGTTTTTATTAATTACTAATTACAAAAAAATACAGATACATTTCAAGCAAGAAGCTGTAAAGTTATACGTAAAAACAAGAATGACAGCTGTTCGCGACTATTAGCTAAATTGTAATAGGGTTGCTATGGAATTGACATTTAAACAACAGTTGATTGGTTGTTTTTGCTTAACTACCACACGAACGGTGAACTTATCGTATATTATAGTGCGTAATCCCACCAAGGAGTAAATATTAGACTTTCTGCCTTACAATTGGTGCCGAAAGTATGCACTTTCGATCGAGATATGAAGAAAATTATTTTTAATAATTTATTTTTAATAATTTATTTTTAATAATTTATTTTTAATAATTTATTTTTAATAATTAAGTAATTCTTATAGAGTGAGAGTTACTCGAAAATATTTTTTTTTTAAATTCATAACTAGAACGGTTATTTTGAATTGGCTGAAAAACCACCAAGATCCTTCATTTAAAATTTTTGAAAGCTAACATAACCTAATAAAAAATCAATTGTTATTCAAATATTTTTTAACCTGATACAACTACCAATTCTACCAACATTTTCTTTTTGGTTTCTGATATTATTTTTACTACATAATTTTTTTCAGTGTTTTAATTTTAGGTGCGTCCAAACCAAAATTATTAATAACTCCAAACAATTTACGGATGGACTATAGATAGTGTTTTATTTTTTCGTGACGGCTGTTTGCAACGTTTGAACTCACTTGTTCACGCAGAACACTGTGTTTGAATTTGTATCGACATCCCCCAGGTGTCGCCGTCACTGTAGACGACAATAGAGCGTGGCGGGATATCACGGCGCGTGTTTTATACGTCCCGTAATGGATATCCAATCAGGTGGGACGAGTAACGACGTCCTAAACATGTCATCGGCAGATGATGGACGCGCATTGTTGTTGTGTTGTGGTGGCCGATGCCAAGTCGGTGATCGTTGATCTTTACAACAATGCGTTCTGCGCACGCGCGTACGCCCGTGCGTTTTTATTATGCTTTTGTCTGCAAGGGGTGTCATTATTATTTTTCTTGCGCTCACATTCAAAAAACAATTGTTTTTCATGAAACGGATATTTAAATATTCCATTTTGAAAACGAAAAAATATTATATAGGTAGTCTATAGCCTTCCTCGATAAATAGACTATTCAACACAAAAATAATTTTTCAATTCGTACCAGTAGTCCCTGAGATTGGCGCGTCCAAACAAACAAACAAACTCTTCAGCTATATATATATTAGTACTAGCGGCCCTGTTCTGAATTTGTAGCTTGTCGCCGTTTTTTCGTCGACTATTGTTGCAAATTTGGTCTTCACGAAAAGCGCTTTTATTTAAACGCGATAATATATATAGTGTATCAATTCTAAAGGTCCATTCTAAATATTTGTGAAAAAAATTTTAAAATCGGATGAGTAGTTTCGGAGATTGCCTCCTATATCCAAACTTACAAACTTTACCTCTTTATAATATTATAGCGGTCCGTCCCGGTTTCACCTGGGTGCGATAGATGTAATCGTGCAAAACGTATTTCGATTTCGTCCCGGCGTGTGAACTAATAGCTTTGAGCAAGTTCTAACAGATGTCGCTTTTGGTACTAAAACAGTTTTGGGTCGTTTGCTTCTGAGTTTATTGTGTGAGAGATACAGGAGATCGACATCCTACTTCGTGGTGTCTGTTGGGTGAGAGGTGACACATGTCGACGCCTGGCGGGGATAACTGATCGATTGATAATTGATAAGTTATCGATCACATTATAGCAAATGAACTGGGTTTAATACATAAAAATTTACCGTTACATTGCCATCTTGCAACCCCATTGCGCATCTGTGGATGAAAGTAAAAATACTAATATCGCTATTAAAAAATAGGGGTTGGTGGTAGAACGGTGAAAATATAGGATTATAAGTATTTTTAGTGGCAAATCATAAAAAAACAAACAAAACATTTTTTGGCCAAAAAATAAAAAAATCAAATTCTGGAGAGGGCCACCCTTATCACCTAGGGGTTTAAAAATTGCCTACGACCTATTCTCAAACCTACCAAGTATACAAAAAAAAAATCATAAAAAACGGTCAAGCCGTTTCGGAGGAGTTCGATAACAAACACTGTGACACAAGATTTTTATTTATATCCTAGATAAGATTACGACACTAATATACAATCTACTATTCTTCAATGCAAATGTGCCAGCAAAATAGTGTACCAAGATGGCATGTGTTTTTGGGAAATATGTCCGCTCTACAAAGAAACGTTTCTTGTTCGTTCCGTCTTTGGAATTATTTTGCGTAAATCTATTGCGAACCCTGCAAAGTCTGTAACGTGCAAATACATAATATAATAGTATGTCTGTAACTATGTTTGTACGTCGGTAGACAGTGTAGACCTACGTGCAACACCGTGTTTACATCAACCCCCAATGAATATCTGTCAACGCACGTATTATTGCTGTAAAATCGTTTATTCATACATCATGCTACCTTGAGACATGATATAACCAATGCGGATCTTTAATTGATTGAAGCGTAAAAATTGCACTACATTCATTCAGAACACATTTTTATATACATCTCAAATGTTTTTGATATAACACTAGGATAGCTATAGTTTGCTACAACTGCAAGAGTTCTCGCATGATGTTAATAAACAGTTACAAATCTATATATAGTGTAAACTCCATTTAACGTCACTCGATGTAACGACAAATCCCTTAAAACGTCGAAATTATTAACTCTAGTTGGTTTACATTGTTGCTCAAACAATGATACACTCTAAATAACGCCAAATCCACTCTAAAGAACGACATGAAATCAACCGTATACCTACGTCACTCAACCCGAAAATACACAAGAACTCCGAAAAGAATTATCGCCGAATGCCGGCAAATAACTCCTGAGGTCTTGAGAAATATAAGATCTGAGTTTGAATGCAGAATGTAATTGTATGGCAATTGGTGAACGTCATTTTGAGCAATACATTCGATAGTTCATTTTGTGCTTTTATTAGCTTTTTAACTTCGAAAATTCAAGAAGTAATTTCTCGGTAACAAATCGATCGAAGAGAAAAAAACAAATACGGTTGTGTAAGTAATGAAAAACTTTTCCAAATTAGGGAGCATTTGACCCCCCGTCTCATTAAAAATCGAAATGACGTAGACAATTATCTTCCTGTGATTGACTACCTTTTATTTGTGACGCGCCCACTGATCTGTCAAATTGAGTGAAAACTCCCAGGCAGATAATGTAGATAATGTATATAAAGCTGTTATAAAGAAGTATGACTATTTTCTATGAATCTATGAGGAGGGATATAAGATCGAAAAAGTAGGTTTATTTTATTTATATATACAAATATTAGGAGTAGTGTGGTTGAAACAAAAATAAAAAATAAAGAATAGTTACTTCTTACCACAACAGTTTTATTAGCGAATGTACATTTCGGGAGCTATGCTCTGATCTTCAGCAAACACTAAACTCTTTAGTGTTGCTGAAGATCAGAGCATAGCTCCCGAAATGTACACCCGCTAATAAAACTGTTGTGGTAAGAAGTAACTATTCTTTATTTTTTATTTTATTTGCTTATGTATTCTAAATTATCTATACATTAATAGGTGGTATTACCCTACTGTCTTAAGTCTATCAATGAGTCTAATGATGTCTTTAGAGATAGCCTGTATAATAAAAAATGAAATTTTGAATTCGAACTGTTTCATATTTGTAACATTTTTGTTTTCAATTACTAGGTAAAATGTATTGAACGACAGCGCAACTTGTTAAATCTTTCATCATATTTTTGGTTTTTTAAAATTTTTGCTATACATATATCTTTTCTGTTAAAATGTATCGGTATTTTTTTAGACTCTGAAATTATTTTAGATTTATATACTTTCATCTTTATATTATATAAAATTCCTGCAGTGTCCGCATGTTTATAATTTTTCTTCTCAACGGCTTGACCTATTTTGATGACAGTTGTTTTGTACTTATGGGGTCACCTGAATGGTTCTTAGCTATAGTTGGACCCGGTAACTGGTAAGTGGCGGTGTTGTCGACACCCAGAATATGTTTTTTTTAATTGTCCGCCAAAATTTTTTAAATTTTTTTTTACATAAAAAACCTATAATTTCAAATTTTCAGTTTCCCAGCACCTCTCAATATTTTTTTTATATTTATGACTTATTAAAAAAGTCCGATGCAGTGTAATACGTGTTAAATAGATAATTTATAAATCCGGGCGAAGCCGGGTAGGACCACTAGTACTTTTATACAATTAAAGTTTGCCGTTTTTAGTGTCGGGCCAATTTCCACCACATGTATGACATATTTATGTGTTTAGTTTGTGCGTGTGTTGAATCAGCAATTAAAGCCTCCTGTTAACTGATGGACTCTTTTTTGAAGATAAACCCAACACAACAATGCTATAGTAAAACAGGTATAATAAAAGACTTTATTTGGCAGCCACCCGCGCACGTGTTATATAAGTCTAGTATATGGAGTTAATGTTTGATAATTATTTTACCTGCCTAGGCATAGTGCACACGCCGTAAAAACAAACTGTCCTATTACTATACCTTCTCATGATACCGACATGCTACGGTAGAGCTTCGAATATTAGTGAAAGCTTTGTGACGTGTTGACGATCCTATAATGTGTTTAATTATTCGAAAAAATAAAAAAAAAAAAAAATATAAAATGTGCTCTTAAAGGTTACCTAAAAGCTCGCGTTGGTTTTATCTCTTTAGCTCAATTAGTTTTCGAGATATGACTCATTGAACGATAATTGTAGGTAGGCTCGTTTTTGCTCTATATCTCTAGGTCAATATAATATCTATAATAAAAGGAGTTCGCACATACCCTTGATATTATAACATAAGTTTCGATATAGGTTGCCATTTGGGGGTCAACTCGCCATATCTATCCGGCTATACCCTTTTTATTCGCCTGAGAAAATAATAATGGCCGCCACATAAATCATAATACCCAAACGTGGAGTATTATATCTGCAGTTTACTCTTGTGAATTTATTTATGTGTTGTTTATTAACCTTTTGTGAAGTGTATACTGTATAGCTGTAAAACATTAAAGTTAGTGGAAGTTTTGTGTGCAATTGGGTTAGGATAAAACATTATTATTTTAATGAAACTTTTTTTGACGTTTACACTAACGCCATTGGTCGGATTTTTGAGTGAACGTCACAATATTCAACAAAAATACCAAGGAGTATAGTGCAGTTTGTATATTTATCCTTCAACTATTTTAGGTACCTGATGAATTGAAAGTAAATTTTATTGTAAAGAATAAATTTGTTCCAAGATTAGTAATTTCTATCTTTAATAGTGTATCATTCAAGACAAAAAGTTCAAAGAACACGTTGTTTTCTGTTCAGTTGCGTGGCAAGAAAGTTTATCGCGCAACCCAAATCATTCACTGAGATTAAAAATGCAGCGGCAAGTTGACACCGCGCGAGCTAGGGTAATCGCCCTATGCCAGGGGTCGGCAACATTTTGAGGTGGACAAGCCAAAAGTAACAATTTATAAAACTTCCCAGTTTTTAAAAAGCCACTAAACATTTTCGTTTCAGTATTATAGTATTTGCTTATATAGGTATAATATATATATATCCGAGGATGACACGTCGCGACGGGGGCGGTGCGGGTGAGACGCGAGTGGAAATGACTGAGAGATAGACATGATGCTCAATCATGCATGGATCGATTGGACGATTTTTAAGGGTTTATGTAATAAAATAATTATTTCTTGCATATGGAACTGGAGAGCCGCAACTTTATATCAAAAGAGCCGCATTCGGCTCGCGAGCCGCAGGTTGCCGACCCCTGCCCTATGCACGTCAACTATTATCGATGCCTTGTAAGTGTGATTGACCCGATACTGTGTCAGTGGGACTTTTCTAGTTTATACCCGTTTGTAACATTCTGATGTGTGTATAAACAGTGCTTCACTGTGGAGCCTGCGAGAACGCGTTATCTGTCATGCACCAGGAGGCCCGTGTTCCTTGCGTGTCATGTTATCCACTATCCGCTGGTCTGTGGTGCTGGTGCTAGCGATGGTACCATATGGTGTTTGTGTTGATACGTTTAACGTCGGCTTGCGTATGCCACGAGACCCGAACGGTTGACCCGTCCCATAAATTACAATATCGGTAATTAAAATAGTAACCGAATCGAATTAAAGGGATGATATCTGCTCCTGAAATGGTAACCAATTATACAGGAACGGGTTAGCATAATCATACAGTGATCTATACTCAATATTCAAAATTTTAGATGTGTCATACACATAACTCCATATATTG
Organism: Xanthostigma xanthostigma; assembly: GCA_963575645.1. Classification (NCBI taxonomy): domain Eukaryota; kingdom Metazoa; phylum Arthropoda; class Insecta; order Raphidioptera; family Raphidiidae; genus Xanthostigma; species Xanthostigma xanthostigma. The sequence goes on along the minus strand of OY754468.1, from coordinate 29,769,544 downwards.
TGTTATAAGCGGCGTAGTTTTGTTGCATGGGCAGGTATGCGTTACACTGTTTCATTGCTTTGCCGCTCCATTCAGAGAACCGTACCATGAATTTTGGTCACAAAATACAGGTACTCCTTGACTTACGAACACCTTGCGTTCCCGGGACTTGTTCTTAAGTCGGATCATATATAGAGATAAGGATGTATGGGTAATCTATACTAATATATAAAGCTGAAGAGTTTGTTTGTTTGTTTGTGTGAACGTGCTAATCTCAGGAACTACTGGTTCAAATTGAATAAATTTTTTTTGTTGGATAGCCCATTTACTGAGGAAGGCTATTACGCTACGACCATTAGGAGCGGAGCTTTAATGAAAAATGTTGCAAAAAGTATCTCAAAAATAAGCTTCTATTCATGTGAAATGCTCTAACTAGATATACTCATATTAGTGATGAAAGAACACAACCTCAGGTAGATCAATCGGTAGCGCATGTGACTGTCAATATCAGGGTCGTGGGTTCGAGCCCCACGTTGGGTGAATATATTTTTATTTTTTTTTAATTTTTTTACATTGCTTTCTTCTAAGGCTTACATTTAAATTTATTTTAATTTTATTTAATTCATTTAAAAAAAATTATTAGTAAAAAAAAGTTTAAATACTGCTCTTTATCGGCAAAAACTTTTGAACGGTAACTCTGATCATCATGAAATTTAGACACAACATTCATCTCGGTTAAGATGAATATGTGTACTCATGTCCCTTCCTTCCCCATTCATTCTTTTGCACCCGGGTGAAACCGGGCGGGACCGCTAGTATTCTATACTAATACTAATAGGTATATAAATCTGAAGAGTTTGTTTGTTTGTTTGTTTGGTTGAACGCGCTAATCTCAGGAACTATACAGATTCGAATTGAAAATGTTTTTTTTTTTAATTGGATAGCCCATTTATCGAGGAAGGCTATACCTAGGCTATATAATATCACGCTACGACAAATAGGGGCGGAGCATCAATGAAAAATGTTGCAAATAGTAACTCAAAAGTCCGTCCGACAAAAACTTTTGAACGGTAACTCCGATCATCATGAAATTTGGATACAACATTCATCTCGGTAAACTAAGATGAATGTGCGTACTGCGTACTCATGTCTCTCCCTTCCCCATTCGTTCTTTTGCACCCGGGTGAAACCGGGCGGGACCACTAGTATATAATATAATTATAGATTTTTTTGTTGTTGTTTCGTCATAGATTTTTGTTGGCACAGAAAAGGGCCGATGTAGAAAAAATTTACTTTGTCATTGTTGACTTTTTTGAGGTATTAACTTTTGAACGTGGGTATGACTCCTTGGTCTATTGGCTGGAGTAGAGAGATACTGTTGGGCCGTTGGGAGGGTTGTGGGTGAAGTTCATTGGTCTGACTACCACTGATCCGACTGTTCGTAAGTTCGAAGCGTTCGTAAGTCGGTGCTTCGTAGAGCTGTAAAAGTAACGAAAAATTGCGTACCCGTATGTATTCGTTACTTAAAGAACCAGTACCCGTTAATTTCGTATCGTTACGTTACTCGTTACTTTTCATACGACATACAATCGTGTACTTAACAGCATTAAGCAATAAGCATCAGAGAACATAAGCATGTAGCTTCGCATCGAGGGGAGTCGCATACGTGATACGGCATGACTTCGTTCGTATAACGTATAACCGCATCAACCGAGTCGAACTGACATGGATGCGAAAGATGCGAGTAACGAAAAGAATTTGTAAGTAACGATTCGTTACTTCGAGTCAGACGATGTACCCGTTACTCAGTAACGAATACATACGGTTTGTTACAGCGCTAGTGCTTCGTAAGTTCTATGGATTGCATGAAGAACGTAAATGCGGATGTCATTGTAAGATATGCTGGAGATCTATTATTGAATTTTGTAGTAGTAGGAAATGCTCTAGTTTACCTCTGTGTTCCTACATTTGACAAAGCAGTCATCTCGATAAACGCAACTAAACTTCTGTTACAGTATGAAGTTTAATTGATTGATATAATAAACTACGGTGTTGTTATGCCGTCTGTGATGGTTAGTTAAACGGTCGACATCACCCTTGCGCTAGTACTATAGCTGTCCGTGTATTATATTCTATGCAACCCACCCCCTCGGGTCACGTTAATTAATTAAACATGACTAATCAAACGTACACATAGGTACTGCAGCACAAATGATGCCGGTGCTCATTTTTTATTATATTTCGTTGTAATGAGAATTAGAGGAAGGAAGTTCTGTGGATGAGTTGTCATTTTTACGATTCACAGATGACATTCCGTCTGGCAGCTTCTGTTATCTGAACCAATTTAGTTGATTGTCGGTAATTATATTAAAAGATACTGTTTTAGATCAAGATAATTCAGTTGTGGAGTGAACTGTTTATTTTTTTAACGTTATAGGCAAATATTCTTTAAGCAGTTAATTTTCAAAAATTTTATTGGCACGTTTGTATCGAAATCCGAAATTTCATCACAATTATTAGAATGTTTGATGTTTCAGCTTTCCAATCACGAATATAAAAATAGTTATATTCTGGCAAATATGTAATTCATTTCAACTCTCTTTAGGGGATAAAACGGGTCACCTATTAGGATTTTTAAAATAGGAACGGTTAGTTCCAGAAATTTGATTAGATAACAGACGTGTGCATCAGGGTGAAGGAAAACATGCTTTTACAGATTATTTTATTTTCTTTTTAAACGGTTTATTTTTCACTTCACGTGCCGTATGTTTATTTATTCATTTGTTTAAAATATTGTGATCTTTTCGTCTATATCCCATTATCCGATTTTGTTGAAATTTTGTACACATGTGCAGTTCCGATGACAATACAATATCACGGCAACTATCTGACATGTCCGGCTTTATTCGGGTGCTAATCGCTCTTTTAAATTTTCACAGACTTTAAAAAAAATATTTTTATTTAAAATTTTTAATGGTCCTTTTTATTGTCTAATGAAACCGAAGAGCAACGCTCACGCCGATAACTACAACTTTTGCCATATTTCTTTGATTTTTGTTAATTTTATAAAAAGTTGCTGAACCGATTTCCCTAAAATTTATATGGGACCAACTTTGAGACATATTCTATCGAATAGATAAAAAAATCATCAAAATTGGTTTACAGTCGGCAAAGATATCGAATAACGGACATACAAAATAAAGGACAATTGAATTTTGAACCTCCTTATTTTTTTTGGGCGTATGAATTATTTGCGGAAATAAAAAAATATTTCACGCAGTGTTGGAGAGAGAGAGATTAAAAATGGTCTCAAATGATTCCTAGGATATCAAAACGTGATATCACAAGAAACATTTTTGAATCCAATAGTTCTCCAATCTCAACCAAATAAGTTCTCAATCGTAGTAGAGGTGGGAAGTAAAAATTGTAGTTAAGCTAATACCACTGAAATAGAAGTTAATCTCCATTTTTTTAAAATAATCAATGTTGTATTTTGTCATTGTAAAAAAAGAGCAAGTTGTAATTTATACGTCTATTGCATTGATGGAATATAATGTAGAATTTATTAATTTGTCGATGCATTTAAAATTGTCATCAAATATGTTGTGTGCTTTTCCACTTGAAATAAATTAGACATTTAAATGTTAGCGTTTTCCGGTACCGGCGTTATGCTTCATTAATTAATGAACGCGAGCATCTAATGTCCATCGACTTAACGACATTCGCTAGATTTGGTATTTTGTATTTGATGTAAATATCCGACAAAAATATTAAGAGCACGCTCCATTTAATGTTGAACTTGCATGAAATCACTTGTCATTTTGTTTGTTGGCCATTAATTAATTCAATAAACTGAGAGTATTTTATTATACCGCCATTAAATACTAACTAAATAATTAATTAGTCGTGTTTATTATCATACACAATCTTACAGCCAAAAGTCAAAACCACTTATTCCGAATTTTAATTTTTTCAGATAGATTTTTAAAATTTAGTTTTATCCAACATTATGTAAAGACGCTTCAGCCCTTCATTGATTCTAAATTAAAATTGGTTGTCTGTAAAGTCGGTTTACAGACGATAGTTTTACATATCATATTTAATAATACATTACTGCGCTCTCGCTTGCACGCACAGGGTCAGACGGAACGTTACGGCGGAACGTTACACTTTTTAGTGCGTGCAGCTGGTGTTTCATCAATTTATAAGACGTTATCACGTCAAAAACTTAATTTCAAAATTTTTACTGTTTCGTGCAATTGCAAAACGGAACACTTTTCCCTGGAACTATTTGACAGAAAAATTTAGAATTTAGATTTGAGCTAAATTCTATATTTTTCCGTGAATTATAAAAAGTTAAGTTTTGATTCTGAGAGCTAATTTCAGGAGGTAAATTTAGAAATGGCAAATAGAAATTTTTAAGTGTAGTGTAAGAAATGAATACCTTTAAAGCACGAATTTAACAATGTTTGTATGTTTTTTTTTCATTTTTAAAACTATTTCGGGAAAAAAACGTCTAAAAACTGCTGTATACCACACTTTTATTACTAAAAGGATTGCTCAGAAAAATCAGAAAAAAAGTTATGAATATTGAGAAGGTGTATATTCAACGAAAATTATCAGGATTACAAAATCCTAGCGGGTTAAACTGTTGTAAACAATAACACTGAATTTCCAATTAATGAATGCACGTCAAACTGGTATACCTATAGTAATATCAAGCACTCTGAAATATTTGCAATAGATTAGCTCTGTGGTAGAGCCATATGCTTTATAACTGCAAGATCATGAGTCAAACCCCACGTTGAGCGAAAACAGTTTTTTTTTATATTTATTCGTTGTATTAAATAACCCTTTTAGTAAAATAATTCAAAGATAAAAAGAACAAAAAAAAATTCTAGCGTGATTTTTGAAATGTTAAGATAGACCGTAAGCCATAAGGTGATCTAAACTATTTACATATTATATGAAAATTCTGACAGAAATGAATTGCAAGTCTATCATGGCTGAAGGTAATATTTCAGATTCTTCGTTCATTAAAAATCCACAACATGGTATTGTTGTGCTGGCGCCAGGAGAGACAAGACGTGGGCATTATGTCAAGTGAACTCTAATTATATAAAATATAATCAAGGTCTGAATTCTACATTAGTACTCATATTAATAAATACATGATGTCACAAAAATATTGTAAATATTTAAAAATGATTAAAAGTAATATTCACGTATAATTTGATGGAATGGCAGGAATAGATGTTTTATCTGATGTAAGACATTTCTGACTGAATAACGTTACAAAAGCTAAAGTTCGGAAATCAATCCTATAATTCTCACCTAGAAGATTAAAGCCTTTAATAATTCCTAAAGAAATTACAGTAGAACCTCGATACTAGTGCATATAGCCTAAGTTGATGAGCACTTTTTACTATTAAAAAAAAAAAAAAGAATTGAAGTTTATGGAAGTTCAATTTTTAACTTAACAAGGTTTAGTGAAAGACTGAAGTAACAATTAATAAAATTTTTAGCAAAACATTTTGTTTGTATACTTATTCACGATGACTCACTGATTATACTTTAAGTTATGGAGGTCACCAAAATATTATTTTGAGTTATCGAGGGCCAACGCTCAAAATATTTGTTTGAGTTACCGAGGTTTGGTGCTTTAAATAATGGAGGTTTTGAGCTTTGAGGGGAAGGGAATTCAAAACATTTTTAAGTTACAGAGGTTTTTGACTTATCTAGGTTCTACTGTATTTATACTACTAGCGGCCAGGCCCAGTTTTACCCGGGTACGATTATTATAGATATATAATTCTACAAAATTTATTTGGTTTGCGGTCCGCTGTCTGAACTAATAGCTTTGAGCAAATTCTACCAGATTTGCTTATGAACTAATAGCTTTGAACAAATTCTATCAGATGTCGCTACTTGGTACTCAAACAGTTTTTTTTTTGTTTCTGAACAAATAGCTTTGAGCAAATTCTGTCAGATGTCGCTACATGTTACAAAAAAGTTTTTTTTTACAAATTTTGTACAAAATATAAAAACTATCCTAGAGTGTAAGTTGGACCAAGCAAGAATCATTCACAAAATTTCATTAAAATTGGCTCAGTAGTTTCGCAGATTAGTATGCGTAAAAAATAAGAGAAAACTGTTTTAATGCTCAATTTCGAGTTGAAAACGTATAAAAAAAATAACTTTTATGCAAACTTTAAATGATCATACAAATAAGATATTCAAATCATGCAAAAGTATAATAAATTTCCTGGAAAAACTTGAAGTATCAGAGAAATTTGAAATCATTTTTCTGTGGTCACCCTGATTTAGGATTTAGGTAATTAGTGCATTTTGTGACAGTCTGTATATCTTTATAATGTGTACATTCATACATGTGCATACAAAATATCAGCGTCTGCCAGTAAACACTTTGTTTCTGTACGGCTAATGGTTCGTGTGTGGTAAATTATTGTTGTTTGAATAAATTACATCCGCGACTATTTGTTTGGTGAACTTGACTAATGTACCGTTTTACTATTAGATACAATTTTTATATAAAATAATGATGATTGCTTGGTAATAAATTAACGATAATTTGTTTGAATAATGCGTTCTGCATTTTCTATAAATTAGGAGCTACTGTTTTGGATATAGTGTGTGGTCATGATCGTCATCGTCGATCGGAAACCTTCCAGTTCTGTTAGGGCTGACACATGGTTGATGCAAGTGGATTGATTTTATCAGAAGTGCGCGGATAGACTGGTAGATTAAGAGACCATTGGGAGAGTAATAAAAGGGATTCCACCGTACCTACTTAAGCATGTAGGTGACATTCTTCGAGTTTGCGGAGAAGCAAAACATTAATCAGAAAATAATAAATGGAATGCCACTACAGCAACTCATATATTGAATGATCTTAAATATAAAGATTACGTATTAAAAAAAGAAAAAAAAACAATAAAAGATTTATTCACTATAGGTGCCTACTTATAGTTTAGTGCAGTGGAGAAATTGGTCTTTGATTACACTATTATTTCTAGGTTTTGGTTTGTTTTTATATTTTTCTCTTCTGACTTTAAAACATCTATTCGCTCATAGTGGCAGGCAGTCGAACCTTCTTGTGTGACAAAATATCGTCAGATTTGAATCACTAATTACTACGAGAATTAAAAACTTTTTAACAAAAAAATTAAACCGCCGAAAAACTGAAAAGCAAAAAATAATAAATCTTTTTATTTAACTAAGTTCTATCTAAGTTGTTGAACGTATGTAACAGTCTAGTATATCTAAGTAATTTTGAGTCGGCGTCAACAATCCTTCGCCGGAAATCACTGAGCGTTCACGAAGTTAATGTCAGCGACAGAGCAACCCGAACGGGCACACACTGAGGGCACACGTCTTTGCGAGTGGTCGTGTGGTGAGCGCATGTTTGGAATGTTAATGTTTATCGCTGGAGATTTCACGTATCATTGTTAATTTGATATGGTTATTTTTTTTAGTGATCTTTGTTCATTGATTAAAGAAATTATTTATTTTATTTTTTCTCCATGGCTTAATAAATAGATAATTTGTAGAATATCAAACACTAAGCAGCCATATATTAATTAATTAATAATTGAGGTCACTGTATTAGTAAAATTATTAATTTCTGCCTCATCAACGTCTATATACAAAATTAGTAGTTGTTTTTTGATATACTAATCATTAAATATTCCCATCCCTAGTGTCTATTATTTTGTTTTTTGCCTTAACACTTCTTATCTATTTGGTTCAGTCTAAATTGATTATTTTATCGCTAAAATGGAAGCATTTCTATTTTATTATCTAATGTGGCCAATGATTTCCGCTAAAAGTTTACGGTTATTTTTTAAATTGTCAACCTGTTCAAATTTATTTAATCAATCAACTAAACTAGGTGATGGTCGATTGAAAATAGTGTCATTATATTCTTATTATCTACATAACATATATTATTTTAAAATTTCACTTGTTAGGGTTTCATATCTCAGAAGTAAATGAACAAAACTTTTGTAAAATCATTCGTTTTTCTGTCTGTCATAGAATGTCTCAGTTCGTAATTAGGCTTTGATGGGGTTATCTTCAACAATAATCAAGATATGTTTGGAGCATAGGCATTGTATATGCTTGAAATTTTTTTTTGTTAAGGTCGATTTTTTAAAAGAACGGACGATTTAAGAGCGGTAAAAAATATCAATTATTAAATTTACATTTGTTGGGAACTTTCTGCTACAACCCAACGATATGTATGACAAGCGGAAAATATTTTTTTAATTTATTTTGGAAGTAAATCTTCTAAGGTGCACATTCTTTCGTATCAATGTTTGACAACTTCATAGGTGTTCCACATGATAGGCCATTGCAATAAATTAACCGGTTTTTGTTTCTAGGAAACAGAGCTAATATTCAACCCTTGAGTGTAAATTTCAACCCTGACGCCAGCACGTGTGACGTCATGCTGGTTTAAAGCCACCATGATCAACGGCATGAAGATGATGATGATCACCATCAAAATAACGTCATCTGGTTGTGTGTGGATAGTAGGTACTCACTCGTTAGAGGTGTTGACACATATTTTTTTTGAAATTAGAGTATAATACTATCTTTATTTTTGTAGAAATATACGACTGTTAAATCATGATAAACGTAGATACTAGGTGGATCAGTCAGTGTTTTTAAATGACCAATAGAGCTACTTCAATAGACGTTAAGAAGAAAAACTTCGAGGTTACATAATAATTAATCGATGCAAACATCTGCATTATCCAAAAACATTTATTAAACGCTCGTTCTATGTTCTTTCCGAAAAGTATTTACAATCTCTCTTTTCCTTAGCTTGCAGTATTTAGCTTCAACTACATGAAAAAATTGAAAATGAAATGGTAGTTAACATATTCCGTGAATAAATATCCACTGAAAGTGTGAAGTATCTGAAATGTTAAGTTGCATTACTTTGTTATTTTGTCACATTTTTCTATTTTTTGTTGCAGCTATGAAAAATTGAGAGAATTATTTGCTGGGGAAAATATAGAATTAGCTTTAGGAATATTTTTGAGTGGATTTCAATTTCTTTTTTCAATAATTGAGTTCATGTTTTTAGGGTTCCGTATAGAAACTAGTTTCGGTATATCGGTCCGTCCGTTCATCAAACAGAAATGATGAGATTTTAGAAAACTTATTTTTTTGACCCCCTCCCATAGAATGAAAACATTTTTTGCACTTGGCTCATTGAGTGGGGTGTCTTTAGATAGGATTCCTACAATTCAACAAAAATGTTTTAGAACCTTTTGTCAGTCACGAGATATTTGATAACGACATTAATAAAATCATCAAAATCGGATCTGTTTTTGTGGATTTAGAAGTTTTAATGATTTTTTCACTTCATTGACTCGGTTATATATAAGTTATTAAATAATTTTGTGGTATTAAATGGCGACCGTAAGGTGGAAAAAATCTTGGTCAAAATTGTTTCCCACCCAAATCAACCGAGTAGATTACCAAATGAAAGAATATTTTGTAGCGATTCCAGTAATATATATCTGCATTTTATAGCTTGTATTGTGGATTGAAAATAAAAATTAAAAGTAACTAAAACCCGACCAGGTTAAAGAATACAAGCAAATAAAAACATGAAAAATTAGTATTTTTTTATCAGATGTTGAGGACTAGTTCACGGTGTGAAAAAAAATCGATATTCGAGTTTTTGACTACTGATAAAAAAATACAACTCATATTCTTGCTTGTTTTTTTTTTGTTCTTAGGTAGTCGAGTCTTAGTTTTTTAGCTTTTATTTTTATTCACTCTCTTTAATTTTTTTTATAGGTATTAGGTACCTACTTATACCTAAACCATAAAAATATTTATATTTTTGAAATCGCCGGCCGATAGCTAGATAGCAGTGATTCTAATCACCTATTTAGACAGAAAGATTGTAAATGGGTAAAGCTATAGGTACAGTTCGGTTGGCAACGGCAGAACTGTATCACCGCATTTCGGAATATGTACAGTAATTCTAGTTGGTGATCTGGAACGCCAGTTTATATCGGCCGAACTGTATTCACGTTGTCCGAAAAGCACCGAACAGTGACATATTGTTTAAATATACTGTTTTTCGTTACCATCAATGGTCAGATCGTTCATTGAATATTTAACACAAACGTTAAAAGGTCCGAAAACATTTACTCGCACAGGACTGGCACCTCTAGCTTGTAAAATGTATATTCCATAGGCCTTGTATCACACGAGAGATGCACTGAACTGATAAGATCGCTTATCTTGCCTAGAAGGTTCGTTCGCAGAGCTACCCAGCATATGTGATCGTCGTCAAACAGAAGCTGGCGGTAGCATTTAGTAATCATTAATCACTTGTGTTTTATTTAGAGGACACGTTTTTTTAAACGACTTAATTATGTTCAAAATAAACAGTTTCGGTTTTTATAATTGATTAAATTAGGTCCTGAGATGCACAGATATATCGATAATGCATCAATTATTCCGTAAATAAAGTTTAAGTGCTAACATTTATTGATATTTTATATCATCTGGTATGAACTTAAATTTTATGGACTAAATTTGTGGTAAACTATATGAATTTGAGACTGACTTTTTCACTTTTGTGAAATCTATTTTTTTTTTGACGTGATAACGTCTTATAAATTGATGAAACACCGGCTGCACGCACGAAAAAGTGTCACGTTCCGCCTGAGCCTGAGCGTGCAAGCGAAAGCGCGGTATAAGCGATAGAGTACGCATTTTAATGTTTCTTTATGACGTTATCACGTAAAACTATCGTCCGTAAACCGACTTTACAGACAACCAATTTTTTTTTATTTAAATAGAACACGCTCAGCATCTAAGGCTATTGCGTGGATATATCGTTATCAGGTAAGGTATTATAATAATAATTTATGATTACACTTGTTTATAGTATATATGTCATGGTAAGTATCATTTGATTAATTTTTAACTTTATATTTTATTTAATAATTCTGTTCTTTTTAGGAATTTTAGGACGTTTGTAATCTGATGATGGTCGTTGTCCAAAGCTTCTTTCAGGGATGCTGCAGTTTATTCTCTCTGGTAAGTACTTTATACATTCTAATAACATATGGATTACTGTGAGGGGTTCGTGGGAGGTGCTACATACTGGACGATCTTAAAATTTATTTTTATGTTAATTATCTAGCTGTTTTCATAACAATTATTTGTGCTCTCGAAAAATAATAAAAGAACCTTTTTTTTTTAATATATACCTACCACGTTTTTAAAATAATTTCTTTACAAACAGATTTTTAACTTGTAGGATTTGAAACGAAAAACGTGGGGCGCATTATTTGTTTTATCGCATGAATAGATTGTTTACATTTACACTTCTTATATAACTTTCGCATGCACCCCGAGTTTTTCGTTTCAAATCCTACAAGTTAAAAATCTGTCTGTAAAGAAATTATTTTATACGTTTTAATTCGCTTTAAAAACGTGATATATTAAAAAAAAATATTTTTTATTATTTTTATAGTTTTTAGCAAAAAAAAATACATCGTAAAAAAATAAAAATATTGTATGTCCCATCGGGGATCGAACCGCGACCCTCGAGTTATTAGCACGACGCTCTAGCCAACTGAGCCATTGACTAATGTTTCCCATGTGTCTTACAATGGTAAACAAGTAAGAATGAATTATATGTAACTGTCTACGCGGGCAGACACACAAAAAAAGCAAGTTAAATAAAACGTGGTAAAAATAAACAAGACAAAAATCATTTCTATGAAAAACGATTTCACTTTTGACATGAGAATATTTAATATCAATGTCATACGACATATTATCCGACCAGATTTGTTTTCGGATTTCACAGTTCGCAGTATATTTACACCCTAAATACTAGTTAATCTTAAAAAATCAACCTTTATGAAGTCTTGCAATTTTTGACTCGTTATGTTCGTAATAATATATAGATACCAGTTATTGTTACTGTAGGCTCAAATTTTGACTTTTTTTTGTAAGTTATAGAAAACGCTAAATTTTGACGTTCCAAAAAAAAACTTCGCGGATTATTCACAAATTTCCTCAAAAATACGTAAAAAATGAAATTACTTTTCGACATTCATTAGTCATTGTTTGAATCTGTAACCAATCAGAAATCACATATATACACGTCATAGTGTAGAATTACTGTATTACTATCTCACTTGGTATATAGTACCCTGTAATTGTTTTTTTAAAGAACCCCCCCCCCAAACGCTTTCCTTTTTTACTGAACAAAAAAAAAATGTAACAATCAATTTTCCGCATCGAGTTTTATTGTTCTAACCTTACTGTGGATTAGAGGCATTCGAGAACATCAGCAATGTTCGGTTTACTCCATATTTGTTACAGATCATCTGTATATATAGATGCATTACAAACAGCTACACAGTAATAAATTAAAATCTTGTAAATTATATTGAAAAGAAATAAGATATGTATGCACGTTGATACTAGAACATAATATTAATTTATAGACGATTGTAGAAATCTCGTTATAATTTAATGTATTCTTATACACCTTGTTCGAAGAAAATACCGATTGTCTTTGAGTTTATAACCGTTAATTAATATTGTCGTTTTTAATGACTCCGGTTTTTGTGGTGTCAGTTCTTTTTTTTCTTATTAGACATGACCGGACATTGTAAATTGATTTCACGACAAAACTGTGCTTGTATTGAATTGGTTCACTAATCTGTTCTGTTTATTTATTTTTTATTTTAATGAACCAGAAACTGTAATAGTTCCGTAGCACTATTTATTTTCTTGTTTGTGGTCAGTTGCGTCGATGTTTGATACATTTAAATGCTATCAATTAGTTACCGTTTACTAAAATAACTCACAGGCAGCACAGCTACTCTTTGTTCCGCAAATGGCCCACTGCTGGCTTAACAGCGTACTAATTTCCCTTTCTTACATGGAAATAGCTTTGTCCGCAACATCGCTTACTTGAGCATTGATCTTTTGCGTACATTACCTACTCGTTTTATTGTCGGTTTTGATAGTAGCATTATCTTAAGGTCACACAAGGCTGTATTTGCCGCTAGATTCCTTGCTAGATTTGACTACTAGTTTTCTAGCGCTGGCCTTTTATGTGCTCGCTTCATACGGGACGTCTTTTCAAGCTTGTTTTGGGGATGGATCTGGTGCGCGCCCATAGTGACAGTTCAAATAAATACAGCGCAAAACGTGCCTGTAGCATATATTTGTATATTCTGATGTCTGAGATTAATGACGCCATGTTGGTTTGTGGGCGTTTGTTCATGTCGCCCACGTGACAGGATACTGTGCTTCCTGATTGGTTCTTGCTCAGAGCAAGCAGAGGACTTAGCAAGAAAAATAGCCCCTATTATAATTTTAAAATCCATCTTGTGAGCTAGCAGGTGAGCCCGCAGTGACGTCATTTCAAGGCTCGTAGCCAGCCCGCCGGTCAGCAGAAGTCCCAGCAGTGTTTCCAGCCTCGTGTGCAGCGGCCTTGAAGACACGAGACTGTTTGCGGAGATGAAAGGACCTTTTTTTTTGCTCTCCAAATTTTTGGCCCACGGTCAAATTTTCATCAACAATGTGGCCCGACGGTCAAAAGATTTGCCCGGCCCTGATGTACTGTCTGCCCGCTCTTTTCCTCAATCCTCAAATCCGAGCTTCTATAGCTCAATGCAAACAAGATAAAATCAGTAATGTATTTTTTTATACTGATTCAGTCATGAAAATCTATAGGGTACTTCCCGTGAACCTAGAATTTTAAAATTTGGCACGAAGGAAGGTGTCAAATAGCAAGTGAAGAAAAATTCCAAAAATAATTAATTGCATATACGCGGAATTATTTCATGACAAACTTTATTTTTATTAAATTTTTATAACTGTACGGAACGCCTAGGGCGCGAGTTCTACTTGCACATGTCTGTCTTTTTAACCGGCTACATTGTTAAAGAATTATTGAATATTGAGTTTTAACCAATTCGACTGTATATATAAGTCTTTTCAGAATTATGTGAAATGTTGAAATTTTTTCCACCCACCCTTAGGTCCCGCCATCCGACCGACACCAATAGTGTTCATGTCACGCCCATATAGGCAAATAGACAATAAGAGCGAGTCGAGTATTGGTTCTTGTATAAGTATACACCTTTTTGCATGTTACCTATATCTGCAGTATTTTTAATGTGACTAGTAAACTATAACAAAAATATTTTACTGTGCTTAAAATAGTTAAAATGAAATACAAATATATTGATTTTGATAAAGAAAACTCATACAACCAATAAAAAAAATAACAAAAAGCAATGTTTCCGCCCGGGATCGAACCGGGGACCTTCTGCGTGTTAGGCAGACGTGATAACCGCTACACCACGGAAACTTGTTGGCAAGCGTACCAGTATTTAAAGAGACATTCTAATCTACGTCAAGTGTTATACGTAAAGTGTTATCATAAATTGTCGTTTGTTTTTTATTCAGGTTATCAAAATAATCTTAAAAATAAATACATTTAAAAGAATATATTATATTCTGTTTTCGGAATTCAGTGGATGATTTTACTATGTATTTAATCTAAAATATAAATATTTTTAACTATGCGCTTATGAAAAAAATTGAAATTGAATTCATTATTTAAATGAAATGTTTACGTTGGTTTGTTTAGGCAAGTGAAATACCGTGGTTTTCTTTGGGCTTCGGTAATACACACAAGATTTGTTAGTATTCATGAATACCAAAATAGAAGACATTGAAGCACTTGTTCTATAAATATGTACGTAGCAGGCATTGATATTGAACAAAAGAATTTTTGTGAAACTGGCTCAAATACATTGAACATGAGTCGATCTTACAAGCATGTTTAAAAAAGCCTGTATAGTCCTTGTCTGCTAAGAATTAGGAATAAAAGAATAGGAACATATAGATACTGGATGTAATATTTTGAAACCGTGCTACTGATCATATAGGCGATGCACCTTTTGATTTATTTTTGTGTTCTTATAATAAAGAAAAAAAAAGATGGGTTGCACTCTGGGAGTGCCGGCAGAATTGAAAACTTGAATATTAACGTCTTAATTTTTTGCCTTTAGAAGCATCAAGCATTGTTTATTTTTTGGCAACACTTGTAAATAAAATGGTTTGTATCATAGATTGCATTTTTATGTACGATATTTCAACGCTAGATGTCTAACGTTGTATAAAAAGTATCTGGCAATTACTATCACTTAGAGAGTCTCACCCAGTTCTTACTTTTCCTGACGCGAGTTTAACATTTTTTACCCATTACAAAAAAAGTGTACAACGCCGCTAAAGAAGTTTTCACTTCAAAAAATAGGAACATAATTTTGATTCAAGTGTGCAGGCTTTCACGGCCGGAGTTGTTTCAAATCTTCTTGATTTCCGGACATGCATGGCTGTGGTCCACGTTTCGTCTACAAAGTACAACTGCGGTAGAAATTACCCATATATAATAATAGGCACTATGTACTCCTTGGCGGCTCACAGGTGAGTCGTCAAGGACACTTCACCCGCTGCCACACCGCCTTTGATAATTTCTACCGCAGTTGTAGACGAACAGTCAAGTAAAAATATCAATAGACCCCGGCCTATAACTCCCACAAGCTCGGAAACTAATAATATTTGGAAGAATTTTTATTGAATTAAACAAAGCGTTAATCACAGATATGTCCCCTAGAGTAAAAAAATCAGGAGATTTATAAGAAAAAATGATTTGCTTTTATCGTTTTAATTTATATTTTATTTCTACTATTTATTCTTATTCTATTTATTTATAACTAGGACGTTTTTCTTCAGCAGCAATAGCCTAGTCAAGAAGCGAGTTTCATGAGAAAAATAGATCCAAGTCTCCAAAAATATGAGCAATAGCTTATTCGACTCGGAAAAATATTTCGAAAAAACCGTTTTTTTTTTATTTTTTTGTCGACAAAAATTGCATTTGTTGTTAACAAAAAACGAAAAAAAAGCCACTCAGATTTTTGGCAATTACTAAAAAACTATAAGCGATAGCGGAAATTGAAAAAAAGATTCTTAAAGAGGAGAAAATTTCCAATTGAAAAGTCCCACTCCCCGAAGTCTATCTCTATTATTATTTATAGTTTTAATTTAACGTTGAAAATAGGGTTCCGCGTGGCCGTTACAGCTCGAGCGCAACGCCCTGTTGAGAGAGTACAACACATAAAATAATTTGTTTATAGTATTAACTAAAAATTTAATTAAACTATGATGTCATCTTAACAATTGAAAGAATAAAGTTCCATTGAAAAAAATTTCAATTTATTTTTAAAAAAGTGAGGCTATTGTTAACTAAATAATTTTTTTCGAAAAACCGTCTCCATTGAAAACAACAAAAAATGTTGAAATAATTGGCCTATTTTTTTGCGTCATGGAGCCTTTAATTTTAAAGTTTTGTAATTTTTTTCAATTAACCGTATAAAAATGCCTAAGGACCAATTTTATAGACAGTCAAATTTTCAATAAGAGCATTGTTTGTAAAATTCAATTTTTTCCCTAAATTTGTATGCTTTTTAACTTTTTTCTATCAATTTTGAGCTTATAACATTCGCAGTTTGAAAAAAAATATACACTTAACATGACAGATAGATAATATTAATTACACTGATGTTATAGATGAGGGCCCATAGGCAAGAAATGCTTAGGGCATCAAGGAGTCTTAATCCGGCACTGTCCCTACCGAAAGTAAGTCGAATCTAAATCGGAACTTTTCCATAATATAGTTTTATAAAAGGTAAGTCGACGATACCAATAACTATTGTCATAAAGGCATAAATAAAACATTTTTTTTTATTATTAATTAATTATTTCAGTATTTTACTCAATGGACTAACTTTTTAATTTTTTGTACAAAGTTAAAAAAATACATTTATGTAATTGTCTGTATTTTACAAATTTTTTGCAGTAAATAATTAAAAAAAAGAAATTAGAAGCAGTAAAAATTGCAATTAAATCATTAAAAAATTGAAAAATCAGTTAAAATTGTCAAGAATAAAAGTCCATAATTGAAGTGCTAAGTTTTAATAATTTTTCTTATGTAGGTATTTATTAAAATTCTCCTAATTAAATTGGAAAATAATATTAAAATATGCGTAAGACATCATAGTTAGTTTTCGGAATTGTTAACATTATTTGGTTATTTGCTATCAATAAAAATGTACCGGTCCTAATGATTTTGGATTTTTTACAGAAAATTTTGATATAAAAAAATCTATTAAAAAAGCGTTATTTCAATTTTGACGTGATAACGTCTTATAAATTGATGAATCACCAATCTTATAAATTGATAAAACACCGGCTGCATGTACGAAAAAGTGTAACGTTCCTAACGGTCGTAACGTTCCTAACGTAACGTTCCTAACGCGTAACGTTCCGCCTGACCCTGTGCGTGCCTTTTGGTAATTTCTCGCTCAATTTAAATCAGATCGGTTTGAAACCAGTCTTAAACGAAAGAGGAGAACATTTTACATAGATTTCGTATAACAGAATTTGCCTAAACAGTTTTTTTATACAAATTTATATAGAAAAATAGCTGTATAAATGCAATATTGTCTAATGCATGGCGCGACGCGGTCGGTCGTCTTTGTTTGCCGTACATGGAAATTAGAAAATAACGTATGTCTTGTCTTAACATGAAAACGGCTGCATTTCTAATGTTTAATTCAATTTTTTGACATTAGTATTTTGTGAAATGCAACGCCTTCTAAGTTAAGTATTGGAATAACTAATTATTATTAGAACATAATATTTTGACAGTTGCAAACGTCACTTTTGACATTTCTTATCATTCCGACACCAAGGATAAGCGGATTGAAACCAAATTTTGGGAGGTTTAGGTTATGTATTACGGAATACGTTATCACGTAAAACTATCGTCCGTAAACCGACTTTACAGACAACCAATTTTTTTTTCATTATTTTCGTTTAACGCCTCAACCTCCTTAAGAGCAGCACATCTTAGATGACAACGCGGAAACAAATGTCTATTGTGAGCTTACATACGGTGATGAGATTGACAGGTGGGTGGGTAAATGATTATGTAGGTGCTATTGTGGTCTACACATGCCGTATATATATTTACCTGTGATACTGCAGAGACCCGACCGGCTGTGTGCGGGTCCTCCTTTGACCCGGGCGGGTGCACTGACTGTGCTGTGTGTGAAAGCCAGGGAACGAGATGATCGAGATAAACGTTTCAAGGTTACGTTGTACATAATATTATAATGTATGTAATTCAATGTAGTATGTTAGATAATGAATAGATATTACAAAATGATCCTGTTGGATGATAGAAACTGTTGTTGAAATTGTTTTTGGTTGTAGTGCGGTTGTTTGTTGTAGCCCCACAAGATGATAAGAGACCCTGACCTAATTATTGTACTCTACTAACTGAACCCTTCGTCTCAAATCTTTTTTTATCATCTATTATAATTATCTATTCCTGATCACGGCCGACACTGTTTTTTAATATACTAGTACAAAGTTGAAATCATTTAGATTTTTAAGTGAATTTTCTTTAGGCGCGATAGGCAGGAATGATTCCGATCGAGCGTGATGGAAGTAGTGAACCGGGTAAAGAAAAAGAAATATAACAGCGGTACTAGTAGTGGGGAATTAAATCGCTAATAAATCACAATAAAATAAAAATTTAGTTCAGGAAATAAAATACTGAAAAGTATGAAACAAGAAAATATTCTCATCTGAGGATAGCCGTGCTCGTATGCCACCTCATATATATGATCACATGGCGCCCTCTAGATGTATAGAGTGATGCACTTTATCCTAAAGCTTATGATCGCTCACTATACGACTACGGCGATCCTCAGATGAGAATATTTTCTTGTTTCATACTTTTCAGTTTTCAGTAGTCGGGTTTTGGTTTTTGAACTTAATTTTTATTTAAATTATTTTTTTAAACTTATTTTTTATTTGTTTTCAATTTGCTCACCCCTAGAACCAAAATTCAAAAATAAATGTAGCCTATGTTACCCGGACCATAATCGGGGTTTTGAACTTATTTTTTATTGAAATTATTTTTTATTTGTTTCCAATTTGCTCACCCCTGGGACCAAAATTTAAAAATAAATGTAGCTTATGTTACCCAGACCATAATAACGAATTGAATGACACCCTATTTATCAAAATCGGATGAATAGACTGCTGTACTTATAACCCTTCCTTTTTGGCTGCACCGCAGCCGGGTAAAAAATAAAAGGCGCTAGCTTTTGTTTCAGGAAATTGCCTTTGGATGGCATTTACTTAAAGTTTGTTTTAATAGACCTTTTCATATTTGAATTTTTCTTTTGTGCGCATGTGTCAACTTCCGCTATAGTTTTCGAGCACTTTTCGCTTTGACAGGTGAAAAGTGATTAATTTTGAAAAAAAAAGTGAACAGCAATTAAATTCGAATTATATTATTTAAGAAAGTGATAAAACACCCTAGAAAAATATTTCAAAAATATTTCAGCACTTTTGAAGATACATTTTTTGACAATCAACGATTTATGACAGGTTGGACTGTAGACTTTCAATCGGATTGCAGTGTATACTTCTACCAACTTTTCTGATCATGGCACTAATTCAACCACCGTCTCACTTTAGCACAAGTGTGATCTTCAAATGTTTTGTGGACTAATTTAGTATCGTCAATAATATTTTCCTCTAAATTAGATCATACACATTTTTTTTTGTAATGGACTTTCATTAACTTAAGCCGTTAAAAACCCAACATAGTCTACTTATGATAACATTTTTCATTAATGAAACGACAGATGCGAAACCTTTCGTGTCTATGTGATTACAGTCGTATGTGTCCAGGAAAAATGTGTCTCTCTTTTGCTCTTGAGTTTGAGAACAATATTATATTAGTTATCTATTATTATCGTGCCATGAACACAAGTTACAAACACGTGTAACCAAAAACATTCAGTTCTACCGTTATCTATTATTATAAATGACACACGCCATCCTAATTATAATATTATCTATTATCAACAATAAACTATTTATTCTACATCGAAACTAACTTACTGCGAAACGATTTCTCAATAATTTCTGTTAAGATTCGGCGATGTGGGAATTAGAGCAAAAATTAATAAAAATGGACATACAGAGTGGCTTAAATGTTATAACGGCACTGACAGAATACCAATAATGTGCTTTTAGTGGCCAAGAGATGGTAGCTGTAGATGGAATAATATTACTACATCATATAGCACTCAACAATCAACTAATAAGCTTCAGTAATCTGAATATGTAATTAGGCTTTTTGGTTAATGCAGAATCACTGCGATGTCAGATTTCTTATATGACTAAACTGACGTATTAGGCGACTGCTACATTAACCGGCTTTCAAAAGTTACAATTAACACTCTTCACAAAAGACAACGATATACAACGTGTAAAGTTATTTTTGAAACATATTGAAACATTGTAAAATTAAACAATTATTATTATTTAAAATATCAAATTTTCTCTGAAATAAAAACTGCTCACTGAAAGCTATAATCTTTTTTTGTTGGCCCTCTCACAGCTTATATTGTGGATTTTGGTTCTTCTGAGCCCTTCTATTTCAACACATTTTGAAGTAAATTATAACTTATGGATTTCCTTGAGTTACTAATAATAATACATTCAAAATGATTGTGTTTAGTTATCAAATTCAATAATAACAGTCCTTTTTGTGGACCCGTGGTTAAAAAAGCTATTGAAATATTGGAATTAGGAGGACCAGCAAAATAAGTTAATATCTTACTAAGTACAGTTTTAAAATTACAATACAACTGTGATTCAGGTCGCGTATAAAAGTTTTGATATCCGGAAAACTTATCTAAAGGCCGCTGCACACGAGGCTGGTTTTGCAGCTAGATTACTTGTTAGATTTGACTGCTAGTTTTCAAACGCTGATTTTCATGATAGCTTTTATGTGGTCGCTTCAAACGATGCATGTATTGAAGCCTACTTTGTAGATGGATTTGGTGTGCGCACAAAAGTGGACGTTTATTGTCTTTAAACAGAACACACGCTATGACGTCGTGTCTGTTTGTGGGCGTTCGTCCATGTCGCCCACGCGACAAGTCACTGTTTCCTGATTGTTTCTTGCTTTTAAAACAAGCAAACGAACAAGCAAGAAAAATTGCCCCGGTTCTAATTTTGTAATACATCTTGTGATCTCGCACGTGACCCCGTAGCGACGTCATTTCCAACCTCGTAGCCAGCCCGTCGGCCAGCAGAAGCCCCAGCAGCGATTCCAGCGGCAAAACCAGTCTCGTGTGCAGCGGCCTTAATGCTGGATTTCTGTAGAACTAATACTTGTATATAATTAGAAAATTGCTAACCACTGTTTGTAATTATTTATTTGCTATATAAGTTACTTTGTTAGAAGAATAAAAATCAAACAAAAGTTTTTACCCACAGTGTTTATTTTGCTAAGTACTTGGTAATGATCGTCGTTTTCGCTAGTAGAATATGTCTGAATATTTTGGGAGCCGAACAACTCATCAAAGGACAAGATCTCAATTTATATTACATTTTGTTTCTGCTCTCCACTGAAAAAAAATATTAGTCAGTTTTGGATATTATTGAAATGTACCTTTAAAATCGTGTTAAATGTAAAAAAATAATACGATTTGTTTCTGTTTTTAAAGTACATGACATATCCTATATAAAAATTGTTTAATACAAGCATGAAATTAAAAGTAGCACGTGTCCAGAGCAAATAATGACAACGTATTATTAATAATCCTTTCAGCATTTATACAATATAAAGAATACTGTGATAATGAAGTAAGAATTCAGTGAACTGTTGATAAATACAAACGAGTATAATAAGTGCATTTAAGGTTGTAATTTTGTTTTTATTATTTTTTTACATATTTACTTATATTCATTTTTAAACAGACTCAAACTTTACCCTAGAGAATCGACTACTAAATAAGGCTGTTTTAGACTGTATATTTGATATTCCATATTACCATTCCAACAACATAAATGGGGAATGGTACTAATTTAGGTCAAAATTCACTTTTCAACATTTCACAATATTTTTTCGTTTTGAGGTCCTCGAATCTAAAAATCGTATTTTTGGAAAAAATATGTGCGCTGTTTGTATACACGACACACATCAAATGAATGAATGGATTGAAACTAAATTTCGGGAGGATGTTTAGTATGTAAATGTGAAGAGCAATATTGTTTTTGGGGAAAATCGGCGCATGTGTAAAAGAGATATATGCTATAACTTTGTTTTTTATATAACAATGATATACTTTTCATAACGGTTTATTATTTTGTTTATTTTTTCAAGAAAGATAAACATAAATTTTGCTAAAAGTTTCGGAAATATTTTGAAAATAATAAAAAATCAGCTGTTTATTTGTTCTGTCAGAAAGAAATTAATTAAGCATGGTTTGATAAATTTTTACATGACGTGGAAAAAATTATAACCACGCCGACGAATATCAAATGTATTTAATAATAGTCATTACCCGCGTCACCGCACGCGATCATAGAAATTTTGTTTTCTTTATTATACTATATCAAATGTCAATATTTTTAAAGTTAGAATGGTCCCGACGCCGATCTCCAATTGGCTAGAACTTTTATTTTTAATTCAACATATAAAACGCGTCTAGATTTTATTGTCTAATCTTAATACTTAAATACCACATACAGTGAATTTCAGACCGGGAGCCCAAGGGAGGTTTGTATGCATTAATCATTTTCATAGCTATCTTTAGGCGGTCAAGGCAGTTTCAATTTTTTATCTTCACTGACTATATACGTTATCGATCGACTGATTTTGACACTAATCAGCAAATTATATTATTCTGGATATAACTATATGCTTTTTTTTCAAGTAGGGAAACTTCCAAAATGGCACCCTCAAGGCGAAAAAGTTCGTTTAGAGTTTTATCAGTTTTCTCTCAAATTTGTGTCACTCATGCTTGTTACGCATTCGGTCAGTTTTTTGTAGAAAATTTTACATTCTACAAAATTATATATGCATTTTCCTTGTTCACACAAAATTTAGCAGGAGTCGGAAAAACACATTTTCAACGAATTTTTAACTTCTCGCTTTAAAAAAAAAAAATTTTTTTTTTTTCAAAAATCGTGAAGTTATTGGTTTCACCCCGATTTTCGAAAAACGAGTTTTCGCCAGATCACGACGTTTTGAGGTCCTAGGAAGCTATTGAAACTATTTTGGCGATGATGTCCGTAGGGCTGTATGTATGTGTGTGTGTGTGTGTGGGGGTGGGGGGGTGTGTGTGTATGTATTGAAATTGAAATTGAAATTGAAATTTATTTAGATCCGTGATGCACGCGTGCATGTGGATTCGTCAAAGAATAAATTACATTAAAATACATTAGTAAACCTTTTATATCTTTTATATCTTTTATATCTTTTGAACGGAGTGTTCGACTGAAACGCGGTTTGCGGCATCTGACGTGATCTTGGTGAACTTAGACTTCCTGAAAATTTGAAACGATTCGGCCCGAAAAATTTTGAGAAATCTTAAAAAAACAAGTTTCCAAAATTTTTTAAATTTTGTTTTTGTAAAATATTTTCTAAACTACTAAACCGATTAATTCCAAAATCTAATCAGCTCTTCTCCTTAACAAACTGCGTCGATTTCCGCAAACCGCATCAAAATCGGTTCATTTGTTCACAAGATACCGTGAACGAAAATATCGTAAAAAAGTGTTTTTTTAAAATGACTCTTAAAATTGTTATCAGATCGATTTTTTTGTAATAAATTACTTTCTTAGGCAAAAAAACTGCGTCGATCGCCGCAAACCATATCAAAATTGGTTCATTTGTTCATGAGATAACGTGAACGAAAAATTAGGAAAAAAGTAATTTTTTATAATTACTCGTAAAATTCTTATCAAATCGATTTTTTTGTAATAACTTACTTTCTTAGGTTAAAAAAACTGCGTCGATCGCCGCAAACCGCATCAAAATCGGCTCATTTTTTCACGAGATATCGTGAACTAAAAATTTGTAAAAAAGTGTTCTTTTTAAATTGCTCGTAAAATTCCTCTGAGATCGATTTTTCTGTAATAAATTACTTTTTTAGGTTAAAAAATTGCGTCGACTGCCGCAAATCGCATCAAAATCGGTTCATTTGTTCATGAGATATCGTGAACGAAAATTTCGTAACAAAGTGTTTTTTTTTTTTTGAGCTCGAAGAGCTAAAAAATAAACTTCTTGCTATATTTTATATATTTTTGAGCGTTTTGAACTCGAAAATAGCGGGAAGTTACAGGGATGGCCTGCAGGGTCAAACTTTTCAAATTTTTTTTTACCTTGCGGAAGACTTAAAAATTTAAAAAATCATACAATTATGTTCAGAATAATATATTTTTACCGATTAGAATTCAAATCAGCTTACCGCTAACGCATTTTTACTACGTTTTATTTAACTAGTTTTCTTGTGTGTAAAATTCATTCCTATTTACAGTCTAGAGTTTAGACAATATCATCATTCTATTTTTAAAGAAGATAATTCAGCTTTGAATTGTCAATATAAGATTTGACCCCAGATCTGTTACAGTATTTATTCTGAAAAGAGAATTACTAAAAATACAATTATTATTTAAGAATTGATTGAAAATTCAAAGGTAAAATCAGCAGTTCAGCCTTAATAAGATATGAATTGAATGAAGCATGCGGATGACACATTGTCGTGAGCTGAGATTTATATCGCAGCGTGCCATTTAAAAGTCCACCCAACCACTTAATATTATGTATTCATTGAATCTGCATGGACCTCCAAAATCTACACTCTACATATGTACATGTACATTGTACACGTTAAATCGACATTAACAGATTAATAATCTGCTTAATCAATAATTATTTACCAAGATTCATTCATGAACAATAATTTCAGTACGTATTTTAGAGTTTCCATGACTTTTTTCAGTGCCTAAACGGCCTGGTCCAGCTTTGCTTGGATTTGTAGATGGCTTATTCACGATGACGTATTTAATTGGATAAGGATTAATACTGTGTTGGTCAAAATAGTCAAAATAGGGTCGCCAAACAAGTAAATCATAATTATTTTGTTGAGAGTAATATTTCAATCTGTGATATTTTTTAAGATAGGTATTCATTGAAATGATATTGTGTAAAAGTCAATTTTGATCTAAATTAAATGGATAAAGTTTAATACCGTGTTGGTCAAAATAGCTTCTCAATTATCTTATTATTTTTGAAAAATAAAAATGGTTACTATGGGTCATCTTTTGAAGAAAGTCACTAAGAATAACCAAATTCAGTTCAGCCGTTCCCCAGTGATACCGGGACAAACAGGAAATTCTGAGAACATAGTCTCCCATAGACACCAAACAAAATACTTGAAAAAGTGGCAAGAAAACAAAATTCTAGCAGAAGTCCCTTTAGTATTTTATACACATAAGTCTTGATAATAAGTTAACAAATCTGAACCGGAGAATGAGAACTTAAAAATACCCAAACTTGTAGCAACGCAGCTGTTTATTATACTTATAGTTTCCAAGACTCATCTATTACAAGTTTCCAGGTTCTAATCAGTATTTATCGGATAGTCAATTTAAACTACCAAAAATAGAAAAAAAACGAAATATGAATTAATATAATTAAAGTAATATATAGTTTTGTTTATAGCATTTAATTCATAGTTCAATCTTTGATATACGTATTTGATAGTTGATACTATAATAATTTGACAGTGACTTTTTCTTATGCGCATGATTTGCTAATCTATTTTCAATGTGTATAAAAGCACACCAGAACTTGTTTTCAAATAAATTTTAAATATATTTTTTTTTCACAAAGTTGAATAATAAATTTAGCAGGAAGAAAGGAATGTTTGGAATGTGTAATTTTTGTGACATCAATAATAATGTTGAAAGATATATTCACATAAATAATTGATAAAAATTGTTAAACATTTGGATACTCATTAATTATTCTAAAAATCTTTAGAAACTGAGAAACTGTATGATATTTACACAATCTTTGGAATTCGAATTGTAGTGAGACGAAAAATATTATGGATTTTCTTATTCAATGATTGTAGCAACAAAACCTGTTGATAGTTAAATGTGTCTGAAGTTGTTAAGATAAATCTTACAATAGAGAGTTAACAACATGTAAAACAACACTTCAAAGTTAACGCTATTGGCAATTAGTGTTAGAGAAACACGTGAGTAATTATCATAAAAAGCAATTGTAATAAATATAAACATCAATATCATCAATTTCATGTAAAATCGTAGAAGATATCTCACGAAAACACCTACAGTTCTGCATTACGTCAAAAAACAAGTGCCGACCACCAATAAAACATGAACAAAATGCATAACGAACAAACGTGCATCGGGTAAAAAACAATCCAAATAAAACAAGTACATTATTTGAATGAAAGAAGAAGAAAGCTATTCATTGATAGCTATATAGTACATAAAAAATAAAATGGAACAGGTATTTTTACCTATAATACCTACACAGAAAAGTCTTCAACAAAAAAATAATAATATGAAAGAAAAAAGAAAACACAACAATTCAAAAAGTATAAGCAATGGGCGCTGTTAAAGAAACAGATGAGAATCATGACCTTGTAACCAAACACTAGTCTTCATAGTGTACAATAACAAAAGAATGCGTTTCGAATACTGTGAATGATTTTTTCTTGTTCTTTTCAAACAAAGGCTTGTAATGTATGGGACATCATTTTAAATTTCTTTTTATTTTGGAAATGTCCACAACTATAATTACAACAACCTGTCGTACCTAGTGATTTTCTGACCGATTGTTTCCCTCGCATACTGCACAATAATATGTTGATTTCAATCTTCATAAAAAAAGAATTTTAATCCAAACACTACGCCCTTTTCTGCGTTATCAACTGGCAATTTTTACCTGTATGAGCATAGATTGTCACTAATAAATTGTTGTTTAACGAGAGCGACATCAAATCGATAATTAAATCTTGTTTTATTGTTAGTATCAATATTATTGTAACATATTTTCATGAAAAAACTTTTTGTCTAGCTTTACGGCAATCCACGAGAAAATCCATTTGTATTAGACCAGAAGATTTTAAGAATAGGTATAGGATTCATCATTTTGCAAATGAAATCACAGTGGGTGCAATACAGATTATGAAACCACATCTGTCTTCCGGAAAGACAAACCAACCTTCTATGATCCCCGGACATTCTAATCTTTTGATCCTGTCTTCCTGTTTCACAACGCTGCATATTCTCTGATCTCATTGATGCGACTGATGTTTCTAGTTAGATGATTTTGTGCAAGCGCAATGAATATTGTGCCTGAGGATGTGCATCATTGGTCGAGAGGTGAAGCGCCTATATAAAACTTTAACAAATTAAGGAGGTTTTAAAAATTAGCTGGCAATTTTCTTTCTAGCTTAGTATATTCTTTACTATAACATCTGTTACAGTTGTTATTACGTGCCACATATAAACATCTTTAAATTTAAAAGTAAAAAAAATACAAACTTTGATAAGATTTAATTGTAACTAAATAATTAATAGATAAGAATTTTTAAATCTAAAAATATCATTTTACACTTTGACAATTGTATTTCCTTTCTAACAAAAATAGTGCACGAAGGACGAAAAATAGGCGAAGAAAAATTTAAAACAAAATTTCCGATTATTTGAATACGCTGTAGTAGGCAGTGAACTAGTAACTCGATATAATCTTAATATATAAAAATTACGTGTCACATGTTTGTCCGCGATGAACTTCTAAACTACTGAACCGATTTTAAATTTGATTTGCACACCGTGTGCAATTCGACCCAACTTGAAAGATAGGATAGCTTACATTTCAATTTATAGTCGCAATATTATTTTATTGCAAATTATTTGTCTATTCCTTGACAGTCATAATACAACCATATAAGATGGCGAACCTGTTGACTGGATTGAGTGAATATTCAATAGATGGCGCAACGAACTTAACAACCATATAAGATGGCAATACCTGTTGACTGGATTGAGTGAATATTCAATAGATGGCGCAACGAACTTAACAACCATATATCTAGATCGAGGATGTAAAAAAACTGAATATCGTTTAAAACTGCTCGGCACGACGGCGCAGCCGGAGTGCTCGACATACACACATATACGCCCATGTATATTTTAAAATAGCTATCAATTAATAAAATAGATAGATAGATAGATAGATAGATGTTCCAATTAAATTGTTTTATTATTTCACTTTATACGTAGCGAAGCACGTACAGGGCCGCTAGTTTATTATATTTATTTGAATATTCACAAAAATAAGTAGGCAGAGATTTCTATACATACCTGTTCAGCAGGGAATACTCACTGCCGCATCCCGACGAGGTCGGATGTTCCTTTGACAGAGCAAAATAAAACTATAGAGAGTGAGTACAATAACCTTATGCGAGTCCGTGAGGGCAAGAGAGCGTGTATATCGAGTTAATGAGTTCAACAAGGGGTCATTTTCTACGGATACTTCAATTTCAAATAAAATAAAATAAGTATCTTCGAAACACATTGACTTTATAGTTGTAGGATATTCTGAATTTTTACTACAATTTAATTTAACAATTTACTTAGCCGTGCTTTTATTCTTCATCGCGCTACTCATTGGGTTCATGTCGTTCTTTTAGCTCTCTTTAATTTTCTATGTCCAAAATTACTTTCGAACAATTTGTATAAATTCCATGACGCCTGACTCTCGATATACGTACTCTCGGGCATAAGAGAATTCTCTAGCACTTTATTTTGCTCATGCCCATATAGTTTCACCGAACACTATCAAAGATAGAATTTACTAATCTAGGACCAAATTTATTCGTTAGAATAAAATTTACTTTCAATTCACCAAGCGAAATATCAGGTGGAAAAGTTAGTTAAAGATTAAATATACACTCCACTATACTCCTTGATCTTTTTGTTGAATATTTAGATGTTCACCTAAAAACCTGACCGATAGCGTTAGTTGTAAATGTCAAAAAAAGTTTCACAAAATAATTATGTTTTAATCCTAACCCACTTGCATACAAAACTTCCGCACTAACTTCAATGTTTTACAACTATACAATTCTGAAAAGGTTATAATAAACATCACATAAATAAATTCACAAGAGCAAACTGTAGGTTATGTGTTATGATCTATGTGGCGGCCATTATTATTTTATCCGACGAATAAATATTTATACCCTCGAAGTAAGACAGAATAGATTTATACCTGTAGTAAACATAATTATAGTTGGTGAAGTGAATTATCGCTATTTATTCGGAGGAAAAGCTACCGAATAAATAACTACTTACGCTTAGTGAATATGGTCATCAGTCGAAATGGCGTTTATTATTTAGCAGGTGTACAAGTGTCTGTCTACTTATTTACGTGTTTGTTCAAATCACTAAATTAAATGCGTTGTGGCTTTCTTAGACTATATTATGTAGTCTAAGGCCTAGTTTATATGAGAGGCGTTCAACGCGCGTTTACAATTTCTATACAATTGTATAGAACTGTTTATATGATAACGCGCGTTCAACGCGCCACCAACGCGCGTTATTATATAAACAGTTCTATACAATTGTATAGAAACTGTAAACGCGCGTTAGGCTAACGCGCGTTGAACGCTCTTCATGTGTGCTAGGCCTAAAGCTACGCTTCGCCATTGAAAGAGTCGTAAAACATTACATCGTAATTTATAAAGCTTTGTCTATTATAAATTTATATAAGAAAATACCGCTCAGTGAAATTTATGGAATGCTCAACGATATGTATCGCTCAATTAAATAGTTTATAATAATGTCAAACATAAATTTTATGTACATTCTTCATTGATATTTTATTATCAATACCTCGTATATTTTTATAAAACAAGCAAAATATGACCGGCTTGTGAAAAAAAGCTTAATATGAAAAATCGTTCTGTGCGTAGTGATTTCTAGATTTTGTTAGCGGAATAAATTGCAGGAACGTTGATTTTGCCTGAAGTGGAAGGTTAAGTCGCGTTTTTTTCAGTTTATTACTATGAGCGTTGTTACGTCGCAATTGACATAATTTTACAAGCTATGGTTTTGAGTGTGCTGTGATAGATTGATAAATCGAAACTAGTCATGGAACGACGATCATATATCACTTGGTTAATTGTCGATTTGTTGATGAATGAGTTTTGTTTTAATGATGGTTGCGAGGGACGCGGAAAAAAAGTGTCAGTAGTTGTTGTTGAATTTTTGAATAAGGAAGTGTTACAGGAGACGCGTTGGAAAAGTTTGGTTGTTGGTTGTTGTGAATTATTGGTTTTAGTAGTTAAATGGTTTTTGCGAATAAATGGCTTTGTGTATTAATGTTTTGTTAATTTAATGGTTCCGATGTATTAATGGTTTTTGGTAAATGAATGGTTTTGTGGATAAATGTTTTGGTGAATTACTGGTTCTGATGGATTAATGGTTTTGTGAGAAACGTTGTTTTGGCTGTACATTGTGAATTTTTGTGACATTTTCCGGAGACGCTAATTATTCCCTTTGAAGATATCGAGTCGTGGGTAGATGTTACTTGGAAGATATTACGAGTGAATTTGACCACCCAGGTATTCGTAAATAAATAAGGTACAATTTTCTTTTCTTTTTTTTTTAACAGTGAAAGTATGGATTAATAATTTGTGAATTTTAGTGACTTAATATTGAATATATTACGTGGAACAAAAACAATATTAATTAGTATTTTCAACAGATATATGTACGTTTCCATAGTTACTAAACTATTGTGTTAATAATTTCACGTCTTGTCCTATTTTATTGTGTAATATTTTTTTATAGCCTAATTTTTTTAAGTTATCTGAGGCCCATCTTATAAGTGGTCCAGTTCCTTAACGTTTCGTACAGCTTTCAGAATTTATGAACTAGTGCCCGACTGTAAAATTGGCTTTAGATTTTATCTGAATTTTGTACTATATATATAATTTGTTTTATTTGGTAATTCATTTGATATTTGAAGATTTCGTTAGTGGCCACGTACGAATTAATTTTAAGAATGCACAATATCTAATCGTGTATCATATCTTACCTTAAAAGTGATATTTCACTTACGTTCACTAAATTTTATTGATCTATTAATATTATATCCACCGTTTATTCAATAATAATCTTTTGACTATCCTATTATCAAATTGTTAATTATTAAGAGAATCTTTCACTAGGTTGATGTTCCTTTATTTTCTTATTTCTATTAAATTCATTTTTGGTAAAGTTTGTGTTTTATTTGGTCAAATTCACGAATACAGTCTACAGGTGAAGCCAACATCTGTTGGATTGTTTAAGAACAGAGGAATTTTGGCTTGGCGCCCTATAAAATCACAAATTTAAGCTTTACACTCCCTCTTGGGTAGCTTTTCCTCTGTGATATTTGACACCACCAACATCGGTAAGTACGTAGTCATTAAGGTTAATTTTGTGTCGGTATTATTTTATCGAACCCCCCCACAGCGCCGATGAGCTACGGCGGGCCTCGTAGGATTTGTTTGTGAGACCGGAAATAGTGGTCGTCACAATTTGGCGCCCAACGTGGGGCATATTAAAGTGGGCTCTATATGTAGAATTTCCTTTTGTTGCGTCAGTTATAGTTCCCTTTTTGGTTTTGGTTGTTATTGGTGATTGTTTGGGTACTTTTGCTTTGATTGTACCAGTAGCTTTGCATATAGATATAATTCTGTATTATTAATATTTTTTTTTTTAACTTCGTATTCGTTTATATCTTTTAAAACGCGATGGATATAAATCGTTTACTTAAACCGGAGTTGCAATCCGCATTAAATTCACGCGGTATAAACGGAGAAGGTACGGTAGAGTTATTGCGGAAACGGTTGCGTAGTGCACTTCAGCTGGAGGAAAGTGGGTATGTATTTATGCACACTGAAGTTCCCCTCACGGCACTGGAAATTACCGCCTTCCAACGTGCTGTAGCAGATCTACGAAGACAAGTGGAAAGTAGTTCGGGATCTATGTTAGATTACCTTACTCGAAAGACTGAACTCGACGACTTACAGCGCAGACTGCGTTCATATACGATTTTCGGCGATTTGGCAGAAAAATATCGTCAGGACCTTCAAGACTTAGTTGATGTTACTCGCGTTTCTTTGGATGAGAAATTTTCTTGTCAACCACCTGTTACAGGAGAGACACTTGTACGAAATCCAGAGACTTCATTGATAGACTTTACAACTATGGGCGACACGACCAACACGAGTTCCCCACGCGGCCCTTCACTACGTCATTCACCGACCGAATATTCACCTCTACGGAACAATACAACATGTCCTGAACGACTTTTGGATAGTAACGGTACACAAGAACCACCTGCAATGTATGGACGTACGATGCTCAGAGACTCATCTAGACAACCCTCTTTTGGACCACCTGAGTTGCCATTTTACGAGCGCATAAGGTCAACACCTGTTTGCCACTGGAACGTGTCTTTTGATGGCGAACCCCAGTCTGTAAGCGTTAGCGCGTTCATCGAACATGTCCAGGAATTGCAAAAGGCCCGACACGTTTCCGATCATGAACTTTTTATTTCCGCATCCGATCTCTTCAGGGGCAAAGCACTTATCTGGTTTCGAGCCAATCGCGGCAAGTTTGTTTGTTGGAGAGACATTGAAATCGCTTTACGCACGACGTTTCTACCTCCTAATTATCATTTCCGACTTATGAAGGAAATCCAAGATCGTACCCAGGGTCCTGATGAACCGGTTGCCGTGTTTGTTGCAGTCATGGAGAACATGTTTAATCGTCTGTCGATAGTTCCGTCCGAAGATTTTATGTTGAGTACCATTCGGCGGAACCTTCATCCGTCATATACTACTCAATTAAGTTTAGTTCCAATCGTTTCTCTTGACCAATTGGTCGCATATGGCCGCAGACTTGAAGAAACGAAATATCTAGTAGAAGACTACCATCCTCCACCCCCAGCTCGGTCTACTTTGGAACCGGACCTTGCATACGAAAGACGCCCCGCACGTACTATGCCGAAGTTGAACACTAGTTATGATGTAGAGTTGGCTGTTGTTTCCCAAGTGAGGTGCTGGAATTGTTCACAACTAGGACATGTAGCTCGTCTTTGTAGAGAGCCTCGCAGACTGCATTGTTTCCGATGTGGAAAAGCAGGCGTTTTTACACGACAGTGTTGCGCTGATTCCACCAGAAACGTAGAAATACCTACGTGTTCACAACAAACGACTTCGGGAAACTTACCCGAGGACGTATAGATGGTCGACTAGACGCCCCAGATTATCATACCCGACCAACGATAGAAAAACAGGCGGAGACGGTTTCGGTGAATTTTGTTTTTGATTCGACGTCTCCCGACGAACGACCTCATTTAAAAGTTCTGTTGTACGGTCATCCGATCGTCGGCCTCCTCGATTCTGGCGCGAGTCGAACTATTATCGGAGCCGCCGGTATTCCCCTTTTACGTGATCTCGGGGTAAAGATCAACAAAACTGAACAACAAGTTCAAACCGCAGATGGTCAACATTGTCTCTGCTCTGGTTCAGCTACTGTCATATTTTCATTAGAAGACCGCGAACGGACACTTGAAGTACTGATCGTCCCACGAATACGACATCGATTAGTACTAGGAGTGGACTTCTGGCGTGCGATGGGTATTGTTCCTGACGTCGTCAAACAACAATGGAATTTTGTCGAAGTTGGTGTTATCTCTCACTCGAATGATCCTCCACTTGGACATCTCAGTGTCCAACAAAAACGGAAGCTAGACCGAATTACCAATAAGAACTTCGCACGTATGGGAGATAAATTAGGTTGTACGACTTTAGTAGAACACGTGATCGAGACTACTTCAACCCCGATCAAACAGCGGTATTACCCCACTAATCCAAAGATCCAAGAATATATCGATCAAGAATTAAAGAAAATGTTGGAAGCCGGTGTAGTTGAATCGTCCAATAGTGCGTGGTCATTTCCCATCCTTCTTGTACGGAAGAAAACTGGAGATTATCGTTTTGTGGTCGATTTCCGTAAACTCAATTCAGTTACCAAACGTGATGCTTACCCCCTACCTTTCGTATCTTCAATTCTCGATAAATTGAAAGGGGCTAAATATCTATCGTCTTTAGACTTAAAATCAGCTTATTGGCAAGTCCCTCTTTCTCCAACTAGTAAAGAATTGACGGCTTTTACCATTCCTGGTCGTGGCCTCTTCCAGTTTAGTCGTATGCCGATGGGTTTACACAATTCCGCCGCTACGTGGCAGAGATTGATGGATCGCGTCTTAGGCGCTGAACTTGAGCCCCATGTCTTTGTTTATCTCGATGATATTGTCATCGCGACATCGGACTTCGAGACGCATGTTAAAGTTCTCGAGGATGTGTTTAACCGTTTAATTCAGGCTGGATTAACCCTCGGACGCGATAAGTGCAAGTTTTGCATGCCTGAGCTTAAATATCTAGGATATGTAGTCAATCGATCAGGCCTAAATGTCGATCCAGACAAGGTATCCGCTATTATTGACGTTCCGATTCCCAAGACAGTTACCGAAGTACGTCGCTTTTTAGGTATGGCTTCGTGGTACCGTCGCTTCATTCCCAATTTTTCTACAACCATCGCTCCTCTTACGTCCCTTCTCAAAAAGAATTCAAAATTCGTTTGGTCAGAAGTCTGTACACTCGCTTTCGCGAAACTGAAAAATCACCTTGTGTCAGCACCAATTCTGAATTGCCCAGATTTCACGTTACCGTTTGTGCTTCAGACCGATGCTTCGGCTTTCGGTGTCGGCGCCGTTCTGACACAGCCTCATACAAATGGAGAACGCGTTATCTGTTATGCCAGTCGATCATTATCAAAAGCTGAACGCAACTTTAGCGTTACAGAACGTGAATGTCTTGCCGTTCTCTGGGCCGTCGAAAAACTTAGAGGATATCTCGAAGGCTATCATTTCACGGTTGTCACGGATCACCATTCATTGGTATGGCTCCACAATCTTAAAGATCCAACAGGAAGATTGGCACGTTGGGCTGTTCGCTTACAACAATACGATTTTACTATCGTACATCGAAAGGGAAAGGAACACGTCGTCCCAGATTTGTTGTCTCGTTCAGTTCCTACGGTAGACCTTATCGAAGTCAATCAGATGGACCAAGATCCTTGGTACAGTCGAATGATGGAGAAGGTTCGTGAAAACCCGATAGAATATCCGAATTGGCGTATTGATGGAATGCAACTTTATAAATTGATTCATTCGAGACTGTTCGGTTTACAAACGGAGGAAGACTGTTGGAAAAGAGTTCTACCTCGCGGTTTACGACAGGAAGCGTTGCGTGAAACCCATGATCTTCCAACTGCCGGTCATCAAGGAGTGGTGAAGACAGTACAACGACTGTCGGAACTCTATTACTGGCCACAGATGCGTAGAGACACCGCTCGCTACATCAAATCCTGTAATACCTGTATTCAATACAAAGCAGAACAACGCCGACCCGTTGGTTTGATGGGAAGACGCGCCCGAGTCAACCGACCATGGCAGATGATCTCACTTGATTTAATGGGACCCCTCCCTCGTTCCCCCAGGGGAAATGTCTATCTTTTGGTCGTCGCCGATTGTTTTTCAAAATTTCCTCTACTTTTCCCTTTACGTAACGCTAACGCGAAACCGATAGCGAAACTAATAGAAGACAATGTTTTCCTGATGTTCGGTGCCCCACAGTTCATTTTGGCTGATAACGGAGTACAGTTTCGCAGTCATGTTTTTACCTCTCTTGCTGAGCGCTATGATTCACGAATTCTTTTCAATGCGCACTACCATCCGCAAGCCAATCCCACGGAGCGTATCAATCGAGTGCTTAAGACTATGATGGCGTCATACGTCAAGGATCAACATAGTTTATGGGATGTGCATTTGTCAAAACTAGCCTGCGCGATTCGAGCTTCGAAACATGCAAGTACCGGATTGTCACCTTATTTCGTAAATTTTGGTAGAGAACTGATATTATCAGGGAAGTTGTATACTGACTTGGATGAAGACAATATAGATTTTGATCCCCGTCCAGAACCCACAGAGCTGAACCAGTCGTTCCGTGAAATTTATAAAGAAGTAGCGATGAAACTAGACGCAGCATATGAAAAGAGTAAACGGATATACGACCTTCGTCGTCGAATCGTTTCTTACCAGGTTGGAGACTCGGTATATCGACGCAATTTCCCCATATCTGATGCCACACGTCAGTTTAGTGCAAAACTGGCTCCAAAGTTTATAGGTCCGTTCCGGGTAAAGAAAAGGATGTCATCGTGGACTTACGAACTGGAAGACCGAGACGGTCATGTTATTGGGGTTTGGCATGCCAACGATTTAAAACCAGATACTGGTGATATTTAATTTAATTGAGTAAACACTTTAGGCTTTTAGTTTTTAGTTTTTTTTTTGGGTGTGTTTGGATCTTCTTTTGTGTCACATTTGTGTAGCATGACCTTAGTAGTATTTGGTTGTGTTAGACCCCGTGCGGTGACCGGGTTTAGAATAGTTCCGTGACACGTTCCGTCAGTCGTAAAAGGCGACCTGGTGAACATACACTATACCTCATTTTCTTTATCATATCTACACTCTTACTCATTGCACATTACACATAATGTTCTATTTCATTTCGATTTTGATTTTTTTTTTTTTTTTTTTTTGATTTTCCGACTCCTCAATTTAGATTTTCGTCGTGTTAATTGTCAGTATGTCTACTTCCGAGATTTAAGTGTTCGCTGACACGACAAGATGCCTATTAAAGATGATTTTTTTTGCAGTGTTGCATTTGGAAAAATTTGGTAGGGCTGAGCATTTGCTACTTTAAGTAGACCGACGATGAGACGATATAAATGTCTCTAGGACTATGACTTGGAATAACCCTTCCATTTTTTTTTGATAATTTTTTTTTGAGTGTTGAGCTGAGTATTTTACTCATAGCGTAGGTTTTTCTTTTGATGGATATCTTATGGTTTCCTAGGAATGACTGATCTGAATAGTTCACTCTCGGTTGATGTTGGTTGTTTTTGGGTATTATGTTGTTTTTCTTTTTTTTTATGCGCAAGTTTCGTCAAGTTTGTGGTTTATATTTTTTTCTTTTGGGACTAGTTATCTTTTCGCGTGTCACTAGGACTAGAGTACCGTTGATGGGCATGTGATGTCGTCCTCTTTTATAACTGTCGTTTCTTGAATTCGCATATTTTTTTGGTATGGTTGTCGTGTATAGACATCATGGGTTTATCTCAGGAGTAGGTGTTTGTGATTGCAGACGTAATTTTTTTTTGTGTCGGAAATCCTTTTCTTTCGTACTTATTTTATCGTTACTTTATGAGTATTTCGGTGAAATCCTCACCACGTAAGGGGGGTGTTGTTACGTCGCAATTGACATAATTTTACAAGCTATGGTTTTGAGTGTGCTGTGATAGATTGATAAATCGAAACTAGTCATGGAACGACGATCATATATCACTTGGTTAATTGTCGATTTGTTGATGAATGAGTTTTGTTTTAATGATGGTTGCGAGGGACGCGGAAAAAAAGTGTCAGTAGTTGTTGTTGAATTTTTGAATAAGGAAGTGTTACAGGAGACGCGTTGGAAAAGTTTGGTTGTTGGTTGTTGTGAATTATTGGTTTTAGTAGTTAAATGGTTTTTGCGAATAAATGGCTTTGTGTATTAATGTTTTGTTAATTTAATGGTTCCGATGTATTAATGGTTTTTGGTAAATGAATGGTTTTGTGGATAAATGTTTTGGTGAATTACTGGTTCTGATGGATTAATGGTTTTGTGAG
Organism: Xanthostigma xanthostigma; assembly: GCA_963575645.1. NCBI lineage: Eukaryota > Metazoa > Arthropoda > Insecta > Raphidioptera > Raphidiidae > Xanthostigma > Xanthostigma xanthostigma. The sequence continues at coordinate 29,731,704 of OY754468.1, read as the reverse complement.
AAACGTTGTTTTGGCTGTACATTGTGAATTTTTGTGACATTTTCCGGAGACGCTAATTATTCCCTTTGAAGATATCGAGTCGTGGGTAGATGTTACTTGGAAGATATTACGAGTGAATTTGACCACCCAGGTATTCGTAAATAAATAAGGTACAATTTTCTTTTCTTTTTTTTTTAACAGTGAAAGTATGGATTAATAATTTGTGAATTTTAGTGACTTAATATTGAATATATTACGTGGAACAAAAACAATATTAATTAGTATTTTCAACAGATATATGTACGTTTCCATAGTTACTAAACTATTGTGTTAATAATTTCACGTCTTGTCCTATTTTATTGTGTAATATTTTTTTATAGCCTAATTTTTTTAAGTTATCTGAGGCCCATCTTATAAGTGGTCCAGTTCCTTAACGTTTCGTACAGCTTTCAGAATTTATGAACTAGTGCCCGACTGTAAAATTGGCTTTAGATTTTATCTGAATTTTGTACTATATATATAATTTGTTTTATTTGGTAATTCATTTGATATTTGAAGATTTCGTTAGTGGCCACGTACGAATTAATTTTAAGAATGCACAATATCTAATCGTGTATCATATCTTACCTTAAAAGTGATATTTCACTTACGTTCACTAAATTTTATTGATCTATTAATATTATATCCACCGTTTATTCAATAATAATCTTTTGACTATCCTATTATCAAATTGTTAATTATTAAGAGAATCTTTCACTAGGTTGATGTTCCTTTATTTTCTTATTTCTATTAAATTCATTTTTGGTAAAGTTTGTGTTTTATTTGGTCAAATTCACGAATACAGTCTACAGGTGAAGCCAACATCTGTTGGATTGTTTAAGAACAGAGGAATTTTGGCTTGGCGCCCTATAAAATCACAAATTTAAGCTTTACACTCCCTCTTGGGTAGCTTTTCCTCTGTGATATTTGACACCACCAACATCGGTAAGTACGTAGTCATTAAGGTTAATTTTGTGTCGGTATTATTTTATCGAACCCCCCCACAGCGCCGATGAGCTACGGCGGGCCTCGTAGGATTTGTTTGTGAGACCGGAAATAGTGGTCGTCACAGCGTAGCCTGATGAAGTAGCTATATTTTAAGTTTGAATCATAGCGCACGGAGTGCTGCGCCTAATACATTGTGCACGAATCATTTTGAGCCCTTTCGACTCCCTCTATCACCGGGGCCAGTTACGTTACAGAGCTTTTCAGGAGAGTTAAGTAAACCATAACGAAACAGTATTCCAAATTTTACGCGTCTAGGTGAAATTGTTTTTAAGACACAAGTTCAGTCCAAAAATCATGATTTTGGGGCACTCTCTGCTGATAGATGACCATAATTCACAAGCGTCTAGCCGGTGTTGGGAGTATCGACCCAAATCCATTAAATGGTTGTCCGAAGACTACTCACGTCTGTAGTCGGTGCTGGTGGAAACTTCAAGTTTTCGTGGGAAAAATAAAGTAAACATTATCATAGTCTTTATTTTTTTTTTAATTAATCATATATTAATCATTCAGCCTCTGATATTTTAACTTATCATATCACATTACCCCCTCCCCTTCTATTTCAAAAAGCACAAATAAATACCTATACTTTTTTTTTAATATTATGAAATAAAATAAAAACTACAAAACAAAATTACTTCTTAGTAAAAAGTATTTACCTAAATAAATATGTTTAGATAGGTACACAAAAAAAGAAAACACTCTTTCATTTTAAGAACAAAATTATTTCTTCTAAACTGTGGTCATTTTGTATGATTTTGTATGGTATACTCTTGTTAACGAACTACAATAAAATTAAGATTAATAAGTACTTACCTACCAAATACCATAACTAAATAAATATTTTTTATGCAAATAATACTTCAATCGAAAGTATCAAAATAAAAAGTTTTTTTTTCTCAACTAAAAAAAAAAAACGCGCATGAAAGACACTTCGCGGTCGCAAGCTGCACCGCATTACGCAGCGCGAAACCTCCCGAATGTAGTTTCGGTTTCTACCGTAGTTTCGGCCGGATGAACAGCCTAAACCAGTTTTTTGCCGAAACTAGACCGAAACCGAAATTTTGGTCCGACACTAGTGCTGATAATAGTGATATAGTATGTCATGACGTGTGATACAATGAAGTATGATATACAGATTGTATCAAATCAAAACGGTCCATAGAACATTCTGTGTGTAAGACAGAGACGATATATAAAGCAGTAAGTAAAAATGAGATAAATGATCGCTAATAGTTACTGTGGTTACGTAAATAAATAATTACGTACACTGTAAATCTTTTTACCAATTTATCAATTAAAACAACTAAACTGTAATATTAATTCGTATTATTATTTACATCTGGTACAAAAGTTTTAACAATACTTTTAATAATTAATTTATTAAATGTTCAAAAAGACCTCCACGTTCTGCCAAACAATATCCTAATCGATTATAAATATTTTCCCTCACATTGGCTGAGATCTCATGGTCAACGGACTGACATGCATTGGAAATCTGTATTTTCAATTCGTTCAAATTATTAGCTCTATTTTCTTGAAAGCCATAAATTTTGGATTTTACAAATCCCTATAAAAAAAATTCGGAGATAGGCAACCATTTGATTCAAATTCTCGTATGACACTGCGAATTGTTATTTTAGACGGAGACAGTCTGTTTTCAAAGGCAGCTACAAATTTTATTATGTCGGCGGTTGAATTACCACCATAAAACCATTTAATTATTTGGATTTTTTCCCGAACAGTATAAATAGCCATTTTATCAATAATTTCACTAGTGAATACTGACATTTGATAAAATTGTGATTTTTACTGTAGAAAACAAAGACGATACTATCAGATAACCACAGTAACTAGCTATTAGCGATCATTTATCTCATTCTTACTTACTGCTTTAGTGCTTTATATAATATCGTCTCTGTCTTACACACAGAATGTTCTATGGACCGTTTTGATTTGATACAATCTGTATAACTACCATATACTGAAGTACGGTATACCTATTATAACTTTAAAAATATTTATTCATCAATTTGATTATAATCAATTTGTTTGTAAAGATAATTATTTAATCTGTTTATTAACACTGTATGAATTACATTATTAGACGTGTAAAAATGATCTTGGTTGATCTGTAGATCAAAACATTCGATCAACAATAATAATTAATCTATTCTTATGGACACATGCAAACACGTTTATACTTTCTAACGTGTAAAATAATTATTATAACACACTTGAAACTGAACATTTATTATAGTGATTTACACAAAATATATAAATAGATGTTCAAATATTTGATTAACGTCTGATAATCTTCAAATAAATAAAATTATCCATCAATTTTTCAGACAATATATATTTTTCATTAATAATTTGATATTATAAAAAAATCAAATTGATTTCTACAAATTGATTTTACAACCCTTATACAGAAACAAATAAATTCCAGCTAATTAGCCGACTGAATCATTCCAACTTCAAAACGTTGACATAGTTGATATAGTATATCCCACTAAAGAAAATAAAATTTCTGATATCGCGTGAGATGACGCGGATAATGGCTAGTATTCAATTTGATATTTGCTATTCGTTTCCATGGTTACCTACTTAATATGTTTACGTCATATAAAAATTAATCAAAGCTTTCTTAACTAATTTTTTTTTTTAAAGCTTTGATTAACGTCTGAATAGAACTCTTCAAATGAATAAAATTGTCGACCAATTTTTCTCAGACCATATATATTGACAAAAAATAATAAACCAGTTATATTGATTTGTATTTTTATTATTTTTTGTCAATATATATGGTCTGAGAAAAATTGGTCGACAATTTTATTCATTTGAATAATTTCTTTTTTGTTATCAATTTATTATCGATTTCTCGTGCAGTTGCGCAAGTAATAAAATTGTGAATAATGGTTACCATATAGAGGGAATACCTCTTTTCATCAATTATGACAGACTATATTCTCTGATTTTGATCACATTGTATTATTGTATAAATAAAATATAGTTTAAAAAAAACTAAAAAACACGCTTTATATCGAACTAAAAAGTAAAAAATATTTTTTTTAAAATAAGCTTAAAAAGCGTGGGGCGCTTTGTTCCACATTTTCGTACATCGAGCGCCCAACGCTTTTTAAGCTTATTTTAAAAAAATTATTTTTTACTTTTTAGTTCGATATAAAGCGTGTTTTTTAGTTTTTTTTAAACTATATTTTATTTTTCACTTTTTAGTTTGAGGATCTATAAAAGAATTTATTAATCCTGGGGGTCCTAATAAGGATAATGGGAAACTGTTATCAAATTATTGCATTGTCATCGGTCCTTGATACGTATGCAAAGTTTCAAATTAATCAGACTTCGGGAAATTGGTGAAAATTATGCTCAAAGATTCCGTTACATACATAGTTAGTTACAACCCAAACTAATATAAAGCGTTTAAAAAAACTTGCATTACAATACTTATGTCTCAATATCGCAATTTTAACATTTCAGTATTTTGACATATCTACAGTGACTTTTGACCACTATCGAGGAATAATCTCTTGCAATAGACAACTCCTTCATTCTAGTCGGTGCGCGTGATGTATTGACAGGTGGTTGAAGGTTATACCTACCTGTCTGTCTCTGATCTCTAACTTATGTATACTATGACCCCTTCTCTTTATCTCTTGCTTCCTTCAACTTCCCTTGCATAATATGTTAAAGCAAATTATGATCCAATCAATCAATTCGTATTGTTATATTAATTTACATCTGGGCGCAATACGAGCTTTTTAAGAAAAATAGATTTTTAAGAACGTTTTAATATGGGTTTGAACGGCTAATTTAATATTTTTATCGACTTGAAAAGTAAGTTATCGAGATACAATTTTGCCCTACATTTGATAGTTTTTTCAGCGCTTCGCCGAAAAGCACAAAAACGTGCGTAGAAACATCATTTTTGCACCATTGTTTGAATAAATAAACATGTTCCCCACCTGGAACATTAAAAAATACTTAATATGGTTGTGTTCATAATAATATAATTTATAGATCAGAATTAAAATCCGTTATTCGTTAGTAATATGTCGGTGAAAACAAAAAAATGAGGATGATTTTCTCCCGTATTAGATTTGTTTTTATGACTAGAAATGTCAAAATATTTAAATACGTCCAGAAGAAGAAAGGACATAAGTATATATTTTAGTGTTTGTAACACATACCTATGTGTAGCAATTCACTTGTTTAATGTGTAATGACAAATTGTCAATCATTGTTGTCAAATAAAATTTCTTGTGGATATTAATAATAATAATAAATTCCTCTAACTCCTGAGTGGAGCTTAGGGCCTCTACCAAAATTTAGAATCTAGTCCTATCTTTTGTCATATTTTTGACTTGAAACCAGGTAGCTCCTTGTTCCATAACTTCTTCACGAACAGTTCGTCTGTCTTTTTTTCGGTATCCCTGTGGGTTCCAATCCAAGGCTCTCTTCGCTATGTCGTCATCTGTCTTTCGCAGCGTGTGTCCTACTCCTATCCTATTCCATTTTCTACGCTTTATATAGTTGCACAGATTTGTTTAAGACATGCTCGTTTCCAAAGTTCGTTGTTCGAGAAGTGTTCGTACCATTTCACCTTGAGGATCGCTCTGAGACATTTGTTTATGAAGATTTGCAGTTTAGTTGTTATGACTTTCGTCACTTTCCAGGTTTCAGATCTATATAGAACGACCGATTTTACATTCGAGTTAAAAATACGTAACTTCGTTTTTTCAAAAATCATGCTTGAATTCCAAATACTATTTAAACTTCCGAACGCTTGGGATGCTTTTTTGGTTCTGCCCCTCAATCATTGCTGATTATACCGTCTAGATAACAAAATTCTTCCACTTCTTTAACAGGTATATCGTTTATTACTAGCTGTTATCAACTCACCATACCGATTGTCTTATCTATATTGATACTAAGACCTGCGACTTCTGCCTGTTCCACGAGGAGATCTATATTTTGGATTGCATATCCGCGCTATAATTTGCCAAAAGGTAGACATCATATGCATAGTCTAGGTCTCTCAGCCTTCTAGTTATTTAACTAACGTTTATAAGCTTTATTTAGCGCCCTAACAAAGTCGAAATCATTTATTAAATTATTCGCTAGGTTTCATGTAAAATCTACCTTTTTGCAGTATTTTTAATTAAACAAAAAACTGGCTGATCCGATTTTTATCAAATTTCTTCTAGATCATATATACGCCTCGATTGGAACCGTAATGAATTAAATATCGTTTTTAATTCGTGAGATTTCGTGTGAAATCCTCTTTTTGTAGTCATTTTATTTTAAACAAATAAAACGACTGTGCAGATCTTGATAAAAAAAATTAGGATCGAAATGAAATTAACACGCGTTGATTGACACCCTAAAAAGTAAATTTTATTCTCAAGATTTTGTTTAAGAAAGAAATGACAACGTACGTACGTACATGCACCCACACACATTCATCTTTTCAAAAATAGTTAAAAGATAGTGTAGTGACTGACAGAGAAAAATTTGTTGAAATTTTAATTTCGATTTCAGACCCTGCATTACAATAACTTCTCGATGTACAGGAAAGTTAATAAGGGTAGCACTTTTGTGAACTTATATTTTACTGCAGAGTGCAGAAAACATGTACAAACTTATTGGTCTGCTAAAAAAAAAATACCGAATAACTTTTCTACCCTCTAGATATATCCTCGAACAAACAGAAAGATTTAGTGATTTTTCAAATCTGAATGTAGGTACTCTGAGTTTAAGGAAACTGATACTTTACGTAAACAGTGTGAAGTTTTGATTTTTTTATCAATTTCCCTTTTATTTCTCAGCCAAGGAAAGGGCGCCTATCGTATCTGATAAAATGATCATACTTTAGTAAAAATGATCCCATCAAAAATATAAATGTGAAAAAGGGAGCCAAGTTTGAGCTGTATTTATGTTTGGGGTTCATGTTAAATATATTTTGAGTTACTAAGGGCTCAAAAGTGACTTCAAATGGTTCGCTGCTTCCTTTTTCTTGGTTGAACTTTACTTGACACGCTGACGCATGTCTAGATCATATCTTTTAAAATTAATTGTAAATGTATTATTGAATTATAATTATATGTAATTAGAAAGGAAAATAATCAGAGTTCACAAGTTTATTAAGTATTGTTGTATTATCTAACTAGCCGTTATCCGCTGCTTCGCACGCGATTGAGACGTAATACGGATGCGTTCCTATTTGGCATATAGTTACTCCTTTCTCTACGTAGACGCCCCTAATAAATTTCAAAATTGATGACATTCACGTGATCAACGTCCTGACAAATCTTGAAAATGACACCCATGTTGATTTTTAGACTATTTACCTCTTTTCACCCTCTGAAGGGGTTGTTTTTGAAAAAGCTTGAAACACGTGTTTATTTACTTGTTGACAGGAGTAATCCTGCACATTTTCTATCTTAATATATGATTTTTCCATGCAAGTTTTGAACCCTCGTTACACCTTTTTAGGGATTAAATTTCCATAAATCCGTTCTTATTGGATGCCAACGTCATAATAACTATCTGTGTACCAAATTTCAGCCCAATCTGTCCAGTGGTTTGAGCTGTGAGTTGATATATCAGTCAGTCAATCAGTCACGGTTCCCTTTTATATATTTAGATATCTATTATTGAAATTTATGAATGTTTACATGTCACCTAATTATCTTATAAAATTATTATCAGCTACGCGCTTTGGATCGGTGATTCCCCAATTTTTTAAAATTCCTCTCTTGTTTTGTGGTGGCATTTTTTTTTCTTAACTGATCGATTCGGCAGGGTCCCCTTGGCTCTAGCGCTCTGAATTACCGTCCGGACTGCTCCCCCCCAAATCGGTTGGCTATAGGTATATAATTGTTTGTCACACATGTGTACTTTTGAAGTTATTTTAAAACAACTACCCTAGTCAATTTCCTCTTAGAATTTATAGCGATTTTATTTTATAAAATAGTTAATTAAAATATGTATTTGAAATAAAATCTTTTTATTGCAAACTAGCGGTCCCGTTTCGGTTTCACCCGGGTGCAAATGAACGAATGAAGGGAGGGACATGAGTACGCACGCTCATCCTAGTTTACCGAGATGAATGTTGTGTCCAAATTTCATGATGATCGGAGTTACGGTTCAAAAGTTTTTGTCGGACGGACAAATTTTGAGATACATTTTTCATTAATGCTCCGCTCCTATTGATCGTAGCGTGATATTATATGGCCTATATCCTTCGTCGATAAATGGACTATCAAAAAAAAAAAAATCAATTCGAACCAGTAGTTGCCGAGATTCGCGCGTTCAACCAAACAAACTCTTCAGCTTTATATATTAGTATAGATTATTTCTGCATGATTCATTAATTTAGTAGTCAATAGCCGTTGTTAAGTGAGCGCTGAAAAAAAATCTGCCTTTACTTACTTAGCTCTTTTCCGGTACTCCAAATATACAAACTTTCATTTTTTAAAAATTACAATAGACATTATTACTATACCTTTAATAATTGTTTATTGCAATTCAATTATGTGCTAAATGTAGCCTTGACAGCATTGTTCAATTTTCCACGTTACTAATAAATTATAACGTTTTTTTACCATTTAATATTCGTGGGAGAATTGTGTTACGTCACCTCTTATTATTATTTTATTTTCCAATATTTAAAACTATAATCAAACTGTGAAGGATTTCTATTCAATAGTTATTTAACCTTTTTTATTAATTAAATTAAGTTTCATGACAAACCACGAACCATTAATATTTTTTTGGCAGTAAGTTGTGTTTTACTATCAGATGTTTCTTTGCCGTTATTCCCGCATAAACAATTCAAGGTGTAAACTATAGGTAAGTAAGTACTATGTATTTAAAAATGTCCTTCACAGGCAGATATCACGAGACAAAACATCGCCGTGACAAAAAACAATACACTCAGTTTGTGCCTACTTTGTCAACATCTCGTAAAAGTTCACATGTCCCTTTTTGATGAATTCCAGTCCTCCTTCACCGAAAATTATGATCATGGTGTCATTCGATTCGTAATGACATCTAGGAACTTTTTGAAAAAATAGAAGTAGGGGACGAAAAAATTGCGAAAGTTATAAACATTTTAGTAAAAAAAAGGGGTTTGGTTTTTTGAGAATATCTCAAAAACAATTGCAGATATCTGAAATCACAAAGAAGATTTAAAAAAAGCAGGAAATTTCTTACAGAAAAGTCCCATCTCTCGGAACTTTCTAATTTTAATTTAGAAGTGAAAATAGGGCTAAAAATGTTTTTTTCTATTTTCTCAAAACAAATTTTTTTTTAATAAGTTATTAAAAATAACAGAGCATTTTTAAATTAATCGATGAACTATTTGAATAACCTACATTATTAATGAGTTAGGGATTATAAGGAGTTCGTTTATTCATGGTACGACACTACGTAAATTGATCGACAGTGGACGGAGTGGAGATATCACGTACACAGAATCACTTTTAAATCTTACACATCCTTTGATAAAACACCGACTGAATAAATTGTAGATTATAGACGCTAAACAGCTGTGGTAATCAACGTATAAGATAAAACACCAATACGTCACACCAAACCGCCCACACCAATGCTAAAACCGACACGTCTCGTGGTTTCTAACTAGAAAAGGATTAAATTGCAATGTAAATTAAAAAAATTTCTTAGAAATGTTGGAGCGGTTAAAAATTCAATATCATGGTATATCAACACAAACATACCATATTGCACATACCGCTTCACTAGCGGTATGTACTCTATTATCGCTTTGCGCGTCAGAGCTGACTTTCGTTCATACAAGAAGTTATATCTAAGTTCATTTCACAGGGAATCCATTCAAATTGTATAGTTTTTTGAAAAGAGAAGATTTTGTTCTATAAAACAGAATCATTTCTAGATCGATTTGAGTTCATAATTACTATTAAAATTCTAATTGAAAATCACAAACAGCAGTTGTCGGTTGGTCTGTACTCTATACGTACGTATGTACGTACGTTCGAGCTCTACAGATCGCAATTTTAGTCGGATCGCCTTGGTTTATATTTTATTCAATTTTTTTACTGTCAGAGTAGATACCTTTTTAAATCCAATGAAAATATGTGTTCGGTAGATTAATTTTTTATAAATAGTTTTTAATTTTATTATTTTTTGACAACTAATAGTTTAAAAAACAATATAATAATTATTGTGTAAATTACCATAGAATAAGTGCTACACTTCTATACTATAATAACAGTTGCGCAGCCATCAAGCTTCCGTGGCATATAGTTGATAAGTCATTAGATTATCAACGACAAGGTCCCGGGTTCGATTCCTGCCAAAATCATTGATTTTTATATATTATTCTATTTTTTAATTCCACTTGATAATTATATATTATATACCTATATATTTTTGTATTTTTTCAAGCTTAAAAAAATATTATCAAGTTTTTAAAATTTTTTTTCAATTTTTAATTATTTATTTCTTTAAATTTTTAATTTTTTAAAATAGGTACCTACTTTTTTTTTTTAACTTTTATCATACAGTGGAAAACTTACGGAATGTGCACTTTGAGTTTTGATTTTGCCAACTATTTTAATCTTTATTTTAATAAAAGTAAACAGAATAGGTGTGTGATTAACAATAGCGCGACAATAACGACATTGCAATGGACAGGTTGTTTTGTGTGTATGCGGGTGCAGGTGCCCGGCGACGTGCTGGGATCCACGAGAGGCATATACCGCCTCACAGCGCCCCCATGTAACATTATACGACTGCAACGCGCACGGGCCATTCCGTGCGTGCAGTCATGATAAACATGCCACTAGGATCGGAAATCAAGATATTATACCCACCTATTTTATGCAAAGTGATAAAAAGAACTTGAAGGTCCGCTGGAAAAGATGCTTCCCAGTATTCTTGATCTAAATTCCTTTTCCCTCGCCTAAAAACGATTACCCTTCACCCAACGCTATTTTTAAAGCTAAAGAGTATCGGCAAATTCCAAATGTAGGAGTAAGCACACTATCATGAGTCTGTAATAGTGATGTGTCCACATGACTCTTTATTGGTAGCTGGCTCCGTGCGCTTCGCTCACTAAAAAGAGTCGCTCAGAGCGAGTCTTTCAGAGGAGCAAAACTAAACAGTACGCACTACACAGTACACAAGAGTGCAGACTACAGAGGTGTGAACTGTCATCATGAATGCTCAGGAGTCATGTAGCAATTGCACAGCACAATACACACTCAGCTCTGAGTTCATTTTAATATGATTCTGATCTTTATTATTTACATTTAGGATAAACTATAAAGTTAAATAAAAGCTGAACAATAATAACGCTTATTGTTACAATCGAAGAATCTCGCTAGAGATTCTTTTCTGTGCTAAATGCCAACGAATCTCTAGCGTATTCTTATACATTGATTTTGCCTTTGTCCCATAGAACGCCGTGTATATGAAGCCAGTTTCCAAGTTTTATAGTTCTGTGACCACGTGACTTTCATAGGACCGATTTTTCGTATCACCCATATATACTTCTGTACCACAATAACAGCTTATATTTTAAGTGTGCCCGTGGACAAGCGGTTACGACGTTAGGCTAGTAATAACTAATAACAGGGTTTTGAGTTCGATTCCCGCCAGCATCATTGGAAATTTTTTTTTCAATTTTTAATTTTTTTTTATGTTTTTAATTGTTTTTTTAGTTTTAATTTATTTTCTCATTATATTTTTATTTCTTTTTTAATTTTAATTTTTATTATTTTCTTGTTTTTTGAAAAATTCACTTTCGTCAAATCTTTTATTAAAAAATAACAAAATATATGATTGAAGTTAGATTTAAATAAATTAATTTATTAAAAAACATATTTATCATAAAAAGTGCAACAAAAATTAAAAAGTGAAAAGATTACGAAGTGAAACTTCTTTTTTTAATGCAAAATAAGTATTTTACAAATGATATGAAAAAAAATTTGTATTTTTAATGGTGGGCCTTGTTCATTGATTTTTTTTTCATGCCTACAAAATGTGCCTTCATGGAATCTTCAAGAATATCCATATTTCAAATGAATATAAATAAAAAAAAAAAAACTAAAAAAAAAATATACTTGAGAACCTCCTCCGTTTTTGTTTTTAGTCGGTTAATAAAAAAGAATCATGTATCACAGAGCATAGACTTGTTATAGCTCATTTTTATTTTTAATAGGCTTCACATGGATTGTTTACAAATTGAATGTCATGGTAGGTATTCGCATGGAGGTGTGATGAGCCGATTGCACCACTAGGTGTTGCACCGCGGCAGCACTGGACTACGCGGCAAAATATAAATGCACTTTTGTAGTACTGTTTGTTAAATGAGAAGTAAAAATCAAAAGTCGATTATTGCAATTTCTATAACCGACTTTTGATTGTTACTTCTTATTTAACAAAATACATGAGAGACGCGCTCGAAACCACAGTTGCATGGAGTAAGGATCGTGTTGCTTTTTACAATACATATTTTAATTTCGGAGATTCATTGCATTTAAATACAACAATATGTGAATATGAACACTTTTATTGCAATACAACAATATAAAAAATGCACTTATGTATGTTTATTTTGGAGGAAAAATAAAAATAATGTCTCACACTTTGGAAAAAGACGTGAAATCTTAAAAAAAAACTTCGGAGAAGTAAAAACTTCATTCTGTGCTAAATTCAAAAACTTGAGGCGACTGAATCTTAAGATTATAACTTAAAAGGCAGACAAGAAATTGAAATCAAGCTCGAAATTCTGTGCGTAAGACGTCGAAAAAAAATGAATTTCGAGGCAGACAAGGAATTGAAATCCAACCTTGAAATTCTGTGCTTATAAAAGCTACAAGAGCAACAGCAAAAAAAAGTGCACAGACGGCGTTTTTTTAGTAGTAACTAAAGGAGTTATGCGAACACCGTCTTTGCATTTTTTTTTTGCTGTTGCTCTTGTAGCTTTTATAAGCACAGAATTTCAAGGTTGGATTTCAATTCCTTGTCTGCCTCGAAATTCATTTTTTTTCGACGTCTTACGCACAGAATTTCGAGCTTGATTTCAATTTCTTGTCTGCCTTTTAAGTTATAATTTTAAGATTCAGTCGCCTCAAGTTTTTGAATTTAGCACAGAATGAAGTTTTTACTTCTCCGAAGTTTTTTTTTTAAGATATTATATATTTGTCAACGACGTCAATGTGAATTGTTTAAGTCACTTATAAGCTTAGTACTATTACACTTACAGTGTGTCATTCAACATTAAATGACTCCGTAAGTACAAAATTCATTATTGCTTCTGTGGTCTGTTCTGTGTGCGCTCTGTAAATGTGCGAATGCAACAGTACAGAACAGCTCAGCACAGAACAATGGCGCTCGGAGTGAGTCATTCACAAAAAAAGAGTGACTCACTCCGCTCCGAGATGGGAGTCGTTCATTATGAACGACTCGCTTAGGAGCGACACATCACTATAGTCAGTAACCAGTAGACCTAGCTTCTTATGCTTGCTGTGTTTCAAGATGGACCGTTTTCTGGCGCACGCGAGATGGCGCTGTTATCAGGGAAAACTTAGGTTCTTTCCACCTGTTTTCGCCATAGCTAGCAAAGTTGTTTAACTTCACAGACAATACATATTATATAATATGTAAAGTATGAAAGTGTATGCGTTACCCAGTAACTGACGCCATATTGGTTCATGCGACAGATATCGGTCCACCACTACGCTCGAGCTGAGTGTTCTGGTTACAGACTTCATGGACACTATATTATAAAAGAAAATATATACTACTGTTTATAAATTAAAATGTTAAAATAGGTATAGTAACCTGGTAGGTAATAAATTAGTTTTTATTCTCGTAACGTCACCTTCATATCCTAACATCCGTGACAGAAAATTCTGCATTACATACTGCGAGTGCGAATTAACTTTTTCTTCAAAAACGATTTAAAAAAATGCCAGTCCGATTAAGTATGAATTAATAGAAATTTTAAGTTGCCATAGTGTAGGGATGAGTAATTTTGCTGTATGGAAATACCTATTCATTTTTCTTCTGTTTTAAGTTAAGTAACTGTTAAAGCTCGTAACATTTTTGTTATAGAATATAAGAAAACTATTGGTGCTTTTCGGTACCTACATGCATACATTGACCATATTGGGTGTTTTGTTATACCGGCACTTGCTAACAAGTTTCCGTAGTGTAGCGGTTATCACGTCTGCTTCACACGCAGAAGGTCCCCGGTTCGATCCCGGGCGGGAACATATTTTTTCAATAATTTTTTCTATTGATATTCCGTATTAAATTTAATCTATATTTTATTTTGATCCTTTTTTTAATTTATAAATTCAAAGAAAAAAGTTCATTTTCGATTAAAACAAAATTTTAACTTATTATTTTTATAAATACCGATACTTTATCTCTTGTATATTTTGTCTACAATGCACTTTTTAAACGTATAAGTAACATTCGATATTATGAACATTTTAAAACGTGAGAAATTGTCTTGACTTGTTAACCCGTATTTACTGTAATTAAACTTATGTTCGCTGAAAGGACGATTAGATATAGAAAGTTTACTGTTTCAATGAGGAGCGGTTAATGAATAAAGAATAAAATAATTAATTACCATGCCAAGATTTTAATATTCTATTAGACGTCGTTTAATAAGTAATAACTGTTTACTTAGGTGAATTACTACAGCGCAGGCGCTGCCGGAAGCACTATTTGCCTTAGTACGTTATTACCTTGCAGGCATACCAAACACACATTACACGTTCGTACATACCTAATTAATTAATTTATAACCTATTTAAGGTCACCTAGTTTAAAACATTAGTTAATACGTTAGTTTTGTAAAGGAAAGATCAGGATCACAAGGACCATAATATGTGAGTCATAAAGCACAAATGAAGAAAAATTTTAATAATTTTCTTTAAAAAAGTTTTTTTTTGTATAATAATTTCAATAAAAATGCAAGTAACCATTTTGTATTTGCATCATTAGTTCTCTACATCCCTCATACACAGGTGTTCATAAGTGATGACGACAAACTTCTGAAGATGATTCCTTAGTTGATTAAAGAATTGGTTGTCTGTAAAGTCGGTTTACGGACGATAGTTTTACGTGATAACGTACTGCGCTCTCGCTTGCACGCACAGGGTCAGACAGAACGTGACACATTGAGCAAATTTGATAAAATATTTAATTGACACAATGCATGATTAAATTTCCACACAGAACTATAAATAAATTTCTATCAACTAATTTATTGCAGATCTGACATACGAAAAATTCAAATTTTCCAGTGACTGTAACTCCGTAATAAAGTGCTTTCGAACAATTGCAAACAGTGGCTGTTGTCAGTTCCGAAATTTCACGCAATTTCAGTTGCCAATGGGACACTTATTTCAGCACTTATTATAATAATTAATTATATAATTTACTATTTTATTGGGTTACTCATAAATTAAATGACATAGGAAATGCAGGTTATATAGACGCGTGTCAGGTTGGACGACAGGTGATCCCGCGCAATACATACTCGCACATACGTTACTATTAAATACAGAGTGTTTTATAAAAGTCTGACGTAACTAGGAAAATAGATTAACTATTGTTAAATCGTCGTATAAATTAATAAGTTAATACAATATTTTTTTTTATATTAACACACAAATATGTACAACAAAAAGGTGCATCGACCATGCGATCATTAGCACTGTTAACAAATTAATAGGTACAATTTATGAGAATAGTTTTTCATAGGTTTGCAACTTTTACAATACGTGAAGAAAAAAGCATGTATCCTTTTTTTAAGCACATTGCGTGCACGAAGGAGTGTGAGATTTGACATAGTTTGGAGTAGTTAGAAAGAGTGGAGAAAGATAAAATGCGTGTGCAATATGTGTTACAAATACAAAATAAAACATACGTTCATACATTGTAATTCATACGTTCATACACTGCAAAACATTATTCATTGTTTACGTTCGTACACTGTAAAAAAATAGCGGAGTCAATGCGGATTTTATATCTATCGATTGCATGCATCTGATATTGTCAAAATATAAGGTCTCTATAAACGATTTTTTTAGTGGGACTAAGTGTATTTGGTCCAAAGTGTCGGATCTCGAAGGCACTTGGCAGGTTACCTACTGTATTTCAAGCAGAAGTGCTAGTCATCGAAAAATGCATCCAAGGCTTTATTGGCAAAGCTGTAAAAGGCTCTACAATACACATACTCTCAGACAGTCAAGCAGCCTTCAAGGCACTCAAAGGATTCAGAATAAAGTCTAAGGTTGTCTGGGAATGCATACAATCGCTAAGGCAATTGTCAGAAAGTAACAAAGTTACACGTAGATAGACCCCGGGACACGAGGGCCATCAAGGCAATGAAATTGACGATAGCTTAGCTACAAAGGATTCAAAGCGCTCTTTATAGGACCGGAGCCTTACTGCGGCACATCAAAATGCTATATTAAAACTGCTCTAGCCTCATGAGAAAAGAAACAACACTCCCTGTTCTGGAAGAATACGCAAGGTCTTCGCCAAGCGAAAACCTTTATTAAAATCAATAATGACAAAGCGGAACAATTTTTACACTTAAGGAAAACTGAGCTCAGAATTATTTTCGGTCTCCTCTCAGGTCACTGCCCATTGACAAAATTTAACAAAATTGGTGTAACGGACACCGTCGTGCCGTTTCTGTTTGGAGGCTCCTGAAACAACGAAGCATTTGTTTTGCAAATATGAAGCAGTCATGATACGAAGACTCCGTCACCTCAACAATCTATTCCCAACTCCTGATCAAGTTTAGGATACAGATTCCAAAACAATTCTAGGCTTTTTTAAAAGCCTTAACCTCACTCAGGAATAAACAAGTCAGGAGGACCACACGATAGATCTACTAAGGTCGCGGTGTTGACGAGGCGTGCCTCATACCCTCTCTCTAATATAATCTAATGAGCCTTTTTCCTGAGAATAGTGCAGCGAAAGTGTCACGAGAGGCAGCACTAGTAGTAGGGACAAACATAAAATATTTACATGCCAACCAATGTTATTTACGTGATATTATTTTATTATTTAAAAATATAAATCTGAAATAAAAAAAATTTTGAACTGATAAACTTATCACTGAGAGTCATCATTTACATATGTTATCGAAATTATTTTTAAAATTAGTTAAATGAATAAAAAATGAATAGTAAATTTTTGACAGTTTATTACCATTGATTAGAATGAGATATAACCTCAATCTTTTATTAAATTATATTCATTTATTATTTTTAATTAAATTTATTTTATTACCATATATTTTTTATTCATATTTCATTTGGAAATAAATCTGAAATTCATAATTATTTTCAATTTCTCTTATTACAGTTTGAATTTATCGCTAATATTTTACTAGAGTCTGCATACTAACCTGTCTATTAATTCATTTTTTTTTCCAGATACTTTTAAATTACGACACGGAAGCCAACGTTTTAATGTTACTACATTGTTATCTTTTACAGTTGCAAATTTTAGTTTTGCTCCAGGAACATCATCTTCTGTTAAAAACATTTTTTTTCAAGTACACTTTAATGTGTGTTTATATGGGGATTTGACAGTGTTTGTCCCTACCGAACTACTAGCGCTACTAGTGAGTGATTTTTCGTACTTCAGGAAAAAGTCTCATTTAACGATTTAAAAAAAAAAAGAGCTCCACCAAAATAATGCTTTTGAATTTTTAAAATACATTTAAAATAGACCACGTCTCTTTTTTTTCTTTCGAGAAACTGACGTCACTAACACCTACGCTCTTAGGTATTATAATAATATGAATTATTGTTCAATAACTGACGTTCTATATAATTACGAATGTTTGGGCCGTGATAATGAATCAGGTTGTATACGTTTTTATACAACTACCACCATATCCGCGGATTTCCTATATTATGTCTATACGCGCGTTCGGCCTTCAACCGTGACACCAGCCAACGGTCGCTTTATCAAAACAAAAAAAAAACCGTGTGCCTACACGTTGAACGCATTTAGCATTGAAATTTAACTGACATTCAGTTCACTAAAATATATGTACAATATACATATTACATAGTATATGAATATTGATTAGTTAAGGAAAAATTATGCCACCTTTAATTATGACTGATTAGCAGAACAAACTATTACACTATTTAACATTGAAGTGTTTGTAAAGGCGGCGATTTTAATTAATTATGTAAATTCTATAACACATTAGAAACAAATTAATATATACGTCAAAAAAATGTCTACTATTTCTAGCAAACCACACACTATTTTTACCCACGACGGAACGAAGAAGGTATATTCGTTTAGGGTGAGAGATTGTTTGTTTGTTTGTGTGTGCACTCGAATGTCGCCATTTATCTCGAAAACGGTTTCATCAATTCAGATGCGGTCTTCTGTAAAGGGTTTATAATTCATCTGCGATGGTTCTTAGTGCAAGAAATCTCTAACAAGTTTAAAACAAAATAAAAAGCAAAATTAAAAATTTTGAAAAATCCACGACGGTTGTAAACGTTATTGAAAAAAGGATTAAATAAAATTTTAAAACCCCCCGATTAAAAGAAGGTAAGTAACCAAAGAAAATCCGTCAGAGGCTGCCATTCACTGCTCTGAAATAAACTAAAATATTGCAATTTTGGAGTATGTGACTGGAAATCATGTTGGGTACGTAAATAATTGTAGTCTTCAATATTGATATTTCCCTATTCTTAATTCGGACTTCAAATTATTGCATCTTGGCGAGCAAGATACCATTCCTTCAACTTCAAATTACCGAGGGGTCCAATTAATATTGATTTTATTCAATTTATCGAGTATTTTTCAAGGGACTGGGAAAAAATTTCAAATTATCGAAAGATTCAAATTAACGAGTGTCAAATTATCGAGAGTCGACTGTAAAGAAACCTTAACTTATAAAAAACCTTTTTTGTCGTCCCGACATCACAACCAAAATTACGATTTTCTTTAACTGTAGTGGATATACATACAGTAAGCATTTAGTAATACCTATATCAATTGAACTGCAAGCTATGCCGATTGTAACAATTATAACAATAGGTTGTTCTTACTTATAACGCAAGGCTTCTCTTAAGAGCATTCGTCCCTGCAAATTCCCCCTGCACCCTTCATCTCAAATCTTTTCCCCTCGCCGAAAAACGGTTCGCGCTCTCCCGACGCTATTTTTAAAGCTAGAGGCTTCTGGTAAACACCAAATGAAAGACAAAGAATCAGACTACAGATCCTTCAGGCGAATTTTTTGAAAAAAAAATTCCTGAAAAAACTTACAACCTTTTGAAAAAAATAGTAAGTTATGTAATATTTCACACGTAGGCGAAACTGTTTTTCAAAAAATTCGCCTGAAGGATCTGTAGTCTGATTCTTTGTCTTTCATTTGGCGTTTACCAGAACCCTCTAGCTTTAAAAATAGCGTCGGGAGAGCGCGAACCGTTTTTAGGTGAGGGGAAAAGATTTGAGATGAAGGGTGCAGGGGGTATTTGCAGGGATGAATACTCTTAATATATAAATATATGGACAATTGCACGAAGAGGGTGATGTAGTGGACAAGAGGACAGGAGGTGGCTATGCCAGCGTAAAGCTGGTATACGTTGACTTTGGTGTTGTAAATAAATTATTATTAAATCAAAATCGAAGTTATTACTACCACAAAAGAACCTGATAAAAACACCAAACATTACATAACTTTCTGTCCCAAAATTTGGCATACTGGACCCGGCAGCACTAATGCGGAGTGACTCTCTTTCCCCTTACGTTGTACGCGGAGCTATGATGAGCCATTGTCATGTATCAATAACGACACCTTCAAGATGTTGGTAATTGTCAAGCCCTGTCAATGTTGTTTTATCACTCAGATAAATACATGCAAGAGATATTGCTTCGCTCACATTTTTTGCAGCCCGCAACCAATTACATTCTTAACGAACTCGGCGACAACAAATCTATATCAATGCTGTCAAACTGCAACTGATCATTAGATGATGCAATTGATAAATAATAGATTAATAAAAGTGACACATTCAAGTCAGTTGTAATAGATGTTATCAATGAAATAGGTAAAATAAAATTAAAGTCGAATGAGCATAGCCAGTTTGCACCCGAAACATTATTATTTCCATTTAGATGAGTTTAGTTACAGTTAGTAATTATTATAATACCTATATTACAGAGTAGCTACTGTTTGTTACAATTGTTAAGAAACACCCATTGTTACAACGCTGTCAACATAGAAAAATTAGTTTATTTTTTCAAACAATGTCACCGTCGGGATACGAATCCCGAATCTTTCCACTCTCGCGGCCGACTGAGTTACATTACACAACTATCATTCTAATATTTATAGCATTGGTAACTGATTTTGTTTGAAAAAATAAACTAATTTTTCTATGTTGATAGCGTTGTAACAATGGGTGTTTCTTAACAATTGTAGCAAACAGTAGCTACTATGTAATATATTATAATAATTACTAACTGTAATCATCTAACTCATCTAAATATTAAAGGATCGTTTCATCCATAAGAAACAAGAAGTTTCCACTATTAACGTACCTGACGATATAGAAAAGACGTCTGTGACTTGGGATCGTATTTAATGAAAAGGAAACAATTTATTTCACCTTTGATTCACTCATAGCTCTCACTACTGTGATGGTTCATATCTAGCGTTAACTAATATAATTGGCTCTCGCACGATGTGAAAAATCAGTTACCAATTCTATAAATATTTGAATGATAGTTTGATAGTTGTGTCACTGTGGTGTAATGTAACTCAGTCCGCCGAGAGAGTGGAAAGATTCAGGGTTCGTATCCCGACGGTGACATTGTTTGAAAAAATAAACTAATTTTTCTATGTTGATAGCGTTGTAACAATGGGTGTTTCTTAACAATTGTAGCAAACAGTAGCTACTCTGTAATATATTATTATTTCCCTTTTTCTCTGAGCTGACATTTGCTATCGTCGCAAATTTGGTTATCTATAGCAGCCAAATTACCATGAAGACCACGTAAGTATTATTTGATTTTAACAGTTTTTCAAAAGTGACATTTTTTTGTGTTTTTGCTGCGAATGAATAAGACAGTTTTGGTGAATTTAGAATAATTTGTTCACGAGTTTTAAGAATATTAAAAGATGGTGCTATGTACGCAATAAACCCCGAAGTAATTATCCTAACCTGCATTTCATTCGTGAATAAACAAGACGTTTCACCTTAGGTGTAGAATATGTTTTTCACAAAGTTTTTATCAATGAAATGAAATCTAAAATATATTTTTGTCTACAATATAATATTTATAAACCCCATTAATTCTCGTTTTTATATCCTTCAGAACTTCACATCTGTATTTAGAAAAAGACGAGCTGTTCTCTCTCACATTGGATGCTGTCATCACTACACTGCTAGGTTCATTTATATACTACTAACCGTTACCCGTGGCTTTGCACGCGACAGAGACTAAAAACGGAAGAATTCCCATTATTTGGCATAATTATTTCTTTCTCGACGTAGACCTCCCTAAAATTTCAAAATTGACATTCACGTGATTAACGTCCTGACAAGACTTGAAAATGATTCCCATGTTATTTTTAAACTATATTTACTTCTTTTCACCCTCTGAAGGGGCAGCATGAAACACGTGATTATTTATTTGTTGACAGGAGTAATCTTGCACATTTTCGAATTGTTACATTTATCTTATATGATTGCTCCATGCAAATTTTGAACCCCCGTTACACCTTTTTAGGGGTTGACTTTTTTAACAATTTGTTCTTAGCGAATGTCTACGTCATATAACTGTGTGCCAAATTTTTTTAGAGGTTGAATTTTCAAAAATCTGTCCTTAGCAGATTCCTACGTCAGAACAACTGTCTATGTGCCAAATTTTAACCCAATTCGTCTAGTGGTTTGAGCTATGCGTTGATAGATAGATCAGTCAGTCACGGTTTTCTTTATAATCTTTAGATGAATTCTTTGTTTTATCATGGCGATAAAATGGAGATAAAAAGTGTGAGTACCTACTTCAATTGAACATATTATTTGAAAGAAACTTATTCTCTCATATATCGTAACATTAAGCTTCACCAACTGTCATACTTAGGCCAAACAAAGAACTTCTTTTCTCCTCATAATAAATAACTGCAGTTGTCGGTCGATTTGAGCGATATTATTAAAAGGCCAACAAAATAAAGTCATCGCCGCCAGTATTGTACATGAATTTATTTCCACACATTTTTCATGATGCCAATCCACCTAATGCTACACACAAAACAACATTTGCAAAACGGACAAACAAAAACCTAAATCGTTTCCGGTCAGCAATATTACTAATTAAAAAACTTACCTTGTTTTGAAAAACATCGTCATAAATGGATTCTTTCATCCCTTGTGGCCAATATAAATGACCAGTATAGATCAGGTAGCTAACTGCATTGCATGAAGTCGCTGCTGTTACTTCTATTGCGGCATATCTCGGCAGGGGTGGTTTTGGAAATATTCAATCTCTATTCAAGTTAGTAAACTGAGAATTTAGGCCTTTTTCATTTAATGTTGATTATATAAAAATCTTTGATTAACGTCTGATTAGAACTCTTCAATAAATAAAATTATCGACCAATTTTTCAGACAATATATCTATTAACAAAAAATATAAAATTAATACATTAACGTTTCAATCCGGACTGGACCTTCTTCAGAATTGATCTAAAGAATATAAAAATAATTAATATTTAAAATCTAATTCGCTTTTTATAGAATCTTTCAAAATTATTTATTGAAACGATAATAGATTAATTTTATATTTTTTGTTAATATATTGTCTGAAAAATTGGTCGATAATTTTATTTATTGATTATATAAAGTTCAGAAATGTTTTTTTGCACGACCCGCTATAAAATAGTTGCCTTCCAT
Organism: Xanthostigma xanthostigma; assembly: GCA_963575645.1. Lineage (NCBI taxonomy): Eukaryota > Metazoa > Arthropoda > Insecta > Raphidioptera > Raphidiidae > Xanthostigma > Xanthostigma xanthostigma. The sequence continues at coordinate 29,708,707 of OY754468.1, read as the reverse complement.
GTCTGAATAGTGGTACTAGAGTTACCCATTTCGCACTAGTGCGTCAAGTAAAACAAAAGAAATGCGATTTTACTAATCCTTGTGAGTTGCCATTTAATACCGTATGAGCAACAAAGTCAACAAAGTAGACGTGGTTTTTGTAAACAGTGTGCTAATAAACTAAACTGCAATTTCTCTGTAGAGCTATGATCTGGAAGTTTTCAATTAGATGATTTAAATTACCTAATATTTCGACAGCGTTCCTGTTCTCATCAGATAGTGATATGAACATTATCAAAACGCACTAAAAAGTAGAAAATGCATTATTTTCTTTTCTATAACGCTTAGAAGCATGGGGCACTCGATGATATAAAATATAAATGAAATAAAGTAAGTGTCCAACGTTATAGAAGAAAAATATTTTTTACATTTTAGTGCGTTGATATGAGCGTTTTTTTTGAAATTATAAATTTAGACAGTTCGTTTCTGTTGCCTTCCAATGGACACGGGCATCACATATGTGTTATGTTATATTATAAGGGTGTCACGTGTGGGTCACGCGTGCTGTTACGCCCTCCTGACCACCCTCCCGCAGGTGGCACCTGGCGGACTCATCATCACCAGCTCCTCCACGCACCATAGCTCACACATCCCGCAACATGTGTTTATCTATCTTCTATAAATGCAGGCAACATAACATTGTAACGTAACTGCTTGGTGTATATTATGTAAAGTGCATTTCATAGTTGATATTAAAATGTTATGGTTAACTGGGTTAAGCAGTTAGGTGCGCACCACCTTAAGTTAAACGGGGTGTCTTAGAGACAGGTACTTGGATAATAGTCACCTGTACTTATATGGGTGACCAACGAACTGAATAATTAGTTGTGTTTTCGTTAAGCATTCCAAAATATGCAACGCAGCTACACTAAATTGACTTTAGTAATTTGGCAATAAAGAATTTAACTAACAAATCGATATAATTTAAATGGTTCACTTATTGAAAATCAAGGGTCGAAGCAATTCATAGTGCATAATATTACATTTGCATATTTATGCTTGGTTTTTGATAGCCTTTCAGTTTTAAATTTAACTTGAAAAATGTCTTTTATTTTCAACAAACTGGAGATATTCTTAAATTAGATCAGAATAGGCATGATGACAGTATAAAAGAATCAAAGAATAAATGGTTTTAGAGAAAAATATATGTTGAAGGGATTCTAAAAAATGACCCAGTGTTAATATAAACAATGAGATTAATAAGACTTTTAGGCTATTGACCAGTGAAGTTAGCTTTTGACAAGGACAAAATTAATAACAGAAAACGAATGAGGAAGGAAAGAAACTGCCGTCAGAAATACAGAAACAAAAAAATTCAAATGCGTAAAAGGCCGGAGGGCTGTGGGGGGCGCGTTTTAGGGGTCAAACGCGGTTTTTCGTTATTTCCGGCGAAAGTTGACAATCCAATCGAAAAACGTTGTATGGCAACGTTGTAGGTATTAAAAGGACATACAAATCTTATGAATATAATTTTTTCACATAACCTTAAAGATTCAGAGAAATATCGAAAAAACCGTGTTTTTTTTTTAATTTTTTTCTCCTGCGAAAATGATTTTTTTTTCATGAAATTTTCAGGAGACTTACCTTTCTATGTCCTAAATAAGCTGTCATTTTTTTGAATAAAAAAATTAATTTGCCAATGTAATATTAACAAAAAACTGAAAAATTACCCCTAAATTCAACCTAAAAAAGTAATGTAAAAATTTCAGATTTTCAAAAAGCGTAGTATGAGGTTTTCTTCGTTAAAATGTCTACTTTCAGATGGTGTATTACATTTGTTAATGTAACATTGAATTCCCCTTTTATGAATGATTTTAACTATACATTTTCATATATGTTCAAATTTGGCAATTATATATGAAAATGTACAAAGACAGTTATACTATGTAGTGATTGCGGAAAGTTATATGTGGCAGTGGTGTAGCAAAAATTGTACTAATGAGGTGAATTTCTTGTAATATTTTTTTTCCTAAATGTACTCACCTAGTATATTAAACTTTTCATCATTAAAACAACAGAATACATTTTTGGGATAGGCAATTCAGTAAAGACGTATCTAACTGCTGTATCTACAGTTACAGTAGAACGCCGATTAACCGAATCGCCAATTATCCGAATCGGTCCTAAGCGTAATATAAAAAATTAAAACCAAGTAATTTTTCAATAAAAACAAGTTTTGTGGGGACGCAAGAATACAAAAATGCGAGTGATAATTGCCGTGTAGACGCTACAATGGTATCAGCACACGTCGAAGTTGGAACTCGCTGGAGTCCAGATATATTTCAACTGTTATGGTTGAAAGCTAGAGACAAGACACTACATGTCCGATTATCCGAATTTTCGACCCCGGTCCCAATTAATTCGGATAATCGGCGTTCTACTGTACACCACTTCGTGAATTGTGAGAAGAAAGTCAGGATTATGGGCGGCTGTTCGGTGGCGTAGTCTTGACATAACTGCTAAGATTAGAAGCTAATATTAAAGGTGATAGTTTTTGCTTAAAATAAGTGTTTTGAAAGAAATGCCAAAAATAACATACTTAAAGAAAATTAACATCGTCGAGGTGGGCGTCATTAATTATAATTAATAATTTATATTCCGAACATACGTATCCTTTTTCTTACAAACATACGTGTATATTGTTTATAAATGCGTGACAAATATTACACAATGGAACGCGTGTACATTATACGTTGTTTATCGCTAAAACGTATCAATACTTGTCCTGCATCTATGTGCTTTATAAATATCTAATTTGCCTTTAATTTCAACCGAATTAGTTACTCTAATTTTTAATTCAGTCGTAAGTTAAATAGGTTCTTGTCGTACGCCATATTGTGTTTGTTAGTAACACGTGGACAATATGGCTGCCACGCGTCAGTGGCGCCGGAAATGACAGTTGAGCGAAGGCACGCGTCACTAGCGTTAACCATGGAATATATGCAAATTTTGAAAAATGTGTTTTATTTTATAATTATTATTCGTAGGTACCTACTAGAAATAAACTTTTACAGCTTTTTTTCGTGTTTATCGGTTTGCTTGTTAAATTGATGTATTATTTTAGATAAGAACCGGTACTTACATTAGTTCTTGTTTCAGTGATCGGACTCAGAAGGGACACGATCCTTTTAAAATGTAACCGATATTGCAAGAGTAAAAACTATAACCGGTTACGAGTTGTGTTGTTCCGTTGTTAGAAAAGCAAGTAGACGATTTAATAATTAAATTCATATCTATACCTACTTTTATCAATGCGAAAACTTTCAACCCATTAAATTACTCTACGAACACGTTGCGTTCCTGGGACTCGTTCGTAAGTCGGGTTTGTTAGGATCTCATATAGAGATTAGGATGTATAGGTAATACATATATTTTTGTTGTTAATTCGTCATAGATTTTTGTTGGCCCTGAAAAGGGCTGATGTAGAACAGTTTTGTTGTTTCGTCATATATTTTTATTGGCGATGAAAAGGCCCAATGTAGAAAAGTTTTTTTTTTCCCTGAAAAGGGCCATTTGACTTGCTTTGATGGTTCCTTTGGGATATTTTTTTTGAAAATATTGAGTTTTTAATTGTTGATTTGGGAAGGATCTGGGTGAATTTCATTGGTATGAGTACCACTGATCCAACTTTTCATAAGTCCGTAGCGTTCGTAAGTCGAGGAGTACCTGTATTTTCCCTCTTGACTTAGAAATTTGAATATTAGAGGGATTGGATAATCGTTGTGTCGCTCTCAGCCGCCCCCAGTGAACAAAACTCTGTTGTTTTATTAGTATTATTTCATTTTGAGTATTATCCATAATAAAGACTGCAGGCTAAAGTTTGGGTTCTGTAATATCTGAGATTCAAGCTGGAAAAATCTAGAATTTCCATATCTAAAAAATCGAGGTTGTTTTTTATGAAATGCATTTTTATTTTTCTAAATACTCAATACAAGAGAAGAATTTACATCCGTAAATCGAAAAAAAAATATGTGTGTTTTTTTTAAATGTTCGTCGTTATTCTGTGGTCATAGCCCAAACGACAGTACTGATTTTGTTCAGGATGGTTAAACTGCGAGGCAAAATCGTAAAAACGATTCTAACTCAATTAATGTGAGAGAAGTGGCCTCCTAAAAACTGGTTAGGTAAGTGATGAAAAATTTTCTTTTCATTGAACTTAACAAATTTTACAAATATTAGAAACAATTTCTGCTAAAAAATGCAGGTAGGCCGAGGTGACAAGGGCGACTTTGTTACAATAGATATAATATAAGCCTACTTATAAATAGAAAAAATTAGTCGGCGCTCTATACCTATAGATCCCTTTATTTGTTTTGTATAATACAGCGAGGTTCATTAGTACATATAAGAGACAGTCCGTTTCGAATTAAATCAATTATTATTGATATATTATTAATTTTTAAAGAAAGGTGTAATAAATTTAAATTAAATTATGATGCGACATTTGATACGCTGTCGTCTGCCCCCACACGGGGATGTTAACATATTGTATTTATGAATTGAACCATTACAAGTCAATATGTTCTGTCAAATGCATTACTGTACACCCATAACATTCATGTTACAATTTATTTTATGTTTTATGCAACAGATACATTTGTGATGACAGATAGAATGCGTTCTTTAGTCTGCATATGCTCTTTTGTATTTCAGTAACATGCTGAATTAATATTTTGACGTTTTAATTTTAAATTTTTAGAAAAAAACCACTTTGGGTAATTATCCACCCGCATTTATTTAATTCAGTTGTCTCGTTTGTACTTATTTATTAGATGGTATAATGATTTAATAGATCTGTAATTAGGAAAATTAACAATGATAAAGTTGGTAAGACTATTGTTGTTGCGCCGTTTCTTTAACGAACAGACATTGCATTGGTATCTCTTATTGTAAGGTTTCGAACAGCAAGTGCGTTTAATGTCTGTTTTTCACTCCTAATAAATGTTTCTATGTTGATATAGGGCAAAGTGATATATTGAAGATTTTTAATAGAATAATATTAATGATCCTTAGCTTTCCAGTGACAGCCCAATTGGCTGGAATTTTTTGAAACTAAGTCAATGGATTCACACGCGTCTTGTACAAATTTCGCAAATTATACATTTTCTCCTATTTAAATAATGCATAAACACATTAATTTCTATCATATGATGACAACAGTTTGCATCTTACATTGCAATGGTTTCGAGAACACTAAAAATATAGTACATTAAAATGTTTTTGACTATTTGATGACAAAAGAAATATTAATATTTATATGTAAATGTTTACTACGTTATAGTGCGTATTACTATTTTAATAACTTTTAAGTGTAACTACTGTTTGCTACATCTAGCGTTAACTAAGATAAAAATTAGCTCTCGCATGATCCGAAAAAAAAACAGTTACAAATTGCTTTATATTATAGAATGATTGATTGATGTTATTGTGTCACTGTGGAGTAAGGAAACTCAGTCCGCCGCGAGAGGGGAAAGATTCGGGGTTCGTATAACCCGACGATGACACTGTTTGAGAAATAAATTTTTATAATATACCAATGTAACAATGGGTGTTTCTTAATAATGTATTATGTAGCAAACAGTAGCTACACTTAAAAGTTACCTACTAATAATTACTATGTAATTTTAAATAAAAATAGCCAAAAAAAAGATATAATTGAAGTAGGTTCTGTAAATTTTTTAACAATGAATTCTCAAGAGAAATAAGGTACTAAAAAAAGTTCCCGCCTATATCGTTGGCAAAAAATATTTTTTGGACGAAAAACTACCACGACAGAAAATTCTGCGTTATTGCAAGCTGAAACGTTTCACTTGTAAAAACATTTGTACGCCGCAATTTTACAGTTTTGTGCAATAAAAATGTATTCGATCGCTAACTTTGTCTCATCAATTACACTCGATTTAAATTCTCTGTGCGCTTTGCTTTATATAGCAGTTTCGAGGAACTTGTCGCCGCATCGGTGAACTACATATTATATATTATGTATGTTGTGGACACAGTGCATGTAGCATGTAATTGATATTAATATATTGGACATGATCAGCATGTTCAACGTATTTGATTACACGAGTACTTTTATACCTGCCTTGTGAACAACGTTGATACACTGTAAGAGACGTGTGTGGCATAAACATCTAATGCCAACGTTAGATTAACTAACTAGGCGTCGGGACTTCGTTGCAAATAACAAATACCAGTGTCGGACGGTTAAAAAAAGGGACTAAGGGCTCGATTGCTGAGCTCATTGATAAAAACGTATTACAGTTTTATTGTAATAGAAATATATTTTATTGCAGGTAAAAAAATCATTTGTTGAGAACGTAATAACATTTTCATTAATACACACGAGACTGGATTTACCGCTAGATTCCTTCCTATATTTGACTACTAGTTTTCTTGATTGCTTTTAGGTGCTCACTTCACACGAGACGTCTTTTCAAGCTTGTTTTGTGGTGCGCGCACCGTGACAGTTCAAATAAACACAGAGCAAAACGTGTCTGTTGTCTGAGCAGAATGACGCCATGTTGGTTTGTGGGCATTTGTTCATGTCGCCCACGTGACAAGATACTGCTTCCTGATTGATTCTTGCTCAGAGCAAGCAGAGGACTTAGCAAGAAAAATAGCTTCTGTTCTAATTTTAAAATTCATCTTGTGAGCTAGCAGGCGAGCCCACAGTGACGTCATTTTAAACCTTGTAGCCAGCCTGCCGGACAGCAGAAATCCCAGCAGTGTTTCCAGTCTCGTGTGCAGCGACCTTTAGTTTAGTGAGGAGCATCAAATGCTAAATGCTGTCATTTTTCTTCCAGGTACCACGTCATAGATCGATGAGAATTTTATAGCTTGCTACACTTTTTTTTTTTTTTTGAAAGCTCTGCTAGTTTAACACACTTGCACTGTTTATAGCTGCACTTGAGATAAAATACGTATGACAGAAAATATGGCTTACATCCAATAGTTGATGAATTCGATTATTTTTATTTAGAATTGAAAAAACTACATTAAGTACCAGATTTGGTGAATTCACGCTTAGTCGAATAAATGCTACCTTACACTTTAAGAATTGTAGTGTACCAAGTTTCATCACAGCCGTTTTAGAGTGATGCCTGTATATAAACTGATAGGTGAACAAACATTTTGGAAATGAATTCTTCATCTATACTGATTATTCGTTTTATAGTGATTAGGGTGTTTAAAGAGAAGAGAACATTCGCGAAAAATATATTTCGAATAAAAGTTGCAAAGAATCAAGGGAGAAAGTCAATGGTGTAAATATTTTCTTTATTTAGTGGAAGTGCCACGTTTTTTCAGGGTCAACTCATATTCTCAAATGAAAACTTCTGCTTTATACAGAGTCGAATTGTCTGACAGAAAACAGTCTACTTTTATTCGAAGCATTTTTCTGGAAATGTCACTTTTTGGAGTTATCCAGTGAGGAAAAATAAAAACTGATTTATTGGGATTTTTTGTTCTAAGTAGAAGTTTGGAAAAAAAAATGCTTTTTCCTTGCTGAATAGTTAAATGAAGTGACATTTTCCGAAAAAAATGTTTAGGACAAAAGTAATCTATTTTTATTCATACAATACGAATCTGCAAAAAAATAGAGGTTTCGATTTGATAAAACGAAGTTGACCTCGAAAAAACGTGACAGTTCCCCCAAATAAAAAACAAAATATTTGCACCTTCGATTTTCCCCTTGATTCGCTGCAAATTTTTTTCGAAACATTTATTTCACGAATGCTAAATTTTAAATTTAGGTAACGAATGTTAAATATCCTACGTCGCGTGTGTATCTTTTAAAGTAGGTACTTGAAAAACTGAACTGAACAGATTATTTTGTACGCAAGGGCGTAGATATTTGGGGGGGCGGTAAAGCAAAAAAAAATTAATATTATTATAGTTTTATTAATTCACACAAGAATATTCACAAAGGAAGGTGTCAAGCAAAATATTAATTCGCAAATTAATCCTTCATATTACAATAAGACAAAATGTAGTGGTACTAAATTTTAAGGAATAAATAAAATATAAATAAAATAAATATAAAAATTTTACAATTTTTTTTGTTGAGAAGTATTTCTAAATTTTATTTTTTAGCCAGATATTCGTATTATTATCAATTTTATTTTTTTATTATTATGATCCTGGGGGGTAATTACCCTCTTTACTTCTCCCCCTATTTATGCTCTTGTTTGTACGTCACTGAAGTAGTGAATAATCCTAAGTATAGACAGATTATACCTATGTCTAAGTATGTATTAATATAAAAACCACGAAATGCAACTGCACTATTAGATCAATTGTATCTCAGCTGACTGGAGACTCGGTCAGAGCGACGCTTCATATCGTGATGAGCTTTGGCACTTGTCAGTGGCGTGCGGATAACGGACCACGTTGAAAGTAAAATATAAAATAAATTAATTACACTACACAAGCCTCGTATGCAGCGGCCTTGTCTTGTGATAGTTAGGTTTGTAACGTGTGTGAAGTTAGCCCTCCAACCAAGTGATATTGCCCCCAAACATTATGTAACTTTAATATTTTGATTTGTAACTATTTGTAACCAAGTTTTTTTAATTTGTAACCAACCCATTTCCGAGATATAACCGGTTTCTCTATGGGGGCTAACTTTACGGAAGCCCCTCCAAGTCGTCAAATATAGTCGAAACAATTTGTAACCTGAGTATTTTAATTTGCAGCTATTTGTAACCAACTTTTTTTAAATTTGTAACCGAACCGTTCTCGTGCTATACCCATTTTCTCGACTCATTCAGCAATGGTAACGCATTGTTCACTGAATGGTCATAGCTCGGGAACGGTTCGGTTACAAATTAAAAATAGTTGGTTACAAATAATTACAATTCAAAATACTCAGGTTACAAATTGTCTCGACTAAATTTGACGAGGTACTGTGCAGTTAGCCCCCCCCCCCCCATTGAGAAACAACAAATCAAAATATTAAGGTTACAAAATGTTTGGGGGCAATATCGCTTGGTTGGGGGGCTAACTTCACACACTTAGGTTTGTAGATTATATAAGATTATAAGCGTTTATGGCTAAATCTATGTATACAGGGGATCTCCATCATATTGTTTCATTTTATTCTGCGTCGGCCTGACCTCAGGGAATACCGGGACTTTTCCCGGTGAGCCGTCGGTCCTCCGTGGGCCGGTCCAGTCCGCTTCGGATTCTTTCTTTTTAGTTACACGGTCTCGTAGAGGCGATTGACAATTTTCCCAATAATTTTTCAGGTCCCAGACCGAACCTGTATTTACTACTGAAAGCGGACAACAATTACTATTATATAACCAAACGCATCTAATTATGTTGACACATTTTTTTTGGTTCCGTCCTCAAAAGTCTTATTATTGTGGCAATTTTGTCTGTCTGTCCGCGTGTTGGAACTATCTAGCTTGTAAAGGGTATGCGTCAGAAAGTTGGAATTTCGCAGATTATGTAATGCATTGACTCAAAATTGAATATCATGTTTAAAATTTTGAGAATTTTTTCTGAGGAGGGTTTCATGCATGTGAAAGGTAGGTTTCAATTTTTTTCTACCTATGAATGTAAGGTACCGTCGTTTAGAGCCAATTTTTGATCGTTTTTGGTATGACTCTTATCTCGAAGGCGAGAATACGTAGGAGTATAAAATTTATCTATGACATGGAAAATTTTCTATATTTAATCAACAAATATCAATACTACTTGCATTTAGCATTGTACATTTTTAAATTAAATATTGCTATCGGGCTGCGTTTTTAAAAGCTGATAGTTGCAGTTCTTTTCTCCGCAATATTCAGAGATTTAAAACAGTCGTTATCGAGTGCGCGACTCGCACTTGGCCAGTTTATTATTAACTTTTGTTGTCCAAATTGAAAAGATATTCTTATAACAATTTCCGCATTGTACGACAGCTATAAATTATATTATTCTTGTATAAATTATCATTCATGTAATAATGTATTGTGAGTCTACAGTAATATGAGACAATGAGGAATCAATTGATCGGCATAGAGTAATGTATAAATTATTACAGTGCATACGTGTCGAACGTTATTATAGAAGTTTATTAAATATTATAGACATCATATCAAACCGCCATCGCACTTGTGTTATAATCTCTATATAGCTATATATTATTAACTGTCTATAATATATCTACAACCTGATTTCTATATAAAACCACCGATTCACACTTGCTTACAGTTACCGGAGATTCCTGATTGAATCTGAACTCTCAAACTGTAGTCCACAAAATTAGATTTATTGATTTATCGATTTTATTTCAATTTTAATTGCTAAGTACCTAGTTATTTATACACAGTTGAAAACAATAAAAATCATGTAAAATGTTCAACAAACAAAGCGATCGATAGATCTCCGAGTTCGTGAGAGAGACGATCTACTTAAAAAGCCTTATTTATATGATTAAAAATACATTTCGGGTTTTTATTTTCACACTAAGAGATGGCATTATTGTGCACATTTTTACGTAGTATCATTATGGTACTGAACCTTATTTATACAAATGAACATTTTTGCTTTTCGTTTTGCCACGGAGAGATGGTATTACTGTGCTCGTTTTTAAATATAGGTATAGTATATCTTTATACGCATAGTAGGTAGGTACTAAATAAAAAAAATTTTCGTTATATTTTTCAAAAGTTGGCAATTATTAATAAAAAAAATTATTATTCCAACAAAAAAAAATTAGTGGTATTCTTAAAAAAAAAATAAACTTGAAGCTCGTGAGTGCGACAAAAATAGCTGGTATCAAGTTTGGAGAGTGTCCGTGTATCAAGTTTAGAGAAATGTGTTTACTTGTCAACAAGCGGTTTACTTCTTAATTCCTTTCTCTGTGTGTGTGTCTCCTATTTTTATAAAAATTTAAAACTAATAATTTAATTTTTATTTTTTCAGTACTGCACAGACAACGCAAGAGATAGCTGTGATATTGTAATTGAAATTAACAATGACAAAGATACATATTATCTAATTTGAGACACACACTTTGTATTAGTCAGAGGGCTTTATTTAGTTACTAGAATTTTCTTAGTTGACGGGGCGAAACTTAGTTACAGGGTGAAATTTAATTACAGGGCGAAATTTAGTTACTAGAATTTCCCTTAAGTGCTTGTTTCACATGATCTCCCAGCATAGGCGTAGCAACGATTTTATCCTAGAGAGGACAAATTTTCAACTCTACCTACCATTATCATAGCTGCCACTTATACATAATTTGAAAACTGTTCATAGAAGCGAAATCGATCAACACGACTTTCTGGAGAAATTTCACGACAAAAAAAATATGTAGATTATTATAGATTTATTTTGTTATTTGTACGTGAACAATTAATATTCTAGGGTGGGCCAGAAGGATTCTAGGGTGAGCCAGGCCTACCTGGCCCCCCTATTGTCACGCCAATGTCTGCCAGGCGTCCCACGATGGCTCCTTATTTTTTTTAGAACTAGTATGAAAAATACCAATCAAATAAGATGAAACGTAACCTCCCCCTACTAACCAAAATTCTGAATTTATAGTTTTACAAAAATAAATAAATAAATCTTGAAAAATCAGTTAATGTGCTAAGATTTTACCTTTGTTTCGTTTTGACGCCTTAACTCAGTTCGGTTAATTAAGAGGGGCACTGTATAACATATCATAAATATTCAAAACACGGCTGATTTCACTAAGATTTCAGCTTCAGCTGGTGCTAATTACATTTTTACAAATAGGTACAAAACAGAAAGAGACGCTGATGACCTCAGTTCTCGAGCGCCTATTATTTAGTCTATCTACGAAAAGAAAAATATTTTTCAGATGATATCATTATTTGTCACTTTATCGAACCTAGTTGCGTTTTAAATATTGAATGTTAAACGTTTTTGATTCTATTAATTTTCATTAATATTATCTGCACTATAAATGACTGGTTGAGAAGCACTGGAGTGGCGCTGATACCCGATATATCGCGCTACATTCATCAGCCATCAGGCGCGGTTGTAATAAAGGTGGATGAGGTGCAACGGTCGATCCAGGAAGAGTTTCTATTTGGATTAACACAGTTGAGTTTGCAATAGTTATTTGCGGTTTGTTAGCCTTTTACCACACCCTGATTTACATATATGTGGATTATCTACGATAGTCTAATATTCTTTAATGCCCTCTTGGTTTCGACAATTTATTGCAATAATCGAGTTTCCAATCTTATTACAGACACCAGAGCGCTGTGTATTTTTGAAAATCATGAATTACCTATATAAACAAACTAGCGGCTCGATCCTGGTTTCATTCGGGTGCGATAGATACTTCTGTTGGCCGGCAGGCAGGCTACGAAGCTTGAAATGACGTCACTGCGCGCTCGTCTGCTAGCTCACATGATGGATTTTAAAATTAAAACAGGGGCTGTTTTCCTTGCTTAATCCCCTGCTTGTTTTGAGCAAGAACTAATCACGAAACAGTATATCTTGCCACGTGCGCGACATGAACAAACGCCCACAGATAAACACTGTGTGTTCTGTTCAGAGACAATAAATGTCCACTTTTGTTACCGTTCTACATAACTATCACTGCGCGTGCACCTAACCTATACCTACAAAGCAAGCTTGAAAAGACGTCTCATGTGAAGCGAGCACATAAAACCAATCAAGAAAACCAGCGCTAGAAAACTAATAGTCAAATCTAGCAAGGAATCTAGTGGCAAATCTAGCCTCGTGTGCAGCAGCCTTAATTCTGCAAAATGTATTTCGTTTGCGGCCAGGCGTCTGAACTTTGAGCTTTGAGCAAATTCTACCAGATTTGTTCTAAACTAATAGCGTTGAGTAAATTCTATCAGATGTCGCTATTTGGTACTAAAACATTTTTTTTTGTTTGCTTCTGAACTAATAGCTTTGAGCAAATTCTATCGTGACACGATATAAGATATACTTTATATATAAGGATAGTCTCTCTCTCTCTCACCCTCTCCCTGTTTATTTCAATAAAAAAAATAAAAACTATCCTATAGTCTAAGTTAGACCAAGCAAGATACATTTACAAAATGTTATTAAAATCAGTTCAGGGCCTTCGAAGATTAGCATGGAGTGTGGACGAACATCGTGACACGAGATTTTTATATATAAATAGATACATATAAATAGATATCAATTATATTTATGTCTTTATTGAACTATAAGTTAAAATTGAAAAAATATTTTTCTGATATTAACATTATTTTCTATGAAATAGAATGTGACACTGATGAAAACTTTAAAGAATAGCTTCTGTTGCTACATTGTTGAAACACCCATTGTTACATGTCTACATTAGAAAAATTTTATTTCTCAAACAATGTCACCATCGGGATACGAACCCCGAATCTTTCCACTATCGCGGCGGACTGAGTTACATTACTCCACAGTGACACAGTAAGGTCAATTCATCATTCCAATATATAGCCATTTGTAACTGTATATTTCACATCATGCGAGAGCTAATTTTTATCTTAGATAACGTCAGATATGAACCTTCACAGAAGTGAGAGCTGTGGGTGAATCAACGATGAAAGTTGTTTTCTTTTATTAATCTGATTCCTAAATCAAGACAATTTCTATTTCATTAGGAAAGATAACAGCGAAAACTTTTCATGTTCATATAGTTGAACAACCTTTTTAATAACAAATGTGAATTTTTTATACGGTATAGTGCGTACTACTATTTAATAACTTTAAAGAATAGCTTCTGTTGCTACATTGTTGAAACACCCATTGTTACATGTCTACATTAGAAAAATTTTATTTCTCAAACAATGTCACCATCGGGATACGAACCCCGAATCTTTCCACTATCGCGGCGGACTGAGTTACATTACTCCACAGTGACACAGTAAGGTCAATTCATCATTCCAATATATAGCCATTTGTAACTGTATATTTCACATCATGCGAGAGCTAATTTTTATCTTAGATAACGTCAGATATGAACCTTCACAGAAGTGAGAGCTGTGGGTGAATCAACGATGAAAGTTGTTTTCTGATGAAAACGTTGACACTTCCTGGACAGGGAGATAATGTCGCCAAAAATGATCCTATCAAAATTAATCTTGTAAAATAATAATAATAACGGGAGATTTTTGTTAATTATTTATAAATAATTTAACATAAATTTTTTGTTCGAAAATTGCACACAAAAGTTTTGTATTTTTGAAGGAAAAAAAATCTTTGGTCATACGATAACTGATATATTATATTTTACGAAATTATTTTTCATATTTGCAGATTGGATTATTTTTGGCTAAGTTATGTCTCTGCCCAGGAAGTGCCATTGTTTTCATCAGTAACCCGTTCGATCCCATAAAAAAATGTTAATATTCGAAATATATTTTTCATATGTTTTTTATTATAATTTACAGTTCAATAAAGACGCATAATCAACAAAAATACACACTTTACACTGCGTTCAGGTAAAATATGTAGGTACCCCACAAATTGGTTAGGTACATTTTCTCCCTATATTAAAACAAAAATGGCATTTTGGTTTTTAGGGTCCGTATCAAAATGGTAAAAAAGTTTTATGGTGAGACTAATTTGTTCACCAACTATCGTTGTATGAGTCTGTATGTAACAATCGATTCTCTCAGGAATTGCATACGCTAACTTACTGGAAATTCAGTACAATTTTATATAATGCTTGTGAATGTGTTCTTGCACCTTTAAGTCCAAGACCCAGAATCACAGTTTTAAAGTGAAACTTTGTTTATTTATTCATTTATTTATTTATGTGTTAACGCTTAAGTACGCCATAGCATTGAGGTGCCATATTCCAATTGGTAAGCCATCGTCCTCTTTTCCAAAATGATGCAGATACAATAAAACGATATCCTGAAACAATTATATATTTCGAGTGAGAAAAATAATAACCTATTGCTATTAATGTTAATTATGTAGTTGTGAAAATCGCTACCGATTTGTGCTATTATTATTAGTACCTATGTTTTTATTAACAGTTAAAACTAAAAACGGCTATAGATAAGATATTTTATTGAAATTTGATTTAATATATTAGGTACATTTTATTTATTTGTTATTTTACGGAATTCACGGCGTGCTAGTATACACACACACTCACTATTTTTTTTTGTTTTTGTTTTAATATGGTTAACAGCCTTAATCGCAGCTGAAAAGATTTATTTTTTTAGTTTTGAAGAAATTGAGTGTCGTTAAATTTGCCAACACAGTACAGCAATAGGGCTGAATTATATAAGTTCAGTGTCTCCGGTCGACTGAAATCCAGTCGTATATAGCGACAGTCCATTTAAAAAAAGTGTGATGATAATTTATGCTTCCATTGTTTCGATACTCGCTTTATATGAACATTACCGAAACAAAATATTGATACTCGAACAAAACATTACATTGACTGTCGATTTTATTTGTTCATTTTAAAGTTATGTTTGAACAATTTTTGTATTTTACATATTGCTGCATTTTATATTATACTAGTTGCTCCCCGCGGCTCCGTTCGCGATTGTCATGAAATACGGTAGCGACAAAAGTAGTTGAGCTTTCGGCTATATACAGGGTGAGTCAGACCACCCGTACCGTTCGTTTTTTTCGAAAACGGTTAGTCGTAGAGAGTTGTGTCAAAAATCTGTATTATAAAAGCCCTAATGAAGAATTGAATAGTGATATTTTTTTCCCCGGAAAGGTCGGCTTCCATATTAGTTTGCTCCAGAATATTCAGAACTCCGGAATATTAAATGGCACGATAGGTCGAAAGTGGTATTGTTGAAAAGATCTTTAAAAAATAAGCAAGTTTTGTAGGACATGTTTTTTTGTTACTGCCACCTCTGTTAAGTAATATTCGTTTGAAATTATTAAATTAACATGTCATAATGACGAACTTAATTTTAAAAGTCAGCATTTAAAATATATTTACCTAACCTAACCATAAAACCATTTTTTAAAACTTTCAACCTATGCTGATGTGTTACGTAACAGTCATTATGATGCGTATTATATTTATGAATTTGGTTAAAGGTGCTTACTTCAAGCTTACTTATGTGAGTTTTGAAAAAGGTTAAAATTTTTAATATAAGTATAAATACGGGCAATGGGCAATATTTGCAACTGTATGAATAAATCTTTGCTGTGATGATGCTGTCCAACGCCACATATTATTCTCAATGCTCTTTTTTGCATCACGAAAACGTTATCAAGTTGAAAACTACCCCAGAAGATGATTCCGTATGTACAATGGCTTAAAAAATGGGCATAATAGACCATTATAAGAGATTCAATTGTCGTTATACGCTTGAGTCTTCGTAATAGATAGCAAGCTTAACTCAATTTGGTATTTAGATCCATAACGTGATGATGCCAGGTAATTTTCTAAATTATATCGTAACTCTCAGAAATTTTAAGGTTTCAACTTGACGAATTGTACCGGAGTTTTTGCTGAGCCGAAAGCTTTCATTGAAAGTAGCATTTTTTTATAGAAACCACAAATTGAGTTTAAGGTAGTTATCATTACACCAGCTACGTATGATGGAGATAGCAGTTTGTGCGTTTTCTAATTTATATATTAAGATAGTAGAATGCTAGAATCGTCCGCATATATCACTGTTTTGACATTGTTAGTAAACTGCAAAGGTAGGTCATTTATAAAGACGATGAATTGTAGGGGACCTAGAATCGATCCTTGTGGTACTCCAATATTACAAACTTTTGCTGTCGATGAGACTATACCATTGTCACTTGTTTCCTATTCGATAGATAAGATTTGATAAATTTAAAAGAGACACCTGTAACTCCGTATAGTTCCAATTTGTCGATCAATATATTGCGGTCAATCAAATCAAAAGCATTAGAAAGATCAAAAAATATACCCAAGGTACTGAATTCTGAATTCAGAGAATTTAGAATAAAGTCGATAGATTCTGAAATAGCAGTCTCAATCGATCTGGTCTTCCGAAATCCATGCTGAGAACGTGTGAGGATATCGAATGAATCTAAATATGATAGCAGTCTTCTGTGGTATACTATTTCATACAATTTAGAAAAGACATTTTGGACAGCTATTGGTCGAAAAGTGGAAACATCGACTTTGCTAACTTTATTTTTATATAATGGTGTGATTTTAGACATTTTTAGCCTATCTGGAAAAATACCCTTACTAAGTGACTCATTAATCAAATAAGTCAATGGTTCTATTATAAATTGAGAGCAATGCTTAAACAGTGTCCCTGGCAATCCATCTTCTCCACTAGATTTACTATTACTTAATTTTACTAGTATATTACGAATTTCGGCAGCATCTGTAGGCATTAAGAAGAAGTTACTTGATGCTGGTATCAATTTTGATGTAGTATTTTTTACTTTATCTATAGAACATCTAGTAAAGTGGCTGTTGAAGATTTCGGAAATAGTTGACTTGTCAGTAATGACAATACCATCAAAATTAAGTGATTTGATCTCTTTGTGACTCGATTTTAAGTTAGCGTTGTTAAGTCGATTACTAGCGATACTTTCTTTAGTATAACAAATTAAATTGTGATATTCTTTTTTTTTACATTTAAGTAATGCTGGTGAAAATTCGCATTATTAAAAATTTTATCAAAGAAGCTCATATTTTTTAATAACAAACAAAACGTATAAAACAGAAAATACACTTTGAGATCAACAAATCGTATTTTTAAAGCCATGGAGCTGAATTAAATACAATATTTTTAAAAGTGAATTATGTATGTGCGTTACTAAAAAAAGTATTTATTATAATTGGATTCAGATTTAATACTGTTCGTCAATGCAGTTCATATTTATTCATCACGTCATTTGAAAATCGACAGTAAAAATTATTCTTTACTGACCTGAGCTTCTATTTAAATCCTTGCCTATTTATTCAAAAATATAAAACGCATATAAAAAAATTCATTATGAATCATTGGAATGAACGCATGAATTTATTTATTATTATATATGTTTTGGTTTGCATGCATTTGATCAAAATTATTTTCCCCTAATACATTAATGTTAGACAATGTCATATAACGCCATGCACTATTTCAATAGATCTGAGTGTGGAGTTAATGCGATGTACATACGCAAGCGTTGCTATCGGTGTATTGAGATAGTGCACGGCACTAATGATTTTGTTAGTGGTCAAGTCCTTATAATATGTCAGGTAAATGTCTCAGCATTGGCTACTATGTGTTTAAGTGTTCACAATGACTACTTGTATTACATGAACACTATTTAAGTACTGTTTTTGAACTCAGCGCACGGACTTAGACTGAAAGCTGACCGTACAATGAAAATGAAACCTGAATTTATTTCGTTTCGCTATAGATACTGTAGATAGATAGATAGACATATTTAACACAAAGACAATACGTACATATGTGACGTCAATTTACATGTTAAAATTTATAATTAAAAAATATTCTTCAATTGTGTGAAAACAGTTATTGGATAAAAAGATCCTCAGCGTTTTTTTTAAATTTTTCCAGTTGCATCATTTTGATTTCGTTAGGCAAGTTGTTGTAAAGTTTGAGAGATTCGTATGCAAAAGTTTTTTGAACTGTGGCTAATCTATGAAGCGGCAACATTATAGAAAATTTATGACGTGTGTCGTGATCATATATTTCTGAATTGTTTTCAAACTTTTCCTGTTTTTTAACATAAACCAAGCAATGATATAATATTTTTTTACAAGAGGTCGACAGCGCTTAAGTCTTGCCATCCTGTCCATTGGCGTAGCAAGAGGGGGGGGGCAGGTGGGTCAGGCCCACCCTAGAATCCTCTTGGAATCGCCATAATAAACATTCGTTGTTGCATAATCTTACACATGGAAAATAAAAGTAGAATTTTCCTCTACATTACATACCTAATTTTCTTAAAAAAAGCTGAGGCAGTATTTTTAGTGCTTAACAATTTTTTGTTAAGGTAAAAGATATATGAGTTTAGTAACAAAATTTTAATATCGTTCATTAATTATATTCGCTAACAATGCTTGTTTCAACTGTTATAATCAAAATTAAATTTCCTAAAATATATTAGAATGGTTTAATGATTTCTAGTTCAACTGTCCCATCTGCCAGTGCCAGAGCCCCGCCCGGCGTGGCGGGGTTCACGGTAATCAGCTTGGATTTTATTCCGATTTTGACGTGATTAAACGCTTGTAGCGCCACTGTGTCAGCAGCTCAAAAAACTACTTGAATGTATATTAATCAGATAGTCAATGGCATGGTCTTACATAACAGGCAGTGTGTTAAGTCTTCAGCCGGTTCTCTTTCTGTGACTTGTGGGTTGGTAATTCTCTAGACTTTCAATGGAACTGAAAGAATAAAATTACATTGTATTATATTATATACAATATACATGCATAAATGCATTCAGTCTTGTTTCAGTCAATAGATATTGTCCTCTTACTTGGATATATACAATTTAATGAATGATTTTATCCTTCTTTAATTCTGTTTATCAATTATTTATTGTTCGTTTTTGTGGTTATTTTCGAATATTGTGGAGCAATAATATGTATAGGTACTGTAACCATACGTGAGTTGAATTTCTTGATTTTCATACATAATGTATATAATTCTTCAATAAATAAAATTATCGACCAATTTTTCAGACATATATTTGCCTGAAAAATTTAAAATGTCTGACACCTCGAATATGTCAAACATATTCAAGGTGTCAGACTTTTTAAATGGTTCATGTTATTTGTCAGAGAACATTATTTTAGCGTTTTGATTGAAGTTTTTAAGCTGTCCAATTAAAAAACAAACAGTATCTATAAATTTTTTACATGTCGTCAAAACGACATCTTTCGGAAAATTTAGAGGGAAATCTCCCCAAAATCAAGAAAAGTCATAGAGGAAATAGGTGTCAGACTAGTCCTAATGAAGCCATACCTATACAAAGTTTGGGGAGAGTGTTTGTCAGTAATTTTTTTTGCCGACGGGCACTCTGACCAGTAGTATATTAATTACTCGCGTTATATCCTAAAAATTCAATTTAAAAAATGTCAAAACGCTTCAATTATTTGTTGCACAATCCAAATTTCTTAATATTATTGATGTAAAACTTAGACGATTTGATAATATTTAATATCATCAAATATTTTGATATTATAATTTGCCGGAAGCAGTGTTTCCACCTTAGGGTATTTTCCCAAAAATTTAGAGGAATATTTTTATTTAGAGGATTTTTTAGGGTATACATTTTTATAAATATTAGAGTCCCTTGAGATAGAATCTGGCGCAACACCCAACAGTATTTAAACCAGTCTAACGGTCCATTTTCTATTTTATTTAATACCCAATTAATTTTTATTATGTATATTGAATTTTTACTATTTTATTTGCAACAAATGCCTATTTATTTTTAAAAATTTACGGGACTTTTGGTACAGCATGACTTTTTATGAACATAATAAACACTGGAAAAAAATACCAATTGTAAATTTTAATGGCTCTCCAACTGTACTTAGTACCTAAGTAAATGCACGTAGTGAACAGTTTTCGCGAAGTATTCTAAACACTTGACCACACAAACATTTCTAAACGCGCGCATTTAGTAACCAACAACAAATAATCGTTAAGGAAACAGGTGAAACAGGCGCTGTATTAACAATATCACCATTTACCAATGCAACAAGAATAATTATTACTATGATAATACGCGCCGATGGTGGCGGGCATTAGTGTGTGCGAGAGAGCGAAACGTCGGCGCAAGGTGCACCCCTGTATGGCGCGAGCCACCACTATGTGTTGTTACAACCCTATACCGGAACCACATAATACGTACGGGCAATACTTGCACTTCCTCTGTGGCCTGTGCTATTTCCTTCCGCATAAGTAAGATGGTTTGTTATATTATGCAGATTGGTAAGCTGGTATTATGACGGTTGGCTGGGTAATTAAAAATTGTTTAAGAATATTTTAATTTCATTATATATACTTGACAACCCTCGTACTTTTCACTGAAAATTTTTATCCAAAATTTACTCGCGATGTTAAGTAAAGATTGAACAACCCAGAAAGTCATTTACACTTTCTATTAATTGAATTACCTTTTTTGTTTGTCACCAACCACCAGGGTTTTCAATTTAACATAACAACATAATTCCAATTTCATATATATAGCCAGAATGTCTTCAATATACGTATAGTAGTGTTGATCCAATAGAATGTCACAATGAAGGAAGGTTTGGTTGGGGATCAAGAAATAAGCTTAACCAATGTTATGCTAGTGGCCAACGTTTCGAAAAATGTATTTTCATCTTCATGGCCTCAAGCAGATCAGCTGGAGGCCCTGAAGATGAACATACATTTTTCGCCAGAATCATAACTGAAAATATTCCAGGAGAACAAATTATTTGAAAGTGTGAACAAGTAGGTACTTGAGTTGTTTATTGTATTCTAGCAATTTTTCTACTATATTGCAAAATGAATTACATTCGTAAATTGTACCTACAATCCTACAGTACTAAAGAGAACATGAATTTATTTTTGTACCCTTTCTATAAAATAACTGATTTTCATGCCTGTATAGTGGTAGTAATTATTTAGACCTATTTCGTACTTGTGCATAAAGTAAATAAAAAATAGATTCCAATATGGCCGAACATTGAACTGTCAGATATACTTATTATTAAGTGAAAATCAGCTATTTTATAGGAGTTACGTGCAAAAAATGTAGTATGTTTCTTGTTCGTAACAATATTATGACTCGAGTGACTTAAAATTCAATTTGCTCGTATAATGAAATAGGTACATAAACTACGTTTTTATGTCTCTAGTGCTACAGAAAAGAAGTTTCTTGAAAAATGAGTCACTATAACACTGAGATTCTGAAATGGTAGGTGTTTTTATGATGTACCAGAGTGTCATTCCAGATTTTTCATAACTGAAAGAGATCAACTTTACCGGTCACTGCTAAAAATATAATTATTAGTTTTCAACTTGTAGCGTTTTGTCTAAAAAAATTGATGTCAACTCCGGAATAGGAGTTAAAAAATTATATAGGCTTTATTGTTTAGCGTCCAGAAATTAAAGAATTAGAGAATGTAGACGAACCACGATAGTTAAATGTTTCAACGATCTAAAAATATGCTTTACTTGTGATTCAATATTTTATGAATATTTCTATAGCTGATAAAGACTACCATAACTTTTTCAATAACAGTTGATTGTATAGTCTTATCGACTGGAGAGATATTTACATTTTATATTTGTATTTATGTATTCAGCTGAAGTTGAACGCAGGTCGAGTGACAAAAACATTTGAGAATTCAGTGTCTCCAGATTTATCGTCAACTGTCTTCCGGCTTTCTTTTGTCCTGCTGTAGTTTATAATAGCCCCGGTAGGAGGCGATACTTATATAATTCTTGTTACACGGTACCAACATGACAAAGAGAAATAATGCTCAATAGAATAACAACATCGCAACTTTATTTTTTTATTGTTTGTTCTATACACGAACACGCTGTGTGCGCTGAGGTTAGCTGATTGTTTGAATAAAAAGCTAAATATGTTTTCATTTTGAATGTCAGCAACTTGTTTTTACTATTTTATGGAAAAAAGATTGGTTTTTTCTCACTGCATTGTACTTATTTTAAATCGAATCCGATTTATGTTAAATTAATTCTAAAATTATCATTTTATTTTGTACGTTTTTGATATTGGTCACGTTGTAGGTTCACTTGTATGCATTTATTTATGTCGATACGAAATTAAAATACAAAAATATATTTGAATGCTATGATCTTTGAATAAAATAATTATATTACAATTCTTCGACAAATACTTTAAAAAATGTTTCAATTTACATATGAAAGACTTAAAAGAAAACTACCTACATAATAAAATTATTTTAAATCGCAGTATCTAAAAAAATTCAAAGTAGAAGCTAGAAGACAAAAACAGTTTATGAGAGAAGGAATATATAACAGAAAAAATAAGTTTTCCTAGCCTCTGGGCTGTGGAAAAAAATGTAAAAATATCTAACAAAAATATCTAAAATAAATTAAGAGTAAGAAATGCGATTTGTATTTGGTTCTACCTCTTTCCGAAAACGCGTAAGTAATTCATTAAAAAATCGGATTACAGTGTATATCGACAAAATAGTGCATAAAGAGCAACATTTTCGGAAAAAAGTTTCAGGCAAAAGGTGTTTAGTTTGAAGGAGGACATCGTTTGGAGACAAATACCACATCCCACCCCCAACCTCTGCGCAGGGATGAGGGTGTATGACATTTTTAATAGGACCGACCTCAAAATTAAAGAAAATTTAATAAAATTTATTTAAACTTCGAAAGGCTGTTTCTCTCTTATTTTTGAGTTTTGATAAAAAAACTATTTGAGATATTTGCTCGTCTATTTGATTTTTACTCGCTGTAAAAAAAAGCATTAACTTAAAACTCACTCTGTATATGCATATATTTTATGTTTTATCTTCTATGGAAGTCGTAAGTATTTTATTTCTCTAGACAAAATTATGTACAACAGATTATAATGTGGAACAATTAAATTTCAATATTATGTGGATTATATTATAAATAATTATACAGTAATTAACACCTCCTGTATTTTGGGGTGCTATAGTTTAATACCTATAATATACAGATTTAGTTGTACTGAGAACAGTGTCAAAATATACCATCATCAGGATCCTACCGAGAATTGTTCTGCCTTATTATGTATTATAAGTTATAACACGGTAAATTCACTGACAAATCGAAAGACTTTCCTGTACTTATTAAAATTTTATAATATGCATTAATTTATCTTTCATTTTTGTCTCTTATAGAGTGGATATAGAAAGGCATACATATTTGACTTACTGCCAGCAAGTTTCCGTGGTGTAGCGGTTATCACGTCTGCCTAACACGCAGAAGGTCCCCGGTTCGATCCCGGGCGGAAACAATTAGTTTTTTCTTGTTTTTTTATTTTCTAGCTTTTTCTATTTAAATGTTATTTTTCTTTATTTTCTCCTTTTTTCTTTCAGTTTGATGTCACTCTACAAAAGATAAGGTTTTTTTGTATAAAAAAAAAAAAAAAACAGTTTTTTCAAAAGGCTGCAATTTATAATCTATATTTGTAAAGTAGATTTCCATCCTCAAAAAAAAAAATAGTCTGGAATGAAAGTAAAAACCAAGCATTAAAGCTTTAACCATTGCATAAAAAAATCATTAAACTCACATTATTACTGATGACCACAGATCATAAACAAGAAATATTAATTTCTTCTCTCGCCTCATAAAATTTTTTTTATTGCCATAAAAACCAAATTTTGTTTTAAAATTATCACCCTTAAAATGACTCAGTTATTATTTTTATGTGTTGATATTTTGTCTGCACTTGCCGTTTCGAAGTTCATTGACATTATAACCAGCCGTAAATTGTAAAAATGGATAAATGCTAAGACGATCGTTAAAATGGCAATTTCTTTAAATTAATGCTCCTGTTTACTCAAAAGTGTTTAAATAAATTTTAAAAAAGTATTAAAAATTTCAGGTCCTTATCTTATTTCTAACCTGTGCCCAAAAGCCCTCGAATTATCTTATTTATATAAAGGCCACTGCACACGAGGCTGGAAACACTGCATGGATTTCTGGAAATTGACGTCATTTAAATTTTATAAAAGTTAATAAAATCAGAAATACCAACTTTACGGGAAAAAGTTTTGAACAATTTTTATTGGAAATCGATCAAAAATATTTGAAAAATTTCTGTAATTTAAATTGTTTTTTCTTTCTATTATTATTAAGAAAATATTATTTTTAACAATATCAGACTAGGTTAGTGCCTGCTAAAATGGGTTTTCATAATCTTGAACTGATTCTAACAAAAAAAAAAAAAAAATTGAATCCGGAACGGCATATTCTATTAATTTTTACAAGGTTTTCAAAAAAAATGTTTTTAAATCTTATAGTTTCGTAAATATTTTGAAAAAAAACAGCTGTTCTTTTATTCTGAATCGTTCAAATGTTATGAGTCATAGCTGACAGGAATAATTTGTTTGTCGCTTTGACTGTAGAGAATAAAGGATTAAAAAAAAAAGGTCAAAGTATTTAGCTCGTAGGCTAAGTAGTACACCAGTAAAATGTTCCTCTAAAATGTTGCGATGATAAAAAATAGAGTTTATGACCCTGAAATTATAAAGAATAATAATAATTAGGTAAGCATAATGCGTAGACTTATTAATTTATCTGATGTATAATTGTTTTTTAAACACTAACGAATATTCCCATTTACACTATAAAAGAATAATAATAATTACATAGCAACCAGCAATAAGTATTACCTACCTGTTTTTGACCTAACATCAAAAAACTTCACTATTCAGTAGCGTCCGTGATGTCAACATTTCCATCAATCGATTTTTTGTCCCTTGTGTCACCTGGTTTGCTCAATACGAATAAAAATTCCAGCCAATGGACGTCGGGATTCTTCCAACTTCAAAAATATTCATATTTGATATAATATAAAAAAAGAAGATAAAATTTCTGATATCGCGTATTTGTTGCGATGGGTACCTACATAATATGTTCCACGTCATCTAAAAATTAATCAAAGCCTGCTAAACTAGTTTCTTTCTGACTATGTTCCTGACAGATCTACAAAATAAAATGAACAGCTGATTTTTTTCTATTTTCAAAATATTTCCGAAACATTAAAGATTAAAAAAAATTAACAAAACTTCCTTGAAAACAAATAGATTAATAAGCCGTTATGAAAAGTATACCATTATTATATAAAAAACACCGTTATAGCATATATCTCTTCTGCGCATGAGTCGATTTTCCCCGAAAACAATAGGGCTTTCATATTTGCATATCAAACATCGTTCCAAAATTTGGTTTCAATCCGTTCATCCGTTTGACTTGTATCGTGCTCACCGACAAACCGACGCACAGAGTTTTTCCAAAAATATGTTTATTTGATTCGGGGGACCTCAAAACGAAAAGATATTGTAAAATTTTGAAAAGTGAATTTTGACCTAAACTAGTACCATTTTGTGGGTTCGAATGGCAAAAAACGGGTTACAGTGACAAAATCTGCCGACAGTACAGTGTATTATTAAAATGCTAAGTAAAATTTGAAATACATTTCAAAACAGCTTATTAAATCTTCATATTTTACCAAAATTCATTTTTTATTTGCATTGGTAAGTAGCTCTGACCGACTGTATCATTTACATAAAAAGACTAATGTTTATGTATTACTGCACTGAATATCTTTTTCTAAAATAATACTTTTGACTTTAAAATCAAACACTAAAATACGTAAACAACATTCAACGAAACGTAAGGTCTGTTCCAAGCTGTCTGAGAACGGTAACAGAACCGTCACATTATTGTTACTGCTCAAGGCTGTCTTGCGCAGTAACTCAAAATCGATATAAATAGTTTCGTTTTAGCTACTGCGCACGATGGTGACGGTTCTGTTACCGTTCTCTGACTGCTTGGAACAGACATGTAGAATTGCTTCTTTGAAAAGACATTCTGGATCATTTATAATAAATTGTAGAATCTATGATAAATTGCCAGCATATACATAAAAAAAAATATAATTATTATTACCTAGTAATTAGTATCTCTGCAATGATTTTGCAAATATAAAAAAAAACTCAAATATAAAAAAAACTCGCTTGTTGTACATGAAAACAATTATGTGCATAAAATATTGTAAATAGATTTTTATCAAAATGTTGAAAATGTTATCATTCTGTTCTGTGATCTTTTCTAATTAATAAAATTATAAGGTTCTAGTACTTAATATATTTATTAAAACAAGTTTTTTCTCTTTTTTATTATTTCGAGTAAAATGTGGTTAAAATATCAATCATAAACAGAAAATTCAAATCTGTTTGTGAACGATTTCTTATAAAAATGATCAGGAGTGGATTTGGTTCTATATGTTCTATATGCTGCATTTCTTGTAATGTCAAAGAATATAATAAAGTTCCCAATTATATCGTTGACGCAACATATTTTTTTTTTGTAAAATGGCCTTTAATCTAATTGGTAAAGGCTAGTTTTCCTATCAGATTGAATTGAAGTGAAGTTTGAATGTTAGCGAACATAAGCAACGCAATATGAAGCAACAAATATAACATCAAGGACACATGAGGGATGGAATACACGGATATTAGGATGGGGATATATTTTGAATATTAGTGATTGCATGTTTTTTTTAACATTGTAACGGAAGTTTTGAAATAATCATAGAGAAAGCAACACAATGCATACCCACAATCGACGGAAAACTCATTCAATTTGTAATTTTCGGAACCTTTCAAATTTTCCTCCCTTTAAAATTTTGGTCGTTTTTATAATTTCGGTCGCCTCCTAAATTTTGTCATCCCTTGAACTGTGCCGGCCTTAATCCTCCTCTGAAAATGATAATATATTATCGATTCCACGACTGCAACAGTACAAATGTTAATTTTATTTTTGTAACGAGGTATTTTCATCACGATAATAAATCAGCGCAAAAAATATTTTCATTTATAACGAGTCAGTATACTATATTGTTTTATACTAAAAATAATCCCATCTTAAAAAAAATTCAATGTAATTTTGGCATATCTTATTATCTAACTATTTTAAAGTGACGCCAATGCTTTTATTTTGTTCATGTATATTGCATAGCTCTATAGAACGAAAATCAGATTCCATAGCGGAGATTAAAAGGTCGAAAGGTCCGGTTTTATTGTGGATCGGGAGAATAGGAAATAAGTATGCTTGGCTCTGTATTAAACGGGACCACCAGATGAGCGATATTCAACAATCAAATGAACACATATTTAATATCTTTATACATACTGACACAAAATATGTTTTAAATAAATTATTAATAATATTGGAAACAATAATTATTAATATATTATTATATATTAGATATCGTGTCAATCGTGATAATAATAAGAAAAATCGCAGGATTGTGGATAAAAATATTTGTTCCCGATAATAAAATTGATGACTTATTACATTAATCAGTTTAATGAGAAGATCCAATTGGGCTTTTGAATGAAATTTTTTTTGTCATAAATGGAAAGATCGTATATAAGTTTTATAACAAAACTATTTTTCTTTTGTTTATTTTCGTTATAATTCAAAAGTTATATCAAATTAAAAATAAATTTTTGTACCCAGTTCCGAGAACGCGCCATTTCCCGAACATAATGTGACGTCATAATGTTTTAGTCAATCCTCATGTAGAAGCTATTGATAGAATACTGCGTATATACATTTTACCATTATGACGTCACAACTGTCAAAAACAATTTTAGTGCGTTTGCAGTCACGTGATTTTTTTTAATATTTTATCAATTTTAAATTGCTTATAATTAATTTAAGAAAAGTTTTTTGAAAGTTTTTCGCATCGATTATCAATGTTATCAAAGTTTTAAAATACAATAAAAAAATCGATAATTATTTTTTTTTCAAAAGCCTAATTCACTATGGAAAATGAAGTTGATAAATCAATTCCATTTTTAGGCATCTTAGTAACACAGTCAGCTTCAGAAGAATTAAGAACGAATTGGTATATGAAACCATCCCATTCAGACGGACTTATGAATTATCGCTTAAACCATTCAGTACAGCAGAAAATTAGTGTTATAAAAAGCTTGTTACACAGGGTAACAAAATTAAGTCACCAAGTCTACCATAAGGACAATTTTAAGAAAGTTGAAAATATCTTAAAAGCTAATAATTATACTCTGTCAACTTTATACATCAATGCATCAATAAGTTTATAGTGGACCAAAATCATCTGAATAATACGCTGGATACTGTGGCTAAAAGAACTAAGTCTACCGAGATGTATGTTAGATTTCCCATCGTTAAGAACTTGTCCTATAAGATCAACAGACTATTTTCTAACACAAATATTAAGTTGGTGTTTTATAATTTAAATAAATTAGACAGGTTATTCACAAGACTGTCTATCTACTCAATGTGCGGTGAGTGAAAGTAACAAGGCGTATCGAAAAAATATCTGCGTGTCTTTCTTCGATGAAATTCCCTGAATTCTTCAATGATAGGATTGGTTGATGTACTTGCATTCAATCTGAATAAAGTATCTCTGTTTCAAAAACTTTGTTTTTTTTCTATGACGTTAACATGGGTGTACCCAGCTTTTGGCCCAGGAGGGGGCAAATTAGTAATTTCTTAAGCCGTGTCCCCCGTGCTTGTTTTGCCCTCCTGGATACGCCAGTGCTTACGGCGTAAAAAAGACAGGAGTATATTTGCACCCTAATGGTTCGATTGCGATTTTATTGCTATGCTCAGTATATAGAATAAAAGTATATGTAGCTCTTTTGGTAGCGATGAGGGCGCGTAGTAGGAAGCGCAGTGAAGTTGTGATCCATCCGCTAAACGTAAACAGTTCATATGTAAATACGACTCGCGTTAAGTCATTAAGTATGCTTATGTATGCACATGTTTTGTGTACCTGCAATACACACGAAGCACAAGTGCTCATTGCCTTACCTATACGTACCTATAACGTCTACAAGTACAGCGCCTCAGCACTCTATGCATGTATGAGAACGGTGGACACAGATTGATTTGTGTCTTGACCTTAGATAACTCATCTTGTTTTAAACTCACTGCCTTGCGTCATGGCGGGACGCTCTTTTTTCGAATTCTACATAATATTATAATATTATGTCTGTATCGCTTCATATATTTTGGTATGCATAGAAGTATGTATTATTAATCAGTTAGTATAGACAAAATTTTTAGATTTTTTTGATGTGGTTATTTTTATTGTCAACACTTTAAAAAATATATTTATTTATACGGGATGCAAATGTTCAGATTATAGAATAATTTTTGATGTTTGAAAGTTTTCGGCGCAATATTTTTTTTATTGGATGCGTCTTATGCAAAGTTCGATTTTTTTGTATATTTACAAAAAAATGATAATTTCAATTTTTTAACTGGTTTATACAGTAGAACCTCTGTAAATCGAACTTCAAGGCAAACGCCAAAAAATTCGATGATTTATGATTTTGTAAGGAAATATTCAACTTTTAGAGGTTAAGATTTTTTCTAACTAATTTTGGGTTGCTATAATATGTTCGAGATACAGAGGTCAAATTTATTTTTTCGAGTTATGAAGGGAAAATATGTACCGAAATGGCTTGTAGGGACTCACTGATTATTTAAACCTATAAAGGGTTGAAATTTCAAGTAATGGAGGTTTCGAGACTTGAAGGGAAGGGAACAAGACATTTTTTCGAGTTTTGATGGTTTTCGACTTATCGAGGTTCGACTTAAATATGTTCTCCTATATACGAAAGTGACTTATCCTTTTCAAATTTCAATGTATTTATACTGCATTTTTTTGTTTTTGTCTTTATCAATAAGTACTTTTTTTTGCAAAAATCGCATTGAGTGTTTTTCCAGGCTGACGGGATTGGAGGAAGTGTTATGTAAATCGCAAATGAACCGTTGATACCACGACAAAAATATAGTGAAGAACTTTTTTTTATTCAGCACTAAATACTCTATAAAATCTTTTGCACAGTCACTATTGTAGCTGATTTTCTCCATTTTTTGGGTAGTCGGGTTTTAGTTTTTAAACGTTTATTTTTATAGTATTTCTTCATTACGTTAAGTAGCTATGCCAAAATCGCGAGTAGTATTGTGTACTGACAAATAAAATAAAAGTTTGTTTGACGCACTTCATATCTTTTCGTATTATATTTTGTTAAGATAGATATATAATATTATACTTATCCAGTAGGTATGCATATTGCATAAGTATCATGTTTTTTCCATGTAAATCACCGTCAAGTTAGAGTTTGAATTTATGTAAGTACTAAAAGAGGACATTTTTTACAAAGGAGAAAAATTAACGGGTGAAATAGCCAATTTAGATTTATAGAATTTTTATTTTTTATAGTATCGTCGACATTTCGCTAACGTTTGTTAGCATCCTTTTTTTCCCCCTTTCACTTATTTTATATTAACAGGGGCGGCGGTTTATATTTTTTCACGGTATGGAGTAAGATAATGATATGGCCTACTGGTATATATATTCGTTCGTTCCCTCACACTTCGATAGCCGCCCTGGGGTGCTCTGAATCGGGAAAGTGAACAAACATTTTTTTGAACTTATATATCGCAGTACATATCTCAGAAAAAACTTATATTTCAAAGTGATTGAAAAAGGACAATGCCAAGCCCTGCGTACACTGGACATATGAGCAGAATCGAATTTCGGGGACAGTACTGTTGAAAACTTTTTCCAAAAATGTTGGTATGGAATTCCATACCACTGCAAATTCAGGGTATGGAGTGCTCCATACCAACCATACCGCAAACGCCGCCCCTGTATATTAAGGCCTATTTTATATGAAAGGCGATGAACGCGCGTTGGCCCAACGCGCGTTTACAATTTCTATACAATTGTATAGAACTGTTTATATGATAACGCGCGTTCAACGCGCAACGCGCGTTATCATATAAACAGTTCTATACAACTGTATAGAAATTGTAAACGCGCGTTGGGCCAAAGCGCGTTGAACGCTCTTCATGTGAGCTAGGCATTACTACTTATCTTAACAATTTTTGCCTCGTTGTTCAATTATATCATTCACTAACAGTTACATAATACTATAAATTTTATCCTAATAAAATATTTTTTCATAAAATACTGCAATCAACGTTGAAAGACTGTCCTATATACTACACCTATTATTGTATCTATATTCTATATACCTATATTGTTGTAATGAAGAATTCATAAAACACATGTATAATTGTAAAATAATACTAAAAGTTAAATTTTTATATCTTAGTTGGTAAGAATTGGTTTTTTGTACTTTTGTTATTTCGGTTCATGTATTCTGGTAATTATTGTACTTATATTGTGCATATTTCTATGATCCTTAGGTCCTAAGGATGCTAACAAACGTTACTATAAAAAATAATTCTATAACTCTAAATTGGCTATTTCACCCGTTAACTTTTCTCCTTATCAAGATCACAGCCGTCATCGTATCAATATTTTTTACAAATTTTGCGCATTTTGAAATGTGTAAACAGTAAACAGTTAAAACACAGCTAATATAAAATAGTAGCTTGTATGTATTTTGTACGTAGATTCAGTCATTATGTTACGAGCTGTGGCATTATGTTACACGAGTCTTACAGCGAGTTTAACGCTCACGCGAGCGTTACGTACAAAATACATAACTACATTTTTTGCATGTACTTCCTATATACAATATCCGATTTTTACGTCATAATAATTAATAAGTAATATTTTTGACATTTCACGTTCGGTCAGATTGGTATTTATATGTACTCTTCAGCGCCTGCTCTGGTCTCTGTATAGCTCATGTGAATTTAAACGGCAACTGATGGAGACACAACTATTTGGATTGTTAAAATCGCACTACTTTTGTTTTACCTTACGCACTAGTTTGAAAAAGGACCATCTTACAACATGAAAAACAGCTATTTTATAGGTTGTGTAAAAAAAAACTTAACTGCAAGCAGGTATATTTGATAGTTTAAGGTGTCCGTATAGTCTAGATCAGACGCGACTTCTGGCTTCGGGGCAAAATCAACCAAAATATGAGTTCGGGATTATTTTCATTTTAAAACAGTTCTTTAGGGATTATTAAAGTCAAAACATACATAAAGAAAATGTCCGTGTTATTATTCAGTGTTTATTTAATATTTATGTTTTATAATTTATTTTTGTACATTACCTATATATAATTATACTTTATTTGCGGAAGTCAAGCAGTGGATCACTGGAAATTATCAAATGGATCACGTGACTACCCGCGGGTCATAGATCTAGACTCTGGGCGAATTCGGAAAAATAGAGAGAGAAATGTATTAACAAAGGGGATTTTGGGGAAAAATGTCAATGGTAGTCTCCTTACTACTATATGAAAAATCCCACCCTAAACTTCCTTCCCTCAATTTTTAATAGGGGTGAAACTATTCTTTAAAGTGTATTTTCGCAAAAATCTAGAGAACTATTTTGGAACTCGAAAGGTCATTATCAATCTTAAACCTAACAAAATTTCGTACAGACTGACATATTATTCAAAAATAAATATCTTTAATTATTATTGCGCACAATACCGCTCGAAAAAACCATCTCACGACGCGACGTCGCTTGGAAACGTTGTCTTTTTCAACTGCTGTATTTATTTTATTTTATTATATGGAATATTTAGTACTTGAAGTATCTATGCTCATGATTGACCGTTTTTTAAATAATTTTAAGGCTAGATTTTGACATGTCAAAAGTAGTGTTTTTGTTCATTTTTGAGTCATAGAATCATTTTTAACTTCCTTCTAAACATTAATAATTTACTGCAGACTATCGGTCATCAGTATTTTTTTCATTAATGGTAAATTACCATGTTTTTTCTTCAATGATCGTTTTAATATTTTCGTCTTGCTAACTAGTATACTAATATCATTACCGGTCCTAATTAATGTTGGCATTAATATTTCTTGAAACACCTATTCTTAGTAAAGTGCCTTGACCACAACAATTTTAATGATGCAATGTTGTGTAATAAATTTTCTGGACACCTTCTCTAACAAATCATTTAACGCATTTTACCAGCGCGGCATTAACTATAAATAGATCATTTGTAGATCTAATTTATTCATGTACATACGGACAGGGAATAAATAATAATAAGTATGTAGAACTAATTACACTATTTTATGGTATTCATAAAGCCTACATTTTCTGAAGAGGCTGATTTGTTATAATGTTCAGGAACAATGTTGGATAGATTACAGAAAGTGATATCAACAGGAGTGATTTTACGAAATTCATTTTGAGATAATTTATTAGTATTATTATTTTGTTGTTTTTTGAGGCCAACTGTGACAGCTAACTCAATACGAATTGTAATTTATGATTTTTGATAATAATAGTTTGAAAATTCAATTATTAGTCTCAGTTCTCAGATTATGATCTGGGACTGAGGAGTTTGAAAACTATGGACTTGTCATGTAAATAAAGCAATTGTCACAAACTCAATTCTCAAATATTTCAAAATAGAAATCATCCTAAACAAATTTTACCATTCCAACCCACAAGTGGGGAATGGCACTAGTTTAGGTCAAAAATGACTTTTCAAAAATTTTACAATATCTTTCCGTTTTGAGGTCCTCTGAATCCAAAAAACATATTTTTGGAAAATCTCTGTCCGTCTGTTTGTCTGTGAACACGATACAGGTCAAACGGATGAGCGGATTGAAACCAAATTTTGGGAGGATGTTTGGTATGCAAATATGAAGAGCCCTATTGTTTTTTGGGGATAATCGGCGCATGCGCAGAAGAGATATATGCTAAAAGGGTATTTTTTATATAATAATGGTATACTTTTCATAACGGCTTATTATTCTATTTATTTTTTCAAGAAAGCTTTTGTTAAAAAAATTTTTTTCTAAACTTTATAGTTTCGGAAATATTTTGAAAATAAAAAAAAATCATCCGCTCTTTTGTTTTATGGATCTGTCAGAAATAAACCAGTTAGGCATGCTTTGATTAATTTTTACATGACGTGGAACATACTATGTAGGTAGCCATGGCAACGAATAGTTAATATCATATTGAATACTAGCCATTACCCACGTCACCTCACGCGATATGAGAAATTTTATTTTCTTTATTATAATCAAATGTCAACATTTTTGAAGTTGGAATGGTCCCGTCGCCCAAATGGCTGGAATTTTTTTCATAAAGTAGACCATTGAACAAAAAAAAAAATCAGTTTTGTCGACTTTTTGGTAATATTTTTTACATTTTTAGATTAAGATTTTTAACTGATTCTGTGTTTCAAAACAACTTGTTATCAACTATTAACAATGTGAGAGTTTGAGAATAACTAAGCGTCTATAATGTATAAGTATTCCATTGTTTATGTAATGTTTCCATAATTCGTCTATTACAAACCTAACAGTTCCCAAGTTCCCAACGGAAAAACTTAAAATTTACCATCAAGTCGATAGCAATTCGTTAATCAACTTATATATTTTAAATTAAACAAACCCATAAAAACTGTGAGGTCTCCTCAGAAGGCCTCATCATTGTGAGTTTATTTAGATTTAAAATATAACTAGATTAAAATATTTTTATCGATTTGGCGTTCGCGACGCGACTTGCGTGATATAGGAAGTTTCATTTAACCGGTTCATTTCACTAGATGCAAAAGTCATTAATATTATTTCAAATTATCAGATCTCCAGTTGATATTGTAATCGGTTCTCCAATGAGAATCTGGGAACTGACAGTTTTTATTAGACTAATAATGGAAACAATATCAACGGAATATCCACAAAATTGACTATTTGCGATTAACCCTGGCATTGCTCGTATTTGATAAATTATTCTGAACTGATACAAAGTGTTCAGCAGCTCTCTCCACATGCTGTGATTTGAGATTATAGGTACAATCTCATCTGTGTGCAATCTGCCAGATTGTCATTTATTTTTTTATTATTATTGCGCTGTTTCGATTAGAGTATTGGACGGTGATGGTATAGCATATTTTATTATAGATTATTAATGTCGGACATTCCCTTTAATAACAGGGTAATAAAGTACCAGGCACCTAATATTTATTTGATACGAAATTTTCTACACGATTAAAAATTAAATTCACCTGATAACCTGTCATAAACTACACGGTAGCAAAAGCAAGGTGCTTCCTTTACTGTGTGTAAAAACCCTTCAAAAATTCCCACAAAAGAGTGTATACTATATCAACAAAAGCTCTCGAGTATTGTGGGTACATTATGGGAAATTCAGTTGTAAACATACATATATATACAATATATATGTGAAATTATGTATTATTATTATTATTGTATACTTACACATGATTACATATTTGAGATCGTGAGAATATCGTCGCTCCTTGTTTAATTTACTAGTAAAATAGAAGGGAGGAAGAAAGATGAAGCTTAAATGCGTGCAATATGGGTAAATGTCGCATATATATGGACATAGTATCCCCCTATGTAATAATAATTACCTTTTGGTCACCTGTTTCATATTTGTAAAGGAAAGTTGTCTTTTGATGTGTGATGTTGGAGTTCGTTAGTCAGCTACAAATTTATTGAAAGAATGAGATAATATTGTAATAATGACGTATGATATCAATTCTGTTTATCATAGATTTCATCAGGAATTCGTCATTTACAACATTCCTAAATAATTTTTAAAAAATTGTTTTTTGTTAGCATACTAAGCTCTCTAATCATAATAGCAAACTCATTATTTTTCTCGACTTTTTAAAATGTGTTTATTTATAATTTAGACTTATTGTTAAATCTAGTAAGATTGTGCTTCTTAAAGATAGAAATAACATTTAAAACGGTTATAATAAAATATTGACAGCGAAGGAGTGTAGGTAATTTCAGACTTGTTTTATTCATTATAAAATTTGTATAATAAAAGAAAATATAATCCATAAGTAGCATTATACTCAGCGCAGACAAATACCTACATATTTATTTGTTCTTTTAATTTACGTGTAATTATCAAATAAAATTTTTATTGCTATTTTATTGTCATCGATATTTGATTAAAAATTAGCTCTCAGCGGATTTACACACCTGTTGGCAAAATGTTTTTTTATCAGCAAAGGCACTTTTATTATTGTACGTTTTTCTATTAGTGGAGAGGATTGGAAAAAAAAAGCCTTTAATCGAAAAATGTTTCCTACAAAAACTGTAAAGTCGAGCTTTCCAACATTTTGGTATAGTTTGACCGCATGTCGGAGGGGGCGGCGGGGGATATGCCGCTTTAAAGTTTTGAAATCCATCATTTATTATAAATATAAAAAAAAAACAATATGATAATTATTTCATATTAATGATGCATTGATAAATCGCGTTACACTTAACATCAGGCAACTTTCCTCTTTAGGCACTTACAGATTCAGGTAAAACCAGGTAAGCTTAATTTCATTGTCACTTTTTTCATAAAGGGTAGGTAACTTCTTTAGGAAGTGAATGTATATTCAATAAGGTATGGCAAAAATCTTAAGTGAAACAATAATGAACTGTGCACAAAATTAGGTGCAAGACTACCTTTTACCCACGACTTTGCTTGTCCTAACTGTGTAAAAAGCGTATAACACTTTAAGTTCCCAGCCGTCCTTGTTCTTGACTTTTTGTTAGTTTTGCCCATCGAGTTTGGACCAAACATATACTTTTATTCTATACTGAGCATAGAAATAAAATCGCAATCGAACCATTAGGGTGAAAACATATACTTTTGTCTTTTTTTACGCCGTAAGCACTGGCTTATCCAGGAGGGCAAAACAAGCACGGGGGACCCGGCTTAAGAAATTTCTAATTTGCTCCCTGCTGGGCCAAAAGCATAGAAAAAGACAAAGTTTTTGATACAGAGATACTTTATTCAGATTTAATGCAAGTACAAAAAGTGTAACGTTCCTAACGTAACGTTCCGCCTGACCCTGTGCGTGCTTTTCTCGAAAACGGCCCTAACGATTTGGATGAAATTTACTGAAAAGGGATTTTGGGGGGCAAAAAATCGTTTTAGCTAGGTCTCATCTCTCGAAAAAATCGTTTTCTTACAAATTTTATCATTATAAAAATCAATTTTTTGACGTATGAAAATACTTAAATATTGTAAGTAGGTTTTGGAATTTTATATAAACAGTGAAACAATTGTTTTATAAATATTATGACAGCTAATCTTTGAGACTTAAAATAAATACGAAAGAAAGAAAGTTAAAAAAAAAACAATTATATTATATGGTGAGTAATTTAAATAAATAAAATTAACCTAAATTTGAAGCGAAAGATGCAATATCATAGATTCGAATTATTATATAAATTTAGATTATGTATTACGGAATACGTTATCACGTAAAACTATCGTCCGTAAACCGACTTTACAGACAACCAATCTTTTTTTTATTTGTAATTTGGTACAAATAAAATTGAAAAAAATCATTTTGGAAGGAAGTCATGGCAATTATTTTTTTGACATACACTGAATTTGAATTAAGAATTTTAAGTTTAAATAAAGATAAAAAACAATGCTACTGCCAACTTATAATTAACCATATTAATATTTTACTATATTAATTTCCTATTTATTTGATACGGTAATACCACATTAATACTTCACGTTATGCAAGAATGCATTAATTTTTGGAATTCATTACACTATTATAGGGTGCAATTTTCTATCATAAAATAAGGTTTTTAATTTTTTGTCTCATTTTAGCCTTAATGCATTATCCAACTTACCAGAAGAGGACAAAATATCGTTTATTTAATTGTAGTTGAATACAGAGTAGGGCCATTAATGTATATTGTATTTCTTTTCCTAGAGCATGTGTCCTGGCACATGCGCGGTATGGTTACGCTCCGGTGACGTAGACATTAAACAGGAACAAGTGGACTTACCTGTAATTAGACGACAACACACATGTGCATGATATCAGCTGTTGAATTACGTTACTTAATATTATGTTTTACCCTAATTTATTGTATCATAGGACAAAAAACAAAACAATTCTATTGTGACTGGCGACTATTTCCGATTGCGCGCGCTAAGTTCGGGAAACAGGTGAAATGTTATTTAACATGAATGCTATTTCAATATTTTATGCGGCTAATCATGATTGTTACGGACGTTAAGTTTTCATTAAGAACGCAAAAACAGCGCCTTTTTTGTAAAATTGTAACGGAAATAATTGCTAATTTTTGGTATGAGCGTTATTAAAAATCAATTAATAACACAATTAATAGCACCGTGTGCGAACAATTTGTTTTATCAGAATTTCAGATTTAGTAAAGAAATTAATTTCAGGTGCGAAGTTTACTCGTGACCTGAATTAAAGAAAAATTTCACATTTTGTTTAAAGTTTAAAAAATAAACTAATAAAAGCATTCAGTAGGTATTACTTTCTTATAGTTCTTGTAAATTCCTTAAGGTTAAAAATTTATGTGAGTAAAATGTTTATGGTCATTAATTATACTTTTAGCCGACTGCGGTGCAGTCAAAAAGGAAGTTATAAGTATAGCAGTCTATGTATCTTTGTACTTACGGATGTTCCACCATAGCGCCTAAATTATTCATCCGATTTTGATAAATAAGATGTCAATCGATTCGCTATTATGACCCAGGTAACATAGGCTACATTTATTTTTGAATTTTGATCCCAGGGGTGAGCAAATTGGAAACAAATAAATAGTTTCCCAAAAAAATCATTTAAATAAAAAATAAGTTCAAAAACTAAAACCCGACTACCCGAAAAGTATGAAACAAGAAAATATTCTCATCTGAGGATAACCGTGCTCGTAAGCCACTAACCTTAACAAGACAATACATTTTATCAATAGTAATTAGCGATCATAAGCTTTAGGGTAAACCGCATCACGCTACACATCTAGAGAGCGTCTCATTTGACCATATATATGAGATGGCATACAACCACGGCTATCAACAGATGAGAATATTTTCTTGTTTCATACTTTTCAGTAGTTGGGTTTTAGGTTTTGAACTTTTAAATTATTTTTTTTATTTGTTTTCAATTTTCTCCCCCTGAAACCAAAATTCAAAAATAAATGCAGCCTATGTTACCCGAACATAGTCGGCTTTTAACTTTTGAACTTATTTTTTATTGATAAAATTAATTACTGTGTTTATGTAACTTATAAATGACTTTTAAAAAAAAAATTATGTATCGCATATAAACGGAAGCTTATTATAATTTTAACTGGCGCTAAAGAAAAAAATAATGTAAATTGTTTTGAAATTAATCTCTGTTATTTAAAAATGGCTTAGAGGTTTCGATTCTGGCTAAGATATTTCATTAATAATTTACTGTAAATACTGTATTAGCGTTATTGTTATTTTTTGTATATTCATTTGTTAGAGAGATCGATTTTTCATTTTGAGGAATCATAGGAGTGATTTAGAGCTTTGTCATGGCGAAGAAACGAGTTTTGAATGTCCGTCCGTCCCTCCGTAAGGTCTATAACTGACACATTGTTCAACGGATAGAAACCTAAATTTAAGATTTTTAGGACATTCCTCAAGGAAGATTTTTTTATTTTCTCTCTAAACTCCTAATGAACCGATGAACGAAAATCTAAAATCGAAATACTTTTAAAAATGGCTCAAAAAGATTTCGATTAATGACCACAATATATACCTACATGCCGCTATGAATTCGTTTCAAAAAAATCCAGAAGAGGTAGTTTACTAATGGAATTTGAAAATTGTGTTTATGTGAAAAACGACTTTAACGATTTTGATGATTATTTCAAAAATCGAAAACCCATTAATGACCCTACACTCATCATTCATTTGTGTCGGAATAAATCCAGAAAGGGTACGTTTATTGCTATAAATGAAAATCCGTGTTTGATTCAATTTAGCGAGGAAGTCATTGCGATGAACCCGTTTCTTTGTGACATTTTATAACCGAATGATGAGGAAATGTTATAACTGTAATTTTTGGCATTATTTAGTGTGTGCCGCAAACGTGACGACACAATGCTTAACCAAAAAACGAATCAAACACGTGCTGCAATTAGCTATTCTGTATTAATTCGTTTTCTTTTCTCACAGTGATTTTAAAAAGAAAGTATAGCTAAATATGTTGAACACATGTGTATGGTTGCACCTTGCATATAACAATGTTGTATTTGTATTGTATTATTATATTGGTAGGAACTTCGCCATAAAAGTAGCGTGTACGGTAATTTTATAACAGTAATAACCGAACACTGTGAATTTTTATAAATTTTGTCGAAATGTTCCCAAATAATATCGAGGCGTGTAGGTGTTCAACACATGCTGGATTTTTTTGCGGTTAATTTCAACCTGTGACTTTATGGCAAACGTTTGGTATAGTTGATATATTTTAAGTTGGCATTTCTAGTTCAAAATTATATTAATAAAAGTATTGTGGTAAATTCGGATGATCTTGATTTTGTCTAAAGGCCTCTGCACACGAGGCTAGAAACGCTGCTAGAAATGCTGCTAGGAGTTCTGCTAGCCGGTAGGTTGGGTACGAAGCTGGAAATGACGTCACTACGGGCTGCCTTGTTAACTCAGGAGATATGTTTTAAAATTAGAACAGGCG
The DNA here is from genome assembly GCA_963575645.1 of Xanthostigma xanthostigma. Lineage (NCBI taxonomy): Eukaryota > Metazoa > Arthropoda > Insecta > Raphidioptera > Raphidiidae > Xanthostigma > Xanthostigma xanthostigma. The sequence goes on along the minus strand of OY754468.1, from coordinate 29,667,546 downwards.
CTATTTTCCCTGCTAGATTTGTTGCTAGGTGTGAGCAAGAACCAATCAGGAAGCAGTATCTTCACGTGGGCACTTGAACACCCACATGGCGTCATTCTGCCAGACAACAGACACGTTTTGCTCTGTGTTTATATTCAAACTGTCACTGCGCGCGCACCAGATCTATCCACAAAAGACGCTTGAAAAATAATCTCGTGTGAAGCGAGCACTTAACAGCAATCAAGAAAACCAGCTCTAGAAAACTAGTAGACAAATCTAGCAAGGAATCTAGCAGCGTTTCTAGCCTCGTGTGTAGTGTCTACGGTCCACTACAATTAATATATTTATGCTGCGCCAGCGTTTAGTGGAACAAGAATAACATTTGATTCACTGCTGATAACTTATTGGCTTCATTTGCGACGGAAAAATATAGCTTAGGGCAAGAGAATTCTGTTAGTTATTATATAAAAAACTAAGTCTTTATTTAGGCTGAGGACGCAACCTTATTGTTGATATTCTGTAGTTCGGCGATAAAAAAGTACAACAATAAAAAATACAATTTAACGAAGTCACTATTATAATGAACAATTGCCCATTTGATTTGACTTCATGCAACGCTAATAGAAACCTAAAAGCTACTGCACACGAGGCTGGACTTGCCGCTACAATTGACTACTAGTTTTCTATCGCTGGTTTTCTTAATTGCTTTTATGTGACGCTTCACACGAGGCGTCTTTTTAAGCTTATTTCTGGATAGATCTCGTGTGCGCGCAGTGATAGTTCAAATATAAACACAGAGCAAAACGTGTCAGCTGTTGTCTGATTCTGAAGAGATACTGTTTCCTGATTGGTTCTTGCTCAGAGCAGACCTAAAAGAAAGATAGTCCCTGTTCTAATTTTAAAATCTATCTTGTGAACTAGCAGGCGAGCCCGCAGTGACGTCATTTCCAGCCTCGTACCCAGCTTGGCGGCCAGCAGAAATCCAAGCAGTATTTCCAGCCTCGTGTGCAGCGGCCTTAACAATGAGATTAGTAATTCAGTGCTGAAACTTCATGACGAGGGCAATATTATACGAACTATTTTATTCAACAGATAATTCTTAAGTGTTCTGTTCGGAATTTCAGGACTATTGATAGATATTGTAAATCATGCACAGTCAATTTAGGACTAATGATAGCACGTAAACATTGTTATATCGAGAGTTTCGCAATTTAGGACCGATAACTGAGAAAGCGTAGTGCCTATGTATTGAACTAGCGGTTACTGGCGAGTTTGTTCGCATGATATAGGTGATCTGTTTGACCGAGTCGAAGTCTTTTATATAAAACCCACCTGTATCACGTTTGACTTGTTTCTTCAAAAAGACAATGCAATTCTTTATTTTCGGTTGGCAATCAATATAATTTCAACATTTTAAATGTTTTGTGTTTTTGTCTTGAAAATGTTTAATTCTTTCGTTAGTGCACAAATGTAATAATTAAACTTGTTGTGACGTAAATAAGTCTTAAATTATAGATCATCAACGTCTAAGTAAATGTCAAGACAAATTATTCATGCTGTACACAAATTTTATTTTTAACACATGTGTTGCACTTGTATTCGATTCGAAGCAAGAAAAAGGTCGTTCATGTAATATTCTGTGAACAGGGTCTATAATACTGAAGTAAAGTAGACAGTTAATTGTTATCTTCTCAGGTGATGGAACCTCGCTGCTAATAAACAGATTTTTGACACATGTTTTCCACTTGTTTCAGGATACCTGTTTTTGTTTACATTGTTGGCATATGCTTTTTTTTGTAACAAATTACCACAAGTTTGTATAGACATTGCATTTTTAGTCTTTTAAATTTATGAATGGCTTGTTTGAGTGCAGTCAAAACAGACCTGTTTTCCAGTTACTTAAAATAATAATTTCTACAGTTCTCTTAAATTTTAACTTTTATGAAATTCCCTTTTCTCTTTGAAACAGTTGAACTCAGATTCGTTGAATGTATTATAAACAGTAATTGATATTGTAACTATAGAATTATATTAATTAAGTAAAGAATAATTATTATAGTAACTTACACTTCTTTCTGTTGATATTTCTAATATCCCTATCTTGGGTTGCGCAAAACATTGTCAGACAATTTCATTTGACATTGATCTTAGATGTGAATGAAAACAGTTTTTTTTACGTGCATGTGCAGTATAATGTTGATGTGAAACTCCCTGTCATGTAGAATAATAGATTGTATACACACAAAAACAAATAATTGATCTATCTAGAAAAAGATCACTTTTAAAGCTAAATTTTGATCTAAATGCGCAGAAAAATGTTGTTTCGAAATGGAAATTGTACAAAAAAAAGAACTATGTTAAAAAGTAAACCTTTTTAATAGATTTATAATTTTTCGAGCGAGATCGATTTGGAATTTACTATGCTTTTCTTATGGAGAAATATGTGGCCGCAATCTAAAGTCATTGTCAAATAGACGGATTCATATTGCATCAGTCAGCCGTCACTGAAGGTATTGCTAACTCAAAAGTGACATCAAAGCTGGTTTGGAAATGCATAAGAGAACTTAGAGTCCTGGTAGAACACAACAAAGCAACTATACTTTGCGTGCCGGGACACTCTGGAATCGAAGGCAACGAAGAGCTGATAAGCTGGCGAAGAAAGGATCGTCAACTCCATACATTGGTCTCAGAACCTGCCCTGTGACTGTCCAAAAACACAGTACGGGGTCAAATAAGGGAATGGTTCAACAATCAGCACAAGACATACTGGAATCAAATTTCTGGGCAACAACATGGCAAACTTTTATTAAAGTGCCATCCCAAAAGATGAACGAAGAACTACTACAACTTTGTATAGTGGTAGGCCTCCTGACAGGACATTATGCCCTAAAAGAACATCTCCAAAGAACCGGATTGTTTAATAATGTGCAATCAGGAGACGGAAACAGCGTATCATGTTCTGTGTAAATACGAGGCTTTGGATCTTAGAGAATAGACAATTTATGAACAATGTAGAATTAGTCCAGAGGATCATATCAATCACCCAGTTCACGGACTGTGCAAGGAACGAGAATACTGAACCGATTGATATATGAGATTGGGAGATAGCACAATAACCCCAAGAGACTGCGGTTTTTCCGGTGATAAGCCGAATCCCGTTAATTTAAAAAAAAGTCATTGTCAAATCAAATTTTCTGCCAATTTTTTTGCAACCCAGTATTAAAATAATAAAAAACAAAATAGTTTAGGTTTTTTGTCATTTTTATCTGAAAACTGACAAAATAGTCTATATATTATATTTTTTCATTTTCGTAGTAAATATTAAACGTAATTCGGCTGATTTGACCAGATACGCTATGTACAAATAAAAAAAACAAACATTATTTTATGTACTTTTACAAAGGAAGACAAGAATATATTTTTATCTTTTACTCTTATTATTCTGATAACTTGTTTTCCGCAGCCTTTCATAGTTTTTTCATTAATTTTGGAAAAGTCAAAATGTGCGTTTACTTAATGTTAGAAATGTTTGTGTTTTTTTATTACAATTAGTCCCGGTCCCCGAAGCTTTGCATATAGCCTCATGAAGTAGAAAAGTCAAAACTGAGATCCCAATGTATAGTTAACTTTGAAATATTTGTTTAACTCACTGTCAAGTTTAATTGACGCATATTACAATATTGTTGTTTTAAACGTCTTTACGCTGTTGCAAGTTCAATGCAGCATTTTATATGTTGTATTTTTTTATAACACTTGTTTTTTTTATTCGCACCTTCATCTTTCGGTTATTAAAACCTTCACCTTTATAGTAATAATATAATAATAATAATAGTCTATGTACTTCGACTTATTGCAACACCTATGACTGAATATTACAAACAAAACGCTTTCATATATTTCCAAATTTAGTGACTAATTGCTATAAAATACTTCGTTAGTTTTTATAACTTTATTAGATTAAAATTTACTTCCCACGATTTGTTTATGGCAGGTGTTATTATTTTTTGATCCCCACGCGTGTATTAAGATTTGAAAATATTTGATATATTATAATGTACATGATTTAAGAGATAAATTGTGGCTCAGTGTCAAGTTTAATGGCCTATCAAATATAACGTAGAATTTGTCCTATTCAAATGTATAGCCGATAAACTGCATAGAAATGCAATTCCGGATAGCGAAAGGTTTAAGTATATTAATAGGGTGTGGTGGCCTTTTATATATAGTTTTTTTTTTATTGTCACTTTGTTTGGGTTGGGTCTGTCAGACCCAAACTTGTATGATATGTTTTAAATTGCAATTTAGACATGCGTCTTTTTTAATTAGTGTGATCTGGAGGTATTTCACATAAATCTGTAGAATAAGGGCTTTCAATTATTTGCTCAATTATGTATAGTAGTATAGGAAATATTTAAAATTAGCACCCTTTTTTATTATCAATAAAATTTTATCGTTTGTAAGTATGTACCGGGACTAAAATTAAAGGTGCACTTTCTGTTCGTGTTCGATTTAAAAACAAGATAAGGTTTATAGGTACAACTTTTCCCCGAGACAATTTAATTTTTCCAATATAATATAATTTTATCTAATACGTTTCTTTCTCGCTTTACAGTGGACAACATAATATTTTATTATGATTTTGAATTCATATTATTTTGACAGTTCAATGGAATAATTTGTTTTCCAAAATACAACAAATAAGCATATCTAACGTCATTTTATCAACTAGTTAAGTGGATAAAAACAGCATTCGACAGTAAACTGTTTTATTGACAGAGACGTGCATGTTATCATGGCGTGTGTATACTGTATATGAATGGTCATTAGAAATGTAATGTAGGTATTCGAATTTTGCGAATATATGTTGTTAATTCAAAAATTTTTTTTTATATGTACGTAATAAGTTTGGATAGATTTCAATCAAGTACTGTTTGACGAAGTTTTCAATATAGAGGTTCCTGAATTGGGCTTCTGAATGTTTTTTTTTTTTTTGTTATAAATGAAAAGATCAGACCTATACAAGTTATAATATAACAAAATTATTTTTCTTTTTTTTTTCGTTACAATTAAAAAGTTATATCAAATTTAAAAAAATAAATTTTTGAACCCAGTACCGAGAACGCGCCGACATTTCCCGAACAAAAACCGAGCGCATTATACTTCTTGTTCTGATCAAACTGAAACGTCGGATTAGTGTGACTTGTTGATAAGTGGCTCTACGAAAATCTGTTCCGTTAAAATTCTTTATCTTACAACCATGAAGAGAGCGAAAACGTCTGTGTAAAGAACTACAGGATAAGTTTAGTAGCACTTTGAGAACAGTTTCTTTTGTCGAATTTATTGTACTTGCTGCGGCCAACATGCAACTGATAATAATTTACGATACAAAGGTAATTGACGATATCGCATAGATCAAGGCATGCAACGCCCACTGTGTCGGACGAGGCGCCATCCTGACGAAGAACGTGTATATCAACCCCGCGACATTGTGGTGTATCCTCATTTGTCATGGACATTATTGCGTAAACAAATTGTATGCAATTCATAAATAGTGACAGCGACTGTGGTTTATATGCTATTAGTCTAGGCCAGTGATTCCCAAAGTGGTCTATATATCGACCCCCAGAGGTCGACGACAATTTGCAAGGGGTTCATGTCAGCGGGAAAAAAATTGGGGGTCCATGAAATGAAAATGGGGGTCAACGATAACAAAAAAAAGAAATAAACTGGACATCGTTAACCGAAGAGATTTAAGATTAAATCTAACTAAATTGATGCCAAATGTTGAAAATTTATTATTAAAGCATCAGGTTCATCCCTCATACTAAAAGCATTTATTTTTTGCTTAGTTATTTTATGTAACAGAAAGTAAATTTTAATTTGATTCGTTTAATTTGAATCTAATTAATAAATGTATAAAACTAATCATTTCACTACCGTTATAAATTTAAATCGTTCAAAGTGAGTAGCACTATACCGGTTGTCAAAAATACATTTGAAATAAATGAATTTGCAAAAAATCAATATCAGATAAGCAGGGGGTCTACCCAAAACCGAAAAATATGGCAAGTGATCTACGAGACAAAAAAGTTTGGAAACCTCTGGTCTAGGCGGTAGGAAGTTTGAGCTGGAAACATAATCTTCCTCGCTGAATTTTTGCATACGCTTTTAGGCCCCTCTCAATGTCCCAAATGCACAAAAGGAGGGAGGGGCTGAACGGTGCAAAATTTGGTTTCTAATTTTCTCGGCTTGTATTATAGCTACGACAAAAATAATTATACCAATGTAGAGGACGCTCCGAGCACTACAAGTTTGCACCTTATGACTTTCGTTGTAACTGCAACGGTTACCGATTTGGGGGAGGGGCAAACTTTTTCGGAGCACAACATATTCTTTAATTAATGAAATTGACTATTTACGTGTTTTTACTTTTTTAAACTATTCTACAATGTTTTTATTACTTCTTCATGGGTTGTAAGCCCTGTGAATTCAAACGCGATGTTTTCAGAAGTTCGAACAACATTCAATTTTCCTGCGTAGTTAAGAAAAAGTAATTTTGACAATATTGAATACGAGATAGAGAGAGTGAGTTAATGTAACAATACTACAATGCTACAATACGTTGCATTGGACCGTCGGGATCTACCTGAGGATTTAATCCTCCTTTGTCAAATGGTATTACTTCACGGCAGATAAATGTACGAGAAATGTGTTTTAAGTCAACTACAACATTGTTTTGGTTTGAGTTTCCATAAGCTACGTTTAAAAAACAAAAACAAACAAGTTGGATTAAATTTTCAATCTCATGATCAGACGAATTTGCACCTCGTCTTGATTAAATAAAATTTTATGATGGAACCGATGGCCGAAATCTAGGCTCCTTTCGCACTGTCCTACTTCCGTATTATGTAAGGAAATGAAGATATGATGATATGATCATGATTTTTTGTATATTTATATTGCAATAAAATGCGAAATTATTATTGAAACAGGCTAAATAGAAAGTAATACAATAATTCTCATGCAATAGCTTCAAAATGAAAGAGATAGCATCAAAAACAACATCATGAATTAATTTAGGTAACTCTTAATATTATGTCCACAAAGTTGCATCAAAAGAATGGCTACACGTTATCAAATTACGTATATTGAAACAAAATATAAAAACTATTTGGCAATACTGTAAATTTCTTTAACGTAGGTATCTTTCGTTACGGCGAATTTTGACAAAAAAAAATTCGTCACGCCTGATCTAATTAAACACGAAAAAAGAAACGAAACATTTGAGCATTTGATCATTGAGTGATCACAACAAACAATGGATAGTACACGCGTGGCACATGTTCCTCGAAGGGCACATTATTATAAAACAGTTGACTGTTTTCCCGAACCGAACGTATACACACAACATAATAAATACAATATTATCTCTTCTGTATGATGAAATAAATTCGCTGATTCATGATCACTCTATTAAATGCTATTGCACGATCGATGCATGAGTTTGCTTGAAGCACCACATTGCATCAGCTCTCATCTGTTTCTATCAATGCTCTCTTCAAATGTTTTAATTATTGCGCCGACTGTCGACTGTTATTTAATTAATTGATATTAGTTCGATCTCCCGCCGTTATACGCGTGCGTTGTGTTGACTGCAAATATACAGAATAAATATTTAATTACATCTGCAGCTATTTACGACGCATGCATTTTAAAAATGTTAATGCTAATTTGCTTGTAGGTTTTCTTAGGTGACAGTCAAGCGCACACATTAATTATCTAGTTGTTTTTTTATATTACTGGCCATATTCTTTGACATCAGTAATTTTATAACTTGCATCAAGCTAAACAACTCTTGAATAGATATGCTATAAAATGACATAAGTAAGCTAAGCAGATACCTGCGTTTTCTAGGGTCTCCAGTGGATGGTGTCAACTAAGAATATATTATACTAACGGTGCCGCCCGGTTTCTCCCGGGTGCAAAAGAACGAATGGGGGGAGAGACATGAGGACGCACGTTCATCTTAGTTTACCGAAATGAATGTTGTGTCTAAATTTCATGATGATCGGAGTTACCGTTCAAAAGTTTTTGTCGGGAGGACAAATTTTGAGTCATATTTTGCAACATTTTTCATTGATGCTTCCCTCCTATTGGTCGTATAGCGTGATATTATATAGCCTATAGCCTTCCTCGATAAATGGACTATCCAACAAAAAGTTTTTTTTTTCAATTCGAACCAGTACTTCCTGAGATTAGCACGTTCAACCAAACAGACAAACTTTTCAGCTTTATATATTTGTATAGACATTATATAAGGCTTTTCATTGAATGAATATTCTTCCTAATAAAATTTGTTTTTATTGATTCTAATATTATACCGTCATTAATAATATTGAAAACTAATTTAATATACAAGGGGCTGCATTTACCAATTTTTCTAGAATCATAAATTTATGAAGTTTAAATATTATTTCTTACATATTGTTCTAATAATGAAAATTAAATTTATCTCACATTAGAATTGAGAGTTTTAATTTCACGAGTATACGAGATTTTGTTCACATATTTAATTATAAAGATGTAAAGTTTGTAAGTTTACATGTAGGAGTCACATCTACTCACCCGATTTCAAAAATGTTTTCACCTTCAGGATAAACATAGGCTATATAGAGTGACCAGTAGTTGCTCGTATTCGTGTTGGGAGAAGAAACTATGGCTAATTTCGAATAATTTAACCTTATCACTTGGGGGTCCGAAATGCATAATTTTTATGTGATATTGACACTTCTGCGAAGAATTTTTATTTTATTTTTTTTATATATTATAAGCTATAACACACAAGTTTTTTAGGTTGGCCAGCTAGTAAGTTATCAGAGCATAGAAAACTTCAGGCCAAAAAGTGAGAATTTTTTTTTTTTAATTTTTAACTCCGAAAATTCGGATTTTTGTAAAAAGAAAAGCGAAGTAAATTTTCTCGAAAAGAACGCATTTACGTGATAGAGGTTAAATCATTCCAAATTAGTCATAGTTTCTTCTACCGAGAGGAATACAAGCAATTACCGATCGCCTGTAGATTATCACTTTTGTGGAAACCAATTTTGCAACGTAAGTCGATGAAAAAACGTAGACAAATTACAAATTCGGGCGAAGCCAGACCGAGCCACTAGTAATAAATATTTTTGATCGATAGTATAAACTTCTCCACTTTCGTAAATGTAATTTGTTTTTTTAGTGTACGATGAATACATAATAACAAGTCCTGTGATGTTATCATTAATACGATTACAAGAATTGTATTTGTAATGAAGACTTGAGTAAAATAGTTATTAATGAAGATATTCATCAATATAATTTTTAAATTTAATTAATAATCACCTTCAGACTGATTTGTGCTTGCATTATGTAATTGTGCGTCACTGTAATTGATGATGTATGTTTGATTGACGCCCAGCAGCTACTGTTACGTGATCTCTGAGTCGTAGAATTGATGAGGAAGTTAAATTGATAATATTCTATTGCATTTACTGACCAAGAGAGTGAGTTTTGTTTTAACCCGATTTTTCAAGATTTTTGATTCAATTTGTTTATTTTGCGACTTAGGCTAAATCCGTTCCGTAATTTTAATGAAATTTATAACATTAACATTTTTTAATCCAGGCTGAAATACATGTGACAAACGTTTTGCCGGTCGGGAGTTTCGAACACTTTCCCAAATCACAATTTACAATCATAACCTGCTTAAATCTAGCCTCCGCAGACGTTTTTTAAGAATCTCCCCCTGTACTCCTTCCCTTTTCACCTCACAACAACACTACCTTGCGTACACCTCTCTGATTGCGAGAAAGTCTGCCTCTGCGTGAAACAACAACTTTTGATTGTAAAAGAAATAAAATATTAAATAAATAAAATAAAATAAATAAAATATTAAATACCAAAAATAACACTGGCGTGGACTAGAATCGAACTGTTATGATCTTGTTCACATGTCCCTTTTTGATGAATTTCAGTACTCCTGCACCGAAAATTATGATCGATTATGATCGATTCAGATTAACATCTAGAAACTTTTTGAAAAAAAATGAAGTATGGACGAAAAAATTGAAAAATTGAAAAAGGATGAGTTTAGTTTTTGGCGAATATTTCAAAAACTATTGCAGATAGCTGAAGTCAGATTCTGAAAGAGCAGGAAATTTCCTACAAGAAAATTTTACTTCCCGGACCTCTACCACCAATATTTCTAATTTTAATATAGAGGTCAAAGTGGGGCTAAACTTTTTTTTCTATTTTTTATACGTCAAGCCAAAAAACACGGACATATTGAAAATTATATTTTTTACTAAAATGTTTATAAATTTTTCAATTTTTTCGTCCCCCACTTCATTTTTTCAAAAAGTTTCTAGATGTCATTCCGAATCGAATGACAACCATGATCATAATTTTCGGTGAAGGACTGGAATTCATCAAAAAGGAACATGTGAACTAGACTATACCTGTGTTAGCATTTGTTCAGTTCTGTTTTTATTTTACGGTATAGTACAAGGGTGCCCAAATTGTAGCTCCCGAGTTAAATGATTTGAAAATGCGTAATTAAAAAATGTTTTGTAACATAACATAACACTGTTGTTTATTATCTCTGATTTCAATTGAACGACTAAATCAGGCGTCAGTAGTCATATTTTGATTGATTTTGACCCGTGCCAAAAAAAGTTGCCAACGTCTGAACTAAATAAATCTTCATCAGTTAACTGTTTGCATGTGTATATATAGATCACTACTAAATTAATTATACTCACACCCTGCTTCTTTGAATAAATTCTTATTCGTCTTCTTTTCAATGTAGGTCACATATTTAAAATAAAGATGAACTTGCCTACATTGAAAACTAATTTGTTTTCAATAGCCACTGATGATTATTGTTAACCAAATCAGTGTATGGGTGTTTTTATAGAAATCTTTTCATAGAACCTATATAATTACCGTTCCCTATTGTAAATATTTTTTTATAAGCTGTCCTCCAAATTCTGTTTAATTTCTTTCATGTTTTACAACTATATATATTTCTAGAGGTCAGTTTGCTTTGATTAATTTGACTAGTTGGTTTTGTCTGATCCTAACCATTTTTCAGCAATACAGGTACTCCTCGATTTATGAACACCTTGCGTTCCCGGGACTCGTTCATATATCGGATTTGTTCGTTAATCGGATCATATATAGAGATTAGCATGTATGGATAATACATATATGGATATTTTTGTTGTTGTTACGTCATAGATTTTTAATTTTAATCTCTTTTCGATTGCGCATATTTGTAGATTGTTGAGACACATCTGTAGTTTGTTTTGTGCGTATTTTAGGTCTTTGGCTCTAATATAGATAATAATTAGGTCATCAGCATATAAATGATGTTGTACTGGGGAGATCACTTGCCCTTTTATTGAGTTGATAGCTATATTAAACAGGCATGGACTTATTACGGATCCTGGTGAAGTTCCATTTTCTAATGCTTGAAATTGATGGATCTGAAAAATTGCGTATGGCAACCATTTCTTTTTTTATGAAAATTGGAATGTAACTTTTTTTTAATAAAATTTTGAATTTTAATTGCTTATTAAGAACTTCTGAAACAAAATAAAATAAATGTGCCTATACGCTTTAAAGGTAACCTTACTTTACAATAATCTTTTTGGATTCCATGAATATTTCGTACAGTTATCAAGTCGACAAAGGATGCGCCATTTTCCTCAGTGTATCTTCTAAAATCACATTACATATATGCATTGTTTTTCGGACATAAGTGACCAATATATATCATACCATGTTATTTTCATTAATTGTTAGCTTTGTACCATAGTCGAGATGTTACAATAGAGTACGCGAGAGAGCAGTGAAAGTGTCTGCGTTTAAGAGAGAGAACAGTTCCTTATCTCTATATATGGTAACTGATGATGCAAAACAATGCTGATTTGAGTAAACAAATTTCTGGTTTTCTGCAGCGTTCTTTCTCTTAACTGAGGACACTTTGACTTATAGCGAGTATACGCACTTGCGTACTTTAGTTACTGATATCTCGATGCTTTGTACACCCTAAAGAAATTTCTAAAAAAATGTTTTCAGGTAGGTAGTTCAAAAGTTAGCTCAGAGGAGTGAGACTTCTTTTGCGAATGAGATCTGTAGGTATATCTGTTTTGTCTTTGGTGACTAAACTTGTTTTACGCGATAGAGGTTTCACTGTATTTTGTAAGTTTGTACGTGTGTGGTCACTTTTACTCATTGTGATTTATCTGAGAATGATAACCGTCGACTTAATTACTCTCCGTTGATAAATCGACCTGCTTCATGTGAATGAATTCATTCGCTAATCAAAATCATAAATCATGTTATTACGTTCGTGTTGCATTTTTAATATAATGAAAATATTTCTAACAAATTAGCTATGCCAATAAACGGCTGAAATAAATATATTAACGGTCAGTGTAAATGATGAATAACGTTTTTAAGTTCAAGGGAGATATATTTTTTTATAATATTATTTCTAAATTTGACCTTAAATTATCCGGTAGTATTTTTATTGTTTATGGCTACCTATTAATTTTGTTTCTTTGTGCGGTATTAATATGTTCCCTGTCAAAATTTCGATAATATATAACTTTTTTTTTTAAAGTATCACAATGAAAATTCATTTGAATAGCTCAAAATATCGAAGAAAAATTTGATAATTATTTTTGTTACACACTACTTTTATAAATCAAATAATTAGTACAGAAAACGTCTCTATTGTAAAAAGTAACATTTACATTAATTTAGTAGCAATGCTGTGTTTCAAATTATTTTTCAAAATTTTCGGCAAATTTTTTCATAAGTACTGATAATAATAATAAATATACTTTATTAACATAATACATGTACACACGTATAAAAAGCGTCATACAAGACTTAAATATTACGGTTCATGAGATACAGCCCGCTGACAGACAGACGGACGGACAGCGGAGGCTTAGTATTGGGTCCCGTTGAGCACCCTTCGGGTACGGAACCCTAAAAAGGAGGTGCGAACCAGTTGAAAAGACTTTACGACCCGTCAATATGTGAGCTAGTGTAAAATATTTGCAGAGTACCTATTTATTCCAAGGAATTCAATCATAAACTGACTCTTCTTTATTGTATAATTTATACTATCGGGATATGACAACTTGGTAACATCAATTGTATCTTAAAGAGAAGTAAAGCTAAAATCTGAAATCTTTATTATGTTAATACGACAGTTTCTTACATCTTAATATCATAAATGTGTTTTCTATTACATAAGTTCAGGTACATTATAATAATAATATATATATTATGTCGCATACTTATACTACTGCGTTTATATACAAGATTCGTCAAAAACTGTGAACATTTTTAAGATTGTTTTAAAACCCTAATGATGAGACTTGGTTGTCCGTTCGTCAGTTCGTCTGTTTTCTGTTCCGTAGCAAAACCTGTAAGGTGTGTTTGGCATATTAGTGTAGTGTAGATAAAATAAGGAAAATGCAAAAAAAATATTTTTAATTTGCATTACAGACAGACCTGTAAAAATAGTTTTATAGAAAATAAGATTTTAACTGTACCATGTTTATATTTGTATAAATTACTGGTAGGTGTTAAAAGGAATAGCCACAGATACACTGTGAACTCAGATGTTCATAATTATAATACGAGAGATGGCTCGATGCTCCGTATTGAAAAATATAAATCAACTTTTTTTACATCTTCTCCTCAGTGTTCTGGGACTATTTTTTTTAACAGGCTGCCAGTAATGTTAAGACAAGAAAGAAATTTTAAAATTTTCTGCAAAAATTTGAAAGAATTTTTAATTACTAAATGTTTTTACAGTGTGAACGATTTTGTGTAACTATATATTAATTAATAGAATTGTAAATCTTTCTTGTTTTTTATTGTACTGACAATTCTTATCTGTAAAATATGTACAGCTTCTAAGATGAAAATATACTATACTATACTATACTATGTTGCCATTTGAAAAAAAATGCATGCACCTACACTAGCGGTTGACGTTGAGTTTGAAGTACAAACCAATATACCTCAGCAGTTTCCGATAGTAAATCTCCAGTTGAACAAAAAACTATTTAAACTTTTTTTGTATCTAGCAGGATTCACTGTTATCACTTTCAGTGAACACATGGAGGATGGTAATGATAACAGAAAAACTTTAGCAAAAGTCATAATTTCAATGTTTTGAAATTAATTCAAAATAGTCAATTTATACGCAGGTATGTTTCAAGAGGCTAATAAAGACTGCATGAAAATTATAGCAAATTATCTACATTTACTATAATTTTCTTACAATCTTCACTAGCGCAGGAAAAAAATGAATAACGTATTCTTTCAATTTTAAACGGTGACAATTTATTCAAAATCAACAAAAAGTAAAATACAACCTACTTTACATTCTTCTTTAGGGTTCCGTACCCGAAGGGTGCCCAACGGAACCCTATTCCGTCTATCAGCAGCTGTATCTCATGAACCGTAATAGGTAGAGAGTTTAAATTTTCACAGACTGTATTTCTATTGTCGCTATAACAACAAAAAATAATGAAAAAACAAGATGACGAATTTCAAAATGCCCGGCATGCAAATTAGAAAAAAAATCTCCGATTAAGCTGATATTGGGCATACGTGTTCAGTCTTATTAAAATTACACGAGAATGAAAAATGAAAGCTAGAAGGCAAATTTCGAAATTGGTGGCCATGTAAATTAAAAACAAAAATCCGAATAGGCTGGTAATGGTCATGCGTGTAAACAATACATAGTGTTATATCTTGTACGATGGTACGGAACCATTCATGTGCGAGTTCGACTCGCATTTGACCGGTTTTTAGGCGCGATTAGCGTAAGCTAAAGCGCCTTATATGTACTCGCTTTGTCTGTGAATCTGTGAGTCACGCTTTTTGTATCCAGCGTACAGCCCAAACGCCTTAACCGATTTTAAAAAACTTTTTTTTGTTCGATTCGTCTCCGGGTAACTTAAATCCTAACGTCGCCCGATTTTTGAATTTTGACCCCAGAGGGGAGCAATAAAGAAAAAACGAAGTTTTTTGCTTATAACTCACTCAATTTAAATCAGATCGGTTCGAAACCTGTCTTAAACGAAAGAGGAGAAAATTTTACATAAATTTCGTACAACAGAATTTGCCAAAACAGGTTTTTTATACAAATTTATTTAGAAATAAATTCAATTTGATATAATCAATGGCAAACATTTTTCGGTTATCTCTCTCTGTTGCACGGTTTAATATGGTAATATAAAGATTACGTTTGTTCTGTCTTAAAATAAAACGATTGCATTTGTTCAAAAACGGATGGCATTTCAAATATTTGTGAAAGCAACGCCTTCTGAGTTAACAATTTGAATAACTAATTATTAGAACATACACTTTGACAGATGCAAACGTCATTTTTGACATTTCTTACCATTCCGAAACCACGGATGAGCGGATTGAAACCAAATTTTGGGAGGATGTTTGATATGCAAATATGAAGTGGCCTATTGTTTTTTGGGAACATCGGCGCATGCGTAAAAGAGTATATCTTTTATAATGTTGTTTTATATAATAATAATATAGTTTTTAAGAAGACTTATTATTTTATATTTTTACATGAAAGTTTTGTTAATTTTTTGGGGAAAATCGGCGCATGCGCAAAAGAGATATGGGCTATGACGTTGTTTCTTATATAATTATGCTTTACATTTCATAACGGTTGATTATTCTATCTGCTTTACAAGAAAGTTTTGTAATTAATTTTTGGGGAAAATCGGCGCATGCGCAAGAGATATTATGTGCTATAACGTTTTTTATATAACAATGGTATACTTTTCATAGCGGCTTATTATTCTATCTGTTTTACAAGAAATGTTTGTATTTTATTTCGGGAAAAATCGGCGCATGCGCATCAGAGATATATGTTATTTCAAGAAAAATAAAATAATAATAAAAAGAAAGTTTTTATTGAAATGTACCAAAATGGAAATATAATTATTTCATTAATTTTGGGTAATAATTATAAAAAAGTTGGTTGTGACTAATTATTAATAAATTATTAAAATGATTTTTTCCTTTCTGTGTTGCAATATTTTCAACTGTAATTTTTTTCGTAGATTAAGTTAATTAAATTATATTATTAAGCTCAAAGTGTCGTTAAAAATATACAACAATTTTCAAACATTACGCCGGGGTATATTTTATAGAATTTCGCGCCTTGTAATTCTTGAATTACTTGTGTCTTCAGACAATATTTTTTTAATTACCAGTTCTCTCAAATCTCTGTTTAACGTTTATAATTATATTCTTCAATAAATAATAGGCTATTATTTCATTAAAAATTTTGATGTTATTCTGAGATCCAATTTTTTTTAATAAATTATCTTAGAAATTAGTCGAAAATTTTATTTATTACCATTTTTGTCTATATAGCGCTACTTTTTAACCGACTGCTGTGCTTAGTTTCTCAATGGTTTTCTTCCGCTAACAGCTAACAGGAAAAATTTATTCATTCTTTCAATGTGTCTAAGTCACCATGTAACGAAGAAAATATGAATGCTGCGAAGTTTGTGGATTACATAAGGAGTGGGGGTATTAAGATTTTGATAATTCAGTGTCCGTTATAAAATCGTAAATATTAAGTTACAGACAATACGCTGTAATTAATAAGTATTTACATATATGATATTTATTTAATTTAAATACGAGCACTTCTACAACCTTATTTTTTGTTACATCTTCTATACAATATCCTGAGACGTGAAGTCTAATAGTAACTCTCTTATAGGATTAGAAAATCAAATAAATAATTAAAACATTAATATCCGATACGCGCGGTGCTTGTACAAAAGATTAAATGCTCTGATCGCTTGATTTATTTCTTCACTGTTTTACATCGTTCGGATTTTTTCGCTTTCAATACATAAAATCTAACATACAAAGGTTTCGAATATTCTAACTTTCGTGTCTGAAGTAAATGCGGTATTTTTTGTATCGATTGCCCATTTTTAATGGCACAGTTTTGGTGATGTTTATTCAGGAAATGCAATATATCTACTGTTATGTAATTTAAAAAGTAAGCAGTAATGGAGATTATTAATCTGAAAACAATTCAAATGGAGTTCTAAAGAAAAACTTTTTTGAAGTGATACGTTTTTCTTTACCTGTGTACAATTATTATACCCATATAACATTTATACACATATTTTTTTAATTTCACTTCTTAGCTGTACTATTTTAAGTAGATATATACAGAAGAACTTCTTTAAGTCAAACCTCGATAAGTCGAAAACGTCCCAAACTTGAAAAAATGTTTTTTTCCTTTCCTTTCAAACCCCAAAACGTTCATTACTCGAAACCTCAATCCTCTATAAGTCTAAATAATCAGTGAGTTATTACAAGCCATGTCGGTAAATATTTTTCTTCCATAACTCAAAAAAATAAATTGGACCTCTGTATCTCAAAATTTGTTAGAATGAATCTTACCGTCTACAAGTCGAATATTTTCTTATAAAATCTGCCTAATCCGAAATCCTTCATAATTCGAAAACTTTATAACTCAAATTTTTTGGCGTCTCCCTTGAAGTTCGACTTACAGAGATTCTACTGTATAACATTAACGTCCCAGAGGCGAATACAGAATTGCTAAGACAACCGAATAAATCCGATCATGTCTATTCTTACACGAGTCGCGTTTTACTTTCTCATAAATTACACGAGAATTAATTAATATGTTATATCTTTTAAAAAGATGCTGCAGAACAATAAAAACTTACAAACATTTTATTGCTGTAATATTTTTATGTATTGATTTGGCCGATTGTGTTAAATTATTATTTTTTTAGAAGTCGTGCTTTTAATTCGTACTAATTTTTGAACAGAATAATATGATGAATAACTTCAGTTCTTTTACCATAGTTAAGAAATCTAATGCTAGAATTTATTGGTATTAATAGTATTATTCTGTTTAGTATGTTTATAACAACTCGAAATTTATTATTACTATTAGACTTAGTGGTTAGTATGGACAAAATATTTTGTATAAATAAGTCGTTTTTATTTTTTTTAAAGTATTTCCTCATAAATATTTGTATGAATAGGAGACTAAGAATATTTAATTTGGAATTAAAACATTTTGAAAAGTCTGATAGATTTAAATGTAATTGTACGTCATAAAACACCTATGTTTTTTCTATTTTTGGTATAAAATTAATAGTACCTATATTGTAGATAGATTTTGTAGCCCAGTGATTGATTTTAGCACACATTGTAGCGTAGTTTTACCTACAGTGATTAAGTGACACAAATTATGGTTCATTTTGAAGGATCCATTCAGAATCCGGATAATTTATCGTAGCCGGCCATAGACGGAGGCGGATCTACATAGGGACTAATAGAGTTTAAGCCCTAGACCCCCAAATACCGAGGGCTCACAAAGTTTGAATTATTAACATACATTTTTAATATTTGTCCATTAACAATGACCACTATAGTATATTAAAATCTGTTAATATTATTATCAGGATGCGTGAATTTTGAGAACTTTTTAGTAAATTTTCACAGTTTTTGGGCAAATTTTGACAATTTTTTGGATGAATTTCGGCAATTCTTCAGTGAATTTTAACAGTTTTTAGGCAAATTTTCCCAATTTTTTGGATGAATTTTGACAATTTTTGGGCAAATTTTGACAATTTTTTGGATGAATTTTGTTTAGTGAATTTTGACAGTCTTTTAGGTGCATTTTCATAATTTTTTAGGTGATTTATCACAATGTTTAGGATGAATTTTGACAACTTTTTGGGTCAATTTTAGGAGGTATTATTTATTTGGTCAGGCCATCAAGTGTCAACTCTGATTTTGATATTATTAAAAATGAGTCTTTAACTTCAATTTGAAGATTCTTGATCTAGAAAAATTAGGCCCCATTGAAAATTAATAAGACCTAGGCCCTGAAAAACCTAGATCCGCTCTTGCCTATAGATCTTTTTATAACCGATTTTGATGCATGGGAAGTTATGAAAACAATTCCACGTATATATTTCTCTCATGCTCTAAGATATCCTAACATGTGATTTAATTTTGAAACTCTGCATATTACTGTCAGTTTTGGATAAATACAAAAAAAAACTGTTGTTAATTATAAAAATCCTCTAATTTACCAAGGGCTTGTAAATAAATCGAAAAAAAACGCATTTTTTTTATTAAAAGCACAGTTACGGAATTATTGATACGTGTACGACACGCTTTTGGCCGGTTTTGTTCTATAATGGAGAGAGACAGCACTGCTAATATTTTCCCATTACATTCTAGCGGTGAATGATATCGAGAACGAATTTGTCCATGTATACCTATTCTAAATATAAATTATCTCAAGGAACCCATTCTTTTAGAGTTATTTTTATATTCCAAATGTACTTTGACAAATTCGACTGTACGCCGTGTTTAGCGCTTATATTTTTACGCCGATTTTGGCTCGATAATTGATACAAGATTTTTATGAATTATGTTGAACGAAAATCAGCGTTAAAAAAATTTAAATATTAAAATGATAAAAAAGCGGCAAATTCAGTATATATGTTATGGTTCATGTGATTAATCAGGGCATTATATATAATGCCCAGGCAATATGTATAATGACAAATCAAATCAGGCCGTGTAATAAACAATCATTTAAACATTATTTATCACACCGCTCGGTCATTATGAATATTGCTATGCGATTGTTGGGCAATTTGATTGTTTAGGTACATTTGTCAAGATGTGGGGATAATTTTGTTTTTTATATAATCATGGTGTAATTTTCATAACGGTTTATTGTTCTATATTTATTTCTTCAAGAAAGTTTTGTTCAAAAAATTATTTTCAAGCTTTATAGTTTTGGAAATATTTAAAAAATAAAAAAAATCAGCTGCTCTTTTGTTCTGTAGATCTGTCAGAGAAATTAATTATGCATGCTTTGATTAATTTTTACATGACGTGGAACATATGTAGATAACCATGTTAACGAATAGCAAATATCATATTTAATACTAGCTATTATTCGCGTCACCGCATGCGATGTTAGAAATTTTCTTTTCTTTATTATTTTATATCATATGTCAATACTTTAGAAGTTGGAGTGGTCCCGTCACTCAATTGACTGGAATTTTTTGTTAATTATAAGACTGAGTATCCTCAAAAAAAAACAAACTAATATTCGTTTTATATTTTTAATTGGTTACTACTTAGTAACTAATATTCGTATACCTACCTACCATAATGATTTTATAGTAATAATGTATATCGACATTAAAATAATTTAATAACAATATTTTTTTTATTATTCTGCCCAATAGGTGAAAGGTATTATTTATAATGCCCGGTCCATTTAATTATTTGAATAGTTTTTATCACAATGCCCGCCCATATTGGGCATTATTCAAATTGCCCGGGCATTATGAATAACGCCCTATTTAACACGTGGTCCACAACATATATATTATCGATAAAAAACTAAATATATGTTATGTTGCATGAAAATTATTATTTTATTTATCTATAATTTATTCAGGACGTTTAGACTTTTCGATACTAGATAGGTAACAGTCATTCAGTTAAAATTTACCACTTTATGTTTTATACACAATATTGGATGATAAATCAAAATATTGTTGAAATTTTTTTTTAGCTATTAAAACTCTTTTAAAGTACATAAATTTCTATAGATCGTTTGGAAAAATCACGCTATAAATTTGGATTATCTTGACAGATTCGATTGATAATAATTTTCGATTTCTACTTTATTATCAAGCGCCAATATTGTTCGCTATTTCCAGTAGTTAGTGATGACAGCAACGGCATTATTAATTTGTTTGTCTTTCCATTTATCATTTTTCAGAGGTCAAACCACTTTTCCGAACCGAATTTGAATTTTTTTATATTTTCAATTTTTAAACTAAAATTTTCCGTACAGATTTACTGAAGATTTTAAATTAGATTCTTATTATCAAACCTATTATTAATATTAATTGTGTGGGAAGGTGTCTTTTTTAAAATAAACGCATGAGTTTGAAAAAGAGACTTTTTTGAAACCGTGACGCTATGCCGTTTGTAAAAGTAACTTTTTTACACTATTTAGCCGTGTGGCCGTGTGTAAAAAGTTAATTTTAGAAACGGCCACACGGCTAAATAATCCAACTATTTACAGAGAATTCGTAATTATGGAAAAACGCCATTTTATAGTTCATTTTGTGTTCCGTGCAAATCGGAATATTTATGAAATATCTTCGGTTCGTCCGTCTGTTTGTCACAGGTGATTTCCTCTGAAACTAATTGAAGTAAAAGTTTAAAATTTGGCACAGAGATAGAATGTGATGACCCAAACACAGACGTGAAGTATGAAAAACGCTTAAAAATTGCCTTGCCTCACCATCAAAAGAATCGCTCAGAAAAATCTGAAAAAACAACACATAAACACTGAGAATGTGTAGATTGAACGGATATTATCAGAATTGAAAAATTCTAGTGTGATTAATTACTATAAACAATTTATTTGTCATTATATTTCAAATAAATGAATAAATGTCAAAGTAGTATACAGTAATAGCGAGCAGTATGTACCAACTAAGTAGGCTTCGTAATTGCATGGTTGTGGGCTTAAGCTCCACGTTGATCGAGAATAGGTTTATATACAGTAGAACCCCGATTATCCGAGGTAACATGGGGAACACCCTACTCGGATAACTGAAAACTTGGATAATCTGGATTTATTTTTTATTCATTAAAAAAATAAACACAAATGTACTTTAAACGGTTTATAAACGTTTTTACCATGTAAATATTTTTATTAATAAATTATTTTATCGCCAAGACGATTTTAAATGGAAATATGTACATTACATACTATATTTTAGAAGCTTGGTTAATACGGATAGTGGGTCTTTAGTGGATCGATTAATCCGGATCATAGACGCCCGTACCTCGCATTAGATTGGCTCGGTTAATCCAGAGCTCGGATAATTGCGACTCGGATAATCGAGGTTCTACTGTTTTTTTTATTTTTTGTATTAAATATAAAATTTAAAAGCCTAAAAAGAATGCAAGAAATTAAGAATTGAAGTGTTCTTATAAACAATTTAATTGTTTATTTCTTTATAACTGCAGGATCATAATTTGGCTATAAAACACACACGTGGGGGGAGGGGTTGAGACACGGAACACTAATTGTGCAAGTGTAGCTTACATTGAACCAATTTTGAACAGAACCCTAGGAGTTTTGTAAAGAACAAAATGTCAGCCGCAACATAAATAATAAAGAAATATTCAATGATCAATTTATTTTTATCAATTTATAGCTATGGCATTACGAAACGAAGCAGGGCTATAGAAATGTTAGACAGACTCTCTCTCTGTATGCCCTGTATAACAGATACTATATTTAAATAAACCAAATTTAGTCTAACAAAAGCGGCACAGATAAAAAATAATAATTGATGAAAATAAATGATAATATGCAAACACAGTGTGCACCATTCAAAATTAAATTACCAAAAGTCAAGAGAACTGGTATGTTATCTTAACGCTCTGCAGTCGGCGCAAGAAAGAGACGCGCTATCGAAGAAGACGCTGCCGTTATACGAAACAACGCTCTATACTTGTGCTAGAGGAGCTGATTGTGCTTTCAATTTTTCTTTGGCTGTGTACAAACTGTGTATCGTCACTGATAATGCAAGACCCTATGGATCTCCGAATAGGCCAGTTCACGGATATTTGGGAAATTGAAACCCTGCTTAAAAGAAAAATACAATTATTGGCAGGCTGGAGTGGGCCGAACCGTGAAAAAGAGATAGATAGATATTTATTAACAGCTAAAAACATTACTATAAACGTCCGGTCACCTAAAAAAACGGTTTATTCTATGCATCTTCGAATAGAATGTTGTTTACTTTATTTTGAAATTTACGTTTTTAACGTACTCAAATTCGGTAGGTTGGCGGGGTTCGGTGGGCCGATGCCCCCGCCAACCGCGACAAAAGTTGATTCCTACCTCATAATCGAATAGGTTTTAACTTTTAAAATCGTTTCGTGTTGAAACAAAATCCATTAAATTTTTAATGAATTTTTTTTACATAAATAGAAAGATTATTTTATAAAAAAACTACGTTTACTTTATTTTTTTACCTCATAATTAAAAAGTTATACGGAATTTAATAGTATATTGTGCGATTAGTGAGAGAAGGAGAAGATTCCATGAGCGTGAAATTTGCCGCACGAGCGTAGCGAGTGCGGTAACACGCGAGTGGAATAATCTCCTTCAATCAATGGTCGCACATAATACTTTATTCAACTAGCACGAGTAATATGTAATCGAGGCCCTGATAAAAGAGGGAAAAATAATAAATCACTTCATTGATTGACATACCCACCGCCCTCGATGCACACAAGATGGCCCTGACTTTCGCTGAATTGCGATGCTGTTTTATTATTGGCCCAGAAACTATGCAGTAATAATTCATTACCGTACAGTTTTGGCTCGCAACCGCGTTCCTATTGGTCCATAAACTGTGCAGTAATACATCATCGTACAGTTTCGGCTCATTATTAGCACTCTACGCATCAACATGAAGTAATTTATTATTTCTCCCGAATTTAGCAGGGCCCCGAAATTATATATTACTCACGCGTGTTGAATAAAAATACTTTTTAGCTAAGTGGTAATGTTTATATGGCTTTGTATCCATGGTAAGTTTGATAGTACGTATAATATACATACACAAAATAAACTAAGTTCTGCTCAGAGACAATAAACACCCACTTTTATTAACATTCGAACTATCAAACCAAACCAAACCAAACCCATCTACAAATCAAGTTTTAATACATGCATCGTGTGAAACCAGCGCTCCAGCATGCTTGAAACCTAGCAACCAAATCTAGCAAAGGATCTAGCGGCAAAACCAGCCTCGTGTGCAGAGGCTTTAAGATAGAATTTCCGTTTGGAGTTTCAAACCAACATTTATTACTCGATCGTCTCTGTGGGATAAATTATCGTTCGTGATGGAAGCGAATTTGTTGGTAAAAACTTTAGATAACTTATATTGGCAAAATGGACAGGTACGCAATGCGGTTAGCGACACCTCTATCGAGAGATGATGAACAAATGTATGACTGGCATACAATAGCCGCACTGATGATCGCTAGTGACCGTTTAATCGGGTCCGCTGATCTGTTTGTGATGGACCGACCGACCACAACTTGATGTGGTGTCCTGGACGACCGCTTGCGACCTCTTCTCCACCTCATCTTCTCACATCATCTCTGTGCACTATTATAATATTGAACCTTATACCGTAAATCACCTACTTTAAGTGGATTATTCACTTATAACTTATAATTATATACCCATATAAACTATTGCACTGATAGACAATCAATTACTGTTAAAAGTACGCTTATAACCTTAAACATGATTTAAGGTCATCAATAAATTATCTAGATTCTAGATTATTCCTTCCAGTGCGTGCCAGGTATGATCGTTTTTTTTTAGTATTACCCACCAAATCTGATTACTGTTTAGTTGTAATTGGGGATTTTTTGAAAATCGGCATTCCTTTGAATTTGATGTGTGTTGTAAATTAGACTTCAGTGATTTTAAAAATGACAACAAAATTTAAGATAATTATATCTTTGCACGAAAATGAGTGTCATTTTTATCAGTGTCATTTTCCTTAATTTTCTCAGATAAATGGAAAATTTGTTTTCAGTATTTTAGCTCTGATTTCAACATTATGTTCTTTTTTTCTGTATTTTTTTATGTTATTAACTTATTAGCATGTTCTTACAAAAAACATTTTTCCGTTGAAATAATTTTGACAGCCTATTTAAAAAATTGGATGTTTTTCTTAGTTACGGGTTGCTATGAAAGTGAACATTAAATTTTCAGATAATATTATTATGACAACATAAAAAGTATAATAATTTTAACTGAATATAACTTAAATTATCAAATTTCCCTCTTAGTTCCTCACACTATAAAAACCGACTATAGGTAGATATGTTTATTTATGTTTAAAGCAAAGAAACATCATAGCTTTGCCGCGATAGAGTCAAGCGCACCGACAGGAATACACGAACACCTAAGACAATGTTCTATTGATTAAAAATTTGATCGATAAAACTTAAGAAAACTGTCCATTGTAAAAGGAACAAGTTCTATTTTGGCTCCACCAATAAAGAGACATCGTTTAGAGTTTGTTTTGATTTGATGTTAATGAATCCATCAGTCAATTTGTTCTTCGTGTTGTTCACGTTTGCGTGGCATGGAGTTATGGTTATTATGCAGGGATTGACCTACGTGTCAGTGCTGCCATATATACAGATTTATCTGTATTTATACAGATTTTGAGCGATCGTCACAGATACCAGATTTTATTCTACTTTTATACAGATTTTTAAATGGTATGCCGCAGCGTCGTATCATTGAATGATATCGCACGAGGTTTACCTGGCATTATCGGGCAGGCAGATTTACAAATTTTGGACAATGAGTGGCGTCATTTGAAATTTAACAACAGTCTTCTGGAAACAGATGAAGAAGATCCTGAAAAATTTTGGTACCAAGTTTTCTGCGCGGAAGACACAGATGGGACTTTGCTATATCCAAAACTTAAAGAATGGGTATCTGCTATATTAAGCCTTCCTCACTCTACTGCTACAGTAGAAAGAATTTTCTCATCAATTAATTTGATCAAAACAAAAACTAGAAATTCTTTATCTACAAGCACAATAGAGGGTTTGCTGTTAACAAAGCAGTTACTTAACAATAAACCTTGCTACAAACTCTTAGTCGACAATAGTATGATTAAAAAAATTAATAAAGACATTTATAAAAATTAAGAAATATAAATTTGATACAAAAACTGTTTTTTTATAACCCAAGCTCGTTATTTCGCTGATTTTATTTTATCAGATTCAGATGTTTTTCTTTTTATAATTAAGCATTTTTACAGATTTTATACAGAATTTTGCATAAAATTTCGATACAGATTTTGTACAGATTTTTAGACCTTACTTAACAGATTTTTCAATTTGTCATCTGGCAACACTGCTACGTGTCAGTATTTTATTTCGTAAAATACAAACATTTAAAACTGGGATACTATGATGGATAGAATAACGAACTTGAAATGAAGGGCAACGAAGCAACGAAAACAATAATTTCTAAATGGGTAGGTAGAGGGAGGGAAGCAGATAGCAGATTAAAATATTTTGTTGATCCAACTCAATTTATAATATTCATAACATCATTAATTTCTTGGTTTTTATTTAAAGTAGATTTATTTGCATTTTAAAACAGATAATGTTATATTATCTTAAGTGGTTTGTATGTTTAAATCCAACGATCGTATACAAAACAAATCGAAACCCTAATACGTGCAAGACGGAGAAAAAAAACCGTTCGTGTCAATTTACATAATACAAACACGTCAGAACCGCACCAGTTTCTAGGGTTTTCATTCGTTTGGATTCCAATGAAAATGTGCAATTTTATAGATGTTTGGTTTTTTCAATATTTTAAAAGTAAATAGCTCTTAAAAT
Source organism: Xanthostigma xanthostigma (assembly GCA_963575645.1). NCBI lineage: Eukaryota > Metazoa > Arthropoda > Insecta > Raphidioptera > Raphidiidae > Xanthostigma > Xanthostigma xanthostigma. Next base: position 29,640,948 of record OY754468.1, on the reverse strand, counting down.
TTTTCTCCTTCTTTCGCAAAAATATGATTTTGTCTTATAAAATTAAGCTATTTTGATAAAATTCAGAAAAATGAGGCTATAAAAATATAGAAAAAGAATTGAAATGTTATGACTGTTTCCCTATTAGAACACCCACAATGGCGCTTATTTCATTTATAAAATTTTACCTGCTCACGTCATTACAGTCAAAGTACGTTTGCTGCAAACTAAGCCTACTATGTTTTCTGTAAACTGATGCTCGGTCAGAGTAAGAAAAATAATAAATTAATCTATACAAATAAATGAAATTGATAGTTTCTGTTTGTAATATATGTATTACATAATATAATATAGTCTCCTATGGCTGTATATATGTATAGTAACAGATTAGAAAATCCACATACTGCGAGAGTTGTTTTTTTTTAATGAGTTATACAGACGTTAGCTCAATTAATATAAATAAATAAAATAGTTACTTAGTCTGTAATTCTGTAATTGAACAGCTTCAAAGATTTCTACAGCGAATTTTCAGTTTTCATTACTTTTTTCTGTTTACGTTTTTGTACCTATCTATCTATACCTATGTATAAATAAAATGTCTGTCTGTTTGTTACGGCTAATCTCTGAAACAACTGGACCGATTTTGACGGGACTTTCACTGGCAGATAGGAGTAAGTTAGGCTACTTTTATTTTAGAAAAAGGGACGAAGTCGCAGGTTACAGCTAGTGTGTTAATATACATCTAGACTAGACTGTAGTTAGTGGGCTCTGATCGTACAATAATCTCAAATCGTCCGCATTTGTTTAAAAGCGTTCGCATGTTAACGTTTTTAAGAAAATGCGCATGAGTCGTCGTTGTACGAACAGAGCTATTGCAAGGAAAATATTTATTAAGCCAATTTAAAAAATGAATTGTCAAGCAGTTAGGTGGAGTTCATTCAATTGTTTTAAAAATAAAGAGTAGTCGTTTATGAGGTTATTACGAAAATCGTAAACTTATGAATGAGAGAAAACGAAATTGATGTAGTTAGCAAAAAAACAACTTCAATTGTACTCATTCAATAATGATTATGGTCATTATTTTAAATGAAATATTAACAATAATTTGTATAATATGGATAATCTTTGTTTTGACATAATGGTAACCCTACCTCCGGCCATTGGTAACAGTAGTAAGGTTCCAATAACGAAAGCTGCTACCCACCAAAAACATAAATGTGAGAAAAAGCCCAAGTTCGATATACCAACAAAAAATAATTGAGATCTAAAAAGGTACCAAGTTTTTACATATGAGCCATTTATTTATAATATAAAAATGAAAAATTTCCAAGTAAAAACTTAGCACCATTTTGGTCTCAATTCTTTTTTGTAGATACCAAAGACCCTTTTTTCCACATTTAAGATTTTGGTGGGATTCTATAACTCTTTCTTAATCAGTGAATATTCTCATCCGACTAGTTAATATTTTTGTACCTACACCGACTGCCTGTATTTTCCAAAGCAGAAGTCTGCCATGTTGAATTTTTATTGATTTTTTATTTTTCTCGTAATTAAACACTATCTATGTTTCAAATTTTTAAGTTCTAGTTCGATTGTAAGTACCCTGGTGATCTATCAGTAAGTCAGTCAGTGAGTGAATGCCTAAAATCGTGATTTTCAGACACTCATATCTTGGAAACTATTCCATCTGGACATATTAAAATTAAAATACAGCTTCTTTTCGGTAACCCTGACCCCTCCGAAAAAATTTGTTCTGTAACGTAACGCAGCGAAATGGTTCGTGTAAAGCACGGTGCTTTGCGAGAACTTGGCCGACGTATTCCGTGCGCTATGATATAGTACACTTGTTCCCTATACAATATGTATGTAGCCCGTCTGCTCCAACGACGGCCTGTCCATAAATCTGGTCAGACCACATTCCCAAATCACCGTTTGCCGAACATTATGATTGTAGGACTGTCTCCGTCCACAATGTGTACTGCGGCTGTTGTAGCATTCCTGTTGCGTCTCGTAATAGCGAATAATATAATGGACTATTAATAAATAAGTAATTTAAAATATTTGGATCACATTCTCGAATCAAAATTTAACAGATATATTATAGGGTCCAGTTCGATAACTCGATGTGCCCAAATTTTGATTTTTTCATAGAAAACGCTTGTTTTGACGTACCAAGAAAAACTTTGCGGATTAATCACAAAACTCAAAAATACGTAAAAAAATAGAACTACCTTCCGTCCTTCTCTGTCATTTTTTTAATCTAGCCAACCAAAAAACACATATACACGGCATAGCAACTGGTGTAGAATTACTGTATTACTATCTCAATTTGAATACACGACCCCGTGATTGTTTTTTTAAAGAACTCCCACCAAACGCCCTCCTCTTTTCACTGAGCAAAATAAACGCCATCGCATTGATACGACCCCGTAATTGTTTTTTAAAGAACTCCCTCCCAAAGGCCTTCCCCTTTTCACTTCGCAAAAAAAAACGCCATCGCATTGACACGACTCCGTAATCGTTTTTCAAGAACTCCTCCCAAACGCCTTCCTCTTTTCACTGCGCAATAAAAACCTCATCGCATCCACACGACCCCGTAATTGTTTTTTTATAGAATTACTCCTCCCAAACGCCTTCCTCTTTTCACTGCGTAAAAAAATAATTTACAAAAATCGATTTTCCGCACTTAAAACGGCTAATAACACTGTTATATTATAAGCTATATAAAATAATAATTGTGTATTTTCAGTGGATATTTCGAGTTATCGTACTCTAACCTATATTATGTACTGACAACTTGGTGTAATGTTCAGTGTTCTGGCCTTTGAATCAAGCTGTCGTGGTTTTGGATCCCACTTGGCTCATGGATGTTTTGTGGTGTCGTTTAATTTTTATTGATAGTTTTATTTGTTGTAATTAAGACGCTAACGACCTAAGCTGTCGACAATCCTAAAATTAATAAATAAACGAACGTACTTCTGTGCACGACAGTGACCCGCCAAGTTTAGCTCTGTCCACCATACCTTTTCTCGTAACGATTTGACGTATTTTTGAATTCTCGTAACTTCGATCTGGATAACAATTTAAGTTTAGAAATTTTCAAGATAAGATGGAGTCACCAAGTTTATGTAACGTACCAAAAATTATTTTATAGCCATGATACTATAGATTTTATTAATACCCAAACATTGATTTCGTTACTCACTCATGATATCGAAACCTTTAGAGTACTTCCAATTGTCTTAGAAAGCTAAAATTTTGTATCCGGGATGGATTTCACTGACAAGTATCAAGGAAATTACAAAATATGTGATTTCCAACCCCCTAAATGGGAAGGTTCTCGGTCCTTAAAAGTTGAAATTTGGTATATCCACGATTTGTTGTGTCTTGTCAGTGTTTATGACTAGCACAATAGATCCTGCTATCCATTTATAAGCCGTAATAATTATCACAAACAGATCACATTTCCAAATCACTTTTTATCAAATATTATGGAATTATTATATTCGCTTATAATGCGTACCGTAGATATTGTAGCATTCCTATAGCGACGATCTATTATTACAAGTTTAATAATAGATAACTTTTCAATATCATCAATAAATTAATGAATATATTATGTTGTTGTACTTTCGTTTGCTATGCGAATTATTAATGCAGTATTCTTGTCACGTAGTGATAATGCTTATATGAGTAGATTGGATTGCATTATCTAAAGTAGAAAATTCGCTTGCATATTCGAGAAATTCAATTTTGCAAAATTAATATACAGTAGAACCTACTTAAGTCGAAAACCTCCAAAATTCGAAAAATGTTTTGATCCCTTCCCTTCAAGCTCCAAAACCTCCATTTCTCTAAATCTCAACCCTCTATAGATTGAAATAATCAGTGAGTCCCTACAAGCCATTTCGGAACATATTTTTCCTCCATAACTCGAAAAAATAAATTGGACCTCTGTATCCCGAACATAGCAACTCAGAATTAGTTAGAATGAATCTTAAGTCGACATCCTTCATAAGTTGAAAACTGTATTACTCGAATTTTTTGGCGTCTTCCTTGAAGTTTGACTTACAGAGGTTCTACTGTAGACAGTGGTCCCAAGTAGACGGGAAAAAATCATAATCTACAAATCTCGTGTCGGATATAAAATATCTGCATGTCCCAAAATCATTTTTCAAAATAATTTTTGACACTTTTTTTTACAGAAAGTGATTAGTGACCAATCATAGCATCAAATCAGGTTTGAGTATACAATTAAATATGGAGTTTATCAAATTCTACAATATTTGGGGATTAAACCGAATACCATCTGCAGCATTCAAAATTCCTTGAACCAGACCTATAATGTTGATATTTAATTATTACCATTCCAACCCACAAGTGGTACTAGTTTAGGTCAAAAATCATTTTTCAATTTCACAATATATTTTAGTTTTGAGGTCCCCCGAATCCAATAAACATATTTTTGTAAAACTCTGTGCATCTGTTTGTCTGTGAACACACCATGCGGAAAACAACTTTTAGTTTCGTTTTGAGAGCAGCACAATCTGAATCTGCCCTCACACCATAGCTATAGTTTCATTTCGTTATAGAGTATAAAAGTAAAAATGGTAACGGTAGGACGTGCAAGGACAAAGATAATTAGTATTTTTTCTTGCCACAGGCTCGCGTACATAAATGGATTCGGATTTTGAAACACAAACAATAATACACATAATGAATGATTATTTTGACACATGTATTATGTAAGTTGTAAAATTTATCGCACCGGTAAAACTTAAAACTTTACTTCAATTGAGAGAATGATTTCTATCGAGTTTGTTTTCAAGACGTTTCTTGATGCTAATATTTATCAAGATGACTGCCCTAAAGTTAGACTTTGGTAATTTCTATTTAAAAAATGTTAAAACCAGAGACGAACTTAAATCTTGTATCATTTCACTTGACTAAATTTACTATTTGTGAATATTATCCGTGTATAAAATACAAACGACATCCGAAGATTGATTGTACCCTATTAACAATCAGTTATCTCAAATTAAATATGCCCATCATTTGATTTTCAACATTTTTACTGAAATGTGCGATATATCTATTATTCACATTTTCAAATTACTATATATACTTGATTTAAAACACAATTTATTAAAGTAAACAAAAATACACATTTTTTTAATTGCGTGGTACTATCTATGAGTTTATAAGTTTATTGATCAAATTGTGTTCAGTTTTCGGACGAAAATCAGCTGACATTTCTTTTAGGATTTCGTATCTTAAAAGAAAAAATGAACCCTTATAGGATCACTTTGTTGTCCGTCTGTCTAGCTGTCTGTCTGTCAAGACTCTGGAGAATCAAAAAAATCTTGAAATTTGGCAAGAAGCAATGTCTTATAGCACAAGTAAAGGGAAAAATACGAAAACCGTAAATTTGTAGTTCCATCACAAAAAAAAAAATATGTTCTTAAACCGCAACATCGTGCTATGCACGTACACAGTAACAGCTCTTAGTAATTCAATGTAAGCAACAAGCCTTTACGACCGATAGTGGTTCAGTGGTAGAATGCTCGGATGCCATGCGGGCGCTCTGTGTTCGATTCCTGGTCGATGTAATAGTCTATTTTGTTTTTAGAATTGCAAATCACTTGTTATTGTTTTTATACTGACTCACTTATCAAAACTTTTAATGTTTTCCGTTAACATAGAATCTTATTTGGCGCGGAAGAAGGTTGCATAGTACAAGTAAAGAAAAAAATCCGAAAATCATACATTTCTGATTCTTTAATAAACAAAGTTTGTTGACTGAATATTTTTCGGTGTTTTTTGAGTAATTTATAATGACGTATTTATACATTTTGTTATGTTTTTAAGATGATAGTAAAATCCTAACCTATTCTATTCCATTCTATATGTAGAATTTTTACATGAAAAATAACGATACGGAACCCTCAGGGCGGAGTTCTACTCCTACTTGTCCATCTTTTTGTTTTTGTTTATTCAAATTTTAAATCATGTTTGAAATAGGTGAACATTTTTTTAAACGTATTGCTATTTTTTCGATATTGTTTTGGTGACTAAAGAAATAACGACGGCTTTAACTTTAATAAGTTGTAGGAGATGCCGCAGATATACAAATTAAGCCCTGACGTCGTTTATGTGTCGACTAACTTCTTGTTTTTCTGAATGAACAAATAATTGAGTATATATTGACTACCGCAGCAGCTCATGTTCATAAATTCCACAGCCAGTTTGATTTATCATCTCACAGGTGTATTTCTTCCATCCATACGTCGCTTTCGATTCTCTGTATCTGGCGCCGATATTTTGCAGTTAATTGAGCGATTACTTTTCAGTTTTTCTGACATGACACGAGCTTGTAAGATCAACCGATAATTAATACAGATGTAAACAATGAAAGTACATGTTGTGCACTGTATGATGTGACGCACGATTTTGGTCCGATTTTTTAAATTTATCAGTTGTGTAATATCAAAACTTAATAAATAGACATATGAATATGCATTTTTAATACTCATTTGAATCATTTGTAATGAATGCTTTGTTAAATAATTATACAGCATGAATAAAAAACACGATATTTTAACGGAACAATATCAACTTGGTTAAGCCATCAATTTCTATCGGAGAGATACCATATCTTTTTATAACGCACTTCAGTAAAACTTGTCAAGTAAATCATTTAACTTGATCACCTGCCTAAGTAGGCCACTTTTGCGCTGAACCATACGTAAGTTGGCCACTGTCTTCCGAGTGAAAGTATGAGACTGAAAAAATTACTAATTTTTTCTATGTTTAAGAACAGTCGGAAAATGAACGGAAAATAGTGAACAAGAGATGGAAAATAATAAAATTTCCGCCTTGTTTCCGTCTCTTGTTCATACTCATCAAGGGTAAATGATATTTCAGTTTGCGATTCAGCCTGTTTTCCGACATAGCTATTCTAATATAAAACTTTCAGTCTCGATTCAGTTTCACTTCAGTGTGAAAAATATTTCCGCCTCATTTCAGTCTGAATTCCGTCTTCACCTTGTTCTGTAAAACGTTTTTAGTGAAAATAATAATTTCCGCCTTATTTCAGACTGAATTCCGTCTAAAATTCATTTCTCAGTCTCTTTTCAGTCCTTTTTCAGTCTTACATTTTCATCCAGACTAGATTTGCTGTTTTTATGGAATCGTAGGTGATCAACTATGTATTATACCTAACCAAAATTTTAAAAATTGATCTTAATATACTTATGGATACTATTTCATATCTCAGTGATTTGTTTCCAAGAAATAAGTATTTGTATTTTATCTCTCTTTGCTTTTTGAACAATAGTTGACGAATCAAAGACTAGTAGGAGCCCCGAAAATGCACGAAAATTAGTTCTATACCTATAGTCGATACTTAATATACGTATGCCATAAAAACCGGCTTTACACCAATAGATTACGGCAGCTGAAAGATACAGCGGCTGCATCATACACACAACGTCGCTGGTTCGATTCCACTTGGCACTATTATTGTTTTTTTTTTTTTTTTGTTCTTTTTTACAACTATTTCATATTCCATTTATATTTATTTACAGATGTATACATATTTTTTTATTGTCTTTTTTTCAATGTTTACCTTCCCCTGACTGTCTCGCAAACGGTCCCAGATTACGTGGCATTTAAAATGTATAATGTCTTACCTAAAGACATCAAAGAGCTACCGGGAAAAATCGTATTAAAAGAAAGCTGTTGGAAAATCATTTGTACGATAAACGAAAGTTTTATCAACTATATGTTTAATTATTTTATGTATTTGTATTTTATTTTTTTTATTTGACATAAATAAATTAGGTAAATATCTATCTATAATCAAATCAAAGATTTTAGATTTGTTTCTCGCGGGTTCGGAGTTCCTCAAAAAAGGAGTGCTGATGCGATGGCGATTGTTACGAGGTGATTTATTAGTCATCTCGTTTGTAAATTTCCGATTAAAAATCTGCATATGGTATTTTCATAGTGAATGCGTATTAATTGATTAATCTGAAAGTACTTATGTTGACAAGAAATGCAAATCTGTTTATACTCGTATATATTACATGGACTTAAGCCTGTTTTCAACATAGCGTATTGTCAAATTATTGAAGTTTAGGCTCAATTGCCTCATGTAATATGCCCCCCTCTATCTCTATACAATTGAATATTGAACTCCAGTCAATCATATTGAATAATAATTTGTTCTTTAAATAGATTCTCACGGACTTTGAATTTTTTATTCCTTGCCTTGACGTCCAGTCTATGATCTAATTTTGTGTCTGCACACAGCTCAGCATGTTAGATTTAACAGTAATTGCGGGTTCTTTAATTAATCTTCACAATGCATAATAAACATCACATGGGCCTTGCAAAACAATACACCTGCTGATGTAAGTTTTGACTCATAGAAATATAGTCACGAGGGCTGTCAAAACTAAATCACAATTTTCTAAATCGTGTTAAGAGTATTCGTCCCTGCAAATACCCCCTGCACCCTTCATCTCAAATCTTTTCCCCTCGCCTAAAAACGGTTCGCGCTCTCCCGACGCTATTTTTAAAGCTAGAGGGTTCTGGTAAACGCCAAATTAAAGACAAAGAATCAGACTACAGATCCTTCAGGCGAATTTTTTGAAAAAAAATTCCTGAAAAAACTTACAACCTTTTGAAAAAAATAATAAGTTACGTAATATTTCACACGTAGGCGAAACTGTTTTTCAAAAAATTCGCCTGAAGGATCTGTAGTCTGATTCTTTGTCTTTCATTTGGCGTTTACCAGAACCCTCTAGCTTTAAAAATAGCGTCGGGAGAGCGCGAACCGTTTTTAGGCGAGGGGAAAAGATTTGGGATGAAGGGTGCAGGGGGTGTTTGTAGGGACGAATACTCTTAAGTAAGGAATTGAAAGATAAAGACTCTGGGAAATAGCGGATTGGGCATTTTTAGACTCGACGCGTCATAAAAATTAGCAGTAGTTGCAGCGAAGGCTTCGTTTCATCGTGATTCGCATTGTCAAGAGAAAATGTTGCTCGACTACGATGCGACAGAATATCGTGTAGAGTCGGCAGGATACGATTCGTTATTGCGCGATTTCAAACCCATACAGTTTAGACCAGGGGTCGGCAACCTTTCGAGACGGAAGAGCCAAAAGTTAAAATTTACAAAATTTTCCAGTTTTTAAAGAGCCACTAAACATTTTCTTTTCAGTAGTGTTGTATTTTCTTGTATAGGTATAATATATATATCCGAGGATGACACGTCGTGACGGGGGCGGTGCGGGTGAGACGCGAGTGGAAATGGCTGAGAGATAGACATGATACTCAATCATGGATCGATTGGACGATTTTTTTAAGGGTTTATATAATAAAATAATTATTTTTTGCGTATGGAACTGGAGAGCCGCAGCTTTACTTCAAAAGAGCCGTATGCGGCTCGCGAGCCGCAGGTTGCCGACCCCTGGTCTACACTATACGTCATAAACTGAATTCTCACTGGTATGAACCTAAATTTTTTACTTCAGAATATACGCGCCAAGAAAAAATAGATATTGTTAAATGGGCATACACTTAGGTTTACGGACGATTTGTGATATCATCTCGATTTTAAAATATTTTTTTTCAAATTCAAATTCAAATTTATTTAGATCCATGATGCACGCGTGCATGTGGATTCGTCAAAAATTGTCTTTAATGCTCGTAAGTGAATATGTTCTCAAATATTTTTATCACAGGATATGCAGATTTTTTGACTATGCTATCAAAGCAGCATTTCAGATATTTTCTTCAAGGTTTGTCGGAATTTTTAATGTCTTACTACTACTGAAATATATTCATAAGAAGAGTTAACTATTACGAAAACAATATAAAAATTCGGCGTTATGGTTACATATATTAGCTCGCAAGTTTTTATGACTTGTTTTTAATTTTACGCGTTTTGTTTTGTTGAAGTAGTTCCTTTGCTATCTTGAAAAATTTATGGAAAATAATATAAATTGTTTCACGTCTGTTTAGGAAGTAATATCAAAATTGAAAAAGATCATACTTCATTTGTATTAAAAAACACACTGAACAGACGATAATACGCATCACAGTAATTTGTTTTTTATATATTGTTAATCTTATGGTAGATAATGTTTTTTATGTTTGAACGATTGTTTGCTATTTTTTGTGCCTTGGCCTTTTCCACTTTTTATCTTCTGCTATACATGCACCCCACAATTGGACAGCCCCGAGTTTTTGGCATAGCTCGATGATGGTGTGATGATTAGTTTATTATGATGAAATGGATGCATGATCTAGAACAAAGTTTATTATAAAAATGTAATTACCTTTGTAAATTAATTAAAGAGAACACCATATTAGAATGACGTGATGATCGCTCAGAGTGCATGGACTTGTCCAGCTATAATTATTATTAATTATTGGCCATGTGAGATGTACATTTAATATCTACTCGGAATGTACTAACATGTTTTTGACCATATAGGAGAAATAACTCTCAAATAGCCTATCGATTGCCATATATGGCGGAAAAAACATGTCAGTTACTCTTGACTGTAGCTTTTAATATTGTGCTTGATTATTGTTCCAACCAATGAATTAAAAAACTTCACGATAGAAAATTAATTTCATACAATAGTCAGTCAGAAAATTAAATACCGATTATTTATATCAAATGCTTTAGTTATAAATTAAAATATACCCTCCTTTTGCCGCGGTTGGGTAAAAATAAGATAACACTATATTTTGGGTTAGTAGTAAATGGTTAGTGTTCGCACTAGGTTAGAACAATCCTTGTCTGGAGTTTGGAATTGCCCATTTTTTATTGTTAATACACTTAGGAATGATATTTGCTTGTTCTTCTCATTTTCCAAGGGAAGTTGTAGACTGGGACATATTGAAAAATCTGCAATAGCTGAGCACACATTGACATTGAACAACTACAAGATCCTTTGCGAAAAAAACAAAGTTATAGACAGAACATCGAGTTACTACCCGCGCATATACAGGGAAGCAATAAAAATACACAAACACGCGCAGAATTTGAACCGAAAATAAGAAGCTAAGTAAAACCTGGACATTAGCGCTGAGCCATATCAAACCATTGAGTTGAACGACCAATCACAGAAGAGCCTACGACCGAGCAGAGAACACTAGCACTCTGAGCATAGAAGAAGAGAGAACAGTAGTCGTCGACACACTTATCTGTGAATTGCCTAGAATGACAGTTCGGCCGCTGTCACATCGCCTTTGGTAATGTCTATCGCAGTTGTAGACGAAACGTTAGGTAAAAATACCAATAGACCACGGTCTACAAATTAAAAACATTTGAAAATATAAACAAATATAATATATATTTTTTTAAATGTTAAACATAGACACGATGACGCAAAAGACAGCCACATTTCTGTATCTATAGAAAGAGATGTATGTATGTAAATTGTTTTCCGCGGGGTTCGCTTTTAACGTGATAGATCTGTGAGCGTGATACAGTAAATCTAGTCAGTCAATCAGAGTCTGAAAAAATTTCGATATGTTAGAAAAAAAAATGTAATATAGATTGTTTAGCATTTTTTCTTTTTACCGTTTTAATTAAAACTAAAAAGTTAACAATTTCATTACGCAATTGCCACTTCAATTGTATTCTAGTTCTATTGAAGAGCCTTCCATGCGTAGAACAAGCGATCGCATTCCATGTGAACATCAAAAACAACTCACAATCGTTACTGAACAATCGATAGTATTTATTGACAGGTGCTTATTGACTATAGGTAAAAAACATTTGAATGTTGTAGATGTATGTTTACTGTTTATGTATCACTGCTACCAAGCAATTACAATTAAAACCTCAGTCGGCAATTTTACACTAGTAAACAGTCTTTTTTACCGGCTCTGATCGAACATGTAACTATGTAAGAACAAGTATATTTTTTATCCGGAGTTGTTTTCAGTAGCTGTTGACTTCAGATAAAATGATCAAAGTGATTTTTTTTTCTTGACGATATTTGTAGACATAGCAAACGTACATATAGTTCATTGCATTTTTATAGGAAAAGAAGTTATAACTTAGAATTGACAAAACTATGGAATAACAATGTTATAAATAATCGTAAATAATTGCCTTTTTTCACATATGTTTTTGGTGGGATTAATTTTACATCTATTGATCAAAATAGAAAATGTATGTACTTTTACTACACAGAAAACTTATCGACTATTGACGAAAAAGTGCTCTCGTTATTACACGACAACCTGCGTTTTTCCAAAAAATAATGCCATTGGTATTTGGTGCATTTTGTTTTAACGATGCTGTTATATTGCAAGCAATTGCACTTAAAACAGTTTTCGTACGAAATAAATCCGTAAGGTGACTAAGCAATGATTTAACATGCGTGAACTACCAAATATGATCAAGTTCAACCTCGGTCACAAATTTTGGTATTTACTATTATTGTTGCCAAAAATATCAAGCTCTATACTTACCTGTTATGAATGAAATACAGTTGGTGATATTAAATGTGTTTAGAAATAAATACCTATATAAAAACCCGTTTGAAAGTGTAGGTGCTTATATTTTAATATTATCCAAAAGTGTACAGAACTAAAAAAATTATTTTTTATTTCCATAAAGATTTATTCATTTTAATAAAAAAACGTCTTGCTTAATTAACATACTGTCCACGCTACGGTAACTAATTAATAGTTATTTACAATAAAATTATCGAAATTAAAAACATGTAATTTAATTCTATTTACATGTAAAGAAATGTCGTACTGTTGTAATTATGGAGGTAATTATTAATTTATTATGTATACGTAGCAAGTACCAAATTCGGGATTCTAGCACTTTTATATAGAAAATATTTATTGCTTGTATTTTTCACTATCTGAATAGTATTGATAGGATAAAATATGTTGCTATCCAATTACAATATATTTTGTGTGTACAGTTACAGGTGCTAACAGGTCTGTATTATCTATTATTGTCGATAGCAGTTAATACAGATAAACTCCAACAAATCTAGGAGAACAATTAAGTTTTTGAATTATAAAAAATACGTTTTTTTTATTATATTTTTTGATAATTTCATAAATAATATTGAAAACAAAAGGATTTTTTGCACGACCTCTATTTCGTCTTAAGGGTAGTACGAGCACCAAGGCAATTTTAAATAAATGGCTTGATTTTTTTTAATATGAAGTTGGACTAAGTCTAAACCAATTCTAAAAATTTTAGGGGGGTTTCCCTATTATTTAAATAAATAAATGACTTCAAAAGTAGGAGTATTTAACATTGGCTTTATGGTAAAACGGTAGATGGATGATATGTTTTCATTGATTTGTCCAAAACTAGTCGGTGGAAATTAAAAAAAAAACTTTTTAAATTAAAGTTAAAACCTTAATAAATTATTGAAAACAAAAAAACCCGTTGTGCTCGACTAATTAAAAAGGTTTTTAATTAAAAAGATTAAATATCTTTTTAATTACTCGGGCACAACGTTTTTTTTTTTGTTTTCAATAATTTATTAAGATTTTAATTTTAATTTAAATAGTTTTTTTTTTTAATTTCCACCGACTAGTTTTGGAGAAATCAATGAAAACATATCATCCATCTACTGAAATATAAAAACCAATAGGTCATATGCATGATTTTTTTTAATATTTTTAATAGATTATTTAGTCAACCATAATACGGAAAAAAATTGATAATCATTTAAAAATGTAATATTATCATAAGAAAAAAAATATTAAATTCCACATTCAAAAATAGACAGTTTAAACAGTCGGCCATGTTCGCGGGCTTATGTGACGTCATGATATACGATGCATGCCAACCTTGATGTCAAATTGTCAATGTTCTAAGTTTATTTATTGTTTTCTCTAAATACTGACATAATCTTACTGTGAGACGACACAGTCGTCATGAAAACTGTTGTTGATATATACTCTGACGTCACGATGCGTTTTGAAAATTCGAAAGTAGCGCTTATTTTCTACATTTCTTTTTTATTATTTGTATTTTTTTCAGTGATTAGATTAATAAAATAACCATTACGTTATGATCAAGAACTAAAATATATTTCGAAATAAAAATTTTAACCAATTTGGAGTTTTATGCATATGACCTATTTTTTATATGTTTAACTGTTTTTGAGATAGCCATACATGCCATAGCACAATGTCAATCGCGAATCCCAGCCAATATATAAATATAAGTATAAATAATATAATTATAAATATAATGTATTAAATAGTTAATTAACTAATATTTAACGAATAATTAAGTTAATAAACCGTACCTACTATATGGACTGGATTCACAATTGAATTTGCGCTATGGCATGTATGGCTAAGCGCTCCACACTCTTCACGCAGTTAAAATTGTTTAGGACGTTTGTAGAGAATTTTATACTCTACAATTTTTATAATAAATGCAAATACGATTTGAGGCAAAAGAAGAGAGATATTTCCAAAAAACTGATTTTCGAGACTTTTGACTTTGAATATCTAAGGACGCTCACACGTGACATGAGACTTTTGAGACAACATTTAGAATGCCAAAATAAAGGTTTATACAAACAATCAGCTTATTTCGTTTCATTCCGAGGTTGTCCCCTTTTTTTTAACTTATTTGACTGCACTACAGGCAAGACACATTTACGAAACTTCATTAAAATCGGTTCTGTAGTCTCGGAGATTCGCGCAGACGAACATCGTGACACGAGATTTTTATATATGTATAATATAAAGTATATGCATTGTGATTTTTAGAAAAATAGTTAAGCCTGGCCCGTACAACAGTTATAATTTATCGACGTTGCACGCAAAGAAGTGAAAAGAACCTGATCTACGTGACAAATAATTAAAAACGTCACCTCCATAGAGGAGTCACTGTACGGCTTGCGCGGGTCCACTTGACCCGTCTGGTTCGCCGCGGGCCGCATGTACTGCGCACAGGGTCACAGGTCATTGATAAAACAAATAAATATCATCGGTGACGCCTGGCGCCAGATTAATAACGTAGTCACCAAAATGTTGCATAATACATCGAGGGACACCTTAAAGTTACGGGACTTGAATTCCTTTTGGCGGTTTCAACGAAAAAGATTAATCTGGTTATTTATATAGATTAAATGTTGTTTTTGATTCTTTGATAGTATTTTTGTAAAACTTCATAGTTTGAATAAGTGAACTTTAAAAAATATAATATAAACAATAATTTGAACATTTTTTTTGTATTAAAATTTTTTTGAAAACATTGACACTTGCGTGTTTCTTTTTTATCATTTAAATATATAAATGCTATTTTCCGATGAGAATATTTTCTTGTTTCATACTTTTCAGTAGTCGGGTTTCAGTTTTAATTTTTTCTAATTTTTTTTTTGTACTTATCTTTTATTTGTTTTCAATTTGATCCCCTCTGGGATCAAAATTTAAAAATAAATGTAGCCTATGTTACCCGGGCCATATAAACGAATCGATTGACACCTTGTTTATCAAAATATGATGAATAGTTTAGGCGCTACGGTGGAACATCCGTAAATACAAACTGCTAAACACATAACCCTTCCTTTTGACTTCGCCGCAGTCGAGTAAAAATAATTTTATTCCGATTAGAAAAAAGCCGTATTATACGTAGGTACTGATCACAGTCTCAATTTTCAAATAAAAGCGTGTTACACCCTCTTTTTTTTCTTTCTTGCTATTAAAATGTAACACGCTTTTATTTGAAAATTGAGACTGCGATAAGTACGTATAAAGCGGCTTATGTATTTCTAATCGGAATAAACTTATTTTTACCTTTTTAGTTCATTTTTTTAATTACTAACAAAAGCTTGTTTTTTTAAAAAATATTTTCGTTTATTTACTTGTAAGTTTTTAGTGTGCTTTATTAAAATTGCGATTTGCATCCGGACGAAAACCGGACTACTGGTCAGTTAGTTATTACAATATTGTATTGTTATCAGAATTACATACGTATGTATATTATATGTATACAAATATTAAGAGCACTGTGGTTGAAACAAAAATAAAAAATAAAATATAGTTTAAAAAAAACTAAAAAACACGCTTTATATCGGACTAAAAAGTAAAAAATAATTGTTTTAAAATAAGCTTAAAAAGCGTGGGGCGCTTTGTTCCACATTTTCGTACATCGAGCGCCCAACGCTTTTTAAGCTTATTTTAAAACAATTATTTTTTACTTTTTAGTCCGATATAAAGCGTGTTTTTTAGTTTTTTTTAAACTATATTTTATTTTTCACTTTTTAGTGAGGATCTATAAAAGAATTTATTAATCCTGGGGGTCCTAATAAGGATAATGGGAAACTGTTATCAAATTATTGCATTGTCATCGGTCCTTGATACGTATGCAAAGTTTCAAATTAATCAGACTTCGGTAAATTGGTGAAAATTATGCTCAAAGATTCCGTTACGGACATACATACATAGTTACAACCCAAACTAATATAAAGCGTTTAATAATAAGGATAATGGGAAACTGTTATCAAATTATTGCATTGTCATCGGTCCTTGATACGTATGCAAAGTTTCAAATTAATCAGACTTCGGGAAATTGGTGAAAATAAAGCGTTTACTACAGAGGATCTATAAAAGAATTTATTAATCCTGGGGGTCCTAATAAGGATAATGGGAAACTGTTATCAAATTATTGCATTGTCATCGGTCCTTGATACGTATGCAAAGTTTCAAATTAATCAGACTTCGGGAAATTGGTGAAAATTATGCTCAAAGATTCCGTTACGGTAGTTAGTTACATACATACATACATAGTTACTTACAACCCAAGCTAATATAAAGCGTTTAATAAAGAAGTAACTATTTTTTATATACGAATGCAAAATTTCAATCCCATCGGATAACGGGAAGTAATTAAAAGTGCGATTTGCAAGCGGACGGACCGGAACGGTCAGTTATAGTTTTATGATATTTTATTATTATCGGAACTGCATACGTATGCAAAATTTCAGCTCAATTGCATAACGAGAAGTATAGGTCAAATTTAACTTGCAGGATTTGATTTCAGACAGACAGACACCGAGACAGGTGAAACTAAATAAAAGCTTGTAAAAAAATAGGTACATCATTACAAAGTTCAATGGCATTTTTAAAATTAATATTTTCTGTCATATTCTTAATTTGGAAAAACTAATTAAAATTTAATTATCAAAATTATTTTTTACTGAACCTGTAAATTACACATACCTGGTCTAGTGTAACTAAACACTGAATTATTATTATATGCTATATAAAAGAACAGGTATTTTAACTACAAATCAATTAAAACTTGTTTTTGTCTGCTTTCAAGTTTCATTGAAGCCTTGAAGATAAATATGACTTCTGTAATTGAGAAATTTATATAATACACAAAGCGATCGTGTTACTCAAAAATTTCTTAACAAACAATATTATGTAAGACATTTTTGTTTCCGGCCCGCCTTCGCCCGGGTAAATTTTCGTTCAGCTGTGAAATAATCAAGAGCAACAAATTTCTCATATATTATTGCATCTCTGATAGTTTATCCAGCGTACTCCAATTTAGCTCAGAAATTAAGTGCAGGATCCGTGACTGTAGGCGCATTTTTGCTCACTTCTCATTCCCAATTTGTCGGGTCGTAATAATGTACAGCACTCTGGAAAAGTAAGCTTTAGTCATATATTTAATACCCTCTATATTACTGGCAAAGATCAGGAGAAAGACTTAAACACTACGATGCAGACATATATAGTATACGTCTGTCTCACTTATTATACTCTGAGTCCCATGCGCATGTCCGTGAATGGATGCGCGTCAATTGCAGCGTCAGTTTGCACATGGAACTAACTTCAGACATGACATTTGCGTACAACGGGCTAAGTAAACAGAAATAGGTAGAAAACAGTCATTTGCTGTCTCACTTCATGGGCCACGCTTCCACTTACGGTCACTAGCAATATAGAAGTTCTTAAATATATGGCTTTAGTGAAAGAATTTTTCAGTAATGCTTAAAGTTAACCGCTGCAAACAAACTTTTCCTTTTTAAAATTATTGTATGATGACTTTTAATCTTCAGCAACTGGCTGGTGGGATTTAACAGGGTAAATAAATTCTGAAATATCTTATGCAAAATAAAACAAACTTTAGTTCTGTGGTCATCAATTGTTAAATATTTAACTTCGTATAGTATAATAAAAAAATATTTATTATGCATTTTACAAACGACAAAAGGCAATATTCTATATTTCGACAATTTTTATTCTTCGGCGAGGGTTTGGAGTTTAACGTGACGGAGGAGTATCTATATTCCTGAAAATATTCTATTTGTAGTATTCCCCATAAAACAGCCGCTTTTCGTGCATGTGTACAGGCATGGAAAGCGACCCTTTACGCACCAGTACGATAAAGTAAAACAAAACTGGTCGCGCTATAGTACTAATAAAAATAATTAATTTAATTATTTCAATTTTCAATCTTACAAAATATACAGTTAAATCAAGTTAACTTATGAAATTGACCCACCCAACTTGGCATAACCAGTGCTAAGGTGGATTCCATATTAAATCACTGTTTGCCGGTTATTTTTTTCTATAACCTACTATTAGAGGCGGCGCCTGTTTATGAACTGTCAAGAATGAAGTGAAAAACAGCTCGTGCTTAATGGTATTACGACTCATGTGACTGTTAAAACTCGGTTTAAACACGATGCCACAACTCGCCGTAATATAACCCCCCATCACGACACCATATACATACCTATAACAATCGACCACCGTAGCATGAAATTACAACATTTCACATATTTTCATTGTTGTATTTATTGAAAAATACATTGTAGCAGTTTCCAATCGATACTTTATTACAAGTACTACGGTATAGATTTGTATTATATCTATAAGCAAGTACTTATATCTACTACGTATTCCAATAGTACAATAGATAATTTATAGATAGTGGACGGATATAAAGCAATTTTATAATCTATAAAGATATTATAGGCAAGCAGTTACATAGAGATACATAATGTAAACATGTAAATAGTGTCCTAGTGCTAGGAGAGGACATGGCGCATAAACCATAAGTGTGTATATCTACACACAATGGGTACCTTATAGACACTACCGGACTGGAATATTACAAACATATTGACAAGTGCATTGTGCCTCTCTTGCAGGGCTCACTACTAAGACCGATATTTTAGGTGCATTTATGTGTATGGCGTAGTCTGCTGTAACGTCGTCCACAATTGCCAAAAGAAAAGCTGGCGGATAAAATAATTGAATTAAAATGTTATTCGCTTAAAAAAGGTACCTTTCATTCACGGCAATATGTTGAATGAATCAATTGAATCGGTTATTGCGAAAAGGGAACATATCCAACTTTTGGCCATTTTAACTTTTTTTCGTAAATTTATTCTTTAAACATAAACCCATCGTTTGATGCGAAAAAGAAGCATATCCGGTTATTCTTATAGTAGCAGCACGCATGAATATTTTTTGTTATGTTCGAAAAGGGAACAAGTGTTGGATATGTTTCTTTTTCGTACTATAGATGACGCTAGTAGGTATAGTTGTCAATGCTTTTAGTATCACTTCAACCAACCGTGTGTCTTATAATATTATAGACGAGACGTCAATACCACTATCCTAAAATCTTATTTTGCGCTAACTTTGAAAAACGATATAAAATTGATTGTACTTTCGTTATAGTTTCGCATTGGATAAAGAAATTGTGATATTATGGTTTTAAATTATTATTCACTAAATTAAAAATTATGTAATTGTGTTATTTCTGCTTTATAAATGGATCCAAGGTATAAAGTAATGGATATGTGGTTGCGTAATGAAAGTAAAATCATTTTTAATTTCATTGTTCAAATGCGAGAAAATAGGAAATAAATAGGGGGAAAATTACATTAAACTAATTTATTGACGGTTTCTGATTAATATTTTGGTTCTCCTAGACTCTAGAGAATCCGAGATGAGCACTGCATTTTCAGCTTTTTTTGTCTCTAGTTGTTTCGCGAAATTAAATAAAAAAGTAATACGCAATGACATGTCCTTACACAAAACTTAAGGAAACTTTATTATTAAAATAATGGACTTACATATTCACAACTTCGGAAATACTGCACAGTTTTATCAAAAGTTCGTGCTTCAGGGATACGTTTGGGAAAATGGTTAGCATACCATCTACGTGCTTTTTTAAAATTTCCGCCAGCTCACTGCATAATAAAACAATGTCTGTTTTTTTTTCAATATTTGTTTAATATTCCATTCTGTTGTATGTATATCATGGCAAAGACAAGACTATCTAATTTTTTTTTTCAGCAATCCATAAATAATCAAAAGTGACAAAATTTATTTCTTAAATTAATCATACACTGAGCAAATTGTTGTAAATCTTGCAAATATTATTGTAATAAAATATCTATCCAATCTATCTATTCCTACTTGATTTGGAGTTTTTTTCGCCTCTTTTTGAATCATTCTATTATATAGGCACAGAGTGACCGGTAATTACTCGTATTCCTCTCGGGAGAATAAACTATGACTAATTTGGAATAATTTAACGTTTTTACGTTGTGTGTTAAAACTTACAATAAATAAAAAAAAATAATAAAAATTCTTCACAGAAGTGTCATTATAAAAAAAAAAAAAATGACGCATTTCCGACCCTCAAGTGATAAGCTTACATCATTCCAAATTAGTCATAGTTTTTTTTCCCGAAAGAAATACAAGCAATTACCGGTCACCTATATAGTACATTTTGCAGAGCTGTGAAAATAGAAATATTCGTGGAATAGCTTCCATTATGAGCTCGGGCTTATTAGAACAACATTTCTGACATAAAATTCATCAACTTTATTTTACGACTAATTTCTATTCATTTTCTGTTTGCAACATTTTTATCGCAGTGTCAAAACTGTTTCTATTCGAAACATATTTTATTTTTTCGATAATTTCCCTTCATAAAATTTCGTGAACCCTGCAACGTGTAGGTACATTTAAAGTATATACGGGACGATACATTATTATACATAATATGCATAATGGTTATGAGATGACCACAAAAGGCAATCCACTTGACCAGTGTTATTAAACTGTGTACGCAGTGCAGAGGAGAGGAGAGACTCTCTTCTCTTATTCTGTATGCACACGGATCAGTACTGTATAGTGGAACCGACCGATGGCTATTGTGATTATTTGTGGGCAGAGGGTAAAGTGGGATCGCCATTAAGTAGCTAACCGCACGCCAAAATTGCTTCATTTTTTTATACCATCAGATAGTACATTTTTAGAATATTTACACAACTTGTAGACAGCGATGTCGCAGGTAAAGGTTGGTGCAATATAAAATTCTATACCGTTCATCCCTTTTGTATCGTAACCTGAATAACAAACAAACAACAATTTGGTAACACTTTACGTAGGTATAACACTTGACGTAGATTAGAATGTTGCTTTAAATGCTGGTACGCTCACCAACAAGTTTCCGTGGTGTAGCGGTTATCACGTCTGCCTAACACGCAGAAGGTCCCCGGTTCGATCCCGGGCGGAAACATTAGTTTTTGTTATTTTTTTATTGGTTGTATGAGTTTTTTTTATCAAAATCAATATATTTGTATTTCATTTTAACTATTTTTAGCACAGTAAAATATTTTTGTTATAGTTTACTAGTCACATTAATAATACTGGAGATATAATTATAACTGCAAAAAGGTGTAGGTATACTTACAAGAACCTATACTCGACTCGCTCTTATTGTCTATTCAAGTATTACGTACGCACAACAATGGGAGGGGGGGGGGTATTTGCTTAGCTTATTTTGATTACTTACTTTGCTTACTATTGACGACAAGTGGGGAGAGGGTGGGGTCAAAAATTACTAAAATTCTGCTTACGTAATACTTGAATGGCCCCATAGCCTACGCTGCTCATTAAGAAATATAACGTTTTTCAAATAAATTCATTGATTCTTGGATTTTAAAGCAGCCAACCTTCATTTGCATACATAATAAAGGCCGCTGCACACGAGGCTGGAAACACTGCTGGGACTTCTGCTGGCCGGTAAGCTGGCTACGAGGCTTGAAATGACGCCACTGCGGGTTCGCCTACCAGCTCACAAAGTAGCTTTTAAAATTAGAACAGTGACCATTTTTCTTGCTAGGTCCTCTGCTTGCTCTGAGCAAGAACCAATCAGGAAGCAGTATCTTGTCACGTGGGCGACATGAACAAACGCCCACAAACTAACATGGCGTCATTCTGCTCAAACAACAGACATGTTTTGCTCTTTGTTTAATGTTTATATTTGAACTATCACTGCGCGGGCACCAGATCCATCCAGGAAACAAGCTTGAAAAGACGTCTCGTGTAAAGCGAGCACATAAAAACAATCAAGAAAACTAGCGCTAGAAAATTAGCATGGAATCTACTGGAAAATCCAGAATCGTGTGCAGCGGTCTTAAGAAAATGTTCCAAAACAGAACTGTCTTTTTATTTTAATGCATTTGTGAAATTAATTAATCTTTATCGATCATTGAAATCTCTGACCCGTATGCTGGACATCTATACTAATATATAAAGCTAAAGTTTGGTTGAACGCGCTAATCTCAGGAACCACTGGTTCGATATGAAAAAATATTTTTTTGTTGGATAGTCAATTTATATAGGCTATAGGCTATATAATATCACGCTACGACCAATAGGAACGGAGCATCAATGAAAAATGTTGCAAAATATAACTAAAAATTTGTCCGTCCGACAAAAACTTTTGAACGGTCATATCATGAAATTTGGACACAACATGCAGCTCGGTAAACTAAGATGAACGTGCGTACTAATGTCTCCCCCCCCATTCGTTCTCTTGCCCCAGGGTGAAACCGGACGGGACCGCTAGTAATTTATATACAGACGCTCTGCTCTGTAAACTCAGCATCCTTAACTTAACGCGTGTATGAATCGAGCTTTACAGGACAGTGCGCTTATGGCGAACCTCTCAGCTGGTCACTATGGGCGTCCGGTACACGTCCACCCACCGGGCTACTTGTACGCTTGGCCACGAAGGCATCAGGTGAAACCACACACACACATCTGTACGCAGACAATTGAGAAAGATTTTTTTTTCTCTCTTTCTATCTCTGTACACGTTTGCTGCCGTCTGTGCCATATGCCACCGTCCTCCTGCGATCGGCCAAACAACCTCGATTCATAAATTGCTCAACAAAATTTTATATTAAGTACACAATGGAGATTGTGGCTCATGGCCCCCACAATGGTGGGGCTGGTGCAACTCTGGTAACAGGGCCCGGGCTCAGAGGGGGCCCTGGTTTTTTATTCAAGAAGTATTTGCAGTGGATCATAGCTTTATTATCAAAATAAATGAAAATATTTAAATATAAAAACAGTTTAGAGTAAAATAGATATTACTTTGTATACAACAGCACGCACGGGCCCCACCTACTCCCTCTACTCTCCCCCACTCTAACTCTGCGAAGATTCTTGTCCGAAGACAAAGAAAAATAGGCATATGTTAGGGGGGGGGGCCCGACCCAGATCCTGGTTACAGGGCCCACAATCGAATGTGGGGGCCATGTTGTGGCTTTCGTTTGTATTTTACTTACGTATGCATTTCTTTGGTAAATTTTGTTCCATTTATTCGCCTTAATTTAAAAGTACGTAGTTTATTGTTTTTCTGTACACGCGCGCTGATTAAAAGTTTTAATGTTAATTGACGATTTTAGATGTTCACCGTATTTGCGTGTTTTAAATTTTGAATTAAATGAATGATAAATGTACATTGTATACACATGCAGGACCGTCTTTAATCTATTGGAGGCCCTGGGAAAATTAAGATAATGGACCCCCTATGATCTTGACAGAGCACTATTTTGTTAGAATAGAAAGATAAGCAATTGGTTCTAGATTTATTTTTATTTCTTTACAGTCACATTAAATGAATAGATAATCATATTATATTAATACGCTCCTTTTAGAAAAAACCTCACAATTTCTCCACATAAATTATATATCATTTTACAGATAATTGCTTGCTCTACTGACATCGACAACTAAAAAATTTATTATTGCTTTTGTTTTTGTAAATTAATTAAAATACAGCAACGCTGAACAACGTCTGCCATCTGACGGCTTTAATTTTGAAACAACGTCAACACTTCGATCTGTCTGCCTTCATATTGTAATACAACAGACACAATACTGCATACTGCCATCTGACGGCATTAATTTTGAAACAGCGAGCAACGCTGAACAACGTCACAGCAATGCTGCATGATGCCATATGACGGCTTAGCTCAATGCTTTTGCTACTTGCGCCTCCATATGACAATTTTAGTAAAATATTTCTTCGATCTGTCATCTGAGCTTCATATTGTAATACAACAAAAAGAAGAACGTTATAAGCAGTGTGCAAAATTAGAAACGAATTGAATACCTGCAATCATATTTAAAAAATAATTTTGTAAAGTGATAATTATTATACTTATTTAGTGCGAATAATTCGCACAGGTCACTCTAGTATGATATAATCGACAATAATGCTTCTAGCATTCACAGATTAATGCTTAAAAATCTATGTTGATTGAAGAGGTACCCTTCTAGATTTGAGATAGGCAAAATCGTCAATCACTTCTTCAAAATCTATATTTTGAGCATATCACATTCTATGGACAGCAGCGACAAACTGATTAATCTTTCTTGAAGCATATTGTACTTAAATTGTATTTTTATATACTTAGTATCTAAATTTTTCTATCATGCTGAAATCGGAAAGCCTGATTTTCGGGCGAGAGAATAGTAGCTTCGTGCATGAAAAAGCTACTAAGCAAGTAGGTATTGTACTCAGTCATTACCGTTTGATTTTTTCGAAATAAATATTGTTTTCCGTAATAAATATCGGTTATCGTTTGGTGATCTTGCACGTGCCCAGAGTGCCCAGTAGGAAAGACATGCTAGGTTTTGTATCGACATTGCGCGTTTTAAGATACTACCTACATCTTGAGTGGACGATTAAGTTCTAACTAAGTAACTAGCTACTCGCTCGGGAGTCGGGATACATCTTATCTTTTTAGCTGTTGATTGATGTACCAATATCGTAATTTGTAACTAAAAATATGAAACACATAACAAAAATGTTTTTTTTTAATGAATAAAACATGCTCAGCTACTTAGATTATATAATCACGTGGATAATTAACATAAATGCTGATTAGAACATTTTCATAACCATAGGGGTTAGAATATCCCCTTTGTGTAGTCATCTAATATCAAGTCATTAAGGACTGTCTTATCTTCACCATGTTTCTATTTTTAGCTATAAACTCTAATATCTATCTAATAACTTCTTTACACTCTATTCTTGTAATAGATGATAAGTTATGTGCAATAAAAAAGCTTTTTCATCTACAGGTTGTGGCAAAACTAAGAACAAAAATATACAAAAGTGTACAATAAATTCTGTTCAAAAGAGTTTTGTTAAAAATTATTCTATTATAAAGTACTGATGATAGACAAATTATTATAGTTACAATTTTTGATACATTTTTTAATTAAATATGGAATATAATTTTTAAAATCCTGGAATTTTAATAATATTCTAAACTGCAGGCTATACTTGCACTATAGTCGTCATAATAAGAAAGTATTCTACCATAATCGTTAAAGTTGTGTTCTTTTCTTTCAATTTGAATCATAAAATGACGAACACATTTAGTAATATTAGTTACACTTGTAGGACATAGCACCATTATTTACTATGAAACTCATAGAAGATGCATAATTTTTGTTTCCTATATATTTTTTATTAATCGTTTTTTTATAATTACTTATTTCATTGTGACACCTGTACATTTCTAGTACAGTAAAACGAAAAAAGAAACGTTTAAATTAATCACTGTAATATTATTAACTTAAAGTTTAAAAAAATATA
This sequence comes from Xanthostigma xanthostigma, assembly GCA_963575645.1. Taxonomy (NCBI): domain Eukaryota; kingdom Metazoa; phylum Arthropoda; class Insecta; order Raphidioptera; family Raphidiidae; genus Xanthostigma; species Xanthostigma xanthostigma. The sequence goes on along the minus strand of OY754468.1, from coordinate 29,615,007 downwards.
GTTTCAAAGAATCTAAAATAAGTAGGTATATGCGTACGTATTTCAACGCACAAGGTAAAAAAATAAATTTATTTCTCTCTTATAACGTTTAGAAGCGTGAGACACTCTCTTTACCTAATTTTTCATTCAATTCATCGAGTGCCTCATGCTTTTAAACATTATAAAAGAGAAAAAAAAATATTATTTCAAATTTTTAACGGCTGACGACGTTTCCCCACCATCAACACCGTCACCTCCATTACTAATATATATTCATTTTTAACTTATTATATGATAATAGTTTATGTATGAAAATTATACTCCATTTTTTTCTTCAAGTGTGGCGTTATTTTAAAACAATTGACTAGCAAGTTTTAACAGTCATACACGCGTCATAAAAGAATTATAATCGACACACATACTACATTTTTTTAACCGACGAAAAACAAAAACGGAGGAGGTTCTCAATTCGACGCGTATATTTTTTTTTTTTTTTTATTTTTTTTTTTTTTATTTATGTATGACCACGCATAACTTTTTACAGAGTAGTCCGATTTTGATAATTATTTTTTTGTTTGAAAGGGTATACCCCGAAGTTGGTCCCATATAAATTTGGTAAAAAAATTCCAACCCTAAGGGTAGGAAAACAGGGGATGATTGATTGTTCACTCACTGATTGTAATGTATGACCACGCATAACTTTTTACAGAGTAGTCCGATTTTGATAATTATTTTTTTGTTTGAAAGGGTATACCCCGAAGTTGGTCCCATATAAATTTGGTAAAAAAATTCCAACCCTAAGGGTAGGAAAACAGGGGATGATTGATTGTTCACTCACTGATTGTAATGTATGACCACACATAACTTTTTACAGAGTGGTCCAATTTTGATAATTATTTTTTTATTGGATAGGGTATACCTCGAGGCTCGTCTCATATAAATTTGGAAAAAAAACTTCTACCCTAAGGGTGGGAAAATAGGGGTGATTTATAGTTCACTCACAGATTTTCATGCTTTGTGTATTACAATTATAAATTATATAGCCACAAAAAATTATAAAATAAAAACTTTTTAACAAAAAAATTAAACCGCCGAAAAACTGAAAAGTAAAAAATAATAAATCTTTTTATTTAACTAAGTAGTTGAACGTACGTGACAGTCTAGTATATCTAAGTAATTTTGAGTCGGCGTCAACAATCCTTCGCCGGAAATCTCTGAGAGTTCACGAGAGTTCTCTAATTTGATTTGGTTATTTCTTTTAGTGATCTTTGTTCATTGATTGTTTGACGCCGACTCAAAATTACTTAGATATACTAGACTGTCACGTACGTTCAACTACTTAGTTAAATAAAAAGATTTATTATTTTTTACTTTTCAGTTTTTCGGCGGTTTAATTTTTTTGTTAAAAAGTTTTGTAATCTTGTGTTGTAGTCTTAAACTAAGTTGTAGACGCTACTAAACTCAGTTGTCGAGCATTTATAATCTACAATCTATATTTAAATGATTTTAAATAGCTTTTCTTTCAGGTTTTCATATTATATTGAATGGGTTTTGTAATGCTTTTTTAACGATAATAAAAAAATGCGCTTCATGATACTAAATTTTGAATTATCGCTCACTTCTAGACGCCACTGATTTGTAGCAGACATAATAAAATAGCACGGGTGAAGATCATTGTTCATTATACAGGGTGTTTCCTAAAAACGCCCCAAACTATAGTTCAGTTATTTTTTGTCCAATATCAAAAGACGAAAACATTTTTTGAAAATTCTTCTAGAATCTAGATGTAAATACTCAAAAGAGGTCTTCATTTTAATTTTCTTGACATCAACTTTGATGTCAAACGATAGGTACTCAATTTTTTGTTTCAAATATCCCTATATATACTTTTTAAATTGGTCTGATACAGAATTTTTTTCTGAATACAACGATAAATTAATAAAATGTTCATCCAGAATCAATAGAATTTCTTGTAAATTTTTCCGTGGCACACTTGAAAATCATAGTAGTACACAGGGGCATTTTATAAGGAACTTTATTTAATATCGATAAACATGTTAGGTCGAAAGGACCTTTTTGTGGTACTTCTTATAGATTCAAGAATACATTTTTTATTTATTTTATGTCTTTTGAAATTGGACAATAAATAACGGAGTTATAAATTCAGGCGTTTTTTTAGAAAACAGCCTGTGTATGAAAACATAACCTCAACAACACCTATGGATGCGCATTCTTTAAATATAAATACATAAAGGTATCATTCAACGAGCATGCATAACATATTTTTATGAACCGTTTAAAGTTCCATTTTATATTTTGATGACGGTGTTCTTTCGTCGCGTTCTTTATATGTGAGTCAGAACAGTCTGTTCTTCGTTTAGAAATTTAGGGAACCTTTTTTCAAAAGTTTTGTGCCGTAAGTTGCTTCAACATCCATTATTAATCTTTAAAACTATATAGTCCATGGAAAGTCGATTACAAAATCTATTTAGCGAAATCTATTTTTTTTTCTTTTCTTTTGAACATAATATGTACATTGTGATTTTAATATGTCCACTTGCACCAATAGCGATTAAAAAATTAACTGGAGTTATTTAGATCCAGGCAATCGTTAGATCGCCGCTCTCGTGACACAGACGGTCTACCAAAAAGCCTTATTTACAAGAATATAAATGTATTTTGGCTTTTTATGTTTACATCGAGAGATGGCGTTAGCGTGCTAATTTCTAAATACTATCTTTATCAATAATTAGTACAAAGTATACTATTTTTTGTATTTTACAAAAACAAGCAATTATATTATTAAAAAAATATACTTTCTATACCAATGAAACAAAAATGAGTGATATCCTAAAAAAATACCATATAAACTTGAAGTTTGTGAATGTAGTGAGAATGAAATTAATGAGACAAAATAATAAATTAATCAAAAAACATTGGTTTTATTTTTCGTCATCAGTGAGTTCATTCTAAATTTTATTTTTACTGCACTTTTGATGTCTCTTATTTTTGCCGAGCTCATAAGCTTCAATTGACAATAAAAATGTTTTTTGAGCATATCTATTTGTAAAATCTATGAAGAACTTGTGTTTATAGATTTCATAAACTGCACTTATTTCTCAATATAAACACTAGTAATTTATAAGAAGTTTGGGCGTCTATGTGCCGAAAAAAAAAACAAATTCTTATAATTTATGATTACTATACGTATGAGTAAAGCAACACAAATTGATGATTTTCACTATGGCATAATGTGAACAATTTTTGGACACGGCGTACAGTCGATCGTGTCCACTCGTTTGATACAAAGGTCAGTGACAGACAGAGCAGTACGGGACAACCACAGCACCGCAAGAACACAACCCCCCGCGGTCACTTAGCCACAGTCGCTGTACCCCGTACCGTACAAGGGAAGCACTTTCACGTGTCCCCGTATACAGGACATGGGCCGCGGGGGACCCGTGTTCGCGCCCGTTTAATATAAGCAGTTAATCAACGACTGTGACCTCACAAATCTTTTTGTTATATAAAAGGAACACAGAAATGTTGGTTATATGTACCTAACAAGACAATGGTTCCGTTGTTTCTGCAGACGGAAAGTTGTTTTGTTGTTGGAAAAATCGAATGTATTTATTATTATATTTATGTCATTTGTATATTTCAGACGATGTGAGCATATTTGAGAATATTTGTGGTTTTTTGGGTATAATTGCAATAAAAATACTTAATTAACAGTTAATATTGTATATTAACATCTGATTTTATTTGTATTAATATAAAATTTACGACCAGTAATTTATCAGACTTTTTATTTACTAATTAATCGTTTAAACCCTGATTTGGAACATCTTCAAATAATAGAACTTAATTCGGATAAAAATAAGTTCAATTTTGCCGACAAATATTTTTGCAGGATTTATTTTATATTTAGACTGGTTTGTTATAATTTTCTTGAATTTAATTAAAAACCTAATTGAGATTAAAGTATAATCGAAATAATATTTAATTAATTCGTTCATTGTAATCGCTTATTTCATGGTATAAGACACAGCTGATGAACTCTTTTTGTGAATTTGCAATGTCAAGTCTAAGGAATTCATAAACAATAATATTAAGAATTAATATATTCAGCACAAAGTTAATATAAAAAATATAAAATTGTACGAATTATTGATATGTTTACAAATAATTATACTGTACCTATACGAATATATTAGATACAACAAACGTTACAAGAATTAGTATAACGTATTTACCGTATTTTCTAACTATAAGACGAACCGGGCGATAAGACGCAGCTCAAATTTATAAGATGACTTTTAAAAAAAAATATTTTGACTATCCATTATCCGCGGCTTCGCACGCGATTGAGATGAAACACGGATGCATTCCCATTATTTGGCATAGTTAGTCCTTTCTCGAAGTAGACCCCCCTAATAAATTGCATAATTGATGATATATTCACGCGATCAACGTCTTGACAAACCCTCTGAAGGGGTTGTGTTTAAAAAAGCATGAAACACGTGTTTATTTCTTGCGCAGTTGCGAATTGATACATCTACATTATATGATTTCTCCATGAAAATTTTGAACCTCCGTTACACCCTTTTCGGAGTTGAATTTTTGAAAATCTGTTCTTATAGAGGATGCCTACGTCATAATAACTATCTGTGTGCCAAATTTCAGCCCAATCCGTCCAGTGGTTTGAGCTGTGCGTTGATTCCCCATACAAATTTTGAACCCCCGTTACACCCTTTTAGGGGCTGAATTTTTGTAAACGTCCGTTCTCAGCGGATGCCTACTTCAGTCTCCTTCCTTTTATATATTTAGATGTTACTTTCGGATAATAATTTTTATTTATCATTGTTAGCATAACTCGTATTAGCACAATTCAGTTCATCTTCACACTCGTCTCGTTAATGTCATTTTTTCGGACTATAAGACGTACCTCTTTAGAGACGATTTATTGAAAAAAATATTTTAATGTTACCTTCGGACCACAAGATGCACCCAAAATTTGAGTTCATTTTTCTATGTAAAAAGGTGCGTCTTATAGTCCGAAAAATACGGTAATTTACATGTATGCATATAGTTATTTTTTCGTGCAATTTGATATCGAACGAATTGTAAAAAAATACAACCTGTACTTAATTTTATAAGTTTAACTGTTAATTATATTTCGAATTTAATGGTAAATTATTCACTACACATGTCTATGAATGAACAATTGATAAACGGGACATAAAATAACACATAGTCCGTTCTTAATTATTATAATTAATGCTGTAAAAATTACACATATTGAGTTAAGTAAAATGCAAAGAGGTTTTTTGTGCAATTGTAATGGCAATAAATTACAATATTCACATTACAAAAAAATCAAGCATTTACGTTCTGTAAAGAAATGAAAAGAAAAAGAATCATTTTGCGAATCTGTCTGTAATCTTTTAAATGTCAAAACAAACATGCAATGCTATTGAATATATTCAATTGTCAATTCTAATTACTTATTAATTTTATATTGTATAGATTGCGTATATCATAGGGCTTACAAGCAATATTGCCATAGATTGATTTTCATAGATAAATAATCTGTAGAAAGCTTCCTATTGTGCGCAGGTATGTTGAAGCTATCTGGGTTTGTGTAGCAATCTTTGTTTTATCAATTAATTTGTGAAATCATGCATATATTATGAACACTATATATAAACAATGTCAGAGATGTTAATATTGATGTAAAATCCTAACTAATATTATAAATGCGAATGTGAGTTTGTTTGTTTGTTACGCTTTCACGCGTAAACCCGTTGAGCAGATTTCGATAAAATTTGGAAAGGAGATTTATTGCATCCTGAGGAAGGACATAGGCTACTCAAAAAACAGCTTTGAAGGGGTGAAATAGAGGACAAAATTTTGTATGGAGAACCGATCATTTCTCCAGTTAGGGATATGAAAATTCATATTTAGGCTTTTGGTAAGAAATAAAGAATTACCTGTTTCAGCGTTTTCGCAAAATCATTCCTTAAAATTGGGCATGATTTCAAAATTCACACGTAATATATCTATATATATAGCACGCAAATGTCGTGTATAAACATTGTTTTTTAAAGTGGTACTACAATACGGTGGAGTCGTTGTCGCTGTTTTATCTCAATCCTTGCGGAGTCGCAGGTAGCAACTAGTAATAACATAAAACCAAGCCGTGAGGTGGGCCGTCTATTAGGACTCTACAAGAATCCTTGAGGATCGCACGATCAATCTCTCAGTATGATAATACGTTGGTGCCAGACCGCCACTGTTGTCGTGGCCGCGAGGAAAGACTGTAATGCGATGGAGCCAAAGGCTTCACTATTGTCGCTGACAAGCGGGGCGCATTTCCGTGAGGCAAGACTAATAAGGTGAAGCCAAAGGCTCCGCTACTGTTGTCGTTGCCAAGCGGGACGCAGTCCCATGAGACAATAATAATACGCTAACAATACCAATAGTTGGATCCTACTGTTATTGCTTCCGTGTTTCATCTCAAACGCGTTCGAAGCCGTAGGTAGCGGCTGTTATTAATAAGTTTTCTATTGTCGTGATTAGTTTACTTTGTTATTTAGTAAAATCATTGAAAAAAAACATGCTGTTCTTACTAGGACACCCCTTGTCAAGTGTTTCAATTGTTAGTCAAAAAGTAGTATATTGAAAAAATTACTTTTCTAGAGTAGCCACAAAAAATATTCCAAAAAATTTCGGCTATTAGATAGCGCATGGACAAGTCAATAATCCCTGCTCGGGAATTTCAGATTTATTGCACACCCTCCTTACTAGAGTCCTCCGCATAAAGTGTTTCCATTTTTATCCGTAAAGTGTTAATTGAAAAAAAAAATACTTCTGTAGCGTGGCCGCAACATATTTTCGAAAAATTTTGACACAGTTAGTAAGGTCTGTAATCTTTACTTGGGAATTCACTATTTATTAAGTACCCCACAGGTATTTCACACCTTTACAAGTTAAAACCCGCCAAAGTTGCTAAAAATGGCAAAATATGAAAAATTTGTAAACTTTTGAACAGCAATATTTCCGATACTGTAAGGTCTACAGAGACCATTCTAGTCTCAAGGTATAGAATATTTAGTCTTTAAGAAAAGTAAAGAATGAATTTTTCCAAAAAAAAAACAGCCCTTCGATATAAAAATTGATAATTACTGAAAAAATACAACATTACGGTGATCTTTGGATTTCTGGCAAAGATCCTAAGGTTTGCCGTTGTCGAAAACTTGAATTTTTCATAATGACTCGGTCATATACAAGATATCGAAAAATCATAACTACCTCAATTGATGTAAGGTAGGATATATAAAATTATTGAACTACATTGTACCATTACTGTTATTGTGCCATTACCAGCATCTCTAGCACACAGTGATTATTATTTAACGTCTGCATATTCTAGCATAGTTGTCCACAAGCTTTTCTATTGTTAGTCAATTGTTACATGTCTCTATTTTTGTTTCATCTGTCATCTCTGGTTGTTTTCTGACATTTTATTAAACCAGTGGGGCGTTGAAATCTATTGTTCATATCAAGACGATGTTATTATTACAAAAATTATATATTGTAATATTTACGTTCGTGCGGTCGTGAACCCTTGCATCTAAAAGAATGTTTAAAATATATAGAGGTTTCCACAGCACATATGAAAATTATTATTCAGCAACTTACACGAAAATTATTATCAGATTGCATATTTCAAAAGTTATTTTGTAGGCGTAAATTACTAAATTGAGCTGTTCGCGAAACACAAAAAATAGAATGCATTTGATACAGCTCTTTCGTTCTAACTTTCTCGTTCAACTTCATCTATCGTGGATTTTAGATCAGCATACCTATTCATGATTTTTTTTCGAGACGAAATATGAGTGGCACGCTATATTGTAAAGTTGTTAACAACATACCAATTTATGAAATACTAGTTTTTACCCGCGATTTCGTCCGCGTGAAATCAGTGTGTACAATTGATATAATTGATTAAAAAACGATACATTCAAGAAAGACTCTAATTTAAGATGACCCTATAAACACTGTTTTTGTTTTACCATCTTTTGCATAAACGTAAAGATTTTGTGGATTCGATACACGTGAGCAAGCCACATACAGCTGGTCGTGCAAAAAATGTGTTTTTTTCTAAATGAATGCCAGATATCTTAAGCGTTTGTCCCTGGGGTTTGTTAATAGTTATTCCAAAAGGTGTTTGTAATGGAAATTGTAATCTTTTAAATTGAAAAGGCAAATCCGTTGGTATAATTGGTATTCGTGGTATTAAAACACTCTCTCTCCTTTAGATTTGCTACTAATTATTAAGTGGTTGTTAATTTACACAAAACATTAATGAATTATACACATGAATCTTTCTCTTGAATTACTCCGTCCATTGGTGAAAATCTTATGAAAATTAGTTCGGTAGTTTTTGAGTTTATCGCGTTTAGACAAACAGTTAGACAGACATACGCGGCGGGGGGACTTTGTTTTATAATATGTAGTGAAGTTTTAAAAGTTGAGTTGAAACTTGAAACACAATAAACAATTCTTTTCTGGTTAGTTATTTTATGTAGATAGCTACCTTTTTTTAGCAGAAAATTTTGTAAATTTAGAATAACTTTAGTTAGTTTTGTTGTTTCTATTTAATTATATATTAATATTATTTCAGTTTTGATTTTATAGGCAATAGTGAACACTTCAAGGTGCATATTACATCTGTAAGTTTATTATGTCATTAAAACAATATTCAATTTATATTAACCATAAAATATAGCACTGAAATAACATATTATTACACGTTGCTCTCTACAGAAAAAAGCCGTTGATTTTATTCTTAAATGCTTATTTATTTGAGTTATTGGTTTATGAAGGAAAAATAAAAGTTATTTGCATAAAATATAATTTATTCAGTAAATCACAGAACAGGTCTATAAATAAAATTTTACGTACGTTGAATTCTCACTCTGTTTCCGTTGTAAGTAGGTATTGTTATAATGCTGCTCTGTCTAAAATATAATTATAGAATAAGAAAATTCTCTTTCAGGATCTTTTTTGTGATTTCAGATATCTGTAATAGTTTTCGAGATATTCGCAAAAAACCAAACCCTTCTTTTTTTTACTAAAATGTTTATAACTTTGGCAATTTTTTCGCCCCTCACTTCAAATTTTTCAAAAAGTTTCCAAATGTTATTCTGAATCGAATGACACCATGGACATGTGAAATAGACAAAAATAACCATTGTTGGTGCGCCTTATAGTTTCCAGAAATTAGTTTTCATGGATATCATTTTTACGTTCTTAATTTTCGGTCAAATGCAGGTTAAATGTGGCAAGATTTCTTTTGTTATGTGATGCAAAATTTAAAGAAAAGTCTAAAATTTTGAGGAACAATGAACCATTCGCTGTAGCGCAATAATTTATTAAAACTTTTTGCTATTTAATTCATAATATGTAACGATAATAATAAGTAAATAAAATAACTACAGTAACTATAAATAAGTCCAGAAAGCATTTTTGCCAAACAAGCCACGATACGTAGGTACTCTCACCGTTTTAGAGATATTTCCCTATTGTTTCACTGTAGTCTATGTCCATCTGCATAGTTGACGGAGGCGGCGGAGGACATTAAATTTATTTTATTGTCCATTTAGCATATTATAAAAGATTTAAAACTACATGAGTTTTCTTTGAGACACATGAATCACAGATTTAATGAGTTATATAATTCCTGTTGTATGTTGTTTGTTAGCTTCACTTCAGAACAAAACGTTATTGCCTCTGTTACCGGTCGTGTCAAAAAATATTAGACAAGTCTATAGTTTAGTTGGTGAGAGAAATGTCACGTGTATGCTAGGTAATTAATTAGTATCTGATATGTTTCAACATTAATATCTTACCGTAATCACATGTTATTACTCCAAGCAAATAGTTACACGTATACTAGTTTCGCTATTAATTACGTTGAGAAGCAATTTTTATCTGATCCCTCCTTTGAACAAGTTTTATTTGATATTATTGTGGGTTATATCTAGTGTGTGGTGATTATTATTTAATCGAATGTGACATCTTAAAAACGAGCGTTTTAATAGTCACATGAGCTTTTATATCATCACGCACGAGAGAGATATATATTAGACTAGTCGTTAAAAATTAAATTTTTTTAGACGTATCCATTTGATGTAGAAAGGTAAGGACAATCTTTAAAAAAATAATAATAACACGTGCCGCAAAACGATCTAGGTTTCCTTTTAGTAAAATCTTATGTTTTTTCAAAATTTCTCACGACAAACATAATTTTTTTCTGAAATACAAACAATTTCGTGTCATGAAGTAAGTATAGACATTTTTTTATTTTATGTTGTCTAGTTAAAAATTACAGGATATTTAAAATCATAAATTTTATTTTGAAACTAATTATTGTAAACTTATTTTTTATGAGCAGATTCATTAATTCTAAGGCTTAAGTAAATGTTGATAATAATTTAATTATCAATAATTTATTACATTACGGTCACGAAATCGTAAAAATAATGTTTGTCGCAAGAAATTTTGAAAAAATACGATTTTACTAAAAAACTTTGATCGTTTTGCGGCACGTGTTATTTAAAAAAAAAGTTTGTCGTCGAAAAACATTTTATTTTTATCGACTAGTCGCCGGGATATTGTCAAATCCGTGATATTGTAATTTCACTAGTGAAATTACAATATCACGATTGACAAAGAGTCGTGATATTATAATTTCACTAAGTGAAATTATAATATCACGGGTTTGACAATATCCCGGCGACATATATATTATAATACTTTTTACACGAACTTCCTAAAAAATGGCTGATTTTCACCTACTTTATAAAATTTTTGGCAGACCAAATTTAAGCAAGCCACTTTAAATTGTAGACTGAATTGTATTCTCATGCGGTTGAATACATGATAACTATGATTTACTATTGAAATGGTAGCATCAGGACCGTAACGCTTTTTTGAAGCCCTGGGTAAGACCTCATCACTGGGTCCCCCTACACTAAATTTTATGAATTAAATAAAGATATAATGCGAACTTTTCCGTCTGGGCCCTGAACACGTACCCCGGTTGCCCCTGCCTAGTTACGGCCCTGGATAGAACGACTAGAGTTTTTTTTACTTTACGCGACTTTACACCACTATTGACTATTGTTGAAATGTGTCATTTTACGACCGCTATACAGGCATGAAAAACGGCTATTTCATAGAAAGTGTGTGCAAAAATTCTATTATATGTCAGTGATTTCTTTTATTAAGAAAATTTAAATGGTTAAATCGACAATAAAAAAATCAAGGTGTATAAATAATTATCTTCTATTTTTAACGGACTCATCACAGGCAGGTGAAGAAAAGCGGCCTTTTTTTCACTTTCCTGCACGCTTGTGAGGGAAATATAGTAATTTATGTGTCCCAGCTTAGTAGACTACTTAGTACTTATCCACACATACTATAATAATAATAATAACAATAATAATAATAATAATTTTATTCGTTTCAGAAGAGCTCTGTTGAGCATAACAATATACAAGTAGCAAAATATAAAATTTAGTTACGAAAAAAACTCCAGTGTACATCGTACACTATATAAGTATACAATGCCTAAACTGGCTATCCTATTATTTGAAATTAAGTTTGCTACACAAGTGAAATGTAAAAAAAAAAATTGAAAATGAAGGCGTAACATCTGTTTTATAGAAGGTAGGAGACAAAATGCAGTTCTAGGACACAATGATATTTTGACTTGTGTGACTGTTAAAATTTGCTAACCCTTCTTTTAACATAATATCACAACTCGTCAGTAATTACGCCACTAGATATACAATCTACATGTACCGCATTGTATGTTCGATTCATTATAGTGAACTGAGGTTAAAGTTATGTTTATAACACGTGCCTTAAGGTGGCAAAGTCTTATACTTTGCAGCGTATATACGTGGGTTTAATTTTAAAATAAAATGTATTTTATTATTCTTAAACAATGCTTTTTATTGCTGAAATAAGTATACCTCACACTTTGATATTTGCGATTGAAAATTATTAGTTATAGTTTTATTTACGGCTCTAATTGTTTATTTATTTTGTTGACGTCTAAAGTATACAATATTACTTTACAGCTGAGATACGAAAAAAACCATTACTACCTATTCTACAAGTTGCTGTTTTCTTTCATTCTTTTACCATTCCAACACCATAAGTGGGGAATGGTACTAGTTTAGGCCAAAATTCACTATTCAAAATTTTACAATATTTTTCGTTTTGAGGTTTCCCGAATCCAAAAAAAATATTTTTGGAAAAAAGTCTGTGCGCCTGTTTCTCAGTTTGTAAGCACGATACAGATCAAACGGATGAACGGATGGAAACTGACTTTTGGGAGGATGTTTGATATGCAAATATGAAGAGCCCTACTGTTTTTGGAAAAAATCGGCGCACGCGCAAAAGAGCTATAACGTTATTTCTTATTTAATCATGGTATACTTTTCATAACGGTTTATTATTCTATTTATTTTCAGGAAACTTTTGTGAAAAAAACATGTTTCTAAACTTTATAGTTTCGGAAATATTTTAAAAACAAAAAAATTAGCTATTCTTTTGTTCTGGAGATTTGTCAGAAAGAAATTAGCTAAGCATGCTTTGATTAATTTTTACATGACGTATTGTGCAGCAAAGTAAAATAAAATTACCTACTAATTCCATGATAGTAAATCACAGGCAATTTTTTGTTTATAACCTATACGTCTACTATTAGAAGTGGCGTTTGTTATACAGTTAACTGTCCGAAATTTTGAAAATGAAGTCAAAACCACTTATTTTATAGGCGGTACGTTCAAAAAATAACAAACACACTTCAAGCGTAATGGTATTACGACTCGTGTGATTCTCGTTTTAAACATATCACAGCTCACCATAACCCATTACGGCTCTACTTACAATGTACTATTATCTACTTTACGTTTAGACTTAACCTATATATAGGTTACTACTGCTAATCTTAATAATAATAATAATAAATTTATTATCCTTTTTATACATGCATATAGCAGGAGGATTTGTCACTATACATATAATAAAATAGCATATTAAAATAAAATAATAGATAAAATAAATTATTAGACGATAATAATATCAATATTAAAATAATAATAACATCACAAAAAACATTAAAAAGTATTAGAAAAAAAAACCAGTTGTGTGGTTTTAAGAAACCACGATGCAAGTGAAACTTTTAAGTTTTATTGGATTGTAGGCTTTGGATTGTAGACACTTATCCATCACGATTAATTATAAACAACAATATTCACATGAATACACGAATAAAAACATGTAAATACTGTACAGCACTTGCCCGCATGACAGACTGACTATGTGTTATACATACTACACGGTCAGCTGATGCTAACCATGGGCGCCGCCATATTGGCCTTGGCTGCTCTACCGAGCGCCTACTCCGAGCGCCTTTCACTTTACCCCTACTCCGCGGCCGCCTGTAATGCGAAATGCAACAGACGGCCAGAAAAATTCGGGGCGATAGAATAAAAGAAAAGCTAAGATTTTTACAGGTTCTTTTAGTAATAAGAAAGCTTGTTACAAAAAAATAGGTAACAACATCAAGTTTTGAAGTATTTATGAAATATTTCTTTTTCACCCTGTATAATTTGTTCCACATCTGTGTTAATATTAGTTCTGTCAAATCATACACTTCCTGTATAATATATCGTTACATTGGTAAAGCTGGAATGCTTGTGAAGTTTTAAGCAGCTCCGATCTGATCGTTTTGTGAACACCTGTTGCTCTCGTTCACCATTTTTATTGTTTCTCCTACGCTAACACCGCATTCATTGATCACTGAACCAATGAAGTCATACCGACATAATATTCATCGTTGTAAATGAAACGTTAGTGTACTGAGGTCATTCAAAAGGATATACTATTCTTTTTTAGAAAAGATCACCGGCATTTAATGGGCTTAGCAGAAAAACAGTTTTACTTCTATTATTGAAACAACAAATCTATATTAATAATAGTCATTATGCAAATTGCGCTTACATTCATCGTCACAATGCTCCTCTAAGGATGTTATAAGTAGTGATGTCAGAAATGTAACTACCCGTTACTAAGTACCGGGTACTTACCAAGATCCGAAGTACCGGGTATTCAATTGAAAAAGTACCCGTTACTTCGTGTATGAATAGGTACAAGTACCGAGAGATCCGTGCGTACACAATACACATTACGGTACAAATACCAAGAGATACGTGCTCTGTGGGTAGGGTACCCGGTACACATTACACAAACACATACACATACACTGGCGTCTGCCTTCTGGCAGTGCTTATGAAACTAAATACAATACGCTACAGTGCGATACAAAATACAGATGCAGTAGGACGTAGGTGAGGTGTGTCAAACTGACGCCAAAGGCAGTTCAGAAATCAGAATCCCTTAATAATATTTAGCCATTTTCCGGTTTCCCTTAGAGTTAGAAACAAAATAAAGATTTATTTTTTCAAATATGTACATAATTTGTTATTACATGTCACAATTTTATGACGACATTGTATCTGTAATTGTAATAGGAATCTGGCTTTAGAGTAGGAAAAAAATATAACACGACATTTTGAATAAAAAAAGAATTTACCTACTGTAGATTGCACATAACTATTAAACTAATAACTAAATTATATTTTTTTGGTTCAGTATAATACATAATATTATTTTATAATCCTAAAAAAAACAAAACGATACAGTATCCATATTGTACACTATACACATGCAGGTCGGTTTCAAAATATAGATACGACTGCGTTGTAGAATGTAGAATCAGTGAATTTCCTACACTATAGGACACTAGGACAGTGTATAAGTACAGTTTTGTTTAGTTTGTTCAACATAAAATGCGTACACTGATTACTTTAGGAATTTTCCAAACTACCAAATAAACAAAACTGGCATATTAGTTCAATTATAAAAAAAATTTTAATTCGTAATTTATAAGTTCGTAATAATTGTAGTTTGCACGGTTCATAGGATTCTGCCATTTAGGTACATGGTTTTTTGTCTGTCAGTTTGTTTTAGTTTCACTAACCTACACAATATAAAATATGATATCTGTATTGTCTGTACTTAATTTTCGAATTATCATAAAATTCTTTCACGGATGTCTGTATAAATTGTCTGTAAAGAAAACGTTACAGAGAAACTCGAGTCTCGACATTCAACAATCCGAAATTGACATTGGTTAATGGTTAATATTATACAATATGCAAATTATATTATTTAAATACTACAAAAAATAATTCGCTTTACTCACAAAAAATTATAAAGTTTCAACTTAATTATTTGCATTACTTTCAATTAGATAACATTGTTTTCATTGTTGTATGAAAGGAGGTTGCATATTGTACCTAAACGACGTGCTATAATGTACCTACCAATACGTTTACCTTATGTATGCAGTATGCAATCGGTACCTATAAGTAACGAATACCGGCTGGCGACTATAGAGTATAGGTATTACTATAATACAGTATTAGTTATACCTAGATCCGGTTCTCAGCACCTTAAAGTACCGGGTAAAAGTAACGGGTAGAAAGTAACGGGTACTCGATATAAAAGTACCGGGTACCCTAAATACTTAAAAGTACCGATTCTTGACAACACTAGTTATAAGTATTACCACTTGAGACATTATTACGGAGTTAATAAAATTTAAATTCCTGTTTTACCTTATGTTCTCGGTGATATTGAGTCCGTTGTCGAGAATGAATCGTGTAAGATTTTCTGGAACTATTCATTCAGTACTACCAGGCAATGTTCAGCTACAAAATCTGATATAGTTCTTCTTGTTAAAACCACGCGAGTTATGTATGTCATCGAGTTCACAGCTTCTGCTGAAACGAACATAATCACGAAGGAGACTGAGAAGCGGATAAAATATCAAGACCTTCTTTTTGAATTGAGGAAGCAGCATCCAGAGTATTCTGTAAAATTAATTGTTCTTATAATTGGTGTTCTTGGAGGCGCCAAATCGTCACTGTTGGCAAATATAAAATCTTTTCCGGCATGTCAGCGTAATGCTGAGTCACTAGTCCATCGCACGCAAAAAGCCGGGCTTATCGGGTCGCTCCGTGTACTCCGTGAGCACGAGCCAAACTCACTGTAATCGCTCATTTCATGATTTGAGAGGCAAGTATTCCTTGTTTGAAGGTGACGAACCTGAAGTTTTGGGTGCTTGTGGATGTAGATTTATCTACGGAATTTTTCTTTCTCATGATAATAATAATAATTCTTTACTGCTCCAAAGATAATAAATTGTATAGGAGAAATCAATTACATAGACAAAGTTAGCTACATGTTAAAAAATTCATTAATTTTGTAAAAACATTTAGCAGCTAAGGAGATCTTAAGTCTTTTCTTAAACTGTTGACAATTATTAACAATTTTTATTTCTCTGGGTAGAAGATTGTATATTTTAGTGCTGCAGTATAATGGACTTTTCTGATATAACGTAAATAAAAACAGTAGTTGAACAAAGTGTGTTCTCATATATTATGAAGTATATAGAAACATTTCCTGATAATGCAATCACTTAATTTTGATTTTTTAGTTTCAAAGCCGATGAACACAAAAAATTAGTTTTTTTAAAAAAAAGGTCTGTTTGTAGCCGCAAGTCGAGTCCAATCAACTAGAAATCGATTTTGCTCAACCTGCGTATTCAGCACACCTCACAAAAGCGAAATCACAAAATCGATTTTAGCTAAAATTAATGTGGAAGTAGCACTTCCCTAAGAACCGGTAAAAGTAATTGTCCAAAATAAAAAACAAAATTAGAAATTTGGAAAAAAAACGTTTTTCTTTTTTTTAGTTGTTTGTATTATTTTTGTGTAGTCTGCAGGTTTCTTGTCTTTTTTAACTAATTAATTTTTAATTTAGGTTACTTTTTATGTTTATGTTATGTTTTTTAAGGTTTATAAATATACTAGTATTACATACGAGTATGTACATTAAAAAAAAGATATTTCTATAACACATGCGGGATAAATATTAACATTTATTAGCTTTCTTATAAAGGCTTAGAGAAATAATGTTTGCAAATTAAATTAACGTTTATTTAATCGTTTACTAAATTGAACTTCACATGCTGGTTGAAATATATGTAAAAATGAAGAAAAGGAGTAAACAAAATCATACAGATAAGTTTACAATTTTTGACGTCAAAATATACATTACCATAAACATGAATGAAATTAACATCTACTCGTCGTTATATTGAAATTCGATCCTGATGATGGTTTTTATGATGCACCAGAAGATGATACAGTAAATCCAACAGGCTGACACAGCAGCTGCACTGAAATAAAATCTGGATCGCTATTTTTATGTAAAATCTATTTTAAAGAGATAATTCTAAATACCAACTGCAAGACGTATGCAACGCAACGTGGATATTAGAGATATGTGTTTTATTGTAGTGGTGCAATTGAAAAGAAAGGAAATGAACCTGTAATGCGCGCACGTGTGTCGTGTTAGATGTAAACGTTTCCGGTTCCGTCTGTTGGGGGATGCTGTTGATGACGGAATCCGGAGATGGTGGTATTGTTGAGAGTCTTAGTGCGGTGCGCAGCAGCCGTGTTAGGTAGCTGTGCGGTGCTGAATTACAGCAGACAGACACAGAGATGGGTTCCGCCCTCGCGCAATGTGTACGTGGACAGGTATGCTGTATACCTCCTACCGTATCCTGTTTGTCTCTTGTAACAATTTTTTCTGAAAGTTAATGTCGCGCAGCATAAATTCAATGATTCTTTACAAGAAAAAAAAATCCAGTCAATTGGGCGACGAGACCATTTTAACTTCAAAATGTTGACATTTTATATGGTATAATAAAGAAAATAAAATTTC
The DNA here is from genome assembly GCA_963575645.1 of Xanthostigma xanthostigma. Classification (NCBI taxonomy): domain Eukaryota; kingdom Metazoa; phylum Arthropoda; class Insecta; order Raphidioptera; family Raphidiidae; genus Xanthostigma; species Xanthostigma xanthostigma. Next base: position 29,597,091 of record OY754468.1, on the reverse strand, counting down.
TGATATCGCGTGAGGTGACGCGGGGAATAGCTAGTATTCAATATGATTAATAAGAAAAATCGCAGGATTATGAACAAAAAGTTAGATTTATTAGTGAACAACGTTTCGTCTATAGGTTTAGACTTTTTCAAGTACAATATTAATTATTATCTCAATGGACACGATATAGAGTGCCCGTAGGCAAAAATTTTACTGACAAATACTCTCCCCAAACTTTGTATATGGCTTCATTAGACCTAGTCTGACACCTATTTCCTCTATGACTTTTTCTGATTTTGGGGCGTTTTCCCTCTAAATTTTTCGAAACATGTCGTTTTGACGACATGTAAAAATTTATAGATACTGTTTCAATTGGATAGCTTAAAAACTTCAACCAAAACGCTAAAATAGTGTTCTCTGACAAATAACATGAACCATTTAAAATGTCTGACACCTCGAATATGTCGACATATTCGAGGTGTCAGACATTTTAAATGGTTCAGAATAGAATAGAATACCTGCAGTAAACATAATTGTGTTTGGTGAATTGAATTATCGCTATTTATTCGGAAGAATAGTTACCTGAAGAACGAATGAACCGAATAGATAACTACTTACGTTCGGTGAATATGGTCAGTAGCAAACTAAAGCTTGAAATAGAGGGTTGATTATATTTTCTTTTTTTGGAGATAAATAGGATACAGTTTAGTCGATTCTTGTGCAGATTGTGTCTGGTACTCTATGAACGCTTTGTGCAGAACTGCAGTAGTATTATGACAGGAGGCTGTAGCTTTCTTGCCAGTGACGTCTCGAACAGTTGAATGCGAACCTGTATTCTACAAGAAATATGAACATATTCTTCTTCCCGGCATATTATCCATGTCGAGTCATAAATATTTTTACACGAAAATCACTTCTTAAAAGAAAGAACTAGTGACATTTTGGAAATATGTATATATATCTGCAAGGAATTCACAAATTCAAATAATTCTCATATCAAGAATTTGTCCTGGGCCTTTGCTTTGGGTTAAAGTTGTAATTCTCCGGGACCCAGTCGTTAAGCTGATTCCAGTAAGAATCTATACAGATAAATAAAATTGAAGTGTCTGTTTGTAATGTCAAAATAACAGCTTTTTACTAAATGCATATATGAAAAGCATATACGGTTCTCATAACAAAAAAAAACAATTTTTAAAGTTTTTGTCTGTGTTTGTCTGTTTGTTCCGGCTAATCTCCTAAACGACCGGACCGATTTTGACGGGACATTCACTGCAGATAGCTTATGTTATAAGGAGTAACCTATAGGCTATTAAAAACTGCAGTTCGTCAAAATGCATTTGCATTGAAAATAAAAATTGATATCAAAAATATTATTAGATTTCACATTGTTACAGTTACGATGTTATATAAGAAAAAATTACTTTCCAACAATTTCACTGTTAGGACTTTAACCCGAAACTCTCGCCGCTTTCCCCTCCAACGACTTAATATCACAAAGGCTGCCTATCGCGCGGGCTATTTCGGATGGTTATGTCTCAACGTGCGTTTTAAAAAATTGTTTTCTAGCAGTTAGATCATACTTTTTTGTTTGCTTAGGTATTTTTTATTTGTTCCTCTATGTATAATATAAGTGTATAACCGAAAGCTCCACTACTTTTGTTGCTACCGTGTTTCAACACAATACCGTATACCAGATAATGCCAAAAATACCTAGTAAAAATTAAATATCGCACACACTTGTCAAGCAGAAACCTGCACAGCAAGGAGCAATAAGCCTGTTCGTGATGGTACACATCTTAAACGAAGTAGCGCACATTAGGCCAGCACCTGCAATCAGCAATTCGCAACCAGCATCCAGGAACGACCAGTCGGTCGTGTTCATTTTCTAGCCGTGCTCAGCCGATCTAGTGTGCTAGTGATGTGTCGCTTTCATTAATTCATTTGCATTGATAAATCATAAAACTACTCGAAAACTGCATAACGTCTACCACACATTACGAAATTTGCTGGTTTGTGCTGGCTTGCACAGGCTTATGCTGGTGTAACGTGCGACATCGTGCATGTTGCAAGTTTGTGCTGTGCAGGTCAGGCAGGTTCATGATTGACAAGTGTGTGCGGTCTTTTAACTGACGAAGTATATTTTGCGTAATTATTTGCTTATTGTAACTATATAAAATTTGATTAAAGAATACTGTAAAAATATTTAGTTTATTTTTAATGTTAGGACCTCGATTTGTCTGCATTTTTCCTTTGATCTCTGGGTTTAGAATCTTATAAAGGTGGTCGATCAATATGCGAATTAATATTCCACCGAATTTGGTATCCAACAAATCTGACATACTCAATATATAATTTTAGATCTGTTCCTCGTTTGTGTTATGTAGGTTTTTTTTTTAATTAACGGAAGTCGGCTTGTCACCAGGAACACCGCAGCCTCTAGGGCTTATTGTGCTGTCTCCCAATTTCCTTGCACTATAGCATTTCAAAATTCATTTTTTATTTTGCAAAATGGTTCCTGAAACTTCACAAGTTAATACCTATATGTAAAATTGTTGATGAAACGAAAAAAAATATCATCACTAATACGGCCTTTCAAATTATTTTAACTCTCAAAAACACATTCTATAGTTTGAACAAAATTTTTGATTTTTTCGTAACAATATTTTAGATCAGCTGTAGTTGGATGTCCATGATCCAGGCAAAGCCCCCGATGGCATTGAGAACATATGGCAAGACATGCCTTCGTTCCGCTATTTGCAATTCCTCCTATGCAAGGGGTGGGAATTGCGCAGATACCGGCTACATGATACTTCATTTATCATAAACTGGTATCGCAAATGCTCTACGGTGTTATCGCTAGACTAATTAATATTGTGTTCAAACGTATGATATCTGCTACCATCATTTGTAAAAAGATACGCTTTACTCTTTGGTCCTTGTGTTTCGGCGTTCTGTGATCAATTATACTGAAAAATGCAATCACGTTGTAGTAGAGAAAAAACATTTGTAGAAAAACATTTTTTTTGCACACTCCCCTATAGGTATAAGTAGCTGATTTTCATGCCTCTATGGGCTATGTGCACGGAGGCGGAGTTACAAAATTTTCGATGCGAGCGTTTGTGGTGAGCACTAGGGGAAACTTAGAACTCTAATTTTCCGTATGTCAGTGAGCAATGTTTATTAAAAGTGAAAGTAGTTATAATTTTATAAAGTGTTTTAATTACAAAGAAAACATAAGAAAACTAAGCGATCTGTGTTCCGGGCTGTTGCGCTGATGGCGATTTAAGTAAAATAAAGACCATTAGCGCCCTGATTTGACGTTCCGCTGTCAGTGTAAACAAATTAACATCAGTTTTCCTTATTACATTTTTTTTTTTTGACACAACACGGCCAACTAAAGTTTTTGACTTATAACCTTAGAAACATGTCGCGATTTCCACAAAAAGTTAGTTCAATAATTCTCTATTACCCACTAGCGGCGCTAATAGGCTTCGTGCACACAGCCTATAGTGATAGGAAAATGACCCATTTCGAACTAATGAGTAAAATAAAAATAAAAAGTGTTCACTTCAACAGTAATTTTCAAAAGCGACCTATTTGTTGTCTTTTGATTCTTTAAGATGACACCGACACAAAGCAGGGGTCGTTTTCGTAAACAATCCAAATGAAATGCAAGATGACCGCACACACAGAACATGACAGCTGTCAGATATATTGTTGGGAAGTAAAAATCAGCTATTTTATAAGAGGTGCAAAAAATAAAGCATATATCTCGAATGTAAGGCTTTTGTAGATCGTGTGACTTAAAACTTGCTGTCACTCGTTTTTCCGTAATGTCACAACTCGCACATGAATTATTGCATTACGATTTAAATACATAAAGTACTAATTTGCAAAATATCTAAAAAAATTAATACAAAGATTTTCATATATTCCATATAGTGATTCAATTCATAATTAATTATTTTGAGTAAATATTGTACATTGAAAAATTATTTTATAAAAAAAATCTTAATACTTTCTTCAAAGTATTTTAAAAGTTTTCAATATGCTGATTTACTATGATTTGACACCAAATATTATTTTATAACGCTTGTGATTATTTATATTTGAAAATCTACACTCCGTTATTGGATGATTTAATTTCATGCAAATTTTTTACCTTCGTGAAATTAAACAAAATAAAAATTGAATTAAAATATTTATAACTTCCTCTTCTGTCTTCGGCAAAGTAATTTAGTTATAATATAGACACTTAAAAGATAGGAAATTTTAGAACTTTCAACGGCTTTTTTAAGCAATTAATTATTTATTAGTAATTAGCGTAAAACAATAATTAATACCTTGATGTGTATATTTCATGGATTATACACTTGTATACCTGGGTTCTAACAACAAAAATATTTAACACTTTATCGTCTAAAATTAATTATCTACCTATATTAACCACAGTATTTTTATTTTTCAAAAAATTAGAAGTAGTATATATACAGAACTTCTGACAATAACAACTGCTTATGTGTCAACATTAAAAAATAATATATATCATAATATATTAATTATTTAGGTACTTATACTAATTATTTACTTATATTAATATTTCTAACGTCTTTTTTAAAATGAAAGAAACTGAAGTTTATGTGTACATATCTGGAACTAACTAATTTTTAATTCGTTAATCATCGTTGATGGAACTGGGTATAACCGTTATTTATGTAATAATTTATAATTTGTTTCTCACTTTCCAATAACAATATAAATATACCTAAGATAATTTATAAACAGTTGTCAAAAATTCATACGGTGAATAATAAGGGTTTCAAATATTAAAAAGTCTAATTTCCAGCATCAGAGTGACTGTATAAAAGACAATCGTAGATAATTAGAAAATACAATTACTTTAATGAGTTGAAATTGTTTTTAAACGTTTCTCTTTATAAAGTTCGCAAATTGAAATTGGCGAGCAACGGGTTAAAATTTATGATATTATGTGATCGAACACCTACATCTATCTGGGTAGACACAAAATAAATTTTTCGTCGAGTGAACAAATTTTTAGGGGTCAAGTCGTGGAAACTTCGGATATGATTTACTACAAAATATTTTATGATTAATTCTTGTGTAGAAATTGTTGATTAAATACAAATGTGAGCGCGTGGCACATGCTAAGCCAGCTAGATAAACTCAAATATTGCCGTTGGTATCAACTTTTTTTTACATGACTACTTTGGTGGTAAAGAATTTATAGCTAACAAATCATTAATATTTTGATATATTGAGTCAATTAAAAAATGGGATCATTCATTTATTTGCACACACTCGAGTCATTTCAACTCAATATTGAAATGGAATTTAATGTATTTAAGAATTTTCTTTCTCTTTATATATTTTTTATGTGACCAGATTATTATTTCCACGTATAGTTATGATCTATAAAAGAAAATTAATTTTTTACTGTTTAGAACAATTTACCACTACTTGACCAGCTTGAGGCCCTGAAGATGAAAATAAATTTTTCGAAACGTTGGCCACTAGCGAAACACTGGTAAAGCTTATTTTATGATCCTCAACCAAACCTTCCTTCATCTGAAATTTTTAATTTCAAGTATTTTGTTAATAAATTTGAATGATCTCGCGACGGGGAGCGACACTGACTGGCATAAAATAATCAAATATTTTTTTCCTATCAGTGTACAGCTAAAGCTGCCAAAAAAAACGACAAGACTGTTCATAAACCATAGACACGATAACTTACACACATAATGAAGTCATGAACTCCTACTATTTGCTAAAAAAATATGTTTATTCCAAAAACTCATTACGAAAAATTTCTCTGTTGTCGTTCCAAGTGGATTTTATGAAACTAATAGTTGACAAATGTTGATTCATATTATTTTTTGGATATTTACGTTGTTTTCACTTTACTAATAATTGTTGATTGCGATTTATTGTTTACAAACATAATATGCAACATCAAATAATAAAACATAAATTGCTTGGTAGTTCATAAAAACGTGTTTCTTTTTTGTAAATATTAATAATAAAAAAAAACTCGGATCACCGTGCCAAACCATGCCGACAATATAGTGTATAAAGTTATTACAGGCAATGTGGCTTTATTTTGCGAACCTAAGTTTGTTTTTGGACAAAATAAAAAATGTAAGTCCTTACAACCCTTAAAATAATAATGTAACTACATTACTTTTTATTAGGTTCAAAAATAACTGTTTATTTTTTGATGAATTTGTTGTTTTCACATTTTTAATAAAACCTTCAAGTTGGTATATTATGTGTAGTTAAACCCACCATTTTACATTCTGTCTGGTATATGTGTTGTTTACACAAAAATGAAAGTACAGGCTAACATTAATACCAGCGTAATAATTATGGAACAGGTCATACGTGTACGTACATATTACAAATACACACAGAAAGCCGAATGCGTTACTCATTGTGTTTTATTGACAATAGGTTATCCGCCATAATTAATTATCATTACTCAAGTTTGCGTCCAGGGTAGGACTTGCAGACGAACACAGCTGTCTGGATTTTATTCTATTCACTGAAAGTTGTATTTTCCTCGACCAATATTTTGGTTTCATGACCTTTTTTTCTACGAAACGAAGAATACATTTTTGATTGTTTTTTAATTTCCATAATTTGATGTTTCTGTTGAGTAAAAGCCGCTGCACACGAAGCTAGAAACACTGCCGCGGGATTTCTCCTGGCCGGCAGGCTGGCTGCAAGGCTTGAGATGACGTTACTGCGGGCTCGACGGCTGCTAGCTCACAAGATGGATTTTAAAATTAAGACAGGGGCTATTTTTCTTGATAGGTCCTCTGCTTGCTCTGAGCAAGAACCAATCACGAAGCAGCATCTTAACACGTGACTTGAACAAACGCCCTCAAACAACAGACACGTTTTGCTCTGTGTTTATTTGAATTGTCACTGCGCGCGCACTAGATTCATCCCCAAAACAAGCTTGAAAAGATGTCTCGTGTGAAGCAGCCTTAAATATTGTAATAATAATTATTATTGATGCATATAGAAAGATATAGCAGCACACGTCATGAAAAGCAATACTGAATTTAAACTTGCTAACTAACGTTTCGGTACACATTGTACCATCTTCAGAATTTCAAATGCTGTCACATCTCTGAAGATGCTACAAAGTGTTGAGTTTCTACATTCATTGGTACTAATCTTAAATTAAACATAACATTTATCTCAAATAAAGAACATAATTCGTGAATTATGGACTGAAGTAGTATTACCTTTTTTTAAGCCAAAAAATTATACGCTATTAAATAAAATTAGTCAGTTCACTTTGTATTCGAATTCAAGTTTTCAATGTTTTCCTCTGAGAGATCAACTATTTTAGAAATTGTTTTGCAAAGAAAATAAAACTTTAAAATTCGATTAAAATAAGTTAAAATTTTTTAATTCTGTTGTGGTTTTATTGAATTATTTGTATAAATGGACCGATTCTTGTACTATTAAACTGCCGCGAATTTCAAAAGAAAAGTTTATTGTGGATTTAAGAGCTGGTCAGAAATCGCGGCAATCAATATTAAAACCGTACGGCCAATAGTTAAAGGAGAAGATGAACGATGGCATCAACCTGTAAGTCAACACCCACTCTACTTTGCGGTCAAATCATCATCAGGATACCATGTATCTATCAGAATGTATTGTACAATGTACAGACAAGTATGATATACAGGAACAGGCATAAATTGGCATTAAATGTTGCAATTGCCGTAAAAGTTGTTGATGTGAGGATATTATTATACTTAAAAGCAAATTTACAAGATATAAAATCATTTATTTTCTACTATAAACGAATTATTTTTAATTATTTTAGGCTAAAAGCTTATAATTATATTCAGAAAAGTTTAGTGTATAAAATTCTGATTCTAAATCAATAAACAAAAATTACAGCCAATTGAACGAAGAAGACATTAATTCAACTCCAAAAATGCTGATATTATTTGACATAATATAAATATATAAAACAGTGTTCCCGCCGCGTCTGTCTGTCAGAACGCGATAAACTCAAAAACTATACCTAACAGATTTTCATACGGTTTTCATTAAGAGTATTCGTCCCTGCAAATACCCCCTGCACCCTTCATCTCAAATCTTTTCCCCTCGTCTAAAAACGGTTCGCGCTCTCCCGACGCCTTTTTAAAGCCAGAGGGTTCTGGTAAACGCCAAATGAAAGACAAAGAATCAGACTACAGATCCTTCAGGCAAATTTTTTGAAAAAAAATCCTAAAAAAACTTACAACCTTTTGAAAAAAATAATAAGTTACGTAATATTTCACACTTAGGCGAAACTGTTTTTCAAAAAATTCGCCTGAAGGATCTGTAGTCTGATTCTTTGTCTTTCATTTGGCGTTTACCAGAACCCTCGAGCTTTAAAAATAGCGTCGGAAGAGCGCGAACCGTTTTTAGGCGAGAGGAAAAGATTTGATATGAAGAGTGCAGGGGGTATTTGCCGGGACGAATACTCTTAATATAGAAACAACGATAAACGTGGAAGGTTTCTGTATATATTTTGTACAAAATGGCTGAACTATGACGGTATTTAAAGAATAAATATTTTCATACGCTTACATGGCTAACGCTAGTCAAATCTTTAGAGATACATCAAAACAATGTACTTTGATGGTTCTGCATGTGTGGACGGGAAGGTCAATATAATATTTTCAGAACAGTTATGCACCCGGGTGAGACCGTTAATATAAAATAAAATAATGTTTCTGTTAACGCGTGCGATGACGCGGGTGAAAGTTTCTTGTCTAAAATAATTAATTAGAGATGATGGAAATTACGAAAGTATGGTTTTGCATGTTCGATAGCCTCCGTCACCACCCTGTATGTATGTGCCTACTAATTGGCATATTTGTACCACTTTCGGCACTTGATTTGTATTCAGGTTGTAAAGGGCAGCCTTAAGTGAATAATAGTCTATTGATTTGTGTTGAACTCCGTATATTAATGTAATAGAGAGAATCTCAGTGCAGTTGAATGATCTTTTATATGTTAGTTTATTAGCATGTTAATTTGATCTAATGTTCAATATATGGCTCTGTATACAGGTGTTAGTGAAAGATCTCTGCACAATCAGTTTGTTATTATATTAACTACAGCGCGTTCACAACTAAAGAAATGTACGCATGTTAGTTGTCGGGAGAAATTATTATGCTACAGCAAGAAATTAACTTAAACAGTTCTGGTAACTCTTATAGAAAGAAGTAAGCCTTTTAATAAAGTTTGGCAACTAAGAGAGCCATTGCGAAAGGCCGCTGCACACGAGGCTGGGTACCAAGCTGGAAATTATGTTTTAATAGGTTTTAAAATTAGACCAGGGGCTATTTTTCTTGCTAGGTCCGCTGCTAGGTATGAGCAAGAACCAATCAGGAAGTAGCATCTTAACACATGGGCGACTTGAACAAACGCCCACAAACCAACATGGCGTCATCCAGCTCAGAGTCAGACAGCAGACACGTTTTGCTCTGTGTTTATATTTTGAACTGTCACTGCGTGCACACCAGGTTTATTCACAAAACTAGTTTGAAAAGACGTCTCATGTGAAGCGAGCACATAATAGCAATCAAGAAAACAAGCGCTAAATAACTAGGTAGTAGTTAAATCTAGCAGCGTTTCTAGCCGCGTGTGCAGCGGCCTTAAGAGAGCCATTGCTAAAGGCCGCTGCACACGAGGCTGGAAATGTTGCTTGGACTTCATCTGGCCGGCAGGCTGAGTACGAGGCTGGAAACGACGTCACTGCGGGCTCGCCTGCTAACTCACAAGATCGATTTTAAAATTAGAATAGGGGCTATCTTTCTTGCTAGTTCCTCTGCTTGCTCTGAGCAAAAACCAATCAGGAAACAGTATCGTGTCATGCTCACAATCCAACGTGGCGTCATCTGCTTTTTTTCTTAACCGTGAATAACATATTTTAACAGTTAAAAGCATTACTACTTGTGGTTAAATTGTATACCCTATACAATATCAATAATACATGCGGCCAGTATTAAAGGGTATACGGCCGTAGTATACCATAGCTATGCTGAATCACGAGGATACACTATACTTTCGCCATGATAACTATTATGTAACATGCGTTCCAGAAATTTGCAATTTATGTAATACTATAGCGGTCCGTCCCGGTTTCACTAGGGTGCAAAAGAATGGATGTGGAGGTGGGAATATGAGTACGTACATTATAGTGCTAACACACGGTCGAACTTGGTCCGGTTCGACAACGGACATGGTACGGCGGATCTTGCAACAGACGACCGAATCTGTTCCCATCGAACCGGGCGGACACGCAGACTACTGTACAGACGAACAGATTTGGTACGGAGCGGACCAGATCCGCTGTCCGCTTCGAACCAAGTTCGACCGTCTGTTAGTACTATTAATCTTAGTTTACCGAGATGAATGTTGTGTCCAAATTTCATAATGATCGGAGTTTTCAAAAGTTTTTGTCGGGCGGGCAAATTTTGATTTTGAGTTTTATATATATGCAGATGATTTAATCAATTTCTTCAATTAGTCAATTATTTTGTTTTTAAATGATACTTCTTATATGACTTCGGGCTGCTTAACGTTTGCTTTAAATATTTAATGGCAACGAAAAACAACTCATATAGATTATAGGTTATGTAGTTTGGCGAGTGACGTTTGTACGGTTCGACCGTCACTAAATTGGGCGAAAGAATTTATATTATCTAGAAGAAGAATTAATATTTTAAATCAGTAAACGACATTAACCAGGAATTGTCTTTAAAATTTGAAATCAAAGGTGAACAAACGAAACGTCATTAAATCCAACAGAATTCACTAATGGTATATATTAGAAACTTTACCAAGGACTGACGGTAGCAAAATCTGCTGCGATATAATTGCCACATATCGTGGAACATTGTAACAAAATGTCTGCACAAAAGTGAAGATGGAAAGAAAAATATTTCAGTAAATTATGCGAAACACAAAAACGTATCTGAAACGAAGTATTATTATGACATTTGTCATAAGACTTTTGTTAAATAAACACAAACGTATACATACTGGTGAGAAGTCATACCATTGTGACGTTTATGAAATGTTTCCGTGTATTCACCGATGTAAAAAATCACAAACGCACACATACGGGTAAGAAGCCACATTAGTGTGACGTTTGCAATAAGTGTTTCAGCCAATTATTAACTTTTAATAATAATAAACGCACACATACCGGTGAAAAACCATATCCGTGTGACGTTTGCGATAAGTTTTTCAGTGTATTAACCGGTTTACATTATCACAAACGCACTCATACTGGTGAGAAACCATACTAGTGTGACTTGTAATAAATAATCACAAACGGACACCTACCGGTGAGAAACCATATCAGTGTGACGTTTGTAAACAGTGTTTTAGTCGAGCAAGCTGTTTATTTATTCACTAGCGCATGCTGCATTATAATAATAAATATAATAATTGTTTATTTGTCAATAGAGATACATATGTACTTTTTGACACGTCAAATCGTACAATTATTTAAAGCTGTTTATAAATTCCTTTACAAAAACGCATTATCCAGTAAACAATTTTTTATATTTTTTGACGTGATATTGACACGTCAAATCGTACAATTATTTAAAGCTGTTTATAAATTCCTTTACAAAAACGCATTATCCAGTAAACAATTTTTTATATTTTTTGACGTGATACCGTCTTATAAATTGATGAAACACCGGCTGCACGCACGAAAGAGAGTAACGTTCCGCAAGCGAGAGCGCGATATAAGCGATAGTCTCTCTCTTCTCGCGTGACGTCAGAGAGTAGTGTGCTTTCAACATTTTTTTCGGCTGTTACAGCGAAAGCTACATCTGACAGATGGCCAGATAAATTATACGATTTGTTAACAAATATATAATATATACACATTCTTTTAAATGTCTTTTATAATTGCTTAAAAATATGTATTTTGCTTTGGTTGATCAAATTATTAGTCGGTAAAAATATAGTTTGACAGCTACTAAAATTTAGGTTATGTATTATTAATAAAGCATATTATTCTTTTAAAGAATTTTTAAATGATTTTAATTAATTTTAATTCAAATGTTATATTTTCTGTAATTTGACTTTGGCTACACATTAAGTTTTATGTCTAACGGCCTCAATAAATTATTATTATTATTAAATATGATATTCGAGCGGAATACGTTATCACGTAAAACTATCGTCCGTAAACCGACTTTACAAACAACCAATTTTTTTTTTGAAAAGATTTATGTCATCAGTCTAATATTGATGCTTGCCGTAGGGAATTTGGTGTAGTTTTTAAAACGAATATTACGGTCATGTCCATCTTCTGCCAACAAATAATTAAATTTATTGTCATGTGCATACATCAACAGATGAAATATGAAGATGCTGGGTGTTGTCAGGTTGTCACAAATAAAAATTTGCTTGCTGGAGTCATATTTATTTATTTTAAACATTGCACACATTATGGCTTTCTGTTTGATAAAAACCCGTGTGGAAAAAGCTCTGTACCCCCATGCGACTATACCATATTTTAGCAGAGGATACACATGACCATAATAGATCAATTTTAAAATATTTTTATCGGAAAATTAATACTGAGCTTTTTTCATAACATATATGTATTGAAATTGGTCGATAATTTTATTTATTGAATATATGTATTGATTATAAACATCTAAAAAAATAAAACTGGAAGTCAAAGAGATCGATTCAACCGACAAGTTATTAGTCATTGGTAATCGTATTATCGTGTATTTTACAGTTGTGCATAAAAATAAAGATCTAACAATAACTTCGTGTTAAAAAACAAAAAAAAATCACAAATCATGAAAATGAAAGTTACTTATTGTTCAAAATTTCAATTTTGTTCAAAAATTTACAGCGCGGGATTTACCGCATTAATGCGGGAATTCCGCAGGTCTCATTGACTGCGGGAAATCGCTGGAATGCGGTACCGCGGAAAGCGGGATTGCAAACCCTAATTGCAACGCAAGAGTCATTCCCAGATTGCGTAGTTCTGAAATGCATAAATTTAGTTTTCACTAAATATCTGACTTCCTGAACGCACGGTACCTATGTATACCCACATGGAGGCCTATAAATTGTATTATAAGTCAAGTCTTATTGTCGGTTTGAATATCTATCAGGCTTAAACGCGTGCTTTCGCTAAGTTGATTTTACTCACATTTACACATAAGTAGTATCTTTACCCTGTAGGTATTATGTGTTATGTACCTTGAACGGCATATTGTACGGATAGCATGTATCTATGGGTATTTCAATTTTATACGCAGATTATGTATTAAGAGTGAACAGTATATTCAGATACTTCCGAAGTCTTTGTTGCAAATTCTGTTTCTTGTATCTATAAATCGAAGAAAAACTTGGAAAGTATCGAATTCTAAGAAGGTTAAGATCTAGGACCTTCTTCTAATGCTACACACTGAGAAACGGTTAGTAATAAGTAACCAAGACCAAGACTGAGATAGTCTTGACCTCGGTCTTGGTCTTTGTCTTGCGTATTCAGTTTCGGTCTTGCCCAATTAATCGGTTACTTACGCTTTTTAATAATTTTTCTAAATACTATCATCAAGAAGGTTTTTATAGAAATTATAAATTATATACAGTTAATATTGGCAAGACCAAAACTGAGATAGTCAAGGTCTTGTTCTTGCTAAAATACTTCTAGTTTGGGTTTTACTATTGGTCCTGTTTGTTCGGTCTTGGGCTTGGTCTTGCTAGTATAGTCTTGGTCTTGCGAAAGAGAAATACCAAGATCGATTTTGCTTAAAAACGATATTTTCTGTGCTGGAGATCTCAACATATTATCCAGAGGGCTACTTATACAAAACTTTGGCATTTAGCTTGGCTTCGCTTCCAATGAAAGCTTAGGAGAAACGAATTACGTCGCGTATGTTATGATTCTTAGCAAGCGCTAGACATGACAATACATTTAGTGACCTGCAAAAGCAATGCGTTGTTATTCGCCTTTACTAGCCGTTACCGACGCCATCGCATAAATTAACGACATTCATTAACATTTAATAACAGCATAGCCTTACCGTTGTGACCTCACTTCCCCCTCCATTTGCCAGGCGCCCAAACGTGAGCACAGGGTAGTGCGTCATGCGTTATTCGCATTTCCGGGTCTTGTTTTATTGCTCAGCTCTCTCGAGTCACAGGCTCACAGCTCATTGAAATATAGAGACCTACGAGATTTAGGGAATATGTTGATGTATGTTTTATTGAAATCAGTCCTGCAGTTTTTAAAATAATCCTATAGAAGTGGAGTACCACTATACTACTCCTGTTGATTTTGTTCCCTTAAAAACTGTTTGTTTTAGAAGTAATTTGCGTTTTGGTGTGATTTTAACGTCGGTATTTTTTTGACTACGCCATATTGAATTGAAATTGTGTTATATCAATATGAAAATTATTCATGAAAGATAACGTATATTGTTGACAACAAATATTTAAGAGTTAATAAACGCACGCAATTCTTATATATTTTTGGGGGTCGAAAAGATGGTCATCTCACTACTACACTGAAGAAATATAACAATCATCGAAATAATAATTGCAAAAATTGTCTAAATATATTCTAACTAAATTTCAATATTCATAAATTTACTATTTTGTTTTAAATAGTCACAATAATCTTTTGGGGTTAATCAACCTTATATTAAAATTTATAACTAGGTACTCGTATAATCATTTCAAGTTAGTGAACTAGGATTGGAAACGCTGAAAAAACATTATTCTTAAGAATATGGCATAATTTCAAGATAAAGAAACATTGATTCATTGTTGTCCTGCTCTTGAATTATAATATATTCCAATTTTTACACCTTGCACATTTTGTGAAATATTGTGGAGAAAATGTTTTTTTTTTTATAGAAAAGACATTTTTCCGAATTTTTTCTGAAAAATGTATTGCACGAATTATTATTCTTTTCAAATTCCCTTTATTCGAAGTACCTTTGACAGTTCAGAAATACTCAAACTTCTATAAACAATATTTATTAAACAAATTATTGTGACTTTTCTCTGTTGCAATTTCATTACTTTTCTATTAAATATTTTGACATTTAACAGTTGCTCTCAAAACTTGTAATTTTTTTACTTCATGCTATCATGCTCTATTACAAAATTAAATTTAATCTGGCGTTTGAAAGTTCTGCGGAAAAAAATTATTTTATTAATGAGTACCGTTCATATTATGTCCTCGAATCAATATTAGTTGATCTCAATTTCAAAATAAACTGTTATAAAAACATTTTAACTGTCAGTAAAATATTTTAACATAAGCACTGCAAGATTGAGTTGCATTTTATTTATCGAACAATAATATTTTGATTAATTTTTAAGTGTGCTCAATACAAAATAAACCCAAGAATTTGTAACAATTTGTTATAAGTTGGCACGCTTCGGTTCAGTCGTAACAGTTTGTACAATCAACGTTGCAGCACTGTTCCTCATTTATTTGCTCATATAAGGATGGTTAAAAATTTACTTTCATAATTTAAAATTTTCCAAGAAATTCTGTCTATTCGGCGCCAAAATGCGATCCTTATAGTTTATATGTCTCATGTCGGATCGATGTTGCATTTTAAGTGGAACGATTTTTGTAGTGGATTCATAATTTCCATAGCTACCGGGTAAGCAAAGTCTTCTAAAATCACATAATATTCGGTACCGGATGCAGTGTATACTCCGGCAACTTAGGGTAACTATTAATTTTGATGAAGCTTTTACCATTCCAACCCACAATTAGTGGGCAATGGTACTAGTTTAGATCAAAAACCACTTTCCAAAATTTTTACAATATCTTTTAAAATATGTTTTTTTGGATTCGGGGGACATCAAAACGAATTCTTTTCGTTTTGATGTCCCCTGAATCCAAAAAAACATATTTTTGGAAAAACTCTGTGCGTCTGTTTGTGAGCACGATACAGGTCAAACAAATGAACGGATTGAAACCAAATTTTTGGAGGATGTGTGGTATGCAAATATGAAGAGCCCTATTGTTTTTGTGGATAATCGGCGCATACACAGTTATATGCTATAATAGTGTTTTTCATATAATAATGGTATACTTTTCATAATGATTTTGTTTTCAAGAGTTTTGTTAAAAAAATTTTTTTTCTAAACTTAAATGAAAAATATAAAAACAATTTTTACTTAAGATTTCAGTGTAGGTACTCGAATACACATTCCCATGAAACTGGTGAGATGTTATATTTAAGTTTGTATTTTAAGAAAATATCTACTTTCTAGAATTTACATAGGTTTTCTTCATGTGAATATTGGTAAATGCGTCACTAGAAGTTCTAAATAACGTCTATTTTGGAGTTGACAAAAGAGATAATTATCTCAAATATCTTTTTTTATTACCAACAGATTCTTGTTGATGATATCTGTTTAATATTTTCTCCGCAACTCAGAAAATATTAATAGTTACCGACAGTAGTGTGATCTTATCCCGTCTCTACATTTTAATTTCCTAATAATTATGGATTGCATCCTGAGAAATTAATACATCCTTGATAGTGCCCATTGCAGTGTTTATATTGGTGTGGGCATATCGTATTGTAACATGTACACAATATATTATATAAAATCATAATTCATGTAATGCCATCCACACAAATATATACACACACACACACAAGTATAGGATAATCTACAAGACGTGGTTATTGTGAGGAACATGGCCAACCATTTACACTTATTATGTACAAGCATGTTCACTGAAAACCATATTTATAAAACGATAAACTTAGCCATATATGTATGTGAATGCCGGTTTTGTGAACGGAACAACCAAGATTCAGGATTATCACGCTATTTATCTTTGTTCAGTGTATCTAATTTGAAAGAGAAAGAAGTAATCGTTGACGTTCACGAAATCCGCTATCAGGTAGGTTATTTAATAAGGTCATCCCGCGTGTTTTAGTTGTGATATTTTAGAGTTAAATGTTAATTTTATTTTAATTATTTTATTAAGACTTAAAAAAAGACAGTGATGCTCGTTTGCAGAAGAAATTGTCAGGAAAAATTTGACAATGACTTTAGATTGTGAATATATATATTTGTCCATATGAAAAGCATAGTCGAGTTTTAAATTTATCCTGCTTGAAAAATAATTAATCGATCGATTGAAACGATATTTTTCTTTAACTGTGAGGTATATATAATATATGTGTATTTAACATCGTTTTTTGTACAGTTTTTACTTCAAAACAACATTTTTCTAGGCATTTTGAAGCTTAAAAAGTGACCTTTTCCACGCAGACCGCGTGAGACGTCTTAGCAATAATTATTGACGGATAATTGCTTTAGGTGATGCGCTTGCGTAGAAAGAAATAATATTAGATTGCACTAATTAAAATAATACTCTTAAAAGATAGAAGTGCTTTTTTGTTATATTAATTACTTTCATTGAATATTATGCTCACCAAAGTAGTAAAAATATTCTAGAATTGATAACAAAATAAACACAAAGTTTGACTGTTGGTTCTGGGTCTTCTTGGGATACAACTAGGTATTCATAAAACGAACCCGGGAAATAATAAGAACTCTTTTTTTGAACTATGCCTACTTCAATTTTACAGAGATTTGAATGCGCCTCCTCTCGTAAGAATATATAAGTAAATAAAAAATATCGGTATCTATTTTAACAAAGTTTCTAATTAACAAATAAATTTATATTTGCTCAATGTACACATTTATAAGCCCTTTGTCATATTTAAAACACCGTGTTATTTTTTCAATGAAGTATAAGTCGTATTCGTTGAGAGATAAATTTATTAGTAAATAAATTTCGCAGATTCACTACAGGCAAAATGTGTTCTTTCTTTTGTTTTATGTGTAAGTAGACTAGTATATTGAGCAATAAATTGTTGAAGATATTATACTATGCTTATATTTTGAATTAATTATTTTGTAACAACATGCCCAGGAAAATAAATTTTACCAGTGTTAATTTATTGTAAAACAAGATAAACATTTAACACTTTTAAGACCATCATCCACGTGGAATAAATTTTCACTATCTACTACACAGGGTGTTTGGAAATTATAAATTATAAATTCTTCGAACAATACATTCAGTACTGCAGGTAACTTTTACCGCTTCCAGATTAGGATGTAAGAAATTATTGCTGTCATTGAAAGTAAGTGAATCTCAAAGTTAAATCAGACTTGGTGCTGATAGTGATGAGTTATAATATATAAGCGTTATATTATGTGTACGATACGCTCACCTATAACCATCGTTCAGCCGACTGAATAATTGCGCAATTAAATTCAACTTTGAAAAAAATTTAGTAGGCAAATTTTCTTTCAATTCCGGTTTGAAAATTGACTGATAGTTTTTACAGCACTGAATTATTCTATTGATATGAAAGTTATACACTAATTAATGTAGTTAGTTTGTACTAAACGTATATGTGTAACTGTCGCTTCTCTCCATGAAGAATAAAAAACTCTGTGCGTCTGTTAGTCTGTGAACACGTTACAGGTCAAACGGATGAGCGGATGAAAACCAAATTTTGAAAGGATGTTTGGTATGCAAATATAAAGAGCCCTATTGTTTTTGGGGAAATTTGGCGCATGCGTTGAAGATATATATGCTATAACAGTGTTTTTCATAATATAATAATGGTATACTATTCATAACAGCTTATTATACTATTTATTATTTCAGTTTCGTTAAAAAATTTTTTTTAAACTTTATAATTTCGAAAATATTTTGAACATAAAAAATCAGCTGTCTTTTGTATTGTAGATCTGCCAGAAATAAACTAGTTAAGCATGCTTTGATTAATTTTTACATGACATGGAACATATTGTGTAGGTTACCATGGCAACGAATAGCAAACATAATATTGAATACTAGCCATTACCCGCGTCACCTCACGCGATATCAGAAATTTTATTTTCTTTATTATACCAAATGTCAACATTTTGAACTTAGAATGTGGTACCTTCGACCAATTGGCTGGAATTTTTTATATCATACGGTAAATCGTTAAACATTTTTAAAGCATATGGTACTCGGTACTATTATTGAACAATGTCGGTTTTGGGAGATACACATTAGTATTGTATTTTGTTTTATGTCCACGGATTGACTGAAATTTGGTACACTTGTTTATACATGTTGTTTGATAAAACACAATGCAAGGCAGACATATATGGATGGCGCAGTTAAAATACAACAATTTATCGATACAAGTTTGCTTACCACTAGCGCGGAATTCAAGATTAAAAATTAAGCGAATGGCCTTTTTTGTAGAACAAATATTTTACGAATGTCAGCACAGTAGCTCTAGGTAACAATTAGTTTTAGGATAAAAAAGGACAATTAAAAGGGGTATAAATCTTAGATTACTGATAAAAATATATTTTAGATTTGTTTGATCAAATTTAATTGATAAATACTTTGTCAAAAACATATTCTACACTTAAGGTAAAATGTAAATGACAGGTTGTGATTATTATTTCGTGTTTTCTTATATACAATGCTTAACAATCTTTAAATATTCTTAAAGTTCGAACTTGAAAAAGAAAACACTTATTCATTCACAATAAAATCGCAAAGAAATGTCACTTTCGAAAAAATATTAAAATAAAATAATACGCATGTGGTCTCTATCGTAATTTGGCTGCTACAGATAGACAAATTTACAGTGTTAGCAAATGTCGTCTCAAAGAAAAAGGAAAGTTATAAAGTGCAAACTAGCTATGCTCACTCGAATTTAATTTTATTTTATCTATTTCATTGATAACATCTATTAGGTACAACTGACTTGTATGTGTCATTTCTATTAATCTATTATCAATAGATCAACTATTTTAACAACATTGATATAGATTTGTTTTTACCGAGTTCATTTAGAATGTGATTAGTTGCGGCTAGCAAAAAATGTAAGCAAAACTATATTCCCTTCAATTATTATTTATAGTAAAGAACCCCTTATATCCTTATAAGATTTGGTTCTCGGTTCAATTGATAGAAAATGGTTTTATTTTATAAATTAAAGGTCACTAAGAAAAAGTGTTCATAGGCTCATAGCCTAAAAACCAATAGATTCTTAGTTACAGATATATTTCGCGAGATTTTAGATATGGATATCCATTGAATTCACAAACATGTTCCATGTTCAACTTTTGTGCATTTTTTAGAAATAGAAAAATAGTCGAAAACTAGGTAATGTTGGAATGTGTCACCCTGTATAAAATAATAATGTCATATTCGGATTCAGCGCACTCGAAAACATATTTCTAGAGCTTAGGATTTTTTAAGATTGTGAATGCAATGGATATTCCTATATATCTAAAATCTCGCTAAACATATCTATAGCCAAAAATCTATTGGTTTTTGAGCTATGCGCCCATGGACACTTTTCTTAGTGATTTTTAAACTATAAAATAAAACCATTTTCGATCAATTTAATCGATAACCAAATCCCATAAGGTTTGTGCGGGTCCTCTGGTTAATACGATCGTATAAAGTGTATTACATTATTCTCTCGTTCATCTAATGACTAACCCAAGCAGTAATTGTGACGTCAAAGTGTTAAAGCATATATTTGATCACACAAACATTTAATTGACATTTAAAAGTTTAATTTATATATTGATATTGTCACGTGGTGCCATAGCACCGCGACAATTTTTTAATATTAGCATAAAAATTATTATAATAAAATAAATAAATAAGGAAATCAAATCACTAAATTCGCGGGTATTAGCATGCGCGGTACGATTTGGATCGCGTGGCTTGGACTTATAAACATAAGTGTGTCTATCGTGTGATCCAGTCGTCTGACTCTAAATACGCGGTATCTGTGATTTTCAAAAGTGAAAAAGTGACAAACAATAGTTGTTAGGTTTGAAATAATTAAAATCAATATTGATTAGTTACGGAAAAATAAAAAACATTAAGTTGTTTTCCGGGATTCGGGTGGTCGCATGAAAAGGACGCTCATGGAATAAACCACAGAATCATCTCCAAGCTTCTTCTCCAAACCGAATTTAGACTTCATTGTACTACCATGAAGCGCCTAAATACCCGTAGTCACTCACGAATTATGTAAAGTATTCCTAGAATAAGTATTGTTCAAGTGTAAGTAAGTACTCTTCAGAAAAAGGTATGACGCTCACGCCTAGTTTTCTTTTCCTCTTTCACGTTTTATTATTTTTTTTTTTTTTTTTTTAATTTAAACAACCTTATTAAATGTACTTCCCTAGATAATTAAGTGATCACCTCGTCAGGGTTCTACCCCCAGTTCCTAATTGTCAATCATGATCAAATGATATTGTTAATATTAAGAATGTACTTGTAAATCAGATTTCTTTGTTCCTTATCACCGACACGTTTTTGAAGTGATTATGAAATATAATTGTTATCGACCAACTGCATATTCTTTTCTTTGTTACATTTCTGCACAAGTTTCTCAGAACAGTAGAAGAAGTGGAGCTGTACCCTCTCTGATCACTATGGGCCCAAAATAACACCGGTACAGCCCAAACAATCCACCGTTTTGAGAAATCTGTCCGTCTTTTTTCTTTTATTTATTCACAGGTGGGAATGGACCTACGTTACCAGAAATCCTTCCACTGCCGTGCTATAATTGGTAGCAAGGAGCGTAGTTAATTCCTGAGTCCTGTTCCTGTCCGATTCCACGTCTTCCAGTCGACCATGCCGCGCCATAAGTCCTGCCGCAGCCCAAAGTCTCCGCCGACACCCGGCCAAAGCAAATCTCCAGGTCCGCCTCCGACCACCGCTGAACTTCCAGACTCTCCGCCGGCGATGGACGATCCTCCAGTGCACTCACCGAGTAAGTCCGAGCCAATTCTTATTTCCGTTCCAAATCATACCGCTTCGCATGCAAATATGGGCGATATCCGGGACTTGTTGCGTAACGTACCTACCGCTACAGGTACAGATCTTGACATTTTGATACAATTCCTGTTAGAAATCGAGAACGTGAGTCAATTCGCTTTAGTTCCATTTCATATTTTGTTAAAGAGTTTAGGCACTAAGACTGACGGACCCCTCCGACAGTGGTGGAGACTTAATGTCTATTCTGAACTCGAATGGACACAGCTCAAAAATCTTATTCTAGACCATTTCACCACTTCTATAGATCGGGCTATGCTAATAGAACGCTATATCAGTAGGCGTCAGAACCTCTCTGAGAATTTTCCCGAATATGCTGAAGACGTCTTGAAATACGTCGAATTATTGGGTCCTAGCCTGTCTGAATCGGAGATAATTGCGCGCATTTGGCTTAACCAAAACGAATTCACATTTAATTATCTACAATTCAGAGATACCCCAACTTGTTTAGCTGAGCTTCACCAGCTTATAAAACATTTGAGAGTAGTTGAACGTCAACGTAAAACGTACACTCACCCCAATTCGACCGGACTTGTCGCTCCTAATTTTTCCCCTTGTTGCCGATATTGTAAACAACCAGGTCACTTTATAGCCCAGTGTCCGGTTCGTCCCCCACGTCCTTCTCCTTCTGAACCTAAGGCTATCCTGCCCTCTCAAGGGTGAGATAGCGTTGTCAAAATTTTTAGTAAACCGAAAGATGTAGAACAAAATAATGTCTTTCCCCGGTTAACCACATTAGTTAATAAGTCACCCCTTTCAAACCACCCCCCTCCAGCTAACTTGTCCTCTCCTGTAAATACGTCTATTCGATTGACTTCTCCCGTCCCGAATTATTCCTATAATTCTCCAAGTCAATCAAGTAGCTCTACGATCCCTCTAGTTTATCTCTACTTTCAACATATTCGAGCTTCGGCACTGCTTGATACCGGTTCTACCAAGAACTACATCAATTCCGAACTTGCTAATTATTTGTCATCGTTAAAAATAGGTACGATCACAAATTCGATTTCTTATGCCCAAGTAGCCAACAGTTCTATCGCTAGATCTAATTTCACGTTAACAGTAGTCATTACTATTAGTAAATTTACCTGGAAGATTGATTTCCTAGTTCTCGACGCTCTGTCGTATCCCGTCATAATAGGTTATGATTCTTTATGCAAAATGGGTGCGAACGTTAATTGTACCGAGAATAATCTTTCTTTCAAATTCGATTCCTCTCACGTCATTCCCTTTGTACCGTTACCCGCTTCGTCCAAAACCTTCTCCCTGGATCACGTTACCAGTATAGATTCAAATGCGGCCAACTTTAGTAGTTTGCTTGCTGAATTTCCAGAAGTTCTTACCGAAGAACTAGGTCAAGCTAAAAATTACAAATATTCAATTCATTTGTCTGACGATATTCCAGTCCGAAAGGCCCCGTATCCACTTTCCCCACCTCAAGCTAAAATAATGAGGGAACATATTAGTGATCTTTTGAATAAAGGCGTTATTTCACCTAGTAAATCTCCTTACGCTTCACCGGCTTTTCTTGTCAAGAAAGCAAGTGGAGGTTATAGACTTTGTATTGATTATCGCCAGTTAAACAAAAAGGTTGTCATGGATAGTTTTCCTGTTCCGTCGATTGAGCACATTTTCCAGTGCTTAAAAAACGCCAAAGTTTTCACCACGTTGGATCTAAACAGCGCCTTTTACCAAGTTGAATTATCTGACAAATCGAAGAGTCTAACGTCGTTCGTCACTCCTGAAGGCCAGTGGAAATTTCATAAGGCTCCGTTCGGGCTATCTATTTCACCTAGTGCTCTAAACCGTCTGATGTTTGACATTTTTGCCGATTTAAGATACAAGTTTGTGATTGTATTTTTCGACGACTTATTAATATACAGTCCCGATATGGAATCTCATATGGTACACGTTCGAGAAACGTTAAGACGTCTAAAAGAAGCTAATCTTACCGTGAATCCGGATAAAATAAAATTCGCCCAAAGCGAACTCAACTTCCTGGGTCATCGTGTCTCAAGCAACGGTCTTTCCATGGATCCCGACAAAGTGGAAGCGATAAAGAATTTGCCAATTCCGAAGAATTTGAAACAGCTTCAAACATTTATTGGAATGGTTGGTTATTACGCTAAGTTTATCCCCGAATACGCTCAGATAATGTCGCCACTCAATGATCTACGGAAGAAAAATGTCAAATATAATTTAACGGAAACGCATATTCAGTCTTTTCGCAAACTTCGTGAAGCTCTGTCAAGTTCACCAGTTCTACGTTTTCCCGATTTTCAACGCGAATTCATTCTGCAAACCGACGCCAGTCAAAATCATGTTGGTTGTGTTCTTTTACAATCCTTTGAAGATGGTCTACACCCGATCCAGTACGCAAGCCGACGTTTGACATCCGCCGAGAAGAAATACAGTACGTACGAACAAGAAGCTTTAGCATGTATTTGGGCTATGGAAAAAATGAAATCTTACCTCTCGCATCAAACTTTTATTCTTCAGACAGATAGTTCCTGTCTCAAATGGTTAATTCAGCACCCCCGCAACTTAGGTCGTGTAGGTAGGTGGTTACTTCGCATCAGTCGTTTCAGTTTCAAAGTCGAACATATTCGCGGTAAAGTAAATTGTACTGCCGATTGTTTATCCCGTTTGGTAGCTGAATCCGAAACTTCTGAGAAAAATGCAATACAATCAAATTTTCTCAATCCCATTACGGAAATTAAAAATCCGTTTACCGAACTTAATATCCTGCAAGATCAAGATCCTGAGTTAAACCGCCTTAAAAGTCAAATTAATCAAGGTTTACCTCAGAAAAATTTCGCTATTCACAAGAATTTCCTGGTTCGACTCGTAGGCCGCAACCGTCGTCGACGTATTGTTGTTCCGTCCGCCTCCAAGAAAGAAATATTGGAACAGTTTCATAATTCACAAATCGCCAGTCATCCCGGAGTCACGAAGACGTATCGTTCAATATCACGAAGATTTTGGTGGCCGCGCATGTTTGTTGAGGTTCGTCAATTTATTAAAGATTGTATGCTCTGTGCAACGCATAAATCAGATCAACATCCTGATAAAGTAGTTATGTCGTCTAATCCTCCACAATCTGTGTGGGATAAAATTTACATTGATCTCATGGGACCGCTTGTCAAATCACATTCCGGGAATAAATATGTTCTTCTAATTCTGGATAGTTACAGCAAGTGGTTAATAACTTACGCGATTCCTGATTCCAGTTCCACGTCGATAATAAAATGTCTGCATCAAGTCTTTACCACGTATGGTCCACCAACTAAAATAGTTTCCGATAACGCGACTTCGTTTACGTCAAACAAGTTTAATGAATTTTGTACTTCCTGGGGTTCACGTGTCATTCACAGTTCGCCTTATCATCCTTCGTCCAATGCTGTAGAAAGAGTAATACGAAACGTTAGAGCTGCTCTGTCAATTTTACTTCAACAAAAGTTTGACGATCATCTCAGTTGGGACTTGTTATTAAATCACATAACCTTCGCCAATAATTCTTCATATCATGAAAGTATTAAAAATTTACCTTGTAAGATATTTTTGTCAAGAGAAATCAAATTTCCACTCGATTTACAATGGAATTTGTCATCGGTGTGGGAACAAGACGCTTTGCCTTCCGAAAATCAAGTTCGCCTAGCTCTGTCAAAATCACATGATCTACAAGCGAAATATTTCAATAAAAACCGTTCGTTGCAGTCGAAGTTTCAAGTCGGCGATTTTGTTGTACAAAGGTTACATTATAACAAAATGAAACCGAATTTTCACCTCAAACTTTGTCCTCGTTACAGTAATCCCCGTGTAATTTTAGAATTTACGAGTCCTGTTAGCTGCATCCTTCAAGATCCATCCTCCAAAAAGATGTTTAAATCTCATATTGAACATCTGAAGAAAATTCCGTCTGTTAACAATTGAAAAATTCACCCGAGGTCATTGCCCTCTAGTTTAATTTCAAGTTCAATGTCAGACAGCTGACATCTGTCAAACGTCAAGTGTTGTTAGGTTAGGATATTACTAACAATAAAAGTTTAAGTTATTTTTCGTACCTGAGTTATGCTTTATTTTCCTAAATAAAGAATTCTCCCTGTGTTATTTCGTTATTCTCGTCCTTTGTTTTAGATTATAAGCTTGTCCTTGTTTACATTCCGGCGCTTTCCTAAGGCCCAATTTCGTCTAACGTTTAAGCTGTCTCCTTCAGCCAGTCAGGTTACGACCCCATAATTTCCGTATTATCGGTGGTTGTTTCATCTCGTTAGATCAATTTAGATTAGTTAAATTTAATTAGAGCTTATTTATGAAGAGCACACTTCAACTGCCATAGTATGGGATATGGTAGATTGTCAAGTGATTGTTGACTTAGTTACAACAAAGATAAATTCATTGTTGTGAATTTCTTGTTGTATGTACAGTTAGTAGTATAGCGGAGTACCTCCTAATCACTAAAGAGGGGGAGCCTGTCACGTGGTGCCATAGCACCGCGACAATTTTTTAATATTAGCATAAAAATTATTATAATAAAATAAATAAATAAGGAAATCAAATCACTAAATTCGCGGGTATTAGCATGCGCGGTACGATTTGGATCGCGTGGCTTGGACTTATAAACATAAGTGTGTCTATCGTGTGATCCAGTCGTCTGACTCTAAATACGCGGTATCTGTGATTTTCAAAAGTGAAAAAGTGACAAACAATAGTTGTTAGGTTTGAAATAATTAAAATCAATATTGATTAGTTACGGAAAAATAAAAAACATTAAGTTGTTTTCCGGGATTCGGGTGGTCGCATGAAAAGGACGCTCATGGAATAAACCACAGAATCATCTCCAAGCTTCTTCTCCAAACCGAATTTAGACTTCATTGTACTACCATGAAGCGCCTAAATACCCGTAGTCACTCACGAATTATGTAAAGTATTCCTAGAATAAGTATTGTTCAAGTGTAAGTAAGTACTCTTCAGAAAAAGGTATGACGCTCACGCCTAGTTTTCTTTTCCTCTTTCACGTTTTATTATTTTTTTTTTTTTTTTTTTAATTTAAACAACCTTATTAAATGTACTTCCCTAGATAATTAAGTGATCACCTCGTCAGGGTTCTACCCCCAGTTCCTAATTGTCAATCATGATCAAATGATATTGTTAATATTAAGAATGTACTTGTAAATCAGATTTCTTTGTTCCTTATCACCGACACGTTTTTGAAGTGATTATGAAATATAATTGTTATCGACCAACTGCATATTCTTTTCTTTGTTACATTTCTGCACAAGTTTCTCAGAACAGTAGAAGAAGTGGAGCTGTACCCTCTCTGATCACTATGGGCCCAAAATAACACCGGTACAGCCCAAACAATCCACCGTTTTGAGAAATCTGTCCGTCTTTTTTCTTTTATTTATTCACAGGTGGGAATGGACCTACGTTACCAGAAATCCTTCCACTGCCGTGCTATAATATCTTTGATTTGTATCTGATCTGTTATAAACTTATAACTATAATAACACACCGACTAACAGGTTAATGAACAGGTGCGCGGCGTGTAATAATAACTATGTTTACTCTCACACATACGACGATACAACGCGCTTCTGTGAACACGTTGTTCTTAAGTCAATGCGCGTGTGTGTGTAACAATTTCACTTGAGGCTACCCGATTGTGAGCCAAATTATAATATCATTCGGATGTTTATTAACAATGCATATTTACATGTAAAAATATTCTTACACATTTCCTATCATAAAACGTAATAAAAATGTAGTAAGCGTTTATTGTTGAAGTTGGAATTTATTCTCAAAGTACCCACTGAACGTAGGTGAAAGCACACTATTACATAAAAATATACTAATTTTATCTTTTTATTCGATTGGTCAGATACCTATTGTACTGTCTATTCTAGTGATCTGTGGTTAAAAGGTAAAATAATTCTTTTGACACATAGATACTGCTTGCTGATGAATTTATACATTGCCCCAGTTAAAGAGATAAAAATATTGACATTTCTAACTTTCTAAAAAAAAGTGGCGTCCATTGTAGTATTAAAAATTCCCGCCAATTGGGCGACAGGACCATTACAACTTCAAAAATATTGACATTTAACATCTAGGTATACTATAATATTATAAAAAGAAAAGATTTATATTTTTGTTTGTAATGAATAAAACTTAAAAACTAATGGACCGATTTTAAATAGAATACTATAGGCTATATTGTTAATTGAGTTAAATTAGGGATCCCTACGAAAACTCCGATAATGTAACCCAAGGTGTAAAAAATATATAAAACTCAAAATTTGTCCGTCTGACAAAATTATGAACGGTAACTCCGATCATCATAAAATTTGGACACAACTAAGATAAATGTACGTACTCATGTCCATCCCCCCCATTCCTTCTTTTGCACCCGGGTGAACCGGGACGGACCATTATATAGTGTTATAATAAAGAAAATAAATTTTCTGTTGAAGTATGCGGTGACACGGGTAACATCTAGTATGAAACATTATGATATTTGCTATTCTTTAGCATATAGTTACCTACATTATATGTTATCATGTACCTAATGTAAAAATTAACCAAAGATGTTTGTCAAGTTTTATTTTGACAGATCTACAAAACAAACACTTGATTTTTTAAAACTAAAATTTTTTCACAAAATTTCCTTGCAAAAATAAATAGAATAATAAATCGTTATGAAAAGTATACCATTGTTATATAATAATATATATCTTCTACATGAGCGCCGATTATCCCCAAAAATAATAGGGGTGTCAAACATCCTACCAAAATTTGGTTTCAATTCGCTCATCGTTTTGACCTGTGTCGTGTTCACAGACAACCAGACTAACTGACAAACAGACGTGAGACCAAGAGGCTTTTTTCGAAAATATGCTTTTTGGATTCGGGAGAACTCAAAACAAAAAAATATTCTAAAAATTTAAAATTGTATTTAGACCTAAATTAGTAATATTCACCACTTGTAGAGTTATTAAAAGGTTGGTGTGAAGTCTAGAGGTTAATTATATACGAATGATTTTTTTAACAAACTACCCTCTGACCTTAGAATCTTAGGTCTGATTGCTTTCAGAGGGAAAGTTAGACATTATCTACACAATAATGTTTTTATTCGTACGATGATTTTCTAAAATGATGAGTTCGTTTCGTAAGTTTTTTTGAAATTTTTTAATATACTATATGACGATTTCCTGTATAGTTGTCCTATACCTACGTATGAAATAAATAAACTTTTTATTATTATTATTATTATTATTCCTGCTCCAGCTCCATAAGTTAACGTTTTAAGACTGTCTCATGTCGTAACTGATTTCAGATCTGATGCAGTGAATGGGAGTGATAATTTTTTTTTTAAATTCCAGGCAGAACTGGGTCAATTCAGTGATTGTGCTTTACTGTCGCGAAACTTGAGAACGCTTTTAATGTATAAAATGTATAAGAAAGAAATTGAAGAATGTATAAGATTATATTTCTCTAATGTTTACTACTCTTTATCGACAAAATCTTTATTACAGTAATACAACAGTCAACAATTCTGTTTTTATTTAAATATTAAACATGACAAGTAAAATGTGAGTTTTAACTTTATTGATTTTTAATTATAGAGAAGAAATCTCATTACAAGAAATATCATTAAACGTGTAGGCAAAATAACGTAATTAATAACTTATTAAATGCTATTTTATAATTTTTTTAAACATATTAACTTATTATCTTCACTCATAAAATAATATGATTTATAATTACTGATATAAATCTCAAGTATAATAATAAAACTTATAATTTAATATATAAAACTCGTTTTAGGTTATGCCGTATTAAAATCTGGTTTCTTTATGGCTCTTTAGTGACAGTTTATAAAAATTTTATTATGTTATTTTAAATTAAAGTTGCCCTTTCAGAAGTCTAATTTGAAGTTATAACCAATATTAGCACAATGCGTAAAAGTGTATCAATTTATCATTCATGCATATTATTTTAAATAAAATTAAGACAGTAGCTAACTAATAAAAAGAATAGTTAGTAGGTATTCATTCAAAGTTTTATAGAGATTGTATCTTTGGTCTTACAATAATTGTTCTTCCATAAAGGCCCCTTCACACGATGCAGGATTTCCTGCTCGCTAGGTTGCTTGGAGTCTTGCAGGCAGCTTTGCACGCTATACGCTGTTGGATGTGACGTCACTGATTGGTCCGCTGCTCGCTATCTTGCTATATTTGGGTGATAGGTTCAGTGCTATTTTTTCATGCAGCGCTGCCTGCTAGTTTGAGAATTTGACCAATTATTACTATGGAGTCGTATTTTATCACGTGATATCGTCTGACATTCGTTAAATATAGTGTTGTTTAAAAGTTTTAAAAAAAGTTTCAAGTGAACAGCGATGGGGTCAACGGTTGTAAAATCAAAATGTAAATGGACTCCCTGTAACTTTTTTTTCGAGAACCCTTCCTCTAAGAAATAAAAGGATGTTCGGTTTTTAAAAAACCATACTGTATATATAGATATAGGTACCTACCTAGTATAATATAGATATGACTGCTACATAGTTCGAGAGGATAATAAACCAAACACCAGCTGATCTGTGTTTTGAAAGCAACCTAAAATTAAAAAAAAAAAATAAAAATGTGCTACGAGGACGCATTACAGAAGTAAAACTTCTAGTTGCAAATCATACGATTGCATTTGTAAAGTGAAAAAAATGTGTTAAATATTGCATTTGGATAAGTGGAAAAAATGTGTTACGAGATAGTTTCACATTCAGATATTTCGTCTGTACAAGTTAATCTGAACGTGAAACTATCTCGTAACACATTTTTCCACTTATCCAAATGCAATCGTTAACACATTTTTTCCACTTGTTGCACTTCTGTAATACGTTCCCGTAACACATTTTTATTTTTTTTGCAGGTTTACTGCAAATAATAAATAAGAAAGCACAAGTAGACAACTAAATTTTCGCAGGTTTACTGCAAATATTGTTTTTTTTTTTAGCTCACAATTAGTATTATTCTGATAAATTAGTTGAATACTTAAAAATAATAAAAAATTAAATAAATACAACAATTTGTTGCGCGCACCTGACGGTAACCGAACCCAGGGCGGTCGAGTGGTATGCCAGCATCCTATCACTGAACTACCAATGCTTATTAATTATCATTGTTTATATATAGGGTTACTATAATAGTACAATTTCGTGACAAATTCTGTCACAATATTCGTAAAATAGGGAAACGAGTTCACCCCCGTTTTTAAAAAAGTATTCACTTCAAAAAGACTGTGTATTTTACACTACACACTACAGAAGTAAAATCGATTTTACCCTGCCGTGCCAATATTTCGATGTCTGCACATTTAATAAACATCTATTGTTTCAAGTTTTCAATTTTTGGCTATTTTGAATATACCTACAGTTTTAAGAAATATTTACCGACCACTTTTCGAAAGATTAGAAAGATATTCTGTACATCGACAGTGCTTGAAGCAACGTCAACTGTTAATATAGTCATAGGTAGTCTTGTCAAAATAAATCAAACTGGGTCCTCTATTTCAAACTACTTCGTATCTGTTTTCAAAATCCCAATGGTGACAAGTGAAACAGATTCAGAGTGTACCTATAGGAAAAATGAGTATAATTTGTCAAAATGTTGAATTTTTTAGTCTGTGTACAAAACTACAGATCGAGATTTTTATTGGAACACATAAGTACTTTGCTATTAGGAAAATATAAATGAAAAATCTCTTTAACACTAACGCTGTTGTATGTTTTGGATGTGTGAGAAAATTAAAGGATCTGTGATAAGAGTTAACCAAATATAAATTGCAAACTTATAATAATTAAACGCGAAAAAATGATTTTTAGAATCATAATATTACGAATAAATATAGGAAAATATGATGAATATCTGTTCGCCTCGCCTATTTTTATTCCTTTTAAAAAAACTAAATTTGAATAAATTTCACATAACTCGTGTGACAATAATAGAAAACCACCCAAGAAGTGAAACGGCGGGCGAGGTGAAGATTTGAGGGGGCCGGGGGGTACTAACGACCGATTGGATGGGCATATTCTCTTAACTGATATATAATAATGTATTGTACTCGCGGTATGTATGTAGGTACATATCTATGTAAATCATAGGTACTTCTATTATTTTATTTAAGTAGGAAACTTGGACGTGATGTCCTATACGTACACTGTACAGTATGCTAAGAATAAGTTATATAATATGAATTGAAAAATGTATTGGTAAACTAATAGTACTAACGTTGAAAATTAATAAATTAAGTAGCTGTTTATCTATATTTTCTAAGACCACCAAGTGACATGGTTATCTGGGCTTGTAACAAATGTTCATCACTCATGAGATTACAAGGCTATAAGTATAGGAAGATAATGGCGCCTTTTTCAAAATTTGCACAGGCAAAAATTCGAAAAATTCGAGAAATTCTTATCAGGCTCTCTATTAGTACCTAAAAAGTTTGAAAAAAATAATATCTGCCAATTTTGTCATTGCTAGATCATAATCTGCCAATTTAATGAATTTGTTATTAATGCTTTACCTGAATACCATGTTAAACTTTCCGCGAACATGACGCGTTTTTGCAAGGTCGATTTTGGCAGAAAACTGTACCTCGGGATTCTCTACAAGAAAACGAACCATTTGAGCTTTGTTTCATTCATCGAGCTTTTTTTTGTGAATTTATTTATTATACTGACAGTCTCTGAAGGGAGTAAATTGGCAGAAAATATTTTTTCTGCAATTAGGAAGTCATTTTCTACCATTTAGTAGAGGAATTTTAAATTTTGCCGTTTTTTAAGTGCCCCAGCGTCGTATCGCAACGCGCTAGACTTCTACTCCACTAAGCGGATTTGTAGAGGGGGACCTCAGATTACACGAAAGAGAGCATTCCTGCCACCAAGTGCTCCTTGACCATTTCTGTCACCGTCTCTTTAACTATAAGTACTATTCCAAAATTAAAAAAAAACGATAAAATTTACCCGAATTTTAAAAAGAATTTTATTAGAAAATGCCTTTTACAGCACCGAACAATGTTTAACTTACAATTTTAATAAGTATGTATTTTAATGATTAGTCCTCCATATTCTGGATGATATTTTATAGGATAATAAAATTATTGATTGATTGAACTACACATACATATTTACAACAATCTTACGTAATATTACAAACATTTTATGCCAGTAATGTTGTCTCTAGACACGGTTTCCCCGAAAGAAACTATACAAATGTATTAAGAAGTAAAGTTATGAAGATCCACCCATCCTTGTAATAGACACAATCGCGCGGTCAGTATAGTTTTACACCTGTGTTCATTATTTATACTGTACATACGAACTGTGACTAACTCGCAGGTCATCCAGGTTCACATGTTAATACTTCATTACCGCAATTGTGCAATACGGAATAGAGCACTGTGATAATCTATAGTCTATGTTCGATAATAAATGGTAACAGTCTTTATCATGAAATAATATTTTTCAGATGACACTGGGCAGATAACATCGAGTCGATATCGAAATTATTAATATAAGTAAATTTTTTTTCATAAGTAAAAATTAAATTATAAAATTGTCTTTTTATAAGAATTTTTTTTGTAAAACCACTAAAAGCGTAAAATAATAAAGCTTTGATGTCGGCGCCATTTAGCTATTATAACTTTTTATGTAGGTACCTACATCATCCTACTTTCATAAAATTAGAGCCGACCTCTAAACTTTTTTATTTAATATTTTTTTGCTTTTTAGTGGCATTTTTGAAGTATAATATGTTTTTTTACAGTGGTTTTATTTTTACTTTTAAGTGGCTTTGCGATTCGTAGTTTGCACGTTATTAACCACTTTCTTCATTAATATTTTATTACAAACTAGAAAAAACTGCTTTCAGTTAAACTTACCTATATTAAAAAACCCTGAAGGTATGCCCTATCAAATAGAAAAAGAATAATCAAAATCAGTAACAGACGCAGGATATATTAGATAGGTACTATATAGTATATAGGTACCTATTATATAAAAAACCTTCGTTTTAAAAACGATTGGACTGATTTAAAAAAATGCATGCGACCAATCCGTAAATATTCTGAACAAAATGGTGTAGATTTTTTTTTAATCGATTAACTCTGAAAAGTTATGGCTAAATAAATATAAATATATCTAGATATATGTAATATATGTGCATATATATATTTAATTAATTAACTGGCTTTAAAAAAAGTGTATATACTTTCTTCGACATCTTTATAGATAAAGTACTATACTGTCTGTATTGATCATCAGAAAGATCGATATGTTATTTAAAAAAAAAATCGTGTTGTGTAAAGCTCTAGCTGCGGTATTTGTAAGTTTAAAAAATAACATATTATTTATTATAGTTGTCACTTTAGGGTTTCACCTCGGAATGAAACGGAATAAGCTGAATATTTGTAGTATAAACCTTTATTTTGGCATTCTTAGATATTAAGGTCAAAGGTTGAGAAAATCATTTTTTTGGAAATATCTCGCTTCCTTTGCCTCAAATCGTATTTTCATTTACTATAAAAGTTATAGAGTATAAGATTCTCTACAAATTTTGTCTTAACGACTTTTTTTATACGTTTAACCGTTTTTGAGATAGCCATGTACATGCCATAGTAATTTGTCAATGGCGAATCTCAGTCCATATAGGTAAATATAAATTGTATAATTATAAATATAATGTATTAAATAGTTAATTAATATTTAACAAATAATTAAGTTAAAAAACCGTACTATGGAGTGTGATTCGCGATTGACATTGGCATGTATGGGTGAGCGCTCCACATTCTTCGCGTTCTATCTCAAAAACGGTTAAAATTGTTTGAGACGAAATTTGTAGAGAATTTTATACTCTACAACTTTTATAATAAATGCAAATACGATTTGACGCAAAGGAAGGGAGATATTTCCAAAAAACTGATTTTCGCGACCTTTGACCTTGAATATCTAAGGACGCTCACACGTGACCTACGTGACCTTATGAGACTTTTGTGATAACATTAAGAATTCCAAAATAAAGGTTTTTACAAACATTCAGCTTATTCCGGTTCTTTCCGAGGCTATCGTCTTTTTTTAGCTTATTTGACTGCACTATTACGCGAGACACGAGTACTAATTTTTTGAACTTATTACTGAAACATAAGTAATTTCTATTTCTGTAATTTTTTCACATTTATTTTTTTTTTCTGAAATTACAATACCTAGTTGATTAATGTAATTTTTTGATCCAGTAATTATATTTTTTAGATAATTATAATTATTGTTAATTAATAATAACAGTTGTTTATTTTTCAATTTATGTGAGTAACATATTACTTCTAATAGTAAACAAAAAATATTTTGATTTCAGATTAGAACATGAGGCGGGGTTTGGACTCATGACAATATCATATATAAATATCTTTCAAGCGATTTCGCTTTTTCCAAGCTATTTTTTGCCCTTTTTTTCCTATTTTATCATTTCCTCTTTCGATACACTGATTGATAGACAAAATAATATTCTGTTGACAGGAGAAAGGAACGCCTCGCATAACATTTTGTGTCAACTTTCTACAATAACAACAAAATAATATTTCACGAGCAGAATCGATTGTTGTTGCAGAATGCAGCTTCCACAGCTGGGTGTTAACATGGCTCGGGTTGCCGGCCCCAAAGGTTAATGAAATTAATCACCACGTTCAACTACATACATATATCCTTATGCGCATGCCTCGGCGTTAGGGGTGAAATGACTGCATATTAATTGTTGATTTCTGACAAATTAACGCTTTATCCATTCGGTTGAAGTGGAATGCAATGTCAGTAGAGTTGTGAGTTTTCCAAAAAAAATTCTAAGCTACTAAATTAATAGGGTATTGTAAAATTAAACTCTCATTCACTAGAGGCTACAAGTAAATAGGAAAAAACGTTATGCCTTTTTGAATTTTCCCCTTCCAACAAAAAACAATATATAATCTAGTGCTGTATGAGGGGGATTCCCTTTATAACTGCAACAGCCAGTACAGTGGTGCCATCTTCTGGCCTCTGCTACTAAACCTCATTACTTTGTTTATCAAATAACAAGAACAATAGGTGATTAATTTTCTGTGTGCTCTTTTATTATGAAATAGGATGAAAAGACACTTGTTATGAGTTGCAAATTAAACAATGTGATAAATTTTAAGTAAAATAGAATCAAACTTAGATTTATTCATGCAGATTACAAAATTAGAATTAGAACTCGGAGTTTTTGTTTAAATGGTACAGAAATTGACTAATTAAACAAAATATGGAAAGTTCAATTATGTCTTACAAAAAATTACTAAAACATTGCGTTTTTGACACTGAAAACTTTCCGGAAAAACATAGTGGAAAATTTTCCTCCCCTAAATGTTGGTATTCTGCTGTTCCAATCTGCGGTGGAATACATTAATTGGCTAGAAGAATATTTTTACTTTAATTAAGGACTAACTATACGTATATAACAGTATGTATACCTATATACGTTGATTTTTTGTATTTTTAATCAAAAGGTTAAGTTGAAAAGCAGTTTTTAAAGCTGAACTTCGCCTCTTTGGTAAGTTGTGTTACTTATTAAATAAAGAAATTATTATTATTATTATTATTATATAGGTATAAACGCTTTTGATGTTTTACTATCAGTATTTTTGAAATCAAGAAATCCTTTAGAGCTCAATATTTAATGAAATATTTATAACTGTTTTTTGCTCGTGCAAATGTCAATTTTGACCTTAACACGAAAGTAACCCGGAAAAATTCACCATACACTTTAAGTTTGGCTGCGATTTGACATTGTGTGAACTTTATCGAAAAGGATTGTCAAAAATTTTGATTTGACAATGACCTTAGATTGTAATCGTATAATTACAATTTTTATAATAATAATAATAATAATATAATAATAATATATATTTCGTTACAATTGACAAAAAGTTTGTAACAAGTCATTTACAATTATTGTTCACACTATAAAATCATTTAGTTTGTAAAATTCTTTGTTTATCAGTTCCTTCCCTAGAACTTCCTTGAAACGAGACAGCGACTCAATGTTCTTTATTTTAGTTGGAAGAGTATATATCCAGGAGCAGTCTAATTTTGTTGCGAAACTCCCTGTCATGTAAAATTAGACTGTATACGTACACACAAAAATAAATTATAATTAATCTATACAGAAAAAGACGCTTTCAAGCTAAATTTTGATTAAAGTACGTAAAAAAACGATGTTATATACATTTGTACACAGTTTAACAATAGTATCCTTTCAAATGATCAACTATTTTTCGAGTTGGATCGACCTACAATTATATAATTCAACACTTTCTGCTACAGAGCCTTTTTCCTATCTTCATTTGACAGAAGACTTTATATGTCTATAGATACATTCTTTATCATATGGAATACGCTGAGGAAGTTAATAATTTTTCAGAAGGGATAAGGAAAAAAGTTTGAAAGGAAGACGAGTGTGTCGCAAATTGACTGGTACCGTATACAGCAAAAATTAAAGTTTTCACATCCACTTGTTCCATACTTCATTATCATGCAATCAATTTGTAATCTGGAAGTTTATAATGCTTCGTGCTGTGTGGAGCAACAGACGTCTTACATACATATTTAGGTACAAATTACTGCATCGAGATATTGTATAGTTGGGATAGGATATACATAGATAGACGGTTGGTACGTACGTAAGTATCGTGCGGGGCACAGCCTCCGGGCTTATCGCGCGCGGGGTCACATCGGGGTCGGCAGCTCTCTAGCTCTCCGACTACAGTGGGCGCCACAATGGACCATCAGTCACTGGGAGGCAGTGCGCGTGGGGACGCCCTTTGTGTCGCGATACACAACACTACACGGACTTGTTTCTACTAACTGCTGATGATGCTATTTATATATGCATACTATCCATAAATATAATAGATACAGTATGTCGGCTTGTTCTACATAGATATTGGGAATGCAGTTCTCTCTCTAAAAATACAACCATGAGAGTGAAGAAGAACAGAATTTCAAAATTATTAATGTTTCCACACCTGCACCAATTGACAAACGCCGCGTTTACCTTTATATTTTTTTAAATTATTTCCAACGTTAAGATCGGATTTTTCAAACTAGGGATCTCAGACTTTTTTCTTTAGCATCGAACAGAATGCGTTCTAAAAGAATGTAAAGAATGCAGGTTTAACAGACTATAGTAACTATAGTAGATAGAGCTGTAACAAACCGTATGTATTCGTTACTGAGTAACGGGTACATCGGCTGACTCGAAGTAACGAATCGTTACTTTCAAATTCATTTCGTTACTCGCATCTTTCGCATCCATGTCAGTTTGACTCGTTTGATACGGTTATACGTTATACGAACGAAGTCATACCGTATCACGTATGCGACGCCCTCGTTTCGATGCTTATACATGCTTGATGCTAGTACACGATCGTATGTCGTATGTAAAGTAACGAGTAACGTAACGATACGAAAGTAACGGGTACTGGTTCTTTAAGTAACGAATACATACGGGTACACAATTTCTCGTTACTTTTACAGCTCTAATAGTAGGTACAGATACTCCTCGACTTACGAACCACCGTCTTATGAACGCTCCGGACTTACGAACAGTCAGATCAGTGGTAGTTAAACCAATGAAATTCAGTCACAAACCTCTGACTTATGGAAGAATCGCTTCCCGTGCACTGGACATCGAATTCTAAAGACTAGAAACCTTTTTCAAAAATTTTTTTTGGAAAAATTCATTCCTGAAGTTAAAAGTATTGTGCTAAGCCTGCCATTCCATTCAAGATTTTACTGCTGATGGATAATGCTCCCGGACATCCTACCTACGAATATCAAAGATATTCATCCGAAAGTGAAAATTGTTTTTTTACTGCTCAACACTACCTCTCTACTCCAGCTAATAGACCAAGGAGTCATATCCATCTTCAAAAGCTATTACCTCAGAAACACGTTCCAACAAGCAATCAGTGCTATGAATAAAGATGGCCAGACTTTCTAGGCTTTCTGGAAGAAATACAATATCCTCCTCGCTTGTTTCAGGGCCAACAAAAATCTATGACGAAACAACAACAAAAATATCGATATGTCGTAGCCAGATCGTGAAATTAGACATTTCGTGAACTGTCTAGACAGTTCATGAAATGCAGCCAGATCGTGTAATGGTCGATCAGTTACACGAAGTGGCTAAAATTTTTAGACAGTTCATGAAATGCAATTGGGCCTTAGACAGATCGTGTAATATTTCAGAATTACATGAAGTGTCTAAATTTTTTAGACAGTTCATGAACTGTCTAACAGCTGTTTTGCCGATCGTGCAATATCTAGATACTTTAAATCATTGTAAGGAGTCAACTGTAAAAACATTAAATAATTGTCGAAGCAGCTAAAACTAAAATTTCATTTTTATTTCATTTACAAAACATAAAATATAATTCGTCCTTTTTTCATTTATTCACACACGGTAAACTTGAGTGACACCGGCTGTTACATAAAACGTTCGCTTTTTTGCATGCACATCTTTTAGTAGTACATTGCACGTCAGAAGCTCTGCATGAGCATTGAAAGAAGCCTTGTCCTCCACTGCAACCTTTAACAGCTTCTCTCAGAGAGAGGAGTTTATTTGAGTCTATTTCGTCCCGTGTAAAAAACTGAGACCCAGCTGGAACAAGATTTTCGGGTCGGAACCACCCTTTTATAACCCCATTTCGAACGCCCACCTGATTAACTTCTTCTCTTTGATCTGTGATGACACAGACAATGTTCTGTGGATCGCTAGGGCCACGGTCGACTTTTGGTATCGAAAGAAGTACGCAATCTCCAATTTTATACTCAGGGAGCTTTTTCTTAGTAGAAGAAAGCATTTTTTCGGCCGCTGCGACCATTTTCATCTTTGAGTCAGCTCTCTGTTGTTGAATAGACACCTCTTTACGGCACAAATTACAAAAATCAATGTTCACTGAGTATCTTGCATCAAATACACTACCACATTTGCTACACTGATGTTCATATGCGCTAGTGGAAGTAGTAGAAGTTGTGGTCGTATTATTATTATCGATTACTAAATTTTCCAAGTCTTCCTCAGCTTGCAAGTTTTCAGTTAACGCCTGTGGAATGTTAGAGGTAGCAAGTCCAAGCTTGGGATCACATCCAAAGAGCGCTTTGTATGGAGACCGACCAATAGTTCGGTGATGGGAACTATTTTTTTGCCACTGTACAAAATTTAATCCAACAGACCAACGTTTACTGCCTGTATCAGCCATCCAAGCTCTTAGCATGTTTTCAATATCTTGATTCGATCTCTCAATACTACCCTGACTTTGGGGATGTCTGGGTCTTCCGTGAACAATCTTCGACTCAGGCCACATTTTATGAAGATCTTCTATTACACTATTAACAAACTCCCGGCCGTTGTCACTTTGTAGTATTTTCGGAGCACCAAACAAGAGGAAGATAGATAATAGTTCCGATGCTATTCCTTGAGCACGTTTAGAAGTTAAGGGACGCAAAATCACAAATTTAGTTGAATGATCCTGATAGTTTAATATCCATTTATAATCACCATCTTGCAGAGATTGAAAGTCTATCAAATCAATTTGTCCTCGCTCACAAAAATCACTTGATAAAATAGGCTTAACAACCAATTTCTTCGGTAAATTTCTCTTTTCGTTACAGGATTTGCAGCCAGACAAAAAAATTTCAATCGGTGGTCGAGGAATTTGAAATTTTTCAGCAAGAGCAGATTCTATCTTGCATCGTCCGCCATGGCCAGTCTTATTCACATGGAAGTCGTGAATTTTATCGAATAACTCTTCATACGGAACAACAGGTTGTACTTTCGCCTCGTCTTTTTAATGCTAAAAAAACAATAAATAGTTAATTAATAATTAATAATAATAAATAAAAATAATTAATATTATAGCCAAATAATTTAAACTTACGATTTATTTTTTGCTGCCTCGATTTCAATAATCATTGAGTCAATCTGGTTTTTAACAAATGGTTTTTTATTTGGTTTTTCGGCATAATAACTGTCTAGACTGACATAAAACTGATCTTTGTGGTTAAAACTTGAAGTGGTGCACTCACTGTCCATTATGCCAAATTATTATTAACAAAAAATTATTATTAACGAACAGCTGATACTGAGTTGTGTCTATTGCATTATGTCACATCAATATGCGCAACTCACTATGCGCAACTCTTTATGGTGAACGCGCATGAAACTGTGTATTGTTGGGCGCGAAATTTAACTTGTTTCCAGATATTTATTTCCTTCACAAATATTGCACGATCGGCAAAACAGCTGTTAGACAGTTCATGAACTGTCTAAAAAATTTAGACACTTCATGTAATTCTGAAATATTACACGATCTGTCTAAGGCCCAATTGCATTTCATGAACTGTCTAAAAATTTTAGCCACTTCGTGTAACTGATCGACCATTACACGATCTGGCTGCATTTCATGAACTGTCTAGACAGTTCACGAAATGTCTAATTTCACGATCTGGCTACGACATATATATGTATTACCCATACATACATCCTAATCTCTATACCTATATATGATCCAACTTACTAAACAACCCCAACTTACTAACGAGTCCCGGGAAAGCAAGGCGTTCGTAAGTCGAGGAGTACCTGTATACATTTTAAACAACACCCGGTATAAATAAAATTAAATAATGGTATTGTGGAAAATAAGCATTGTACCTTATTTATACTTTACTGCCTCAGGTCTGTGCGGTCTTCTTACGGAAAAATGAACTATTATTTAAATAATAATGGAAATATATAATAAATATAACAAAGCGGGATGATAATGACCTTGGTGTTTGGGCGCCTATATTAATACAATAATGAGACAGTGTCTAATGGCTGAAGTAAAAATACAAACTTTTAAGAAACAAAAAAAATATTAAATGAGGCAGACTTAATTTGAACTGTCGATCGAGTAGAAAAATACTCGAACTAATGAACTACGTTTTATGAATCAGTTTGATTTGCAAAAATAAAATCAACAGAACCAAAATATCTGCAGCTGTTGCGTTGAGTGATGTAACGAATATCAATTTTTACGCGAATGTGAATATTCAGTTTTCAAATCCAGCCTGGCGCCATTTGTCTAAGGGTAAAGTTTGGCAGCTGATTGGTCGCGCAAGTCGTACGCATACAGTTGTAGTGGTTTTGGATACTAGGTTACCAAAATCATTATTTTTTTCTAATGAAAAGTTGATTATTTATAATAGGTACAAAGACTAAGGATTTATTACCTATAATATTAAAGTAAAGGCTGGTAAAAAATTAAAGTTATTTTATTAAAAGGACTTTTCTAACAAAAATGCTAAGAAATTTTTTTTCTGCATTTGCCATTAATTAAGGTAATTACACTATTGGCTTCGAGTTATAAAATATCTGTTTCATTAGAAATTGTCTGTATTTTCGTGGATTAACTGTAATTCCCAGCCAAAGTTTAGATATTTTTTAAGCTTCCGGTACGGTGTACATTTAAATTTACTACAAATATATTTAAGCACATAAATAATATTCTTAAATAAAGATACGATAAAAAATCCTCTAACTTGTAGGCACACAAAAAATTAGCCTTGCTTAATGTCAATACTCCGACGTAACTCGATACAGACTCCCGGAAACATGTGATCTCGATATTCTATTTCCCTACCGATTGTGTTTACCGAGTGTAACAGTGGACCGGCGCGAACATTTAACGCTCGATAAGACGAGAAACCCAGAAGTTGCTTTAGATTTAAACGTTCGACTGTAAAAATGTACCCCATTCATACGTGCTTGGCAAAAAAACACCACGCAGAGCTGTATTTCCTGTGTACAGTGCTTGTGTGACAGATGGAACGTATTAACAAGTACCTGTTGGCTGTTTGAAATTAAAAATATATTATTCTATTTTTATTTTGACTATACCTAGTTTATATTTATTTTTTCACTGGAAGTTTTATATTCAAACTATACTGGACCTGTGACTTCGTTCGCGTGTATTTTAGAATTCGTTTAGGTATGTTATTGTTTCATTAAAAAATTAAAGCAAATTGGGCGACGTGTCATACCAACTTAAAAAATGTTGATATTTGATATAGTATAATGAAGAAAAGAAAATTTTTGATATCGCGTGAGGTGACTCGGATAATGGCTAGTATTCAATATGATATTCGTTGCCATGGTTACCAATATAATATGTTCACGTCATGTAAAAATTAATCAAAGCATGCTTAACTAGTTTATTTCAGACAGATCTACAAAACAAAAGAATTAAGAACTGATTTTTTTTATTTTCAAAATATTTATTACTTTCCATACTTTTTTGAAAAAATAATTAATTAGAATAAT
This sequence comes from Xanthostigma xanthostigma, assembly GCA_963575645.1. Taxonomy (NCBI): domain Eukaryota; kingdom Metazoa; phylum Arthropoda; class Insecta; order Raphidioptera; family Raphidiidae; genus Xanthostigma; species Xanthostigma xanthostigma. Next base: position 29,553,732 of record OY754468.1, on the reverse strand, counting down.
AAGACCGTTATGAAAAGTATACTATTATTATAAAAAAAAACACCGTCATAGCATATATCTCTTCTGTGCATGCGCCGATTTTCCCCAAAAACAACAGGGCTCTTAATATTTGCGTATCAAACATCCTCCCGAAATTGTGTTTCAATCCGTTTGGCCTGTATCGTGCTCACAGACTAACAGACAAACAGACGCACGTAGTTTTCCAAAAATATGTTTTTTGCTTTCGGGGGACCTCAAAACGAAAAAATATCGTAAAATTTTGAAAAGTGAATTTGGATCTAAACTAGTACCATTCCCCATTTGTGGGTTGGAATGGAAAAAATCGAAATTACGAACCCTTTCACGGAATTCAATATTCTCTGGTCATCATCGTATCTTCGGAACTGTTTGAGATACAAAGATTAAGTTGTATTTCATGTCAAAATAGCTTCAGTAAATTCGTGAAGTTGTTTACACGGGCATAGGGAAAAACGTTTTTTAACATTAGATTTGGTTAAATAATTAAAGAATGCAAACGAAAAATTACTTGAAAATTCGAAAATCACAGACTGACACTTCTATTTTAGCTCTGTTCCAAGCTGTCTGAGAACGGTAGCAGAACCGTCACAGCCTTGCTACTGCGCAAGACTCTCTTGCGCAGTATCAAAAGTAGATATAAACAGTTTCGTTTTAACTATTGCGTAAGACGGTGACGGTTCTGCTACCGTTCTCAAACAGCTTGGAACAGAGCTTTTATTTATCTGTATTGATGAGTACTGTTAAAAAGATTCTTACACTTTTCAATGAGGATGGCCAATGCCAAACTTGACCGCTAGAGGCGCCAGCTAAATAACCATCTAGATTTGTGGACCATTCATAGTACTGTGAATAAGTTTATTTAAAATAATAAATCGTTGACAATGCTTATGTGTTCTGTTTATCAATGCTCAAATTATAAAGGTTTTGTATTTCCAAAGAATTTGGAACTGATAAAGAAATGGTTGCATGCTACCAGAAGAGAAAAAGCGCGTTTTCTTATAAAAATCAATCATACCTGCCGCCATCTATATTACGTTTCTCATTTGCCCATATCCATTGATTACAATTCAACAATCAACAGGTACATACACTTACTTATTATCATGATATTGAAAGCATCGGAAGCGTGAATCAAAACACTGATCGGCTTGTTCATTTTATAAATCTAAATGTTGTGTATCAAGCAGAATTTATAAAATATCAGCCCTAACGTAATTCTATAGCCGAACTAATGCTGAAATAATATAGATTTCAAATGCATGTCGGTGCACACTCGAAGCCATCGTGAAGCTGTGCTTGGTTCATCTATTAGAAACCCGCCGTTTCCAAATCTTGTAAGTACTGGCGAACTTTTAAAAATTATTCAAATTTAGATATGGATGAATAGGCACAGACTGTAGAGAGTAAAGTATATAGATAATTTCTCAGGAAAACACAAAGCCTAAATCCTTCTCAGCTGGATTATTTTCGTATGCGACCACATGAGTACTCTTATCTTTTTAAATTATTATTCCCGATTCGAACAATTAAAGTTCCTTTTCAAAATGTCTCAATGAAAAGGCCTTTGAACCTATTCACCGGTAATGTATAGAAGAGCATCGACTTATATTCTTTTCGGGTGACCTGCAATCAAATAGTTAATAATTACGACGAATTCATTTTAATATAATGGGTACCTATCTTGCCGAATTCTGATTGTTAACAGCACACCTGTGTCAAATGTCAAACAACGAGCAAGTTCTTTATAGGTATATACTTATTTACGAAACGCGTTCACTGAACCGGAAGCAACTTAAAGAACCCTCAAATGTTAGTCGAGTCAAACTGAATAAAGCAAATATAAAAGATTTGTTCTCGCTGTGATGTGAGAAAAGGACGTCTGTATATGTTGTAGACAATGAAGAAAAATACAGTGTAACCTCTTTATAACGTCCTTCGTTATAACGAAAAACTCCCTATAACGTAGATTTTTTTACAATTTGGTTGGTTTACCTTAAAATCCGTACATTAATACCCTCTTTATAGCGCAACAGCCATTCTCTATTACGAAGAAATATGTTCATATTTAGGCGTCAGCATATATTTACAGACGTAAAGAGGACGATTCTGAACCATCACCAACTATTCAACAAGCACTTGATGCCGCTAAACTTATCGAAAAATTCCTATTGTTTAATGAAGATGATTCCACCACATTCCAAGACATGCATAAGATACTTAATAAATACAAAACAAATATTGGCATAGTAAAAAACGTCAGCCAAAGTTAACAGACTATATGTATTTTGAATAAATTAATTACGTGAAATTTGGTTATTTTTCTTTCTTCCCTCCATATAACGAAAACTCTTTACAACGAAAAAAATGCCCGGTTCCTTGAGATTCGTTATAAAGAGGTTACACTGTAATTCAATAGATTGAAAAGTCATTTCATTCGTCTATTTTATCTAATATGTCCAAGTTGTCTGGACAAATTCTAAGAACAAAAATAAAACAATTTAAGACAATAACAAAATAGTTGGCAAAACCAAAAGTGCACATCCCGCAAGTTTTCCACTGTATGATAAAAAATAACAATTAAAAAATATTTTTAATAAATTTAAAAAGATTTAAAAATTTAAAGAAATAAATAATTAAAAATTGAAAAAATATTTTTTTTAAGTTTGCAAAAATAAAAAAAAATAAGAACTATACATAATATAATATATAATTAATATCAAATGGAATAAAATAAAACAAAATAAAAAGAAAAAAAAAAGAAAAAAATCAATGATTTCGTAAAGAAACGAACCCAGGACCTTGCTCTTGGGGATCCAACGGCATAACCATTACGCCACGGCGGCCTAATACGTGTAGTGGTGTTATCAGGGTATAGAAGTGTAGCACTTGTTTTATGGATTACACTATATTTACACAGCAATTATTATATTGTTTTTTTAAACTATTAGCTGTCAAAAATAATAAAATAAAACTGTTTATAAAAATTAAACTACTGAACACATTTTAGTGAATTTAAATAGGGTTCTGGTCTGATAGTAAACAAAGTGAATAAAATATAACCCAAGGCAATCCGACCAAAATTGCGATCTGTAGAGTCGTGACGTACGTACATACGTACGTACATACGTACAGACCAACCGACAACTGCTGTTTGTGATTTTCAATTGCAATTTTAATAGTATTTATGAACTCGAATTGATTTGAAAATGGTTCTATTTTATAGATTAGAATCTCCTCTTTTCAAAAAGCTTCAATTTGAATGGATTTCGTGTGAAATTAACTTAGATATAACTTCTTATATGAACGAAAGTCAGCTCTGACGCACAAAGCGATAATAAAGCACATACCGCTAGTTTAGCGGTATGTGCAATATTGAAAAAAACTATCTTTACACATTTGATTAACAGACCTGATCATGTTATTGAAATTTTGTCACCATTTAAAAATGTTTCATTTCTGATCGTGAAACTTACTCTAGTCCTCTGAGGACTGGGAATTCCCAATTCCACCTAATTTGTACCGACATCTTCCAATTCAAATTCTTCTTCCTTAGCATACGCATTTATTGGCGTAAACCTTGTCAATGTCTTTAAATTTAGGAAAAAACTCTGTATCTTAATAATAACTTTATTTATTCTATCAAATGTAACGTATTTTTGTCTGTTCACAGTATCTTGTTTCGTCAATAATTTTTGACGTTTTTCAGATGCTTTTCTTAAAAATATAATTCTTGTTAACTTATTCAAATCTTTGATTAACGTTTAATTAGAACTCTTCAGTAAATAAAATTATCGACCAATTTTTCAGACAATATATTAACAAAAAATATAATTAATACATTAACGTTTCGATTCGGATTTGGACCTTCTTCAGAGCGGATCTAAAAAATATAAAAAATAATTAATATTTAATTTCTAATTCGCTTTATAGTGGAGTGCCGTAAGACATAAAAATCTCAAAACCTCGGAACCCGGTCAAGCCGAACGGATCTTCGCAAAACCCTTTCGATTGCATTGTTAAAAGCTTAAACAAAAAAGTTTACCCATTTGCCGCTTTTGATTTGACCGGGTTCCGAGGTTCTGAGATTTTTATGTCTTACGGCACTCCACTATAAAGCGAATTAGAAATTAAATATTAATTATTTTTTAATTTTTTAGATCCGTTCTGAAGAAGATCCAAATCCGGATCGAAACGTTAATGTATTAATTATATTTTTTATTAATATATTGTTTGAAAAATTGGTCGATAATTTTATTTATTGAAGTCTTCTTAACTTATTTTGAAAATGAACTACATATTTAACTTTTACATATATAATGTCAGATATTATGATGTGTATTACATAACTACTTCATTGGAAGCTTTTAACACATTCGTACAGTTGAAGCAAGCAGAACTGTTCCAAGAGTGATCATTGTTAAAGCTTGTTCGGTTGTCTGTGATTCGGTCTTTGTTCTTCTGTAGTAGATGGCAGGTACGTTCTCATGTGAAATAAATGTCTCTTTGACTTTTTTACGAATGTTGATCTTTTTTATATGAGAAAAGTTTAAAATTCACTTTCAGAATTTTTTTGTGGACAGAATGGTAACAACTGGCACAAAGCGGTTGTGCATTTTGACGTTTCACAAAGTGGTTGGGCTTACCACAAGATATTTTACACCGCATCGTTTAGGTTTCTGGTTCAAATTTTTGCACTGTATTTAAAATTTTCTTTCTCATTTCTTTTAAAAAGGAGACGGAGAGATTTGTCAACCTTGACAATCCGGTAATTTTGTTTTTTGACTTTTTAACTGACTTAAAAAGAAGGTTATGTTATCAATATTGAAAGATTAAATTTTATTGAAAAAAAATTGGTTGTCTGTAAAGTCGGTTTACGGACGATAATTTTACGTGATAACGTATTCCGCTCGAATATCATATTTAATAATACATAACCGAAATTTTAGTAGCTGTCAAACTATATTTTTACCGACTAATAATTTGATCAACCAAAGCAAAATACATATTTTTAAGCATGGGCCGATCGTGCTTCTCTATCGCTTATACTGCGCTCTCGCTTGCACGCACAGGGTCAGGCGGAACGTTACGGCGGAACGTTACACTTTTTCGTGCGTGCAGCTGGTGTATTATCAATTTATAAGACGTTATCACGTCAAAAACAGTACAGAATATTTTTAAGCATTTATTTATATGCAACAACCGCCTACTGACACCTTCTATCTTCGCAGCAATCCTGCAGTTTTCTGTTCTTTGGGTTGTTCCATGACGCTCATACGGCAAAAAAATATCTGAAGTGCGGTGATCTCTTTCTATTGCGGACAAACTAACCTACCGATAGGCTTCCATTACCATTTTATATGTATAGCGTAGTTTAAACCTGAAATAACAATATTTTTTATTATAATCCATTCTATTTTAATCGACTATTAAATTTTCTTAGCTTGTGAATTGACTCGTATTTTTAATTACCACGTCTTTTTTAATATATTTGCAATTTACTTACTTTTGTAATGAATATGACGTATTTTTATTAATGTTTTTCCTTCACATACTCTCCTTGACACTTGCTAATGTTTAATGATTTCTAAACAATATCCCGTATTTGCTAATTCCTTACACTCAGCAGATATTAATATTTAACTGCATCAAATCAATCATTGTTTTAATGCTGATTATGAAACTTCTATTGGTTATATGTTTAATTTATGTTTATAATTAATTTTACAATTATTTTAAATATCACTCTCAGTGCCAGTGGGCGTTTTCTTATTATTCATTTTAAAGATGATGCTCGCGAAATGTTAAACACAACCATCATCGTGTGATTTTTTTGGGTTGGTGAACAATTACTCAGGTGTTACGACAAGTCATCGTGTGTATGATTACTGATTACTAATTCATAAAATACTACATAAGTACTGTATAAATATGTATGCACTATGAAGAGATTAGAAGGTGTAACACCAATAATACAAGACCTTCGCACTTTCCGATTAAGAAAACCTATCTGAAACTAAACAATATGATTTCGAATTTCCGTTTAACCGGGTTTTATCAAAAGTGTTAGGTCACCACTACAAAACTTTGGGTTTGGAATGGTGAACCGAAACACATTTTTAACATTAGCTTATTTTCAAATAAATAAAATTATCAAACAATTTTTTCAGACTGTATATGGACAAAAAATTATAAAATTATAACTCAATATCTCAATAAAAAATTATATAAAAAAAATCAGTCTTAGTTCTATTGTAAAATAAGATACTAATTCATTTTTATATTTTTTAGATAACATATTTCTGAAGAAGGTCCAAATTGAGATATTGAATTATAATTTTATAATTTTTTGTCAATATACAGTCTGAAAAAATTTGTTGATAGTTTTATTTATTTGAAGATTTCTATTCAGACGTTAATATAAGATTTGAATTAGCTTATTTTGTATGCTATAAATATAGGAAATCTTGCAACTCCATTTTCATTCTGTTTTAAATGTCTAATTGAAGTAAAACTTTGCAGTCGTATCTAGTTTTGATGTTCTGATATTTTGATTACTATAAATATTTATACCACATATTAAAAAATGAAAATAACAAAGTGACGGTCTTCATGGCGAGAAAACGTGTCCCCAGCCGTTAAAAAAGTAAAAAATAAATTTCTTTCTCTTCTATAACACTTAGAAACGTGAGACACTCGATGATTTGAATGAAATATACCTACATGTATAAAGTGAGTGTCTCATGCTTCTAAACATTATGTTATGAGAGAAAGATGAGAGAGAGAGGTTTATTTTTCATTTCAGTGCATTAATATATTATGCGCATCTTTCAGATGTTTCAATAACATATCGAATTATGTGTAGTAGGCATCTTTATTACTAATTTATCATCACGCACAAGCAGGACCGGATCTACATATTTTGCGCCTATGGGCCCCCCGAAATTGCCGCCCTCCACACAATTAAAAGCACTCTATACCCACCCCCAAACAAAATTTTCTCTAGTTTACATTGGATTTTCAATATTTTTTACCGCCGAACGGAGCCGAGGAAGTACGAAGCAGCGGGCGGCGCAACTTTACAGCACTAGTGTTAATCGTGTCATTTCATAATCGGTCATAAAAGAGCTTTTTTATAAAGAGGTATGCAAAAAGTATTATTATAATGATCGCATTTGTGACGGATGGATGAAAATTAACTACTTATACAAATCCAATACAATCCACAGCACAATTTGAGTATACTTTTCGCAGATCAACATTTTTCATCACAGACCTGATTGAATGGGTCACCTTTTGTAAGCAAATGCACCTTCCACATGTGTAATAAACGACAAAACGGCACACACGTCTTGTAAAGTCTACCTGTATAATTTTATATATTATACAGGCTCTAACAAAAAATAAACATCGCTTAAACTCTGTAGAGATCAGTGTGACACTCGACGGTAAAATAATAAAAAAAAACTCTGGAATAACATAATATGTTACCATTCCAACATCATAAAATATGTGGAATGGTACTAGTTAGCTTAAGATTCACTTTTCAAAATTTTGCAATATTTTTCGTTTTGAGGTCCCCTGAATCTAAAAAACACATTTTTGGAAGACGGATGGGCGGATTGAAAGTAAATTTTGGGAGGTTGTTTGATATTAAAATATGAAGAGCCTTATTGTTTTTGGGGGAAATCAACGCTTGCGCAAAAAATATATATGCCATAACGTTGTTTTTTTATATACCAATGGTATAGGTACTTTTCATAATGGTTTATTATTCCATTTAATTTTACAAGAAATTTTTGTAAAACAAATGTTTTTCTATACTTTATAGTTTCGTGAATATTTGAAAAAAAAATCAGCTGTTCTTTTGTTCTGTAGACCTATCGGAAAGAAATTAATTATGCATGCTTTGATTAATTTCTACATGACGTGAATTATATTATGTAGGTAACCCTACAAACGAATAGCAAATATCATAATATTTAAATGAGTTTAGTTACAGTTAGTAATTATATGTATAATATATTATAGAGTAGCTACTATTTGCTACAATTGTTAAGAAACACCCATTGTTACAACGCTATCAACATAGAAAAATTAGTTTATTTTTTCAAACAATGTCACCGTCGGGATACGAACCTCGAATCATTCCACTCTCGCGGAGAGAGTGGAAAGATTCGGGATTTGCAAAATCATCCTTCAAGGGGGTAAAGTGGGGGATGATTGTCGCTGCTAAACAGTCCTGTGAGGCAAAACTGTAATACGGTTGGGCCAAGGGCTCCACTACAGTTGTTGTCGCTGCTGAGTGGGGCGCAGCTCCGTGAGGCCAGATTGTAATACGGTGTATCTATAATTTCCCTGTCGATCGGTGCAACAATTATTGGAAGTTTATTTGTAAGTTTCTGTCACACCCCGTGTAATCTGTATATGTTTATGCACCCACAGGTAATTGCTATAAATGAATTAAAATTATGTCTAAAAATTAACCTCGCACATTAATGGCTTGTGGCGTGAGTAGGTTACACATACGGATTACAGTCGACGACAGAATATTATCAGTTATAGCTAAATTTATCACCATCAGTTCAGTTTTTAGACAATTGACAACAAATATTGGGTAAACGCCCGATTCCTGACCACACTAGTTACTAAAAATGTATATAATAGTGCTCCGGCCCGGCTTTGTTCGAATGTGTAGATGTCCACGGTTTTTCGTCGACCTACTTTGCAAAATCGGTTGCCACAAAAAGCGCTTTTATTTTAACGCGATAATATATCTATATATAGCCTATGTAATTATGGATTTATAACTCAAAGATTTTGCATCGTTAATAACTCGCAGAAAGATGTGGAATCGGACAAAACTCACTTTAAAGATTCACTTTTTTTATTGAATATTAACGTTAGTTTTAAAAATAAGTGTCCTAAAATCAAATTCAATGTTTGCTACAGACATTAAAGTCATTAGCCTACTACTATATTAGTATTTTGTTGAAATATTTTTTTATATGACTGTCAATTATTATTTCTTATTTAAATATTATATCCTATTGGTCACATTAATTATTTTTTTAATATTTAAGAAATTAATCATTATAGACATAATTTTATTACGCAGTAGTATATTTCGTAAAAGTTTTTTATATTTTATTTGTACAACTAAAAGTGTCAAACTCTCGAATACTTAATCAGTTTTTAAAATTTTATTTGAAGTCAATACTGGTTTAATTTTCTTAGTTATGTGTATTTCCAGCAAGGGCGTAGATATTTCTTTTCTGAGGTATAGGGAGTAAATATTTTTTTTAAGTTTTATTAGTACGAATAAAAAATATACCTTACGCCGAAAACAAATTACCTTTTGTTACTAACCTAATTTAAAAAAAATCTTTTTGTTAGGTTTGAAGAGCAAAAAGAAGGCTCTTTTATATATATAAAATTTAGGATTTATAGTGGACAACAATTTAAAGTGGACCCAACAGATAATTGACTTAACCAATCGACTATAGATAAACTTACAGTAGTCCTGGAGGAGTAATTACACCCCCCATATCTACGCTCTTGATATTCGGTGAGGTTTTCGTTTAAAATGAAATTCAAGTTTTTATTAATTAGTTTTTAAAAATATATTTAAAATATTAAAATTTACGATTTTTAACGGATTCTTCAAAGATTTCTTTATTTGAACCAGGGTGTATAATCGAGAGTCCACCGTACGACAGGTACAGTATACTTGTAGTTGCGTTAGTGTATAAATGCGCGGCGCGCGAAGTGTATGAGTCACCCGGGTACGGTGTTCCCTGCGCCTCTGCAATACATATTAATATTATTACTATTATCTATTGTATTGTACACAAATAACCGTAGCCGATATATTAAACTGGCGGTGTTTGCAGGTAATTGTATTGCAATGTGGTAATTGACCGGTTTCATAAAACACGCGTAATAAAGATTTTTTACGGTTAACTATAAGCAGAACACTATCTTCAATCACAAAAAAATTGCATACAATTTATCTTTTTGGTAAATGGTGTAATCAGGATTTTCATTGGAACAGTCCGAGTGATAAATAAAAATAAAAGCGGACAATGATTCGTCCGCTTTTTGGCAATCGTAATAAAACTAACGAAACTACCCAGTTGCCGATCGGCGAAAATTATTTTTTGTGTTTGTTTTAAAAGAGACCAACTTTTGTTCAACGTTTTCAATTACAGTCGAACCTAGAAAAGCAAGAGTTCAACGGACCGCGATCTCTTTTTCTCTTATGGAGATTCATCACTAACCTGAGTTTTTAGTTTATAGAGGTACAGGAGTGACCTTTCTTACTTATAGAGGTCTATAAAAATATAGCAAATATGTAGTGATAAACATGTAGATATGTATTATTCGACATAGATGCTAAAAGAAGAAAAAAAATAATCTTACACTAATATTTTTATTTAAAGGAATCCGTTAATTTCTCCTGCGTTTCTGTTTTTACATTTCGTGTATATTTTTCTAGTTCATAAATTTTATCAAATTATGTTTTATCAACAACCGTCGAGTTTTCAAAAAACTTGTGGAGTGACTCATATAAACTTAAATACAGATTTTCAGTTAGATATTAAATTTATAATGTTTTTAAAGTTTCACCAAGTGCATTTCAGTAGTTTATATTTTTCATTTTTTTATGCATGGCCGTATTAGTAAGTAAATTGTTTGATTAATCTGGTCAGTTCCGGTGTTGGCAACTTTCCCTTGCACGCTTGTGCGAAACGTGTTCACACTGCAAGTCTGTAGGTACTCACTAATTGTTGGACAACCACACACTGGTTGACTTAAGAAAGGCGGTGACTACTTAAGCACACCATTATCCATGCAAATGACACTTTTCATTATTAAATTCTCGACACTAAATTAACTAAACACTGCTAACTCAATGTAGTAAATTACGGTGTAATATTAAATAATATGCGTTTGAACGCATAGCTCACTAAGTATGAACAGTGAACACGTATTCAAATTATCTTTTACTATTTCCACTCCACTAGTGAAGAATGGTAGGTACTAATTTAAGTCGTTTAATTCTGCACTTTTCAAAAATTTTACAATATTGTAACAAAACTGTTCTAGTTCGTGGCGGAAACTATATTTATTTACAATAACAAACGTTTAACAAAACAGTTGAACACACAAACGAAAAGTACTTCTCTAACGTAACAGAAACAAAACCAATAAATTCTGACTACTAAAATAAAAGAACAAGTAATGAAGAATATAAAGTCACTAATTATTTACATACACAAAATATTCACAACACATAAATACTCTAAAGTTTATTCAGCACACGTGACTATTAACTATATACCAGAGATTATTTATGTTAAACCAGATTTTATATATTCGAAATCAATGCTCTATTAAACCGTACTCCGCACTAGTATTTACACAGTTCATTTATCTGCTATATCTGCAGTTACCTCGGTATACTGCACCGACTGAACAATTTATGTCCACTGTTCGTTTGCCGTATGAACTCACTCACACACGATATCTCACTGTCTGACCGTCTGACCGCGGTGTATTTATAGCTTCGATTCCCGCCTGGTCGAATGTTCTAGAAGCATCTCGCTGGGTCGGGATTTGAATACCTGCTTTACAAAAACATGCTGTCTGCAGTCATTGTTGCTGTTTGCGAGAACATTCGATAGAAAGCATAGGCGTCCCAACGGGGAGCGCACAGCAATATTTGTTCGTTTTGATGTCTTCAGAATCCAAAAAACATAATATTTTTCGAAAAAATGTTGTTCATATGTTTATGAACACGATACAGATTAAACTATTGCAATCAAATTTGGGTAAGATGTTTGATATGCAAATATAAAGAGTCCGATTGTTTTACATGCAATATAAAGTGGTTTTTTCTGTTATAAGGGTATACTTTCTTAATGGTTTAATATTTTATTAGTTTTTCCAAGAAAGTTTGTAAAAAAATTTGACAGTTTTGGAAATTTTTCATTTAGGATGCATCTTTCAATATTCAAAAAAGAAATTAATCTGAACGATCGGGCTCCGTAGAGTTAGCCTTTCATCTTCAGCTTTTTAAAAAATCTCTTTAATTCTATACGGTCGACAGATGTTTGTTTTTCATTTAAAGAATAATGTGTGTTCAAATACCTAAATAAAATTACACACTTTCAAAATGTATAAAAATTATAAGCGAAACTGTCACACAAAGAATAGGCTTAATGTCAGAATTTGAAAAGGAAATCAGTTTTCGTTAGTTTTCGCGCAATCATAGAACAGAATATATTGTAATGAAGTATTATTTAAAACGGGTTCGTCCAAATACAAATTCCACAAATATGTGTGTCTCGTTTTAAAATATGAATAATTGACGTGATTTATTTGACTCATTTTTATTATTTTCTTTATTCGTACATATAGAAAAATTATAATACCGAATTTTGCTATTAAAAATTCCTATGTCACGCAAGTTAATCATTCATAAAAATATATTATATAATGTTCTTTAATAAATCGTATTTGAGCGAAAAGTAACCGGACAGAGAGCGACATTAAAAATGAATTTAGGTTATTGGTCAATATATAAAAGATTTTTTTTTAACTTGTCTTATATTTTTTACTGTACTACATTGCTTATTCAATTCGTATACGTTTAAAGGCTTTTCATAAGTAAATCTCCTTGTAATATCCTGATTATTTTCTTAATACGTTGCTGAAAGGATTGTCAAAATATCTGTTTTGACAATACCTACATATTTCTCCATATAAGTTTTAAAACGATCCTGCTTGAAAAATAATTGATCGTTTGAACCGATATTTTTCTTAAACAGTGTGTATATGTGTTTAACATGGTTTTTTGTACAGTTTTTCACTTCGATACAACGTTTTTCTACACATTTGGATACAAATTTAGCTATAAAAGCGGTCTTTTTCTATATAGAACAATAATTTGTTTTTGTGTAAGTACAATCTAATGTTCTTGATGTAAGGGAGTTTGAATATAACATTCGACAGTTCCTAGTGTATGGCAACTGTAATTATATTATGATTACAATCTAAGGTCATTGTTAAATCAATTTTTTTGACAATTCTTTCTGCAACCCAGTTTAATAGTGTTACTAAGTAGTCTGGGTAACATAACGCACTGTCAGGAAATATGATTTGACAAAGGACTTGGACTATTACGGTTTTTGAAATACGCAGACCCAGTCTGTCATTATTAAACTTATTATTACGTAGAGCATTAAACTTTACTCACAATAAAATAACTGATCTATAAAAAATAATCTCTTGTCAAGCTAAATTTTTATGGTAATCTGTAGAAAAATATTTTTGTACGTTGCCCATACGCACAAAAAATATACTAAATATTTATAGGTATAGACAGTTTAAAAAAATATCGTTCCGATCAATAAATAATTTTTTCGTTGGATTTAAAATGTCTAGCAATGCTTTTCTTATGAAAAAAAATCTGTGTGGTCACAATCAAGGTAATTGACAGATTGGATTTTTTGACAATGCGTTCTGCAATCCAGCTACATGCAAAGAATCATAATACAGTTGCACTAAGTTGGCGTTTGGGGTCTCAGTATTGTAAGAGCGTCAACAAATCTAATTTACACTCAGATAAACGACAATACTTTTATAAAGAAAAAATAATTTCTACATAAAAATACTCTTTTCCTAATTTGATGTTGTCTATTTTCTTAAAGATTACAGAACTAGAACCGTTCCAATAAATGAATTTGGTTGACCTGTTTAACTTAATTCTTTCGACAATTAATTAATTGGGATGGTACAGTTACTGAAAAATACATTCTAAAACTATTTTAATTAAAATGTAATTAATGGTTTTAATTTAATTAAAACATTTAGCATAAATCTAAGTCATCAGATTAAAAATCTAAAAATAGTCAACATTTAATTTTTTGCCTGCATATTATAAATCGAACAGGTACTAGATAGGTAAATACCTTTGATAGTTGAGAAAGATAAATATCCAAAAAAATTAATAATCTTTAGCAAACGGGGATTATTAATAAATTTATAATAATAAATGTGTTTGACAGTTTCCGTTTCACATAATATAAATCGTTTAATATTATTATAATCTCAGAAACGATAATAATTTCCATTAAACACACCTTATATTTCTTAAGAACCTGTACGGTACCCGATGCCAGCTACTTACTTACGATACACACTACACAGGTGTATGGTTAGAATAGGTGCATTTTTTGTTGTGTTATTGGCCTCAATTTGTGCACAGATTCCTCCTCCATACTCTTTTATTTAAGTATTTATCGTCTTTGTCAGTTTCATTTTAATGTTCTTCAGCGATCGGAGATATTAATAGTTAATTTAAAAAATAAGTAAGGACACAGAATAAATAAACCTAAGAGTTATTATGAGAACTTTTCTTTAACTTCGCGCTGAATAATTTTTATCAGTTTTTATATCGTAGGTACTAAGAGCGTATACAATCGTTTATTTCCTACTAACAAAGTTCTTCGCAGTTCAGAAAAACCGGTTGCTTGTTCAGCATAATACGGAAGTCTCGAATTCGAATCCCAGTAGTAATACTGAATTTCTGCCGATGTATTGCTACAGAATAGAGCAATTTTCATAATCAACCATTGCGATTGTTCTTTAATAATAAGAATATTTCTTAGTTTTCTTTAGGAGTAAAGGGTCAACATATTCATATCATGTCTTAAGTACTGTACAATATACATTAATCTTTATTGGTTTGTAGCTCTTGATTATAGTGTTCTCTTAACTGCTTCACTGTTTCTTCTTAGTTTTGAGGAGCATTCTCATTCCTGAATATGCACTTTCGCTGGATTTGTAGCTATCCATGTTTTCCAAGTGAAAAATAGAGATTCCAAACTCCATTTACGTACACACTGATTTAAAGACGGCGCACTCAGCAAGGTACTTGATAATCCACAACAGACTGGCTGAACATATTATATACCGACACTATTGCACGGGTGGTAGATACAGCAAGAAAGGCAGTGTGAGATAGCAAAGGGCAGAGGGCCAATAACCGCAGGAGACTTTATTGTCTTGTAAGAACGCTGGACATAAAGAATGCCTTTAACTCGCCTCGCTGGAAGCGAATATGGATATTCGATATTTCAGCCAAGAGAATTACCGTCAGTTATCTATCAAACATTGTGCTATGGCTCGATACCAGAGATGAGGTCTCTCAAGAATCGGTGCTTGAACCAACTCTGTGGAACGTCCTTTATGACGGAGTACTGAGGGAGTGGCTCTGGATGTTGAACTCGTTGTGCATGCAGAAGATCTTGAACAATTATCACCGGAGAGAAGGGTGGTCTTTAAGAAGCGTTCCAAATCATGATAACGTTGGAACACTGGATGGATAAGAACGGACTATTCCTAGCTATCCAAAAGACCGAGGCCGTTCTCATTGCCGATATAAAGAAGCGGGAGAACATCTCATTTCAGTATAGAAACTACAACCTAGGCATAGAATCTTCTATCAAATACCTAGGAGTACAACTTGATTAAAAGTTGAGCTTCAAGCAACGCCTGTCATATACAGGTGACAAGGCAGGGAGGGCCATAAAGGCTATTGCTATCTAATTTTCGCGGTACAGCGGAATCTTCTAGCTGAAGTAAGCACGCCAGTACTACTCTATTGAGCGCCCATCTGGGCTGTGGCATTTAGCAGGCTTGTATACACGGTCTACTGACAAGGAACAATAAGGGTAAGACGATATCTAGCGAGTCGGTGCTGGTGATTGTGAGACTCCCACCGTGCAAATTATTAGCTACAGAGAAAATGATCCAGTATAACAGGAAACACGGACTTCAGGAAACATGGATGGAAATAATCTTGGAATGGCAGGAAAGATGGGAGACGGGGAGGTGAATGCATAAACTTATCTCTGATATAAGGAAGCGGGTACCCAAGAAACATGGGCAGATTGATTTCTACCTCACACAGATAATATTCTCTGGACACGGAGATTTCAGCCAGTATCTGACGAGGATAGGGGTACAAAACACCCCTGAGCAAGTTGAGAGTGCAGCAGACGTACTCCTTGACCACGCGCGTTTTGATAGAGAAAGAGATGCGTTGGAGTACGATTGAAAGGCTATCTTCCCTGGGTGTCCGCAAAAATGGTTTTCTCTCCCTTAAGCTATTTTTTCATAATTATGTATTACTTATCACTGTAATCTTCACTTGATATACCTATATTTCTTTATTAGAATTTTAATCACAAGAACATTACGTTAGAATTACCAGCTGTTTAGACTGCATGTTCTACTGCCGGTCCCTAGCCCTCTTAAGATCACGAAAAAGATCCTGGGAGTCAAAGTAAACACTAACAAACTAAGTAAGTAAACTAATTATAATTTATTATATAACCACAACATATATACTTCAGCCTTAACCTTTATTGATCCCAGACAGTAAAGGTTTGGCTTATGAAAATATGTCGCAATTAAGAAAATCTTAAAAACTTCTATCCTTTAATTCAGACACACTATTGTATGAAATGTACCTAAATATGGCAAGTTTATTGCTGTCTACATTTCACATGCTTGTAAGTTGGTAGAAGTGGCCATTTAACAGACAATATGCTTTCAAACAGTCTGTATGTAGCTACGGTATTATTACAATGTAAATATACAAAACGGCTATCAACCTGTTCCTTTCGCCCACAATGTCTTTTCGTGATGCCGTCTGTACGTTAGTACGCGTGCATCATGCGGACATGAAAACAAGCAACGAGTCCCATTATGATGTGTGCCCTTGAGAAATTTTTAGACTGGCCACTTTAACCTGGGGGCGATGGAATAAATAAAAAAAGGCCCAGTTCGATAACTCGATGTGCCCAAATTTTAACTTTCTTTTTGACGTGATAACGTCTTATAAATTGATGAATCACCAATCTTATAAATTGATAAAACACCGGCTGCATGCACGAAAAAGTGTAACGTTCCTAACGTTCGTAACGCGTAACGTTCCGCCTGACCCTGTGCGTGCTTTTTGCTAATTTCTCGCTCAATTTAAATCAGATCGGTTTGAAACCAGTCTTAAACGAAAGAGGAGAACATTTTACATAGATTTCGTATAACAGAATTTGCCTAAACAGTTTTTTTATACAAATTTATATAGAAAAATAGCTGTATAAATGCAATGTTGTCTAATGCATGGCGCGACGCGGTCGGTCGTCTTTGTTTGCCGTACATGGAAATTAGAAAATAACGTATGTCTTGTCTTAACATGAAAACGGCTGCATTTCTAATGTTTAATTCAATTTTTTGACATTAGTATTTTGTGAAATGCAACGCCTTCTAAGTTAAGTATTGGAATAACTAATTATTATTAGAACATAATACTTTGACAGTTGCAAACGTCACTTTTGACATTTCTTATCATTCCGACACCAAGGATAAGCGGATTGAAACCAAATTTTGGGAGGTTTAGGTTATGTATTACGGAATACATTATCACGTAAAACTATCGTCCGTAAACCGACTTTACAGACAACCGATTTTTTAAAATCATAAAATATATGAAACATACAAATGCAATATTGTTAATATTTTAATTTACAAAGATATTTTTATTTTTTTTTAAGTCATATAAAACGCTAAATTTTGACGTTCCAAAAAACAAAAACATTGCTGATTATTCAAATTTCCTCAAAAATACGTAGACTTTTTGTCTTTCACTGTCATTTTTAAATCTAACCAATCAGAAATCACTAATACACGTCACAGCAACTGGTGCAGAATTACTGTATTACTATCTCATTTTGTATACACGACCCCGTAATTGTTTTTTAAAGAACTCCCTCCAAACGCCCTCCCCTTTTGACTGCGCAAAAAAAACGCCATGGCACCGACACCACCCCGAAATTGTTTTTTATACACGACCCCGCATTGTTTTTTAAAGAACTTTTCCCCAAACGTCCTCCCCTTTTCAATGCAATAAAAAACCCCATCACATTAACACGATCCCGATTATTGTTTTTTGAAGAACTCACCCGAGATGCTTACCTCTTTTCACGGCGCAAAAAAATGCCATCTCATCCACATGACCCCGTAATTTTTTTTTAAAGAACACCCCCCAAACGCCATCCTCTTTTCACTGACCAAAAAAAATTCTGCACTTCAAACGGCTAATAACACTGTTATTATAATATCTATACTAATATATAAAGCTGAAGAGTTTGTTTGTTTGTTTGTTTGTTTGAACGCGCTAATCTCAGGAACTACTGGTTCAAATTGAAAAAAAAAATTTTGTTGGATAGCTCATTTATCCAGGAAGACTATAGGCTATATAAAATCAGGCTACGACCATTAGGAGCGGCGCATTAATAAAAAATTTCCAAATGTATCTCAAAAATAAGCTTCTATTCCGGTGAAATGCACTTACTAAGTATACTCATATTAGCGATGTAAGAATACAACGCCGGCTAGCGCAATCGGTAGAGCATAAGACTGTCAATACCAGGGTCGTGGGTTCGAGCCCTACGTTGGGCGAATGCATTTTTATTTTTTTTTTATTTTCTACATTGCTTTCTTCTAAGGCTTACATTAAAATTTATTTTAATTTTATTTAATTAATTAAAAAAAATTATTAGTTAAAAAAGTATAAATACTGCTTTTTATCGACAAAAAATTTTGAATGGTAACTCCGATCATCATGAAATTTGGACACAACATTCATCTCGGTAAACTAATATGAATGTGTGTACTCATGTTCCTCCCTTTCCCATTCGTTCTTTTACACCCGGGTGAAACCGGACGGGACCGCTACTAAAATAATACTTGTGTATTTCCAATGGATACTTTACATATCGAGTTTTCGTACTCTAACCAAAAAAAATATATAAAGTTGATCAATTATCCTCATACGTTTTTACTTTTTGTTAATTATATGGCAATTAGAAAATCAAACTGTAAAAAACTTAAATCTAACAAATTAATTATGCAACAGTATTTAAAAGTTGACAAAATGTAATTCCACTACTGCCAAGCGCATTGGCGCAGATAGATAGATAAATAAATAAAAATAAAAATAGATAAATAAGGACATTAATAAATTGTTGAAATCTTTACTCGTTGCATGGGATAAATTCAATTTTTTTAGATTTTACTTCATAAAATACCTACTCTTCTATACTCTTCTATACTTACTAATATTATAAAGAGGTAAAGTTTGAAAGTTTAGATGTAGGGTGTAATCTCAGAAACTACTTATCGGATATCAATTATATTTCACCTATATTGAGAATGGACCCTTAAGATAGACATAGGCTACATATTAGCCCCTCTTAAATAAAAGCGCTTTTCATGGAGACTAATTTGGCAACGTAATCGACGAAAAAACGGTGGAAATTTAGAATTTCGGGAGAAGCCGAGCCGAGTCTCTAATATTCGATAAAGTGTAAAAAGTTCCCCGTATTCCCTCGTATGCATAAAACTCAACATGGCGTAATAGGTTGATGTTAGCTAGTTTAGTCGGAAAGAATCAATAGATAAAAATATTTTTATGGAAAAATAATTTTTAAAAATACAGGCAAGAAAATCTCTGAGATATTTTGCCACTTTATAAATACCAAAAAAAAACCGAGAGAAATTTTCCAAGGAATTATATACATGTTGGGCTAGGATGATTGAGATAATATTATAATAGTATGAATTTTATCGAAGGTTTGGCACAAAAAATGGACAGAAATATAACATTTGCATTATAAGATTTGCATGCATATTTTTTTAGGTTTACTTATAAAGCATTTTTTTAACTTTACAATTCCGTTTGGTATCCAAGCGCACTGCTCGATAATTGATTAAATTACGCGAAAGAAAAAGTATCTCAACAATGCATTAACCGCGTGTTAAAATAAGTGAAAAATGACTTTACGTCCAAATATTTTTTATGAAATTTAATAATAGGTACAGGTAAAAAATTGCTTAATAAAATAATAGAAAAGTACACATTAAAATGTGTAATAAATAATGATATGTGTTTGCAAATTGCAACCACTTATTTAAGTGGGTGGATGGGTTAGACCACCAACGTCGATACCAAAGTCATGTTGTTTCAATATTTAACAAAATTTGCATCGACTTTGAAACATAGAACATGATAACCGCTGTCTGTTTTAAATTCTTCTGAAACTTGTTTTATATTATAAATATTTTCTTTTTCAACTTTTTAGAAGTTCCCAGTTGTTATTTTTAGGTAGAGTGCACACACAATAATCAAAAATATTGTTATCTCTTAGCAGCATTAATTTTTATACGTGGCCCGGTCCGGTTCTCCCGAATTTGTAGATTGCCTATTAGAGAAAAATTATTATAGAATAATGGTCGTATTTGCAGGTTGTTGTCATATATTTATTAATAATAGCCATTTCCCGCGGGTTTGCATGCGATTAATGAGACGAAACGGTACTGACAACAGTAGTAGAGCCTTCGGCTCCATCGTATTACAGTCTTGTCTCACAGTAGCTCCACCATAAATTGATTTTATATACATAGGTACCTATATAGATTAGTTTTAATATTTACACGTTATCTTTTCATAAAATCGCATGATTTTGTGAAAATGCGTCATTTATTCCAATTAGATAGGTAGGTACGTATAAGTATTTATTTTCATCCTTGAGTGTTTGTTGTTAATTTTGTTTTAAATTTGCATCACATAAATCAATCAGCATTTCCTACCGGGCTTGGCTACGACTGCTGCTGAGTGCTGATATTTGCAGCTTCCCTGCATTAATGTAGAACTGGATTTATTGAGCTTCAAGGCTTCTGCAACTTACGTATATAAATTATTAAGTACGATCTGAACTGCATGAGCTTAGAAACAATTCAAGCCAAGTAAAGAACTTATTTTTTTTTGTTTTTTTATTTATATTAACATTTTCTTTTAATATAGATTCCGTTGAATTAAAGCACACCATATTTCCCTACCTGCAAAAAATGTGTTTCTTTTGAAATGAGCAAATTCCTCTCTTATTAGTTATAGGTATTACGTACAGTTTTGATAAAACGTTTATTCTGTACCTATTATATATTTGCGTTTTTCAAAATGATGCTTAAAGTTTTCTGTCAGGATTTGGAAAAGGAGGCGGGTAAAATTCAGCTTTTTTTAGCCCATCATAATCATGAAAATTCAAAGTTCTTATTTAAGCAATTTGATTATAGTTATATGAAGCTTACATTTATTTTAAAATAGTAAGAAAAAATAGTAGGTGACACAAAAAAGCCATCAATCTTCACATATTTGTTGACTTTATGCCATTTTAGACGCTTTTTCTAACTTTTATTTAAAAAAATTTGTTGAGCGCTCAGTGAACCAAAACAAATGAATACTAGTTTAGAAGCCTATTCGTTGTAATATTTCAGAGACTTAAGGGGTTAGGTGGGTTTCAAAGGCTCAAAACAGGTACATTTTTACGAATTTTTTTTTATTTAACCAACAAAATATTTCATTCCATCAATTTACCATATAAAAGGTATATATTTCATAAGTAGTTTGTGAAATTTTCATTAAAAAATATTGAAAATTAAGGCGTAGACACGTCGTTTCCTGCGACCCCTCAAAAAAAAGTTCTATCGGCGTGGTCAGGATAACTCATGACAGATTCATCGGAAATGCAAAAACCAAAAATTTTCTGTTAGTAGATGCTTAAAGCTTGTGCTTGGACGAAGGAAAAAAAGAAATAAATAAAATTGCATTTTTGGCGGCGTTGAGAACAAAAAAACCCTTTTTTTGAGTAAAATTTGCACCCTTCATGGCCTTGAAAAATCACTTAAAATAGGAAAAAAAATCCTTCGTTCAAGCACGAGATAATGTTATTTTGAAGAAGCGTGCAAAATTTCAAAGAGATCGGTTCATAATTTTTCGAGAAATCGTGACCACCGATTTCAAAGACGTAGTTTCGAGAAAAACGTGATTAAAGATTTACATTCAAATAGCATAGCCTGAAGGGTAGAACATCCGAAGGCTATATCTCTTAGAATATTACTCAGATCGTTTTAAAACTTTAAGAGAATATTCTAAACATATTGAATTATAAAATAAGCAAAAAAAAAAAATCGATTTTTTGAAATTTTGAAACCCACCTAACTCCTTAAGAATACTGTGATGCATAAAGGGCTCAACAGATTTTTTTTTAATGAAAGATAGAAAAAGCGTCTAAAATGGCAAAAATTCAACAAATATGTTGCATATGTCACCTGGTATATTTTTTTTCTTACCACTTTAAAAATAAATGTAAATGTCACTACCTAAACTTTATATAAATATAATTAAATGGCTTTAATAAGAACTTCATGACTATATGATGGGCGAAAACAAAGATGTAATATTTTATAGGATTTTAATCGCTTATGGTGTTTTAATGTTGGTGAAGAAATTTTGTTAGTTGGAAATCATAAATCAAATATTCTGCAAGATATCCAAACGTAGAAACAAAACGAGCAAATACAAAATTGCTGAACGCGTGCATTCTTACTAAGATAGAAGTCAAGAATTGGCAGTTTTTAATAGTTTCCGTTATCTGTACGCATAAATAGCATTGAATGCAAGTGTAACTTGACAGGGACTTGAGCCAAGTATTGTGTTGTAGCTTTGTGAACGCTTTTGTTGTAATCTATGGAAATAAATATTAAATAAATAGCTTCTTAGAATTCAGCCAAGTGCAGAATGAAATAGATCAATAAGCGTAGTACGGCGATTCCTAAACTAGCACCTGAAACTATATCCGAAGGGGTCTTCGGACTCATCTGCGCACTGTAAGTGGGAAAAGTTATTGTTCGGCCGGCGATGGCTGTACTATATGAACGTCTCCTCATCCGGCCAACAGTAATTCTATAGTCAGTCATTTGAAACGCAAGTTTGTATGAAATCCGTTCGACAAACAGCGGTATGTTGTTTATACTACACATTACAAAAGTGCAACTTCAAAGCCTACAACTATAAATGTTAAACCATCAAAAACATAAAATGTAAAAAAAGTGCCAAGTCTAGCAAACGCAGTTTTTCCACTACAAAAAATTGTGAGATCTCATGTAAAACTAAGTCAGTTATTTTAGTTAGTGTCCATGGAAGCACCTGTCCCACAACTTTGTTATAAACTGTTACCTAATCAATTGCCTATCAACATTTATAGTGACCGTATCATTATTAGACATCTTTATTTCTATAATAATTATAATGACTTGGCAAGTACTCGGCACCATAATTATGAAAGAATAATCTACTATTTCAATTACTAAGCAAATCTAAACAGTGCACTAAGAATGAAGTATTTTAATTAGTAGAATATGGTGTTGTGTAATTGCCAAGCATTATTATTATTATAGAAATGGTATGTGCTCTATTATCGTTTTTCGCGTCAGACCTTACTTTCGTCCATACAAGAAGTTATATCTTAGTTAATTTCACATGAAATCCATTCAAGTTGTAGCTTTTTGAAAGGAGGAGATTCTGTTCTATAAACCAGAACCATTTTCTATCGATTCGAGTTCATAATTACTACTAAAATTGTAATTGAAAATCACGAACAGCAGTTGTCGGTTGGTCTGTACGAATGTACGTACGTCCGAGCTCTACAAATAGAAATTTTGGTAGGATCGCCTTGGTTTATATTTTATTCACTTTGTTTACTGTCAGACTAGAACCCTTTTTAAATTCGCTGAAATGTGTTCAGTAGTTTAATTTTTATAAACAGTTTTATTTTTATTATTTTAGACAGCTGATATAGTTATAAAACGATATATTTAATGTAGTAAGTTGCCTTAGAATAAGTGCTATACTTCTATACCACGATAACAGCGGCGCGACTTAAGAGCCCTTATAGCTCAGTGGATAAGGCGTCGGACTAGTAGTGACAAAGTCCTGGATTCGATATCTGTCGCGACATAATTGAAGTTTTTTTTATATTACTTATATATATTTTTCATTTTTTTTCAATTTTAATTATTTTTTCAATTTTAATTATACAGTGGAAAACTTGCGGGATGTGCACTTTTGCCAACTATTATTAGGTATATTGGCAATATATATACCCTCTTGATCACTAGAAATTCAAACTTCTTGCTTTATCCACAACGAAGTTAGACGGTCAAAAGTGCCGTGAGACGCTTTGAGAAAAGGATGGTACGGCAGTGCTCTACTTGGCGGGGGCACCACCGTGCTCCCTGAAAAATTGGGATTTACAGAATAATATATGATTTGTTTTTCGATGCCAGTAAGGTCCACTTCTGTTGTGTGTCGTGTAAAATACACGGTCTCATTTTATTACTATATCGGACAAAAATGTCATTGTTAACATATACTAATCAAAATGTTAAATGTCTTTAATGTTCATCCCTTTTTTCAGCACTGTTGGGTCGATTAAATTTCTTTCTATTATAATTATGAGTTATAGCTCTTAAAAATTTGAAAATGTTACTTTGAGATGATAATTTTTAATCGAATTATTTTTTGCGAAATTTTACACTTTCACAAAAAAAATAATTTTAACTTGAACGGAATATATACTTGGTGTCTGTTTAAGCAGTTTAGAGATTACGTTACTAGTATGATATTATATTGTACTTGGCAAGCTCTATGCGTGATGTTTTGAATATGTACCAATATGCACAGCCTTCTCAATTATTTGATAAAATCATGTATAGTTGCGTACGTAGGTATGTATGTTTGTATTTTGTTTGCCTTAAAGCGAATGTATATAAATATGGTCACTACTGAATTGTGTCTGCACTCTGCAGCCTGTTTTGCGTATTTATAATAAGGCACGAGCTCCAACGGCGGAGTTTTAAGAAAGAAGATGCGTTGTTAATTTGGACTTCAAAGAAATAGGCCGTAGCGCTTAATAACTGCTTGAATAGATGGCAGATACTTTAAAATGACTAGAAACACCTAATAGTAAGAGTTAATTATAAAATAGTTTTATCCGTGCAAAGACTTTCTTTTTATAATGTTTTTGGTGGTAATTTCCGAAAATGTATTAAATATCAATGAAGCAAGATCACAAAATACGTTATAGAAAATGTAAATTTTCATTGTCAAATTGGAATGCATTACTTGACATTACGTAATTATTTAAAATGCGTTCGACGTAAGTTATATATACAGTCAAACCTGATTGAATGAGAACTGAGTAATTGGCAGGTACCGTCTTTGTAACCCTCTAAAACTTCTATAAGTGAGAAACGGAAACATCTATAAGAGAAAGACGTTTTTCACTCTTGGACCTCTATAACTGAGACTACTACTGTCCTGTACCTCTATAAGCGATAGTCGCGGACGTATTAATAGTTCCATGAAATTTAAGAATGAGTCATAAATAGCTGAAATAACTAACATTGTTTTTGTATAATTTTTATAGACCTCTATATATAAGTGAGAAAGGCTACTCCTGTACCTCTATATAAGCAAGAAACTTGGGTTAGTGGAAAACCTCCATAAGCGAAAAAGAGATTACGGTCCCTTGAACTCTTGCTTATCTAGGTTCGACTGTAGTTAATTATTTTTGGGGATCGTCCATAAGCCATGTAATTGTCAAATTACCAAAGTAATTACCCATGTAATATAAAGAAATGTATTACATAAGAAATCTCTGAAATTGCACTCAAATTTTTAATGTGTAAAGTTACATACCCTTTGAGAGGAGGGAGGGAGGAATGAAGGAGTAAAACTGAATAAAGGAAAAGAGTAAAGAATGTAAGAAAAATGTTACGCGGTTTATGAGCCACCTTTGATTGCGACTGTTCTGTAATTATGTTTGCTATTCTATTCAACCCTGATAAAGCTATCCAGAGAACAGAAAATGTTTTAAATGATAAATAATTAATAGAAAGATATTGAGATAAGTCATTTGAGTTCAAGAATTACTTTAATATATTAAGAAAATTCTTTAATAATAATTATGCATAGAAAGAGACTGAATTGAAAGAAATTTTATGATTTCAAAAATTATTTTCTATCACTATCAAAGAGGCTGTAATCTAACATTAGATATCATAAAACTGCTCTACAGATAGCGCAAAAACAGTGGCGTAATTATAGGTACCGCTTGAGGCCCATGGCAAATTTTACTAAATGTTGTAATAATAAATGTTATAGGATCCTCCTGTGGTCACGGCCCTCTTGGGCCGGGGTCCCCTGCGGTCGGGGGCCCGTGACATTTTACCCGTCTTGCCATCCTATTGTTACACCACTGAAAAGGTCAAAACAGTAATTTGCCTGATGTAATAATTCCCGTATGAAATGCTTTCATGTACCGCCACTGGCAAGGACAGACATCGTGTGGATATACGTTCGGTGAATTATTTGAATTAATTGAAATGCTGTTGAAGTGAACTTGCTTTTATGAATCTCGTTTAAAATCAACTTACGTATATTTATTTTCTACGGACATAAACATAAACATAATATATCAAGGCTAATCTTTCCTTATAGGTAATTGTTATTTTCTCTATAAACTTATTATTTTCCCAATTAAAATTTATTGACAGGAGGTGTTGGCTGTTATTTATATACACATTCTGTAAATATTTCCTCCGATTTCTGTATAAGTGCCCGACAGTTTGAAAATTGTATTATTATAGCGCTCTCAGACAACTAATGTTACTTGAAGTCAAAACGTTAATATTAATAAAGATCTTAGACAAATGTTGAATGATTAGAATTAGAATAACAGATTAATAATTAACTAGATGGACCTGTTCAAAACTTTTTTGAAGGTGACTTAACACAGTCTTCTAAGATCAATTTATGGCATAGGCTGTCGCCAAAAATTTTTTTGCCACAGGCTGTCGCCCAAAATTTTTT
Source organism: Xanthostigma xanthostigma (assembly GCA_963575645.1). Lineage (NCBI taxonomy): Eukaryota > Metazoa > Arthropoda > Insecta > Raphidioptera > Raphidiidae > Xanthostigma > Xanthostigma xanthostigma. The sequence goes on along the minus strand of OY754468.1, from coordinate 29,526,875 downwards.
TGTCAACACAAAACTTTTTAACACGTGCTTTTGGGTTAGTTTTCAAATATTCATGTGTTTTGGTACAGGCTCGCGGCGCAACTAACCGTTATTTATTTACACAAAACATTTTTGCATTTGATTTTGGAATAGTTTTAAAAGCTTGGTGTGTTTTGATGAACGCCTGCCAAATTACCATAACAGGTGTACGCGAAACATTTTTGAATGTGTTTTTTGAATAGTTTTCCAAAATCGATGTGTTTTAAATCTGCTGTCGTTAAGAACACTACTCGGCTCTTCGAGCCTCGTAACAATAATTCAAGTACAAAATTCAGGCCTGCGGCCTTCATAATTGTAGTTTTTCTGAAACAAAACATGTTTGCATGTATTTTTGGCGTAACTTTAAAAAGTTTGTGTGCTTTAATATACTCCTGCACAATTGCAATAACTGCTTTTTTTAAGAATTTTCGCTTCCCCCCTTCTCGTTTCACTGCGAAAAAATTAGCATACCCCTTTATCGTTCACCCGGTAACATAATTCGCATACCCCTATATCGTTCAACCCGGAATTGTTTTTTTTAAAACTCCCCCTTTAACCCTTCCTGTTTCACTGCGAAACAATTCGCATACCCCTTTATCCTTCACCCCGGTTTTACAATTCGCATACCCCTTTATTTTTCACTCCGGTATTACAATTCGCATACCCTTTTATCTTTCACCCCGGTATTACAAATCACATACCTCTTTTCCGTTCACTCTAGTATTGCAATTCGCATACCCCTTTTTCGTTCACCCCGGAATTGTTTTTTAAAAACTTCCCCTTTAATCCTTCACGTTTCACTGCGAAGCAATTCGCATACCCCTTTATCCTACATCCTGGTATTACAACTCGCATACCCTTTTATCCCTTGCCCCGGTATTACAATTCGCATACCCCTTTACTTTTCACCCCGTTATTACAATTTGCATACCCCTTTATCGTTCACCCCGGTATTACAATTCGCATACCCCTTTATCGTTCACCCCGAAATTGTTTTTTTTAAAAACTCCCCTTTAACACTTCCCGTTTCACTGCGAAACAATTCGATGCATGTCAAAGTAACATTATTCAATCATTGTTTAGATTTATAAGAAAATCAACACACTAATTTTTATACAGTATATTTAAGCAATAACCGATCATTACATTATTTACAATTTTAAATCTTAGATTAACGTCTGAACTCTTCAAAGAAATAAAATAATCGACCAATTTTTTCAGACTGTATATTGACAAAAAATTATAAAATTATATTTCAATAGATGACGTTTAGGTCCGGATTTGGATCTTCTTCAGAAATAATCTACTTATTTTCTAATTGAATAAAGATTGATTTTTTATATATTATTGAAAAATTTTATTTATTTACAGTTTCATTTATGTATATATTTACTGGCATTTAAATAATAATTCTAAAATAAATGTATGTAAGTGAATACACTTGTCACAATCGATTCGAGCTAGGTGTGATTTCTCTTCCGGTGGTTGTTGCATTCATGGTGACTGAAATTTTCACTGCTATTTGCGGCTGCTCCTTAACCTTTTTCTTGATCCAGAAACCCATGTTTGGAATCAAAGAAACCTGGAACAATAAAACAAAAGCAAGCAGACATATCCTTCTAATTTTATTAAATGTTTTTACTTTTAACTTTTTAAGCGTGCTTTAATTTGTAAAAATTTTTAAATTAAAATTCTATGACAATTTTCCACACCACCTATTGAGGTATTGTCGGGGCGCGTTACTCCTTTTTTTTACATGGTAGAGTTCCCCAGGAGGCCTATACAACCATGAGAGTTAAAAAGCGATTTTTAACTCACCTATTACGTGCTTCCGAGAACAGCTGACGAACGTCGAGGACTCTATGCGCATGCTGTGAACCTGTAAAAAACAAAAATAAATTATTTTTTTGGTACTATTATTTTGTATTATACTTCATCACGTTTTTTTAATGCACGTTACAATTATTGTAGTTTGCAACGTGCCATATGCATCCTGTCGCTACTACACATTTCGATAAATCGACTATGGAGCAAACAGGGCATATGATTTTTTTTTTAATTTTTCACTATCACGTATTTTTAATGACGATACCTCACTGATCACCGTAGCGACTGCGAGGCATAGGGGACGCATGATTCTTTATTAATTTTCTAACACTTCATTATAGACGACATTCTCGGTATAAAACGTAGTACTTCCCTCGATGAGTTTCCCTTGTTTTGTCGCTTCTAAAATTTGAACGCGTACGGCGTGCATTGCGCGCGCTCTCGAAAACGCGACGTAGAGTTGACCATGCGCGAATACCGGCTTCGAAAGATATATGCCCACTTTTTCGAGGGTCGATCCCTGGGCTTTATTTATTGTCATCGCGTAGGCAGGACGAATGGGAAACTGACGCCTTTTCAATTTAAAAGGCAAGTCGCTATCGGCCGACGTCAGATCCAATCTCGGAATAAAAACTCTGTTGCCTTCAAACCGTCCCGTTATTATCTCTGCATCTATGCAGTTTTCCATCAAGTTTTTAACAATCAGTCTGGTACCGTTACACAGACCTTGTTTCACTTGCAGATTCCTCAGCAGCATTATTATTGCGCCGGTTTTCAACGTCAATTTGTGAGGCGGCAGTCCGGATGGCGTAATTGAATTGAGAAATTCGACGCTGAAATTGCTCTGTTCTTCCTCATCGTCGGTCACTATCGAATCCACGCTGTTGTAGGATTTTGCCAGACCGTCGAGCGAATCTATAATTCTGTCGTTCAGTAACGTGCAGTCGTCATTTCGCGGACACAATATGGCGCTCTTATGGATCGATCCGTCGGTCGCCAATGCATTTTCGCCGAATATCTCCGATACTACGTCGTCTACCATGCACACGTCCGGTATAGCAATGGTATCGTTCGGTAAATCGACGTGGTTTTCGAGTTTTCCTTCTCCGAGTTCCCGAAGCCAGTTCGTAAATTCCGTTTCGTCTGCGTTCGCTCGCATATTCCTCGTGAGTGAGAACGTTTTGAATTCCGTCCATAAGTGACAGTTCTTGACGCAATTTTCCACCACTTTTGTCCTGTTTGCGTTGCGGACGACAGGCAAGCACTGGCGAAAATCACCACCGAGAAGGACGACTTTTCCGCCGAATGGTCTTTCAACGCGCGTTATGTCTCTTAGTACTCTGTCGACGGCTATCAGAGACGCGGCCGGTGCCATGGTAATTTCGTCCCAGATGATTATTTTTGCCGCGTTGATTGCTTGTGCCTGAGCTGTGTCGGGCTTTAAACCGGAAGTCGACGTGTCCAATAACGGTACCGGCAGTTTGAACTGTGAATGGACTGTCCGGCCTCCCTTCAACAGCAGCGACGCAATTCCTGTCCACGCAACCGCGATTACGGAAATGTTCATTCCTCTCAAGGTGCTGATGAGTGCGTTATACAAAAACGTTTTTCCAGCGCCGCCTACACCGTCTAAATAAAAGTACCGCGCGCGTATTTCGGAGTTTTCGACTGTTCTCATCACTTCCGCGAAGATTTTCAGCTGATCTGCGTTCAGCATTTCCCTCATGCGATCGGCTTCCGTACGCTCGATCTCCGCATTAAAATCGTCTTCGGGACGTTGTGCAACGTGCACCCTCGGTTGTTCAAATCCGAAATCCGTTAATCTACGTCCGTGCAAGGCGAGGTTGTTCTGAATATCGCTCAGAGCTAAATCTTCCGCGACCCGTCTTTCGTGAATTCGCGCGAAATCGTCGATTAGATCGTCCTTGAACTGCTCCCACAGTCGTTGGGGCTCGTCGAGTTCGCAAAAAATCATGATGGTTGCGAACAGAGATCTTAACTGTCGAGGCATTGCGAACGTCGCCGCTTCTCGCATGCACCTCGTCCATTCGCTATCGTCGGCCAACAGATTTCTTTGCCTCGCAGCATCTTTAAATGTCGGACACACCTCGCCGTTTACCGTTCGCACATCCTCGAATGATGTGGCTCCTTTCACGTGTAATAATAAAAGTCGAAGATAATATCTTTCCTCGTCTCGAGGGTTGACAGTGTACATACGCGAAATCGTGTCGACGAACCGTCTTCGACTTCTCCAAGCTTTTTCGGTAAATACAAAATGCGTCGGAATCTCAGTATAAAGATATTCTCTGGCAGCAGGATTTACTATGTTTAATTTGAACCAAGCCGTTAGCGTCGTCTCTCCCGCGGCTGCCCTTTCTACGGCGTGCTGTTCGTTTCCCTCCCGAAAGTAAACGGCTTGTTGAAACGGAAGATGTACCGCCAGTCGTTTGATAACATGGCTTCTGTCATGCATCTTAAATTCGAAGATTCTCCACAACGCTTCCGGTGCGCTGACGTAGCGCGCGTCTACAAACGTTTCTAGTTCGTCCCAATTCAAAACCGCGTCTTCGTTACCGATCTGTACGCAAGCGCAATCGTGTCCTTTGTACACATACTTGCATATGTACTTGACACTCTTTATCGATGAACAAATTTCCACATTTATGTGCGCGTTGTATTTCCTCAACAGCCATTTGTTATACGGCACGACGTACCTGTTGTCGAGTTCGTGTCCTCTGACATGAACAGTGCGACCCGTGTCGCGTCGTTTATATTTCGGGTATCCGTTTTCGTTGACCGCGGTCTCATTCCTAAATTCTTTAGGGAACTCCTTGCTACATTTACCATCACTCATACACGGAGAGTTGGGAGCAAGTGTGCCGCAGGGTCCGTGTATCATCGCGTTACTGACGATCGCGTAAAGTTCGGGTTCGGTGACCTGATCTGGAATCTCGGCGCAAACGATTCTGTCGACTTGTTCTGGTTCTCGCGGTTTGTCCTCGGCGCGTAGAATTATTAAAATATGACAATGTGGTAAGCCGCGCTTCTGAAACTCGATGACGTGTAGATACGCGACCGGTACACCCAAAACGTGTTTGACTTGAATGTCATGTAAAAATTCCCCGAGTTTCAGGTGAAATACTCTGGCTGTCAAATCCGGTCTATGTTCAGCCTTTTGCCACGGTTCTAAATTTTCTGTAATCTCCCGCCATTTCGGATTACACGTAAACGTAATAAATAAATCTGGTCGACCGTACTTTGTCACGATTGTCATTGCATCTTGGAAATTCTGGTGCATATTCCTAGGGCTTCCTTCGAAAGTCGGCGGTAATATCACCATTCTTCCGACTCTTGCCTGATTTTCCACCGCGACATCGTGCAAGTAGTCCATCAGTCCTTGATACAATTCAACGCGCAATTTTTGCTGATTTTCTCTAAAAAATTGAAGTCGTGAACCCTCGATTTTAACATACCAGTCCACCGCGAGCTGTTGCGTAAGTTTTCCGCCGTTTAATATCGCATTGAAATATCCTACTCTAATCGCGAAGTTATAACTGCAATATTGAAGCATCGAAACGTTTTCTCTTCGCGCCGTTCTCTGCCTGTACGGCATATTCGGTTGCCATCCTGGTTCTCCTCTCGGAAATAGCAACGGATAGCTCATCGGATCGCAGTTTGGACTCAGTATCGATATTTTCCGAAACACTCCTCTTCGTGAGTATATCCTTATGTCGCGTTCCAAAGGGGGAGCTCCGTCGTCGCTTCGAAATACCACGGCGACTTCGTTTGCCGTCGGTACGTTGTACCTACGTCGGTCGTGTCGACGATCCTCACGAATGCTCATAAATATTTCCGACGCGTCTCTTCCTTCAACTTCGGCTCGTCGATTTTCGTCGATTTCGACCTCTCTCAGGAATTTATACGCTTCGGCGAACGGGTTTATATCACGAAAGAGTCTATCTAGCGCTTCCACCAATTCCGGAATACAGTCTTGGTTTTCTCGACGTTCCATTCTATGATTTAGTGCATCCGCTGAATCTAGAAAATATAGTTGACCGTAACTTACATTACCCACGGGTCGTTCGATGTGGGCTATTTGGTGGTAGATCTGTCCGTGAATTCTGAAACAATAGGGTCCGCGTCCTGCAGGGGGAGCGATGTCGACACCTGTCGATGCAAACGCCAACGCACTATTGTACTTCCTTATATTTTGTATAAAATTATTCGAGTGTTCATGACGTCCGCACAACAGATCCTCTAGTAATTGTGGGTAATCTCTCGGCTCGAACGCTATCTTTCCTTTTCGACAACAGTGTGTAAATTTTCTGTCGACTGGCCGTTCGCCAGAAAAATGCTTCGCCCGACATTCGATACAAACGGCGTCCATGGCACCTAAATAGAACTCTTCGGCTACGTGTTCTAGCGCGGTGAGATAGGTTGCCACTTGACCTTCTCTTCGACGCTGTTCCCAGTCATCTCGTTGTAGTTCTTCAATTACGCGAATTGCTACGTCGTTCTCTTCAACTACCATCGGTTCGACGATTGGTCGCGGTTGTGTCAACGCGGGCTCGTCTTGGACGGACACGGACTCATCGCTTGACACTTCTCGCTGTATCGGAGACGATTGCAGTACGTTCTGCATAGGTCCGTCCGGACGATGAGAGGGCCCCGCAACTGGAGATTCGGGCCGCACGATAATATTCTCCAGTTGATCAACGACCGGTTTGTCAGCATGGCTAGAAATAGAAAGATTGTTATTTGTTCTTAATGATTGCACGACGATCTGAGCTGGCTCTCCGGCGGCAGGAGTTGGTCTCGGCACATCCGGAACGACTGGATCTGCTTCCTGTTGTGCAGGCGGAATTTTAGGGACTTTCTGACTTCCTTTACGGGGAACATTGATGCTTCTCTTCTTTGGCGGCATTGTGTTGTTGGAATTCTGAAACAATAAAACAAACCCAAACACACGCACAGTCAAAACCTTTCACACGGATTCAAACTACCATTCACACCAAACAATCAAACGATTAGTGATTATATCTATTAATAAATCAGTAAAATTTTGTCATGTAGTACACAGCCCGCAACTGATGTTAATTATCGTATTAAATGTTTCGATAAATGTTAGTTTTTGTAAAAAGCCAGTCAAAATTGGTTCAAGAAATTTTTCGATACTTTCGTTAATAAAAGATTCCAACCAATTGGGTGACGGGACCCTTTCAACACAAAAGAAAATTGATATTTGACATATAATAAAAAAAAAAATAAAACAGCTAGTGCTAAATACTTTGATATTTGCTATTCGTTTGCATGATTATCTGCATAATATGTAATAACGTCATGTAAAAATTAACCAAACATATTTGTCAGCTATCTAACTAATTTTTCTATGGCGGATAAAAAAAAAACAAAAACACAACTGATTTTTTTCTATTTTTAAAATATTTCAGAAACTATAGAGTTTAGAAAAAAATATTATGTACATAACTCTCTTGTAAAAATAAAAAGAATAATGAATTGTTACGAAAAGTATACCATAATTATACAGGGTCCGGCAACGGTCCGAAATTTCTTGAAGTATAGGTTTCCGAGAAAAAAAAAGTTTCGAACAAAAGTAGCTCAACGTGGAAGGTTAAATCGTTTGCACATAAAACTACCCCCCTCACAAAATTTTAAATGTCAACCCACATTTTTTTCTGCTGGATTATGCAATATCAAACTTTTGCTCAAAAATGTTTTTATCCCAAGCTCTCCTGCAGCCCCAAATGAATGCTCACGAAAATTCGGTATCCCCAAAAATCTCAAAAAAGTTTAGCTCAAAATTTTTGTGGAAAATATTTGCAAAATTTGTGTTGAAAGTAATCTCCTACAGAATCGACTCACCGAGTACATGCTAGACCAAGATAAGCCGACTATTCACCTCAAATAACGGAATATGAATTTTCGAGAGCATTCATTTGGGGTGCAGGGAAGCTTCGGATAAAAAAATTATACGAACAAAAGTTTGACATTTCCCTTCGGGAATCATAATCCGTGAAAAAAATTAAGGTTATTTGAAATTTTAGATTCACATCTATCCTCTCACCCCCTGGCAGGGGGTGGGGGTGAGTTTTGTGTGCAAATGATTTCACCTTCTAAGTTGAGCAGTTTTTGTTCGAAACTTTTTTCACGAAAACCTACTCTTCAGGAAATTTCGAAAAGTTGCCGAATTTTTGCCGGATCCTGTAAAACATAGTTATAGTAGGTAATATTATATCTCTTCTGCGCATAACGCCGATTTTCCCCAAAAACAATAGGGCTCTTCATATTTATATATCAAACATCCTTCCAAAAATTGATTTCTATCCGCTTGACTTGTATCGTGTTCGCAGACTACTATATATTTCATTTTAATTTAAAAAAATGTTTGAGCTTAATTTTATTTTAACATAGTAATTAAAAAGTTGTGTTTTTTGATAGTGGAGTGCCGTAAGACATAAAAATCTAAAAAAACCTTGGAACCCGGTTTCACTGAATGGATTTTCGTAAAACCTTTTCGATGGCATTGTTAAAAGCTTAAACAAAAACGTTTACCCATCAAAATTTGCCGCTTTCGATTTCAACAGTACAGGATGGGACGTTTATCTTGAGACGGTTGATCTCGATTATTTCGATAAAAGTTTCAGACAAAAGTTGTTTAGTTTGAAGGGGGAGATCGTTTAGAGACAAATATCACCCCCTACCCTTATCCTCTGCGCAGAGATGAGGGTGACTTTTACATTTTTAGTAGGAATACCTATTTTTTATTATAAATGATGATTTTTCTAGAAAAAATATGCAACATTTGTCTGAAACATTTTTTTACCCGATGCCTCCCTCAACCCTTAAAATGCATGTCAAAAATCGGTTTCCTGAAACAATAAATTTTTATGCGTAAACAACGACTTTGCACAGAAAATTACGTGAAGTAAATGTTGTTTGATTTGGGAACAGTCATTGATTAAACATAAAAAACCACCGCCACCTTTAATCATTAAAAAATTTAGTCACCCCCACCCCCGCACAGGGGGCGGTGTTTTTTTGTATGTTTAATCGACGACCCTTCCCAAAACAAACAACACTTACCTCTCATAATTTTCTGCGCAAGGTTGTTGTTTCGATATAAACATTTAATGAAGTTTCGGGAAACCAATTTTTGACATGCATTTTAGGGGTTGAGGGAGTCATCGGGTAAAAAAATGTTTCAGACAAACGTTGCGTATTTTTTTTCGTTAAAAAATCATAATTCATGATAAAAAATAGGTGTTTCTAATAATAATGTCAAAGTCACCATCATCCCTGCACAGGAGATGATGGTGGGGAGTGGTATTTGTCTCTAAACGATGTTCCCCTTCAAACTAAACAATTTTTGTCTGAAACTTTTTTCGAAATAATCGAGTCCAACCGAGATATCAGCTTGTCTCAAGATAAACGCCCCAGCCTGTATATGTATAACAACAATTAATTGAAAAATAAAGAGAATATCTAGAGAAAAAAGTAGTATTTTGACGATAACTTTGTCAAATTTTGAGATATCTTAATTTTTCAAACAGCATTTTGTAGGTACGTTCCGGGGCTACAGAACCTGTAGAGATAAACTGTTTTAAGGCTTTCGTTTTTAAGATGTCTGAGCTGAAAGGACTCCCAAAAGGTGCCTCTTGCCCTGTAAGGCGAAGTTCTTACGAATATATCTCAACAAACGTAAGTCCTAAAAGAAAAACAAAAAACACTAAACGTAGGCCTTTGTCTATAGAAAATATAGACAAAGGTCTACGTTTTTTGTATTTTGTATATTTCGCGTATGTCCCTTTGTTTAAGCTTAATCGGCAACAGAAAGATATTTTTTTCGGTATTCGGAAAAAAAATTCAAAGTTAAATCAATTTTTTTTAAGCATCCAAATTGCTGCTAACTCCCCATACATGTTGTTAGTACCCAAATGAAGTAGATCGTAAATGAAGTACGTTTAAATTAGATATTTTCAGTTAAGCCATCGGTTTTATTATCGATCTTTGCTTCAAAAAAAAAAACCTGTATGACCATCTCATTTTCGCCGTAACTCGGTCATATTAAATGATGATAACATTTAGCAAAGCTCATTTTCAAGCTTTTTCAATCCATTTAACATTTTTTACCAAAACGCTGTTGTCTCCTTGTAAATGGCGTTGAAAGGAATGAATAATTTTGTTAGCGAACAAACTTTCATGTTTGAACTTTGTTTCTATTGTACGTACAAAAATAGAAAAAATATGGAATCGATTCGTTATTTAAGAGAGAGAGAGAGATTGTGAATTATAGACGCTCAACAGCTGAGGTCATCAGCGTCTATCGTTATTTAATAAGCTTAATTGTTGCTATTTTCAGTATTTTGATAGAGGGCATAGTTTTTGAGTTATTCGTAAAATAGCGCTCAAAAACGTCCATATTTCAATGAAAAATCGATCAATCAATCAATCGCAAATAACTCGATAGATATCGATCCAAAAAAATAACCTCATAGGACATTTTTTGCTTAAAATTCAATAATGTATCGACTCCAGGGGTTACTTTTGTCAAGAAAATTTCCACCCCCGAGAAGGGGTGGCATATATATATACAAATATCAAAAGCGGCAAAAATAAATGGGTAAACATTTTAGTATTTAGTGTTAAGAGCACATTACAAAAGGTTTTACAAAAATCGGTTCCGACTTCCGAGGTATAAACCTTACGGCACCATACTATGATTCAGGAGGCCTCAAAACAAAAAAAGAAGATTGTAAAATTTTAAACAGTGAATTTTTATCTAAATTAGTACAATTCCCCACTTGTGGAGTTGGAATGGTAAACTTTAAAGAGTTGGTCAAACTTATATTTCATAACGACATAAATTTTATATAGGTACATTGAAAATAATATATTGAAATGATATTTTAGCTTTAAATTAACACAAATTACCACTTTTGAAGGTAATAATTTGCAAAAGAAAATAGAATTTTGTAACATACAATTGATTTGAAAATTCGCGCTGTTTACATGCACGGCCGATTTAACGAATGTCGGTAATATAAAAAAGCTACTATATCGACTTTTCGTACCCAGTAATAAATTAAAAATAGCCATAGAACCAACTTCATCTCAGACAATAAATTATATGCAAAAAAATACATGTATAAAGAATTTTATTTTTTACAACAATGAACAATATGCAAAATAGTTACGGTTGCGTAATCTTTTAACAAACAATATTTTCTCAGTTTTCATTCTGCACATGCAATACCTATGCTCGCTAAAATATAACTCAGTATCAATAAACATTAAACGTAGGTATTCTAATAAATATTAATTGTCGAAAATTTACATCAAAACATTTCAACAAATGGATGTTTTCGTGTTGGTATTTATATAATAATACATTTTAATTAAACCGCAATATGACTGACTTTATATGAGGATGAATTCTTTATTAATTTTACGAAAAACATGACAAAATATTTAAGTGCAGGATACGGACAACAATAAAACATAAAAAATAGTGTTATTCAATAGTGTAAACAAAGGGCAAATAACATTTTTCATTTTTTTTCAGAACTAAATTTAATTCTACCTGATTTTTAATACTGAGTATATTAGTAATTTACCCCACATTTTCATTGCACAGAATGTGGATATTAAAATTAGATTGACTTGAATATCATTTTCATTGTTGAAATTAATTGTCTATATATTTATAAATGTACCATTGTATTGTTTTTACGAAATATCTTTTCTCTGAGCTTATTCTGTACATGTATGTACACCAAAATGTTGGTTTTTGAGCTTTTTTTTGACAATGGAACAAAATTTACATAAAAATATGAAAAATTTTTACTTACCGTTAACACAATCACACAATTAAATCCAATCGATAAATATAGAAACAGTCTAAACAAACCGACAATTCACAATATTTTACATTGAATAAAACTAAAATAATAAACACTTCTGAAGAACTATGTCAACGCACGTGAATTAGCTTCAGTACGAATTTCGACTGATCTGATATTAGTTCAGTACTTACTACTGCCAACTTTTAATGGCAAACAACACTTAACACAGAACCCAATAATAAAAAAATATTACAATAATTATTTTGCTATTTTCTACAATCTAACTGGAACTCATAACTATCAACTTTGGCATGTATATTATGACCGAATAAGTTAATTAACATATTATATATATATAACGATTTCGCTTGAAAAAAATATTTTAAAATACAATTTCAAAACTCAGTAGCGCTATCTCTGAATAGCGTGACAAATCAAAATTTTCTGGGAGAAAAAAGAAATCTTTTTAATTTTACACAGGCCGCTACACCTGAGTATATACGACTTCTCCTGTACAAATCCCTTTGTTTTTTGGAGCAATAAAAATTATTTATATTATAGCGCCGACATAAACATTTTTGTATTGCATTGATTAATTAATATTTTCCCATCTCTCGTTTTATCTTTTCAGAATCCTATAAAATGCATCGAAATTAGGTTTCTAATTTTCGCGGTAATTTTACTTCAGTTCCTGTTCATTGCTTTGGCCGGATGTATTTTTAAAGTTTGCCAGCTAAATTCAAAGTGTCGACTACGCGCGACCATTATGAGACAATCTAAAATTGCCATTTCATTCATATTTGTTAAAATATGTACGCTCAACAATTACGTTGCTGAAAATTACCAATTTCTTTACGTCAACTGACAGCTCATCAAAGGGAAATAATTTCATTATCTATTGTTTTCAATTCAAATGTCAAATTCTAGCTATTGAAAACAGAAGCGAAATACTTTCTATTGCATCTCTCTCGCACGCGTTACGTATACGTCTGCCCCTTGGCGGTTTTAAGATTTGAATATTTATCATTAAAATTCGGTTAATCGGGCGTGGGGTGTCTCTCAAAAGATTCTACATTTCTCAATTTACATAATGTTGACAAAAAGTTTCGATCCAAATTCCACAATAATGCTTTTTTATGCGATTCAAAGGCAAAGTGACAGCTAAAAATTTTTCAATTTTTAGACAGTCAGTTATTTTTAATTTCGATATTCAAACAAAAATTGTCTCATTTCGCCGAACGAATACGCGACAAACAATAATTTTTCTGTCTCACTCGTACTTGAGGATAGTTTAGCGACGTGAGTCATACAATAGTCTCGATTCGTCGTCGCATGTTAAATTTCCGTAAAGGTTAGACGGTGCTCTTTTCAAAATTTTGACATGGTCCTAGCGAAACCCACCGTTTCACAGTCATAGGGACGCCGAAAAAAATCAATCACGCCGACTTTTGTCGGCGAATAAATCGCTATAAAAAAGTCGTTTTCAACGCTTCTTTTGCACTTTCCAGTTACACTTTTTCATTGTGCATCGTTTAAAACGCGTCTCGACGTTGTCCGATAAATATCGAGCGAGATATGAGCGATTTCCCGCGCCGGGTTAATCTTATGGAAAATTTTATTTCGAAAAAAGTCGACCGAATTTCAGCCGAAAACCGTCCAGACTCGCATCTCATCGAAAGAGCGCAAAAATGTCGTCAGTTTCCGATAAAATTCAACCGCGAGCGATTTTTTCTCGATTTTAGCCGAGCGTTTGAAAAGTCGTCCCCGTGTTATCCTTACCTACGCGAGGGTCCACTTTGAAAAATCACAGGGGCTACGCCCCTCAAATGCAAGACACGCCAAAAGCCTATTCGAAATTTCAAATAGTCCTCTCTGACCAATTTTTTGGATGAATTTTTTCCTCCAACCACTTCCAATTCCATAAACTTGCAAAATTTTTTTTTTCAAAATTAAGCGTTTTAATTAATAGAGATATTGGTCTTCTGAGAAACTTTTTGAATAGATCAGCCAAGTTTGGAGTACGAAGTTTTCGACAACGTAATGTTAAAATATAGGTAATTTTTAAAAATTGAACTGACCTCACATAAAGAATCTGTATGTTTCTAAAAAGAATTAAATACTTTTTCCCTGCGTTTTGCAATCACCTTCGTTCTTACGTTATTACACTGAGAACAGAATTCAGCGCAGTTATTTCTCAATAGTCAAAATGGCGGCACTTCCGCCCGCCTAATTTGTAAGTATTTTGTGCATTTAGGGTCAGTACGTGATACTGAACCTATTTAAGAAAACGAAAAAAAGTTGTAGGATAATACAATGTGAAATGAAAATAACGACTCTATTACCTGTTGTAGAAGTATTTATACTTTTTTAAATTAATAATGTTTTTTAATTAATTAAATAAAATTAAAATAAATTTAAAGCAATGTAGAAAATAAAAAAAAAATAGAAATATTTTCGCCCAACGTAGGGGCTCCAACCCACGACCCTGATATTGACAGTCGCACACTCTACCGATTGAGCCACCCGACGTTGTGTACTCTTAACGCTAATATGAGTAGGTATATTAAGTTAGTGCATTTCACCTGAATAGAAGCTTATTTACTAAAAATTAATTGAAAAAACATTTTCCAGTGGACCAAATTATAAATCTAAACCATTCTCGAATCCCCTTGAACACACACAAAAAAATTCATCAAAATCGATCCAGCAGTTTAGGAGGAGTTCAGTTACATACACACGGACAGAAGAAATATTTATATAAAGATTAAATGACAGACGTTTCGCCCATAAAGGACATCATCAGTGTTTGACAAAAATTTTCTGTGAATAAAATAATTAAAAAACAATGAAAGTATGAAAAAATATAATAGATAGAAGAAAAAATGCGCAAATTTCTAATAAAAAGTTGGATTATCTGATGATTTTAAATGTTGACGCAAGGAAGTATGACAACTTATTGACAGCCATGCAATACCAAAACATTTCAAAGTACATGATTCGCAGTGACATCGCATTAAAATAACTGCATTCAGTCAAAGTAACATGTGAAAATGTGATTTGCACAAATCGCATTCATGTTAACAGTTCTGTTTGTAGTTGCATACATATACACACAATAATATGGTGAGTATAGTTTAGAGCACAAGTAAGTAGCACTTGCTAGAACAACCGCACTGGCAGTAAGCAATGCACGCCCATTTGACTCGGTTACCGTTCAAACGCTACACGTAGCACGTACATACGTAGTACATACATTGTATCACGACACGGCAAGTGTAACGAGAAGCTGCTGCTACGGCCGACCCAGACCAGACATTATACAGCCTGCTCGTATATCATTATTAAAGTCCGATAAAAGGCTAGTTTTTCAGCCGAAGTTGAAATTCGGGTTTATTCTTACAGCCGAAAGTATTTCAAAATATTATACTTGTAAGGAGAATACATATACAGTAGAATCTCGGTAACGTAAAACCTTCTGAAACCTCTCTTAACCTCTTCGATTGAGCATTAAGAGTAGAGTCTAAGGTTGTCTGTGATTCTATACAATCGTTAAGACAATTGTCAAAAAGCAACAAAGATACACTTAGATGGATCCCGGGAAACGAAGGCCATCAAAGCAATGAACTTGCCGATAGCTTATAATTATTCAATACGCACATAAATTTGGAAAAATTTTGATGAAAATGACAAAGAAATCCTTTCCAAAAATGTTTATTTTCAATTAATTAATTAAGCGCTTTCGTACAATTATTAGTCCATCTTCAGAAAAGTGTTTTTATAAAAATCATTAAAATTATCAAAACTTAAAAACTATCAGTAAAAAGGAATTCAAGACTCAATTAAGCGCTTTCGGACAATTATTAGTCCATTTTCAGAAAAGTTTTTTTATAAAAATCATTAAAATTATCAAAACTTAAAAACTATCAATAAAAAGGAATTCAATACTGAATTGAGTCTTGAATTCCTTTTTATTGATAGTTTTTAAGTTTTGATAATTGTAATGATTTTTATAAAAAAACTTTTCTGAAGATGGACGAATAATTGTCCGAAAGCGCTTAATTAATTAATTGAAAATAAACATTTTTAGAAAGGATTTCTTT
This sequence comes from Xanthostigma xanthostigma, assembly GCA_963575645.1. Classification (NCBI taxonomy): domain Eukaryota; kingdom Metazoa; phylum Arthropoda; class Insecta; order Raphidioptera; family Raphidiidae; genus Xanthostigma; species Xanthostigma xanthostigma. The sequence goes on along the minus strand of OY754468.1, from coordinate 29,511,067 downwards.
GTCATTTTCATCATGCCGATAGCTTAGCTAAAAAGGGTTGAACAACGCTCTTTATAGGACCGGAGCCTTATTACATCAAAATTGTACCTTAAAACGACTCTTTCCACATGAGAAAAGGAACAACACTCCTTATTCTGGAAGAATACGCAAGGTTTTTTTTTCAAAGGAATAAAACTCGGGTCCGAAGAGGTTAAACAAATAACTTGAGCATTGGTTCTCTCAGTAACTCATTTTAAGTGAATGTGTGATTTAAATGTTTTGTTTTGTTTTGCTATTAGTTTGAACTGTACACTTATGCATACAAGTTTTTGTTACCGAAGCCATTGTACTTAATCGTGATTACTTGGATCATAAGTCTTCTAGCTTTTTTCCAGAGTACATCTTTGTACAATAGAATAACCTAGCCCTTCCAACTCGAATCTTTAAAGCATATAAACGAAACTCGCTATGTAAAAATATTAACTTTAAAAGCCCAGTGTAAGTCAAAAACTCTATTAACATTTCTCTTGAACTTTAACTTATCGAGGTTGTACTGTATTAGATAGATAGATAGATATTTTATTTATCACAGTCGACACTGACAACATGTAGGTATGTGACAAGTCAAAAAAATTAATAAATTATTTAAAATCATAAAATTCTTTTCAAAGCTCGTTCAAATGAACTTTTCTTTCTCTGATTGCTGTAGGCAGTCTATTATAGATTTTGCATCCAGAAGCCAGCGGCCCTCTGCTATTGTAAAGCTGAGGTCTCAGTCATGTCCAGCTTGACTCTATAGTCGTTCTAAGGCTGGTCATGGGCGAGTAGTGTGGCCGCTCTATCATTGGCAATAATCAAAAGTTGAAAGCTATAATGTATTGGAATGCTGCTCGAAGAGAACGACCTGGACCTTTCAGGCTCAAACCCAAGCCTTGACGATCTTTCAATTCGTCTGGCAACATATTGGTAGAAGATTTGAAAAAAAAACCGCAAGTAATGCAAATTTATATTGTAACAAAACTGTTCTTTCTATGGAGGAGAATATTTATTTACACTTATAAAAACGTTCACAAAACGAATAATAAATAGATAAATGGACAACTAAAAGTACTTCTTTGGACAAATAAAACAATACCGTAACAGAGAAACAACTAAGTAATAAAGTAAAAATTTAAAGTCACTAGTAAAAGTCTATGCACACAAAACACTTCACTACTAAAAGTCCATATACACTATAACACAACTGAATGTCTATATACACACACTTTATCTGTAACTCTCTAATTTACCTATATCTGCACTTAATGGTCTAATAACCACACAGCTTAATTTATTTCGTAATTCACGTCTTCACCACACCGTGTCCAAATCGCGTCTCAATCACGTCTTCCCTACTAACTGTGGGCGCATTATATTTATATCTTCTGCGATCGCGTGGGTCAAACATCATCGGCCGCGATATTCTTTCCACGCAATTTTGCCGGCCTTACTTGTGTTGCAAACCCGTCTTTATCGGCATTGCGCTATTGTTAGACCAACACCGATGTTTTCGGGAGCTAAGGCCGGGATGCGTGTGTTACAGTATTATACTCACATATTTGGCGAAACACTCGAAGAAAGGTTTGTATTATCGGGCCTATTTAAATTTTAAATAAACTATTTTATCGGCGGGCCGTTTTGCACTTTAACCGGAGTTTTTTTCTTGTTTCTTTTTTCTCGGTACGTACGTTTCAAGGAACATGTTGTATATCGTGTGCAAAGAGCGTTAGGCAGTAGGTGTACAATACAACAGGAGACGCGCACAGCGTGATACCCGGCGCGTTTGTGATTGCACCAAATGAAATACGCGACACTAATGTATTCTCCACTTAATTGCGCTGCTTGCAGCTCAAACTTCACTCTTATGCTTTATAGTATACATGCCTATTTTGCAGGGTCTCAATGCTACAAACGCAATGTATGGGTCAGTCACACTTCATGAACACCATATCATTGAGTTTTAAAAGAATTAAAAAAAAATACTTTAACCGTTTCTTAACGATATCAAATAATTCAGGGAAAAATATGTAGATACATTATATTCAGAACTAGCTGCCCGCCTGTACGTGCTTCGCTACATATAAAGTGAAATAATAAAAAAATTTTATTGGAACATCAAATTCATTTATTCAAATAAAAATTTATTTTATAATTGCTAGCTATTTTAACATATATACATGTGCGTATATGTGTGTATGGAAATATATATGACTGCATACGTCAATATATATAAAAATGTCATTAACTAATTCATTTTTAAATCGACGTGCTTCCATCTGTTACAAAAGAATAAAACACCCGTATGCACACAATATGTTTTTTCAAATAAAAAACACACATACATACATGTAATTCACTTCAACAGTTCACAACTTACCGTTTGTGTAAATGCGTTTGACAATTTAATTCAAAAAAAGCCTGTAAACGATATGAAACACCGACGGCTCGCTAAAAAACTGAGAAAAGTACACGCACACAATAGATACGTAGTACATTTGAACAATTCATAACTCACCGTTTGTATGAATGCACTCAACAATATGTTGAAAAATATAAACACAAAGCAATAATTATCGCTGACAATTTGGTTTAATCAAAGCACGTCCAAAATGAAATGACCGCATGAATGACATAACAACATGCTTGTACTGTCAACACTGAAAAAAGTTTCAATTTGACAGCACAGTCCCCATCCGAAAAAGTTTCAATTTGACAGCAAAGTCCCCATTAACAAAATGATCCGCCATTTATTGAATTCATTTGTTACAAAAAATGTGATAATTGAAAAACCGCTCGACCGATTTTGTGCAAACTTCACATAAACCATCTACTAAATAGTCCGGACAAAGCCTAAACATTTGGTTTGGATAGGTGAGTCCGTTTTTGAGTTATAAAATTACAACGAAAAGTGTCATTGATTTTTATAGATATAGATCGAGCAGGAAATATATGTGTTTAGATCACCCGTACCACCTTAATATCAATGAAAATTTCATCGATAAAGAAGGAAAGAAAAAATAAGTGTCGAATAATTTTTGAAAAGCTTTTGAATAGTACCAAATTTGGAAGCCCCACCTCATCACCTAGGGGTGAAGAGGGGGTTAACTTAAAAAAGCTAAACGGGAGCCTTTATAGTTTTTTTTGCAGATTCGGATTCCTTGCATGAAAATACGTAAGTTTTGCCTGAAATCGTTTTTCAAACTTTTGATCTAATATAGGTATTGAAATTTCACAAATTAAAACACAGGATGCGGCACTGAATCCGAATTTTCAATAAAATTGCAAGTTTCCATTTAAAGCTCCATTTATATCTCGAACATAGCAACTCAAAACTAGTTAGAATGAATCTTAACTTCTAAAAGTCGAATATTTCCTCACAAAATCCGCCTAGGTCAAAATCCTTCATAGGTCGAAAACTCTATAACTCGATTTTTTTGGCGTCTCCTTGAAATTCGACTTACAAAGGTTCTACTGTATATAGAAATAATTAATAAGTAACGAAAACATATAATAGCTGTCATATTTTTCGTTACTAATTAATATTATATAATAAATGTTAATATATACGACTGTTTTATGCGATACATGTCGGAACATATAGCAGAGACTTGAACTCTCGAGCAAGCGCGAAACCTTAAGTACGCAATCGTCGCTTTCATGCAATGTACATAAACCGTGCAGGCAGTGGAGATACATATGGAATTGGAATCAGCGGTGCTTAGATTTATAGGCCGGCCGATACAGGCAAATGTTATCACCATTATGGCGTACTGGTGGTGATTACTTGCCTGCGCGTTGAAAACTGGACGATAGAGAAGGGCATGTTACAGACCAGGGCTGCTAAAAAGATTTTATTTTAGCCGATACTCTATATTAATAATTTCGTCGAGAGATACGGTAGATTTGATTAAAATCTGATAAAATTTAATAAGCATTAAAGGCTCTCACAGACCAAGGCGGCCGCGGTGGCGATAACATAAAACATGTTGTTTTAATGTACGTGTTCAGACAGAAGTGCGTTCGCGGTCATTTTGGTGGGAATTTACAGCGTTCAGTCTTGCGGCCACTATGCGGTGGTGGCCAAACGCTTCGTGTCGTATTTGGCCGCTGAACGCTGTGTTAGCTGCATTAAGCTAAATGTCCCGCTGTCCCCAAAATACGTAAAAATGCCCTGCTTTGACAAAACACAAAGGTAGCAAGCTAGCAAGTTCTGTCGCCCGCACGTGCATAGTCAATGTTACCTGGTATCATAAAAATCGGTACCTAAATAAAGCGGTAGATTAAGAAAAAAATGATAGATTCAAAAAGTATATTTAAATTACTTTTAAAGCTTGCACATATTCAGTCAGTTTTGACAGGTCCTGATTCAGTCTTACTCTGTCTTCGTACTCTGTTGCGATATGTCATTTTAATTAACAATAATAATTTAAGGATGTCCTGCTCTGAGGAAAAAATAAATAGTTCTTATATTTACATTTTAGATAATTTCACATTTTATAACTATATTACAAACATGTGTTCTATTTTTAAAACAATAACAATTAGTCGGTCTGAGGAAAAAAATAAATGGTTACGTTATTCATAGATGATGCTTTAAGTAGGTGCGTTTACTATTCTATATTAATCTCAATGCATACCTATATACTCACACTCTAATTGCAATTTAAAGATCGTATCCGCACAGAACTTGACCCGAGCGAAGCCTGGTCAGCAGCTAGTAATTATTATTTCTGATATTTGTAAAAAAAATTTATTTGTTCCGACAAGCTTACACTGGAATTTAACACAATACCTATGTCTAGAAAATAAATTATAGAAGTTCTACAACTTCCTATATTATATTCGTTCTGCAGAGAGAGCTTAATTATAGAGCCAGAGAATCTAAAAATGTTCTGTGATTTTGTTCAAAATTTTGAATATATATGTCGTAGTCACATAGTGGAACTCGTCAGATTGTGAAAAACCGAGATATTTCATAACCTGCCGACAGTTCGTGTATCTTATTTGAAATACACCAATTGACAAGGTATTTCATGAAATCACCGATTTCACGCGACTCATTGTTCATTTGCTAGTTACATAATCTGACGTAGGTACTTACTATTTTGATGCTTCGTGAAGTTCTATGTGTAATTGTAATTGTTTTTCAGTTTACTGAGTGAGAAGAACCTCTAGTATCTCACTAATCCGGCACTTCAGAAATCCGGAACGTCCAGTAATCTGGCACCCTTTGCTCACGTCTCCTTAGTCTCGTTCAAAACCAGATAACATCATTTGATTGTTTCAATACCTGCATAACATGGACTGAAGAAAACTGCGTATCTGCTAAAGATATAATTCTTCCAAACATTTTATTTTCTTTACATATTATGAATTTTTCTCTACAATCCAATAATCCCGAACATTCCAATAATCCTGCACTCCCTAGTTTTTAATAGTACCGGATTAGTGAAACTCTATTTATGCTAACCTCAAATGAGTCCATTTATTATTTTATTTCAATAAATTGTTTGTATGCAATTTAAAAAAATACGTGTGGCACTCGGGGACTGCCGCGGTAAAGCTATTGCATATTCTTTTTAGGTCTTTAAGTTTTTCTTCTCTATAAAACGAAAATAGCTAGGTATAAATAATAAGGTATAAATATAGTGTAATTACACACCAAAACAATTATTCATTCAAAAAATTTGAACAAAAAGAACGATATTAAGAGTTTGATCATAGAATTTCGCGCGATGTACATTTATATAGGTAGATATAATATCATATATACTTTCTCTGCACATAACCTAAATAATTTAGGTTATTTTTATAGCAGTATTATATATAAATTCATTTATACACAAATAAAGATAGATAGATAGATATTTTATTCATCATAACGTCAACATAGTTTATGACAAGTCAATATACATACAAAAGTACAAGATTTAAAGCAGAATTAGAATAGAAATAGAATCAGTTATGAGCAGTTATGCAGTTATGAGCACACAAACACCGTGCCGAAGTCTGTCGAACTGAAACGACGTTAGACGATGTACGGCTGTCAACGCCGCACCGCTGTGCCGGTTGGAGTGGGGGGTGTTAGGTTTTTTCGTTACGGAATTTCTTGATTCGGTCGCCGCGCTCAAAGCCCGCGATAGAAGCTATGCAATAGCTTAATAAAAATTTTCATCACGCCGAAGAAGTATAACTTCTAACGCGCGTAAATAAAATACACACATTTATTTGTTAGCATCAGGGATTATAGCGGATGACTTGCAATATAGATGTAATTCATTTTAGTTTTAGCTACAAAGTAACGAGCACTGTTAGAACGAATTGCACCCAGCCCTACAACTGACCGAATACTCGCCGATCGCATGTACTTGCATATTGAATGTGTGCTTATGTAGGTATGTGTGTGTGTACGTCTAATGAGAGCTTCACACGTCCACTTATTTAACATGCAAAACAGACCATATAGAGATCCGCACAAGGGTGCCGATAGACGACAGCCGATCTGCTAAGAAACGGTTTCTTTCATTCTATATTTGTGCCTGTTTATTGCGCGACTAGAAACACAAATGCTTTAATAAGGAAATTTGTTATTATTTCTTATATACATTATACAATTATTGATTGTTCGGCATTGTCGCTAATAGATTTTTAATGCTGCGATTTAAGATAAAATCGATTTGTGAAACTAGATTTGCCGAATAAAAGTTAATCGAATGAAATTTTATTAGAGTTACGGAATTCTCTTATACTGAGTTGTAGAAAGGATTGTCAAATTTGATTTGACAATGACTTTAGATTGTGATCACATAATTACAGTTTCAATCGATCAATTATTTTTCGGGCAGGATCGATTTAAAACTCTACTATTTTTTTCATATATATAGAGAAATATGTATATTCACAATCTAATGTCATTTTCAATTCAGATTTTTTTCTGCAACCCAGTATTAACTTTTCAATAGCCCTAAAAGAACCAATCAATAATATTTTGCGGTGGAGAACAGCGTGGTGTAACGGTCAGCGTGCTGGTCCTTATAATAATAATAATAATATTAATAATAAAGTTTATTTATTCAGTTGAAATAAATGTGTGGAACAAGTTAAACATAGAAATTACAATGAGGTAGAAGAAAATTCCTGAATGGAATAAAAAGTGTGCTGAATTAAGAGACGCTTGATGGTCCGTTTGAAACAAGATAGGCTATTAATAGATTTAACATTAGCCGGTAATTGATTATATAGTTTTTATAGGCATAGAATTTGGGCCTTTAGCAAACAGATTTAAACGGTGCTTCGAAATTGTTAGCCGATCATTATTTCATAGAAAATGACAAGTAGTGTCGCTAACTTTCGAAAATGTATTAATATTTGTTTCAACATATACGGTAAGCAATTATAAATATATAAAGAAACTATTATGAGTTCCCACCTCCGTTCAGGGATGGTTCAGTTCAGTTTTATTTGATGTAATCGAATGTAGCTAGACGCTAATGCTTTTATTAGGATATTATTGCGGTGGCCTGGCAGTTTAAAAATATTTTATAGATATTACATAGTTAATCTACCTATATTTTTCTTACACAAAATTAGTTTCAAAAAACACTCATTAGCATGTAATAATCTTTACTTTAGTCAATATTTACATTGGTTTTAATGAATGACAAAATATACTCTGTAATTATTAGGTGTTGCTGCACTGTTGAAATAAAAAACCTTAAACCCATTTGTCTTTTCAAGATCTAAATGAAGTGTAATAATTGATTTCATGTAACCTGCGTTTCGTAAACTGATGAGCACAAGTTTTATGGTAGCCTTGAATAAACACTCCCCCGTACAGTTATTTAAATTTGGAGATGGCTTTGATTGAATCATAAATCATATTTGATAAATTTCCTGTAATCAGATTGATGTAAATTGAAAGATGCAATCATGATAATGTAATAAAACAAAACATCAGAGGTTGTTCGTCAACTTGAGCACTATATAATATGTACGTTTAAGAAGTGATTGAAGCACCGTTTCTTGTTACAACCGGTTTCTTAGAATTTTATTTTTATGCTGATGCACTTTTTCAAATTAATATTTTGAAGCAATTCCGTGCGATAATTAATTTATCATTACGATTTGCAATGAAACTGCCAAATCCATTGATGAATCAAGCTTAATAAATACTATAGGATAGTAAAAGTAGAGCTACATGAAACTCCATGGTTTATAAAATAAATAGAAGGTTTTTTTGCAAGAGCTTTCCAGTTTGATGTTAGTTTTGGCATTCCAACTCCACAAGTGGAGAATTGTAGTATTTTAGTCAAAATTCACTTCTCAAAATTTTACAAAAAAATTTCCTCGGTCTAAATGTATTTTCGATGAAAGTCTGTTCGCTTAAATTCTGGTAAGAATAGAATAGAATAGAATAGAATATATATTTATTCAATTGGCCTTACAGCATAGAATATGTCAATACATGTAAAATTAAAATTAAAATATAAAAAAAAAACAAAACAATTAAAATACAGTATTTAAAAATAATTAATCATTTAGATATTCTTGGGTCGTGTAGTACGCTTTTTGTATTAATATTTGTTTAAATTTTTTTTCAAAAGTTTTTATTGGTAATTTTTTAATACCATCTGGTATTTTATTGTATATCTTTATTACTTGAAAAGTCACGCTTCTCTGTATAAGACTCAGTTTAGTGTGTATATTTGTCATTTGTCTTTTTCCTCTGGTATTGTGTGGATGGTTACCTTCAAGTTGTTCAAAATCTTTATAGTTTTTTTTTACATATACGGCACATTCTAATATATACATTGACGCCAAGGTAAGTATCTTATTTTCTTTAAATATTTTTTTGCAGGTGTTTCTTTGTTTTATATTGAATATAATTCTAATACATTTTTTTTGTAGGATGAACATTTTATTTACGTCCGTGGAGTTTCCCCAGAAGATTATTCCATATCGCATTCTCGAGTATACGTAGGCATGTAATGTTTGACTTGTAATTATGAAGAGCCTTAGTGTTTTTGAGGGAAAATCGGCACATACGCAGAAGGAATTATGATGAAGTTAACGGGATACAAGGCAAAATTTTGAAACAATATTTATTTAATAGCACTTCATTTAATAGTCAACGTTTCGGCAAACAATTATTGCCTTCTTCAGGACCTATAACAAACAAAATTCTACACATCTAAACATAAACTAAACATTTAAAATTAATAGTATAGTTTGCCGAAACGTTGACTATTAAATGAAGTGCTATTAAATAAATATTGTTTTAAAATTTTGCCTTGTATCCCGTTAACTTCATCATACCATAATACCAAGGTGTCTTATTTTATTTTAGAAGGAATTATATGCGTTATAAAATTGTATTCTCGTTTATAATAAATAGTTATACTTTTCATAACAGTTTATTATCCTATTTACTTTTCCAAGAAATATATAGTTGCAAAAATATTTTGAAAATAAAAAAATATTAATTGTTCTTTTGGTTATAATCTAAATATATAAAAGGAAACCGTGACTGACTGACTAACTGACGGATCTATCAACGCACAGTTCAAACTGGACGAATTGGGCTGTAATTTGGCACACATAGTTATTATGAGGTAGCCATCCGCTAAGAATGGATTTTTGAAAAATCAACCCCTAAACACGGGGCTTCAAAATTTGCATGCAGAAATAATATAAAATAGATGTATCAATTCGAAAATGCGCAGGATTACTCCTGTAACAAATAAATAAACATGTGTTTTTAAAAACAACCCCTTTAGAGGGTTAAAAGAGGTAAAAAATCAGCATGGGTGTCATTTTCAAAGTTGTTACGAATTTTAATTTTCAGTCATTAATATTCAATGGATAATTTTTATTTGTCTCTTGATGTACCAACTACATCAAGTTTGAACAATATAAAAGTGCTAGGCACCGTATTGGTTTTTGATGTTATTATAAATTTGCTCTCGGCCTAGTGAGATTTTTATTAGAACGGCTTTCTGCGACTAGATGTCACATGAGTATTTTGTTTAATTAAGAATTTTTATTTTATTATTTGACGGTCGCATTATGTGCGGCACGTATATTATAATCTACGGTTTTCACTGTAAAATCAGTCTCTCACACTCACACATATCATGACGATGATCACGTGATGTCATCAATTTTGAAATTTATTAGGGGGATCTACGTCGAGAAAGGATTAACTATGCCAAATAATGGTAACGGTTAGTTCTTACTTAAAAAAGTTAAAACTTCATATGTATAAATACAGTAATAGATTTTCAAAATCAGTGCACATTGTTCATATTGTACTTCGTGCAAAGAGAATAAGGTATTTTCGTTTATTCTGACACGTAACGAGTTAGAGATGATTTGTTCAATGTATGTAAATATTTTCCATGTACGCATTTCTAACTAACAATACATCCGGCATGTTCAAGTACAGGTTCATCACAACACTGCCCTCCTGTTCACGCAATATTGCTTGATTATACCTGTACTGAATGCGTTCGGCTTTGGCAAATTACTTTTTTCTTTATATTCATAAAATTTTATAAACATCTACAAATTGATACAATTAGGCCTAGTTTATATGAGAGGCGTACAACGCGCGTTGACCCAACGCGCGTTTACAGTTTCTATACAATTGTATAGAACTGTTTATAATATGATAACGCGCGTTGGTGGCGCGTTGAACGCGCGTTATCATATAAACAGTTCTATACAATTGTATAGAAACTGTAAACGCGCGTTGGGCCAACGCGCGTTGAACGCCTCTCATATAAACTAGGCCTTAGTGTTTTTGTTGTAAACTTTTTATGAATCTTCATTAATTAGTTTAGTTTACAAACTTAAAAACGTCTTATGGCTTAAAATAGCCAGTACAAAAATGACCGATGATTCATTGAATTTGTAATGGCGTCTAGAAAAATGTATTAAAATATTTTATTAGCACATAAGATAACAAACGTTATAAACAAATTAAGATGAAATAAAAAAGGCATTTATGTTTTTCGCTGATATCTCAAAAACTATACGCGATAGCCAAAATCGGAAAAAAATTCGTGAAGATAAAGAAATTTCCATATCCTGGGACTCTATCTCTATTGTTTATAGTTTTAATTTAACGTTGAAAATAGGGTTTCATGCGGCAGTTACAGGTCGAGCGCACAGCCCTGTTGACAGAGTACAACACATAAAATAATTTTTTTTATAGTATTAAACAATAATTTAAAAATTTGAATAAAATATGGTGTCATCTTAACACTTGAAAGAATCATGTTCCGTTGAATTTTTTTTTTTTAATAACACTATTGTTACTAACTAATTTTTATTCCAAAAAACGCATTCAATGACAAAAAATGTTTAAATAATTATTGACCTATAAATTTTTTGCTTCATGGAGCCCTTTTTATATAATAATAATATATAGGTACTTTACAAGACTACGTCATATAAATATTTGAAAAGTTATTTATTTTCTTTATTATGCATTTTTAAGGTAACAAAAAAAGATGGATTTGTGATTTTTCGTCAACTATAAAAAATTATAATAAGCAAAATAAACAATAATGTTAAAAATAATGATTTGGGCTTAGCTTGGCTGAAATCACCGGTGTCTCTAATACATTTATTACTACAGCGCGGAGCCGCGGTTGTAGCGAGAGCTATTTTTATTTATCAACAGTTTTATATTTGGGTTATTTGAAATGTGCAATATTTAGTCAATGTCACTCGGTATTCACGTTTAAAACCGAACACTCTCGACACTGTTATATTTAAAAATCATTGCACTCGCCCTAGTGGCGATTCATTTAGTGCTATCATCACACGCCTGCTTCAAAAAAACATATCGAGTTGAAGAAAGGAAACAAACATGTACGTTTGGATTATTTGTTCAATTCCGAATATCCCTTAAACATTGGGTCAAAAGCTAATTAGCTGAAACTTAATGTGAAGAGGTACCAAAACCAACCAATGTTACATTTTCTAATTCCATTAGATCAACTTAATTAAAAGTTAAGCAATTATTAATTATTACTCAAATGTCGAAAAAATATGTAGTTATATTGAATAATTTAAATCTGTCATAGTTGGCGCCGTTAACTCTATAACAATTTATTTCATTGCTGGCACCGACGGCTCCACATTTCGGCGCAAACGCCGCCTCAACAATATAATTCGGTTCAGGTGCCTTCATTGCAGGTACTTCGTCCAAATAATAATTCTTCAGCTCCTTCGAAAGCTGTCGTCGGTCTGCCTCTAATTTTTTAAAGTTAACAAAAAATGATTGATTTGTCATTGCACGCTACGTATATTTTAAAAATACTTTTTGTTTACACTTATAATGTAGTAATCGAAGAATAAGCATAATAGGTGTTGTGTAGCACCTGATTGTGTTAGTAGATCAAGTGTAAATGTGTAAACTTGAAGGAAGCAACAAAATTAACCTTATCGCTACGGCTTACATCAATGATTTTGTCACATTTTACTAAGTGACCAAAACTCGTTATTTTTCCCTTTAATAGGTATAATTACGATTTGAAGTGTTAGGATCCCCTCAATGACAAATTCTTCCCTGGAAATATGTATTTTAAATAAAACATTAAAATCTCAAAGAGGTACTGTCAATGCAAATACAAATTTAATGGTAGTGATTTAACCATTCCACCACGATAAGTGGGGAATGGTACCTACTAATTTAGATCAAAATTCACTTTTCAAAACTTTTCAATATTTTTTCGTTTTGGATTCCCCGAATCCAAAAAAAAAACATATTTCTGAAAAATGTATGTATATACAGATATGGGTCAAACAAATGAGCGGATTAAAACCAATTTTTTTAAGGATTTTGATATGCATATGTGAAGAGTCCTATTGTTTTTGAGGAAAATCGGCGGATGCAGAGAAAAGATACATGATATTTTTTTATTTAAAAATGGTATACTTTTCATAACGGTTTATTTATCTTTTCAAGAGAGTTTTGTTAAAACATTTTTTTTCTAAAATTTATAGTTTCAGAAATATTTTGAAAATAAAAAAAAAACAGCTGCTCGTTTATTCTGTAGTTCTGTCAAAAAGAAATAAATAAGCATTCTTTGATTAATTTTTACATGACGGAAAATATTATGTAGGTAACCATGCAAACGAATAGCAAATATCATATTTAATGCTAGCCATTACCCGCGTCAGCTATCAAAATTGTTATTTTCTTTATCAAATATCAATATTTTTGAAGTAGGAATGGCCCCGTTGTCCAATTGGCTGCTTTTTTTTATTTAAGATGATTTTTGAATGATTACACTCGTTTATCAATAAAACTTAATTGGAGATTTATTCCATCACAGTAAGAATAGAATTAAACAAGCTACTTGCTATCTGTTATTAGTTATTACCAGCCACCATATTGACGTGGCAACTATAGAGCTCCACGTCGAACGCTCCACACATCCTACATACGTGCATTCCTCAGGTGTGGGTGTTGGCCAGTTAAAGGTGATTTAAATAAATCGGATTGGGCCCGCGAGGTGGGCGTCCGTCCGTTTGTCTGTCTCTCTGCATGCACACACAATCATCACACACACAACACACACATAAAATATAATTTATGTATGTGTGTGCACCTGACCTGCCAGGGAATTGAACCGACCACCTCTAATGATGTTTGTCAAGGTACGTTATCGGTGTTCATGTAACGTGCACATTGCACATGTGTTAGCCGTGACCTTAAAATGATAGCTTTTACATAAATAATACTAACCGATCTATTCCTTTAATTGACAGAAAATTGATAATTTGGAAGGTCGATGCACACGAGGCTACATACGCTGCTAGATTTGCCTACTAGTTTCCTAGCGCTGGTTTTCTTGATTGCTGTTATGTACTAACTTCACACGAGACATCTTTTCAAGCTAGTTTTGTGAATAAATCTGGCGCGTGGCGGTGACAGTTCAAATATAAACACAGAGTAAAATGTGTCTGTTGTCTGACTCTGAGCAGAATGACGCCATGTTGGTTTGTGGGTGTTGGTTCTTGCTCATTCCTAGCAGCGTATACCTAACAAGGAAAGTAGCCCTTGTTATAATTTTAAAATCTATCTTGTGAGCTAGCAGGCCAGCCCGCAGTGATGTCATTTCCAGCTTCGTAACCAGCCTACCGGCCAGCAGAGCTCCTAGCAGTGTTTCTAGCCTCGTGTGCACTGTGCAGCGGCTTTAATAGTAATAAATAGTATATTCAATACAAGGGCCGAAAGTTTAATATTCTTGCGCTGCGCGCCATTAATTCAGTACTAAAAGAACCTTTTTTGTGGGAAATTTAATTCTCTACAAAATTCTGTTATCAAAAATTTTTAAAAATCTACCAGCTTTGAGTAAAAAAGTCGTTTTTCCCATGTTAATCAAATAGGAAACAAACTCGGTTTGCCCCGTTCATAGGTTTGATCTGCGAAGTTGAAATTATGGGAGAATATTTTTAGGTCCAGTGCTAAAACATTAGATAGTGTTATGGTGACAAACTTAAAATTTTGTGTGCTTGTGAATGCAACATTTTTTTTCCATAATAGTCCAGTACATTTAGGAATTGACCAAAAATTTCAGATACATTTTTTCTTTTGTTGCTTATTCGAAAGGGTCTTTGATGGAAACGTTAACCCTGATTGTCGGTGTGAGTCTCAGATGCATTGGGAAGAGCTGCGCGCGGAAAAACCGTGCGCATGAACTTTTAGCAAAGAACTTGTAACTTTGAACGCTAATAACTTTTTTCCAGTACATTGAAGAGTTTTACTTGATAGATATTCAATTAAAGAGTAAATCCTGACAAGTCCAACGACCCCAGAACGATTGCTGTGGGATTAATAGAACGCGAGATATGAGCAATTGAAAATAAAAAACAGAATCCAAGATGGCGGCGAATGGGGCAATTTGGAGAATGCGCAAATTCAGGGTTAACGTCTCCATCAAAGACCCTTTAGAATGAGCAACAAAAGAAAAAATGTATCTGAAATTTTTGGGTCACACCTATAAAATATTTCTAAATGCACCGGACTATAATAAAATAATGCAGTTTAAACCGTGTGACACAACAAAATATACAAAATAATACGATCTGCTCGAATGAAATAAAAACAAATTCCGGTACCGGGAATCGAACCCGAGCCTCCTGGGTGAAAGCCAGGTATCCTAGCCACTAGACCATACCGGATATGAAAATCAGTGTTCTTCTAAAAGCTAAAGAACGCCTGTACGTTCATTTTTTCGTGTTACACTGTTTTTAGAAAATTTAAAACAAACTATAATATACTTACGCAGGTAATACCGACTCGACCATTCTCATTTGTCTATCTTATTAGTTAGTTAGTTGATAATTTCACTTTGTTTATTTAATTCCTAGTATTTTTTTTAAATAGTAAATTTTTCTATTTGTGTTGTTATAGAGAAGATATTAAAAAAATATTATATCAGTATAATTTTTAAACAAGTAACAGACACATTTATACAGTTTTCAGTAAAAATCTAGTCGTTCTTTCAAGAAAAATAGTAATTTTAATACCTTTTGATGACATTTTTTTATTTTAATTTAATTTATACACAACAACAATACTGAGAAAACAGACAGCATTGATTCTCCGAAGATGGCATAAAGGTTGCCGAAACGTCAGACAATAAAATGCAATAAAAACCTTCAGTATTTGCTTTGTTCATGCATCGATCCTATGCCACCAGGATTCTTCCTTCTTAATCTTCCAACATTTGAACAGAATCATCATCTCTCTAAATTATTACAGTTATCTTTCACAATTAAAACTAATGTTAATATATATATAAAATTTTAAACTAATTTTCCAAACTTATAAGCTTAATTAATAATCAATTGACGTTTCAGTCCGGATTTAGATTTTCTTCAGAATATTTTTATACTAAAACAATATAAAAATATTTTTAAAAATTAGTACGTAATATATTTAAAATTAGATACTAAATAAAAAATATGTATAATTCAAATTTTGTTTGATTTAATTAAATTCCTGCAAACAAAATTTTTACAAAATAAAGAAATCAAACTTACCAATGATAAATATTATTTTTGTTTATTTAAATTATTTTTAATAAATAACTCTTAAGTTTTCGGGGTAAAAATGTGAATTGCATCGGCCGGGAATCGAACCCGGGCCGCCCGCGTGGCAGGCGAGCATTCTACCACTGAACCACCGATGCTGACGGTTTACTATGTCTGCTAAGAAGTCAGAAGATGATTTTCTTTGGCAGTCATTGCAGAAATATGTAACTAAATGTTTTAACTTTCACCTGTTACCGTTGTCTAGAAATACATTTTAATAATTAATAATAAAATTATTTTTATTCTTTTTAAACCTATCGCGCACTACAGGTAGATTTTAAATTGTAGGTACTATCAAAAGTTGGATTTAATAATAAGTGTATATACGGGGTTAATGGGTTGAATAGAGAATAAAATTCTGAGACAAAAAGTTCTTTAACATTTGTCATTATTTATTAAGTAAGTAGCCAATCAGATGAGCGCTATAGCCTACTTACGGCTATAGCTCGCATCTGATTGGCTACTTACTTTAATAAATTGCTGATTACCTGACGTCGGGTGAAAAAATGGTAAAGAACTTTTCGTTTCAGAATTTTACTCTCTATCCAACCCATTAATCCCGTGCGGTACTTACCGGACACCTATATACATCTATCCAGTGCGTAAATTATTATTATTTTATGACAAAGTGTGATATAGTAAAGCAGACGCCCAAAGAGTTTTAACTTTTAACAGTCACACAAGTCATAAAATAAATACGCACGATACGTATATAGTATTTTTTGCAATTACCCCTTATACAATAGCTGATTTTCATTTAATTTTCAAAATTTTTGACAGTTAAATTTTGAGCATATCACTTCTGATTGTAGGTTGCGACTAGACTATAAAATGATAATATACGACTGCGTTTATTTTACTTTGCGCAATTTTACAGCACTAGTGTTGCATGTGTCGTTCCGCGACCGCGATACAGCAGCTGTTTTATAGGGGAGGGGAATGCGAAAAATAGTTATTAAAAATACAAATATATGCGCATTGCTGATTGTTTAAATGATTCTATTTTGGATCGTAATTCGGGGAGCAGTCGTGTCTTTTACGAATATACAAAAAATATATTTCGCTGGGTGAATGCAGAAGTATCTTAAGTCCAAAATGGCTATTTTGAGTTTTATATACCTATAGATATGTTTTTGAGCATATTTAAATGCAGAATAATTTCATGTTTCGCCAAAATATGCTATAATAGATTTCGGCATTAAAATATGCTCAAAAACATATCTATATCTAATATATAAAATTCTCGTGTCACAGTTTTCGTTGCCATACTCCTCCGAAACGGCTTGACCGATTTTGATGACATTTTTTGTGCTTATCCGGTATCTATGAGAATCGGCCAACATCTATTTTTCATCCCCCTAAATGTTAGGGGTAGTCCACCCCTAAATTTTTTTTTTATTTTTTAGACAAAATTTTTAATTTCTATTTTTTTATGATACAACATACAAAAATACATACAATCCTCAATTTTCACCCTTCTACGATCAACCCTTATTTTTTAATAGCCATTTTAGTAATTTAATCATTTTTCCTCTCCGGTCGAAAACTGATCAATCGTCATTTAATTAGTTATCCCCGCCAGATGTCTACAGGTGTCACTTCGCCAACATCTATTTTTCATCCCCCTAAATGTTAGGGGTAGTCCACCCCTAAATTTTTTTTCTTCCTTCCCCATTCGTTCTTTTGCACCGGGCACGACGGCGCAGCCGGAGTGCTCGACATACACACATATACGTCCATGTATATTTTAAAATAAATAAAATAGATAGATAGATGTTCCAATTAAATTGTTTTATTATTTCACTTTATACGTAGCGAAGCACGTACAGGGCCGCTAGTAGATATATAAAACTCAAAATAGCTATTTTGGACTAAAGATACTTCTGCATTCACCCAGCGATTTAGTTAACTGAGCATGGAGGCGGATCTATATATAGGCTTTTTAGGCTGTAGTCCAGGGCTCCGTGAATATAAAGGACCCCATTGAAGACAATGGACACTATTGCGAATTAAAAAAAAAAAATTAATATTTCATTGTCCTAATTTTTTTCCTATATCGTAAACATTCCCTAATGTTTGCGCACAGGTTTGATTTAGGAAGCTGAAATTTTGGGAGAATTATTTTTAGGTCCAATGCTAAAACATTAGACAATGGAACTTAAAAAATAAAAATAAACACCCTATAGTATACATCATTAAAGACAACATTTTCTTGACAAAATGGCAATTATTTTGATTAATTAGGTAGGCCCCTAACTAGTGTTAGCCCAGGGCTCCACAAATTCACGATCCGTCCCTGACTGAGCAGAACAATTCAACAAACTAATTAATATGAGCGCAAAATACAATAGAATATATAATCAAGACTATTTACTTGCAATATAGAAATTTTTTATATAAAAAAAGAAAAACAATGTTACTCCAGAGATGTTGATAATCAGAATATGATTATTGTACACATAAATCTAACTAAACATGGTGAAAATACGCTTATATTTCAAATTTCGAGTTATTAACCACTTAATAATGCACAAAAGATTACTGAATTCTTAAAAACTTTCATTTTGTCTACGTTAAAGTAATTAGCAGGTCGTAATATTTTCATCTAAAGATTATTATCAGTAATCATATTGCAAATCTTTGATTAACGTCTGAATAGAAATCTTCAAACAAATAAAATTGTCGACCAATTTTTCTCATAATTGGTCGGCAATTTTATTTATTTGAAGTAATCATAAGTATTGCACCAGTCTGCGTATGTCTGTTTGTGTTTTCAGAAGAAGGCACTACTGCCTCCAAACTGACACGCTTTTTTTTATAATGAAACATTAGTTTATATAAAGGTGTAACGTTAGTATCGTCCTAAAATGAAAAACGGATATACGCTACCAGTCGTATGCGCTGAAATTGATTTGGTGGAAGTGGGATCATGATTAATGACGTTTCGGATCGATTCAGTGCAGGTGTGGACGGCGACCTAATAAATTTAATATTATGTACGATAAATAATAAATATTGCAGATATGAATTCGTTAACATTTTAGCACAACTATAATAATAGTTAACACTTTTCATGTTATTGTTTCTGAGGTTAAAAGATCATATTGTTATAAATGTATTGTTGACAGGTTGTATGATATGCGTAGGTTGGTATAACGCGAGTTTAAGATTCTATTTCAGATTTTTTTTATATAATATATATTTTTATAGAAATATTTTTGTATCATGTTATTTTTTGTGAGTATTAATAGCCTTGTTAAGTATTTCAATAAATTTTGTTGACTACAAACATTTTTAACACTGTGATTAACAAAAAATGTAAAATTCACTGTTCACCGCCCACTGTTGGAATTTGTTGGGATTTTTTACAAATTAATATTTATGTTTTAATATTAATGTCCCTGCAGTTTCGTGTAATGTATTTGTACAATCATAAATAAACGTTTTCTCAGTTCATCTACGCCCTGCGGGTTGACAATGTTAGAAAATTTATAGGCGTAAACATTTTTGTACTGTAAGCTCTTTTATAATGCCGATCATCTATTTTTTAATTGCTTATAGTTTCGGATCTAACTGCTTTTTCTCTCTTCTTGTTATACGGCATTTATATGATCAGAGAATAACGGAGATCAGTTTAAGTCAGAACTTTTATTAATTATTTTATAAGTGCAGATTTAAAATAAATAATGTTATTGATGGTTTTAAGATCAGTTAAGTCTCGTATTTTATAAATCTTGTTATACATTATAGTTAAAATAAAACTAAACACAATGTTTATTATGGCCATATTTACCGAACGTAAGTAGTTAGTTATTAGGTAAATTTGTTCTTCCGGTAGCTATTCCTCCGAATAAATAGCGTTATTCACCAAACATAAATAATTTGTGTTTACTGCAGATTTACTTAAATTTATTCTGTCTTACATCGAGTGTATAAATATTTATTCGCCTGATAAAATAACAATGGCCACCACATAAATCATAAAACCTAACCTATTTTGCTCTTGTGGATTTATTTATGTGTTGTTTATTAACCTTTTGTGAAGTGTATAGTTTTAAAACATTAAAGTTACTGGAAGTTTTGTGTGAAATTGGATTAGGATAAAACATTATTGTTGTATGAATTTTTGAAGTGAAAACTTCTTTAGCGGCGTTGTACACTTTTTTTGTAATGGGTCAAAAATGTTAAACTCGCGTCAGGACACGTGACCTGATCGAAAATTCGTAAGACAAAATTCGTAAGACGAAAACTTTTGTACACTTTTTTTGTAATGGGTAAAAAATGTTAAACTCGCGTCAGGACACGTGACTTGATCGAAAATTCGTAAGACAAAATTCGTAAGACGAAAACTTTTGTACACTTTTTTTGCAATGGGTAAAAAATGTTAAACTCGCGTCAGGACACGTGACCTGATCTAAAATTCGTAAGACGTTAATATTCAAGTTTTCACTTCTGCCGGCACTCCCGGAGTGCAACCCGTCTTTTTTTTGACGTTTACGCTAACGCCATCGGTCGGATTTTTGGGGTGAATGTCAAAATATTCAACAAAAAGAGCAAGGAGTATAGTGCTGTCTATATTTATTCTTTAACTAACTTTTCTAGCTTATATTTCGCTTGGTGAATTGAAAGTAAATTTTATTGTAACGAATTAATTTGTTCCAAGATTAGTAATTTCTATCTTTATAGTGTTCGGTGAATATGGGCATTAGTTACACAAAATTTTAATATCTTTGTCTTACGATGTCGCTGTGTTGTACAAAATAAAGTGCGATGCATTTTTTAAAATCAGTGGCGGATTTACCTATTTATTAGGCCGTAAAATTCCGCCGTCTCTAAAAAAACACAATAAATTGATATAAAACAAGCAATGACATTATAAAAAACAATGTAGTACCTATAGCTATTTTATAGTCAACGTTTTTAAATGCTTCCAAAATCAACCTAAAGATAGCAATTGTCTTTTTTTTTAAGTTAATTTTTTGACAACTTGTTCATTCATGCGAAATAATAGCAACTGTCTTGATCCTCAGAGATTGCCAAAGTTCAGAAAAATCAGACAATGTTTCGTTTCGAGAAAAATTTAAGATGGGATATTTGTTTTCTAATTGCACTTTTGCACTTACTAAAATTTAATTCAGTATTTATTTAGTTTGCGATACTATTTCACAAAATCTACCGCCTTCGGCCTTGGCCTACGCGACCTATAATTGGTAAATTCACTTTTGTTTAAAACGCTGGTGTTCAATTTTAAAATTTAGAACATTATAATTTGCGTCGACTGACGACGGATTCTTTTTTGCCTGAATTATTATTTTCAAAACAATTTGAAAACACCATGTGCATCGGATAACGTAGTGAATTAACCTTTGAAAAACTGTCTAAGAAACAAATTGTTGGATGACAGTTTTACACTAAAATGGTTTAGTCATGAAGCTTCAATATCATGGATAATAATTAATAAACAATAATAATATTAAACATAGTTGGCAAAACCAAAAGTGCACATCCCGCAAGTTTTCCACTGTATGATAAAAAAATAACAATTAAAAAATATTTTTAATAAATTTAAAAAGATTTAAAAATTTAAAGAAATAAATAATTAAAAATTGAAAAAATATTTTTTTTTAAGTTTGCAAAAATAAAAAAAATTAAGAACTATACATAATATAATATATAATTAATATCAAGTGGAATAAAATAAAACAAAATAAAAAGAAAAAAAAAAAAAAAAGTCAATGATACCGTAAGGAATCGAACCCAGGACCTTGCCCTTGGGAATCCAACGGCATAACCATTACGCCACGGCTGCCTAATACGTCTAGTGGTGTTATCACGGTATACAAGTGTAGCACTTGTTTTATGGATTACACTATATTTTCATAGCGATTATTATATTGTTTTTAAACTATAATAGCTGTCTAAAATAATAAAAAATAAAACTGTTTATAAAAATTAAACTACTGAACACATTTTAGTGAATTTAAATAGGGTTCTGGTCTGATAGTAAACAAAGTGAATAAAATATAACCCAAGGCAATCCGACCAAAATTGCGATCTGTAGAGTCGTGACGTACGTACGTACATACGTACAGACCAACCGACAACTGCTGTTTGTGATTTTCAATTACAATTGCACATACCGCTAAACTAGCGGTATGTGCTTTATTATCGCTTTGTGCGTCAGAGCTGACTTTCGTTCATATAAGAAGTTATATTTAAGTTAATTTCACACGAAATCCATTCAAATTGAAGCTTTTTGAAAAGAGGAGATTCTAATCTATAAAATAGAACCATTTTTAAATCAATTTGAGTTCATAAATACTATTAAAATTGTAATTGAAAATCACAAACAGCAGTTGTCGGTTGGTCTGTACGTATGTACGTACGTACGTACGTATGTACGTACGTACGTCACGACTCTACAGATCGCAATTTTGGTCGGATTGCCTTGGGTTATATTTTATTCACTTTGTTTACTATCAGACCAGAACCCTATTTAAATTCACTAAAATGTGTTCAGTAGTTTAATTTTTATAAACAGTTTTATTTTTTATTATTTTTGACAGCTAATATAGTTTAAAAACAATATAATAATCGCTATGAAAATATAGTGTAATCCATAAAACAAGTGCTACACTTGTATACCGTGATAACACCACTAGACGTATTAGGCAGCCGTGGCGTAATGGTTATGCCGTTGGATTCCCAAGGGCAAGGTCCTGGGTTCGATTCCTTACGGTATCATTGACTTTTTTCTTTTTTTTTTCTTTTTATTTTGTTTTATTTTATTCCACTTGATATTAATTATATATTATATTATGTATAGTTCTTAATTTTTTTTATTTTTGCAAACTTAAAAAAAAATATTTTTTCAATTTTTAATTATTTATTTCTTTAAATTTTTAAATCTTTTTAAATTTATTAAAAATATTTTTTAATTGTTATTTTTTTATCATACAGTGGAAAACTTGCGGGATGTGCACTTTTGGTTTTGCCAACTATTTTAATAGTTTAGCGGTATGTGCAATAATTGTTGTCACAACAAGAATGTTGGACCGTAAACGTTTTTGGCTCTCCTGTAAAATTTACAAAATCATAAAATGGCGTATATATGCCTTTTTGGACATTAACCATCGATTTT
This sequence comes from Xanthostigma xanthostigma, assembly GCA_963575645.1. Lineage (NCBI taxonomy): Eukaryota > Metazoa > Arthropoda > Insecta > Raphidioptera > Raphidiidae > Xanthostigma > Xanthostigma xanthostigma. The sequence continues at coordinate 29,487,795 of OY754468.1, read as the reverse complement.
CAAAATCTTAAATTGAAACCCTTGAGTAGATGAATAGATTTAGGTAGGTACTTAAAATAAAAATTTATTTATTTGACAAATATATATTATGCACTTAGTATTCAAATCTTCAAAACCTAGAATTTAATCTTTTTGGAAGATACTCACTGTTTGGTTAAATGATAAAGGTGGCCACGGATTATTTTCGACGTAAAAGCAGTCAATGTGTAAATGGCCGTATACACGGTCAGGCATGCCTTCGCGCCTACCTGAAGAGGCAAGTCTGCGAGTAAGTATGATACTTCATCAAGCGTACACACGTTCACGTAAAGACTGAGAGACACCACTTCATTTTGAGCGAACCCAGCTCCCGATTTCATAGAATTTATTACTTTTTTATATTCTTTTCTAAAACAACTTCTTAGCGAATTGATTTTTTTTTTACATCTTCTGTTTCAGCATCTGGATTGAGTTCTTTTAATTTTTCCAACAGAAGTTTACACGCAGTATCCTTTTTATTTTTGTCCATGTACTCCTTGCCTTTCACTTTCCATAAACATGTATTTTCCCTGTACATTTCTATAAATTCTGTTAGTATTGTTCTTTCTCTTTTATTTGTACTCATTTTTATATTATAAATTATTATTTTACTTTACACAAATCAACAGTAAACTGAGGTAGTTTCAATAAAACTGACTGAAAATGAAGGCTTGGCACATAGAAGCGTACACACGTTAAAATCTGCCTGCGAGCTTGCTCGAAAAATCAGGAATCGCCAGTTCGCTTCACACCGCGCCAAATGGCCTGAACGCACCATCAGTTCAGCATACACACGATCGCACTTGCTTGCGAGCTTCCGTGCGTTCAGGTAGGCGCGAAGGTATGCCTGACCGTGTATACGGCCATTAAACAAATAACAGTAATAAACGAATAATCTACCTGAAAGAATTGTAAAACCATAAAGAAATCATTTCAGTATTTTAATACCAAAAATGGTAAACATTTGCGTACATTTAAATCAAATTAAAGCCTGCTTCAATGCAATCGAATACCATAAATAAGGATAACACAGTCAAGTGCATTCTGTAGGTATGATATTTAATGTGCAGTAAATGCATACAAAACTACAATCATTTACCAGTTCCATTTTTAAATCTTATCACATATAAAATACTAAATTTTCGTTGATATAAGGCTGCACCCAAAAGAAATTCATTTATTTAGTCTACGACATACTCCGTTTCCTAGTTAAAAGAAGCAGTTTCTCAATTAACGATGAATTAGTGACAGGTATTAAACGCAATTACTAACTAAACTGTTAATACCTACCTATTTTGATTAATAACTTCCCAATACATTGTTAATGGAAAATAGATCACAAACATTTTAACATATTTTTATGTTTCAAGGTCACTACAGTATTTTAACACTTTTTTGAAAAAAGTATGTGTATGTGTAGTGTGTTGTACGTATGTTGTCATTTCTTTGCGAAATAAATATAGTTTAAAAAAAAACAAAAAAACACGCTTTATATCGAACTAAAAAAAAAATATTTTTTTCAAAATAAGCTTAAAACAATAATGAATAAAAAATACTAGTATTATAGTGAAAAAGGCGTGGGGCTCTCGATGTACGAAAATGTGGAACAAAGCGCCCTACGCTTTTTTCACAATAATACTAGTATTTTTTATTCATTTTACTTTTTAGTTCGATATAAAGCGTGTTTTTTAGTTTTTTTTAAACTATATATTTTATTTTCCACTTTTTAGTTCGATTTATTGTCAAAAAGCTGAAAAGAAACAATTTTTTTTTCGGCGTGGAAGGGATTAGAACCCACGACCCGTGATTCCGAGAGTTGACGTCAGCGAAGACCCGTGCCTTAGACCGCACGGCTAACCACTGTAGTTACAGTGCTGGCATATTATACTACAGTAATAAACCACTTGCTGTAGTCCAAACGAAGGTTACAAACAAACATACATACATACATATACAAACTTACAATTGAAGTTAATATAAAGCGTGTAAAAATATGATTTCGACTTCGTTAGGGTGTCAACTGAAACGTGACGTCATTTTGACCGGAAAGATTTTTTTCAAAATCGGTCCAGTCGGTTTTTCTTAAATTTATCTTTAAGCAAAAATATTACACAAAAAGTAAATCACGCAAATATAAAATAATATCTGCTCCATTAGGGTGTCAATAGATGCAAGTAATTTTGTCAACAAAGGGGATTTACGAAATCTCGCGAATAAAAAAGTGGTATAATGTCAATATCATATTATTGAATTTCTGGAAAAAGATTTATTCAATTTCATTTATTCTGCTGCCAATCGATTATTCTTTTTTTAAATAATTAATTTTTTGTCTAATAAGAAAATAGTGTTAATTTTTATCGAAAACCAAAATGTGATAAAAAATTGTCAAAACCTGAAATACACTATTGCCATTCAATCTGCAGTTAATGTAAAAATTATTGCAGAGAAAGTTCATCTTCTTACTATCTGCAGAATATATCGTAAGCATCGCATCGGTGGTTCAGTGGTAGAATGCTCGCCTGCCACGCGGGCGACCCGGGTTCGATTCCCGGCCGATGCAGTTGCTTTTTGCCAAATTTAACTGATTTATCTACATTTTTATTTTACAAAATTATATTAAACGAATGCTAAAATCGTGTTTAAACCTACATCAATGTTTAATGTATTTCTCCAACTTATGATTATGTCCACCTCGCGCATGTGCGGTCTGTGCTCTACTGGACGCTGAAAAGGGTCTTCAATTTTGAAAGCGTTTGCTAATATTTCCCTTTTAATGAACTCGTCCAAGGATTTATTGTTTTCAATTTGTGTCAGCAATTTTCTTTGCTATTAGAAATCAAGAAAACAATTTTAGAAATAACGGCTCTACCTGAGGAGTGGGGACTTACATAAAATAAAAAACATTTTTTTTTATTTTAGAGCGAGTGAAGAAAGTTTTATACACACTAGAGAAACAACTTTTAGATTTTGGCAGATTTAAGTAGGTGTTTAATGGTCCCTTGATACCGAAAAAGTGAGTTTTATATTTCCGTCCATCCGTATAGATGCCTAGCTGACAGCGTTTAAAGGAGCGAACTAAATTTTTGATTAGTTTTTAGGGAATTTCGTATTTCCCCCTACTCCCCCAAATAAACAAAATTCGAATACGCCTATGATCATATTTCAACTCGATAAGTCATTAATGACTCTACAATATGCGACAATTCATTTGTTTGGGAAAAAATTCGGGAGCACTGAGACTTTACTGATAAACGAAAATCCGCGGTAGATGCAGTTCAGCGAGGAAGTTGGTGCTGTGAATTTGCAACATTTTATTGTCTTATACCTTTAGACTTTATAAACGTACCTGAATCACATTAACTAACAATTCTTTCCCTTTCATTGGAATCAAAAAATGGGTAGCTAATTAAACTGTTGTTTGGTCATGCTATGAAGAACTACGATAGCGGCATATCGGATAGAGACCAGGGGGTTGACAAAGTCACCCCTTCCACTTTCTTATTTGACTCTAATCTATTGTCATACCACAACAACAAAAAATATATTTGAGAATGAAATCAAGTGGTAAGAATTAAAATAATTAATGGTGGTGAATTTTAGATGACTTAAAAATAATTCAAGACTGAACATAACATTGAAAAATAGTGATTGTGATAAAAGAAATTCTTATAAACTATTATGAAAAGCGATTGTGCACTAAAATGAATCAAAATAAATTTGGGAAAACTTAAAAGTTCTACTGATATTTAGTTATTTTTTTGTTACTTTTAGTTAGTTATTTTATTATCCAACTCAATTCAGAGGGTAATACTGTAGACTTTATCGAATAAGGGTCCTATCTAAGTGTCAACCTGCTGCTAGAGCCGATCATTTAAAAAATTAGCAGCTTATTTGTACCTACCACCAAGAAAATAAATTTACCGTGCTTCAGTTGATTTTTAGATACCTTAATGACATTTAAAATGAGAATAATGTGCGTTTTTCTATTTTGTTGTTAAAATAGATGCTAATAATAAAATAGTTTTCCTACGATACTAAAAAATGGAATTTTGTGATCCAAGGCCGGAGAAAGGGGGGGGGGAGTGTTGATTTACCCCCTCCCCCAGAAATGACCCCTTGTTTATACATACTAATCCAGAGATCGTTGTCACGCCCTTTATTTCTGATGATGTACCACATCGGTTGTGTCATGTAATTTAATTATTTAAAGTTATAATATATGCTTATTTTAAAACAAAGTTGTTACTTCTTGTCTCCGGTCCAGAACTCGGCTACCCCCCTCCCCGCACTCCGAGATGAATTCCCGGCTACGACCTTGTGATCTACATACTCAGTGGACGTTTAATAACATAATTTATCAACAACCCTGTTTGGCAGAGGCAGAGCATCCATATGCGCAATCAGTGTGTTGTGTCGCTGCTGTTGCAGGTACAGTGCAGAGGGCGCGATATAATCAGATCGTAAAGTTGCGGATCGAGACGGGCGTGTTGCATGGATTAACGTCCATTAGAGCGACAATCAGCGCATACGCTGGTCACTGCCCTTGTGTCTCGTCTGGACCTATTGATCGCGATTAAGCTGCGTCCTTTGTATTTCTAAAAAATTCTTACATAATCGGCTTTTTACTTAAGGACATGTTTTATTCTAGAATATTTTTGTCATTTTGTTTTCTCAACGAGCAAGAGTATTCACGTACAGTCGGATTTAATTGACTTTACTCGAGTGTTTTCAAAACTTTACTCCCTATTTCTCCTGCAGTGTTCTCTTACGCTGCTCAGCCATTGGAAAAAGAAAAAATTATACATAGCAAGCACAATTCACAATTGTGTAGGATGGTGACATTCCAGAACAGTTACAAGGTATTACGTGGATCAATAAGATCATGAAATTATTGTTATGAACATTATAGGCACTATTTTTTATTAAAACGTGTTTTTTTCTTTTAAAATTCAAACACCATAAGCGGGGAATGGTACTAATTTAGATCAAAATTCAGCTTTCAAAATTTTACATTATATTTTCATTTGGAGGCTCTCGGATCCAAAAATATATTTTTAAAAAAAGTCTGTGCGTCTGTTTGTCTGTATACACGATACAGGTTAAACGAGTGAACAGATTGAAACCAAATTTTGAGAGGATGCAAATATGAAGAGCCTTGTTGTTTTCGGGGAACATTGGCGCATGCCCAAGAGAGATATATGATATAATGTTGTTTTTTATATAATAATGATATACTTTTTATAACGGTTTATTGTTCTATGTACTTTTTCAAGAAAATTTTGTTAAAAAAATTTTTTCTAAGCTTTATAGTTTCGGAAATATTTTGAAAATAAAAAAGCTGCTGTTTTTTTGTTCTGTAGATCTGTCAGAAAGAAATTAGTTAAACATATATAGCCAACGAACAGCAAATATCATTTTTAATACTAGTCATTACTCGCGTCATCTCACGCGATATTGAGAATTTTATTTTATTTGTTATACTATACTTATAATACTTACTTATATCAAATGTCAATATTTTTGAAGTTGAAATGGGTCCGTCATCCAATTGGCTGGAATTTTTTTCCTATACTAGGTATGTTTATATTTATGTTACGTTTATATTACATATAGCATGTAATCATTTTCTGATATTTGTAAATTTACTGTTGTTGGATCCATATCTGTGGTCTCTTATTATTATGATTTTTAAAAATGCAAAAACAAGTCAGATTGATAGCAATGACTGTCACGAAGTTGAAAATACACGAGGCGATTAGTCCCGGTAGGTTAAAAACGGGTTCTACTGTATTTGTTTAGGTTTTGAATATACTCGTCATTCTCTGTACTCAGACAGTAGAAAGATTTCACTGTAAGTCTTTAGTCAATAAAAAATAAGCTCAAAAACTAAAACCCGACTACTGAAAAGTTAGAAACAAGAAAATATTCTCATCTAAGGATAGCCGTGGTCATATGCCACCTATCCTAAGAAAACATTACTTTTTAACAGTAGTAAGCGATCATAAGCTGTAGGGCAAAGTGCATCACGCTAAACATCTAGAGGGGCCCCGTATATATGAGATGGCATATGACCACTACTATCATAAGATGAGAATATTTTCTTGTTTCATACTTTTCAGTAGTCGGGTTCTAGTTTTTGAACTTATTTTTTATTTTGGTTATTTTTTAACTTATTTTTTATTTATTTTCAATTTGCTCCCCTCTGAAACCAAAATTCAAAAATAAATGTAGTCTATGTTACCCGGGCCATAATAACGAATCGATTGACACCTTGTTTACAAAAATCGGATGAATAGTTTAGGCGCTACGGTGGAACATCCGTAAAAATAAGCATACATAGACTGCTAAACTCATAACCCAATTCCTTTTGGCTTCGCCGTAGTCGGGTAAAAATAGACTATCCAGCAACTCTTACAACAACCGAAGCAGTAAGAGGTCCCTTCTTCCAGCTTGAAACTTTTTTGGCGTCAAATTTAAACTAATGATTCCTTCTGGAAGCGCTACATGCCAAATTACATTTTTTGAAGTGAAAACTTCTTTAGCGGCGTTGTACACTTTTTTTGTAATGGGTAAAAAATGTTAAACTCGCGTCAGGACACGTGACCTGATCGAAAATTCGTAAGACGTTAATATTCAAGTTTTCACTTCTGCCGGCACTCCCGGAGTGCAACCCGTCTTTTTTTTTTAATTCATGCTCCACAGCGCCTTTCCGTCTATTTTGTAACAGGCGATGTGCAGTATATAATTATTATATAAATGCTCTAGTTTTGTGGTCACAGAAATAAATATTTGATAATAATGTTCGCGCGTTAGTCACCTGACACCTGCATCTTGTCCCGTTGACACACTATTGCTTCTGTTCATGATATTTAAGCCCACTCAACACAGCGGCGGCGACTTAGAAGCACTTTCTATTTCAAACGTTTCGAGATGCGCACCGGTATAACGTTACTGTAATAGTTTCTCAACAGTGCACTTCTTTTTATCCAGCCGTTTATTGCATGTTACAATATGCTGTGCATTTGCGTATACGCGTGTATAAATTAACCAGGGATGGATGCTAATGCAGTACTTATATCGGGTGTTTTTAACCGACTTCAAAAAAGGAGGAGGTTCTATGTTCGACTGTATATTTTTTTTGTTTTTTTTATGTTTTATTTCTCCGTCAATTATGAACCGATTTTCAAATATTTTTTTTTATTCGAAAGAGTGCACCTCAGAGATGGTCCCATCGGAACCAAGTCAGGATCTGATGGTGGAATCCGGAGAAATCGAGGGAAACTCTCAAATTTCAAAGGCACGCGTAATGTTTTTTTATGTATGTTCACCGATTTTTAGTGTTAGATTAACACTAAAAAGAGAAAAATAAAATATTTTTAACAAAAAAATTGAACCGACTTCACACTAAAAAGTGAAAAATAATTGCGTATTGAAATGTTTTGGAGTCGGTGTCAGCCAAAATGAAATCTATTCCGAGAACTACACCGACTCCAAAACATTTCAGTACGCAATTATTTTTTACTTTTAAGTGTGAAGTCGGTTCAATTTTTTTGTTAAAAATATTTTATTTCAACTATAGTAAATAATTTTTTCCTTCATAACTCGATCGAACGTGCATACTTTCGGCACCAATTGTTAGGCAGGAAGTCTAACATTTACTCCTTGGTGGGATTACACGCTACAATAGGGGAAGTTCGCACGTTCGTGCGGTAGTAAAGCAAAAACAACCAATTAACTGTTGTTTAGATGTAGTTTCCATATAACAACCCTTTTACATTTTATCTAATAGCCGCGAACAGCTGTCATTCTTCGTATAACCTCAAAGCTTCTTGCTTGGAATTTATCTCTGTTTTTATGTAATTAATTGATAAATGTATTTAATAAACGTACTTACGACTGAGGTATGAAGAAAAATAGTACACACTACACTGGCCGAAAGTGTGATACCTTGACCTTCGCGCACAGGGCAAGAATATCACACTTTTGGCCCTTGTGGTGTAATATACTATTTTATGTGACGGACAGATCTGATAGGTCATAGGAACTTAAACAAAGATATCAATTTCGCGCAGCAGTTTTTTTCGTAACAGTTTGAACACTTTTTTGAGATGCAGCGAAACTTTCATTTGGATGCCAAAAATCTGTTCTATATACAGTAGTAGAATTGTATCGTGACCAAAATAATGTAAAATCAAAAATGCAATTAGATACCATTCGGTATTTTGAGTGCTATATTTTTTGCATCGAAACTTTTTCTAAAATAGTAGACATACTTAATATTACATTAATATAGCGACATGATAATATGCTCACTGTCGATTCTGGTTGCTAATGATAAAAAAGCAGTTGGATAAAAAGTTATTACTAAGTTTTTAGCACGCTAGTAGTAAAATGAAACTAAGATTAACACTTTTTAGGCTGCTTTTCTTATAAGCTTTGTTTTATACTTTTTAGTTTATTTCACCTGTTTTACTACTTCAAGCATTTAGGCGAATTGCTGAATTGCCGAGTGAAGTTCAGAGGCTTTACACTATCACCGACGATCGATAATTCTCAAATTTAGAGCGAATACGCCAGAAAAGGCCAGCTTTTAATAGGATTTGCCCAAGTTCAATATAATATTATGATTAAAGTTGACGATGCGCATCCTTATCATAGCCCTTATAGAACTGGGTTACACCACATGTACTTACATTGTACAGCTGAAGTGGACTCCCACATATTACAAACATATGTGTATTTGGATAAAATTAAAGTAAAATTCTATTAGTGAAATCGATATTATGTTAACATTCATAAATGAAGAAGTAGCGTTGTCTTATGTAGATATATTCTATTCTTTATGAGCTGCAATTGTGTTGGAAATCGGTTCCTACCATCAGCATTTTGAAAAATGCATAATTTGAGAAATTTTTTAACTTTCAGGGTTTAAAATTAAAATTTAAGTAAAATCTACATTACTATACTGGATAAACTATACAAAATGATTCTGAAATAATTTTTCTAAATGTTTTTCCTTTTTTTCCTGAAAAAGATTCTGCCGATTTCTTCCATATTAAGGCTATTTTATTTGCAAATTTCTGAATCACCTGCATTTAATAGTTTTTCACAGTGTTCTTACTATTGAATATATGAATGACATTAGCACACATATTTTACTAAGCAATCAATAATTTTATTAGCTACCATTATAATTCATCGCAACTAAATGCAACTTTTAATAACGTAAATCAATTAATAGTCATCTAAAATATTTAATGAATGTCAATATATTAGCATATTTAAATCAAAGCTTTGAACAGGAGACACTTTTTATTGACAGGTTTAGCTATAATTAAATGTCAAAATACTTCAATTAAATTAGCATTTCTTTTATCGGAAAAAAATTCGGCGGTTCATTAAAGACGTCAATCATTATTCAACATTATTATCAATCATTAGTCAACGTTTATTACAATTAAATTGTCTCAAAAACCTTGTCCAAATATGGTAGATATTAGAAATAAAATTATTTTAACATACCGGATGTAATACAAAATCGGCACAATTTATTCCAAGGATCGAAATAAAAGAAAACTGCATAATCACAATATAACATAGCATAAATGGTACCTATTGTTTGCAGAAGTAAATATTTTGATTAGCCGTTATGAAATTTGGCTAGCAACATAAATCAGCCGTAAAATCATTTGTTCAGCATACAAAGATTTTGTTTGCAATAAATAAAAATCGGGCTGCAAATCAGTACTTTAACCATAAGCGAGCAGCTAGCAATATTATGTATCTGCCTAATAAACAGTCGCAGAGCAAAATGATTACTTGGTCAGCAAGATTTCAAAATTCGTCAGCAGGGTATACATTCCTGTATCCAGTTTATCTCATTGGTATGCATATTTAAAATGTGGTTAATACTATAAACGAACGGATTACATTTGTGTTTGGGTGGAATTCTTTAAAAAACAATTACGGGGTCGTGTCGATGAGATAGCGTTTTTTTGCGCAGTAAAAAGGGGAAGGCCTTTAAAGAGAGTTCTTTAAAAAACAATTACGGGGTCGTGTCAATGCGATGGCGTTTTTTTTTTGCGCAGTGAAAAGAGGAAGGCATTTGAGGAGAATTCTTTAAAAAACAATTATAGGGTCGTGTGTACAAAGTGAGATAGTAGTACAGTAATTGTAAACCAGCTGCTATGACGTGTATATGCGATTTCTGATTGGTTAGATTAAAAAAATGACAATGAAAGACGAAAAGTATTTTTGAGGAAATTTGTGAATAACCCGCAATTTTTTTTTGCTGCACAAAACTGAATATTTTGCTTACCCTTTGAGTGCTTATCAAAATTTTATTTAACATGGGTCACTCATTGCAGCTTATATTTTAATCAGCTGTCCAAATATTTTTACAGCTGTCCAGAATGACATAATTTGCTGATTGATTTAGAAATGTTTGCTAACCATGAGTTGGGGATCAATTATCTATTATGGCTGACCGATTACATTTTCCTGCTCATAAAAACATGAATACTTGGCTAACCCATTAAATAACACCCTTTTTATACGTGTAGGATAAAAAATTAGAAGCCGTCGTGGGACGCCTGGCAGATGTGAAACATAAATTTAAGCTTGCCAAATGGGACCTAAAGTTACAAAGCCTTTGAACACTTTACGGACATATCATAAAGCCTTATGGACACTAAACTTGAAGTTACTAGCAGCGCCATCTAAGTGACTATTCTAACGCAGACACACAGCAAGCGTTACGCGCTGGCATCTAACGGTATACTAGTAAGCGAAAAATGTTACGCGTACGGTCCCCCATAAAACGTAGTCCTATAATAAAGTCGTCCCGATTGCACGGTTTTACTCCCAACCAAACGCTTCATTAGATGTTTCACATCAAAAATAAACAAATAATAGACATTACGACGTTCAGAGTAAGATTAAACAATTAACAAAAAATTGTTGAAATGTATAACGAGTGTTGATAGGTTAGAAGTTTAGAACATCAGATGAGCTAAAACACATAATAGTAGTTTATGTATCTTGTTCGTGAATAGAGGTATTTTGGTGAAACAATAACATTATTTAAAACGAGTGATAGCGATTTTCAACAGCTAATCAAGTCATAATATTATTACGAACAATATACATACTACATTTATTGCACGTACCTTCCATAAAATAGCTATTTTTCAAAATTTTTGACAGTTCAATTTCAAGCAAGATTACCAATTATAGACTGCGTTCAAATCTCAGATGGTAAGATTATTATTTACTATAAAAAATGGTAGAACTAATACGTTTATTTTACCTTACTCAACTTTACAGCACTAGTGTCAAATGTGTCATTTAATAACCGCTATGCAGGTAAAAAAATGCAACAATTTTATAGAAGTGTGTGCAAAAAACAATTTAAAACAATCGTTATCATCATACAAGGTATAATTAAAAAAAAATTGTATCAAAATAAAACTTCCGTTTAAAATTGGAATTATAGTGAATTAAGTGGGTGTTAACAGTAATAATTATGATTGACGGCAATGCTGGCAATAAACGTATAAGTACCTAATAAAGAAAATTAATTGCAACAGTCAATTAATTCCATATAACTCAGGATTGTTTCTTCACATCTGCTGGATTGACATTTTATAATTAATTTTTATAATGTAATTTATGTAAATTTGTGGTAGCCATGTGACAGAAGAGTGGTCAGATGCTCTGAGAAAAGTTTTATAAGATTCAAAAATAACCTTCTATTTATATTTTTTCCGTCATTGAAAACTATTACCGCAAAATTGTAGGACAAAAACCACCAATAACACTGCGGAACAACGAAAATGTATCCAAGACCAAAATAGCAAAATCTTACTTATTTTATTATACTGATTAACAATCTGTCCTGCAATAGTCTCAGTTGGCTCCAGTTTTATAGATCCAAATTGTTACTAGATCCATACAATATGAAAGATATAAATGACAAATGTGTGAGGATTTAAAAGTTGTCGCGATTTTGCTTGGAATACAGCTTGGTTTATGGTTATACCAAATACTGCTGCTTCCTCTACGAATGGGACTGTCGAACACGATCGGATCACTACAGAAAGAAAATTTGGCTACCGAGACAGTCTTTTGAGCCAAGAAAAGATTTTACTACCGTCACTTCATATAAAATTAGGACTTGAAAATTTTGCAAATATCATGAGCAAAGAAGGCCGTGCTTTTAGTTATTTAAAAGAAAAGTTCCCCAGAATCAGTGACGCTAAAATTAAAGAGGGGATATTTGTGGATCCTCAAATTAGGATTTTTTTCGGAGATGCGCAGTTCGATTCCGTACTTGAAGGTAAGGAAAAAGACGCTTGAAATGCATTTAAAATGGTTGCAACAAATTTTTTGGGAAACATAAAATCAGAAAACTCTACTGATTGTCCAACTTCTTTTGTGTTACCAAAACCTAGGGTGTAATATGTCGTTGAAAATTCATTTTCTGGATTCTCATCTGGGTTACTTTCCGTAAAATTGTGGTGCTGTAAGTGACAACGTTCTACCAGGATATTTCAAACATGGAAAGAAGATATCAGGAAAAATGGAACCTTGAGATGTTAGTTCAAAATGAGTGTCTGAACTTTAGATTCAATGATAAAAATGTGCTATTTAATTGGCTTTATTGAACCAGCAACATTTTGTTATCTATATTTTGTATGTTCATTATATGCCTATAAATTAAAATTTTGTAACAAATAATTCAGATTTTTTTGCGAGCAAACTTAAATCTATAATAGGTATTTATTAGTTACTTGGGTGTATTGGAATCCAATAAAATAGGTTTTGCTCAGGAAACAAAAAAAAAATATGAAACTTGTTCCCCAGTGTAAATAACTATAAAAATTAAAATTAATTATTAAGTAAATCGTATTGGATATAAATACCATAAGATAATTTTGGATCTGTGGTTGTTTATAAGTAGGTATAATATAGGTACCTACAGTTGACCTCATGTATTTTCAACACCATTTAATTTCAACTGATTTTACTCACATATTTTCAAGTTTTTAGTATGTACTTCTTACGCTGCTTAGCTAATGGAAAAATGCGTTTGGGAACGTTTATTCTCAAATAAATAAAAAAAATCTGATTAATCTACGATTGCTTTGAAGTGGGAATGAAAGAGAAATTGAAAATACATGAGTCGATTATAGTAGAGTGAAATTATCCGAAAACAGGCCTTATATTCGGAATAATTCTTCCCTACATATTTTTTTTATGAAATCAATTGCAATATCCCCTAATTTGTGTTAAAAAAATGCCACCTACAGTGTTCTCGACAATTGTTTTTTTTTTTTGTCAAATACCTAGTTGAAAACTTACGCAGTGCTCCAATATAGAGCTACATACATAATTGAGTATATTAAAAAAAATTTTAGAACACACGTAATACTTCAAGAAAATGATACTTTTTCATCCGAAATTGGTTTCATATCATTTGCTTGTCTCAGTCAAAAGTTATAGCCATTTCCGTACAGCGTGCGCGCTCCCACAAGCCTATTCCAATGTGAGCAAGATGTCGACGAGTGTCACTTCAGTTAACAAATTTCTGCTCGCACGAATTCCGTTTCCTTTGTGAAATTTTCCGTTCTTTCCAATGGCGCTATTCATTTTTTTCTAAAAAAATATTTCAAAAGTTATTTATTAAAAACCACATTTTTGCGCCGTGGCATTTTGATATTTTGTTCTACACATCTTCCCAAACACGTTTCACAATGAATCATGTGCCTATAGAGGAGAATTTTTCCGAAGTGAATAGTATATTACATCACAAGGGCCGAAAGTTGAATTTTCAACTTTTTAAATTTCAACTTTTAAGGCCTGTGTGGTGTATACGATTTTTCTTCATATCCAATCGAAAGTACGTACTTTCGTCAGCAGGGACGAAAGATTGACATTTACTCCTAGTGAGAACGGCGGGAGGAAAAAATTTCACATGCGTATTTATACTCGTAACTAGGGTTACCGCTGTCATTTAATATAATAAATAAATAACAGGGAGGAAATGTCCCTGCTATAAGGGACGAAAGTACGTACTTTCGATCGAGGTATGAAGAAAATAGATTTTTCCTCATTATTAGTGCCGACAGCTTGAAAGTACATAATATAAGTTCTGATGATCGTAGTGTGCCATTGAGTGTACGTTACTGGCGCTGCAGCCTGTATATTTTGAACTTGTTGACCGTCGAATATTTGAAATTAATTGACAATAATGCAAGAAATGACATTTGTCAATAGTATTGTTTCATTGACAGTTTATGTAATTCATAAATATGTATGTGTGTTAATATTTTGATATTTTATTTTGACACTGCCGATTTAACATCACAAAAGGCTATAAAACAAAATTAACACCTCATGAATGGGGAGATCAAGATCAAGGAAGTTAAACATTTAACACATGTTTAACAATGTCCTTGTCTCTTAACACACATTCGGTCGCATGTCCTTGATATTTTTACATTGTAATATAGTGTCCAGTTATGTTTACCCTGCTAAACTAATTTATTATCATCAACATGATATTTTGCTAAATTATATAGATATTAATAGTCCACGCGTCAGTTTTTATAATCGAATATCTACACCGCTACGCTTTATGCATACAAATTAAGCTTATCTTATTGACTGGATTTCGATTAGCAGGTGTAGTGATCGCTAAAGGTATAGGCATCCAGAGCTAATTTATAGTTATTTTTATTATTATACCTACTCATTTGAGATGCTACACGTTTTAATATCAATTAAGTTCAGAAAAATTCCTCACGATATTATTTATTAGTTAAAATGTTAAAAATATTCATTTTCTGCGTAAAATGCTAGTTGTTTAATCAATAATAGTATATTGTGCGACTAGTGAGAGAAGGAGAAGATTCCATGAGCGTGAAATTTGCCGCACGAGCGCAGCGAGTGCGGTAAAACACACGCGAGTGGAATATTCTCCTTCGATCAATAGTCGCACATAATACTTTATTCAACTAGCAGGAGTAATATGTAATCGGGGCCCTGATAAAAGAGGGAAAAATAATAAATCACTTCATTGATTGACGTACCACCGTCAGTGTATACACAAGATTGCCATGATTTCGCTGAATTGCGATGCTGTTTTCATATATGTAAGTATACAATACCGCCTACCACGTTCCTATTGGTCCAGAAGCTACTTGCAGTTTTTTTCATTATTTAGCGCTTGGGCTTGCTACTGAGTTTCTATTGGTCCAGAAAATTCATTATTACACTAGTGAAGTAATACATTATTTCTCCCACGCCAGAAAATTCATTATTACACTATAGTGAAGTAATATATTATTTCTCCCACGTTTAGCAGGGCCCCGAAATTACATATTACTCACGCGTGTTGAATAAAAACAATTATTGCACAGGTGTTTTAATACCTAATTAATTTTTGCATTATATTCACCATGCATATTTTACTTTTTATAGTTTTTCGGTTATGGCATTTAAATGTTTAACTGTTTTAATTCACATAAGGCTAAAGCCACACTACGAATAGCCTCGCTTATTGCTAAGAGTCAAGCGACTCTCTTAGAAAAACTGGGGTCCAGTTCGATAATTCGATGTGCCCAAATATTGACTTTTTTTAGATCATAGAAAACGCTAAATTTTGACTTTCCAAAAAAAAAATAATTTTGCGGATTATTCACACATTTCCTCAAAAATACGTAAAACTTTTCGTCTTTCACTGTCATTTTTTTTAATCTAACCAATCAGATATCACATATACACAACATAGCAACTGGTGTAGAATTACTGTATTACTATCTAACTTTGTATACACGACCCCGTAATTGTTTTTTAAAGAACTCCCCCAAAACGCCCCCTCCACTTTTTACTGTGCAAAAAAAAACGCCATCGCATCGATACGAATCCGTATAATTGTTTTTTAAAGAACTCCCCCCAGACCTTTTTCCCTTCTCACTGCGTACAAAAAATTAATTTATAAAAAGAAATTTCCGCACCTAAAATGGCTAATAACTGTTGTATAATATGTTAAGTATATAAAATAATAACTGTGTATTTCCACATTGCACATCGAGTTATCGTACTCTAACCTAAAAACTGTTATTATATTATCACAATCTACGGTCATTGTCAAATCAATTTTTTTGACAAATCTTTCTGCAACCCAGCATATGTATCTTGTTAGTAATTAGTGAAGTTATTTTGCCGAAAAAGTATCATTATGTTAATACGAGGTATAGCGAGTTTTAACAATTATAATATCAATAAAAACAAGATACAAACTACAGTTTTTGCACGTGTCTCTTATAAAACAGCTGTTTTTCACATAATTTTCAAAATTTTTGAGCATAATCACTTCTAAATTGTTGGCTGCGTTTAATTCTCATGCAGATAGACTATGCTTTACTACGGAAATGGTAGTACATCTACGTTTATTTTATATTAGGCAACTTTTCATGACGAGTGTTAAATGTGTTATTTCACGATCGCACTAAAGACGAGTCAAGTTGCTAATTGCTATTTTATAGGGGATGTGCATCAAATATTTTATTTTATCATATTGAAAATTATTTAAATAGCATTTGGCATTTTTTAAAATTGTTTGTGTAGGTAATGTTCGTTGTTTACAATACATATATAATCTGTATTCGCTGATCTCATACCGTCTTTTCAAGTCTCACTGTTATTGTTTATTATACTGAAGAAGAACATTATAAGCAAACAGATATGTTTTAATTTTTATATTCTGTTTCGCCTGTTAGTCATATTGAAAAAAGATAATTTTTATCTGATTTTTTTTTCAAATTTAATTATTTAGTGTTTATTATTCTGTTTTGTTATGTTTGGAGACGGATTTTTTCTATATTGTCTCCTATATGATACACAAAATAGATTTTTCGTTACTAAACTTATCTATATTCTATTATTATGTGACCATGTACGCCACTTATTATATAGTTAACTATCTATATGCATAAATTTTTCGTCTTTTCGCAACATATATTTAAGCTTCTGTTAGCACGTTATAATTAATATTCTTGACTGATAAGCCTGTACAACAATATATCGTGTTTAACAAACCAATATAAAATGAGTACTTCTTTAATGTTATGTATTTTAGCGGGCGGGCTGGAATACATTACTTGTATACGCTATATTCTGTGTTGTTACTGTTGTTGTTTAAGAACAACCACCAAAAAACACTGATAAGTTCAAGCGTGTCAAAAAGAATAATGAGCATCTAATACGCCCGACAGATTACAAATGGTTGCACTGGTTATAGTACTCTACGAGGTGCGTACAAACAAAGTTTGCATTTGTGATCAAAACGACAAATCCGGGATTTGTCAAGTTTTGATTACAAACGCCATTTTCGTCGTTTAATTCGTATATATGTTGAGTTTAGATTAAAAATAGCCAGAAATTCAGATTTGTTTATAGGGTTTAATACTGATGTACGATATATATAATACGATTTTTGTTTAAAAAGGTTTTGTCAAGTTTTGCAAATGAGCTCCTCAACTATAGTCTTCGTTTGATTTTCATACTTTTACTATGGAAATGGTTGTACGACTGGTCGTTTCTTTAGTTTTACTTTACGCACTAAGTGCGAAATGGGTCATTTTACTACCACTCTACAGGCATGAAAAGCAGCTATTTTATAGGGGATCGTGCGAAAAAAGTGTTCAGAATTTGTTCAAAATTTTATTCATAATATATTTCATACCGCCTAAAATCCGGACAAAACGTTATAAATAGTAAAAAAATAAACAGTTGAGTCAACAAAATGTTTTCTTGACTGTTTTCCTATTGTAACGTTTGCTAATATTACACTGGCTGGAATGGCAGAGAAGAGAGACTGTATAGAAGTTTATGTCTAATGGAACAGTGTGATCAGAAATTTTAGTTTGTCTTGTTTCTGTTAGATGATAGAACGATCGAGGTTTAGTGTCGGGGTACAGAGGTGGGGGACTTATATTTCCATCCCATCTTCAGAAGTAAAGGGCGTTAATCTAAACACCAGAGAAAATATATATAAGAAACTCATCAATTTCTGTCGTTTAATTAATAAAAAACTATGAAAAATGTAATGATTAAGGTGTGAAGCTGAAATTATTAATAATCGCCACCTGACGTTGCGGTTCCGAAGCTCGAGTGCGCTGCATCGACATCTTTGGGGTGATCGTCAAAAATAACACGGGATTGAACTTCTATATAGAGTCTCTTCTCTGGTAGGTAATTGGACGATCTATGGGAAAACAGGTGAATTTTTTGAATCCCGCTTTCGATAGCGGACATTATTTAGACAGTACCTAGTAGACGTCATATTCCGTTTAATATTCTAACGAACACGGCGCGTGAAATGATAGCTGGCGGGTAAAGTGTTGGAGGAACGTGGTACACCTTACATACGTACATAATACTATATGTTACATTAGAGTTGGTTCTACATAAACCATACAGTTGTTATAAGTATTATAACATAACACTGGTGTATGGTCGATGCGCGCTCTATATGAATTATTCATGACATAATAAGAACTGAAAATGTTTAGTGTTTCCATGTTTGCAAATTTACTACGCGACATAATAACGATCAGCCTTGTTTCGAAGTCGTTAACTGTTATAGATTAATAAACACCTTTATTTATACGATTTTTATTATTATTACTTTAGACTGGTTTTTGAATTTTTTTTTTGTTTTGCAGAATTTGGACCAAGTAAAAGTATTAATTATGGGGTGATTACAAATGTAAATAATGTTGCAGATTTACGAGAATTTTTGTTTCAACCTTTTAAGCACAATCCAATAAAATTTTTCGTACATTATGAAATTGCTACCTATAAATAAAAATAATAAAGACATTAGAATCAGTTTATATGTATAATAACTAGCGAAATGTGGAAAAAAATGTGAGACTTGTAATTTGAAAAATTACATAAAAAAGATGAAGAATAAATGTTTTATCATTGGTGATCAGTATACAGTAGAACTTCGATAAGTTAAATCTTGATAATTTAAAAACCTTTGTAACTTAATTAAATTTTGAATTCCCTTCCCCTCAAAGCTTAAAACCTCCATTACTTCAAGCACAAAACCTTGGTAACTTAACAAATATTTTGAGCGTTGGCCCTCTTTAACATAAAATAATATTTTGGTGACCTCCATAACTTAAAGTATTATCAGTGAGTCATCGTCAATAAGTATACAAACAAAAGGTTTTGCCAATTAGAACTTTATTAATTTTCACTTCAGTCTTTCACTAAATCGATTTACGTATTGCTGTGCGCATTAAATATTAATTAACGAGTGATAAAATGAAGCGGATATTGAACACACTAAACATATTGTGCACAGTTGAACCTCGTTAAGTTAAAAATTGAACTTCCAAAACCTCTCTAACTGCAACTGTCGATAATTAAAAAAACTCAATAACTTAAATTTTTCAACGTTTCCCTTGAACTTTAACTTATGATTAAAAAGTTCCACACAATAGTTTTTTGTAGGGCTATAATTCTTGCGTCCATTAAATTAGTTTCCTAAATGAATAACAAGCTTGCATTTCAGTTCAGTTTTTACTATGGTTTTGACTAGTGCTGGGACTTTTTGATTTTTTGGTCGGTTATCGGTTATCAAAAATAATAACCGGTTTCGAAAAAACCGGCATTCAATCAAAATGATGACCGAAAACCGAAAACCGGTCTATTAACCGGTCATTCAGTCGGTTATAATATGACCGAAAACCGGTCGATTAACCGGTCGTTCAGTCGGTTATATGACCGAAAACCGATCGACTGACCGATCGTTCAGTCAGTTATATGACCATTAAAGTTTAAACTTTAAACTATATAACCGTTCGACAGATCGACCGTTGATGTTATTTGTTAGGTATATTTTGTTGTTGCAAATTGTGATATATCATATCTATCTAGGTACCTAAAATTTGATGACTAGACAAGTAGCATATTTAATGTTGTTAATAAAACCGCTGATCTCCTCGGAATTTTTAATTTTGAAGTTTGATTTAAATTTTAAACTGCTTACAGCTGTACGGCCGCGCGATTGTTATTGATTTGTTTCACAACACCGGCACCGTCTTGTATCCCAAAGAATACACGCTTATAAATTGTTTTTATTTAGTTCCTAGTTCCTACTGTTCCTAGTGTTGTCTTACGCGTTGACGGGAATTAAAAATGTCGGAAGTGTGGAAGTATTTTCAAAAGAAAGAATTAACGAAAAACGAAGTGATATGTAAAATTTGTGACAAACTGCTTAAATATTCAGGCAGTACAAGTTCACTGTGGCACCATATTCGATCAGTACATTACTTAGAAAACGCTAAACAGAAAAACAAAATTGAAGAATATTTGAATTGTTCTGAGTCTGACCAAAAGACCAGGTAATAATTTTTTATTAACAGAAATATTCAATTAGTTCTTAAATATTTTATATAAACATAATCTACGACAATGAGATCACTTACTAAGTTGAATATTTTCATTTTGTTCTTTGATGATTTTTGAAAAGTCGCTTTGTTTTTTTTTTTATTTGTTTGCCTGCTGTTAGTGGATAAAGTACAGCCGTTCTTAGTAATTTTTCTCGCCCTGTATCTTCGAAACAAAGCGGCTTTTCAAAAATAATCAAAGGACAAAATATTCTTACAAATGTTTCGTTCTTTGTAACGGCAGAAATTTGATATGAAAATGTCGAAATTAACTCAAAAAACAGATAGCGATAGCCGAACTTAAATAAAATGATGACGTTTTAGCTGTTTGAATAATTAATAATTATTAATTTTAATCTCATATCCTTATATTCTCTGAAAAGTAATTATTAATTATTTTAATCTTTCGTCGGTTCCATGGCTTTGGCAATCTATTTCTGAGGTAATTTTCGACATTTTAATTCTTAATTTCTGTCGTTATAAAGCATGAAAAATTAATTTTGTTTAACACTAAAATCGGTTTTCACATCTAATTT
This sequence comes from Xanthostigma xanthostigma, assembly GCA_963575645.1. Lineage (NCBI taxonomy): Eukaryota > Metazoa > Arthropoda > Insecta > Raphidioptera > Raphidiidae > Xanthostigma > Xanthostigma xanthostigma. Next base: position 29,466,773 of record OY754468.1, on the reverse strand, counting down.
TAACCGGTCGATCGGTTAACCGGTTTTTAACCGATTGATCGATTAATCGGTTTTTAACCGATCTACCGGTTAACCGATTTTTATACGATCGATCGGTTAACCGGTTTTTAACCGATTGACCGGTTTTTACATATTCATAACCGCGGTTTTCGAATCAAATTTTAACCGATCGACCGGTTAACCGGTTTTCGTGCCCAGCCTTAGTTTTGACACTGTATTCCGCTTCTGATATGTTTAATGTCTAAACAGCTACAAGCGCAGACAAACTCGTATAATATTTTAGTGCGTAACAAAGTGGCGAATCAACTGGAGAGCTCATTTATATTAAAAATCTGACTTTTGACCTAGCAGTTTTTTTTTTTTTGAACAAAACGATTTTGGCTCGTTCGCATGTTGTTAGATCATTTTTATCATATTCACTTCTTAAGTATTGTTATTAATCACATAAAATGTTTTACCGTTAAAACGAAACTGAAATAAATGTATATTATTTATTTAAAATGGTTTATTAAAATGCTGTTTGAAGGCATTTTCGGTAAGTCAAACGTTCACGCAACACGTTTGAGTTAAAAAGCCGTATTAGTATCTATTTGCCATTATGTGGCACATACACTATTGGCGTCGGTCGGATGGCGGGACCTAGGAGTCGAACCGAAGTTTCCCGACGTTTCATTTACTCTTGAATAATTTGGCACTGTTTTTGACAATCCATCACCGCATGAAATTTATTCAAAATGGCCCCAAGCGGGCAAGGTTAAGTTGAAAAACAGTTTTTAAAGCTAAACTTTGCCTCTTTGGTAAATTGTGTCACTTACTAAATCAGGAAATTATTATTATATTAAAGGTTGTTTTTAGAAGCTGAAAAATTGTGGGCCCAAAAACACCGAAAAAGTTATCGGAAATGTTCAAAATTGAAATTTTAGCCTTTAGTAATAATATATTAGATATCGTGTCCATCGAGATAATAATTAATAAGAAAAATCGCAGGTTGTGGAGAAAAAGTTAGATTTTTTTACTGTACGACGTTTCGCCTATAGGTAGATCTAGATTTTTTCAAGTAGGTAGGTACAATAAAAAAATTCATATATAAGAATTTTCTTGTTATACTTAAAAAAGTCTAAATCTATAGACGAAACGTCGTACAGTAAATAAATCTTTTTGCCCACAATCTTGCGATTTTTCTTATTAGGTAATTTAGTAATAATTAATTTAAAAGTGCCACTGGAATTTTAAGAAAAATTGGCCTGACAGAACGTTGTTTACTGAAGGGTTAATTTGCTGCAAATGCTGAATTGGTAAAAAGGACGTCAAATAATCAAGTTAAAAAGTTTGACCCTGCAGACTTCTTACGAATTTTTCGTTCACGACATATCGTGAACAAATGATCCGATTTTGATGCGGTTTGCGGCAATGAACGCAGTTTTTTAAACCTAAGAAAGTAATTTACTTCAAAAAAATCGATTTTCGAAAGTTGATTGCGGGAAGTTAAGAAAATCATTGTTTTAAATAGTCTATTTTTTATTTTGTCTAAATTACAGTATAAAATCACAACGCATGTAAAAGCAAATAATGCATTATTTTGCCGACAGGGTTCAGCACTGCGACCTGAGTCTATTATTATTAAATTGTAAGTAAAAATAGTTGCGGTGCTTCTAACGTTATACTTTTAACACGCAAATGTCAGGTTTATTTTGTTTGAGACAAGTTTATGTTGAAAATTGATCGGGGTTTTTCGAAATATTAGGCTAAAGTGCGCAAGGGGCCCACATATAAAATAAATTTCAATAAATTCTTTCAAAGAGGGGAGACTTTAATCACAATTACATCTACTATTTGCGGTTATTTTATTGATCGATTTAATTTTTAAATGAAAAGTTATGATCAGTTAAATAAATGAAATTTGTTAATGAAAATATTATGTGAACATGCCGGATAATGAGACTTTAGAAGAAGGGAACACCTACCAGGAAAAAGGCAGAATAAAGGAATATAATAATTAACTCAAAAATAAACTAATCTAATTAATTAGATAACGTCTTTTCTCGTACATTCTGTAGATATTTGGCGTCATTATTATTCCACTTTGTATATTTTAAGAAAAATACTTGACCTCCGAGGACAAGTTTGTGTTATTAAAAATATGATTTCTTAATTCAGTTATTTAATTTGAGAATTTATTATAGTTTCTTCCGGCTATTCTCTGGTTGTTTAGTTTAACTGTACACTCCCACATACTTAACAAAAACACAATATTATTATAACATACAAAACTGTAATAAATGTTTTTAATGCGTCAACAAAAATTAAGCATTTCTAATATTAATGATACATATATAGGGGAAAAAAAAGAACAAGACGGTACATTTAAGGTTTATTGCTAAATGGACCATCGATTTTTTATATATTCCGTCAATTTTTTAATAAATAATTAGAAAACTTGCTTCTTTAACATTATTATAAGAAACCAATCTAACAAATACAGTCACAAGTTTTATAATCAAACTCAACGGACTGAGCATATATTTTGTTTTATAATAGAGTTTTCGTTACAAAGAGTGAATATTATAAGCGTCTTGCATCGGAGCATCAATCCCGAAGTCTCTCGATGTAATTGATCATGTTATATTATCCTGTACCATAAAAAAGGTGTAAACCGAGTGCTTACGATAGTTGAATGGATAAAGCGCCGACCTTACCTGTAGAAGGTCGCTGGTTCGATTCCGGTAAACAACCAGTATTGATTTAGCCATTTTTACAACTATTTTATAATCCACTTGATATTTATTTATATATTTTTTTATATTGCCATTATACATTTTACAGTCAAAAGCGGAGAGTTGATTCTTGCAAGGGAGACGTTTCGTAGTGGGAGACTTTCTCGCGTAAAGGTGTTGGTATGATGGCGTTTTTAGGAGGCGTAAAGAGTAGTATTTACAGGGAGGAGTTCCTACGCGAAGGCTAGACGTAAATTGTTTTTCATACCATGGCGAATCAAGACTTCCGGAATGATGCTAGATGCTTTTGTGAATATTGTTCTTATGTAAAAAACCAACTAATGTTACTTTAAACGAGAGTTTTGTTATACAATTTTGGCTGTATTCTAGAAAATTAACTAAAACAAAAAGCATGAAATATGATTTTTCTTGCTCCACTATGAAGTAAAATTGTGTTATACTTGTCAGCGTTTCGCAATAAGTATAAAAATGGAAGGAGTCATTATCCCCTACACTTACGAACAGCTTCTTGCGTTCCTGGGACTCGTTTGTAAGTCGGGTTTGTCCGTAAGTCGGATCAAATATAGAGATTAGGATGTATGGGTAATACATACCTATGTGGATATTTTTGTTGTTTTATCTTAGATTTTTGTTGGCCCTGCAAAGGACTATTTGTTTTGCCTTGATCATTTTGATCTTTTTTTTTTAAATATTGAGTTCTTGATTTATCCTCTTTTCCGTCTGGATCAGTGAGTAACAAGTGGAATACTTGTATTTCACACACCCCCATGTCAATCTGGTATAATATGACATTCCATATTGATCAAAGTCTGTATCTTCTTCTTTATCATTATCATATTTCAGTACAGAAACATATTCAGATCGTTGCGCTTGCGGCGCTGAATCAATTATAGAGGTTGACGAGACGCCCGAAGTAAATGGACGTTGGGAAACATTTTGAATAGATCCATAATTATTTTTGAGATATATATTTAAGAATCAAGCTGGTAAAAACACAGCAGTCGGTCTTTTGTTGATCACTGATCACAAGTTTTATATCTTTTTTATAACTTTTATATGCAATCGACAGATTGTTGTATATAGTCAATTACAATCAATAAATAATTTTTTTATATTTTCTTTTCTTTCAGAGAACGGATGAAACACAAATTTGGTATGCGTGTTGTTTTTTTTTTAGTTTATAACTATTTGAGGGCCAACGCAATTTTATGTTTTAGAGTCATTTAATTTGTTTTTTACGTCTATGCATTTTGTTATAATAATCAAATAAACAAAAATGAAATATTAAATCAATATCAGTCAAACAATGCTAATAAAATGTGTCTGTGTGTCAAAGGAAGTGAAAAGCTATATATTATAATAATAAAGGACCGCGCACTCTATACCAGCACGACCAGCACAGCACAAACATGCAGCCTGCCGCACACTCTACCTGCACGGAGTAGCACAAACTAGCAACTTGTAGTGGAAATTCCGTGTGCGGCAGTAAAAAATATTATATTCGCTATTAGTATGGTTGGATATTATATAATCTGGTTTCACATGCCGAAATTAAGCAAAGCATGCTTTTTAGCTGCCAAAGTAATTTCTTTTTGACAGATATTCAGAACAAAAGAACAGCTGACTTTCTCTAGAAAAAATCTTTTTCACAAAAGTTTCTTCAAAAAATAATCAGAAAAATAAACCGTCATGAAAAGTATACTGTTATTATATAAAAAAAACGTTACAGTATACATTTCTTCTGCGCATACGTCGATTTTCCTCAAAAACAATATCTTTATATTTGCATATCAAATGTCCTCCCAAAATTTGGTTTCAATCCACTGATCCGTATGACCTGTATCGTGTTTATAGACAAACAAACTGAAACAGACGCAAAGACATATACCAAAAATATGTTTTTTTCAATTCAGGGTACCTCAAAATGATTAAGATATTATAATAATTGGAAAGTGAATTTTAATTTAAATTAGTACTATTCCCCACTTGCAGAGTTGGAGTGGTAAGAAAAAAACAACTGATCGGTCAAATATGGAGCTAGAGAGTGTACTATGCCTTTTATAAATAATAACATTGGTGTAATTGTATGTATTTACCTGCTGCTTTGAACTTATTATCGGCGAACGATCTGGGAAAGCTGATTTGAAATAAATAGATGTACCTGTTTCTCATATATACGATACGAGGAAGATATTATGCGTATAACATCCCATACAATATACTACATGTTGAATGTAGATTACGAGTATACGGTAACTTAAGATTGGTGGTACAACGACGTTAGTTTGGTCTCTAATAGAAAGAATTACCTACCCATAAGTATCTATATTATAAAGAGAGAGTGCGAATTTTGTGAGTTTGTGTGTACGTGAACGGCAATGTCCGAAACCACTGCACCTATTTGAAAAATCCATTCACCACTATTTAGAATTAACCCTCAGGATAGACATAGGCCAGGTTTCGGCAACCTTTTGAGACGAAGAGACAAAAGTTACAATTTACAAAATTTCCCAGTTTTTAAAGAAGCACTAAACATTTTCGTTTCAGTATTATAGTATTTGCTCATATAGGTATATGATAATATATCCAAGGACGACACGTCGCGAGTCGCGACGGGGGCGTGCGGATGAGACGCGAGTGGAAATGACTGAAAGATTGACATGATACTTAATCATATATCGATTGGACGATTTTTAAGGGTTTATATAATAAAATAAATATTTTACATCAAAAGAGCCGCATGCGGCTCGCGTGCCGCAGGTTGCCAATCCCTGACATAGGGTATATAATATTATCGCATTAAAATAAAAGCACTGTTCGTGGAGAGCATTTCTGCAACGTCGACAAAACAACAGCGGCAATCTACAAATTCGGACGAAGCCGGACCGGGCCACTAGTGTTATATAAAAATGTTAAAAAATCTAGATTTGAAAAGAGCTGTCATTACAATATAAATTCTCTAAATTTATCCACAAAAAAATATTATTTCATTATAAACCGGGTGATGGAAGTTCTCTCGTTTGCAAAATTAAGGCGTCATATTTTACATATTTTTAGTTAGTTCCGTACATTTTTCATAATAACACATTCAGAACGAGCCATTTCTTAAGATGCCAACGCTACAAATCAAAGAACTGTTATAAAAAACAAATGAACAGAAATCTTTTGAGGCGCCTTGCATTTTACTATTGCTGAGGGGTCAATTAAACATATGCACCCTAATTTTGCGAACGAAAACATCTACAGCGCTTGCACTATAAGCAAAGCGTTTTAGATTTTTAACAAAATACGAAGGTTTTATTTCAGGTAATTTGGCGATTTATTTACTTCAAAAAACTGAACACTTCAGTGTTTCTAATTTGCATTAAAAAATTGTAACTATATTATGTGGTCACAATGTTAAGTTATATAGTTAAATACCTCGGCTGTTTAGCGTCTATAGGTACCAGGGGCGGGAAAATCTTTTATTCGGCGGGCCATGAAAATTTGAACGCGGGCCAAAAATTTGCAGAAAAAAAGTTCCTCACATTCTATTTCTGCATTCGGAGAGCAAAAAAAAAGAGGTCCCCGGCATTCCATTTTTCTAAAATGCTTCGCGGGCCGGATAAAATTGCGCTGCGGGCCGCATCCGCCATTTGCCCAGGCCTGGTCTATACAATCTCTGTGTTTTGTAAAAGTCAGCATTGCTGTCCAATTTAGGCCGGCCACCTACGTTGCTTGATAAGTATTTTACTAAATAGGGAATGTCAGCATGTGAAATATTTATTTTTCGAGGAACTATTGTACACTGGGTACTCTGCTTTTTTCTTATCTAAATGTTTTTGAAAAATCGTGAAATTAGCTGGTCCGTACAGAACTTTTAATTTTAGGGGGCCTTGCAAAAATCGGAACGTCTGCGGCGACAACTGCCCATCAGTTGCAATACCGTGATTTCGATAGTGCTGCCAAGATATCCAAACGAAAGCAAGCATGCTTTCTCTTAGTGCGAGATCCGGTATTTGAAATATATACCCTCATCTGTCATTTGATGATGACAAAGATTAGCGTTAAATAATTAATATATACATTGATAAATCGCACACAGGCTAGCTAAATCGCGAACCGATGCTGTTAAATTAAATAAATTCTAATTAACTTCCCTGATTTGTAATCACATAAACATAGCCTAAGGTGAGAGAATATGACACAAATAAAATGCTATCAAAACAAATAAACTCAAAGTACACAGAACACAACTATTTACAGGGTATGTTTATGTGAATTATGTATAGAATCAATGTGTCATATTCTCTCATTTTAGGCTCGATTTTTATGATTAACAAATCGGGGAAGTTGATCCAAAAAAGCTAATTTGAATTTATTTAATTTAACAGCATCGGTACGCTAAATCGCGTACCGTTGTTGTTAAATTAAACCCATGGGCGATTTATCAATGTACATTGTATATATTATCGAACATTTAATCTTTATCATCATCTAATAACAGATAAAGGTATATATTTCTAATACCGGATCCTAGACTATCAATAAATGTTTTTTGCTAAGAGAAGTTCGGTTTGAAACATCGCGTAGAGATCTCAAAAGAATGTATGTAACTCTGATCCATAAGGAATGTATGGAAAGTAAATTATGCGATTTAATAGAAGTATGAATTAATTTTTAAAGCTTGTTTTAGACCGCTTTGGCTATAAGCAAAACATCTTTCTTTATACTCAAATCATACTACATTTATCGCTTTTATATATCGAATGATCCAAGAAAAACATCTTATTTTGCGTAACTATATTGTTGAATAGAAACGAAAAATATTTAATGAAAATCATATTGTGTTGTCTTTTATAATGATACTGTAGATTGTAGAACATAGAACATAACTTATTGATTTTTTGTCACTATTTTATGTTCCGTGCAAAATGGATTACTTATAGATTATCGATGTCCGTTCGTCCGTCTGTCCTTCACAGGAAATTTTAAATTTACTGCAGAGATAAAGTGAGGTGGCTCAAATATAGACGTGAAGTATAAAAAGTTGAATTTTGATTCAGGTAAGAAGAATTGTAGATTATAGACACTAAACAGCTGAGGTAATCAGCGTTTGATTCTGGGGGTTAATTTAAGGAGTAAAATTGGAAAACGAAAAAACATATTTTTCAAGGTCATCGTGTAGGGTGTCAAATAAAAGCTTATTGGACCACGAATTCAACATATATGTAACTTTTCTTCTTAAAATCACCCAAGGATTCACACTCTTAAGTATCGACACTTGTATAATAATTATATATACCTTTATAAGTATACTTATAAAGGTATCCTTTTAACAGAAACAGGCCACTTGTTGCTGTTTTCAGGGATAACGAGGAGAATGATTCAAGAGATGAACCCTGAGGACTGCATGTGGAAAATGTAGGTATTGTCAAAAGAAATAAAGTTCTGTCAGAAGGATATGAAGAATTGTGTACCGACGGTCTTCTTGTGACCCGAAAAACGTGTACAATAATCGGGGAAACTCCTTCCTGTATAGGACAAATGCTTGAATATTTTATCATTAAATGAAGTTTAGGACATAAATTTCGTATCGATTATAATGGTGTGTAATTACCGGTTTGGCAGCTATTTATTTCCATGTTTTTGAACATCATATACGTAGACATCTTACAAGAACAACTACTCTATAAATAAAATACACGCGGATCGCCTCTCGTAATCTAATTTAACCTCCGCACCATAGCAGAGCACGGCGCAACACAGCACAGCACAGGTGCATCGAGCACAGCCTACTCGATATTACTCGAGATGTGAATTGCTTCACAACAAACACAGTACGTAGGCTCATTGTACTGACAGTTACAATTAAATAGTGACTCTTGTAATGTAATTTAATTTCCACTTCATGAAAAAAAAATATGCGACAGGTTCGATAACGTTCGAGATGTAGATTAATTCCTATTTATAGTAACCGTGTTTTCTCGAGACTTTGCGGATCTTTACCCTTTTTAATTGGAAACAAATTAAAATTGGAAGAATGGAAGCTGAAAGATTAACTAATTATCGATCATGAAATCATCTTAACCATTCATTCAGGAACTATGGAGAACAACCACGGAAAACGTCATTTAGGATGATCGGTGCACCGCTTATTTTTAAAATAAGTACTGCCTGAACACGAATAAAATATATTCTCACTATTGAACTACCCGCACTGTCATTTTCATTATTACGTACGCAAGTTCTTTGTAAAAGCGTATCTTTATAATCAAACGAGCGATCTATCGCGATCTACAAAAACCATGGTCGGCTACATAGAGTCAATCGTGATGCATTTAAACTGTTTACAGGATTTTATATCCACTTGTTTTCTCCCATGCATTTGCACTTTGGTTCTGTGTAGTGCACTAGTACAGTTTATATTGGAACATACGTACATTATATGCATGTGTGTATTGCAATCTTCTCTTACGCTATATAGTTAGATTTTTATTATTGAAGAATCTCCGATGTTGCTATCTTTTCTACTATCTCATTTTACACCTACCTGCTACCAGGGATTGGACAAATTTATTTTGCAGATATCTTTGTTTTTTAGGGTTCCGTAACTCAAAAGGAAAACAGGAATTATTATTATTATTTTCAATAATCGATCTACAGCCCTGTAATCGAGCATTTAGCACGGATAAAAAATAAAGAATAGTTACTTCTTAACACAACAGTTTTATTAGTGGATGTACATTTCGGGGGCTATGCTCTCATTTTCAGCAAACACTAAACAGTTTAGCAATTATTGTATTTACGAAAAAACCCGATTTACGAATGAGTTCCGGGAACCTTAAGTGTTTAAGTCCAGGAGTACCTGTAAAATGTTGTTTGCCCACCCCTAAAAAATGGTCCGCGTACACATGAATGTTGTATCCATGATCCATAACATGTAATAAGATCGGTGTGTGTATGGGAATAGATCGATGTATCACGATCAATTTAATTCCGCATCTCTTGTTGATATCAGCTCTTATGTAAAGAATTCAACGCTCTACGAATCGTTTAATTGATTCGTGTGCCGCGTTAATCTGCATTCGATTCGATTTTAATTAGTGACTGGTCATTGGATTACGATTAAAGCGAAGGCGTCATTCACACTGCAATTCTGGCCGAACTGAACAAATAATAATAATTTTTCAAATGAATAAAATTGTCGACCAATTTTTCTCAGACCATATATATTTTCATTATTTTTGAATCTTTCAAACTTTCAATCTTGCGTACAATCGATTAGTTAATAAATAACTTAATACTAATTAATTTTTATATTTTTTAGATATTTCTGAAGAAGATCCAAATTCGGATCGAAAGTTATCCTGTGTTATATTGATTTGTATTTTTATTATTTTTTGTCAATGTATATGGTCTGAGAAAAATTGGTCGACAATTTTATTCATTTGAATAGTTCGATTCAGACGTTAATCAAAGATTTAAATAATAATAATAATAATAATAAACGGTCATGAAACATGCCGAGCTGAGTTTGCCCGAGCTAGGCTGAAAGGAGTTGAATCTAATAGCATCAAACTTAACTGCTTAATTAGTTGAATTGGACGAGCCGTATGTACCTTTGTGCTAATCGGTTGTTAGCTGTAGGAAATTATTGTTTTTGCACTCATAATTTAGTCAAGTTTGATCTAATTTACTGCAGTTCATTTGTTTTGTCGCTAATAACAAAGAGCAATTTTCCAGATATTTAAGCATTAAACGCAGTCAATATAAAGAGATTATAAATAAAAAATATAGGAAGAGATAATGTTTTGTACCCAGGTGCAGCGATAAACATATAAAAATGTATAAGAAAAAAGTTACATCGACCATAATGCCTCTGAAAAGGATAAGAGTGGTAGATACATATAGTCTTTTTGTGCATACCCCCAATAAAATAGCTAACTTCACTTAATTTTCAAAATTTTTGACAGTTTAGTTTTGGGCAAGTTCACTTCTAATTTGTAGTGTGCGTTGAATTTTTATACTTTTACTATTGATCAAGGCCCTTTCACACGATGCAGGATTTAGCTTGCATGAAGTCTTGCAGGCTGCCATGCATGGTATCCTGCTTGATGGTTGGTAAGGAGCGCTGCTAGTTTAGTTTCACACGCAGCTTGCTTGTTTGCTCGCTGTTTTGCTAGGTTGACACTTGACAATTATATTTGAAATTTTAATATGGATGTAATGGTTGTGTAATAAATATTACCTAACAGGGGTGGCAGTAATAAAAAAAATGTCCTACAAAACTTGCTTATTTTTAAAAGATCTTTTCAACAATATCACTTTCGACCTATCATGCTATTTAAAATTCCGGAGTTCTGAACATTCTGGAGCAAACTAATAGGGAAGCCGACCTTTCCGGGGGAAAAAAATATCACCATTCGATTATTTTATACTACAGATTTTTGACACAACTGTCCACGACTAGCCGTTTTCAAAAAAAAACGACCGGTACGGGTGGTCTGACTCACCCTGTATAACAGGAAGTATGTCCGAAAAATGTAGTATATATCTCGATTTGAATGCGTTTATGACTCGTATGACTGTTAAAACTTGCTAATCACTCGTTAGTCGTTATTAGCACAATGCCACAAATCGCCATAAAATAATGCATTACTAACTAGATACATAAATTACTTTCCCTTCGTTGTACAATCACTGTCCCCAAACTACATTAAATAAGAAGAAGGTGTACTTATTTCTCTAATAGGTATGTAGTTATAATTAGTGATTTATTAACGCCTATTTCCAGTTGAATGTAGATTTTACAGAAGGCGATTATAAAATTAATGGAAAACTATTTTATTTTTTTCAGAGACATTCTGAACTCGATAAAATTTTTATTTTTACTACACATGTTTTAGATTTTCGAAAGTTTCGGAAAACATTTCCCAGCTTAAAATCTTTATAAGAACGCCTCTCTGTTTTTCAAAAGGAAGAATGATTAGTCAAATACCCATTTCTCTGTTCCACAGTGGATAGAACAGAAGTTATGAATTTTTGAAAATATTTGAGCGGCCATCATTTTGGACCAAGATCTAATTAAGAAGACTCCTTTGGTATAGCTGAAAATTTTGGTAGGTACATTTACTGTCTACGTTATGAAGGTGCAAAAAATAGGTAAGATCCATCCATACTAAGCGCGTGTAAGACCATTTTTAAAATAAAAATGCTCCTATGTAATCGGTTAGTTCTCGATAAATAAAATATCATTATTATTATTAAAACTAGAACGGCGCTCGATAGTACTAACACTACTAACCATCGTAAAATTTCAGGCGATGACCATTTTACTTGTATTATTGTTGCTTTTGACACAAACTTTATCTCATTATCCGATAGTATCCTATAGTAATTCGTTTAAGACTCGGGTAGTACCTACACAAAAGTAGGTAGTGTATAAAGCTTTATCAAAATCGGTCCAGCTGATCTCGACGATGTTGATACAAACGCCCATAGCTCTTAGTCTATTAGGACAAGAGTAGTCAACCCTTACTGTTCTATTGAACAATTCTATTGTAGGTTTATTATTTTAAATCTTGTAGACCAAAATTCGTATTGTTTTTTATCGACTCATATTATTTTAGATGGAATAATTGCTATTAACAAAAAAAAAATCAGAATTCTTCAGAAGAATCCGTTCATTTTACTAAGTAACATTTTCTGAGATCATTTGGAACGATTCAGGTTTTGATAAGCATACATTCTCTGTGCTGTGGTTGTTTGTGGTAATTATAGATTAGAAATTATCGGTTAATGATGCTTGTTTCATTTTGTTTTTTACTATTTCTGTTTCAGATTATCCTAGTCTAGTAGATAGATAGATATATATATTATAACTCTAGAACAGCAACTCTTGCATTTAATGGTTACTAATAAATTATATGATTACAGAAATTTCCGCAATAACCAAGAATTTTTTACATGTACTGATAGTTATATGAGAATATGGAATTAAAATACTTGTCTGTAATTTGTCTCACGACTTTTATAATTGCATGGTGACTGCCAGTGTTTGTACTGAAATAGAAGCTTTTTGCATCAAAGTAAATAACATAAATCATAGTTAATAACTTTATTAAAAGGTATTAAGAATAATGGCTATAAAACACTGAACAGTTTTTTTAATTGCTTATTTGGATAGTTAAATATAAAATTGCTGTGTATCACTTAAATTCATATATTTCTTTACCTTATCTATCATAAATAAAAACGTTTTTATAACATTCGATTCTATATTTTTGTCTGCATAAATGTTCCGTCTGGAGTTAGCTATAACTAATAAATAATTTACGATTTTCTAAAGGAAATACATATATAATAATGACTTGTAATAATACTAATTTGCGTTAAAGTTGGAAGATTAGTAAATGCTAAATTACATTCTATGTAGTGTAAATTTTGATAGTTAAATTTTCTAACTACAGCTACTGATAAAATGTTTCAGGAAATACTATATACTAATTTCATCAAATTGTGTGCTTTAATTTCGATAAGAGCAAAACTGTATTAACTCCATTAAAAAAAACGTATTATTTAAAAAATCTACTAATTTAGTACTCTCCTTCACGTGGCAAACACTATTAAGTCTAAACGAAGATAGTATCAGAAATATCTAAAAGTAAAAAACAAAAATACATTATACGATGCATTTTTACAATTTTTAAATTGCTGTCGTATTTTGCTAGTTGGAAGTTAACACTGTTTAGCTCTGAGGTGATAAATATAGATTGCATTAAAGAAAAAAATATATGCGAAATTAAAGAATTATTAATCTTGAACAATAACATATCGTAACTTCAATTTTGAAGCATTGTTTTATATTTATTTCAAAGTATTAATTTCAAAATTAACAAAACCAGAACTACAGTGAAACAAGTACAAATCTAATAATCCTAATCAATCTGGTAAAAGCTGTCATCAAAATTGAATTTTTTTTTTAGATTTCAGCAAGGCGTTTGACTTAGTAAACCATCAAGTACTTTTAAACGTACTTTATCAGTATGGTATACGAGGAAATAGCTTGAACTGGATTGAATTCTTTTTGAGTCAACGTTTTCAATCTGTCGTAATTGACAATCATAGATCGTGTCAACTTCCAGTGAATAGTGGTGTACCTCAAGGTTCCAATTTGGGACCCTTATTATTTGTCATATATGGAAACAGCTTAGTTACTTCTTTTACGATAGCCCAGAAGGTCGTCATGTACGCAGACGACACTGCACTAATCTGCCGTGATAACTGTTTAAATAACCTAACGTCTGCTCTCAATCAATCTATCATAGATATCTGTGATTGGTGTGACACTAGCGGCCTTAAACTAAATATAGCCAAAACAAAGCATATGTATTTCAGCACTAAACAGTCGTATAATATCAATAACGCACCTACTATTTTTATGCAGATGCACCGCATTGACAATGTTCAGGTTTTCAATTACCTTGGCGTCTACATAGATAACAATCTACAATGGAGTTATCATGTGGATGTTCTAGCCAAAAAATTACAAAAAAGTATATTCTTACTACGTCAGATGAAGGGATTGATGGAAAATCAATACTTACTGTCACTTTACTATGCGTTCGTTCATTCTTACATCAGCTATGGTGTTCTCCTATGGGGAATTTCAAGAGACAGCAAACGTATATTTTATTTGCAGAAAAGAGCTATACGAACAATTTTTGGTTTAAAATCGCGTGACTCTTGTCGTAATGTTTTCAAAGAAAATAATATTTTAACTTTGGCAGCGGTTTACATCTATAAAGCTGCAGTGTATATTCACACAAATATGGAAAATTATGGTTCAAGAGGTCACGATTACAGTACGCGAGATAAAGATTTACCTACTTCTACTGCCTAAACCGAACTTGACAATGTTCATTAAAAGGCACATGTTACAATTGTGCACGGATCTACAATCATCTGCCAAATAATATAAAAAGTATGAATTATATTGTTAAGTTCAAAGGAACACTTAAAAAATTTCTGTATAATGGCTGTTTTTATTCACAAGATGATTTTTTTAATACTGTGTGATTTTTGTACTGACGTTTCCAATAACCGTAACAGGTTCTTAATGGAATAATTAATATGTATTATTATTATTAATTAATTTTGTCACAATTGAATTCTTTTTCTGTCACAACATTTGGAAGCGTTTATGGTATTGCTTCGTTTTGTTCGAGATCCGTATAAAAGTGTTTACAATAGTAACGCACGTTACAAATTATCAAGTGGAAAACTTGGGCTTGTTTATTTTTATTATTTTTTTTTTTTTGGGTTTTTATGATTTTCGAGAGACGCGATGAAATAATTGTTTTGAAAACTATTGTTGATTTAAACGAGAAAAGCCGATATAACACTGACTGATTAGTTACGAATTAAATGTGGTACATTAACTATATAAACCCGGTAATGTTCGGTGTGAAGTCGTGAGTGTATTACCGAAAAGATTTGCTTTATCGGCGGTTTTTGTTTCTCCATAACAAAACGTTCTCATATTTATACGCATGATTTAACAATTCTTGTGTGAAAAAAATCTCCGTATCTCAAAAATGCGTGCTTTCAATCTTTGTTGTTTGAACTTTCATACTAAAAATGCCAGAATTTCAATAATATCTATGTCGTAAACAGTTTAAATAAATTGTGACTGAGAAAGTATTTCTGTTCATACTCTGTTCTAAATGTTTCAGGAATAACATGTAATAAATGAAAACTATTCCATTAGCTTTTATTTTATATTAACTTAAGGCCGCTGCACACGAGGCTGCTTGGACCTCTGCTGGGCCGCAGGCTGAGTACGAAGGTGCAAATGACGTCACTGCGGGCTCACCTGCTAGCTCACAAGTTAGATTTTAAAATTAGAACAGGGGCTATTTTTATTGCTAAGTCCTTTACTTGCTCTGAATAAGGATCATTCAGAAAAACAGTATATTTTGTCACGTGGGCGACAGGAACAAACGTCCACAAATCAACATGGCGTCATTTTGCTCAGAGTCAGACAATAGACACGTTTAGCTCTGTGTTTATATTTGAACTGTCATTGCGCGCGCATTAGATCTATCCACAAAACTAGCTTGAAAAGACGTCTCGTGTGAATCGAGCACATAAAGTAATTAAGATAACTAGTGCTAAAAAAAATTGTAGTCGAATCTAGCAAAGAATATCTGGCGGTAAATCCAGCCTCGCGTGCAGCGGCCTTTAGACCATGACCCACGTATCCTGCAGCGAACTTTCAGGCCAGGATTGTTGGCAGGCCTCCAGATCAAGATTATTGACGTATTTCAAGGTTAGGATTTTTGGTAAACCTAATTTTTGTCTTCAGAGTTCATCTGTTAGTTGGCCGACCAATTACGGTGGACCCCTCTTAATCATGAGCCCCCAGGTTTGTCAGAACATGACTTAGATTCGTGTAAATTTTTGGTTTATTTTATTTGAACAATTAGTTCGACTATAAAGACGCTTTCAAAGCCCCTCTTCTATTTAAATGTGCACAGGTAGCATCATTATTATCGGCGTACTGTTTTGTTTGAGAGTTCCTCTTTGGACTTTCTTCAATTTTTTTACAGATGCTAAAAAGAAAGAAAAAATTATATATCAATGTGCAAGCTGTCACTATATTATATCTTGTTTCATTATTTTCACTAGCCATTGGCAAATGCAGTATTATTATATAAAATTACTTTTTTCTTGTCTGCGTAATGAGACATTATTTAAGGTTATGTTTGCCTGTAACAAATTTGCAATAGCTTTTGTTTTAAGACGTTTGGACAGATTCTTCTAACTTCCGGTGTGAGGTTATTCGAACAACTTGTTGCGACGAAGACACCTGTACAGCCGACATTATATAACGCGCGCAATAAATTCCCAATAGATAAGGACGTGGGTTGAGGTTATGTGCCGAGCTAACTAACATCTGCACACAGACACATGCATGTCGTTTCGCTCCACTAAGTTATGTTAGAAAAATGTTCTTTAAACTAAACAGTTATACTCTACAGCTACACAGGTACCGTGTATCGCGCGCGAGCGCGTCTGATAAAGATCCGAACTCAATTTACTTCTCTTGCGCGCTATGTGTCGAGAAACCGTCTCTCTGATTGCTCCTATACTCGAATCTGACATCAGAACACCGCACATTATGCATCCCACGATTCCTTCATTTACAAATATTAGTGGTTTCCGGTTTTGTAGGTCGTAGTTCAATAATATTTTACTTGAAGTTTCTCTAGCTCCCATTTTTTCAAAATTTTAAGCTTAGTAGTTTTGGAGATAAGGGGGAAATCCTCTATTTTCGTATATTTTCTTTAATATCTTTTAAATTACGCGTTTTAAAATTATAAAAAATATATATATATATTTGTATTTATCATAACGAGCCCTTCCATTTCATATTACCTATGTCACTTGAATGAACTTGAAAAATCTTTTTTTTCAATTTTTTCATTTGCCCCTCAAAATTAGACCCCAAAATCAGAGTGCGTTTATTTATGCTATAGGCTCATGATTAGGTCATCTAATTCTATATGTCAACTTTTTTCATCCATTAAATTCGGACAAAATAATAAACTGTGAGTTGTGACAGATTAACAGACAGACAGACACGAGAGAGTTCGGTTTTTTCATCGGAAGTAAGGAACCCTAAAATTATACCACGCATATATTTCTTTCCAAAAATAGTGTAAAAATACTGTAGTGACTTTAAAACAGAAATTGTTGAAAATTTTAATTTCTATTTTCAAACCCATTAAATACATAATAAAAAAATTTCTTACAATCTTCATAAAAATTATTTGTCACTTTGACAATAACTCTTCAAATTTCAATCGTTATAATTTAAGATTTAACTCAAAAATATTCTGTGTTTAATAGAATAATTTGTTAACATGATGACTTTGATCGAAAGCGCTTATACTAGAGAATTTTAATTAAAATTTTGGAATTATCTTTCTATAAAAATGTTGTTTATATTTTAAGATGTGTCTAAATTTCAATAATACACACAATTCTTCTCTGACCATACTTTCCCTAAACGGCACAAAACTTTTAGATATGCGGATATAAATAAAATGATCTTTCTTACGCGATTTCTATCCAAGAACAATTACAGAATAAACAATGAAACTGGGTATAGAATGTTCGGAATTAAGTTTGCACCGAGTTAATGGAGAGTATTTATAAAGATTTGCATTTACAAGGTCACGAGGTCAAGCGGAACATTTGAACTGAATGTATAGAGGTTTTGATTTGTTTACCTGATATGTTTTCATTTCCTATTTATTTTTATAACAACATAACACACTCCTTTTTAAGAAGACGTGTTATAAGTACCTTCATCTTTTTTTCATCTATATAGATGGTTTCAAATGGTAGGTATTAGGGATCATAAAAATCGATAGAAGAAATTCAAAAATGGTTTTCATTTTTTTTACTTATTGAAAAAATAAGAATGTGATCATTGAACACAATTTAATACACACCTAATAAGCATCCGATCTCATCTTAAGTAATCAGATAATATTTTTCATAATAACAATAAAGTGCATAAATCTTAAATCACCAAAAAATTGGCATTATCTTGAGTAAGATAATAATTTATTTGCTTCAAACCATAAAATATATGGTATACAAAATGTCAACAAAAGACAAAGCACACAACATTGAAAAAAATAATTTTAATATGAAACCTACATTACTACCAATTGTGAAATTTATGATTTTGCATACCTAATAGCCACAAATAAACAAATGGTCGTAATAGACGTAAGCTAGCTCCACCATACTTTTATTGCACGTCATGACGTCAGGAGTAAAAAGGATGTTAACTGACACTACCTTTTTGTTTAGGTGTTATGACATCATTTATTTTAAGTTCGTTTGAAATTAGACTTAAGTGATTTAGCAATAAATGAAATTATCGAACAATTTTTCAGACAAATATTTGTCTGAAAAATTGGTCAATAATTTTATTTATTGAAGAATTATAATCAGACGTTAATCAAAGATTTGATTAATTGATTTAGATTGAATTAAGAACTTACTACTTTATCTATGTTATTATTATAAGGAGGTAAAGTTTTTAAGTTTGGTTGTAGGAGGTAATCTCCGAAACTATTCATTTGATTTAAAAAAAAAATCATAATTATTTAGAATGGATCTTCAGGATGGACATAGGCTATATAATATTATCTCGTTAAAATAAAAGCACTTTTCGTGGGGACCAATTTTGCAACATAAGTTGATGAAAAAACGGTGGAAATCTATAAATTTGGACGAGGCCGGACCGGGTCGGTAATAATTAATACTCATCAACGAATTTTTTGTCACCAGTGGATATACCTATCTGTATCTTCCACCCGTTCATACTTTCTTTTTACTATTATTTTTTATAACAACCTGAAAACTGGTTTATACCTACTTTCCCTTTGCAATTTGAAGTTATTAGACGCTAATAACTTTAGTTGTCGAACGTCTGTACTTTAAACTAAATTAAATTTACCGGTCCTCAGATTAAAAACTGCGGGCTGGAATATTGTAAACAATGTCCCGACGATCTTAACAGTTACATTTAATAATGAATGTTTTATTAATTGTTCTATTTGTAACTCTTCTATCGGTCGCTTTTCTCCCAAGATAACAATCTGCGTGTGGAGACTTTTGGTATTATTCCGTATGTGTATCAGTGTAAGAATTTGCAGTACTGTAAATTTTTTGTCACTTTTCAGCAAATTTAACATCACATAAGTTCAAGTGAGACAGAAATTTAACAGCGCCATTAATTTTAACATTAGCTATGTAGAATACCACATTTTATTATAATATGTTATTATTTTAACTGTAACGTCAGATCGGGTTTCACCTTTGCGAAGCGTTGCGGTCACTATTGTATCGGTTGTTGATTGCCGATGTTTTGAAATCAAAGATGGCGTGAACTAAGTCATATTAATTTAAAATCTAAACGTTCATTCGGCTATTGATTTTATTGATTATATTACAAATTACCTACCTTATACATATCAAAGGAGTCTATTAATTTGTGTACTATAATTTTTAAAATTTTTATATTGACCTTGAATGGTATATTGAAAGATCATCGATGTTTTTGTAGATGCATTAGAAGTTCTTTATTCTGATCTGGGAGCTGTTCTATTAGAATAGTTTTTTATAGAAGTGTTTGGATCAAATTCATCTTGAATACCTATATAAAAGGAAACCGCGATTAACTAATCCATCAACGCACAGTTCAAACCACTGGACGGATTGGGCTGTTTGGCACACAGATTTAACGTGGGTATTCGCTTAGAACAAATTTCTGAAAATTTAACCCCTACAAGGGTGTAACGGGGATTCAAAATTTGCAGGAAGAAATCATATAAGATAGATGTATCTATTCAAAAATACGCAGGAATACTCGTGTCAACAAATAAATAAACACTTGTTTCGTGCTTTTTCAAAAACTAACCCCTTAGCATAAAAATCAACATGGGTGTCGTTTTCAAGGTTTGGCGGGATGTAGGTCGCGTGAATGCCATCAATTTTGAAATTTTTTACACAAACAAATTCTAAAAAGCCATAATCTAAAAAACTAAAAGGCTAAAACTAAAACTTATCAATCAAAATTAAACTTGGTGCGAGCGAAGCCACGGGCAAAAGCTAGTCTGTATATATGTCACCGGGATGTTGTCAAACCCGTGATATTGTAATTTCACTAGTGAAATTACAATATCACGATTGACAAAAAGTCGTGATATTGTAATTTCACTAAGTGAGATTATAATATCACGGGTTTGACAATATCCCGGTGACATATATAAAAGGAAACCGTGACTGACTGACTGATCTATCAACATCAAACTTAGCGCGAGCGAAGCCGCGGGCAAAAGCTAGTATCATATAATATTTGGCCTCTTGCGCTATAAAACTTTGCTACAGATAATATAATGTTTTGATAACTGTTTTGATTGTTAAATGATGACTTCATTGTGTGAACGAATTCCAATACGACCTGTACCGTTCTTTTGACAGATCAAAACACGGGCCACTTCAGATTCGTTAATGTTTATATTTCACGGTTCACTTTTAATGAAATATTTATATTAAGAAATTATTATTCTTTTATATCCGTGGTGAATTATTTCCAGAACGAGTTAATGATCTTAATGTTAGTTTTGTTTATATTTAACATAAACATTTCAACCGATTTAAAATTGTGATTTGATTTTACATTGCACTAATTATTTTTTCAATATTGCCAACTTATTTTTCATATACATAATGAGCCTATAACGACTATTTTTTTAGCAAATCGTTGACATGAGCTTCGTCTAACAGCCATAGGTTCCCAAACTTTTTTATCTCGTAGACCACTTACCATGTTTTTCGGTTTTGGGTAGACCCTCTGCTTACCTGATATTGATTTTTTGCAAATTCATTAATTTCAAATGTATTTTTGACAGCCGGTACTCACTTTGAAAGATATAAATTTAAGGGTAGTGTAGTGTAGTGTGAAAAACTTAAAAAAACACGTGTAAAGTTTTATACATTTATTAATTAAATTCAAATTAAAACTAACCAAATTGAAATTTAATTTCTTTTCCATTAAATAACTAAGCAAAAAATAATTGATTTTAGTGTGAGGAATGAACCTGATGTTTTAATAATAAATTTTCAACATTTGGCATCAATTTAGTTTTGGTTTAATCTCAAATCTCTTCGGTTAACGATGTCCAGTTAGTTTCTTTTTTTGTTAGGAAATCCACTATCGTTGACCCCCATGTTCATTTCATGGATCTTCAATTTATTCGCTAACATGGACACCTTGGGGGTCGATATAGGCCACTTTGGGAATCACTTAAATAATGACGTGGATTTTTAATGTCCAACACTTAAAAGTCAAAAAAGCTTCACAAAAAATGTTAAGTTGCAGGTTAATTAAAAACATTTTTCCATCGTAAGACCGACGTCATTAGCACCAAACATCATGGCCTACTACTACGATTCATAATATATTTAATACATCATTTATCTCATTCTTTCCGTGCGAGATCAGTGTACAGGGAACATAGGCGAACTGGTTATATATATTATATAATATTTGTAGCGTCTGCGCTTTGACATTAATGACGTAATCAGGCATTAAAATCTAAAAATTCGTGTCTACGTAAATACTTCACGTGTTGTCTTGTGGCAACGATTTCTAATAGTCATGTACTTTTAGCATTCCTCCCCACAAGTGGGGAATGGTACCTAATAGTTTAGTTCAAAAATCACTTTTCAAAAATTTTACAATATCTTTCCGTTTTTAGGTCCCCCGACTCCAAGAAACATATTTTTGAAAAAACTCTTTGCGTCTGTTAGTCTGTTTGTCTGTTAGTCAGTTAGTCTGTTTGTCTGTGAACACGATACAGGTCAAACGGATGAGCGGATTAAAACCAAATTTTTGGAGGATGTTTGGTATGCAAATATGAAGAGCCCTATTGTTTTTGGGGAAAATCGGCGCATGCGCAGAAAAGATATATGTTAAAACGGTGTTTTTTATATAATAATGGTATAATTTTCAAACGGCTTATTATTCTATTTATTTTTTCAAGAAAGTTTTGTCAAAATTCTTTTTTCTAAACTTTATAGTTTCGGAAATATTTTGAAAATAAAAAAAAATTAGCCGCATTTTTGTTTTATGGATCTGTCAGGCATGCTTTGTTTAATTTTTACATGACGTGGAACATATTTTTAGACCGACCAAAAATACATAAAAAGCATGATGAAAAGATATGGCCACCTTGTTCTACTTAAAACATTCTTAGCACTGGCGCTGACCTATGTAATTATTTTAGCCATTGTAAATTTTCAATTAGTTAAATTTTACTAAAATAATAAAGTTGTTGTAGACACCTGTCTATTTAAAACTAAATCGAGAAAATTTTTTTAATGCGGAAGATACGAATTAGGTACGTGAAAAATATTTTTATGATTTTAACTATCAATTAATAAAAGAAGTATTTTCTTTGAGTTGAAGTAATTAGAAAGAAACGGGAAAATTTAATTAGTGATCTGGCAAATACGACATGGTCGTTTGTAGAGCTCTACCTACACATTTTTATTAGATGGTATTGCGCAGTATTGAATTTGTACAGGATCCGGCATCAATTAGAAATATTTTGTAATTCCCAAAACACAATGAAATTTTCAAAAAATATTGCGTTTATTTTGAATTTATTTTCCGCCGCTGTAGTACCTATAATACTAATAGCACAAAGTGTGTAATATTTTATTTAGGTAGTGGCAAAGTATCGCTATATGAATATGTTAGATATTTATTATTTTTTTCCATTATAATAATAATAATAATTTAAGTTCCTTTAACTCCTACGTGGAGCATAGGGCATCTACGAAAATTTTGAATCTAGTTCTGTCTTTTGCCATATTTTTGACTTAAAGCCAGCTAGTTCCTTGTTCCATAACTTCTTCACAAACAGTTCTTCTCCAGGATATTTTTGGTCCATTTCCTATGCTTTATAGTTATACAGATTTGTTCAAGATACGCACGTTTCCAAAGTTCGTTGTTCGAGACGTGTCGTACCATTTCACCTTGAGAACATCCCGATCTTCAACACCTCTGCTTCGACAGTCCACCACCAGATCATATACTGTCTTCCTAAGAGTTTTAGTCTAGAGTTTGCCTAGGAATGTACACTGGACTGAGCCTCGGCATGTGTGTGATCCGTCTTCATTATGTTCTCTTCATTTTAACGCCAGTTCTTCCTTATTGTGTCCTTTCTTACAGTCCTTCGTTCTTTACACCCGTAAACTGTGTGCTATTCTCAACTTTTTCCAAAATTGATAACGTTTTACTTAGATGATTCCTGAGTTGTTAATGATGTCGAAGTCCGTACGTACCTACGACAGTGTGCGCGACACCTGACAACATCAGTCTCACCTGGCCATAGGCCGCTAATTAGCAGGTGAGACTTGTGTGATGCACTCTGCGAACTACAGGTATCATTGCTAACATTCACACTCATACACATATGTGAAGGTATTTGTTTTATCGTAACGTCTATGGTATGGAATTATTCATATGTTGAACTATTATTCCGGAGGCAATCAAATCAAGGGATCTTTTAATAGCTATTTGAAACATGAAAACTGAAAACTGGCGTTTTTTTTATTGCTTTTAAATGACCATTTTCACTGAACGTAAGTAGTTATTTATTCGGTTCATTTTCTCTTCAGGTAGCTATTCCTCCAAATAAATTGCGATAATTCAATTCACCAAAGATAATTAAGTTTACTGCGAGTATAAATATCTATTCTGTCTTACTTCGGGGTTATAAATATGTATTCGCCTGATAAAATAATAATGGCTGCAACAGAGATCATAATACCTAACCTATAAACGTGGGTTATTATATCTACAGTTGCTCTTGTGAATTTAATTATGTGTTGTTTATTAATCTTTTGTGAAGTGTGTAGTTGTAAAGCATTAAAGTAAGTGGAAGTTTTGTGTGCAATTGAGTTAGGATAAAACATTATTATTTTGTAAATTTTTTTTGACGTTTACACTAACCCCATCGGTTGGTTTTTTAGGTGAACGTCAAAATATTCAATATAAAGAGCAAGGAGTATATTGCAGTGTATATTTATTCTTTAACTAACTTTTCTATACCTGATATTTTGCTTGGTGAATTGAAAGTAAATTTTATTCTAACGAATAAATTTGTTCCAAGATTGGTAACTTCTATCTTCAATAGTGTTTGGTGAATATGGGCACTAATGGTGTATAATTGATATTTTGATAGCGTTTCTGATATAACTTTGGCACTACACACCAAATATTTTTCATAAGTTTTGCTGATTTCTATTATTTCACAGCGATGACTAGATATGTTTAAATTTTGAGACAATATCACCTCAAATTCGAAATCTTTGTGAACGATCGGTTAAAACAATCATTATTTGTTGGCATACCAGTATGATGGCACGACACACCTTATTTATCTGCAATTACAACTACATATAGAGACGTTTATCGATATTCGTGTATAAAATAAAAAATTACCAAGAAAAGGTTCAAGGCTAAATCAATTATTTGTTTTAACCCCAGTCGCAGAGGCGCGACCCAAAAAAATAATGCCACCCACCTGACAAATTAATGATTGGGCCTTTCTATTCTAAATACATCGACAGTTGAAAAGGTCGTTGGAATAACAATTAAAACACTCTCATAAAATTACTAGTTTGTTGTTCCTTTAAACGCTATTAAAAACTTGCATTCATGTGCAGTTACTGAAAGTTCTCGCCGAAAATAATTTTACGTATCAAATGTATATTGAAGATTTAGAATTTATTTCCTGTTATGGGACTAGCTACTCAGTTAATTTAGCATGGTTCATGATCAAACTTCAGCAATATATAAAGGACTTGAATATTGCTACGTGGGTCTGTTCTAAACAAATTGCTTTCAGAATTAACTTGTCTAATTTATCACTTATAAAGAAGGAAGTTATACCTATGTGCAGTCTAGTTAGCACTCTCATAGTATGTGCAAGCATCGACCCGCGCGCTTCGAGTTATCACTCTCGTAGTCTTTTGTAAACATTTTGTGTTCGGGATTTCACATCAATTTTCTGAGATTACTGTCGGGTAAAGTTTTTTTAGTGATTCAGCAAAATATAATTATTTTAGGTGTAGTTAGGTAAATACCTAATGTAAAAGAGTAAATTCTGGAAATTTTCTTCCTGTGATATATCCAAAATATATGTATTTGCCTATCACGTTTGCTTCAGATCATGTAAAGAAAAAACGTAACTTATTCGAAATAAAATAGTTCAGCCGGTACGAAGATTTTCCCTATGTAAATGTGGAAACATACTCCACCTCGCTGAATTTTTGCTTACATTTTTAAGCCCCTCTCAATATTCCAAATGCACAAAAGTCTACAATTTTTGCGTTACGGGCAGGGGGACTTGAAAGTTGCAAAATTAGTTTTCCAATTTTCTTGACTTGTATTATAGCTACGACAAAAATACCAATGTAGAGGGCGCGCCGAGCACTACAAGCTTGCCTCTCATGACTTTCGTCGCGACTGCAACGGTTGTCGATTTATTTCAGACATTTCGAATGATGTTTTCAAATATTTTTAGAATAACAACATTCAATTTTCCTGCGTAGCTAAGGAAAATAATTTTGAGATTTTTACATAAGAGAGTGAGAGAGAGAAAAAGAGTTAATGTGACAATATACTTGCTACAATACTATTGAATTCGTAGAACTGTAGAACCGTTGCAGATACGACGAAAGTCATGAGGGGTAAACTTATAGTACTCAGAGCACCCTCTGTATTGGTATAATTATCTTTGTCGTAGCTATAATTCAAGCCGAGAAAATTAGAAAACAAATTTTGCTTCTTTCAGGCCTCCCATGCTCCCCCCCCCCGTAACGCAAAATTTGTAACTTTTGTGTATTTGGAACAATGAGAGAGACCTAAAATTCAGCGAAGTAGAGTGTTTCCAGCTCAAGCTCCCTACCGTCTGGACTAATAAGACATTTCGATTTGTGAAGATAATTCAACCCCTGCAATGTCTTGATTTCTTCAAGCATCCTTTATAATCTTGCATAACATATGTAACATGTATTGTTTGTTTGTAGATGGGGTCATTACAAGCACTCCAATGCATTACAGTCCACCATTACACCATGTCGGAATGTCGTTCGTCACACTGATAAGCGATACCAACCGAACTGCAAAAAATGTCACTGCAGTTTATTGCAACCGAGTGCCAGTACAGTATGTGCTGTGATCTTTCTAATCTTGTTACAACAACGTTATATTCTGCTTGCTGATTTATAATATACCGACAGTTAAATGTCATCAGCTTTTTAAAAGCTCTGTATATGTTGTAACTGGGTTACCCGGATTGGGGCGAGTGCCTCGGCTTTGCTGGCAGCGGTTGAAGTGGCCGGGGGTCAGCGGAAATTATATTAACCCAGTGGGTGTCAGGAACCGGCAACGAACACTCTCGCGTAACGGTAATCGTTGGTTTTGCTGAAACATAAATGACGGAAGGGACTGCAGGTGAGGATTGTGACACGTACAACAACTGATTATAAATTTTGTAAATTGAAATTATGTATTAAAAAGTGATTAAAGAAAAAAAAGTACAGACAGAAAAATACCACAGTAATTGCCAAGTAGATTGAGCTCTAGAAAAATCGAATTTACGAAGTTGGCCAACCCGTCTGTGTATCTTGAACCTGTGTAAACTTTAAATAGAAAATAGTAAACATTAATGAAACCATAAAATTAAAAAAAGTTAAAAGATTGATGTCGTGGATATGTAGCGGTACTGCTACTCTGCCAATACGACATAACAATAAATTAAAAAAATGGTTTACTAATACGCTCTTAGGCGAGGCACCAGAAATCCGACAATTTTTCTGAATACTCCGCCAAGACCTCAGTATTCTCGCTGCAATATCCACGGCATCAACGCTCCGACTTGCGACTGCAACTACTGTGATCCGCGAAGTTATCCAAGTGTGGAATCCTGATGTGGTTGTTGTAGGACTGCCAGTAAATTGTGGTTGCCACGCGATCGTGCTCGCAGCCGCTGCTCTGCACCACACCCGCCGATGTTGGACACCAGAAATCGCCGGCGAAGAAACCAACAGTGGTACGACGCTGTGTATGGTAACGGGGAGCGCTGCGGTTATGGCTAGCTTAACCACGAAATTCAAAGTTGGAGAATAAAAAAATCTCCCGTTGCCAGACAAAAAAAATGGCGTCGACACCACAAAAGAAAAGATCGCCGCACGTGTTTGCGACGCGACGTATAAAATCCCACACAGGGTGAACAAAACTAAAACAATATCGTATGTTGATGCTAAAATGCATCAATCCACGATTTCTCGACAAAATACTCTCGATTATTCTTCGAAAACACGTTAAAAAAACAACAACCGTGAAACCATCAAACTATATCCCTTCATGCAAAAAAACGAAGCCAGTCACTCCCGTAACCTCTCAAAACCTATCATCTAAACCAAATAATATTATCTTTTTTTTTTGACCGCCATCCGAGATCAGAACCCAGCGTTATCAGCTTCCTGCAGTTATTTCGCTTGTTCGTCGTCTGATGGCAGTTAGAACTTATCTCTCGCAAACAAAGCTATCACAAACCGCGACCAGCTGGTTACACCTCCGTTTCCTCCTTAAAAAAAAATTTTTTTTTTTTTTTTTTAATAATAATATCAATTGGACATTACTCACTATCTCCCGTTTCTTCGCCTTCGTCTCCCGTGGTGTCTTCGTCATCGTCGTCATTCTCATTAGCATTATTGTCGTCGTCTCTGGGGTGCAATTTCAAGTCCGAAACGTGCCAGACGCCTAGGTTTCTACCGTTTAGCTCCTCAAGCTCATAACGTACATTAGACAATTTCCTCCGAATTCGACATTTAACAAAAGCCGGTGCTAATTTAGCTGCGAAGTGTCGACTGGCGTCGGACATCGGAAAATGTTTTTTCCA
Organism: Xanthostigma xanthostigma; assembly: GCA_963575645.1. Classification (NCBI taxonomy): domain Eukaryota; kingdom Metazoa; phylum Arthropoda; class Insecta; order Raphidioptera; family Raphidiidae; genus Xanthostigma; species Xanthostigma xanthostigma. Next base: position 29,438,491 of record OY754468.1, on the reverse strand, counting down.
AACAATATCGCCTTCGTTAAACACAATATGACGATGACGTGAATCGTAATAACGGCGATTCTTTTCATAGGCTTGCTGTAGTCGTTGGTTTACTGTCTCAACAACTTCACTAAGATGATTCAGCTGCTGAACGCGTTCTCCCCGCTCAGCAAATTCCACCTCTCCGTCCGGGGCATCTTCACCCGCATTGCCTCCAACACGTCGAACTTCTCGTCCAAAATTTAGAAATGCGGGGCTGTATCCGGTGACTTCGTGGACAGCGGAGCGGATAGCGAAACCAATACGTGGCAGTTGCTCATCCCATGTACGTTGATCGTCTTCAATGTATGACGCCATCATCGTCTTCACGACACGATTTACCCGTTCAGCCGGATTAGCCTGCGGGTGGTAGTTCGGATTGTAGAGAATCTTACACGAAAATGATGCAATTTCCGCCCGAAAAGGCACGCTTACGTATTGTTTTCCATTATCGCAAACGAGATAGTCCGGAACTCCATATACCAAAAACACGTCATTTATAAGATGTCTCAGTATTGTCTTAGACGTAGCTACGCGCAAAGGAAACAGCAAAACATATTTTGTAAACATGTCGGCAATCACTAGAAGGTAGCGGTTTCTTCGCTTAGACGCTGGGAACGGCCCCATAATATCGGTGCAGACGTATTGCCATGGACGTGATACCCTGTGGTGTCCCAATAGGCCAGCCGGGCGGCGTTGTTCCACCTTATGAGCGAGGCAAATTTCACAGTTGCGGACGTAGCGTGCAATGTCAGACATCATGCCTGGCCAATAGTAATCCGCACATACACGCTTCTTAGTTTTAAAGATGCCGAGGTGACCTGCTTCTGGTGCGTCATGATTGTCCTCTAGTACTAATTTGCGTAACCGACGCGGTACCACTAGACGCCACGGCTCTTCATCGCCATCGGTTTCACTCGGCTGACATAATTTAAACAATTGAGTCCCTTCAATTTTCCACTGTGGAAAATCCAGCGGCCTACGACGGACACGCCTCGTCATACGACGGTACCATCGACCATGATCTTGAGGTCTAACTTCAATGGCGGCCACGGCCCTCGACAGCGCATCAGGAACTACATGTGATTTTCCTTTGCGGTGTTGTAACTCGTAATCATACTGTTGAAGTTTTAAAGCCCAACGAGCCAATTTACCGACAGGATTTTTTAAGTTATTCAGCCACAGTAGGGCATGATGGTCGGTGATTATTGTGAAGCGTGTGCCCTCCAGGTAGCACCGAAACTTTTCTACAGACCACAATACGGCTAAGCATTCTTTCTGAGTGACCGAGTAGTTCCGCTCTGCTAAGGATAACGTCCGACTCGCATACGCGACGACTTTCTCTCCATCCGGAAACTCTTGGGCCAAAACAGCAGCAAGCGCCACATTACTAGCGTCAGTCTGTAAAATAAATGGGCGATTAAAATCTGGACAGGTTAATATGGGAGCTGACACAAGGCACTCCTTAAGCTTACGAAAAGCGATCTCAGCTTCTGGGCTCCATTCCCACTTGCACTTCTTACGGGTGAGTTGGGTCAACGGTGCCACTTTATCTGAAAAGTTCTGAATAAAACGTCGGTACCACGAGGTAAGGCCGACGAAACGCCGAACATCTTTCGGGCAACTCGGTGTTCGAAATGAAAGAACGGCGTCCACCTTCTCCGGATCCACGCGGAGACCTAGCTTGTCCACGATATAGCCTAGGTAACGTAATTCGCTTCGCGCGAAACAGCATTTATCTGGGTGTAAGGTGAGTCCCGCATTCGTTAGTCTTTCAAATATTTTGTTCAGAATTTGGAGATGTGTCGTAAAATCAGGAGTTGCGACGATGACGTCATCCAAGTAAACAAAGACGTACGGTTCTAAATCAGCTCCAAGAACCCGATCGATCAGGCGTTGAAACGTTGCCGGCGAATTATGCAAACCAAAGGGTAAACGGCGAAACTGAAACAGACCACGCCCAGGCACGGTGAATGCGGTGTATTCCTTACTTGCCTCAGCTAATGGCACCTGCCAATAGGCGGACTGTAAATCCAGCGAGGATAAATACTTCGCTCCACGGAGACGGTCTAGAATAGCTGACATATACGGCAGTGGGTATGCGTCTTTCTTCGTAACCTGGTTCAAGCGTCGAAAATCAATACAAAACCGATACCCACCGCTCTGTTTTCGGACGACAACAATCGGTGAAGACCACGGACTTTTTGATGGCTCAACTATTCCTTGTTCCAACATGTTGTCTAGTTCACTGTGGATAAACTTTTGAATCACTGGAGATACCGGGTAGTATCTTTGTTTCACCGGAGTTGCATCTCCAACGTCAATGACATGCTCCACCAGGTGAGTAACTCCAATACTGTCTCCTATTTGAGAGAAATAAGTTTTAGTAAGTTCGTCCAGCGCTCTTGTTTCTTCACGACTTAGTTCGGATTTATCCACAATAGAGCACACAGATGGGAGAGACGGAATATCGTAGGATTCATTCGTAACATCGATTCGTAGACCGAACGCTTTTATCAGATCAACGCCAATAATCAAATCATATGTCAAACTTGGGACAATCAATGCATCAATAATGCGTACTCGACCCTCTAGCAAAAATGGCAACTTTACTATACCTGAAACCTCGCATGAGTGTCCACCGGCGGTATGGATCTGATTGGCAGAAATAGAGATTTCTAACTTATGGTTCGCTTTTAATCTGGCCAGGAGAGCTTTACTGATTACGGTACTGGAAGACCCTGAGTCCAGCAAACCTTGTACCTCGACACTATAAATAGAAATTAATAAGTAGGGTCGTGAATCATATTCAACTGACCTCAACATTGCTTGAGACGTAGGACGACAAAAATCACGTACTCGACGTAACCACTCGACCCAACCGACTGGTTTACCAAAGACCGACGAAACATCTGGACGAGACAAGTGGCAGTCCTTCACTGCTCGTCTGCGTCGTTTCCCGACGACGTGCACCTTGGACAACGGGCTGCAATGACGTCACGCTGGCCGCATCTAAAACAAAATCGATTACGTTCCTGGTCACATTTCCGGAACAAGTGTCCCGGCTTGCGACAATTCCAACATACGACCGCTGAAGAAACAACGGCTACTTTACTCGAGAGATTAGCTACACTCGAACGGTACGCATACGTCGGTTCTAGTGGGCGTTCCATAACCGATTTCCGATTGGCGTTACGCATGGCATGGTGACGATTCTCTTCAATACGTTTGCATACCCGCGTCAATTCGTTGACCGAATCAATTTCCATCGCTCCTAAATGCTCTAGGAAATAAGGTGCCAGATTGCGACGAATTATGTGAAGGCGTCGTCCTTCCGTGATTGGAGTAGACAACCGAGCAAACAAGTTTTCCATACTAGATACGTAAATATTCACTCGCTCGTCTGGTCCCTGAATCCTGTGTAAAATTTCATTCCATAGTTCGTCCTCATAGCCGATTGGTTGAAATTCAGATTTCAATCGCGCTGCCAATTGATCCCATGACGATATTGTGTGCCTCACGGCCCTAAACCAACATAACGCTGAGCCCTCTAGGATATCTATGACTGAATTAAACAGTTCATTTTTTGATACATGACGTGAAACTCGCAATTCTTCGATTTTTTTCCAGTAGGTCAGCTACACTTTGTGAAGGATCATCACCTGAAAACTTTACATTCCATTTATAAACGGGGACGACTTGCCGTGATGACCCCTGTGGGTCAGAAAAAGAAAACGTTGAACAAGTTTGGGAGACTGAAGGAGTAGATGAATTTTGAGCTGGTGCTACTGGGGTGCAATTTTTATTCAAGGTTTCATCTAGTTCAATGGCCATTCGGTGAATATTTTGAATGTCTTGGATTATCTCTTCAGAATTTGTTCGATTTAAGAGTCGGCGCACGCGAAGCAGCACATGTAAAATTCGATTATCTAACTCGATATAATTTGCGGAGTGGATATCCCCGGCAAACACTGAAACCAAAGGCTTTAGTTCCGCAACTTTATCTTTACAAGTTTCAACCTCCTCTTCTATATTCAAAATAACACCTGGAAAATCTAAATTAATATCGCTGACCACCAGTATAGACAAACTTTCGCGCAATAGCCTTGTCGTCATGCCATCAACATCGTGTTTACCTCTCAGTTTTAATTCATAGGTCAGTTCGTCGCGAGTCAGTCCATTAATCGACATTTTGGAATAGTATCAATCGATAACAGCTACAAAAATTTGAAAAGTAGTTTGACCCTGCAGGCCATCCCTGTAACTTCCCGCTATTTTCGAGTTCAAAACGCTCAAAAATATGTCAAATATAGCAAGAAGTTTATTTTTTAGCTCTTCGAGCTCAAAAAAAAACACTTTGTTACGAAATTTTCGTTCACGATATCTCATGAACAAATGAAGCGATTTTGATGCGATTTGCGGCAGTCGACGCAATTTTTTAACCTTAAAAAGTAATTTTATACAGAAAAATCGATCTCATAGGAATTTTACGAGAAATTTAAAAAAAAACACTTTTTAAAAATTTTTCGTTCACGATATCTCGTGAACAAATGAGCCGATTTTGATGCGGTTTGCTGCAATCGACGCAGTTTTTTTAACCTAAGAAAGTAAATTATTACAAAAAAATCGATTTGATAAGAATTTTACGAGTAATTTTAAAAAATTACTTTTTTCCTAATTTTTCGTTCACGTTATCTCATGAACAAATGAACCAATTTTGATATGGTTTGCGGCGATCGACGCAGTTTTTTTAGCTTAAGAAAGTAATTTATTACAAAAAAATCAATCTGATAACAATTTTAAGAGTCATTTTAAAAAAACACTTTTTTACGATTTTTTCGTTCACGGTTTCTCGTGAACAAATGAACCGATTTTGATGCGGTTTGCGGAAATCGACGCAGTTTGTTAAGGAGAAGAGCTGATTAGTTTTTGGAATTAATCGGTTTAGTAGTTTAGAAAATTTTTTACAAAAACAAATTTTTAAAAATTTTTGAAACTTGTTTTTTTAAGATTTCTCAAAATTTTTTGGGCCGAATCGTTTCAAATTTTCAGGAAGTCTAAGTTCACCAAGATCACGTCAGATGCCGCAAACCACGTTTCAGTCGGACACTCCGTTCAAAAGATATAAAAGGTTTACATACATACATACACACACACACACACACACACATCCATACATACAGCCCTACGGACATCATCGCCAAAATAGTTTCAATAGCTTCCTAGGACCCCAAAACGTCGAGATCTGGCGAAAACTCGATTTTCGAAAATCGGGGTGAAACCAATAACTTCCCGATTTTTGAAAAAAAAAAAATTTTTTTTTTTTTTTTTTTAAAGCGGGAAGTTAACAAAACACTCGATTTCTACCTAGTTAAAATCAATATGATAACCAATAATTATGACAGGAGGAACTTATAAAAATTCCACCGCGTATTTAAATGACAACTTTACCCTCTCAGGTAAAAAACAGATAATTTCAAACATACACCAGATAAGTTATTTAAACTATAAGCAAAGCAAAACTTGTTCGTACCAACAAAAATTCAAAAGTACAGACTGTCGTATAAATCGGCCTATAAAACAAAAATATTATTACCGAAATAATGTCAAAACAATGCCCCACGTTTGGGCGCCACTGTAACTGGGTTACCCGGATTGGGGCGAGTGCCTCGGCTTTGCTGGCAGCGGTTGAAGTGGCCGGGGGTCAGCGGAAATTATATTAACCCAGTGGGTGTCAGGAACCGGCAACGAACACTCTCGCGTAACGGTAATCGTTGGTTTTGCTGAAACATAAATGACGGAAGGGACTGCAGGTGAGGATTGTGACACGTACAACAACTGATTATAAATTTTGTAAATTGAAATTATGTATTAAAAAGTGATTAAAGAAAAAAAAGTACAGACAGAAAAATACCACAGTAATTGCCAAGTAGATTGAGCTCTAGAAAAATCGAATTTACGAAGTTGGCCAACCCGTCTGTGTATCTTGAACCTGTGTAAACTTTAAATAGAAAATAGTAAACATTAATGAAACCATAAAATTAAAAAAAGTTAAAAGATTGATGTCGTGGATATGTAGCGGTACTGCTACTCTGCCAATACGACATAACAATAAATTAAAAAAATGGTTTACTAATACGCTCTTAGGCGAGGCACCAGAAATCCGACAATTTTTCTGAATACTCCGCCAAGACCTCAGTATTCTCGCTGCAATATCCACGGCATCAACGCTCCGACTTGCGACTGCAACTACTGTGATCCGCGAAGTTATCCAAGTGTGGAATCCTGATGTGGTTGTTGTAGGACTGCCAGTAAATTGTGGTTGCCACGCGATCGTGTTCGCAGCCGCTGCTCTGCACCACACCCGCCGATGTTGGACACCAGAAATCGCCGGCGAAGAAACCAACAGTGGTACGACGCTGTGTATGGTAACGGGGAGCGCTGCGGTTATGGCTAGCTTAACCACGAAATTCAAAGTTGGAGAATAAAAAAATCTCCCGTTGCCAGACAAAAAAAATGGCGTCGACACCACAAAAGAAAAGATCGCCGCACGTGTTTGCGACGCGACGTATAAAATCCCACACAGGGTGAACAAAACTAAAACAATATCGTATGTTGATGCTAAAATGCATCAATCCACGATTTCTCGACAAAATACTCTCGATTATTCTTCGAAAACACGTTAAAAAAACAACAACCGTGAAACCATCAAACTATATCCCTTCATGCAAAAAAACGAAGCCAGTCACTCCCGTAACCTCTCAAAACCTATCATCTAAACCAAATAATATTATCTTTTTTTTTTGACCGCCATCCGAGATCAGAACCCAGCGTTATCAGCTTCCTGCAGTTATTTCGCTTGTTCGTCGTCTGATGGCAGTTAGAACTTATCTCTCGCAAACAAAGCTATCACAAACCGCGACCAGCTGGTTACAATGTGTAGAGCCGGTTTTAAACAGAAACAATTTTTTGACGTGATTACGTCTTATAAATTGATGAAACACCGGCTGCACGCACGAAAAAGTGTCAAGTTCCGCCTGAGCCTGAGCGTGCACGCGAGAGCGCGGTATAAGCGATAGAGAGGCACGATCGGCCCAAGCGTCGGCTTGTACGCATTTCTCTCTCTTCTTGCGTGACGTCAGAGAGTTCATCAATGTTTCTTTATGACGTTATCACGTAAAACTATAGTCCGTAAACCGACTTTACAGACAACCAATTTTTTTTGTCATCGCATAAAATTAGAATTTACAAAATATATTATTATTTGTTATCAAATTTGTGTTGAAAGCATAACTAATTCTAACTTTCCAATTTTGTTATCTTATCGTGAAAATACTCGGTTGGTCCCAAATAGTTTTTATTAAAATCGTTTCAGTCGTTTTAACTGACTTCATAAAAGGAAACTTTTGAAGTAACTGTTCTTTAGTCGCGTAAATTTCACGGTGATTTGCCAATACGAACAAATGTTATGGGTAATACTCCGTTTTTGCAAGTATTGGTCTAGTACAAAGTCAACATACTGTGATAGTTTATTTTAATTAATTATACAAACGTTAGTTCAATTAATAAAAAAGTTCGGCAATGGCCCGAAATTTCCTGAAAGGTAGGTTTTCGTGAAAAGAGTTTCGAACAAAAGTTGCTCAACTTAATAATTAAAATCGTTTGCACACAAAACTCACCTCCATCCCCTCACCCCCTTGCAGGGGGTGGAGGTGAATCTAAAATTTTAAATGCCAATCCATATTTTATCTCACGGATTATGATTCTGCCAAGAGAAATATCAAACTTTTGTCCGAAATTTTTTTTCCCGAAGTGTCCTTATACTTCCTTATAATGAATACTTTCGAAAATTCGTATCTTGGTCTATCAAGCACTTGGTGAGTCGATTCTTTGGGAGATTATCTTAAACATTTATTTAGCATAATATTTTCCATGAAAATTTTGAAAGGACATAGATAATGTTGTTAACTTAAATTTTTTCAGTTTTTTGAGGATAATGGTTTTTTGAATTTTCTCTTTGGAGAATAATAATTCTCGAGAAAAAATGTTGCCTTTTAAAATTTTAGATTCACCCCTACTCCCTTCAAGGGGATGAGGGGGTGAGTTTTGTGTGCAAATTGAGCAATTTTTGTACGAAACTTTTTTCACGAAAACCTACCCTGCAGAAGCTTCAGACCGTCGTCGGAGTTTTGCCGGGCCCGGTATATAAAAACATTACTTTGGAAATCTAAATTACCTATATATTAAATGTAATCGTGAAAAAGGCGTGCAAAGGTGCTAAAACAACTCCGTATCACCTTTTTAGAAATCTACCTGTGAAATTGTATAAATATTCGTGATTCTATCAGATCGCAGTACCTATTAACTATTAACTATGTATTATGTATGTGTGTTTTCAATCCACCTGTCGGTCTATGTTTAACAAATACCACAGCCTTCTGCTATTGTCACAACACATATTTCAGTCAAAGGTGTATAATAATCATTGTCTGTAATACATATTAACCACTATAATATTGTATATATTATATTGAGAGTCCTTGAAGATTCTCACGGGATAACACGCAAGATGCTTGCTTCTATCGGGCGCCAGTATTCATAGCACCGATTCTGATTTTCCTGCGTCGATTACTACACATGCTAGCAGCGTGTCGCTGTCAATTATCAAAGCAAAAATCTGAAACGTCGATATGAATACGGGGCATATATTTCGGATATCAAAGCCGGGCTTTCATGCCATATGACGAGCGTCTCCTATTTTCATACATAATTATTATGTATATTGATACACAAAAACATTTGATCGTTATGAAATACCTTGTAAAATATAGTTTTGTGATTTCCCAACATCATCCAGTGGCTGAACCTTGTATTTAGGTGCTTTAATTTGGTACTAATAAATTATTTACTGCCTATATTATGCACTAGGTGTAACCCGCGACTTTGTCCAAGTGAAATTTATGTTTGTTCAGTTCGCAGACTTTACTAAAAAAAGGGGTCTCTATTTTTTTTTAAATAATCTAAGTTACTCCTTATCTACCATTGAAAGTCCCGTTAAAATCGATCCAGTCGTTTCGGAGATTAACCGGGACAAACAGACAGACATACTGCAGACAAACAAAAACTTTAAAAGTTGATTTGTTGTTATAAGTGCATATGCTTTGAGTAAAAAGCTGTTATTTGGACATTCCAAACAGACACTTCAATTTTTTTTTACATGTATAGATTTTGAATATACCGAATGATCCAGAGATATTGCGGAAGATTCTAGAAGGTGATTCTTTAGATCTTTCTAAGAAAAAAATTTCCCATAAACATGGGTCGGGAATTGCTGAACAAGATCAGCAAAAGTCTACTAATATAGACTACTGATATCTGATTATCTTCAGTATCTATATTAACGTAGGTCGCATGGGATCTACGTATTTTGTTTCTGAATTTTTTCAGTCGCACCTATAACACTCGTCAGTTCATGTTAAGAAGAACAGCAGCATAATATGTAAACACGGGAGGTGAACATTTTCAAGAATTATTTTGATTTTCCAAAACGGTTGTGAATATTATTATTTTTTGAACTCTTACTTTGAAATAAAAATGTTCAGTAGCCTGTTATGGTGATCTTGTTTCGTTTTTGTAAGTCTATAGCTCAGCGGTTAATCATTTGTGGACCCATGTTCGCAGGAACTTCTTTCCTTAGAATGACATAAGGAATCACCTCCTGATAACTTTCTTAATACTTATGAAACATTATATACCTACATCGTAACTAATGGCCATATTCACCGAACGTAAGTAGTTATTTATTCGGTTCATTTGTTCTTCAGGTAACTATTTTTCCGAATAAATAGCGATAATTCAATGCACCAACCTTATAATTATGTTTACTGCAGGTATAAATCTATTAACGAATTCATTTGTTTCAAGAATTGTAACTTCTATCTCTAATAGTGTTCGGTGAATATTAAGTGTATCATATAAAATTATCGACTAATTTTTCAATATTACCATATTAAAAAAAAAACTTAAAACTAGTTTTCTCAGAAACTAAATTATTTTTTTTAATTTTTAGATCAATTCTGAAGAAAATCCAAATCCGGACCGAAACGTTAATGTAGGTACTAAATTATATTTTTGTTAATATAATTGTCTGAATAATTGGTCGATATTTTTATTTATTGAAGAGTTCTAATCACACGTTTATCAAAGAGTTCAATAATTTATTAAATTTGTTTAAAAAAAATACACTAGAATTATAATTGTTATTCACGCATTATTTTGTTTTTTTCGTCTGCATCAAAATGTTTTTTAACAATTGTACTAAACGATCCTCTGTCCGTCTTTGAAAAAAAAATTTAACGTCTGGCCATCGATAATAAAAATTCTAATGAAATCGCACAGATTTATAAAACTGATCGATCGTTTGACAATAAAAAAATTGCCATGACATTTTAGATGTAACAAGAAACTCACAAAACAATCAACGCTTATTTACAAAGCTATATATATATTCTTACAAATAAATTTATAAACAATTCAACAGACTTTGTCTGCGTGTGGCATTTTCTTATTGATAAATGATTGTATCCACTTATTACATTATGCTTAGAGCGTGGGCGCACATCCTATAAAACTATCGTTATTTGTATAGTATTGACAAGGTATTGATTGACTGTCCATACCCATTACTTTTGTACGTGTACCTGTAGAACATAAGATATGCCTAAAGCAGTCAGGTAACGGGTCAGGCAACAGGTGCCGCCACCTGTCTTCTCATTATACAAAACAAAACACACAAACAAACACACACATGGATGCACACAAGTACACATTTTCTGTGCGCCAACTTACAGCAGCCCATTGCGCCCTAGACGTTCAGGTCAAATACCGTCCGTTGTGCGGTTCGTCGCTTACTCGATCGTTCTGATTACCATCGCTCAAATCGCGCTTTCATCCACCACACGTGATACATTCTTTACTCTATCGTTCAAATTTGACAAATAACTGCAAACTCGTGATGTCCCATTTTTTTTTCTATAACCCTAAAAACGTGGTAAATTTTGACATAAATAAAACATCAAACATTTTTCTTAGAGGTTTTAATATTGTGATATATAAGTAGTATTATGTGTAAATCAAACAGAGTCGAACCTGGATAAGCAGAGCTCAAGAGACTGCGATTTCTTTTTCGCTTATGGAGGTTTTTCACTAACCCGAGTTTCTATAACTTATATAGAGGTTACAGGAGTGGCCTTTCTTATAGAGGTCTATAAAAAATATACGAAAACAATGTTAGTTAGTTGAGACTCATTCTTAGTTTTCATGGAACTATTAATACGTTCGACTATCGCTTATAGAGGTACAGTCAAGTAGTAATCTCAGTTATAGAGGTCCATGAGTGAAAAACATCTTTCTGTTATAGAGGTTTCTGTTTCTCACTTATGGAGGTTTTAGAGAGTTTTATCGCTTACCCAGTTCTCACTCCCTCAGGTTTGACTGTAATCGTATTTTGTTATTGAAAATAGAAATGAGCGGTCTTTTTTGAGATTTTTTGAGAAACTAGAAATTTAATAAAAATAAAATTGAGAAATGTTTTATAAGACAAAAGATACCAAATTATTTTTGTGTGAAATTTTTCTCTTTTCGTTTATACAACAATTATTGAACAATTTGAGCTTTGATGCGCTAGAGTAAAGTTGATGTTAATAAAGCATGAAAATATTGTTTTGATAATTATGATGATATAGAATCTATTTAAACCTAGACAATATATAATCATTTACCAAATCAGTAGCGCAGTTCAATAGTGGATATAGCATAACAAATGTACATCTTTAGTTTTTATAAAACGATGGACTAATGACCAGAAGGCTCCTATCCTGATATATACACATGTAATTTTATGTTAAGAAGTATACAAATTGGATCAAAATAAACAAAATTGATAGTTGTATAGTTATATTATCTATAACACAATCGACAGATTACACTCGGAACTGGATGTGCGACTGTAAACCGTTACGCAGCATGGCAAGCACAAATTTATTTGTCTGTTATATAATCGCCAATAAGGAACAAATAAAATTTTTACCTGGGATTTATAGTGGACACAAAAATAAGCTTGCATTGCAATTAGAGTAATCATTTTTATCGTAACATAATGCGGGACAGAGAACGTTTATTGCGTTATATACACTCGTTAATACGGACGCGTGGAATTTTTTTTTGTCGTTTAAAAACAGAAATTAATAAAATAATCTTTTTATTTAGTATTTATTTAGTGAATAGCCATGAACGCAGAGACGAGCGAATAAAATATAATCGAATATTATAGTATCACATGATATGATGAATTATCTAATTCGGGATATTTTCCGGGACATATATTAGTACGGAACGCAGTGGGATGTAATTCGGAACGAATGGTCACCCTAATTGCAACAATATTTCTTAAGCCTGTTTTGGTTTTTAAATATTGTACAATGTACATAGTAAATAAACGGACGCACGCCATATTTGTACATCATTTTGTTCAAAATTTACTAATCTAGTAGATCAGTGTCTATTACTATTACAAAAACTCATGCAAATGACCTATTGTAGAATGGGTTAAGCTTTGGCTGTATACCATTATGGTAATTGGTAGTTCTCTATTTTTGTGACAGTCTGTACTCAATCAGCGCAGATGTGTTTTCGCATTTATATTTTCTTTGTATTGACAGGCGTTTCATTTGTGTGCCAGAGGTTATATCGCCTTCTTCCTGACACCTGTAACCCAATACCTGCCATTACATTCATTATGCCACACAGCACTCATACAAAGTACGACTATCAATATTTAGTATTTAAATGTCCATCGATTGTAGTCAATGAATTATTTTATTGTTTTCGTTAACATTGTACAGGTATATTATATTGTTTAACATATTCACAGCTGGATTTTTTTTCTTGCACGTTTAATAAAAAGAGTTTCTTGCTTTGTGTATGCATCAGGGATCAATAAAAATATACAAAGTATATTTTGATGAATCATATTTCAAGATTATGGCGCTTTAAATTGCAAATTAGGTAATTTTTATAACAATGTGTTTCTATTTAATATACAATTGAATCTCTATTATCCTGAACAAGTCTTATGATTGCATCACTGTTGCTTTTTTCTATTAGAAAAGCTACGAAACTAAGGATTTCAGTTTTATTTTTTTTTTGCGAATTATGATTAGGTAACTGGGTACAAAACGGAATTGCAGTGAAAACGCTTTCAGCGTACCTATTTAATATTGATTTTCATTAAATCTACCCATATCCATAAATTCAATTTAGATGACATTGTTATTTGCGGCATTAGAGCTACCCTGAAAATAATTGGTACGACTCCATCCCTCAACTGTATCGACCAAGGGTTTAGAAACTAGTAATTTTAGATTTTCGTAAGCTACGCTTGTTTCAAGGGCGTAGTTATGGGGGTAAAGAGGGTTATTAACCCCCCAGAACCATAATAATAAAAAATAAAACTGAAAATATTACGAATACCTATAACTGAGAAACAAAATTTAGACAAGATTGCAACAACGTACTTTGTAATACTTATAATTAGTTTGGGAATTAAAATTTAGCTTGACACCTTCCTTCGTGAGTATTCTTGTTTGATATTAACAAAACTTAGAAAAAAATATTGATTTTTTTGGTTTAACCCCCTCCCAAGAAAAATATCTACGCCCTTGGCTTTTTTAGTAGAATAGGAGGAAGATCAAAAACACAGAGGAATCTCATATATCCTATTAAATAGTTTGCCAAGTTTGTTCATTATGCATGCACATTCGGCAATGGACAGACATCTAAAACTCGCTTTATTGGTAGATATGTAAGGACTATGAAATGTCTAAATCCGCCGAAATCTCAACTTTGATTTTTTCGTTATTACCATTAGACTTTTTTAATTCTTATTCTCGAAAATAAAAATGCTTTGCCAATTAATGTTCACTGACAAAAAAATATTGCGTTTCTCCTTATTATTTTACTTAATCCTGTAGGAAATATGTACAAAATGTCATAATATTTTACTTTTTTGAGACTATTAATGATTAGAAAAATGCGTTCAACATTCTTTCAACCTTCTTTATTAACCTAATTCTTACGAGAAAAATGTATTTTCTAGGTGTAATTTTCCACAGACTAACTATAGGCAAATGTACCATATTAATAATTTATACTTTCCATTGTATTAAACACCTTATAAACGTTATTAGTTACAACTTGCAACATAATATATTTTATTAATCATTTATATATGCAACAAAAAACAAGTATGATATAGTGAAATCCACTTGTTGTGAGTTGTGTTATCTTTTAAAGATAAATTTAAATCTTTGAGTTAAGTCACCTGCCTTCAAGACCTGTTGTTTTAAAAGAGAGAAAGTTATATTGTACAGTAAAATAATAAATTTCTAGACAAGACCAATCGATCGATTATCAATTAATTAATGCGTTCTGCTTATTAGTAATGCTGCAGACAAGAAACTGTCAAACTGTGGTCTTCTTGCAAAGGACTCCGCACAAAACTTATGGGATTTGGTTCTCGGTTAAATTGATCAAAAATGGTTTTATTTTATAGTTTAAAGGTCACTAAGAAAAAGTGTCCATGGGCGCATAGCCTAAAAATCGATAGATTTTTAGCTACAGATATGTTTAGCAAGATTTTAGATACAGAGATATCCATTGTCTTCACAATCACAAAAGATTCTAAGCTCTAGAAATATGTTTTCGAGTTCGCTGAATCCGAATTTGACATTATTGTTTTATACAGGGTGCAGACACCTTCCAGCATTACCTAGTTTTCGACTATTTTTCTATTTCTAAAAAAAGCACAAGAGTTGAACATGGAACATGTTTGTGAATTCAATGGATATCCCTATATCTAAAATCTCGCTAAAAATATCTGTAGCTAAAAATTTATTGGTTTCTAGCCCATGGACTCTTTTTCTTAGTGACCTTTTAACTATAAAATAAAACCATTTTGTATTAATTTAACCGAGAATCAAATCCCATAAGTTTGTGCGGCACTGCGGGGTCCTTTATCGAGTCCTTAATAGAGAAAATAGGCATGTGTATGTTCTCTGTCAAAGACAGACGTTTCCTATCTTTCCCTAGATAACAACTTAGCTTGTCTAGACAGTTCTGTTTTCATTACGCGCTCGTTCGCCAAAACGAACGCTATGTGATCGTTTGCTCCTGAGAAAAAGAGTACGTCATACACTCGGCACTTTACTGTCTTGTTATTTAGACTGACTGTCGTTGCTGGTTACAGGTCTAATGTATGCTACTCTGTTAAGTAGCACGGCTACCTTCGCGAATAGACTTTTCTGCTCCGTGCTGTCCTGCAGGTACATGCTTGATAGTGTGCGCGGTCTTCAATACGAACCGTGTTATAAACCTTAAAGGCCGCGCACTTGGGCCAGCACAGCTCGAACCTGTAACCTTTCAAACACTAAATCAACACAAACCACAATAAACCGCAGCACAAACAGCACGGATCTGCACAAACCGGCACGAATCAGAAACTCTTAGTGCAAGTTTCGTGTGCAGCAGACATTTTGCAATTTTCAAGTAGTTTTATCAAAGCATATGAATTAATGAAAACGACACGTCAACAGCACACTAGATCGGTCTAGCACGGCAAGAGAAAGAGGCAATTTGCAAGTGACTTCTGGATGCAAATTGCAGGTGCTGGTCTAATGTGCGCTACTCAGTTAAATAATATGAATACTTTCATGAACAGGCTATTTTGGTTCGTGCTGAGCTAGTTGTGGTTGATAGATATATGCGGTTTTTTATAGTGATAGATTATTGTGAACAACATTTTCGTAATCTGATATCTTGAATTTGGAAATATGAAAAAAAATTAGGTAGGTATCATTAAAAAAAAATTTACTGTATTTAACAATTCTTTTTAATTGAGAATTGTTGTTAATACTAATGGATAGGTAGATACTAATAAAAATAAATATATTTGTTTCAAACAGCTTGCGCCAGAAGATTGATTTAAGCTCTGTTCCAACCAGTCTGATAACGGTAACAGAACCGCCATAGTCTTGCACACTAGCTCACAGTCTTGCGCAGTAGCTCAACAAGTTTAGTTTTACCTACTGCGCAGGACGGTTTCGGTTTGTTACCGTTATCAGACTGGTTGGAACAGAGTTAATGCGTACTGGCAGAATTATTTCTGAACGTAAGTTTTGTAGTTTGACAGTCTCTGACATAAGGAATACTAGTTAGAAATCTTGTTTTTTACACTTTTTATCGCACGTATTTTATTCGCCATTTGTTAGAGATGTTATCAGCGAACAATGTGTTAAGTTCTTATACAACAATATTCCATAAAGTTCAATACAAACACCTATCCACGTTGAAACATGACTGTTTTATCACAAACATTATTTTACCTTTAAAATGTGGTGATGTCATTATTATTGTCAAATATTTTTTTGCGAAAGCCGTGTAAGTTTGATTTTTACTTTTTTATTTTTCTGCCCCAATCAATTTTCATTTTATTTTCTTTTCCAATATATTTAAATTATACAGTAGAACATCTTTCAGTCAAACTACGATAAATCGAAAACCTCAAAAAAAATGTTTTGTTTCCTTCCCTTCAAGCCTCAAAGTCTCTATTACTCGAAGTCTCAACTCTGTATAGATCGATATAATCAGTGAATCCCTACAAGTAACTTCGGTACCTACATATTTTTCTTCCATAACTCGAAAAAATAAATTGTCCCTTTGTATCTCGAACATAGCAACTCAAAATTAGTTAGAATGAATCTTAGCCTCTACAAGTCGAATATTTCCTTACAAAATCCGCTTAAGTTGAAATCCTTCATAGGTCGAATTTTTTGGTGTCTCTCTTGAAATTCGACATACAGCGGTTCTCCTGTATTTATATCTACGTACTTTCTGTATCTAAAGAAAATTTTGGTAAATATTTCATTAAATAATAGTGCTTCAATCAAATAAATCATAGTTTCTAGAGAAATAATTTTTTTAAATAAAAGTAACACTTTTAATGAATGAATAATGCGGAGAATTAGGTACCTATACTTATATTTTTTTTATTTTTCAATTAAAAGATGTTTGGTCAGATCATTGTGTTTTGTACTTGATTGTTCCATTTTTGAAGTTTAATTCTATGGCGCATGTATATATCAAACATATTTTATTTCTATTAGTGAGTTTATCAAGGATTACACTATATAGAGCTCTAAAAGTTAAGTATTCTATTATGTAAGTATTGTTGTAGGTATAGAAAAAAAGATTATCCTACCTATATGACATCAACCTAACTAAGACAGTAGGTACAACGTTAATTCAGTAGAACCTCGGTAAGTTAAAGTTCAAGGGAACATTGAAAATAGATTTTCCACTAATTTTTTCCGGAAAATTTTCAATGTCCAAAAAATAAAAAAACAATTTTTTAGTATTTTTTTATAGGAACGTATTTTATCTTTCCATATATTTTTCTTTTATTAGTTAATTACCATTTAAATCATAAACTACAGGTTATAATTCTAACTTTGTAATCCACATGAATAAAATTAAGTTTTATTCTGTTTTACTTAATATTTGTCATATTGTTTTATTTGGAACTCATAACAAATCAATTTATCCTATTTCATAATAAAAGAGCACTCAGAAAATAAATCACTCATTTCTCTTATTTCATAAATAAAGTCATGAGGTAGTGGCAGAGGCCAGAAGACGTGCCACCACTGTACTGGCTGCTGCAGTTATAAAGGGAATTCTCCCCATGTAAACAGCATTAGATTGGGATAAAACAAATCATTCCGCTCTCTTTCAGGAATAATTATTGTTCTTTGTTGGAAGGAGGAAATTCAAAAAGGCATCACTTCCAGAGTTGTTGAAGATACTCTGTTTTGTTTACTTGTAGCATCTAGTGAACGAAAGTTTAAATTTACAGCAAGGCCGTAGGCAGGGGGGGGGTGTTTTGGGGGTTCTAACCCCTTCCGAAATACCTTACCCAACCCACTGTTTTATACATATAGTTACAAAAATATTTTCGACTCTTTTTTCGGATCTGTGATACAATAATTGGATTCCACGTTTTTCAGAACGAGTAAAATCGAAATGTAATGCATTGTTAATAAATTAATTGAATCATTAAACTCTTTTAAATAAATAAAATTATTGACTAATTTTTGAAGAGTTCTATTCAGACGTTAATCAAAGATTTGATTAAACTCTTTCATCGAAATCTTTTCAGCTGCTTGTTAATTAAATTTATATTTATGTAAAATTATAATATAATATGTATCTTATTTTCAAAAAAAAGTTGTTGCTTATTGTCTATGGTCCAAAGCTCGACTCCCCCCTAAATGAAATCCTAGATATGGTTTTGATTTACAGTACCTTTGTAATTTAGTGGCTTGGAAAATTTTACAGAAAATTTTCCGTTTCAAAATTTTCCGGAAAACCAACAACTCCGTGCATAATTAGATATTTTTCCCAACTGAATAGTGTCTAATTCAATAGATAATAATTAAGACATTTAATTTTAATACATCTTTATTGAAATTGAAGAAGGTAGAACCTCCCCTAATTTTAGTTTAAAATTCCTCAACTTATGTTATTAAATGCATTTGAATGGCCACGATATATATTAATATTTAGAGCACTTTGTCCTATACACGTACTGAGACGGGAGCAGAGGGTCACACATATACACAAGTTTACATCTATACATGGGTACCGACTACCGTGCGACATTCAACTGTTCACACAACATCCGGTGTGTGAGAAAACGTCCCAGACAGATCACACGGGACACTGTCGGTGGACCACTTGGCTGGTCCGTCAGTAAACTAACCCTCCGAAAGTATACTGTCTACAATTAAAGCAAGGGTGCACATAAAATCTTTTCTTAGGTACTGAAATCAATACCAAAAACTTCGATTGCAATTTACAATGCACTCTCTATAGACTAAATAACGTGTCTGTTAAAAACATTCCAGCCAATTGGGCAACGGGACCATTCCAACTTCAAAAATTTGATTTAGTACAATAAAGAAAATAAATTTTCAGATATCGCGTGAGGTGACACGGGTAATGGCTAGTATTTAATATGATATGATTTGCAATTCGTTGCCATGGTTACCTAAAAATATTATGTTCCACGTCATGTAAAAAATAATCAAAACATGCTGACCAAGTTTATTTCTGACAGATCTACAAAACAACTGATTTTTTTTTATTTCAAAAATATTTCCAAAACCATACGGCTTAGAAAAAATTTTTTAACAAAACTTTCTTGAAAAAATAAATAGAATAATAAACCGTTATGAAAAGTATCCTATTATTATATAAAAAGCAACGCTATAGCATATATCTCTTTTGCGCATGCGTCGATTTTCCCCAAAAGCAATTGGGCTCTTCATATTTACGTATCAAATATCCTCCCAAAATTTGGCTTAAATCCGTTCATCCGTTTGACCTGTATCGTGTTCACAGACTAACAGAGGCACCGAGTTTTTTCAAAATAAAATTGGATTCGGGAGACCTTAAAACGAAAAGATATTGTAAATATTTGAAAAGTGATTTTTGACCTAAATTAGTACCATTTCCCACTTGTGGATTGGAATTGTAATTCAAAATTGCCAAGAGTCTAGTTTTCAAGTTCTAATATAAAAACTGGTGAACACATCGTAAAATTTTAAGTTCATTATAAAAAATAATACAGGAAATTGGAATCGATATAAGACCTAAACAGCCTAGGCACTTGGTGACCTTTAAGCCTTAAATAACGATATACTTAGATACCTACAATATTTAAATTTACCATGTATACTAGGTATAGGTATGTTGTATCGTTAATTTAGTTTGAAAAGTCCGTATTCATTTTTCTCGATTTTCATAATCGTCAAATACAACACCTGCATGAAATTATGTACTTACTGTAAATGTTTCCTGTAGGTACCGCAAATAGTTATTTTGAAAATTGTACAACTTGAGATCTATTGAGTTGATTGCGCATTGTTAAAGGGAAACAATGACGTCATAAAATTTAACTCATATTTGAAATAATTCTGGTATTTTTTTCCCTTTGAGTCAAAGCTAATCGATTACAGAGGCTGCCTCATTCCGTTGGATAGCAGTGAGATGACGTCATCCGGCGGACCTGTCAATTGATTGCGTGGCAACGGCTGTTGTTTATAAACTTTAATGGCAGTATTTTGCAAATGTTAAACAAATTAAAAGACAGATTATTGATATTTTTCGCAATAAATTGAATTTCTAAGGTAAAAGGTTCACATAGCCCAAGTTATATGTATATACACGACACTGACTATTGCCATTATAGGTTGAACAAATATAAACGGTCCGACAACTGACGTCATTCCCGCGGTCACCTTGATTGATCAGATGAAACGAGGTAACCTCTGTAATTTACTAACCTTGTCTACGAGCAAATAAATTTTATTTTTTAAGTTTCTCAGTCTAGTTTTGTTAAATTTTAATAAAGCAAAAAAAAGTTTTCACGTGTATTAGAAGATCTACTACTAAAAAGTATAATATTTCTCCGATAAAAAAATATAAGCAAAAAATTGTTTTCTATAACGCCGAATTTGGTTCACCGGTTTTAACCTTATTGTGTTGCAATTTTATTAAGTTTTAATTTTCTCATCGACATTATTGTTAACAAGAATTCACACAAGAAATAACATGTATTTAAGCCCAGGTGCTGAGGCTGGTGGCAGAACAGCTTCCCCTCTTCATTTAGGAACGGTCATTCTCATCACCTTTATTAACAACAAATTTACTCCGGTGACCTTCACCCGCGTTTCCCATGTCCCGGCCCATACAGAGATTTGCATTCCCCTTATAAGAAGTAACGTCGCTACATCAAAAGTTGATACCCTTCAAATAAAGAAACAAGCAAGATTTTGTGAAACCATACAAAATGTCTTTTTTTAAATCATTCGAATGATTTTTATACCTACGATTTACAAATTATAATACAATCTCTAGTAAGAAATTATTATACAAAGCCATTTCTTTACTCTTTAACCCTTAAATGCATGATTTTTTATTTACATAATTAAAAAAATATGTAATGTATGTCTCAGGGTATGGGGATTACTGGAAAATTAATTAAAAAAATATTTTGCAGTTTCAGTCCATTTAATTCTCCATTTTGTCTCCGTAGGATGCAGCCTACACTATAGTAATTTTTTTAAAGGCAAAGGCGCATGATATTCAGCCATTAAAAAATTTTAGGCGGGGAGCCGGCAATAGTGAAAGTGCACTTACACGGATTTTCAAGATTTTATATAAATAAATAGTACATAACAATACGAACAGAATAAGCCCGGTATGACAGGGTTTATCCTGGCACCTGTATTTTTTATGCATTTTAGTATATTCAAAATTCTATTATGTTTTGCACCTATCGCGGAAATAAATTTTAATTACACTATTTTCTTGCAAATTTTATGAACTTTTCAAAAATCTTGGTATGACAGCAATTATCGTGGCAGAAAAGCCTGTCATACCGCCTTAAAGAATTTAGAAGTTATCAAATTTTACCCCCATCGCGGATAACATTTTTTTTTTTTAACTTCTTCATTTTAATGTATTCTTTCAATATATTTCAGTATGACAGCTTAAAACATGCCGATAATCCCTGTCATACCAGTTTCAAAAAACGTAATTTTTTTAAGAAGCTGACTTATATACCGTATACAAAATTAAATATTATAAAATTACTTATATTAATTGATAAAAAAAATATTGTTATCAATGAATAAGGGAAATTAATAAGGGAATATATGTAGATTATATGGTTTAACTTATTTATTTAACAAAAAATTACTTAAAAATAAAATACAATGTTAATATTACTTATTCATAATTATCGATATCGTCACAATATCGTATATTTGTTTGTTCATCGTCTTCATCTTCATTTTCATAATTTTTGGTAATTTCTTCAACAGTTAGCGGAGCTGCCTGGCCAATATACCATAATGGTTCAAGTCTATTTTTTTCATTAAGTTGCCAACCACACGTTGTTGGGTCATATAAAATGCAGGTTTGTTGAGTAGCATTTTGCCACATTGTATTTATAAATATTGTCCTTAAAATTTGCATTTTATAAAGGCATGAAAAACTTCAATTCCAGCAATATTCCTCCTTGTTGGAAAAGTCTATCACAAAAAATTTTAAGAACAATATTTATAAATACAATGTGGCAAAATGCTACTCAACAAACCTGCATTTTATATGACCCAACAACGTGTGGTTGGCAACTTAATGAAAAAAATAGACTTGAACCATTATGGTATATTGGCCAGGCAGCTCCGCTAACTGTTGAAGAAATTACCAAAAATTATGAAAATGAAGATGAAGACGATGAACAAACAAATATACGATATTGTGACGATATCGATAATTATGAATAAGTAATATTAACATTGTATTTTATTTTTAAGTAATTTTTTGTTAAATAAATAAGTTAAACCATATAATCTACATATATTCCCTTATTAATTTCCCTTATTCATTGATAACAATATTTTTTTTATCAATTAATATAAGTAATTTTATAATATTTAATTTTGTATACGGTATATAAGTCAGCTTCTTAAAAAAATTACGTTTTTTGAAACTGGTATGACAGGGATTATCGGCATGTTTTAAGCTGTCATACTGAAATATATTGAAAGAATACATTAAAATGAAGAAGTTAAAAAAAAAAAATGTTATCCGCGATGGGGGTAAAATTTGATAACTTCTAAATTCTTTAAGGCGGTATGACAGGCTTTTCTGCCACGATAATTGCTGTCATACCAAGATTTTTGAAAAGTTCATAAAATTTGCAAGAAAATAGTGTAATTAAAATTTATTTCCGCGATAGGTGCAAAACATAATAGAATTTTGAATATACTAAAATGCATAAAAAATACAGGTGCCAGGATAAACCCTGTCATACCGGGCTTATTCTGTTCGTATTGTTATGTACTATTTATTTATATAAAATCTTGAAAATCCGTGTAAGTGCACTTTCACTATTGCCGGCTCCCGGACTATTTATGTAGGCTGCATCCTACAATATGAATTTAAGGGTTAAAACACTGCATGTAATAGTAATTGTCTCCCTCAGTCTGCATTTCACAGTATTAATAGGATCATTTAGTCTTTCGTCGCCTCTGTTCTATGAAGCACTGCATGCAAATCTTATAATCGAAAACTTGAATTAAAATTCGTTATAATAATCATATCGAATGCATAATGAACATTGGAATGCACAGGCATATAGAATGAATTGTTTTCACCTGTATAGTAACTAACCAGTCCAGATACTATAGGGCATAACACAGTTTGAATACGATTACTTACGTCTTTTATCTGCGTCTCTACTATGAAACATTGTATGTAAGTAACTCTCTCAAGACTGATAATCGAAATTGAGAGCAAATTCGTTCGATAATTGAAACATTCGTTCATTCACACTTCGTATTTTTTTTATTATAAATCGTGCGAAGGAATCGCATTTCGAATGAATCATTCGATCAGCAAAATCATTCGAATAGCAGCCTTTCGATTATTAAAATCAACGATTATTGCCAACTCTAGCTACTACAGTTTTAATATTAGGAAGTACATAATAATAAATGTAATTTTCTTCCCTAAATATGTCTATGTATAAATTGATATTTTTTAAAGATTGCCTGATCTCTAAATGTCATGAATATATGTAACGGTTTTTATTAAGCCGTTTAAAAATGGGTATTTGAAATGTTTGATCTGAATCTCTCACAGGAAGGATGTAAGGTCACAGGTACTCGAAGACCTGTAAAAGGTCATGCAATACAAACACGCAGGAAGTTCCTTCCCACAGCTTGCCTGATACACCGGCACCTAACTATTGAATTGAAGAAAGATTCGGTTACATAATAAATATTTGTTCGTTAGAGAGGTCTATCTTAGAAATCTCATATTATACAACCTCTTACAGGTAGATGGATGTTGATAATTGAATTTCGTTTAATTTTTAAAAGACGGACTTTTAAGTACCTGCACTTGATGTTTTTTTCATCTTAAGTCTTAAGAGAATGAATGGGAATAAATTGGTTACTTTTTGCTTCAGTTCATTTTTGACGGATACTTTTCTTTGCGTAATACCGGCAGTGAGTATCCAGTATCAAATTACTTCCATATTATGTATTCATGCGAGAAATTAGTCTTTTATTGCAAATATCATGCCTGTGAGAATTTTAAATATTTTGTTTTGTTAATTCGGTTTTAAATAATGCAAAAATTCGGTCTAATTTCTTAAGCTATTTAAAAAAATATGTTTTATGGTTTGAAATGAAATATAAAAATTGACGCTAATAATCCAAGCTTTCAAGCGTCTATAACCTACAATCTATCTATCTTAAAGCGAGATTGTGAGAGTTGATAGATAATACTTTTGAATGTTAAAATACAATTTTATTTATACTCAAAAAAACATTTTGACGAGATTTTATGATATGATGATATTTTACAATATCAATCAATAAAAGAATAATGAAAAATCTATAAGTTTAATACTTCTTAAGGGCACTCAAAGAAAGTGTGATTAAGCACTTAAATACATTATAAATTCCAATTAATTGAGCGACGGGACCATTGCAACTGCAAAAGTATTGACAAATGTAATAAATAAAATAAAGTTTCTGTAAACTCGTGCGATCACTCGGGTAACGGCTAGTAACAGGCGTGGCGGAAGACCTGTGCTGTGTGTTGAGAGCTCACCGCGCGTGAAGATTTCGTATATGGTGAATTCACCATAGGAAATTTTCACAAGATTTGTGGGATATCTGATACAACAGCTATACATAGTCTTCTTCTGGAGTTACAAAAATATTTGAAAACTAAGATTCGTCACGCGTTTGCTAAAAAGTTTCGTAATTTTTGCGTTTATGTATATGACTCTCCAATCTATTGCCGTTAGTCTCCTGCTTGCTCTGAGCAAGAACCAATCAGGAAACAGTTTCGTGTCACGTGGGCAACATAAACAAGCGCCCACAAACAAACACTGCGCGCGCACCGAACCTACCTACAAAGCAAGTTTGAAAAGGCGTCTCGAGTGAAGCGAGCACATAAAACCAATCAAGAATACCAGCGCTAGAAAACTAGTAGTCAAATCTAGCATGGAATCTAGCGGCATATCCAGTCTCGTGTGCAGCGGTCTTTAAGGTCATTGGAAAATCAATTTTTTTGATAATGATTTCTGCAAATCAGCAAAAGTGTTTTCAAAATATTTACCTACAAAGGATAAAAAAAAATTACAAAACTCTTGAAAAATTAATAGAATAAATAAACCACTGTGGGAAGTATACACCGTTATAATAGAAAAAAACTGCTCAATTTAGAAAAAAATTGATCTCTTCCTATTTACATGTTAAACATCTTACCACTATTTGGTTTCGGCCCACCCAGCCGCATCGTGCTCTCTGATTAACGGACTAACAGGCAGACAAACGGATTCTTTCCAGAAATATATTTTTGGACTCCAGGTAACTCAAAATGAAAAAAGATTGTGAAATATTGAAAAACGAATATTGACTTACTTGAATTAATACCACCTCTGAAGTTTTAATAATAAAAGTACCTATGTCTTTGCGTCACACTAAAACATTTACTCAATTAATTTATTTACTAAGTATATATAAAATAGGTAACAATATATATTGTCCTTTCTTTTTAAAACGGTTTGAAATACTTCCGATTTTTATTTCCCATGCATCTTTTTGACTGCGGTGCAAAATTCGACTTAATTCCCCTTGAGCGTATAAGATTTAATTGTCACACAAATCTTATTGAATGTGCAACCTTATTTTTGCTGAATTCTTTATATTTTCGGGTAAACGATTCTTTGTCCACTGTGACATGTGAATGGACATCATCATTCTTCTTTCTACTGCTGTATAACATTCTTGCAAAATTTACCTGCTAACGAAAAATAAAGATTATGCAGAATTCCCACAAAATATCTAAACGATGTTTCGCGTACCTATGACCGACTGATTAATTTTTTTTATCTAATGTTACTGTCTTATCTCCCGGATTAGTATGTACTGTGCATATAAGGGTGTTTTTTTTAATATTTTTGTTTTCCATTGAGTAATGCTTTAGCATTCGATCTAAAAAAATCTCCCAAAATTTCAGACCTGTGAACGGCGCAAACCGAATTTGTTTCCCATTTAATTAACATGGAAAAAATGACGTTTTCAACATGGATTGCTGGTCAATTTTTTTTTTTAATTTTTGATAGCAGACAAAAATGTTTTCTCTCTTTTATATACATTATTTATATAATAATACATGGTTATTAACAATAAGCTACCATTATTTTTTAAAAGTATTTTTTAACCAGACACTCTTAAAATGTTACAAATGTCCGTTTTTACGAGAGATTATAAAAGAAGAAAAATAAAAATGAAAATAAAAAATAACTCTAAAATATTTGTGTTTTGAGAATATTTAAGTGAAAATTTCAAATGATATCATCAATAAGTACTGCCGAGTGGGAACATTTAACTTACTTAATACATAATAACATTATAAAGATTACTACTACGATTCTGTAGTCTCTTTTTTGACTCCTTAGAAAATGTAAACTATACAATAAAACTAAGTATGACGTTTTCGTAGCTTTGTCAATGTAAAAAAATTGAATAGTTTAACAACTGAATAACTATTTTGTTTATGAGTTTTGATAGTAATAAGTCAACCAATCTCTAAAAAAAGACGGACAAGTGTGAAGAGGACTCGCGTGCCGACCGTTATAACAATTTAATGATTAGTTTGTTGAGAAAAAATATCACGTAAATCATAATTCCGTACGGAATTAAAAATTAATGATTTTTGGGTTTTTTTGTTTACTTGTGCTAGGAGACCGCCTTTCGATATAAACAAGGCCAACGGGTTAAATATTTTGAGCTGGACATAAGAAAAATATTCAGCTAAAGAAAAAAAATAATAAAACGCTTAACTTTACATGTTATAGGGCCATATTTACCGAACGTAAGTTAGTTATTTATTCGGTTTATTTGTTCTTCAGGTAACTATTCTTCCGTATAAATAGTCATAATTCAATTAACCAACCATAATTTGTATTTACTGCAGGTATAGGTCTATTCTGTCTTATTTCCAGGATATAAATATTTATTCGCCTGATAAAATAATAATGGCCGCCACATAGATCATAATATACCTAACCTATAATCGTGGTGTATTATATCTACACTTTACTCTTGTGAATTTATTTATGTGTTGTTTATAAACCTTTTGTGAAGTGTATACTTGTAAAATACTATAAAGTTAGTGGATTTTTCTATTTGCAATTGGGTTAAGATAAAACTATATTATTTTGTGAAATTTTTTTGTTATTTTGACGCTTACACCAACGTCATCGGTCGAATTTTTGGGTGAACGTCAAAATATTCAACAAAAAGAGCAAGGAGTATAGTGCAGTGTATATTTATTCTTTAACCAAATTTTCTATCTGATAATTTGCTTGGTGAAATGAGAGTAAATTTTATTCTAACTAATTGGTTCCAAGATTAGTAACTTCTAATAACAGTAATAATACTCGTAAAAGTAATAGTGTTCGGTGAATATGGGCATAAGAAGTATAAATTGAAAGTATAATTATAGGAAAGCTTTAAATTCTTCAGTCTATCGGGTTTAAAACTGCTGGTAGAAAGTACAGTTTCCAATATTCTCTGAGTGTTACACATATTATATGGTGGGAATATTTATAGATATTGAACACAAAAAGGTGCCTCTATATACAAACAACGATTTTAGTGTAATTGTAACCCTTTAACCGCTTCAATAGAGTGATACCTTTCAGAGGCATTATTATATGTTACCTTCTCAATTCAACTAAAACCTGTGCGCTATTTGCTCTCTCGGAAGCTGCAGGAACTCTCATGTGTTCTCTATATATCCGTCTCTTATTTACACCTTATATACCTTAATTTTATAGATTTTGATTCGTGTCAACTTTTGTAATATTTGGATTGTCTCTTCTGTATTTGTTCGAGTGTGGGAATTTTTTTTCTTCACTTTCTAGTTTTCTACTCAGGTGTTTAGGCTACTCAGGTGCGCAATGGGTTCTGGGAACGTTCACTGGGAAAGAAATAAAATATTTTTAACTTCTCAGTGTATTAACAAGTAATTGTAATTGGTCTGAAAATCAAAATGAAAAAATTTAACACATTTTTTGCTTCTAGGTCACTACACGATTTTCGAAAAGATCTTTCTCTCTCTCTCATATAACCTATAGAGTAACCGAAAGACAATTTGATAAATAAGATTTGAGTCCTGACGGTAACTTGTTGGATTAAAACAAAAAATCTCAAAAAAATATAAAATTTGGTATTTGTTCATTGGCGTGACATATTTGAAGGATTATTTTTAATACGTCTATCACGTGTACAATTTTAGAATTTAGGATATTTTGACAGTATAAACGTTTCCACATCTTTATATAAAATCTATCTGTTCAATATATAACACTCGGTGCACAAAATCAAGCATTTGAAAATGTCACCAAACATATTCTTACAGTGATCATTTGCAGCGCTGATTGTATTGATGTTATCTAAAAAAATAACTCGACCGTCCAGGCTGTTTAAAATTGGCCGTAAAGGACCCCACAGAATCCTTATGAAAAATGGGCCCCGGTCATAATGTACCTACCAAACTTTTCAAAATTATAGTACCTACTCGATGAGTGGATAAAAAGTGTCCATAGGCGCATAGCGTAAATAATTCGTGGTCGCGAGATATCTTTCTCCGAAGTTTGATTTTTTTTATACAGTATGTAAACACGTAAGGTGCACATAATGAAATTAACATAGCATTGGGTCACTGTATTACCAACGCGCATATGTCACACCAGTCAAACAATTTTTGAATGAAATGTTTCCAAATAGATGGAGCTGTTTTTTTTGTTTTATTTTTGTACAAAATAATTAAAATAATGATTTATAAGAGCTTTTTATTATTAAAAAATCCAAGTAAAATAAAAATAAATCAAAATAAAATAGAAATCCTCAAGATTACAACACTGATAAAAAAAAATCAAAATTCGGAGAAAGATACCTCGCGACTGCGAATTATTTACGCCATGCGCTCATGGACACTTTTTATCCACTCACCGAGTACTACAACTTTGCAAAGTTTGGTACAATTTGACCGGGGCCTATAAGGATTCTGCGGGGCCCTTTGAGATTGGACCTTTATTTTCATTAAAGTGACCATTTTTATCGTAACATAATGCGGGACAGAGAGCGTCCTACGAAGCACATCGTAAATAAGTGCGCGTAGACATATTTGATGAAAAAAATCCCTTAAAGTGTAATTTCAAATTCACAAATATATTAAAAAAATATTCATTTTATATAATATTTATTTAATTAATGCGTTCATACAGTCATCTAGGTACGCAGAGACACGCGAATAAAATATAATCGAATATTATAATAATAGTATACACATGATATGATGATGAATTATTTAATTCGGGACGTTTTTCGGGACATATATTAATACGGCACACAATTATTGTACTTTTTTTTAATATTATAAAATATTAATGTGCTAATAATATGTTACTGAGTTGTTATAAATTTTACAGTATGTATAGAAGATCATATTATTGAAAAAATGTTACAAGTTCACAAGTTTAGCTGTCAATTTTTATAATTCATTGACAGTTTTACGAGACCAATAAATAGATTCTTGTTAGTTAGTTTTGATAAGTTATTCAATTCGTCAATATAAATCATATTGTATTTAATAATCAAAAACGAATATGGCATTCAAATAAAATTATTATCGATGTGAAAGAAACGGTTATAAAAACACTCACACCGCAATGTCTACGTGCGCAAGAAAAAGAGACAAAAGTGTATTAAAAAAAGATGCTAATAATATGCCTACATGTACTTGATGTGCACAAATAGAAAGAGACCTGCTAGAATCAATAAAATAGTGACATCTTTATTTTATGGCCTATTAAACGATCGTACATGAGACCTAATAGTTTTATGGCTGACCGGAACATTAAATCGATAATAATTGTTTTACAAATTATGTATCTACGACTCTTTAACTACGAAGTCGTTTTTAATTACAGATTTTTAATCTGAACACCCACTCAAAAATAATTATTTAATATTTTAGTATTTATTAGCACAGTATAGCTGTAGCGAACACCATGAAGCGCGACGATCGTCTTTCAAGTTCAACTCACAGTTGGAATGGCCGCAATAAGAACAATTAGTCATTTTCTGATAGCTTAGGTGTCTGTTAGCAATATATTTCGGTACATTATATGCAACGCAGGCCGGCAATAAAAATGTTTATTTTTTGGCTGAACCGAAAACCGCGCCAAAAATTATCCAAAATAATTATGTCGACATTTATCAAACCAGCGTCTTTATCATTAGGTAAAAATTATAAAATAATGTGTTTTTACAGCTTTAATTTCAAATAATGTGGATAACCGTAACAGAAAAATGAAAAACTTCATATTATAGAAATAATAAATCTATCTATTATTATATAATATATAAAAATCTCGTGTCACGATGTTCGTCCGCGCTAATCTCCGAAAACACTGAACCGATTTTAATGAAATTTTGCTAACATTTCTTGCTTGGTCCAACTTACACTATAGAATAGTTTTTATTTTTTTATTGCAATAAACAGGCAGAGGGAGAGAGAGAGAGACTATCCTTATATACAGGGTGAGTCAGACCACCCGTATCAGTCGCTTTTTTCGAAAACGGTTAGTCGTAGAGAGTTGTGTCAAAAATCTGTGTTATAAAAGCCCTAATGAAGAATCGAATGGTGATATTTTTTCCCCCCGGAAAGGTCGGCTTCCCTGTTAGTTTGCTCCGGAATGTTCAGAACTCCGGAATGTTAAATGGCACGATAGGTCGAAAGTGGTATTGTTGAAAAGATCTTTAAAAAATAAGCAAGTTTTGTAGAACATTTTTTTTTGTTACTGCCACCCCTGTTAAGTAATATTCGTTTGAAATTATTAAATTAACATGTCGGAATAACAAACTTAATTTTAAAAGTCGACATTTAAAATCTAGTTACCTAATTAAACAATGTCACAATAAGTTTTCAATAATTGCAATTGTTTTTTTTTTGTCGGAAAATACTTCCAGGTACTCATCACATATCTAGAAGAGCTCCGCAGTGTTTAGAAGTAAATTGAAGACAGTTTGAACATTTGTGACATTGTTTAATTAGGTAACTAGATTTTAAATCCCGACTTTTAAAATTAAGTTTGTTATTCTGACATGTTAATTTAACAATTTCAAACGAATATTACTTAACAGGGGTGGCAGTAACAAAAAAAAAATGTCCTACAAAACTTGCTTATTTTTTAAAGATCTTTTCAACAATACCAGTTTTGACCTATCGTGCCATTTAACATTCCGGAGTTCTGAACATTCCGGAGCAAACTAACAGGGAAGCCGACCTTTCCGGGGGGAAAAAATATCACCATTCGATTCTTCATTAGGGCTTTTATAATACAGATTTTTGACACAACTCTCTACGACTAACCGTTTTCGAAAAAAACGACTGATACGGGTGGTCTGACTCACCCTGTATAAGTATATCTATATTGTCAAACAAAAAAAAAACTGTTTTAGTACCAAGTAGCGAGATCTGTTAGAATTCGCTCAAGGCTGTTAGTTCAGAAACAAATCTAGTAGAATTTGCTCAAATGAAATACATTTTGCAGAATTACTTATATCCATCGCACCCGAGTGACACCGGGACGGGCCGCTAGTAGACTATAAAATATATATACATATAGTACCTGTTCGTTTTGTGGTGGTCTGCGTCTTGAAATAAAAATCTAACAAATCAGATTAAATGACTATTATCAATAATAATTGATTGTAATGAGATGTTGATGGGTACAGCGAGTCATGCGGTTAGTTTATGACTTTTACCGTACACGTACCTGTCTCGTTGGATCGGCCGAGTCTTGTTCAAGTTTTATTTTATTTTACCAAGGCAATGAGCTTGTTGAATCGCTTTATTTATAAATAATAAATGCAGTACTTTCATCAAATGACTTGTTAGTACAATTACGACCGTAACCAGCAGAGCTAGTAATTTCTTTTTAAATTACGAATAGGTTTTAATTTACGATAGAAAAACGTTTAGATTATGTTTACATTTAACATAATTATTGTAAAAAAACGCACTGACAGAATCCACTTAGATTGCGTAAGGCTGGTTTTTGTCGCTGGAATCGTTGCTGAGATTTGCGCTGGTTGCGTTGTCACAAGATGGATTTCTAAACCAATCAGAAAACAGTATCTTGTCACGTGGACGGCATGGGCAAGCGCCCACAAACAAACACTGTGTCATAGTGTGTGTTCTGTTCAGAGACAATAAACGTCCACTTTTGTTAACATTAATGTTATATCACTACACGCGCACCAAACCCATCTACAAAACCAGCTTCAATACACGTATCGTGTGAAGCGAACACATAAAAGACATCACGAAACCAACACCACAGCACACTTGAAACCTAGCAGCCAAATCTAGCAAGGAATCTAGTGGCAAAACCAGCCTAGTGTGCAGCGATATTTAAGTTGCACAGAAACAATACGCAAATATATAAAATTCGTTTGAAGTATACATTATGATGTTTACAATTTAATTTTGTGTTACAAGATATGAATTTGATATCTCATACCTACAACATGCAAATATGGAATGGCGAGGGAGTGAATTCTAATGCAAAAGGTTCTGTAAAATAAAAAAAAAAACGTAAGGTGTCGATCGCGGAACACTCATGCTTTCCCTATTATTTTAAATAAGCAAAAACTCAATATCGCGTAATGAAGCTAGCTAAACGACTGCCTTAAAAAATCAGGACAGACTTTTCTATAAATGAGTTATTATTATTTTTTATTTTTATTTTTAATCTCAATAGATTAAGTAATAAAAACACTATGCTTTTTATATTATATCTGTGTTAAAACAATATTAAGTATTTTGAATTTGTGATGTTTTGAGCTTTTATATTATAAACAAATGGTAATTTTAATAACTGGTAACACACACAGTCGGAGGATTGTGTCAGTGCCATTTGAAAGTGTATTTCACATTAGTCCGGTCAAAATAAATACAAAAGTAGTGGTAGGTTTACAATAACTCGCATAGAGCTGAAAATTGGTACAGGTACTTAGGTACCTACACTATTACAAATAAAATATCAAAAGTGCCCACCTACTAAAAAAAATATCCAAAATTAAAGGTTAAAAGTATCGTTTTTTTGCATTTTTCTCGTAAACGGTAAATGTTATCTAAAAATAGGTCTGACAAAAATCGTAGATCATGCAATTGTTTATAAGAATTGTTCTTATACTTTTTTCCTACGAATCACCATTCTTTTGGAATTATAGTAAATTGAAATGTTTATTTTGACTGTGCTCTGATCATAAGATTCATAAATAGACAATCTGTCTATAAAGTTTCAATAGTGGAAAATTCTTGGGAACAATAGACTTTTAATGATTTGCCAACGTTTCGACTTGAATCAAAACATACAAAGATATAAAATTTTCCTGTAACTGCGTTTACATGCCTAAAATACTATTTTACACTAAAGTTAATATATTTTTATAATCATACAAATGTAATACAGTTAATATTTTAATTTACAAAGATATTTTTATTTTACTTTCTTCAGCACGTCACTTTTTTTAAAAAACACTAGTTTCCCTTTTCGGTTTATTCGATCGTTCGTTCGTTTGTTCGTTGTTTCGTAGAGTCTAACGATAAGTTATTTTTTGATTATTAACTGGGACGTTTCTACAATTCATAATTGTAGAGTTTATGACAGGTAAATATGATGTCCATACATCCTTGTTAGACAGTATCTGCATTAATTCATTAACAAGATATTTCTTTTTAGAGTCACTGATATGTCTGCGAGCTATCATCAAATTAATCAGTTTATTTTTTGCATCTCTCAGTTGACCATCAGTTAACACTTATCACTTATTGATTTAATTGTTAGTTTCATGTGTCACTTCTTTAAACTGACAACTGAATGAGAGAAAAAAAGAGAGAGAGAGAGAAATGACGATGAGTGTGTAAGAAATCTACTCGAATGATATGTGCTCAATAGATAATTACTTTATTGTTAAAATTTCAAATGAACAAATTGTTTCGTCATTTCTATAAAATTGTTAGCATTTTTATTATTCTTTTTTATTTAAGCAATGAGAATGTGTCATTATTATCAAGTGAAATTTTTAATAACAAGGTATTTAAATTTTCTTGAGTTGTAAATATAATTTCATTAACAAGTCATGTGTTTGTATAGCTGATTATAGGTTTAAATTTCTGGTACAAGCTAGTGCTCGGCTGCAGAAAGCATTGTCAGAAAATGTGATTTGACAATAATATTAGATTGTGACCACACACATTTCTCCATAAGAAAATCATTGGAGAATTTT
The DNA here is from genome assembly GCA_963575645.1 of Xanthostigma xanthostigma. Lineage (NCBI taxonomy): Eukaryota > Metazoa > Arthropoda > Insecta > Raphidioptera > Raphidiidae > Xanthostigma > Xanthostigma xanthostigma. The sequence continues at coordinate 29,403,902 of OY754468.1, read as the reverse complement.
AAATATATCTTCCTCGAAAAATAATTGATCAATTGAATAAAGATATCCTTTTTAAACTGTATATCAATTTATTCAACATGATTTTTTGAACAATGTTTACTCCGAAAGAACATTTTTATACGTGTTTTGATCAAAATTTAGCTTAATATGTAGATCAATCATTTGTTTTTCTGTGCGTACCAACTGATCTTCCACATGACAGGGAGTTTCACAACATGCTCCTGCATGTAGAGCTGTAATTATATGGTCACAATCTAAGGTCAATGTCTAATCAATTTTTTGACAATTATGCTTTCTGCAATCCAGCATCAGCGTTTCTTTGGTACCTAAAGGTCAGTGCACACGAGGCTGGATTTGCCGCTAGATTTGACTACTATAGTTTTATTGATTGTTCGTATGTGCTCGATTCACACGAGACGTCTTTTCAAGTTTGTTTTGTAAGTAGGTTCGGTGCATGCGCAGTGATAGTTAGAAAGGTAAAAGTGGACGTTTATTGTCTCTGAACAGAACACACACCACGGCAGTGTTTGTGGGCGTTTGTTCATGTCGCCCACGTGACAAGATACTGTCTCCTGATTGGTTCTTGCTTAGAACAAACAGAGGGCCAAGCAGGAAAAATAACCCCTGTTCTAATTTTAAAATCCATCTTGTGAGCTAGCAGGCGAGCCCGCAGTGACCTCATTTCCAACCTCGTCGCCAGCCTACCGGCCAGCAGAAGTCCCAGCAGTGTTTCTAGCCTTGTGTGCAGTGGTCTTAACATCGTGTTAAATTCGGCAGTCTGTTAGATATATTGCGTTAATTAAGTGCTACTATAAGCTCTGATATGATAAAATGTCGTTTTCTGAATAATTCTAGAAAAATTCTAATGTTGATAGTTTCTTCAAAACATTTATTGTGCCTCATTTTAGAAAAGCATTAAAACATGCACGATTGCGTTTCCCAATGAATTAAACATTTTATATTGTGTTAATTTATTTATTTTTCATAAGATATCACCAGTCTTAACTAAAACTGTAAATCTAACAAAATTATTTAACAATTATTCATAGCGCCCACATAATAAACTTTTGTTATAAAAAATAGCAGGAAACACATTAATTTCTTTTAACGTTTTTAACAATAAGCGTGTAAAGTTCAATAATTTATTATAAAGTCACTTTCATTCAATAATTTTATTTCAAAAGAAATGCAAATATTTAAACCTATTCAGTTTCGTAACTCCAATATTCGTAGTACTTGTATGTAAAATATATTATTATGTCCATAACAATTTTAAGATGGCAGCTATTTTAACCGGTAAAGAAAAAATATAGGTAACTTTTCTGTAAAACGATATAGGTATTGAAACGGAAAATAAAATACACATACGCATATTATATAGTTTAAGAACAGAAAATTAAAAGAATTGAACCTCTTTCGAAAAAGGCCGCTAAAAAGCGTAAAATAATAAAGTTTTAAGATCGGGGTCCGATTAATTATTATAAATTTTAGTAGTCTTTCTTGAAGGAGGTTCAATTTTTTTTAAAGTTTTTAATACATACGTTAATAGATCGAATACGTAGTTTGCATGTTATTCTATAGTATTTGTTACTAAACTTAACTGATGCAAGTAACATTTATGTGAGACTACCATGAAGGACGCCCTATTAAACAAAAAAGAATCGTCATAATCAATTCAAAAATAGTAGAGAAATAACGTATCGTCTATAAAAATACCATCTTTTTTTGAAGCTGGCAAAAACGATTGAACCGATTTAAAAAAGTTATATGGTACCAATTCGTAAAAATTTTTATTTGTTGGCAGGTTTTGACACAGTGGTCAGTGCTTTTACCCGACTGTAGCGAAGCCAAAAAAGAGGGTTATGCGTTTCACCGTAATGTGTGTATGAATGTAATATGTTCCCTTGTAAAACAATAGTGTTGCTCGACAGTTTTTGACAAATGAGGTATCACTAGATTTGTCTTCGCACTGCGGGTGTCTTAGGGTATAATATGGCGTCACGAAACGTTCAGTATGGCGGGCGATACATGTCAAAATGTAAAAAAAGTACTCTTTTCTAGTAATTCTAAGTCTGATAACAATGGCCTATAATTAATTAAAAAAAAAACAAATCATTTAAAAAAACAAAAAAAACCGACTGCACAAAAATGAGATCAACTAAAAGAAAGAAAACAAGTCCGAAAATCTCAAAACGCAGCATTCAAAAATGAAATATGAAGACAAATTAGGTTCCCACCTGCTGCTTGTTGAGATTTTCCGATTGATTCTCTTCCTTTTAGCTAATCTATTTTTTGTGCAGTCGAGTTTTTTTAACTAATATTTATACTTACTTTTCATCCTTGTGGTATTTGATACAAAAATAAATCGGAGCTCATACAAAATAACAAAAATCACGTAATGTAGGTAAATTGCTATTATTTCTGTGGAGTTGGGAATATTTTCTTGCGGTTATTACAACGATCATCCAACAGATCGCGTTATTCATAACATATCTGTAATATATCATAACAACATAACACATTCATGATGATGATCGCCTCTGGAGAGCGAATGAATAGATGTTTATTTATTTGTAATCAAATTTCCGTTTGAAGTGCGAGATTATTATTTCATTATATTGTGCCACGAAATAATATGCTATAAGATGCCTCCATTAAACACGATGTTACCTGCTGCCAGAGACGTGTCTTGTCTGAAGGTTACCAGGTAAGTCGAATTTTTTAAATTGGAACCCCACATTTTTTATGACGTACCTATTTTGATTGAGTTGGCAAAAAAATACAACTTTCGTTGGAAACTTTTTTTTCGAAAATGCAAATCTGTATGTCAGTCGGGCGTAGCTATATCAATTCAAGTGTATTATACGCGTTCAGTGCAGCGCTGAGAATTTGCTACGCGCGTATAACTACGTCGCGCTGACAGTAATCGTCGATCGAGCTCGTCGGTTGAATTGCGTCGGTTGACCGACGAACCATGAAAATTTATGAACGCATTTAGTGCGACGCTGAACGAGTACGCGCGTACGTACTTTTGTACAGTACACACAAAATTTAACCAACAAATTTTCCTCATCTTCTCGCAATTTTGAAAACACTGTACATAATTCGTCTTCAATTAGCCGTTCTACAAGTATTGGGTGAACATGATATTTTCTTCTTATTTTCTTTGGTAAATGTTTTTATAAATAGTATGCACATATTATAGACTTAACTGCAAAAGGATTCATTTCTGTTCACAAGTGTACGTCACACAAGCGACTCAGTTTTTACCATCGGTTGAACACTAAATGCATTTTAACAACCGACGATCAGCGCGTACGGTGCGCGCTGACCGTCGGTCAAGCACTGTTTCTAACCTAAAAACTGTCAAAAAGTAATTCAGTAATTAAGGTCATTCTACCAGATCTAATAAAATGAACAAAATGTAGAATTTTTTGTCGTTAAAAATATAATAATTTTGAATGCAGTTTAAGCATGGCCCGGAGGTTCATCGCGTACTTGATCATTCATGTCACCAAAGGTATAAACTTCGAAAAATATTTTTTTTGTGACAGTTAATGATTGTCGAGTTTGTATATTATGTTATTTTTATTATCCACCTGACGATGAACTAATTAGTTCAAAAACCGGTAGCTATTAATAATAATACATAATTACTGTTACTTTTTTCGTACGTTAATATATTTCAAAATTTTAGTGCAATAATAAAATCTTGAAAATATATAGCCTTGGTTTACAATTTAAAATTATCTTACTAGCGGACAGAACGTAAACAGAAACCAAATCTTAGCACCTAAAATTATTATTTTATGTAAAAACTAATATGATAAGGAATTGTTCTGGGTAAACAAAGTGCTTTTATCCATTAACACCAAGTGAGGTGTAATTTTACATATATAACTGATAATTTTAATTATCGATAAAAGCTTATATTGCCGTCACAATGTCATAATTCTTTATATAGGTACTTTATATGGAATTCACGTAGCCTCGAGGTCAGTTTTAAATCTGGGAACACAGTATAAAAATGTGTTAATTATATATTAACGCATGCGTTATTAAGATTTTTTTTTTAATTTAAATCTAACGACGAATACAGGTCAATTATTGGATTAAAACTTATTTTGACACAATGGGGTAAAATTCGTTCTTGAGTTTGAAAATGTAACGAACGTGTCGCAACGTACGTATACCGTATCCATACTATAAAAACCGACTGTGGAACATTGAGATAAGGTGGTGAAAAGGTAAAATTCTTATTTTTTAAGGAAATCAATGAACAGTAAAGTGTATATTATTCAACTTTCTGTTATCCGAAATAACCACGGGATAACGTCCAATCTTAAGCATACTAATGCAACTAAATAATGCTGGGTTGCAGAATGTGTTGTCAGAAAATCTAATTTGACAGATGTGATTACATACACATGTCACATACTTCTCCATCAGAAAAGCATCATAGAATTTTAAATCGATTCTGATTGAAAAATAATCGATCGATTAAGTTGTGCATATACATATATTTAGCATATAGAGTTTTGACGTGATAACGTCTTATAAATTGATGAAACACCAGCTGCACGCACGAAAAAGTGTAACGTTCCGCCTGACCCTGTGCGTGCAAGCGAGAGCGCAGTATAAGCGATAGAGAAGCACGATCGGCCAAAGCGTCGGCTTGTACGCATTTCTCACTCTTCTCGCGTGACGTCAGAGAGTAGTGTGCGTTCAACATTTTTTTCGGCTGTTCCAGCGACAGATGGCCTTTGTTTTATAAACCGTGGAAATTAAGACTTAAAATCAAGATATCTAATAAAATTTCATAAATTATCGAATTTTTAAAGCAATTTTTCATATAATACATCGTTATTTGTTCGTTTTTGCACGGATATTTTTTGTGTCATATAATTATTACCGATTCATCCAAGCCAAAGTATAACTGAACGCACGATAATGGCAATATGGCGCTAATAATAATTAATAAATGTCATTTTATTTTGTTAAAAATAACTGATCGCCGTCATTATGGATAAAATATGATATTATTCACAACGTATGAAAATGTATTGATCAATTGATAGTTTGTACACAAACGCAGCTATATTTTGTATCAAAAACAAATCTTGGGAGATATCTGCATTTCATAACAGCAGATAAATTATACGGTTTGTTAACAAATATATAATATATATACATTCTTTTAAATGTCTTTTATAATTGCTTAAAAATATGTATTTTGCTTTGGTTACTCAAATTAGTAGTCGGTAAAAATATAGTTTGACAGCTACTAAAATTTAGGTTATGTATTATTAAATATGATATTCGAGCGGAATACGTTATCACGTAAAACTATCGTCCGTAAACCGACTTTACAGACAACCAATTTTTTTATTATAAAATTTCTACTTCAAAACAAAATTTGGATCAAAATTTAGCATGTAAAGCGACTATTATTGAATGTATATCAATCATTTGTTATTTGAGTAAATACAGTCCTATGTTGTACATGACAGGAAGTTTGACAACGACATTAGACTGTATAAAAATTGCAATTATATTATTATAAGATCACTGTCAAACCAAATTTTTGGAAAATGGCTTTCTGCAATCTAACATGACTCTATTTGTTAATAAATATCTATATATTTTAAGAAAAAGCCAAGAAAGCCTGACCTTCTTAGAATTGCCTGGAGAAGCCAATACATGTAAAGGAAGGATCTCGGTGCTTCTAGAACATTCTCCAGGTGGGGGACGAAGCTATAAAATGCGAGCGGAGTGGTTGGCAAGTCAGTCATTTGTTCGTGAGGCGTTCATGTGTTGATACAGTGCCAGTGCGTTGTAAAAATGACATAAATCATTAAGCGCAGTTATATAAATCAGGTTTAACATAAATAACTTTTTGTAAATAAACGTGTGTATATATTATAGTTAATAGACAAGTGTGCTAATAAACTTTGCTGTTTTCCTGTATTGTTAATATTTTGTGTACATTATTAGTGACTCTATATACTCTTCTATTACTTAGTTTCTATTTTATTATTTAGAACTATTAGTTTTGATTTTTTAACGTTATTATTACTGTTTCGTTTGAGAAGAACGCTTTCGTTGAATGTTTACCTGTTTTCTTAAACGTTGTTATAGTTGGGGGCTGAGCATATCTAGTTATCATGTAAAGAATAGAAAGTTTCTTATATCGATATTGCATAATCAAGGAATAAAATAATATAATTGATTCTTCTTGTATCCGTACTGAAGAAAAACATTGTTCCCAATTATTTATCATTTTTATGCATACCGAATAACGCAATTAAATAATGTGAGAAGCGATTCTGCACAGTGGCGCAGTTTAAATATTTAAGTAAAGATTTAGTTCTTCAATATTTTTAACCACTTATTTTTTCTTGCGTTTTAAATTGAATAGATACACATATTATTAACAAATTATTATCGGCACTTTAATATCTACGCAAAATGCACAACGCGTACATCTAACTGATTGACCAGTCTTAGTTCGGATACAAATCGCTTTTTTAGCCTTATAGAGTTGATCATAGTTCATCATTAGAGAGAGAGAGAGAGGTCAATTGTTTTTATAAGGAAATCGGCGCATGCGTATATGAGTATTTGCTATAACGTTGGTTTTATAAAATTTAATTATAATATTATACTTTCGTAAATATTTAAATAAAAAAAATCAACTGTTCCTTGGTTATGAAGAAATAATTCAAGTAGGTAGCTGAAAACCGTGTTTAGGTTAATTTTTACATGACGTGATAACATTTAGGTAACCATGCAGACAAAAAGCAGACATCATAATTACTAGATGTTATCCGCGTTACCGCATCCGTAGACAGAAATTTTATTTTATTTATTATAATACCTATGTAATTTTGCGGTTGGAATCATCCTGTCGCCTAATTGACTGGAATTTTTTTAATCGGTTCAATAAATCTTGAGTTTAGAAGTGACATAGCCATTCAATACAATGTCTTCTTTTATGTGGGTATATTATATCAGTACAGGAGTAGCTATAAGGTATGTTCCAAGTATCCAGAAAACGAACACGAAACCGTCACCGTCATGGCTAAAACGTGTGTCAAAACTGTTTTAGCTACTGCGCATGCGGGTGACGGGTTGTGTTCGTTTGCTGGCTGCTTGGAATATACCTATAGATATTCAATACAAATGTTTTTTTTTATGTAGGTATATATAAATATATATTATATCAGTAATCAGTATATAGGAGTAGATATACCTATAGATATTAATTAATCTGTATTTACTTTTGACTATTCTATTATTTCAAGTTAATAAATACCACCAGCAGCAGATTATATAAGCCAGATACTAATTTGTTTTTTTTTTTCAATTTTCGTTAAACTTAAAATTCAACTGATACATTGATCGACTCTCAGTTAGAGTCAGAGATATTTAAAACATTTTTCAATTAATAGTTCGAGCGTGCGCTTCTGACAACTTTCCAGGAATGTAACGTGTGCAAGTTAAACAATATCACCTGATTGAGTTAACCTCAGTTGAGGTGAGATTCAAAAGTGTCATGACCTGTTGATGGCGTGCCTACGTACAATAGACATGGCGCTTAAACACTACCGACAGCTGCTCACGAGGGTTAGAGATTACAGAATCATTTTCTCTCTAATTTAAATATACTTTCTTACGGTTCAGTCGTTTTTTAAAGAAAGTATTCTCCCAATAAATAAAAAGGCTCTTGCCCGGACCCTCAGACAATAGACATGATGACAGATTCTGAAATCCCGTACTATAATGTAGGTACACGTTCATTATTTCCGAAAAAAAAAACATTATTTCAGCAATAAATTAAACTTTAACGCAAATTATTGCATATTTTTCTTTCTATGTTGAGGTAATCGCGAAAACACTTCTGACGTCACGCCTCAGTGACAGCTGAAATTAGATGTATTTATGTGTGTAGAGCTGTAGTTCAGAAGTATTTCTTAGAAAGGTTTGTAAATTTATTTAATGATATGATTTATATTAAGTATTTTCTTAAAAGTAGGTATACTTAGTAGTAAAAATAGTACGGTTTTCTTTAGTTGCAAGTTATCTAACCTCAAAAATAACCTATGACATAAGTGTTAAAAAATATCACAAAAAACGAATTAACAACAAATCAACTAATTAAATGATGCAGACGTGAATGATCGCAACAAAAATTTAAGCTACACGGTGCTTATTTACTTCTAGTGTTTATATTCTCTTTGATTTAAGAAGGCGTCACGTCATTCTGTGTTTCAGTCAACATTATCGATTGCAGTATTCTATACTTTAATTTTATTAAAATTCAATGTCGATATTTAACACTGGATCATTTTTTAGAATCCATTCAACATATATTTTTCTCTAAAACCATAGATTCTTTTATACTGTCATCATACCTATTGCAAATTATATGTAATTAAACGATAAATATCTAAATCGTTTGGTAAACACATGATCTATAGTTATAACAGATAGCTGATGTTAGTTAAAATGCTGAAAGTGTGATCTTAATGATCACTAGAAGCGCATTAAACTATCGAACGCTGCAATACAATAGATCTTGTCACAAATGTAAAATGCGTGATTCCTTTTTATAAACAATACTATTAAATATCACACTTTTAGTTTGATTCATACGAAAGACAGTCAACAGTACGCTTTTCACAGTAAGTTTGAAAACAAAATGGGGCGTTTTTTTTTAAAGTATCACTTCTGCGAGTTTGAACCGTTCAATTTTTGCATGCGTTTAACGCATAAATTACACATTATATGTCATCTATTTATAATATACTAGCTGTTTACCCGGGTGCGATAGATATAATTTTGCAAAATGTATTTTGTTGGGTGCTTAAATTAGCGAACTAAAAATTGTAAAATAAACTTATTTCTCTTCTATAACGTTACGAAGCGTGGGGTGTTTGACGAATTAAATGAAATACATATACTATAGGTAATGTGAGTGCCTCACGCCTCTAGGCGTTGTAGAAGGAAAGCTTTTTATTTTCTAGCTCTTTATGAGTTAATTGCAATTCTTTTTTTTTAATTTTTTATTTCCAAACTAAACAATATTACGATGATTTAAAAAAAAAAAAAAATTAGAAAATCACTGTGTTTCTAACAAACCATACTAATCTTAAGACGATATTTTAAATAAACAGAAGGGAATTAGTATCGAAGGAGATTTATTTGGTTGAGGAACAATTGAAAATAAGCTTTACCAGTGTATCGCTTGTGGCCAACGTTTCGAAAAATATATTTACCATCTTAACTTGCATTGAGGTCCTGATGATGAAAATATATTTTTCGAAACGTTGGCCACAAGCGATACACTGGTAAAGCTTATTTTCAATTGTTCCTCAACCAAATAAATCTCCTTCAATACATATTTTGGAACAAAACTTCTACCAATTAGGAATTAGTATCGATTTTTTATGCTTTTCCTAAATAAGTTACGAGTATTTATTAGTTTTTCATAGCATTCTTTCGGATAAATTTAATAATTTTTAATCTTTTTTTAATATAATTATAAACCGTGTAGGTAGTGCAGCTGTCTTCGTAAGATTCAATTTTAAAGTCGACATGACCGCCTACCTTAATACGAATAATTCATTACATATAAAAATTGAATTAAAAAAATGAAATAATTAATTTCAATTTGCAAATTGCATTAATGTAGGTTATATTATTTATTTATTGTTAAAAGTTTAGGCAAGTACATTGGTTTTGTTGGCAGTTTATTTAAAATAAAATATACCTTGACATTTAAAAATGTAGTGCTAATTATGAACTAAATTTTTATTTATTAGATATGAATGTTATAAAAATACATATTTCACTATTTTAGCTTATTACAAAATTCTTCAATAACTTTATATAAAAAAATGCTGTAAAAAAACTTATTTGTATATTTAATTAAAATCTTATAATAAACTATTTTGTTTTTTACATACAGGTAGTTCTGTGATGTCAAATTTAATTAAAACTGCATAATTCGATCATATATTTTCATTTATTGAGTATTTTTATGGATTTTCTACTCAGTTAGAAATTAACATAAAACATTTGATGATAGTTTTTAAATTGGAAATCGATTAATTGACTTTTGATGTTGTCACATACCTTGGAATAGTTATAAAGATGAAATTAGAATATCATTTTTTTTATATTAGACATCAAAAAGGAGTTGTCAATTTATTACCTAAGTAGACTGACTTTAATTTGTGTTCTTTCTGGATTTCCAGGATTTTCGAATTTTGCAGTACCTATTATACTAGCTAGAGGAACGCATTTTGGGAATTTCTGTCTGTTCATCTGTTGCTACCGCCTTGGCTAGATCGATTTTATAGAAGGATGGTATCTATAAGTACTGTCCATTGGTAACTTAATCTTAAAGTATAGAATATTTTTTTCAGGTTAAGCTTGGATGAAGATAAGGTTCCCATAAATTTACTTTCACGACTACAGAGAGCAAGGACGCAAGCAAAAACTAGTACTATCAGTTATTACAAACTGATTGTTGTACACTGTTCCGTTTGAGACAGTAGATGATTTCTAATTTACACAATTTTAATTCTACAAGACGTAAAAAAGTTACGTAACATTTAAAATAATTTTAAAAAAAGTTTATAATATAAGGGACCTAATTTACAGAAAAAAATTTGAATAGAACGCAAATATAAACAGGTGTACTTACCTAATTCTTTTTATGGTATACTTGATACTGTAAAATTTGCTTTAAGATAATTAAGGAGTCAAAATTTTTTGTGTATATAATTTATTTCATATTCGCAAGTTTTTCAATTCTTAAAGTGTTTTGTAATAATATTTTAAAATGTAGACAAATTTTAATTTTTGTTCTAATACGTGTAATATTTTAAGGCAGAATGGACATATAATTATATCTAAATTGTAAAATAAGATAATAATCATGACGATTTTATTCAGTCAAATTAGTGTTCAAGTCATCAAGTTCGACTAGGCTCACAAAGAAAAGTACATTTCAAATGTGTAATATTTTGGAATTAGCTTAATTTTTTTCTGGGTAAATGCCTTTCTACTCGAAAAGAAATCCGGCTTTGATATTATAATACAGGGAATAAAGACATTTCAGAGTAGAAAATTAGAGGAAATCTGGATTTTTTCATGAACCTTCCTTTTGTGATTCTAAACAATATACCAAAAATCCCCACCGACACATATGCCGCTAAAAATGTTACGCGGGATGTTTAACGGTGACATTTATGAAAAAATAGTGGTCACTAAATTTGTAGCTTAGGAAATTGCCTACAAAAAACATAATATTACTTTTTTTCGTAAGACTAACGGTTTTCGATAAAATTGGATTTTTAAAGTTGTAACGTTTATGTTTTTTATGTCATTTCGATTCGTTTGATACGGTTATACTAACGAATACAATGCATCATACGACATACAACATGCGGATACGTGAACTGGAACGGTTCACTAAGCAATTGAATGAATACGAGCAGAGAGAACGAGAATCATGCCGCAGCGCCGTACGTCGTGCGTAATTGGTAATTTTAATGTTACGGAAAAAAGCAATACTATTTTGTAGGCAATTTTCTAAGCTACAAATTTGATAACTACTATTTTTTCTATAAAAGTCATCGTTAATGAGATTTTCGTTAAAAAACATTTTTTATGATTTTTGACCCACGTAACATTTTTATCGGCACATGTATTGGTGGCGATTTTTTTGATATTGTTTAGAACCACACAAAGAAGGTTAATACGAAAATCTAGCTTTCCCCTATTTTTTCCGAAGATTGACTTATTTTTTGTCTTTATTCCTTGAACAATTATAACGAGATAAAGAATCAAGATGTGACACTCCTCGTATAAATGCGCATGCATCATTAAGCCATGATCACACATTGCATTGTGTGCGGTGTGTAAAGTTTCGTCCGTAGTACCTACTTTCTGTTGACTTTCACCCGCGTAAATAAATCACAGTCTTCATAGTTTATCATCTCCGCGCTCCACACTTTTTATTCATATCAAAGTGTACAAGGAACCTCCTCTTGTTCTCAGATACAAAATGTTCTCTAAAATAAGTGCAAATCCAGGCAGGTGGAGGTAGCAATTTTCTTTTGTCGAGTTTCGTACCCAAAGGGTGTAACTTTTACTATTTTATTTGTCTGTCCGTTTGATACTTCAAGTTTCTAAACTTATAGAGCTACATGTTAACACTATATTATGTAAAGACCACGGATGGAAACACTGTTAGAAACACTGCTGCGGTTTCTGCTGGCCGCCTTGAAATGACGTCACTGCGGGCTCGCCTGCTAGCTCTCAAGATGGAATTTAAAATTAGAACAGTGACTATTTTCTTGCTAGGTCCCTTGCTTGCTCTGAGCAAGAACCAATCAGAAAGCAGTTTCATGTCACGTGCGCGACATGAACAAACGCCCACAAACCAAATGGCGTCATTCTGCTTGAACAACAGACACGTTTTGTTCTGTGTTTATATTTGAACTGCCACTGCGCGCGCGCCAGATCTATCCACAAAACAAGTTTGAAAATACGTCCCTTGTGAAGCAAGCGCATAAAATCAATTAAGAAAACCAGCGCTAGAAAACTAGTAGTCAAAAATCCAGCCTTGTAAGCAGCGACCTTAACTTTCATCAAATCAGTCTAAAGGTTTCTGAGATAAAAGCTTCAGAAACTTGTGAAATATGCTGCAAGTACGTGAAATTTGAGCGTACAAACGGAGTTGGCATTTGATCGTTTTTTTGCCCATCAAACGGTCTAACCATAGACATAGAAAATTTTAGTCATTCGTGTTTTAATAATAATAGGACTCATGCATTTTTAATATCACCTATTTAGTATGAGTACTTCAAAATATATTTTTAATATTCTGTATAAATTTCTCAAAAAGAATAGAAGATCGATTATGAAGAGAAATTCAAAAATTATCAGTTCTCAAACTTAAGTCCCTGATATTCAATTTCTTTTCTGACGTTTCTATGCGTTGTTGTACCACTCTAAAGCGAATCGAGCAAAAATAATACTTTCGTTGTAATTTTAAGTGGGTATAAAAATTGATATTATTTGACTTTGTGATAATTGACAGCCTTTTCTTTTTAGAATTTATATTTTTGAAAATAATGTAGTTAAAATATATGAATAAAAGTTAAGAACAGTCACTACAATAGTCACTAGTTTAGGTCAAAAATCACTTTTCAAAAATTTTACAATATCTTTCCGTTTTGAGGTCCCCCGAATCCAAAAAACATATTTTTGGAAAAACTCTGTGCGTCTGTTAGTCTGTTTGTCTGTGAACACGATATACAGGTCAAACGGATGAGCGGATTGAAACCAAATTTTGGGAGGATGTTTGGTATGCAAATATGAAGAGCCCTATTGTTTTCGGGGAAAATCGGCTCATGCGCAAAGGATATATTATATGCTATAACGTTGTTTTTTCTCATAATTTTACATGACGTGGAACATATTATGTAGATAACCATGACAACGAATAGCAAATATATTGAATACTAGCCATTACCCGCGCAAGCTCACACGATATCAGAAATTTTATTTTCTTTATTATAATCAAATGTCGACATTTTTTTAAGTTGGAATGGTCCCGTCGCCCAATTGACTGGAATTTTTTTTATAATGTAAATTTCTTTACAGACCGAAATCAAGCTTGGTCTCCGTTGTCAGTTTATTTGATACGAAACAGACGGTATAATCGAGCACTTCTATTTATGTTGAATATGGTGCTAATCTACTACTGTGCAAACGACGAGCGTTGTTTGTTATATTCATTGTGTCGTGATTCGTGATCGTCGGCAGCGCTGGAGCTATTTTTATGTTATGCTTATATATTATTAGCTCTGCAACCAGCCAGCACGTTTAAACAAAAAGTCTTCAACATATATCAATTTATAATACACAGATTATTCTGTGGTAAATAAATAAACTCTTCTGTGGATCTGTCTAATCTATTCGCTTCGATGAAAAAAAAACAATTCCTGGCTAGTTAGAATATTAAAGGACTCCGCACAAACCTTATGGGATTTGGTTTTCGGTTAAATTGATCGAAAATGGTTTTATTTTATAGTTTAAAAGCATTAAGAAAAAGTGTCCATGGGCGCAAAGCCTAAAATCCAATAGATTTTTAGCTACATATAGGTATGTTTAGCGAGATTTTTGATATTTTTGATATAGGGATATTCATAAACATGTTTCATGTTCAGCTTTTGTGCTTTTTTTTAGAAAGAGAAGAGTAGTCAAAAACTAGGTAATGTTGGAAGGTGTCTCCCTGTATAAAATAATAATGTCGTCTTCGGATTCAGTACACTCTAAAATTGTTTCTTGCGCTTAGGATTTTTAAAATTGTGAATTCAATGGATATCCCTATATCTAAAATCTCGCTAAACTTTTTCTTAGCGACCTTTCAACTATAAAACAAAACCATTTTCGATCAATTTAACCGAGAACCAAATCACATAAGGTTTGTGTGGGGTGCTTTGGAAGACACCATTGGTGACCGCTTCTGCAATCAATACGTTATGTCCGCTGCACACGACGCTGCTGGAGTTGCCGCTGGATTGGCTGCTTCTTTTCGCTGCTAAATTCCAGGCTTTCCATGGCGCGGAATTGTATGGATGTATGCTTTTTGGTTTTACGCGATTAGATGATTTTGTTCCATTCGCAGTTATTGTTCGACTGTCAACACAAATATATGACAACGAAATTTATAGCATAAGTTGTTCATCACAGAAGAATAACAATTATTGAAACTCTAGAAATCAGTCTTATATAGATATTTAACATATTCTGTTAAAACACCAAAACTAAAACAAAATATGCCATTATATAAACAGTGTTTTTTGTAGTACCCCAACAAATTCAAGGTTAAAATTTACACACCTTAAGAGGGGAGTACCTACAGTGTAGAATCGAAAAAAAATCAATTGACTTTTTGTAGGCTGAAAAAATGTTCTGTCCTTCCTAGACAAAATGCGGGCACTCCGAGCGCTGTATTCAAAATATTCCCGTTGCTACAGACATTTGTTTGCGCGTACACGTCGTCTGAAATGGAGCGTTTCGACGAAAATGGACTGCTGTATTTGGACTTGTAAGAATTTTTTTTGGAAAGTTATTATCAAAATAACCCGTTTTTTTCTTTTAATGGCTTTTTCTCGAACATCATTTTTCAATATGACGGGCAGTGGGCACTCTCCAGAGCGTAAAAAAATATATTTTTATGCAGTTTTCGCCAAACGACTTTAAAAGAACCTTGTTCTCCTGTAAACCACCAAAATTTGGTATTTTCTTCTTGAAATTATTTTCTGAAGCGTTGTAAAAGTGAAAAAAACTCAATTTTTCAATTTTCTGTTTTCTTAAATTAAAAAAAAAAAAATATTTGGGACCCTCATAGTGTAGTTCACACGATAGTGGCAAGTACCCTGAGTAAAAATATTCTTCATTTTTTTGTTTCAGAGTCGTTGGAGAGCAGCTAGATTGCCCGCCGTCCGACCCCCTTTTTTCAGCGTAAGTTACAAGATTGTCGTTATCGGGTCACTGATTGGAGCAAAAAAGGAATTATATCTGAAACATAGCTTAATAAATAAATGAAAATTCTCAGCTTTATATTTAAGTCACAATTAATTTTCACCCCTCATGTAGCCCCTCTACACTGTACTCCCCCCTAAACTTGGTATTACGTCAAATGAACTATCAATAATAATTTGCATAAAATATTTCTTCATTGTAATATTGATTGACTTTTGATTATTTCGATTTCACACCATTCTGCGTTTGGTTTATTCAGTGCTGCTTTACAGAGTTGATGCAATACGGGTATCTATAAATAATAACGTAAAAAATCACTTCGCGTGTTGCTGAACGTTTACAATAGAAGAGTGAAGATGATATTATTATTATAACCTGTCATTTTTATATAAACAATTGTTTTTTGTGCTTACATGCTTCAAGCAAAAATAGTGCCACTTGCGGTCGTTCCATTTGCGGTCTATCGTCCCACTTGCGGTCAATCGATATTATTAAAAAAATGGTTGTCTGTAAAGTCGGTTTACGGACGATAGTTTTACGTGATAACGTATTCCGTAATACATAACCTAAACCTCCCAAAATTTGGTTTCAATCCGCTTATCCTTGGTGTCGGAATGATAAGAAATGTCAAAAGTGACGTTTGCAACTTACAAAGTATTATGTTCTAATAATAATTAGTTATTCCAATACTTAACTTAGAAGGCTTTGCATTTCACAATATACTAATGTCAAAAAATTTAATTAAACATTAGAAATGCAGCTGTTTTCATGTTAAGACAAGACATACGTTTGCTTCTAATTTCCATGTACGGCAAACAAAGACAACCGACCGCGTCGCGCCATGCATTACACAACATTGCATTTATACAGCTATTTTTCTATATAAATTTGTATAAAATATTTTTCTATATAAATTTGTATAAAAAAACTGTTTAGGCAAATTCTGTTATACGAAATCTATGTAAAATGTTCTCCTCTTTCGTTTAAGACTGGTTTCAAACCGATCTGATTTAAATTGAGCGAGAAATTAGCAAAAAGCACGCATAGGGTCAGGCGGAACGTTAGGAACGTTACGTTACACTTTTTCGAACATGCAGCCGGTGTTTTATCAATTTATAATATTGGTGATTCATCAATTTATAAGACGTTATCACGTCAAAAAAAGTAATGCTAGGAGTGACTCCACTGACGATCAAAGGTTTAATAATTACTAAAACACTATCGCATCAACAGCACTTCGTAATCGTTTTTTAAGGAACTCCCACATTCCACCTTCGCTTCTTACTACGCAACAAAAACACCATCGCATCAACAGCACCCCGTAATCGTTTTTTTAAGGAACTCCTCCACCCTCCTCTTTGCTTTTCACTGCGCAACAAAAACACCATCGCACTAACAATGTTGAATTAAATAAAAAATGAAGACAAATTTTGACTTTAGTAATAAGAATTAAAATTAGTTGTGCCATATTATTTTGATGTTTGGAAAAATCTGTTAGATTGCATTCGGAAGTGTTTAGATGATTTAATGACTTATCTTTATGTAGGAAATTTGAAATTGCCGATTTGTAAAGTTATTTTCTTGACCGCAACTGAGATCACCCATGACATTATTTGCATTTTATTATATTGATTTATGGGATGAAAATTGTTTAGACCGCAAATGGCACGACCACAAATGAGAAAACACCTTCAAGCAACCGTCTCATATCGAAATACAAGGTCAGTTGATTACAAAGTTTGCCTTGTTCTGTTCTGTTCGATACTAGTGTGGGGGATGACGTTATCCGGCGGATCTGTCAATTGATTACGTGACAATGACTGTTGTATATCAAATTTAATGGCAATATTTAACAAATGTCAAAGAAATAAAAAACAGAATATTGATATTGTTTAAAAAAATGGAATTTTTGAGGTGTTAACATAGTCCTAGTTAAATATAAATGTCATTTTTTATATTGTCGTTATAGGTTGACTAAAATATAAACTGTCCACCAGCTGACGTTATAGCTAACTAAGTTTAAGCTGATTGGTCAGATGGAATGAGGCAACATCTGTGATCTATCAACCTTGATTGAAATAGTGGGTGATGACTAATATTTTGACTAAGGTGACAATGCGTTAAATAACTGATTTTCAATAATTTTTAAAATTTTTGATTGCACAATTTTGATCAAGTTCACTTCTAATAGTAGGCTGAGTTGTATTCGCGTCATATGACTATGATTAGTATAGAAATGGTAGCACGATTAATTTTTTTTTTTACTCTACGCAACTTAACACCAATAGTGTAGTTTTATAAGGGGCTGTGCAAAAAGTAATATTTATTCACGGTATTGTCTTGGCTTAGACAAGAATCTTAACCTAAGAGTATCCAGGTTAAAAATACGCTATATTTTGTTGTTTACTTAAAGGTGGTGCTATAGATAAATGCTTTGGCAATATATTTTTTCGTCCAGGAATTATAATTAAGCGTTAAAAACGTACATATCTAGATCTACCCACATATAATTCTTTTATTTTAACGTACATTTTGGGTTAAGTGTGTCAATTTCTGCAGTTTATTGAGAAATAATTTTAATAAATGAGTTAGTCTCGTCAGATGTTTATTTATATTTATATAAACATAATCGAACGTAATTTCAGATAATATCCTATAAAGATGAAATCGAACGTTTCGTCATTTTTCACACACTATAAAATATTCGATACACGACAAGTTTTTTTTTTCTATATAAAGGTTCTACTTTCATTTTGAATTAATTAGATGTTTAAAATATTATATGTTAATATTTCACAATACCTATTGTTGATATTTTTGCATAAGAAAAAAGGTTATTTTTTGTTACTTTCCGGATTTGGAAACAATTCTTAATTTTTATACATATATATTTTGCTAAAGAAATATTTTTTAAAACCATGAAATTTATATGTATAAGACAGTAAAAACTACATTTAATAAATTATATTTTTAGCTTTATTGAGTAGGTATCGTGGCAATGACAATACTTAATATTTTTCCCGCTGATGAACTGTCGATACCGGCAGTCTTGGCCGAGTATAGTTTCCCTCAATACATAAGTGGGGGAATGGTACTAGTTTAGGTCAAAAATCACTTTTCAAAATTTTGCAATATCTTTTCGTTTTGAGGTCCTCCGAATCCAAAAAAACATATTTTTGGAAAAACTTTGTGCGTCTGTTAGTTTGTTTGTCTGTGAGCACGATACAGGTCAAACGGATGATCGGATTGAAACCAAATTTTGGGAGAATGTATGTTATAATAGTGTTTTTTATGAATTTGACTCTATTCAATAAATAGAATAATTGTGATCCATTGAAGTTAATGCGAGGTATTTGGAAAGAATTCCGTAGCCTAAGGATCAAAGCAAAGCAATACTGGAAAGTTCAGTATTGCTTTGCTTTGATCCTTACGCCACGGAACACTTTCCCAATACCTCTCAGTGTTTTTTTTTATGTAATATTGGTATACTTTTCATGACAGCTTATTATTCTATATATTTTTTCAAGACAGTTTCGTTGAAAATTTTTTTTCTAAACTTCATAGTTTCGGAAATATTTTGAAAATAAAAAAAAATCAGCTATTCTTTTGTTTTGTAGATCTGTCAGAATTAAACATGCTTTTTTTAAGCATGCTTTGATTAATTTTTACATTACGTGGAACATATTATGTACGTAACCATGGCATCGAATAGCAAATATAATATTGAATACTAGCCTTTACCCGCGTCACCTCACGCGGTATCAGAAATTTTATTTTATTATACTACCTATATCAAATGTCAACATTTTGACGTTGGGATGGTTCCGTCGCTCAATTGGCTGGAATTTTTGTAAGAGGCTATGACAGATAATAACTTCTGTTCTCATCTTATCTTTACTTTTTATTATTCTTCCATTAGCACTGAGTTTTTAACAATTTGAATGTGATTAATTAAAGATAGTAGTGGTGACTATTAACAAATGAAAAAAACACCTCTTTCAAAGACATTTAAATGGAAATTAGTGTTTTTCGTGAAAACCGCTACACAAATGTTTATTAAATTTTACACAATACACATATTCTCTTGTTAAAGATGGCATGACTAGTTTTTTCCTAGAAAATATAGGGATGGAGGCTTTTTTAGGACTATTATATGGAAAAATTAGTTCAAATTTTGTCCAACTACTTATTTTTATTCGTTGAGTGGAAATTTGTTAGTCATCTTTAACTGACGATATTTAATTCTAAAATTTAGTGCTATAGCCATGACATCTTAATCTACACCTCAGATACGTTTTTTTTAATATGCAAAAGAGAACTATTCATTTGATCACCAAATAATTCAGTTAATTAATCAAAGTTTTTTTTTATTTAAATATTTTTAGCTACTACATTTTACCGCACAAAGAGTTCTTATGTAATCATAACTATGTATTCATGACGCTCTACCGCGTATCGAGTTTTTTCTTCGATTATAAATTTACATAATTAGCATAAATATGTGTAATTTGTGAAATTAATGGATTGAATTTGAATGCAGAAGACTAATGGTGTTAATGGAATTATTTATCTACTTAGCCGTACGAAAATACCGTGTGTAAAATTAACTTACGCACTACGGTGTTCGCAATATTTACTTATTTATACGAAGTGTATATATATAAAATTAGTCGACAAATTTATTTATTTGAAGAGTTCTATTCAGACGTTAATCAAAGATTCGAAGTGTATATAAATAAAGGAAGTTGCAATCGTAAAAACAGTTTTGAGCTTTTGAAAAAAATTATCAAAATATTGACATTTCCGATTTTTTAAATTTGCCGCCGTGCTTTTTTATCGGTGAGCTTAATGCGTCTAGTGACCTCAGGCAATCCCATTTCGTTTTTAACTGTTTAGCGGCTAGTCGTTGCGTTGATCAGCTCATGGACACTTATTACTCAACAATATCTGAATTCTTCCTACCGAAAATACCATCACAACTGCCGATCTCAAAATCTACACTCGAATAATATGCAACAAAAAATGGCAAGACCTTTGGAACCTCATCCCCAATAATAAACTCAAAGAAATTAAAAACAGTATCTACAAATGGGTCTGTCCGGTCCCTTTAACCCGAAGAGAAGAAATAGCGCTCACCAGATTAAGAACAGGACATACTTTATTAACTCACACTTACCTCTTCAATAAGGAAGAAAAACCATTATGTGACTCCTGTCACCTCCCATTAACCGTCAAACATCTTCTGGAGGACTGCGTGAAGTATCTCATCCATAGCGTCAACTGCAACCTACCCTACAACATAAAAGAGATGTTAAACAATAATGAAGGAAATATAAATAGTACCATTAAGTTTCTCAAATCAACCGGACTAATAAATAAAATTTAATATCTACACCCCAAGGATCTGGAAACAAACAAACAAAATATAATCAAACTATTACTTACCTGCTTATTTCTTCCAATATATTAATATATATTATGATTTACCAATTAACACTGCATATTATACCATTGTAATATTTATGCTAATTATCCCAGTGCTCATGACATTTCAGTCGATGCACGCCTTAATTTTTTTGTAATTTTGTTTTTGTATTTTTTTTTCTCTTTGTATAATAAAAAAAAAAAAAAATATCTGAATTGTTAAATCTCAGGACGGGGGTTCAAAATTTGCGTGGAGAATCAATGCACAGCTGAAACCATTGGATGGATTGGGCTGAAATTTCGCACACAGATAGTTATTATGACGTAAGCATCCGCTAAGAACAATTTTTTGAAAATTCAACCTCTAAAAGAGTGTAACGGGGGTTCAAAATTTACATGAAGAAATCATATAAGACAGATGTATCAATTCGAAAATGCGCAGGAGTACTCCAGTCAACAAATAAATAAGCACGTTTTGCGTGCTTTTTCAAAAACAGCCCCTTCAGAGGGTGAAAATAGTCTAAAAATCATTTTCAAGGTGTGGCAGGACATTGATTGCGTGAATGCTATCAATTTTGAAATTTATTATGGGGGTCTACATCGAGAAAGGAGTAACTAAATATACCAAATAATGGAAATTCATCCGTGTTTTGTCTCAATCCCGTGCGAATCCGCGGGTAACGGCTAGTACATAATATAGAAGTACATGTTATTAAAACATACCCTGTGTCTATACTAACAGTGTGCAACGTTTCAGCTTCTATTGTCAACGGTGGTCTACTGGAGAACCTGAAAAGCCAAACAAACATACATTATAAGTAGATACGTATGTCGATTTTAACACGTCACTCTGTATATCCATAGTGTGCTCTAAAAACCGACACTTAACATGTTACAATACAATAATGTTATGCATATCAATAATGTCCCGCATTTATTTTTCATAACTAAACGAATTTACATAAAATAAAAAATGATTTTATTTAAACGATTACTGTTTTTGCATGTGCACTGATTTTTTGTGCCATGAACCACCTGGGACAAAATTTGTATACTAAAGGTACTGAAAAAACTATTTATTAAATTATACGGGTCTAATAGACACAAATTATTTTTTTCTCTCTACTTGTATAACCGTTTCAAACAGCTCGTCCGTTTTTACGTGATTTTTTTATAGTAAAATTAAATTATTGTAGGTAAGCGCTCATATTTTCTAGGAAATCGCATTGTTCGTTATTCTCACAGAGACAATAATAATAAATTCAGCGGAAATTATTTTGGTTTTTGAGTATTTCCCAAACCGTGAGAATTTCCAATTTATTTGCAAACCGTCGCATCTCAAAACGACGTAATGCTGTTAACATATTTTAGTGAATGTCAAAAACTATAGCAATAATAGGTAAGTGGTCAGTTTATATTGTCGCTATAGTTGGTCTTATGGCTATATTCAAGGAACAAAAGTATAGTTATTAATTCGGTTCATTTATTTTTCAGGTAACTATTCCTCCGAATAAATAGCGATAGTTCAGTTTACCAGCCATAATTATGTTTACTGTAAGTATAAATCTATTCTGACTTATTTCTAGGGTATAAATATTTATTCGCCTGGTAAAATAATAATAGCCGCAACATAGATCATAATACCCAATCTATACACGTGGAGTATCTACAGTTTGCTCTTGTGAATTTATTTATGTATTGTTTATTAACCTTTTGTGAAGTGTATAATAGTTGTAAAACATTAAAGTTAGTGGAAGTTTTGTGTGCAATTGGGTTAGTTAAAACAATATCTTGAGAAACTTTTTTTTGACGGTAACACTAACGCCATCGGTTGGATTTTTGGGTGAATTTCGAAATATTCAACAAAAAGAGCAAGGAGTATAGTGCAGTGTAGGTATATTTATTCTTTAACTAACTTTTCTTCCTGATAAAATATCACGTAGAAAAGTTAGATAAAGAATATAAAATACACTGCACTATATGTACAGTGAATTGAAAGTAAATTTTATTCCAACGAATTAATTTGTTTCAAGATTATTAACTTCTATCTATTTAATAGTTTTCGGTGAATATGGGCATTCTATTTTATATTTAATTAATAATTTATATTTTTAACGAAATACATTTTGAGATATGCTCTAAAGCTAACCCTGTCCAAAAACACCTGTACCTACTTCATAAGATTACGGTTGATTTTACAAAAAATGAGACATCAGCCTTACTAAACAGTTGATTTTAGTATACAACACATCAATATGAATATATAATGTCGTCGTCAAAGTGAAGTCATCTAATGCCCAGCATGATTTTAATGATCAATTCATTACACTTGGTGCCGCAGTATGCATTAATACTAGTAACTATAGATTGCCCCGTAGCTAGGTACCTGGGCCCCTCTTATAAACAGAACCACCACTGAGCTACTGTATCATGGCTGCGATATCTACAAATTAAATTTTCAATAATGCCTGTTTCACATCATGTTCTGAATACTCTAGGTATATATGGCCCACATATTTTGTCAAAGTAAAATCATGCCTAGACTGAAATATTCTTCTAAAGGCAATCGAATTGAAATGCAATTTTAGTACTTGATAATTTAAATTTTTTATTGAAAGAGATTTAATTTAGTTCAGGAATAGTTGAAAAAATAAGCCTTACCAGAGTATTGCTTGTGGCCTTTTGTTGTCCAAACGATGTGTAGATAAAATTGTAGAAAATTTGTGCTAGTTGTTAGTGGTAGTTTTGTTCCAGATATATGTGTAATAAATATGTGAAACAGGCATTAGATGATGATTATAATATAATATAAAATCACAAACCTTTTTCAGCACGGCATGCCCATGCAAAAGTTTCATCTTCGATGTAATATAAGCATAGGCTTAGTTCATTTCCTCGCATGTTAAACATGTGCCATGAATACTAAATCAATCCGTAATGATATTATTTAAACATTACTATATCAATCAGCAGCATGGTATAAAACCCTGTAGCCTAGGGCTCGCGTGAGTTTGCATAAAGGTTCGGATTCACTGCAGTTAAAAAGCTGCGCTTTGTGAAAGAATAGTGCGAGTGGCATAGCATTCTATATTTTCGGATCCGTTCTCTTTATTACTTATTTTATTTTTTAAATATTAAAAATTGTTTGAATTATATTATTATACTAAAGAGTCTGAAATCTTGTAATTCTATTGCATCTCATTTGTTTTTCAATAAATAGCGATAATTCAATTCACCAACCATAATTATGTTTACTACAGGTATAAATCTATTCGGTCTTACTTCGAAAGTATAACTACTTATTCGATGATGAAATAGAAATGGCCGCCACATAGATCATAATACTTAACCTATAAACGTGGAGTAATAATGCAATGTCCTATGTAGATGACTTAAAGCGGACGCGATTGCGATGCGATCCGAGGCGGTGACACGCGAATTCAATGCAAGGCGATGCGACGTGGCGGCTTTGTCCTACGTGCGTGCGAATTATAAATAAATAAATGCGTTGTACTTATTTGTAGTCCCAGTTAATTTCGCCAAATTTTCCCATTCGCGGTACGATAATAACCGATTATGATAATTTTTGTTCCTTTTGTCCCATAATGGAGGACGTTCGTGAATGGCATTAATTAAAATTTCTACTTCCGACATTATCAACATAAGCAACGCACCGCACCCCGCGTGCTCTTGCTCACTTAGGCCACTTCAATAGACACCCGCGACTGTTAGTTATTTTCGCGCCGCTTCGCGTTCGCGTCAAGATCGCTCACGTAGGACGCCGCATTATATCTATAGTTTGCTCTTGTGAATTTATTTATGTGTTGTTTATTAACCTTTTGTGAAATATGTATTGACGGTGATTTGATTTGGTTGAGGAACAATTGAAAATCGCTTGTGGCCAACGTTTCGAAAATTTTATTTTCATTCTCAGAGCCTCAATGCAAGTTGAGATTTTTTACATGACAATGTGATTGTAGATCTTAGTATTTAGTATCAATTGCAACTCGATTCCGCTACCCGTTTCTGAGAAAAATGGTCTTAACCGAGAGACAACAAACTGAACCTACATAAGTCACAAGGATTTCGTTTTTTTTTTCATTCTAAAGTACAGAAGGCTAAAGACGATCATATAAAAGACAAAAGTCGATAGCTTTTTGGTTTCGTTTAAATACTGCTATTTTTTACATAATTATTTATTTGTTCTCAGTGCTGTTTCCGTTGTTGCCATTGATTTTATAGTTCGTATTGTTAAAACATTATCTTACATTCTTTGACCATTATTATTTCCAAGAGTTAAAACAGTCAAAGCAGCTGAAGTGTTTATAGAAATTAATTTGTAAAAAATGAACAAGCGACCTAAGCAGCATTAAGGTAGTTCTATCGCAAAATGCATTTTCTTACAATTTTTTTTTTTAATTTTAACAGATAATTATTCAAATAATTTCCAATCGAATGATGCACAAGTGAAAAATATGAACAATACAGATTCAGAGATATTCAATTTCAAAGATTGATTTTTGAGATACTTGACATAGAAATGCACTACAACGCGACATCAATAAGTCAACTTACATAATATGTAGTTTACTAGTTATGTATAACCAATAAACCCTTCTTAGGATTGTTATAAAAACTAAATCTAAATAAAACAACAATTAATAAATTAAAAAAAAAATATTAATCAATAAATGGTGAAAAATTTATCTCTTTCAAGTAGCAGAAAAGATACACTAAAACAAGCTGACAACATTCATCAACCTATACCTACAGTATACACCAAGGGCGGGCAAATATTTTGATCATCGGGCCACATTGCTGATGAAAATTGGACCGTGGGCCAAAAATTTGGAGAGCAAAAAAAAATGTCCTTTCATTTCCGCAACAAAAAGGTCTTCTTTCGTCTGTTGTGGCGCCCTTGCTATTAACTATTTTTCTAAAATTTTTTTTGTGCGCCAAATTATATTGGAAAAATATTTTTGCTCTTAATAATAATTTATAAAATGCTTCGCGGGCCGGATAAAATTCTACTGCGGACCGAATCCGGCCCGCGGGCCGCCATTTGCCCAATGTCGTTGGCATAATGCAAAATTAAGCTTTTTACAAAATGCCTAGGAATTTTATAAAAAGCCAGCAAAACGCGAGCGAACAATGAAGTTTCCATTATGACTATACCAATTCTGGCAAATGAATCAAATGCCAGCATAAGAACGTGTATCTCGTTCTGATGGATTATTTTCAGGCATTTTACAATTTGCCAACTACGATGTAGTCAAAACGCACACTATTGCTTTCCTGATACAGTTTGCGCCAAACAGCTGTACCACAGGACATAATGGGACATAGTGAGAGGGATAAAATGCTATTTGCCATGAAAAAACAAATATAACATTCCCAGAAGAGCGATCGAAATTTTAATTTCAGTATGCACAGTGTCAGCTTAAAAAATCGCAACCCCACAAGGGATTAGTAGTGCGTCCAATTCTTTCTAAAGATTTTAATGTTAGTGGGCAAACAGACTTGATAGATTTTCAATCTGCTCCTGAAGAAAAATATAAATGGCTTCTCAACTATCAAGATCATGCCACAGAATTTTTGCATCTACGCCTTTTACAAAGTTTGTTTCTTGTGTCATTTAACGAAATATTTACCTAGTACCTAATTTTATTAATTTGTTCTCCCGCTCACGTTTTGAATACTTATATCGCTGTTGGCAAATTGTAAAATGCCTGAAAATAATCCGCCAGAACGAGATACACGTTCTTATGCCCACGTTTTGCTGGCATTTGGTCCATTTGCCTGAATTGGTATAGTCATAATGGAAACTGCATTGTTCGCCCGCGTTTTGCCGGCTTTATATAAAATCCCTAGACATTTTTCAAAAAGCCTAATTGCACATACCGCTAAATTAGCGGTATGTGCTTTATTATCGCTTTGAGCATCAGAGCTGACTTTCGTTCATATAAGAAGTTATATCTAAGTTAATTTCACACGAAATCCATTCAAATTGAAGCTTTTTGAAAAGAGGAGATTCTGATCTATAAAACAGAACCATTTTTAAATCAATTCGAGTTCATAAATACTATTAAAATTGTAATTGAAAGTTACAAACAGCAGTTGTCGGTTGGTCTGTACGTATGTACGTATGTACGAATGTACGTATGTACGTATGTACGTACGTCACGACTCTACAGATCGCAATTTTGGTCGGATTGCCTTGGGTTATATTTTATTCACTTTGTTTACTATCAGACCAGAACCCTATTTAAATTCACATAAATGTGTTCAGTAGTTTAATTTTTATAAACAGTTTTATTTTATTATTTTTGACAGCTAATAGTTAAAATAAAAAACCTTAAAAAAACAAAAAAATATCTATTACTGTTATTGTAATGTAGTGTATTACGTAGAATAACTGCTCCACTTCTATACCATAATAACAACGCAAGCTGGGATATCAGAATGGCCGAGTGGTTAAACGCGTAGTCCAGTAATAGCAAGGTGCCGAGTTCGATTCCCGCTGACACCAAGTAATATTTTTTTTTTCTATTCCATTTTATTTTTATTTTTTTTTCTATTTTTTTAATTGTTTTTTTTTTTTAAATCTATTTTCTCAATTTTTTTTCATTATAATATGTACAGTGGAAAACTTGCGGGATGTGCACTTTTGGTTTTGCCAACTATTTTGCATTATGACTACAACAGGTACATAATATATCCTCAATACTTGTTTGGTTTCAACACAACTTTTTTGCTTCAACCATTGCTGCTACAGCATTTATCTAGTATTTTTTTTTGTTATGAATATTCCTTTATTATGCACTCCATTTGACATTTTTATAGGGCGTGTTCCGAAATATAACCCAGTAATCAGTATACTGGCAAGTGCTAATGACGTCATAAATCCGACGTCATATTTGTACTGGTGTGCCACCATATTGTACTGGTGAGTCAAGTGTGACGTAGCGTAAAATTTAAACGGCGTGTGTGCATCAGACTTTGCGAATTTTTTTCTTTCAATTCTGCAAAATGTATTTCGTTTGCGGCCCGGCGTCTGAACTAATAGCTTTGAGCAAATTCTACCTGCAGATTTGATTCTGAACTAACAGCTTTTAGTAAATTCTATCAAATGTAGCAACATATTACTAAAACAGTTGTCTTGAGAAAACAGCGTAATTTTGTTCAAAATATTTAATAAAAACCATCCTATAGCGTAAGTTGCACCAAGCAAGACACATTTATAAAATTTCATTAAAATCGGTTCGGTGGTTTCGGAGATTAACATACGGTCAAAATTGTGACACGAGAATTTTATATATATAGATATACAAACTAGGGCAGTGTTGCCAGATTTTAGAACACTGGCTCAATAAATGAACAGCTGGTTGTGCGGGATTGGTTAAGATTGGTACATATAAAGAGCAAAAAGTTTTAGGTTGATGAATTAAGGAGCCTTGCTGACTGTGCTATTTTCTCCAGAGTTAACTTTTTGCTCCGATTGTCCTGTTAATGGGGAAGTTAGCAACTTCTACAAGCCCAACAGACACGGATTGTTGTTTTTATTATATTTTATCTGGTAGCGTATATATTATAGTCATTGAAGCCTACCTGCTCTTGATTGAAATGTCATGGCTACTAATAATATTTATTACCAATTTATGTATGCATGAATGTTTCGTTTTTCTAGACGTAGTGCCGTTTTATTTCGAGCTACGGTTGTATTTTATCCATTTTATTATTTATAGACTTATAGACTTTATTGACAATATATAAAGCAAAATGACTCATGCAGTCTTTTAGTATCTTTCATTCCTTCAAAAAGTATTCATAGCTTATCTGATTTAGAAAAAGACAGATTCGTTGACTGATTTTTAACACATATCTGCAGTGAACTTTTAAAAAGTCTACGATTAACAAGACTGTTGGAAAAAAAGGTGATCTTGGGGGAGACCCTTCTCTTCGTCGTTTCTACTTAGTCTAAACAAAACATATTGTGAGTTCTAATACCGTAGGGCGTAGAATCACCACGGTGCAGACTTGCAACGGTTTAAAACACCAAGGAGCAGGAAGAGCAGGAAGTGGAATCAATTACTTATATCTGGCAAAAAATCAAAGTGTATAAACATTATGTTTTAATGTGGTACTGTAACACAGTGACTCTCCACTACTCTTGTCGCTGCCGAGTGGCGTCCCCGTTGTCGCTTCCGTGTTTCATCTCAATCGCGGACGGCGTCGCGGGTAGCGGCTAGTTGTAAATAAAAATACCTTAAGAGGCAACATTTAAAGATTATTTAATTTTAAAATACGTCGCCATTTGACTGGAAGAGCTTGATGTAGTCCTTTTTGCAACTCGTCATAATATTATTCAAATTTTACCTCGTACTTACTAGAAATCAAAATTTCAATATACCGGTTAATTCCAAAAAAATTGAATTCAATTAAAACTTGTACTCTATATAGTCTATACTCTACACTGGTGTAATAGGTATATAAAAAAAAAACACTTTTGTATTTTCTTCAGTAATTAAAACTTTTTAGTAATGAAATTTGTGTTTATTTATGTCATAAAATTTGTTGAATGCTAAATTTTAAACAGGTAACTGATAAGTGTGTTAAAAAGGTGTAAAAATTGGCAATATAACTAAATGTGGCTATAGTTTAAGATAAGCTTCTTGTTGATTTTATTCATGACAGTAAATTGTGCAGACGAAATCAGAAGTGTGGACATATTTGGATCTTGAGTGTTACTTGTCGAGTCTATTGGCAATTTTTATATACAAATGTGAATTGCCAATCTCGTAAATTTATGTTCGTACTATCTTATGTCCAAACTAAATCAGAACTATTTTTCAATCTTCAAATCTAAATGTCTGATGTTTTTTAAACAAATTGATCCATGATGAATTTTATTGAAAAGAAAATTCTTTAAAGTAATCTTTAGACGAGTTTATATTGCAAAAAACGGGCTCTTCTAAGCAAACTTTTTATAAAAAGTATTTATTTATTCACTCACAAACGGCTGAATTGATTCTTATGAAATTGGATAACTATCTACTAAATTGAAATCCTATACTAGCAACAATATATTTTAGGCAAATTCGCCGGGATAGTTTCTTAAGGCTATAGATAATTTTATCAAATCCTATTGGAATTTGACATCAAATGATACGACATCTAACGACACAAATTTAAACCGTAAACACTTTACAATTACCATGTTGTAAGTATTACTACATATATTAAAAATGGCGGATTCGACATCACATTTCGCGTAAACTTCTCCCACAAATCAAATCCCATTAGCTACAAAATTATGTATTTAATTCTTATTAATTATAGATCATCATGAAAACAATTAAAAAAAAAACACAAACATAAGTAGAAGAGTAATCAAGTGATAAGAATGCCAAAGTTCTAAGCAGTGCCGGATTAAGACTCTTTGATGCCCTAAGCATTTCTTGCAGCTATGGGCTCTCATCTCTAACAGCAGTCTATAAAAAACTAATATCTATCTCTGTCATGTTAAGTTTATAAAAAAAAATTAATTGTGAATGCCATAAGTTGAAAATTGATAGAAAAAAGTTAAGAAGCATATAGAATTTTAGGAAGAAAATTAAATTTTTCAATAAATGTTCTCATTGACTGTCTATAAAATCGGTCACTAGGCATTTTTATACAGTTAATTGAAAAAAAAGTTTCAAAAAATTTTTAAAAAAAATTCGTTTTCATTTTCAAAAATAAATTATTGTTAATTTTTAACTTCTATCTTCTAAAGACAGTTTTATATCAGTGGATCAAACTTTGGAGAACATGACACGGTCTGGTGAGGTACTTTTCATTCTTGAGTTGTGATTTTTGGTGCCCCTTGAGACGTGATGTCCTAATAAGTAATGCTTACTTTGCTTATAGGTTAATCCAGTGCTGGTTTTAAGTCTAGACCGGTACCAATTTTCGTCTTCCTTAGGTCCAGCCCCGGATCTACGATTTTTTCGAACCGGGGCAGAAACTTGATAATGGCGCCCCCTCTTTCCAGCTTTTGAGATAAATTACTTAAAAAAAACTTATAAACATATAATGGTTGGTATTTTTCGTGAACGGGAAACCGTCAGAAAACAAACAGATAGAGTAAATCGGAAAAAGGACAGATTAGATGTGGTTTTGGCACCCTTTAAAACTGCCGCCCGAGGCGGGTGCCCCGATTTGCCCCCCCCCCCCTATATCCGGGGCTGCTTACGTCCACTCATTCCCATTAAGGTTGTTTATGATATTTTCCAATAATACTAGATAAATAAGGGAATACTTTCTAACAGGGAATAATAACACTCGTGTGCTGTCAATATTTTCGTAATTTAGCAATTTACATTTTACATCGGCAAAACAAACACTAAATTATGAACAATGTATTGAATAATATTCAATTACGAAAAAATAATATCGAAGCATTGTGCTTTTTAGATATTTTCAAACACATGTCACTTTTGTTCAATTTTCACAGTAAATAGTTCCAGACAAGTCAAACACAATGTCCAATTGCAAAACACATTATAGCAGTGCTGTCTACATTGATGTTTTATTCACAAAATAAATAACATGTAATTTTCATCTAAATTAACATATTAACGTATACGCTTTTATTTGCATTGTAGTTTGAATATTATCAATCTATAGAATCAGGACCGTCAGATACGGTATAATGACAAACAAGACGGTTTTTACATCTTTTTGAGAGACCGAGAGTGAGTAAATTATTGTTATATTTATTCTGTGCTGACTGCCGTTACAACTATTCAATCTTTTAACTCACTGCATTTCGCTATATTTTTTGTAAAACGTTTTACTCAACTAAAAATTATTTTGAATAAATTGGTCTTCTGTGGCGGCTATTCAGGTGAAGTGTACCTTCAACTATCTTTTAGATCGTTTCTCAAAAAAAATAAAATAAAATAATAATAATACAGTGTGTCCCCGGATTGAGTTCACAATAGGTGAGATTGACCTAAAATTTTCGAATTGGAATTTCATATTTTGGGATTCCGGCCTGCTTGGTCTGAAACTTATTTTTAGTTTACTTTCGATTTTTTTAAATCAAGTAGGCCTTTACAGTTGAGCAAAACCTCTTTTCGTTACAGGTAAAGTACCTTTTCCGTTCATAGTACGTAAAAGGGTCACTAAGAAAAGCTGTTCACAATGAAAAATTATGTCGTTATGCAAATTTTCAGAATGATCGGCCTACTTTGATAAAATCCTCTTTTGTGTTGTTTTGTTTGAAAAACAATCGCGTGGAGGAAGCCAAATAGAGTAATTGGAGTTTAATTTATTTTTTTGATAAACTGTAAAAAATTGAATTTTAATTTGAACATTTCTAATCACCCTGTTTTAGTGTTTTCTCATCTAAGATTTATCATGTAATCGTTAATAATAAATATTTTTCTCCTAAATTCTACTTCTATTATCAAAGTAGGCCGATCATTCTGAAAATTTGCATAACGCCATAATTTTTCATTGTGAACAACTTTTCTTAGTGACACTTTTGCGTACTATGAACGGAAAAGGTACTTTACCTGAAACGAAAAGAGCTTTTGCTCAACTGTAAAAGCCTACATTGTAGGCTTTTACAGTTGAGCAAAAGCTCTTTTCGTTTCAGGTTGTTTTAAAAAAATCGAAAGTAAACTAAAAATAAGTTTCAGACCAAGCAGGGCGGAATCCCAAAATATGTAATTCCAATTCGAACATTTTTAGTCAATCTCACCTATTGTGAACTCAATCTGGGGACACATATATAATAAATCTTAAATTTTGTTGCTAATTAATTCCCGCAAAGTAATAATAAATTCAATGTATACAGTGGAATGAGATATAATTTTATCACAAAATTACATCTCACAGCAGAAGAAACGCAACACGCATGAAGTCATACGTCATACACACTACAACGAAGAGCTTTGCCAGGCGAATGTAAAACTTAACGTGCTTTGTTATGTCAACGGTCAACCGGCTAGTAAAGCATGTGGTTTGATTTGGGGAGTGTGCATAGCTCGACAATCACATCATGCAGTGCTCGACCGATAGAGATGCTTGCTTATTTCAGTTATACCTATGAAATATCAACAATGAATCAAATCAACGATGCCGCATGTAATTTGATTCAGACACCGTTATCTCAATGAAAAGATGATAATAAGAAAGATTTAATCTCAGGAAGGAAGTTAAAAAAGCTACAGGTCGTATATTATAACATTTAAAAATCCCTGGTTTTCTGAATACACGTGGCTGTGCAGTGGTCCAAATTTATGAAAACTTTTTTGTTGACTTTGTTTGCTTTTTAGCACAAAAAAAAACGATATTTGGAATAAAACCGGAAGGCATGATATATAAGCAAGGACGTAGGGACGTAGGGTCAAACAACGAATCATACGAACACTATGGAATCCTACCCATGTGTCGCCAGGTGTCCTGACCGCTGACTAGTTTTTTACAACCATTTATTCCACATGATATTAGTTATTAATATATTTTTAATTTTTTAACATTGTTTTTGTTAATTTATTTTTTTTACAATCAAACAACGGAGTGCTGTTTATAGCAAGGGGCAGCATTTCTAGCAGTACGAGAATTTCTCGTGGGGAGTGTTGGTTCCAGCGGCGTTTGTTGCGGGGTGAAAATAGTAATGAGCAAAGCAAGACTAAGACTGAGACAGGTCTTGGTCATGCTTATTCGATCTTGCTCTTGTTCAAATACCTCTAGTATTGGTCTTGGTTTGGCGTATTCAGTCTTGGTCTTGCTGATTTAACCTGATTTAATATCATCATCATCAAGGCTTTTTATAGCTGTATACAATTTGAAATGTACCCCTTTTAATTATTAAAATGTGTTGCTAAAATATTGATAGAATCAACCCGATGGGATCGAGGTCTAGCATACTCGATCTTGCTTTCGGTCTTGGTCTTCTTGCTAACGTAAGTATGGCCTTGGTCTTGGGATTGCGAAAAAGCAAGACCGATTTTGCTCATCACTAGCTAAAAAGAAGTGAAGTACAGAGGTAGTTCCTTAAAACACGTCTGCGGGGGCTAGATGTAAGCAGGTTATCTGTACTATGGTGCTTCGTGTTAACTACTAGATTACTATTTATTTTAAGTATAGATTGATAGCATTCTTATGAAGTATGGACATCGAATCGTAAGACATACGGTATGTACCCAATAAAATATGTAGTGTGCAGAATTATATGTTGAAGTGAATATTCTTTTGTGATATATAGTTGTATAATTGAACAGTTGTTCGGCGTCACACTGTGAAGTTAAGAATATCAAACTATCGACAAGTTTGTTACCGCCGCACTGCATTGATTTGTGTTTTATGTAGACATTTTCATATAAGGGCACTTATACAATATGTGTTTGAATGTATGTAGGCACATTGTGAACTAGTTCCATACACTACTTATGTATACAGTGCTGGACGAAATAAGGTTTCAAATTTTCTTGGTTTCCGGGCTTGCTGTGGTCAGTTGATATTTCTACCTAACGTTCCGTCTACAACTGCAGTAGACATTATCAAAGACGATGCGGTAGCGGGCAAAGTGTCCTTTTATGCTGCTTACAGGTAAGTGTGCCCACGACTGCAATTCTCCCTTCTTTTATACTCACACGAGGCTAGAGACGTTGATAGATTCCTGGCTAGATTTTCCTACTAGTTTTCTTTTCATAACAGACGTTTTTTCAAGCTAGTTTTGGGGATGGATCTGGTGCGTGCTCAGTGAGAGTTCAAATATAAACACAGAGCAAAAGGTGTCTGTTTTCTGACTCTTAAAATCTATCTTGTGAGTTAGCAGGCGAACCCGCAGTGACGTAATTTCCAGCTTCGTACCCGCAGTCTACCGGCCAACAGAACTCCAAGCAGTGTTTCTTGCCTCGTGTGCAGCGGCTTTTAGAGTTCTCTGCTCGGTCGTAGTTCGCTCTTCTGTGATAGGTCGTTCGACTTAGTGGGTCGGTATGGCTCAGTGCTGGTGTCCAGGTTTTACTTAGACTCAACCCTTCTCCTTTTCGGTTGAAATTATATGTGTATTTGTGTATTGTGGCCTCCCTGTATATGCGCGGATAATAACTCGATGTTCTGTCTATAACTTTGGTTTCTTGAAAGAGGATCTTGTGGTTGTCTAGTGTCGATGTGTGCTCGGCTATTGCAGACTTTTAAATGAAATACAAGCCCAGAAACCAAGAAGATTTGGAACAACATCGGCCGTGAAAACCTGCACACTTGAAAATGTATTGTCTCGAAAAATTTTTAAAATATCTTCACTTGAAAGCGTTTGTAAAGATATCCTGAAAAAGAGCTTAGAAGAATCTCATTGTGCTATAACTTAGTAAACTATAATACATGTCTCATTTCACTTATTTTAGGTATCTGAAAAGACATTTTGTGACGTCAAAGCTGATAGCTTCATGTTAAAATAAGTTTGTTTCATGCAGCCAGCAAACGGTAACGAAACCATCATTCGCATGCGCAGTAGTTAAGTAATGTTCTAAAAACAGCTTCGTTTTAGCTACTGCGCATGCGGGTGATGGTTTCGTTACCGTTTGCTGGCTGCTTGGAACAAACTTAATATAATAATGCTGCTAAATGTCACACGAATTCAGAGTTCTCACTAACTTGCAGAAAGAGAATTAAACAAATTTTAAAACCATTTTTGATTTTATAAAAGCTTACTTAAATTATTGTGTGAATAATTGAATAACGATTGTATTTAATAATTATGAATTACCAACTTTTTCCATTGACTTCTTTCACGTGGATGTAGATTTTTCTCTGAGATTATTTTGCATTGTTGTTGATTTTGACGGAAATCTTTAACCTTTAGTTCCTTGAGAAAAATAGTTCCAAGTCTTCTAAAAACCTGAGCAGTAGCCTATTCGATTGGGAAAAATATTCCTAAAAAGACATTTTAATGTCGAGTTTTTTCGTCGACAAAAATTGTATTTGTTATTAACAAAAAACGAAGAAAAGCACCTCAGATTTTAGGAAATTACTCAAAAACTATAAGCGATAGCGGAAATTGAAAAAAAGATTCTATAAAGAGAAAAATATTTCCAATAAAAAAGTCCTGCACCCCTGGTTATAGTGTTAATTTAACGTTGAAAACTACAATAAAGCCACGAGAAAAATGAAATTACCCTGCAAAACTGCAAGTCATATTATTATGTAATCGTGGTGTGATATTTTTCTCTGAAATTGTTTACTCAAATATTTAGAAGAGAAAATTTGAAGACTATTTTGAATAAAGCTCTGAAATTATAAGAAATATGTAATTGGATTTAAAAAAAAAATCCGAAACTATTTCAAGCCAACCCTGGTAATAAATAATATATCGTTCGACCTATTCAATCAAAAATTTCTTTTATGAACCCAGTCATCAAGAAATAACGTTAATGATGTTCTTACATAATAAAGACGCTTCAGTTCAGTAATGGCGTATTGTGAATTCGGTTCTTGCTTTGTTTGTTATTTTACAATGCGGCTTTTGCTTGACAACAAAGCGGGCACACTTTTGAGAATTTGACTTATTGCAAGTAGAATGAAATCAGTTATTGTCGATCGAATAGGTACTTACTTATCATTTCGTCGTTGGTTCTGTAATACCTCGTATGTGCAAAAAGTAAAATTTGCAGGAAAGGCCAAAAAGTGGTTATTTCAGCAATGGATGGTAAGAACTAGCAATTTCAGAGGTATATTACTAATTCATACTTACTTTACTATACGTGTTTAATTAAGACGAAGTATTTTCTTAAAAAATATTAAACGTTAATTTCGGATTTATTGGCACAATGGGAGGAATTATTTGATACAACTTTTCACATAAAAGTTACTTCCCCTTGTTGGTTACTGTAAAATTAATTTGGAGGTATTACTAGTGTATAGAGCTTCGTTTCCTGAATTTTTTCATTTAAAAAACGTAAAATCTGCCAAATATGTACATAAGAGCTATTACAGAACCAACGACGATTTGCCAAAATAGTGTTGTGAAATTTAGCGCTCATTATATTCCTGACTGTCAAAAAAAACTTTAAAAAATGTATTTACTTAAATCTTTCAAAAAAGTCACTAGAAGTGTAAAATAACGTAGATTTAAAATCGACACCAGTTTAATTACTTTAATTTTTTATGTAGGTACTTATGCATTGTTGATATGGAGTATTTCTGACACGACTTTATAAATACACACAGAACTTGACCCGACCGAAGCCGGGTTCACAGTCAGTAATATTAAATAATTTTTGATTTTGTATTTCAATAAACCTGATGTCGGAGAGGTAATGCGAGTCTTGATCCTCCGACAAAACATCCTCCGATATAATATCCCCCGATAAAATATCTTGATTAAATATCATACGGGAAAAATATCTCCCGACATAAAAACAATCACAGGGTCGTGTCGATGCGATGGCTTTTTTTGCGCAGTGAAAAGGGGATGGCGTTTGGGGATAGTTCTTTAAAAAACATTTACGGGATCGTGTCGATGCGATGGTGTTTTATTTGCGCAGTGAAAAGGGGAGGGCGTTTCGGGGAGTTCTTTAAAAAACAGGGTCGTGTATACAAGGCGAGATAGTAATACAGTAATTCTACACCAGTTTTGCTGATAGGATATTTTGTCGAGGAATGAAAACGCGCGGAATCGTCGGAAAAGAGTGATCTCTTTTGTGTCCCTGCAGATGAGCATTGAGCTACTGATTGTCTCTTGTTCATCTTGCCACAAATATATCTACATGAAGCATGAGGAGGCCGTTTCCTATTGGTTATTCGCGAGTCGCGGTATCATCAAACAATTCTTAATAATAATTTCACCAAAACGTAAATGTGAAAAAGGCCAAGTTCGATAAAAAAAACAAATGACATATCGCTGAAAAAAGAAACTTTCACTTGGCCAATTTACACATCCGAGTCGTTTATAAAAACTTAGCACCTTCTCAGATCTTATTTCCTTTTTTCGGCAAATTCACTTGTTCTTTGTATCGAACTTGGCCTTTTTTCATCATTTAAATTTTTGGTAAGATTTGAATAAATCTTGTAAAATTATATTCTTACTTATTCTAGTTAAATATTATTTAGACACATAATCGGAATCGATGCTACTCCCAGACTCGGCTTGTGAATAATATTATGAAGTAGGTTATTTAGGCCGCTACGCAACCTCCAACTCCAAGCAATTAATTTTCAATCCTGAAACTCCATGTTTTTATCCCCACCACTGACGTTACACCTGACATTGTTAGCAAACGACCGCGAGCTGCCTAGTCCCACCCAGCCCCTAAGCTTCAGGCTCCTAGCCCTCAACTTCTAGCTCGCAGTCCCCAGCTCCAATCTCTACCTTCAACCCTAGCTCCAACCCCTAGCCTCCAACCGTAGGATCTTAAGCTTGTAAATTTTTCTTGGAGGTGAATCCAAAATAACCTACTTTATGATGATCTATAACAGGGGCGGGCAAATATTTTGATCGTCGGGCCACATTGCTGATGGAAAATTGACCGTGGGCCAAAAGATCATTGCTTTTCCGCTACAAAAATTTGG
This sequence comes from Xanthostigma xanthostigma, assembly GCA_963575645.1. Taxonomy (NCBI): domain Eukaryota; kingdom Metazoa; phylum Arthropoda; class Insecta; order Raphidioptera; family Raphidiidae; genus Xanthostigma; species Xanthostigma xanthostigma. Next base: position 29,365,349 of record OY754468.1, on the reverse strand, counting down.
AGAGCAAAGAAAAAAAAAGACCTTTCATTTCCGCAACAAAAAGGTATTTTTTCGTCTGTTGTGGCCCTTGCTATTTACTATTTTTCTAAAAAAAATTTATGCGCCAAATTATATTGGCTCTTAATAATCATTTATAGATTGCTTCGCGGGCTGAATCCGGCCCGCGGGCCGCCATTTGCCCAGGCCTGATCTATAAGCTACTCAGTCAGTGAGTGCCGAAAATTGTGATTTTTGTATTCCCGTCGACACTGTTGTTTATTTCTTCTATATTCAATAATTCGCCTCTTCAGTTTGCAACGGTTATAGCTGCTGACGAACAACACCATAAAATACATTAATTAGAATAATAATAAGGAATCATTAATATAAATTAAGATATGCCTCTAATCACCAATTGCTAAATTGCCTCTCTGTGTGTTTAATGTCTTTATTTAGCATACCTATGCGCCACAGGGTTTCCAATTTATAATAATAAAATAATTGAAACTCATGGGCAATTGAAGGTTAATTTAACGTAGAACCTTATCAGTTTGGTTTATTTTAATCTTACTACACTCTTGACTTGTCTTGACAACTTGATATCAATTATTTTTAACTGGCTTGAAAAAAAGGCGGAGGTTCTCTAATCGAACGTTTTTTTTTGTATGTCTGTCCGTCTGTGAACCGATTTCGACTATTCTTTTTTTTCTCAATATAGTATGTTTTAAAGTTGGTCCCACATAAGTTTTAGCAAAATCGGTTCGGCAACTTTTTAGAAAATTAACAAAAATCAAAAAAATATTGCAAAATTTCTATTTGTTAGCGTGAACGTTGCTGTACGGTTTTATTAGACACTAAAAATGTCTCAAAATTGGTCTCATATAAATCTTAGAACTAGTTCTAGTAGTTCACATATTGGAAGGAGTGTAGCCAAAGTGAAGCCAATTAAATGAAAACTCCGAGACGGTATTTTTAATCAGCAAAGTATAATTTCCAAAAAGTACTTATAGTTACTAAGTCATGCCACCGAACACATATTTTAGGTAGATTACGGAAATCATTTAAAATGGCGACAACCAATCTGCGATCGACAGTGTTTTGGCTACGCTTTCCCTATATCTATGAACTTTATCTCACATGACATAAATAGGATAGCTCTGCCGAATTAATTCGTTCGTGAACTTATAAGTACCTAGGATTTTTAAATTTATTCTGTGGTGTTTAATGATCGTCTTTCACGCCAAAATATTCAAAAGTTAATTTCCATTTTTAGGGTTTCGTACTCGAAGGTTGTCCAGCGGGATCCTATTACTAGGCCTCCGCTGTCCGTTCGTCCGTCCGTCTATCTGTCAGCGGGCCGTATCTCATGAAGAGTAATAGGTAGAGAGTTGAAATTTTCACAGAATATGTGTATTTCTATTGCCATAAATAATGAAAAACCAAGATGGCGAATTTCAAAATGGCCGCCATGGAAATTAGAAAAAATCTCCGATTAAGCTGATATTAAGCATGCGTTTTCAGTTTTATCAACAATACACGAGAATAAAAGGAAAAAAGATGCCGCATTTCAAAATGGCAGCCTTATTAAACTGATTTGGGCATGCGTGTTCAGTCCTATATTAAAATTACGTGAGAATGAAAAATAAAACCAAGACGACCAATTTCAAAATGGCCGCCATGTAAATAAAGAAATAATTCGATTAAGCTGGTATGAGTCATGCGTGTAAAAAGTAGTTGTTATATCTTGTACGATGGTACGGAACACTTCGTATGTGAGTTTGCCTCGCACTTGTTAGGTGTTTATAATTAATTACAGTCTGCCATTTAGTTTCTAAGGAATTGATTTACCATCATGATTGGACGTCCCTAAAAATAATAATAATATAGGTGGCATGTTGTGGGCGACCCAAAATGACTTTATATTGCATCTCAGCTGCGTGTTTATAATTATTATCAACGCTAACAATTATTATTACCGAGGATCATGTATATATATACGCTTCCATGTAACTTTGTAAGTTGCCGTTGCCATTTACCAATTACATTAAAACTTTTATGACTGCCTTAAAACTGAATTGTTATTGATATTGCTGTAGAGACGGCACGTATCAACTCAAAAGTCTAGGTAACTTTTTCATTGAACAATTAAAATCCCGTATCTAAAGCATTGTTCAAAAGGAGTATTTAAGATCAACTGCTGTAAGGTCGTGATAAACATTATTCAGTTTATAAAGTTGTAGCTATGGTAAAAGTGTTGCAATTATAGTTTTGCAATTAATTAATTAGGTATCTATTCGCTATGTGCAACCTCAAAGTCGCGAAATCTAGCGCCATTGACCGACGAACCCACTGCCACTTTTATACATTACTCGTATGCCAAATGGGACAACTAGTTAAAAGTGAATTAAAATTAAAATTAATGTTCAGCATCAAAGTTTCAAACCAAATGTAAAAAAATAGAAGTTAAGGTTTATAAAAATTGTGATCAGATAGTTCAATAATATTAGCTAACATCACAATTTTTTATGTATTATTACAATTAATAATGCAGCATTTATACGAATTGTCATTTTTTACCTTTGATTTTACATCAGTACATATGCCGTAAAAATGCCAGCTTTCGCCGCTAAGCTCGCACGGTCGTTCAGAGTCTCCCTTCCAAGCAGCGGCACATAAATAGCGAATAGCATAAGGACAGATAATCTCGCGGATAATACCTAAGTGCTAAAGCTGAGGAACATATTCAAAATTTACGGAAGCGTTGTAGGGCTACATAATTTCTTTTCAATTGATTACCTATAGTCAAAGATTATTTAGCTATAGTCAAATGATTATTTTCTGACTAGAGTCTGTTTTGGTGCAACGATTTGAGATTAAAATTTGAATAGTTATTTTAAACGAATTAATAGATAATTAATATTTTCTTATTTTTATGCTGATAACTCATTAGAGATGTTACTGGAAACGTTTATTTTACCATCTCAACTCAATTGCGGAATGATACTAATTTAGGTCAAAATAATTTACTTTTCAAAAGTTCACAATATTTTTTTGATTATTGGAAAATATATTCTGTGTCCGTTAGTTTGTAAACATGACACATACCAAACAGCCAAGCAAATCGAAACTATTATCGATATGACGTTCAACATATAAATAGGAAGAACCTTATTGTTTTTTGGGAAAATCGACGTATGCGCAATCGAGATATAACGTTTTTTTAAACGCTTTTATTTTGTTTGACTCCGTATATTTCTTTGTTTAAAATCTTTCGTCCGGATGTAAATCGCACTAATAAAGCACACTAAAACTTAAAAATAAAAATAGGTAAAAAACTTTTAAGTTAAACGCTTTTATTGTACAATCGATAATGTACCAAAAACTAGAAAATAAATATGAGTCAACAAGGAGAGCTTTGATTGAACTAGAATAAAATCGTTGAGGGCATTTAGTAGAAAACTTTCATTTGTTTGAGATTGGAAATCATATTTAGCTTTCGACTGTCTTATTCGACCATAAGTACATATTAACTATATTATATGCCCCACACGATTTTATTTTAATTTAATCAAAGCCCTTTATGGTAACTCATATTTATTTTTTAGTTTTTAGTACATTATCGATTGTATAATAAAAGCGCTTAACTTAAAAGATTTTTTACCAATTTTTTATATTATAACTAGCCGCTACCCGCGGCTCCGCACGCGATTGAGATGAAGCAAGGCAGCGACAACAGTAGTGTCTGCTTAACAGTGAATCGGAATGTTTTGGTTTTTTAACTGTGTTAAAACATAAAATGGGGAACATTGTCGAATTTCCATTTGGTTATGTAATACGGGGCAGCTGTGTACCATTTCCGCTTTTCTTCTTCATTTTCGAACCTTCATCGATGATCTGCATCTGCCAACTACAATGTTTTTTCATTAATTTCACAACAAATACTTTCAATCTTTTATAAATTGCACTACGTATTTTTTCAATAGATTCTCACAGGATAACGTTTCACAAGCATGGCTAATTAATTGGAAAGTATGGTTGGGTAATTCAGTTCTGAACCGGTTCAAAGATCCAACTCCGACAGAAGCTCCGATTCATCTTTCTGATCGACGGCTCAATCGGCCAGTTAACTCAATGAAACATTTAACATGGACGCGTATTCTCTACACACATAACACTTCTATAGCAGCGCCAGAACAGCTCTAGTGTTCTGATGAACCAGTCCTTACTTTGTTGCACCTTTCTCTTTGTAGTTTCGGATTCAGTACAGCACCGTGCTTTGTAATGTATGCCTGTTCTATACATGCGGTATACGTGGTGGTATTATTGTACAATGTGTCCATTTTGAAATAAAATTATGTAGGGTCAAGTTGTCAACAGTGGATCACTTTTTTTTCTATTGGCTATATAATAAAATTTTAAGGTACCAAGAAAACTAAAATATGACATCTGTATAGTGTAGTTATTTTATTTTAAGTTTTCATTTTTTTTTCATTAGGGGCCATTCAAGTATTACGTAAGCAGAATTGTAGTAAGTTTTGACCCTCCCCTCCCCTTGTCAGCAAAAGTAAGCAAAACTCTTACCCCTCTCCTCTCTATGCTTACGTAAACATTGGTATATATTTTTTTTAATTTGTTCAAATTTCTTTATTGTTATAAATAAATATTGCTGACGTCATCATCTAGACCCTCCCGTCCCCTATGCCATCAAAAATAAGCTAATCAAAGACCCCGTCCCCTTTTTGGTGTTTACGTAATACTTGGATGCCCCCTTATCTATAAAGGAAAATGTTTTATAAAAGTTTTTTTTTAAGTAGAAAATGATTCACTGTGTACTGCTAGATGGGTACAGTGGTTCAGCCTTGAGTACACAGTGTCTCGTGTAGGATTACACGGAATCATTATACTTAAAAATGGGTTTTATCGATGCTTTATCAAAGAAATGAAATAAAAATGCAGACATTAACTGGTTGATTAGTAAAATGTTAGGTTATTTACCATTATTATTAATAAATTTGTAATTTTTGCAGTATTGTAATCATTTTGTAGTGATAATAGCCACAGCAGCCGATTTACTTATTTTCTTTTTTTTGTTAAAATAAAAAAAAATGTTAGATACAGAGTGGATCATGATTCACTGTCTACTCAGTCTACTTGAACCACTGTGTACTGACCGGCTATTTTGATATCTCACGTTAAAAATTTAAACTTTAGTTTAGGTTTGGATTATAATTGTTACGATAAAATGTACCTAAATATATGCAGTTTGCAATGAAACAAAAACATGCAAATAAGTAGTACCCTCGATTGACTAAAGTACGATGAAGCTTATTTCGTAAAAAAAAGTTTTGACACATAAAAACAAACAATTACATGTATCACTTGAACTGAAAAGCACACGTGGTTGACGTTTACTATAGACAACTTCACGTCAAATATACATTGTTATATTATGAAAAGAATGGCGTTATAGATCAATCTTATTTCGTTTTTAGTAATGATTCTGTACCCGCCTGAGCCTCTGTTGACAACTTGACCCTACTTAATTTTAATTTCAAATATTTTATTTTTTATGCTAAGGTACAACTGTTAATAAAATGATCCTAATGTATTGAGATACTGGTGAACGAAACCAAAAACAAATACTTTCCAATTACATAACTGTTCATGATTCAAATTGCATAAACAGACAGAAACGACCCACTATAACTGCAGGTTCTGATGACCTGGTGTTCAGTTAGTTTAACTGCTACTACGTGAAACATGATTAAAATAAAATACGAGCGATTCTATTATTTATCTCTAGAGTAATAAATACACGCTGAATTACATTTATATGCAGTTCGAAAATGTTCACCCAATGGAAACTGGAACTGAAATATTCACTTTAATTACATTTGCTACAATATATGTTTCTATGATATTTCCTTTAAAATGAGTATTTTACCCGATATCGGGGTCAAAAATTGACCAAATCTTAAAATTTCGCTTTGTTGAAAAAAACTGGTCAATTTTTGGAAAGCTGTATCTCGGTAAGTATTGAACCTACAGAGCTGGTTCTTGTCTCAGATTGTAGCAATTTTAGTCTACTTAAAAACTTATAAAAAATATTTTCTAAAAAAATGCATAGTTTGACCTATATTGAGAATTCCAAAAGAAGTGCGAAAATTTCTCAGTTTTTTGAGTGCTGCAAAGTTAGCACAGGTCTTTCGAAGCTGCGCAAACTTGGATATACGCTACTGGTAGTGGTCCTAACAATATATTAAAAAAACAGAACTACACGTTAGTTTGCGAGATTAGCGATTTTTAGTGTAAAATATGACTGGGCTAAAGACGTTAAATAAACGTCTGAAGTAAATATGCTGAAATATTTTTAGTTTTTACCGGACAGTTTATACCACACAGGTTACACTTGTTTGAGTTTAATTGTTCAACTCTAACGCAGGTTATTCAGGATGTAACATAAAATTGAGAATTGGAAATTAATTTCATAACGGTTTATTGTTCTATTTATTTTGTCAAGACAGTTTTGTTAAGAATTTTTTTCTAAACTTAATAGTTTCGGTAATATTTTTAAAATAAAAAAAAATCAACTGTTCTTTCATTTTGTAGAACTATCAGAAAGAAATTAACTAAGCATGCGCTTTGATTAATTTTTACACGACGTCGAACATATGTAGTTAACCATGGCAACGAATAGCAAATATCATATTGAATAGGTACTAGTCATTACCCGCGTCACGATATCAGAAATTTTATTTTCTTTGTGATACTATATCAAATGTCAATATTTTTAAAGTTGGAATGGTCCCGTCGCCCAATTGGCTGGAATTTATTAATATATCTGGCAGTTGAAACTTAGACTGTTTACGAAGACAACGCCTACTTTGCCGTCTCTGTTGCTCATGGATTTAAATAGCAACTGACAGAAATTACTAGCTGTTTGATAAAATCGCGCATTTTTTGTTTGTTTGCGCACTAGTGTGAAATAGGTTATTTTACAATTAATGCTATACAGGCACGAAAAGCAGCTATTTTATTCGTACCAAAAATATATATTTATAAATCCACTTTCAAAGTCGTACAAGAAATCGAGCAAAAGTGATGTATTTTTGCGATATACGTGCCCATTTATTGAAGACAAACTACACAATATTATTATGTAGTAGATAGGTTATGTACTTACTGTAACAAACTGCTTATTATAAAATCAGTTAACTTTATTTGGTATAAGGTGAAGCTATTATATCGGCAGTTAAACAATAATAAAAACCATCTTTAAGATAGTGAAGTTGAACTTTAAACGTTAGTCGGCAGCTTGCAGCTGCTACACAAAATATATTTTCAATATAAACTAGAGATTGGCGATTACAACTCGACTTGCAAATAGATTTCACCTAAGAAAGTCGATCAAATTTCGACTACTTGTAGGTGCAAGTCGTTAGTCGGCCGAAAAGTCAACTAATTAATTGATATCTTGTATCGTCGCCAAGAAATCAAAGAAAGTAATCAGTAATATTAATTCTTGTAAAAATAAGGCCAAGTTAAACGCTACGGGATCTAGTAATGCAAAGTCCAACTAATTGCAAGTGAATTAAGTAGTGAAATCTAAATCTTGGGTAATTTTAGGGCCGTTCGGGACGCACAACCTACAGACATATATAAGCGAAACAGTATTTATGCTGTATTCACGCATACAAATTTTAATTCATACATTTGAGGTAAAATCCTTCCCTCTTCCATAATTGAATCTCACATGCTTCAAAGTACTGTAACAAGACACCATTGGAACCGGCGGCAGTGCATTTTTTTTGGAGACGCGTAGACAACCATACTTGCTTTCTTGTCGGAACCGACAACACGCGCAATGTTGTCGCACATTGTTATCAGAACTGCATAGAAGAATTCCGAAGCAACTGGAATGTCGAAAAATATTCCAGAATGCGGCTGAAGAACTTATATAAACAGCGCTAGCGTGGAAGGCAGTCAGTCAGTGTCAGTGGCAAAGAACAGTGCGCGAACAACATAAATAAATAAGGATTCTAAATATATATATATATATAGTCCAGTCGATGGAGACAATTTTAAACCAAAAGCTCCAGAAATTCGCAAACAGACTCAAATTTTTTTTATGAGTAGTTTAAAGTGTACTGATTGAAATAGAAAAAAGTTCATTAGTCTATCGATTTCCCAAAGTCGAAAAAAATTTTGAAAAAAATTTTTATTTTAAAAATTCTTGAATATTTTAAGCTGGGATAAAGATAGAGATAAAAATACTGCCTTGTAGGGGACATTTTTTTCTATAAAAAAGATATCTTGTACTTTTTTCGTCAGAGCTATAGTTTACCTGGAAAAAATTCGGAAAGTTAGTAAGTCATCTTACGTCGGCAAACAAGCAAATAAATCACTTTGCAGAAGCAAGAATCATTAAATTTTACTAAAATGTTTATAACACTATTTGTCTAGAAATGCATATTCTAAATATTCCAAATAAAAAATTTAAAAAAAAAAACAAAGTTTTCAAAAAAAAATTTCAAAATTTGCAAAAAATTTTCGAAAAATAAAATTGTTTTGTTTTTGGCGTCGGAACCAATTTTTTTAGGTTTTTTGGACAATTCTAAAGAAAAAAGGTCTCTTATGATTTTCCTATAAAATGCACCATTTTTGAGATATTAATTCTAATTAACTTTTTATAAAATCTTTCAAAATTATTAATGATTATCAAAATAATGAAAAAATAATAACAAACAATTTTTTATTAAGTAGTCATGGAAAAATTGGTCGATAATTTTATTTATTGAAGAGTTCTAATCAGACGTTAATCAAAGATTTGTTTACCTGTTTTAATTTCCATTGTATTTTTTACCTAAATACTTTCTTACCTAGCCACATATCACATTCTATTCCTTGAGTATTTATCTTCGTAATGTAATAGTATGAAATTTTATATTCAACGATATAAAAAGATATAAACGAATAACCAAAAAATGTCTGTTTTCTCTTTATGGATGAAAAATCGTTATTATTAAAAAATTTTGAAAACTTAACAAATTTATACTTAGTGATTCTTAATACACTTAATTATACCTACGATTTAAAAAAATATACATTGAAATCCGTTGTTTTCATCGTGTTACAGAGGTTTAAAAATATTTTTTCCAGTGAATTCAAGATTCCGAAAAAATTGAAAATAGTAACATGGGCCGTATTTAATAACGAGATAAGATTTATGGTCAGGAATTTTTATTTATGAAAAAGAACATCTAAAGAACAGTTTACCAGGTTCAAAAAAAATTTACGACTTTTCCTTATGTTTAAAAAAAATTATTATTGCAACGTTCGATTTTCGATTCAAATATATATCTATACTTGCATTTTTATACATGATATTTTATTAAAAAAAAAATTAACTACACCATTGAAAAGTTCAGATTTTCTACTTGAAGATAGGCTATTTGAATTTTTATTTTATTAGTCTATAAGTATGTAAAATATTATAATTCAATACGCCGGACATGAAAAAGTAGGTTCTCGCATGGCTAGCCGAGCATCCTGCGCGTAAAATAGATACATAGTTTATCGATTTTTTTGCGGGCAAACTATAAGTCGGACGAAAAAAGTATAAGATATCTTTTTTATAGAAAAAAACGTCTTCTACAACGTGTTAGTTTTTATTTCTTCCTATCTTTTTTAAATTTCAAAATATCAAAGAATTTTGAAAATCAAAATGATTTTCAATTTTTTTTTTTATTTTGGGAAATCGATAGACGAATGAACTTTTTTTTATTTCAATCAGTACACTTTAAACTACTTATTAAAAAAAATTCAGCCTGTTTGCGAATTTCTGGAGCTTTTTATCCCCACCGATTGGACTAATATAGATAAGTAGAGAACTGTGATTCTGTGTTTAGTGTTATTTTAGAATTTGTTTGTTTTTTGTTATTTATTTTTTTATTGTTTCATTATTATAGAGAAGTACATTTTAATTTGTTTTTGTTAACATTTAGTTTTGTAAGTAAATATTTTAACCACCAACTAAGAACAGTTTTGTCAATTTTGTTACAATACGATCAAATCACCAGCATGCAGTTGAGCGAAATATTTTAACGTTCGGGTGCCCCGTTTTAGTGCATTATATTTTTTTTTTGCATTATGAGTGAGTGCATTGTGCACTTTGCACACCACATGTTATAATTCTTATGGCTCTGTTGCGGTGTTTAAATGGCATAGGTTCGATGCTGTAAATTAACAATTCGTTACGCACAAGCTGTTCTTATGTGTGTAACCTCTGTGGAGATGATGATCATGCGGTCCGCGACACGTCGCGTCACCGCTGCAATAATTTTACGCACCCGCACTGCAAGAGGAAACGGTTACGCGGCAAATGAATCCAGCAATAACGTAGTACGTCGTTATAGATTACACGCAAAACTTATAGATATATAAGTATTTAGGACAATAGGCATGATGACAGATTTTGAAATTCAGTTCTATATAATCTACACGTCTATTTCCGAAAAAAAAATTCAACAATAAATTAAAATATGTTAACACAAATTATTGCATTTTTGTATTTCTATGAAGCAATCGCGAAAACGCTTGTGACGTCACGCCTTAGTGACAGCTGACATTAGATGTTGTATTTATGGGTGTAGAGCTGTCGTGCAAAGGCAATTCGCAGAAAGGTACTATGTAAAATTACTTAATGACATGATTTATATTAAGTATTTTCTTAAAAGTAGGTACTTAGTGGTAAAAACAGTAAAGGTTTCTTTAGTTGCAAGTTAACTAACCTCAAAAATAAGCTATGACATAAGTGTTTTAAAATATCAAAGAAAAACGAACAAACAACAAATCAACTAATTAAATGATGCAGAAGTGAATGATTGCAACAAAAATTTAAGCGACACGGCGATTATTTACTTCAAGTGTTTATATTCTCTTTGAATTAAGAAGGCGTGACGTCATTCGGTGTTTCAACAACATGGCCGATTGCAGTATTTTATACTTTTATTTTATTAAAAATCTTATTAATCTCAATGTTCATATTAATACTGGGTCATTTTTTCAAAATCCTTTCAACATATATTTTTCTCTAAAACCATTTATTCTTCGATTCTTTTATACTGTCATCATGTCTATTATTAATAGATACATTTCAAAATTAGACTCTTATTAGAGACCGCGCACACTTGCCAAGCATAAAACTGCACGACCTGCACAGCATAAACCTGCAGCCCGCACGATGTCGCACACCAGCCCAGCATAAACCAATAAATTTTAGTGCAGGTTTCGTAATGTGCGGCAGAAATGTTGTAGTTTTAAAGTATCTAGTTTTATGATTTATGCAAATTAGTTAGTGAAAACGACACATCACTATAGCACACTAAATTGCTGTCGACCGACTGGCGGTCATTGCTGGTCGCTAGTTTCAGGTTGCAGGTCTAATGTGCGCTACTCCATTAATTAATAACACCAGTAACTTTCATTAACAGACTTTTTTGTTCCGTGCTGAGCAGGTCGTGCAGGTTTATGCTTGACAAGTGCGTGCGGTCTATTATAAATAATCTCTATAATACACTCAGGTGCAATCAAAACGATCATCTTAAAATTTTGATTAAGTTTCAAGCTTGATAACTTTTTGAATTGTATAGTCCGATTTTAGAGATTTTTTTAAAGAGAATTGTCATTGGCTTTTACATTCTGTACGAATGTTATGTGAAATTATTTATTTGACATAATATTACAAGGATAATCGAAATTTTAATTTTTTTGCCGAAATTCAGAACACTTTTTTTCAATTCAGAGCAATATAACTTGTAATTTATTGTAGACTGAGTTTAATTTTCGTTGAGGTTAGACTATGATTTACTATGGAAATGGTAATATGATTTTATACGTTTATTTTACTTTACGCAACTTTAGAGCACAAGTGTTAAATGTGTCATTTTACAACCGCTATACAGGAATGAAAAGCAACTATTTTATGTGCAAAACATATTTCTTGTAGTGCTCCATGATTAAAGATCAGAAAAACCCATGGATTTCTGCAACGGATAACAACCCATTACCCAACATCAGCATAAACTAACCTAATAAACAAATTCTAGACAGCGTGTAATATTAGCAGCTTGGCCTTGATAATAAATAAAACTAAATCATTAATAAAACAACAATATATTATTGTTTTTTTTTGGTGTTTATTGCATTGATAACAAAATAAATCGCATTAACGCGTAGGAGTGTAGACAAAACAGTTTTAACACCAAACAATGAATCAATGATTAATGAATATAAAAACGCTAATAAAATTAAAATATCATAGTTTAAATCAGGGAATTATTTATTTTTGTCATATGTTAATTTTTTAAATAAATTAATGAGCCCCGTATTTATATTGAAGCTAACAGTAATAAATTTAATTTGTCTACGTATAAATTTAAATAATCTTGGAAATTAGTGGTCAATAAATTTATTATATCAAACTGTTTCTCTATTTTATTGTCTCGGAAAGATATATTTGCAAATGAGTACCAATGCAGTTAAAATTTTTTACTTGATGCATTTTTGACGCCATCAACTATTATTTGTTGTAAACTATGATTAGGTTTTTATTACTATGTGAAAATTTGAACTTAGTGATCACTCTACACATTTTTTAAACGCTTTATATTAGTTTGGGTTGTAAATATGTATGTTGTATGTATGTTGTATGTATCTAACTATGTATGTAACTATGTGTAACGGAATCTTTGAGCATAATTTTCACCAATTTCCCGAAGTCTGATTAATTTGAAACTTTGCATACGTATCAAGGACCGATGACAATGCAATAATTTGATAACAGTTTCCCATTATCCTTATTAGGACCCCCAGGATTAATAAATTCTTTTAAATCTTTGAGCATAATTTTCACCAATTTCCCGAAGTCTGATTAATTTGAAACTTTGCATACGTATCAAGGACCGATGACAATGCAATAATTTGATAACAGTTTCCCATTATCCTTATTAGGACCCCCAGGATTAATAAATTCTTTTATAGATCCTCTGTAGTAAACGCTTTATTTTCACCAATTTCCCGAAGTCTGATTAATTTGAAACTTTGCATACGTATCAAGGACCGATGACAATGCAATAATTTGTTATCCTTATTAGGACCCCCAGGATTAATAAATTCTTTTATAGATCCTCTGTAGTAAACGCTTTATTTTCACCAATTTCCCGAAGTCTGATTAATTTGAAACTTTGCATACGTATCAAGGACCGATGACAATGCAATAATTTGATAACAGTTTCCCATTATCCTTATTAGGACCCCCAGGATTAATAAATTCTTTTCCCGAAGTCTGATTAATTTGAAACTTTGCATACGTATCAAGGACCGATGACAATGCAATAATTTGATAACAGTTTCCCATTATCCTTATTAGGACCCCCAGGATTAATAAATTCTTTTATAGATCCTCAAACTAAAAAGTGAAAAATAAAATATAGTTTAAAAAAAACTAAAAAACACGCTTTATATCGGACTAAAAAGTAAAAAATAATTGTTTTAAAATAAGCTTAAAAAGCGTTGGGCGCTTTGTTCCACATTTTCGTACATCGAGCGCCCAACGCTTTTTAAGCTTATTTTAAAACAATTATTTTTTACTTTTTAGTCCGATATAAAGCGTGTTTTTTAGTTTTTTTTAAACTATATTTTTTATATATAAAAATACCACATAGGATATAGGTACAAATCGTTAAACATTAGCATTCCAACTCATAATTAATATGGAATGGTACAAATCCAACAAACATATTATTTTTGAAAAACTCTGTGCGTCTGTTTGTCTGTGAGCACGATACAGGTCGAACGGATGAGCGCATTGAACCTAAATTTTGGGAGGATGTTTGATATGCAAATATGAAGAGCCCTATTGTTTACACAAAAGAGATATATGCTATAACCTTGTTTTTTTTTTTTCATATAATAATGGTATACTTTTCATAACGCTTAATTATTCTATTTATTTTTTTAACAAAGTTTTGTCAAAAAAAAATTTCTGAACTTTATAGTTTCGGAAATATTTAAAACTAAAAAAAACAGCAGTTCATTTGTTTTGTAGTCTTGTCAGAAAGAAATTAGTTAAGCATAGTTTGATTAATTTTTACATAACGTGGAACATATTATAATATATATAGGTATATCATGCCAACGAATAGCAAATATCATAATATTTTATACTAGCCGTTACCCGCGATTTTTTTATTATACTATATCAAATGTTAATTATTTAAAAGTTCGAATGGCCCCGTCGCCAAATGCTAGAATTTGTTTTTATTATTATGAAATTATATTGAATTAAAATTAATTGATTAAAAAAGCTCTATCGTTCTGACGACGCCAAACTCGATAACAAGTAACATTTTTTTACTGAAATCGAATGTGCTCGGTACGTGCTGGAATGTGCTGCGGAAACATTTCGTTGGCAAACGAGAGTATTTTAAATTTGACACAGCCAACGGCACAGGCAGCGCAGTTTCGAAAATCATGATTTTTTGACACAATATGGGTAAATGAGTGCAGTGTGTGGTATTATAATAGTAGATTGTATATCTAGTGTCGTAATACTCTTACGTACGATTTACAGTAGCACCTCTTTAAGTCGAACCTCGATAAGTCGAAAACCTACAAAACTCATAAAAATGTTTTGTTCCCTTGGCAAATTCTGTACCTATTTAAAATTTGTACAAACAGTTTTATAATGAACGCGATTTCGCTACTGGACGTCTATAATATGTCATTTTTTTGATATAATGAAAAAAAAAGTGGATTACAATAATAAAATACATAACAAAGCGTGCTTTACATTTTGAGTACTTTAATTATGTTGCTCTGCATTGTTTAAGTTGGACACCTCTATCTCAAGATATCAAGTAGCTTGAATAAAAAATATAGTGGGAGTAGCTAACCTGTTGCTGCTTTCTTTATCAACAAAATGTATTCAAACTCACTCGTATATCATCGTAGACACAAAAAAGTATGAGATTTGTGAAACGTAAACTCCCGAACTGGTCTATTTGTATCATGTAAGGTCACGGGTTCAGAACCTGCCAAGCGCCATATGGTGTCTTTAAATCGAATTCTTTTTGCTTACGGAGACGTTTTTTTTTGTAATCTTTTAACAGATTTTATGCTATATTTATTTTCGTCAATAAACCTATCCACTATTTTTATCGAGCGACGAGACTTTCAGTGTGGGTTGCTTGTAAGTTTAGTGGACAGGTTTGTAGACCGCTCACCTTTTACGAGATAATTAGATGAAGTAACAGGTGTAACGCACCGTCATTATCTTTTACCTGTTCTTTCGAATGCTGTTGTTATAACCCCAATTTAATAATGTGTATCTTGTTGTACATTCGTGTTTATATGTAGTAGTTTGAGTAAACTTGAACAGTTGATTTTGTTAAATTTATGAGGGTACAAAGGAATTAGGATTTTCGATTGCGAGTTTTTGCTTTGTTTTATTCAACAGCACTACAGAATCAACTAAAACGTCGATAAAACGGTACTTTTCAAGAAGGGAAAAAGCTTAAAAGTATTAAAAAAGTTCCAGCCCATTGGACGACGGAACCATTCCAACTTCAAAAGTATTTACATTTTATTCAGTATAATAAAGAAATAAAATTCTGATGTAGCGTGAGGTTACGCGTGTAATAACTAGTATTCATTATAATATTTGCTATTCGTTGCCACGGTTACCTAACATAATATATGTTCACGTCATATAAAAATTTATCAAAGCATGTTTAACTAGTTTATTTCTAACAGATCTACAAAACAAAAAAACAGCTGATTTTTTTTATTTCCAACATATTTACGAAACTATAAAGCTTAGAAAAAAATGTTTTTAACAAAACTTTCTTGAAAATAAAATAGTAGGTATAATTAACCGTTGTGAAAAGTATACCATTATTATATAAAAATACCGTTATGGCATGCAAAGATTTTCCCCAAAGACAATAGGACTCTTCATATTTGCATACCAAACATCCCCCTTGGTTTCAATTGGCTCATTCGTATGACCTGTATCATGTTCACAGACTAACAGACGAACAGAGCGGTCCCGCTCGGTTTCACCCGGGTGCAAAAGAACGAATGGGGGGGAGGGCACATGAGTAAGCACGTTCATCTTAGTTTATACCGAGATGAATGTTTTGTCTAAATTTCATGATGATCGGAGTTACCGTTCAAAAGTTTTTTTCGGACGGACAAATTCTGAGTTACATTTTACAACATTTTTCATTGATGCTCCGGTCCTATTGGTTGTAGTGTGATATTATATAGCCTATTACCTTCCGCGATATATGGGCTATCCAACAAAAAAAATGGTATTCAATTCGAACCAGTAGTTTTTGAGATTGGCGCGTTCAACCAACCAAACAAACAAACTCTTCAGCTTTACATATTAGTATAGATAAGGTTAGTACCTACCTATATTAAATCTAGTACCGAGTTGTGCGTCTAATGTATTATTAATTTTGGTAAAAAGTTAAAATTTACTTAATTGATACTTTTACCACCTTTTAAATCAGAATTTGGGATCTAGGGAAGTCATGGAAATTCAATTAGATATCAAAATAAAAGGAAATATTCCATGTTTTCTTGGTGTCCTGCTAGGCGATTCACAGATCACTTACCTGTGAGTCGCCTAGAAGAATACTTCACCCTCTGCCACATCACCTTTGATAATATCTACCACAGTTGTAGACGAAACTTCAGGTAGAAATACCAATGAACCACGGCCAGCAAGTCCGGAAACCAAGAAGATTTGGAACAACGCCGGTTGTGAAAGCCTACACACTTGGATAAAGAACATATTCTTAAGAACAAAAATATAGTTATCATCAGATTCGGAATATATTTTAATAATAATTTATATGATTTTGTTCTTGCCTGTACACTGTATTTCTGTTGAGTCAGTGCGTGGGTGCGTCCGCTCCAAATTCCAATTAAAGAATTAACAACACAGATATTGCGAACTCATATCTAACAACGTGTACCTGACAAATTTTAACGAAAAACTTGTGCTCCGAATTACGCGTGACAAATTGAGTATACGCATTCATACACTTCGCATAATCACGAAAAAAAGTTAAGAGATTAAAAACATAAAACGGTACAGTCGGAGTCTCTTTGAAGTCTTCGTTTAAAATTCTACGGTACTCAATGTGTGCACGGTGTAGCAATGTAATAATTTCCGAAGTTTTTACGAAACAAAATAAATTTCTAGTTTATGTGACATCTCTTTCCGAATACACGCAAAAGGACCCCGCACAAACCTTGTGGAATTTGGTTCTCGGTTAAATTGATCGAAAATGGTTTTATTTTATAGTTTAAAGGTCACTAAGAAAAAGTGTCCATGGGCGCATAGCCTAAAAACCAATAGATTTTTAACTACAGATATGTTTAGCGAGATTTTAGATATAGGAATATCCATTTAATTCACAATCTTAAAAAATCCTAAGCTCTAGAAATATGTTTTCGAGTGCGCTGAATCCGAATATGACATCATTATTTTATTTTTATTTCTAAAAAAAAACCACAAAAGTTGAACATGGAACATGTTTGTGAATTCAATGGATATCTCTATATCTAACATCTCGCTAAAAATATCTATAGCTAAAAATCTATTGGTTTTTAGGCTATGCGCCCATGGACACTTTTTCTTAGTGACCTTTAAGCTATAGAATAAAACCATTTCCAATCAACTTAATCGAGAACCAAATTCCATAAGGTTTGTGCGGGACCCTTCCCCATAACTGCAGTTATTCAAGTGCAAATCGATTTCCTAGGCATTGATTTATTAGTGCGGTCAGCGGTGTTAAGATTATGTCAAAGTTATAGCCTCTAATCTTCAAAAAAATCCTCCACCTACCATCTATTTTAGTTAAGGCCGCTGCACACGAGGCTGGATTTGCCGCTATATTTCGTACTAGATTAGACTACTAGCTTTCTAGAGCTGGTTTTCTTGATTGCTTTTATGTGTTCGCTTCACAAGAGACGTCTTTTCAAGCTTGTTTTGTAGGTAGGTTCGGTGCGCCTGCAGTGATAGTTTATTGTCTCTGAACGGAACACACACTATAGCCCATGTTCTAATTTAAAAATCTATCTTGTGAGCTATCAGGCGAGCCCGCAGTGACGTAATTTCCAGCCTCGTAGCCAGTCTGCCGGCCAGCAGAAGTCTCAGCAGTGTTTCTAGCCTCGTGTGCAGTGGCCTTTAGTTGTTACATTTAAAATAGGTATCCTGATTTTTTTTTAATTATATATTAGTAATAAGAATACCTACACCTAACATTGGATAGAATTAGAATATTAATTGGCATTTAATTAGAAATTATGTTTAGAACGAGTATTATATTTATGTAGCCAATCCAATTAGTTGTTTTATAGCGTGTGTCCGAATCCAAATGATCAGAATTAAGACTATTAATAAATAAACTTAAAGACAATTCGCTCTACGGACTGACTTTATCACAGGTGACGCGATCAACTTTCTAGATCAGGGATTAGTCAAGTGCATCTCCTATTAGATTAAAGTAGAACTGAACTTTAATCGATTGTGAAACATAAATTTCACAATTCAGTACTGTCTCGGTAATTTGAACATCCTCTATAGTTTCAATTCCCTACTGCAGTTATTTGAACTCATTTTTAACATTCCAACACCACAAATGGGCAATGGTACCAATTTAGTTCTAAATTTTAATTCACTTTTCAAAATTTGACAATATTTTTTCGTTACGAGGTTTACGAAAATTACTGTTGAATTGGTTAGATCACGCACGTTTGTTTTACTTTACACACTAGTTGTAAATGAACCATTTTATGACGGCTATGTAGGCATGAAAAGCAGTTATTTTATAGAGGAGTTTGCAAAAAAATTGTTTACTTCTCTTAAACGTATTGGAAGCCTCGTTAAAAATAGACCCGGAATACTAAGGAGAACACAGCACATAAAACCAATTAACGGGTTTTTTGATTCGCCTACCTTAACCTAATTTTCGGTACCTGTCTAATGCTTTCATCCGCACTTTGTTGTAAATTGCAATTTTAAGATATAGAATAGGTAATAATGAAAAATTGATAAATAGAAAACAGTAACAGTCCGAGTAGTTTCTGTTATGACATAATGTCGATTAATGAGTTTTAAACGCATTATTATAATAATAATCTATATATAAAATTCCCGTGTCACAATTTTGGCCGCGATAATCTCAGAAACCACTGAACAGATTTTAATGAAATTTTGTAAATGTGTCTTGCTTGTTGCAACTTACGCTATAGAATAGTTTTTATTAAATATTTAGTACAAAATTATGGTATTTTATCAAAAAACCTGTTTTAGAAACACGTAACGACATCTGTTCTATCAGAAGTCAGTTTTGTTTCTTTGATCCGAACTAATATCAGTTCAGAAGCAAACAAAACTGTTTTAATACCAAATAGCAGAACTTGCAATTTGCTCAAAGCTTTTAGTTCAGACGTCGGGCCGCAAACGAAATACATTTTGCAGAATTATATCTATCGCACCCGGGTGAAACCGGGACGGACCGCTATATTATATAAAGAGGTAAAGTTTGGAGGTAGGAGGTAATCTCCAAAAAATACTCATTCGATTTCAAAAATGTTTTCACCATTATTTAGATTGGAGCTTCAGGATGAATATAACCTATAGGGCATAGGCTATATAATATTATCACGTTAAAATAAAAGCGCTTTTCGTGGAGATCAATTTTACAACGTAAGTCGACGAAAAAACGGTTCAATTTACAAATTCGGGCTAAGCCGAACCAAGCCGCTAGTAGATAATAAGTTATTATTATCTGTTCAAAGCGCACCAGCGTATTCTCATCCCTAATTTTGGTTGAAGCATGGACCAGTGTTTTTCTTTTTATATTATGCCGCGTGCCAATGTAATTTATAACTTTATTTATGAAAAATAATATCTATCTATACCTAGTAGGTACATTCTTCTTTTTATTATTATCTTACAACTATCTGTTATGGTCCGGCTATCACGTAGCAAATATTTTATGCGGATTATCAAATCTCCATCTTGAACTCTACATACTGACAACATAAAAATAATATGTTATGCAGATCTATTGAAAAGTTGCCATACTGTTACAAATAAATGGAACAAAGGTGAAATTTTAATGGAGTTTTAATTAATTAATTGAAATGATATAGTAACCCTTTCCAGCCGCTTTATGTCGGTTTTAGGAACCTTATATATATAGTTATATAAGGTTCCTAAAACCGACATAAATATATTTATTCATAAATTGCCAAAAATGGCCTAGAATAAATCAACACATATATAAAGTATACATAATATAACAAAAATTCAAGCTAATTGGGCGACGAGACAATTCTAACAAATATTGACATTTTACAAATACCTATAGAAAATAAAATTTGCGGTGACGCGGGTAACAGCTAGTATTAAATAATATGATATTTGAAATTCGTTTTCATAGGTATTTATATAATATGTTATCACGTCATGTAGAAATTAATCAAAGCTTGTTTATCAACTACCTAAGTAACAGATCTACAGAAGAGATATTCGAAATATTTCTAAAACTATATAAAGTGTAGAAAAAAAATTGTTACAATACTTTTTTGTAAAAATGAATAGAATAATAAACCTTTATGAAAATTAAACCATTATTATATAAAAAAAACAACGCTATAGCATATAATCTTTTCTTTGCATACGCCGATTTTTTCCAAAAACAGTACGGATCTTCATATTTGCATATCAAACATTCTCGCAAAATTTAGTTTCTATCTACTCATCGTTTTGACTGTATCGTGTTCACAGACTAACAGACGCACAAACTTTTTCCAAAAATATGTTTTTTGGGTTCGGGGGACCTGAAAACAAAAGAGATATTTTAAAATTTTGAAGAGTGAATTTTGACCTAATTAAATTAGTTCTATTTCCCACTTGTGGTGTTGGAATGGTAAAAGTACCTAATACTAATAATAGTGTAATAATAATAATAATAATAATAATAATAATTATTGAATATAATTTATTTAGTATTAGTTTCATCAAAATCGCTTCAATCGTTCTTGAGTAATACTGCATGGTACAAAGTACAAACTGGCAAACAAATAACAATTCTGAAAACACAAAATTGAAATAATATTTCAAAAATGAAAATGAGATTGGGTACCTACAGAAGACCGGTATCGGTGTATCCATATATCAGACACTATTAAATCATTAACTTTCGATTATACAAATTTCTCGACAGAAATATTTTGTCCCAAATTTTAAATGTTTAACAACATAAGGGATTTTAAAAAGAGTAATTTATAACGCATTTAAAGCTATGAGTTACGCCTTAAATATTGTAATATATCTTCAACTACAAAAATAGAATTGACTCATATAATGCGCTTTAGAAGCAACGGTATGTCCACTTATCTACCTTGTATAATAAATTTACCGTCATTAACCTAAAAATGAAGTTAATCACTTACCTTTCTATAGGCTACTTTGTCAGATTAATATATACCTGCATTGATTTTTAACCCGTTTGTAGGTGATTTTAATTAATACACAGAGCGCGTCAAATGTGCCACCCCTTGTTATCTTTTGAACACGGTTACATAGAACAACAAACCTTGGAGCAGTTGGAGCTTGGAGTGATTTTAAATTATATTTACTTTTTTGGACACAATCCGTAATCCAGTTCTAAGAGAGAATTAAGAGGTTGGTACGT
Organism: Xanthostigma xanthostigma; assembly: GCA_963575645.1. Classification (NCBI taxonomy): domain Eukaryota; kingdom Metazoa; phylum Arthropoda; class Insecta; order Raphidioptera; family Raphidiidae; genus Xanthostigma; species Xanthostigma xanthostigma. Next base: position 29,343,588 of record OY754468.1, on the reverse strand, counting down.
GAAGTAATGTAAGGTTTTATCTAAAAGATTGTTTCAATTTCAATAATCTTTATTATTTTAGAACAGTTCATCGATGCAATTACACGATGGTCTTTTGAAATTGACTGACTAATATAAAGTATTGTTTATTTTTTACCATTCCAACATCACAAGTGGAAAATGGTACTAATTTAGGTTAAAAATTATTTTTCAACTTTTATAATATTTTTTCGTTTTGAGGCCACCCTAATCAAAAAAAAAAACATCTTTGGAAAAAGTCTCTTCGTCTGTGAACACGATACAGGTTAAATAGACGAGCGGATTGAAACTAAATTTTGGGGGTATGTTTGATATGCTAAAAAGAAGAGCCCTATTGTTTTCGGAGAAAAGCAGCGATTTTATAGGCTGACATGTGTAAAAATGTTTCTTTGATGATTTCCCCCCTCAAATATCTGAGAGGTCGGCTCGGTGAAATGTCATGGAAACAATGCAAAGCTTCACTGTCAGCTATAGTCAACACTAACTGGACAGTTGTAAAAATTTTTTAAGGCTATTTCTGGAAAGTATCAAGGACTCGCTGTTTTACATAAATGTTAGAAGGCGAACATTTTGACATTAGTGAATAGATTCATTTTAAATTAGTGTAACTTTGAAAGTATTAGACACTGCAGATTTGATTTTAAATGATATGATATATGGTGACAGAAATTTAAACCATAATCACATTACATTTTACATGCTGATATGAAAAATGGTGGATTCGACATTACATTTAGTTTAAATCCCGCCCATATGTCAAATGTCAACAGATTGAAGAAAACCTTGCATCAATTACATTAATTGTTTCAATTTTAGAGCTCCGATATAAATAATTTTATAATTATGGATCAGCGACATGATAGGTACATAATAAAATTATTACTAAGAAAAATCGCAGGATTGTGTACAAATTAGATTTAGACTTTTTCAAATACTTGAAAAAGTCTAAATCGATAGACGAAAATGTACATTAATAAATCTAATTTGTCCACAATCCTGCGCGATTTTTCTTATTAATTATTTTCTCGATGGACACGATATCTAAGTAATAAATAAAATTATTTTCCATAACCATAATTGTCACAGACACACAGACAAAACTTTAATTGGTCGTCGAACACTACATTAAACATTATCATAATATTCTAAATTCAAATATTTAAGATGTTAAAATATACTCCTTATAATAACTCTTTAATGATTCACTGTGGAATTTTTCTGTCTGTCATCTTATGGTTTTTCCAGGGTTGTACAGCTTGTTTGTCATAATAAATGAATGTCATTTCAAGTCGAAATATATTTTTTATTCCCGAAAGTCTAAATATATACTATAATTCTAGATATATTTAAATTGGTTAAAAAACGGCGCGTTTAAAATTATGTGTAACGTCGCCATTCGACCAAAACCGATAGTGTATCTGTCTAAATACTGTGCATGTCAAGTTGAGAGATAATTTCTAAAATTTTAATGGTTTTCAAAAATGTAACAGTAAAAAATAAACAATTACAAAATAAATAAATAATATGCAAAAGGGTACACAAAAACAGCGCTGGGCAACCTATGACTTCTAAGCCAGCACTAATCTCTGTTGTTCCAAGGGTCTCTAGTGTTTCGAACAGACAAATTTACGACCCCAAGTGACACAAGTATAGTTTTCAGGCATAACAAGAAAAGAGACAGCTATAACAGTTATGTACCTCTCTCACTCACTCTTACGTTCGCTTATGGGAGCTACCCAGAAGAGCTCTTAGGAGCTCAAAGAGCCGAGGCTGGCCCGCGCTGCACTAATACACTTTCAAACTAGCGATAATGGTATTCATTATTGAAAAGTTTATAACACGTAAAACAAGTTGATTGTCTATATTATACAGTAGAAGCTACGTATGTCGAATTTCAAGGGAGACGCCGAAAAGTTCGAGTTATAGAGTTTTCGACTTATGAAGGATTTTGACTTAGTCAGATTTTGTAAATAAATATTCCACTTGAAGAGGTTAAGATTCATTCTAACTAATTTTAAGTTGCTATGTTTGAAATACAGAGGTCCAATTTATTTTTTCGAGTTACGGACGGAAAATATGTACCGAAATGGTTTGTAAGGACTCGCTGATTATATCAACCTATAGAGGATTGAGATTTCGAGTATGGAGGTTTTGGGGGTTGAAGGGAAGGGAACAAAACATTTATTTGAGTTTTGGAGGTTTTCGACTTAAAGAGGTTCTACTGTATATATATTTAGTCAGCAAACTAATTTTACTGTGTTGTGTTTAATTCGTTTTTGAAAGTATAATAACCCCATCTTGAAAATAAAAAAATATAATGTGTGCTAAATCACAACCATCCTTTATAATATGTACCAATTTATCTGGGCGAAGTATGTAATGGTATCTTCTTTTTTCAAAGTTTGTAACAATAACTATGTTTGGTCATCCTTGATATAACAAGTGTACTAATTCCTTTCTCGGTAATCAAGGAAACGAGTACCATTCATCCTCATCAGGCTATGTAATGTTGCTGGAAGGGGTTTTCTCTCTTCTTTGATAATCATTATAAACCATGCTTTTACGAACGACTGCCCTTAGCTCTGCTTTTTCATAAACGTACACTTCCAGATTACCTTAAAACGATATAAATTATAATTTATATTATTTTTCTAGATGCAAATTAACAGCACTATTAAATTTCTGCCACACTTTAACTTATGTGATGTTCAATTTGTTAAGGCCGCTGCACACGGGGCTGGTTTTGCCGCTAGATTCCTTGCTAGATTTAACTACTATTTTTCAAGCGTTGGTTTTAGTGATGAATTTTATGTATTCGCTTCACATGATGCGTGTGTTCAAGCTTGTTTTGTAGGTAGACTCGGTGCGCGCGCAGTGATAGAACGGTAACAAAAGTGGACATTTATTGTCTCTGAACAAAACACACACTATGGCACAGTGTTCGTTTTTGTGCGTTTGTGCCTGTCGCTCATGTGACAAAATACTGCTTCTTGGTTGGTTCTTGTTTATACCTAGCTGAGGACCTAGCAAGAAAATAGCCCCCGTCCTAATTTTAAAATCGATCTAGTGAATTTTAGCAGGCGAGCCCGCTGTGACGTATTTCCAGCCTCGTAGCCAGCAGATGTCCCAGCAGTGTTTCAAGCCTCGTGTTCAGCGGCCTTTAGACAATGACAAAAAATTAATAAAGCTGTAAATTTTACATTGTCCATACAGCATAGCATCATAATAATCAAACGTGATAATAAGGTATCTAAAAATTTTAGAAATTATAAAAACTGAACCACACCCAGATAAGCTCACGGGGGAAGTGAAACTTCTGCAGAGTTATGAACTCGTTTATCCATTTTGCGTTACCAGTTCCTATTATATTGTAACAAAACTGTTCTAGTCTGTGATGGAAATTATTTATTTACAATATTAAATAATTAACAAAACAGTTAAACACAAAAACGAAAGCGTACTTCTTTACTTTAACAGTAATAATAACGTTAACAGAAATAAATAAACGACAGTTCTAAATCATAAAATAGAAAACTAAGTAACAGAAGAATATAAAGTCGTAAATATTTACAATACAGGAACACACCAAAGTTTATTAGCAAACTTGTCTATTAAATATATACACACGATTGCTTACAAAAAGTTATTTATGTAGAACCAGATTTATATAACTGCACTTAATGATTTAAGTCACAACGCACTGGCACTGTATCAACACACGAACGCTTCACGAACAACTGACTAACTGACTGCCTTTTTCCTCTATTTTTTTCTTGCTTAACGTTTAAATTTTCATTTTTTGGCCAAATTGAGGTGAACTGGCATACAAAACATGTCAATAAACAAAACGCGCTAAGATTTTTTAAAATCAGTTTACTAGTCCCGGAGATTAACTGTCGGTCATTTGAAAAAAAAAATAGTTTTGAGAAAAATGCGTTAAAAGCTTTTTGTCATATTAATCAAATATTTAAAAAATAAAGTTTCATCCTTTAAAATTAGTTAATCTGTTATGCCGGGATATAACAGTAGACCGCTATCATTGAAGGCCTCCTCCTCCTTTTGTTGGATGTAAACTAAAATTCGGTTTTTGGAGAGAGACTGATAGCTGCATGAGCAACTGTGTACAGCTGAGAGCGCGTGCTCACTTTGAGTCATTCTGTTTTGTTAGAACTCGAATTTTTTAAAAATATTTAAGGAGTTGTTTTTTAAAGGTTTAAGGAATTAAAATAGATTTTTTGGTAATTCTAAAGTGGACAATTACCTTGATTTAACCTAATTTACTTCTGCTTTCTGTGTGTTCCAAATACACGTCGTATAACCTTATCCCGTTGTATTCCATACATTCTATGTTAACGCGATAATTTTGTTGCTTTTTAAATTCTTCAACAAATCCTTGTTACATAAATATGTACGTCACTGCTAACAATCCAGACTGAACACATAATTAATAACAAGAAATCAGCTCCACATAACGTTAATTAATGTTATCCACTTATAGAATAATATATCAAGATCAGAACATAACTGATTTTCTTGATATAAATATTTTTTTAAGACCAGATTTAATTTCCCACTATCTACTAGATAAAAGATGTTGCGTATAATATAATATAAAGGTTGTCTGGAACAGTGGTGTACGGCAATGGTGCTCAATCTCTGGCTCGCGAACCGCATGCCACTCTTTAATAACTTAATTGTGGCTCAAAACTATTAAACAAAAAAGCGGCCCTATTAGGTTCACCAAACCAACTTCCCAGTTTGACGAGTATTGCATGTTTAGTAATATTAATAATAACACAGAAAAATGGGATTTTATTCATTAAAAAAAATTGAAAATATGTTACAGAACGCATTACAGAAGTGAAACTTCTAGTTGCATTTTGACAGGTGGAAAAAATGTGTAACGAGTTTCACGTTCAGATTACCTTATACAGACGATATATCTGAACGTGAAACTATTTCGTTACACATTTTTTCCACTTGTCAAAATGCAATCGTATGGTTTACAACTAGAAGTTTCACTTCTGTAATGCGTTCTCGTAACACATTTTTAATTTTTTCGCAGGTTTACTGCAAATACTAAATAAGAAAACACAAGCAGACCACAAAATTTTCGCAGGCTTACTGCAAATATTGCTTTTGTTTTCGCATGTTTACTGCAAATACTTTTTTTTTAGTTCAAGCATTATCCTGATAAATTAGTCGGAAATTGTATATATAATAGGTATACCTACTTAAAAATTAAAAAAAATGAAATAAGAAAAACAAATTGTTGCGCGCACTTGACGGTAATCGAACCCGGGCCGGCCGCGTGGTATGCCAGAATTCTACCACTGAGCTTCCAATGCTTACAAAGAAACTTTGTTTATATGGGGTTACTAATAGTACCTACACTTTTTCAAGAAATCCTAAAATTCACTTTTCAGCAGCATACGGACGTTTTGATTGGCACCCTAACGAATTCGAAATCATTCCTTATTCTCGATATTTCGAGTAAAATTCATTTTTTCAGTCTTTTTATTTAAACAAAAAAAAAAAAAAACAACTAGGCAGATTTTGATAAAAATTCTTTGGTTCATTTTGACGTTAATACGCTTCGATTGGCATCCTAACGAGGACGATATCGTTTTCTATTCGCCAGATGTCGTATAAAATCAACTTTTCTACAGTTTTATATTCAAACAAAAAAAAAAACGTCTAGACCGATTTCAATAGAAAAATTCAGATTATAATCATATTAACACTCTTCGATTGAGACTATAATGAAGTCGATAGCATTTTTTATTTCCGTGATTTCGTGTAGAATTTATTATTTTTGCAGTCTATTTCTAAGAACGACTGGACCGATTTTCAAAACATTTCTTTCCGATCATATTTATGTTAATAATCGATATCATTTTTTGTTCTCGAGATTCGGTTCTAGAAAGGAATGACTACGTACGAGTACTACACACTCAGCAGTATTTTCAAAAATAGTGTAAAGATATAGTAGTGACCTTGAAACAAGAGAAAACGTTTAAATTTTTTATTTAATTAGAATAACTTCCCAATGTACTGGGAAATTAAAAATATTTTATGTTTAATTTTTTTAATTTCTGCATACACCGGACAAGCAGATTGCAGAAGCAGAAGATGTTTCGTTCGGTTTAGTTCGAGACTCTTCGCTTCATTCCGGTTCAGCCTTTGAAAACATATGTGTAATTTTGATAATATAATAATGTTGTTATATTATCAAAATCACATAATGTTATTTAATTCTAGTATAAGAACCATATCTATAGTATATACCTCTAAGAACCTTCTGCAGGAGGCTTTTATTTATTCAATGATATAAGAATTTTACTTTTGAATTTTTCTTACAAAGAACTTTAGCTGCGGCTCTTACTGCAAAGAGTCTGGGTACTCCTAATCAGTGGTTTAATTCACGAGTGCTAAAAATGGTGTTAAATGTAAAATTTCACAAACAATTTTTGAATTTCTTGTCTTTACCTATCATTGAAGTCTCCAAGTACATGTTTCTCAATTCCGCTCTTATTTACAAATTAAGGCAAATTAACATAAACTATGTAAATTATAAGCTGTCAAATGTCTTAAAAATTCCTTATTTTGATTGTTCGTATGAAATTTTAGTTTTTACTTTAAATAAATATTAGTAGGTATTATAAGTATTTAAATATTGTATTTTGTAATCATTTCAAACGCATAAATTCTAGAAAAAATATTGTGGAAATGAAATACTATTTATCTTTCAACTTTTTTTTTGGTCATAAAAAAACATTCGTCCCGTAATTAGTTGCCAAGAAGAATTCACTACATTAATTTAAATTGGTCTTAAAAAAACTCTTAGCTTGCAAACCACATTTGGTGTGCAGCCAATTAAACACGAAATCGGGTCGAAAAGTTAAACTTGAAACCTCATAACAACAGCGTATCAAAATGAGACACTGCTCCACACCGGAGTGTGCTTCGGTGCGTATTTAAAGACAGTAAAACAAGTGCACGGCACGGTGTCAGGTTATAATGTCAGTTTACTGACAACACTAGGGTTGGGCCGTTCGGGTTATCAATCGACATAGAGTGGCATTTCTCATTTGCACCGTGTACCCGTTTTATTAAACAATTTGATTGTCAAAATTCGAAGTCGAGTTCGTTTTCTATTTTTTTGCTAGCTGTGAGATCGATATATCAAAAATTGTCCTCTTCAACATGTCACTTTATTGACATGGCCTTACTCAGAAAAATATTCTGTTTTCGAATCAGTTAAAAAAATGCCAGCCGATTGGGTGACGAGACCATTTCAACTTCAAAATTTTGATATATGATATAGTATTGAAGGAGTTTTATTTGGTTGAGGAAGAATTGAAATACTTATAAGCTTTACCAGAGTATCGCTTGTGGCCAACGTTGCAAAAAATAAATTTTCATTATCAGGGCCTCAATGCAAGTTGAGATGGTAAATTCAATACATATTTTTGGAACAAAACTACTAACAATATGATATAGTATAATAAAGGTACCGCGGGAAGTGATGCGGGTAATGACTAGTATTCAATATTGGAAGATTAAAGGGATGAAACCTGGTGGCATAGGATCAATGAACTAAGCAAAATTTTTAATTACATTTTATTGTCTGACGTTTCGGAAAAATTTATGCCATCTTCGGAGACAATAAAATGTAATAAAAAATTGGTTGTCTGTAAAGTCGGTTAACGGACGATAGTTTTACGTGATAACGTAATCCGTAATACATAACCTAAATTTATATAATAATTATAATAATTCGAATCTATGATATTGCATCTTTCGCTTCAAATTTAGGTTAATTTTATTTATTTAAAATACTCACCATATAATATTTCTTAATAAATAATATATTCTTCCGTATTTATTTTAAGTCTCAAAGATTAGCTGTCATAATATTTATAAAACAATTGTTTCGCTGTTTATAATATAAAATTCCAAAACCTACTTACAATATTTAAGTATTTTCATACGTCAAAAAAATTGATTTTTATAATGATAAAATTTGTAAGAAAACGATTTTTTCGAGAGATGAGACCTAGCTAAAACGATTTTTTGCCCCCCAAAATCCCTTTTCAGTAAATTTCATCCAAATCGTTAGGGCCGTTTTCGAGAAAAGCACGCACAGGGTCAGGCGGAACGTTACGCGTTATGCGTTACGCGTTATGCGTTATGCGTTACGCGTTACACTTTTTCGTACATGCAGCCGGTGTTTTATCAATTTATAATATTGGTGATTCATCAATTTATAAGACGTTATCACGTCAAAAACCTTCAGTATTTTTTTAGTTCATTGATCCTATGCCACCAGGTTTCATCCTTTAATCTTCCAATATTTAAACAGGATCATCATCACTCTAAATTATTAGTTATTTTTCACAAGTACCTATTCAGGCTATGTTCCGATATGCACTGCCGACTGCGACCACTGTACAGTGTAACGTCAATTTAGTATACTGTGAACACGTTCCTTTATAGACAGTTATACTGGTTACTATTTAAAACGGAACGCAATCCCGTATACTGTCAGCCGCAATTTTTGAAATTTTGACGCAGCGTTCAAATGAGTGTAATACAGTTTTCTAGTTCATTAAAAAAAACTGTTGTTGGAGTACTGTCAAATTAAAAATATCTGAATTAATATTAATTGTAAATTGAATTTATAATATAATAAAAGTAAATAGTTTTTCATTAAAAAGAATATGTTTTAATGTCTAATAAGGTTATTTTTTGCAATTCTTCCATTGTTTTAGTTATTTATTCAAACTAATTACAGAACTTTATAATTTTTGTGATTAAACTGTAGATTGTTTATAAGATGTTAGTCACTCGAGTGGTTTTGATAGATCACGTGATCAAAGTACTGCAAGTACCTTACCTCGAAAACGCCAGTGCTCACAGTAGAATATGCCGGCGATTTTAGACGTCATATATTTTTCTAGGGTACTGCGGCAGTATACTGGCAGTCCATAACGGAACGAATTTTTCTACAGTTGCTCGCAGTGCATATCGGAACATACCCTCAATATGATATTTACTATTCGTTGCGATGGTTACCTACATAATATGTTCCGCGTCATGTAAAAATTAATCAAAGCATGCTTGACTAGTTTATTTCTGACAGATCTACAAAATAAAAGAACAGCTGATTTTTGACGTGATAACGTCTTATAAATTGATGAATCACCAATATTATAAATTGATAAAACACCGGCTGCATGCACGAAAAAGTGTAACGTAACGTTCCTAACGTTCGTAACGCGTAACGCATAACGCATAACGCGTAACGTTCCGCCTGACCCTGTGCGTGCTTTTCTCGAAAACGGCCCTAACGATTTGGATGAAATTTACTGAAAAGGGATTTTGGGGGGCAAAAAATCGTTTTAGCTAGGTCTCATCTCTCGAAAAAATCGTTTTCTTACAAATTTTATCATTATAAAAATCAATTTTTTGACGTATGAAAATACTTAAATATTGTAAGTAGGTTTTGGAATTTTATATTATAAACAGTGAAGCAATTGTTTTATAAATATTATGACAGCTAATCTTTGAGACTTAAACTAAATACGAAAGAAAGTTAAAAAAAACAATTATATTATATGGTAAGTGAAATTATTATACAAATCTATTAATTTTGTGAAAAAATATATGCAGGCAACCCAAATTATGCTGCTGTACTACATATAGTCGATAGCAGGCATTTTCAGTAAATGCCTTTATGTGACTATAACTAATTGTTGGTACACTGATAGAAGGATTTATTAAATATTAATAAATACATTTATTAACGGTTTGAATATATTTATTAGTATTTAATAAATATTTATTTGAGTAACTAATGCGTCGTTACAATCGCCTATATTCACGCAATAAACTCACTATTTTTATACAAATTTATATAGAAAAATATTTTATACAAATTTATATAGAAAAATAGCTGTATAAATGCAATGTTGTCTAATGCATGGCGCGACGCGGTCGGTTGTCTTTGTTTGCCGTACATGGAAATTAGAAGCAAACGTATGTCTTGTCTTAACATGAAAACGGCTGCATTTCTAATGTTTAATTCAATTTTTTGACATTAGTATATTGTGAAATGCAACGCCTTCTAAGTTAAGTATTGGAATAACTAATTATTATTAGAACATAATACTTTGTAAGTTGCAAACGTCACTTTTGACATTTCTTATCATTCCGACACCAAGGATAAGCGGATTGAAACCAAATTTTGGGAGGTTTAGGTTATGTATTACGGAATACATTAGACAACCAATTTTTTTATTTTCAATTTAGAAAAAAAAATACATAACATCTTGAAAAAAAAATAGAATAAAAATGGTTGTCTGTAAAGTCGGTTTACGGACGATAGTTTTACGTGATAACGTATTCCGTAATACATAACCTAAACCTCCCAAAATTTGGTTTCAATCCGCTTATCCTTGGTGTCGGAATGATAAGAAATGTCAAAAGTGACGTTTGCAACTTACAAAGTATTATGTTCTAATAATAATTAGTTATTCCGATACTTAACTTAGCAGGCTTTGCATTTCACAATATACTAATGTCAAAAAATTGAATTAAACATTAGAAATGCAGCTGTTTTCATGTTAAGACAAGACATACGTTTGCTTCTAATTTCCATGTACGGCAAACAAAGACAACCGACCGCGTCGCGCCATGCATTACACAACATTGCATTTATACAGCTATTTTTCTATATAAATTTGTATAAAATATTTTTCTATATAAATTTGTATAAAAAAACTGTTTAGGCAAATTCTGTTATACGAAATCTATGTAAAATGTTCTCCTCTTTCGTTTAAGACTGGTTTCAAACCGATCTGATTTAAATTGAGCGAGAAATTAGCAAAAAGCACGCACAGGGTCAGGCGGAACGTTAGGCGTTAGGAACGTTAGGAACGTTAGGAACGTTACGTTACACTTTTTCGTGCATGCAGCCGGTGTTTTATCAATTTATAAGATTGGTGATTCATCAATTTATAAGACGTTATCACGTCAAAAAGCCGTTATGAAAAGTATACCATTATTATATAAAAAATATCACATGCGCCGATTTTCCCCAATAACAATAGGGCTCTCCATATTTGCATACCAAATATCCTCCCAAAATTTGGTTTCAATACGCTCATCCGTTTGGCCTGTATCGTGTTCACAGACAAACAGACGCACAGAGTTTTTCCAAAAATATGTTTTTTTGCATTCGCTATACCTCAAAACGAAAAGATATTGTAAAATTTTGATAAGTGATTTTTGACCTAAACTAGTAAGTACCATTCCCCACTTGTGGGTTGGAATGGTAATAACCGAAGTGCCATTAAAAATCATCATTGAAGTCAAAGCTTAAAAACAAAACACGATCAAAAAGTGAAATTTTGTCAGAAAATATGTCTTTCTAAAAAACAAATATTTTTCTTACATAAAGTTTCAAGCCAAAATTTGAATTTCTCAGAGCAGTATCCAAATTTTAACATAAATTCTTAATAGTTATTGCTCAGCCCTGATGCCAACACGCATTTGTAATTTAATATTCCTTCACAACGTGTGCTACTCTGGTCAAAATGGTACGTCAAGGAGGATAGAATATCAATCATATAAGCGTAAGCAATTGAAAGACGAACTCTTTTTTTAACTTGTGCCAAATTTGCGTATCAAAATACATCATTTATAAACTCTAATAATATAGATCTGGTTCCTAGAAATTTTACTTTCATGTAACAGAAATATAATTAATTTACCAACGCAAAAACAAAAACATTTTTATTTCAAAATTGTTTTCTATGTGTTTTCAATTTATCGATTGTCGTTGTTATCTCTAAGTATTTGTCTTAAAATTGATAACCATTTTGACATAATCGTTTAAAAAAAAGTAAAAATATAACTGGTATTATTTTTAAATTTTTTGTACGAATTGAGAATTTTTTAATGACATTCAATATCAATTCTATCCTCCTTTGTGAGTTTTATCATTTAATGACTGCATTTAAATGATATTTAAATTTTATGACAACTCGATTTGAATCTCTCTCATTTAATTGCCCTTAGATTGTAAATAACTTCGTTTTATTACAAATACTGTTCTTATTTGTTTTGAATTATTTCACAAACATTGAGTTTAATATGTCGGTACTTTTTTTTGTTTTAGTTTATTTTTTCAACATGAACTTTAGATAAAATTCCCAGCTTTCTTCCACGATTTGGTAAACGTTGAAATAATAAAGAGCTATTGGTTATAATGTGAGCAACTCTCTTAATATTCATCTAAAATCCTAAAAAAATAAAAGATTAGGAAGGTTATTAGAAGGAAATAAAATATTTTTTTACTTGAAATAGATCCAAATGCATTATACAACTAATAGCGGCTTGGTCCGGCTTCGCCCGGGTTTGTAGATTGCCTATCAAGGGTAACATGTTTAATTGGATAAGGATTAATACTAATAAGGACTAGGCTATTGATTATGCCATATAGAAAGGAACTAAGACGTTCACGGTTTTTTTTTTTGCAGGAATCGGTCAATGGGGCATTTTAAGAAGAAAAAACCGCGGAGTGCTATTAAATGGAAATTGAAGATAGGGGTGAAAATGCACCCTTTTTAGTTTTTTCAATATGTCTCGCAAACGAAGCAAAATTTCGATATACTTTATATGAAACTTTTTGTAGAGAATTGAATTTCCTATTGAAATGGCTTATTTCGAAATTTTAAATACTGCTTTTTAACGACAAAAACTTTTGAACGGTAACTCCGATCATTATGAAGTTTGAACACAACATTCATCTCGGTAAACTAAGATGAATGTGCGCACTTATGTCCCTTCCTTCCCCATTCGTTCTTTTGCACCTGGGTGAAACCGGGCGGGACCGCTAGTAAAAAATAAATGAACACCCTAGTGTACGCTGTATATACGTCTTCATATTGAAACCGACTGTGTTAAGTTATAAAACATCGCGACAAAATAAATGAAACCTAGACGCAAGCGTTAGGCACTGTGTATTTATGAAATGTCTAATCTAATCTATCCCATCGTCTGTAGTGTTTTAATCATTGCTTTACTACCCCTTCAAAAATAGCTAGCACATATACCGTGTGTCCATGTATATATAGAGACTACATACTTAGAGCTAACTGTCATATAGTACGTGTCGTTAAGAATGTTTTTGTATTTTTTTATAAAAAAATGGGTCTGATCTAATGCATTATGCAGCCATAACTCAAGTGTGCATTATGCAGAATATAAATCAATTAAAGTTAACCCCATAATTTTGTTCATGTTAATGCTTTCAATTTTGTTTTTAACCGATTGAAAAAAATATGTTCTATTTTCGGCAAGTATACATTTTGACTTTTGTCGTCTCACTGTAGCCTCTCTCCACCCGGTAGCATATTCGGTCATCAATGTATTTTTAAAATAGAGTAATAGAAACACTATTTTATTTAGTTTTTTTGCTATATATATTATGATATTTTGCTTTTTAGTTTAGCTACAGCCCTCGATAAGTAATACCTACATGAATACTCGAAGTAGAAGTTTAAGGAAAAAACTAAAAAGGGAACAGGTCGGACAAAGGCACTATTTTTTTCATAGCTATCTATATTATAAACTTTGAATTTTAAGCGGTCATCTTAAAAAATAGAGGCCCGAAACCAGTATAAAACAGTTTATTATGAGTGTTAATTTTAATAATTTTATTTCTGTGTAAATTTTAAACATCCCCTATATTATTAAACGAGCTAATCTTGTATCTACCTATGTACCTAGTACCTACCTATGTCCCTAAATATTTTCTTGAAAACGGCCCTAACGATTTGGATGAAATTTAATGAAAAGGGATTTTGGGGGGCAAAAATCGTTTTAGCTAGGTCTCATCTCTCGAAAAAATCGTTTTCTTACAAATTTTATCATTATAAAAATCAATTTTTTGACGTATGAATATACTTAAATATTGTAAGTAGGTTTTGGAATTTTATACAAACAATGAAACAATTGTTTTCTAAATATTTACAGTTAATCTTTAATTACTATCCAAGTGAGACTTAAAATAAATACGTATTTGAAAGAAAGTTAAAAACAATTATTATTATAGGTGAGGAATTTTAATAAATACATTTTTAACCTAAATTTGAAGCGAAAGATGCAATATCATAGATTCGAATTATAATTATTATATGTAGAAGATAGGAGAAATAGAACATAAATTATATTACCAAGAAGTTAAAGGATTAATAATTAATGCTGCCTTATACCGTGTTGATACTAATTGATAGTGTTTTATCCTTGATCCCCGCGCTGACACAAGTCCGATAAAAGCTTACCACAGCATATCAGTATTTTATTTAACTTTCCGAGCAAAGCTCGGTCACCCAGGGACTTAATATAATAGGCGTAAGGAGCATGACTTCCGCCGTGTGTCCACGAATCAACGCACCTCTTCTTTTGAGGGAGACGTAACGCAACTTACACACTGTATAATTCGTGTGATGCGCATTACAAGGAGATCTTGTAAATATAGATACATAGGTACATGGATATTGGATACACACGAGATGAAGAGTCGAATCCGGTGATCTGAGTGAGAGAATGTATGCAACAGGTGTTGTGTCGATGCGGCGGGTGCCAGATGTCGCACGTGTGCACCACATACACACAAACAGCGGTACCAACACGCATCACGTGTGTATATTGTAACCCCCAACGTGCTACAGGTAAACATTCGTCGGACGAACTACTGCAGTATTATCATCGCCATATACTATAATATTAAATCAAACTAGTAAAATAACCTGCATTCAAGGGCATAGATATGGGGGGTAAAGGGGGTAATTACTCTCCTCAGGACCATAATAGTAAAAAATAAAACTGAAAATATTACGAATATCTACCTAATTAAAAAACAAAATTTAAACAAGATTGCAAGAGCGTAGGTACTTTGCAACATTATTAGTTTGGGAATTAATATTTTGCTTGACACCTTCTGTCGTGAGTGTTCTTGTTTGATATTAATAAAACTGTAAAAAAATATTTATTCCTTCTTATTGAAGGTAACACGTTTTTTTTGAAAAACCCCTCTATTTCTATACCCCCGGCAAGAGAACGAAAATCCGAATCCGGTCCACGTGACTTCTGGAGGGTGTGGAAAGACGAACATTCGTTACATGCAGATTGTAATTCATATAGAAACCCCGAATTCTCTCTTTATTTAATTGGAGATAAAAGTATTAATTAAAAATATAAATTGGCATTGAGCCCAGACTACTTTAGAAATTGATGGCTTTAAAAATGAAATAAATAAAAATAGGACTGCCAATGCTGCATGTATAATAGGTTTTTTGGTGCATTTACAGAGTTTTTGTCTCTGTGTACTGATATCATTTTAAAAAAGCTATTAAAAAAAAACTTTTATAGTGCAACGTTTATTTATTAGTGTATCAAAATTAAATATTATTACAAGTATGTACAAAATCACTGAACAAAAGCAATAGGCCTGAAGTTTTCAGGAACTTTTGCAGAATTTACTGTGAATCAATGAAAGACCGACGCACAGCCGCCATTTGGAAAATCACTTTTCTTTGCGGTTTAAAGGGTAGTGTTCTTTGACTCTTTTACCGTACTTCCATTTCAGCAAATCAAAATTGTGCCTAGCTGTTTTTCTTATAACGAAGTATTAAATAATCGGAAACTTGAAAGCATAATCCTGGACTCTATAGCACCTACAGAAGTTTGTTAATCTGTACATGTGAGTAAGTACATTGTAGGTAGGCGCGTCAAATAAAATACCTTATGTCAGCAGTCCGCAGTGGTTTTGTGTTAATTTGCAGCAAGGATATTGCGTCTACAATGTCTAGACGGCCGGTCAAATCTCCGGTCGGTAAAACAGAAGACCATGATAATACATAATGTTTATGTGCGAAGACGAAAATAATAATCGGTGAAGATCCGTTTCTAAGTCGGTGCGACTTTGTGGTATTCAATGATGCTTTTATCATTTCGTGAAACGTTTTTTTACATGAAAGAAACGCAAGAAACTGCCACGATATGAATGTCATCTATATGTTAATACTTACAACAGTTTAACTTAGTTTTTTTTATCAAGGATGGAATAGGCGTTCAAAAGATTATCTTACGAAGAATGGCTTTATTCTAATTCATATTGACAAAATTTAAAAACAAGAATTATCAACCGCAATGTGTGAAATGGATGTTTAATAGCAACAATAAATAGAATAGAATAGAATTCTTTATTTTGTCGAAGTCCAGCCAATGGCTGTTCTGCTTAACCATCTTCAATTTTTACATTTAATACCTATACATAAACAATATTTTACATATAAATGTACAATTATCCCTTTTTTTCTTGGATAAATATATAGACTAATAAGCCAATATGAAAAATATACTTGTATACCATTATAACAGAATATGGTAAAAAAATAAAATAAAAATATATTGTTGATTATTTTGTCTACATTGAATATATTCTATAAATCATTTTTTGCTCCTTTCATGCCATATCGGTTGAAAAATGATCCATTTTGCACTAGTGCGTAAAGTTAAACAATAGAAATACTAAACGAAATCGTACTACCATTTTCCTAGGAAAAGTACGCAAGTCAAATGTAACCTTCATTGGAAGTAAACTTATTCAAAATTAAATTCTGCAATTTTCTTAAAATTTTATGAAAAACAACTAGGTATTTTATAAGAAATACGTGCAAAAAATATTCTATGTTTGGCGCGCGTGATAATGTTATGTCATCACACACTAGAAACATAACCTACTATTGTCTGTAAAAAATATAAAATTATTACATTTGACTCCCTACAATAGATTACGAAATGGTTAAGATTAAAGAAAATTTGGAATAGATCGATTTAGAGAGAAGATAATATGAATAAAAAAATAATCTGAAACCACTAGTACATGGTATAGTCACTAAAGAGTTTTTGTTTCGGGTGTTTATTATTGATTTATATATTTATTTACGGTCCCCACTGTGGAGGTTTTTAGGTCACAGTACAAATCCTACTTTATTACTTGTGATTATACATATACCTACTAATATTATAAAGAGAGAGTGCAATATTTAGAATTTACCTTTAAGAAATTAAGATGGACATAGACTATATATTATCGTGTTAAAATAAAAGCGCTTTTCGTGGAGACTAATTTTGCAACGTAAGTCGACGAAAGAACTATGACTGTCTACAAATTTAGGCGAAGCCGAACCGGGCCACTAGTATTTAATAAAATAAAAATCTAATTGCTATTTTCACTCGCTCTAGAATTAGTATCCGGAAACTGGAGGCTTTTAACTGACGACTCAGGCAACCATGCAAGCAAATATATTTCATACGGAGTGTAGACTATAAAAAAACTTACACATTGTTTGAACCTAGTACAAAAAGATACTTTGACCAGAACCGAGAGCTGGAGACGAACTTTGGGAATATCATCTCGGTTAAATGTCAACTTAGAGTACTCAGTATTTTTAATATTTAATTGTTACAGAAAAAATAGAAGTTGAATTAATTTTAAGTTAGGTTTATGAAGTTTGAAGTTAAAAGCATAAATCGTGGCTGTAAGACAAAAATCAAAGTTTGATCAGCCTTGGCTTAACACACCACTTGTGTTTGTTCTATACTACTGATATTTGGGTTGTTGGCATATTATCAGATCGAAGCGGGTTTTAAGACGATTACCGCGCCGCTCTGTTGAGAATCGGAATAGATCTCTGACGCAGCATCTGAGTCGAGTCATCAAGGAAGTCGCGTCACAATTCACATTGTTACTGAAAGTAACAATGTCAATTGTATATTACCATATTCAAACAGGTGATTTAAAATTGTGTTAAGATTGAGATGCTTCATAGTAACAGTATTAAATGGCCATGAATGACAAATAATAATAATGATAACACCTAATAGCTTATTGGCATACAATGCAATGTATTCAATTTAAGAATGTTCAGTAGACCTATTTCAAGAAAGCGGTAAAGTCAGAAATAGAGGTGTGTGTAACATTGCAGAAAAACTTCCGTATATTCGACCAGAATTGGGTATTGCCCCATTTTTCACTGATTATTGAAATAGATTAATAGGGAAAATATATATTTTTTTAAATATCAATAAATTAAAAAGTTATAGCTAATTAAGAATTGACCATTTGCCTTTAGTATACGTACAAACAAACAAGGAGACTAAGTTGGTACAGCAGAGCACACTTATATTATATCAAAGTAAATCTATATATTTAAAACACAAGCCCTATTTCTCTAGCCAATCCGCCAGCAATCCGTACTCAACCGATTGACACATTTTTTTTTTAAACTAAAGCCTTTAGTCCACAGATCTGTTATCACTAATTTTTTTTTGGTGAAATTTCTTTGAAAGGGCTTCTTTCAAGCGATAATAGTAAAAAAGACGAGGGGGTAGCGGGGTAAAGAGGAACGTAAAGAGAGAAAATCCTTCGATGTTCACGAGACATGAGTGTGAGAGAAATGCAAATATGTACGTATGTCGGAGATTTTACAAACAGTTTGACAAGTCGACTTTGACAATTAAAGTGTATATTTAAATTAGTTAGTTTTTTAGCGCAAATATTCCAAATATTAATAGACAAATAAATTTTATTTTATTTTCCAAACAATTTAAGAACGTGTAAGTTCATGTTAATTTAATGCCAAAATAGAGTTTTTAAATATTACATGGACTGTATCAAGTTCTAAAATTTGGTCTCAGATCAGAAAAAAATAGTGAAAGTCGTAAATGTATCAAATGAGGTTAGATTTTCTAAAAATGAATTGTGACAGCTCTTTCGGGGTAACCATCATAACAGATCTCATACATTTTCTTTGAATTTATGACCAATTAAATATAGAAACAACTTGATGGATCAAGCTAAATCAAAAGAAAAATAACTGTAAATGGAAACTAATGCAAGAGGAATAAAATTATTGTCGTAGGTCTGTATCAAAATATCGATTTTTGAAAACAATATGAAAATACATGCAAAAGGTTTTGCACGGGTACACTAGTTCGTTATTAAGTTACGAAATTTTTATAAACTGACATAAAAAGACAGACGCAGATTTACGAAGTTAATATGGTAAAAAACTGCTTTTCAACTTAACCTGTTGATTATGATATTAATTTAAATTACTCGCGTAAGTATTTGGCCGCTATAGTAAAAAAATAGTAAACAAACAGCAAATAAGCCAAATCGTAGCAGAAATATAAATACAAAAGTGAATTGATATCGTAAGTAAAAAATGTTTGATATCAAATTCGTTATTTTCAAAAGTACCTACTGTCTATTGGGGATATTTACTTAATAAAACTCTACACTGACTGACTGACGGACAACGCACAGCCTAAAATGGTTGTGTCTAGGAACACGAAATTTTTCACAGAAGTTCCTTATATAACTTAGGTGAGTACTAAGAAGGGATTTTTGTTAATTTATAAATTAAAAAAATGTCAAATGTCGGTTAATTTTAGATGAAACCAATAATTGTAGACATACGGTAGATATCAAACAAATAATACTGTAATACGGTGGAGCCAAAGGCTCCACTGATGTATAAAACATTGTTTAATCTCAATTTCGTGTGGATCGCGGGTAGCTAGTGACCTTTTTTGGACGAATGTTTGTTAATATTTTGTACATATCAATTACTATTAAGTAATTCAAAAAATTAAAATTTTATGAAAATAATAGCCAAAGTAGGTACTTACACTGTGGAAGATAAATGTGTCCACTTTATTTAAGAAATGAACATAAAATTAAGACAGTTTTAGGTCTTGTAATGTCAAAAAAAAAGAATTGTTTTGTTAATTCACATTGTTATTATTACTTAGTCTAGACATTTTTATGTAAAGGCGCCAGGAAAAATGAAATATATTTTAATATAAAATAGAGGAGAGTGATACCAAATAAGAAGGTCTATGGGTCACACCCAGAGACATTTAATATAAGGAGACACAACATCCCATTCATAAAACACGATTTGTTTATAATCATACATAGTTTCACAGTTTTAAATAAGTTGGAAAGAGATGGCTTTAAAAAGGCAACGTTGTAACGGAAGCTTCTTCAGCATTATCTTAACCAGGGGCGTATGGTTTTTTCGGGATTATTAAAAACAAGAATTTTTAACGTAAATTAAAAATATATTTTGTGTTAATGGAATATTCATATAACATTAGAACATAACTAACAATTGTAAAGCCAGGTTTTACAATATTTATTTAATAAAAGGAGCAAAATTTACTTGAATATCAGTTAGAAGTAATTAATACTGGAGAGGTTCTAGACGCAATAGAAACTGATTTTACGTTTTATTAAAATAATTTACTCTAGAAGATAAAATTTGGTATGTAATTTGAATCAAAGATTTTAACGTGATTTGTTTTATCGCATATAATCTGGTGGTCAAAGCATTTTAATTGCCAAACGTCACTGTGTAGTAAAGTGGCATTTTACTAAACGATTTTAAATGCAATAATGTGCCTTTACTAACAAATGAGAATAATAAACTGGCCACGTGCGAGTAGAACTTGCGAGGAGAGGGTATGTACCATTCCGTTTTTTGTGAAAACTTTAATACTTAAGATTTTCGTTTTAGTTTTCCTGTAAACTATAAGAGGGGGCCCTATATTCGCTATTTTTTCCAAATTTTAGACTCAGTAGTTTTGGAGTGAAGGATTTCGGTACATATTAAATATTTATTCTTTCTTTTGTACCTGACCGCTAAGGTAGGGCAATTTCCGTATCTATATATTTTTTAGTTATTTTGAGTAGGTAATAAAAGACAACATCGGATTTTTCTTATATTATTTATTACATATTATCACAAGAAATTTTTAGACAATAATCAGTCTTAAATATAATAATTATTAATGGCATAATTAAAGATTACTGCAAATAAGTTGAGTTTATTTGTTTTACCTGTAAGATAAACGATCAGTAAAAACTGTGGTATTAAATTGGGGATCAGCATCTGGTCTTATTTGCCTTCGTCCAGTTAGTTGAGTAGTCATAATATCGCTCCGATCAAAATAATCTGAACAAATTTGAGCAAACTTTTTGACATGCTGGTTTCGTAAATCCAAAATATCATCCATCTTTGTCTGCGCTCATGATTTACAGGAAAGCTACAACAATATAAATAAACATTAAAGTATACTAAATTAATGTGCTGTAAAAGGTAAACGAAATGTTTACCTTCGAAAAATCTAGGTTTAGTAAATAAGTCCAACAAAATTATCTATTCAGCTTAAAGATGGGAAATCTAGCTTAGAATTTAACAATCATTCTTTTAATCCTCCATCAAGATATTTTTTAAAGAAGTGCACATGTAAAATTGTTTTTGCAATAATTTAATAAAAATAATTTTTAACTACGTCTACACCACTGCTTAACTTAAAAAAAAACATATCTTACTTACCGCCGAAATATCAATCCGGGATTAGAATAATCCATTTTTTTGCAAACTACGCACTGCCGAACCATTGTAAATTGTCAATACTAATAAAAAAAAATGAAAAATACTTGATTTTCGCAAAATGTCACACAAAGCACATAGCAACACTGCAACTTCCGTAATGGCAATAAAAGGAATGCATTGAATGAAAAGTGAATCATGCGTTCATGCAGTGTTGTCACATGTATTTTCCAACAGATGCATTTAATATAAGTTATATACCCTTCGTCTTCAGCTCGCCGAAGTTTGTCAACGTTGAATTCTGATAGAAACGGTGTATGATCAGGTTAAAATGTAAACAGTTGGATCTGCTTATATTAAATATCTCTGGTCACACCCAACACACGCTGTATATCTATGCCAGGTTTAGATGAGGCGGAAGCCTACGCGCACACCCTGACACAAGATTCGCGCTGTTGACTCATAACCTTTGGTGCGCGTGTGTGATACATGGTGGCAGTGACGTGCGTAACAGTTTTTCTGTTAGGCCAGCGTTTCCTAAACTTTTTCATCTTCGAACTCCTTATAACAAAAATTGTCGCAAATCCCATAAAAAAAACAGTAAAATGACTTCGTAATTAATGATTAAATTTTACGGGATACAAGGCAAAACATTTTAAAAACAATTTGTATTTACTTAGACAGTATTTAATGGCCAACGTTTTGGCATTTTTTTGTCTTCTTCAGGAACTTAAAACATTCAGCAAAAAATCAAAGCAATAAAATAATAAATAGATTTAAAACCAATTTCGTAATTAATAAATTGTATATTCCTACTAGCGGACCCGGCGAACTTCGTACCGCCTAACAGTATTATATATATATATATATATATATATATCTATATAATTGGAACATCTATCTATCTATTTTATTTATTTTAAAATATACATGGACGTATATGTGTGTATGTCGAACACTCCGGCTGCGCCGTCGTGCCCGGTGCAAAAGAACGAATGGGGATATTTGAATCTTTGATTAACGTCTGATTAGTACTCTTCAATAAATAAATTATCGACCAATTTTTATAAGATCAACAACATTTTCGATATGAATAAAAAAAAGTATACTTACAACACAAAATCCGTTGTTATTGGAAGTTCGTGTCACGTGTTGAGTACTTTTGAGGTTATAAAATCACTTGAAAATTATTTAATGATGAAAAATGTTAAAAGTATATAAATCAATGTTTTTTTAATTTTTGACAGAATTTTTTCAAATCATACATAAGGCTGTTTATATTTTAAAACCATGGATACGAATTTAAAAAAAAATTCGTGTCTTTAATAATAATTATAATCAAAGGAAGAAAAAAAATTAAGGGTGGACTACCCCTAACATTTAGGGGGATAAAAAATAGATGTTGGCCGATTCTCATAGATACCGGATAAGCACAAAAAATTTCATCAAAATCCGTCAAGCCGTTTCGGAGGAGTTTGGCAACGAAAACTGTGACACGAGAATTTTATATATTAGATTATATGTCAATTTTTATGTATTTTTTATCGTAAAAATGAATTATTAGTGTTTTTTTGCTACCAAATCAGTAATAAAAGTGTTGATTATAATTTCTGAAAGAATTTCTTTGTATAGGACAGGATAAAAATAAAGCAATACTGTTATGTTGAAATTGTATTTTTTGATGCTTATAATAAGACATAAAAAGTTAAGTTGTATACGTAGGTACCTACATTGTACATTTACGATTTTATTAGTGAACAACAATAAAAAAAACTTGCCTATCAAATGCTATAGCTAAGTATATGTTTGTACAGTATTTTGTCAGGTAACAAAAAATTATCTAAAAACACATGATTTTGTAGAACTTAAAAGTGCATTTAAGCTTTACCAATGAAAGGCCAAGTGACAATAAATTGACGAATATTTCTGCAGTTGTTTCATTTCATCTTGTGTCACGAAGAAATCCTTCTACTAATAGCCATGATGACCGATTTTGAAATCCAATTCTATAATGTAAGTACACAAAAAAAAACATTATTTCAGCTGTAAATTAAATTTTGACGAAAATTATTGCATTTTTGTCTTCCTATTTTGAAGTATAATCGCGAAAACGCTTGGGACTTCACACCTTAGTGACAGCTAACATTAGATCTTGTATTTATGGGTGTAGAACTGTGGTTCAAAGGTATTTCTTGGAAAGGTATGTAGATTTACTTAATGATATGATTCATATTAAGTTTTTTCGTAAAAGTAGGTACTTAGTAGTAAAAATAGTACGGTTTCTTTAGTTACAAGTTAACTAACCTCAGAAATAACCTATAACATAAGTGCTACAAAATATCGGAAAAAAACGAATAAACAACAACTAATTAAATGATGCAGAAGTGAATGAATGCAACAAAAATTCAAGCGACATGGCGATTATTTACTTCAAGTGTTTATATTGTTTTTGATTTAAGAAGGCGTGACCAGTGTTTCAGTCAACAAGGTCGATTGCAGTATTTTATACTTTTATTTTATTAAAAATATTATTAATCTCAATGTTTATATTAACACTTGGTCATTTTTATACGCTTTATATTAGTTTGGGTTGTAAATATGTATGTATGTAACTAACTCCGTAACGGAATCTTTGAGCATAATTTTCACCAATTTCCCGAAGTCTGATTAATTTGAAACTTTGCATACGTATCAAGGACCGATGACAATGCAATAATTTGATAACAGTTTCCCATTATCCTTATTAGGACCCCCAGGATTAATAAATTCTTTTATAGATCCTCTGTAGTAAACGCTTTATTTTCACCAATTTCCCGAAGTCTGATTAATTTGAAACTTTGCATACGTATCAAGGACCGATGACAATGCAATAATTTGATAACAGTTTCCCATTATCCTTATTAGGACCCCCAGGATTAATAAATTCTTTTATAGATCCTCAGATTAATTTGAAACTTTGCATACGTATCAAGGACCGATGACAATGCAATAATTTGATAACAGTTTCCCATTATCCTTATTAGGACCCCCAGGATTAATAAATTCTTTTATAGATCCTCAAACTAAAAAGTGAAAAATAAAATATAGTTTAAAAAAAACTAAAAAACACGCTTTATATCGCACTAAAAAGTAAAAAATAATTGTTTTAAAATAAGCTTAAAAAGCGTTGGGCGCTCGATGTACGAAAATGTGGAACAAAGCGCCCCACGCTTTTTAAGCTTATTTTAAAACAATTATTTTTTACTTTTTAGTGCGATATAAAGCGTGTTTTTTAGTTTTTTTTAAACTATATTTTTTAGAATCCTTTCAACATATATTTTTCTCTAAAACCATTTATTCTTTGATTCTTTTATACTGTCAATTGTCATCATGCCTATTAGAATACATCCCAGGATCACAAACTTATCCCTACTGAAAGTTAAAAAACTAATACTAATTTACATTGGGATCGAGTTTTACTTACAATCGATTTTAATATTTATTTTTAGTATCCCTACAAAAAGGTAGATTTTTTTGAGTGCGGAGGGAAAGTGGACCCCCTCGGATATATTAATGGACACCAACGTTTTCCATTATGGGGGTGTCGTTTTTTTGCAGTTCCCCTCCTGCACTGTGTGCTTTTGATTGTTTTACTCCTGTGAGCGAATAATCTTATACAATATGCTATAGCGTTGTAACGTATTACTTAATTCGAATTTGATAACGAATGGATTAATTTTGGTGAAATTTGGTTTTTCTATAGTCTATAAGTTGATTTCTTATCTAAATTCAAAGTATGGGGTACTATTTATTCAGCTACGCTCAGAGTAATATAGGATTGACGTTAAAATCTGTGAGTAAAAATTGCTGTATATGCTATTCGTGAACAATAGGTACTATAAATGTAAAAAGATGTCCATATTTGATTGACAGGCAAAATATTAGCACGACTACGTTTCTCTTACTTTATACCCGCCTTTACACCACTATAGTGTTAAACATGTCATTTTAGGACCGCTATATATAGATAAAAACCACCTATTTTGTAGGAAGGTGTGCAAAAAGCAATTCTAGTGAGTTGAATAGACAAGAGACGAAGATTTTCAGAAATAGAAGAGTCTTCTCACTGATTAAGATTAGATTGTAGATTGCTAATTGCAAACACTCTACATTGGAGTTCAAAGTCCTCTTTTAAACTCAAAGTGCTCTTTTATAATTGTGCCCTTGTGTCAGCACGCAACTGGAGCACAATATATCTGCACAATATGCAAATGAAACGTGGAGACAACAATTATATAATTTAAATGCATCCATGTTTCACGCACATGACGAATTAATTAAATGTTTTGACCGAGGTCAGAGGTACTACATATTATATTAATTTGTCCTTATGATAATTAGAAAACAAAACACTACACACAAGAGGTGTGCATGCCATTATCTAAACCACCCAATCCACCTTGGATTCTTTAATTAATCTGATACATTGACTATTATTAATTACTCTTTAATTGAACGCAACCATCAAAGACATATTTTGTTATAATCTTTAAAGAGACCGAAGCGCTCTAAGCTTCTACAGTTGTTTGTCGAAAATTGATAGCTAATAAAGTCTTGACATATATATTAAAATAGCAAAACTCATTTCAAACCAGCAGGCATCTAAAAAGCTTTAATAAAAATGAAAGATCCGGAAAATAGGCATGTTGATAAGTGTGTTCCATCAATAACACTGTATCCTTCCTTTAAATGAATGAACGTCAGGGTTAGCTCTCCTACTTCCGACCATTACAACTTTATAAGTCCTACCTATTTTTGTGTACCTAAAACACTTTTTTTGTTTGTTTCTGAACTAACAGCTTTTAGAAAATTCTATCAATTGTCGCTACATGTTACTAAAAAAGTTTTTTGACAAAACACCGTAATTTTGTACAAAATATTTAATAAAAACTATCCTATAGTGCAAGTTGGATCAAGCAAGACACATTTAGAAAATTTCATTAAAATCGGTTTAATGGATTCTGAGATTAGCGTGGACGAACATCGTGACACGAAATTTTTATTTATTATATAGATTTCGCTAAATTCCTGCTCGATGTCAGTAATAATTTTACGACGAATTTAATCACGTTGATGTCAGTTTTAATGCTAGTAGATTTTGTTTCAAATAGAATCAAAATCGGTCCAGTCGCTGCTGGTACAAACAAACAAACAGAAAACATGTTTTTCCATTTGGGTGTCATATACAAAATATCAGGAGGTTTCGTTATATTATTATATATTAGTGCAATATTGATAACGTCGTGTTTAGCTGTGTAACGGTATCCTATTGAATCCTTCAAGTACCGCCAGCACCAACTGGTGCAGTCAGTGGTACTGTCGTCTTTTGTAAACACGAATATCATATCTCTCAGTGGGCATAATATACCTACATACATGCTATTCAAATATACATATGTATATAAATATTACTATACATACGAGGGCCATTCCACAAATGAAATTCAGTGCAACCCTTATTGCAATATGTCTGTAACTGTAGTTTACCGAGATGAATGTTGTGTCCAAAGATGATGATCGTAGTTACCCTTCAAAAGTTTTTGTCGGACGGACAAATTTTAAGTTATATTTTGCAAATTTTTCATTGATGCTCCGCTCCTATTGGTCGTAGCGTGATATTATATAGCATATAGCCTTCCTCGATAAATGGGCTATCCAACAAAAAAAATGTTTTTCAATTCAAACCAGTAGTTATTGAGATTAGCGCGTTTAACCAAACAAACAAACTCTTCAGCTGTTAAATTATATGTTCGTATTCGCCGAATAGCAGGTTTGATATTCGTATTCGTTAAAGTAGTATTCGTTGCATTATTAGTTGAAATTATCAGATGACAATATTTATAAATTTTTAATTTTTAAAATTTTTTTAAACATTTTTCAAGAGAAATTTCTGACAAATGTGTAAAGTCGACACAATGACAAGACAATGTAGGGATTTTGGGAGTTTTCCTGGTAGGCCGATTGACTATATTATTTTATATCCTTTTTGTTTACTAGAATGATTTTATCTTTATTTTTTGATAGATATCATTCTAAGGTAAAATCAATAACGCGTGCTTTGTCTTTATTGTAATATGTAGCTCTTACAACCGTCAGCTATAATTTTTGTGGCGCCGAATAGAGTATCGAACTCTCACTTTGTACAGGGCGGAAAAAACAAGCGCTGGCTCTCTATATAGAAAAAATACTATTCATGACGGAATCGGAATCTTACTTTCCCGGGCCAGCCCACCTATATCTGCCCCACTAGTTGAAATTGCGAAGATGAAATAACGGCGGTGAAAAATATGAGAGGATATTTTCGATTGCTCTCTATTAGTTATGATGTAATAACATGTTTATTGACAAAAGTGCATCGGTAAAGGGAGGAGCACACCTCGTATTAGTTGGTAACAATATTTTACGTTATATATGTACACATACAGAGCCACTCGCAGTCACATTAGCATACAATAGAATTGCACCGATATCGGCCAGAGAGCCACTCACCACTTCGTGGTTCTTCGTTCACCACTATCTCTTCTCTTTTATTCTCTGTAGTCTTTACTTCACTTCACGGTGACCTGTTGTATCGCTTCCCTTCTCTTCTTCGTACCGATCATAAACCACCAGGTTCTAAAAACCATAGCATTTATCATTTGTTCGTTATCTTTTCATTTCCAATTAGCAGTTGAACATTTTTCAATTCGATGATGGGTGAAGAAGAAATCGTCATGCAGTTTAAAGATCAAAATCTAATTGAAGATTTTCGAATCGCAGCTCTAAAAAGAAATTGTGGTTTAATTTTTGACGACTGCAACTAAAAAAAATAGTCAGTCAATGAACATTAATAATATTAGAGAAAACTACGAGGAAATAATATATTACACTACAAGGGCCGAAAGTGTGACATTCTTGCCCTGCGCGCCATCATGCCTGAGGCGAAGCCGAGGGCATCATGAAGCGCAGGGCAAGGTTATCACATCTTCGGCCAGTGTGGTGTACACCTACTATTTTTCTTCATACCTCGGTCGTAAACACGCTTATTAAATACATGAATTAATTATATACGTATTAATTACATATAAACACATAAATTCCAGGCAAGCTTTGAGTTTATACGTAAAAACACAAAAATCACAGCTGTTCGCGGTTACTAGCTAAAATGTACCTAATAGAGTTGCTATGGGAACGACATCTAAGCAACAGTTAAATGGTGGTTTTTACTTTACTATGTTACCCAGACCATAGTCGGGTTTTAGTTTTTGAATTTATTTTTTATTTAAATTACATTTTATTTGCTCACCCCTTTGTCCAAAAATCAAAAAAAATTGTAGCCTATGTTACCCGGACCATATAGTCGGGTTTTAGTTATTTAAAGTATTTTTTTGAAATTATTTTTTATTTGTTTCAAATTAGCTCACCTCTGGGACCAAAATTCAAAAATAAATGTAGCCTATGTTACCCAGACCCTAATAACGAATCGATTGACACCTTATTTATCAAAATCGGATGAATAGTTTAGTCGCTACGGTGGGACATCCGTAAATGCAGACTTTGATAGACTGTGCTATACTTATAACCCTTCCTTTTTGGCTGCGCCGCAGTCGGGTAAAAATACAAAATATTGAAAGAATTTTGTCAAAAATCCTTTTCTAAATTATTACTAACGCGACGTTGATAATTTCGTCAGAATTGCAAAGAAGCAAAACCCTTTACGCTACAATACAACCCATTTATGGCAACAAAACGCGGCTCTAAACCGAAGTCAAGTGACACAGCAGTATTTCAGCGCTGTTTAGAGATCGTTGATTTACATAAACATTACTGTAACATACAAAAGGTTACACGGTATGTAGTATGAGGTTACATTTATTTGACAGTATTACCAAAATATGGGCTGTCCTGGAATGTACTGCGCATACAATTCAACAAGATAATACACAGTATGCGCTCGTGCTGCGGGTCAAGGCGGCCGTGCGTCTTTTTATTTGTTAATAAAAAAGTACACTCAGTTCGATCGTCTATAGTGGAAGAAGAGAACAGATGAAATTTCGAGTAGTTATGTTTTGTTTTTTCAGTAGCACGACAGTGTAAATAACAGATCATGGGTAAAATTTATCTTAAAGAAAAAAGAAATTTTAAATAAACCTAAGTAGTAAATTCTATTATCCAACCAGTCAAAGAAAGTCTACCAAAAGAATGGACGAACGATGACATTCTACTAACCCAGACATATTTGAAAAGTAACCTGAGGAGTTTCTTATGCAATGTCCAGCTGTGTCAATGTAGAGTATTGTTTCACTGATACACCTTTAAGCGAAGTGCCAGTGGGCCGTCACGGCCAAACTTGTAGTTGACGAGATTAGCTATAGAGGTTTTTGTGATTTTATGTAAAAATTAATAGTACCTAAATGTTAATTATCTATCAATATTATTTACTTCCACATAGACGTTCTTTGACCGGGCACGTAGTATGCGCACAAAAGTAACATAGGCAAAATTATTGAGCTTCTATAATTGAAATGTCACCTCAGCTTCGATAGATAAAAGATCATAATTCGGATTTATCAGAAAATCCTAGTGGTTATCAAATTTCTTTTGTCGTTTATCCACGCAATACAACAGTTAGATATCAGATAAAAATGTCTTTAAGTTATAGATCAGGCGTCAGCAACCTATGATCCGCGTGTTACCAAGTGACCCATATGATAATTTCAAGTGACTCACTTCTTGAGTTCCGTAAATATAATAAATAAAAATTACTTATACAACATAAACATGAAACAAACACTTTGAGAAAATATTAATAATAAGACTAACATTTTTGCCCTAACCATTTTCTTAATAGTCATATATTTTGGTTGATTTTGACTCCACACCGACGTTTATATAGATAATTAATCAGTAGCACGCATGCCATTTCAGTGGCCATGGGGCAGTTAACAATACAGAAGTGGGATTGTGTCATGGAAATAAATTTTGAAAACTGTGTCCACGAATATCATAAAACATAACGTGGCAATTTCGTAATAATGTAATAATAATTAATTGTCCGGCAAGGAAACAAGTTATTTTACGTCATTTAGTTGCTCTTCTACACCTACGTATGATTAATATTTTCTGAATTTTTTTACTTTAATTTCTTTCACTGGGGTTGCGTCTTATAACACTTAATTTTTTGTGTAGATAAATATTTTTCTCTTTTTGGATTAGATTGATTTGTTGTCTTGTCGAAATCCGGATAGGAACTTTCGTTAATAAGGTTTTGGAATAGAATAGAATAGAATTTTTGAATTATAGACGAGGGTTTAGAACCCATTATGCCTAGGAAGACATTTTTAGAAATGTTAGATATTTTTTCCTGTATTCACGATAGCACGTCAGCCTTGACAAGAAATTAAGAATTTCTCAGTGAAATGTGGCCAGTTTCTGTCTTTTTTTCCTGTAATATTAATGACATCAAATGGAAATAACAGTAAATAGTTAAAACTGCTCTTTGCGAATTGTCATCATCTCTATCAGGCTCTATTAATCTAGGCAGAACGTTCTATAAACTAATAAAACAAATGAACGCGTTCAAACCGAGATTTGAATCTATCACATGTATGACATTGACGAATGTCGAACTTGGGTACATAAGTATATTATTATATACAATCCTGATACATATTAACTGGTCTGATCCACTTGGATGATATCGAAAGGTGACTCTTTGTATAATCCGCGTACACGTTTGGTATTTGTGTCCCTGGTGTGCGATATTGTCGAACCATTTCACCACAGAGTTGACCGTTTATCTACAGAACGCAATTTACGTGACGTATTTGCCGGGAAGAAGTAGTTTATTGCATAATTCGTTTTATTTTTTTATCAGTTCATTCAGTGTGCAAACTTAAATATTTAAGTTTAAAAAAAAATCAAATAAAAAAGTTGGTGGAGTGCTGAAACTGCTGGGGTCAAATAGGGATGTATAACAAGTAAAATCATTAATAAGCAATGTCCAGCTCTCCTGACCAAAAATTCATTCAATCAAAAATGACGATAGCTAAATTGGTTAGTCTGATTTTTATAGCATGTTTAATGTTCATTGTTCATATTATTATTATCACGTCTGTAAGTTCATATTGTTATTTTGTGGTTGTGGCCGGTGAACTTCTCTTTGCATATCGTCTGCGCATTGTTTTTTACGATATTTTTATTTACAGTTATATTATTTTAATATCAACTGTATTATAGGTACTTACATCTAAAAGAATGTCACCATACTATCAAGGTTACAGTCTGATACGATACTCTGCAAATGATTATTTATTGTAATGTTCTCTCGGTGATAGGTTTAGATTCTTTATGGAGCACATTATTAATAACTACCGTAAAGTCAAAATAACTGATTAATTGATTAATACGCTGATAAAACATCAATACAAATATTGCTTTGTTCTTTAAGACGTACCTACTAATGCATTACTGTGCTAGGTTATTTTCTCTTACAAATGTAGGTTATTGTTATCAGTTGAGTGGTCAGTTGATAAAAAAATCAAAGTCATGTCTGAAATTTCGTATGTGATTTTGGTCTGAGATATTAACCTTTAGTATCAAATTAATTTAAACAAAAATCATAGCTCTTGACAATACCGTAGTCCAAATAGTGCATACAAGGCTCTAAAATCATCAGTGTGATGAACTAAATTTCTCAGAAGAGAAAATTATTCAAATTTTTTATTCTGTGAGTATAATATGAAAATCGCAAACTGTTTTGTGATACGTCTACCTGGCTGTAAGAAGACACGCCCCCGCGTGAGCCATTTTACCCCTAAAGGGCTGTAAAGAGGTGAATGTGTTTTTTTATAGATTTAATAATTCTGTCTATATTATTGATTTTTGAAGCATGAAATTTGAGGAACACATTTCTTTCATAGCGTAGTCTGCCACTTAGAAGGGATTTATCAAATTTTTACTCCAAATAATGTTTTTTTTTTTTAAATACCACATTTACTCTTTTTCACTACCTACCTTACAAGTGAAATAAGTTACGCGGAGAGCCGGTAACATGTATTTTCTTAAAACCCCAGATCTCAGATAAATGTGTCACAAAACAGGTTGTGATCTACATGTTTGGAGACAGAAGTATTTATGAACCCTATATATGGGGGAGGGGGAATGCTGAAAACTTTGAAGTAGCATTTGAAAATTTTGTTTCTTAGTAGGTATCCTCCAAATTTCATGGTTTCCAGATCAATAGTGTGGGCAGAATGATAAAATCTGTTAAAAAATTCCAGCCAATTGGGAGACGGGACCATTCTAACATCAAAATTTTGACATTTGATATGGTATAATAAAGAAAATAAAATTTCTGTTATCGCGTGAGGAGACGCGGGTAATGCCTAGTATTCAATATGATATTTGCTATTCGTTGCCATCGTTACCTACATAATATGTTCCAGGGTCATGTAAATTTAATCAAAGCATGCCTAAATTAACTAGTTTATTTCTGACAGATCGACAAAACAAAAGAGCAGCTGACTTTTTTATTTTCAAAATATTTCCGAAACTATAAAGGTTAGAAAAAAAAATTTCAACAACACTTTCATGAAAAAATAAGTAGGATATAAGAAGCCGTTATGAAAAGTATACTATTATTATATAAAAAACACAGTTATACTTAGTATATATCTATTCTGTGCATGCGCCAATTTCCCCCAAAAACAATAGGGCTCTTCATATTTGCATACCAAACATCCTCCCAAAATTTGGTTTCAATCCGGTTATCCGTTTGTATCGTGCTCACAAACAAACAGACGCACAGAGTTTTTCGGGTTTTTCCAAAAATATGTTTCAGGGGACATCAAAACGAAAAAATATTGACCTATACTAATACCATTTCCCACTTGTGGGTTGGAATGGTAAAATATTTTGCTTTTCACCACCTTAGAGTTGTAATTTTGAGAAAATCATACTTAGTGAATGCCTACGTTGAAGAAGGAATGTATCTTCCAAATTTCATGATTAACAGTATGGACAGAATGATTAAATGTGTAAAAATACATTTGCTACCATTTCACCCCTCAGAGTAAAATTTTGAAAATTTGTTTCGTAGTGGATACCTACGTTACGTTATAGAAAAACTATTATTTCATGTTTTAAAGTTTCTACTACAACAACTTCCTCAAAACAGAGATGAATATGTGGAAAAAATATTGAACAATAACTTTTCCTGGCAACATCGATAATATCGAACACTGTGATACCTAAGACCTCTGCGCCAGAATGCGGTCATCATATTTTGCATACAGAAGTTCTCTTGGCGTCTGTACTATTTGCTTTATCAACAATTTTTATTGGTTATTTAATGAAAAACTGCCAATATGTTGAATTGAAGTTGCACTTGCGCAGATGACATCCGAATTTCTCTGGAGATATCTAGAGAGAAGCCGATAAGTATTATAGTTGTTTTAAAAATTACATAAAGTTACCTATGGCAAGCATTGAAATCTTCAAGTTTTGCCCACTGAATTTCGCAGCAGCTCTTTATAATAAACTACCTGTGAGTTTTAAAATTAATGAAATAAAGGTTTTCAAGAAAAAGATAAAGAATTTTTTACTGGAAAATGCATTTTATAATGTAAATGAATTCATAAATTATTTTAACTAATATTATTGTTTTCCGAAATTTTTTTGACGTGTCACATAGATCATTTGTATCTCTATTGACAATAAATGCTATCTATCTATCTATATCGATCTAATTAAAAAGCAATAAAATAGAAAAAATGTTGTGTGTTTGTTATTTGACTGCTATGTGTGGATGGTCGTATTTGCCTCTATTTGCATGTTTGCCTTGAACGTCATATATTTTGCCAAATACAACAAACACCCAATAGCGAACACAAATACCCATGTGAAGTGCCACTATAACATATCAAAATGACAAAGTTTGTTCTTAATATGGCATAAAAACCTTTTTTTCAAAGGATTGCACAACATTGTAATTGTGTAATGAAATCTGTAAATAGCATAACATTTTGCAGATCATCTTGGTTTCAATATACGGAACAATGTGCAAATTACAAGGATATAAAAAGTGCGTTAAGTTGTACATAAGTATACACTTGGATAATATATTCAGAAATAATAACTAATCTTAAAATACTCTACTATACCTAGTACATCTTGATCAAGGATGAGTAAAGTTCTTTTCTATTCTGGTTTGATAATAATTATATTTCATTCATAATTTTGTACAAAATAATAATCATTTTGATTGATTTCTGATTAAAAAACTGTTTTTAAAAGTCCGCCAACAACTAGGGTTTTGGCATCGATCACCAATTCATAAATTGATAAAGTAATTGGATAAAGTTACTAGATTTACGAAGTACAGCGTTCGTATCCGTGTGCTAAAAAGAAATAATAATGAAACCGCTCCAAGATAGTTGACTGACAGAAAACAGTGATTTTAAGTAGGTATTATATGTTTCCTTTGACATACTTTAGGCTGCAATCCAAAAAACCATAACTTTACAATTACATTTACACAATTTAAATTTGTATAATTTGGGTAATTTATGTATTTTTGAATATGAAAATGATTATATCAACGATGTTTATTTTTGAAATTGTTGTTGTTTTTCCTTAGTTTCACTATTGGGATACTTTGTCAAATCTAGTAACTTCACAATTTAATACATTTGCGCGTCTTCAATTAGATTCTATCATAATATATTCTATCTATAATATTGCTTATATAAATATTTAGTCAACACTTCAAACTAAATAAGTAGTTAACTAATTTGTAAAAAATAGCAATTGAAATTTAAGCAAAGATATTAACGTCTAAAATTTTGCAAGAATAGAATTTCTTACAATTGGCAATTTTAGATGTCTCTGTGCCTAGTGCCAACCTGAATTTCCAGAACTTAAATATAAAAGCACTGTAAAATTTGTCATTTTTAAATAGAATGTGAAATTAACCCTCCAGTGGGCGCGTCGATCTCAAAACTAAATTATTTTTAGTTTCGAGCGCTCATGCTGTAAAAAAAAAACCTTATAGATAATTGCAGAAAATAGAATTCGAAATGTGGACATTTCGTAGTCCTTGCATACCGAAAAAGCGAGTTTTAGGAGTTCATCCGTCTGTTCGTACCTTTTTCCGTCCATTTGTGAAGAGACATCGTTCAACAAATATAAAATAAGCTTTAAAGTTGTCAGAGGATTCTTTAACCTCACTTTTTTCGAAAGAAGGATAGTTTACTCAATACTGATAAATGAAAATAGAAAATATGCAATTTTCTTAAACTGAGTCTCCATGATTTCGCACACATTTTAATAATTTTTCATTATTGATCCTACATTATTTCACCATTCATTTATTTCGAAAAAATTCAGAAAGGGTAGTGACAATATTTTTAGGCCGTTAAGCCAGACAGCCAACATTAGTCCAGTGCATTTAGAAATATTTTATAGGTGTGACCCAAATGTTTCAGATACATTTTTTCTTTTGTTGCTCATTCGGAAGAGTCTTCGATGGAGACCTTAACCCTGAATTTGCGCATTCTCCAAATTGCCACGTCCGCCGCCATCTGGGATTCTGTTTTTTTTTTCTTCAATTGCTCGTGAGTATTAGAGGCTTCAAAATAGCACGAAATGAACAGCGCAACTTAGAGCGTGGATTGGCGGGCGAGGAATCAACCGATCGGGATGATTTTTTTTTAAATACTGGAATTTGAGTCTACTTTAAATAGTAAATTGTCGGTGGGGGTCTCAGATGAACTGGAAAGAGATGCGTGTGAAAAAACCGGGCGCAAGAACTTTTGGCAAAAAATTTGTAACTTTGGACACTTTTTCTTAGTGACCTTTAAATTATAAAATAAAACTATTTTTGATCAATTTAACATAGAACCAAATCCCATAAGGTTCATTCATTAGTATGGATAATGGTTTAGCGAGAATGAGTGAGTGATTTCTTGAGGACCAGCAGTCGAGATTGTTTATTTATTGTATGAATGACACGTCCACTGAAGGGTTAAGAGTTTGTGCAGTTCGTGAATGGTTAATGATGAACTTGCACAAGACGGTGTCACTTGAGTGAGTGAGAAGTCTTTCTCTACGGCAAGGTGCAGTCGAAGTCACCGTCACCACCGCTCAAGGTTCCGATAATCTGTCTGTCATTAAATCAATTTATATTCATTAGTTTTATTATTAAATGTCTTACTTTGTGTCGGCTGTACGCAGGATGGCAAAATCAGTCCAGTAACAAGGTAGAGTAAAATTAAAAGAGGTCATAAACATGACTTTGTCTGCAGCCAAGAAGAATAAGATATAATACGTACTAGTACGCTTAGAATAATTATTCTATTAAACTAACTTATACTTTACAGTTTACAATATTATAATATAAGCAACATAGTTTTTATGCGTGCGACAGGTTTTCTTTACATTATTACTTTGCTGCTTCGCGGTTCCATTAAGCGAACTGTATACATAGTATAATGATGGAAAACTCTAGATTATTTCAGAACCATAATACAATATTTTTGTCACTTGTTTTTAAATTAACTAGAAAGTTAATCTGAAAAATTAGGTAGTACAGACAACAGGAATAATAGTCACATTTAAAATGTTAGTAAGATTTTTAGATATTTGAAAATATTGGAAAATTTAAATTCATTTTATTTTCATACAAACATTTTTTACCTATGAATCACCCGAGGCGATATATTTCAGAGAAACTGTTTTTTGCCCCATCTAATGAGCTGTAGTAGCAATTTGTATTTTGTTCATAAGCAAAGGGTAGTTATATTGTATACCACTATCAAAATCATAGTTTTGTTCCTAACTGTATTAACTAACGCACGAAAAATGTTAATAATACAGAACAGTACTAATACAATGAGGTTTTGATAATCACAGATAGAGGATCAACTTGAATTGCAAAGGATAGCGCATTTTATAGGCAAAAGCAGTGACGAAACAATAGGGTGGCAGGACGGGCAAAATGCCACGGGCTCCCGACTGGCCCCCAGCCCGAGGAGGCCGTGATCACAAGAGGATCCTAACATTTATTATTACATTTAGTAAAATTTTCCACAGTATTTGTTTGTGAGCGTTTGTTCATGTCGCCCACGTGAATGGATACTGTTTCCTGATTGGTTCTTGATCAGAGCAAGCAGAGGACCAAGTAAGAAAAATAGCCTCTGTTCTAATTTTAAAATCCATCTTGTGAGCTAGCAGACGAGCCCGCAGTGACTTCATTTCCAGCCTCGTAGTCAGCCTGCCGGCCAGCAGTATTTCTAGCACGGTTTTCAGCCTCGTATTCACTAATACAGTGGATTAAGCGGCTGTAAGCAATCTAAACATATTGAGTATTATGAAGAATTTTTATTGTAAATACCGTAAATAAAAATTGCTTAATAGAGTAGAGCCTCTCTAAATCGAACTTAAAGAGACACGCAAAAAATTCGCGTTATAGAGTTTTCGACTTATGAAGGATTTCGACTTAGGCAGATTTTGTAAGGAAATACTCCACTTGTAGAGGTTAGGATTGCTATTTTTGAGATACAGAGTTACAACTTATTTTTTCGAGTTATGGAGCGAAAATATGTACCAAATTGGTCTGTATATAGACCAGTGCAGTTAGCTTTTGACAAGGACAAAATTAATAACAGAAAACGAATGATGACGAAGGGAAGAAACTGCCGTCAGAAATACAGAAACCAAAAATTCAAATGCGTAAAAGGCCGGACGGATGTGGGGGCGCGTTTTAGGGGTCAAACGCGGTTTTTCGTTATTTCCGGCGAAAGTTGACCTCCAATCGAAAAATATTGCATGGCAATGTTGTAGGTATTAAAAGGATCTACAACTTTTATAAATATAATTTTTTCACATAACCTTAAAGATTCAGAGAAATATCAAAAAAACCGTGTTTTTCGTTTTTAATTTTTTTCTCCTGTAAAATTGATTTTTTTTTCCTGAAATTTTCAGGAGACTTACCTTTCTATGTCCTTAATAAGCTGTAATTTTTTCGAATAAAAAAATTAATTTGCCAATGCAATATTAATAAAAAACCGAAAAATTACCCCTAATTTCAACCTAAAAAAGTAATGTAAAAATTTCAGATTTTCAAAAATCGTAGTATGGGGTTTTCTTCGTTATAATGTCTACTTTCAGATGGTGTATTACATTTGTTAATGTAACATTGAATTCCCCTTTTATGAATGATTTTAACAGTACATTTTCATATATAATTGCCAAATTAAACAATATTCAAATTCAATTTTGGCAATTATATTATATGAAAATTAAAATTAAATTGATTATCTAGAGCGCACTATAACGCTGTCCTTCATTGAGTTGCGTCGCCACTTAGACAATCCCATGAATGAAATTAGATATTATGATTCATTTTGATTTATGCGTGTGAAATTTCATTGTTGTTAGGGCACTACGGCGCCAAAAGATTAATACACCTACTGGTTTTTCAATTATTTTATTTAAATGTCCATTATCCTGTTAATAATACAAATACTTTCAAAATAGGTATACCTATGGATATATATTCTTCGTCCTTCGGCCTGCATTTTTATGGAAATTTTTTATTTCTCTTTCTGTAAAAAAAATATTATTTTTTACACAAAAAAAACTAGTTAATATAATGGAAGTTAGTCATAAACCGAAATTAACAGTGACCTATATTCGAATATATCTATGTAGGTATACCTAGTAGCCATATTTACCGAACGTAAGTATAATTATTTATTCGGTTAATTTGTTCTTCAGGTACCTAACTACTTCTCCGAATAAATAGCGATAATTCAATTCACCAACCATAATTATGTTTACTGCAAATATAAATCTATTCTGTCTTACTTCCAGGGTATAAATACTCCGCGCCTGATAAAATAATAATGGCCGCCACATAGATCATAATACCTAATCTATAAACCTGAAGTATTATATCTACAGTTTACTATTGTGAATTTATTTATATGATGTTTATTAACTGTCATAATATTTTGAAAACAACTGTTTCATTGTTTGTATAAAATTCCAAAACCTACTTACAATATTTAAGTATTTTCATACGTCAAAAAATTGATTTTTAAAAAAATGTCACTTTCGTTGTAATTTTATAACTCAAGAACGGGCTCACCTACCCAAATCAAATTTTTAGGCTTTGTTCGGACTATTTAGTAGATGGTTTATGTGAAGTTTGCACAAAATCGGTCGAGCGGTTCTTAATTTATCACATTTTTTAT
The DNA here is from genome assembly GCA_963575645.1 of Xanthostigma xanthostigma. Taxonomy (NCBI): domain Eukaryota; kingdom Metazoa; phylum Arthropoda; class Insecta; order Raphidioptera; family Raphidiidae; genus Xanthostigma; species Xanthostigma xanthostigma. The sequence goes on along the minus strand of OY754468.1, from coordinate 29,303,816 downwards.
ATATCTTGGCATTGATTTTTATAGATATTTGTTACAAAAAATGTGATAAATGAAGAACCGCTCGACCAATTTTTCACATAAACCATCTACTAAATAGTCCGAACAAAGCCTAAAAATTTGGTTTGGGTAGGTGAGCCCGTTCTTGAGTTATAAAATTACAACGAAAAGTGGCATTGATTTTTCGGTACAGGTCAGTTCGACGCCAACGTTTCGACGCCAACGGTTCGACGCCAACGTTTCGACGCGTGGTCAGTTCGACGCGAGGTCGTTTCGACGCGGGGTCAGTTCGACGCCATACTTTTTTTCGTATTTTTTTTATTTTTAGAATAACTTTGCATCATCATTTAAATAAATGCGATATGCCTGATATAATATAATATATATTTTATATGTTATATATTAATGAAGCGTGATTCAAATAAATAAGTAATATGACTGATATAATAGATATTATATATAATAAATGTTAATGTGAAACCCAAAAAGCTATAACAAAGAATTCAACAGGAATTACTTCGTTGATAAGAAAAGCCTGTCGTTGTACTTTATTATTAAAATTTCCCGTTGAACTTTACGTGGAACGATTCACAACAATTTGTTGTCATGTCCATACTGGCAGTAAAGTAAAATTCAAAAACGAACGACCGTAGGTGTTATTCTGCCTGGAGACGAATCGAACAAAAAAAAGTTTTTTAAAATCAGTTAAGCCGTTCTTGAGTTATAAATGGTGTAACTAACACGACTTTGTTTTATATATATAGATATAAAATATATGTTATATTATATCAGGCATATCGCATTTATTTGAATGATGATGCAAAGTTATTCTAAAAATAAAAAAAGCACGAAAAAAGAGTATGGCGTCGAACTGACCCCGCGTCGAAACGTACGGCGTCGAACTGACCACGCGTCGAAACGTTGGCGTCGAAACGACCTGCTTCGTTGATTTTTATATACAGTGTGTTCATTTCAAAAGTATTCCACCCTTAATAACTCCTGACCTGATGTGATTATTGTTTTGAGTGAAAACACGGCGATTTAGATATCGAGGGGGAAGTTCAAAAATGGAACTTAGAGAATTTTAGGTTTCATCCCCTAGCCCCCAGCCATCCCCACTTTGAAATTTCAAATGGCACCCCCTACCTTGTGATGCATCATTTGAAAGGGCATAAAACTCTCTATTCAACCATGATAAAAAAATGAAATCGATCGATTGGTTCTTAAGATAGACTACACAGAAGATGGAAACGTTCTTCTTTCTTATTTGACACTTTTCCGCAACAAATACTACTTTTAACAAGATAACACTCGACAAAAGAAGTAAAGAAAACCGTACTGATGTTTGACAGAAATTGTTGCATTTGTTTTTCCATGGCCGCCTTCGAAAACGACAAAAATCACATCTTATGGCTCGAGACTGTGTTTTTTCCATGATGCGACGTATGCAACATTCGTCAAAGTTCGTGAAGAGTTTCAAAACAGAAAGTATTTTTGTCTACCAAATAATGGTGGCCATTTCGAACATGTCATAAAATAATTTCTTATGACTGTAATTTAAAATAAATAATAATAAGTGTTTCAAAATGTTTGTTGAATTCAACAGTGTATCCAATCCGCAATGTTTTGCTAATAATAATTGATTTCATACCTTCCATCTTCTGTGTAGTCTATCTTAAGAACCAATCGATCGATTTCATTTTTTTTATCATGGTTGAATAGAGAATTTTTTGCCCTTTTAAATGATGCATCACAAGGTAGGGGGTGCCATTTGAAATTTCAAAGTGAGGGTGGCTGGAGGCTAGGGGGTGAAACCTAAAATTCGCTGAGTTCCATTTTTGAACTTCCCCCTCGATACCTAAATCGACGTGTTTTCACTCAAAACAATAATCACATCAGGTTAGGAGTTATTAAGGGTGGATACTTTTGAAATGAACACACCGTATATAGATTAAGAATGTATTACTAATATATTTTTAATTTATTGGGTGAACTGTCTGAGTCTAGTACCAAATTATAATTTCACTCTATTATTTTTGGTAATTATACTAAAAATATGAATTGGTTGTGGAACACGATAATCCTGCCAATTGGCAATAAATAGAATAATGCAACGGTGTTGTTTATATGATTAGTAGCAGCTACAGTAACAACACCTTCATAAAGCAGGATCAAACACAACAACTGTAACTCAATAATTTATACATACGTAAACATATATGAAACAGTGACCTGTGACCTCACTGTAATACATACATTGTTCAGAGGCTTTAAATCTCCTTGTATACAGCATTCGTGTTTATCTTCGTACCGATACACAACAAACAAGTCTTTCAATATTTACAGATTGTTCGACGAATTATTTCGGAATTCGCTGTGCCGTTACAATTAATGGCGATCGCCGCACAGACGCCGCGCGTTTGAAACCTTACTACAGCAGTCGCCTTAAAAAAAAATAAAAATAAAAGTATATTTTTTTAAATTACTAACAATCGGTGATAAAGATAAAATATTTCTAAAGGGTTCCGAATGCTTAACTGGCAGGAATTTTCAACAATAAAAAAGAAAACTTTGTTTTAATTTTGTTAGTTACCTAAAAAACCGGTTTAGTATGAACATTGAACATACTTTATGTGCCGAGGGTATCGTACATAACTTTAAAAGGGAAAATTGACGCATAAAATAAGTACGGAGGGGGGCATAGTGGAGTACATAGAACTCAAGCATACATACAAGATAAAATATGATTAAACAACAAATTTTAACTGAATATTGATTGGTTTGATGCATTGTGAACGACTATGAATATATTTTTCTTGATAACGATAAGAAATCTACGATATGTGGGGGTAAAGTGGGATACCCTATGGGGCATTGTGCGGTAGTTATAATTTATTGAAAAGAAAAATAGCTTCCAAACGTAATAGTTTTTATTATCAATCATCATAAACTTCTCTTTTAAGAAACAAAAGAACAAACAAATCAAAATTAATTGTTAGTAGAAGATTTGTTCCAAAAATATGTATTGAAGGAGATTTATTTGGTTGAGGAGCAATTGAAAAGTAAGCTTTACCAGAGTATCGCTTGAGAACAACGTTTCGAAAATTATATTTTCATCCTGATTTGTAATATGTATATTTGTAATTTAGAAATCAAAATAATATTTAATGTAATGAATACTATACATGTTCATAGGCCCTGAGGATGAAAATATAATTTTCGAAACGTTGGCCACAAGCAATACTCTGGTAAAGCTTATTTTTCAATTGTTCATCAACCAAATAAATCTCCTTAAAAACAAATCAACGTTACTAACTCAATGTACATTGCTACGAAACGAAATATTAACCACCACAATACTCAAGCAGGTTGTAAAAACAAGTGCTGTTTAATTTCGCACGTTTTTTTTAATGAAAACAGTGATTTCGAGACTCTTTTATAAACGGCTGTCGAAATGCCGTGGATCGGTCATGAATGTTACGCACCGACCAACGACCAATCAAAGCGAGCCATTTGACACTTTGCACGGTGTATCATTCGAGTCGCATGAGGGATTCCCCGCTATGCCCCGCTACCCCAGTATGTCACCCCTCCCCTAAGTACCTAAATAAAAAATATTCAATCAGCATCGAAAACATATTTCTAAAATACAAGTAATTAATCATGGCACACTTGGGGGACTGCATGTTGAACGAATCATTCATGAACGACACATCGCTTCCACCATGTTAGTGCTTTATTTTGAGCTAAATCTCAAATAACAATGAAAATCTGATCTTTGTTGTGGATTTCTTGTAATCTTTACCAGCCACTTAATCGGGATTTTACTTGGAGGTGAAGCCCATTTCAAAATTTGCAATATGGCCGCCCCGTCCGAAGCGTTTGTAATGACTGTGTAGGAGGTTTTGATGTTTTATTTAAAATATATATTTCCAAGAAAGAAATTTGTCGTTGGGGTGATAATAACCCTTCAAAACGTAACTATCTCATCGTAAAATGAGGCATAATCGTTTATGTAAACTTCTGCTTTCTGCATGCAAACGTTCAAATTGAACACAATTACCTCAAATACACTTACTAGAATAATAGTTATCCGCTTTAAAATCTCGTGAACAAATCCTATGGCCGAGAAGACGATTCCGAACCTTTGTCAATTATTTGCAATGATAATAATATATTATGTATAATGTATATGTAATTTTTCAATATTCCGAAAATAATTTCTTATATTCACTTTGGTTTTGCCACGTCGAGGGAAGGAATGAAAACTTATATCAACATTTATACTTGATCTACTAACACATGACACAATTAGATATTGCACAACACATATCATGCTTCTTTTTGATTTTTAATGACGTTTGTAACTTTCATAGTTGTGAACAATACGAAAACCTAAAAATTGATGTCTTTTATAAATGTGTTGATAGATGACTGCAAGGAAAGCCAGAAAAAAAAATTGAGTGGGATACTTTGTCGATTCAACAGTTTTTACTACCCCGTTTTCCGGGTTCTGTCATTAATTTTTAAAAATCTGGTAGTGAAACGGCTTGTCTGCTATGACCTCTGCAAAAATATCGGAGGGGGCTTGAAGCCTAGTGATTCCCTACCTGGCTACGGCTTAGGTGCAAAAAATGAAAAAAAATGTTATTTTAAGAATTTAACGGTTACACTTTTTTGTACGGTATATAGTACACCTTGTATGCATAATATATAACACAATGCATTAATAATGTACAATATAGACATCGTTTAATTGTGTTGTCAGTCAAAATGAGATTTATATTTTGGTGCCGGTCGAAAACAAACCTGTATAATGTGATATCATAACATAATAGGCACGCCAATCCTCGTGTCGTTAATGCGTTGTTCCTTCAAGTGCTGTTGCGACGATGCCAATGCAGTGGCGTAAAAGAAAGCCAGTAAAGAACAACAGCGTCTTGGAATTACCGTAGCATTAATCCCGAAGTTTCTCGATTCAAGAACAAAATATTACTATTTAATATTATACATACACTACACCATAAAAACAATTTGAAAAGAAGTTTAACCCTGCAGGCCATCCCTGTAACTTCCCGCTATATTCGAGTTGAAAACGCTCAAAAATATGTAAAATATAGCAAGAAGTTTATTTTTTAGCTCTTCGAGCACTTTGTTACGAAATTTTCGTTCACGATATCTCATGAACAAATGAACCGATTTTGATGCGATTTGCGGCAGTCGACGCAGTTTTTTAACCTAAAAAAGTAATTTATTACAGAAAAATCGATCTCATAGGAATTTTACGAGCAATTTAAAAAAAACACTTTTTTACAAATTTTTTGTTCACGATATCTCGTAAACAAATGAGCCGATTTTGATGCGGTTTGCGGCGATCGACGCAGTTTTTTTGACCTAAGAAAGTAAATTATTACAAAAAAATCGATTTGATAAGAATTTTACGAGTAATTATAAAACATTACTTTTTTCCTAATTTTTCGTTCACGTTATCTCATGAACAAATGAACCAATTTTGATGCGGTTTGCGGAAATCGACGCAGCTTGTTAAGGAGAAGAGCTGATTAGATTTTGGAATTAATCGGTTTAGTAGTTTAGAAAATATTTTACAAAAACAAATTTTTAAAAATTTTTGAAACTTGTTTTTTTAAGAATTCTCAAAATTTTTTGGGCCGAATCGTTTCAAATTTTCAGGAAGTCTAAGTTCACCAAGATCACGTCAGATGCCGCAAACCGCATTACAGTCGGACACTCCGTTCAAAAGATATAAAAGGTTTACATACACACATACACACACACACACACACCATCACAGCCCTACGGACATCATCGCCAAAATAGTTTCAATAACTTCCTAGGACCTCAAAACGTCGAGATCTGGCGAAAACTCGATTTTCGAAAATCGGGGTGAAACCAATAACTTCCCGATTTTTGAAAAAAAAAATATTTTTTTTTTAAAGCGGGAAGTTAACAATTGTAAACTAAACGCTTAGAGCCTGCCTTGTACGCCGAAGGTAGCTGGTTCAACATCAGCATATTTTGTTATTTTAATAATTAAGTATTTCCTCTTCCACTTGACATTTATTTATATATTTTTTTAATTTTATTTTATCCTATTTTTTTAACAACCAAACTTAATGGGGTGTTGTTTCTTGTAGAGTTTCAGGGGACTTTCTCTCACTAGGAGAGTTTCTATAGCAGCACGAGGGTTGACGCGATGATATTTTTTGCGAGGTGAAAAGGAGAGAAGTGTATTAGGGAGTTCCTTAATAATACGTACGCGGGAGATTATCATACTATGGCGATACGGAAAACTTTGATGCTGATGTTCCCAGTACTAACTTGACACTTGTGTAAAGAGCCCCGAAGATTCTCTACAATTAAAAGACGAGTAAATGTATCAAATATTATTAAATTAAATTACAATTCATAAAATCTCCTCCTGTCAGTGACGGATTTACACATTTCCCAAGTGTAGGCAATATTTTAAACAAAACATGTTTTCTTTGCAACAATTTTTTATTCAGATATACCCAATCAATCGGTACACAAACCACCCAGTTCACAGCCCTCAAATAATAGTCGGAGATGTATGAGTGGATAGTGGGAAGAGTGCGAAATATATTTTCCAAAATTTCGCTGTCTTCCCACAAAGTGTGAGCAGAGGCCTATTATTTGTTGGGGGCCACAAACTGGGTGTTTTACAATAGAATATAGAGAAGTTTGCGGTACCGTTGAATGTACAATGAAAGGGAGGAGGGAAAAGTCATCGGGAAGATGTCTTGTAGATTTCTTTCTGCAAGACATCAGAAAACCGCCTTGAACCGGCTAAAAAAAAGAAAAAACTCTTTACCCAAATTTGTTGCTCCTAAAATCAGCTGCTCAGCCTACTCAGTCTGCTGGTAAATCCGCCGTTGCCTCCAATAATATCACAAATTAGTAAGAAAAGTACCTACAGTACGCCGCTGTCAGATCAGATTTATCCACAAAGGTTGATACTCTAATGTTATCAATTTGCGACCCGCACAGCTTAATTCATGGGAACTGTAACGTTCTTTTTCGTTATTATTTGTTTTATCATAACGGTTTTTATAATATACACGACATGGGCTATAGATATCGAATTATTATCTGAGTTCTAATAATATTTGCAGGTAGGTACTTTAAAATTGCCTACCGTAATATGATAACAGTATACTCACAATTCCGCACTTTATGAGACATTAAAGGTCAATTAACACAGATCCGTGTCCTGTCAGTTTCAGTATTACATCAGTAAAAGATCGCGCACATCCAGCACGGACCAACGCAGCACGAAACCGGCAACCTGCACACTAAACTAGCAACTTTCAGCGCAGGTTCCGTGTATGCCAGAACTTTCGCAGTTTTCAAGTAGTGAGTATGCAACATGAACGCGTGTAGTTCAGTGGAAAATATTTTTATTTTGATGATGCTATGTAAAGATGGGGAAGGGAAAAAAAGGTTTTTAGTTCGCCATATTAATAAAAATTAGTTAATGAAAACGACACAAGACTAGCACACTAGATTGGTCAGTATACGGCTAGACAGAAATTGCGGGCGACCGACTGTCGGTCGTTGCTGGTCTAATGTGCGCTACTTCGCTAAATATCATGGTTACCGTGACGAGCAGTCCGTGTTGTGCTGATCGTGCTGGATAAGTGTGCGTTGTTTTTAATACATATTAACACACAATCTGTACAATGTCTTCTAGAGCTGTAACAAACCGTATATATTCGTTACTGAGTAACGGGTACATCGTCTGACTCGAAGTAACGAATCGTTACTTACAAATTCATTTAGTTACTCGCATCTTTCGTATCCATGTCAGTTCGACTCGTTTGATGCGGTTATACGTTATACGAATGAATTCATACCGTATCACGTATGCGACGCGCCTCGATGCGATGGTACATGCTTGATGCTGTTTGTACACGATTGTATGTCGTATGAAAAGTAACGAGTAACGTAACGATACGAAAGTAAGCGGTACTGGTTCTTTAAGTAACAAATATATACAGGTACACAATTTCTCGTTACTTTTACAGCTCTAATGTCTTCAGTAGTTTCGTTATTTCACGTTACTTTCTCACTGCAATAAAAACACGCCGCAGTGAAAATTGCAATAATATCGTTGGTAACGATGTAAAGGGTACTGAAGCAACACTGATGGTAAAAGACGTCACTGTGCTGCAAAGCCGTAGCCAGGAATTCACTTGGGGGGGGGGGGGGGGTCGAGCTCTGGACCAGAGACAATAAGTAACAACTTTAAATATATGCTTATTATAGTACCTATAATTTAACATAAATAAATAAAACAATTAATTAAAAGGCAACCGACACGGATTGTCACCGAAACAAAACGCGGGACAACGATCTCTGGACTGATCTGGACATCACGATGAACGCTCATCAAGGCTAATCCAGTCAGTCATGACTATACTGTTTCTCGAAAATATTTTTACTCTCCTCAACGATGAAAAAGTACGTTCTGGTATCGTCGTCGACACAGGTAGCGTCACGAATATTGACAGTAGCTTGTTAATCATGGGAAACATTACTGCGTTATAGGCCCCACTCACGATCAAACTTCATGCCACAGTTCAGTGTTCAGTGAAGTTGGACCGATTAATCGAAAGACTGACTGGCACCACACACAGTTCATGCAAACTGCTCAGTTTTTTAAATTTTTTGTGTTCAGTTTGGTTCAGTTGTTGGCATACACTCGTCGAGTATAGATACATAAGATATATTATATTATATACACACTATAATATTATACTATAGAGTATAGTTCATTAATAAGAACTAAATGAGTAATTTAAATGGTGAGGATTGGCTGTTCAGAGCTATGGGATTGTATTTAAAACAGAGAAATAAGAAAAAAAAGAAGAATATGGGTGAAAAATTGGTTAGAAATGCGTGATTCAAGAAGTCATGTTTATTTGATTAATGAATTACATCTTGAGCCGCTTGATTGCAATAATTATTTACGAATGAATGAATTAACTGACAATTATTTACTGGAATTAGTTACCCTATTTATTAAGAACCAGGACACAAATATGTGAAAATCTATTTCTGCACAAGAAAGGCAGCAACATTTTGGCTTCTGGTTGTACAAAACACAGAACTCCAAAAACTGAACTGAAAAACACCCACACACACAACAGTTTACTTGAACACTGAACACTGAAGTCGTTCAAAAATCAAGATGGATTTGATGAGTTCATGCTTGACTTCAGTGTTGGTTTCAGTGTTTATTTGTCCCACACACTATCATGCTTCACTGAACTATAAGTTTGAACACTGAACTGTTGCATGAAGTGTGATCGTGAGTGGGGCCTATTACAGCTGTTCAGCGCTTCTAGTGGTGTAGTGGGCCATTCCGCAGCAATTATTTTTGACCACTTCGCTCGCCACACCGATAACTCAGAAGTTACAAGGTTCCAATCCCAGCGAGGGCAGATGTCGTTAGGACTTATTCCTAATACTGCCTCTCGTCAAGAAACAGTAATTTATGCGCCGACTACATCTTAATGTTGGGGTTTTCCGTAGATTTTCTCAATAATTCCAGAAAAATATCGAGCTGGTTCCTAACGCCAAAGTCTATATGGTCAACCTCATATGCTCGTGGGCATCGCTGACGAGTTTGTCGTTATTGAGGAAGGCTTATATCCGGTTTTATTAGTACTGGTGGTCGCCAAGTATTGAGGTTCTTTTGTCATTAGATGATTTTTTCCTGAATCGATTTTATCTGTGTTAATTAGTACACATCGTGATGCAACATATTGCGCACATCCTCCCATTAAAACGACGAGAACGATGTATATTTAATCACAATGTGTGCGGATTAACACACTCAAATCGATACCAAAACTTTTTTCCTTCCCGTATTTATACACTTATGATTATTAAAATATCAAAGTTTTTATTAATGTTAAGTTTGCATAGAAAATAAACATGTGGTAATTCTCTTTAATAAAACGTGTTTAATATCAGTTAAGGAATCATAATTGAGAATGTTTGGTAATTATGATAATTATTATTGCACGAACATAACTGAATGTCTAGTTACGCCAATAAGATATCGCATAACCTAGCCTTTACTGTATATCAGTACCGGATATAAATACAGTAAACAAGTGAAGTGCTAAAGTTATTTGTATAAACATTTAAATAGTTGTGAATTATTCTCGCGTGGGAATTCTTTAATTAACCGCTGTTTATATTAAATTTATGTGACAGAGGCAGATATACACTTGTCGGCGAATCGTTCCTTGCCTTTATAATAAATTTGCTGACCTTTTTTTTATTTTAATTTCAATCAGATAAATATGTGTTTTTACAGTAGCACATAGCTATGCTGCAAAACAAGTATAAAAAAATGTACTTTTAAGGCATGAACAAATTACCAGAAATCTCCGAATTATTTATTGGAGAAGCATTGAGTTTATCGACCGAACAAAACGCAATATTTAAAATTTTGTCGCTATAAAGTAAACGGTCTGTTAAAGCGTAATTTTTTAAATAGAATAAAATCAAAGGAAAAATTCATTACCCATGTGATCTCTTATTGAGTTTGAAGGTGAAAATCTAAAGCAAAAAGTATTTCGTTTAGGAAATCTCAAATTCTTAAAAAAATAATCTAGTATTTTCTTCACAAGCTTTTTTTGAAAGATTGAACTTTGAACCACGAAGTCTGTAACCAGGAGCCCCAGCTCGAGCGTAGCGGTGGACCGATATCAATGGCATGAACCAATATGGCGTCAGCTACTGGGTAACGCACACACGTTCATGGTTTACATGTGTGTATGTCTGTGAAGTTAAACAACTTTGGTAACTATGGCGAAAACATGTGGATCGAACCGAAGTTTTCCCAGGTAGTGATAACAGCGCCATTTCGCGCGCGCCAGAAAACGGTCCGTCTCGAAACACAGCAAGCATCTTAGCATAGGAAGCTAGGTCTCCTGGTTACAGACTTCGTGCTTTGTACGGTTATAGTAGAGAAAAATTATTGTATTTTATAATATAAAAAGTTATATTTCAATCTTCAATTTATTAAAGGGGTGGTTATATATTTCTTTTAAGATCTCTAAAATGTATTCTATTAACGAGCTTTTGTTGGATTAGTTACAATGACTGATATATCTATTGGACATTTTCTGGTGGCGTTGACATACCCGAACCATAATATTTTAGTCTATGCCAGAGAGTATCACATTGTGTGCAGTGCAGTTCTGCAGTAGAAAATAGTATTTTTTGGCAGAATAAGTAACTTTGAGGACTTAACAGTTAATAATTTATAGAAAGGAAATAGCAGGAAAATTAAAATTTACTAAAATGATTCGCCTTATCAGACGAACACAAGTACTTACCTATGTAACGTATTACCAGAAAATGGTCCTGAAATACTTACTTGTAGCTCATAGCTAATGTAATTCAGTTTGAAGACAAAATAAAGGCGTGCTGAAATACAAAAAAAGGTAGTTTTTAAAGAAAAAACATATATAATTTATATATGATTTTATTTAAAAAAATCATTAAAAGTCATAACCTTAATAATAATTATAAAATTTATAAAAATAATAGTTTTATCTTAGTAATCTAGTAACTTCAAAAGTGACTTATTTTTGTATACCGTTTTAGGCTGTCGATTAAAGGCACTTCAATTATTACGAGGAAATAAATCCCCCTTGACTAGTATTAATGATACATATTATTTATACCGAAAGATCGAAAAAAAGGCTAACTTTTGGCTGGCTTCGGACTAATATTTATTCATAGCCAGCCTAAATTAACTTTTTTTTGATCATCCGGTTTATAATGATTATGGATAATTGCATTACAAAGTGACACTAGGTGCAGATCCATTTCTAGCCAGCGGTAATCAAAATGTTGCAGCATAATAATGCAACCATGAAACCACATTTAATAAAGGAAACTTATTTTTGCAAAGTTGAAACGATCCATTATTAAAATTCTTAATATAGGTATTTATTTTTTATATTATATAATATATTAATATCTTGATTTGTACAGTATGTACAGTTTTATATAAACGTTTAGAAAAATAAATATTTCTTAAGATTAGACTATTTACAAAGTATACATAATAAAAATTGTACTAGCGGCAAAACAGTGTTTCAGTCTTATTAAAAAAACAAAAATATAAATAGCAATGAAAATGGTTTGAAATATTATGAATACCAGAAATCAGAATGAATTCACGATTAGAATGTTTATCAAGCCTATATAAACTTTCCGTTGCCGATTTTTTTAACATGACTCAGGGGGTTCCAGAAAAACATTCTAGTTTCACAGTTGACAATGAACTCAAATTTTTGTATGGTTTACGTATATTTTAATATTCGAGAGAAACCACTGGTGTATTTTTTATAAACATATCGAAAAATTTTTTAAAACACACTTTTTTATCAATTCCATTTTCTTTGCAAATTTTTTTCTCAAAACAATAATTTGATGAAAAATCCGCTAGCTAAATTAATAGAGTTTGTGCTCTAAGTGCGCAGGCGCATACATAGGCGTGTTCGCTCCGGTGCAACCGCTCTCACTGTGTTTGGTTAAGAGCGACATTCTGGAGAATGTCTTGCTGCAGGTGGTGCACGAATATTTTTTAACGTCAGAGTGTGTTTGTAGATGCGCTCTCAAGTTGGAACGGTCGGCGAACGCCCGATTACAGTGAGGACATTCGAACGGTTTCTCTCCCGTGTGCGTTCTGATGTGTCCTTGAAGTAGCCATGGCCTCGAAAACGCTTTGCCACACATATAGCACTTGCAGGGTAACGTGTGCGTTCTGATGTGCATTTTTAAAGCGCCAAGCGAAACATACACCTTTTCGCAATATTTACACGAGAACGATCTTTTCGGACCATCGCCGTGGGCGCAGTGAAACTGTCGGTGCTTAGTAAGTCCGGAATATGTCGAATAACTCTTCCCGCAATCGTCGCACTGATGTCTTGTAGAACTGACTCGAGTGGCAGGAAGTGAAGTTACCGACGGAGGTGGTGATAAGTCAGCCGGTTCGTTTGACGATGTCGGCGAGTGAGATCGCAACGACACGGCGCCGGTCGATGATGCAGGTGACAACGAACTACGATCGTATGGTAACCGTCTTGGTTCTGGTATCAAAGCCAAAGGAGCTAACGGTTGTCGTTGGTGATTAATTTGTGGCGGTGAACAGGAACTGTCTCTGGGTGCGTATGGCGAAGGCGGTGAAGGATACAATGGATAGTAAGGTGGATATTCGTTTCCGTAAGGATAGCCAAGCGGAAAATATGTTGGCTGATGATAGACGGGCAGTTGAGTGGCAGCTGGGGCAATATTACGATGCCATGTGTTTGGAGCATAATGGATTGGCTCAGGGCTTATTGGCTGAACACGATGAAATGCGCCTCCGGTGAAACGCGGAACTACAGGTGGTGCGACGACGGCGGCGGGACTCATCGGACTCGGTGGTCGATGAACTGATTCAGTTTTGATGGGGTAATTGTGAGTCTCCTCTTTGATTGGAGTCGACGGTGGCGAATCAGTCATTGATGGAGATGTTGAATTGATCCGAAGACTTAAGTCTTCCGGTTTTGTACTTAAGTTTTCTGGTTCGTCTTTAATTTCTGGAAAAAAAGAAAAACAAATTTAGATATTTTGAACTTCTTGTGTCGAAACTGTTGTAAAAGATAAGAAATTTTTAAGATCAAATATATTAAGAACGGTAAAAGATCCCATCTTATCGCCAAGAACAACTAATATTATGAAAATATAAAATTAGTAAAACAAATATATTAATTAAATATTTGCGAAATTAAAGTGCGCTAAATATTTATTCTATTTATAGTTATTTATATATTTTATATAACTGGTTACTCCACATTTTCCATAGGTACAAATTTTATTTGAATACTATTTTTAAAGTTGATATTTTGAAATCTAACATCATGATATTTTACGTGCGATTTAAAGATTAATATACTGTCTCTAAACACTTTTGTATACATTTAATTTCCTTAAAAAATAATAAATATGAAATTCCCACGGCGATTTGATATACTTTTACAAAAAAAAGCTAATCTTTTTGATATGTAAATAAAGTCTTCAGATATGCCTGTAGGTGCCTAAAAGAACGCGAACAAGTATAAGAATTCGCCAACCGAGATCTGTGGCACGTCAAAAGACGTAGACATGCACTTGTCTGCTTTAAAGCATATACCTCTACGATCCCTCAGGCATGAGAACCAATTGATTATTTGATTTCACACGGTTTTGCGTACAGGCAACATATTTACCTGTAATACTTTGTACTATACAGCGTGTTTGGTATCAGCAATTTTTCAAAGAAATTTTTTTTTATTTGATAGTATTTCTACATTTTGTCGTTATTTTTTACAACATTTTTTTAAGAATGATTGATGTAATTTCTATTGAATTTTTAAACACTTTCTAAGAACATGTTACAATATATGGTCAAAAAATGATTTAATTATCAAATCTGTACCGAATAATCGGGTCACTATTATATAATAGACTAAAAAAACAACAATCTTCGAAACATGTCATCAACCACAAACTAATCTTTAGTAAAATATTATTTAAGTTTCAGATTGATAAAATATAGAATCAAAAAATTTTATCGTAAATATCTAAGTCTAATTTTTTCAGTTAGAGGAAAAAACATAAAAATATATTCAACATCAAACGCGTACCTATAAATTTGAATTGTTTCTTTTTTTAAGTACAATATCGTGAGCTAGGCATTTCTTTCAAACGTCTTTGGCCTAAAGGGACAGTGCTGACCCCGGCATATCGAAGATAATACACTAAACATGGCTAGATAATCACTTTATTACACGCCAAGAACGTGTAAACGCATTAACGCGGTGTGGTCCTACTCAAGATTTATGTGTTTTAGCTGACTAATCGTCGAAAATAATGTTGATAAACAATAATTTATTGTAAATCGCCCCGCAGATCTTTTGCTACAAAAATTAACCTATCAGAAATACTGATGGGCAAATAGAAATAATTGCGAACTATTATACTAATATAAACATTTTAGCGGTTATAATTTATTTAAATATCCAAAATAATTTGTTGGAGTGTTTTATCAAAAAACCAGAAACTTACCAATTTTTGACTCAGCCGAATCAATTGGAGAAATTTCTTCCTTGACAAACTGCACAGGCCTCTTCTTAAGAGGCCGCCGACTATAATTTTTCGCCATAATTGAAGAAGACATTGTTGATGTATCCAACATGACACTTTAAAACAATTCACTTAAAATAGATAAAAACTAAAAAATAATAGTTCAATAATTCAAAAGGCACTTCTTAACACCAAAAAAAAATTTAGCAACTAATGTTGAATACACATCACTTAAAATTACATAAATCCAGAAACGATAAACTTTTGCACCAATTAAAATCATAAATGAACTCAGGTTAAGGAACGAAAATAAAGCAAGTATGTACTCGACGAACACCAATTCGGTAATGAATACAAAACTTGAACAAGCATGAATGTATATCTGTTACCCCCACCAAAATGAGAAGCAGATGTTCAGTTGTACACGTGCTGGATATCCAATAAGAACTGGCGACAGGTCACGCAACCAATAACGTTACGAGCAGTGTGTGGCTTGGTAAATCTGGTGGGGATATTAAACAGGTGCAAAACGCTACCTAATTCACATCAGCGCAGTGTATGCTGCGATAGCATAGAGGTGGTCATTTTTAGAGTCGGTGCGCTCTTGTAGAAATCATATTTTTACGCAATTGATTGGTATAATTATGACTAAAATGCATTCACTGATTATATGAATAAAAAACAAGAAATCTTCCCTTGAATAAATAATGAACTAATTGAAAATACGAATTGTTTAACTCAGCAAAAATAATAACGTTTTTCAGCAAGATAGTTGTTTTTCAAAATAATAATTTAATACTATAGGTACCTATGTATTAGAATTACAAGTTATTTTTTAGAAGAATTAACCAAAATTCACTGTAGGTAATCTTTGATGTGCAATAATTTATCCAAAACATCATTTCAATATATTTATCTGATACCTGTGTCTTCCGAATTTGTTGCTACCTATTTAATTTCTCTTCCTAAAACGCACCTATATATTTTATCAATGATAATTAATTCCTTTACACATTATAGTTTCCAAAAAAATAAAACTTGACATTTTTGTAAATTCAGTGCACTTTTTACATTCACCATATTTTATTTGCAATAAAAAGAGCTCAGAAATTGACAATAAAATAAAACTTTGAAATTTCTGAGCAATTTCCTATGAATTTCAAAAATGGAGTAGATTTTTTGCTCGCCATTATAATATTCAAGAAAAAAAATATATAATTTATGTCTAAAATATTTTAAAATCACAGATTAGTCCTAGACTAGGTACTATATACCTATGTGTAAATTTTAAATCACATACTACTGCAGCTATTTGGACTATATTTACATAAATTTATAGTCTTCAAACTTTTGTCATAAATCATATATTTCTTATTTTGGAACAATAATAATGACTTTCTATATACCTACTATGAATTTTCGGGGCATCATATTATTGTATTACTGCGCAGCTATACTTTCATTTATAATGTTCTTTAATTCTAAAATGTCGCACTCTTTACTATTTCAGAGAGTTGAAAATCTGTAAGCTCTTCACTAGATAGGTATATACTTATTTTAAAGCTTTTAGAATATAATCCCCATGCATATTCCGTGGAAGTATTATACTTATTTGACTTTTTTTTATTTTACTGATCTTTAGATATTTAGAATTTTAAATTATGGACATAATAGGTATATTAATTAGTTATTTACAATAAAAATTTTCGAAAAATTCAAACAAGAGCGCCGGAATTAATTTTAATGAAAAACACAATTATTTTTTTTAATTAAGCAAACATTTTTATTTCAACATAAAGAAAAATACGAAACCTCTGGCACAGGATTCCTCTTTTGTTGAAATTTTGAATAACGTTTTTGTATCTAAATGTGACTGCATTTCACCAATAACGCGCCGTATTTCTTCTTTAAGATGTTCAGTTGTTTCAGGCTTATTCGCATACTACACCTTTTTCCTTCACATAGACCCAAAGAAAAAAGTTCATCAGTGTTAGATCGCACGATCTTGGTGGTCAATGTTGATCGTCAAATCGAGAAATGTCACGGCCTGGAAACGTGGTCTGCAGTAACACCATTTTCACGTGCTGTGTGGCAGGTCGCATCGTTTTGTTGGAAAAACGTGTCCTCCACATCAATTACATCAAATTCGGGCCACAAAAACTCTGTTAACATTTCGCGATACCGCACACTATTAACAATTAGCGCATTTCCAGCAGCATTTTCAAAGAAATACAGATTCCCTTACTGTGGCTATATTTTTGATTCGAGTGACCGACAATGACGACGACAAACAATGGTCTTCTGATCCATCAGCGTAAGTTTGATCTCAAATTTTCTAATTAAACGCCTCACTGTCGATTCATTTGGCGCATAATTGCGACCAAAAACTTGACTCAATTGGGAACTGTAGGTATATTCGCAAAACTTTCACCATTTTTGTAATGTGTTTTTATATCTAATAATTAAACGTTGTTCTTTGAATAATTCTTCATATTCTTAAATCGCGTGGTCTGTACGTGACAACTGTCAAAAAAATATCACTGTACAACTCGTATTAACAAAATGGCGGCCAATTTAAATCCGGCGCTCTATCTTTAGATAGGTACTAATATTAGAAAGCTAAAGACAAATTTTTAAAATCGATTTCGTAGAGACTGAAAAGTCGATAGGTAAATATTACGTGCCAATACATAACTTTAGAAAAAAACATTAAGTACCTAATAAAATTAAACGTTAAGGGGGGAAGTTTGGCTGAGCCGCTGAGGAACAATTTAAAAATTAGGTTTTACCGATGTTTCGATTGTATCCAACGTTTCAAAAAAAATATTTTCATCTTTAGGATCTCAGGCTAGTTGAAGGGTGGTAAATTGTAAAAATCTTAAGTACATGGTGATCTACTGTTTGTAGAATTACCATTAAAATACTTAGTTTGTTTAATTTATGTCAGAAATGTCGCACTTGTCGCATAATACGTTGAGAAATTGAATTCTTTTTAAATTGTTCTTCAGCTAAACTTTTCCTTAACGTTTAATATGTATTAGAACAAAACTAATTAAGGACAGTAAGGTTAAATTTTTGGACTATTTCTCATAAATTGTGTTATGTTGCTAACTATAAATTATTATTTAATCAATTGGATTAACGTGAAAATTTGACATTTCTTATTATTAAAATTTGTAAACGTAAAAAATAGCATCACTTTTCTTTTTGTTATGACTCGAAAAACTCAAGTAACATCGTGTTTTTTTTTTATTATTTTTCATTCCGTTTCGTCTGCACATCGATGATAACTTAAGACGAGACGAAATCTCAACAATATCCCATTTCTTATTTCAATTGTCTGATGATCGCCATCTTAACGACCATTTCTCAATTCTTCAAGTTCAACTTAGGACCCCATCTCATCTCCAATCTATTAATAGCGACTGCACAGTGCAAGTATTACAAATAATACAAAAATAACAGAAATCTTGCAATGTGTTCCGTTTGTATTGTAAGGGAACGCACGGGACAAATCTATAGCAGATGCTCTGTCAAGTTGCAATCTGTGCATCAACAAGCTATAACGTATACACTAGACTACCGGCATCCCTAATGTGGACCGATATCCATACATCCCTATAATGACACTGCCCGTGTATTTTAATACCTACCCCATACCTATATATTGTACTGATTTTGATCATTATGATACAGTCGTCAAAATAAATTGAACGCATGATTCAAAAGTAACGTATTTTTTCTTTGGTTCGTCCAATTAAGATCCATGATAGCTACTTTTGCCTTTTGAGTAAATTGGTTAAGTGTTTATTATAACCATGATAATCAAGATTGATTCAAGACCTATATCATGCATTAACTACTTGTTTTGTCACTTTAAATAGCTAAATTGGCGTATAGAATGGCGAAGTTACTTGTAATATTAATTATGGGTTAAAAGAAGAAGTGTAACTCGGTCATCCAATTTTTTTTAGGTATCAGCTAATTATCTTGACAGAACATCGTCTAAGCGTTCAAGTCATTTGCTAATTTAGACTCAGTTCAAAATTCATGCAACTTCATATTGTAATATGTCATTTCAATACGCTATTGACATTTATGCTGTTAAAATCAATGAGTAAAATGTAATAAAGTAAGTTTACGACTTCTTTAACGGACAAGTAAATTATTCTGTGCCAAAATAAGGATTGCACTTATCTAATAATAATTATTAACAATCTTCCTAAAGTTTTATCTGTATGTCTAAATATTGTAATTGCAAACATTCATAGTCGAACGGATAATAATATCACAGCCTTGTTGATAATATAACCATTCCTATTGCCCATGTATAGTCAAAGAACTCGCCGTCAAGTACCCAACCCGCGCTCGATAATGTTATCCTGACTTCACATCCGCGAAAACTCCGCAACGACTGTTGCCGATACAAATGTGCAAGATTGATTCAAATACTCCCCGGTTGCGGATATAGACTTATGCAACGTCCTTAAATTTGATTTCGAAGCATTATTGATACATTTAACTATTTATATGTAACAATTATAATGAAATGTTGGCATGGTCCAACCGAATTGCAATGTGCAAGCTATTCAGCACAGTCGATCGTCGGTACCGATGATGGCTGAGGAGATGCTGCATGGTGCAACGGCACGCGTCCATGGCGGAACAGCTGTGCGCTGAAATGCAACCCCCGTCAACCCCTGCAATATACGCATACACACACACACACACACCACGGTGCTATATGCGTAAGTATAAAAATACACGCCACCCCTCAGTCACAATTCGTTCATAAGGGAGCAAATGCATAGGCGTAACAGAAAATATAAAAATAAAATATAGTAATAATAATATAATAAAAAATAAAAATGCGTTTAACGTCCGTTTCTCGACTTTATGTCATTACAGACGCCATTCGCACCATTACTATTTTCCATCTGTCACACTTCCCGTTATTTTCTATATTTTTAAACTTCCACTTAATTAATAGCAATGGGCGAATGAAGGAATTTTAAGATATTAGAATAAGGTAAGCAAATTTTGAGTGCTGGAGTTTGACAGGTAATCGGTCATGGCTTTGAATAAGGAACCATCTCGATATTTATTTGGGATTATTGAGGGAAACCCTGGAAAACCTGAATAAGATGGTCTGTACAGGAATTACCGTTTCTCGGCGAGAGGTAGCAGGAAAAAGTCCCAGCCACATCTGCCCCCGCCGGGATTTGAACCCAGTACCTCCCGAATGGGAGTCTATAAGTGCTCTCACCACTACGCCACCCCGCTCAGTATGTCACAGGATCTATTATAGTTCTGTTTATTTCAAAATATCGAGTTGTGACTATAAAATTTAAATTACAAAAGCCGCAGAGTGGGTCCTGCATTAGGAGTCTACAAGTGTGACCAACTTCCCAATGCATCTTAACAAATTAAACACGAGAAATCGTTTTCAAAAGTATACACTTTTTATAGTCTTTTTGTACAAACAAAAAATGACAGAACTCATTTTGATAAACGAAATCGATATCATTTTTTTTCGGGAGATTTTAAGTAAAAACTGTTTTGTTGCAGTCTTTATGTTTAAACAAAAAGACCGATTGAACTGATTTTGAATTTTTTTTTAGATAATATCAATGTTAATACTTGTCGATTGGCACCCTAACGTAAACGATATCATTTTTCATTGTCGAGATTTGTCTTACAGAGGGAATTGACTATGTACGTATACACACACACACTGCACATACTTATTTTCAAAAATGGTGTAGTGACCTTGGAACAAACATTTGATAAAAATTTTGATTTCGATTGCCGGATCCATTACAATAACCTCCCCTGTACAGTGGCGGATCCACGGGGGGGGTTTTCGGGTTCAAACCCCCCCCCCTTCCAGAGAATCAAAAATCCCAAATTAAAATATTACTGCGCAATTAAAAAAAAGCTTTTCATGTTTTTCATGAATTCTCCGCAAAAGGAGTAAAAAATTTTCAAGACCCCCCCCTTGCCGTAATCTTGGATCCGCCACTGCCCCTGTATATTGGATATTCTAATAATATTTAGTATTTAATTTGAAAAACAGCAGGCTTTTCGAAATAGGTATATAAGTACTATGGAAAATTAGTGTTTTTCAAAAATTGAATAAGAATACAATTTTTAATTTTTACTGGTTATATATTTTTCAACTTTTGTCTATAAACTGCAGTTACTACATTTTAATTTATGAATTTTACTTACGACGTTTTACAGTTATAGAAAAAATTTCAAACGATAATACCGATACTTTATCATACTTATACAGCGTGTCCCATTTTAATGTCCCACCCCGGATAACTTTTGTCAGTGACCTTGAATGAAAAATTGTTTGGTACAAAAGTTGTACAACTTGGAGGGGGACATTCGATGGCACTAATACTTTTGACCTTGGGTATAAGGTTCAAGGTCATTCAAGGTCAACTTTGTTTTTTTTAATGGAACGTCCTATTTTTGACATCGGCAATCGATTGCGCGTGAAAAAATATGAAACTTTTGTCTGAAACTTTTTTCGAGAACGGGCAAAACTCTGTGCGTCTGTTAGTCTGTTAGTCGGTTATTCGGTTAATCTGTGAACACTATACAGGTCAAACGGATGAACGGATTGAAACAAAATTTTGGGAGGATGTTTGGTATGCAAATATGAGAAGCCCTATTGTTTTTGAAGAAAATCTCACCATTCTCGAGTTGAAAATTCAAAAATTTTCAATTTTGAAGGCTAAATTAATTAAGAAAATTTGCCCGTTTTCAAAAAAAGTTTCAGACAAAAGTCTCATATTTTTTTACGCGCAATCGATTGCCGATGTCAAAAATAGGACGTTCCATTAAAAAAAACAACGTTGACCTTGAATGACCTTGAACCTTATACCCAAGGTCAAAAGTATTAGTGCCATCGAATGTCCCCCTCCAAGTTGTACAACTTTTGTACCAAACAATTTTTCATTCAAGGTCACTGACAAAAGTTATCTGGGGTGGGACATTAAAATGGGACACGCTGTATAACAGAATGGTAAAACAATTTTGCCTACTAGAGGGGAAAATAATCTTATCATTTATCAATATACCATATATATCTCTTTACCTGTTTTGTAAAACTTACATAAGAAGGTATAACTAAAATTTTAGTTAGTGGCAATAAACATCAACAGACAACAATAATTTAGAAAAATCAGTCATCAGGTGTATTGATTTTATTAATCCCATCTTTTAAACAAACAAATTAAATATATATAGTGTCTGGAGTTTAATAGATATAAATAAAATTGTGCTTATTTTATTTGTATCTGTAAATGCAAAATGATGTTTAAGTCCTAAAAATGTTGACATAATGTCTCTCTTGAGCCTAATGTAGGTATATTTAGGAACTAGATACTTAGTTAATTGCTATAAAAATACATAATAGGTATATTTACTCTTTTGGTTGAAATTCACTCATCTTTCCGACGCGTCACTTTGGAAACACGATAACACGTGGAACGGTAACTTTTTTGTTATTTATGCTTTCATTTTTAATTTTCTTCTTCATAAATTGAAATATTTTTAATCTCCTCCCTTCGAGTCTTCATTAAATTGACAAATAAATCTAGTAACAGTTCTTTTAATTAAACGGGAGTCGACTTGTCACTGCAGGAAAAACCGCAGCCTCTTGGGCTTATTGTGCTATCTCCCTAATCTCTTATCTCGGTCCAGTATCCTCGTTCCTTGTACTAGCTTTTGCAGTCCGTGGACTGAATGATTGATATAAATATAATCTTCTAGATTCATTCTACATTGTCCATAAATTTTGTCTTCTGCGATCTAAAGCCTGGCATTCACACAGAATATGATGTTTCCGTCTTCTTATTGCACAGTTTGCAGTTTAAGTCCCCGTTAAATAGTCCGATTCTTTGGAGGTGTCCTTTCAGGGCACAATATCCTGTCAGGAGGCCTACCACGAGACGAAAATTGTTCCTGCTGAGTTGTAGTAGTTTTTCATTCATCTTTCGGTATAGTTCTTTAATTAAAAGTCTTGTCATGTTGCTGCCCGAAAATTTGTTTCCAGTATGTCTTGTGCTGACTTTCCCTTATTTCACCTCGTAGGTACTGTGCTTTTGTACAGTTCCAAATCAGTTTCTGGGCTAATGTATGGAGTTGACGATTCTTTCCTTACCAGCTTGTCAGCTTCTTCGTCGTCTTCGATTACGGAGTGTCCCGGCACCCACAGTAAAGTTAATTGCAACAGTTCTACTTTAGAGAACAGAATCTCTCCTTTTCAGAAAGCTGCAAATGGAGTCGTACGAAATTAACCTAGATATAATATCTTGTATAATCCGCCAGCAGTGTAGCGGTGTGTGAAATATTTATAGAATTAAGACCACGAAATAGCACTAATAAACGGTTTTAATTCAAAACAGTTCAATACAGGCGCAATATCGTTTGAAGTAGTTGTAAAGATCGGGTAATGTCGGGGTGTCGATTTGTTCGTGATTTCTCTTGTCGGCGCCACTGAGCACTATCGGCGCGCTTCATCGTGCCTATGGTTGTATTTTGCAGAGTGCAGCCATACGAGTCGTACGACCGTTACACAAGGTGCGTACACATATGTACATCAGGGGTGTCCAGACTTTTTGCTGTAAAAGCCCTAGTTTCCTACCTGAAAATAAATGTTGAGAGCCACCGTGAGTCCCGGGCTTAGGGCGGCAAAATTTTAGGGGATTAATCAACTCAAAGATTCATTAGAAAATACTGAAGATGTGCTCTCTGCACAAAATATATGCTATATTACATTCACGGAATGTTTGCGTCGTTTACCCTAATGTAGGCATTGCTCTACGTATTTTTTAAGCATCACAGCTACAAATTGTTTGGGAGAAAGATATTTTTTTACCCTGAAAAGGGCAAAAAGCTATTTACGTGCAAGTATATGGGCCAAGATAAAATCGACGTTTTCGCGCGAATCAAAGCCAGGAAGAATAAATTAATGTCGTAAGTTACAGTTTAAAAATGTAAGTACTTATTCTTTATCTTTGAAAAATTATACATAAGTATTTCAATTAATAAAATGCAATACGTAACAATTTAAATATTTAAAAATTCGATGTTTGAATTTGATAATTACTTCCACATAAAGCAAAAAGGGCGCCATATCGAACCTAAATCCGCCACTGTCCACATTTGAAGTTCTAAATATAAAAATAAAAAAAAATCAATGATCAAATGACAAAATAAAAATTAAAAACATTACTGGAGAAGGTTCTTATAATAGATTTTACATAGGTTTCGAAAGTTGAGCCGGGTCAGACTAAAAAATGCCGAACCGAACCAAATGAATCATCTTCTGTGTTCCCGGTATATTTCTAAGATACAAAAATGTATTTGTTAGTTGAGCCACAATTAACCTCTTGAAGGGTCGCATGTGGCACGCGAGCCACAGTTTGGATACCGTTGGCATACATATATTTGATCACAAACTTAGATTTGCCACTGTATATAAATTAAGAATAAAAGCCAGTTGAACTGGGAAAATCAGAAAAAATGAGGAATGATCATTTTAGTATCGATACCTGACCAAGTATTGACTGTCGATACTGACTTCGTTCAGGTGTCGAAGTTTTAAATATATCGATAGATTCTTTTGATACCGCAATACTTCTATTAGCTACACAGCCTACACTAAGAGGAGAAAAGCTGAACCAAACTGTAATCTTTTATCTTTGCAACAGTAAAGTACGTAAAGGTTGATATTATTTAGAACCTCAAACTGCTCGTGTCACAGTTTGTACTTACCCGAAAAATATTATTTGACTCGAGGCTATATATACAGTAAAAACAGGACCGGGACCCGTCCCAACCAAACATCTGTACTTTATTTTAAAAAATATTAATGTTTGCACTTAATATAGCAAACTACCAAAATTTAAAAATTTGGTCACCTTTATAATGCAGTTGGGTAATGGAGCGGCAAAGCATTGGAACAATGTACAGCATAGTCGCAAATTTTATGAAACTATATGCCGCTTTCGTTACATTGTGAATAATTATAAAATGTATAACCCACTCCTTAAATTTTGAACTTATACCATAATTTGTTTCATTTATGATAATAAGAATTGCATTTTGTTAAAAATATTCATTTAAATTTACATTTTACATAGTAAATAATTTATTAGGTTGTGTATTTGTATACATCCACTAATTCATTTATTCTTGTCAAACATTTGATATCTGGCTACTTTCGTTACTCTGAATTAGGCATTAACACACGAAACCTTATTTTTGGTGACATATTTAAGTGTGTGAGATCCTGGATGATGATATAGTAAGTTGTTGTTTTTAGAGGAAGAAGGATCATAGAAAACTATCAAGACTTTCGCAACGTTTCACGAAACGTTGCGAAAAATAAAAATTTCGTCTTGATAGTTTTCTATGATCCTTCTTCCTCTAAAAACAACAACTTACTTATTTTTAGTATCGCCCAGCCTTAGTTTTCTCATTTCGGTAGCGTCGAACTCTTGACAATTTATCTTAGATCAAGATGTCAAGATTTCTTGTATCTCGTCTAGCCGGAAACATTAATGAAAAGTTTGGATTATCATCCAGGAGGCTCCAAAACTATCTAGTTTTTTGTGGTCTCCTTTTTAGAGTCCCGTACCTCAAAAGGAAAATAGGAATCCTAATAGGATCACTTTGTTGTCCGTCTGTCTTTCAAGACTCTTGGGAATTAAAACCTACAAGAAGTCAGGCAATATCTTATAGCACAAGTAAAGGGAAAAATCCCGAAAAACGTAAATTTGTAGTTACATCACAGTTTCCTTCTAAATAAAGAGATTCGGAGTTAATTGACAAAAAATATAGTGTTTGATGTGAGTTGTTATATATCCGACAAACAATGCTATTATTATTGAGCGCTAGGCAGGGCCACGTCACATCAAAACAAGACACAAACAATTTTTTCTCAGAATTATCGTTTTATAGCTGATGGTTATAGGTGATGTATTATATGTAAACAAGAGACGAAAGACCCTTCGTAAAATTCAACTAAGTTTCAATCTTTGTCAATACCTTATTTTATTTCCTCATAGATAGCAAAGTTCATTGTATAATTTTTGGAAACAGTGTGTGTTTCATAAGCGTTAACTTGAGAAATGATTGGTTCCCCATACAAACTTTCATGTCCTTTCTGAGGATACAGTCTATCTTCTTGCCAAATTTTATTGAAATTTGTTAAGCGGTTTAGACATGAAAAGATAACAAACAGAGTTACATTCGTAATATTTATAATATTAGTACGGATGATATTTGCAGAGGAATGCGCTTGGCGCTGATGAGGCAAGCATCAGGGTAATATTTAATTTGTATCTTCGTAAATACTTAGTATGTGGAAATGAAATAAACGCCACTGACCAATGTTTTTGTGACATTGATTAATTATTCTAATATAGTTATATCTTATTTTTTGCACACCCCGCTATAAAAGAGTTACATTTTGTTCAGCCTCATATATTAACTTAAAATCTCAAATTGTATCAAGTAATAAAATAATGTGTAATCGTAGATTGATTTATGATAAACTAACGGCCCGTCCCGGTTTCACCCCGGAAATATTATATATCAACTTTTCCTATCTACATAAGAAAACTATCAAAGTACAATGTTTTGATGTATCTCTAAAGATTTGGCCAGCGTTAAACAGGTAAGCGTACGAAAACAGTTTTTTTTGACAAAACACCGTTATAGTTCAACCATATTGTACAAAATATTTACAAATTATATACAGACATCTTCCTTGTTTATCACTCTTCGTGTTAGTGAAATCCGTTTGAGAGTTTTTGAGTTTATCGCGTTCAGACAGACAGACGCCGGATGAACTTTGTTTTATATATATAGATATACTAGCGTTTACCCGCGGCTTCGCTCGCGCCAAGTTTGATGTTGATAGATCAGTCAGTCATAGTTTGCTTTTATTACCCGACTGCGGCGCAGCCAAAAAGGAAGGGTATATATAGTATAGCGTCTATCAAAGTCTGTATTTACGGATGTTCCAACGTAGCGCCTAAACTATTCATTCGATTTTAATAAATAAGGTGTCAATCAATTCACTACTATGGTCTGGGTTACATTTATTTTTGAATTTTGGTCCCAGGGGTGGGCAAATTGGAAACAAATAAAAAATAATAAAAAAAAATAACTTCAATAAAAATAAGTTCAAAAACTAAAACCCGACTATTAAAAAATATGAAAAGGCTACATTTATTTGTGAATTTTGGTCCCAGGGGTGAGCAAACTGAAAACGAATAAAAAATAAGTTCATCTAAGGATAGCCGTGGTCGTATACCACCCACTTTAACAAAACAATACATTTTAACAATAGAAAGCGATCATAAGCTTTAGGGTAAAGTGCATAACGCTATACATCTAGACAGCGCCATATGACTATATACATGAGGTGGCATACGACCACAGCTATCCTCAGATGATAATATTTTTTTGTTTCATACTTTTCAGTAGTCGGGTTTTAGTTTTTGAACTTAATTTTTATATATATGTACCTATATACAGATTATGACTTTTTGGAATTTTTTTGTTCAATGTAAATTATTTTAAAATTGATGACATTACGTGATCAATGTCCCGACAAACCTTGATTTTTAGACTATTTCCTTTTTTCACTCTCTGAATGTTTTTTTTTTTAAAGAACAACGAAACACGTGTTTATTTATTGGTTGACAGGAGTAATACTGCGAATTTTCGAGTTGAGACATCTCTATCTTATATTTTTCTCCATGAAAATTTTGAATCTCCGTTTACACCATTTTTGGGGTTGAATTTTAAAAAATCTGTTCTTAGCGGATGCTTATTCGTCATAATAACTATATGTGTGCCAAATTTCAGCCTAATCCGTCTAGTGGTTTGAGCTGTGCGTTGATAGATCACTCAGTCAGGCAGTCACGGTTTCCTTTTATATATTTAAATTAAAATGAATCAATGGTAGGTAATAGGTAACATCAGACAAAACAAAAAACAATTATTGTTTGTCTGTGATGGTTTAAGTGTAAAATGGTTCTTGTTAAATTATTAAAACTCGATATTTGTGAATAATACATAATACGACTATATAATTTCATAAGAATTGTTTGTTTCGAAGAGAAAACAAATATTAAAGAGTATAACATAGTTCCAAAAAGATGTAGATTGTGAAACAGCTGTTATCGATGAGTCGACTTGTTTCCATGATGACTTATAGATTATGACTTCTAAGAATAGAGCTAGTTTGCTCCCCTTGCATTACATTACAGTTTATCGCTATCAATGTGGATTCACAGTTGCTTAAATAAATATAAGATTTGTATGAATGATTGAACCGAACGCAGGATTACACTTGCGTGTTGCCGCATTCAGATCAAGAAGCAAAGCATGACATAATGTCCAGTCATTTTGCTTAACGTCGTAGAAAAAGGGTTCTTACTTCCCCACACTTTTATGTAGCAATAGTTGATTTAAATATGTACATTAA
Organism: Xanthostigma xanthostigma; assembly: GCA_963575645.1. Taxonomy (NCBI): domain Eukaryota; kingdom Metazoa; phylum Arthropoda; class Insecta; order Raphidioptera; family Raphidiidae; genus Xanthostigma; species Xanthostigma xanthostigma. The sequence continues at coordinate 29,275,126 of OY754468.1, read as the reverse complement.
CGGCAAAAAGTTGAGGAATTTAAAACTCATCATAATCTGTCAGTAGAAACGGAAATCAGGACAAACATTTCTTTTCGTTGTTAACAGCCAAAAATATGTATATGTAATAGTCAAGTATAGAAACTCTGGCACTTCTAGGTTTGGCCAGTCAAACCTCAGCTCCGACTTAAAGTCATAGTCAAAGTTCAAATCAATAGCGTTTTTCTAACTTTGACTAACCAATTTTTGTCTAATCCTAGGAAAGACCAATTTGGATAGTTAAACGCCGAAAGTCAATTTGATGAAATCGGTGTTTGGTCAGTCAGACCTAAATAACGTATGGGAATGTGTTAGTTTGTTAGATTATTTTTTAAATTTAATGTTTATTGTTTCAATATTATAAGAATGGATTGACAAAATATAATCAGAATAAGTATTTCAATTTTTTATTGTTCTTTTGTATGATGACAATAATTTATAAAGATATTACTCTTTATTTTGACAAGGTTATATGCGTTATGGCATTTTGAATTGCACAATACGTTTGATCTTTTACATTTACACAACTTTTAAGAGCAATTTTTATTACAGAATACAGTGGCATTTTAAAAAGCCTTGGCCACCAAAATTAGAATCTTTTGTACTGATCTTCCTTAGAGATAGGTTAACGTCGGACACATTTTCGAAATTAATTGTATCTGATTCCTAGCAAAAAGTGTTTCAATGATTTCAATAACTCGTTAATAAGAACTATTGTAGTTGAAGGTTTTCACTACCATGTCAACTCCAAATCTTTTCGAAAGATAGAATATTCAAGGACTTGGGATTTTTTTAGCTTAACGGCATAAAAAAAATAAAATTTTAATTCAACATTTTTTCTTCTGCATATGAGTTCCATAAAACATGATTATGTATGTCTGACCTGTTTTATTACCGAGTCCATTCTGTAAGGTGACTTGATCTCTTTCAAAAGAGCGAATCTCTCGCGCAAATAGCTGGCAACAGGTTTGAGTTATGGGTGATCATCTATTGTCCATCGTCTTCTTCAAAATAACCTGCTCTTACTCAAACCACCATTCAAAAAACATGTGCAGAAACACTTGCAACATTTTCACTCTCCACAAACACATTCGTCATACAGTTCAACTGAGGAATGTGTTTTTGATAATAATTTGTAACGAAAAATTTCAGCTCGAATTAATTATTTTAAATAGTGTTTAATGATCAATTTTTATTTTCTTTGCGTTTTTAGTTATTTATCACCGTCATGTAGTCAAACTTTTCGTAAAATATCTAGATATTTCATTAAATGATTATATCAAATAGTTGCGAAAAAACACGTTTGTGAGGCAGTAACTAGAAATAATATTTTATAACGTTAAAATTATATCTTACTAATATTATAGAGAGGTAAAGTTTGTAAGTTTGGATGTACGAAGTAATCTCCGAAACTACTCATTCGACTTCAAATAATTTTTCACCAATATTTAGAATGGACCTTCAGAGTGAACATAAGCTATATTTTATCGCGTTAAAATAAAAGCACTTTTTGCAGACCAATTTTGCAACGTGTGTGGACAAAAAAATGGTGGCAATCTACAAATTCTGACGAAACCAGACCGTGCCGCCAGCCTTATGTAAATTACGAACATTTTATGGATATTCTGAAATAAATAGAAGAAATTTTTGCATTTATGTATTTTTATTTTTTCGTTAAAACATAGAAATTCGGCACAAATACTAGGCAAAATAAATGTATTTAACGGCTTTATTTAAGATGGAGCTCATTTCAAAGATTTAATAAAAAAGTCGTTTACAGGATCATTGGTAAAGCAAGTGTATGTGCAACGAAACATTGAATATCTGAAGTTTGATTTTTTTATTTAATAAATTTTCAAAACTATATTCCGTATGAAAAATGGCCACTGGCTATGTTTATACCCAGATAGGTAATGTAACTACGTATATAAAAATAAAAAAATTCCCCTGCACTTAGTTGTGTACTTGTTGTGTCCAGTTGATGTATACGGACAAAGACAGAGGTCCAGTTCATATCAGCGCAGCAGGTCTCTATGTACACCGCATAAAATAAAAATAATTCTCATCTAATGAATTCTTTACAAATCGCAATCTTTTCTCATGCCTTCTCATTTAATATTATTGTGTTTGAAAGGGACTCTGCAACATGCTGAACCTTCCATTTACTGGAGGTATGAAGGGGGGACGATATATATAGAACAGGGATGAGGAATGGCTGGAACGCAGTTTATCACGTGGCGGATCACTCTGTAGTCTGATTTTCTAAATGCGTTTCCTATGCCCATATTCACCGAACAATATTAAAGATAGAAGTTACTAATCTTGGAACAAATTTATTCGTTAGAATAAAATTTAATTTCAATTCACCAAGCAAAATATTAGGAAGAAACGTTGGTTAAAAAATAAATATACACTGCACTATATTCCTTGCTCCTTTTTTGAATATATTGACGTTCACCCAAAAATCTGAGCGATGGCGTTAGCGAAACAATTTTTATACTAGGTAGGTCTACCGTATCCGTCGAAGAAATTATTAATACAGATTTGCATCAAACTAGACAACCTAATAAATTATACCTACTTAAGAACGTAATCTCTTTATGTTTAGAACTCGTAAGTTGTTAATTTTATATCTAATTTGCACAGCTACACTTACTTCAGACTAACCTCAATATGACAGTGTGATTTATTAAAATCTTTTTGATCATTTAAAAGAAAACCTGTCGTCTTATGTTATAGTTAAGTTTAGGATTTTCCTGACGAAGCCGCTATGTTGTGTGGAAACAATTGATAATTGAACTAAATACACGATAACCAGTGTTGTCCGTTTTTCTTGCGACGAAAAAGTAGATAACATAATAATAATTTTTTCATAAGTTTCAAGCCTGATGCAGGGCTAACGTGAATTTAAACCCGAATTGTAAATAACAGTAAAATGAACTATTTTTCTCCCAAATCTGTATTTTCTTGGAATATTCCCTTTTTCTTATAACAAGGTGATACATTTATTAGAAAATAAGTTATAACTTATCTCAATTATTAATAGTGTCCGACCGAAGTTTCGGCTTCGGCTAAAAAACCCACCTTCGGCGAGACCTTCGGCTTCGGCCAAAATGAGCCGTAATTTTGACCAAAGCCGAAGGTTTATAACAAGCGCCGAAATTGAACGAACTGTTACGAATGAGAGAGAGCGCGATGGACGTGGCTTTTTATATTATAATTATAGTCAATTTAAAAATTATAAAATCATTTATATTAATAATTGTAACTTATAGCAGTTGTATCCAATGTAAACTGAAATTGTAAGGGTTTTTAAGTCTTCGGCTTCGGCTTTGGCCGAAGGTTGTGACGAAACCGATTAATCAGCTTCGGCCAGAAATCGACCTTCGGTCGGACACTAATAATTATTAATAACTACAACAAAATATTTTTGAAAATTCCACCTAATTTAAGCTAAATGTAAGTTTACCTTTTTCGCATCCCTTTTTAAATAACGCGCAAGTTTTTTTGCGTCTCAACTTGTACCTTGCATCACTTGTATTGAATGGTCTGTATTAAAAACCGGATGCTGTGAATAGTTGCTCAAGCAGCGCAGTGGTGGTGCGTTGCCGTTCAGTTCCGGTCCATGAATCAGGGCAGGTCTCTCCCAGTCATCAACCAGGCTAGACTACTTGTAATAACTAAAGCTGCACGCTCAATGCATACTGAACCGAATGTAAATCGAAATAAATCTATTAACATAAGATTTATTTATTTATGTAATATAATTATTTAAATCTACATTACAAAAATTTATATAATAATATCAAATTTTAATTACGGTACTGGAAATTTCATAACTTTAATCGTTATTGTTAACAATAAATAAATAATTGTTTATTTCCCATACTGACTAAACTTACAAATTATACAGGCGACCGGTAATTGTTCGTATTCCTCTCAGATGACTAATTTGGAATAATTTAACCTCTATCACTTGGGGGTGAGAAATGCGTCATTTTTGAGAAAATCCACTTCGGGTTTCTTTTTACAAAAATCTGAATTTTGGAACTTGAAAATAAAAAAAAATAAACTCACTTTTTGGCCTGAATTTATCCATGATCTGATAATTGGCCAACCTTCCTAAAGTTAAAAAGTGCAGGTAAACACCACGAAATTTGCTGTTAAATTTTATGTTGTGAGTTAAAACAATTTAAATGAAAAAAAAAATAAAATAAAAATTCTTCACAATAGCCGATCCACTTTCAACATAATAATTTGTAATTTGTCAATAATTGTTAAGTGTATAATAAAACATTAAATATTTGAAATTAATTATCTAAAAAATCATAAATTTATAATTGGTACGCGAATCGATTTTTTCTTCATAATTTTTACAAGTTTTTTAAGGTCTTATTTTTTTTAAATAAGATATCAAGCGGCTGACTTAAGCACCGGCTGACATTAGGTGCTTCTACCCTATGTCTCAAATTGATTTATAATAATAATAATTTATTACTTCCATGAAAAATACATTTATTTATAAACAAACAAAAAAGAAATGAAAATATATAGGTTCCTTCCAAGGAAAACCTGTGCTGAAGGAACCATTAAGAAAAAAAGAGATGATGTGGACATTTTAATCGTAGCTTATATTATGGGTTGAATTATCCTGGACACAAGACATTTAAATAGAGAAAAAAATAAATGTAATATCAAATGAAAAACTAAAGCGCATTATATATGTATACCTCTTACTGACAAATACAAAATAAGTTTTCAACAGTTGCTTGGTTCAAAAGCCAAGCTTTGAGTAAGGACCTAAATATATTACCGAGATATTGATAAGGATACCTAAATAGATATTTTTAACATACAGTAATTGTTCAAAGTACAAGCCTCCGTTTTTGTATAATAACTCGAGACATATTTATACCAGATTTTTTGTTTACATATTTTATGATGGAGGACGCATCATGGTGCTGTGCAATTTTCAAATATCCTGTATTTGTAAGAATTCTTCAGTGTTTACAATCAAATCGACTTTTAAAACATAAAAAAATCAATCGTGTTTATCTATACTAATTGAGTACCAGTATTATTAGAAAGGTGTTGAACTGGAGAAATATTGCGTTAACTTGTTAGGCCTTTTGTTTTCAGTTAACTGGAAAACATTCTCCATTTTTTTCTGTTACACCTTAGAAAACTACATAATCCGTTATAAGTAGTTTATAAGACGTACCTACTAAATATCTAAACTAACTGCCTTGGAGAAATATTATATGTATTTAATTGTTTTGTTTTTTAATTATATTTATTAAAATCTGTTTCTCTAGTCTGCTACCATCCTTCATAATATGCTATTTTTGTGTCAAGAAAACAATATAGGTATAGGTAAATATTATATTACTGTGCTGACACCCAGCTTTATATTAAATTAGCTTAGAAGGTTTTATACATTTCAAGGCTATTTTTCCTTCTACTATTTTAAAATTGGCAGTCGCATTTTTCTGCTTTACAATAGCGCTTACAAAAATCTAAAATAACAATTAATGCTTGTTGTTTTGACCGTTTTTACCAAAAAGGCAAAAGAGATTAAAAACACCTCATCACAAAATACTTTATTTTCTGTTACACCCCATCGGTAAAAAAATTCAAAGTTGTTTTTTTTTTTTCAAAAAAATGACAATGTATTTACCTATACTTAGTTTGTAAGAAATATACTAAAAACCATTTTCAATATATTCTGGAATGTATTCGTTTTCTTTATAAATACTTGCATGGTATACGTCCAGCATGAATTAATTATGCACATTTTGATTGTTATATCTCGTTTTACAGTCGGTGGAAAATTCTATTTTTTTTTTTTTTAAATTACATATTATACTGTAAGGTAGTTTTCCACTTAGGAAGGCTAAAAAAACATCAAACTTAAAATTTTTTTAAATTTTTATTCTTTTGCTCTGTGTTCTTGTGTATAATATATATGTTACGGTTAATACAAGAAAGTAGTTTATTCGCGAATTAACCGGTTAATACCCGAATTAACCAACGTCAAGGATTGGTTAATTCGGGTAATTAGCCGATTAATTCGCGAATTAACTACTTTCTTGTAAGTATTAACCGTAACATATACATATTCCAGAATCAAACTTTGTTGCGGTATAGTTTAATATTCGCGTTGCAATACGTACCTACTATTATTTTGCTATTTTTATACAGATAAATTATAACTAATTAATAAATGCTTTTTTTTGACATTTTAACGTAGTTATTTTTTCAGAATCAATTTATGTATTTTTATTCAAAAAGTTTTACGCGAGAGGGAAATACGCGCATACAATGATCTACGGCACCGGCGCGTTCTGCATTTGTTATAATTTATTTGTAAATGATGCATTAAAATTCTTTAAATATTTATTTATTCGAAAGAAAAAAATCGTTTCCAAAATTTCACATGTCATCTTATTCCACTTGAACATTTCTACTTATAAGTAGATAAATACAAACAAAACAAGGAAACAATTTTAAAAATTTGATTTAATTTAATTTGTACATAACAACGTTTAATTTTTACAGTGATGTGCTGTAGCATTAGTCGTATATTTTCTATAAAAGGGTTAAACAACGTGACTAATTTTTAAGTCTTTGTTGAATGTAAAATGTCAGATTAAAAAATTGTCTTGTAAAGAATAATAATTTTACCTACAAAATTAATTGTTTCTGTGTTTATGTGTATAATTTTGTAATACATTTCTATAATATTAAAAGGAGACAACAAAAAATGCTCTAAATCAAAATTTAAATGATGACCGTATATAGATAGTAGATTTGCAAGTAACTGAATAAATGAAAATAAACTTTATGGAATCATCAGCCATTCGAAAAAAATCAAACTGCGTGTCGAAAATGGTAACAATACTCCCAAATTTTCTTAGTTTTCGGCCTTATAGAATGTGTTTCATTGGTATTTGTACCCGACGTTTCGTCTACAATATTATCAAAGATGCTGCAGTGGCATAAAGTGTACTCCCTAACGATTCACAGGCAAATGTGTCGATAACTGGTGTTCTTTCTTTTTTTATGCTCAGACTGTTGGTGTTCTCTACTCGGTCGTAATTCGCTCTTTTCATATTGGCTATTTCGGTCAGTCGTTTTGTATGTTTCAGTACTGATGTCCAGATTTTACTTAGATTTAGGCCATCATCTTTTTGGTTGAAATTCCCTGTATATGCGCGGATAGTAATTCGATGTTCTACCTGTAACTGGGGTATTTTCGAAGAGGATCTTGTAGTTGTCCAGTGCCAATGTGTGCTCAGCTATAGCAGATTTTTCTATATTTTTCAGTCCATCGCTTCACTTGTGCTCAGTTATACGTGGCTTTATTGGGACAACAAAACAGAGCATTGCAGGGAACACGGAATACTCCAGGTGTTACCAGTGGATCTTTGACATCGTTTGCAGATTTTAGGCACTCCTAAATCTTTTTTGTTGGTTTGTAGATGTTGTACTTCTCCAGAAGTACAGCATCAAAGCAATTTAGAAGCCAACAAAAAAGATTCAGGAGTGCATATAGATAGCAAAGTGAAAATTTCGAATTATACTATCTTTCAGCTATAAATTAAATATTTGATATTTAAAGTTACATTAAAAACTTAAAATGCATCATTTATTAGCAGTTTTACTATATCTCCAGTTCTCTAACACCCTTAATTCACTATCCAGGTGGTTTGAAGTTGTAAGCTTGGCTACTGGTTATGCTTAAGGGTGATTTACAAACGTAACACATGTAACCTGGTATTTTTTGCTCTGTATTTTTATTTACCTGTTTTACACACGGTATTCGAAGTATCAACGCTAAAACAAATGAAAATGAATTAAAAATATGATATATTTTGAAGATTATGGTAGTATATTGGAATTTATGTAATTCAGTTAATTTAGAGTATATGCCCCATGCATTCTCCATCTTAAAAACTCCCCTCTCACTTAAAATTGGTTACAGCTCTCCCCACGCTATTTTTAAAAGGGTTTGTGTAAATGGATGATCAAGCATCATAACACAGCTCCTACAGGTGAAAGATTAAAAAATGATTACTAGAAAAAAAATATAAGTTACGTAATTTAAAACAAAGAGCTTTTTTCAAAAAAATTGTCTGTAGAATCTATAGTGTGATTCTTGATCCTTCATTTGGCGTGTACTCGAACTCTTAAGCTTTAAAATTGCATTGGTAGGGCTGTAATCGTTTTTAGACGAAGAGAAATTATTTGAAATGCAGAAGAGCAAAGGTAATGTAGCATATTTGATATTAAATACTCTTAAGATCGAAATTTTAGGTATTACAATTAAAGAGATAGGGATCAAATGGTAAACAGCAAGGTCTTTGAATTTTGATGTAGTTTATTTTTCCAACATACTTTGAATTAACTGACACTTTTAATGCAAAGTATGTTTGTGCAGATATGTTGGAAAAATTGTCATCGCACTGCGACTGAGAATTGTTTTTCGTTATAATTTGATAACAGTTAATACTTCTTTCGACATATTAAGTTCTTTAATATCTGGGACCAAAATGCATGAGATCTGTAACTCCCGAGGATTCGCTGTCGATTCTTGTGATAAAAATATTTTAAGCCGTATTACACGAAAATTGATTAGCTGTTCTGAAAATATTGGAGAATTTTTTCCCCAAATAACGGCGATACCTTATGTTTGGTCAATAGAGACATCATAAACCATTACTAGTTAACTGTCCAAAAATACATTTCTGGCAAATTAATTCTCTATTAAATCTTTTGATATACGCCTATGAACTCTTCAATGGTCGAATTTTAAACAATTAATATTATTATTTCAAACTGTAACATTGTATCAAAGCTAGCATAAATCTAACCTCAGCAATGAACGCTCCACTTACCACAGTCACCCGTAGTATAATATGCAGATTAACCTTGTCTTCATTTCATACCTTCTGCATAATAATATGCAAGTTATTGTTATGCAAGTTATGTAATAAGTGCAACGAGCCCTCGAGGGTTTAAATGTGTATGCAATTTATGTTTAATTGTTAACAAAAAGTATTTAAATTTTTTCAATGATTTTATGCACCATTGTTTAATTAATATAATCGTTTTATGTTAGATTTATTCATATAAATATTTGCAGAGATGCTTAAACATCGTTAAGGAGAGGTACTAGAAAGCGTACAAAAAATTACTGTTGATAAAAATGAAGTCATATTGCAATTAAAATGTTATTCAGGAAATTTCAAGATGAATAAAATATTTATTTAAGTTATACTAAGCACGAATTTAAGAAAAGACGTTGTTTTAATATACAAGAAGGAAATTTGATAACATTTGTCAACAAGCGTTTTTAGATTAATTATATTTCGTAAAGTTATTGCTTGCGGCATTAATTCGAAATCTGTATCGATTATCCCCTTTTCCAAGAAAACCTTCCGCAGCGAGGATAATTCGCTCTGTTTTCTCGACTAGTTTCCGAAAGTGAACATAGGTAGAAATGATTATCATTAAACATAAATTGTAAAGTCTTAGCGCGAAACAAAAAATCTGCTTGTCGCGTTATTTCGTTGCGGGTATGTTTGACGAAAAATTGTTCAGGAAGAAAAAATTATTCTGCACGGTATATTTTTCGGGATACCGTCAGCCATTGCTAAAACAGTAAAATCGGACACAAAGTTTCAAGATTAGCATTTATTACAGTGTAGGTATTAAAAAATAAAAAATAATTTGTAGAAATGTAGGTTCATAATAATAAAAGCTTGGGTTGTAAGCTTTATGATAGTTTATTAGTCACAGCTCACGCTTTTATAATTATGAATCTAAATTATAAAACACTATTTTATTCTTTTTAGTTTACTTATTTATATAATATCTATATATTATAATAAAAGATTGCCTTTATATGTAGATTTTTTTTCTAGTATTTTATTTTCAGATTTTTAGTTACCTACGTTTTAACTAATGATTTTCTCAAAAAGTTAATGCACCATCTTGGGGTGTATGCCATATTGGATTTAGAATGACGTCACATAGGTCATCTTTGATATCCATATCAAGTGCGTTGTAAAGAAACAGATAATTCTTGGAGCGTCCGACACATAGCTTATCGTATTCTACCTGTTATACCCTTTCATTCGATATCCCTGTCAAGGGTGTTGCGAAGAAACGTATAAACCACCATCTTGGGGAATTCGCCTCATTGAATTGAGAACTGTACTATTATTGCATTGTCACCAGGTATATATATATTGTCACGTGGTGCCATAGCACCGCGACATTTTTTTAATATTAGCATAAAAATTATTATAATAAAATAAATAAATAAGGAAATCAAATCACTAAATTCGCGGGTATTTGCATGCGCGGTACGATTTGGATCGCGTGGCTTGGACTTATAAACATAAGTGTGTCTATCGTGTGATCCAGTCGTCTGACTCTAAATACGCGGTATCTGTGATTTTCAAAAGTGAAAAAGTGACAAACAATAGTTGTTAGGTTTGAAATAATTAAAATCAATATTGATTAGTTACGGAAAAATAACAAACATTAAGTTGTTTTCCGGGATTCGGTGTGGTCGCATGAAAAGGACGCTCATGGAATAAACCACAGAATCATCTTCAAGCTTCTTCTCCAAACCGAATTTAGACTTCATTGTACTACCATGAAGCGCCTAAATACCCGTAGTCACTCACGAATTATGTAAAGTATTCCTAGAATAAGTATTGTTCAAGTGTAAGTAAGTACTCTTCAGAAAAAGGTATGACGCTCACGCCTAGTTTTCTTTTCCTCTTTCACGTTTTATTATTTTTTTTTTTAATTTAAACAACCTTATTAAATGTACTTCCCTAGATAATTAAGTGATCACCTCGTCAGGGTTCTACCCCCAGTTCCTAATTGTCAATCATGATCAAATGATATTGTTAATATTAAGAATGTACTTGTAAATCAGATTTCTTTGTACCTTATCACCGACACGTTTTGAAGTGATTATGAAATATAATTGTTATCGACCAACTGCATATTCTTTTCTTTGTTACATTTCTGCACAAGTTTCTCAGAACAGTAGAAGAAGTGGAGCTGTACCCTCTCTGATCACTATGGGCCCAAAATAACACCGGTACAGCCCAAACAATCCACCGTTTTGAGAAATCTGTCCGTCTTTTTCTTTTATTTATTCACAGGTGGGAATGGACCTACGTTACCAGAAATCCTTCCACTGCCGTGCTATAATTGGTAGCAAGGAGCGTAGTTAATTCCTGAGTCCTGTTCCTGTCCGATTCCACGTCTTCCAGTCGACCATGCCGCGCCATAAGTCCTGCCGCAGCCCAAAGTCTCCGCCGACACCCGGCCAAAGCAAATCTCCAGGTCCGCCTCCGACCACCGCTGAACTTCCAGACTCTCCGCCGGCGATGGACGATCCTCCAGTGCACTCACCGAGTAAGTCCGAGCCAATTCTTATTTCCGTTCCAAATCATACCGCTTCGCATGCAAATATGGGCGATATCCGGGACTTGTTGCGTAACGTACCTACCGCTACAGGTACAGATCTTGACATTTTGATACAATTCCTGTTAGAAATCGAGAACGTGAGTCAATTCGCTTTAGTTCCATTTCATATTTTGTTAAAGAGTTTAGGCACTAAGACTGACGGACCCCTCCGACAGTGGTGGAGACCTAATGTCTATTCTGAACTCGAATGGACACAGCTCAAAAATCTTATTCTAGACCATTTCACCACTTCTATAGATCGGGCTATGCTAATAGAACGCTATATCAGTAGGCGTCAGAACCTCTCTGAGAATTTTCCCGAATATGCTGAAGACGTCTTGAAATACGTCGAATTATTGGGTCCTAGCCTGTCTGAATCGGAGATAATTGCGCGCATTTGGCTTAACCAAAACGAATTCACATTTAATTATCTACAATTCAGAGATACCCCAACTTGTTTAGCTGAGCTTCACCAGCTTATAAAACATTTGAGAGTAGTTGAACGTCAACGTAAAACGTACACTCACCCCAATTCGACCGGACTTGTCGCTCCTAATTTTTCCCCTTGTTGCCGATATTGTAAACAACCAGGTCACTTTATAGCCCAGTGTCCGGTTCGTCCCCCACGTCCTTCTCCTTCTGAACCTAAGGCTATCCTGCCCTCTCAAGGGTGAGATAGCGTTGTCAAAATTTTTAGTAAACCGAAAGATGTAGAACAAATTAATGTCTTTCCCCGGTTAACCACATTAGTTAATAAGTCACCTCTTTCAAACCACCCCCCTCCAGCTAACTTGTCCTCTCCTGTAAATACGTCTATTCGATTGACTTCTCCCGTCCCGAATTATTCCTATAATTCCCCAAGTCAATCAAGTAGCTCTATGATCCCTCTAGTTTATCTCTACTTTCAACATATTCGAGCTTCGGCACTGCTTGATACCGGTTCTACCAAGAACTACATCAATTCCGAACTTGCTAATTATTTGTCATCGTTAAAAATAGGTACGATCACAAATTCGATTTCTTATGCCCAAGTAGCCAACAGTTCTATCGCGAGATCTAATTTCACGTTAACAGTAGTCATTACTATTAGTAAATTTACCTGGAAGATTGATTTCCTAGTTCTCGACGCTCTGTCGTATCCCGTCATAATAGGTTATGATTCTTTATGCAAAATGGGTGCGAACGTTAATTGTACCGAGAATAATCTTTCTTTCAAATTCGATTCCTCTCACGTCATTCCCTTTGTACCGTTACCCGCTTCGTCCAAAACCTTCTCCCTGGATCACGTTACCAGTATAGATTCAAATGCGGCCAACTTTAGTAGTTTGCTTGCTGAATTTCCAGAAGTTCTTACCGAAGAACTAGGTCAAGCTAAAAATTACAAATATTCAATTCATTTGTCTGACGATATTCCAGTCCGAAAGGCCCCGTATCCACTTTCCCCACCTCAAGCTAAAATAATGAGGGAACATATTAGTGATCTTTTGAATAAAGGCGTTATTTCACCTAGTAAATCTCCTTACGCTTCACCGGCTTTTCTTGTCAAGAAATCAAGTGGAGGTTATAGACTTTGTATTGATTATCGCCAGTTAAACAAAAAGGTTGTCATGGATAGTTTTCCTGTTCCGTCGATTGAGCACATTTTCCAGTGCTTAAAAAACGCCAAAGTTTTCACCACGTTGGATCTAAACAGCGCCTTTTACCAAGTTGAATTATCTGACAAATCGAAGAGTCTAACGTCGTTCGTCACTCCTGAAGGCCAGTGGAAATTTCATAAGGCTCCGTTCGGGCTATCTATTTCACCTAGTGCTCTAAACCGTCTGATGTTTGACATTTTTGCCGATTTAAGATACAAGTTTGTGATTGTATTTTTCGACGACTTATTAATATACAGTCCCGATATGGAATCTCATATGGTACACGTTCGAGAAACGTTAAGACGTCTAAAAGAAGCTAATCTTACCGTGAATCCGGATAAAATAAAATTCGCCCAAAGCGAACTCAACTTCCTGGGTCATCGTGTCTCAAGCAACGGTCTTTCCATGGATCCCGACAAAGTGGAAGCGATAAAGAATTTGCCAATTCCGAAGAATTTGAAACAGCTTCAAACGTTTATTGGAATGGTTGGTTATTACGCTAAGTTTATCCCCGAATACGCTCAGATAATGTCGCCACTCAATGATCTACGGAAGAAAAATGTCAAATATAATTTAACGGAAACGCATATTCAGTCTTTTCGCAAACTTCGTGAAGCTCTGTCAAGTTCACCAGTTCTACGTTTTCCCGATTTTCAACGTGAATTCATTCTGCAAACCGACGCCAGTCAAAATCATGTTGGTTGTGTTCTTTTACAATCCTTTGAAGATGGTGTACACCCGATCCAGTACGCAAGCCGACGTTTGACATCCGCCGAGAAGAAATACAGTACGTACGAACAAGAAGCTTTAGCATGTATTTGGGCTATGGAAAAAATGAAATCTTACCTCTCGCATCAAACTTTTATTCTTCAGACAGATAGTTCCTGTCTCAAATGGTTAATTCAGCACCCCCGCAACTTAGGTCGTGTAGGTAGGTGGTTACTTCGCATCAGTCGTTTCAGTTTCAAAGTCGAACATATTCGCGGTAAAGTAAATTGTACTGCCGATTGTTTATCCCGTTTGGTAGCTGAATCCGAAACTTCTGAGAAAAATGCAATACAATCAAATTTTCTCAATCCCATTACGGAAATTAAAAATCCGTTTACCGAACTTAATATCCTGCAAGATCAAGATCCTGAGTTAAACCGCCTTAAAAGTCAAATTAATCAAGGTTTACCTCAGAAAAATTTCGCTATTCACAAGAATTTCCTGGTTCGACTCGTAGGCCGCAACCGTCGTCGACGTATTGTTGTTCCGTCCGCCTCCAAGAAAGAAATATTGGAACAGTTTCATAATTCACAAATCGCCAGTCATCCCGGAGTCACGAAGACGTATCGTTCAATATCACGAAGATTTTGGTGGCCGCGCATGTTTGTTGAGGTTCGTCAATTTATTAAAGATTGTATGCTCTGTGCAACGCATAAATCAGATCAACATCCTGATAAAGTAGTTATGTCGTCTAATCCTCCACAATCTGTGTGGGACAAAATTTACATTGATCTCATGGGACCGCTTGTCAAATCACATTCCGGGAATAAATATGTTCTTCTAATTCTGGATAGTTACAGCAAGTGGTTAATAACTTACGCGATTCCTGATTCCAGTTCCACGTCGATAATAAAATGTCTGCATCAAGTCTTTACCACGTATGGTCCACCAACTAAAATAGTTTCCGATAACGCGACTTCATTTACGTCAAACAAGTTTAATGAATTCTGTACTTCCTGGGGTTTACGTGTCATTCACAGTTCGCCTTATCATCCTTCGTCCAATGCTGTAGAAAGAGTAATACGAAACGTTAGAGCTGCTCTGTCAATTTTACTTCAACAAAAGTTTGACGATCATCTCAGTTGGGACTTGTTATTAAATCACATAACCTTCGCCAATAATTCTTCATATCATGAAAGTATTAAAAATTTACCTTGTAAGATATTTTTGTCAAGAGAAATCAAATTTCCACTCGATTTACAATGGAATTTGTCATCTGTGTGGGAACAAGACGCTTTGCCTTCCGAAAATCAAGTTCGCCTAGCTCTGTCAAAATCACATGATCTACAAGCGAAATATTTCAATAAAAACCGTTCGTTGCAGTCGAAGTTTCAAGTCGGCGATTTTGTTGTACAAAGGTTACATTATAACAAAATGAAACCGAATTTTCACCTCAAACTTTGTCCTCGTTACAGTAATCCCCGTGTAATTTTAGAATTTACGAGTCCTGTTAGCTGCATCCTTCAAGATCCATCCTCCAAAAAGATGTTTAAATCTCATATTGAACATCTGAAGAAAATTCCGTCTGTTAACAATTGAAAAATTCACCCGAGGTCATTGCCCTCTAGTTTAATTTCAAGTTCAATGTCAGACAGCTGACATCTGTCAAACGTCAAGTGTTGTTAGGTTAGGATATTACTAACAATAAAAGTTTAAGTTATTTTTCGTACCTGAGTTATGCTTTATTTTCCTAAATAAAGAATTCTCCCTGTGTTATTTCGTTATTCTCGTCCTTTGTTTTAGATTATAAGCTTGTCCTTGTTTACATTCCGGCGCTTTCCTAAGGCCCAATTTCGTCTAACGTCTACGCTGTCTCCTTTCAGCCAGTCAGGTTACGACCCCATAATTTCCGTATTATCGGTGGTTGTTTCATCTCGTTAGATCAATTTAGATTAGTTAAATTTAATTAGAGCTTATTTATGAAGAGCACACTTCAACTGCCATAGTATGGGATATGGTAGATTGTCAAGTGATTGTTGACTTAGTTACAACAAAGATAAATTCATTGTTGTGAATTTCTTGTTGTATGTACAGTTAGTAGTATAGCGGAGTACCTCCTAATCACTAAAGAGGGGGAGCCTGTCACGTGGTGCCATAGCACCGCGACATTTTTTTAATATTAGCATAAAAATTATTATAATAAAATAAATAAATAAGGAAATCAAATCACTAAATTCGCGGGTATTTGCATGCGCGGTACGATTTGGATCGCGTGGCTTGGACTTATAAACATAAGTGTGTCTATCGTGTGATCCAGTCGTCTGACTCTAAATACGCGGTATCTGTGATTTTCAAAAGTGAAAAAGTGACAAACAATAGTTGTTAGGTTTGAAATAATTAAAATCAATATTGATTAGTTACGGAAAAATAACAAACATTAAGTTGTTTTCCGGGATTCGGTGTGGTCGCATGAAAAGGACGCTCATGGAATAAACCACAGAATCATCTTCAAGCTTCTTCTCCAAACCGAATTTAGACTTCATTGTACTACCATGAAGCGCCTAAATACCCGTAGTCACTCACGAATTATGTAAAGTATTCCTAGAATAAGTATTGTTCAAGTGTAAGTAAGTACTCTTCAGAAAAAGGTATGACGCTCACGCCTAGTTTTCTTTTCCTCTTTCACGTTTTATTATTTTTTTTTTTAATTTAAACAACCTTATTAAATGTACTTCCCTAGATAATTAAGTGATCACCTCGTCAGGGTTCTACCCCCAGTTCCTAATTGTCAATCATGATCAAATGATATTGTTAATATTAAGAATGTACTTGTAAATCAGATTTCTTTGTACCTTATCACCGACACGTTTTGAAGTGATTATGAAATATAATTGTTATCGACCAACTGCATATTCTTTTCTTTGTTACATTTCTGCACAAGTTTCTCAGAACAGTAGAAGAAGTGGAGCTGTACCCTCTCTGATCACTATGGGCCCAAAATAACACCGGTACAGCCCAAACAATCCACCGTTTTGAGAAATCTGTCCGTCTTTTTCTTTTATTTATTCACAGGTGGGAATGGACCTACGTTACCAGAAATCCTTCCACTGCCGTGCTATAATATACACATATAATATATACACGTGTAGCTTAATTAGAACTGGTTTTTGCAGGATTTGACCTAAACTGAATGAAAATCATATGAAGTTGAATAAAAACTTGTAAAAAAACAACATTGACACTTGAAAATAGCTGCACATTAGGTATACCTAGCGTGACCATGCGTCCCGTTTTTAAGCTGTGTGCCGCTGTCCCCAAAATACGTAAAAATGTCTTGCTTTCACAAAACAAAAACGTAGCGACAAGCAGGTCTTGTCGCCCGCAATAAAGCGGTTCAATAAGAAAAAAACGGTAGATTCAAGAATTCAAAAAGTTTACAAAAAGTATATAAATTACTTTTAACGTTTGCACAGATTCGTTGCTTATAGTCAGTTTTGACAGGTACTGATTCAGTCTTACTACCAGTCTTCATACTCTGCTGATATGTCATTTCAATTAACAACAATAATTTAAGGAAAAATAATTGAGGAAAAAAATAAATGGTTCTTATTTACATTTTTGATCATTTCACATTTCATAACTATATTACAAACATGTGTTTTATTTTTCAAACAATAACACTTTAAGGGTGTCCCGCTCTGAGAAAAAAATTCCAGCCAATTGGGCGACGGGACCATTCCAACTTCAAAAATGTTGACATTTGATTATAATAAAAAAAAATAAAATTTCTGATATCGCGTGAGATGACGCGGGTAATGGCTACTATTCAATATGATATTAACTATTCGTTGCCATTGTTAACTACATAGTATGTTCCACGTCATGTAAAAATTAATCAAAGCATGCCTAACTAGTTTATTTCTGACAGATCCATAAAACAAAAGAGAAGAGGATTTTTTTTTATTTTCAAAATATTTCCGAAACTATAAAGTTTAGAAAAAATTTTTTATCACAGAACTTTCTTGAAAAAATAAATAGAATCATAAGCCGTTATGAAAAGTATACCATTATTACCTATATAAAAACTACCGTTTTAGCATATATCTCTTCTGCGCATGCGCCGATCCTCCCCAAAAACAATAGGACTCTTCATATTTGCATACCAAACATCCTCCCAAAAGGTTTCAATCCGCTCATCCGTTTGACCTGTATCGTGTTCACAGTCAAACAGACTAACAGACGCACAGAGATTTTCCAAAAATATGTTTTTTGGATTCGGGGGACCTCAAAACGGAAAGATATTGTAAAATTTTTGAAAAATGATATTTGACCTAAACTAGTACCATTCCCCACTTGTGGGTTGGAATGGTAAAAATAAATGGTCACGTTAGGTATACCCACTAAACGATACGCACGGTATCGAGGAGGAAAACGCCGACTTGCGTATAGCTTTCTTCATCTTATTTCTGTAAGCTCCCGTAAATGTAGTGAAATTGGAAATTGTTTTCGAAGTTTAAACCGAGAAATTCATCTCTGAAACTGTACCTAGACTGTAGTGGCGGATCCACGGGGGGGGGGGTTTCCGGGTTCAAACCCCCCCCCTTCCAGAGAATCAAAAATCCCAAATTAAAATCTTACTGCGCAATAAAAAAAAAAGCTTTTCATGTTTTTCATGAATTCTCCGCAAAAGGAGTAAAAAATTTTCAAGACCCCCCCCCCTTGCCGTAATCCTGGATCCGCCACTGCTAGACTGTTATTTATATTATTGCATAATATGATTTATTTTATATACCTAATCTTAAAAATAAGCCTTTGTATTTGGTTGAATCGACCTTTAGTCTTCACGAAGTCTGACATGTGATTTTTTAATGAAATCCACCTGCATCAGTCAAAGTTGTAAACTAGACATTTCAAAGGTCATAAGTATCTCGTGCAGGTCTGGCATTTGGAATACTGTCAAGATTTTGTTCAACTAGTTCAGTATTCAATACAATAAATTATAAATACGGAGACATAACATTTTTTTAAGATTAGATCTATTTCAACCTTATCTTTTCTAATTAGCGCCATTCCTAAATTATATAATAAAAATACATAATTAGCATTACGCTTAGCTGGTATTTATAAAATAAAAAAAAACTTTGATTCAATTATTTGTACCACTCAATACATAAGTAGTCGTTCCTTTTTGCACTGACAGCGGAAAAGGGTGGCTAAACCCAATCTAAAATAACGGCAAATCCTCTTGCAAACTTTAAACCAGCATTTTTAATCAGGATGAACGGTTGTGCACCCGCCGTGTTGAGCACTGCCTTAGCCTAACTTTTCTAGAAACGATTCGATGTTTTTTTTAATATCTCGTTGTTTCAGTCTGAATAACATTTTATCTCAAATTTTTGGAATAGGATGGAGTCACCACGCACTTTTATAGCCCCGCTCGTTAATAATAATTTATTAATACGTAAATCTAATGATTTAGTTAAAAATCATTAGGGGTCTTCCCGTGGTTTTAGGAAGCTGAAATTTGTCATGCAGGTTGAGTTTTACTTAAGTACATGAAACGAGAAATAAAAAATCGTGGGACGCCTGGCAGATGTGAAACAAATTTAAGCAAAATTCTAGTAACTAAATGTTGCCCTGTCATGTAACTGACCAATATATGTATAACAACGCACAGTAATTATTATTATTTATCCACACGCAGTGCACAGTTCACATAGAGAAGCAACAAAGTGTATAGTATACGCGTCGAGAGAGGTGGCGCAGATGGGGCAGGAGAGAGAACTATGCCTAAATGAATTTGTCTGTTATCGATTTGATGTTTTTCATCTTATTGTCTCTTAAATTCATTAATGAAATTTGTGTTGTACGGTCATCACTATTAAATGTAAGATTTCATAAGTAATCGTGAACCTATAGCCCCCCCCCCCAAACAAATGTCGTTTCACCGCCGATGCTTTTTAAGATAACCTGAATAATTTTACAAATGTTTACTCAGACCAACTCTGATATTGAAAAATTAAAACCAGGCACATTTTTTTGTTAACAAAATTGAAAAAAATACTAGGTATATGAATGGTTTCATCTTTCACAGACACATTGTCAGCAAAAAACTGGTCAATACGTTTTTTCTTGACTATTCCGCGTGATTTATAAATAAAAAATCATGAAATTAGTGTCATTCTTAGCATTTTTCTGTCGCATCAACAAGTGTGTTTTGTTTGAAACGTTACGTCATTGTAAGGTGTTGTTGACAGATCCGACATTTGGTATATTTTCATCTGCCAGCTTCTGTATGAATTTGAATTTTGAAAAGTATAAAATACATATAGGAATGAAATATTATAGTAGAATAGTATTTATTATCCAAATTACTCTTTACAAGTGGATACGTCAAAGCACAAAATCTCAATCAACATACATAATAATAAATAAATAACAAATACAAGTTGGTAAAATACATCATTAAAATCTAAAATCATCAATATTATGAAGACATTGAGTAAGCAAAGTTGCCTTAATTCCTTTTTTAAATTTATTTAATTCCATATTTTTTATATAAAGAGGCAACATATTGGACATTTTTAGTGCGTGATATTCAGCGCTATTATTAAATAAAGACATTTTGGATTTTGGCAAAATCACATTCGAATTATTTCTAGTGTCATGTCCATGGATAGCCTGAAATGTGTCGTATTTGTTAATACGTTGCTTAATAAAGCACAAAGTAAAATAGACATATTATATAGACGGTACAGTTAAAATACATTTATTAATAAAAGTTTGTTTGCAACTGGCACGAAAATCGAGATTAAAAATGACACGAATTGCCTTTTTTTTGGAGCAAAAATATTTATTGATATTAAGGACGATCGACAGGCAGGTGGAATAATGCATGAATAATCAATGTGTCGAAGAAATAGAATTCAACTATCTTTTAATCAATTTTTATTTTCTTAGTTTATTTGATTAAAAATTGTTAATTTCAAAAATAAATTAGAAAAAAAATATTATTAAACATTTTCATGTCCCTTTTGGGACAAGTTTTAGAAAGTTTTTTCGTACGGGGTGCCTAGTTTATAAAAAGAATGTATCCGCCAAATATTATGTTTCACGCACATAAACCTACCAACATTATAAAAATTACTCAAAGTAAAACAATAAACAATTTTTATATATCTCATTCTCACCTCACTTACCTCCTTTGGCAATACTGAAACATCAAGGAAAATAAATCGATTAAAAAAAGTAAATCAATTAAATTGTATATTACGAAATGTTCTCTAAAAGAGGTAAGAAGCTTTGTAGGATTAAAAACACAAGTCAGTGCTTCAAAATTTTTCAATTTTTTTTCTGTTCTAATTTTTTGTTTGTTATTAATGTTTAAAAGAGTAGTGGAATATTACACTATCTACAAAAATGTTCTTAAGAAAATTTCTGGCACACTCACGGTTAGAAGTTTATCAAGTCAAGTAGCTTGCATGGTGTTTTTACTTGACTAATTACTTGAAAATCAAGCTTTTTAAAACTCCATTACTTGTCTTGACTACTTGATTTTACTTAACTTAATTTCAGGCTACTTGATATTACTCAAGATATTACCTACTTGATTATGAATGTTCGAAAACGTGCGAATCATTTTCATAAGCTTATGTAAGCATTTATATTTCTTAATTATTGGTAGTCGATAATGCTAATTTTTTTACTCAAATTTCAGTCAATATTTTAATATTGTTAAAAAACATTATTTGAATTTAAAGAGGAAATGTTTCTTGTAGACTTTTATCGATATCGAAACTAGTTCCAGAAACCCGAAACTAAGAACCGAAAATAGAAACCAGTTTCAAAATTGAGGATACTTCGATACTGGAGGCTCAGTCGGGACGCTTGGAAAGCTACACTTGACATCTTAGTCGTGTCTCGGTTGAACCGTAAACCTAATACGGTTCCCAGTTGTTGAACACGGTGTAATATATCACCGTGTTAGCATCCGTTCGACTCACATTACATACTCTAATCACGATGTACATATTACCTACTACTACATAACAAGATATATAATACATAATTAAAAGCATAGGTCAGTGTTTAGATAAATAATAAATAGTGTATTAGCATGAGATGATCAGCAGCCGCTATTAGTTTTCAATTTTTAAAAATATTTGAAGATGGTTAAGTAGTGGTATGTAAGAAACCACGAAATCATTTAATGCTTATCAGAATAAACTAGTCCAAACCGATTTAATTTACATAATTTACTTTCAATATTTTGAATTTAAGTCAAACAATATTTATAAATGATAATAGGTTAGATTGTGTGGCGTTAGAACAAACATTTAACAAGTTCTGCGAACAAGTGATCACAACATTTCTAAGACAAATTATTAGAGGGCTTCCCAATTACTAATAATTTGTTTATGATTGCAATGACACGCAGTTATCGATCTTTAAGTAAATAAACACTAATCTTGGAGGTACTCTCGTTAATTTTATTTCGAAATTTTTAAAAAAATGAGCTGGTTGTCGGAGATCAAAAATGTTTTTAATGACTAAATATACTATTTACTTTTTTTTTAAACAAAAAGTAAATCTTGAAAAATATTTCTAGACGTTGATCTATTAATACTATTTTCTTGTCACTTTACATCATTACCTAAAAAGTTAATTGATTTTCGATTTTTGGTACCTATCACTAAAATTCTGAATTTTAAAAGCCCATATACTTTTGAGTCCATCGTTCACTGTGGAACGCAATATGTCGTGGAAAGGGATGTTGACTATTTTTGGGAAAGTGTTTTAAATCGTACATAAGTACCTAATATAACTCCAAATATTTATTATTATTTTTTAAATACAATTCACACTTTAAAAATAATGTATTTAAAATTCCGTTTCAAATTTCGCTCCAAAATGCCAATACTTGTCACGTGACTGCTGTGACGTCATATGTTCCTAAACGCTGATAAACGGATGAGATGATGTAAATTGTTTTTTCGTAATTTTGTTGTTATAAAAGATGAATTAAAAGTTACATAAGTGTTTTGCGGTGCCTCAGTGTGCAAGTATTACAATCAAAACACCTGAAAAGCTATTTTCACGTTCCACGCTCAAAAATAACAGGAAAATGTGGCTTCATGCGGGATCCAGCACTTATAGCTACACAATCTAAAATGTATTTCTGTGAAGGTTATTTTGATGTAAGTTCTGATAACACTATTTGTTAATTTTTCTTATAAGTAGATATAAAATATTATTTCTCAAGTCTTCAAAGAATAGATATTGGAATTTTAAGGCTGGAAATACTGTAAACAAAGTTTTTCTGACTTAATAAATCCACTTTCCAAAGACAGTAGCAAGCGAATTTCGAAGAAATTACACAGAAATCACTGTAAGTTTTAACCAAACAATGAAGCCTTTGGGCAACGTGGACAGCATCTGATGATGTTTACGAACAAGTGACGTCATGCACTCTGATTGGTGTTCGTTGTCACTTGATTAGACAGTGATTTAATTACGTTTTATTTATTAAATATTAATTAAATTCCTTAACAATAAGGAAAAATATTGAGTGTATTAGCATTTCTATCATATAAACTACCACTTAATGTTAAAATTATGTTTTTTATTTGAAAACAGTCAACATCCCTATTGCATTGCGTTTTAAAAGCCGACCGCAAAATTTTTCTACGCTGCGCTTTTATAGAGTGCAAATCAATTAGATACTAATATATTATCAAAAACCTGCATGACGCACGTCCAACACAGGTTTTTAAATTGTTTTATGCCAATGTCGCGAGAAATTTCGACTAAGTGGGTAATCGCCAAATTGTGATTTAGTATTCTGCTGGCTGCACACGAGACGGCACGAAAGCAATCCAATGACAATACGATAGCCTTTCGCTGTCACATCCTAGCTAAAAGAGTGAAGACCCACCAACGAAGCAATATGAAAGAAATCTATTGGCGACATACTCGACTTGCATAATCTGAGAAACTCGAATGACTTGTATGGAAGCGCGAACTAAGCAACAGGTTGCTAATACCGTCAATGTAAATTCGTGTTAATAAATTTGTATGTTTAGATTGGCTACCATGAAAACATAGAGAGCGCAAACTGTTCTTATAAAACTTTCCTGTACGGCAAATGTAAACACACACTTGCTATATGAATTCGCCCAAAAGTGATGAATCGAAAACGCTGCACCTTCTCTTTGAAATTCACCAGTCGACTGCCTAAAATGTTGCTTACCCTGTTTCTCAAATCGCCTATAACATCAACATAACCTAGTGACTTTAATTTCTTTTGTGTTGCATCGTATGTGGACGGTCGCGTTTTTGAGATATAAAAATTAGCATTTGTGCGCTGGCCTTTATATCCATACAGATGTTTAATAAAAATTAGTACGCATATTTGATACTGTTAGTTGGTAAATAAACAAATTGCTATGTGCAGATAAACAATTATTATATTACTTTCCTGCAGATACAGGCAATAGCTCTGCACTGGCGTTTTATTTTGTTGTTTTTGTTGATAAAAATCTGATGAGTAAGAAGTTTACATCGTAAAAAGGTTGACTTTGAAGTGTAAATTTTAACAATATTACCATTTTGATAAACTTGTTGTCGATTTAATCTTCTATTGCATTGCTCCTGGAATTAACATTTTTGTCGACTTCTTTGAAATATGAATAAGATTACAAAAGAAATAAATAAAATTATTAAAATTTATGTCAATCAACGTCTATTATTTTTTAGAAAATTTCATATTTTCTGTGGAAATTAATATTTCTCAAAGAAAAAAAAAATTGTGACTAAATTATTTTCAGTAACCTCATTTTCATGGTTTCTAATTGAAAATTGTTTTTCTATGGGCAAAACAATGTCTAATGAAATTGGTGTTAAATGATTTCCAGAACGGTGCTTCTCCGATGTGTTTGGTTTTCAGTCGACGATACCCTTTATACAAACCTCTAAATGACACTGTATTGTACACATTATATTATTTATTCATAATATTGCTGAGATTATTGTTAAGCTATGTATAAGTTATGACATTGGCTCGTGAAAGATTCAAACTCATATTTTATACGCGGCTGATTAAATTCTGATATTAACTGAATCGACCGCTTTGTATTATTTTCAGCTTTTTTATTAGTTAATAGATTAAAAAATAATAAAATAAGTAAATTAGTTTATAACAAAATTTATGCAACACCTTATAAAATATGTGGCTCAATCTTTCAACGTTCCAACTTTCAATATCGAATATCATAAGTAAAACAATCTTATTACGTAGTATCGTCCACATGGCTATAAGCAATAACAATCTTAGCGATATTATAAATAAACATAATATATAAGAAAGTGTCATTTAAAGGTTCTGAAAACCAAACCCTGGGGAGGCACCGTTCGGGAAATTGTCTAACATAATTTTACATTTTCTTGATATGTTGGGCTCACCTACTGGGTCACTTGATCTACATCTGAATCGTTACTGTTCGTGTACTGGGTAAAATGTAGCTGTCGTTTCGTTATTGATGGTCATACTGATGAAGAGCCAACTCTAGTGATTTTGTTGCTGAAGGACCAAACCATGATTTTGTTCTGTGTCTAGTGCTTGTTGGGCTAAAGGTGTGTTTGCATAACTAATGCAAGTATATGTATTTCTGGAAGATGAACCTCACGAATCAATGCGATCGGTAGATCGGCGAGTAGACAGACTTTTCATTTTTTACCGAGAGTTGGCGTTTATAATTGACCCCACTATACAGGCTGACAGGTAATTGCTCGTATTCCTCTCGGGAGAAGAAACTGTGACTAATTCGGAATAATGTAACATATATCACTTGGGGGTCGGAAATGCGTCGTTTTCGAGAAAATCTACTTCGGTTTTCTTTTTATAAAAATCCGAATTTGGGGGGATAAAAATTAAATAAAAATTTTTGTCCTGAATTTTTCCATGATCTAATTGGCCAACCTTCCTAAAGCTAAAATCCATGAAAATTGCTAAAATAATAAATTAATAAGAGAAATCGCAGAATTGTGGACAAACAATTAGATTTGTTTAGTGTACGACGTTTCGTCTAAGTCTATAGATGAAACGTCGTACACTAAATAAATCTAATTTTTTGTCCACAATCCTGCGATTTTTCTTATTAATTATTATTATCTCGATAGACACGACATCTAATATATATTTACTGTCAGTGTGTCAAAACTTACAATAAATTAAAAAAAAATAAAATAAAAATTCTTCACAGAAATGTCACTATCATAAAAAAATGATGCATTTTCGACCCCCAAGTGATAGAGGTAAATAATTCCAAGTTAGTCATAGTTTCTTCTCCCGAGAGGAACACGAGCAATTACCGATCACCTATGTTATTAAGTTAGCTCTTTTTCTCGAGAACGACTCTATAATGTTTCAAATATTTTTGTCATTCAGTTTGCACTTACAAACTTCAAATTGACTATTTTTTTGAAGATTAATTATTTTTATCTTAAAGCAAATGTATACTACGCGTGGTGAAAGATGAAGCCACCACGTCATAGTGACGTGAATGCATTGCGCCCACCTTCTAGCTTGCTATTGGCTGTTTCGGAGATCCATGTGCGTCGAATGTTTATTTTTATTCTACCGCTATATCTACCGCTATAAATGGATCTGTCGAATTTATTCCACACGCCACTGTCTGCGGGAAAGTAGGCGTTCACTAGCATGTTATTGATGACGTGTCTATGGCTTCATCTCTCACCGCGGGCATATACAGAAGTTGAGATTTTAAATAGGGGGTTGAAAGTACCTCGAAATTGTTCGCGTAAAGACGTACGTCAAGTTCTTTTGCCCCTGACAGATTTTTGATTTTTAAAAACCCTGATATTTTTTCGTTAGTGCACAAAAAAAGCTTTGGACATTATTATATGAGCACTCTAAATTTATATCAAGTTAGATAGCCCAGACACGTACTTTGGACTTTGCATTAATATCAACCGTTCTTCGTTAGTGCTGTAAAACTCAAAAATTTCGTGGTTAGTGCTCGAAAAATGTAAAAATTATATGAACATTTTTATATGGATAATTGTAATTGGCGTCAGGTGAGATGACCCACTTAACTATGTTCATATACTGTTGTTTTTGGCACTAGCTAAAAAAAAATCGGAACACCAAAAAAGCACTGGCGATTTGCATACAAAATTCAAAAATCTGTCATGGCTATTCCAACTTGTACGTCGTAAATATACACATAGTCATGCTGTGTTGCAGGAAGGATTGTAAAAAAAAATGATCTGACAATGACCTTGGATTGTGATCAAATATTTAAGTTTTTACATCTGCAGAACTAATGTCGTATTCAAAATTCCTGTCA
The DNA here is from genome assembly GCA_963575645.1 of Xanthostigma xanthostigma. Taxonomy (NCBI): domain Eukaryota; kingdom Metazoa; phylum Arthropoda; class Insecta; order Raphidioptera; family Raphidiidae; genus Xanthostigma; species Xanthostigma xanthostigma. The sequence goes on along the minus strand of OY754468.1, from coordinate 29,247,903 downwards.
TCTAGAACATTGTATTGTATTCACACAAAAATAAATTATTGTTCTACATAGAAAAAAACCTCTTTTCAAGCTAAATTTTGATAAAAATGCGTAGAAAAAAGTTGTTTCGAAGTAGAAACTGTACAAAAAACAATGCTAAATAAATCGATCAATTATTTTTCAAGCAGGATCGATTTGAAACTCTACAATGCTTTTCATATAGAAAAATATGTTTCACAGTCTAAGGTCATTGTCAAATAAGATTTTTTGATAATCCTTTCTGCAACACAGCATCAGTCTTGTTGAGCTTTGATGACATACTGCCGTGTTTCTAGATATTTTGTCCAATTTCTTGACACTTCTGACAGCAAACAGACTAAACAAAAAGATTCATCGAATTGTCTGTAAATCGACACCATGCGCGTTAGAAGGATTGTTTGCATGTTGATGACGCGGTACATTTATTAATAATTAACATCTGTCATAACCATTTTGCTTTTCTTGTACATATACGATATTCAGATGTTCGTGCATTATTCTAATGACTGACGAAATCTTGTTACAGACAGAAACTAATTCCACAAATGCGTTATTTCGTCAAACTATCATATAAAATACCCGGAAAAGAAAATAAAATTACAGACAGAGGCCTCGTTATCATTTTATTTGCAAACAAGATGTGCTGATATTTTTTTGATTTCAATTTAAAAGGACTAAAAATCAGTAGTAGCATAATACATATAGGTGACCGGTAATTGCTCGCATTTTTCTCGGGAGAAGAAACTATGACTAATTTGGAATGATTTAGCCTTATCACTTGGGGGTCAGAAATGCGTAATTTTTTTATGAAATTGACACTTTTGTGAAGAATTTTTATTTTTTTAATTTATTGTAAGTTTTAACACACAGCATAAAACAGTAAATTTTGTGGTGTTTAGTTTTAGGAAGGTTGGTCAATTAGTAAGCTATAAGATCATGGAAAAATCCAAGCCAAAAAGTGACAATATTTTTTTACTTACAACTTACAAAATTCGGAATTTTGTTAAAACCGAAGTAGATTTTCTCCAAAATGACGCATTTCCGACCCCCAAGTGATAGAGGTTAAATCATTTCAAATTAGTCATAGTTTCTTCTCCCTAGAGGAATACAAGTAATTACCGGTCACCCTATGCGTTCCAATGATTACAAAATTATAATTAATGATATAATATTCAAATCGGTTCTGTAGTTCATGAAATAATCACACTCAAATCGGTATAGCACACTCTTTTTCTTTACCGTATTTATATATGGTTTTATTGAAGTTCAAATTGATTACTGCCCTGTATAAAAATTAAAGTACATCAATCGTCAGCACCACGCGGTGGTCGATTCATCTGTCGACTCCCTCTGATGTTTGCTGACAGATGCACTAAACTATCACATCAGCTGGCATTGTTTAAATTTGATTGCAATTTATTGTAGTTCAGTCAATATTGGAATACTATTTAAAAAAGCATAAATTATATTTACCACCATTGCGCAATATTATTCTACTTAGTAATTATTATTCATATTACAAATCTCTTTTAAAGTGAATGTAAACACAGGACATTGCGCTGCCAAATAAATTATTTTTCTCACAGGTTCCTATATTTAAATTATATTTTTCCTCAATCCCCTCGTCCTGAATCCATCACCCTTGCTTCAAGTTAATGCATTTAGGTTTCATCGGGAAATTAATTAACAATAAAATTATTCTTTTACATAATTGCGTGCGATATACTGGCTGAAAAAATTCCAGCCGATTGGGCGACGCGACGGGACCATTCCAACTCCAAAAATGTTGGCATTTGATATAGTATAATAAAGAAAATAAAATTTCTGATATCGCGTGAAGTAACGCGGGTAATGACTAGTATTCAATAAGATATTTGCTATTCATTGTCATATGATTACCTATATAATATGTTCCACATCATGTAAAAATTAATCAAAGTATGTGTAACTAGTTTATTTCTGACAGATCTACAAAACAAAAGAGCAGCTGATTTTATTTTCAAAATATTCCGAAACTATAAAGTTTAGAAAAAAAATTTGTTTTAACAAAACTCTTGAAAAAATAAATAGAATAATTAGCCGTTACGAAAAGTACCTATACTATTATTATATAAAACAATACCATTATTGCATATATCTCTTCTGCGCAAGCGCCGATTTTTCCCAAAAGTAATAGGGCTCTTCATTTTAGCATATTAAATATCCTCCCAAAATTTGGTTTCAATCCGTTTGACCTGCATCGTGTTCACAGACAAACAGACGCATCAGAGTTTTTCCAAAAATATATTTTTTGGATTCGAGGGACCTCAAAATGATAATATATTGTAAAATTTTAAAAAGTGATTTTTGATCTAAACTAGTACCTACCATTCCCTACTTGTGGATTAGAATGCTAAAACATATTGAAAGTCTACGATGACTTTCCACTGACTACAAAGAATAATGTTTTCACAAATAGAATACCTAGCTACTTTTCATGCCTGTATAATGGTTGTGGATAGATTTAAGGAAAAATTAACTGAAAGATGAGTCAAAAATTCGAAACTAAGTACATAATGTTTATTTTTTGCTTGTCAACCAACTATATACTCTTAGCAACGTTTGGAGATCGCTCACGAAATCTTTGCCTTAACAAAAAATCGATTAATATAGCAAATATCTGCACATTCTTTCTGTCACTATATTTCATCTATGTGACAAAGCATTCCATGACACAGGTATCCCGGAGGAAAGCTGCAGTTCGGCTCGCTAAAGGACAAAGAAATCTGAGGGGAAGGTGGGGGATTAGGGACGGGGGTGGATCACGTGTGGATAGGAGACACGCGCGGACAAGTCATGTGCCGTATTATAAGGAACATCCCTTGTGTGTGTAGGTTCGAGCAGCCGGCTTTGATCCAAAATAAAAAACAGTGGCGGGTTAATGGTGTTGATCATGCAGTTACTGTTAAATTTGAAACAAAGGACTGTTAATCATCTGCAGTTTCAAATTCGAATGCAACGACAGTGACATATACCTAATCTGAAAAACATTATTTTCGGGGCTTCTAGAAAAAAATTGTACAATAAAATAGGTGATTCACATGCATTTATAGCGGAAAAAAATGAGCAGTTTAGTGCTAGTGGCGTAATCTATACTAATATATACTGTGCGATCGGCGAAAGAAGACCGGTGGGGAAAGGGCAAGAAGTCGCTGATGTGTTCCCAAATTATCGGAATTCATAGGCGGCGCATAGCATGGCATGCAAACAATGTATAGCTTTAAATTTTAAGGTTTTATTTTGAGCCTCTAACTCGCACATTTTAATTACATTCACTATGACCTCCCTAGCGCCACTTCTAACTGTGTTTCCCTTTTTACTTTCCATTTTGATGATATTCAGACAACACCCCTCAACTTAGTCCGTGGACGCACACCTATGTACTGTCTGGTGTATGATTTTTTTGTACTGTTAGCAAGTGTCGCTGTATAGTCGTACAGCTATAGCAATAGTACAATTATCGCGACACGACAATTGCGATACGTTTGGTCGACTGGACTCCCTTATTGCATAGAAGCGGTTCCAGGATCATTACCTTTTACTAATATAAAATACATGTGCGCTCTTCTGCAATAAGGTCATAGGACTACATTCCATTGACCGGTCTTCTTTTAAAAATCCAACAGTAAAGCTGAAGAGTTTGTTTGTTTGTTTGTTTGTTTGAACGCGCTAATCTCAGGAACTACTGGTTCAAATTGAAAAAATTTTTTTTTGTTGGATAGCCCATTTATCGAGGAAGGCTATAGGCTATATAAAATCAGGCTTCGACCATTAGGAGCGGAGCATTTATGAAAAATGTTGCAAAATGTATCTCAAAAATAAGCTTTTATTCAGGTGAAATGCTTACATTTAAAATTATTTTAATTTTATTTCATTAATAAAAAGAAAAAATATTAGTTAAAAAAAAGTATAAATATTACTGCTTTTTATCGACAAAAACTTTTGAACGGTAACTCCGATCATCATGAAATTTGGACACATAATTCATCTCGGTAAACTAAGATGAATGTGTGTACTCATGTTCCTCCCTTCCCCATTCGTTCTTTTACACCCGGGTGAAACCGGGCGGGACCGCTAGTATAAAATAAATACATACCATCTAACCAACGATAATTTCCAAAAGCGACCTGTTAGTTATCATTTAAACGTACATGAGGAGCAGAGGCAGCAAATAGGCGCAGTTTTCGTTAAAATACCCAAATCAGTTGGACATGGACACATGGATATGTCAAAGATATTAAAAATATACTTGCTATGATGTAAAAATCAGCTATTTTAAACGGTGCAAAAAATGTAGTATGTCTCTCAAACGTGATGGATATTATGGCCCGTGTGACTGTCAAACTCGCTGACGTAATGTCGCAGCTCGTACATGATAAACGTCATTAAATTTTACATACATAAACTACTCTTCTGTTAATGTGCAGCCGACCAAGGAGGTTAAAAATCTATAAGCATTCTAATTTTACTTCTACCTCCGTGACATTTCACGAGTCATTCGCTGTAACAGAAATTATAAAATTGTTGTTGAACTGAACCAACGGGTTGACACTCAATGCTATTAGTTAGGAACCTTATTCGACAAAATATTTATAGTATTATCAACTGAATTGAGTTGGATAAAAAAGTAACAAACTAATGCCCATATTCACCGGACACCGAACACTATTAAAGATAGAAGTTACTAATCTTGGAACAAATTTATTCGTTAGAATAAAATTTACTTTCAAATTACCAAGCAAATTATGTGGTAGAAAAGTTATTTGAACCGAATAAATAACTATTTACGTTCGGTGAATATCGCCATAAAAGTAACTAAATTATACTAGAACTTTTAAATTTTTCCAAGTTTATTTTGATTCATTTTAGTGCACAATCGCTTTTCATAATAGTTTATAACAATTTCTTTTATCACACTAACTATTTTTCAATGTTATGCTCACCTTGTAGTCTAGAATTATTTTTGAGGTTATCTAAACTTCACCACCATTATTATTTAAATCAATGATACCACTTTAGCCACTTGATTTCATTCTCAAATATTATTTTTGCTGTGATGGTATGCCAATAGAGCCTCTGCAAATAAGAAATGGAAGCGGAGATTCGTGTCAACCCGCTGAACTGAACATTCAGAGTGTAGTCTTCTTGAGAGTTATCCTATATTCTGTATGATGGGGCAACGCATTTCAATAATTTTAGTTTGTCTGTTTCTCTTTTTTGAAACAGCTAGATCAATAGTGTGCTTGTGGATAAAACCGACATTAAAATTGGTGGGAAAAGATAATAATAATTGATCCTTATACTAGAATGAATCGAACTGACCAAATCAGTTTATAAAGTTATGTGATAGCAGACATTTTGCATGAAATCTTTATTTAAAAGAAATGTGCATTTCTATATCATTATATGTTCAATAATTTTGGTAAATCTGTGACGCCTATGCAATACGTGGGGGCGCACAGGTGACTCTATCGTATAAGGGAAGCTCCAGGGCGGTGCCCATCGTTATGGTAGCAGCTGGTATAATGCCGCTGGACTGCTGGAGCCCTGACGGTCAGTAGCACGCAAGATGACCCCAGGCCAGTAAAGCACCTATTCCTATCAATATTGCCATACACTGTATCTATAAGTTTATATAGATGTCCATTAAATCGTGACCTTTACCTACAAGCTATTTTGTCTGGATATATCATTTCATTTATTCTCATCTATGAGTTTCCAATTCAATTTTTACCTCCTTTCAATTAATTGAAACTTTGCAGTCATTTGTAGTTTTATAATGCAATATTTTGATATTTTGCTTATAATAATATGTATATGTCGCCGGGATATTGTCAAATCCGTGATTTTGTAATTTCACTAGTGAAATTACAATATCACAATTGACAAAGATTCGTGATATTTTAATTTCACTAAGTGAAATTATAATATCACGGGTTTGACAATATCCCGGCGACATATATTTAACAAATTAAAAAAGACGGACAAGTGCGCGTAGAACTTTTTTAAAAAAATCTGTAATCAAAAAATTGTTGATGTCAGATGACATTTAATGGTCACTTATATAATTAGTGAATTTTTATATTCACTAATTCATATTGTGCGTATTCACTAATTCTGCGTGGTTTGATTCTAACATTGACAAATAGTGAATATGCACTTGTAATTAGTGAAAAATCACTGATTCATGTTTAAAGAATAGGCTCTGAAATGTATAAACTTGAATAAGTAATCTTATTTCTCATTACTCATGTTTGTGGCGAACTGGCATAGATCAGCTTCGAAGAGTTTAAAGTCTGGACGTGTTCGGAATCAATTTTAAATGATTACCGAGCAGGGTGGCGTAGCGGTGAGAGCACCAACTCGCATTCGGGAGGTGTCGGGTTCGAACCCCGGCGGGGGCAGATGTGACTAGGACTTTTTCCTACTACCTCTCGCCGAGAAATGGTAATTTCTGTACCGGCATCTTGTTGAGGGTTTCCATGATTTCCTTCAACAATTCCAGATAAATATCGAGATGGTTTCCTATTCAAGGCCATGGCCGTATATCTGTCTAACTTCTATGCTCAGAATTTGCCTGCCTTTTCCTAATGTCCTAAAAATTTCTTCATTCGCCTAATGCTATTAATTAAGTGGCAGTTTAAAAAGTCTAGAAAATAACGGGAAGTGTGATAGATGGGAAATAGTAATGGTGCGAATGGCGTCTGTTATGACATAAAGTCGAGAAACGGACGTTAAACGCAGTATTATTATTATATTATTTATAAATGATTCACCTGTATTTATAGTTTATATAATATGTAAGTGTTCAGCAGGTACAGTTCAGAACCATAATATTATGAGGTGTGGACTCTGTGCGGAGTTTACGGGGCCACACGCCATCATCCAAACTAAATATGTGTGTCTCGTGTCCAGTTGTGACGTTGAGTGATTGTTCTCCGCCGGTTGTTTATTTCTGTTTTCCAGCGTTTCCTAAACTGGAGTTCGAGAAACCCTAGGAGTCCCATGTAGAGATTTTAGATCTTTCAAATGGCTAATCGACTGTGCAGAAAATTTTTGAAAATTCGTTTGCGGCCACCATACTGCAGTATTTTTTTAGGATAGTACCTACTTTTCGACTAAAAATTGAAACAATTGACAAGGAGTGCTCTAATAAGAAATCTGAAATTCCCATTTATATGATTTTATAGACCTATTGATGTATTTATATAACTGAGCTAATACATATTTTGTAAAATCTGGATGCGGTCACTTTAAAAAAGCAATTTTTCAGAGATTTCACTTTTTTATCTTAATAATACGATCTTGAAAAACAAATAACCGTTTTCACATTTTCTAAAAGTTTCCAGAGAGTTCGATAGGGACTCATAAGCGAAAAAGTTTAGGAAAGGCTGCCCTATACTCCTTGTTGTTTAACGCGCGATCGCCTTCTCCTTCGTCTGATTGACATTGCCCAACACATTGATTGCTATTCTTATAGGTATACATACTATTTGCAGATTATGGTTGTATATTATGACACTACTGTAGATATTGAATTGCGATAACTTCTTTTATGATTTCATGCCACCGTGAATCTGCAATGAACAATTCTGTAATGCCTCGTTCCAGTTAACAGACTGCTAATCTAGATCTATAGATGATGTAACGTTACCATCACCAGAGAGCTTAAAGTTTATGGGATGGTAATCTCAGAACTTTTTTCAACGATTAAGATTTGCGTTTTTGCTTTTCAAGCTACAGTAAAGCATTATAAACGTTTACCTCGGGTGGCATGAAATAATCAACTGGTACTTTTTGAAAACAAAAAATAATAAATAAATAAAATTATCGTCCAAGTTTTCAGACAAATATATTAACTAAAAATATATAAAATTAATACATTAACGTTCCGGTCCGGATTTGGATCTTCTTCAGAACTGATCTAAAAAATATAAAAATTAATTAATAACTAGTTTCTAATTGGTTTTTGAAAATATTGAAAAAAAAATAACAAACAATTTTTAATAAGTAGTCATGGATATGATTGTAAGTAGGTACCATAGATTACATAGTACCTAAAAAAATAAAAAATTCAATAAAAACAAAAATTATTTCAAAATAATTTTACCTATTACATGTTACTTAAATTTTTATTTGATTTTATATGTAACAGTTCCGAAATATTCCTTAAGAAATTTGTTTCATTACCTATCTAAAATTTTTATACTATCACAAATCGATTTAAGAATCAAGAGCCTTCGTTGATTCTTGTTTCCCAAAAATGTCGATCGTTTCGTGCTATGCCGGGTAGACCTGTACCAACTGACGTTATGTATGTTACAAAATTAAAAAAAGATTGTTATTCCTAAATAATAAAAAAAAACCCTTTGCACTCCGGGAGTGCCGACAAAAGTGAAAACTTGAATATTAACGTCTTACGAATTTTCGATCAAAATGGTTTGTATCATAGATTCCATTTTTATGTACGATATTTCAACGCTAGATGTCTAACGTTGTATAAATAAAAGTTTTCGTCTTACGCATTTTCGATCAGGACACGTGACCCTGACGCGAGTTTAACATTTTTTACCCATTACAAAAAAAGTGTACAACGCCGCTAAAGAAGTTTTCACTTCAAAAAGTGCTTCCGAATAATCTGTAAAGACGGAATCGTATTTTAAAAATTAAGTTAGTTTTTGAATATCGGACGTTTTTACAATATAAAAAGTCTCATGATGTTCCTTTACACACAATAAATAGTACAAGTCAAATATATAAACCCATCAATTTTTGACACACTGTAAAACATTTTGAAATGTTGACTTTTGTAAAAATAAACACCAAAATGAAAATGTAAATATTGGATACGGCGCCAGGAGGGGTGCAAGGGAAGAAGTTGCCGCACGCTCCAGTTTAAACAAAGTCTGTTGTTTTTGCTGTAGGTACGATATGTACATAGAAGTACATACCTACTCTCAGGGAGATGGTGGTTTGCGTGTTAAAATGCGGGGGTGCACGGTGCGTGCGACCTAAGCACAAATGTAGTAAGTGTAGTAATTATTGACCCTGTTACGAGTTAAACATCATCGTTTATTTTATTTCTTTTTTTAATGTAATTGGCTTCGGTCATGTAAAATAAGAAGATTACCCTATAATAATTTATAATAATGTCGATTAAAGAAAATATGCAAGAATACTATCAAATACATACTGGCAAACCTAAGTGAGTGAAAACTGGGTAAGCGAGAAAAATAAGAGTTATAGCCAGGTACCGTCTTTGTAACCCTCTAAGACCTCTATAAGTGAGAAACAGAAACCTCTATTATAAGAGAAAGACGTTTTTCATTCATGAACCTCTATAACTGAGACTACTACTTGCCGGTACCGCTAAGCGATAGTCGAATGCATGAATAGTTCCACGAAATTTAAGAATTAGTTATAAATAGTTTGTTTTTTTGTTTTCTTTTTTTAGCATCTGTGTCGAATTATTATTTCTGTCGAATAATAAATACATGTTTATCACTACATATTTTCCGTATTTTTATAGACCTCTATAAGTGAGAAAGACCACTCCTGTACATCTATATAAACTAGAAACTCGGTTTAGTGAAAAACCTCCATAAGCGCAAAAGAGATCGCGGTCTCTTGAACTCTTGGTTATCCAGGTTCGACTGTCTGTAATTTGTGTTTTTGTTTATCAAATCTTGTGAATCTTTTAATGTAAATTTTAGTATGTTGACAATGTCTATGCAATTTATTGTGCTCTTGATTAATAAATTTATTATTATTATTATATCCATTTAAAAAAAAACCGTATTTTGAGTTTGATTTTTGTAGATATAGGGAAAGGCTGCGATCATTGGACCGGCTCTCTCATTGAACCAACTAAATTCCTGAAAAACTTTGCATACTGGTAACATTCTATTAATAAGTCACAAAATAGCGTCACTGCTCTCATCGGGTCCCACGGTAACAGTGTTGCCAGACGTCCCGATTTTGGCGGGACGTCCCGATTTTTAAATCAAATTTAAATGTCCCGCGCGGGACAGGCCCAGTCCCGCTTTTCGGGGTAACTCGGGGATAACTTTAAAAGAAGTTAAGTCTTCACAGAAATATCATGATTAAGTATTAAGTAATTCTTATAAATAATTATTCTCTTATTGTAAGTTGCAATTTGTAACACTCACTCCACAGACTATTGTTTGAAACGCCATATTTTTCTAATGAATAAAGAATAAAACTATTTTGATTTTGATTTCTGTTTTTTTTTTTTTTTTTATTCTGAAGACGAATAAGACTCAACTATTTAACGATAGGGTAAATCTGATTTAAAATATTATATTTTTATTAAAATACATTTTCTATGGCTATTTTTGCTATCTATTGTCACGTAAACGTAATTTTAATTCAAATAAAAAGATAAATAGGTATTTGAAAACTTCTGATTATATACGTTTTTTTACTATGTCCCGCTTTCGACGAAACAATCCCGCTGTTTTCACTAAAAGAGTTCCAAAATCCCGACTTGGCAAAAAAAAAACTGGCAACGCTGCACGGTAACCTCAGAGCCGCTGCGTACGCGACGCGCGAACTGACGTGTGTGAGAGTGTTTACGACGTTGAAAACATAAAAATGAAGCGACAATAAAGCGAATTATTTGAGCTGAAAGCTAAAAAGAGGAATAATATATTTTTAGTGAGCATCATTTTAAGAAATATATCAGTATTTTTTATATTTCTAATTTTTTATAGTGTTTTCACATGTATTTTTTGACAATAACCCAGGATTGGTTCAAAGTTCAAAGTGTTGTTAATTCAAACTAAATTAATTTTTTTCTTAAGGAATCGCTGAGATGAAATATTTTTTCTTCTTTAATTTATTTCTTCACAAATGGATCCACTTTTTTCTATTCAACTTTTTGTAAAACATTCAATTATATTTTTGTAAAATTTTTCAAATTTTCGGTGAATATAGAAAAAAAAAAACTTTTGACCGCTACTTTTTACTGATGACAGTGGCGTAGCTTTGAGATGACCCGCCGGGCAAAATTCGAAGGATGAGCACTGAACCCCCTCTCTTGAAATAAAATACGTCACTGACTGATGAGAATAGATAGCAATCCCGTTATCTAAAATAAAAAAAATATTATAGGTATGTACCTATTTCAAATTTCCATTCACGTGAGAATTAAACAGCTTCCTTAAAAAATACAAAGTGACTAAAAAAATGATAGACACAAAGATTGAAGTTGAATCGACAGATTTGTTGCATTACAGTTATAACAGAGACGTACCGTCAAGTTGATATTAATTTTGCAACATGTCGCATTGTACAAAATGCACGTTATATGTGTAGTTTATTTCGAATGTGCTCTCCGGCCTGATTCGGCAGAGAGATATCGATGCGGCGATAAGGCACGACCGTAGAATGCGACGTGTGACTGATTGCTATCAGAAACACATACGGTGTCATGTTGTGTTATTAGGTTGGCATGTATGCATTTCTACAAGTAAGTCTGTACCTTTGCGTTATTTATTATTGACACTTTACATGCGCCCTGCTGACAAATAACCAAAACTGTCTTCATTTTTATGTGCAAATTCTACTGAATTTGGAACCAAGATCCAATATTTTGATAAGTTGTGGTCAATACGTGACAAGTAAATTTTTATTTTTACTGGCGCAAGATTATTATCATTGTCACTGGGTAATTGTTATTTTCTGTTTTCTTTTTTTTTTTGTATTGACTTAATTTGTTTATTTTTGTAGTGTTGTTTGTCATTACAACCTCTTTGTTGTCAAGGTTTATTTTGGTTTCCTTAGACGTACAAAAAAGAAAACATGATAATTAATTGTTCTTATTTAATTTAATTATCAATGCAGCGTCTTTTTTATTAAGTTTTAATTATAGCTATTTATCATTCTCCACAGCATTCTACATCAACATAGGTATTTACAGGCAGTATAAACAAATGACAAATTGCAAACAACATATTTGTTGGTTGTCCTGTGCTTGCAGTTTGCCAATCGCTTCATCGGAATGTATTAAATGTTGCCCACATTATTTCGTTTATTGTGAATTCCGAAATTCAATAGCAATCGTTGCTTTAATTATTTAATTGATTTGAGAGATTAGGTATTAATTAATTTTGTCCCAAGCCTTTCATGCGTTAATTAATTATACAATGTAGTTAATGAACCTATTCTTAAACCTGACAGTTCCAGACGCATTCTGGGTTGCAGAAAGAGCTGTTAAAAAATCTGATTTGACAATGACCTTAGATTGTGATCATATAATTACAGTTTCCATACATCAGGAGCAGTCTAATGTGTTCAAACTCCCTGTCATCTGGAACATTAAATTGTATCCACACAAAAACAAATGATTGTTCTATATAAAAAAAGATCGCTTTTCAAGCTGAATTTTGATCAAAATGCGTAGAAAAACGTTGTTTCGAAGTGGAAACTGTACTAAATACACAGTTTTAAGCAGGATCGATTTTTAATATTCTACTATGCCGTTCATATGAAGAAATATGTAGGTATATGTTCACAATCTAAGGTCACTGTTTTTATTTGACAACCCTTTCTGCGACCCAACATAAAAGGGCAAAATGGACTGGAAATTTAAGCCCAAAGCAGCAAACGGACTATCGAAAAATATAAGAGGAATTTATACTTTTTTAACTACAAACATCAAACAAACATCAAAATTGAACCTGATAACGATATATCCACGCAATAACCTTAGATGCTGAGCGTGTTTTATTTAAATAAAAAAATATATATAATATTATTTCAAACTAAACTAAATGATTTAAATGTATTACGCAGTTGATACATGTTTGGATATTCTTCTTTATTATTAAAAGAATTGTAGGTACTTGGACTACAATATAATAAGTAAAACATTTTTATTTACTAAATACGACTTTTCGTCGCTTTATAGCGACTTATTCAAAGTACTGTAAACAAACATAGGTACATTTTTTTGGAATTATGGACATGTCCAATTTACACTCTTCTTTACATCTATAAAAAATTCCTAAAGAATTTATGGAAACGATACTGGTTATGTAATTAAAAATCTCAATGTGTTTAGAGTTTATTTTTTTATATTTATTATTTACATTGTGTGCATAGGTGTAGCAACGATTTTATCCCAGGGAGGGCCAAATTTTCAACTTTACCTACAATTAGGCTTTTGAAAAAAAAATAATTATCGATTTTTTTATTGTATTTTAAAACTTTATTATAAATAATATTGATAATCGATGCGAAAATCTTTCAAAAAACTTTTTTTAAATTAATTATAAGCAATTTAAAATTGATAAAATATTAAAAAAAATCACGTGACTGCAAACGCACTAAAATTGTTTTTGACAGTTGTGACGTCATAATGGTAAAATTTATATACGCAGTATACTATCAATGGCTTCTACATGTGTATTGACTAAAACATTATGACGTCACATTATGTTCGGGAAATGTCGGCGCGTTCTCGGAACTGGGTACAAATATTTATTTTTAATTTGATATAACTTTTGAATTATAACGAAAATAAAAAAAAGAAAAATACTTTTGTTATAAAACTTATATACGATCTTTCCATTTATGACAAAAAAAAATTTATTCAAAAGCCCAATTATCAGCTGCTACTTATGCATAATTTGAAAACTGGTCATAGATGCGAAATCGATCAATACGTTTTTCTTGAGAAATTCCACGACAAAGAAAATATGTAGATTATTGTAGATTTATCTTGTTATTTGTACGTGAACAATCAATATTCTAGGGTGGGCCAGGCCCACCCGGCCCCCCTCTTGCTACGCCGATGATTGTGTGATCTGTATCTAGATTTGCTAGTTGGTTAGTGTATGTCGTATGAGCAGTGCAATTCATGTATTATAAATAATATTATTTTAATTAGAATGAAACCAATACAGAATTTTATAGACGTTATAATTTTGAAATATGCTGTTAATAGTGGAAGGCACACACGCGCTTTATCTCAAGTCCATCGACCACACACAACACCCCCTACGCGCTCCATGAGAGATGAGTCGCACTGATACATACCCATTACTTCCCACTGCTTCCCTGTCTCTAAAGCTGCGTTCAGACCTAAAGAGAAAAGACCAACAAGAACTCTATTTGTTTAGCATTATCATTAGAAAACACGTTCTCGAAGAATGAGTAATTGTACGGTTTTCAACAACTCGTATTTCATTTCCTTCTCTGTAACTTCTTTTCGACCTCCAAGTCCAATGCAGTAAAACACAAAAATAACAAATAATTTTATATTTTATTATTATTATTTTTTATTATTATATTATTATTTAATATTATTGAATATGTCCTGATTAGGGACTTAAGTTTTTCTCAAAATATTTTTCATTTGAAGTTGCCATCTTAAAAAAATAGTGGAATCAGAAATACTGAGCAAATAAGACCAGCATTTTTAGTTACTTTTGTAATAATATTTTGTTGTTCTAATTTTATGTTATTGTAATTATTTCAGTTGCCTGAGTAAGTATAAAAAATATATACGAAACGTAGCAATTACACAATAATTAATTTTATCCACCTTCCCGTAAAAATAAAAAAGTATTTTTAGTTTACAAAAAACTTTTTTGGTATAAAAAATAAGGTAGAGAGAGTAGTTAAGTATAGATATTCAGTGATCATACCGCAAGTAGATCATAGGACATAGACGTGTCTATGTTAAATTCGGGGAATTTTCAGGTGCCAAAAATCAATAACGCAAAGTAGTAGTTTGAAGTAAACTTCATGAATTTTTACACTTTCCAGATTCTAGGGCACTGACAGCTGGTCCTTGCGTAAACCATAAATTTTAGCGCCGGTAGCTATTTTTGTTTAATAAAGGATATTTAACTTGCGTTTTGTGTAAAAATGCAGCGATTTTTTTGAGGACAGACCTTTAAACACTTTGCAGTGTACGTGTGTTTATATCAAAATCTGCTGCACTGTTTTATGCTATAATTGCTATATTTGTCACGTACTAAAAATATGCTTGTTCAATTAACTTATTGGACACCTACACCTGTACGATAGTAACTTGACTTGACAGTAGACAGAACTGCTTACCTGGTTACTGTTGAATGGGTTCGTTGGAAGCTTGCAACAGTGACGTATTCGAAATTGAAATAGCCATGCGCTCTTATGTACATTAAGGTGTTTTTTCCCGTCCTATTGGCTAATGTTTTAGCATTGGACCTCAAAAGATTCTCCCAAATTTCAGCTTCTTAGATCAAAACAGTAAACGGCGCAAACCGAGTTTGTTTCCCATTTATTTAACATGGAAAAAACGACATTTTTACTGAAACATGGATAGCTGGTAGATTTTTTTAAATTTTTGATAGTAGCATTTTATAGAGAATTAAATTTCCCACAAAAAAGGTCCTTTGTACTAAATCCGTGAATTAATTATTTTGAAAGATATGTTCGTTAAAACATTAATTAATTAAATGAATCCAATTTTTATGAGAATGTTTAAACGAACATATCTTTGAAAATAATGAATTCATGGATTTAGTATAGAGGATCTTTTTTTGTGTGAAATTTAATTCTTTACAAAATGCTGCTATCAAAAATTTAAAAAAAAAATTCTACCAGCTATCCATGTTTGAGTAAAAACATCGTTTTCCTCTTGTTAATGAAATGGGAAACAAACTCGTCTTGCGCCGTTTACAGGTTTGACCTAGGAAGCTGAAATTTTGGGAGAATTTTTTAGGTCTAATGCCAAAATATTAGCCAATGGTACCGAAAAAAAAAACAAAAAACACATCTTAATATACATAATATGTAAGTACCGATTGTATAAAACTTGGCATAAAATGCAATAAAAAATATTTGGATTGAAAAAATGTATCCCTAACGCCTATTTAGTTTTATTTATTTATTTTTATATTACCGATACTTTCAATTTACTATTGGTGTTATTTTTTTATACTCAATTAAAAAAAATGTGTACTTTAAACCACAATACAAAAAGAAAAAAAAATAGACTTATACAGAAATATCTATGTGTGTGTACGTGCATACGTAGGTACATATCTACTTCAATTCAGTATACATAGCACGAGATTTCGCGAATAAAAAATGAGACATTACGCAGAGTTGGTTCTTTTACCAATTTTTTGACAAGTTTTGTTGTTATTATTATCATACTGGTAAGTTGGTCCATAAGGGTTATTCAAATATACGACCCACCGGATCACCCTACGGCTTGTTAATGCGTTATTATTATTATACTAATTTTATTACCTCCTATACACTATTAATAAATAAATGTATTATCATTATTACCTATAACTTTCTCTTATAATACAAAGACAAAAAGAAACCAAAAAAATATTTTCATGAATCCGTAAACCTTGCGAAAAATAAAGATTTTTTATCTCTGGCTAAATATAGTTCTATCTTGATCTTACAGCACCGTTTTTACTGGCAATTAGTTAAATAATTATAAGAAATTTTACTTTCGATTTTTCTTACAGCACAGCTTCTAAAGTCTAAACAAGAATAACTCTATTGAATAAACCTTTCTTTTGTAACACGATACGTTCCGCTCTTTTATTCTTTGAAAGCAAATGTTAGCAAGTATATTTTCATCTTTTTTAATCTCCTACGAAGTAAGAAACAGTTTATTTTTCTGTTAATCAGCTCTAAAGAGCAGTACATAAAATAAATTGGCTAAACAATTGTATAAAAGAATAAGTGCAGTAATTATAGTTTGTTAAAACTAAAATGTTTTCGATATATTTTAAAGATAAAAAGTAAACAGATATTTGCACAAGAGTTTTAAAACCCTTTTTTGCACCTGTGTTTACGTCAAAATCACAACCCTATCTTTTGGAAATCAAAACAAATTTACTTTCAAATCAGTCGAGCATAGGTATATATAAAAGAAAAATTTATTTTTAGCATTTGTCATGTTTACCACAAAAACTGCAACTTGCAGAATCTGTATCGTATTTCTTAAACGCGGCAGCATCTCAGGTAAATACATTTATTTTGGCGCTTAGATTTTTAATGTTTGTTAAGAAAGCAGGTGAATACATTATTGTGATGTACCTGAGCATTTTTACTTTAAAAATAATGTCTTTAGGTGTATAAAAATCGTTTGTGTGTTATTTACCTGAATCATTGCATAAAAGCATGTAGCATATCTACCTCTCAAATTCACAGAACGAAATAACGCCATACACCATATAGATGATACAAATGAATCTAAAATAATTTTTTGCACGACCCCCTATAAAATAGCTACTTCTCATGCCTGTGTAGCGGTCGTGAAATGATTAATTTAACATTAATTTGTAAAGAAAAATTCAAAGATATAATAACTACACTACCATATTATATACCAAATCTTTTATAAAATATAAAGAAAATGAAGTGAAAAACAATAATTTTACAGGAACTGGTAATGCGCGTTTTGATCCCCCGACAAAATATCATCTTGACTAAATATCCTATGGCAAAATATCCCCCGACATAAAAACAATTTCTGGGTCATGTCGATGCGATGGCGTTTATTTTCGCAGTGAAAAAGAGAAGGCTTTTGGGGAGAGTTCCCTAAAAAACAATTGCGGAGTCGTATCAATGCGATGGCGTTTTTTTGCGCAGTGAAAATGGAAAGTTGTTTGGGGGGAATTCTTAAAAAAACAATTACAGGATCGTGTCGATACGATTACGTTTTTTTGCGCAGTGAAAAGGGGAAGGCGTTAGGGGGAATAGTTCATAAAACAATGACGGGGTCGTGTCGATGAGATGGCGTTTTTTTGCGCAGTGAAAAGGGGAAGGCGTTTGGAGGGAGTTCTTTAAAAAACAATTACGGGGTAGACAAAGTGTGATGGTAATACAGTGATTCTACACCAATTTTGATAGGATATTTTGTCCGTAGGATATTTTGTCGAGGATATTTTGTCAAGGAATGTTTTGTTGGGGGCGAAATTATATTATAACTCGTATGACGCTCGTTTTATCATGATGTCACTTACTCGTCGATAATCTAAATCATCACATAAACAGTAAAACGTCCTCATTCCGTGTCAATAAGAAATGCACAGAGAATGAAGAGTTCCGAATTACAAAAATATTTTTTGTTTATTTGTTTCTCGCGGAATTGGGTATTTTCATGCAAAAATATAATTAATAATTTTTTCGTAAAATGTTTAAATATTTCATATTTCCGACAAATTAAAAGAATTTTTTTTATTGTGGCTAAAATTAAGGTAATGGGACCTTTTCTCTTGTGGTATTTTTAAAGACCGCGCACACTTATCAGGCATAAACCTGGACAGCTAAAACCTGCAGCCTGTACGATGTCGCACACTAGACCAACATAAACTAGCACAAACTAGTCAATGTTAGTGCAGGTTTTGTAATGTGCCGTAGACATTTCGCAGTTTTCAATGCAAATTAATTAATGAAAACGACATATCACTAGCAATCTAGCACAGTCAAGCACGGCTAGACCGAAATTACAAGTGACCGACTGATGGACGTTGCTGGATGCTGGTTACAGGTGCTGGTCTAATGCGCGCTACCTATTAAATAACACGGATATCTTTAAGAACAGACTTTTGGCCTCCGTGTTGTGCTGGTCGTGTAGGTTCATGCTTGACGGGTGTGCGCGATCTTTCACTTTTAAGTAGTGTAAGACATTTTTTTTCAGTTCGACTTATCAATTTGTGATTCGCCTTTATTATATGTCTGGAAATATAAATACGTGTAAGTGAACACAAAACATTAAACACTATTATTGTTGACCAAAAGTGCATTGGAGGAATTTTTCAGCTGTTCAGATGCAATCGTTCAATATATTCTTTGAACTCCAGCTTCACACATTCTTTTACAATAATTATTTGGACGAATGTGAACCTCAGACTGTTTTGTATTTGTGCAAAGCATGTGCTCTCCATTACGTCGTTTTTGAATACGAATCAAAAGTTTTTGTGTAAAGGAATATAAAATTCAGGTGCACATACGGATTATTATAACTATAGATTTTTTTAACGATATTTAACTTTAAAGTCCGCTTCACACGAGGCTAGAAACGCTGCTAAAAACACTGCTTGGCAACGCTGGGTCGAAGCTAGAAAAGACGTCACTGCGGGCTCACAAGATAGATTTTAAAATTAGAACAGGGGCCATTTTTCTTGCTAGGAAACAGTATCTTGTCACGTGGGTGCGCGACTTCAACAAACACTATGCCATAGTTTGTATTCTGTTCAGAGACAATAAACATGCATTGTTGTTACCGTTCTAACCATCACTGCGTACGCACTGAATCTGCCTGCAGAGCAAGCTTGTAAAGACGTCTCGTGTGAAACGAGCACATAATAGCAATTAAGAAAATCAGCGCTAGAAAACTAGAAGTGAAATCTAGCAAGGAACCAACATTTTTGAAGTCGAATGGTCCCGTCGCCCAATTGGCTGAAATTTTTTAACTGAGGACACTTGCACTTATAGTTACTATAGTTACTTAATATGGTTTAACCGCGCTGAACGAATCTAGTGTGCTAGTGATGTGTCGTTTTCATTAGTTATTTTGTATTGATAAAACTACTTGAGAATGAATACGAAATAAATGTATCAATTGAAAACCCTGAGCGAACGTAATATTTATCAGTAAACCTGTTTTTAATATGCATTTAGTAAATCACTAGTTATTGACACAAATTATATTAATCCGTGATTAAACGTAATTTGATTGTACATAAAAAAGTAATCAATAAATAACTGATTATCATTGCTATTGTGTTCCGTATGAATACATTAGACATGTATAATAGAAGTTATTAAATTATGGGACAAGAGTTCAAGTGTACGATCCACCGGGCACCAGCAGACATACGTATAAGCCAACGGTAAGTACGTGCTGCAGTAGCTGTAGCCCCCGGCGTGGACCACCTCCTGGTGATTATATGAATGTGCGTGACCTCTATGTCTCCGTCATAGAGGACCAACAACTGTGACACATACACATTTATACACACCCTGTAGGTGTGGATTGTCGAGGTTAAAAAAAGATGCTCGAGAACTGTTGTTGACTCCTGGTGATTTTGTCAGGGTCTACTTTCTGGAGCAATTGCGACTGATTTGGATATTTCCTAAATCTCTTTTCAGGTATGAAATTTCAATTTTAAACGAAGATTTAAAAGAGAACGATTCTTAAAAGTTGAAAATCTAAGTTCATAGATATCTACGATAAAATTCATGATAACTGGCTAATCGGCATTGGTGTAAGTCAGTGCTGGGCAAACTATGACTTCTGAAGAGCGACCAGCACTAATCTATATTGTTCCAAGGGTCTTTATTGTTACACCCGCGTAAATTTACGACCCCAAGTTAAGAAAAGTACAGTTTTCAGTTATAAAAGTTATGTATATCTCTCTCACTCATTCTTACACTCGCTTATGAGAGCTACCTGGAAAGCTCCTAGGAGCTCAATCACCGTCTCACATATTTTAATTGAGTGTGTCCAATTTAGGGACACACGACAGCAGATCGGATTGTCAAATGATCTGTCTGTGATTTTAGGGAATGACCCGGAAAATATCGATCTGCTGTTTCGATTTTTAAAAGAGACCGGTCTTGATAGATTTCTTTGATTTTATTTATTTATTTGTTTTTGTTACTTGTTATTGTTTATTGTTAATTTTTATGTTTTTTTAAATGTTGTTATTTTTATAGAGTCTATACAACTCTTTTTTTGTTAACAAGTTGATTTTTTGTTTTTATCTTTTATTTATAGACGCTGATGACCTCAGCTGTTGAGCGTCTATAATTCACAATCTCTCTCTCTCTCTCTCTCTCTCTCCTAGGAGCTCAAAGAGCCGAGGTTGCGCAGCGTTGGTGTAAGTGGCTATTTAGGGTCTATTGTCGTATATCTATACTGTGACAAAACTGTTCTTAATTGGTGGTTCAAATATTTATTTACAGAAAGAAACGTTAACAAAAATAAATTAAAAGTAATAAAAAAAATTCCAAAAATGTTCGCTCGGTGACAGAAATTCTTACCAGGCTTTCTTACTAACAAGTTTAAAAAAAAATAATATGTGCCAATTTTGTCACTGCTAGATCATAATCTGCCAGTATTCACGAGTATAAAGTACAATTAATATAAATTATCCACAAGTCATACAAATGTCCTGTCCTATATCTATACTAATATATAAAGCTGAAGAGTTTGTTTGTTTGGTTAAACGCGCCAATCTCAGAAACCACTGGTTCGAAATAAAATTTTTTTTTATTCGATAACCCATTTATCGAGAAAGACTATTGGATATATAATATCAAGCTACGATCTAGCAGCGGAGCATCAATGAAAAATGTTGCAAAATGTAACTCAAAATGTGTCCGTCCGACAAAAACTTTTGAACGCTAACTCCGATCATCATGAAATTTGGACACAACATGTATTATCGGTAAACTAATATATTGAATGTGCGTACTCATGTCCCTCTCTCCATCTGTTCTTTTGCACCCGGGTAAAACCGGGCGGGACCGCTAGTTACTCATATGTGTTCATGATGTTGTGTGGGATTTGCTTTATGGAAAATTATTGCTAAGTATTATAGTTAGTGGAACACTCAGTATATGAAGTTATTATAATGACACTTTTACACGAAGACGATAGCTAGTTAGACATGGTTAATCGTTTTATTATTAACCATAAACACTTGACTTCGTTTAAAGAAAATGATATTCCTTTATAGTGCGATTACAGTCATAAGACAATAAAATTATTAGAACCTGTTTCTATAGCCTCTCTATGGCTAGATATTGATTAATAATATATGGTCATGTGGTGCCCTCCAGCCATATGACCATATATATGAGGTGGCATACGACCACGGCTATCCTCAGGTGAGAATATTTTCTTGTTTCATACTTTACAGTAGTCAGGTTTTCGTTTTTGAACTTAATTTTTATAGTAATTAAAATTACGCGAACTTCTCGTTTCGCATTCGATTCATTAAAGCGTGAAGCTCGGTTTGATTGATGAATTACAAACATGTACACAGTTCCGACATATCTGACACTAGCTTCTCGCTTCTGTATACTAGTTGTGTACCTGTATATACATATATACAGCTTTACTCACTTGAATGTAAGTGCTAAGATGATATTAAAGACGTTGATGAGAGCCCACCGTCAGGTTTTCTGTATATCGAATACACGAAATTTTTCTGTGTAAATGAACATTGAGGCAGACAAATTGTTTCGCCGGTTTGTATGAATGTATCTATCTAATGGAATCTTTCAAACTAATATTTAACCACTTCCAGACGTCTGAATAATTTGAAATTTTATAAAACTAATATACCTATATAAATCTTTGATTAACGTCTGAATAGAACTCTTCAAATATATAAAATTGTCGACCAATTTTTTCCAGACTATATATTGACAAAAAATAATATAAAAATATAAATCAATATAACAAAATATGACGTTTCGATCCGGATTTGTATCTTCTTCAGAAATATCTAAAAAATATAAAAATTAATTAGTATTAGATCGAAACGTCATCTTTTGTTATATTGATTTATATTTTTTATATTATTTTTTGTCAATATATTATAGTCTGAAAAAAATTGGTCGACAATTTTATTTATTTGAATACCTATATAAAGTTTTTTGTCCTTCCGACAAAAAACTTTTGAATGGTAACTCCGATCATCATGAAATTTGAACCCAACATTCATCTCGGTAAACTAAGATGGACGTGCGTAATCGTGTCCCCCACATTCGTTCTTTTGCACCCGGTGATACCGGGACAGACCGCTAGTATACAAATATTTATAAATAAATAAATATGCTGTACGTTGCGTTGCTTACTTGTTTGCGTGGTTTTTAGTGAGATAATTTAAATTATAGTTAAAAAAATAAAAGAACACGCTTTTATAGCAATGTGCACTAAAAAATCAAAAATAATTTTTAAATAATATGATTTTGTTCAACTCGATTTATATCGAATTAGGGGACATCGTATCGCTGTTGAACAAAATCGTTATAATCAAGAATTATTTTGAATAATATTTTTATTATCACTTGACATTCGATCATTTTTTAAGCTGATTATTAACGCAGGCCTCGCAATTGGCAATGAACTGCGAAAAATCGATCGAGGGTCGTGAAACAGAGGACCATAGAAATAAAGCACGCATAGTACTTTGCTGATATTATACACTCAATGAATTCAGATTGATCTATTTTACATGTAAAGCTGTGCATTTTGTATAGCTGTTTTATAGTCGTCAACTACAGACAACCATATAACCGTGGTCGTTAGTTATTACATAATATGTCAAACCTATCACGTTCAAATCTCAAATTAATATTTTTCTTTTTTTTTACTATTGACAATTTTCTCATATTTTTTAAAAATAAATATTTATTAATTTTGTTTTTTTTATATTTCTTATTAATTTTATAAAGATCATTTTTTTGAACATTTTAAACATTGGTATAAAATGCATAAAGAGAGCATAGCTTCAATCGTGTGTCCACGAGCCGAAGCACGTATCTTCTTTTATTTGAATTGTCTTCGTTTATCATCGACTTCATAAATAAAGTTGAAGTCAAGATGTTGGTCTCAACGAGTACATTCATATCTGCAGTATAGGTTGCCAGAGTTAATCCTGCCGCAAGCCCTTGGCAGCCTTAATTTTTCATTTTCCGCCAAAGCAAAAATAACAATAATTGTGGCTCCATATTTGTTTACCCCAATGCTAACCACACACAGATAAATGTATCTGTATAACTATTCGAAGCATAGGAAATCCGACGGTCGGCTTTCGGACTGACGTTGATATACTAATACCGAGATTGTAAACATAGATAGTTAAAAATTAAGTACGACCGTCCCAATGTTTTTTTTCGAAAATTGGTATTCATATAAGTTCTGATTGTCTTTGCATATTTAATGGTTAATATAAATTTGTAACATTGTAAGTTTTCAACAAACGAAATCATTTTTAATTTAAAATTGATATCGTTCATACTAATAAGTAGTAGGATAATGGGAACTTGGACTAAATAGAGCAAATGCTAAATTTAAAAAATTTGCAACGTTTCGTAGGTTGTTTGTCTACTCCTTCCGACAAGTTTATAGGTTAGCATCTTTAGTGATGGCCATATTCACCGAACGTAATTAAGTAGTTATTTATTCGGTTCATTAGTTCTTCAGGTAGCTATTCCTCCGAATAAATAGCAATAATTCAATTCACCAAACATAATTATGTTTACTGTGGGTATATATCTATTCTGTTTTACTTCGAATAATAGATATTTATTCGCCTGATAAAATAATAATAGCCGACACCTAAATCATAATATCTAACCTATAAACGTGGAGTATTATATCTACAGTTTACTCTTGTGAATTTATATGTTGTTTATTAATCTTTTGTAAAACAGTAAAGTTAGTGGAAGTTTTGTAAGCAATTGGATTAGGATAAAACATTATTATTTTGTGACACTTTTTTTTGACGTTACACTAACGCCATCGGTTGGATTTTTAGGTGAACGTCAAAATATTCAACAAAAAGAGCAAGGAGTATAGTGTTGTGTATATTTATTCTTCATCTTATTATTTTACCTGATTATTTGATTGGTGAATTGAAAGTAAATTTCATTCTAACGAATAAATTTGTTCCGAGATTAGTAACATCTATCTTTAATAGTGTTCGGTGAATATGGGCATTCATGAAATTTCAACAAGGATCCTGAAGATGCCTGAAGAAGTAGACAAACAATTTACGAAACGTATCAAGTTTGTAAAACTGAGCATTTGCTTTATTTAGTCAAAGTTCCCATTATCCTACTATTCATTATTTTCAAATTTTACTTAAAACACACCTATCGACGCAAAAATTTAAGAGTGCAATGTAAATATATGTAGAGGTAAATGACATTTGAAGTTTGCACAGCGTCTAGTTATTATTGAACTAAAGAGAGATTATAGATTACTTATAGGCGCTCGCAAGTGCGGTTATTAACGTCTGTAGCTAACTAAAAATGAAACAATATAACTGCATTGCTAATAAAATGGTTGATGTTTTAAAATCTTGTATTTTTTTGGTAGCTGAAGGAATTTCTAGTTTTTTCGTATCATGAATTCTGACAAGTGAACGTAAGACTCTTGCTTGTTTGAGCATTGATGTCTTATTCGGTTGACAGTAATAGAGCACAAAAACAAGAATATGTTTACAGGTGGTCTGATGGTCTGTTTATATCTATCCGGTACAAAGAAAAATAAATTCCAGTAAAAAAGCGTTTTAAATATTTTATCGGGTCGGTTAATCAACACAAACAGCGCCTTGAGAACAAGTGTTTTTTTGTACATCTATTTGAATTTTAGAGTTTTTTTCCCATCCGTTCAAACGAGAAAATATTTTATTATAGTAAATACCTATTTATAATAAAGCTAAATTATTATGGTTTATTTTTTACATAAATGGAGTGGAGTTGTCAATAACATCTGGTGAGTTACTATTTTCATATTGTGAGATTACATATTATAAAAAATCTAGTGTCTAACTCTAGCCCATATTACAAGACCTATTTACAGAGTTCCGTAACTAAATGGCAAAGGAACGATTATAGTTTCGTCGCATGTTCGCCTGTATGCCAAAGCCTTATACTCTGCCATCTCTGCATTGCAGACAAGTCTTTTATAGAACTGACGGATGACATCTTTTTGAAGCTGTTTATTAAATCATTGGACAGATTCAATAAATATTTCCTTAGGTGAATATTTCTCTAGATATAGGTAAGCTCCTAGAGTCGTTAATAATATGTCCCCCTGTTCTCTAACTTTGCAGCCATGTGCTTAAATAATCTAGAAAAAAATCATGAAAGTAGTATAAATACTTTCAACGAAAATTGAACAAGTGGAACAAGATATGTAAACAGTCTTTTTAGATATCAATAATTTTTAGTTTTCAATAGCAGGCATAGCAGCAATCTTCTAATGACAAAAAAATTCTCTACGGAACCTTAACTTGAAGTCTGCACGACACGCACTTGTGTGATTTTTTGCTTTTATTTATTTATTTATTTTTTTTTTTGATTGACAAAAAGTATATAAATTCTATACATTTCGGTCCGGATTTAGACCTTCTTTAAAACTGATCTAAAAAATATAAAAATTAATTAATTAGTTTCAAATTGGTTTTTGATAAAAATTCACTTCAAGTTTTTAATTATCAAATATTTTAATATAACTTTTGTTGATTTTCCTGAAAGTAATTTTGAAGTGAAATTTTCTATTTTTTGGCTTAAGAATAAAAAAAAAGCAACACTTATATTCAAAAGTTCATTTGTATTGCTCTTTTTGATTCTGAAGTCAACACACAAAAATTTGGAAATTTAATATCATTTACGTATTTTAACAATAATTAATAGAGATATTATTAACATATAGATATTATAAAATAGGTAGATAATGGGTGCGTAGCACTGCTGAAACACACATGTGGAGTGTAAATCGATCATCATACCCTTAATTAGAGTGCAGTCTGGAGACTTGATATTTACAAGTAATACCTACTTATCGATTTAACATAAAATAGAAAATACATTCAACTTTTAATAGCTTTAGCGATTTTTGCGAGTTATTAAAATAGGTGAGTGCTATAAAGTTTAAATAACATTCTGATTTCAATGAAGATATTTTGAAGTACCGACGTGCGCAAATGCATAACGAAATCTCGCACTTCGCCAGTTTTTGTAAACGAGTTATCAAATGAGTACCAACATACCACGGGGTTTGCCAAAAGATGGCTCCCCTGATCCTAAGCACTTGCCTTTTATGTTTTATCCCAAAAGGCGACTCTCGAAAAATTTCAACATGAACTTTATACCTATTTGCTGTGAGTTTATAGTTTGGATTAAACATTTTCGTAAATAAAATAAAACAGAATAGACCAAAATTTTATATAGGTATGGCATTTAAAATATGTTAATATAAAGTGTACTGATTATCAGTTATGCGAGAAGTTCGACGTTGTTACTTTGTTCTTCAACAGTATGTTTACGTGTAGGTGATCCGTATGGGTCCATTTTGAGTGATATCATTTTTCACATTTTATATTTATGGAATATTAAAGCATAGAACAACACCTACTTTTGTTACTATAATGGTTTGTATTAGACAAACATTATTGTACTATATTTAATAATACACTGCGATCTACAAGAAAAGTAGTACTTTTAAAAACATATTATACAAAAAGTACGACAAACAAAATAAACGAGAACAACAAATATTGCAAAGATGCAAAATGAATTGAAAAAACGCTATCAATGAGTAAATAGGCTTCAGAATACCTTTGTTTACATATAGTGGAGTTAAATTAGCCGAAAATAAGCTTTATCTTCGAAGTAATTCTCCCCTACATATTTTTTGATAAAACCAATTGCAATATCCTTTAAATTGTGTTAACAAAAAATGCCACCTTCAGTTTTTTCGACAAATTGTTAGTTTTTTTTTGTCAAATATTTGAAAACCTACGCAGTTCTCCAATGTGGAGCTACATATATATAATCGTTAAACTACTTTAAAAAAATTTGGAGCACAGGTACTTTAAGAAAATGATACTTTTTCATCTGCAATTGGTTTCATAGTAGGTAACATAGTAACATAGTAGGCAGTCGAGGCGTGTCACGTTGTGACCTTAGTTAACAAATTTTTTCTCGCTCGAATTTCTCGTGAAAATACATGTTATACATGTTTCCTTCGTAAAATTTTCCGTTCTTTCCAATAGCGCTATTATTTTTTTTCTAAAAAAATATTTCAAAAGTTATAAAAAAATCACATATTTGTATCTAGATTGTTTTATAAAAAAATTTGCAGGAAAAATCTCGCGGTGGCATTTTGATATTTTATTCTACACACCTTCCCAAACACGTTTCACAAGGAATCATGTAGGGGAGAATCTAATTTTTCCCCACTAATAGCGTATTCATGATAAATACCTCTGTAAAGGCCCCCATACACCTCGTTCTTTTTTGGCAGTTTTAACCGCCGGGTAAAACTGTACGGTTAAACACGAACAACGGCCATCCCCATACACCTCGTTCTTTTATGGCAGTTTTAACCGCACGGGTAAAACTGTACGGTTAATTTAAACACGAACAACGGCCATATCCACACAGAGGCGTAGTTTCGTTCAGTTTTTCTGAAGTCGTGGCATCATTAATACGATCTGCTTTGATGGAAAATACAATAATATTGATATTATTTTATGTTTAATAAACATTAATAAACAATATAATGCAAAAATAATTAATAAAATTGATTGATATTTGTCTAAATTAGAGTGTTTTATTTGACACCATTATTTTTTCCTCTAAATTAATCAATATGTTTATAGCAATTTTCATTTATTTTTGTCAAAATTGCTTAGCACTAAAACGGTTAAAATATAAATCAATACTCAAACTAATTACAATCATTTAATTAATATGACTTATTTGCTGTACGTCGCACCACTGAATAAACACGTCGATTCTTATCGGAAAGCGCCACACATTACGATTTAAAACGACAACCAGCAAACACGTCGTGTTTAAAATCAAGATTCGGCAGATAAAAAAACTGCCGTGTTTCATCGACAGTTTTTGCCCATACACTTCGGTTTTGACCGACGTGTTTTATCGTGACGATGAAAACTGCCAAAAAAGAACGAGGTGTATGGGGGCCTTTACAAGCTCCCTGTTCGCAGACTCTAATTTAAGGACTGATAAAACTACCGTTTGAATTTTCTATTATTACTATTTTTGGAGTCGGAATTGTCCCGTCGTTCAATTTGCTCGATTCCTTTTTCTGTATCATTGAGAAACAAAAGACGGAAGAATAAAAAAAATCTCGTACGTATTTCAGAAGAAAGTTTGCATTATCTGTTAAAATTATTGAGAATTTTATGAAAAATTTGAACTGTCTAGGTCAGTAGAAGTTAACAGAGAATATGTTTACGTGCTTTATTTCTTCCAGAATGAATCTGGTGATAACCGCAACACCAGCTCGATACAGGAACTATTTGTAGAATAAATGTTCACAGTGATGGATTTACGCCTAGGCCCGTGAAGCCCGGGCCTAGGGCGGCATACTTTGAAGGGCGAAATTTTTGAAATGACAAAATTTTAGAGGCGAAAAGTAAAGACAATCAATTTCAAAAATTGGTTCAGATTAGTTTTCATAAAAATTTGTCTATAGAATATAATATTATAATTCAATTCACTAATTTACTTCTCAATCTGTATTGGTAAGATGTTAATTTTTTAATAGTCTTTATCGAGTAGCATACTTTCTGTTCCTTTAGTGAGATTAATTTATAACTTATTTATCTGTCATGTTTATTAGTTATATATTTAAAAATTATATTTCAATAAATAAAGTTATTTTTAAATAAAAATATTGGATCAAAATTAATGAAATTCATTTTATCAAAAAACAGCGGCGCATCGAATGAGGCCTAGGGCGGCAGCAAGCTTAAGTCACTGAATGTTCAGAATATGTGATTTCAACAGGATAGTGTCATACAATGGATGAAACAATTTTAACCTCACACAACTGGATTTTTTTCTGTGGGGCTTTTTGAAGTAAAGACCTTACGATACGAGACAACATTATTAATTCCTTGTGAAAAAAAAACTCTAATAATTTATAGAGATGATGATCCTGTTCAAATGTTAGAAGATTAAGAAGGACGAATCCTGGTGGCATAGGATCGATGAATAAAGCAAATACTGAAGGTTTTTATTGCATTTTTATTATCTGACGTTTCGGCACACTTTATGCCATCTTCGGAGAATCAATGCTGTCAATTTTTTCAGTATTATTGTTATAACAATAACATAACAATAATACTGAAAAAATTGACAGCATTGATTCTCCGAAGATGGCATAAAGTGTGCCGAAACGTCAGATAATAAAAATGCAATAAAAACCTTCAGTATTTGCTTTATTCATCGATCCTATGCCACCAGGATTCGTCCTTCTTAATCTTCTAACATTATTAATTCCATTGGAGAAACTAAACTGAATATCTGCGAATATGGAATTAAAAATTGCACACGAGGCTGGATTTGCCGCTAGATTTGACTAATATAGTTTTCTCTATAAGCGCTGGTTTTCTTAGTTACTTTTATGTGCTCGCTTCACACGAGGCGTCTTTTCAAGCTTGTTTTGTAAGTAGGTTCGGCGCGCGCAATGATAGAACTGTAACAAAAGTGGACATTTATTGTCTCTGAACAGAACACATAATAGCACCGTGTTTGTTTGTGGGCGTTTGTTTATGTCACCCACGTGACATGATACTACTTTGTTCAGAGCAAGCAAAGAACATAGCGAGAAAAATAGGCCCTGTACTAATTTTAAAATCCATCTTGTGAGCTAGCAGGCGAGCCAACAGTGACGTCATTTCAAGTTTCATAGCCAGCCTGTCGGCCAGCAATGTTTCTAGCAGTGTTTTCAGCTTCGTGTGCAGCGGCCTTTACTGAGAAAAATGGTCTTGACGGATAGAGTGATGCTATAAGGGTTCAATTTTTTCAATCTGAGGTACGAAATCCTAAAAATGTAAAACTTGTAGAAAAAATTCTGCTCTATAAGTTTTTTTCATTCGAGTAACAGTTTAGAAGATAAATGAAGAAAGCTCAAAACGGCTTCGCTTCGAGGGTAATTTTTCGTTCAAAAGGAAATGTTCCACCCACATTATAGGTGGTAGCTGTTCAGTCCCTTATTTCTAACTTTTGTCAAAAAATTGAAGGATGATTATTACAAAATATAGGGACTAGAAATAATAGATACACATGTTGCATATTTTTGTATTCATAGCACAATATCAGTATACCACCAGAGGCGTGCCCCATGTTTCACAACGGGAGGCATTAAAAATATGCTACAAGTGAAAATGTTTAATTTGTAATTTATTATCTAGGAAGAGTTGACATATTATACACTGTTTAAGAGGCGTATTATATAGAATAACAGATCATCAGAAGATGGAAAAGAAGATACGTTTTATATTCATTTCAATAATATTCTCTCTTTTTATTACAACATAATCAGTAATTATAAGGTTAACAGTAAAGATACAGAAGATGATTAAAAATTCAAAAGCAAGTAGTTTTTCAAATAACTCATGCCTGCGGCACTTGTTCTAATTTATGTGAACGTACGCATGCGCGGTTCAAATTACATTATTATTAATTATAACTTGGTTATTAATTTTGTAGAAATATGATATATGCATCTGTTTAAATGGAAGCGGAATTGTGTATTATTTGTTTAGTCGTTGACAGTAGTTTATTTTTAATTAAATATAAATTTATGTATCTGCAACTATTAAAATTTATTTTAAATAAAAAAAAAACATATAAAAATGTTTTTTCTGCTTAAGAAGTACATTTTTTGCACGACCTCCTATGGGCTATGTGCAAGGAGGCGGAGTTACAAATTTTTCGATTCGAGCGTTTGTGCCTCGTGGTGAGCACTAGGGGAAACTTCAATTTCAAATTTTCCGCATGTCACTGAGCAATGTTTATTAAAAGTGAAAATAGTTATAATTTTATGAAGCTTTTTAATTACAAATAAACATGGGCAAACGTAAGAGATCTGGAAATGCTTGATGTGTTCCGGGCTGTTGCGCTGATGGCGAATTAAGTATAAAATAAAGGCCATTGGCGCCATAATTTGACGTTCCGCTGTCAGTGTAAACAAATTATTTATTTATATATTGTACCTAGGTCATAATTGATAAATAAATAATTCTCACATACCTTTTATGTTATGCTATTTATGTACTGGTTTACAATTTGAATTATATGGCACCTATATAAAATTAACATCAGTTTTCCTTATATTGCATTATTTTTATCACATAATGGCACAAAAGTTTTTGACTTATCAAAATAGAACCATTTGGCCGAGCAAAAACTGTCAAATAATATTTTAAATATTTACTAGCGGCCCGGCCCGGTTTCACCCGGGTGCGATAGATATAATTCTGCAAAATCTATTTCGTTTGTTGCCCGGCGTCTGAACTAATAGCTTTGAGCAAATTCTATCAGATGTCGCTACATGTTACTAAGACACGATATAGATATACGTTATATATAAGGATATTCTCTCTCTCCGTCTCTCCCTGTTCTTGCAATAAAAAAATTAGAAACTATTCTATAATATAACTTGGACCAAGCAAGACACATTTACAAAGTTTCAATAAAATCGGTTTAGTGGTTTCGGAAATTAGCGCGGACGAACGTCGTGACACGAGATTTATATAAACATATTCTCACTTTTTGGCCTGAATTTTTCCATGATCAGCTTACTAATTGGCCAACCTTTCTAAAGCTAAAAACCACGAAAACTGTTAGATTTTATGCTGTGTGTTAAAACTTACAATAAATAAAAAAATAAAATAAAATTTTTTTACAGAAATGTCATTATCATTAAAAATGACTCATTTCCTACTCCCAAGTGATAAGGTTAAATAATTCCAAATTAGTCATAGTTTCTTCTCTCGAGAGGAATACGAACAATTACCGGTCACTCTGTATATAAATTATGAAGTGAAAATCAGTTTTTTATAGGAGATACGTGCAAAAAATGTGATATGTATCTTGTTTGAATTGATATTCTAAATTCTTACTCGGGTGACTGTTAAAACTCGCTGGTCGTTCATTTTAACATAATGTTACTTCCTCGTATAATATATGTATCTTTATTAACGAACTTCATTTACTACTTATTGGACCATTTATTTCGAGGGAGTATATTATCATATTTTTCAGAATTTATAGTCGGCGTTCTTTGGGTTGTCATTCACTGGGGTTAGATACAGGTCGTATTTCATTTTAATATTGTCTAACTAAAACTGCACGGCAAATAAAGCACTAAAGATTAAGTATTGTTGAAATGAAATGGTTTAGTGTAGGCAGTTTCTTGAATATTTAACTGATAATATCCTATATAAATGTCATGACTTGAAAATTGTTGAGCATGAGTCATTTGGTCATCATTATCCTTGGACTTCTTGTTCACGGTGAACATTTAGAAAACATGTGCACAAGAACATTTATTACAGATTAAAATATTACATTCAATAAAATGTTACTTTATCTGTTACGCTCTGTAGTTGTCATGAGTTGAATTAACACTGGGAAGTATTGATATAATATTGCAGATTATAGACGCTCAACAGCTGAGATGTCTTAAGATTTCTTAAAATGGTAAAATTTCATTTTCAGTATACGTCTGTACTCCTGAAAATGGACTTATTGTCCGAAACGATCGTCGAGAAAGAAAATATTTGTAGAATTTTCAAGTGTTTTATTATTTATTTTATTATTTATGTAATTTTCATTTTATTCATTTATGACTATAAAACTTAGAGTCGGAGAGCTGACATCGAATTTAGGTTATGTATTTTGGGCAAGTTGAAATAATAAAAAAAACAAAAAATGGATGAATCTGGAATTGCGAGTCTGGCAGAACGTTTATTTCAACTTGCCCAAATTAAATACCCTAAATTAGTCATCAGCTTTTGGCTATTAAGGCATCTACCTGAACGCATTCAAAATGAACATTTATTAGGAATTTTTTAGGGTGTAACAATTACATAAATAAAATATAAAAGGCGTGTTATTCATTGATTACAAAAACATCAAATTTTTTTTTTATAAATATTAAAAGAATGTTTTATTTTTTATTAACAAAAGACCCTTTTAATTTTTTTCAAACATAAGTGTTAAATAAATAACATTCCATTTTTATTTAATTTTTCACTTTATACACTCTTTTCGCTCAACTACATCCGACTGTGGAGTTTAATAAACTACCCTTTCTGAATTTTTTTGGGTCAAATTAATGGCGGAATATTGTAGGGTCATCATATAGACCGGACTCTCAGTGGAGTTCCGTTTGCAAAAATTGCGGACCTCAATCTGACTTCTGATATATATTGTATAGATCCCATACATCCTACAAACAAATGTTGCCAACCAGTTTTGTGGTCCCCCTCCCCCCTACCCGGCAATTAAAAATGGCATACTACAAATAAAAAAAAAATCATCAAGCCATGCCGTGTGGGGTATCAAATGAAAGGGCTTATTGAGTAGATCACGAATATATAGCACACTATAACATTTAATACACTTTCTCTAAGAATTTTTTGAAAATTTACTAAAATGCTCCATTTTCGAGTTAACTTTAAACCACTATAGATTGAAAACTAATGAATATATTTTTATAATTATTATTTTTAATAACTAACAATAGTCCATTGTTTACGAACCAATAGTTCGTACAGTGAAAAAGTTGCACGGGGGAGCGGGGGGAGCAATCAAAGATGGCGAGTTTCGATATTTCAAAATATTTCTTAAAATTTCGGACTCTCAGTGGAGTTCCGTTTGCAAACATTGCGGACCTCAATCTGACTTCTGATATATATTGTATAGATCCCAGACAGCCTATAAACAGATGTTGCCAACAAGTTTTGTGGTCCCCTCCCCCCCTCCATCACAAATATTACTGATAAATTACAAAAATTTTTGGTTTTAATATGGAATTTCATTAGAAAATTAGTACTTATGTGTCTAAAAATTGTTCAAATCGGATGGCATTCAAAATTTATACTGTCCTAAGTACAAATAATAGTGTGTATCAATGCCATCCGATTTCGATTAAATTTACCCCTATTTAGCCACCCCCCAAAACTCATGAAAATAACAATTTTATGCAGCGTATGGCATTATTTTTATTGTTATTGAGTTTTGGGGGGTGGCTAAATAGGGGTAAATTTAATCTAAATCGGATTGCATTGAATACACACTATTATTTGTACTTAGGACAGTATAAATTTCGAATTCCATCCGATTTGAACAATTTTTAGTGTTTTTTTTACTTATTGTTGAAAAAATCGAAAAAAAGGGTTTTTCGGCCACTTTGAGGGGCTGTTTCTCCGAAACTGCCCATCAGGATCGGATGGCAATTTTTTTCCAACGTTTGGTGGTGTCAATAAGTATGCTCACTAATTTTGAAGCGGTTGCCTTTTCAGTTTTTTTTTAATTTTTTTTTATTCGCTAGTGCAAAAACGGCCCGCGTGTTTCGGCTGGCAAAAAAATTTTATTGTATAATTAGGGTATTTCCTTCAATGCAACCCCATTTTTATCCGGTTGCCTTTTCAAACATTTTTCGATTTTGCCCCACCCCCATATCGCCGCCCCTGTCCATTTGGGGTCACTTTGGCCGCTACCAGGGGGTTCTGAACCAATCATAGGTCCAGATTACCACTCGCCATCCGGTTGCCTCTCCGACACCGGATTGACGTGCCATTGCTTTGAATATAAATATAGAGCAGTGATAAAGGGGCGGGGGGGGGGATTGAATGACACAGGACCGCGCGCGCGCGCGGCAACATGGCTTTTTACGATGTGGATAGCATCAGGTAGATGAATCACAAAACATTTCGCGGTCCGCTATTTTTGCAAACGAACATCCCCTTGTAGCCTGCTCTAATAATAAAACATGAGCAAAATCGTTAAGTCGTTTTCGAGAAAGTCGCAGTTTTTGATTTTCGTTTACGGAATCCTTGGTAAATATCCATTTCTTAATCAATATTTTTCATCTCAACATTTTTTTGAAACATCGAAACCAAACCTCAAATGAGAAAAAAATATACTGCGTATTTTACACTACAGAAGTAAAATAGCTTTATTTTATAAAGATAAGTCTGTTTACACTACATATAATATTCAGGTTTGCATCATTATACCTATCCCTATATTATTAAACGAGCTAATCTTGTATCTACCTATGTACCTACTTATGTCCCTAAATATTTTCTCGAAAACGGCCCTAACGATTTGGATGAAATTTACTGAAAAGGGATTTTGGGGGGCAAAAAATCGTTTTAGCTAGGTCTCATCTCTCGAAAAAATCGTTTTCTTACAAATTTTATCATTATAAAAATCAATTTTTTGACGTATGAAAATACTTAAATATTGTAAGTAGGTTTTGGAATTTTATACAAACAATGAAACAATTGTTTTCAAAATATTATGACAGTTAATCTTTAGTATTTTATTTAACTTTCCGAGCAAAGCTCGGTCACCCAGGTACTCACATAATTAAATTCAAACGGCATATTAAGCATTATTTATCGAAATGACCTTAAAACCGGGTCACTTCTTCCAAATTAGTGTATTATACGAAAATATGCATTGTTTTGCGCAAAGAAACTTATTTTGTAGCAAAACTCACTAGTCATCAAAAAAATGTATTTTCATGCACCCTGTAGGTACAATATTAGATAACCCGGTACGGG
Source organism: Xanthostigma xanthostigma (assembly GCA_963575645.1). Taxonomy (NCBI): domain Eukaryota; kingdom Metazoa; phylum Arthropoda; class Insecta; order Raphidioptera; family Raphidiidae; genus Xanthostigma; species Xanthostigma xanthostigma. The sequence goes on along the minus strand of OY754468.1, from coordinate 29,211,496 downwards.
CCCGACAGTGTTCCATACAAACAACTGCTTTCGGTTACCCATACGTGCGTCGTTGAAAGGGTTATGCAAATGTTTCCGGCCGTGACCATTCATAGCCGACTTGATTAAGTAGCGGGTCCCGGGTTCAATGCCAGGTTGTTCAGTTCAGCTGAGTTGTCGTCGTCGTCGTGAGATCGACCTGTGAGACCAGACGTTTTCGTAGCTTTACTTCAGACATAAAAATATTTGAACCCTTTGAGTACCGAGACAGATCGGTTATAATTTGAGATATGCCATTAGATCCTCCAATGACTTCGTGAATCATCAATTTGTCTATATTTTACTTTAAGGAAAGTAACAACACTAGTGAATATGTACCTTTGATTGACGTACTTATTTCATATTTGGAGTAACTTCTAGATAGATAGAATTTTAGGTACTTTTCTGTTTTTCTGATACACGACGAAAATAATTAAGGGATGCATAGAGGAATAAACGAAACATTTTCCCTCTTTGACTATTTTTATCTATCCTTAATTCCAAAACTCTGAAAAATTCAAATAGATTCAGTAGACAAATAAAAAATTTAATAATTTTAATTTTGCTCAGTTTTACATGTGTTCTTACTGCATGTATCAAATATTATCCATATTAAAATTCATCATAATCGGGGGTCCAGCGGTTTGGCCGTGAAAGCTTAACAGACAGACAGACAAACAGATTTACTTTCGCATTTATAACATTAGTATGGATTTTCAAAAAGTCTCTTAATAATTGACGACAGTTTTTAGAATACGTTTCAAACAGCGTACTTTTATAAAAAAAAAATAAATATGGACAGTAATAGGTTAAAAATATAAGAACTCTGTAAGTCATGCGTGTTTTAATCTCAGCACTGGCCATTCTCATACGGGACAGGTTTCACATTTTCCAACATTTTTTTTGAAACCTGGATATAAAATGGGTAATGTGTGAGTAATTGTATTGGTGTAATGGTTGAAAAAACAACACCTGAGTTTCATTTTCTGGACGCGTTGAGTTCCAGTTCGATTCTCGCCCGTTCAAAACATGTTTACATTAAATTTAAATAAATGAAAAAATCAAACCTGATTCTGATGTTTAATTTCTGCATAGCATTTACCTTTAGAACCCATTGTTGTTGTTTTGTGTGTAGGTTTTCATATTTTATTAAAAAACCTGCAAGTATTCAAAAACATGTATTTTTCCCTTAAAAATAAACTACACTTTTAATATAAACTGTAAATGTGTATTTCAAAGTTTACCATTTTCCTAAAATTTAGGTACCCTAATTAATCAGTATAACGAAAAAATATTCTTTTTTTTTAATTTTTGATATCTGTTTTGATCATAGCTGGTGTACATTTTCTATGACTTTTAATGTAAATAATCACAAATTGTTTTCATTCTACGAACAATAATTAATTATTTTTCATTCAAATCATCTAAAGACACTGAATTCCCGAAGTATTCCAATTGTTGAAAATAAAAAGTTAAGATTTAAAGTGATAAACATAAATATTTTTAAAATTATACTAATTTAATTACGCATTTAAGGACGTAGTCCTATGTTCAGGCTCGTTTTCAACCCATATTTCAGAATTTTTTTTTAATAACAAAATAATGTACAATCATTTCAATTTTGTTACATGTTTTTACTGACATCGTAAACTAAGAAAAAACATTTTTTTTTGCCTAATTTTACGCTATTTTATAATTATTTTTGTAACCTAAAGTGGACAACTTTAAATGGAGGTAGGTGGGTAGCGCGGGTGATAACGTCACTTAGAGTCATTGGAATTATAAAAATTAATTTGATTATTGTTTCGTAGGCTTGTGGCTCTATCCCGTACTAGAAATAAACATTTTTATTGATAAATAACAAAATGGCGGGTTTTAGAAATAAAAAACAACGATAAAATCGTGTTTTTTTTGTTGAAAATCGGTTAAAAAAATAGAAATAATTTTTATAATTAAGTAATTCTAGTACCGGATGGAGCTTTTGTTGTGTAGAATACCCTGTGTAAAATTGAAAGCAATCGGTTGTATACAATTGTTTCAATCACCCGCGACGCTTACAAAAACGTAGTTTTGAGAAAAACGCGTTTAAAGTTTTGATTTCAAATTTCTTACAAAAAAAATAAAAATGAATATTTACACTAATCAGCTATGCCTGGTGTATAGTAAACCTTCCGTTTCTTCAAAGGCATCGTTTTCTGCTAGTTTTTTTTGCTCTACTCTGCGAGAGTATAAAGGTAACGTGATAACAATTGAGGTAAGAGTCTTACCGTGGGACCGTTGCTGCTCTCGACTATATGCTATAGCTTTTTAAATATTTAATATTTCGGTCTAAAATTTTTACAGTATTTTCTCAATATATTATACTTACTGAAAATGTAAAAAAATAAATTCGATTTTCCGAAACCCGAACACCAGACTACGTCCTTAAAACATCCAATTCATATGCAAGCCATACTATTATTGGTACTTATATTATTTATTGTTTACAACGAGCACGCTCGATTTTTTTTTTTTTTATCGCGCTACTAATACTGGAATATCTAAAGTAGCGGTGTATTGTCTCTCTGTATTAAGTGATTATGACTTTTTGTTTATTATTGTATTTTATGAGACAAATATATTATTTCTATTCTATTCTTCTATATTTTGGGAAAATGAAAAACGATAGATTGTTCCAAATACATATTGTACCAATGCTGACAATCAAGTGGTATAGTCCAGCCTTAACTAATATATTAGTCACTTGAACATTATTTATACTGATATAAAATAATGAAAGATTTTCTAACAACTCTTGAAGCAGATGTTTTCACCGTGGGGCGCCTAGTAAATCTATGATAGAGAATCAACCACTGCAGACCTGATATTCCAGCCTGATCGACTGATTGATCATATCCAAAACTAATCACATCTACTGATATCGATATTTAAACTGATTGTTCATTATCAGTATCATCACAGAAACTGTATAAATATTATTAATTTTACTCAAACTAACAGTGAGTTTTGATTTACAATTTCACTGTAAATTCAATACTGATTGTATTTTTTAATTGCAGTTTTTGCGAGGGAGAAAAATGATCGTTGTTTGCTGTGGGATTTATTTTGTGTAATCTTCTTTGATGATACCGTTTAAAAATGATTAAATATGATGCCATAAACTGGGAGGTATATGGAAATAGTTTATTATAAATTACTAGATACAGGCGGAGGTCCATTTAAAATCCAGCTGTTTTGAAACAATTACAATAATTGTAATAAAAATTTAATTTTTTCATTGTGTTTTTTGTATGTCTGCTACTTTTGAGAATCATTTAAATTTTTTGTATGCTGTTAAAATAATTATAAGTATTTTTTTATTCGTAAGAAAATTATATTGTTCTAATACATTATCATTTATATTTATACTAAGATTACTAAAATTCTTTTTTTTAGTTACTATCTGTTTTTAAATTCAATGGAAAGGTACACGCATGTTATAAGAGTACTGTTGTCTTCTTTTTATGGTAACCAAAAATTGACAAATAAAGACGGTAGATGATTTATTTTTAAATATATACATTCATTTATTTCTGAACTAATTTGCAAATATTAAGTTCAATTAAAATATGAAAATAAATCTTGTTATCAAAATTAACGATCTGAATAACAGAATTATTGAAAAAAAATGGTTTACCTTAATAGTCTAAGAATATTAGGAGACAAAGTCTACTCAATTTTTGCTTAATCGCTTCAGAAAAAAGTGGCCTAAATATTGTCAAGTACCTATATATAGATTGTTCAGGCAAATATGTAGATATAATATTTATAACGACATTTTACTTTATGGTGAACGTCTATTATGATAATTTCGTTATTTTATACTTAAAATAAATAAAATTCATTATTTCATAAAAAAATTTGCAACAAAAATTAACCTCTAAGATACTTTCTAGTATATTTTTCAAAATATTTGGTAATCCAAAAAAACCGTCTTTCAAAATTACATAATTTACAACATACACTTTAAATTATAACATTATAGCTGCTTTTTAAGTGAAGAGTGTTAAGAAAACAGTCATCGCTGAGCAACCCTACAGCTAAATCATAATAATGCACAACAGAACACCATCGGTCACACCTCTGTAATAACAGTGCGTTTGAACGAGTTATGGCCGCTCATAAAAACCTCTAAATACTGACACAACTAAGCTTAATCCTTACCGGCCATTACTTGACCAGTAATGACTGCATTTATAGGGCCTTCAGTGTTGACCCACTTCAAGTAAACTAAAGGAATACTAAATTATATTATAATATGATTTCGTAAATAATAACTAAAATTGAAGTTTAGAAAACACCAAATTATACGTTACTGTACGCGTATTTATTATTGAAACAAAATTTTATTTTATATATTTTCCAAATTTTAAAACATTTCATTTGTGTCTACATTATTATACCAATAACTAATTTTGCTGTTAACTCGACGTTTCTGTAAACTTAGCGGTGAAATGGGCATTAGGTATAGCAGCAAATTGTGGATAACAAATTTTAATTTCATTCCCCCATCTATTTAACGGCCATTTTAAAAAATGGCGACCAATATTTGATATGTAAAAACAGCAAATATTGTTAAGAATATTATTTATTATTTACAACTAGCTGCACCGCACGCGTGATATTAAGTCGTTAGAGGGGGAAGCGGTGAGTGGAAGTTTCGAGTTAAAGTCCCAACAGTGACATTGCTGGAAAGTAAATTTTTCTTATATTGTATTGTAGCTGTAACAATGTAAAATAAAATTATTGGCATCCATTTTTTTTAATGCGAATGTATTTTGACGAACTACAGTTTTTAATAGCCTAAGTTACACCTTATAACATTAGCTATCTGCAGTGAAAATCCCGTCAAAATCAGTTTAGTCGTTTAGGAGATTAGCCGGAACAAACAAACAGACTGACAGACAAAAACTTAAAATTTGTTTTTTTTATTATAAGTATCGTATGCATTTACATAGTAAAAAGCTGTTATTTTGACATAAATAGACACTTCAATTTTATTTATCTGTATAGATTTTCGACTTTACCATTTTTTTATTTTGCTAATTTGCAAAGAATCAAAGCAATAGTTCGGAACGTTAGGTACCGTAAAAATTCATGTAATATCCTTTTCAACCGCTGTATCTCCTGAGCATTCCAATTCACGAATTTCAGTTCCGAAATCGAATATTCGTATTCACATTCTCACTTTCGCATATTGTATAATTGACATTTGTAACAACCATAAGGTATTATACTCAGCAACAAAATATTTTTAAATATCATGGCAAAACGCTGTGTTCAGTTGGTCACAAATTTTATTCGATCATTCTGTAGATAAAATACGCATCACGCACCAGAATGCATCGGGGGCAATGCTTTTTATCTGTACATTAACACCTTCACATTATTCAATCTAGCTCTTGGCAAACACCGGTCCTCCACTGCAGCTCCGCTTCAAACTCAACAACACACGTGTATAACAGCCGGCCGGACACGTGGTGGAATGTTGTTAACACCTACTTTTAACTATCTTATTATAAACAATCATTATTATATGTCTCTTTATACACTGGCTTCCGGTCTAATTGTGTAAGAAAGGATTTAATTCGTATCCTGTCCAAAGGTCGTGATTCAAATAGTTGCATTCCAGTCGTATATGTACCGAAATTTATTACAATTTACATATGAATCAGTTTGCTTAAAGTATGACGCAACGTAAAAATCAGTTTGATTTCAAATTTCTACAGCCATCCTATGAAAATTTAAGCAGTCTGCAGAAAAAATTTCAATAACTCTTCATTGGGGAAAAATGTAAAATTAAGTTCGATCAAATTGAATTTTTCAATGCATAGCTACATTCATCTCACGTAGAATTATAGCATAACTGAGCACAGAGCGACAAGAAAAATTTATTATAAATGTTGTATAGTTCTACTAATTTACTAACTTTAGTGAAATAAAAAAAATATTCAACCAGTTCAAAGAAACGCGTTGTTTTTACAAAAAGTTCTTTGAGAGGAAGGAAATGATTTTTATTAAAAGCTAATTTCATTGTTATTATGAAAAGTTATTTTTATAAAATTTTGTAAAGGCACTTTCCAATGCACCCTAGATTTAAGCAAGATTTTAGCAAAAGACGTTAGCGGCGCAGTGAATTTAAACCTTATATAAAGTTCATTATATATTTTTAGTCTATTATTTTATCTAGAAAATGCGGAATCAGTAGACGGGTAAGGTCACATGAAGAGCGTTCAACGCGCGTTGGCCCAACGCGCGTTTACAATTTCTATACAATTGTATACAGATTGTATCAAATCAAAACAGTCCATAGAACATTGTGTGTAAGACAGAGACAATATTATATAAAGCACTAAAGCAGTAAGTAAGAATGAGATAAATGATCGCTAATAGCTAGTTACTGTGGTTATACAATCTGATAGTATCGTTTTGGTTTTCTACAGTAAAAATAACAATTTTATCAAATGTCAGTATTCACTAGTGAAATTATTGATAAAATGGCTATTTATACTGTTCGGGAAAAAATCCAAATAATTAAATGGTTTAATGGTGCTAATTCAACCGCCAACATAATAATAATTAATATTACAGTTTAGTTGTTTTAATTGATAAATTGGTAAAAAGATTTACAGTATACGTAATTATTTATTTACGTAACCACAGTAACTATATTAGTTATCTCATTCTTACATACTGCTTTAGTGCTTTATATTATATCGTTTCTGTCTTACACACAGAATGCCCTATGGACCGTTTTGATTTGATACAATCTGTATAACTGTTTACATGATAACGCGCGTTCAACGCGCCACCAACGCGCGTTATCATGTAAACAGTTATATACTTACAATTGTATAGAAATTATAAACGCGCGTTGGGCCAACGCGCGTTGATGCTCTTCATGTGGCCTTACCCTTATGCTGGGTTGCAGAAAGGATTGTCAAAAAATCTGATTTGACAATGACCTTAGATTATGACCACGCATTAAATGTGTTTGGTAAATTAGTGTAGTAGTGCATATAACTCAATGCAATTTACACCAAAAGTTACGTTAGCTATATATTTCAGGGTTACACTTTTATATAACAAACGTGATTCTTTCAAAAGTGTCTACTGTCTACACTTTTTACACTGGATCGCATAATGATCTAATCTATTCTAATATAATAAAGAGAGAAGTAAAAATCGGGTGACTGACTGACTCATCAATGCAGCCCAGGTCAAACTGCTAAAGCTATAAATTTGAAATTTGGATAGTAGATTCCTTTCATGACCTATCAACATGTTTTTTAAACTGGAGAACGATACTAAACACACATAATATTATTCCCCCTAAGAAAAACCTTGTAAAATTTTGAATCGGTCCCGCTCGAGAAATAATTTATCGATTGGCAACTGTTTATGCATGCATTTAAGATAGTTTTTGTACAATTTTCATTTCAAAACAACAATTTTCTATGTATTTTGATTAAAGTTTGGCATAAAAAGCGATTTTTTTTCTATATGTAGGATGTAGATCAATAATTTGTTTTTGTGTGAGCACAATCTAATGTTCTACATGACAGAGTTTGCCAACGTCATTTGACTACTCCTGCGGTATAAAAACTGAACATATGACCACAATCTAGGTTCATTGTCAAATCACATTTTTTGACAATGCTTCTGCAATGTTCTGTTAGATGGTTTCCATGCGACGTTCCATGGATGAAAATCTAGTCTAAACGTTTAATTTAAATTAGTTTAAATTTCATAACATTCCTAAATTGGCATCAGAAAAAATCTATCTCTCCTGTCTTACCTTTTTTCTAATTGCAATATTATGTTTATTAAACTTAACTGAACAATAATACAGGAGGTAGTTCTTTTGTATTATAAAACGTAATGAAATGAAAATATGATGTAATAAATCGGTACCCCGCTGTCATAACGATGTACCACATAATGTAAGATCGGCGTCCTGCCCCAAAACTAAACGACATCTTCCTTATCCACCGTGTCATTTGTATGTCACATGTGTAATAATTCACTCAACTTAATATCATCGTATGGATATACCAACCAGTCGATCCCTTGTGATATGTAACCCTGTTCTTTACTCATCAAAAAGGTCAAACCCAAACTAATATTCTAGGTTTTTGCATCTAATTGATGCCATCAATTCGTTTATATACTCACATACGGTCATATAGTTGCCTTAGTGTCGAACTTTCTTCTTCTGCTTTAATTTTATAAAGCTAAAACATTTACAGAACAGTCCACAAGGTGAAATGGTACGAACACGTTTCGAACAGCGAACTTCGGAAACGTGCATCATTGCATTTCTTGAGGAAATCTGGATAACACGCTACGAAAGACAGATGACGACCTAGCAAAGAGAGGCTTGGATTGGAACTCACAGTGATCTCGTAAAAGAGGAAGAACAAAAATATCTTGGAGAAGAACTGTTCGTGAAAAAGTTGTAGAACAAGGAACTACCTGGATTCAAGTCAAAAATACGGCTAAAGATGGAATCAGATTTTTTGTAGAGGTCTTATGTTATAAAGTTTCACTTGGGAGTTAGAGGGATATATTATTATTATTGAAACATTTGAGTCTTCAACATGGAAGAGTGTTTCTGAAACATTCGATTTGTATTTTGTAAATATATTGCTTTGAAAAATATATTGCTTGAAAAATTCTAATTATACCGATTTTTACTATCCCAATTCCACAAGTGAAGGAATAATAGGTATTAATTATGGCCATAATATATTTTTCACAATTTTCCAATATTTTTTACTTGAGTTCCTCGGATTGCAAAAAACATGTTTTTCAAAAAATCTTTTTGCCTATGCGGATTGAAACCAAATTTTAGTGAAATATAATTCACACTTATAAACACAGGAAGCCAAACGTAAAAAAATAATTTGTAATTTATCGTTCCTTACAGAAGAATAATGTTTGGAATAAGGGCATTGAATACTTTACTTTCATTTTCGTTCGAAAATTGAAAATATTCTACGGGGAATTACAAGCAGAAACGAGTTTCATAAGCCATAGACATGAAATTTATTTCAATATATTTCGTAACCCGATTTGGGACTGCAATAACTTATACGTAATATTTTTTTATATGAATCCTTTTTCTCTATTCACTGTCAAATGAATTATATTTTTATACCTGTTACGTGTTTCTTACAATACTTGTTCTAAACAGGTCCTGTATATTGAACATCTTGCTTGTACACACGCTATAAAATATGTGTAGTTTTTTGCGTAAAGTTTGTGTAACCCTTTTTGAGTGGTTCTTCTTTTAAAACTTGAAGAAATAAATAACACCTTGTGTGGTGCAGAAATCCGTTATTTAAATAAGGGAGAATCCGTTCTTCGCCAAGAGTATCTGCATACCTATAGTATTTGTCAGTGACACTTGATAATGTTTCCAGGCAAAAATATTTGAAAATAGATTTTTAGCTACAGATATGTTTAGCAAGATTTGAGATATAGGGATATCCATTGAATTCGCAAACATGTTGCATGTTCCACTTTTGTCATTTTTTTAAGAAATAGAAATCAGAAACTGAACATAAGACGCCTATTATGAGGTGTATTGTACTCTAGTTTGAACCAAAGTTTTAGCAAAAAAACGCGGGTTACAGCTAGTATTTTATAAATTTCTGTTCTAGAACCAAAAATTTCAACCATGTATCATGTTTTCTCCTCGATATTGATTCGAAATTCTATAAACTTGTTTTTTTTTTTCTGCGCGGAAAAAATTGACGCTCAAAATTGACGCTCAAAAAAATTTAGTACCCCAGGGCTAAAACATGATACATGTTAAAAAATAAAAAAATATTTGTTTTCTTTGGAACTCGAATTTGAAACATTCAGTCTCAGACTGCGATGAGACGTAAGTACTACTAACACTCACAGTATATTTAGGGTATGTTCCGAAATATAACCCAGTATACTGGCCAGTGCTAATGACGTCATGGATCGACGCCGTACTGTTGATTCGTTCCAAAAAATACTGGCCAGCGCGTTGACGTATTATTATTTCCCTCGTCCATCAAAAGTAATTGTCTACTTTGTTGTGAAGACATTATTGCAAATAACAAATAATAAAATAAAAAATTTCACAGTCTTATACACATAAGTCCGGTTAAATACTGATTATATGTAACACCTGTCTCACCAGTCCAATATGGTGGCACGCCAGTATAATTATGGCGTAGGATTCATGACGTCATTAGCACTGGCCAATAAACTGGGTTATATTTCGGCATATATGTCTAAAAAGTTGCCTATTTTTATTTTCAATCACAGATGCAATCTGTTTTAATTTTTACCAATATTTTCAAAACGAGCACTAGCTAATTTTATCAGTTATATTACTCTGGAGTTATAATATCATCAGGCACGAGGTATATACGGCATTTTTCGTACGTACCTTCTTTCAAATAGATGAATATCACTTAATTTTCAAAATTTTTGGCAGTTTAATTTTGAACAAGTACACTTCTAAATTATTGTAGGCAGCGTTATGTTCTTATACCTATGGTAAAACTATGATTTACGACGGAAATGGTAGCACACCATTAGTGTCAAATGTAACATTTCACGATCACTACATGCATGAAAAGCGGGTATTTTATAGGGGGTGTGCAAAAAAATATTTGTTTCATTTAAATTTTGTTTGCAAATGGAAAATTCTTACCCGTTTGATTCATTATAATATTGTACTTTTAAAATTGTACTTTAAGTTCATGTGAGAAATATTATACAGTTTGTCGCACGACTAAAGTAACTGGAAGGGATAAAAAGCATGTCTACCGTAAAAGATGTTTTCGAAAACAGAAATCTTGATTCCGATGATGGGAAAATTTTTTTCTTAAAAATATTATGCATAATCCAAAACAATGAAGTTGGAACACTTTTTTGCATTACAAATATGTACCTGAAAGTAATTTATGCAGGGCTGTAATTAACATAATTTGATGTAGTATCACCTCATGCGTTATGATGATCTTATATTTATTGTGAATTTATTTTAATGATCCTTAAAGAATCTGCTGCACATTAAAATATTTATCGCGTGAAATTTTTAAAACGTTTTGTTGCATACGGTAAATTTTATATCATTTAAATTCTGATTGCGTTTTTGTCATTCCAGGCTAAAATTTTTTACATAATATATCGCACACCCCTTTTTTGCGTTGAAAGAAAAAGTATTTTGATTTTATTATTAATAATTTATAACTGTAATGTAACAGATCAAAATATTTTTAAATTAATATATAGGTATTTCGTGTTTTCTGCATGTGTTTGGTAAATGCGAATGAATACTTCAGAATTTATCAAATGTCACTTCTTTGCTTCTGTTTAATTTTCGACCAAAAATTTTAATTAAAATTCTTATTTATAGACAATACGAAAACGTTAAATAAAAATATAATTTTTATTTACTATCTTTCGTAAAAAATCTCAAAATAATGCTTGAGCACTTGCATAAAGATTTGTTCATAAGCATTATTGCTAAATAGGCATTCAACAATCATATTAGCATTATGAATGCTTAATAAAACATATTTTCTTCATACCTCGATCGAAAGTGCATACTTTCGGCATTAATTGTAAGGCCGAAAGTCTAACATTAACTCCTTGGTGGGATTACAAGAAACCAATGCGTGAAGTTCGTACGTTCGGGCGGTAGTAAAGCAAAAACAACCAATCAACTGTTGTTTCCATGGAAACCCTATTACATTTTATTTAATAGCCGAGAACAGCTGTCATTCGTGTTTTTACATATATATAACCTCAAAACTTCTTGCTTGGAATTTATCTGTGTTTTTGTGTAATTAATAAGTACCAAATTAATTAATTAATTTATTTATTAAGCGTTATTACGATCGAGGTACAAAGAAAAATAGTATACATCACACTGGCCGAAAGTGTGATATACTATTCGTCTATCTTCTATAATTCTCATTTCATATGTCGATGTTAGAGATCAATTTCTTGTTTGTTAAGTCCAAAACTCCTCGCATCAGTAAATACTGCTCATGTTCAAAATTTACATAATAACCTAATGTTGGGTGTTAAGATTTAAGAAGTTTCTTTAAGATGCTTGATACTTAATTTTTGATATACTATACTATACACTTTGTTGCTTCTCTGTGTGAATTGTGTACTGGGTGTGCCTTTCTTTATAGCGTGGGTAAATAATAATTTCTGTTCGTTGTTATATATTGCTAAGTTACACTACAGGGTGAAACTTAGTTACAGGGCGAAATTTCGTTACATGCCGAAATTTTGTTTAAATTTATGTTTCACATCTGCCAGGCGTTCCACGATGGTTCCTAATTTTTTAAGTGCTTTAGTAATGATTGATGTTTTTAAGCATTTTCGAAAATGAAAGTACTTGTAGCTTGAATAAACCAACCATTTAGGAAAGTGCTCAATGCTTGGTGCTTCAAGCACTTAGATTCGTCCATGGAATGGTGCAAATTATTATTTTAACTTAATCCTATATAATTTTATGAACTTTAAAACAAACAACGGTGGTCCTACGGTAGAGTGACCATTCGTCTCGGATTTTCCGGGGCAGTCCTGGATTGAATCCCCGTGTTCCTCATTAATATAATATGTCCCGAATTATAGGTAATTCATCATAATATTCGAATATATTTTATTTGCACATCTCTGCGTACACGACTATATGAACGCATTCACTAAATAATAGGTCCTGAAGAAGACAAGAATTTCTGCCGAAACGTTGACTAATAAATGATGTTCTAATGAATAAAAATTGTTGTATTCCATACAATTTTATCAGAAATAAACTAATTTAGCATGTTTTGATTAATTCTTACATCACGTGGAACATATTATGTAGCAGGGCAACGAATAGCAAATATCATAATAAATATTAGCCATTACCCGCGTCACCTCACGAGATACCTGAAATTTTATTCTCTTTATTATATTATATCAAATGTCAATATTTTTGAAGTTGGAATGGTCCCGTCGCCCAATTGGCTGGTATTTTTTTTATTTCTTAGAAGGAACAATAATGTGGATGTTATTTAACAAAATGCAAATAAAATATTCAATATAACCTCGTTTAATGACACCAATCAAGTTCCTCCTACTTATTGGAAAATACTGTAATTTGAAATATGACGATAAATGACTAATTAAAACTATATAATTACAGCTACACTTGACTATTGAAACTTGAGCCGCAATTATTTCACATTATCATAATAATTAAATTAAGATAAGTAACAATAAACAACGCAGGTACAATTCCATCATAAAAAATACCGTATGCCGGTACACAATTGTAACACAACAATTTACTCATATTTCTTTTATACAATGCTACTCAAACCATATTCAAATTAACTTTTAATTTTTTAAATGTAACGTCTTACATGATTTCCAGACACATAGCGCATTAAATATCACACGAGAATTATGTAGCTCTATGACAACGAATGCTTAACTAATTTCTTTCTGACAGTTCTACAGAACAAAAGAACAGCTGATTTTTTTTGTTTTCAAAATATTTCCGAAACCACAAAATTTAGAAAAAAAAATGTTTTCAAAAATTTATTGATAAAATAAATAGAATAATATATCGTTATGAAAAGTATACCATTATTATATAAGAAACAACGTTATAGCATATATCTATTTTGCGCAAGCGCCGATTATCCCCAAAAACAACAGGGCTCTTTTTCCAAAATTTAGTTTCATTTCGCTCATCTGTTTGACCTGTATCGGGTACACAGACAAACAGACGCATAGTTTTTTTTTCAAAAATATGTTTTTTGGATTCAAGGGACATCAAAACGAAAAAAATATAGTAAAATTTTGAAAAGTGAATTTTGGTCAAAATTATTACCATTCCCATTTATGGTGTTGGAATGGTAAAACAATTGAAATGATTGCAGCATTGTTATTCGATTTACGCTTGTTATGAGACATTCGGTATAATACATTATGTGGTGTCACCGTCGCCACACACACAGCAGCAGCTTTAAAAAGCGGCCCAGAGTTGGCTAACACGCGGACAGGTTACGCCTTCATCGTCGGAATGGTACCAAAGTCCATCAGCCAACATGTAATACTGTCTGTGTATATCCGGCTATACGATTCATTAATTATATTATCAAGTTCATATTATTATTATCATTTATCGTTCAGAACAGTGCAGCGATACTTTTACTGCTAAGCAAGTGCACACTAAAGAAGGAACGGTCCACACTGATTTTCTAAAACGACCGGTCACCAAATACTTGGCTAGTCGAGGCGATAATTTGCATATTACGACGTTGCGCAAAAACAAGACGTTGTAAAAACTTCGGAATGTTAACAAAATATTTAATTTTACCATTCCGAAACCATAAATGGGGGATGACAAAATTTAGATCAAAAGTCACTTTTCAAAATTTTGCAATACTTTTTTGATTTGGGAACACCCAAATCCAAAAAAACCTTTTTTTTTTAAATTGTCCGTCTGTTTGTCTCTGTACACGACACAGATCAAATGGATGAGCGGATTGAAATGAAATATTGGAAGGATCTTAGATATGCAAGTATGAAGAGCCCTATTGTTTTTGGGGGAAAAATCGGTGCATGTTCAGAAGACATATATACTATAACGTTGTTTTTTTTATAATAATGGTGCACGTTTCATAACGGTTTATTATTCTATTTATTTTTACAAGAACGATTTGTAAAGAAAATTTTTTTATAGTTTCGGAAATATTTTGAAAATAAAAAATAAGCTATTCTTTTGTTTTTTAGATCTGTCAGAAATAAATTAGTGAAGCATGCTGTGGTTAATTTCTATATGACGTGACACCATAGAGATATTAGACTAGAGTACGCGAGTGAGTGGTGAAAGTGTCTGCAATTCAGACAGAGAACAGTTCCTTATCTCTATGGTAACTAATGATACAAAACAATGCTGATTTGAGTAAACAAATATCTGGTTTTCTGGGATTTCTGCAGCGTTATCTCTCTCAACTAAGAACAGTTTCACTTATGGCAGGCTTACGAACTAGCGTACTCTAGTTACTTATATCTCTATGCGTGAAATATATTATGTAGGTAGCCATGCAAACGAATAGCAAATATCATAATATTTAATACTAGCTGTTCTCCGCGTTACCGCACGCGATAAATACTTTATTATTCAAAGTATATTAATTGTCAGTATTTTTGAAGTTGGAACGGCCCCGTCGCCCAATTGGCTGATATTTTTTATAATATAACTTGAATACTGGAGACGTAACTTTATGAATATTATGTCGAATAGATATCAAGTATAGTTGTCAATGAAACTGGATAGCCTGAAGGTGTAATTTGAATTTATGATTAATGTATCATGCCGGGATCATAAACGTACTAATACACACACATTATGACACGTGACACAATATCATCTACAGGAACTATGAAACTACAAGATTCTTTCGTAAAAGCTACTCAGTTTTCTATAGGGTTTGGTGCCTTCTGGGTACCATCAATAGGTACTAATAGGTAATGGGCTCTCAGGCTTCATTTTGTTCTGAGTTTTTATAGGAGTTTATATTAACGGCGATTTTGATAAAACTTTGTAAGTTTGTTTATTATCTATTATTTTTAAAAAATAAATATACAAATTTTATAATTTATCTTACTATGACCATAAAATTTATCCATGACGCCTACCAACTATAGTGATCAGCTTTAGTGACTGTAAGTTGTCAGGGATAATTTAACGTTATTTTACTTTTCTGTTATAATTTATTTAAACATACAGATATGTAACTAGCAATCAACCAAAAAATCATTGCAAAATCGGCCGGTAAATCGAAATCGGCGTTTTTGTCACCTCTGACACTTGCAATGGTCATCAGTCACAGAACAGTATGCAATAATTTTGTCAAAAAGTATTAATTATTTATTATGTAAATAACTGTTTAATATTGTAAAAAGTAAATATATTTATCTTCTTCCATTAAAAATATTTTTCAGGATTACACTGCTTACAAGGCCGTCTTTAGGTGTGTGTCGACCGGGCCCTAGACATTAGGGCCCCCTAACATTCAAGACATTGAAAATATACTAAATTGAATGGAAACATATATAATTGTAACAAATTTTGTAAATTAATAAAATATAAAAATAAAAATATATTATAAAAGAGACAATTAAAATATTCATGAACATTGATCTTCTATTGGCCCATTACGAATTTCTTAAGGGGACCTCCAAGCTTTTTCCGGCCCAGAGCCTCGCATGTTCCAAAGACTTGCTATAAAAAAAGATGCACAAGTGCGAGTAGAATTCAAGCTTCAGGGTTCCATACCGTCATAAGAATTTTATGTAGTTTAGAGATATCGCGTACGATGGCGCCACTTTCACTTACTTTCGACACTCTTTAAAAGATGCACGTATTACAAAAACAAATTATGTAGTTAAAGGCCGTATCTTAATACTGCATTGAACTAGAAGTTTGATTTTTTTTACTGATCTATGGGGTTGTAAAACCTTAGTATTTTATATCAATTTCATGCATCCGTTCCTGAGAAAAAGGTGTCTTGACGAAATCATAAAAATGTTTCTCACGTGAATCCACATAGAATTACAAATAAATTATTTACGGATTTTTTCCATTACTTGTGCCTATATGTTTCAGTCAGTCACTATAAAAAAAATTATATATTTTTTTGCGTTGACTTAGAAGCTTAAATTTTTCACAAGACTATGAAGTCGTAGATCTTAGTTTAATTTCAATGTAAAACCTTTAACCGTTTCTTTGAAAAAGAGTATTACCGGATAGACCGACAGACAAAAATTCGAAACCCTAAAAAACATAAAAATGCTGCAATTTTTACAAAAACAGAAAATTAAATGCAAAGAATTTGAAGTACACATTTTTTTTTTGAATTTTCAAACTACGCGTCATAAAAATTCCAATTATTTTTTATTAAACCTTTCAATCAAGAGTAAATCCTTTTTTAACCTGTCATCAATAAAACGAAAATTGATGCATCTTTTTAAGATGGAATAAAAATCAGCAGTCGGTCATTTGCATTACAAAAAATAAACATACGAATATTTTTACTTTCATTGTTTGTTGTTACACAGATAATGTGAATAAATAATTAGCATTAACCTTGTACCTGTAACGGAGTTAGCTTTATAGGTGTATCGGTGTGATTAGATACTCTGCATTTTTAACTTTCAACTTTGTATTTATTATTCCGACACATGTGTGAGTCACACCCTCCCAATCTGAATATTTTGTACGAGGCGCGATTTAAAACTATATGTAGACCGGACTTATGAAAGTAATATTAATATTATTATTATTATCATTATATTGATATTTCTATTGAAATATCATCACAACAGCGTATGTGGGTGAAGAAAAAAAACATTTAAAATTATTATGTAAAAAAACACAAACACAACACAATTATGGATGGACCAAAGGATAAAGGAAGTGCCTCGGACCCAACTCGGCGGGCAAAACTATAATAAAATATAGAATGTCCTGCGATTCGAATAACACAGCTTAGGTAATATTCCTTAAGCGATTTCAAGTTCAAAGTACCTACCTAGAGACCACTGCACATGAGGTTGATTTCGCCGCTAGATTCCTTGCTAGATTTGGCTGCTATATTTCAGGAGTGCTATGGCGCTGGTTTTGGAGATGACTTTTATGTGTTCGCTTCACACGATGCATGTATTGATACTTGCTTTGTAGATGGGCTTCGTGCGGTGATGAATTTCAACATGTAGACCAATTTTCATTTAAATCGATTAAGTCTGTCGAGAGTTATCGTGCTAATACATACATATACATAAGTATACTATATAAATATAAACATAAATATATATATGTAAACATTTTAAAAAATGGTGCCAAAAATGTTCAGGAGGCTATGAAAAATTATGACTTGACCCCTATGTCCCGCCATCCGACCGACGCCAATAGTGTATGTGCCATCATTACATAGTACTTATAAAATAAAGTCGCTGATTCTCTCTGTCTGTTTCTCCGCGTTATTCTTCTAAACCACGCAACGGATTTTGAAACGGTTTTCACTAATAGAAAGAGCGATAAACCAGGAAGGTTTGTATATATAATTTGTAAATATTTTGTACAAAATATGGCTGAACTATGAGGATGTTTTGTCAAAAAGCACTATCACTACATAATATAGAAAAAAATCGCCGTCTGCCTTTGTCTGTTTGTCCGTTTACTTATTCTAAACCACGCAATGGATTTTCAAACGGTTTTCACTAACAGAAAGAGCAATAAATAAGGAAGGTTTTGTATATAATTTGTAAATATTTTGTACAAAATGTGGATGAACTATGACGGTGTTTTGTCATCACTAAATACTATTAATACCAAGTTGCCGTTTCCCTCTGTCCATGGTTTCCGCTTATACTTCTTCTAAACAAAGCAATGGATTTTAAAACGGTTTTCACTAATAGAACAAGCGTTAAAGGAAGAAGGATTGTCTATATAATTTGTAAATATTTCATACTAAATGTCGCTGAAATATGACGGCTGAAAAATCACTATCACTACATCTACGAGCCCCGTCCCGTTTCAATTGGCCCACTTACTGAAATTTCAATTTCTTTAAGATTTATTCAAAAAAGTGTTAAACTAACTGCCACTTTACATTTTTTTCTTGTAAATATTCATATTAAAAGCTGTTTTCATAACATTAAGTAAAATGTATTCAAATATATTTAATTTTTATCATAAAAACGAAATGGGTGTAAATAATGCGTTTTATGCGTCAACATAACAAATATTAGACTATGTAAGAAGTTAAGTGATATTAGAGGTGGCTATGTAAAAACACGATAAAACAATTGTTATTTATTGATAGTAATTTGTCAAAAGTGTCAAAAAGTAATAGTATAATATTTTTTTAACTTAAAAATGGGTAGAGGCGCAGTTATTGACCAAAAACTTAGAGTAATCATTATTAACTTGTGGAAAACCGGAAAATCAAATTCCGAAATCGGGAAATTGTTAAATTTATCAAAATATAGTGTTAGAAATATTGTGAGACTGTACAAAACAAATGGTTCAATCGCCTCAAAGCCCCGGTACGTGAAGAAAACCAAACTAACAGACGGTGATAAACGGGCATTGAAAAGAATAATTAAGGAAAACAGACGTGCTAACTACGGACAATTGAGCGTACTTTGGAGCAATACTGTGGGAAGACGTATTTCGAGATCTACATGTCATAGGGAAGCAAAGAAGTTAGGATTTGGAACGTACAAGGTATTACTCATATTTTTAATCCGCTGTCTTAAATTTAAATTTGCAAAAAACTAACATACGTAATTTGTTTAGGCTAAGGAAAAGCCATTGTTGACACAGAAACAAAAGAAAAACAGATTGCAATGGGCAAAAGAACACAAAAATTGGAATTTTGAACAGTGGAACAGCATACATTGGAGTGATGAGTCTCGGTTTGAAGTTTGTGTAGGTGACAGTCGGAGCAGAGTTATTCGTCAAAAAAATGAAGCATACCATCCCGACTGTTTAAAAAGGAAAGTGAAATTTCCAGCATCTGTTATGGTATGGGGCTCAATGTCTGCAAGAGGTGTAGGAAAACTGCACTTTATTGATGGCATTGTTAATACAGACAAATATTTAAACATATTAGAAGAGTCTCTGCTGCCAACAATGGAAGAAGTTTTGGTCTCTGGAGAGAATTTTATTTTTCAGCAAGACGGAGCTGCCTGCCATACATCAAAAAAAGCTAAAAAATGGTTCTCAGAGAACACTATTCCACTCTTAGAGTGGGTTTCCAGTAGCCCTGACTTGTCCCCAATTGAAACACTTTGGCATGAAATGAAAAAACGCTTACGTGTTACTCCCGCTAGATCGGTCTCAGATCTAAGACAAAAACTCAAAGAAATATGGGATAACTTTACTCCACAAGACTGCCAGAATTTAGTTAATACTATGCCTCGAAGAATAATGGCCGTTATAACCAATAAAGGTGATGTTACCCAATGGTAACTTTTGAAATACGTTTCGAGTTTTAGTTTGTCTGAATGCATATTTTATTCGGTTTTCTATTTAATTTTTTATCTTAGTAAGAATATATTATCTAGTAGGCTTAGGTTGTGTAAAAAGTCTGTAAAATATTTGGTACAAAATAAAAAATACCTATATTACGCTAGTGTTTCGATTTCTGTTAATTGAGGACTAATAATTGAGTTTTTTGTAAGTGGGCCAACTGAAGTGGGACGGGGCTCGTATATAATATTATAACCGTTAGACTGGCAAAAATTCGAAAATGGTTCAACTAATTTGTTTTTTTGCTTTGTTCGCCTGAATACAGGGGTGACTTATTTAAAAAAAAAATAAAATTCCAAAGGAACAGCCGAAAAATGGAAGAAATTTATTTTTTTTGTATATGTTCATGATAGTCCCAATAAGATTTTTGTGGAAAGAAAAACTGGTATATAATTATAAACCGTAGGCTCCACTAACTACTATTGTCGCTGCTGAGCGGGGCGCAGCCCCGTGAGGCGAGGCTGTAATATAGATTATGGTGGAGCCGTAGGCACTACTGTTAGATATTGCTGCCGAGCGGAACACAGCCCTGCAAGACAAGAGTGTTTCGTCTTAATCGCGTGCGAAATATATGGCAACACTCTGCAAATACGGCTATTATTAAGCTGGACCGGACACTAGTAACAAATACTCTAATAACTGTTGGATCGAACTTCGTATGAATCTCACAGACTCTGGTACTAAATATGGAGATAAGTAAAAATCGAAAGTCACATTAATCACCGTACCAAAATCTGCAGCTCTTCCTCAGGAGGATTACAAAACTCATTGTTTTTAAACTCATCGTTGATTAGTGATTACATTTGTATGAACATTGTGCCATTCATGTCCTCAGGGACTCGTTACGAAACAATTGAAATAGATAATCGATCTCGTTTAGCACATGAAATATTATCTGTCTATATATTTTAACAGTTTGTTTACGGTTGCCTCATGCATTGGAAAAATGGAAAAGTTTATAATTAAATTAGCTGATCATTTGTCTTACATATTGACACATTCAAGAACAAATATTTAATTTCTATTTGTGACGCAATTATAGAAAGGTAACAGAAGAACCCTTATTAGCTTATTGATCCTGCGACAATTATTGTAAATCTGTAAATTGATGAAAATGTACTGAACAAACATACACGTCGTAGGGTCTCATATGTCTGCTTCATCCTTTTTGTCGCCGAAAACTATCCCCAGCGATTGTTTGCATCTAGTTCCGAATAGTCATTCGGAAGATAAAATTAAACAAAGAGTATCCAAGTGTGTAGGCTTTCACGGCCGGTGTTGATCCAAATCTTCTTGGTTTTCGGGCTTGTATGTCGTGGTTCATTGGTATTTCTACCTGACGTTTCGTCTACAACTGCGGTAGACATTATCAAAGGCGATGTGGTATCTTAAAGAATTTGGTGACCTCATCTAATGAGAAAGGAATTTGATGGCCTAGTCTTTCAGGGAAGCCCAAGTCAGATTTGAATTAGGGCTGTTTTAAAAAACAAAAGTAAAGCTAGTTTCCGATAATAATCACTTAAAAATGGTAATGAGTTCTTGAAACAGTGATTTTGAGACTTCATCAGTTTGGGGCGTATAGGATAAGGCGTCACTCCTTAAGAGAGATAAGAAAATGTTGGCTGCTAAATGAACTAAAATGCACCTTTTTGAATTATTTAATTGTAAACCTGCTGTCAAAGATGGCGCCTGAGCGATGGCAGGAGGTATTGCAGGAGTCTAAAAAAACCAAATTAAAAACGAATTTTTAAGGCAATTCTGTTATATTCTATAGTATTACTGCGTTGTAGCCTTGGGGCTCCGGGTTAGGAGAGGCACGGAACGATACAAATTGAAAGAAATTGACGTAATTTACACAGGGATAATCGAAGTTTTAGCTTAAAAGGAAATAAAGTTTTTCGGTGTTGATAATGTATTTTCCCATACCCGAAACAAAATGTTTAGATCCGTTTTCGAAAAATTATTGACATCCATAAAAAATAGTAGGTATAGGATTTTATAGTGAATCGTGTTGCCTTTAGGAACTTATTTTTAACATTAGTTGGTAATGCCTACATTTACAATAAAAAATAGATTAAGCGTTTTTTTTTAATAATTACCTACTAAGAAACAATTTCATTACTTCAATAAATTATTGATTTTGATAAAAAGAATACTAATGGTGAAAATAATAATGCGTTTAACGTCCATTTCTTGACTTTATGTCATAACAGACGCCATTCGCACCCTTGTTATTTTCTATTTATCACACTTCCCATTATTTTCTACAATTTTAAACCTCCACTTAATTCATAGCAGTCGGTCAATGAAGAAATTTTAGGACATTAGGATAAGGTAGGCAAGTTTTGAGCATAGGAGTTTGACAGATAATCGGCCATGGTCTTGAAAACGGAACCATCTCGATATTTATCTGGAAATTATTATTGAGAAAAACAATGGAAAACGTCAACAAGATGGCCGGTACAAGAATTATCGTTTTTTGGCGAGGGGAAGCAGGAAAAAGTCCCAGCCACATCTGCCCCCGCCGGGATTCGAACCCGGTACCTCCCAAATACGAGTCCAGTGCTATCATCACTACGCTACACCGCTCGGTGATTTTGATGAATATAGTTTGTTTAGTTAATTGAACTCCCAGTGTGGAGACCACCGCCAACGTTCTTGGCGTTTCAGGAATACAGTGGCCATGGTAGGGAACTGTATAAAGCCAAGTGATATCAAAGTTCATAAGTGCACCCCTTTAGTTAACGCAGTGCCAACTAAGGCAAAGAGCATAACCATTAATAGTATAATCAATAATAATATAAAATTATGATTATCGCATTTATCTAGCTCTCGGGTAAGTTATTGCAAGTGTTTCAAGAAACCCGTTAAGTTCACAATTGCATGTGCTTCCTGAGGCTTGCACTAAGAACATTATTTATTGTTCTAATAAAGACAATATAATAATCACCTTAATATCTGCAGCACGGACTGTGTCTGTATACCTGTCTACTATAGGTAGTAGGTATAGGTACCTAGTATTGTGTAATGGTACAGTATAATTCCGGTCACCCCCGCTTGACGGCGTTGCGTTCGCTCGTGCCGCTTTGGCGAGCTTTGTGCCGCGTGACACGCCTGTGTTTAAGTGTTTCGCGTGTGCAATTGTTATTCTATGTTGTCAAACGATTATTGCGAGTTGCTTTTTTTGTTTTTCTATCACTATTTACATAAGGAAAACAATGATATACACTCCGCACGCGATTTAACACTATCGACATGTTTGCGGTTTTATTAGATTTCTATAACTATCGATTTATTGATCTTGGTACATTGTTTCACAAGTAGTTGACCTATTATGACCCAATATGCATGCAGCTAAATCTTATTTAAATCACATGTCATCCAGTTAAAAAAATATACATCAAACCTTCAACTAAATTCTCATCTCTTCTATTTGCGACCATTCAACCCTGTCTGAGTCGCCAGTTTTTTTAAAACACAGATAAGTCGGTTCGTGGACAAAATATACCTATGGGCACAAGAAAAAACAACAAAATTATTGAACTTTAATTTTTCTTTTGCATTTATTAATAAGAAATATACAAAAAAATGTCAGTAGTAAAAATAAAAGAAAAAAATGACATTATTCAATCTAATTTGACATTCGAGCCTAAAAGGGTTGTAATTACAATTAACGACTCCATCACGGCTGTCGGTGGCCTTTGGCTGATAACCTTAAAACAGGTATTAAAAAATGCCCCCCTTCACATGTACAATAGATCGGCCTAAATGCATTGAGTATATAATATCAACGACATACTAAATGCACTTTGTTTCTATGACCCCTTTCTTGTCTAAGATATGATCTGAACACAAATGCGTATGTGCAACTTTGTTTCGTGACGCTCGCTTTCTCGTTTTTTTGCAGGTCGCTACCAGTCTCGAGGTCTGCGTTATGAAGCATAGCTTAAAAAATGTTCAAATACGATGACAGTCACATGGAGTCTAAATATTTTTTTCGGCTCATCAAAGAATATGGAATAAATAGTGATAATAGTGATGTGATAGGGTCTGTAGAACTTTTAGAATTGCCCGCCATGATTAATGTTACTTCCGCCACTGAGTCAACATAACAAACATATTTTATTTTTTGTAAATAAAGATTTTTATCGAATGACTTATTAACCTGCCGAAATGAATAATTAGTTTAAAAGAGCTTGGATGTTTCCCTACAACTAGCTGTCTCTATTGACGGTTTACACTGATCTGAATCAAGTTCATTGCATCATTTTTGAAAAATACGTGTGAATTTTAATAGACAGAAAGTGTAGAATGTTTTTCTAATTTCGTTGTAAAAAAATGTTCAATTTTCGTCATATTTGACAAAGTGTAAAAAGCGACGTCGTTATAAAAATATAACTTTCACTTATCATCTAATATGGATTTGTCCCAGTTCCAGTACCGAATCCTCAGGAATGGTTGTGATTTGGGTGTTAAAAGGTTAAACGGTTTATAAATGCGGACTGACATACGCGGTGCCCGTCTGTCAGCCTGTGTGGGAGATGTGTTTTATTGTACAGACGTACGGATCAAGGATTGCCTTGCTTCACAATTGTCGTTTACTAGTTAAATACATTGTGCAGGGTTGACCACTATTGCTGCTGTTGGAATATGATCACAAGTACAAGAGAATAAAATATTAAATCAAAATACATATTTAAAAAAAAATAAATAATACGCTTATATCAACGCATCAATAGTAGAAAACACTTTTTTTTATCTTCTATAATGTTTATAAACATAGGCACAGCGAGGTTATAGAAGAGACAGAAGTGTATTTTCTATATTCAAATCTTTGATTAACGTCTGATTAGAACTATTCAATAAATAAAATTATCGACCAATTTTTCAGACAATATATTAACAAAAAATATCAATAATACAATATTTTTTGTTAATATATTGTCTGAAAAATTGGTCGATAATTTTATTTATTGTATTTTCTGTAGTTTATGGTGCACTGATAGAGCATTAAACATTTATTTTATTTTATTTTTGGTATATTTTTTTATTTTTACATTTTTAGTCAATACTTATATTATAGAATTTAAAATTAATTTAAGAAAAAAATCTACAAAAGAAAAATGGCATAACAATTAGCCAATTTTTGAACGTACGTCATTTATTAGTATTAGCTGTTAGCACTAATTTCTCATACATCAGAAACAATATTTTTTGATATTTTTCTACCAAACGTCACAAAGTCTCTTCTGTACTTATTAAAAATTTAAGAGTGAAAATAATAATTAACGGGAAGGAATGAATAGATTGAAATCTTCCATGATCTTTCTTTTACTCAAATAATAGGGATTATTTGAACCATTTCTCTTCTGTAATCTCATAGTTTATAGAAGTGTTTAAAACCAGATTCAGATCTGTATAAAAAGTATTCCGCTAGAAACATTAGATTCGCCTTTTATCTTCCTTATAAGAAAATAATTTTGGCAAAATGCTGACTAATAAGTCAATTGGGAGCCGAAGGTCTATTTTATGTGTAATCTCAGAGCGTTCCGACAGCCTTAAATTATGAGTTTTGTTACTTAAATAGTTAAAGCTCGTAATGACATCAGAACTATATGCAGTGGCGGATTTGCCTTAAGACCTAGTAGGCCCGGGCCAAGGGCAGCCAAATATTATAGGCGCGGTCAATCGTGACAAAACACAGTATGGCGTATGGCGGGCCACGCTGCACGATGCAGTCTGTACCGCATCATATAACAATAATCTTCCTAAAAAAGTGATCGGAATATCTAATTTAGATCAATATTTTGGACAGTTGAGTTTTTTTTTAATGCATTTTTTTTTTATAAATTTGAGTTAAGGTCAAATACCGCTCTTCTAAGATAATTTTATGTCAGCTTTGTTGATAGCGCGCAACGTCCAAGTTCAAAAATGAGTTCGTGAAAGTGTTTATACATACATAGTGTATATTAAATGTTTTATTTAAATGTGCAATTATCCATGAAACTTCGGAAAATTTGACAAACAAGCAGCTGTTATAGTTAACTAAATTTTTTAATCGATTTCGATATAAGTTGGCAATAAAGTAAATTCATTCTGTAGTCTATATGACGGGTGCTGAGAAAGGGGCGGCTGGTACTTACTACAATGGCCTGGCGCCTAGGGAGGCTAAGACTGCAAATCCGCCACTAACTATATGGATATGCTCATGTGGGTTAAAGATAGGAAACGACTCCGACACAGTTCTCAAAACTATACAGGTCCACCTCTACCCAAATCTAAAGTGTAATGATCTTTGTGGTTATAATTTGCAACTCCGTTTTCCGACAGAACGGATTCTAAATTGTGGTCGCAAATTGAGTCGCATAGGTTTTGTCCAAACCTGTATATAAAATTGACCAAAGAAAGACGGCAACAATGCTTTGTTCTGAGCGGAGACTGACTTTTCTATGCATATATAATGGTGCTAACACATTACAAGTAATAAGGCTGTGGTTTTATGTGCTATATTCATAAGATTATTTACATTTTATATATAAAACTATCAATAAATGTCCAGTTTAATGTCATTATAATTCTAAATTACAATGTATATGCACGTCGTGAACTTATAGCTTCAAATCGGTCAAAAATATCATAACTTCAACGTCAATAAGTGAGTCATAAAAACTTTTAGAAGAAATAAAATCATCAATAAGAAGTAATATTTCCAATATTTTATTTTATTGCGTAGTATAAGCGAACATTTATTGTGCGGCTCGACTATACTGACTAAAATTAATTAATTGCTTATTTTAATTAATAGAGAAATAAAAACACAGTTTGGATGTTTTTGACATTTAATTTGATGTCTGCTGAAGAAATGAATTTTAATGAAATAATAATAGCTGGTGCAAACAAGACTATTTCTGGTTTCTTTCTGAACATGAAATATTTAGATTTGAAAATAATATTCGAAGTCCATATTCAATAGCTTTTTAGCAAAGAGTAGGTACATTATTATTTTTATAATATTTTATTACCGGTGTCTTTTTTTAAATGGCTCAATCTTTTTTGAGATCTGCACAAGTGTTCTTTTGATAACTTTAAAGCCTCTACCTCAAAATAATGAAACCACTTCCTCTCAATTCATTACAGGCGCAAAAAATGAATTATTAAAAAAAAAGTATAACAAAGTTTCGTTATTCATTTAAGAGGAAATGACGTATGGATGTACAAGATGTTTCAAAAAAAGATGATTGCTGTTCAATTACTACATCATTGAAATCGTCTCTGAAAACATCCTGAATCGAAATTCTGAAAATTCATTAGCAGGATTTAAGTGCATTTTGAAAAGCTCACCTACTCTTTGAAAACAGATTTAGAAATGTGCAAACAAAAATTAAAAAAAAATTTAATGGTAAGGTAGAACTTTTTTATTAATTAGAAATATTATAAGTATTTATAGTTATTTGACGTTTGATTACCTCATAGCCACATTCACTGAACGTAAGTAGTTATTTATTCGGTTCATTTGCTTTTCAGGTAGCTATTCCTCTGAATAAATAGCGATAATTCAATTCACCAAACATTGTTTACTGCAGATATAAATCTATTCTGTCTTACTTCGAAAATATAAATATTTATTCGCCTGATTAAATAATAACGGCCGTCACATAGATCATAATACCTAACCTACAGTATTATAGTTAGAGTTTGCTCTTGTGAATTTATTTATTTGATGTTAATTATTAACCTTTTGTGAAGTATATTATAGTTGTAAAACATTAAAATTATGTGTACGATTGGGTTAGGATAAAACATTATTATTTTGTGAAACTTTTTTTTGACGTTTACACTAATTCCATAGTCGGATTTTTGGGTGAACGTCAAAATATTCAACAAAAAGAGCAAGGAGTATAGTGCAGTGTATATTTATTCTTTAACTAATTTATTCTTTATTCAATTGATATTTCGCTTGGTGAATTGAAAGTAAATTTTATTCTAACAAATAAATTTAGTCCAAGATTAGTTAACTTCTACTTTTAATAGTGTTCGGTGAACATGGGCATCAATCAAATATATTTTTTGTTCGTCACCCTGTAAATATGTATGAGGTCATTTCCGGTATAATAGTAGGTTTAACCTTTTAAAATCTCGTCGGGAGTATAAAAAATCAAATATACACACCGGGTTCGCTATGTAATAAAGGAGGCACAGCTGGACCGGATGGTAGCGTGTAAGTAGCTAAATGCATTTGTACTGAGTGCATTCTCCTCCACCTTATTTGTATATTTAAGTACTGTACGTATGTGTCTATATATTCTACATCTTAAAAAAATATTTTCATTCATGTTTTATTGAAATCAAACAGCAAATGTAACGAACTGGTTTTTTATAACCTTACCAATACATCGGGAAGTTATTGTAATGGGTCCGAAAATATAAATAAAAAAATTTAAAATATTTTTATAATTCAAATTCTTTGAAATATTTTTACACTATTTTTGAAAATATGTCTTGGTACGTACGTAGTCTCGAGCGAAATCTCGAGAATAAAAAATTATATCGATTACGTTATGCCTTATGGTACTAAACGACGCGTAGGTATTAACGTAAATATGATCTGAAAGATTTTTTTAATCAGTTCAGCCGTTTATTCCTTTAACCAAAAATACTCCAAAAAAGTAGATTTTACAAAATATCTCACGAATAAATTTTTTTGGTGACTTCGTTAGGATATCTTAAAAAAAGTCTTTGTTCCTGAATCAATCAAGGGACTGCTGTTTATTAAAAGATAGATATTCCTGACGAAAGCAAATATATTTATCAAGTGCAGATAGGCTAATACTGATTTCAATTATGTATTTAAAGTTAGTAATCTGTAATGATTTGGAAAAGTAAGACCAAAACTACAATACTATGTTATGAATACCTAAGTACTAGTAGGTATCCTTAAGAGTATTCGTCCCTGCAAACACCCCCTGCACCCTTCATCTCAAATCTTTTCCCCTCGCCTAAAAACGGTTCGCGCTCTCCCAACGCTATTTTTAAAGCTAGAGGGTTCTGGTAAACGCCAAATGAAAGACAAAGAATCAGACTACAGATCCTTCAGGCGATTTTTTTGAAAAACAGTTTCGCCTACGTGTGAAATATTACGTAACTTATTATTTTTTTCAAAAGGTTGTAAGTTTTTTCAGGAATTTTTTTTCAAAAAATTCGCCTGAAGGATCTGTAGTCTGATTTTTTGTCTTTCATTTGGCGTTTACCAGAACCCTCTAGCTTTAAAAATAGCGTCGGAAGAGCGCGAACCGTTTTTAGGCGAGGGGAAAAGATTTGAGATGAAGGGTGCAGGGGGTGTTTGTAGGGACGAATACTCTTAAAAAAATAAAATGCAATGTCTAAAAACCTCTTTTTTATTTTTTTCGGTAAAATTTTATTGAATAGACGGTTTCGATTTTTGCTAATTTTGAAACGAACAAAACTTTCTATTGCTATAGGACAGTTGAAGAAATGATTTCCCTTTGAAAAACTTTTTTTAAGAAAAAAAACTGTACAAAAGCTCGATATTAATAGCACAGAATACCGTACTTATAAGTCATTTTTAACACCGTTGTTAGTTACTTTCGGTGTGGCCAATATCTCTATAAAATTTAAGATTCCTGGGTCGTGTCCATGAAAAGGGGAGGTTGTTTCGGGGGAGTTCTTTAAAAAACAATTACGGGGTCGCGTTTTTTTGCGCTGTGAAAAGGGGAGGGCATTTGGGGGAGCTCTTAAAAAAACAATTACGGGGTTGTAATTTAATAAAACGTTTTTAGTGTGGTCACACTGTTTAATGGAATTCAATATGGTGTCTATCTTTATTATTTTTACGTTTGTGTGAATTTCTTTAATATCTGGCGTTTGTACAGTCTTTTTTCTTAAAAAAAAGTGTGTTTTAAAAGGAAATCACTTCTTCAACTCTTCTGTAGCAATAGACAGTTTCGTTCGTTTCAAAATTCGCCAAAATCAAAACCGTCCATTCAGTAAAATTTTACCTTTTTTCAATTTTGTGTAATTTTCGAAAACCTTGACAGCTGAATTTTGAGAATTTTTTAGAGGAACAATAGATTTAGAAGATTGTTTTTAAATATTGTTTATTAAAAACATCTTCGAAATTTTTCTTTATTTAAGTACAAACAGCATAACATATTGACGCCAATGAGGGCGTGAAAGGATTAAACGTACAATCATACAATATTCACCGTACATAAGGTAATCAAATGCACCTTTCATTGAAATAACAATGTAGTTTGTACACCTATCAGAGCAGATGTACAAATAATATGAATGGGATCTATTATCAAACTGTATACTTATTCGGTAAACATCGGTATCAGTTCAATAAAGAATAAAAATAACATACTGATGCTTAAACGAACAAAAATGTTATTCACCTATAAAGTGAAAATATTAAATTGACATGGTCACATGACTGTCAAATTTCTTATAAAAAATCTTCTTTATGCCACATTGTAACATTTTTAAAAGCTGCAATTAGTACGTAACCTTTAGTATTAGAAAAATCTAGAAGGTATCCTAGCGGCGCGACGCAGAGTGAGATTTAACATTTTTCTAATATACCAAGATCCCAGACCCGCCAGACCTATAACGTCGTTTCAGTACTACTAAGATTTTATCAGTAAATGTACAATAATTAGTTAAAAACGTATGCCAATTTGCTAGCTTGAAAACGGGGGCTTTTTAGAGAAACAGGTTCTTAAGGTACCTACATAAAACACGTGCTTACCTACGTACGAGAGAGTGAGAGCATTAGATGATTTTTTGACAGCTTCATGAAATATAGGTTTCCATGAAGTTTTTCTCCCTTAAACTTATGGACTACTCTGTGTGTATCTGTAAATAAACAACCTAGAGACGTGCCAATCTTATAACTTATAAGATTGGCACCATTTGAAATGAATAATTGGTTTTAACCAACAATGAACATCTATGGTTGTTAAGGCTAAGCACTACTTCATGTTTTTGGTCTATTATTTTTCAATAAATAATTATTGAAATTTCAGATAACTCTTTTACCAGCTCTAGGGTTGGAATTTGGGACTTGAAGTGTTAGTTAATTACTTGGACATATATAATACTCTCTTGGAATAAAAATGTATATTCTAGGCTACGTGAAAATCGATTGAAAAATTTTTCTATGCTGCAATTTATTCAATTTTCTGTTCCTAACTGTATAAAAGTAATATAAAACCCACTTGTTATCACTTGAAATAAGTCATAATAATACTTATAATAATGATCTCTGTGGTAGGTAACTTCGGTATTATCGATATGAGACAGGTATTCGAAGTCACATGATAACATTTAACGCTTATGATTCTTACAAGTATTAGGTGCCTCTATAGTTACCAGTGGCGTACCTATAAAACAATTCGCCCCGGACGTCATTAAAATGTATTTGTCTCTAATTAACAGCTTTTTTCCAGAAAGAGTTGAACAAATATTTTTTGTAATTTTTTTAAATTTAACATTAAAATACTGGATTATTCTATAATGTTCTATACATAATTTTTCGGATTCTTTGTCCCCTCAAATCTTAAATAATTTGCATATATACTCTGATTTTTTTCTAACAAATGCAACAGAGTCGTTTCTTAAAACTCAGTTTAAAAGCTTTATTCTTCGAACCACATTAACCAGTAGAATTTCTGTAAATCAAAGTTCAAAGGAAACACCAAAAAATTGTTGTCACATGGCTTCTAAGTACCCTTTAGTACACTAAAATATTTTTTAACAAAAGTGCATTTTAAATGTTGAATTGTGCCGCAACCCAAAAAGTATGCGACGTTTTTTCTGGTGGCGCATTTTGGATTTTTTTTTCTTTTTCTATCAAATTGGATTTGTTTAGACTAAAGGGTGACAAAAATATGTATTTGTTGTTATTTTTCATCTGTGATGTCATGTACAGCTTTTAGAGATAGCATATTTTAAATCCACGCATCTATTTAAAATGCGCTGTGTCAATGTAAGTTCGGGATTCACAATTTAAAATGTTTCACAGACTCTAGTAAGCTCAGTTTCCGAGCGTCTATAATCTGTCAATTGTGTTTCACGTCACCATTCTAACGTTCTTATTATCATTTCTTAGTACTTAAATATTTATAATTCGTTAAAGTCTTAAGTGCAACACTTTAAGGTAAATGCATACAAAAAATGTAATATAACACATTATTGGTATAATAAAATATATGAGTTTTTAAAACAATATAATTGTGGAGAAGCTATGTATTTTTAATATTATGATTTATGAACATTATGCCAAATTATGATTTACTTAATTTTGTACTACCTACATTTTTTTATCAATCAGCCTGATATACCTGATATTGGGTTGCAGAAAGCATTGTTAGAAAAGCTGATTCGAAAATGACTTTAGATATTGACCTTAAGAAAACCATTTTAAACCGTCCCAGCGCAAAAAATAATTGAACAATTAAAACAATTTTTTTTGAACTGTATAAGCATGTGCTTAATATAGTTTTTGCACAATTTTAACTTCGAAACAACATTTTTCTACTCATATTGACCAATAAGCTTGAAAAGTTATCTTTTTTAGTCCATTTGTTTTTGTGTGGGTAGATATACCTAATCTAATGTTTTACATGATAGAGAGTTTCACAATGGCATGTATACCAGCGCTGGGCAACCTCGACTTTTTAAGCTCTTAGGAGCTCTCCAAGTAGCTCCCATAAGCAAGTGTAAGATTGACAGAGGGTACATAACTTTTTTAGCCGTCTCTTTTCTACACTTGTCTCACTTGGCGTCGTAAATTTACCTGTGCGTAACGAACAACAGAGGACCCTTGAAACAATAGAGATTAATGCAGAAATCATAGGTTGCCCAGCGCTGATGTATACTGTTCCTGCATGCGTGTAACTGATCAGTAATACAGTTAAACCTCTTTAAGTCGAAAACCTCCCAAAACTCGAAAATATGTTTTGTTCCCTTCCTTTCAAGCCTCTCTCCATTACTCGAAATCTCAATCATCTATAGGTCGAAATAATCAGTGAGTTCCTACAAACCACTTCGGTACATATTTTCCCTCCATAACTTTGAAAAAATAAATTGGATATCTATATCTCGAATACCTATAGCAACTCAAAATTAGTTAGAACGAATCCTAAACTTTACAAGTCGAACAGTTCCTTACAAAATCCGCTTAAGTCGAAATCCTTCATAAGTCGAAAACTAGAATTTTTTGGTGTTTCCCTTGAAGTTCGACCTATAGAGGTTCTACTGTATTAGATCACAATCTAAGGTTATTGTCAAATCAACGTTTTGAACAATGATTTCTGCAACCAAGCATCATAGTCTTTGGAATGTATATTGTTACCCAAAATATATTTTTGCACACCCTCCTATATAAAGTAGCTGTTTTTCGTGTCAGTATAGTATCAGTAAAATGATCCATTTAACCACTAGTGCATAACAACTTGTCAGCTACCACTTAAAGTATATGAAAAACAGAGAAACATAAGTAGGCGCTGCTTTCGTAAACAACCCATATAAAACGATTCCAAATAGACATAAAATGTATTAGTTTACACATAGATCTTTAAAAAGTGTTTAAATATACTGAAATTAATATGAAAACCAGTTAAATTGCACGAGGTATGTGCATAAAATGCAGCATATATTATATGCCGAACGTAATGATATTTTGACGCGTTGACTGTCAAACTCGATGACCCGCGTATTTAACACAATGGCATTTGCTCGTATAATAACAGCCATTACATTCTAGATACATAAATAATATACTAATCTAGAATGTTATTCTTAAACGAAAAATAAAAAACAAATGCTTATAAATCCTGGAGACTTTCAAATCATATTCTGTCAGTACTAAGATGATATAAATATTTCTGTCTAATCAGTCATAAACTAGTAATGACACTTTTGGTTTTATGGTACTTAAAATGCCTTTTTCATATTTACATTTGAATATCTCTATCTACTTTTTGATGAACATAAAAAATTAATGATGCTACCTCCTATTTCTGACATTAAACAAGATATAGGTACTAACTGTCTAATTTTGAAATGAAATGCGAACATGATGCCTAAGTGATATTCGTAGTTAATTCAGACAGTATTTTATCTTTAAAAATAATTCCAATTTTGGATAGTAAAATGAGTAATATTTTCAAAAAGTTTGAGTCATACCTACTCTAATATAGTGTGTTCATTTTATGCTTACAGATTTATTTTGATTTTGTGACAAAGAACATCATATTGCATGTTTTTCAGTGTGTTCAATGACTTTTCCTAAAGATATTTCCATCAGTCAATAAAAGTATTAGTCATTTTGCCGTTTAGGGTTTATAATCTTGTTTTGGTTTTGAATTTTCTATTGTGCGAAGTAAAAACATTTTAATTATACTGTTTATTTGTGTTCGCAATATAAATATTTCTCAAAAGAAAATATTTGTACGTCACCATAATTTTATGGACTTGTTTTGTGTCTGGATAAATATGTAAACATTTTGACAAGTTTATGAAAAAATCACACTATGAATAAGCGACTACGATTGAGGGAAGTTTCATAATTGTGAACAGAATCGGACTTACTTTTATCCGATTACGGAGAGTGACGTGTTTATCACTGGATGGATTTTCACAAAAATGAGGTGTCGATAAATTCATCATAGTACGTATGTACGTCCGAGCTCTACAGATCGCAAGTTTGGTCAGATCGCCTGGGTTTATATTTTATTCACTTTGTTAACTATATCAGACCAGAACCCTATTTTTATTTTAGTAAAGTAATTATAATATTGAATAAGTTATGTGAAATTTTTAAAAATAAAAATGTGAAATAACAATTGCGCAGTACTCAAACTCAAATTCAAAATTTTACTTATTTCATTTAACTCAAAGCAAACAATAAAAACTGATGATGGTAAAAAATTATACACACATATAGATTAAGCTGAAATGCAAGTTTTTTCTGATAATATTCTTTAAAAATAATTGTTCATTAAGCTAAGTTCGGCTCTGTAAGCTATGACAAATATCTTAGCGGTTACCGAGAATCTCTAAAAACTCGTTTAAACTAAGTTGATATTATAAATTATAAGGGTAGATAAAAGGCGAATCCTGATAAGGGATGATGAGCACAGGAATTGTCATTTTTAGACCTGCCACAACTGTAAATAAAGCTTTGAATATGTACAAATAAATATTATTTATTATACATATACCTAATCTATGAACTGTCATTTCAATAGATAAATTTATCAAAAATCGAATTACTTTAGAAAAGCTTAAAATAAATATCAGTAAAAATAGAAGTTTTCGGTTCCAAGTGCGGTGGTTTTCTTTACAAATTTTTATTTCTTGATAAGATTTATGAATGTTATATAACAAAATGATAAAAATTAAAAAACTTTTTGAGATTTTAAATTTTGTTTTTTGGAAGTTTTTTTTTTTAGTTTTCCGGCATAATAAAATTGCTATAAAAAACACTACGTGGATATTGTCATCAATAAATCTATAAATATATATGTACCTACTAGCGGTCCCGCCCGGTTTCACCCGGATGCAAAAGAACGAATGGGGAAGGAAGAAAAAAAATTTAGGGGTGGACTACCCCTAACATTTAGGGGGATGAAAAATAGATGTTGGCCGATTCTCATAGATACCGGATAAGCACAAAAAATTTCATCAAAATCGGTCAAGCCGTTTCGGATGAGTATGGCAACGAAAACTGTGACACGAGAATTTTATATATATAAAGATATAAAAATCAATTGTCGAGCGTTAGTTTCGCAAAAACTCGAAAGTGGCTCGACCGAGTTGAATATTTTTTTTGTTTTGTTCGACCGTTTCCATCACATTTTCAACAGACTAGTTCAGTTGCATTTCGTTTAACAAGAGCTCTCTAATGGTAACAAAGCTGATACATTATTATAGGTCTGGAGTTACGCAAATCTTTCAAGAATGGCAATTAGTTGGCAAATGAGTAAGTTACTGCAACAATGACTACACAGTACACATATATTGTTGTGTATAATATGTAACATAGAGAGCACGCTAGACATCGTAAATAATACCTTAACAGTTAACACACCGAACCATGTGTGCTTAATGAACGAATAGTAAATTGTAACTTATTGTATTATGATTTCAGTTCGTTTCAATCAATTTATAGTCGTGTATACAGACGGTTTTATGAAATTTCACATTTAAAAATTTAATTTTAAACTTTGTATTATACAGTGTAAACTCTATATAGTGACACTCGAAGGACTGTGCACTTTGCGGCGCTATTGAGAGTTGTCATTAAACGAAGAGAAGAAATAATCCGTTAATATTTGTTTACTATAATATATATTTACTCATAATATTATATAATATTCACAGCTGAGCTAAACATAATATAAAAGCTAAATGATAATCCCAACAAACAAAAAAAAAAAAACTAATTTCTTAGAATCTTCGGTACGCACGATGCGCTCAACAAAGCAACAAAATAACAAACAAGTACTGTTTATTGCTTAATGATGACGTATTTTTGTCGTTATTTAGAGTATGGGTGTGTCGTTATTTAGAGTGTATCATCGTATGAGAAACAAGATAAACCATCTAGAGTTAATTAATTTCGAATTTTTAAGGAGTTTGTCGTTATATCGAGTGAAGTTAAATGGAGTTTACATTGTACTTTAATCTTAAATTTAAGTTTCATAACAATTATATTAGTGTTATAAGCTGCATGTACCAATAAATTATTGTATAGAGAGAAAAGTAACGAAGAGTCCTATTTATTAATCTGTAGCTGATTATAGACGCCGCCAACTAACATCGTTGGCGTCTTATTACATCATCAAATTAAACTAAATGACCGCGACATCACAAAACATTCATGAACGGAGGTGGGATGCGAACTCATGACAGCTCGACCCAAAGACGGGCACGCTAACGTTTCATTAAAATGTCTTCCAAGAAGTAATTTTTAGCAATATATTAAGATTATATTTAAAGACGAGGTTATTGTTACAGTAGTAAAAAAATATTAATAATAAGTTGCCGACTTTGTATACAGACGGTATACACGATTCACGATGTAGTATAGATGGTGAAAATAGCTATAAATGACACATTTTTACGATGGCGATTTCGAAAGTTACACTGTCTTCTAGTGCGATCACAGGGTTTAAGATTGGTCAGTAGCTACTTCAATAATTGTTTATCTCGTATAATCGTATAAGTATAGTTTGAATAAAAAATAATCGTATTAACCAAATTGGTACTCACCTCTAAACTTTTTCTAAACATTAGAAAACATTTTCTGTTTTAAATGTTTTTTAAGGCGGTGACAGCCTACACAGAACAGCAAATGTATCGCTGTTGTCATCATAAATTATTAGAAAAGCGAGATCGAGCCCTGGATCTACAATTTTTTTGAATCGAGGCAGAAAATTGATAATGGCGCCCCCTCTCTCCAGCGATTTAAGATAAATTACTTGAAAAAACTCACAAATAAACAGGGTGTTTGGCACATGAACCGACACAATTTGTTGGGGGGTTCTTGAGGTCATTGTGATCATTTTAACCCGAATGACTAATTTCTAAATACCCGTAATTTTTGTACAATGATTTTTAAGTTATTTTTTCTACAGGTTTTTACTAATACAGGCACTTTAAAAGTCCATAGGGTCTTTTTCCTGATACTATTTGCAGAAAATTATGATTCATTTAGAACAAGGAGTCATCTGAGAACTCAATAAATGTATTTTCGTGTCTCTAGTACCAAATACAAACAGGTTACGATTTTTTGAAGGCAATTTTTAGGCCAATTTTCGAAAATAACTTAAAAAAATCGTATCTAGATAATTATGACACTTAGGACAAAAGTCATTGGGGTTAAAATTATCACAATGACCACGAGAACCCCCCCAAAAAATTGTGTCGGTTCATGTGCCAAACACCCTGTATAATGGTTGGCATTTTTCGTGAACGAGAGACCGTCAGAAAACAAACAGATTGAGTAAATTAACCATATTATATTATAATTTTTGCGCCCTCTGAAACTGCCACCTGGGGCATACCAAACCCCCAAAATTTGGTTTCAATCCGTTCATCCGTTTGACCTGTATCGTGCTCACAGAAAAATAGATTAACAACCTAACAAACAGACCAAAAGACAAATAGACGCACAGAGTTTTTCCAAAAAAATATTTTTTGGATTCGTGGAACCTCAAAACTAAAAGATATTCTAAAATCTTGAAAAGTGATTTTTCACCTAGACTAGTACCTAACATGCCGCACTTGTGGGTTGGAATGGTAAAAGTGGAGGTGACCTTGATGTAGCTTCAGCACCTCCACCGGAAAAAAACGGGATGGTCCATATAACTTTCACCTGAAACATTTTTGTATATCATCAATAGTTTCAGGGCTATTGCTCTGTAACACTTTAAATGTCCTACCCTGCATATTGAGAATACGTATTTTGTATTTAGTATCTCAATACTAACAAAACTAGCTATTTTGTATTTGAAATAGAAAAAGTTGTTATTTTCATTTTTAAACAGTTTTATTTTATTTTACTTTCCATGAATTCGTTTGTAATTAATTGTAATCCAAAATCTTCATGTCTGGTAATAACTACTGCAAAAAATTTAGGATAAGTGCTCTGGGAGCAAATATTCGCCAAGGAACATTGGGCCAATGTGTAGCCAGCTTAAAGTCATTGGAGTAGGGGAATAAGAGATTTGAAGCAAATATTTGCTAATATGATTATTGCGCCAGTCTTGGCCCTAGCTTTTAACTACGGTATATCCAGACCCATGAGAAACATCGTCGGGCGACTTCTTACGGCCATTATCGCTCGGTGTGAACGTACTTTAAAAATCTCCGGGCTGCTGCTCATGAGTATTGCAGGCCTCTTAAAATCCAATAAACTAAATTGTGCGCGAAATGATCAGAACCTTAAATGCAATGCACCGATCTTGAATTACACTTTGACCTCATCATGCGATCGCCTTTTATGGATTACGTGTTATACTTCCGGCCCTTTTTAAAATGAAACCTGACAAGGTTTTATTACATTTAAATCATACTACATACCAGTTTAATTTATTTATTTCTTTAAACAGCTTATTATATAAAACAGCCAGCATTCTTGTTTGTACCGTTGCTGTGGTCAATTAAACGTAAGGTGGATTGTTTTATCGGCTCATTAATTTATTGTTTTGAATATTTTATAGGACTTTTTATGACTGTTCAATTTTTGTACGGCAAAATTATTATTCAATTTTATGTTCTAGTCCAGGGGTGGCGAACCTTTCTGCACCTATGTGCCATTTTTTTCAAAATGTTTAATGTATATCCATGCCCTGCCAACAAGCATCTAAAGAAATATA
Organism: Xanthostigma xanthostigma; assembly: GCA_963575645.1. Classification (NCBI taxonomy): domain Eukaryota; kingdom Metazoa; phylum Arthropoda; class Insecta; order Raphidioptera; family Raphidiidae; genus Xanthostigma; species Xanthostigma xanthostigma. Next base: position 29,171,932 of record OY754468.1, on the reverse strand, counting down.
TTTGTCAAAAAAATGAATCAAAATTAGATACAAATGATAATTTTGATAATACATTGAGCACCATGAAACTTTTTTTGTATTTGTTGTTTGGTGATATTCAATTGTTTTCGGCATCTAGTATATTTTTAATTATTTCTATTTTGCACCTCAATTAATTCCGTGCCAACAATAATCTGTCGCGTGCTACATATGGCACGCGTGTCATATGTTCGCCACTCCTGTTCTAGTTCAATATATTTGAACGTGTACGAAATAATCTTCTCAAGACATATTCCAACATCCGCTTAGTCATTCATTCAAAATTATTATGTTTTTACATATAAAATATGAACGTTTATAACGTCCCAAAATAATGTATTTTTTATTGAAAATTTTTCACAGTAAGTGAAATTGTAAAATTTTAATTTTAGGTATTAGAATAGTATTTGGACGCGGTTTGACTTGAGTTCATAATATGTTGAATTCAATAGGTATTCCAAAACAGGGGCAGTTTAGCAACAGTTAATCTGCAATTTGTTCGAAATACTAAACTTGACAATATTGCCTACCTATATTTTTTATCAATGTTGACATTGTAATGTTGAGCGTCTATAATCTACAATCTAACCTTTGACGTTATGATACACTTATTAAATTTTTTTTTAATTTTTCCGATTAGTACTTTAGGAATAATTAACAAAGTGAGATCAGTAATTACCGTAGTTTTTAATTTTTTTCTTAAACTTTAGCCAAATATATTTTTGAAATATAATATTTTCAAGGTGTCAGTGGCTTTAATGAGATACCCCACAAAAGTAGCTTGTTTTGTTTTTTCATTTTTTTTCTTAGCCTGTTTTATCTCCCAGTATTATCCAGGATTACCAGAGTAATTTATTCACATCTAAACTTTATCATTGAGCCATAACAAGCTTGAACTATACCAAATTTCAAGTCTATGGCTTAAGCTGCTTAGCTCAGAGAGCTTGTGATAGGCAGTTGGACGGACTGACGGATGAACATACGGAGACGTGTTCCATTTTTCCAATTTTAGTATGGAATGCTAACAATGATTAATATTATTGGTGGCACTGACATAAAACGTCAGCATATCTTTTCAGATTTGCCTGTCCTCAATTCTTCTCTCATTTTCTGACACAGTTTCTATGTTACATAAAAATGCACAATTTAATTAAATTTCATTTTACAACTAAATTATTTTTTTGTATTTTGTAGGTGATTGTTCCGACAAAGATATAGCTATATAGATTTTTAAAGTGTCTTGACATTGTAGGTCACAACTGCAATATTAAACGTTTTTGACAGTAATGAATAATAAATTCAGTTATTTTTTATGGTCCCGAATCACTATAGGTACTTGTAAAGTTATATAAAGTGCTAAGTTATTAAGGATTCATTGTTTCTTTTCTCTTCATAAAATTTTTACTCCCATAACAAATAAATTCAGTGGCGTAGCTACTACAGAGCAAAACTCATGGGGTCCAGAAGCATTTATATTTTATATTTTGATAAAGTTAATACTGTTTAAGGGACCCAATTTATTTTTGCCACAAATAACTATATGCATAACTGTATATTACCATTCCAACACACAAGTGGGGAATGGTACTATAGTTTAGGTCAAAAATCACTTTTCAAAACTTTACAATTTCTTTTCATTTTGAGGTCCTCCGAATCCAAGAAATAAATTTTTGGAAAAACTCTATGCGTCTGTTACAGGTCAAACGGATGAAGAGATTGAAACCAAATTTTGGGAGGATATTTGATATGCAAATATGAAGAGTCATATTTTTTGAGGGAAAATCAACGCATGCGCAGAAGAGATATATGTTATAACGGTGTTTTTCATATAATAATGGTATACTTTTCATAACAGCTTATTATTCTATTTATTTTTTCAAAATGCCAATTGGAGTGCAGCTCCGTGAGGCAAGATTGCAATACGGCTATAATTACATAATAATCTATCTTTTATAGGCAATCTAAAAATCCTCGCGAGGCTGGACCGGGCCACTAGTAATCTATACAAATATTATTAAAAGAAATACGTCTTATGAGTTTGTTTGTCAGGGGTAATCTCAGAAACTACCGATCCGATTTTGAAAACTGTTTCACTGTTCATTAAGCGATACTTTGATTTAGGACTATATATAAAACTTGTAGCCGAGCAAAACCGAGTCGGGCCGTTAGTTTCCTGTAATTCCTCCGCCCACATATTGCTGCTACCTAAGTTGGAGTTTAAAAATGTATAAAATATCGGGAAAATGGTAAATGGAATAGAGTAATGAACAATGGTGCTTGCGGCATAAAGCCAGTTTTATTTGAAAGAAAATTAAGCACGTATCTTTTTGAAAAATTATCTAGTTTGTCTGCTAAATGCTAGTTTTTTTACCAACAGCTATTATTTGACAATTGTCTAGAAAAGTAATAAACTACGAAATTATAAAAATTTCTTCCGTGCTTCGGAATCTATTTCAAAGCTGTAGGCGCATTTTCATTATTTTATACATTATAAGAATAAGTTTAAGAGAAACCCAATGGCAACGAGCCTTTGAAATTTGGAGCTAGAACTATTTTATGTAATTCTCAGTAAATTTCGAACAAAGTTCAGAATACAGACCGCGCTGTCAGCTCCACAGAGAGCGTTGATTTATGACCGACATTTGGCGTTTTCAAAGTGCCCGCTGTTCTGCGGTTCCAGGAACACGTTAACCTACCAATTGATGTGCTGGTGTATTTCGCGGTTTATGTTGAAGACGGTATACACAAACAGTGTTTACACCGAGATTGTGGTGCGTATCATAGCTCAGATGACTCTGGGGCCTCCAAAACCACATCATCTATTTAGTCCTCAGTTACGGAATTCTGGAACTAGTTCCAATATCAAGAAAACCCTACAAAAATTCTACATGCAGAATAAACATATCTTCTTTTAAATCGAAATATTATGCTTGCATATTGGTATAGAATACGCGTTAAAAGAAAAATGAAAGAAATTAAAACAAGTCGGAAAACCTCAACACGATCTATTTGTCTCTTTCTTTTAATTCTGAATGAGTCTTCTCCAGTGGTGTTTTGTCAAAAAAAATTGGTTGTCTGTAAAGTCGGTTTACGGACGATAGTTTTACGTGATAACGTATTCCGCTCGAATATCATATTTAATAATGCATTACTGCGCTCTCGCTTGCACGCACAGGGTCAGGCGGAACGTTACGGAACGTTACACTTTTTCGTGCGTGCAGCTGGTGTTTCATCAATTTATAAGACGTTATGACGTCAAAAACTTAGTCCGCCATCTTTAGAAGTCCGCCATATTGAATTTAAGCTAACGTCACTTTATTTTTCGAGTTATTCTCAGCAAGCCCTTTCATTTGATACCCATATTGTAGGAAAGCATAATAAAATTAGTCCACCATCTTTAGAAGTCCGCCATTTTGGATTTAGAGTGACGTAACTTTATTTTTCGACTTATTCTCAGCAAGTCCTTTTATTTGATACCCATATTGTAGGAAAGCATAAGAAAATTAGTCCGCCATCTTTAGAAGTCCGCCATATTGGATTTAGAGTGACGTCACTTTATTTTTCGAGTTATTTTTAGCAAGTCCTTTCATTTGATACCCATATTGTAGGAAAGCATAATAAAATTAGCCCGCCATCTTTAGAAGTCCGCCATATTGAATTTAGAGTGACGTCACTTTATTTTTCGAGTTATTCTCAGCAAGCCCTTTCATTTGATACCCATATTGTAGGAAAGCATAATAAAATTAATCCGCCATCTTTAGAAGTCCGCCATATTGGATTTAGAGTGACGTCACACAGCTAACCAAGCATTGTCATTCAAACTAAACGTGTATACAAATTTTCATCTCAATCGGTTGATGATATCTGCCGCTCGAATATCATATTTAAGTCAGGCGGAACGTGACACATTTCGGAACGGGACACATTTCGGAACGTGACACTTTTTTGTACATGCTGCCGGTGTTTCATCAATTTATAAGATTGGTGTTTCATCAATTTATAAGACGTTATCACGTCAAAAAACTGTTTTCGTACGCATACATGGCTAACACTGGCCAAATCTTTAGAGATACATCTAAACAATGTACTTTGATAATTCTCCCGTGTAGATAAGAAGGTCAGTGTAAGACATCCAAAACAGTTTTGCACCCGAGTGAAACCGGGACGGTCCGCTAGTATTAAATAAAATTTGAACTTGCTGTTTCTTATACTATAAATTTGAGAAACTTCGATGTAAACATGGCCTCGCTATACGTGTACCGCATTGCGCGTACCAAAGTAATAAAGCTGTTTTAGTGCTGTATTAAAGAGCAATTTTACACTTATAAAGCTTACACAATTCGTTGGTTCGTACAATATGGGGTGTATTTGAACTTGAGAACACTGGTCGTTGATTACTTACAGTGTCTACCAGGCGTGGATCCAGCCGTCGAAAAACGTTGTGGGCACGGACACTCGAAAATCGGCCGAGTGCGAGTCGGACTACGAACTCGAACAATTCGCGCATTCCTACAAAAGACTTTACAAAATATATGACGCCCCGGTCAAGATCTTGTATAGGTCTACGCGAACAAAACCGCGGGGCGAACACAAGTAAATAAAAAAACTTGTAAGATGTTATAGTTCAGTCACTTTATAGGGTTTCACCTAGGAATGAAACGGAATAAACTTTATTTTGACATTCTTAATGTTGTCTCAAAAGTCTCATAAGGACATGTATGAGCATCCTTATATACCTAGATATACAAGGTTAAAGGTTACGAAAATCAGTTTTTTGGGAAATATCTGGATTTCTTTGCCCCGAATCGTATTTTCATTTACTATAAAAGTTAAAGAGTATGAGATTCTCTACAAATTTCGTCTTAACCAATTTTTTATACGTTTAACCGTTTTTGAGAGTCATACATGCCATAGCGCAATGTCAATCGCGAATCCTAGTCCATATAAATATAAATATAAACTATATAATTATAAATGTAATGTATTAAACAGTTAATTAACGAATATTTAACGAATATTTACGTTAAAAAACCGCACTAATGACTGGTATTCGCGATTGACCCTGCGCTATGGCATGTATAGCTGAGCGCTCCACACTCTTCGCGCTCTATCTCAAAAATGGTTAAAATTGTTTGAGACGTTTGTAGAGAATTTTATACTCTACAACTTTTATAACAAATGCAAATACGATTTGAAGCAAAGGAAGCGAGATATTTCCAAAAAACTGATTTTCGCGACCTTTGACCTCGAATATCTAAGGACGCTCACACGTGACCTTATGAGACTTTTGAGATAATATTTAATGCCAAAATAAAGGTTTATACCAACAATCAGCTTACTCCGTTTCATTTCGAGGTTGTTCCCTTTTTTCAGCTTATTTGACTGCACCATTAGTCTGTTACAAAAGTAAATGTGTGTTTGTTTCCGGTGGATAAAACCACTTTTGCCTTTTTTGGAGTTAGAGATCCTGCTCTTTTCCACTGTTTAGACCGTAATTTTGTCTCTAGAGTATAGTGATGTACCCAGGTTTCATCCATGGTTACAAATCTTCCAATACATTCTTCTGGATCAACCTCAAACAGTTCTAAGCCTTTCTTATGCAAGTACTTAATCACTGCACGACACTCGATTTTTTCCATTTTCAAAAATCGTCACTACTTGTTCGACGGGATCGCGTGAGGAATCGTAACAAATGCAAATAAACGAATGAAATTTTGTACCGTTACTACTAAATAATGTAGTTTTAAAGTGACGGTAGTTTTAAAAATATAATATGACGTTCCGATCTACGTTAGGCTACGTACCTACTTTTCAAATGCCCACTATATGGTTGCCGTCTTAAATAATGATTCAACATAATAGCAACTCAGGTTTTTTCCTGTATTTACATGAAAAAATGAGTTACCATTATGTTTGATTGCTTTTTTAAGACGGCAAACATATTATATTCTATCGATAGTTTGTGGCTGCTATGTTAAATGCGCTGAAAACAGCAACTTGAAAAAACTAATAAAACCTAAAAAAAAATTCTTCTGGGAAAATAAAAAATAACAATTATTCCAATTCACCCTAAGCTAAAAAATTCAGTACCAATTCAGAGCTTAAGAATGCGTTTTATTTTTTTCCCTATATTGTCAACGTATTTTATAGTTATACTAGCGGACCCGGCGAACTTCGTACCGCCTAACAGTATAATATATATATATATATATCTATATAATTGGAACATCTATCTATCTATTTTATTTATTTTAAAATATACATGGACGTATATGTGTGTATGTCGAGCACTCCGGCTGCGCCGTCGTGCCCGGTGCAAAAGAACGAATGGGGATATTTGAATCTTTGATTAACGTCTGATTAGTACTCTTCAATAAATAAATTATCGACCAATTTTTCTAACAATTATATTGACAATATATAATTATAATTCAATAAATTTATTGAATTATAATTATATATTTTTGTCAATATAATTGTCAGAAAAACTGATCCTAATGACTCGCACAATGGTTTATTATAAATCAATGTTTTTTTAATTTTTGACAGAATTTTTTCAAATCATACATAAGGCTGTGTATATTTTAAAACCATGGATACGAATTTAAAAAAAAATTCGTGTCTTTAATAATAATTATTATAATCAAAGGAAGAAAAAAAATTTAAGGGTGGACTACCCCTAACATTTAGGGGGATGAAAAATAGATGTTGGCCGATTCTCATAGATACCGGATAAGCACAAAAAATTTCATCAAAATCCGTCAAGCCGTTTCGGAGGAGTTTGGCAACGAAAACTGTGACACGAGAATTTTATATATTAGACTAGCGGACCCGGCGAACTTCGTACCGCCTAACAGTATAATATATATATATATATATATAGCGGCCCTGTACGTGCTTCGCTACGTATAAAGTGAAATAATAAAACAATTTAATTGGAACATCTATCTATCTATTTTATTTATTTTAAAATATACATGGACGTATATGTGTGTATGTCGAGCACTCCGGCTGCGCCGTCGTGCCCGGTGCAAAAGAACGAATGGGGAAGGAAGAAAAAAAATTTAGGGGTGGACTACCCCTAACATTTAGGGGGATGAAAAATAGATGTTGGCGAAGTGACACCTGTAGACATCTGGCGGGGATAACTAATTAAATGACGATTGATCAGTTTTCGACCGGAGAGGAAAAATGATTAAATTACTAAAATGGCTATTAAAAAATAAGGGTTGATCGTAGAAGGGTGAAAATTGAGGATTGTATGTATTTTTGTATGTTGTATCATAAAAAAATAGAAATTAAAAATTTTGTCTAAAAAATAATAAAAAAAATTTAGGGGTGGACTACCCCTAACATTTAGGGGGATGAAAAATAGATGTTGGCCGATTCTCATAGATACCGGATAAGCACAAAAAATTTCATCAAAATCGGTCAAGCCGTTTCGGAGGAGTATGGCAACGAAAACTGTGACACGAGAATTTTATATATTAGATTTTATGTGTTAAGCTACAACCCTGTTTTTAAAAGTATGTCGTAAACAACGTATTTGGTTAAAATTTTGTTTAAACTGTACGTTAAACCTGTACTTTTAATGATTGATTTTATAGTTAAAAACACATAAAGTCTTTAACTTTTTGTCTTTTTTGTTCAATTGGGCTATGCTAATTTCATAAATAAAAATAATTTCATGTCAAAGCCGTTATGTCTTTTATAATTGCTGTTTATTCGCCGTATTTATGACTGGTAATTTTCGAAAATTATAGTTAATAATTAATTTTTTATATTTTTAAGCATTTATTGATCTATAAATGTCTGAATATTATTTATTTATATTAATAATCATTTGCTTAATACCAATAATAATTATTATTTATATACCAACTGGTAGCTGATATATTTGCTCGAATGGAATGTGTTTTTAACATTTTAAAAATTTAGTTTTTGGGAAACCACTATAAAATAGCTGCTTTTCATGTCCATACAGCGGTAGTAAAATAACTCTTTTTCACACTAGTGCATAAAACAAAGCAAAAGTAATGCGAGTTTACCTATCCAATTATATCCAAGTTATATTTCTCTCAGTTGCCATTTAATTCTACATGAGCGACAGAGGTCCTTATGGGATTTGGTTCGCGATTAAATTGTTCGCAAATGGTTTTATTTTATAGTTTAAAGGTCACTAAGAAAAAGTGTCCATGGCCGCATAGCCTAAAAACCAATAGATTTTTAGCTACAGATATGTTTAGCGAGATTTTAGATATAGGGATATACATTGAATTCACAAACATGTTCCATGTTCAACTTGTGCGCTTTTCTTTTAGAAATAGATAAACAATCGAAAACTAGGTAAGGAATATTGGAACGTGTCAGCCTGTATAAAATAATAATGTGATATTCGGATTAAGCGCACTCGAAAACATATTAGAGCTTAGGATTTTTTAAGAAAATTAATTCATTGATATCCCTATATCTAAAATCTCGCTAAACATATCTGTAGCTAAAAATCTATTGGTTTTTAGGCTATGCGTCCATGGACTCTTTTTCTTAGTGACCTTTAAACTATAAAAAAAATCATTTTCGAACAATTAACCGCGAACCAAATCCCATAAGGTTTGTGCGGGGTCCTTTCCAATATGGTCGATCTGTCAGATATATAAATATACACTGATTATGAAGTGAAAATCAGCTATTTTATAGGAGATAAGCGCAAAAAAAATCTCGCGTGCGTGATTATTTTAGGACTTGTGTGAGTGTTAGAACTCGCAGAGCACTCGTTGCACCATAATATCACACTGTGTCATAAAATAATATTTCACGCACTTGATGATCTCTATACTTTTTTGCACAACTCTTTATGAAGAAGCCGCTTTTCATGAAATAACACAATTAACACTTGCCTAAAGTTAAAGAACTCCAGTTGTGTGGTTTCATAGTAGGTAAAATATAGTTATTATTATAATATTATGAGGTTAGAACAAAGTTTACAATTAAAAGACGTGAAATTGCTCAAAACTAAACTTGTTGAAATATTGTAAATTGGGTAAAAATCAGTTATTTTATAGGAGGTTTGTGCAAAAAATATTTACACACTCTAGCTTTAGCGCTTCTATATTGCCAGAGAGATCTCTTATTTTCCTCACATTTTAGACACCGGCAAACATATGCAGATTAGTCTTCTTTCTCTCTATTCTCCACGATTAAACTAATCAGATATAACATAAACCATAAAATTTTAAAAATCTTAAAAATGCATTATTCCCACGAGAACAGTGTTATTTCTTACCGCATTCTTGTATTTTTTGAATTATTGGAAATTACTTAATTTCAAATTAACAAATCTCAGCTAACTGATAACAAATAATGTTTCTTTTAATTCTAAAAGAATAACATCTGCAAGTATTCAAGTAGCAAAGTTCACATTTTAGCATAAAACCTTTCAAATTATTCTTTTTTTATATATAAAACACGCCGGTGAAGCATTTTTTATCGATCAAAACATTATTTTTCCATTAATATAAAAAATATTTTAGTAATAAAACAGTTGTAATGATTTGTTATTTACTAATGATTACATATTTAATATTTCTGTGTGGAACCGCTAGTTGATTTGTATTATAAAAAACTAGTAAACAGATAATGATAAATGATTTCTAACAACCTGTGAATTAATGTATCAGATGTTAATTTGCCAATGTCCGTACCCACACATTACCTTAAAACTATTTATATTTACCTATTTGCATATAATCTAAGCCCCGAAAACAGAATCACTATTGAACACTGATGTCATTCGAGCTACAATATTGAAAATCTTTAGATACTTGAATTTACAATACTGCTGTAAAAAGGCAAAAGGCAGTAAGTGACCAACTTATGAATTTGAGTAAATCAAGATTTACTAAAAATGTCTTGACCGTCCAGAATTTTAGATTATGGAAACCAAAACGCGAGGGAAACATTTTTTAAAAACAACAAAATTATTTTTTCGTTTGTTTTATTATTTTTTTTATTATTAATAACAAAAAAAATCACATACTGCTTTCTGCCATAAAATTATTTAAATTATTAACAATTGTAAGTGTTTAATAATATATAAGGTAAAGAGTAGTAATAGATATTTTGCACAAATACTGCCATCTGCCTAAACACAGTATAATTAAAAATCAGATACTGCTGTTTTGCCTCATCAGTCTACCTAGGAAGGAAGTGTGCAATTCATCTGGAGATCGGTTTAAGAGCTGCAGCACTTACTGCTGTCGTTGTCTTCAGTATGAACTCATTTTGTCAACTAATGTCACTTACTGCCTTTTTCCTTTTTAGGGTAGAAGAGGTACTCCCTTTCAAATTGTCTAAGAAAAAAAATAAAACTTTTATAGTAATTAATTAATAAGGAGAGATACAGTCGCCTATTCAATGTAGTTTTCACTTGAGTTTTTTCAGTGTAAAGTTTTCAGTAGCTCTGCAAGAAATTGAGTTTGATAAGAAAATTAAAAGAAATGTGTCAGATTAATCTAACAAATCTGAAGTGGGATATAATCAAATGCGCCCTTAAGTAAAGCAACGTTGTTGCAGTCGAATACATTATCAATTGTTTAGTCGAAAATTGTTGAAGAGGTTTCTCCCGAAACGTCGATCCCGGCGATGAAGTGCCGAGAAATTTTGAAGAACAGGAAGCCGAACGGAAAACAGATCTGTTCATTCTGCTTGATTTAAGTGTTTGCGAAATTACGAAATGTTGATAATATGTAGTGAATGGTTATGAACTTATGTATTGGTTAATTTTGTGTCGTTGTCGCGATAGAAAAGCTACATGTTGTGATATTAACAGTTACGTAGATTCCTGCGGATAAACGGGATAATAGTGCAGGAAACGATAAAAAACAAATAAGAAAGCATCCTTGAAGATGCAGGACACTCATGGTGTAGACTGGATGTAGATCACATTTATATTGTATATTGTATAATGAAGAATACATTTTCTTGAATTATTAATTATTTATTTATATTAATCCTTTGATTAATCTAGCAAATGATTGTCCGAGTTACACCCATATCGCCGCTAAATACATCAATAGCAATACACGAAATGATCATTGAGAACATAGCAAACCAGTTTATACAATAAACAATGACCCCATGCTCACACTTGGCTTCGGTCCATACAGCACTGAATCAGGGACCCGGGTTAATCCCGCGATATGGTATAAAATAAAAATAATCATAGACAGTTCTCTGTTTAAAACGATAGTATATTGACAGATAGTCTATTATTGATTCTGCTCTAAATCTAGATCTGAATTCGACGGTATTAGTTTTCGCTAATTGCTATTTGTTTAGCGGTTCCAAGTTTACGCCGGCGAGTGTAATTATTTAAATTTATCTGCATTCGATATCTTTCCAATACAACCTTTAGAATAACAAAGCGCCGCAACTGTCTTTGTGAAAATAAAAACCTTCAAGCAATTTATTTATCTGTAATGTTTGATCACTGTCAAAATATTTACATATCGTTAAGTATGTATATAAATATTATTTCGGCAACTTTGAATTAATCGTAACCTATAACAGGTGAATCACACGGCTACCTATATTTTGTTTTTAGATAAATATGTATTTTAGAAAATTACATTTATTAGTTTTAAAGTAAGACTTTTTATTTTTTTCGTGATAAAAAATCATAATCTTAAAAGACCGCGCACACTTGTCGTTGTCAAGCATAAACCTGAACTAGTGCATAATAAGTCACTTTACATACCTGTGTTTGTGGGTGTAAAGTCGTAATTTTATAGGGTATAGCGTAAAAAATATTTCAAAGGTATAGATTTAAGAAATTAACTGATTATTATGTTTTGTTGTCTGAACTAAAAATATATTAGCCAATTTTTAGTTTCTCAACTGCAAAATATCATTTTGAAATTAGCTTTTTTAAAAAATTCAGCTCATTAGATAAAATCCTTTGTAAATTCCACACGTGCAATATTAGCATAAAAACCGTCATTCTAAACAGTATTTAGTTAGGCTTAATAGAAATGGCAGCATCAAGCTGTACCTCCTACAAAAATCAAATAACACACATGTTCGTATTTAAAATTGCACTTGATAATTCGCTAGGCACAATGAAACGTCATCTGCAAAACAAAGACAGAAAACGTTATATCAAATACTGAAATTCTATTTCTGTTTCGCCGTTAAACATTGCAAACGCAGCAATATTGTTCTAACGGTCATTTTCAATTGAACAATAGTTATGGCGCGTGGCACACGTTAACATCTGAAATAAACCAAAATCGGCCTTAAATCTCTGCTCAGTAAAGTCTATCAATTGACACATTCCATAACGCAGATGGCTGTGTACATGCTGCACAGTCTTTTGTTAATGTGATTCTTTTTTGTTCAACAATGAAGCAAAATCAGAGGGTGCAATATTCAGTGTTAAGCATTAGTTCTGTTATGTTCTTATTGCAAACCATTGAAAGTGGTGGTTTGTTATTTTACTTTGGGTGATTGTAAAACGAAAATTATTGTCAACTGTACGTAGTGATTATTTTGCAATTGACTCACTATTTCATCATTTTAACAAGCTTCGTACGTTAAAAGTTTTCCGAAGATAGTTTTTTTATCCATGACGACGATGCCATTTTTCATTAAAACGCTCGAACCAATTTTGATGCAGTTTGGTAGCAACTTATTATGGAATTTCAGAGCAGGTCTAGACACAATATCATCGACATAACATAGTGGTTATAGTGTTAGAGGAACGATAACAGATTACAAGCAAATAAATAGATTAGAAATAAAAGATTTGGAGGATATTTAAGTATGTTCTTAAAAATTTAGAACATAAGTCGCTTAAAAATGTTTCAGAGCTTCGACGAAGTTGGAGTGAATGCTTGGAAGGTATGAAATATTTGAATTGCACAAGGCAACCTTTAATAGTTAATATATTATATTTGACACTAAAAATAAACAATTTTTTTTCGTGACGGATATCAATGTTCGGGGCCTGCCTTCTTTCTTCACAAAAAGCTGCAGATGTGTCGAACTTCTCGTGCCAAGATGCTACCTACCTTTATTATTCAAACAAACGTCTTGATATTATTTCTTACGCACCGCACCTTGAACTTTATCCAAGGACAATAAGTAAAGGTTAGACCTTCTAAGGTCTCGTTGAATATCCTTCAGGAGGGCACATGCCATACAGACTACTGCAGGTAAAACACCTATAATAGCTGCTACCTACAGAATTTTATCCTTTGTAACGGCGTCCCGGAAAGTCTTTCTTTATTGTACAGTGTACACCATTATAGGGATGAGGAAAATAATTCATTATCATTTATTTTATTGCACACTTTCATTCTGTTTTTCCAGAGCTACTTTTAGAAAATTGGAAACAAATCAGTCTGATGTTAAACAAATTCAAAATGACACCAGTTCGTGTTTTATTAAGAATAAAAAAATAAATTTTCATTTGAAGACTCTTGCGCATTTTACTAAATATTATTAATGTGTAATCATATCTTGTAAGGTCGTTTAACTGTCTCCTAAATCTTAAAATCAAAAATAGATTAGCTTGTCTGTTGCAAATATGAAGAAGATCATTGATCATATATATTTTAAACGTAGGATTTAGAGGGGTACGAGAATGCAAAGTATTTAAAAGAGGGTCCAGTACTCCAGTATTAGAAAACAATATTAAAGTAAATCTAATGACGCTGAAGCAGTTTTCTGCTTGGCAATTTAACGGTTTTTAGAGTATACACTGTATCAAATGAACAAAACCCAATTCTCTCGAATAACATAGAAACAGCAAATCGCCTTTCCGATTTGAAAAAATAATTTTGTGATGACTTATACAAGTTATACTATTGCCTACTCTGACGACTTGACTTTCTTGCACTGGGCGTTCGTGATGCTTGTGTGATAGGAAGGTATCTCTCGATGATCATTGATCAACACTACTATATGTCTCTTCATTGCTGGGAAACACAATAATGATGAGTTTTTCATTCTAGTACGACTTTTAGAACTAAATCGATTTTAGATAAACACGCAGTAGGTATATGCTGGAGAGTTAGAAAGCCATTTTGAACTGCAGTTTTTTTTTAGAAATTTATGAAGGGACGTAACGTTTTTACATAATATAACACAAAACAGAGTTTAATAGATGAAATATGTACGTACGGTTTTTCAAAATTTTCTTCATCTCTCTTTATGCCTTCCATCGTCGCTATTCTCCAATTGGTTTCTTGGATCGCTTCAGCGTCTTCAGGGAAGAGGTATTGTCCAGTTTGAGAAACAATGAACTACATTGAAAAAGAGCGCATTTCAAGCTGGAAAATGTTGTTTAGAAGTGAAAATTCTACAAAAAACTATGTTAAAAAGGAGTAGTTTTAAAAAAAAAGTGGTTTCAATTAAACAATTATTTTTCGAAAAGGGTTGATTTAAAATTCTACAATGCTGTACTTACGTCTTATAGAGAAATAAGTGTGGTTAAAATCCAAAGTTAGTGTCAAACAAGATTTCCGGATAATATTTTCTGAAGCTGAGCATACGTGTAAGAATTTCCGAAGTAAACTATGTACATCTGAAGATAAATGTATTTTTTTTTTAATTTGACTTTATCAGTTGTGCTTTTTAGCCAGAAATATATCGATAGATTAAAGAAAAAAAACTTTCTCGATGATAGCTTGGCAAAACGGTCAGTGTGCTAACATAATTTAGATCAAACTGTCGTGTGGTTGATCCTGCTTCCACACATGTAGATATTTTGCAACTTCGTTTAATTGGATTTAATGAAATTAGATGCTATTATAATAAATAAATAAACAGCTTTCAAATTTTGAATCGAAAATTTCAGAGTTTATTTTTCAAGGAAGATTTAGCACGCCATCCCTTATTTTGGCGCGCAATATCCGCGCCGGCTGATGACAGCGACACAGCACGTCGGGACGTCGGGAACAGCAGCTGATCGCACCATACTAGGGGGAATCCAGCCTCTCTATATCTCTCTCTTTCTATATTTGTCTGTCGCTTTTTGCTCTAACGTCCAAACCGCCGATATGACAATAAACACTTACCTATACACTAGTACGCATTCACGAAATTCTGGACTACCTCATTGAGCCGACGTACACTGTTGCTAGGTAAATAGTCATAGCGCGATCATAGAAAACTCAAGTTTAATGAAAACTTTCACCTATCTAGTTGCTACTGCTGCAAAATTCTATGGTATTATTTACAAAAAATCAAAATAAAGACAGAGTTCTTAATTAAACATTGATCTATGTTTAAATTCATTGATATCGGCCGTGATAATAAATGACTATTCATTTATTATCATAAATGAATAGTAAGATAATGGAAACTGAAGAAGTCGACAAACAATCTACGAAACGTTTCAAATTTGTAAAATTTAACATTTACTTTATTCGGTCCAAGTTCCCATTATCTTCCTGTTCATTCATTGATCATTGTGTTAGCATAAGAACGATTGATATTTTTAATTTAATAATATTCTTCAAAATTTTACATTTTATTGAATCGAGTTTTATAATACCAGCAGCCCGGTCTGGCTTCCCCCGAATTTGTAGAATGCAGGGATTATATTTTTATGTGAGAAATCAAAAAAAATATTTTAAAAAAAATGGTCGAAATCTGAATACTGACAACACCGAATCCAATAATATTAATAATTAAAAAAAAATAAAAATAATAATAATAATTTCTTTATTTCCGTAATGTACTACATGTGCAGTGTGGAAAACGTCATTTACAAAAATTATAGAAATAAATAGTAATTAAATCAGCTTAGAATAAAATCTTCTCACAATGCATTTGAAAACTGTTCCAGTTAATTTTTGGCACTATAAAAATTATATTGTTGCCGAATGAAACGACAACATCGATATAATTTTTCGAGTCAAGTACTATAACTCGATGTGCCCAAATTTTGACTTTTTTATGCCATAGAAAACGCTAAATTTTGACGTAACAAAAAAAAAACTTTTTGGATTATTCACAAATTTCCTCAAAAATACGTAAAAACTTTTCGTCTTTCGCTGTCATTTTTTGAATCTAACCAATCAAAAATCACATATACATATACGTCATAGCAACAGGTGTAGAATTACTGTATTACTATCTCCGTAATTGTTATTTAAAGAACTCCTCCTCAAACGCCTTTCTCTTTTTACTTTGTAAAAAAATTAATTTTCCGCACTTAAAACGGGTAATAAGACTGTTATATTATGTTAGTTAAAATACAGTCGGGTATTTCCAATGGATATTTTGCACATCGATTGATCGTACTCTAACCTAATTTTTCTGTGGCCGGTGCAATATGTTCATATTTCATAGAGCACGGGTATTGCGCCCCTGTAGGCAGGTGTTGCCGCTGTACCATCGTTGATATGGTTGGCGCACGTCACAGCACATATGGGTAAATCAAATCACAGTCTATTGTGTCAACCTGATTTCATGTACCTATCCTGTATACCTATGCATCTAGAAACGCGCTTTACAACTAATTTTTACCTATTTTTAGGTAAAAATATATTGTATGAAATCGAACAAATTTATTACTATAAAAAAATGTTCTACAAGTTTTAACGGTTATTTGGATTTTTTATGTCAGGTGATTCCTTATGAATGCTTTTTTACCAGTATTTTTTATTGTTATTCGCGGAAGCGTAAGAGTATACTGTTTACGGAAAAAACTGTTACAATTTGACGTAAAAAAAGTAATCGTTTAAAATATAATACTAGAAATTAATAGAAATCCATTTTTTTTCAAAGTAACATAAAAAATTATGATTTTTCTGTAATACACAGTTGTTTTCTTACAGGCCTTACAAATTATTTAGAAAGATATAGTTATCGGCGCCGCCGTTAGTAGTATTAGGTTAAAGTAGACTATATTAGTCTCGTACACAATATGTTCCTTTTTGATGAATTCTAGTTCTCCTTCACACAAATTATGATTATGGTGTTATTGGATTCGGAATGAAATCTAGAAACTTTTTGAGTAAATTGAAGTGGGGGACGAAAAAATTGCAAAAGCTACATTTTAGTAAAAAAAGAAGGGGTTTGGTTTTTTGGGAATATCTCGAAAACTATTACAGATATCTAAAATCACAAAAAAGATTCTGAAAGAGCAGGAAATTTCTTATAAAAATGTCCCATCTCTCGGAACTTTACCACCAATATTTCTAATTTTAATTTAGATGTGAAAATAAGGCAAATTTTTTTTTTTCGCTTTTTACATAATTTATAAATATTTTTGTTTCTTTTAGCTATCGATTGAAACTATATTTTTCTTAAACTGTGTACTCATTTATTTAGCATCGTTTTTTGTAAAGTTTCCACTTTGAAACAGTTTTATACGCATTTTGTTGAAAATTTAGTTTGAAAAGCGATTTTTTTCTGTGTAGAACAATCATTTGTTTTTGTGTGAGTATAATCTAATGTTCTTAATGACAGGGAGTTTGAATACGACACTAAACTACTATCACAATCTATGGTCATTGTAAAATCAATTTTTTTTTTACAATCCTTTCTACAACCCAGCATGAACCTATTATTTGATATACGTTGATTTCAATATAAAACAAAAGAAGAAATTTGACATGTAAAGTCAATATATTGCTTTTTAAAATGAAACGCGCTGTATACCAAGTTTCAACAAAATCTGTTTAGCCGTTCTCGTATAATTAATATTTGACACTTCTGAAAACAGGCCTAGGCGTCTAATAAATGTACAAAAACCCGAAAAAGCCCGCTAAATTCGATACTATTTTCATTAAGTACTATTTTACACTTGCTGTTGAATTACTTGTATAAACAATACGGTAAAATTAATCTTTCATTTTTTTAGCACTGAGAAAAAACTGCACATTACTGATGCAGAGATAATAAATTATTAACCTAAAAGTGATATAAAAATTTAAAAAAGGATAACACTATTATACTAACAATGTTGTAAATTCATAAAAATAGGTACCTACACATTTTAATCTCGAACTAATTTTTGTGACAAGCGATTAGAAGATATTTTATATTTCCAGTTTTAATTCAATAAAACTTTGTTAATCGGCTCTGATGTTTCTGATATAGGTACAGAATTTGGTAAGCAAACATAGTATACCTACTGCTACCACCCATACTGTGCATACCGCAAAAGTTACTGAAAATAGGTTGACACGCGTAAGAAATACAAAAATCGCGTTGGTCACGGAAAAGTTGCTGTGACTTCCGACAAAGACAAAAATATGTAGCCCTCGAGACTTACTAAATGTGCACCAGAGTACGACACAGACTGTATGGCGGTGCAACAATGCCAACATCGAAAACTGCAGACGGTTTTTGTGTGTCAACGGTGGGATCCTTGACAACTAGATCAATAAATGGTATACCGACAACTTAAAAATTGCATAAAATTAATTGTTGCTCAATACATACAACGATATGCAATAAAACCTCTCTTAAAGAATATCTTTCATACATGAACACTTCTTTAACTGACAATTATTTAGATACATTCTGTTGTATTTTGTAATAGGAGAAATGCATATTTATCGTACAATCGTACAATTAGGCAGATTAAGATCATGATGATAATCGCTTAATGCAAATCGTTTGACAATTTTGCCAACCATAGATGGACATATCGATTCTGTAGGATGTCCAAAGGATCAGAAATTAAAAAAAATTATGGTTGGACATACAAAAAATCACCTTTTTTGAAGTCAGGCGACTGAACCGATTTTTATAAAAGTTTTATGGTACCAATTCGGAAACATTCTAAGCGAAATGGCATCGAAATTTTTCAAAATTGGTTAATCCCTCGAAGAGTTATGGCTGAACATACGTAAAAAAATATACGCGTCGAACCTATAACCTCCTCTTTTTTGAAGTCGATTGAAAATAGAGATTAGATGTAAATTCGTTTAATATTATAAAATTTTACAATACAATCGATACAACAATAAAGTCTTATTTACTAAATGCAAATTAAAATACCTATTTTTTGCAAATTCTTACATAAAAACCCCGTATCTATTTGTTGTGTTACGGATTTATTTCCTTAATGATTATAGAACATTAATTCCACATTTTAAACGTTTCCTCAGTCTGCACTCTGCTTTTTTACTAACTTATTTCTCAAGAGTAGTGAGTCTGAATTACCTCGACATGGAATTCAAACATGAAACGCTGAAGAGAGGTCTCCCCTCTCTTGTTTATGTGGTGTTTCCATGGCTTAGAACAAACAGTGAGCTTCACGGGAAATTTTGTAAATAAATTATTATCATGACGTTAAAAATAATAAATATATTCGCATAGTTGACAGAGACGAAAGAAATTTCACTTCAACCGTGCTCCAAATTAGTTAAAAACATAACATATAAAACAGATTTACATTATTATGTCAGATTTCTGTTGTCAGAGATTCGGTGTTCGGCAATCGCCAGAAAAACACTTAAAATGTGCCGTCTTGTAAGTTCTTCTTAAACTGAATGTATGTGTCCCTTTAATAATTTACGAGTGACACTTGCCGGGTTAAAACTGTTCCTGAATGGCTGCAGAACCATATTTACTGCTGAATGGATTCCATCATCTGATCGTTTATAGGTTTACGGTTCTTGTTACCGGCCGACATATATACGTAGTCTTAAGGTACGTCCAAGATGCAAGCTGGTAGTCAGATTCAGATTTTCGGCGTCTGACTGTCTGACTCCGAGCGGCGTTGGGTGTGGCCAATATGAAAGCTGGTTATCGGCGCAGACAGAGCATTAATATTAAATATTTATAGAGCTAACAGTACAGATTGATAATAATAATAATATTTCACCTAGCTATACTAAGTATACATGTGAATAGTTAAATTAAAATCAAATTAAAAGCTAAGAATTTAAATATTCTTTAAATATTGCAGCTTTGTTGCTGCTTGGTGACAATGTTACATCTAAATTAAAACTTTTTAAAAGTGAAATACATCCAATTAATAAATTAAGGTCGATTTACGGGGAGTACAAACACCTTTTTCCGCAATTACTTGCCGACGAAAACCGATTTTTTTAATATTTCCGAATGAGTCCGGATACTTTTTACTTTATTTTGTCAAAAATTGAACACAGGCTTACGAAGAACTGGGCCAATTTCCACAAAACCCCTTTTTGAAATAAAATCCTCGATATCCATATTTTATATCACCTAAAAACAACACTGTCAGACGCAGGTTGTCTGAAACCAGAATGTACAATTCATACCGGTAAATATCTGAGTCAGAGAGCCGGTGCGCCGGAAAACTGCGCGCTGGTGCATTATGGCCAGTCCGATTTAGCAATAAAGGATTTTATGCACGCCGACTGTCTGACTCAGAAAACCAGCGTCTGACTACCTGACTACCAGCTTGCATCTTGGACGTACCTTTACATTGTAAATGCTTGACAAAAATTGCTGAGTTGCCTATACGTTATTTCAAATTCCATTCACTTATATCTATACTATAAATATTATAAAGATAGTTAAAGATTGTAAGTTCGGATGTAGGAGATAATCTCGAAAAATATTCATCCGATTTCAAAAATTTTTTCATCAGTATTTAGAATAGATCCTCAGAAGAGGCATGCGTGATAAAATAAAAGCTTTCTTCCTGGAGACCAATTTTGCAACATAAGTCGACAAAAAAAAGGGTGGCAATCTACAAATTAGGGCGAACTTGGACCGGGCCGCTAGTAGTATATATATTAATCGTAAGATTGACTTTTTTTCATCGTTTCATCACTTTTGAAGTGAAAACTTCTTTAGCGGCGTTGTACACTATTTTGTAATGGGTAAAAAATGTTAAACTCGCGTCAGATCGAAAATTCGTAAGACCTGATCGAAAATGCGTAAGACAAAATTCGTAAGACGAAAACTTTTGTACACTTTTTTTGTAATGGGTAAAAAATGTTAAACTCTCGTCAGGACACGTGACCTGATCGAAAATTCGTAAGACGTTAATATTTAAGTTTTCACTTCTGCCGGCACTCCCGGAGTGCAACCCGTCTTTTTTTATCTGTTCTCTGTCTACCATCTACTCAAGCAAATCGGACAAGTCCATTAGGTCTACATTATAACCTTAACAGTTAATCTAAAATGGAAGTTTTGACGTTACTCCGTACTTAAGTCAATTTAACTAAGATATGAGCAAAACACGAAAAAATAAACAGTCACTTCTTTACACTATCATAAAATATCTAAAATATTATTTGAAAGTCGTAAATTATTGAGGAGCAATCAGACGTTAATCAAAGATTTAAATGTCGTAAAGTCCTCAACGGTACACATTAAATTTATAAAAAATTGTTATTTATTATCACTTATATTAACGCATAGTGCAATAGTATTACCAAACTTTCAGAATAACATTTGACCAACAATTAAAACACGTATCTTACACCAATATTATAGGTATATATAGCCGTATAGGTAAATAACTTTGA
This sequence comes from Xanthostigma xanthostigma, assembly GCA_963575645.1. Lineage (NCBI taxonomy): Eukaryota > Metazoa > Arthropoda > Insecta > Raphidioptera > Raphidiidae > Xanthostigma > Xanthostigma xanthostigma. The sequence continues at coordinate 29,150,432 of OY754468.1, read as the reverse complement.
AGCAAACGATGTCTGTTGGATCCGAGCTACAAACATAACCTCATTGTATTCTTTTAAAAGCCGATCTTTTATATTATCCTTATACCAATAAGGATTTAGCTTTTTCTTCAACATATAAAGAATATGCATAAAAAATTCTTTGTTGTCTTTGCCTGACTGCAACCATTCAATAGAAAATATGTCTTTTCAATGAAGAATGCAGAAAAATTCAGGCAGGTTGCGTTTTGTTATATGCGACTTGCAAAAGAATGCTTTCTCAATTCACAATGCAAGAAGTCGCCTTTATAGGTGCATAGCCAAGGGCAAATGTGTGTTGATTTTGAAGGAAACAATGTTCGAACCGAAACACCTGATATTTTTTGATGATGTTCAATGGCAAAAACAGTTGTCTGAAAATGTCTATTGTTTTTATCCTTCTTTTAATTTCACGTGGTTTCAATCGACTTGTCATGACACACTTTCTTTGAAAAAAAATAATCTAGTCGTTTCCAAATAAAAAAAAAATTGAAATGAAAATAGAACTTAACGAGTTAATTTAATAATTTTGTTCGTTTCATTATACTGCTTTGTATCACCATAATCTAGTGGTTAACACTCTTATGGGCACCGAACGTAAGTAGTTATTTATTCCGTTCATTTGTTTTTCAGGTAACTATTCGTCCGAATAAATAACGATAATTCAATTCACCAATCATAATTATGTTTACTGCAGGTATAAATCTATTCTGTCTTACTTCCAGAATATAAATATGTATTCGCCTGATAAAATAATAATGGCCGCTACATTGATCATAATACCTAACCTACAATTGTGGAGTATTTATATCTACAGTTTGCTCTTGTGTATTTATTTGTGTTGTTTATTAATCTTTTATGAAGTGTGTAGTTGTAAAACATTAAAATTAGTGGAAGTTTTGTGTGCAATAGAGTTAGGATAAAACATTATTATTTTGTGAAACTTTTTTTGACGTTTACAGGTCAGATTTTTGGGTGAACGTCAAACTATTCAACGAAAAGAGCAAGGAGTATATTGCAGTGTATATTAATTATTCTTTAACTAACTTTTCTACCTGATAATTTGCTTGGTGAATTAAAGGAAATTTTTATTCTAACGGATAAATTTGTTCCAAAATAAGTAACTTCTATCTTTAATAGTGCTCGGTGCAGAATATAGGTAATATAAAATTAAAAGAATGTAAAATGTATTAGTAAGTCGATTGTTAAATTTATAAAAAAAAATAAAAAGGCATATAGCTACGCTAAAAATAGTAACAATGAATATCTTTTATGTCTTTTACCAGACAAATAATGTTAAATATTATATAACTATTCATTCGGACGAACCGGGTACAGCACCCAGTTAATTTGTAAAATTATAAAATATGAACTAATATAAAGAAAGTATCAATTTTCAATTTATTGTTAAAAAAATAATAAATCTATATACTCGTATCTATATAAATTAGTACAAAGTCTATAATATATAACTCTGGCAGCTGGTGAAATGTAGCAATGGATCTGCAGTGGCAATGTTTAATTTCGAACTCTGATATGTCTTCGCTATCAGGAGACGTCCTGAAGAAACTTCAACAATAAATTACATACTGAATTATCAAAACGAGATTTTTCAAAAATTCTGGCTATCGAGACAAGAAAGCAACCTTAAGAAAATGAAATGAGGAGAGTTGTAAAATTTCTCAAAACGAGAGCGGCTGTTCCTCGTCTAGCTGGGACGATACGACACCAGTAGCAAAAAACCTTTTTAAGAATTGATTTTGTGAATGAAAAAATTCCAAAATATTCAATGAACTGGTCTACAGTTAATGTATAGTCCGGAATAAATAAATAATGCAGTTCTCTGTTTATACAATAAATTCGCGCGAGGTGAGTTTTAAATAAATAATTCCCGCTGCGTTGTTTTTACGAAATCGCTGCACGACTCCGTCAACAACGTTTCTAGACAAAATTCTACATTGATTTGGATCTAGTAGTTGGTGCAAAAACAAAATAAACGCGTGCTAGTTCTGTAAGGACAACCGGAAACTGTAAGAGACTCCTTCACTACCACGCCTTGTTAGCCGGAAATGTAGAGGATGCACGTTCTCGTCCTTGTACAAACATTTCTAATGTTAAAGGCTGATTCCCATTAAGAAAATCAAATATCTTTTGAATCCTCCATCTCACGTATTCCACACTTATCAATTATAATCGAGTGCCATTTTTTCAGTTCAAATAAATGTAATGGCGTGCGATCTGTTTTAGCAGTGCTGTAGGAGGGATTCCTTCTAGAAATTTTATTAGTCATGAATTTAAAAATGGAACTAAAAAGTCGGAAATGCTTGTTCTTTATCAAGTGCGCAAAATTCATGTAAAAATTCCCAGATTATTTGCCATGAAAATCATCGGATAGACCAATATTATTTTTTTGCGTGCATCTTTTTGGACAGTCATCATTTGACCTTCACTACTTTCGAGAATGACGTCATCTTCTTTATTTTTAATGGTACCCTCTCCATTTTTTTACAGATTTAAATAGATTATCAAATTCTGATTTCCGCTATGCACTGACGGTTCCCGAGATAATGATTGTTAAAAGTGAATAAAAATCCAATACAGCTGCGGAATTTTCAGCAGTTTATTTGAAACAAATGAATGTCGGGTTCGCATATTTCCAAATAAATAAAACCGAAAATATTATTATATAAATAATATTAAATGTTCAATGTTCATGCGGTATAGGCCGTAATACTAAATTAATTACAGTAAGATATAGCTACATTTCGATAACATTGTTGCAAATTACAATGCTATATTAGAAAAAAATATTTTCAAACAATCACAGTCGGGACCCAAATCCGAATCTTTCCATTATCGCGACGGAACGAACCGATTTTAATGAAATTTTGTAAATGCGTGTCTTGCTTTGTGCAACTTACTCTATAGGATAGTTTTTATTAAATATTTTGTACAAGATTACGGTGTTCTCTCAAAAAAAAACTGTTTCATTAAAATGTAACGACATCTGATATAATTTACTCAAAGCTATTAGTTCAGAAGCAAATCTGGTAGAATTTGCTCAAAGCTATTTGTTCAGACGCCGGGCTGCAAACGAAATTCATTTTGCAGAATTATATCACACCCAGGTGAAACCGGGACGGACCGCTAGTTGTTATATAATATTGTAATCATTATGGACGTGGTGAATCAAAAATCTGTTATTGAAAATACTCGAATCCGTGGTGCCTATAGTAGCATGTAAATGTGAATCTAGCTGGCGTAAATGTCTACATTCAAACTAAACTAGAATCACATGTGCCCTTTTAGTTTGCATATCGGTCTCATCAATACTCATCCCAATTCTCTGTCAAATCATTCACATTAGATGCATCTTCTCTCTCTGTTTCTGAATGTCTCCGCTACTCTGTTTTGTAACACGATATCAGGGTGCTCTCATATCGTCTCTTCACATCTAATATTTATTTTTAAATATGGAGAGTGAAGGTAAGGAGGAAAATATTATATTATGGGAGGTAAGTTGAAAAAGTGTCCATCAAAATGCAGTAAATAACAGTTCAAAAATCGTCCGGAATGGCGCTAGCGCTGCATCCGTGCATAAAATGGATTTAGCAGTTGTTTATCGTCCATGGGAAATTTAGTATTTTTATCTGGTACCTATTTGTAATGATTAGAGTCGTTTATAACACTGCTGTGAGAATTTTTTAGTCATTTTATAGTTTTTACTCTTATAAAACATTTTAAAATAATAGAATGCAATAATGGGAAAATTGGAAAATGTCTTTAGGCATACAATTGAAAGCAACCGATTACATTTGTCACTTTCATAAATCTATTAATTAAAAACAAATTGTATAACTTATCTGACGTTTGTTTATATCGGCATAATCGTTTATTTATTACTAAATGCATAATAGCACTTTTAAAAATGACATTTAAATAAAAAATTATTTTTATATCATTTTGTTTTCTTATTTTTTATGTTTTACTTTCAAAAAGTGCGCCATAAATAAGCGAAAATTCTTCTTTCTTTGTTTACTTTTCTATCCTACTCTAATTATTTTTGCCCTCCATACGTTTGCTTTAAAATATCCACAATACTTTAAAATTTACCCCTTTACGACAGTGGCGGTCCCCTAATTTAACGCTTTTTGACGGACACTTTTACGTACACGGAGGTGGTTCTCCTTAACCTCTACCCTCCATATTTTTAAATAAATACCTCTCCTATCCCTTCAACGTATTGTTATTCATCTCATGACGGGTGTATGGTCGTTTAATGTATTATGATTCAGGACCAATTTTTTGTTTTAAACGGAATTAAAGGATGCAGGATCCAAATTTTTAATATTACATTACCCTTGTCTGTCAAGAAGACTTGAAATACCGGAAGTATGTGAAGTTTGTAACACTAATAATATGAAAGGCATTTAAGAACTTTTTTAAATGATAAGGCAAAATAATTACTGGAATTTTAGGTAAGCAAAAATCTACGTCATACGAAGAAATCATTTTATTCATTAAAAATAATTGTTCATTTTTGCAACCACAACAAATTAGATTCGATAATGGACTGTATGGTTGCTGAAAACATAATAAGTACTGTTCGTGTTTGTGACGACATATTTTATAACAGAAATAACCAACACTTCCATACTTTTCTAGAAGAAGTGTCGTTTGTTTTAGATATGATTATAATGAAGTCAGGTAAAAATTTCGAATTTTTGGAGTTTGTGTGAGAATTATCTAAGAAAATATTTCATTACGTTATAATATATGATGGAGCTTAAGAGATCAGCCCAGAAATTATCGAGAATTTCGAATTATAGGACTTCGAATTAACACAGATTTACTGTACCTTAAAGGTCTGTGCTAAATGTTACGATCAACTTAGTATGTAACGCAAAAGTAAGCGTAACTGGAGTACTACCTAAAAAGATTATATTTTATAAAAGCATCATATATTTTTTTACAAAGCTTAATTCTTTTTCAATTCAATTAACTAGCCTGGATTTTCCGTGATTTTTGACGTGATAACGTCTTATAAATTGATGAAACACCAGCTGCACGCACGAAAAAGTGTAACGCCGTAACGTTCCGCCTGACCCTGTGTGTGCAAGCGAGAGCGCAGTATAAGCGATAGAGAGTCGGTAAAAATATAGTTTGACAGCTACTAAAATTTAGGTTATGTATTATTAAATATGATTTTCGAGCGGAATACGTTATCACGTAAACTATCGTCCGTAAACCGACTTTACAGACAACCAATTTTTTTAACAATGCATTGTTCTAAAACATAATTGTTAATTTGTCAATATAAATGTAATTGTTTTCGAATCTATACCTATTAACACAAAAGTATTAGAAGGAGTAACGGTTGTTCTAATTATTTCTCACCACCGCAGCAATAATTTATGACGTAAGATCGCAGATTGTATGTGTTAATTGTTTGCACAGTGGGCGTAGTCTCGTGCCACCGCCCCTTAGACACGTGGTGCCCGTCTGCTTCCTGTTTGTTACGGATTGACACATCTGTCTTAGCTATAGCTCACGTCAAGTACTTTGATTGCCTACTTACGTGCAATATCCACGCGGTGTTTGACTATAGAGACTGGTGTGTGTACCTAACCCATACGTATCGATTATATCAATCTGAAATATATAACCGATTCAAAACTCGACTCGGCAGTTGAGGTACTTATAGTCCAGGGAATAAAAAAAATTAGGGGAAAGCTGGATTTTTGCATGAACCTTTCTTTCGTGATTCTAAAGTCTAAACAATATATCAAAAGTCTCCACCGAACCCGAACCCAACGTTTTTGGTTTAAACCCTTTGTGAACATTTCCAACCCCGTTTTAACCGTCTTGGGATACGATTTCAATAATTTGTTGAACACCGATCTCTTCAATTTTAACAAAGAATTCTTGAATCAAATTTTGTGTTTCTAAGTCAAGCTGCAGTTTCGGAACTGTTTAAAACTCCTCTTTTCACCCCCTTAACGGTCGAATAAAAAAAAAACGATTATTTTTAATGAAGAGTTGGTATGGTAATTCAATATTTCTCACTTTGAGGATTTAGGTATGCACTTTTTGTTTAGCATATTTTCATTTTCAAAATCTTTCTTCACTATTATTTTTTTGCTACTGTAGCCCTGTTATAGTTCTGTGCCAAACATGTATCATTCATTAACAATAATACCTATTCACAAGCCTTTATTTGAATTGTACTTTATTTGTAAACATCAATAATATATATATTTATCGTTATATTTTTGCAAAAAATTAATGTAAGATGAGCATTGTTATTTTAATTTTAAACTGAAATAAAGTGTAAGCAAATTTGATTTTAATTTATTATATGCGTTGACTGCACGTTGGAAAGTTTGACTCATAAGTATACACAATATTACTTTAAAATTGAATCTATTATAATTGAATCTATTATAAATTGTAACGTCAGACAATAAAATTCAATAAAAAAACCTTCAGTATTTGCTTAGTTCATCGATCCTATGCCACCAGGATTCATCCTTTAATCTTCCAACATTTAAACAGGATCATCATCACTCTAAATTATTAGAGTTATTTTTCACAATAATAAATTGTAATACTCTTGCATTTTGGGCAAAATAATATAATCAATCAGATAAGGTACGAAAGGCAACCGTTTATAGAAAGAAGAAAAATATCTAAACTCAATCGGAATGAGAAAATATGAGCAAATGTGCAATAAATAATGTGTAGAGTGGGAAGATGAGGAAACAATAAGTTTGTTTCAAGCAGCCAGCAAACCGTCGCCCGCTAAAACGTTCCAAAATCGCCACAAACTGCAGCTTCGTCTTACCTACTGCGCAAGCGGGTGACGGTTTCGTCGTAAAATATAACTGAAATATCCAGACTCTATTTATTACATTTACCAGTTGTATATCATAAGCACATTAAAAAATATAGTCTTATCGCACAGATATAAGATAGTATTTTTTTTACAAAACCCCTATAAAATAGCTACTTTTCATGCCTGTATAGCGGTAGTAAAATGACCCATTCGCACTTAGTGCGTAAAGTGAAACCTCGCTATATATGACACTTTTCTAATGTTTTATGGGAATTAGCACTCCCAAGAACTCGAGTTCGTACCAGTCGCTTTATGTATGTTGGCTAATACACGCTGATGACTTCAGCTGTTTCGCGTTTATAATCTACAATCTCTGTATACTTTTTCGATTTACGGCCCACAATATTTCGCAGAAGCAGAAGGGAAGGCCAAAGAGACAACATTGAACCAATATTATTTTGTTATACGACTTTTCGCTTTACGGCGAAATTCTCCGGAACGTATCTAGACAGTAAAAAGAGGTATATGGATGTATTATGAACTTAAAGTCAGTTATTTTAAAGGAGATACGCGCAAAAAACCTACTATGTATCGCGAACGTAATGCTGTTATGATTCACGTGACGGTTAAAACTCGCTAGTCGCTCGTTTTAACATAAAATTACACATCGCACATGCAATTGAATTTACGTTCTTGATATCTACTATATTAGTGTGCAGTCAGTGCAAATATCAGAATATTCTTTAGGGTTTAAACATTGAAGCAGCTGAAATTGAAAGAAGTGATTAGATAAATCAGAATCATTAAAAAAAAAAACTATAAGTAGATACTCCAATAAAACGTTATTTGTGTTTTTCTACCAGAATGAATTTGAAAAAGAAGTTATTATTTTTTATTTACTCATTGATCAATATATTCCGTCAATTATAAGAACAGTTTAGTAGGTATAAGTCGATAAGACCAAGACAAAAGTCTCATTGCAAGATTGGAATCGTACTTGAAATTAAAACTTGAATGGAAGTCAGGAAACAGTAGGCCCTAAAGTGATTTTCCTGTCAGAAACAGTAATTTTTCAAAGGCCGCAGTGCGTATCAAACATAATATATAGGAATCATTAAACGCATCAAACCAGAGCACACAATTGCATGTAATGTACGATTTCCGCAGGTGTGATTTAAGTTAGGTATCTTCATACATACTGTGTGTAGTTACGCGGGGCCCACCCAAACCAGTGACGGTACTTACTGTTTCATGCTCAGTGGTGACTCGTCACAAAGGAATTATTAAGGAGATAAATAAACAAATGTGTTGAAATAGCTTAGTCCTCGTGGAATTTATGTTTGTTCAGTTTGCAGAGTTTACGACAAACTTCCCTATTTTTTTTTGTCTGTAACCTAAGTTACTCCTTATAACATCAGCTATCTGGCAGTGGAAGTCTCTTCAAAATCGATCCAGTCGTTTCAGAGATTAGCCGGAACAAACAGACAGACAGACGAAAACTTTAAAAATTGTTTTTTTGTTATAAATACCGTATATACTTTCATATGCATTTAGTAAAAAGCTGTTATTTTGACATTACAAACAGACACTTCAATTTTATTTATATGTATAGATTTGCTCTGCACATAATTGATAGCAGGGTTCGTTCCGACGCGATATAAAACATTTGGAAAACCAAGAGTAAACGACGAACTTCAGAAAAACCAAGATTGCTTTATTACGAACTAATGATTTGTAGATTACAAATCCCCAGTTCCCAAGTTCTAATCATAGAACTGATGAAAGTATCAATGTTTTTTTTCAATTTTTCGCGAAAAACAATGTAAATATTTAAAATGTAAATTGGTACCTATATGCAGATAATCCTGTGAGTTAATAGTCACGACAACAAAAATGATCCATCCGAAGATTGATCTTTATTTCTGATGTTCTCAATACATATATATAGGTTTATGAATTGGTTTTACCTTTGTAAGTAAATCTGTAGACAATATTTATGCAAAAATGTATCAGCGAAATTGATATATTTCGTTTATTTAAGGAAAGTACAGTTGCGCTTTAATATTTTAATGCTCCGTTTTTTATACAATTTCTCATTATTGCAGTAGAAATAAGATGCCAGACCATTGTTTTCTTGTTAATTATGACCTAATTAACATTTAGTGTAAGTTTAATTGACGAGTAAATAATTTACATTTTTACATATACCATAAAAATAGAAAAAATCATTAATTACTTACGAATGCGACACACCTACACGTCTGGTGATAAGATTCGTCTGAAGGTCTTGTTAAGGACCATAAGTTAAAAAAGTTTCAGAGGGGAGCAAATGGTGTAGGTAGCCTTCTTTTTTGAAATGTTTAATTATTAAGTAATAATACAATAATAATATAATGATTTGGCCGAAGTTTTCACTCGTGGTTTTTATAATCTAAACTTCAATATTTTCAACTTCTGCTACACAAGCAAATGAAATAAAAACTACTGCTACCACCTTCGTATAGCTATAGATGAGTCCCAATTAACCTTATTGATGGCCTTTAAAAAATGTGTAGAAGTCTAGAAAGGACGTAGTGTCACGGCAGTGCCATAGTTACATATTACTGGCCTTCGAGATTCTTCAATCCTCATAACTAATAATATAAATTTTAACCCTTAAACTCACGAGTCATCCCTGTTTCCCGTCCGCCACAACATTATGTGTGCAATCATCATTACCTTACCTGACTATTGAATCTATACATTATAAGTACGTTCTTTTCATAACGTTCATAGTACATGTGCACAAAGGACCTTATAAATAGGCAGGTGATATTTTACCTATAGAGCCGTTACGTACGACCCCGTCACTCGACTATCAACCGTACGTACACGTCCCATACGTGCGAACGGCCGCCTCGTCCACCATCCTTGTCGTACACACGATCGCGCGCTATGCAGGCATTTCTTTTATTCGATTATCGTCCGTATGCGCAATGACCATACGGAGGAACGAACGTGACTTGTTGTGATTTAATGCTATCCTTTTCGAACGCACGGTATACAGGTATAAAGCTGTCTCTGTTGATTAGGGGTCGCGTGGCTCGTAATGCCACGTGCGCTCAGTACCGGTATTGCACATCTGCCAGGATTTGATTTTGATTATGGGACGTCCTTTTTTTTCTATACGGTCTGTCGGTCCAAATGCCTGCTCTTACATGTGTATATGTTTTCTTTTTTCCTGGCATGTGTGACTTTTTGCTAACGTAGTACACTGGAATATTTTTTTAAATCTAGATTGAATGTTTAGTTTCCTAAAAAACGCTCAAAGAATATTTTTTTAGTGCAGCAAAAAAATAAAAAAAATGTCGACTATTTTAAATAATAAAACCATAGAAATATTACAATAGACTACCTACGCAAATGAGCAGTGAAAGTGTCTGCAATTAAGAGAGAGAACAGTCTTTATCTCTATAGTAACTAATGATGCAAAACAATGCTGATTTCAGTAAACGAATTTCTGGTTTTCTGCAGCGTTCTCTCTCTTAACTGAGGATACTTTCACTTATGGCGAACGTACGCACTAGCGTTCTGTAGTTACATATTATATCTCCATGCATAAAAAATAATATTCGACTGAAATTCTTCGTCTTGGAAAGGTAATTAATTTTTTGTAAAGTTTCAAACCAAATGAATATTTGTGCACGAAATGTTATAGAGTGTTTAAACAGAAATTTGTCAAACGTCTTTGTTGTAAATTGAGTATTGACCTACTAGAACTCAGATGTTGAGCGTCTATAATTTACAATTCATCCATTCGACATACTAGATACTACAAAGAGACAAAAATATCTGAATAGCTCCACCGTAAAAATATAAAAAAAAATAGAAACACATGTTATGTGGAGCATTAGTATTTGATTTTATTTTAACAATAAACTTTTTTTATTGTTTTTAATAATGAATGAAAATGCAAATTCTAAAATTTGAATTTATTCAGTGGACGACGCACTGTGCTTTGTTGAAACGTTTGACGGAGGCGCAGTGTCTGGCTAACCATTGTACAGAGAAATGATTATTCGTTTTGTGAACAAATTCTTCACTAGAATTGGCACCTTTCATGCAAGTGTCAATGCTAGCCATTATCTCTACTATATTTTATTATTTTTGTTAGAAAATGTCACAGGTAAAGGCATTTGATTTACTGTCTGCACCCTCCATTGGAAATTATTGCTACCTGGCATAACCGACGTTGATTATTTTTATAATAATTGATAATTTTCTTTGCGAATATATTATATAATTCCAGAAATTTCAAATAAAAAACTAGGTGAAAGAAGGTCGTTCTACTAAAATATCTGAAAAATGTAATGAATTTGGGAATTCGATCGCGCAGATCCGGGTTTGGCGAGATGCTTGTAATTGTAGCGAAATAACTGGTTTTCAAGCAAACATGGCGGTTGTAAAATGACCCTTTTTTGAACTAGTGCGTAAATTAATACAAAAGTAATCCGATTTTACCAATCCAAGTGATATCTTTGTTACTTGTCATTTAATTCTATATGAGCAACATACTGGAGTACCTAAGCGTTGACTATCATTTTTTTGAATCTAACCAATCAGAAATCACTTATACACGTCATAGCAACTGTTGAATAATTACTGTATTACTATCTCACTTTGTACACACGACCCCGTAATTGTTTTCTAAAGAATTCCTCTCAAACGCTCTCCCCTTTTCACTGCGCAAAAAGAAAACGCAATCGCATCGACACGACCCCGTAATTATTTTTTAAAGAACTTCCTTCAAAAGCCTTTCCGTTTTCACTGCGCAAAAAAACGCCATCGCATCGACACGACCCCGTAATTGTTTTTTTAAAGAACTCCACCCAAATACATGCAATTCGTTTGTTTACGAGTACAGTGTTAACCATATTTTAAATATGCATACCAATGAGATAAACTGGATGCAGAAATGTTTTTTCTGCTGACCAATTTTGAAATCTTGCTGATCAAGTACCTAGTCATTTTGTTGCGCGACTGTTTATTAAGCAGATACATAATATTGCTAGCTCCCCGCTTATGGTTAAAGTACTGACCCTTATTAATTATTTGCAGAACATGGATTGCAGCCCGATTTTTATTATTTATTGCAAACAAAATCTTTGTATGCTGACCAAATAATTTTACGGCTGATTTATGTTGGTCACCAAATCTCATAACGACTAATCAAAATATTCACTTCTCATTTAAAAGTACTATTTAATTGAACAGTCGTATTACTGCCTCAACGGATTTTTTGGGAATCCCAGTTAATTATGTTGTCTTGAACACTATTTGTTATTTCTGGATATAACAAATAAAACGCAATATTATTGAAGTAAAACTTCTTTGCGCACGTTTGACTTGGGGAGTAAGCTGGTGAATGCGTGACGAGAGATTTACGGAAGTGTGATCGGGCGAAACGAACGGAAGTTGAGAAGGTGATATAAGTTAGTGAAGATAGAAAGAGGATGACAAATACTTCACTGGATAGTAGCGCCATCAGGTGGCCGAAACAAATAATTCACTGGCTAGTGGCGCCATCAGGTGGCCGAAAATATAAGCAGTACTAACAATAGAATGACACATACTTTACTTGCTAGTGGCGTTATTGGGTGACAGAAAAAAGTTTTGTAAACCTACTTAACTTGCAGAGCTAAATAATATTTCATAAAGATTTACGCTTAAAATCCAACGAGAGCTAAGTAATTGCAATGTATTACTTTTGTTTTCATTATCTTTATGTTTATAATTGTTTCTTCTTACATTAGACTGTTTATTTCGTTCTTGAACAATTTTAGAAATTAATATTTTGTTTAATACATTAACTATTCTACGTTTAAAGTGAATAAAATTATAAATTCGTTTTAAAGTTCATATTTTGTGAATTTTCGGTGAATAATAACAAATCATGACAGGAAGGAGTTTTACTTCAGTCGTGTGGTCTAAAGCACACTCGTTTTTTTATTGTTGTTATTATTATTATTTTTATTATTATTATTAAAGAAATTTTATCCATAAGTAGGTGTTATTGATTTATTGAAATGAAAAATAAGTTATTTATTATTGCAAAATATTTAGTCATTTTTACAAATATTAATGTGCATTTATATGCATAATAAATAGTCATTGAAATCTGACTTTAATGTACATGTAGAGTTCACGTTAGTTTCATGAAAAAGTGAAACAGTAAGCGTATATCAATCGTAAATCTAATAAAATAAATGCATAAAAACCGTTAATATCTTAATCATTTAGACGATATCGTAAAATCTCCACACACATATCAGTTTATAAAAGCGAGTAACTCAGAACGTTTATTAATTTATTGCTGATAGAACGTAGAGGTACACACATACAGGTAAAGAGCGCGTTATATATTATATCGTATGTAGTTTGCAATGTATTTATAACTATTAGCAACATCGGTGGTCGCTATAAAGTAACTATCATATTATATTATTATGATACCTGGTCTCGGGAGACCGTTGTTCTATGCCAGACCGCGGAGCAATATCAAGCGCAACGTAATTTACAGCTTGCAATTTTAATTTGAAAATTTAAGTGCGATAGCCTGATAAACTGCACAAAGACTTCATGATGTCTTTTTAATTAGTTCCAGATTTTACGTTGTCATTTGTTTATTGATTCGATTGGCTTTTGAACATCCGAATACAATTTTAAACTTAAAGCAATCGTTATTCCAGTTTGTATAATTGCAGCTAATAATTCGAAAAAAACTACAAAATAATGCCTGTAACGAGGACAGCAGTCAATATGTAGCTTTAAAAATTTGGCATATATTTCTGTTGACGTGTGCGGTGACACAGGTAACGGCTAGTATTAAATATTATGATATGTATGATTATTTATTACCACGTAATATGCTATCAACTCATGTAAAAATTAACCGAAACGTGCTCATCAGCTATCTAACTAATTTCTTTTTGACAGATCTACAAGACAAAAGAATAGCTAATTTTTTAAAATTCAAAATATTTGTGAAACTATAAATTTTGGAGAAAAAAATTTTCACAAAACTCTTGTTATGAAAATTGTACCATCATTATATAAATTATAGCATATATGCGAAGAAAACATCTCAACAAAGAGATTAATATGATGCTTGATTGATTATGATATAGGATCAGAAAAAAAGCAATACCTACTATGATAGAAATTGTAGTTATTATGCTGACGTTTCGACAAAAATAATTGTCGAAACGTCTGCATAATAAATGCAATTTCTATACCATAGTAGGTATTGCTTTTTTTCTGATCCTATGCTACGAAGAATTTATTCATCCAAACATCGTTATAGCATATGCCTCTTCTTCACATGCGCCGATTTTCTCCTAAAACAATAGGACACTTAATTTTTGCATATCAAACATCCTACCAAAATTTGGTTTCAATCTGCTCATCCGTTTGACCTGTATCGTGTTCACAGAGACTGACTTCTTCCAAAAAAATCTTTTTTTTTCGATTCGGGAGACCTTAAAATGAAAAATATTGTAAAATTTTGAATAGTGAATTTTGACCTAAACTCATACAATTCCTTGTGGTGTTGGAATGATAATAATTATGGTTTGAAGCTTAACCTTAGATTGTGACAGCTAAATTTTGGTCGAAATTATTCGAAAAATGTGGATACAACAAAGTAGTAAGTATCTACTTAGTACTTATATTCTACGGTGCCTCTCTTTGAAAAAAATATAGGCATTATGGTCCTAATCTAAGATCATTCACAACTAAGATTTTCTGACAATGCGGTATTCAAAATAATTGATATTTATTTGTCTTATTAGCGATATTTCGTTTTTTTAAAATCATTTTCAAAAATTTATGAAAAAATATTTTTAAAACAGATTCACAGTTATGTTACAACAATATTTTATATTATTTTTTAAATATTTATTTTGTACTACATATTTGAAAATTAATATTTACGCATACAAATTTTGTTAAAAACAGTTTATTCATTCTAACCACTGTATTTATCCCTAAAGTTAAGTTTACTTGTAATTGTTCTACATTTTTTGTCTTTTATGTTGAGTTGTATTTATATTTGATTATTTGTGTAAATTTGCATTACAACAAAATAAGTAGTTTTGTTTCAATGTTCGAATCAACAAATTCGAAATGACTTATTAAAAGTTACAGTCTGTATACGAATTAAGAATTTGCGCCAATATTTTATATAGTATGATAGTTACAGACAGACCACCATCATTTCTGTCTATACGCAATTAAATTATTAAATTATTTATCAAGACAAATGCAATTACTCAAATATACCTGTTGTTTACTCTAACCATTCTCTTACATTTAACTTATTAACTTTGATATATTCGTAAAAAATTTAACTTGAAAAAAAAAACTTTAACTGAACCTCATGCAATAAAACTACTCAAAGGAGGACATTAAAAATTTTTTTAGGTTGGCGCCAATTTAGTTATCTACCGAAACATATCTACTTTTATTAAATTGACGACGACCTCGAAATAAAATTATTTTTTCGAAGGTGGTTTAATTTTTAAAAGTTTTTATTTTGCATTTTAGTAAATTTGAAATGCGTAGTTTGCACGTTATTAAGTATTAACCGACTTATTTTTTATATTTGATTACTAAACTTAAAACTGGACATATATCTACATAAAACACTACTGAACCGATTTAAGTAAAATTTATGTGGGATCACCCTGAAGGTGTGCTCTATAAAAAATAATCTGTCCACAACTGGCGTAAATATCACAGAACATACATAAAAAACTACCAAAAACAATTTAATTTAAATTTTATTTAATTGCAAAAAATTAAAGGTTTACTACACATAGTAATGATGACATAAGTGATAATTTGTAAATGTACCTATATTAAGAATTAATTTCGCATATGAATTTTTATTATACTTACTTTCCTGATTTTCCTCTTCACCTATCGTTGAAATCTCTTTATTAATTCTTGTTCAGATTTCAAATTCTACCCGTGATATAAAAAAAAATGTCAAGTTTTACAATTTATTGATAAGATAAACAACATTTTTTGAAGGAAATATTTTGCTCGTCAAATATCGATCGTTTAGAAATACAGGGTTAATTCAAAAAAGAAGACGAGTAGTAGCATATATCTACTAATAATATAAATATTCCCCGCGATTATTTCATTATCCACCGTTATATTTGATTTTATCTAGATACCTTAGTATGACCTATCTTTAAAAAAAAGTAAAACCGTTGAGTTATTTTTCAACGATCATATCATTGTACTGTGAAAATGTTCAACAGAATCCGTTAAAACTGACAAATTATTTTAGAAAACCACTACAACTCTTTGCTAAAATAAAAATTAAGATCAAAAGTTCTTCAACGGTTTCAAGTGAAAATAATAAGCTTGCATACCTTTTACATTATTAAAAATATAAACTGATCTGTAATCTCGAAAGGTCGCGGGATTCTGTAACGGTCAAGTAAAAATACGTTTCACAATAAAATCCTCTTACATTTTAGTGAACGGGATCATCAACGGTCATTCTCAAACGGGCCGTGGTTTCGATTAATTTAAAAATTAAGTTTTATCCCATATCAGAATACTCAACAGACGAGTGCAATTTTCACACAAAGAACAAGTTCCGAAAACAAGATACTCTCAGCATCCCAAAAAAAAAAAACAATAAAGTATAAACTATAAAGTGTACTATTTTTCTCATACGAGGAGAAAAAAAAAACGCAATGTGAACAAAAGTGAATGCATCTGCTTTTGTAATTTCAGAATCTAATCTCACTTTTTAACCTCTAACGGTCCCGGGCCCCGGCCCGTACAAGAATAACCGGAACTTTCGTCACATGGGTTAAAACGAACCGTCGTGTCAATGGTCTGTTCCCTCCACGGAACTTGTCAACAATAGAACCGTATGGGTACACAAATACACTGTACAGTGTAAAAACCTTGATATTAAATCACTTTAATAACTCATAGGCGCTGCAATTTTTTTTTTACAGAATTTGTATAAAATCTAGTTTTGCAGTACAGTCTTTTTGCATACAAGTTAAGGAAAGAACCCTGCACAAACCTTATTGGATTTGGTTCTCGGTTAAATTAATCGAAGATTGTTTTATTTTATAGTTTAAAGTATCCATGGATAGCCTAAAAAACAATAAGTTATTAGCTACAGATGTGTTTAGTTCGATGATCGAGACGAAATATAAAAAAAATCTAACAGTTAGTTCTCTTAGCTTTAATCATTTTAAGGCCTAGGGGCATGTTTTCGAGTACACTGAATCCGAATATTACATTAGTTTTTTATACAGAGTGATATTTACCAAAATAACCTAGTTTTCGACAGTTTTTCTATTTTTCGTGCAAATAGGTTAAAAAAAAGTTTAAATTTTAATTTAAAACTAGCCTAAAAACCGAACTAAACATATCTGTAGCTGAAAATCTATTGGTTTTTAGGGTATGCCGGGCATGCCCCCATGGATACTTTTTCTTAGTGATCTTTAAACTATAAAATAAAACCATTTGCGATCAATTTAAACAAGAACCAAATCCCATAAGGTTTGTGCGGGGTCCATTTTCTGTCAATTTAGATAAAATTATGATTAATCGTTGACTTAAAATTCATATTTAACCTATGGAATAGGCGTATACTCTTTTGTAACAAATCTTGTTGTGTCTTTTCGACATATTAAAATTGAAATAATTTTTTATTCAGTTTCCGACGCATCGTTTCGACGTACTGTGTGCGACTAAAGATATGTAACTGAACATTATAATGAATCGCCATAAAATCGAACTACTAAATTTTGTGGTTTTTTTTTAATATTTAGTGTTGCGACTGGCGGTATTTTCTAACACAAGAAAGTTCGACAAGCTATCACTGTACTTAACGAGCGAATAGACGTTTTCATATAAAAAAACACTGATCTATAAAGAAATTGTAAATAATCACGTACAAAATAATAATTTAATTTTATGTCTGTCAATCAACATAATATGTTATTTACCCTATCTTTGCTGTCGGCACAGTCGGGTTAAAATAAACTTAAAGTGTATATGCGACAGGACTGCAACTATTGAATACAAGAATTTGTTGAAAAAAAAATTAAATACGTACTAATTTTAACGCAACACAAGATGAATTCAGTGTACTATAATATACTAAATACAAAATAAATGAATCCCAATTCTATATTTTGATCGGGTTCTGTACTATTTTTTTAGCAAAACATGCTCTAATAAATCATTTTTTTTTTGAGTATCACAACCGGCATATTATTTTGGAATTTTTAAGTGTTTTGCTAAATATTTGGTTTTATTTTTTTCACAACATTGGCTACAAATAATTTATATTACTTTTGCTATTTAAAAAAGCTGAGTACAACTTAGTTGAAGAAAATTGTATTCTCCGTTATATAAGCAGTTGACAATCGCTCTGATATTTTTTAGCATTCCCGTACGCCTCTGGTCAATTTACCCGCGTAAGGTACCGTTCGTAAATATGAGGCGCACTTCTATATACTGCAATGTCAGTAGATAAGATATGTGCAGGTAAATTGTTATTCAATTAAATAAACAAAAAAATATGTGGGGCTACTTGCAGCCGCTGTATATTCTGTTATTTTATGTTCTTCTTCGTAAAACATTTTGATTTACAGCAGATTATTATTAAAATATTATTCATCTCAAATAAATAATAAAGTGGTGAAAATATTTATCATATTAAATAAGTATTTTATATTCAAATATATATGACAATATTGTAAAAGCTAATATTAGTCATATACTGACTGGATCAATATTAGATTCATGGAAACGTTATTCATTTAATGTTCGAATAAAAAAATATTAATGGACAATAACCATGTTATTTAGATCACTTGAAATTTACTATTGGATCAGCTTTTGATAACGGTATTTTTTTCTATAGATAACCTCCATTTTGACTAGATCTTAACCAGAGCCGCGTAAAAAAAACGATTACTATTAGCCACAATGTATCAAGTTTCATAAAATCGATTGGGTCTTCTTCGAAGTGACGATAGTTCAAACGTTTATGTATAGATCAAGAATTGGCAACAGAAAGGGTCCGCGGTCCGGATTCGGATCGTTGAGAGTAAAAAATTGGACCGCACTTAAAAAGAGAAAATTTTCAAATGGCAAAAAATTATGTAGAAGACCTTTGTTAGGAATTTGCAGCAAGGTTTCAAGACTTTGAAGAGATAGGAAAATTGTCCTAGTTTTTAAAAACTGTTTATGTAGTTTCTCCAGCAGGAGAATGAACTAATGTAGCTGCGAAGCTGTTCAATCTTCCGAAATCATCACTTCAGATGGAGATCATCAACATGCAGGAAGATATTTCGCTGAAAATGTATACCAAAATGCATCGCTAGAAGTGCTTTGGATTATGCGAATTGTAAAAAAAATGGCAATCAGCCTGGCTACCATGTTTGGTTCCACGTAGGTACATAATACGGTGAGATCTCTTTCTCGAAAATGAACCTTTTGAAGAACAAATATCATTCAAGTTTAACGGATAATTCAATTTTTAACTGCGAAGCGGATTTTTTTCATCTCTGAATACCGATAATTTTTTTAGAAACATTCGGACCCTATAGTAGAAAATATTTTCCGACTCCTGGTATAGATAGATAAGAATTCAGGTTACGTAATATTCATGCGTCATAAAGAAACCCTATTGACTGAACATTTGTCTGATCTTTTCTGTAAATATTTAATTCACTTTGAAATCGTTCTTATCATTATTTTTATATAAAAAGGCAACAAGTATTCATCCCCTTTCTATTTTTCATGCACGTTATAGCTCGTGTTTCCCTTCTTGTATTTGATTTAAAAAGACATCATTCTCGAAAATGTATTACTTAACTTTCCTCATTTCTGGATCCATCTATATACAAAACAGAAATAAATATATTAAAATATCTACGAATTCCGCTGTTTTCTACATGAAGTTGTAAAACTTGAGGTTGAACATATTTTCTGATTGAAAATTTTTGTAATATTGATATTTATTGTTGTTTTTATAATTTAATGTCCATTATTTTAATAATATATCGTTTATTTTATAGGCACGTATTCTGATAAAAACTGCGGATGCAATAATATATTGACATTTTTACATTTTTATTTTGACGTACAAAAATATTGACAATTTTGTCATTTAAATTTGTGATTTAAACATTTAGTTATGTCTTTACACGTAACGAATAGGATATTTCTGATTTTTTTTTAGCAAAAACAAAATATAGGTACTTCATCAAAGTTGACACAATTCTCAAAAAAAAAAAAAAAATTAGCATTGTTTAGTTAATATGATTAATTAAATTTTTTGTTTTAAAGTTAAGTTAAAGTATGTTACGTCCAAGATATGTTTATGCGTTTCAATTGTTATCTGATAAAATTAGTATTTTTGCTGAGAAAATGCACTTTCAATTTTTATATAAAACGCATAGTTTGTTAAATTACTGACTAAATACGTATATAACTTTCTAGTTTTTAACTAAAAGTCATGAGTCGTTCTACTTAAATGATTCCAGTTTTAAATTAAAGATTTTTTATTTTGGAAAAATCGCAGTCATACCTACAAAATTTTAAAAATTTTCAGTTATTAAAAACGTTTACATTTCGAATTATGAGAATTACCTACTGTGATTTTATTTGAAAAAAGTTAGCAAATATTTATTTTCTGTAATCTTGTATAAGCTAAACAGGAAATAACAATAACTCATTGATTATTATTTTTCAACTATATAAGGCCTTTCTTTTTTTCTTTCTACCTGTTACTATTGCAGACATTTTTTTTGCACCAATTTTTATTGTACACAATGAATTTTGTCATCCATTCAAAATGTATCCATTCACAAAATATTTTTTCCAAGAATTTAGTACCTGTCGTTATTATCAGTCAAATTTAAAGAAAAAATATTATCTTATGTCGTTATTAAAAACCATTGTATTAAAAATATTGTGCTGAAATGGTTTATTTTTTGGGAGATATATGTGATTTTTTAAAATAGAATTATTCGTGTAAAGATGATACCAAGGAGATATGCTACATTATCACATTAAAGCTTAAGATAATCTTTTTATATTTTGCTTGAATCTATTTTACTTTCAACAAAAAGTATTTTTATTACTTTCAAAGAAGGATGCCATTTTTTAAGATTACAGAAAGTAGTTTCTTATAGAAATAAAAAAGTCTGAAATATTTTTTATATATTTTTTAAGTTATTTTGGTTTGAGTTTAACAAAATATCTTTTTGTGATTATAAATTATTGATATTTTAGTTACATTAACTGATATGATATTGATTATTTACTAGTAATTGGTAACGGCTCATAGTTATAATTTCAATGTTACGAGCGGGATGGTGTAGTGGTGAGAGCACTGGGTTCGAATCCTAGCGGAGGCAGATGAAACTGGTACTTTTTCCTGCTGCCTCTCTCCGAGAAACAATAATTCCTCTACCGGCCATCTTGTTGAGATTTTCCATGGTTTCCCTCAATAATTCCAGATAAATATCGAGATGGTTCCTTATTCAAGCTCATGGCCGATTATCAGACTTGTAAAGTATTTGAGTAAAAGTAGGTATTTCAAAATACAATTACAAATACTTTTCTAGTATTTGTATTTGTATTTAAATAGTCAATGAAGCAAGAATATTTGTATTTCATTATTAAAAAAAAAACTTTTTACAAGTCTGCGGCGATTACCTGTAAAACTCTTATGCTCAAAATTTGCCTACCTTACCCTAATGTCCTAGAACTCCTTTATTCACCTATTGCTATTAATAAAGTAAAAGTTAAAAAAATGTAGAAAATAAAGACAACTGTGATAGATGGAAAATTTTAATGGTGCGAATGTCGTCTATTATGACATAAAGTCGAGAAACGGACGTTAAACGCGTTATTATTACTATAATTATTATTAATAATTTCAATGTTACAAAGCTTTTCTATAACTCCCGTATGTCTTATAGCTCTTGTTCTTTTGATAGTTTGACGTCAAGAAATTTACGAGCTTCTCGCTTTAATAAAGTCATGTTTATTTATTTTACAAACAGTAGGTATGTAGTAATAGTTTTGACTCGATAAAATCTGTAGAATAGCACAAACTGGCTTGCGGTTTTCTTACCTAGAGTAGATACAAAAAATTTTCATTTAAGACATTCGTTTACATCCACATACCTAATCAGAAATAATGCACTTAGAAAAAAATAATGCGTCAGTGTCCCCATCATTAAAAAAATAAATGTGAAAGAAGAGGCCATACTCTGTACAAAAAAGAATTGAGATCTAAAAGGATCACGAGTAACTTATTTCAGACAACTGCGGGTCCCGAGCCGCCTGCGGCTTTTCAAGGGATTAATTGTAGCTCAACTAATAAATGTGTTATTTTTTAAATTCTGTATCTCGTATGTAATAAAAATTTTAATTACTAATTATCATCCTGATTATCAAAAGCTAATTTCAACACTACAAATTTGTAAGCCTTCGCAAGCAAATAATGTAATAGACATGTTTGAATTGTCAAAATAAACAAAATATCATTCAGATTTTTTTTTTTTTATACCAAGAACTTTAGGTGCAGCACCCAATACAGTAACAGTTCTAATACAAAACAAGCGCCCGCTAACGGTGCGTTTATACATCCAGTATACTCAAACATTTATTAAAATACAATTACTCTCGCATATAGCTCGGTACGGCCGCTAGACCATCAGATATAGCCGCGGTATACAGTACAGTTCGGGTAGTCTATCTGAATTCATTGCAATTATACACTACTTAGTTGTAAACTGACCGTGACCTGTCTCGATGTATAGGGATAAGAGTTTTCCAATGGAAAAATTTTCTAGACTCAATCCCGTGGTAGACGAGCTATTTACATACCTAAAAGTTTGTACGGAACCCTCGGTGCGCGAGTCCGACTCGCACTTTTATATAAAATGTTTTTGTTGCGATATTATATTCATCGAACAGAAAATAGAACACAGAACAGGCTGTATAATATGCACTCGTGAGTACAGTTTACTGCGTCTACCTGCAGATCGGTTTAACGTACCCATAATGAAACAGGTCAAGCTTTTGTATGATTTTTGCGTAAGAGAAATAGTAATTACCGGGCTCTAATATGTTCAGTAGCCGGTAACATGTTTTAATAAAACTAGCTGTAGTGATCACGACCGTACCGTCTACTCTACATAAGTACTTCATCGATCCACTGATCTGACGTTGATGCGGATCGCATCATGGAAAATGCACCAGACTATTCTCTTCATTTACTTTTATTCTATACCGAGCATAAGAATAAAATCGCATTCGAACCATTAGGGTGCAAACGTATCCAGGAGGGCAAAACAAGCACGGAGAACCCAGCTTAAAAATTTCTAATTTGCCCCCTCCTGGGCCAAAAGCTGGGTACGCCCATGTTAACGTCATAGAAAAAACACAGTTTTTGAAACAGAGATACTTTATTCAGATTGAATGCAAGTACATCAACCAATCCTATCATCGGAGAAATCAAAGAATTACATCGAAGAAAGAGACGCATATATTATCGATAAGCTTTGTTGCGTACACTCACCGCACATTGAGTAGATAGGCAATGATTCATATAGGTTATTATTAAATATATGATTCTCTCAAATCGACGTGAGTATGGCTGGAGCTGCTTGTTTCCGAATGTCATGCTCGCGGTGGCAAAATACGGAAACTTGTGCATAATTCATTACTATGGTTTGTCGCGTCTATATTTGTTGCATTAACACAATTCATGTCAATACTAATCATTAATAATTTTATAAATAAATTAATTTATGGATTTAGGATTTAATCGTGTCATTAATATACATTAATTTTCATTGTTATTCATAAGGTAATCGTTGTTTGTTGATCTTTCTAGAAAACAGTGTGTAAAAAAACAAAATTTGATGTTTGACAAAATCACGGGTTCTGTCATATCACGCATTAACACATTCTCGCACAGACGGATCTTTTTAATAAAACCTTCTTGAAAAAATAAATAGAGACTAATAAATAGTTATGTCAAGTTGGTATACTAATAAAACAATAAAAAAAATCAACTTTGTAACACATATTTCTTCTGCGAAAACGTCTGCTTTCCCCAAAAATAATAGAGCTCTTCAAATAAATATGTCAAACATCATTGCAAAACTTCGGCGAGAGAATATTCATTTCGTTGATGAGTGATGACGCCTTTTTGCGGTAATAGATCGATGTTTCTTGTATGGCAGCAAAGTATTTAATGATTAACAAGAGCCAAATAAACGAATCCATATTGCATTAGACAGTCAGACGTCACTGAAGGCCATCACTAAATTAAAAGTGACATCAAAGCTGGTTTAGGGCATAAGAGTTCTGACAGAATACAACACAGTAAATTTACTGTGGAGTGTGGGTGCTTAGACACTGGAATCGAAGGCAACGATGAAGCTGATGAGCTGGCGAGGAACGGATCGTTAACTGCATACATTGACCCAGACCCTGCTCTGGGAGTGTCTAAAAGCACAGTACGGGGTCAATAAGGGAGTGGATCAAATATCACCACAAGATATACTTGTCATGTTTTTTATTTAAGTAAAAAACTGAATTATTTAATTAAACATAACTTTATTCATGATAGTACCTTAATCAAAATTAGAATGCCAATGTTTTAATACTTGACGCTTAGATTTGTTCTTGTCGTCTAGTTATATAATTATTTTTATCATTTAAATAACCCAATACATAACATCCTCCCTCATTAAATATAATTTTTACCACAAAAAAAAATTTAATTTAACAAAATATATTTTCTATGCAAATAAATCATTACTTATCAAAACATAAACATAAGTCAATAACTTCATCTATATATTTATTTATTTTTTTTTTTTTTTAACTAAACAGAACATAAAACTGTATTCATTTTAAGGACAATATCTTTGCGGTGCTTGCAAATTTCCTCTATCTCTTAACTGGTAACTATCTTTTCTTTCATCGTTGATGTTTTGATTTTCATTTACAATGTTAAAATCATTAGCAAAATTCTTATTATCTGAAATCGGTAAATTTTTTTCTACGTAATGTTTAACATAATATGACATTTCGGTATCCTCACTTACATTTTCTTTTAAACATGCTCTTGAGAGTGTATCCGAAATGTACATTTGTTTTCCAGGCACATATCTAACATCTAGGTCATATTTGGAAAGTCTAAACAACATTCTTTGAAGTCTACTTGAAACTTTATTTAAGTCTTTTTTAAAGATACTAACTAAAGGGGCATGATCTGTTTTAACTTCAACTTTATTTTTTCCGTAAATATAGTAATTAAAGCGTTCAGCGGCAAATAAAATTGCGTTAAGCTCCCTTTCAATATTTGCATACCTTTTTTCTGCATCGGTCAAACATCTCGACGCAAATGCTATCGGTCTGTCATTTTGTAAAAGGCAACACCCTATACCATCTTTAGACGAATCGGCTTCTATAACTAACGATTTATTTACATCATAATGTGTCAACACCGGTGCAGTAGTAATTAGGTTTTTTAATTTGTCTACCGTAGCAGTGTGCACAGTTTCCCATTTCCAATTTACACTTTCTTTTGTTAACTCTCTTAGTGGGGCGGTTATAGCTGATAGTTGTGGAATGAATTTCCCCAAATATTTCACCATTCCTAAAAATCTTAACAATTCTTTTCTATTAGTGGGAATCTCCATTTTTAAAATTGCCTCAACACGAGAAGGATCAATTTTGATACCTTCTTCTGAAACTATAAATCCTAATAATTTCACCTTATCCTTTTTGAATTGAATTTTTTCTTTGTTAAACGTTATCCCATTTTCCTTAGCTCTTTCCATTACCTTTCTAAGTATTATATCATGTTCAGTCTCAGACGATGCTCCTATTATTAAATCATCAATATATATTTTATTTCCTATTATATCCCCAAATAACTCAAAATTCTTTTTTTGAAAAACTTCTGCACTTGTGTTTATTCCAAATGGTAATCTACAGTATTTATAATTTGCAAACGGGCTTCCAAACGCACATAACTTAGCTGACTCAGAATCTAATTTAATTTGATAAAAAGAATCTTTTAGATCAAGGACTGTAAAAAATTTCTTTCCTGCTAAATCCGTTAAAATTTCTTCAGCACTGGGTATTTGAACATGTTCCCTTTGGATACATTTATTTAAATTAGCGGGGTCTAAGCATATTCTCAGTGTTTTATTGGGCTTTTCTACCAAAACAACGTTACTTAACCAGGTAGGAGGTTCTTTAAGTTTTGCAATTACCCCATCCTTTTCCATTTTTTCTAAAGTTTTCTTATATTCATTTAATATATTTCTGGGTACTCTACGGGACGGGCATATTTTTGCTACAGAATCAGGTTTTAGCTTTATTTTATATTCACCCGGGAATTGACCTAATCCCTCAAAAACTGACTTATATTCTTGTATCAAATCGTCTTGACTTTCAAACGAAGCATTATTTTGTAACATTTCAATTCTTTTAATTAATCCTAAATTTACACACGACTCTAGTGATAAAATTGGTTGGCAGTCAATATCTACTATATAGAACTCTAAAATTGTATCTTTACCTTTAATTTTACATTGCAAATTTGATTTACCAATAGTTTTTATATCGTGTCCCCCAAAATTAATCAATTTAGCATTAGTGGCAGTTAAACTTTTTTCATTAGCAAACTTTTTATAATAACTAACCGGCAGCACATTACAATCCGCTCCAGTATCTAATTTACAAAATATATTTCTATTATCTATTTCTACTTTTTCTAGCCAGTGTTTTTTAAAACTTATCCTATCGCTTGAATCATTTGTCACACTGAATGTGTCTATATAATAATCACCTGTTTGAGAATTACTATCACAATCAGTAGTTTTTTCTATTTGAGATACAGCGTTAATTTGCTTATTTCTGTTAGATTTTAATGAACAACTTATTTCAAAATGATTAGGTTTTTTGCAAAATCTACAAATTTTTCCATATGCAGGACATTCTTTTCTTTTATGTGATTTACTACAATATTTACAATCTTTTATGAAATTTAACTCAGAATATTCAGTTTTAGCCTTTTGATTATTATCATAATTTTTTCTATAACTACTAGATCTACTTATCTTATCTATTTCCAACGATTGTCCATCTTCATTTCTCAACGACATTGCTTGTAGCTGCTTCTTGCTAGACTCGAACACGAGCGCCAATTCTTCCGCTTTAGCCAGTTTCAGTTCACTTTCACGCAGTAGCCTCTCTCGCAAATCTTCATATCTCGTTCCCATTACTATTTTATCTCGAACCATGTTCTCCTCTTCTTTAAATTCACAGGTTGATGCTAACATTTTGATTTCTGTTATAAACTGTTCCATTGATTGATTCAACTTCTGATTAAACGAATAAAACTTGAAACGTTCATAAATACAATTTTTCTTTGGCTGACAATATTTCCGAAATGCTGCTAATACCTCTTCCAATTTTGCTTTTGTTCTGTCCATTTTAAACGTACTGAATATCTCTTGTCCTCGTTCTCCTATCATATTTAAACAAATTGCGACTTTTCTTTTTTCTTCTTCATCATCATTACCTGATGCTTCCATAAACAACGAAAAACTCGTTTCCCATTTTTTCCATTTATCCGGTAAACTTCCAGAAAATTCCATTACCGATGGCAATCTATAAGCCTCCATTTTGATTTCTTCTTCTTACTACTTTTTCATTAATACGCCTTGGTTCATTTCTATAGATTTAATATCTACTCCACATCTGACACCATGTCATGTTTTTTATTTAAGTAAAAAACTGAATTATTTAATTAAACATAACTTTATTCATGATAGTACCTTAATCAAAATTATAATGCCAATGTTTTAATACTTGACGCTTAGATTTGTTCTTGTCGTCTAGTTATATAATTATTTTTATCATTTAAATAACCCAATACATAACAATACTGGAATCAAATTTCCGGATAGCAATATGGCAACACTTTTATTAAAGGGCCATCCCGAAAAATGAATGAAAAACTACTGCAACTTAATAGTTTATGGACAATGCAGAATGAGTCCAGAAGATAATATCAATCACTCAGTCCACGGACTGCACAAGCTAGTGCAAGGAACGAGGATACTGAACCAAGTGATATAAGAAATTGGGAGATAGCACAATAAGAGGCTGCGTTGTTCCCGGTTATTTAAAAATAAAAAAAAAACAAGAGCCAAATGAGGTCTTTTTTGTATTGTATAATCAGGTCAGAATGCTAGCCTGGGGTACTTAGAAGGCTTAGAATTCAAGCATACCTACAAGATAATATACTATGATTAAACAATAAATTGTAACCTAATATCATGGTATGACGCATTGTGAACGACTATGGATATATTTTTCTCAATATTCACCGCTACCCCACTATATACCTCCCTACATATTTAAAAAAAAAATATTTTTTTCAGTTATGAGAAATAGAAAAGTTGTTAACATACAAATTTTAGAAATCTTGAAATCATTAAGTTTTTTGAATTCAACTAAAAAATAGAGAAAAAAAAATTGGTTGTCTGTAAAGTCGGTTTACGGACGATAGTTTTACGTGATAACGTAATCCGTAATACATAACCTAAATTTATATAATAATTATAATAATTCGAATCTATGATATTGCATCTTTCGCTTCAAATTTAGGTTAATTTTATTTATTTAAAATACTCACCATATAATATTTCTTAATAAATAATAAATAATATATTCTTCCGTATTTATTTTAAGTCTCAAAGATTAGGTGTCATAATATTTATAAAACAATTGTTTCACTGTTTATAATATAAAATTCCAAAACCTACTTACAATATTTAAGTATTTTCATACGTCAAAAAATTGATTTTTATAATGATAAAATTTGTAAGAAAACGATTTTTTCGAGAGATGAGACCTAGCTAAAACGATTTTTTGCCCCCCAAAATCCCTTTTCAGTAAATTTCATCCAAATCGTTAGGGCCGTTTTCGAGAAAAGCACGCACAGGGTCAGGCGGAACGTTACGCGTTACGAACGTTAGGAACGTTACGTTACACTTTTTCGAACATGCAGCCGGTGTTTTATCAATTTATAAGATTGGTGATTCATCAATTTATAAGACGTTATCAGGTCAAAAACAAATTGAAATCTTTAGTTAAGTATAGGTACCTAATTGCATGCTTATAATTTGAGATCAGTGGCTTTATCGTGTATATGTATACAAATACATTTTTACTTTCGTTGGCGAGTTACGAAGTGGGCGGGAAGAATCTATAATTTGATTTCTCCTTCTATAAAATATCTCATGCTCTGCGTTCCGTCCAAGACTGTGTTTATCGTCATGATATCTACGTGTTCTCAATCAAATGCGAACGTCTCACAATACCATTAAATGCTGCTAATAGCAACTCCGATGCAATCCGGTCTTGTTATATAGGAGTTTACATAGAAATACGTCACATAGTTGCGTGACGAAAACATCTGAGTAGCGGTCAAAAAGAAGCATTCAAAATTTTTCAGTAGACGTCCAGTGGTTCATTTCTCGTTCCAATATAATCAAAATCTTTGACCGCATGTTTTTTTTTAAGACTACCAGCAGCCAAGGGCATAGTACCAATTATTCTTTTCAATTTATTTTTTACATTACAATAATTTGAATTGATACTTTTACAAGTTGTCAAATTAGGACCTGGATCAGCGTTGCCAGACGTCCCGATTTTGGCGGGACGTCCCGATTTTTAAATCAAAATTAAATGTCCCGCGCGGGACAGGCTCAGTCCCGCTTTTCGGGGATAACTTTAAAAGAAGTTAAATCTTCACAGAAATATCATGAATAAGTAATTCTTATAAATAATTATTCTCTTATTGTAAGTTGCAATTTGTAACACTCACTCCACAGACTATTGTTTGAAACGCCATATTTTTCAAATGAATAAAACTTTTTTGATTTTGACTTCTGTTTTTTTTTTTTATTCTGAAGACGAATAAGACTCAACTATTTAACGATAGGATAAATCTGATTTAAAATATTATATTTTTATTAAAATACATTTTCTATGGCTATTTTTGCTATGTATTGTCACGTAAACGAAATTTTAATTCAAATAAAAAGAGAAATATGTAGGTATATATGTACGTAACTTCTGATTATATACGTTTTTTTACTATGTCCCGCTTTCGACGAAAGAATCCCGCTGTTTTCACTCAAAGAGTTCCAAAATCCCGAGTTGACAAAAAAAAAACTGGCAACGCTGACCTGGATACTGTGGGCTTCTAATAAAGAAGTCTTGGAAACGTCGTTAAACCAACGGCAGCCCAAGCGCCATGTCTTATATTGCAAAGAGAGCTCTCATAGGCGCTTATGAGAGATGTCCACTTTAAAAAGGCACTACATTTTAAAGAAAAAAAAACAAGTTTCACATACCTATTTGAAATTGGTTTAATTTGTTTTAAGTTGAAAAAAAAAATGGAATATTGGAACGGATTTTACATACGTAAACGTAAAGGCCCTGATGTCGGAATGTTCTGACCGCGTCCGTGTAAAAAACTTAGAACACACTTTATCAATTTTTAAAGTTTGAAACTTATTTTATTCACACTGATACCTGAAGCCAGGAAAATTGAAAGTTGTTTTTAATAACATTCTGAAAAAAATAATCAACTTATTACATTGAGAAAACAATTATGAATTGACTACAATTCAATTTTAAAGCGTTTAATCTATTTAAATTAAGTACTTATAACAGTAATTACAATAGTAACGGTTCGAGTGGCCTCTGTTATGAGATAATGTCGAGAAATGAACGTTAAGCGCTTTATAATAATTGTTATTATAGTCAACATGTATTTTAATTTCTAATTAAATTAATTCATTACCCTCCACGGGATGATTTTAAAATGATATATTTGAATTTCAAATGCATTTTGGTGTACCAACTTGAATTGTGTTACCGTTACATATCTATAACATGAAACAAAAGTTACAAAACTGTTACAGAAAATTAAAACAGGAACATTTCTAAATAAATTACGCTTGCTTATATTTTTATTGCAATCGCTGGATTTTGGTGGGTTTTTCGCGGAGGCATCGGTGATCATAAATACAAATTATTAACCTCCTCCAACGAACGGGGGAATCGACATTTTGATAAAAGAAGATTAACTTCGTTTTATATCGCTGCATCGAGAATCCGAAGAATCAAATTCGCTATACCGTGCCAAAAAAAGTTTTACTTTAAAAACTATTATGAGATTTTCGCGTGTAAACTTTGAAATAAACTTTATATAGGTTATATAGGTTTTGCGTGCTTCTAAATCCAATGTTACACTATCGAAACTGGAACACAACCGCTATAAATGCAATTTTATTTAGATTATTATAAAAAAAAAAACGTAAATATTATTTTTAACAAGGTCATAATATATTTTAAATCCTATTTAAATTAATAGAATTCGTAGACCGTGAGTTTTATAGTCATACTAGTGTTCCGTCCCGGTTTCTACCGGGTGCAAGAGATATAATTCTGCAAAATGTATTTTGTTTGCGACCCAGCGTCTAAACTAATAGCCAGCCCCGGATCTACGATTTTTTCGAGCCGGGGCAGAAACTTGATAATGGCGCCCCCTCTCTCCAGCATTTGAGATAAATTACTTAAAAAAACTCATAAATACATATAGGTTAGTATTTTTCGTGAACGGCAAACCGTCAGAAAACAAGCAGATAGAATAAATCTGAAAAAGGAC
Source organism: Xanthostigma xanthostigma (assembly GCA_963575645.1). NCBI lineage: Eukaryota > Metazoa > Arthropoda > Insecta > Raphidioptera > Raphidiidae > Xanthostigma > Xanthostigma xanthostigma. The sequence continues at coordinate 29,118,762 of OY754468.1, read as the reverse complement.
AGATTAGGTGTGGTTTTGGCGCCCTCTAAAACTACCGCCCGGGGCGGGTGCCCCAGTTTACCCCCCCTTAGATCCGGGGCTGCTTTGAGAAAATTCTATACTAGATTTGCTTCTGAATTAACAGCTTTGAGCGAATTCTATGACATGTCGCTACTTGGTACTAAAACAGTTTTCCTTTGTTTGCTTCTGAACTAATAGCTTTGAAGAAATTCTATCAGATGTCGTTACATGTTACTAAAACATTTTTTTTCACAAATCGCCGTAATTTTATACAAAATATTTAATAAAAATTATCCTACAGCGTAAGTTGCACCAAGCAAGACACATTTACAAAATTTCATTAAAATCGTTTTTCAGGGATTAGCCCTGCCAAAATTGTGACACGAGATTTTTATATACATATATTCGGTATTCTATATGCTACCTACATAATAATAGAATGATTGCTATTCTAAAACGTGCGGCGTACTTCAACATAATAGCGACCTATAGACATAACGAACATTATATTGTAGCAAGCTTTGTTACATTAACTCTCTCTCTCTCTCTCTCTCTTTTATAATATTGTCAAAATTAGTTTTCCTTAGCTACGCTGGAAAAAAGAATGTTGTTATTAATTTGGAAAAAATCAATTCAATTATTTTCATCTGAGAAAACAGATTATCACGAATTTTTAATAATTCAAATCTAAACTTTTTATTTATTTTAAAGTAAGAACTTCATAATAGTGCTTACAATATAAGCATATAAGTGCGCCCCACGCTTTTCAAATTTAATTACCAATTTAAAGACCAAATATTTTATAGAAAAACGGGGTATGAATTATTGATTTTAACTTTCTAGCGTGCGACTCATAAATGCGCGTTTTTTAGTTTTGTTTTTTTTTTTTTTGATAGTTTAATTGTGGCTTACGTGTGTATTATTTTACAATGCAGAACTGCTGTGACTTCAAAGTAGTTAACAAATTACGTAATAATATCTCATTTCGTAAAAAGTCGATACCGATTATTAACTATAATCGAAGTCGAATTAGCGTCATCCGTACTCAATCGTAATATTTAATTTCGTGTTTTGTTATTATTTATATGTTTCCGATATTTCATTCTCATCATTTCATCATATTATGAGAAAGTACAGACGTGGTTGAGGTCGACTCTTCCCTAATTGGATTAAAACCTACTTTTGATTTCAAGAAATTTTGCGAATCTTTAGTAAGTACACGCTATTAAATTTAGAATACTTTACAATCACGCATATATAAGTATTAAATATATCTATTATTATACCAAGTTATACAAGCGGCCCGGCCCGGTTTCACCCGGTTGCGATAGATATACCTAATTCTGCAAAATGTATTTCGTTTGCGGCCCGGCGTCTGAACCAATTCTACCAGATTTGCTTCTGAACTAATAGCCTTGAGTGAATTGTATCAGATGTCGCTACTTAGTAGTAAAACAGTTTTATTTTTTGTTTGCTTCTGAACTAATAGCTTTGAGTAAATTCTATCAGATGTCGTTACATGTTACAAAACAGCTTTTTTTTGAGAAAACACTGCTATTTTATGCAAAATATTTAATAAAATGTATTCTCTAGCGTATGTTGCACTATAAGACACATTTACAAAATTTCATTAAAATCGGTTCGGTGTTTTCAGAGGTTAGCGCGGTCAAAATTGTGAGACGAGAATTTTATATATATTATAATAGATATAGATAGACTGTTATGGCCTCTGTTGTCGAACATCTGTAATCTACAATATCTTATTACGGTTAAACAGTGGGGTCTAAAGTGTCCCTACCTTGTAACTTTTGAACTAACTGAGTTAAAGACTTTAGCTAAAATCAAGGTAAAAGTTAATTATCATGTAAACACTTATCAAAAGCACTTGAAATTATTTTCATTTAAACTAAGGTGCAACATGACTCGTGCAATAAAAATAAATTAAATTCTATGAACTTCCCAAAACCAATTTATGTCCAAAAAAAGTTTTGTCCGGGTTCTGACTTAATTCGTTCACAACTTAAAAGGCGGAAGACAAAATATACTGTTCTCAATATTGATACTAATTACAAATCGTATTTCTAGAAAAAGGAAAGAAGTCAGCGTAGTTAATTGTGAAGAAGTATTATAAACATTCATTTGAGAAAATACTTATTAAATAAATGTGGCTCTTATAGAATTATATACAATGAAATTATATATCTACAATAAAATTTTATTTTTTATATATTATATAATTATTATTTTTGGTAATTCTACACTTTCACGGTCACCTGGTTTTTTGGCTCTAGAAAATCGAAAAATACATGGATTTCAATGATCTCGGTCTCAAAAAGTTCCATTTTACGGCGGATTTATGAAAAAAATTAGTAGAAGTAGCTAAAATAAAAATTTTTTTTCTAAAAAATATTTATTTAATTGACTGTCAATTAAATATACATTTTTTAGAAAACGCAATTCTATTCAAACAATTAACTATCTAATTCGCATACCCCTTTATCGTTCACCCCGGAATTACAATTCGCATACCCCTTTATCGTTCACCCCGGAATTACAATTCGCATACCCGTTTATCGTTCACCCCGGAATTGTTTTTTTAAAAACTCCACATTTGCCCCTTCCCGTTTCACTGCGAGACAATTCGCATACCCCTTTATCGTTCACCCCGGAATTACAATTCGCATACCCTTTTATCGTTCACCCCGGAATTGTTTTTTTAAAAACTCCACATTTGCCCCTTCCCGTTTCATTTTTTTATGTAGATTGCGAAAAAAAATATACGAACTTGATTCCACGATGTCAGAAACAGTTATAAAGGATTATATGTAGAAAGTCAATTTTTTTTTGCATTTAAAGTCATGAAACTGTGAGAAATATTGATTTTTTCAATTTTCGTATTTTTTTCCATAAATCCGCCATAAAAACGAAGATTTAAAAAAAAAATTCATCGAAATCGGATGATTTTTCGATTTTCTAGAGCCAAAAAACCAGGTGACCACGAAAGTGTATAATTACCTTATTTTTATATAATGGCGAATATAGAGTTCTTTTTAAAAAACTAAATGTTCTTATACCATCTTTGTACATATCTGTCTTTGCTTTCAAAAAGGGCATGCTGACTTAACTAACGCTACTAAGAGATCTAATATTCATGACTACATTGTAAGAAATAAAGAAAATCGTACTATTGAGAAGCATAATTCTGGCCTTTTTTGAAAGAATAGTAGGTACTATTTAATAAACTAACCGCAGATATTAGAAATAAAACCTATGCGGCTTTTAAGAAGTCGATTTTCACAATATCACTAAAAGGAGAATTTTATACTGCCAATAATTTTTTAAAGTGAGACCTTTAATGTGATATTTTTATAATGACGTCAACCCTGTATTCTACATTTGACAAATAAAATTATTTTTATTATATACAGAAATTCCGATTATAGTTAATAACATGTTATAAGAACGTTATTATTTATTCCTTACACAACTGTTGTGTTCAAAATAATTTTTCAGAAAAATTTGAATTCAAGAGTATTCGTCCCTACAAATACCCCCTGCACCCTTCATCTCAAATCTTTTTCCCTCGCCTAAAAACGGTTCGCGCTCTCCCGACGCTATTTTTAAAGCTAGAGGGTTCTGGTAAACGCCAAATGAAAGACAAAGAATCAGACTACAGATCCTTCAGGCGAATTTTTTGAAAAAAAATTCCTGAAAAAACTTACAACCTTTTGAAAAAAATAATAAGTTACGTAATATTTCACACGTAGGTGAAACTGTTTTTCAAAAAAATCGCCTGAAGGATCTGTAGTCTGATTCTTTGTCTTTCATTTGGCGTTTACCAGAACCCTCTAGCTTTAAAAATAGCGTCGGGAGAAGGCGAACCGTTTTTAGGCAGGGGGAAAAGATTTGAGATGAAGGGTGCAGGGGGTGTTTGCAGGGACAAATACTCTTAAGTTGACAAAAAAAAACCCTTAGGAAGTGTAACTATTCAAACGAGTATGTTTTTTTTCCTATCGAAGTTATTTTTATATATTTTATAACCTTTAACTGTCAGTAAGTGCCTATAAATAACTTGAAATATCCGTAAGCATAAATGCTATTTTAATTTTGCTTACTGACACTAATAAATCAGATTTTAAAGAAATGCTAATTGCGAAATAAGAAGTTACAGTTAACGCACAATATGGTTTTAGATAACAAATTCGACATATATTGCGTAGCATCAATATATTTGTCCAATTAACCCTAAACTGCGCGCGTGGATCAAATCTGTGAACTAATTGATAATTTTTCTGTTACAGGGAAAAGAGACAATGGTAAATTTCATTACAATATCTATCTTTTGAGACTGGATGCTAGACGAGAGAGTGAGAGATTGGAGACGTCGAAGAAATTGTATATCGATTTTGCCACTAGAGGCGCTGTGATCTGCAAGCACCGAATACAATTTTCGAGGAATAACCCTCAATTCATTGTAAAAACGGGGGAAAAGTCACAAGTAAAAAATAAATGTTATTCCCACTTATGTATATTATGAATATTAAATTAAAGGGTTAATGTGCAAAAATACATAAGCAAAAGCTTTTGTAAAATTGGATTTTTGCCTAAATTATCATCTTCATCAGTTCCGAATCAATCTGGTAAAACAGCATGTGCTTTTGAAAAACTGCCTGAGTGACAAATTGCTGAATTACAGTTTTACACTAGAAGGATCTAACCATGAAGTTTCCATAATAATATTATGGGTAATAAACATCAATGTTAACCAACAAGCAAATGTCGAATACGTAAAACATTTCTTGGCTTTCTAGTTACATTTACAAAATGACATTTATGCCGACATTAATCATGGACATTGTAATAAACCTAGAGATTTTTTTATGACAATGTGAACAGTGTAAATTAATACAGAAACTAGGATTATTAGTGATTTTTGAGATTCGCGTTTTCCATTGCGGCCCCTAAAGATCAATCTCTCTCTCTCTCCAATAACAATTTAAAATAAAATATTTCGATTTTTTTCTTAAAATAGAGCAGTGATTCCCAAAGTGGTCTATATCGACCCCCATGGGTTGACGACAACTTGCAAGGGGTCTATTTCAGCAGGAAAAAAATTGGGGTCCATGAAATGAAAATGGGGGTCAACGATAGTGAATCTCTTAACAAAAAAAAACAAACTGGACATCGTTTACTGAGGAGATTTAAGACTAAACCTAACTGAATTGATGCCAAATGTTGAAAATGTATTATTAAAGCATTAGGTTCATCCCTCACACTATAAAAAGCATTTATTTTTTGTTTAGTTATTTTATGTAACAGAAAGAAAATTTTAATTTGATTCGTTTTAATTTGAATCTAATTTAGGCCGGTCATATCTAACATTAAACTCGCAAACTAACATGTAGTTCTGATTTTTTAATATGTTGTTAGGACCACTACCAGTAGCGTATATCCAAGTTTGCAGCACTCAAAAAACTGCGAAATTTTCGCACTTTTTTTGGTATTCTCAATATAGGTATTAAACTATGCATTTTTTTATAAAATATTTTTTATACGTTTTTAAGTAGACTAAAATTGCTACAATTTGAGACCAGAACCAGCTCTGTAGGTTCAATACTTACCAAGATACAGCTTTCCAAAAATTGACCAGTTTTTTCAAAAAAGTGAAATTTTAAGATTTGGTCAATTTTTGACCCCGATATCAGGGAAAATACTCATTTTAAGGGTAATATCATAGGAACATATATTGTAGCAAATATATATAGCTTTCATTTAAGCAGAGAACGACGTCTGTAGGCCATATAGTTTACTCACAAATTTTCAAAATCCAAAAAATGAGAAAACTGCATTTTCGCAAATTAAAATTTAATACCTAGTAATCGTTATGTAAATCCATTCAGTGATTTTAATGTGGTTGAGTAACAAAATTGAGTAACATAGTAGCATAAACGAGTAACATAATAAAAAAAATAACATAATTGATAACATCATAAAAAAATTATGCAGTTTTTGACAAAATACCGTCGTATTTTAGCCATTTTGTAAAAAACATTTACAAATTATATTCATGAACCTTCCCCGTTTATCGCTCTTTCTATTACCGAAAACAATTTCAAAATTCGGTGCGTGGTTTAGTAGAAAAGAGCGGAGAAAAATACAGAGACTTTGTTTTTAACTATGCAGTCTTTAACAAAATACCGTCGTATTTCAGCCATTTTGAAAAAATATTTACAAATTGTATACAGAAACCTTCCTCGTATATTTTTCTTCCTATTAGCGAAAACCATTTCAAGATCCGGTGCGTGGTTTAGAAGAAATGAGCGGAGAAAAAGACAAAGATAGGCAGACTCTCTGTTTATAACTATGTAGTCTTTGCTAAAACACCGTCGCTGTTCTGGCATTTTGTAAAAAATATTTACAAATTATATACAGAAACTTTCCTTGTTTATCGCTCTTCCGACTACCGAAAAGCATTTCAAGATTCAGTGCATGGCTTAGAAGAAGTGAGCTGAGAAAAAGACAAAGACAGACAGAGGATCTATTTTTAACTATGCAGTCTGAGCTAAAACACTGTCGTAGTTCAGGCATTTTGTAAAAACTATTTACAAATTATATACAGAAACCTTCCTTGCTTATCGTTCTTTCTATTACCGAAAACCATTTTAAGATCCGGCGCATAGTTTAGAAGAACACCGACGGTGTTTTGTCAAAGACTGCATAGTTAAAAACAGTCTCTGTCTGTCTTTTCCTTTTTCTCCGCTCACTTCTTCTAAATCATGCGCTGGATCTAAAAATGGTTTTTGGTAGTAGAAAGAGCAATAAACGAGGAAAGTTTATGTATATAATTTCTAAATATTTTTTAAAAAATACCTGAACTACGACGGAATTTTAGCAAAGACTCTAAAGTTAAAATCAGAGTCTCAGACTGTCTTTGTCTTTTTCACCGCTCACTTCTTCTAAACCACGCACCGGATTTTGAAATGGTTTTTGCTAATAGGAAGATCAATATACGAGGAAGGTTTCTGTATACCATTTGTAAATATTTTTTTCCAAAATGTCTGAAATGCGACGGTATTTTGTCAAAGACTGCATAGTTAAAAACAAAGTCTCTGTCTTTTTCTCCGCTCTCTTCTACTAAACCACGCACCGGATTTTGAAATTGTTTTCGGTAATAGAAAGAGCGATAAACAAGGAAGGTTCATGAATATAATTTGTAAATATTTTTTACAAAATGGCTGAAATACGACGGTATTTTGTCAAAAACTGCATAATTTTTTTATGATGTTATCAATTATGTTATTTTTTTTAATTATGTTACTCGTTGTTGCTACTATGTTACTCAATTTTGTTACTCAACCACATTAAAATCACTGAATGGATTTACATAACGATTACTAGGTATTAAATTTAAATTTGCGAAAATGCAGTTGTCTCATTTTTTGGATTTTTAAAATTTGTGAGTAAACTATATGGCCTACAGACATCGTTCTCTGCTTAAATGAAAGCTAAATACATTTGCTACAATATATGTCCCTATGATATTACCCTTAAAATGAGTATTTTCCCCGATATCGGGGTCAAAAATTGATCAAATCTTAAAATTTCACTTTTTTGAAAAAACTGGTCAATTTTTGGAAAGCTGTATCTTGGTAAGTATTGAACCTACAGAGCTGGTTCTGGTCTCAAATTGTAGCAATTTTAGTCTACTTAAAAACGTATAAAAAATATTTTATAAAAAAATGCATAGTTTAAGACCTATATTGAGAATACCAAAAAAAGTGTGAAAATTTCGCAGTTTTTTGAGTGCTGCAAAGTTAGCACAGGTCTTTCGAAGCTGCAAACTTGGATATACGCTACTGGTAGTGGTCCTAACAACATATTAAAAAATCAGAACTACATGTTAGTTTGCGAGATTAGCGATTTTTAGTGTAAAATATGACTGGGCTAATTAATAAATGTATAAAACTAAACATTTCACACTACACTTCATTACCGTTATAAATTTAAATCGTTCAAAGTGAGTAGCACTATTATACCGGTTGTTAAAAATATATTTGAAATTAATGAATTTGCAAAAAATCAATATCAGAAAAGCAGGGGGTCTACCCAAAACCGAAAAACATGGCAAGTGGTCTACGAAACAAAACAGTTCGGAGACCTCTGATATAGAGCATAGTTCGGATTGAAATAATGTGCAAACAGAATATTAAATTATTGCATTAGTGCTTTTCATAAATAGATTATTGGGTGCTCTACGCGCCCACTGAAGAGTTGAGTGTATTGGCTAAAGTTCACTTGCGATTTCTAATTAGTATTCTTAAATTGCTGGCCAAACAAATGGCTCTAAATCATCTGGTGTTGGGTTATTTGTGTCTTCTAGCGCGGAAACAAGTGAAGGTTAAAACAGTGTACCTACTTCAATGAACAGTCGATCTTGGTTTACGAGTGTCTATACGCATGACGACTTAAGAGTGCGGATAAAATAGTCGGAATGCCATTTTTTAAATGAAATTGTTTGTATATTACAAATCTCCAGCTACCAATAATACTAAGTCGATAGTATTTTCCTATTTCTTTGAGAGGATTACCCATTTACTGATTGAAAGTTGTCAATACTCCCTAGAGAATTTTTTACCAGTGTGTGTTTGACTTGTTCTACGCTGTATATGGATCGTACAATAAAAAACATATTTTTTTTATTATTATTAATATAATAACTATATTTGTATAGATAACGCTAGCGCAGTTAGGAGTCTTTAATGTCCTGAAATGGTTTATCTCAATTTATTAAAATAAACTTTTTTGAGCTGACTGTAACTTTTCATTATTTAATATTTCAACTCGATGAACCTTTTTTTAATAAAAATATGTATAGAGATACATCTTCATTAGAAATAATAGGCGATACTTACAGTACAAAATAATTTGCTTTCAAACATCGAGTTTCTCTTCACAATACATATTATATAAAAGTTGTGACTCCAATATGACTTTTTAAACATGGTTACATCTTTTTGGAGTTCTGTTGCGCCATTGCCCTGTTCTCTGTGATCAAGTTGATATAAACATGCAGAATATAACAATGACAGTTATACTAATCATGCAAAAATATATAGCGTGGAATAATTTATCAAATTGTGTCTATGTGAATTATGAGTTATTGTAGGACAAGGTTCATACGTATATAATATTGTACGTGTCTGCTTAAACCTAGGTAACCATAGCGTAATAATATAACGGTGTCTGTCTGTCTATATGTCTGTTGTAAAATTTGCTCTTTGGAATAATCTACATTCTATCGGGTGTTTTTTTAGAGTGATAAAACTTTTTATTGAAATAAATAAATAATTAAATTAAGATTGAAGCCAATTTTTTTTTATTTGAAAGATAATTTTATAACATTTTACTTTTAAAAGTTTTCCGACATAATATGTCTACCAGTTACCACGACTAGCTTTGAGAAACCGGATTCGATCAGACCAATTTTGGACTACTTTTTCGAGTATAACACGGGTTATGTTGGCTCACAAAGAGTCTATTGTTTCTGGTTTATCAGCATAAACCAATGACTTCACATAACCCCAAAGAAAATAATCCATATACGTCAACTTTGCTTGTTTACGTAGCCATTATTTAACCAGAAATGAGCTTCATCACTATACACAATTTTTCGAGAAAAAAGTGGATCAACTTCAAGCCATTCTAGGGCTCAATCAGCAAGCAAACGACGCTTAATTATGGTCAAATGGCTTTAGTTCTTGAACCAGTTAGATCTTGTATGGGTTGTAGACCAAGATCTTTACGCAAAATTTTTCATGTGGTGTCCAACTTGTTGTGAACGTCAACGAATAGACAAATTTGGATCTTCATTAACACTAGCACTTACAGCACAGATATTTTCTTCTGTACGTACAGTTCTTTGTTTTAATGTTGTTTTTGCATCAAGTAGAGAAAATGTTGCCTGAAATCTATCGTAGTTCGACGAATAAGCTGCTCTGATGGACGATTATGTAAAACATAAATTTCTCGAAGCACTCTGTAAGTTTGGCGAATAGAACCCTGATTTTGAAAATAAATTTCAACAATTTCTAAACGTTGTTGCGGCGTGAGTCTTTCCATGATAATTTGTAAATGCTTACTGAACAGAAATGTCAATACAACATGGCTTCTATACCTTTTCTTAAATCACAGTTATCGCGATCGAAAGTTCTATCACTCTAAAACAAACACCCAATATTTTTAATATGCCCAATGCCTGCAGGAGAACAACAGATAGATATTGTGAATTCTAGACGCTCAACAACAGAGATTATAAACGTCTTACCAGGGAATGAATTAACATGCCGAAACCGCTGAACATACCGTGATCATCTGCTCATGATGGTTTCAAGAGCGAGAATAACTCTGTTCCTATACCGGCCCTTTAGTGCGTACAAACATGGTAAAAATTCTGGAAATTGAAGATACGTGAAATAAGGTAAGCCGCCTGATCAGCGGCAATTAACGATCAAAATGAAGAAACGAAGTGTCATTAGTCATGAATAACAAGGCATCTGGCCGATGAAGAAGTTTGAAGAAGGAGGATGGGGGCAGTTAGGAAGTCCACAGTGTAAGAAAATTCAACAGCACCTATACCTATGAAGGTTTTCCAATTCCTGATGAGGTTAAAAAAAAAACTTGAGGAATAATTATTTCACATGTTAGATACAAGTAGATCCTACGGAAATAAAACAAAAACTATGATTTCAGGTAAGCCCGATATCAGGACTTCAAAAGAATGCAGAAATCTGAAATAATTTACAAAATAAAGACAATTTAAGCACCTATTTAAAACACCAACAAATAAATAATGTTTTGTTTCCTGACAATAGGTTGATGTCTTCCTCAAGCATTGAAATCTCCAGATGCAATATTTTGCATACAACATAAAATATTTTTATTTCGTGAATCCCATATCGATAAGTTTTAAATATATAACGAATCTATCGTTTTAAAATCTATATAATTACTTAAATAAGATGTGGAATAATTTATTTTATTTTGCAGAAGTTAAACTTATCAAGCTTAGAAATATGTTATTTTTATTTTTTATACCTACACGGTGTCCCAACGAAAACTTGTACCTCCAGAAAACTCGGCAAAATAAACGTTTTTCACAAAAAACCAAAAACACGTCAGTTTTTTAATCAAAAGGGATCAATTTTTATGCAAAAATTATTCTTGCAACTCTAGCCCTGTGCGGAGGGGGGTAGCAGCCCCCTAATTTTTAATGGGACGGGGGGTCAAATGATCCCTAATTTGGTAAGGTTTTTCATTACTTACACAAAACCTTATTTGTTTTTTTCAATTCGATCGATTTGTTACCGAGAAATTGCTTCTTGAATTTTCGAAGTTAAAAAACTAATAACAGCACAGCTATCGAATGTATTGCTCGAAATGACCTCCATAAATATGGCACAGATGGCACGCGACAGGTCTTTATGGGCACGGCATTGATTGAGGTTCAAAATCGAAATAATTGAAAATTACTATCAGCAAATAACAAATAAGAAATAGTTTCATGGCTCTCAGTGTATTATCGAAATTATTCTTTTCATCTGTTTGATACATTTTTTTGACAACTAAAATTCTTTGGTTGCTTGTCGGCACGTCATGGCTACATTGAAAAATTTTGAAAAAAAATTGTACGTTGGTGTACAAAGGTTCACCACCCCTGACCCATACTATATAATATACAAGTAGGTATATTGTCAATAATGTAAACTCAAAATGTGATGTATTTTAATTTGAGGAAATATCATTATCTGTTAAAAAAAATGTATTGTTATTTCGTCATAAATTTTTAGAGAGAAAGAAAGATGATATGTCTTGTATCGTGCACGATATTCTTTCTTTAAAAATCTAACTAGACATAATACATAATTACTAACTGAACAACAGGTTGGTATCTTGGTCAGGCATGTAGATACAACAGTTCTCAGCATCGACTTATAATGCTGGACGTGCCCTAGCGTACATCGTTGTAATTATTTTCCGGATTTACATTAGTGAGGAGGAAAGAGGATGATTGTGCCCTATCTTTATCCTTTTCTGTACAAGTTTACAAATATTAAAGGATGTTTCAAGATAAGCGCAGATTTGAATGTCGCGACATTTTATTTTAATCAAGATAGTTGAATTAACAATTTGACAACTGCCAATTAGATAAATTGCGATTATCAGTTATGGAACTCGAAACGGATGAACGGCGAATTTTATTAACAACTAATTAATTCATGAGGGATTCTCGCACGAAATTGGTGACTAGACTTGGCCACCGAGATCGTGTGATCTAACGCCACACGATCTCTTCGTGTAGAGTTTTGTAAAGTATTCCGTCTATGCCAGCCAACCAACCTTCCATAGTTGAGAGAAGAAATTCGGCGTGTCATTGACAAAATTGAAGGCAATATGCAAACATGTAATCAGCAACTATTCTAAAAGTGAAAACTTTCCGAAAGATGTCGTTTTGACGACATGTAAAAATTTATAGATACTGTTTGTTTTTTTAATTGGATAGCTTAAAAACTTCAACCAAAACGCTAAAATAATGTTCTCTGACAAATAACATGAACCATTTAAAATGTCTGACACCTCGAATATATTCGACATATTCGAGGTGTGAGACATTTTAAATGGTCCTTTATTTTGAGAGAGATTGGTCTCATTCATTCTACGTTTTTCTTTCGGAGGGACACTTTTTACAATGCTAGAGACGTCCGGTAAGTACAAGTCGATGGTTTGCAGTATCACGATTTCGCCTTCGTATTTGCATCGTTACAATATTCTAATTTCGCGACTACAGGTTGGTATTGTTTTATGACTGTAATTTGAGATGACCTCAGTCCATATTGAAATAGCCTCAGGTATATAAAAACAGTATTACAGGTTAGGTACGAACTACATACCTACTGTTATCTTTTCTTGAACCAGACATGTTAATTGTTGCGAACGGGCAGGAATATTGTTGATCTTTTGTTTTTTTGTTTATGTGTTTGTTTATAGCTTTGCGATTGTTCCGCGTTTTTTATCTAATTTATGACATATCTGCGTTTTAATTCTTTCACGACGACAGGTGGACGGTCGTAAAAGAGACTTTTTATCGGTCTTTTACACATATACTTGTCCAAATCTTGTTCACTGCAAAACTGTAACAGTACATTCCGGAACTATGTTTTTTTTACCTTGATCTTTGTTAAATTTGAATATTTGATAAGAGCTTAGAAATAATTGAACGAATGTATAAGGCTACAAGTTTTTTAATTTCAAGAATTATAAAGAGCAAGTATTTTCAACCTGTCACTCGTTAGCACAGTTTTTTCGCGTAATAAACGTTTTAAATTTACTATGCAAAAAAAATATATATAATATGCGAATACATTGATTCATAATTATAATTAAAATTGAAATGTTGTGGTAGCATAATATGACTCGTAATCAATATAAAATGGCAATGATACTATTTCTTGTTTTCTTAGTCGCAAATTAGTGTCATTGAACGAAATAAAAGTAAAGCAGGAACATTTTGTTTTGACGTGCATTGTCTAGTTAAGAAACAAAATAATATCTTAATTCAGAATGACAATCTATTATTAAATTCCAGACAACTTGAAGCTATACAAATTTGGACCGTGTAGAATTTTACGTTGTCTTCTGTAAGTGTTTTCCCATGACCATGGGTTATGCTTATGCCACAACTAGTTAGCAAATAGATGCGTTTTATGTTTGAGTTTTGACCCATTAGTTCCACCTCGAACTTATACTAGCTACAAGATTCAAGACAGTACGTCATACTGGCCATCAAATAATAAAGCACTACCTCAAGGTTGTATCCTAGGACCTCGAGTTTTTATATTATTTATAAACGATCTTCCTCTTGCGACTGACAAAACAAATATTTTTGTTTGCTGAAAATTAAGAGGTCATAATATGTGAGTGCAGAGATCAAGCGCTTTTAAAAGACAGATCGGAGGAATGCCTGACAGACCCAAACAAATAGTTGACAAGAAAATAAATAACACCAAAACGGAAATAATACAATTTGGGAATTGTTTTACCATTCCACAATTGTTATGTAAAGACTCGGCTAAATTTCTTAGAATATACATAGACAGCAATTTATATTGGGCTTATTGTGCTATTTCCCAATCTCTTATATTACTCGATCCAGTATCCTCGTTCCTTGTACCAGCTTATGCAGTCCGTGGACTAGGTGATTAATATAGTCTTCTGGACTCATTCTACATTTCCCATAAATTATTATTTGTCTTTTACGATCTAAAGCCTCGCACTAACACAGAATATGATAGGCTGTTTCCGACTCCTTAACACTAGATATTTCACTGCTGTGACCGTACTGATTTTATAAACATTATAGTGTAAATACGACTAGCGCCGTTTTGTCATTCTATCATTTTCATTTTTACGGCTATAGTAGCTATCGCGTGCAAACGTGGTAACAAGCAATAACAATGGAAAATAATTTACTTTATTAGATCTCCTACAGTTGAAATGTAGAATAAAATAGGTTAAAAATAAATAGCCACGGTTGAATTTTTTTCTTAAATACTACGTAGCGACTGACCTGACATTATATTTGATATATTGCTACCAACACCAAAACTTCTTTTTTTGTTTTGAGGTGTGAAACGTTTCTTGTATCTAATGTGTGCTCAATGGACCGTGTTTTTTTTCAATCGATCATCTAAATATATCATTGGAAGATTAAATCGTGTTCAATATAATATTGTACGGTAGATTCGAACTAAGATACGTGTTCACTGGCGTAACAGTAGGGTATCTTTTTTCCCCAAAAATGTCCCAATGAATATTCAAAAAGTTGGCAACAATCGCTTCCAGCTTTTAGTTACTTTGACGTAGTACTGCGTCTATGTTCATGGCTATTGCGTCACTCACTTCGAATTGTTCATAAAACACTTTTTTGGGTGTCAGCAACAAAAATATAACGATGTTTTGAAAACCAAAGAAGTCACGTCTAATTTTTATTTTGGCATTACCTACGCAAAAAAATGTAGTAAGCATCTCAATTGTTAAGATTTTATGACTATAGTGTGACTGTTAAAACTCGCTAATCGCTCGTTATTAACACAATGTCACAACTCGTCATAAAATAATGCATTACAATTTAGAAATATAAACTGCCAAAGTGAGTGTTTGCTTCGTTTTGATGTATTTTTATAACACAGACACCGATGTTTTCAGTTGTCGAGCGTCTATAATCTACAATCAATCAATCAGTCAATTCAATGTTATAATTTCAATCGACAACTACGCCACTGCCTAAATTTTTAATTCCTTTTTAGTTTTCATAACTGCACCCTAATTATATTTGTACCAATATTGAAGTTGTGCATATACAGGTTGGCCTAGTTTCTTATGCAACCTAGTGTCATCATCATTATAGCTGTAGTTGCTTAATAATATCATTTCTTCATAATAATGAGAAATTTATCCGAAATTTAAGATTTATTGACTGATCTACCAATCTGAGAACACAATCGAAATTTGTATTAACATTACGATTTGTTTTGTCTTTTTATACAGTTATAGGTTATTATCGGTGTCGAATTTGGTTTACCTATCTCTTAAAGCGTTCTTTTGTGCGAGCTTCAGAATGGCAAATAATTAGATAATCTGTCATATTAATTATTAGCACATAATATGTACATGGTTCAAAATGTATAGTAGAACCTCGATAAGTTAAAAACTTCTATAACTTAAAAAATTTTGAATATCCTTCCCTTCAAAGCCTAAAACCTCCATTACTTAAAACAAAACCTCGGTAACTTAAACAAATAATAACTTAAAGTATTATCAGCGAGTCATCATGAATAAGTATACAAACAAAATGTTTTGCTAAGAATTTTATTAATTTTCACTTCAGTCATTCACTAAATCGCTTTATGTATTGCTGTGCGCATGAAATATTAATTAACAAGTGGTTATTGAATCTAATTGAATAAATAAATAGATACTAAATTTATTAGCAATTAGAATTAGAATTAGAATTAGAATTTATTTATCCAAAGACATACAATTATGTATAGGATTCGTCGAACGAAGATAAATCTTATTTACAACTCATTAATCATAAAATCGTCTACCTTATATAGACATTGTTTAATAAGAGCAGTCTTCAGTACTCTTTTGAATTTCGAAATTTTTAAATTTTTTAAACTGTCTGGCAATTTATTGAATATTTTTAATGCATTATATTCGGCGCTCTTATTAAACAACATCATTGTAGATTTCGGTAAAATAACATTCGAATTATTCCTTGTGTCATGTCCATGGATAGCCTGAAACGTATCATAATTATGAATACGTCGTTTTATAAAACATAAAGTAAAATAGACGTACATAGACGGCACAGTTAAAATACATTTTTCTGTAAATATTTGTTTACAGCTGGCACGAAAATTTAGATTAAAAATTACGCGGATTGCTTTTTTTTGAAGTACAAATTTATTAGAACAATTGAACCTGGTTAAGTTAAAAATCGAACTTCCAAAACCTCTCTAACTTCAGCTCTCGATAAGTAAAAAACTCGATAACTTAAATTTCTCAACGTTTCCCTTGAACTTTAACTTATCGAGGTTCTACTCTATTTTAAGAAATGTAGGTATTTCAAAACAAAAGCTGTGATTCTGTATTGAATTGTTATTTACGGATATTAATTGCTAAGATCATGAAGGATAGAGAGAAAGAAGACTAATCTCCGCAGGCGACAATGCGAAGCGTGTATACCGAAAATTGATGACGGTGAGGGCTCATAAAATTTTTTATGCACACGAAGTTTCCTATAAAAAATTCATGGCAAAACGGTGGGTATTGTTCAACGTCAGTTAACTTGTGTTTACAATATGCACATTTCTCTACATATTTCTATTATGGACTTATCGATTATATTGTTTAATTTTCTTGAAATCGCCTGGTTATGCACTTTACTTTGGGTTTAGTAGTTATAAGACCCCTACGGACGTCGTGAAGCCCACATTTCCCTCACTTTTTGGACGACGGCCAATATATGAAGATTAGTTTTCTTTCTCTCTATCGTTCATGGCTAAGACGATTTAGGAAGCTGAAATAGAGACCAGAAGGATCTATGAACTGATTAGTAAACATCAGACAACCTGGAATCTTTCGAAGAGTAGTATTTAAAAGATAGAGATTCCTAATCTCAGTTGAAAAAAAAAATCTTGTATTAACAATGTTAAGAACATGCGAAAATAACAGGTTAGCAGTTGGTTATCAAATATAAAATAATAACGCACAGTGTAGAGAATCGTATTGTAACGAAACTGAAAAAACTGTCCTTTGCTGGTGATATAAATATTTATTTACAAAAACAAATGTTAACAAATCAAACTAAAAAGTACTTCTCTACAATAATGAAAAATGAAATAAAATAAATAACGGAAAAACATCAAATGAATTCTATGCACTAATAACAACACTATATACTCGTACAAGGGATATTTATAGATAGATAGATAAAGTTCTTTATTTTATTGGTACAAATATACATAAATAGCGTCAACACAAAATAAGTAATTATAAAAACTCATCCAATCTGTACTGAGCCTTAGCTAATAAGTATTTTTTTAAACTCTTCCTAAACTTTTGGTTGGAATTTGCAATAGTTATTTCAGTAGGTATATTATTGTGCATTCTTATCATAGCGTTGCGGATACCTTTATGAGTCACTGCTAATGTACAATTAGTAGTTTTTAAATTATTTTTATTTCTTGTAGTATATTCGTGTTTATTGTGATTTTCATTAAACAAAGGTGGATAGTTTTGTGCAAAATTAGCATAATTTAGAATATAAAGATCTATAAGTGTTAGTATGTTATACTGAATAAATAAATTTTTACAATGTTCTTTAGGTGCCACACCCGCTATGATACGAATACACTTTTTTTTGAATTAGAAAAACTTTTTCTGCTCATACCGAATTACCCTATAAGATTATTCCATACTGAATAATAGATTGGAAATATGCATGATAGACATTAAGCAAAATATCGGTACTAGTATATCTTTTAAGTAAGTAAGAACGAATTTAGCTTTATTTAGCAAAATGTGTTGTTTCCAGTCGAGATTATTGTTTATGTATAAACCGAGAAATTTAACGGATTCCTTATTATATGAGAATATATTTAAGTTTAGTAATTGTGGAATGTTAAAGTAATTTCCAGCCTTAATTATTTCTGTTTTAGTGTCATTTACTTTAAGACTGTTATTTGTAATCCATTTGCTTGGGTCTATCATGCATTTTTCCAATCTACTTTTTGAAAGCGCCTCATCTCTTTCCTCACATATGACAGCAGTGTCATCAGCAAACAAGAAGATTTTATTGGAAGTAGCCAACGGAAGATCGTTTATAAATAATATGAAAAGCAGTGGTCCTAAAATGCTACCTTGGGGTACACCTCTCGTACTTAATTGCCAGTCTGACATACTTTCATTAATACCGGAGCTAGTATTTATTTCAACTTTAACACTTAGTTTCCTGTCTGTCATATATGAAGAGAAGAGATCCAAAGCGTTTCCTCTTATGCCGTACTTTTCCAATTTACAAAGTAAAAGATTTTTCTCGACACAGTCGAAAGCTTTCGATAAGCCTAACAGGAGTAGCAAGCATGGCATTTTTTCCCCATGAATTTAATAGGCTATCAATTATTTTAAAAATTGAGACAATAGTGAAGCTATTTTTAATGAAACCGTGTTGCTGTTTTGTAATAATGTCGTGTTTGTTTACGAAATGTGACAAGCGTTCCTTTATTACTAGTTCAAAAATTTTTGAGAATACAGGTAACAATGCCACTTGTTAGTAATTAGAGATAATATTTTGATTATCTTCATTTTTGTATAAGGGTATAATAATAGCTTTTTTTAAATTTTTTGGAAAAATTCCACTTTCTAAAGTCATATTTATGATTTTACTTAATGGTTCACATATTATACTTGCACCCTGTTTTATTGCTACAACCGGAATTTCATCCCATCCGATGGAATGTTTATTTTTTAGAGACATGATTATATTGTACACCTCATTGCTGTCAATGGGTCTGAAGAACAAACTATGTTGCAAATTACTAATATTTTTTACATTTAAATTGGACATAGAAAGGTTTAAAGATTCGAATATGCTACAAAAAAAAATATTGAATTCTTCGGAAATCTCTTTAGGATTGTTAGTAGTTTCATTTTTATCTGTTTTTTTTAACTTCAGTTACATATTTTTTCAATTTATTATTTTTACCTATTTTATTAATTAATTAACTGCCAAGTTTTTATCACAGGACACACCAAAATTTATATAGCACACTTATCTATTATTTACTTACACAGTTCTCAATTTATTTATTTAGCGTCTATTAATTTATGTCGTTCGCGCACTGTTCACTTCTTGACTGACACTGACCGACTGACTGCTTACAGCGCTGTTTATAATATATCTCTTCAGCCGCATTCTGGAACATTCTACGACATTCTCAAAGCGTCGGCATTCTTCTGTGAGGTTCCGACAACAATGTGCGTAACAAGACGCGTATTGTTGTTTATGCGATTCCAACAACAATGTGCGTATTGCCTCCAGGGCGTCTCGTTACAGTATATTTACTGTTCATATACACACACAATCATGTGTGTAAAGTAATAATATATCACGTGTAATTTACTAATAAATAAGAGCTGCTTGGCACAGCCTCTCCTATATCCTCTCTATGCATGAGGATTTTTCCAACACTTTATTATGCCATTGCGACTTGCCTGAAAGCTAAATATCTAGTACCGTAGCCATGGTTTCCCTTCGATGCACTGTACCTATTATTCTCGGCTAAGTACTGCTTTACACGCAATCATGGATCGTTTGATAAAAAAATGTCTTCTTTATTTATTTTTAATGTCGTAGTTATTCACAGGCGGAGTAAAAATTACAATAAAGCGGTGACGATTTTGATTTTTTTAATTTTCTGAATGCTTACATTAAAAGTTATATAGGTACTAAGATCCCAGACCCACCAACCTACGTTATTTTAGTACATCTAAGATTTTATCAATATAGATGTACAATATTTAGTTATGAACGTGTGCCAATTTGCTAGCTTGAAAGCGGGGGCCTTTTAGAGATAACAGGTACTAAAAATCGAGCTTACCTACGAAGAAAAACAACTGGTTTCATATATTATGTTATACACAATATTATTAAGAACCAAGATTCATTACTGCTAGACACTGTCCGTGGAGCTTCAAAACTGAAAATCACGGTGATAAGTGTAAAATCGCTGTTTTAACAGGTCGGTAAAACGTAACAGTGATCTGTAAACGTGCTTTCAGTGTCGTTTGAAACCTCGGGTATAAATCGAATGATTCAAATGAGGATGGGCATTGCCAAACTGAATTATTATTACTTAAATTAATAAATTATTGACAATGCCGATGTATTGTGTTTATCAATGTTCACATCTTAAGGGTTTGTATTTCCAAAGCATTTGGAACTGAAAAAGAAGTGGTTGTATGTTATCAGAAGGGAAAAAACGCGTTTTCCTATAAAACCCAATAGTGACCAACCGAAGTTCGATTTCTGGCCGAAACCCTATGAAATTCAGTTTAAATTGGCTATAACTGCTACAAGCTACAATTAATAACTAATATAAATTATTTTAAAACTTTTAAATTGAAGGTTTACATTGACTATATAATAAGATAATTTTAATCATCTCTAGAAGTCGCCACGTCCATCGCGTTCTCGCTCATTCGTAACAGTTCGTTCAATTTCGGCGTTTGTTAGAAACCTTCGGCTTCGATGAAAACTTCAGCCCATGCTGGCCGAAGCTGAAGGTCTCGCCGATGGTGGCCGAGACTGAAGCTTCGGTCGGACACTAAAAAACTAGCTATATACTTGTTGCCATTTATATTACGTTTCTCATGTGCCCATCTCCATTGAAAAATAACATTATTCAGACAACGATAATTTATAATTGTAACAGGTATAGCCTAGGGTTTTTGTATGTGGTAAAATTCTTTTGTTGCCTTTATACAATATTTCAAACACGAATTATTGCTTCATTTAACACAAAACAATATTCTTACAAAACTGGTGGTAAATAAACGAGGTGTTAATCAGTTACTTCAACAATTGAAATATCATAACATTTTTTAATTTGTTGCATTATCAACCACATAGCCATGCAAACACTTCTCGCATCAGTTTATAATAATGATAATAATAAACAATAGGTATAAACTAATAATGTAGTTGTAAAAAGTATCAAATTGCATAATATTTAGTGACCAGTCGCGCGTCGCCGTCCATGTGCTGTGTCATTATACTTATACCGTACCTTAGTGGTACTTGTATTCGTAGTATCGTACTTACGGAATCGTAGTACGATTGCGAATAGTATGACAATCGTAAATAATGTTTTTTGAAGTAAAACTTCTTTAGGCACGCTTGACTTGGGGAGTAAGCTTGTTAATTCGTGACGGGAGCGTTTACGAAAAGTGTGATCGGGCAAGGCGAACGGAAGTTGACAAATACTTCACTGGCTAGTGGCGCCATCAGGTGGACGAAAGTATAAGCAGTACTAACAATAGAACGACACATACTTTACTTGCCAGTGGCGCTATCGGGTGACAGAAAAAAGTTTTGTAAACCTACTTTAAATAATATTTCATAAAGATTTAGAGAACTAAGTAATTGCAATGTATTACTTTTGTTTTCATTATCTTTATGTTTATATTTCTTTCTTCTTACATTAGACTGTTTATTTCGTTCTTGAACATTGTTGTAAATTAATATTTTGTTCAATACATTGTAGCAAGCTTTGTTACATTAACTCTCTCTCTCTTTTTTGTAATTTGTCAAAATTAGTTTTCCTTAGCTACGCTGGAAAATTGAAGGTTGTTATTATTTGGAAAAAATTTAATCGATTACTAACGACTCTTGAGAAAACATCAATTACGAATCTTTAAAGTTCAAGCTTGTGTTTTATTGATTTCTAGTAAGAACTTTATTTAGTTCTTACAATTGGTGACCCCTGACAGCTTATTGAACACGATTTTTGAGATAAGTAATTTTTTTTTATCACTAATATGTCAAACAAAAATATACAAATTGAACTTCCAGAATTCAGTGTTACTGATCCTGAAATTTATTTTTTACAAGTTGAGAGACTTTTTTCTCTCAATAATATTAGGAGTTCTATAAAAAAATATGACCTTTTAGTGTCTTCTTTACCAATTTCAATTGCTTCTCTCGTAAGTAATCTAATTTTCAATATCCCAGACACCGATCCTTATGAAACTTTAAAAAATGAAATTTTATTTAGATTTGATATTGACCAAATGAGTAATTTAAAAAAACTTTTTTCGATAAGCGATTCAAATCATTTTGAAAAACCATCTCACATTCTTAACAAAATTCAAAGGTATTCAAGAAATTTAAACTTAAGTGAAGAAAATCTTAAATATATTTTTATTAATAAACTTCCTGATAACATTCAAATATCTCTTATTCCAAATTTAAATCAAAGTTTAAATTCACTTACTATTATTGCCGATAAAATTTTTTTAATTAATCAAAATTCATGCAATTCGGTCAAATCCTCTATTGATGATAACATTTTAAAACCACTTACAGATTCTATCACTAAAATTACTGACCGTCTCAATTCTCTCGAATCATCTTCATCTAATTCTAATTCTAAAAAATTGTTTTCGAATAAAAATACTCATAATATTTCATACAAGAATAAACCCTTTATTTGTTTCCATCACAAAACATTTGGTCGTCGTGCCAATAAATGTGTTCCTGAATGCATTTTTAATGATAATTCTGAAAGCAGAATTGGAATAGTTTCTGAACTCTCTAATACACAAATGCAATCTCCTCAATTAATATTTTGTCTTGATAAGATAAATAATATAAAATTCTTAATAGACACTGGATCAACCAACAGTTTTATACCCAGTTCAATTTCTAATAATTTTAAACAAACAATAATTTTTACTACTAAATTCTTTACCGCTGCAAATGGTTCTTCTATTAAATCTACTGGCAAACTGAACTTAAAATTAGATTTTGGTCTAGGAAGACTATTCTACTGGAATTTTTTTGTAGCTCCAGTTCAATTTCCAATCTTAGGACTTGATTTTTTAACACATTTCGACATTTCCATTAATTTCAATTCTAAACAACTTTCACTTTCGAATAATTATATTTCAAATATTTCGCTTACTAATCCATATTTACAACTACTTAACAAATATCCTGATTTAAATAATTTTGATATTAAGAAAAAAATTAATCATAATTTTTTTCACAGAATTCTTACTGATGGTAAACCGATTTTTTCTGCACCTAGAAGACTTAATCCTGAACAATATGATATTGCCAAATCTGAATTTGATAGACTACTCAAGTCGGGCATTGTTAGACGTTCTAATAGCCCTTGGTCAAGTCCTCTTCATATGGTTAAAAAAGAAGATGGGTCTTATCGTGCTTGTGGAGACTATCGTAGACTTAATGCAATAACTATTCCTGACAGATATCCCATTCCATTTTTACAAGATTTTACATATAAGATATCGAACAAGAAAATATTTTCTAAAATAGATTTAAAACAAGCCTATTTCCAAATTCCAATTCATCCAGATGATGTTCCTAAAACTGCCATTATTACCCCATTTGGTTCCTTTGAATATTTACAGATGAATTTTGGTCTTAGAAATGCTGGTCAAACCTTTTCAAGATTTATGTCTACAGTACTTTCTGGTCTTAATTTTGTATTTGTTTATTTAGATGACATTTTGGTTTTTAGTGATGATGAAGAACAACACCTTAACCATATAAATTTACTTTTTAAAAGGTTAAGCGAATTTGGCTTAACAATTAATTCAAATAAATGTATTTTTGCCGTGAAAGAACTTACTTTTTTAGGCCATCTTGTTACAATTGATGGAATACGTCCACTTCCAGAAAAAGTAAAAGTTATTCAAGATTATCCCATCCCTAATACTCAAAGGAAACTGCGCAATTTTTTAGGCTTAATTAATTTTTACAATAGGTTTATACCTAATTGTGGATCGATTTTAGCCCCATTAAATAATTTTATTATTGCTGGCAAAGCCACAGATAAACCTGTAACTCTTGATGTTGCAGCTTTGGAATCATTTAAATACGCGAAAAACGCGTTAGCTCAATGTGTTCTTCTATCCCATCCTGTTCGTGGAGCACCATTGTCCATTAGTACTGATGCCTCAGACATTGGGATTGGTGCTGTCCTTCAGCAGAAGATAGAAAATGAATTTAAACCACTTGCTTTCTTCTCAAGAAAGTTAACAAAAACAGAAACTAAATACAGTGTATTTTCAAGAGAACTTCTTGCAATTTATTGTTCTATTAAGAAGTTCAGACATTATATTGAAGGTCGTCATTTTACAGTTTTTACTGATCATCGCCCAATTACTTTGGCGTTGAAATCTAAATCAGATAATTATTTACCAAGAGAACTTAGACAACTCTTATTTATACAACAATTTACATCTGATGTTTGTCATATTAAAGGCAAAGAAAACATCCCTGCTGATGTACTTTCAAGAATAAATAATATTTCTAAACATATTAATCAAGTTTATTGCCCTGATGGCATTTCAATAAACTTCAATGACATTTCTTCTGCACAAAATAACAATCAAGAACTTTTAAAATTGATATCAAAACCAAGATTCAATTTTAAACAATTTCAATTAAGTAATGGAAAAATGATTTGGTGTGAGTTTTCAACAAAGAAACCTCGACCTTATATACCAGATAATTTTCGACGAAGTGTTTTTGATTCTGTTCATAACCTCGGTCATCCTGGTATTCGTGCGACGCAAAACCAATTGGTTAGCAGATTTTTTTGGCCAGGTATGAATAAAGAGGTGAGAGAATGGACACGGCATTGTTTAAATTGCCAACAAAATAAGATAACTAGGCATGTGAAATTGCCAATTTTTCCTATTAAGGAACCTGATAACAGATTTGATCATATACATTTGGATATTGTGTCTCTACCTTTATGTAATGGATTCAAGTATCTTCTGACCATTGTTGATCGCTTTTCACGTTGGCCAGAAGCTTTACCATTAAAAGACATACAAACTGAAACTATAATTAAAGTTTTTATTTCTGACTGGATTTCCCGTTTTGGTTGTCCAGGAAAAATTACTACTGATCGAGGACTGCAATTTCAGTCAATTATGTGGAAACATTTTCTTGAAGAAATTGGTACTGAACATATAATGACAACAGCATATCATCCTCAAGCTAATGGTTTAGTAGAACGATTTCATAGACGTTTAAAAGAATCTTTGAAATGTTCTGATCATCAAAACTGGATTGATGTTTTACCATGGACTTTGTTGTCTATTCGTTCTTCCATAAAGAAAGAAGTTAACGTTAGTCCGGCTGAGATGTTATACGGATCTTCTCTTAGACTTCCTGCGGAATTTTTTGAACGGAATCTTTTGAATTCTACAAATAATGATTTCATTAACCGCTTAAAAACAAGTTTAAAGAAGTTCTATTGTGATAAAAATGTTCCTGACTTTACAAATCCACTAATTAATGCAGATTTTGTGTTTGTGCGAAACACTAACGCTTTTTCAAGTTTAAAACCATCATATAGTGGACCTTTTCGTGTTATTTCGAAAAGTGATAAATACTTTATTTTAGACATTAATGGTCGTCAAGATAGTGTTTCTTGTGATCGTTTAAAAGTTGCAAATATTGACAATTAATTTTCTTTTTTTAGTGTATTTTTTTTTATTAACTTGTACATTATTTTGATTTTTTTTTAATATAATGCGATATATCTCTATTTGTTTCCTGCGCGTGGGTTTTTGCAGTTGGCTTGGAAAATTTTCTTTCCATATCAATTTTTCCCACGCGTAGGGGGGGTGTTAATGTAGCAAGCTTTGTTACATTAACTCTCTCTCTCTTTTTTGTAATTTGTCAAAATTAGTTTTCCTTAGCTACGCTGGAAAATTGAAGGTTGTTATTATTTGGAAAAAATTTAATCGATTACTAACGACTCTTGAGAAAACATCAATTACGAATCTTTAAAGTTCAAGCTTGTGTTTTATTGATTTCTAGTAAGAACTTTATTTAGTTCTTACAACATTAAATATTCTAAATTTAAAGTGAATAAAATTGTAAATTCATTTTAAAGTTCATATTTTGTGAATTTTCGGGTGAACAATAACAAGTTATTGAAGAAGTTTTACTTCAGTCGTGTGGTCTAAAGTGGTCCAGCCTCGTCTGCAGCGGACTTAACACTTCTTTTGTAATGTCTAAACGCAAATTCTAATATTTGGCTGAAGAGTAGTGGGGCCTAGCAAAGCTGTAAATTTTCAATTTTGCGAAAGAAGTCCTTGAGGCATTTTGATTATTTCGACCTAAAGAGGGTTGAGATTTCGAGTTATGAAGGTTTAAGGGCTTGAAGGGAAGGGAACAAAACATTTTTTCGAGTTTCGGAGGTTTTCGACTTATCGAGGTTTGACTTAAAGTGTTTCTACTGTATATAAAAAAAAAACAAAACTCGGGTCGCAGTGCGAAACCCTGCCGACAATATAGTGTATTTGCTTTTATAAGCAGTGTGTCTCTATTGTACGAACTTAACTTTGTTTTTGGACAAAATAAAAAAATTACCCTCTAATACACCCCTTAAAACAACATTTTTTTACTTAATTTCAATACTACATACCAATTCAACATTTGTACCAAATTATATACACCCTTCAGTATGTAAATCCATATCAGTAAACTTGCGTTTTCATAAAATTTGTAAGTCCGGTCCTGTCGGGTCGATTTTATTTAAATTTTAGCAGCACATTTCAATAATTACTAAAGGGTTAAATTTCAAATTTGAAGTGATTCTGAGATTTTTTTCCGTATTTTTGGGCCCAAAAACATTTTTCAACCCCTAAAAACCCCCCTTAAAATGGCCCGATCGGGCCCATTTTAAATAGGCTTCTTGCGATGATGGATTCCAACATGTGGATCAAATTTCGTTTAAATCGATTAAGTCTGTCGAGAGTTATCGTGGTCACACATATATACAGCGTGTCCCATTTTAATGTCCCACCCCGGATAACTTTTGTCAGTGACCTTGAATGAAAAATTGTTTGGTACAAAAGTTGTACAACTTGGAGGGGGACATTCGATGGCACTAATACTTTTGACCTTGGATATAAGGTTCAAGGTCATTCAAGGTCAACTTTGTTTTTTTTAATGGAACGTCCTATTTTTGACATCGGCAATCGATTGCGATTGAAAAAATATGAGACTTTTGTCTGAAACTTTTTTCGAGAACGGGCAAATTTTCTCAATTAATTTAGCCTTCAAAATTGAAAATTTTTGAATTTTCAACTCGAGAATGATGAGATTTTCTTCAAAAACAATAGGGCTTTTCATATTTGCATACCAAACATCCTCCCAAAATTTTGTTTCAATCCGTTCATCCGTTCGACCTGTATAGTGTTCACAGACTAACCGAATAACCGACTAACAGACAAACAGACGCACAGAGTTTTGCCCGTTCTCGAAAAAAGTTTCAGACAAAAGTCTCATATTTTTTCACGCGCAATCGATTGCCGATGTCAAAAATAGGACGTTCCATTAAAAAAAACAAAGTTGACCTTGAATAACCTTGAACCTTATACCCAAGGTCAAAAGTATTAGTGCTATCGAATGTCCCCCTCCAAGTTGTACAACTTTTGTACCAAACAATTTTTCATTCAAGGTCACTGACAAAAGTTATCCGGGGTGGGACATTAAAATGGGACACGCTGTATATATATATATATATATATATACATATATATATAAACATTTCCAAAAATGGTGCCAAACTTCTTAGAAACTTATGAAACGTCGAGAAATTTTGGTCCGACCCCTAGGTCCCGCCATCCGACCGACGCCAATAGTGTAAGTGCCTTATGGCAAATACACTAAAAAACAACTAAGCCAGATCATTTAGTCGGGTCTAAATCTCTGCCAGGCGGTTACAAAACTATCTATTAATTTGTCTTCTAATCTATTGTAATTGACAAACTCACTATAAAGTATAGTGCACTATGATACGTGTGTTGATGTGTATGTATGTATGTTAAGATTGCCCCGGGGTAAGGAGTGGCCAGTTCGGTATAGAGCTGGCTGTCTCCGCTGTTGAGCACGACCGGGTGAGCTATGGTGACAGCGGCTCCTGGTGCTCGAGCGTGTGGAACACTCTACCGGGAGTTTCTATAATCGTTCAACTTTATTGCTACTTTATCGCTGAGCTTAGATTAACTCGTTCTGCTGTTGGATCGTTACCGTTGATCTTTCGACTTATTGCAACGCAGCCTACGTTAAGACAGTGTTCGGTGAAACAGAACAGCTCAAACTGTCGAGGCTACCGAAAAGATATTGCTTTATTTTATTTTATAACTAGCGACCCGGCCTGGTTTACCCGGGTGCGATAGATATATTTTGTATTATCAGAAAATTCTGAAAAATTTATTTCATTAAGAAACGACTGCAGAGCCAAAATGTCTTAACTAATAGCTTTAAGCTGATGTCGCTTGGTGGCAGTGCCTGCTAGCTCATATCGCTGCAGTGACGCGCCATTTGATCGCAGCCAATTGCAGGAGATTGGGCTTGATGTCGCTACATGATACGGATACAGTTTTTTTTTTGACAAAATACCGTTATTTTGTACAAAATATTTACAAATTATACTTATACAAAAACCTTCGTCGTTTATCGCTCTTTCTATAAATAAAACAGGATAAAAATCGGTTCGGTATTTTTTGAATTTACAGACACACAGACGCGGCGGAGGAACTTTATTTTATATATAATATAGATTTCACAAAATCATGTGGTTTATTTAGATCTCTGATATATATAATATCTTCTGGTAATTCTCTAAATCGTGGATATCGTTCCACTATATTTTTAAATTAAGGCAATTTTATGTACTGAATCACCAACATGCTACACAAACTGCCATCCCATTTCTGACTTTGATGTTATTGAAATTTAAATTTTTAATTTATTCTACTTCTTGACCCAAAAAATAAAAAATCGGCATATGAAATGTTATTTACCTACTTCGTTTTTTCAATTTTTTATGTTTATTAACCTTTCAATTATCATTAACTGACAGGAGGTAATTTAATAAAAAATGAATTAAAAAAATTGTATACCTCTGCTTAACTGTGAAAATAACCCCCACGAAATAACCTTGCAAAGCCGGGTGCGTGGACAAAAATTAATCTGTTTCGCGGCAAATAAAATTGTTGATAGTCACGCTCGTATCGAATCGGTTGTAAAGGAATAAGTGTAAGAGTTGAAAATGACATTTTATCTGGTTAAAATATCAATGCTAAACATACATAAAATTTAAATCACAGTAACTAAGAAGATAGGTATGTGAGTTTTTAAATTTGAACCATGAAGTTCAGTGCACACTTTATACCTTTATCAAGCTTCCTCATTTTGTGACGATTGTTCTGACACTGATTTAACCCCAAAAACCTTCCAGGGAAGTTTCAAAATTTTGAGAATAGACGTCAGAAAGTAGTTATTTTTACATTCTTAAAGGTCGGTACCTAAATGAAACTCTATAGTGGTAGAGTTTAGTCGAAACTGCTCATGCCTATTGGGAAGCCAAATATTCGTTTTTAACCGACGAAAAACAAAAACGGAGGAGGTTCTCAAGTCGACGTGTATATTTTTTTTTTTTTTTTATATATGTATGACCACGCATAACTTTTTACAGAGTAGTCCGATTTTGATAATTATTTTTTTGTTTGAAAGGGTATACCCCGAAGTTGGTCCCATATAAATTTGGTAAAAAAATTCCAACCCTAAGGGTAGGAAAACGGGGGATGATTGATTGTTCACTCAGTGATTGTAATGTATGACCACACATAACTTTTTACAGAGTAGTCCAATTTTGATAATTCTTTTTTTATTGGAAAGGGTATACCCCGAAGTTGGTCCCATATAAATTTGGAAAAAAAATTCCTACCCTAAGGATGGGAAAATAGGGGTGATTTTTTGTTCACTCACAGATTTTCATGCTGAGTTGTGTATTACAATTATAAATTATATAGCCACAAAAAATTATAAAATAAAAACTTTTTAACAAAAAAATTAAACCGCCGAAAAACTGAAAAGCAAAAAATAATAAATCTTTTTATTTAACTAAGTTCTACCTAAGTAGTTGAACGTATGTGACAGTCTAGTATATCTAAGTAATTTTGAGTCGGCGTCAACAATCCTTCGCCGGAAATCTCTGAGCGTTCACGAAGTTAATGTCAGCGACAGAGCAACCCGCACGGGCACACACTGAGGGCACACGTCTTTGCGAGTGGTCGTGTGGAGAGCGCATGTTTGGAATGTTAATGGTTATCGCTGGAGATTTCACGTATCATTGTTAATTTGATTTGGTTTTTCTTTTAGTGATCTTTGTTCATTGATTGTTTGACGCCGACTCAAAATTACTTAGATATACTAGACTGTCACATACGTTCAACTACTTAGATAGAACTTAGTTAAATAAAAAGATTTATTATTTTTTGCTTTTCAGTTTTTCGGCGGTTTAATTTTTTTGTTAAAAAGTTTTTAATCTATGTAAAAGAAAACCGTGACTGACTGACTGATTGATCTATGAACGCACAGCTCAAACCACTGAACGGATTGCGCTGAAATTTGGCACACAGGTAGTTATTATGACGAAGGCATCCGCTAAGAACAATTTTTTACAATTCAACCCCTAAAACGGGTGTTCATAATTTGCATGGAGAAATTATATAAGATAGATGTATCAATTCGAAAATGCGCAGGATTACTCCTGTCAGCAAATAAATAAACACGTGTTTCATGCTTTTTCAAAAATAACCCCTTCAGAGGGTGAAAAGAGGTAAACAGTCTATAAAAATCAACATTGGTTTCATTTTTACGGTTTGTCAGGACGCTGATCACTTGAATGTCATCAATTTTTAAATTTCGAGAAAGGAGGATGCATCCGTGTTTCGTCTCAATCGTGTGCGAAGCTGCGGGTAACGGCTAGTCATAAATATGACATAATTCACTTCGCTGTACGGCCACTGTTACATCCTTCATAGTAATATATCCGCTATCAGTTTTGTATCGGCAGTGTTTTCTAAACCCGCGCACCTATAAACACACCACGTCATATGGGTGCTCATTGCCCGTGGCGAGCGCACTTGCGAGCGCTGCGCCTCCGCTAAACCCTCCTCCCCCGCCGGTCCCTCCGCCCGGTACGGCGGCTCGCGACGCGTTTAGCCGGACAAGTGTAATGAATGTGACCACTGGTCATTTACTCGAACTTAGAGATTGCTCCGCTATAAAAGCAAGTTAGTTTTTCTATTGCAATTAACATGCTCCATTTTATAATCGCTGATTTAAAGAAAGTATTCTTAAAACATCGGTATGTATATTACCTCAAACATTTGTGATCCAATTTTGATGATTCTTTTTTTTATTATTAAGGCATTCCTTCAGGGAAAAGGGTGCTCAAATGATTAATTTTAGGGAGAGGGACTTGAAAAAAATCACAACTTCCTTCACAGCTATGACACATTTTAATGAATAAAAAATTTCTTTGTAGATGGTGGGAGCAAATGTAGATTTAGATTAGATTTAGATTTTTTTGGGGTGCTAAGACATTTGTATATCTCACAAACACTGCGACCTAGAAGATCTTTTGTGAATTCCCTAATAGTATTATTCCCAGTCTGGTAGAATGCTTTTTATGAACCTTATTACCTTACTGGGGGCTGCACTCCATATATCCTGAGGCTTTGGAAAGGGCCTGTTAAATGTAAATTTCGCAGGTTCAGGGTGGAGGTAATTTAAATATTATTGTTTTATTGTTATTAGTGAGAAACAGTTAGGGCGAATGTTATCATCTCGTAGGAAAAAAAAACAGACAGACAAAAATTTATCTAAAAAAAATCGTTTCCGATCTCATGTTTTCCCTCTTTGTAAAACGAAAATTATTCGAGAGGACTAATTAAAAACAAAACCTGTCTAAAAAAGATTGCAGCTTTAAATTAAAAAAAGCATGGTTATGCCAAAATGAACTCCCAACAGTTATACCCGGAAGCCCATCTAAAATGGAAATTTCTTCCGGTGCTTTCTTGTCATGTCCAAGCAGGTTTTAGATTAGATTAGATTTATATGGGGTGATAAGACACTTGATATCTCACAAACACTGCGACCTAAAAGATCTTTTGGAGAATACCCTAAAAGTTTTATTCCCAGTCGGGTAGAATGCTTTTTATGAACCTTGTTAGCTTCGTGTGGGCTGCTTTCCATATGTCATCAGGCTTTGGAAAAGGCCTGTTAAGATATAGCAACCTTCACATTCACACAGGATGTGTTCAACAGTTTCTTTTGCTTCTTTACAGAAGTGACTGTTATCATCCTGGACTTTATACATTGTTGAGAGATGGTATCTCAGAGGATAGTGGCCTGTTAGGAGTCATGTCAGTATTCTCAGTGCAGTTTTATTTATGTGCAATATCTTTATTTTAAGACAGAACATACGCAATCTTTAAATGTCCATAAAACATTGTGTAAAAGAAAAGGATAGCCGATCCACGTGCGTGACGTATTAGGCAAAATCGAATTTATAAACAGTCTTTATTTCTGCTTTATTATTTATAAAAAAACTATTTTCGCGACTTCTGTTATATGAAATTTATGTAAAATATTCTCCTCTTTCGTTTAAGATAGGTTTGGAACCAATCTGATTTAAATTGTGCGAATTATAAGCGAATAACTCTTTTGTTTTCAATTTGCTCTCCTCTGGGAACAAAATTAAAAAATCCGACTCCGTTAGGATCTGTCCCATGCCCTATATTATAAGTGTGCCAAATTTCAGCTTTCTATGTCTACGCCCAGACCTACAATAGGTAATTAGACTAGATTTTCTTTACGCTTTTTTCTTACGTTTTTTTTCCAGCCCTCTCCATTTATATCTATAACGTCCCATAAGGAACATCGTTCCAAAATATGTTTTAAAATCTGTTTTCCTATACTTAAGCTTTAATAATATTCTGCTCAGTACTTTACATTATCGTTTCAACTGGTAAATTGATCAAGCTTCATTAGTTGCAAATATTTTTATTAAGCGCATGACCTATTTCATTTCAATGTTTTGCACATTTTCCTCATTCATCATGCAATGTGAACATCCGTCCAGTCATCGTCGTGGTCGCCATCTATCGACGCAACACAAAGAAAGAAAGGTCACGACATATTGCCGCTCTGTGACGTTATAAATAGTCTGTCTATAATGAACTGAGCAGTCTTTCTTTCAATAATTTGCACTCGTTGTCTTACGATTTAAATACTATTTACTGTATTGTTGCATCGAGCCGATAAATTAGTCTTAACCCTTTACCGCTCACAGTGTCACTGAGACTAGTTAAATTTGGTCACCATCATTATAAATCTATACTTTTAAATTTGATTGAAGATACTTTTAAGTCAAATCATATCACTACAAAATGTTTACAATTTTATATGTTTATGCGGCCCGGCCCGGTTTCGCCTGAGTGCGATAGATATATTTTGTGTTATCGGAAAATTTGACAATATAAATTTCGTTTGAAATTGAGACATGGCGTCATATAGCTTCCTGGCCCGGTTTCACCCGGGTGCAATAGATATATTTCTGCAAAATATAATGAAAACGACTACGACGCAGAAATGTCTGAACTAATAGCTTTGAGCAAATTTTATCAGATGCCGCTACATGATACAAAAACAGTTTTTTGTTTGCTTCTGAACTAATAGCTACATGTTACTAAAACAGTTTTTTTTGACAAAACACCGTAATTTTGTACAAAATATTTAATAAAAACTATCCTATAGTCTAAGTTGGACCAAGCAAGACACATTTATAAACTTTAATTAAAATAGGTCCAGTGGTTTCGGAGATTACTGCGGACGAACATCGTGATACGATTTTTCGTCGACTTACGTTGCAAAATTGATATACAAGAATAGCGCTTTTATTTTAACGCGACAATATATAGCCAATGTCCATCCTGAAGGTACATTCTAAATATTGGTGAAATTTTTTTTTATATCGGGTCAGTATT
This sequence comes from Xanthostigma xanthostigma, assembly GCA_963575645.1. Taxonomy (NCBI): domain Eukaryota; kingdom Metazoa; phylum Arthropoda; class Insecta; order Raphidioptera; family Raphidiidae; genus Xanthostigma; species Xanthostigma xanthostigma. The sequence continues at coordinate 29,084,526 of OY754468.1, read as the reverse complement.
TTTGGAGATTACCTCCTACATCCAAACTTTACCTCTTTATAATATCTATTAGTATAGAACGCAAGTGCGTAACGAATTTACTATATAAGGGAATTTTCAGTAAAGTCAAGATCTCGCAAAGCATTGTGCACACTATATTTATACACAAACCGTTTTGAGTCTTTTTCGACCTCTCTCTATCACCAAGAGTAGTTACGTTACAGGACTAATTTTTTCATGGGAGGTAAGGATATCACAAAAATGGTTTCCTGCAAAAGTCCAAAAGTCACGATTTTGAACATTCACTGACTGTAGACTGACTGATGATAGATCATCATACTTCACAAGCGCCTATCCGGTGCTGGGAGCAGCCACCCGAATTTATCAACCGGTCGTCCGAAGACTACTCGCGTGTAGTCAGCGTTGGGATATACATGACTTGTGAAATAATGAAGTATGGTATAAAGTTATGATAAAATGGCGTATATAACTATATTAATATGTGTCTAGATAATATTTAATAGAATAAGTAGGTAAGCATATAACTTTACATAAGGTACTGAGCTCCCACTAAAGACATAAATGTGAAAAAACCACCAAGTTCGGTACAAAGAACAAGTGAGTTTGTCGCCTTTGCCGACAAAAAGAAGTGAGATCTAAGAAGGTTTCATAACATAAACTCGTGTATGTAAACTTGGCAATTGAATCTCACTTCTTTTTTCGACAAAACTGGCAAATCCACGTGTCTTTTGTATCCTTTTTTCCACATTTATGTTTTTGTGGCATTGTATAATATAGTTTTATAATCAGCCATCTAAAGGAGCGCTCTAAAAACTTATACGCGTGCTATAACCTGGTTTCACAGACTTATGGAGCAGAATTCAAGCTTCAAAGTAGTAAACAAAATGACATATTTTGACACCAATCGTATAAAATAAGTTGTAGTATCGTTGAAAAACCATTAGTGCAAATAGTATCGATTAAAGTTTTTATAAAGTCGTGTAATTTGACGATTAAAGAGTTAAGAACAACGTATTTACTGTATAATTGCACCGATGCAATAAATTAACGATATATTCATAATTAAGTTGCATACACAATGCAGTTGATAAATGTTCGAATATTACTTATGCATTCAAAGCCGATTAATTAATTGAAATAATGAATCTATTCATACTTAAAGCTGTTGCAGCCCACATGGTTTGGTTTCTTATTATATCCTTGTCACTTAACCCTTTATATGCTTATCAAAACTGTTGCAGTATACTTCGTCAAAATGTGTTTTTAAACTTCAGTCTAACAGATTAACTTAGTTAAAAACTAGTTTATTGCAGAAGTGCTCAAATTCTTATTAATCCACTTTTCGCGATTTCTCGTTTTATTATGTTATTTGTATTGAAATTAGCTTATTCGTTGTTAATTTATATTTTACCACGTTTTTATTAACTCGCTTTTCTTGTATGTCGGGTGGAACTTTGTAATTGATTTTAAAATAACTTCCTGATGAGATAGAGACTTCAATTTTTTAACATAACTCGGAATTAGATGACAGTATAAGAAAATATACATATAAATTCATTCTTACTTGTTTGCCATTGTACAGCACAGCCGGTCCATTAGCTAATTTGGTTAGAGAGTCGTGCTAATAACACGAACATCGCGGTTCGATCCCCCCATGGGCCATGTAATATTTTAATTTTTGCGATGTATTTTTGTTTTTACCACGTTTTTATTTAGATAAGAGAATACTAAAAAAGATGAAAATAAAATAAATTAAAAAATAATAATATATCTACCACGTTTTTAAAACGAACTAAGAAGTATAAAAATGTTTGTAACTTGTAGGATTTGAAAGGAAAACGTGGGGCGCATGCGACAGTTATAAGAAGTATAGATAGTAGCTATCATAGAGATATTAGACTAGAGTACGCGAGTGAGTCGTGAAAGTGTCTGTAATTCAGAAAGAGAAAAGTTCCTTATGGTAGTTAATAAATGCTGATTTGAGTAAACAAATATCTGGTTTTCTCTGTTTTTGCAAAAATGTTGACAATTTACAAAAATAATTAATAAAAATTAATACAATATCTAGATTATAAAACTTTCATGCCAATTAACACGTATTGTTATTCTGTAAATTCAAAACAGCATTTAAAAAGATGGACAAGCTGATGGCGTTGCCATCCAGAGTACACATTCTTGCAGTATTCTATCAATACTTCAATAATAAAGCGATAAAAGTGCATAAAATGTATAACAGTCAATGATGGTATGACGTTCACAGCGGTCGCCGACAGAGGCGCTGCATGCACCAGGCACAGGCTATTCGGTGTAGGCGACTTTATTGTGCATCGATTGTGATTAAAATGTATTGTACATCAGTGCCGATCAAACTGTCAACAATTATCTTCAAAATGAGCAAAGTATCATATCATCAGTCAGCCATCCTGGCTCAATTTCATTATTTTCTCTCTTAGCACATGGGTAATGGTAGGTACAATTAATTGTGGTGGTTGGTAAATCTAGTATCTTTACCAGTTACCACGTTTCATCTTAAGTATCGGGGACTGAAACCCAAATCGTAATTTCTCATTTTAGCTATCCGAAACCAAAAACCGAAGATGAAATACCAGATAAACTGTAACTAAAAACGAAAATCGCAAATGTAAAAATAAAACCGAAACCTAAATTAAAACGAAAAGGACTCAAACTGAAAAGCAAATGTAGGTCTTCGTGAAAACCGTAACCGAAAACCAAAATTTGTTCTATTAAAAACTGATAACCGAACCGAAATGAATACCGAGTTCGGTCCCTGATTAGAATACTGGAACCGAAAGGTTTGAACTGAATGTAGAATCTAGAACGATATAACATAGACAAGGATTGTCAACCGCAGAATTTCTCGATGAGCTGTTACGTCAAAATATTGACATTAATTGATATAGTAGGTATATAAAATTTCTGATATCGCGTGAGGTGACGCGGCTAATAGCTAGTATTCAATAATTATGACATTTGCTATTCGTTGCCATGGTTATCCACATATGTCCACGTCATGTAAAAATTAATCAAAGCGTGCTTATCTAGTTTATCTCTGACAGATCTACAAAACAAAAGAACAGCTGATTTTTTTTTATTTTCAAAATATTCCAAAACTATAAAGTTTAGAAAAAAAAAATTTCAACTAAACTTTCTTGAAAAAATAAATAGAATAATAAGCCGTTACAAAAAGAGGAAGAATAGCTATACCTGTAGAACAAATGAACCGAATAAATAACTACTTACGTTCGGTGAATATGGCTATAAATAGGCTATTATAAAATGTTGAGAAACGCAAAACCTTGTTGACAGATACGTGCATATTCATGGATGTTATAAACAAAATAAATTACGATCGGCATTAAATTTGCACCATTTTGAATTATTTAACGAGTAGAAATTCGTATTTTACATGAACATAGTTTTAACTTCCGCGATCATATTTTAATTTTTAGTGCGAATCAAAAATCAATGAAACAGTCATAATTTATTTCTCAATTTTTTGATACAAAGTTAATTAAATTCATATATTGAATCATGTTATCGGTTCCTCTTATGTGTTTTAAAATAAAATACGAACGGGAAAATAGAAGCTTTAGCCTGTAGATTGTTTATTTTTATTGCCAACGCTTCGTTCTCAATTCTAGACTTCTTTAGGGCTCAATAACTACATTTTGCCCGAAAGAAACGTTGGCAATAAAAATAAACATATTGTACAGGTTTAAGGTTCGATTTTCCCGTTCGTATTTTATGATAATTGAATTGACGTTATAAAAGGTAAATTTGATCCACACTAGTTCCCAATAAATATATTTACAAATATGCAGTATTAAAAAGATTACCCTTTAAAATATTAATTAATTTATTAATTCCATTTAATTAATAGAATAAATATAAAAAAAATGTTTATTGAAATGTAATAATTTCTAAAATTATAGTGCTTTCGGGATTTTAAAGTCTCTGATTATTAATTTGTGATCAAAAATTCCAAAATTGTTCGAAATAACTAAAACATATTCTATTCCACTGTTAAAATCACTTACTTATAGCACTTTTTAAAATTTAGGATACTAAAATTATCAATTTTTTTAATAAAGGAGTTAATATAAAATATTCTAATGTACCTACTATTCGTTTGTAAAGCATTAATATGTTTTATGTGATACAAACTGTTTCCTAGAAACCCATCCTCGGTTGCTCTAGTGCGGCGTCCACTGGTATCAATCAATTTAGGAAACATAGTGCGAGACGGACGGATAACGAAGTTTTACCATAAACGTTCTATTTTTACCATCTTGGTACAGAACAATATAGTTGTTCTAAAATTTACTGATATTTCACTCGGCACATGATTAATCTATTCTATACTAATATACAGGTGAGTTTTAAGTTGATGCTTTTTTTTACAGCGTGTAAAAATCAAATAGACGAGCAATTATTTCAAATAGTTTTTTTATCAAAACTCAAAAATAAGAGAGAAACAGCCTTTCGAAGTTTAAATAAATTTTACTAAATTTTCTTTAATTTTGAGGTCGGTCCTGGGGTTTTATTATGTCACTATGGAAATATGTTATTATTATCAAAAATAATTGAGGCACACACAATTCTCTCAAAAACAGAACAATACACATACTTGATAATAACAACTTATTTCCATAGTGACATAATATAACCCCAGGACCGACCTCAAAATTAAAGAAAATTTAATAAAATTTATTTAAACTTCGAAAGGCTGTTTCTCTCTTATTTTTGAGTTTTGATAAAGAAAAACTATTTGAAATATTTGCTCGTCTATTTGATTTTTACACGCGGTAAAAAAAAGCATCAACTTAAAACTCACCTGTATAAAGCTGAAGAGTGTGTCTGGTTGAATGCGCTAATCTCAGTAACTACTGGTTTGAATTGATTTTTTTTTATATTGGATAGTCCATTTATCGAAGAAGGCTATAGGCTATATAATATCACGCTACGACCAATAAGAGCGGAGCTTCAATGAAAAATGTTGCAAAATATAATTCAAAATTTGTCTGTCCGACAAAAACTTTTGAACGGTACTCCGATCATAATGAAATTTGGACACAACATTCATCTCAGTAAACTAAGATGAACGTGCGTACTCATGTCCCTCCCTCCCATTCGTTCTTTTTTGCCCGGGTGAAATCGGGCGGGACCGCTATTACCAAAAAAACACTTGAAAATTCTAAAAAATATTTTCTCTCTCGACAATTATACTTCAGAAGATGAACTGATTCTCCGAAACGATCGTCAAGAGAGAAAATATTTTGTAGAATTTTCAATTGTTTTATTATTTGTTATTGAACATTCTAATTAATAATTTAATAGCTTAGCTTGTGCCGATTGCAAATTTCATTATACACTATAAATAATAATTAATATTGCCGATGTAATTGGCTAAGACATCAGTGACCATGTTTGTGTGACTCTGATTATGGGTATTTCAATTGCAGTGACGTGACAATAATTTATCTCATAAAACTTATAGAAGATCATAAATGTTTTAACCTACAGCGACCAACAACTGTCAAACTATATGAACTTCAAATGGTTTGATGAACATTGAACAACTGTGTTCCATCATTCAATCAGTACCTACTGACAATAAAACTGTTGCAGTATATCTGTCTGTCTGTTCTGCAATAACTCTTAAATTCTTAATTCGATTACAACCAAATTTGGTACACGTATTTAGAACTCGTCAACACAGCGGTTACACTAATTTTTATTTGGCTTCATTTCGTTAACATACCTAACATATGAAATAATATAAAATTTCTGTTAATGCAGCGACTAGTATAAATATAAATAGTATAATACTCCACAAAGGCTGAAAGTGTGATATCTTGCCCTGCGCGCCATGATGCGGCAAAGCCGAGACATCATGGCGCAAAAGACAAGGACATCACACTTTCGGCCAGTCTGGTGAGTTCGCGACTATTATTATCTAAAATGTAATAAAGTTGGTATCGAAACGACATCTAAACAACAGTTCATTGGTTGTTTTTGCTTTACTACCGGCCGAACGTACGAACTTTCCGTTTTGGTACGTGTAATCCCACTAAGGAGTAAATTTTAGACTTTCTGCCTTACAATTGATGCCGAAAGTATGCACTTTCGATCGAGGTATGAAGAAAACACATTTTAAAACCAAATGTTTTAAACCTGGAAAATGTGGAAAATGTATATAAGAGATTCAATGCTGGTATAGAATGAATCCCAAACGACACTACACTAGTTTTTAATAAACACAGCGAAAGTTTTCATACCAAATATACTGAATTTGTATTGATTTTAAATAGTTTACTTCTCGCAGATATCAATTTATATTTTCAATTGCAGAATAATTCGAAAAATAAAATCATAAAATTATTATCAGTGGAACAAGGAATGTCAGCAACGTACGTTTTCTTCTTGTTATTTTTTGACTAGATTTTTCAGGAAATAGCATATCGAAATTATATATAGGCATAAGAAACTTTTAACCTAATCATAATCAATAATGTATAATAAGAACAAGCTTTTTCCTACTTTTATAATATTGATTTTATAACGAAGTTAAATATTTTAATACAGTAGAACTTCTGAAAGTCGAACTTCAAGGGAGGCGCAAAAAATTAAAATTATGGAGTTTGCGACTTATGGAAGATTTGAGATTTCGGCTTAAGAGGATTTTGTAAGATTCATTCTATCTAATTTTGAGTTGATGTGTTCGAGATACAGATGTCCAATTTATTTTTTCGACCTATATCAAAGGAAAATATGTACCGAAGTGGCTTGTAAGGATTCACTGATTATTATTTTAACTTATAGAGGGTTGAAATTTCGAGTAATGGAGGTTTTGGGGCTTGAAGGGAAGGAAACAAAACATTTTTTTGAGCTTTGAAGGTTTTCGATTTATCGAGGTTCGACTTAAGGTCGTAGTCTGGTGTTCAGGCTCGTTTTCAACCTTTATTTCAGGATTTTTTTTAATAACAAAATAATGTACAATCATTTCAATTTTGTTACATGTTTTTACTATTATCAGAAACTAATTTTACGCCATTTTAGAATTGGTTTTTTTTTACCTAAAGTAGACAACTTTAAATGGAGGTAGGTGATAACGTCACTTGGAGTCATATGAATTATAAAATTAAATTGATTATTGTTTCGTAGGCTTGTAGCTCTATCCCGTACTAGAAATAAACAGTTTTATTAAGTAACAAAATGTCGGGCTTTTTAAAAAAAAAAACAACGAGAAAATCGTGATTTTGTCGTTGAAAATCGGTTAAAAAAATAGAAATAATTTTTATAATTAAGTAATTCTAGTACCGGAAGGAGCTATTGTTGTGTAGAATACCCTGTACAAAAATGAAAGCAATCGGTTGTATACAATTGTTTCAATCACCCGCGCCACTTCCAAAAACGTAGTTTTGAGAAAAACGCGTTTAAAGTTTTGATTTCAGATTTCTTACAAAAAATAAAAATGTATAATATTTACACTAATCAGCTATGCCTGGTGCATATAGTAAACCTTCCGTTTCTTCAAAGGCATCGTTTTCTGCTATTTTTTTTTTGCTCTGCTCCGCTAGAGTATAAGGGTAACGTGATAACAATTGAGAGGTAAGACCGTTGCAGCTATCGACTATATGCTATAACTTTGTAAATATTCAATATTTCGATTTAAATTTTTTACAGTATTTTCTCAATATAATATACTTACGAAAAATGTAAAAAAAATTTATTCGATTATCGAAACCCGAACACCAGACTACGTCCTTAATTGGTTCTATTATATTTAATTAGGTACTGTTAAAATACATTTATTTCAACTTAAATATACGTTTTGTGATTAGAATGTCAAATCCCATTATAAGTTGCATATTATGCGTTTATTTGACTGTTGTGTGTTTTGGTAGTATTAGTTTTACAAACAAATTAGTGCTAAGGTGTACTAGATTAAAAAAAATTGTTTATTTCTAAAATACATTTGAAAGTTTAATCGCTTGTTAGAAAAGAAAGATATTTAATATAGAATTTAAGTGATGATTGAAGAATCTTTATTCTTCAAGGTCACGGGGAAGAGTAAATAAACCCCACACCAGCTCAGTACGCACGCCTGTGTAGATGCCACACTACCATTATATTCAATTATATTGTTGATTTATAACGCACCGCAATAATAACGCGTTATGCTTAGATGTGAACGCGATTGGTCGTCCGTAGATATCTTCTTTCAAAGGTTTCGAAACTTGCAGGATGATGAAACGCTACTCGTAGTAGAAATCTTTTAAGAATTTTACTGGAGCCAATTGATTACATTAAATAGATAGCTATTGGATTTTTGTAATGACGCAAGAAATTTGTCAAAATGAAAAATCTTTAAAAAAATCTATAAAAGCCAACATTTAGGCAACAACAAATTATTTGAAAGTTTTTAGATTACCAGCTGAATTATCCATTCTTTCTCTGGGAGACGCATCTATCTCTATACTTTTATTTACGTCAATGGGCAATAGCTTACAACACACTATCCGTAAAAATTATACATGATACGTGCATGGTATACTAGTGCAGTGTAGACAACTCAACGAAATTTGTACTGAATACATGATCTACATGTTTTCCTGCTCAAAAGTTGGGACTGCTATAGTTTACATACTGTGTGATATTTCCGTGTTGCTTATATTTCTATATAACAAATTATTACAATAGTTTAAACAGATCTGCAAATTCAACTTTCTTATGGTCATATTCATTGAACACTATTAAAGATAGAAATTACTAATCTTGGAACAAAATTCGTTACAATAAAATTTACATTCAATTCATCAGGTAAAATAGTAAGTTGAAGAATAAATACACACTGCACTATACTCCCTGGTATTTTTGTTGAATATTGTGACGTTTGCCCAAAAATCCGATAGTTGGTGTTAGTGTAAACGTCAAAAAAAGTTTCACAAACTAATAATGTTTTAACCTAACCCAATTGCACACAAAACTTCCACTAACTTTGATGTTCTACAACTATATATACACATACCTACATAACAAGTTAATAAACAACACCTAAATAAAGTCACAAGAGCAACTGCAGATATAATTCTCTACGTTTATAGGTTAGGTATTATGATCTGTGTGGCGGTCATTATTATTTTCTCAGGCGAATAAATATTTATATCCGGGAATTTGGACATAATAGATTTATACCTGTAGTAAACATAATTATGCTTGGTGAATTGAATTATCTATATTTATTCGAAGGAATGAAACAAATGAACCGAATAAATAACTACTTACGTTTGGTGAATATTGCCGTTAGTCTATTATCTCAAAACAAATTTTAGCATTTCAAATTTTTCGTTGCAGACTTTTTTCATTTCCTTTATTGTATTTTGGTAGTTTTGCACATTTTCTTTTTTCTTTCATCAATTCAACAGCTCATATTAGCACCAAATTTTATTTGTCGACTTAAAATAATTTCTTAATTAGATACCAGCGGCAGTTAGTTAGCCTTTCTAGGCATCTTTATGAGCTATTAAAATTAATTATAATCGCCAGTAAAATAGTATAAAGCTAATAAACATAATATGCTCGCAAATCAAGCGTTGATTAGATATTTTTTTACGTGTACAAACGTAGATATCTTTTTTACGAATAAACAATAGAAGATAATAGTCATCACATTAACCTTTGCGTCAAGTTATGTAGCTGAAATGAAAATATTATAGAAACCTTTTGTCTTTGCTTAAGTATGCGAATATGTGTTAGTGAGGTATTTATACATACAATACATACAATACTTTGAGCAGATAGATGTAACACGGCTTATAGTAAGTAATTATAATTGGCGATCTTGCTAATGGTTCGGTTTTAACACTTAGACGGCTGATACGTAAGAATTATGGTTATTGGTTTGACATCTTAAGATTTTCATGCAAATCAGTCTCTATACATTGCTGACATGATGTATTTAAAGAACAATTCACATCTGAAGCTTCATCCTGCAACGATTTTATATTTAAGCAAAAACTTCGTTCGCTAACCACACAAGCAAGAAGAATAAATTAATTATTATTTTAAAAAAAACCGTATGAGTCTTAGCCACAAAGGTTAACGGGAAAAGTGAACCTTCTTTAAAGTTATGAACTCGTTTCATAGGTGCGTTATCCAGGTTACCAAGGTTTTTTTATATTTCTCCATCGTTGAATCATTTCCCCTTTAACGTTACAGAAAATTTGAAACAAATCTGTCGATAAAGAAGTTTCACTTTGCAAATAACGTGGGGGAAATGATAAATCTATAAACGTTGTTTTAAAAAATATATTCTGCTATAACGTTATTGTTTGACATAATATGAAAAAAATATTGTCGACCTGTAGACATACCTCTCAGGTAAAGAATTAATCTTTTTTTGAATTTTTGTAAAAAAGAATAGTTATCAAAATTTTTCACTTCTTCTGAGCTTCGCATGATACAAGTCAAGGGGAGATTCGTGAAAATATCGGCAGTAAAGAAAATGAACAGTATCGTCTTAACAATGGGCAATATCGTTTTATCAAATCATGAAAAATAGATGTTTTTATTATTTTTTTTTCCAGAGACAAAGGGATTTAAACACAAAAATTAATTATTTATGTTCATATAGAATAATAATTATTACATATATTGGGTTTTACTAGGGCGGAGCTTTAAAAACTTGGCGACGATTGGGTATAATTTCTCATAGTCCCTATAGTAGGTATACAGTGCAATTGTGAATTTTTAGAAATGTAATCAAAAATCATCGAAAACAAAATTTTCGTGAAGAAGAGCATGTATTTCATGTCGGTCATTTATAAAATTAGGAAAAAATGCGTGTAGCAGAACCTTCCGATTTAAAGAGTTATACACATGAGGTAGTAAATAGAGATATTATATCAATGCAATGCTGATCAACGTTGCAAACATATTATTATTGAAACATTACTTTATTGAAACAGGTAAGTTTCTAACCTAAAATAGTCATCTGTCAAAATGTATTTTCAATTTGAAGTTAACTTTATTTTTTTTTCTATTAAAATTCAAAATGTTATTTAAAAATAATACCTATTTAATTAATAAATTAAGTTTTCAATATTAATACTAAGTATAATATCTATTTAGTTGGTAAAATATTTAATCATCTACATTAAAATGACGTGATACTATTACAGCCCTTTACTATACAGCGTGTCCCATTTTAATGTCCCACCCCGGATAACTTTTGTCAGTGACCTTGAATGAAAAATTGTTTGGTACAAAAGTTGTACAACTTGGAGGGGGACATTCGATGGCACTAATACTTTTGACCTTGGGTATAAGGTTCAAGGTCATTCAAGGTCAACTTTGTTTTTTTTTAATGGAACGTCCTATTTTTGACATCGGCAATCGATTGCGCGTGAAAAAATATGAGACTTTTGTCTGAAACTTTTTTCGAGAACGGGCAAAACTCTGTGCGTCTGTTAGTCTGTTAGTCGGTTACTCGGTTAGTCTGTGAACACTATACAGGTCAAACGGATGAACGGATTGAAACAAAATTTTGGGAGGATGTTTGGTATGCAAATATGAAAAGCCCTATTGTTTTTGAAGAAAATCTCACCATTCTCGAGTTGAAAATTCAAAAATTTTCAATTTTGAAGGCTAAATTAATTGAGAAAATTTGCCCGTTCTCGAAAAAAGTTTCAGACAGAAGTCTCATATTTTTTCACGCGCAATCGATTGCCGATGTCAAAAATAGGACGTTCCATTAAAAAAAACAAAGTTGACCTTGAATGACCTTGAAACTTATACCCAAGGTCAAAAGTATTAGTGCCATCGAATGTCCCCCTCCAAGTTGTACAACTTTTGTACCAAACAATTTTTCATTCAAGGTCACTGACAAAAGTTATCCGGGGTGGGACATTAAAATGGGACACGCTGTATACAGACCAACTTTTTTCTTGTTTTTGAACAAGGTGAAAACTTTGCAGGTTCTGTAATAAGTCATTTATAAATTTATTCAACTCTTCTTATTATTATAATTTTAAAAAATCACGATTAACAATACGATTCATAATCATGTTTACCTGATATAATAGTTGTAAGTTTCGCCGCCAGATAGAGTAGTCCATATAAAGAATCCCATTTTTTGAGATTTTTTCTATATACATTTTTTTAAAATTATCGGCGAGATATTCGTAGCGAGAAGAGTCTGTGTAATCTAGATGTTACATTCATAATGTAGGATGCCTGTTCGAATTTCAGCAGTATCAAAAATATTTTTTCATACCAAAAATATTTTCAAATAAATAAAAGGTTTACATATTTGATACTTTAGAAAAACTTACAATTGGCTCTCTATGTGAAAGGTGTTTTAAAAGTGCGCGTTGGGGAGATGCAACGTGTTTCTTGAACTGTCTTTATCGAAAATTATGTAAATTGTTTGGTTTGTTTATTGTTGCTAAACATCGATGCAGCGTTTTTAATGCTTCATTATTAGAGTGCATTCTCCACAGATTAATCGATTTGAAATTCGTGTCGCTATAAATGCAATATTTTGTTTCAAAAATGGCTATATAAACAGAAAAATAAACAATTTAATTTAATTACTTTTCACAAAAAAAAAAATGTTATTGAAGCGTAAAAAGAACACACTCGTTATAGCTAATTATGTTTGCTGAACAGCCTGTCATTTAAATGCCTATAATTTTCAACTTCCCAGTAGGTACATTGAGAAGTTATTGTAATGAATTCGAAAACCGAAATCAAACTTTTTGACAATTTTTTGTTTCAAGGTCACTATACTATTTCTGAAAATCTCTCTCTCTCTCTCTCTCTCTCTCTCTCTCTCTCTCTGTGTGTGTGTGTGTGCGGGTGTGTGTACGTATGTACGTACGTGGTCATTTCTTTCTAAGACGAAATCTCGAGGAAAAAAGACTTCTTTAGGGGCCTGTGTCAATTTTCGGATTTTTTTGAGTTATGAATTTTTTTAAGCCCTTCTAAACACGTTTGCCCAAATCTAAACTAACGAAACCCACGACCTTTGCACCGCTGAGCTTTCAAGTCGGAAATTTCGATATAATACATACATACATACAAACAGGTCAAGCTAATAAAAGCGTGTTAAAAACGTAAGTTATATACAGTATGTAAACACGTAAGGTGCACATAGGGAAATTAACATTGGGAAAAAACAACTGGATCAGAGTGAGCCTTGAAATCTTGTTTTTCAATTTGACAGATAATATTCTTTTGCAAAATGAATGTGTATACTACCGAAGAAAATATTCAAACGATTACAACATAATCAGACTTTTTTTATTAATGGGACATTAAATTCCCAAAAATACTTAAATATGGTGCGAGATCAAATATCTCCGCCTATTCGTGTTGAACCTAAAGACATAGGGTCACTGATTTACCAGCGCGCATAGGTCATACTGCAGTCAGACAATTTTTGAATGAAATGTTTCCAAACAGATGGAGTTATTTTTTTGTTATATTTTTGTACAAAAAAATTAAAATAATGATTTAAAAGAGCTTTTTATTATTAAAAAAGCCAAGTAAAATAAAAATAAAACAGAAATCCTCAAGATTACCGTGATAATTCAATAGAAATAACAATTAATGCAGTCATGGCTAACTCTGATCCAAGTATTTTTTCCAAAGCTAATTTCCCTATGTGCACCTTACGCGTTTACATACTGCATATACTTGTTTCAATGCAGATGAATTGCTACAATCATGTTGAATACATTGCGTACACCTCACCAGAAGACATTACTCGGTCGGTGGCCAGACTACGGCCAGTAACGAGATTAATGCTTGCTTTTACAGTTGCCATTGTAGCTATCTTTATAACCGCATTACAGATCTACAAATGTCATCAATTACTATTGCTTATAGAAATCTTGAGGATCAAGCCGCACGTGGATAACCTACGTTTTTTGCCACCTTTGATGTGTTCTAAATTGTTTCTTCAGATAAAAAATATCTTCAAAAAAGATAAAGTAAACCAAACAAAAGTATAGCCATTCTATCTTTGAGTCTGGTCATGAAGATGTAAGGAAATCTAATTTAAAAAATTCCAGCCAATTAGGCGACGGAACCATTCTAACTACACAATGTTGACATTTGATATAGGTAGTATAATAAAGAAAATAAAATTTCTGATATTTTGTAAGGTGACGCGGGTAATCTCTAGTATTCAATATGATATTTGCTATTCGTTGCCATGGTTACCTACATAATACGTTTCACATCATGTAAAAATTAATCAAGGCATCCTTAACTATAGTTTATTTCTGACAGATCAACAAAACAAAAGAACAATTTTTTCTTTTATTTTGTTGATAAATAAACTATAGAAGCATGCTTTGATTAATTTTTACATGCCGTGAAACGTATTATGTAGGTAACCATAGCAACGATTAACAAAAAAAAATATTTCCGATACTACAAAGTTTCGAAAAAAAATTTTAACAAAACTTTCTTGAAAAAATAAATAGGATAATAAGTTATGGAAAGTAGATATACCATTATTATTTAAAAAACACCTTTATAGTATATTATATTATATTCAATAGAAACAGCGTAACTTTGTTGACTTTGTAGAATTTATACTGGGAGCATTAAATGAAGGCTATATAGTCTGTAATATCTTACTTGATTTTACTAAAGCATTTGATTTAGGGGATCATGATTTACTTCTAATGAAACTGGACAACATGGATATTAGAGGCAAGGCATTACATTGGCTACAATCATTTTTATTTGAGCGCACACAGAGAGTTGTTATTAATGGACAAGCATCGATGTGACTACCTGTCAAAATGGGAGACCCACAAGGGTCTACTTTGGGTCCAATATTTTCTTTGTTATTTTCGAATGATCTACCATCATCCATAGATAACAGTGACAAAATAGTTATGTATGCTGACGACACTTCTCTATTTACCAAGCATAAAAATATTGCCAAGCTGGAAATTAATTCCAATATTATGGCCAACACCGTATATGATTGAAGTGTTCGTAACAGACTAAACTAAACTTAAACAAAACTTATTTTATACAAAATAAGCACGAATTAACGTCGAACCGGCAATTGTCATCAATGATCACCTTATTAATAATACTGACACTTTTGGTTTTTAAGGCTTGACAATTAATTCAATTCTCGACTGATCTTATCATATTGAAATTTGTAGCAACAAAATATCACGGTCAATTTTTGCCCTCAGGAGATAATCATCCATTGTTGACAGACAAACTCTGCTTACTTATTGTTTTGCGTCCATATAATCTAATATAAATTATGGTATACTAATGTGAGGTAACTCTTCGTATGTTGATAGAATTTTTATTTTGCAAAAGAAAGCACTGAGGATCATCTTCAATATTACGCCACGAGATACCTGTCACAATGTATTTGTAAATCATAAACTGTTGACAGTTCCTTCTATTTACAACTCTAAGCGTTTTCGTTTAGAATAATTAATATAATTAATAATTTTTTCTTTGGAACATAATCACCAGTACCTCACAAGACAAACATAATTTAGTGTCTAATACGCCAAAATTAACTTTGTATTAAAAAAGCCTCATGTACTGCTGTAGTAAAATATTCAACACTGCATTCCAGATGATATTAAAAACGTTCCTAACGTTCGTCACTTTAAGAAGAGAATTAGAGCTTTTTTGAGCAATAGCTGCTTTTATTCATTAAGTAATTTTTTAATATGTAAATTTTATATTCAATAAATAAAATTATCGACCAATTTTTCAGACAATATATTAACAAACAATTAATACATTAACGTTTCAATCCGGATTTGGACCTTCTTCAGAATTGATCTAAAAAATATAAAAATAATTAATATTTAAATATAATTCGCTTTTTATAGAATTTTTCAAAATTAATTATAATTAATTTTGAAAAATTCTATAAAAAGCGAATTATATTTAAATATTAATTATTTTTATATTTTTTAGATCAATTCTGAAGAAGGTCCAAATCCGGGTTGAAACGTTAATGTATTAATTGTTTGTTAATATATTGTCTGAAAAATTGGTCGATAATTTTATTTATTGAAGAGTTCTAATCAGACGTTATTCAAAGATTTAAATTTTATATTATATAAATGTTTTTTGTAAACTTTTTGTGACTGACTTGACTTCTCCTATTATACATGTAGTATGTTTTCAAATAAATAAAATTGTCGACCAATTTTTCTCAGACCCATAAATTGACAAAAAATAATAAAATTACAAATCAATATAACACAAGATGACGTTTCGATCTGGATTTAGATCTTTTTCAGAAATATCTAAAAAAATATAAAAATTAATTAGTATTAAGTTATTTATTATCAATAGAGATCACGAAAGATTGAAAGTTTGAATCATCGAGAACAAGAATAACGAAACGCGCTAATTTAACGAGCGGCAAATTAAGCCGGTCGTACACGGGCAGCTTTAACCTATCAAAACTGACCGGTTCAAGTATAACGAATTACAAATTTCTATTGAAAATATTCCACTGATATATAAACACGGATCAGCTCTTGATGAGAAAGGACCTAGATATTGGGGTCACAAATTTTATAATCATTTACCTGCTGACATAAAGGATATCAAAGAGATCAAATGTTTAAAAAAAATATGATTATCCGAAATTTTTAAGGGATTCTTTTTAAAAAACGTACTTATTGTGTAATTTATGTTGTATTACTGTATTTTATTTTTTGACGAATTCACATGCACGCGTGCATCACAGATCTAATTAATAAATTGTAGGGTCGAGATTCGCCCACCTTCGGCGTAATTATATCAATTGTTTCGCTCGAAGAGATCACATTTGTACTACATGTCTTTGTACACAGATGACGCCACAATTCAGATAATGTAAGAAAAAGACAGCCCTGTGCCATTTCACGTCAGATTATGTCATAAAGTTCAAAGTGAATATGAATGAAGAGATCACGGGTGAGAGATCCTGATTCTCCTTCCCTTTACCATTTAACGGAACAAAGCTTGGGTTGGGGGTGATCTCTTCGAGCGAAGCAATCGATATAAATGCAAATTGTAAAAATATCGGTGAAAAATGTTGAAACGAAAATAACGCATTCGAACTGTGACCGCACAAAGAACATTATGACATAATATAACGTGAGATGGCACAGGGCTGTATTTTTCTTACTTTATTTGAATTGTGACGCCATTTGTGTACAAAGACATTCATTCGATTATTAACATATCTGGAGATATCTCGATTATAATATACAATTAGTAGTTCATTCGATTATGAATTATTTTACTAAAAACTTAACTGAATGAATGAATCGAATGAATGCATGTATCGGAACGGAATACTACCTACTAATAATCGAGAGCTAGCAGCTACACTACACACAAGTTGTGCTTCAGGGAACCGAGCGAGATTGATACTACTAATGTGTGACTTGTGAGAAAGATACTACTAATTTAGTAGTATCTATCTCGCTCGGTTCCCTGCAGTAGCGGGGAGAGAGCAATATAATTCAATGAAACTACTAAATTATTAAAATTTTTCGATTATGGCAATCATTTGATTACTAATGTCTCGATTATCAAAATATCTCGATTATTCCCATCATTAGTCCATATACAGCCGGTTATATAAATTTGAATTATTTTTTTAAGAAAAAAAATCAACGATCTAATTTTGCAATTAAACCATTTAATAGATTTTATATGAAGTTAAATTCATAATTTATGCACTGCTTGGAAATGGTTGACAATAAAATAGAAACATCACACATAAGAATTTTAATCGTTGTGAATTTCAATGATAATAAACTTGCATAATAATAAATTACGAATTACAGTTTATCACTGATAGTGCAAAGAACATTGCAATGGTATAATATGCTTCTATTTGCACGAGGTTTTCAATTACCAACAGGTATTTAAGTAAAACGTTACCTATATAAATTTATTATTGATGTCTGTACTTTAATGCATAATGTTTTACGATCTTTTAAATTATAAATCCACCTTGTTTGCGTTTATGCAATTACATTTATTTGCATAAAGTTTATTGTACGGTTTTAGATCAGCGGTATTTAACAGACTTACGTTGGGTTTCTGGTACGACTATCAACTTTAAATCTATAGTTTCAGCGATGTCATTGTTTCAAATAAACGGAGATCCCATCAAAAATATAAATGTGAAAAAAGGGAGCCAAGTTCAGTATTAAGAATATTTTTTTTATACTATGAAAAATGGGGCCAAACCTCAATACAAAAAGAATTGAGATCTAAAAGGATGCCAAGTTTTCATTTGGCAAGTTTTCGTGTTTTATATTATGATTTATATACCTAAACTTTATTTTTATATGTGTGAAAACTAGCCAAGTAAAAACTTGGCATCCTTTACATCTCAATTCTTTTTCTATTGAGGTTTGGCCCCATTTTTCACAGTATAAAAACAATACTTATTCTTAATATTGAATTTGGCTCCCTTTCTTCACATTATTATCTTTTTGATGGGATATCATTACTTTTTGTAAAAAAAATATTATTATATCATTCAAAAGAGATTTTTCAAATTAATAATCATTTTTCCTGTATAATGCTTTTTTTCGAAAGGCGTTACGTGTTAATGAAAATTGATTGCTTGGAAAATATTAAAAATCATAACAGTTCACTGTTTTCTGATTTTTCCCTTTGTATATACACAATTACGTGTAATTTCAACTTTTTAGGTCATCAGAAGTGGGTAATAACCGGTTGAGCTTTATTTATGAAATTTATGGTTCTATTTAATCTAAGGGGTTTTAATTAATAAACCAAATTTCATGCGCTTATGTTAAATAGGTTTTGAGTTATTAAAGAGTAATATAACACACGGTTACTGTTTCCTTTTTCTTTGTTGAACTTGGCTTGACACGCTGCCGCGTTAAGATAATATAGTGCTTTATGTTTGATCCAGTAAAATTTTAGATCGACGCTAATTTAATAAAAGTAGATACCTAAGTTTTAGTAATTAAATTGGCGCCGACCTCAAAGTTTTATTGAGACTTACTTCTTTTAACATTTCTTCGTCTCGTATTGTAGAGTACTGTTAAATTATCGTTTTAAAAACCGCGCACACTTGTCAAACAAACATGCCCGACTTGCAAATCACGGAACAAAAAAGCCTGTTCGTGAAGGTACCCGCACGTTATTTAACGGAGCGCACATTAGATCAGTACCTGCAAACAGCAGCCAGCAACTTTCTATCTAGCCGTGCTGGACTGATCTTGTTTGTCGTTTTCGTTAATTAATTGGCATTGATAAAACTACTTGAAAACCTCAAAATGTCGACCGCACATTACGAAACCTGTACTAAAATTTGGTTAGTATTAAATTAATCTGAATTAGAAATTAAAAAAAAATAAAGTGGGTAGCAAAAATAGTAGGTTGTTGAGGAGGATAGTATTAAGTAAAAAGTAGCAACTTAATAAATTAATCAGTTGTAAGCTTTGTTTTAATTTAAACTGGCATCGAATTTTTGTTTTCGTAACTGAATTTACTGTTCAGCGGAAACTTGATGGTGGACAAAAAATAAAAAATGGGCATTCCTAAATACTGTCATATCTTTAAAGTGATACTCAATTAATATTAAACAAAGAAACAACATTTAGAACCGTAGTATAAAAACGCCATCGTATCAATACGACCCCGTAATTGTTTTTTAAAGAACCCTCCCAAATCTTTGCCACCCCACTGTTAATATTAGTCGCCATGTCATTATTTAAAGTACCTCGCCTATTATTTCAATTGACTTGCTTAATATGTTCGCTACCTTAAAGTATAGCAGCCATTATTTAGTTGTTATGATATCTTGCGTTTTGAAGCTAATCTAATATAATTATTGTCAAAATATTTAATCGCTTTCAAATTAGTTTTTTAGTTGCAAAAATTGAAAACTATTTCCTCTAAAATTTGCTGGTTTGTGCTGGTTTATGGTGGTCTAGTATGCAGGTTGCAGCTGTGCAGGTCGTGCAGATTTATGCTTGACATGTGTGCGGTGTCTTTTAATCGTCTTTCAATTGCTCTCTGATGTAAATTCCAGATTTTTAATACAAACAGATATATAAAATAATGTTCTTTTATTGCGTCTATAAAACAAAGTCCTCTTATCATGTCAGTAAGTCTGCTTGTAAATTCGCGATTAAAATTCAAATCGCCGAACCAATTTAAATTTCGTTTTCAGGGTTATATAGCACATTATCCTGGGAATATTTTTATCAAAAATAAAAAAAAATCTATGCCAAATAAAAAATTAGCACGGACGACACCGGATTGAACAGCTAGTAATTTATATATAGATGAAAATAATAAGTAGTGAATTAAGTAATTATCACGGTGATCATAAAAAAACATAATTTCAGTTTTATTTCCTGTGCCTTTTACTTAGTTATACTTTTCTGGAAGAATCGCCAAAACTTGTGAAGAAGCCACGACATAATATTAATTCAAGATCGTCAGACACAAAGGTATAAGGTATGTCTTGACGAAGTCGAGAAAATCTCAGTTTGTAAGAAAACTATTTTGAATGAATGAATATTACATTTTATTCACATTTCAAGTACTGCGCATCGTTACAAACGCTCCTTGGTTCCTCTGAATCCAACTAATCCACTAAGAACTGGGCATCACAACGATCAAACAATACATTTAAAACAGCGCCCAAAACGTTTATAGCAAACTAGACGAATGTTCTGGAGCAGCGCACTACCAGCTCGATCAACAGTTACTTGGCCACAGGCTCAAACGAAAGCTTCCACTGGACCTAATTGATAGCTGATTATCTGCACCCTTACAAACGGTTTCTGGATCCACTCTGATCATAGTGCCAATGTCGTCTTAGCAGTCAGTTGTGACAGGAAAGTCTCCTGGCCGACCCATAACGTTACTCTATCATGAATTTACATAATTTATCTCAGCTGTGAATGGCCCTCGTGTGCTGAACCGGATTTACTTAATAAAAAAAAAATCCAGCCAATTAGGCAACGGGAGCATTCTATCTTTAAAAATGATGACAGTTAATTATAATAAAAGAAATGAAATTTTTGATATCGCGTAAGGTGGCGCGGGTAATGGCTAATATTCAATATTATAGTTGCTATTCGTTGCCATGGTTACCTACATAATATGTCCCACGTCATGTAAAAATTAATCAAAGCATGCCGAACTAGTTTATTACTGACAGATCTATAAAAACAATAGAGCGGCTGATTTTTTTTATTTTTAAAATATTTCCGAAACTATAAAGCTTAGAACAAAAAATGTAACAAAACTTTCTTGAAAAAATGAATAGAATAATAATCCGTTAAAAAAAGTATACCATTATTATATAAAATATACCGTTATAGCATATATCTCTTCTGCGCATGCGCCAATTTTCCCCAAAAAACAATAGAGCTCTTCATATTTGCATTCCAAACATCCTCCCAAAATTTGGTTTCAATCCGCTCATCCGTTTGCCTTTATCGTGTTCACAGACAGACGCACAGAGTTTTTCCAAAAATATGTTTATTCGATTCTTGGCTACATGCACGTGGATATAGTTATAAGTACTTATAAGAGAACTATAGTTAGCTTGATATTTTAGTCGAATCTTTGATAAATGTCTGATTAGAACTCTTCAATAAATAAAATTATCGACCAATTTTTCAGACAATTATATTAACAAAAATATATTTAAATATAATTCAATACAATAATGTTTCGGTCCGAATTTGGACTTTCTTCAGAATTTATCTAAAAAATATAAAAATCAATTAATAATTAGTTTCTAATAAGAATCACTGAAGTTTTTTTATATCCTAAAAATTGGTCGATAATTTTATTTATTGATATTTTAGTGTTACAAATAGTAGATGTTTTTATCACTTTATGATTTAGGTATTGCACATTAAGTTAAATTTTGTGTTTCAGGTTGGTGAGCTCCAAGAACCGAAGTATCTTCGAAGCGCTGTTGTAGTCATCAGCTGATTTTCTTCCTTTTATAATAATATCATTAGCCGGAATTTTTAAGTTTAAATTTACTTGGAATTTCAATCAGAAGTTCGCTCTAAATATAAAATCACTAAATTTTGAGGAAAACAGAAGTACGAATTATTAAGTCAATTTATCAAATCAAAATGCTTCCTCACAAGATAATATGCATAAACCTTGTGTGGTATATCTGTGTTTAGAACTGTTATTATATTATTATTATGTCTTATATTAATAGATCGAATAATAAATTTGAAGGTAACAGTAAACAGAACTAAAACAACAAAGGTGAAGAGGTTAAAAGCAAAACACCGTTGACCAGTAGCTCGTACATGTTGGTAATAATGTTAGAGACAGGTACACTACCTTTCTTATTTTTATAATCTCTTTTTATGTCGGTATTGTAGACACTAGCCTACTTGAAACGGTCAAAATTTTAAACAAATCGTATAAAAAAATTGTATATAAAATTCCGGGAGTTAATTCCCGTATTATCTTATGTATACATCTGGATGCATGGACGGATAGTGGCTTTCAACGAGGAGGTTTTTATGAGGAATAATTAATAAATTATAAATGGTATACCTATACATGTAAAGGTTTTCTTTAATAATTGATGATAATAACTTTAAAACAAACTTTATTCAACAAAAAAACAAATAATTCAAATTATAATAAATCGTTAAAAAAAATATTGCGTTCAGTTTCGTTGACTTTTAATAATTAATTCCAAAATAAAAAATCCATTCCTTGATAGTCGCATCTTGTACGTCCAGTTCGAACGAAATCGGAGAACAATGTTAAATTTTCCTACTACGGAGGTGAGAACGATCGGTTCCATAGTCTCCTCCCAGTATCCTGTCTGTGTAGATGATGATGACGACAATGACGAGCTGCATCCTTTACAAGATGTTAAAATCCAGCTTTATTGCAAATGATTCTGTTTTTTTCTGATCTTTCTGTAGTTACTTAATTTTCCATCTTCTGAAAATGCTAAGATCAAATAAAAAATTAAATAAAAATTAAGTTCAAAAACTTAAACCCGACTAGGTACTGAAAAGTATGAAACAACAAAATATTCTCATCTGAGGATAGCCTTGGTCGTATGCCATCCACCTTAACAAAACAATACATTTTAACAATAGTAAGCGATCATAAGCTTTAGGGTAAAGTTCAGCACGCTAAACATCTAGACGGCGCCATATGACCATATAATATATGAGGTGGAATACGACCACGGCTATCTTCAGATGAGAATATTTTCTTGTATTGTTTCATACTTTTCAGTAGTCGGGTTTTAGTTTTTTAACTTAATTTTTTTATATAATTGTTCACTTCCTTGAGACCATTAAACAACTATATTAAACATAATAAGTACACTAACATCCCTCGTATATATGTACAATAAATATTGTGTGCTATATATTGAATATTTTGATATTTAAATTTGATCAATATCCTGTTTGATAGGTTTGGCCTCGATCGTCTGTTGGACATACGTGATTGAATGTTCATGAAATGTTTTTTTCTCTTTTTTCATATATGATTATTTATTATTTTTGATTGTTGCTTCACGTGTCCGTGCTTTTTTTGAACATTATTGGCATTTTTATAGCTACTAATTTTAATTTTAATTAATTCGCCTTTTTTCAATCTACTTCATTGTTGTTTATTTTTCATGACCTTTTTAACAGGTTGTACTAGTTTTTAATTCTTCAATGAACGTGTTAATCTTACTTCTGGGAGTTGGGAAGAAATAAAGAAAAGCACTGAGAAATTCTCTAAGAACTTTAAGTTTAAGAGTTGGAATCGATCCTTTAAAGTTTAAACTATAGGCCTTTGTTTATACAGACGAACCATCGAACGCTCGAATGGACGCAGACGGGTCGACACTAAAAACTCATTTTTTCAGTATTTGAGATCTCGAATTCGGTTTAAAATTTTTCCTATGGTTGCTCGAAAATAAAAAGTCGAAAAAATATAAATATACGCTTCCAATATAAAAAGTAGCCATATCAATACTACAAATGTAAAACTTTATTTTTTTTGTACATATTCTAAGCTAGGGGTGGCGAACCTTTCTACATCTACGTACCAATTTTTTCCAAAAAATTTTAATGTAACCATGGCGTGTCGACAAACAGCCAAAGAAATTTGGTTGTCAAAAAAATGAATCAAACATAGATAAAAAGAATAATTTCGATAATATACTCAGCGTTATGAAACTTTTTCGTATTTGTTATTTGGTTAATTTTTTGCGATATCTAGCACATTTATAATTATTTCGATTTTGCACCTCAATCAATGCCGTGCCCATATTAATATGTCGCGTGCCACCTGTGGCACGTGTGCAATAGGTTCGCCACCCCTGTTCTGTTGGATTCTTCTTTTCAAATAAATTCTTAAATGTTTTAATTGACAAATGATGTTTATTATTTCCTTTCAAATTAGACTCACTCAACTCTCACTATTTTTGTTTTATTTTCGTTTTCCTAAGAATGTGGTTTTATAATTGAAATTATCAAAATTTACAAATTTTGATTAGTTACTAGCCGCTGCCCGCAGCTTCGCACGCAACTGAGACGAAACACAGCATCGACAATACAGTCCTGTCTCACGGAGTCGCGCCCCACTCGGCAACGAGCGACAACAGTAAGCGGAGCCTTTGACTCCGCCGTTTTACAGTCTTGCATCGCGGGGCTGCATCTAGGTCAGTAGTGGAGCATTCGACTCTACCGACAACTATAACCAAAAAGTTTATACCGTTTGATTGCCAGAAACCTTCACGGGTCCCGCGCACAACAATTCAAGGAAGTTTCATCAAACTTGGATGAATAGTTTTTAGGACCGTATAGGTCCCGAACAGACAGAGGAACATTTATTTTTAATATATATTAGATTGACGCTGGACTAAAGTCATTAGTATTTAAAAATTCCAAAAGCTATAATAGGAATGAAATGTAATATCATAAAAACATTATATTTGGAGACAACCATACAGGACTTTTCAAATCGAATTTTATTCCTTCAAAATAGTCGTCTCTAGTTGAACATCCCACTAAAAAATTAAACCTTCTTCAAAAAATCCATTACAAGGAGAAAAATAATAACATTTTGAGGACGGCATCAATTTAAATAATAAAATTGTAAGCAGATCTATTTTTATCCTACTACGGCGCAGTCAAAAAGGAAGGGTTATAAGTATTAAGGGATGTTCCACCGTAGCGCCTAAACTATTCATCCGATTTTGATAAATAAGGTGTCAGTCGATTCATTGTTATAGCCCGGATAACATAGACTACATTTATTTTTAAATTTTGGTCCTAGAAAGGAGCAAATTGTAAACAAATAAAAAATAAGTTCGAAAAAATGATTTAAATAAAAAATAAGGTCAAAAACTAAAACCCGACTACTGAAAAAAATATCAAAAGGCTACACTTTTTAATTTTGGTCCCAGGGGTGAGCAAATTGAAAACAAATAAAAAATAAGTTCAAAAAGATAATTTACTAAAACTCGACTACTGAAAAGTATAAAACAAGAAAATATTCTCATCTGAGGATAGTCGTGGTCGTATGTCATCTCATATTATAATAATATGAGGCCCCTCTAGATGTAGGTACATCGTGATGCACTTTGCCCTTAAGCTTATGATCGCTTACTAGTCAAATCTTAGATTAACGTCTGAATATTTTATAATTTTTTGTCAATATACAGTCTCAAAAAATTGGTCGATAATTTTATTTATCGCTTACTACTGTTAAAATGTAGCTTTTTGTTAGGGTAAGTGGTATATGACCACGGCTATCCTAAGATGAAAACATTTTCTTGTTTCATACTTTTCAGTAGTCGGGTTTTAGTTTTTGAACTTATTTTTTAATAGATGTCTATTCAGCGGTTTAGGCGTAAAAAGGTAACAGACAGACAGACAGAGTTATTTTCGCAATTATAATATTAGTATGTATAATAATATTATACTATACCTACTTTGGAACCACTTCCACAACATTTTCAATCTCAAGAATCAAATTCAAAAATGAAGTTTTATGTCAAAAAGCAAATTGAGAAACAATTATATAGTTAAAAGGCGCACTGACCTTTTAACCCCAGCATGTATGAGTAAATGCTGTCAATGCTTAGTATTTCTTAGTCCTTTTATTAAAACCATATTTTTGTTCTAACTCTGGAAACCATTTCGTTAGCGTATGACTTGCAAACATCAGAGATGTATTTTACCTTGGCTGACTATAGACATTCTTTTTTTTATTGTCAGTTAAAAGCAATGTAATCAATCGATTTTTGTGACTATATGAGACCTGCGGTATGGGACACGACTTTTTAATCCCGTTTGATTTGACATCTACAAATTGACATATCGGCAGGTTTTTTGACAATACGTCCGAAATGACTTCTTACCAAATATTTTGTCTGAAGGACGACATATCAAGTATATTTATAACAAATTAACGCTTGCGTGTTCAAGAAAATTAACAATAAAAATATTGTGTCGTTATTATTATTATTAGAGTTGCATTAGAGACAGTCAACTAAATTAAAATTAAAATTTCATATCTGAACAAAGATTATTCTGAAGAGAGTTTTAGCTTAAGGTTTCTACTGTAACCAACTGGCATGGAGCCGATAACATCAGCTATCTGCCAGTGAAAGTTCCGTCAAAATCGGTCCAGTCGTTTAGAAAATTAACCAAAACAAACTGACAGACAAAAGTTTTGAAATTTGTTTTTTCGTTATAAGTAGATACCGTAATACCAGGCCTGGGCAAATGGCGGCCCGCGGGCCGGATCCGGTCCGCAGCACAATTTTGTCCGGTCCGCAAAGCATTTTATAAATTTTAGAAAAATAGTAAAGAAATAGCAAGGGCGCCAGAACAGATGAAAATCTTTTTTTTTCTCCAAATGCGGAAATAGAATGTAAGGACTTTTTTTTGCTCTCCAAATGCGAAAATAGAATGTGAGGGCCATTTTTTTATTTTGCTCTCCAAATGCTCTGCAAATTTTTGGCCCGCGGTCAAATTTTCCTCAGCTATACGGCCCGCGGTCGAATTTTCATCAGCTATGTGGCCCGGCGTACAAAAGATTTGCCCGCCCCTGGTATATACCTTCATGTGCATTTAGTAAAAGCTGTTATTTTGACATTACAAACAGACACTTCAATTTTGTTTATTTGTATAAAAATTCTGTCATTATACCTAGCCACTACAAAATTTAGAAGTGATTAATGAGTTGAAATTTATGAAAATAGCCATTGGCGTGCATGTAAAATTTTATCGTAAGTCATCTTTACAATAAAACATTTTTATTCTAGAGTTTCTCTACCAAAATTGTCACGTCAAACCTTATAAAATTAGATGGATGACGATTGTTCCTGCAAGGGTTAAACTTTGAAAATTCATAGCCATGCACAGATATGGCAGGTTCATTAAGAATTGCCATGTAAACATTAATCAAGCTAACAAATAAGGATATACAAATCATAAAATAAAACGCGCAATTTCTTCCTAAGGAAATCATGCACGTTATCGTTCTGATGAATGATTGAGTTCGATGTAGCTAAACGAATAGATAATCGATTAAATTCCAATATGAACAGTACGAAATGGTTGCCATATAAAGCTATCTTTGAATCTATCTGTAACGACTTTTATCATTATCAGTATTACGGTATCTTTTTTAAATAATTTGAAAGTACAACCTGTTGTTTATTGATTACTATAATTTTGTACTATTATATTGTTTTTTGACACGTTTTGGCACCCACACTTATGTAATAGTTGACACAGTACAATTGCTTTGTGAGTTATGAAATTAATAGAACTGGTTCTTATTATTGCTTCACAACAAGTCGCACTTTTATTGAAAATAAATAACAAATTTACTTGTTTATTTTTTTAATAAAAATTTACTTGACGTAGTGAAATACTTTTTTTAGTGACGTAATGTAGCTCATTTAGCATGTAATAAATTACGGATTAAGTTCAAAATTGTAATATTTTTGTTGCTACAAAAACGCAACGAAAACACGCGATTTTAATGCAAGCAATTCATCATATTTCAATGAAAAATTACGAATTATTTCAGATAAATACTTGTTTGTTTTATCCGTGATTCGTAGGCTTGTAGACTTCAATTCTTAAATTTAAATTCAAATTTTATCGTGTTCCTACTACAAAAAAAAAGATCTATAGAAAAATAAAAATAATAATCTGATACCAAAATTTAACAAAATACATTCCTCAACATAGCACAATATTGAAAAATTTAATCAAATTCTTCTAGTAGGTAACGTTTGTACTTTAAGAGAACTCTATTGTATTTACTGGTTGAAGTTTTTAAGCTAAAAAACAAACAATATCTATAAATTTTTACATGTCATCAAAACGACATCTTTCGGAAACTTTAGAGGGAAAACGCCCCAAAATCAAGAAAAGTCATAAAGGAAATAGGTGTCAGACTAGGCCTAATGAAGCCATATACAAACTTTGGGGAGAGTATGTATCAATAAAATTTTCGCCGACGGGCACTCTGACTATTTCTTTATATCCATAAATAGGAACTGTCCGATATATCGTAAACTTTTTATTATGCAAAACGTTAGACTGCATGTATAAAAAGATCAAACTAAATTTTGTCTATAAAAATTGTGTTTTGAAGTAGTAACTATACAAAAAAAAGTATGCTTGAGATTCTTGCGCATTAGAAGTGAATTTTCTTAGGTTCTAGCATTTGTTAACGATTAGGAAATGGTTATGTGGAATTTGCTACGGATGCACTGCACATGCCTAAGAGTGCGTATGATGCTTTGATAGAGAGAGAGTGTAGAAATGAGTCTCCTACTCTTTTTCTCAACTGCCGGTTGAAGTCGGAGAAGGGGAATCGTTTCACATTTTGTCTGATCCTTAAGCCAATTTAAAAGAGTGAAATGATTCTCGCACTTTTTCCTTTCAACTGCCGGTTGAACTCAAAGAAGGGGAAGAGTTTCACTTTTCATCTGATTCAATTTGTTTCCCTAGCGCACCTAAAAAATTTAACTTCCAAAAATATGTTTTGCATATACAGGTAATCTTCGACTTACTTACTTACTTACGAACAGTCGAATCAGTGGTAGTCAGACCAATGAAATTCATCCACGATCCAACTCAACTTTCACCCTTAATAGCTCAATATTTTCAAAAAAAGATTCTAGTGGAATGATCAAGGCGAAAAAATATGCCCCTTTTCAGGGCCATAAAAATGACACCGTAAATTTTTTTTACATCGGCCCTTCTCAGGGTCATCAAAAATAAACAACAAAAAATCCATAATAATATATGGGTTATCCATACATCCTAATCTCTATATAGATAGATAGATAGATAGAGTTTATTATTATAGACCTCTATATAAGGTATAAATTCGTCATACAAAAATTTACAATAAAATATATGGTAACTTAGTCAACATATTTTAAAAATTTTAAAATTAGTGTCAATGTTATACTCAGACAGTTAGGCAAAACATCGCACCTAAGTGGTTGAAGCACCAGCGTCTAGCACTTTTATAAATATTCGGTTTATTCAACCAACAATAACTTTTGTTTTCAAATAGTCTTAAAAGCTTCGAGCACACACTAAAGTGTTTAAAAAAAAATTGGTTGTCTGTAAAGTCGGTTTACGGACGATAGTTTTACGTGATAACGTATTCCGTAATACATAACCTAAACCTCCCAAAATTTGGTTTCAATCCGCTTATCCTTGGTGTCGGAATGATAAGAAATGTCAAAAGTGACGTTTGCAACTGTCAAAGTATTATGTTCTAATAATAATTAGTTATTCCAATACTTAACTTAGAAGGCGTTGCATTTCACAATATACTAATGTCAAAAAATTGAATTAAACATTAGAAATGCAGCCGTTTTCATGTTAAGACAAGACATACGTTTGCTTCTAATTTCCATGTACGGCAAACAAAGACAACCGACCGCGTCGCGCCATGCATTAGACAACATTGCATTTATACAGCTATTTTTCTATATAAATTTGTATAAAATATTTTTCTATATAAATTTGTATAAAAAAACTGTTTAGGCAAATTCTGTTATACGAAATCTATGTAAAATGTTCTCCTCTTTCGTTTAAGACTGGTTTCAAACCGATCTGATTTAAATTGAGCGAGAAATTAGCAAAAAGCACGCACAGGGTCAGGCGGAACGTTACGCGTTATGCGTTACGCGTTACACTTTTTCGTACATGCAGCCGGTGTTTTATCAATTTATAATATTGGTGATTCATCAATTTATAAGACGTTATCACGTCAAAAAAAATTAAGCATCAAGCGTTATATGATCCGACTAACGAACAAACCCGACTTACGAACGAGTCCCGAGAACGCAAAGTGGTCGTAAGTTGAGAAGTACCTGTACACAATTCAGGATAAATATCGTTTTAATTCATCAGTAATTTTTTATAAACAGGCTGGATTTAAAATTCTGTAATGCGTATCTTAAGGCTGCTGCACACGAGGCTAGAAACGCTGCGAGATTCCTTGCTAGATTTGCCTACTAGTTTTCTAGCGCTGGTTTTCTTGATTGGTGTTAAGTGCTCGCTTCACACGAGACTATTTTTCAAGCTTGATTTGTGGATAGATCTGGTGCGCGCGCAATGACATTTCGAATATAAACACAGAGCAAAACGTGTCTGTAGTCTGACTCTGAACATCAGAATGCGACACCATGTTGGTTTGCGGGTGTTTGTTTAAGTGACAAAATACTGCTTCCTGATTGGTTCTTGCTTATACCTAGCAGCAAATCTTGCAGGGAAAATAGCCCTTGCTCTAATTTTTAAATCTAGGAGGCCAACCCACAGTGACGTCATTTCTAGCTTCGTACCCAGCCTACCGGCTAGCAGAACTCCTAGCAGCGTTCCTAGCAGCGTTTCTAGCAGCATTTCTAGTCGTGTTGCAGTGGCCTTTATGAAGAAAAATGTGTAAAGACAATATCTCATTTTTCTGACAATCCGTTCTGTAATCCAACATAAATGTACAACAATATATATAAAGTTTTCTCTAAAAAATCAAATTGTCATAAACTAGCTGCAGCTTGTCTTGCTTATTCAATTTTCAGGACATACGTGCATCGTATTTAACTTCAGTCGATCTCTCAGTCATCTCTAAACCATTATTGGCAAACAACAATCAAACACAACACATCATTGGCTACTATTGATAAACAATGCATATATCAGCCGGTCACGTGTAAATGACAGTAACACTCTGTCTGTCACACGTGTGCATAAATATGTTTCACGTGCAGGACACGTGCGAGACACGCGTATCGTGCCATGCCACTCAGGGTACACCTCTCTAACTTGTGTGCGAGTGGTTCGGTGAGCTCTCTGTATGTGCATCGATAGCTTCTCAATGCAATGTGTGTGAGAAATGCTGCCGCGCCGCGATGATACCGACGCGAAGAGACGCGCGTTGATTGTCGATATTCCGATCGGGATGCGTTAATACAATATCAAAATGCAATGTGAAAATAGGATCAAGTTCGATACAAAAAATAAGTGGGTTTGCCGAAGTTTAAAAATGATAGTTGTCATCCGGGAAGTGGGACTTTTTTATTGGAAATTTTCTCCTCTTTAAGAATCTTTTTTTTTTTCAATATTTGCTATCTCTTATAGTTTTTGAGTAATTGCCAAAAATCTGAGGGGCTTTTTTCGTTTTTTTTTTTGTTAATAACAAATGTAATTTTTCTCTGTGGAAAAATAAAAAAAAGTCTTCTGAATATTTTTCCGAATCGAATAAGCTATTGCTCATATTTTTTGAAGACTTCCCACTTCTTGACTAGGCATGTGAAAAAAAAATGTAGCGACATCTCATAGAATTTACTCAAAGTTATTAGATCAGAACTAAATAAAAAAACTGTTTTAGTGCCAAGTAACGACATCTGACAGAATTCGCTCAGAGTTATTAGTTCAGAAGCAGATCTGGTAGAATTTGCTCAATACTATTAATTCAGACGCCGGGTCGCAAACGAAATACATTTTGCAGAATTATATATATCGCACTCGGGTGAAACCAGGCAGACCGCTACTATAATATAAAGTTTCCTTCTCTATTCATAATTCAATATAGTTTGTAAATCGAAGGAATGGTGTTGTTCTGTTTACGCTGTCGGGACGCAGTTTCAACTTAACAATACGCTTTGTACATAAGTGCACATATTGGTGTGTGTGTGTAAATACAATTAATGCACCCGCGATGCACTGCCATCTGCATACATGCACCAACCACTCTAGTTGGTGATGTGCGAACACGGGTTTGTTCTGCTGCTACCGGGTATTTGGACCATAAATTTAAAAAAAGCCGATAAAATAAAAAAAGTGATCAAGTGCGCGCCGGACACGCATTGACTTACGAAATTATAGCTGCACAGAACTCAGCAATAAGAATCCTACCTCAATTCGCTTTTAGTTAATTTTTTTTTAAATTTGTTTCGCCTTTTATTTTTAATCATTTCATTCAAAATTGAGCTTCACATAGATATATCAATTGAAAATATTGAAGATACGTTTTAATCGTTTTTTTTTTAACTGGTAAAATTATAGTTTCGTTGAAACGATTTTTACAAAGTGTTATTATGTTGATTTTTAAAACGTACAGTTGGAAAATTAGAAAGGGGGACACCTTACAAATGGCTTTAGGAGCTCTTGTCTTGAGAATGATGCCATAAAATTTAAAAAAAGGTATGTGACCACTGACCAGTAATCATGTATTGTTTCTTTGTGCAACGTGGTAAAGATTTTTGTAGGTTGTATTTTATTAGAGACAAATATATTATTTCTGTTATATTATTCTTTTAATTAAAAAATGTGGTCCCAATTTTATCAACAGGTATAATAATTTTTATTGTAATATCGCTTGTCTTTAGATTAACTAAAAGTACATACCTACCTGCAAAATTTAATCGAAAAAGCTGAAAAAATTAAATAACTGTAGGCCTCTTGTTAACGACAACGGATAATGGCCCGACTTTTATAACGGGTGACAGGCCGACGTTGCAACAAAACTCAACGGATACCCGCACGTCGCCCTTCGGCGCGACGGCGGTCGGTCTGATGCAGTAGACCACGTCATTTCATAGAAGTCTGTTGACGACGACAGATGTGCGCGCACGTTTTTACCTATACCTATAACCTACCTTGTGCTGCTCATTGTGAATATGGAGTTTAAAATTGATATTGATATGGCCTTTCTTTAAATCCTTCATGAGAGTATGGAATATTCCATAAGACTCTCTTTTTTTCGTGGCTGCTGTTTTTTGTATAAATAGTAGGTACTTGCACTTCTTCGCCCTTCAAGTAAAGAACTGATATCGATAACAACGGACGCGCGCACGTTATATTAGCGGATCGTGTACAAAGGTAACCGTTTCGCATCGGCCTGTTACCCGTTGACTATATAAAACGGTCGTTAACAAGAGTCCTTAGGGTGTGACATATGAACTGACATGAAATCAAAAGAATTTTTACAGTGAATCTGTAGACATATAAAAGTAATTACTACTATATAATGGCGTGTGTGAGTGGGACGAATATTTAAATATTTTGAGCTGAAACGAAATTACCTCTTCCTCCTCCAGTTTTCGAAGATGCTGAACACTGTGAAAAATTTCTCTTTGGCGTTGCGCTACCCCCCAAAATGGCCAAAAACCATCTCCGAACGGGTTAAACTCGCATTACGTTAGTCCCTTTCCGAAAAAAAAATTGATTTTTCTCTGTTTTTGTCGTGTTAAACATTGCCGCTGACTCTCACCAACCCCTCCACCGGCAAATCTTACCCCCAAAACTTGTGAATTTTTTTCATATCGCCAGCAAAATTGAGTTATCGCTCCGTTTTTGAGAATGCTGAGCACGATGGTGGTGTTGAAAATGTCCACCGACTTTCACCAGCCTCTCCACCGGCCAAATCTCACCCAGAAACGGGTGATTTTTTTCATATCGCTGGTAAAATTGGATGATATTTGTCCGGTGGAGGGGTTGGTGAGAGTCGGCGGCAATTTCCAAACCACCATCGTGTTCAGCATCTTCAGAAACAGGGAAAAACAATTTTTTTCGGAAAGGGAATAATGATGCGCGTTTAACCCCGTTTGGGGGTGGATTTTGGCCGTTTTGGGGGGTTTCACAACGCCAAAGAGAAAATGTAACATCACCACCGTTTTCAGCATCCTAGAAAACAGGAGGAGTAGGTAATCTCGTTCCGGCTCAAAATATTTACATTTTTCGGGATTTTTTTCCGACTCACACAGTCCACTAATACTACGTGAGACAATGCAGAGCAAATTTCACTGGATGGCACTACAACTAGTGAACTACAATAAAAAATGGCCAGATTAAAGCATAATACATTTTATTATATATTTCTTGTCGAGTCAAACATTTCTCCGGCTAATTAGTATCAGGTCTAGCCTAGTCAAAGTTTTCAATAGAAAATAATTCAATATCGAATATTGTGACTCAGCACTTGGCACTTGCTTTAACCTAATAGTAATTAATTATTAAAAAGAGAAACCCGAGTGCACAAAAATTAAACTAACTAATATCTAAAAAGAAGAAAGCATGTCGGAAAACCTTTACACAAAGCAGATGAGGAGCCATTCAAAAATAAAAGAAAAACACACACATAGGTTCTCACCTGCTTCGTTTTCCTATTTTTAGTTATTAGTTAGTTTAATGTTTGTGCCGTCAGGTTTCTTTTTTTCCTAATAAATTATTTTTATTTTATTCTTTTATTTAGTCATTTTTACGCATTCAGGGTTTCTTTTTTATAATTATTTTTTGTAGTTTGTGTCAAAATGTTAGCTATTATTGATGCCCATATTGTTATAATAAATATATATTAATTTTTTAATCTCCCTCCTCTTTTTAATTCGCAGACGCCATATTTAAATATTGTAATCTACATCACTCCCAGAACTAAGACGAATATAACGACAATCCATATTATGTTAAAATCCAAGTCGTTTAGGCTACAGAGCGTGTCAAAGAAATATACATAATATATTACATTCGAGAAACATTACTTTCCTTATGGTGGAGTCAGGTATAAACTAAAAACTTCACCCAGAAAACTTCTCTTCTACAGGATGGTGCGAGCAGAATCACTGGGTGGCACAAACTCATCAGTAAACGGCAGTGTCGCCTACTTTAAATGTAATTTTATGTCCAAATCTTTGATTAAAGAGTAAATAGGGTCTTAATATATGAGTTTTAAGGTAAACCAACCAAATTGTAAAAATGTCTACGTTACAGGGAGTTTTTTGTTATAACGAAGGACGTTATAAAGAGATTACACTGTAATTCAATACATTAACGTTTCGGTCCGGATTTGGATCATCTTCAGAACTGAGCTAAAAAAATACAAAAATTGATTAATAAATAATAAGTTAATAATAAAAATCGCTTTATATTTTAAAAAATCTTAAAGCGAATTTTATTACAAACTAAATATTAATTATTTTTTGTATTTTTTTAGCTCCATTCTGAAGAAGCTCTAAATCCGGACCGAAACGTTAATGTATTGAT
Organism: Xanthostigma xanthostigma; assembly: GCA_963575645.1. Lineage (NCBI taxonomy): Eukaryota > Metazoa > Arthropoda > Insecta > Raphidioptera > Raphidiidae > Xanthostigma > Xanthostigma xanthostigma. The sequence goes on along the minus strand of OY754468.1, from coordinate 29,048,917 downwards.
TTATTATTGTATATTTTTGTTAATGTAATTGTCTGAAAAATTGTTCGATAATTTTATTTATTGTAATTTTATGTACTGAGACAATGTCAAACGGAGTTTTGTTTTGAATGCGAGACACTGAAGAACAAACCCATCACGCGTTACATCTATCTGCGCTCTGTACGCTTCGTCTTGCATAATATATTACCGCATTATACGCACTCCTATATGCTATATTTTTGTACATTTATAATTTATTTATGCACATATTAAAATTATTATTATAATGTTTTTGCCATGTATTTAAATTAGCATGTTGTTGTATACAGTTTATATTATACGACACGATATTAATAATAATTAATCTTATTCCTATTGTGAATATGCACTTGTTCTTAAAAATATCGAACGCTTTATTTTTACAAAAAAAGTATGTTCTCTGTTCAGCTCGCGTCTTCGCTCGTATGAATGTCGACTTTAGCTGCACATTTGCTCTCATTGCTGACTTTTTTTGGGAACTTAATCTTAGCCCGAGCGTAGTCTGGTAAATGTACTTTGTAGTTTATGTTTGGACATCCATTGTATTTGATTAAGAAACGCCCAGCCGTCTTCAAAGTGATTGGCAGTTCAAAATTCTAAAAGTGCGCAAATTTTAAGATCAAAATTAAAAGGATGAAATTATTCGCTAAACCATAGGTCTTTGATATTTAGTTAGCTATTTTTTTTATTATAAGCACAATATGTGCTTATAAATTATATATAGTAGTACAGTAGTGATTAATAGTGAGTATTGGTAAATATTATTTAGAACATTTGTTAGTGTAAATACTGAATATTGATCATAATATCTCGCTCCAGTCCTTATATAGGGTGACCGGTAATTGGTCGTATTCCTCTCGGAAAAAGAAACTATGACTAATTTGGAATGATTTAACCTCTACCACTTGGGGGTCGGAAATGCGTCATTTTCAAGAAAATCCATTTCGGGTTTTTTTCACAAAAATCCGAATTTTGGGAGTTAAAAAAAAATACTTTAGTCTTTTTGGCCTATATTTTTCCTAAAGATAAAAACCACGAAAATTACTGTTAGATTGTATGTTGCGTGTTAAAACTTACAATAGATTAAAAAAAATAAAATAAAAATTCTTCACAGAAGTGTAATTATCATAAAAAAATTTGACGAATCTCCGACCCCCAACTGATAGAGGTTAAATAATTTCAAATCAGTCATAGATACTTCTTCCGAGAGGAATACGAACAATTACCGCCTACCGATCAGCCTGTATTATTTTCAATAAACGGTTTGCATGCAAACTAAAAGCTAGTTTTTAAAGACGCCAAAGAAATAACTTTTGTTTTAATTGTCACTCTGAGTCATCAAGAAACGTCAGTTTTTTAATCTCTTTACACTGATAATTTCATTGTTAACATAACCTTACTTAACTTTTTCACACAGATTACAATACATTTTTGAAAGTAATAAATAATTTATTTTCATTAGTTTCTACAAATTAAGTCCAGAATCCAAAATACAATACATTGACACCCCGATCGTATGGCACCCACTAATTTATGTGTTATGAATAAACCACCCCTATACCATAGGGGTGGCCTTGTACAATATTGTTGATGGTAGTTCCCACGGGTATACAGTGAACATTAGAATTGTTTGCAAAAATCTGACCCCTATATTATCCCGTTTTTAAACGCATTAAATAATAGCCCACGGGTTTTGAATTGTGAAATTGGAACGGCACTCTGTGCACGGTGTTTGTATTTTTATCAATATTTTTAGAGTAGCCGTGCTGTGAGAAAACAAACATACATAAACTCTATAATCACTGTCATTGAATTAAACAAAACTTCAAACTAATCAGGACGTAGGTATCTGTTTTTTTTTTTCAGTGAAAACTATAGCATTATGTTTACATACAAACTAACTTTGGATTTCTATATGTTACGTCTTCCGATTTATATGTATTTCTATTTTCTTACCTATGTTTAAAAGTACTTTTTAACTCGCTCAGTGCTCAATTTTCTGTACGTATTATCTTATTAGAAGATCTTAGAAGCATACTATAACTGCTCATATAGCAAAACCCAAAAACTCGGTTTGCTATTTTTTTATACTTATGTCTATTTTTAAATTTGGATAATAAAAGTATGTTGGGTCATTTTTATTTTCTAATTAACTATTCGCAAGTACGCGGTAATTTTAATAAAAGAAACTTTTAAAAAAATTGAACCTAGTCAAAAAAGGGTCATTAAAAAACTTGAAAGTTTTGAGGTCGGCGCCTATTTATTTACTGTCACTTTTTATGTATTCAAATATATTAAATTGGTGCCGACCTCAAAACTATGTTATTTTACGCTTTTTAGTGATCTTTTTTTCAATAAGGTTAAATTTTCTTAGTTTTTTTATTTTTTCACTTTTTGATGCCTCTTCAATATGTAGTTCTTCCCTATAGTCGCACCAATGAAGCCTTTTACTTCGAACTTCGCAAGAACAGCTTCGATTTTGATGATTTTTTAAAATTTAGTTTTTTTATATTATTGAAAATCAGAAATATTTTGGGGCGGGGAACGAATTATTTATATTGTTTAAGGGGCTAGGGGCAGTCAGACGCATGAAAAAATTTTTAAAATTTTTTTTTCGACAATATTTAATTTATTTTATAAAGCTAATAATATTTCAAGTTGACTTCACTAAATAAAAAAAAAAAAATTGGACAAAAATATAGCATTCTGTTGAACCCTTCTCACAAATAGATAATGCTTTGCGGTGACCATCATAGCTTTGTGCTGGTTCATCCAAAATCAATAAAACAAAAAAAAGTCTTTAGGTTAATTGTAAAGCTAGGACTCAATCGAAGATTTTTTTTTAAATTAATAAAATGGCGGCTTCTAAAAACTTACACCCGAATTTGCAAGGACAGATTAATATAAAAGCCGAAGTTTTCAACAAAAACAAAAATCCTTCGATCGAGTCCTTGCTTTTTATGCCTTCAATAAGCTGTAAAAATTTCATTTGAATTTCAGTGGTCACAGACTTCGAAAACATAGTTTGGAGAAAAACGCGTTTCAAGTTTTAGTCTTACCTACACCGAGTCATATAATCCTGGGTCATATAATAATTATCTCGGAAACTATTTCTTCAATTCACTTGAAATTTTCAAGGAATATTTTCGAAACATCATACTACGAGAAAATGCAAAAAAAAATAAATCCATTTTTTCAAAATCTTGACTATCTCTAACCTCTTAAACAATATCTATGCTATTTATGTAAAAAAAATGTTTTCATACGATATTCATTCAAATATACGCGTCGAACCTGCAAACTCCTCTTTTTTGGAGTCGGTTAATAAATAGAACTCCACATGATGCGCTCTGAACGCTCAAAGATTACGTATCCTGCCCGAAACTGTAGCACCAAGGTTAGACTGTACACTGTACATGAATATATTTGATATAGAGGTCTAATTAGTTAATAACTAAACAAGCAAATATAAAGATTTTATTTTTAAATGTTCGTTAATTTCAACCTATGTTGCGACGCGTTCTCAGTTTTGCCACATACTCTATGATAATATAAATGACTTTTGCGCAGAATTGCACCATTTGTCGTTACATTTACCTAACACAAGTCTAAAGCGCAAGTCTAAAGCGAAAACAATATAAAATTATAATTGGTTTCACGATTTCGACCCGTTTGTGTCACAGGCCGCGTTACTCACTACATTGTAACTAATGTATATTCATGTATAGTCAGTATTTCTTTTGTACTTGGGATACTCCGTAGATACTAATACAGGCCTGGCCAAGGTATTATTTCAATATTTTCGCGATAGTAATGCAAATAAACTAATAAATAATGACAACACTGAGGAAATCAAAAATGTAGATTTACTATAGAAAGGTACATATAGTTTAATTATAATATGTACTAAACGGTGGTGCTAGTTAAATGATCAATAAACGTAAGTCCGCCAAACAGTGATTCAACGGTCAGCGAACTGGAACGGAAGTTTGTAAGCTAGCACAACACACGAGGCTGAATTGGTCGCTATAGAATCTTTGCTAGATTTGACTACTTGTTTTCTAGCGCTGGTTTTCTTGATTGCTGTCATGTTCTCGCTTCACACGAGACGTCTTTTCAAGTAATCTGTGCGCAGTGATAGTTAGAACGGTCACAAAAGTGGATGTAGATTGTCTCTGAATAGAACATAATATATACTATGACACAGTGTTTGTTTACTGGCGTTTATTCATGTCGCCCGTGCACGTGACAAGATACTGTTTCCTGGTTGGTTCTGCTCAGACCAGGCAGAGGACCTAGCAAGAGAAATAGCCCCTGTTCTAATTTTAAAATCTATCTTGTGAGCTAGCAGGCAAGCCCACAGTGACGTCATTTCTAGCCTTGTCGTCAGCCTGCCCAATTAGCTGGATTTTTTTATTTACAATGAGCACTTATCGTATAATAAAAACAGTTAATATTAATGATTATTATAATCATTATCATGCCGACGATTTTTTTGGAGAATTTTGACAGTTTTTTGAGTGAATTTTGAATGAATTTTGGAATAATTTTGGAAACATTTTTATAAAATGATGTCCCATTGAACTTCAATGACCCCTAGGCCTCGAAAAACAGTCATATTATCTAGATGCTCCCCTGCGCAATAGGCTACAAAATAAGACATGATTTGTTTCTCCTTGCCATAGTTACACCGTTAGCGTTAAATACTTAACGCAAACGTTAAATGTCCGGAAATCGCATAAGAAGTTACACTTCAATAACTTGGCCAGGCCTGTACTAAATAGCCTATACTATATGCATGGATGCAGTGTTTTAACACCCGGCTGACAATAAGCACTAAATTTACAGAGAATATGAAGCAATTATTTTAACACCGAGCAACTGCGCTGCAACATTGTGTTTTGTTATTGTTGCAGTAAACTTACACTTGCACGATTCATTCTGCACAGACAGTAGCGTACGTGCTGTTTCCGGATTTGGCAAATTTGTTTCTTTTTTATCAGTTTATTCAAAAATCAGACAAAATTGGATTTCATGTACACATGCTCACTGGTCGCAGAAAGAAGTTTCCAGTTAAGAATGGTTGCCAAGTAGAAATAAGGAGAGAACGAGCAAAAGATAACTGTCCCTTCAAAAGAGTTAAAAATAAAAAAAATAGGTCTTTTGACAATTGTACAACAAGATTGTTCTAAACTTTTTTTCGTAAAGTTGATATTTTTAATGTTAATAATTTTTAAAAATTGAAAAACGCCAATTTCCCGTTTTTGACGCTTAAAAAATATAATAAAAAAATATTTTTTCCACAACAAAAATTTTTTTGTAACATCTTCAGACGTTGCGTATTACTTAAAAAAAATTATTTGACAATGACCTTAGATTTCCATAAAAAAGGTATTGTAGAATTTTAAATCAACCCGTTCGAAAAATAATTGATCAACCAAAACGATTTTTTTTAAACTGTGTAATATGTATAGATGCTTATTTAACATATTTTTTGTAAACTTTCCAATTCAAAGCTTTCTCTACGTATTTTGATCAAAATCTAGCTTCAAAAGCGATCTTTTTTTGTGTAGATCAGTCATTTATTGGAGTACAATGTAATGTTCGACATAACAAAGTGTTTCATAACGACATTAAACTGCTCCTGTACGTAAAAAAAACTCTAATTATATGATCAAAATCTAAGATCATTGTTAAATCAATTTTTTTGACATTACTTTCTGCAAACAATTGTTAGTGAAATTAATAGTCCTGTCTGTATTTTATTAGAAACAACTAGAACACTGGACAAAATTAATGGTAAAGTAATAATTCATTAAAAAAGTAAACTAAAAAATTAGTTCTGGCCTAATGATTTTACAAATCATAACAATGTTTGTAACAATCGTGTAACCCTTTCCAAATTTGTTAGGCAGCACGACACTGTAAAAAAGATGATGCAGTGTAACCTGCCGGTGTAATGTTATATTTACTTCAGTTTAGCCGCAGTCATATATCAAACAGCTCAGTGCCGTATATTATACTATTGATGCTCACAACGAGATGAGAACCAACGACCCACTGGTGGGAAATTATCACCAGCCACTTGGCGCTCAACATATTGTTCTGGACACATTTACACAAGGGGGTGGTTGAAATACCCTTCACTGAAATGCACTTTCATCCCCGCGTTTATTTGCACATGTGTGTAATTAATTTAGGGTGACGCAAATGGGATTTTCGTAAAGCATTTGCAATTCAGAAGTAAATAAATTCACATCGAATTCAAGGGCGGATTTGTGGATCTGTTGGTCATGGGACGATAAAATTTCTGAATCCTCAAAAAATAAAGTTTGGTAGCGAGTAGCTAAAACGTGCCGATAAAAACTTGTTGAAAGACTCCCTGAAGCGTCTATAGTTTGGGGGTCGTCTTTGATTATCTTGGAGTGAAATCATATTCTAAGCGTGTAACCAGGATGCAATTATAAATAAAATAGGTAAGAAACTGAATAAGTTAAACGGTTGCAATGTAAAATTGATGTTGTACTAAAAGCTAGCAAATGATTTTGAGTCAACAGCCTGAGGCTATAGTCAAACCAAAATGAAATCGTGGGGTCCGATTTTCAACAAAAAAAAAGTTTTGTAATAGATCCGCTTAAGGATTTTATTTTAGTCTAATCAAACTCCCAGATTGCTGACCCACAACTATTTTGTAGCTTTTAGTGCATCATCAACTATATAATAAAACCGTCTTTAGTTGAAAAGCTTTTTTCACCTCTTTTATTTTAAAGTTTTCAGTGTGTTTTATTTGCTTAGTCTGATTATATTCCCCCCACGTTTTTTAAGGGTTGAAATCTACGTTACAAATAGATAATAAAACATTTTTTTTAAGAATCGGTCAGAAGCTTTTTCTACAAGAAAACATTTCAAAACGTGTGTATTTTTCAATGTAATTTTATATACACAGAATAATCCCGCTACGGAGATACGTCAGCCTTAAACAGTGTCAGCTAATTGGTTGCCTGTAGTTGAATCAGTCTAGAGTAGGTTAATACAATAACTGGTATGTACATTTCTTTCCATATCTATACATGCTTCTCTTTGTTAATACGCGAAAGTGATGTGTTGGCTAGATTCAGTTCTGACGTCGTTATATGGAGCCTTTGGAATTAATACATTGTTTAAATAGTTGTTTGCAATTAGGAGGAAGGATGTAAGAATGAAAAAGTTTGTTTAAGTAAAAGGAATAACGTCCACTCTTCAAAATTATCAAATTATCATGGCGTGATGACCCTATTAAAAAACTCAGCAAGCTAAATATCTACATTCAGAAACAATAGGCATAATGACAAATTTTAAAATCCAGTTCTATAAGAAACGTCATTTCCGAAAAAAAAAACATTATTTCAGCAATAAATTAAATTTTAACGCAAATTATTGCATTTTCATCTTTCTATTTTGAAGTAATCGCGGAAACGATTGTGACGTCACGCCTTAGTTATAGCTGACATTAGATGTATGGACGTAGAGTTGTGGTTCAGAGGTAATTTTTAAAAAGATATGTTTTACTTAATGATATGATTTATATTAAGTGTTTTCTAGAAAGTACATACTTAGTAGTAAAAATAGTACGGTTTTCTGTTGTTGCAAGTTAACTAACCTCAAAAATAACTTATGACATAAGTGTAATTGATGCAGAAGTGAATGACTGCAACAAAAATGTAAGCGACATGGTGATTATTTACTTCAAGGGTTTATATTCTCTGTGATTTAAGACGGCGTGACGTCATTCGGTGTTTCAGGCAACATGGCCGATTGCTTTATTAAAAATCTCACTGTTTATATTGACACTGGGTCATTTTTTAAAATCCTTTCAACATATATTTTTCTATATACTTTCGGGTATCAATAATCAGGAAAAGGTTGCAGGAGTGTTCGTAGATTTATCAAAGGCTTTTGACTGTGTTAATCTACGGACACTTCTCTGCAAGCTTGAGATATACGGCGTGCGAGGCATTGCACATAACTTATTTAAATCATACCTAACTAATAGACTACAGTGTTTAAGAATAACCGATGATGATGGACTAATGTACTTTTCGGAATACGAGGCCACAAAATGTGGAGTGCCACAGGGTAGTACTCTTGGCCCGTTACTATTTATTTTATACATAAATGAGCTTCCAGAAGTAACAAAAAATAAAACAGTACTATTTGCAGACGACACATCAATTGTAATTAGAAAGGTGACTGTCAATGCACTTCAATCAGAAATAACTAATGAAATTAAGAATATAGAAAATTGGTTAACCAAAAATTGCCTAAAACTGAACATAAACAAAACAAATATCATTAAATTTTCAAGTACCACCGAATTACCGGTAAATATAGACATAAACAATATTGAGCATGGCTCCACATTATCCACTAAATTTTTGGGAATTCACGTCGACAGTAGGCTGAACTGGAAAAATCATAGCGATGAACTGGCCAGTAAACTGAGTAGCTACATGTTCGCACTTAGAATATTATCTAATGCGGCAGACGAAGCAACATGCTTAGCATCGTACTATGCATTTATATATTCAAGAATCAATTATGGAATTATTTTTTGGGGCAACTCAACAGAAGCCAATAGAATATTCATCATTCAGAAAAAATGTTTAAGAATAATCTTTAAAATGAAAACAACTCAATCGTGCAGAGCAGTTTTCAAAGATAAAAAAATACTTACACTACCGGCAATATATGTTTTAGAAATGTGTTATTTTGTAAAAAACAACTATGAAGAATTTCGACACCTAAAACCAAATCATAAATATGGAACAAGAGAAAAGGGAAATTTAAAAAACATAAGCACACATCTTACCATGATACAAAAAAACTTTTACTATCAAGCAATAAAAATCTACAATAAACTACCGGCAAACATTCAAGAACTAAAAGCCAAAACATTAAAACAAAGGGTAAAAAATATTCTACTCGACAATAGTATATACTCAATCAAAGACTTTTTTAATATACAAATGTAATTATTGTTATTCGTTACTTATATATTGACGTGTACAATGTCTAAATGTTGACCAACGTACGAATAAAATTCTATTCTATTCTATTCTATTCTATTCTATAAAATCATTTATTTTTCGATTCGTTTGTACTGTCATCATGTCTATTATAATATAATAGAAATAACTTTATTATTGATTCAAAACTTTCTTGTCACATGATTTAACGGATTCGTCGTCATTAAACGATTTTTCTATCGGCACTTATTGATATTTCATTAAATTTTCGATACCATATAATTTTAGGTTCAAAAGGTTCTCTTTTTCTGTTCGTATTTTACCTGCTTCATTTCTCAAAAGCATTTAAGTATTTCTCTGAAAGATTTAATACGTAAGATGAAATAAACAGTTAAATCCGGAAGGTAGTAAATACGGAAGAGAGAGAATTCTGCATCATGTGAACTTGATCACCCCTCATTATTATAAAAACACCCTAACAGAGATCAATGCAGTGCGAGCTATTGTTGTAGCATCACAGTAACCATCCAGTTCCCACAGAGAAAGTACACAGTATTCTTTTGTTTTGTAAATGTCTGCCAGTACTACATGTGGATGACCAACCATGACAAATAAAATGTTACTGCGCACAAGTGTATAATGTGATGCAATTGAAAATACATAATATAAAGGTTTCGTATTTGGAACGTAAACTCTATATTATACTATTATGAGGGTGTCGTACTGCAGTTGCACTGACTTTGTGGGAAAATTTTATTGACGTTGTACTCTTCTTACATGTAGCTAATTCTGTTTATAGATTTATGTATTGATAGATCCCATATTGTTCGTTATATGATTATGTCATATATTCCTGTGGGAATAATTATGTTGTATCAATTCCTATGGGAGTTTTTTTACCCGTATATATTTAACTCACCAGCCACTTACTATTTGGCGACATTATTTTGTAGATAAATTAAAATCTACTGTGGCGCTATACCTGCAACTATTGCAAGCAGACTTTATTGCAATGTCATATAGCGTTAATTAAATTAAAATGATCAACAACGCTAATTCACAATAATGTTAACTGCTTGAAAATCTCAGGAAAGTTTATGATTAAGGCACAGTTCACATAGATATTTGTAATTCATAAAACAAAATTCGAATCAATTGGGCAACAAGATAATTCCAACTTCAAAGTTATGGGTATTTGACATATCATAATAAATAAAATAAAATGTTTGTTAACGCTTACGGTAACACGGGTAACGACTAGTAATAAATATGATATTTCCAATTTGTTTGCATGTTTACAATGTGTAAACGCAACCTTATAATTTCGATTAACACTGTGCAACAGACGAAAACAACCGAAAGGAGTTTGCCATCAGTTACATAAAATTGAATTTATACAGCTTGTTTTTTATCTAAATCTGTATAAAAAACCAATTTGGACGCATTCTGTTATACGAAATTTATGTAAAATTTTCTCCTGTTTCGTTTAAGACAGGTCTCGAAATGATCTGATTTAAATTGAGCTAGTTATAAGCGAAAAACTTTTCTTTTCCTAGTTTGCTCCCCTCTGGGCCCCTCATGTTTTTTTAGGCAAAAGGTACCCTATGTCCTTCCTCGGGATGTAATCTATCTCCATGCCAAATTTTATCGCAATCTGTTCAGCGGTTTACGCGTGAAAGCAAACAAACTCACATTCGTATTTATAATAGTTAGGATTATGTAATAAAACAGTAGATTGAAATAAATAAAACACATGTTTTAAACTAATAAAAATTTATTACAATTATTCCGGATTTTCAAAATTTTTAGTAAAGCTTCACATAAAAAAATTCAAAATTGTTGCCCCAAAAAATACCACAAAAATGTCGTTCTATATAACTTCCCCCTAGGAGTAAAACTCTTAAATTGACAACCCTGCGTTCGGACAAGACCAAGAAAGTTTATCTTGCGAAGCCATATATTAACTAGAAAATGCGAATAAGTATATAATATCATATGCTTATCAATGTAAAAAGATGAGAAAGAACTATAAACAAAACAGACAAACATAAAATAATCAATATAAAGCGGACAGAGACTGTTGAATTGTTTTTTGTAAAGTAAGTATTTAATAAAAATACGTTTTAAACAGAAATAATAGTATATAGTAACGTTATTTTGGAGTATATTATCAGCATAAAATTAGCTTTCTCTTAGCGTTACATTTATCTTTAATTCGAAAAAAAAACAAAACTAACGCAATTATTTTGTTAACCAAATAAACTATTTTCTTTCACGCATGTGTAATATAAAGCCGCCCCCAATTTATTTATCATTAAAAACCTAGTTAGTAACAAAGAGAACCCCTCTGTGATGCACGCTTTGATGAGGATATGACAAAGCTGCTATACCTACGATCTCAGGTGGTCATGGAAACGAATGATCTACCTATCCAATAATAACAAAAGAAGCGCGAACACACGCGAACCGCTTTAATCCAATTGGTCACGCGTGTCATTCGTAATTGTTTTGCTGATGCGCGTTTGTTGTTGATGATGCGAATGGTCCGTGTGCTTCTGAGCACCAACTCTACCGTGGTGTAGGTATATACAGTGAAAGTGTTGAAAAGCATGTAATTTTGTACGCGTTTGATAGGTGTAAAAAATTTGTACAGAGATTAAGTAAAGAACTTTATCTTCTGACCATTTTTGTCATTTTAGTTGTCACTTGCAATTGTTAAATTGTATTTTATTCTATGTATTAAAAAAATCAATTTATAAAAAGTCTGAGACCTTGCATACACCTCTAGCCAAAGTATGCTCTATTACTATTATTATTATCGCTTTAGGTATCAGACCTGAGATTCACAATAGTCACTTCGCAAGAAGTTCATTCAGAACCGTTTTAAGATTTATTCGAGTTTGTAAGTCCTAACATTATAATTGAAAATCGAGAACAGCAATTATTATCGACCGGCCTGTAATGTGTAGTCGTACGTACGTCCGAGCTAGACGGATCGACTTGGTTTTTTTACCATTCCAACTTACATGTGGGGAATGGTACTAGTTTAGGTCAAAATTCACTTTTCAAAATTTTGCAATATCTTTCCGTTTTGAAGTCCCCTGAATCCAAAAATATTTTATTGGAAAAACTCTGTGCGTCTGTTTGTTAGTCTGTGAGCACGATACAGGTCAAACGAATGAACGGATTGAAACCAAATTTTGGGAGCATATTTGATACGTAAATATGAAGAGCTCTATTGTTTTTGGGGAAAATCGGCGCATGAGTAAAAGAGATATAATATGATGTAACGTTGTTTTTTTTATATAATAATGGTATACTTTTTATAACGGTTTATTATTCTATTTATTTTGGCAGAAATTTTTATTTCTCAACTCTATAGTTTCGGATATAATTTGAAAATTAAAAAAATCAGCTCTTCTTTTGTTTTGTAGATCTGTCAGAAATAAACTAGTTAAGCATGCTTTGATTAATTTTTATATGACGTGAAACATATGCAGGTATAACCACGGCAACGAATAGCAAATATCATATTCAATAATAGCCATTACCCGAGTTACCTGACGCGATATTCTCTTTATTATAATGTATCAAATGTCAATATTTTTTAAGATACTGTTAGAATAGAACCCTATTGAAATTCAATCAAAATTATTTTGCAGTTTAACAGTTATAAACAAAAGTCTGTTGTAAAAAAGTAATTTCTATAATAAAGTGGCAAACCTAACGGGGTGTGTGCTTTTGATTTTATCAATTATTTACACCATGTTTAGAGTTTTTGGCGCTCGTCAAGAGTCAAATAATAAGCATAGCAAATATTTTTGACGACATGTGATATAAACAATCGTTGTAACTATACATTTTCAATGTGTTCTAGAATATACGGTGTGAATATCTCATATATTTCCCCTCAAAACAATTGCCCACTTTTCAAATTATTATTATGGGATTCCAACAAAGCAATTGCTATTTATTGATTATTATATTCTTCAGAAAAATAACATTCTTTTGAAAGTATAACTACATCTTTAAATGCATCTAAGTGTAAATATTTTACTACACACTCACTGCTCTGCTTCTCTCAAATATTAAATTTAACAAATTTCGAAAAAAGAGGACAATGTTTGATATAATGAATGGTTTGAATGATGGGAACCAATCAGATGTGTGTTAATTAAATATGTATTTCAAATGGGATATTGGCGTGTTACTTACGGTGCAGCAGGTAATATACAAAATCCATTACCGATATTTCATCACTGTGTCATACATCTGGTACAACCTATTGCTTCATCTCATGGAAATGGATGTGTGAGCTAGAAACATGTTTATTTTTGTTATAAATTATGATTAATTGAGTTACATTGTCTGCCGAGACAATTTCTAGTGATCACTTAAGTGTAATATTACAGAGTATGTGTAATTTTTCATTAATCAGGCAAGTATTAATAATAATAATTAATTAATAGGTATTGTTATTTTATAAAAATACCAATTTCTTGTTAAAATGTGTTACAATAGCCTATTGCAGAACTAAGTGCATGTTAAGTTCGAATCCCGACGGATTAAACATTTATATAGAACTTTTTATTGCATCCTTTTGTCAGAAATCTAATATTCTCTATATTTTGATCATATTGATTGAGATTTACAGACGTTAATGATCTCAGTTGTCAAGCGTCTATAATTGGGCAGGGCAACAAAAATGTATGTATTGAAAAACAAAAGAACACCGCGCTTGTACAATATTTCAAAAAGTAGAAAATACATTTCTTTTTCTTCTATAACGTTTTAAAGCACGGAAGACATTTGAAATAAAATATAGATACAGTGAGTGTCGCACGCTTTTAAACCTCATAAAAAACAAATTGTTTAGTGTGAATCCGCCTCATTTTAAAATAGATAATTACTTACTAAATTATGAAATTACCTTTTCATTACGTAAAATACATGTTTGCTGAATTAATTTTTATTAAAAGAGTTTTAGTTAATATTCATTCTTTGCATTGCAATTAAGTTATTTTTTGTTCTGTTATCAAAATTTAAGTATTTTCTCTACACACAATTCACAAACAAATGTGTTTTCTACTTTTTGATGCGTTGATTTAAGCGTGTTGTTAATATACATTTTTATTTTCAAATTTTTAAACTATTTAACGAGACACGTGTTTCCACCATCAGCACCGTCACTTCCACCACATCTTTTTTCTGTTTTTTTTTTAACCTATAAATATTATTATAGTCAAAGTATCAGAATATTCTATTGTTGATAACTACATACGACTGCAGAATGAACACTGAGAAGAGAGTAAAAATCGAGTTATATAATTTTCTTATAAGCATGCCTTCGACATACAAGTGGAGCTTATTATAAATCTGTTAAAAATAAGGTTACCTCTCCGAAAAATTTTACCGCAGATGATCTAAAAATTTTTTATATCGGTTGTTCGGTGTTTCACACCTACGTACTGTATTAACAACGCCGGCCCGAGCAAAACGGTTTTAAGGGCATCCCTTCAAAACAATTTTTTTGCAACAAAAATAATTGAAGCAGGCCATTCAAGTATTACGTAAGCAGAATTTCAGTAATTTTACCCCTACCCCCTATATGCTTATACGTAAACATTGGTATATATTTTTTAAATCTATTCAAAATTCTTTATTGTTATAAATAAATAATGCTGACGTCATCACCATCTAGACCCGCCCCGTCCCCCATGTCATCAAAAATTAGCTAAGCAAAGATCCCCTCCCCCCTTTGGTGCTTGCGTAATACTTTGATGGCCCCAGAGACCGTTCAATTTTTTTAACTTAATGTTTGTTTTCAAAAAATTTCAAATTCAGATTAAATTTATTCATCGATTCAAATAAATGCAACTTCGTACAATTGAGATAATAAAGATTTCCTACCCAACCTTTACTGTGATTTCAATTCTTTTTAATAATAGTTAAAAATTACTTTAATTAAGAGATGTATACTTAACGCAATGTTTTTTACCGATGAATTTCATCGGGTTTTGCAGATTTTCTACTAAAATGATAAATTAATAATATCTAATTAATAATGGTTAATTACCTTGCATTTCGGAAAAAAATATAGCATAAAAATAATATAATCTAAATCATACAATATAAGTATTAAGTTTACATACTAAATTAACTTCGCTGTAGATACTTGGAATGAAAATTAAAAACTTTGCGTAAAATATAAATGTTCTCGCTATGCCGCCCCCCGAATTTGAGAGCCCTAAGGCGTTGCCTAATTTGTCTATATAGACAGTTATGGACGGGTCGGCCCTGTGTATTCACAATGCACTGCAATTATGGGTTATCAGTGTCGTACTATATACACAGATTTTTTTGAAAATTGTTTTGTGAACAAGTGGCATTGTAATAAGTCACCTTTATATATTTACTAGCGGCCCGGCCCGGATTTATAATTAAATTTATTTCATTAAGAAACGACTACAGGGCTGAAATGTCTGACCTAATATAGCTTTGTGCTGATGTCGCTACTTGGCAGTGCCCGCTAGCTCATACTGCGAGTTGTCGCTTGGTGTGCTACAGTGACGCGCCATTTGAACGTAACCAGTTGCGCCCGCCTACTCGATGTCGCTACATGATACGGATACAGTTTTTCTTGACAAAACACCGTTGTTTTGTACAAAATATTTACAGATTATATACAAAAACCTTCCTTGTTTAGTGCTCTTCCTATTAGTGAAATCCGTATGAAAATCCGTTTGGTAGTTTTGGAGTTTATCGCGTTTAGACAGACAGACGCGGCGGAGGTCCTTTATTTTATATATTATATAGAATATAATATACAAAGCAACGTTTAGTTAGACGGGGTATGCCAGTATTGTCGGTCAGCACAGAACACATTGAGATATTTTACATGTATGTTCGTATTACGTGACAACATCATGAAAGACACTCGGCATTTGTTGGACTATCATTACATTACTATATGCAAGTGACCAGTTGTACTATGGATAGCCGCGTGTATTTTGACCACCCGGCAGCCAAGGCTGACGCGATCAGGATCTGTTAATACGTTTCGATTAATGATAATTGATAAAATCCTTTCCTTTAGCCTATTTGTAACCAGACCGTAATTTTTAGATGTCTTCGATCTGTATTGCAGACATGCTTCAGATATTTCTTTCGTCTCTAAACATTTTCATAAGTTTATTCTACTCATACATCATTAGATATTGTTTCCTCCCAAATTTCTATTTATCAAAATGTTTTCGGAAGTTCATTCAAACGTTTGGCCTAAAATGGCAATTTTGAAACCTAATTTGCTTGAAAGTTGTTACCGACGTCGATTTAAATAAAGAATATGTTTTTTTACGTAAAGTGGCTACAAATTTTAAATCAAAGAAAAATTAAAAAAAAAAAAACATTTAATCTGAATAGCCTATAGCGATGCATATAAACAGGGCTGTATAGTGTGTAGGTAGAAGACAAAAAAGCGGCATTACGCGAGCGGTGCCGGTATGTTCTATAATATAGAATCCGAATCATTAACTAATCAAAATTGTATTTTTTTTATAAAAGAACGAAGGGTACCACCGTAATTTATGAACGAAACTATCGCAGTACGCTTAGCTGTTACATTTATAAGATAAAAGTGATGCATCGTACTTTGAAGCTATTAAATATTGTCAACCGAAAAAAACGAATGACGTAAATAATATACACAAAATTGGCAGAATACAACCATTAGTTGCAGCTTTTGAAATTTAAGGGCGTAGTCCTATATTCAAGCTCGTTTTCAACCCTTATTTCAGATTTTTTTTAATAACAAAATAATGTACAATCATTTCAATTTTGTTACATGTTTTTAGTTTTTACTGACATCGTAAACTAAAAAAAAAATTTTTTTTGCTTAATTTTACGCCATTTTATAACTGTTTTTTAACCTAAAGTAGACAACTTTAAATGGAGGTAGGTGGGTAGCGCGGGTGATAACGTCACTTGGAGTCATCTGAATTATAAAAATTAAATTGGTTATTGTTTCGCAGGCTTGCGGCTCTATCCCATACTAGAAATAAAAATTTTTATTGATAAATAACAAAATGGCGGGTTTAAAAAAAACAACGAGAAAATCGTGATTTTGTCGTTGAAAATCGGTTAAAAAAAATAGAAATAATTCTTATAATTAAGTAATTCTAGTACTGGACGGAGCTATTGTTGTGTAGAATACCCTGTGCAAAATTGAAAGCAATCGGTTGTATACAATTGTTTCAATCAGTAATCACCCGCGCCGCTTACAAAAACGTAGTTTTGAGAAAAACGCGTTTAAAGTTTTGATTTCAG
Organism: Xanthostigma xanthostigma; assembly: GCA_963575645.1. Classification (NCBI taxonomy): domain Eukaryota; kingdom Metazoa; phylum Arthropoda; class Insecta; order Raphidioptera; family Raphidiidae; genus Xanthostigma; species Xanthostigma xanthostigma. The sequence continues at coordinate 29,031,569 of OY754468.1, read as the reverse complement.
ATTTCTTACAAAAAAATAGAAATGAATATTTACACCAATCAGCTATGCCTAGTGTATAGTAGACCGTCCGTTTCTTCAAAGGCATCGTTTTTAGCTAATTTTTTTGCTCTACTCTGCGAGAGTATAAAGGTAACGTGATAACGATTGAGAGGTAAGAGTCTTAATGTAAGACCGTTGCTGCTCTCTACTATGCTATAGCTTTGTAAATATTTAATATTTCAGTCTAAATTTTCTACAGTATTTTCTCAACATAATTTACTTACTAAAAATGTAAAAAAATTAAATTCGATTTTCCGAAACCCCAACACCAGACTACGTCCTTAAGAAACACACCTGTATGAGAGCTGATCTAGTTTGATTAGTTCTGATTTTAGTCACAAGATAGTGTATCTGCAAAAGCAACTTACGAATACATTTTACATTTTTTTCAAAATCTTATTAATACAAAATTATTTTACTTAATAATAATCAAACAATAATAAGTGAAACGATTTCTCTCGTTCACATTTGAGACTGTACTCACTTTTCTCGGTGCAGATAATGTGTCTAAGTCAATTACAAGCATACAGGTTTGGCTTTTTTTATTTTAGTTGATAAATATAGTGTAGTGACATTTAAATAAATGAAGTCGTTATAAAATTTATTGTTCTAATCAATAGCTATTTATATTTTGACCAAATTATATGTCGCATAACAACCGGAATGATTTTGCAAAAATCTAAGGTTTCAATTTTCTCGTGACAGCAAAGGCCACCAAAAATTCTAAATGTGCGACCTTTCTAGTCACGAAGAAATTGATAACAAAAAAGAATCTATTTATATCAGAACAGGACTCCATGGAAATATGTTGCCAATCAAAACATGCTCTGATATTGCATTATCCATAGCAGTTTTTACAATTTTTTATTTGGAATACGAATTAAATCGAAAAGCAACTGGCATTTTTTGTCTTAATAAATTGAATAAATAAATCGGCATTAAGTCCAACTCATCCTGACAGTTGGTGTCCTTAGAAAATAAAGAGATGAAGTTTCAATTAAAAATTGTTTTTAAATTTACCTAATCATATTTTAGACGTAGGTATACACGAAGCTCGCTTAAACAGCGGTATGAAATATTTTAAAACAAATTTTGTCAAAACTTCTTGAAAAAAATAAGTTGGTAGGTACTGATTTTGTTTTTTTAAAATTGATCGACCTGAATAAGATCACGGAACAATTTATTTCGTGATATATAGAATAGAATATATCTTTATTTTGGTGGCTGTTTCACTTAACCATCTTGAATTTTACAAAAATTCACAATATTTTACATAATATATAGTGTAGTGTGTGACATCGTGCAGGTTGGAGGTTTGTTCTGTGCAGGTCGTGCAGGTTTATGCTTAACAAGTGAGCGTGGTCTTTTACATGTGCCCAGTAATAATAGGTTTCCAATCACAATTCAACATTATAGTCCAAGAGACGGCTGCAGAAAATATGTTGTCATAAGGTGGACGAACGAAAAAATTAGAAATGATAGTCAAGACCATAATTAAGAAAGATCGCGAAGGTTGCCCGCAAAAATCCTGCCGAAACAATGTTTCCTTAATTTGTTTATCAGTTAAATAAATGTAGTAACAATCTTTTAGAGGTGGACAGAAAATAACATAATGATGTTGTAGGCGAGAACGAGACGAATAAAACCGTATAAGGTTGCCTATCTCCACCTTGCCGCGCACCCCGGTAGCCAGGCGTAAGGGGGTCGTTTTTTTAATAATAATTATCGTCATCAGGTGGACGCATAAATGAGGTATCAAATAAAAGATCTCGACCTCCTCTACATATCGAACTAAGGTTGCCTGCTCAAAACCTGCCGAAAAACTAAGTTGCCTGGAAAAACTTTCTCGGTGCGCGAGCCAGCCTTTCGCCAAGTGCGAGATGTATAATCGCGATTAATTCGTATGAAACAAGCCGAAACGAGTTTTTAGGGATAATTCATTTCACCTAGCGATATTGCAATGTGTATATTGACAAGAAACATCTATAAATTAACATTACCCTCATCAATCGACCAACCACTTTTACCCGTTTTACCTGTTTCAGAGTACATTTTATATAACAAAGTCGATAAACAATATAAATCAATGAAATGTTTTTTTTGTCATTTTAATTTCCGTCATAGAATTTGATTTTTGGTTATATCCCGCTGAAAATCGGAGGAAAACGTGTACGGAACTATTACAACATTTAAGTACATAATTTTCAATTTACATCATTTGGTTAATTTATGTCTTTTTGAATATGAAAAGGATTATCTATATAATCGATATTTATTTTTTAACTTGTTATTATTTTCTGCTTGATTACAAAAACCCAAAATGGTAAACGCTTGCGATACTTTGTCAAATCTAGACACTTTAGACATAATTATGCATCCTACAGCTCGAGTGAAAAATAGACAACTGAATAACACCATTGTGATTTTCGCGCCCACTGAAGGGTTAACCTTTTCTATTTGATTATTTTGTATGTTTTCAACTTGTCCAGGCGCACCTACACTGTGCGCATAGAAAGCGTTGATAAGTTATTAGTCTAGCTTATATGCGTCTAACAGATAAACGACACAGGCGCCCTAGGCTATCGGTGAGCCAGTATATATCTATGTGAACTGATTACTTAACTCAGTTATAACTTACAAGTCTGATGGATGATCAATACAAATCAATCAATTAATCAATAGGTGTGTGAGTTAATGCGGTTGTACCTGAAGCATAACAAATTTAAATCGTATAAATGTGTTATTACAAGCTGCTGCATACACACAAACATTTCACTTTAAACTGGTACATATACTCAAAGCCAATTTGAATTTTTCTATAACATGAAATAGAATGGCGTTCCAGAAAACTTAGAGTCGCTAACTTACTTTAAATTCGAAACCCAAAAGAATGGTGAGACCTCTAGTGAGAAATGCGCCGAACTGTCTTAAGGGGGGTTTTTGACAGGTAAACATTGATTTATAAAAGCATGATGGAGGCTAACCTAGCCTCCATCATGCTTTTCTAAATCAATGTTTACTCACCATTCCTTTGGGTTCCGAATATTCATTTTTGCAAGAAAGTTGCACAAAAAAATCAACTCTTCTTTTGAAGGAATGGTGAAACCTCTGATGAGAAATGCGCCGAACTGTCCTAAGGGGGGTTTTGACAGGTAAACATTGATTTAGAAAAGCATTATGGAGGCTAACCTAGCCTCCATCATGCTTTTCTACATCAATGTTTACCTTATGTCTCCATTACCTGTCAAAAAACCACCTTAGGACAGATCGGCGCATTTCTCACCAGAGGTCTCACCATTCCTTTGGGTTCCGAATAGTGCGTATTGTTGATCAAGAGTTTTCATATTCAAACAGTATATTTTTCGGTGGGATTACTTACGTTGATCGCAGAATGTCACGATGTAATGTCACTTCATTCCGAGAGAATTAAATGTGACGAGATTTTCTTGCCACCTATGTACGTCCATTGCATAAATGTCAGTGTTAACTATGACTAAGTTCATCTTATGCATCTGAAATCTATATCTCTATATATATAAAATTCTCGTGTCACAGTTTTCGTTGCCATACTCCTCCGAAACGGCTTGACCGATTTTGATGAAATTTTTTGTGCTTATCCGGTATCTATGAGAATCGGCCAACATCTATTTTTCATCCCCCTAAATGTTAGGGGTAGTCCACCCCTAAATTTTTTTTCTTCCTTCCCCATTCGTTCTTTTGCACCGGGCACGACGGCGCAGCCGGAGTGCTCGACATACACACATATACGTCCATGTATATTTTAAAATAAATAAAATAGATAGATAGATGTTCCAATTAAATTGTTTTATTATTTCACTTTATACGTAGCGAAGCACGTACAGGGCCGCTAGTATATATATAAAAATCTTGTGTCACAATTTTGGCCGCACTCATCTCCGAAACCACTAAACAGGTTTTAATTAAATTTTGTAAATGTATCTTGCTAGGTGCAACTTACGCTATAGGATAGTTTTTTGACGTGATAACGTCTTATAAATTGATGAAACACCAGCTGCACGCACGAAAAAGTGTAACGTTCCGCCTGTGTAACGTTCCGCCTGACCCTGTGCGTGCAAGCGAGAGCGCAGTATAAGCGATAGAGAGTCGGTAAAAATATAGTTTGTCAGCTACTAAAATTTAGGTTATGTATTATTAAATATGATATTCGAGCGGAATACGTTATCACGTAAAACTATCGTCCGTAAACCGACTTTACAGACAACCAATTTTTATTAAACATTTTGATCAAAATAACGGTATTTTCTCAAAAAACCTGTTTTAGTAATACGTAACGACATCTGATAGAATTTACTCAAAGCTATTAGTTCAGAAGCAAAAAAAAAAAAAATTGGTTGTCTGTAAAGTCGGTTTACGGACGATAGTTTTACGTGATAACGTATTCCGCTCGAATATCATATTTAATAATCACGCACAGGGTCAGGCGAAACGTTAGGAACGTTACACTTTTTCGTGCATGCAGCCGGTGTTTCATCTTTTTATATTGACGTGATTCATCAATTTATAAGACGTTATCACGTCAAAAAACTGTTTCAGTACCAAGTATCGACATCGGATAAAATTTGCTCAAAGCTATTAGTTCAGACGCCGGGCCGCAAACGAAATACATTTTGCAGAATTATATCTATGGCACCCGGGCGAAACCGGGATGAACCGCTATAATATTATAGAGGAAAATATTTGTATTTTTGTTTGTAATGAAGAAACTCAAAAACTACTGAACCTATTTTCTAAATTCTTTCACTAATAAAATGCTACATTATCACTGAGTAACATAGGTTATATTGTTAATCGAGTTAAATTTGTTATATTTGTTTAAAATTATTAGTTCAGAAGCAAACAAAACGGTTTTAGTACCAAGTAGCGACATCTGATAGAATTCGCTCAAAGCTATAAGTTCAAAAGAAAATCTGGCAGAATTTTCTCAAAGCTATTAGTTCAGACGCCGGGCCGCAAACGAAATGCATTTTGCAAAATTATATCTATCGCACCCGAGTGAATGCGGAACGGACCGCTAGTATACATTGTAGCAAGCTTTGTTACATTAATTCTCTTTCTCTTTTTTGTAATTTTTGTCAAAATTATTTTTTCCTTAGCTACGCTGGAAAAATGAAGGTTGTTATTATTTGGAAAAAATTTAATTGATGTTTTCTCAAGAGTCGTTAGTGATCAATTAAATTTTTTCCAAATAATAACAACCTTCATTTTTCCAGCGTAGCTAAGGAAAAAATAATTTTGACAAAAATTACAAAAAAGAGAAAGAGAATTAATGTAACAAAGCTTGCTACAACATGTATTTAAATTTCAACGAAAAAATCATAGTTAAAGTTACTAGCCCGATAATATAGTTCACTATTGATATAGGCTTGATGACTGATTTTTTCCTCGCTGAATCAAACATATCTCTATGATGCTAACGGAATAAAATCTTTTTATTTAGAGCTTGAAAAGAAATATTTTTATGGATACGTGTAAACACATTTCTTCATAAAAGAAACATTACTGTATATCATTGTCAACATTTCTGACAACATAAGAATTAAGAAAGCGGTATTTCCAATATCCACCAAAGGGAACAAGTAAAATTTTTATACAACTAAATGTCACCGGCAATAAATTTGCTCAGTGCGTCAGTTGATAAGTTTAATAATTTTTCTTATGCGACTCATACGGCCTGCGAGTGCCGCGAAATGTATGATTTATGGATACAATTGCACATTTGTACGTTGTCTGGCCGCAGTAATCCGCTGGAGACATTTATACGATAAGATAATGTGGTCAGTGGAAGTCATCGAGTCCAGAGTTGAAACTGTCAACTGAACTGCAAGTCCGTCGTTGCACCCACACCGCGTGGGCAATGCCACACATCAGGGAAGACCAGCGGTTCATCATTAAATCTTTCACCCGCAATCGACCGACGTTTCTCTTTTTAGCTCTCTTAGCTTCATCTGCATGTATGTATATATGTATCAGCGTTGCCAGACGTCCCGATTTTGGCGGGATGTCCCAATTTTTAAATCAAAATTAAATGTCCCGCACGGGACAGGATCAGTCCCGCTTTTCGGGAATAACTCGTTTAATCTACAGCTATCCTGTGAAGAGTTCTTCATCTTTATTAAAGAGAAAAAGGAAACTTTAAAAGAAGTTAAATCTTCACAGAAATATCATGAATAAGTAATTCTTATAAATAATTATTGTCTTATTGTAAGTTGCAATTTGTAACACTCACTCCACAGACTATTGTTTGAAACGCCATATTTTTCTAATGAATAAAACTTTTTTGATTTTGATTTTTTTTTTATTCTGAAGACGAATAAGAATCAACTATTTAACGATAGGGTAAATCTGATTTAAAATATTATATTTATATTAAAATACATTTTCTATGGCTATTTGTGCTATCTATTGTCACGTAAACGTAATTTTAATTCAAATAAAAAAATAAATATTTGAAAACTTCTGATTATATACGTTTTTTTACTATGTCCCGCTTTCGACGAAAAAATCCCGCTGTTTTCACTCAAAGAGTTCCAAAATCCCGACTTTGCAAAAAAAAAACTGGCAACGCTGGTATGTATCTATGTAATAGATTAATAGAATCTTTCAAATTAATCTTCACCCACTTCCAGACGTCTGAATATTATATTTTTTTTGTTAGTAAGATCTAAACTAGTTGTGAACTCCCAAAGCGTCTTTCATCAATTCGAAAATCTTTGAACAGAAGTGCATGTTTTTTTTTTGGTCAAATTCCTGGACTGGTTGAAACTGGTTATAAACTTTTTTGTGGTTTTAGAAGTCTATAGATCTGCTAGACCCAAATTCGAAAAGTCCAAAAAATACGCAGTTGTGTCCGAAGAGTTCTATATTGCCGACAAACACTTCGGAATGTCAGAACTTACCAACAAAGTACACACACATCTAGAATAGGCATGATGACAGTATAAAAAATCAAATAATAAATGGTTTTAGAGAAAAATATATGTTGAAAGGATTCTAAGAAATGACTCAGTGTTAATATAAACATTGAGATTAATAAGATTTTTAATAAAATAAAAGTATAAAATACTGCAATCAGCCATGCTGACTGAAACACCGAATGACGACACGCCTTCTTAAATCAAAGAGAATATAAACACTTGAAGTGTCACTTAAATTTTTGTTGCGATCATTCACTTCCGCATCATTTAATTAGTTGATTTGTTGTCTATTCGTTTCTTTGTGATATTTTATAACACTTATGTCAGGTTATTTTTGAGGTTAAATTGCAACTAAAGAAAACCGTACTATTTTTACTACTAAGTACCTACTTTTAAGAAAATACTTAATGTAAACCATATCATTGAGTAAATTTACATACCTTTCTACAAAATATCTCTGCACGACAGCTCTACGCTCATAAATACAACATCTAATGTCACCCATCACTATAAGGCGTGACGTCACAAACGTTTTCGCGATTACTTCATAATAAAAAGATAAAAATGCAATAATTTGCGATAAAATTTAATTTATTGCTGAAATAATGTTTTTTTTTTCGGAAATAGTAGACGTGTCCCTACATTACAGAACTGAATTTCAAAATCTGTCATCTACCTATTGCGCAGATATATGGTCCGATTAGTGATCTCCGGCAATGTCAGGTCACTAATCGTTCATATTTATGTATTATTTCCGACAATATACTAAAAATATAATGTAAAATATAATGTTGAGCCGACAATTAAATGAACGCGATACACGGTTTGAGAGCTGCTGATTTCATCAGCTCGTGCCTTCTGTCTGTGTGTACTTTATCTGCATGCTTATTATACAAATCGCCTGCAACACCATTTCTGTGCGGCGTGAAAATACACTCACATGTTCAATATGATATAATAACTACAAGATTATGAAGACTTTTCGTTACCGTCTAAGAATTAACTGGTTGATAAACGTTTGCTTAAGTGTTTCGTCCCTTTATCGTTCTTACGATAATTTCGTAATAACATGACACATGTTTTTCAAAAATGGAATGATTATCTATTAAAGTTGATTCTATATTTGTTTAAATTCATATTTATATGTTACCTAATAAATGACCGGTCATTATAGTTGATTTGGATTGAGTTTTCTCGATATTATAGTCCCAAAAATATAGTTTATGCAAGTGTTATTCAAACAAATAAAAACAATCAATTAATTAAGTTACTCCTTTGGCTTGACTTTTTACTCGTTTAAGGTTATTAATCATGCATAGAGGAAAATTTCTAAATAAAATCAAAATGTCTGCACCTTATTTTTTAATATCGGTTTTTAACATTTTAATGTGATTATTACGTATTGTTTTTAATTGTCTATATTATGTCTATATATATGTTATTTTTTTGTTATTTTAATAACATTTTTTCTAACAATAGTTTCGCTGTAGGTAATTGGCACATATGAATAAAGAAAATTATTTAATTTATGATCTAAACTGTTATAATAATATAATTAAACCTTTTCCTTGACATTTAGCTAGCCGTATTTACCTAGCATCGCCCGAGAATGACAGTCCTTTTTTATGACATAGTTCAGAAAGCGTAATGAAATTTTAAATATTTTATGAAACTCGACTGTATAATTCCCAAGTTTCGAAAGTTAATCGAATTAAAAGATATAACACACTCGCTTCGGTCATTCTACTCTCTAAACATAAATCAGTGATTTTTCACTAATTGCAAGTGCATATTCACTATTTGTCAATGATAGAATTGCAGGATTAGTGAATACTCACAATATGAATTAGTGAATAAAATTCACTAATCTATACTAATATATAAAGCTGAAGAGTTTGTTTGTTTGTTTGTTTGAACGCTCTAATATCAGGAACTACTGGTTCAAATTGAAAAAAAAAATAAGTTGGATAGCCCATTTATCGAGGAAGGCTACGACTATTAGGAGCGGAGCATTAATGAAAAATGTTGCAAAATGCAGGTGAAATGCACTATTACTAACTAAATATACTCATATTAGCGTTGTCAGAATACAACGCCGGCTAGCTCAACCGGTGGAGCACACGACTGTCAATATCAGGGTCGTGGGTTCGAGCCCTACGTTGGGCGAATATATTTTTTTTTTATTTTCTACATTGCTTTCTTCTAAGGCTTACATTTAAATTTATTTTAATTTTATTTAATTATTTAAAAAAAATTATTAGTTAAAAAAAGGATAAATACTGCTTTTTATCGACAAAAACTTTTGGACGGTAACTCCGACCATCATGAAATTTGGACCCAACATTCATCTCGGTAAACTAAGATGAATGTGTGTACTCATGTTCCCCTTCCCCATTCGTTCTTTTACACCCGGGATAAACCGGACGGGACCATAGTTAATTATATATCTAAATGAATATAAAAATTCATACTAATTATATTATGTGACCATTAAATGTCATCTGACATCAACAATTCTTTGACTACAGATTTTTTAAAATCTTTATTCATTCGTTACTTTCACTAGTATAATTAACTTTTTTATAAGTCGATTAAAAATAGAATACAAAATAAAGAATTAGAGAATTCGCGTCAAAAAAAACACAACCTTAATTCATTGTTAGTTATGATCCTATGTCATTGACTATAATTTAAAATCGGTAAAAAAACAATAGTATGCACGCAATGCTTTACAGAATCTATGAAAATATAATTAAAATAATCAAACTAACTTACCTGATAAATTATACTACTTGTTTGTTTATCGGTTTACTTGCTATAGACCGCTCTACATTCTACATGAATAATAATAAGTATCTGTAGTAACTGTATAGAGGCGCCACAAGCGAAATGTATAAAATCAGGAGTTCACTATTCTGACAGTAAATTTTACTTGAATTCACTATTCAAATCAAAAGTCACTATTTCAAATAGTGACATTTTCAATATTTCAGTTTTAGAAGGTAAATTTATTAGTGAAAATTCACTAATTTGTTGTAAAAATCACTGATTATCAAGTGAATACAGCTTCACTTATACAATTAGTGAAAATTTCACTAATCCATGTTTAGAGAGCACCTATAGGAAAGTAGTAGATTTTCTGAGCATTGAAAAATAAAAATCCAATCGGTTTAGTATATTTTGTATAGTAAGTAAACATGACAGCAAACAATTAACATTCATTTTATGTAGATAGGTAAGGTAAAAGACCCATTACCGGAACGAGACCTAGTATCGGAGCGATTTGAGAATCATTATGGTATATTTTATTTTGTACGCGATGGGATTAAATGAATCTTTCTTTATTTTAAACCTGAGTGTTTTATTTATAGAATAGAATATAAACGAGACTTTAAAATATATCGGAAATATAAAAAAAAAATTGTCAACTACAACAATAATCTCAGATCCACTACTTATCCAGGTTCCTTACTGGTTTTGATAAGAAATCAGTCAATGAGCTTAAGCTTGTAGAAAGTGATTAAAACAACTTTTTAATTATTTTTCGTTTCTATGTGTATTAAGAAGTACTTAAAATTCAAAAAAGTTATTTGATAATATTAACAAAATTATACAAAGAGAACTAAAATGGCACTTATCGCTTAGAATTCACTTTGGTTGATTTAAGTGTGAACACTGAACACGTATTCAAGATTATAACTTTAAAGATGATCTATGTTGGTTCTGAATTTCTGATAGTGAATATTAACAATACTGTCTCTTATTGCAGCTGTGCCGTGCCAGACGTCACCTCGGGGCTCAAGGATGAAGACGGCGGGTGGCGTTTAACACGTCGCGCCGCATCCTTTGATCTCTCCAACACCAAGCAGACGCGTCATGCCGATATCAACTTTATCAACATGTTGACAGCCTGCTTACATAAAGGTCTGCGCGATGACTTTGACGAGAACAACCATATTTCATCCCTTAATATGATAATATTATTTGCCGTTGGCAACAAAATCAAGGTGGTATATTCTATTATCGAAAGTATATTTATTACTTTAGGCTAATAGTAATGAAAAATCAGTTATAGGTGTTTATGAGGAAGGTATATTTTCAAAACTAAAATTAACTTTACACTAATAATTTTAATTGTCGAGGGTCTATAATTTACAGTATCTAAAGGCCGCTGTTGCACACGAAGCTAGAAACACTGCTGGGAGTTCTGCTGGCAGGAAAAATGGCTACGAAACTGGAAATGACGTCTCTGTAGGCTCGCCTGCTAGTTCATAAAATGGATTTTAAAATTTAGAAACAGTGGCTATTTTTATTGCTTAGTCCTCTGCTTGCTCTGCGCAAGAACCAATCAGGAAATAGTATCTTGTCACGTAGGTGACGTGAACAAACGCCCCAAAAAAACACTGTGCCATAGTGTGTGTTCTGTTCAGAGACAATAAACGTCCACTTTTGTTATCGTTCTATCACTGCACGCGCACCGAACCTACCTACAAAACAAGCTTGAAAAGACGTTCGTGTGAAGCGAGTATATAAAGGCAATCAAGAAAACCAGCACTAGAAAACTTGTAGTCAAATCTAGTAAGGTATCTAGCGGCAAATCCAGCCTCGTATGCAGCCTTTGATACAAAGAAGCGAAACAGTGGCATAAACGCCAGCTGAATTGGAATTTTGAAGATTGTGTCCTTTAGGCTCTACAGAATATCTGATCCCTATATTAAGGAGATCGCCAGTTAAACTGTGAACATAGGTCCGGGTACACGAAAGAATCTGTCCCAGTCGTACGGCTCTTTAGTCTTTAAGAGCTATAATTCTTCGACTTTTAACACGCGGAAGTAGGCGTAGGTTGTATTGTAGCCAAGGAATTCATTTCGGAATGTGCGAACTCTAAGGTAACAGTTCCCAAAAAGAGTGCTTCCTAAAATTACAAATAAAAATATTATGGTTTCTAATGATCATGAAAATAGCACCCCGTAATCGTAATCGATTTATAAAGATATTTTCTTAACCGCAAGTGAGATAACCCCTGATACTATTTGCATTTTATCATATGACCGCAAGTAGGACGAAAATTGTTCCGACCGCAAATGGCACGACCACAAGTGAGAAGATACCAATTTTAATTACAGACTAATAAAATATTAATTTATTGCTCCTATAATACGCCGTAATTTTAGTACTATTTTGTATAAATCTGTTAAAATTTTTTTAATCTACATAATGTCTAATAAAAACCACATTGCAATATTATAGAATGTAGTACATTCTCTATAACATAAAACAATGTATATAAACAATTTTCCTTGTTTGAAAATAATTGAATCTAAAATAAGAGAATTGACGTGAGATGGTTCTTAAATCATTCATTTATCGTGACGTGCACCAGCACCTCTGGCGGACAGTAATTAAAACGTGGTCGTACCACCTTTCTGCGCAGTTTGTTCTCTTTGTAATACAAGATATTTCAAAAATCATGATAGACGTTTTCATAGTTTTATTTACAGTGACCTATTTTATAGACAACACTGTTAATTGTCAATCTGTGCTGCATTTTTATAAACTCAAAGTTTTGTATAATTTCATAAGCTCTTCGAATTTTAAGTTTCATAAGGATTCTGCAACAAAATAGAGAAACTAAAGATTAAAAAATTTTTAATTGCTCATTCAATTTCATCTCTCATATACAGAAAAGAATATTGCGCTTGATTTTTAATGTTGAATTCCGTGAATCGTGTCGTGAAATTTTCAAAAAATATAATATTATGACACTTACATCCATATATTTATATAAACTATTACTAAACGTTTTTAAATACAAAAACCAACTTTATGCTGCTAATTCTACCATACATGACTACGGAACTCGACAGTGTGCAGAATTAAGGAACTATAAATTTAATTCGACAACATATAGCAGAACTCCTGCGTGCGCAGGTTCTAGGTTTTTCAATAATCTTCCGCTTTCCTTAAAAAGTATTGACAATTTAGAAATTTTTAAAAAACACTTAAAAAAGTTTTCTTAGATGGATGTTTTTACAATATACAGGAATATTCAAAATAATTTTTTATTGTAACTTTTAAATTCTTACGTTAGAAATTTGATGTATTTTTATATTTGATTTTTTGTATTTGACAAATCCATACAATGTTTGTATTGTCTCTGGAGAATTAATAAACTAAACTAAACTAAACATGTCTATTGCTGATAAATTCTTTAGAAGGTAAGTTTAGATCTACGAAAATATGAATTTTTAAAATTAACAAGTGTAACAAATTGGAGGAGATTTATTATATTAAAATATAATTTTCGAAACGTTGGTCACAAACGATACTTTGCTAAAGCTTATTTCAATTGTTCCTCAACCAAATAAATCTCCTTCAATACATATTTGGAACAAAAATTTTACTAATCGTAACAAATTGGCTTTATTGAAAATTACATACAGAATCGAATATCAACTTTTTACAGTTCTATAACACACATGGAACCCTTATGTAAGCTTATAGTAAGACTGTATTGCCCTTTAATCTGTCTTGTCTATCACAGGCCTATAAAGGCCGCTGCACACGAGGCTATAAGAAACAGTGCTTGGACTTCTGCTGGCAGGTAGGCTGGGTACGAAGCTGGAAATGACGTCACTGCGGGCTTGCCTGCTAGCTCACAAGATACGTTTAAAAATTAAAACAAGAGCTATTTTTCTAGCTAGGTCCGCTGCAAGAACCAATGAGGAAGCAGTATCTTGTCACGTGGGCGACTTGAACAAACGGACACAAACAAACACTATGCCATAGTGTGTGTTCTGTTCAGAGACAATAAACATGCAACTTTGTTATCATTCTATCACTTTGCGCGCACCGAACCTACCTGCAGAGCAAGCTTGTAAAGACGTCTCGTGTGAAATGAGCACATAATAGCAATTAAGAAAACTAGTAGTGAAATCTAGAAAGGAACCTAGCGGCAAATCCAGCCTCGTGTGCAGCGAACTTAACTTGTTAACGACTAGTCATGCAGATCGAGCACGTGATGTGTCCTGCAAGCATTTCAGTGGTCATTATACCAAAAAATCGCTTGTATTCTCTGCAGCCAATAAAATGTAGATACCAAGTGAAAATAAAAAGAAACTCTATAGGTATGAGAAACATACTTTTTTTAGTACATTTTTATAAGCGCGTAATCTAGAACTTTCTTCTTAAAATTCTTGACATACAATATTTACTGAAGTACTAAGTAGACAAAAATTCTTCTCCAATCAAAATATACAGTAGGTAATTATTTCCTGAGGTAGTAGTTCTAGCTAACAATCATTATTGCTAAACATTGCATCTCGTATTATTATTACTTATCTATAGAATTTGCTTGCAGAATTAAGAATTACGTTCCTAAATTTTTCTTAATGAGTTACAGCCTGTAACTCATTAAGATTAAATTTACGAACGTAATTGCACATACCGCTAAACTAGCGGTATGTGCTTTATTATCGCTTTGTGCATCAGAGCTGACTTTCGTTCAGATAAGAAGTTATATCTAAGTTAATTTCACACGAAATCCATTCAAAATGAAACTTTTTGAAAAGAGGAGATTCTGATCTATAAAACAGAACCATTTTTAAATCAATTCGAGTTCATAAATACTATTAAAATTGTAATTGAAAATCACAAACAGCAGTTGTCGGTTGGTCTGTACGTATGTACGTACGTACGTACGTACGTACGTACGTATGTACGTACGTCACGACTCTACAGATCGCAATTTTGGTCGGATCCCCTTGGGTTATATTTTATTCACTTTGTTTACTATCAGACCAGAACCCTATTTAAATTCACTAAAATGTGTTCAGTAGTTTAATTTTTATAAACAGTTTTTTTTTTATTATTTTTGACAGCTAATTAAAATAAAAAAACAAAAAACATAATAAATATACTCAATTAATGTAGTATGATACGTAAAATAACTGCTACACTTCTATACCATAATAACAAAGGCGTTGTACGGCATCGGTGTGGCCGAACGGTTAAAGCGAAGTCCTGTAATCCCAAGGTGCCGGGTTCGATTCCCGCTGACATAAGAATTTTTTTTTTTTTTATATTCCCATTTATTCCACTTAATTCCACTTAATATTTATATATTATATATAATATATTTCTCATATATTTTTTTTATTATTATTTTTTTTTTTTATTTTATTTTTTTCATTTTAATTTTTTAATTGTTTTTTTTAATCTATTGCACATACCGCTAGTGTAGCGGTGGGATATTCTTGAAAAATAGTGTTTTGGGATATTGTGTCTATAAAATGCGTTCTTCGATAAACTAGAAAGTCAATAAACTAGGACAAGAAACTCAAAAAATCGGGAGAGAACAAAACCCGTGCATAATTGCTAAAAAAAATTTCTTATTTTACTAATGTTTCTCGTATACTTTTATTTTTTTTTTATTTGTTTTAATCTATTTTCTCAATTTTTTTCATTATAATATAATGTACAGTGGAAAACTTGCGGGATGTGCACTTTTGGTTTTGCCAACTATTCTTATTTCTTACACCGTTTATATTGGGTCACTGGATACCCTAAACAGCCAACATAATATATTCTAAAGTGTAAATTATTATTAAACATCATTTTATATACAATATTTGTGGTGCATCTGTACACATTTGTAATACAATCACTTTACATAATATTCATTATTAGTCGAGCTCACAGATTCAAGTGTAGGTCACGCTCGCTCGTTAGCGCCACTCAACCGTGAAGTGTGAGTCTCTCTTTTCTCTTTCTCACTCATTTTACATTGTAGATAATGCACCCAATATAATAGTGTCCACGCCTTGCGCCTTGCTCCATCTCTAAAGAAAATGTGCTCCAATTATTATCAGATGAATTCAAAAAGGGTTCGACTAAAGTCAGGGATTGGCAAAATAATGAATTCAAAATAGATGTTAAAGTTTATGTTAAAAACAAAGATTTTTTTTCACCTTGTTATCATTGGTTTATACAGGGTAGGTACTAAAGTGCTTGTGTGTAAATAAAGGCCTCTGCACACGAGGCTAGAAACGCTGCTAGATTCCTTGCTAGATTTGTCTACTAGTTTTCTAGCGCTGACTGCTGTTATGTGCTCGCTTCACACGAGAGTACTTTTCAAACTTGTATTGTGGATAGATCTGGTGCGCGTGCAGTGACAGTTCGAATATTAAAACAGAGCAAAACGTGTCTGATGACTGACTCTGGGCAGAATAACGCCATGTTGGTTAAGTTGGTTTATGGGTGTTTCGCCCACCTGACAAGATAGAGTAGCGTATCTAGCGAGGAAAATAGCCCCTGTTCCAATTTTAAAAACCATCTTGTGAGCTAGCAGGCCAGTCCGCTGTGACGTTATTTCCAGCTTCGTACCCAGCTTACCGGCCAGCAGAACTCCTAGCAGTGTTTCTAGCTGTGCTCCTAGCCTCGTTGTGTAGCGACCTTTACTTTCGTATCCGCCTAAGCTCCGCAACGACTGTTGCGGATACGAATGCAGACGACAAAAACAATGTGAACGCTCCCTAATATAAGGTGACTCCGTCAGGCTATTGCTTGGCAAGTAAAAGTAATATCGAGCTAAGAAAACTTAACTTGAAAAGCTTGAATAGGTGACACTATATTAAATTTATTTCAGAACTTCTGTTCTAAATCTCATTTTCAAGTTTGGGATTGCAATGAAACTTGACGCTGTTTTTTATTTCAATTCTTTTGATAGTCTAACAAACTGGTAGAAGAAAACTTCTTTTCATTTTGTACTTTTTTATTTTTGGTGAGATAAATGTTAGTTGACACGTATTAATCTATCTACAAAGTCTTGGTTTTTTAAGATATCGATACCGTAACAGAGCGACCGTAATATGACGGTGAATGACGTAACAAAAAAACAGCATTCATTTACTTCAATGCACTTTTTTGGTTACATCATTCATCGTCCCATTATGGCCGCACTATATTATAATGCCGCTATCTTACGAGACCAGGGATTAACTAGCTTCGATGCGTAACCCGGGTAACCTGAGCTAAATCTTGGACCTGTAAGGACGCCAATTGGAATGTTTCCGCTAGTTGTAATTTCGTGAAAATCCATCTTTAAACGATTAATGGTGATATTTAAATACCTAAAATATTTTTATTTAGACATAATTAATTATAATAAATTAAATAGAGTTAATTTAAAGTGCTATAAATTTAATTATACCCTTTATCACGTGACTGCGAACACCAATCTGAGCGCATGACGTCACGAAACTCTAATGTCATTTTCAAAGAAATATCCTCTCATTTTTGGAAACCCTCTTGTTAATAAATAAATTATTGTATTTGCTATAATGGAGATTAAATTCACCAAAGAAGACAGTTTTAGCTTATCAAGGATAGATTCGTTGACGGTGGCAAATTTCTTTGCCAGAAACAAGGATTATTGTTCAGCGAAACTTAGAAACGTCAAATTGTCTCTGTTATAGTATAGTTTTATAATACCTACCTAATATCAAAATGATAGTTTTTCTGGTGTATTTACGAATCTGGATTTACACACATGGGCACTGCACAGTGCTCATAAAACTTTGTATTCATAATTACAGGATTTTTTATACGATAATATGAATTCACAAATAGTAAAACGACGAACTCAATTCCACTAATTCGAAAATTAGCTTTTCATTGCTTACAATATTGAATTTTGACAAGATACAAGCAAAAAACTGATGAAACACAGTTTTTTAACTCACTGATAGAGAGTCGTGACGTAGGTCGGACTCAGTGACAGATTTGAGTGTTTCAGCGGGCAAATTGAAAATCATTTAAATTTTTACCATTCCAACCCACAAATGAGGAATGGTACTAGTTTAGGTCAGAAATCGCTTTTCAAAAATTTTACAATATCTTTCCGTTCTAAGGTTCCCCGAATCCAAAAAACATATTTTTGGAAAAACTCTGTTTTATATAATAATGGTATACTTTTCATAACGGCTTATTATTCTATTTATTTTTTCAAGAAAGTTTTGTTAACAAATTTTTTTTCTAAACTAGTTTCGGAAATATTTTGAAAATAAAAAAAAATCAGCCACTCTTTTGTTTTATGGATCTGTCAGAAATAAACTAGTATGCATGATTAATTTTTACATGACGTGAACATATTATGTAGGTAACCATGGCAACGAATATTGAATACTTGCCATTACCCGCGTCACCTCACGCGATATCAGAAATTTTATTTTCTTTATTATAATCAAATGTCACCATTTTTGAAGTTGGAATGGTCCCGTCGCCCAATTGGCTGGAATTTTTCTTTAAAATTAAATATTTTTTATTATTAAATATTTTTTTCGTGTACACAAACGTGTACTAAACAATAGGGGTGTTGACTAATTTTCGGAACTGTTTTTATTTTGAGGGTCTATCTACAAAATAAAAACAGTTCCGAAAATTAGTCAACACCCCTATTGTTTAGTTGCTTAGAGAGTTACGTGAACCTTAATTCAAATCTAGAACCGAATATTATATGGGAGCTATGGAACAAGTTCTGCTACTGTATATGTCCAAAAAACCGATTATAAAAACGCGATGTGTTGTTTCGTCGAAAACACTTGCTATATTAAAATGCAAGCGGAGATGAAACAGGCAAGACGTAGATATAAATTGCAAATAAATGGGTTAAACATGACAGTGCAGCATCACGGAGCGCGTCAGACGCGGCGTCAGAGCATGCGCTAACACTCTTTAAGAACAAACAGATATTCTTGACAGGATAATTACAAAGTGCGGGATGTACTTAAAATGCGATCAGTTTTACAGAAATGACGGATATAGATCGCTCTTTTGTATGGAAATCTGTGTAGCCATTATACAGGATGTCTTAAAAACATAATAATATATTAAGATGAAGGAAGGTTTTGGTTGAGGATCATAAAATAAGCTTTACCAGTGTTTCGCTAGTGGCCAACGTTTCGACCAGCTTGAGGCCCTGAAGATAAAATAAATTTTTCAAAACGTTGGCCACTATCGAAACACTGGTAAAGCTTATTTTATGATCCTCAACCAAAACCTTCCTTCTTCTTAATATTCTATTGGATCAACACTACTTTAACTGATAATAATATATAATTACTAGTTTGCACTACTATAGTGCAGGGAATAAAGACAAAAAATAAGTCAAACTTCGGAAAAATTTAGGGAAAGCTGGATTTTTGCATGAACTTTCCTTTTGTGGTTCTAAACAATATCCCAAAAGTTCCCACCAATACATGGGCCGCTAAAAATGTTACGCGGAATGAAAGGTCACAAAAACGTTTTTTCGCGAAAATCTCGTTAACGGTGACTTTTATAGAAAAAATTGTGGTTATCAAATTTGTAGCTTAGAAAATTGCCTATAAAAACATTGTATTACTTTTTTCCGTAAGACTAAAATTACCAATTACGTACGACGCATGCGATGCCGATGTCGGTTCTCCCACCTCGCATTCATTCAATCGCTTAGTGAACCGTTCGAGTTCACGCATCCGTATGATGTATGTCATATGATGCATTGTTTTCGTTCGTATAACCGCATCAAACGAATCGAAATGAGATAAGAAACAAAAAAGTTACTACTTTTTAAATCAAAGTTTATCGTAAACCGTTAGTCTTACGAAAAAAATTAACACTATGTTTTTTGTAGGCAATGCTCTAAGCTACAAATTTGATAATCATTATTTTATCATAAAAGTCACTCTTAACGAGATTTTTGCGAAAACCCGTTTTATGCGCGAAACATTTTTAGCGGTACATGTATCCGTGGGGACTTTTATTGTTTAGAATCACGAAAAGAAGGTTTATGCTATTGACTTTATCTAACTACACTATATCAACATTGTACTTACCTTATTACTTTACTTACCTTCTATTAACTACTGTACTTACCCTGTACTACTATATTATCTACTATTTATTAATGTCTATACTTACCCTCTAGCTTAGTAACTTTATACTTACCTAAATATCTTATAATATTATAATATTTTGTATTCCATAACATATTTTGTAACCTATTTTTATATTATGTGCTAATGACCTGAGTAGTCGAAGCGCATTTCTTTTTTTTTTCTCTAAATAAAAAAAAAAAAAGGTTTATGCAAAAATACAGCTTTCCATTAATTTTTCCACAAAGTACCAACAAAAACGTAACTTCAATATAATTTAAGATAAATAATACAAAATACAATCAATAAAATATTAAATTAACTTGTAATTATAACAGTTAGTACTTTAATAAAATATAGCGCAAAAAGTAATGGATTTTGTACGGGAAGCTTATGTTTCTAAATATAAAATGATAATGTAATAAACGTACCTGTTTAAAACAGAACAAATAATCTTTATAAAGTATAAACACTCAAATAGTATTTAGCAATACACTACGAATTGACATAATATTCGATCGAATCGTGTAGCCGTACATCAAAGCATTAGAATGTTTTTCTTTGAACGTTGGAGGCTTCCTTTGACTCGGGTCAAGAATACCGACAACAGCCGGAACATTGTCAAACGCTAACGTTGGACCCTTTACATTGGAAGCTCGCAGGTTTGACCGTCGGCCACACGATGCGACGGTGTAGCGCCGGCATGTCTGGTCGACTAGAGTGAGTAACGTTTTTCTCGTTTTTGTACAAAATGGCGACGTGAGGGAAGTCGAAGAGTGGTACAATATTGTGTCTTATTTGACCAAGAAATACAATTTGAAAGATTAGCGCCTCACAAACTCGTGAGTTTAACGCCTTCTATTAATAAATGACTCTTCTAAGTCAAGAGGACGTAAAAAACTTTTTGTGATCTTGGACCCCGTGTAAGAGATAAATAAGGATATCGTGATCCTCTGCCCTTCCATGATAAGAGGTAAGTATTTGTTTAAAACTTTTATTAAAGATCAAAGTTAAACTATTTTTAAGATTATAGTTAGAGGTAAAAGAAGAAATGGCGGAATTGTTTTTTTCGAGTTTGAAGAGCTTCAAACGTATATAAAGAAATGTTTTTAATTTCAAGGAGCTTGTAAACAGTGAGAGTTTTTTAGGCTGGCCTTAACAGTATTTAAGATTTGTTTTATCTTACGTAAGATTTCCCCCCGCTGCCTTTGTCAGCAAAAGTAAGAAAAAATTGACCCACTCCCATCCCATATAAGCCTGCCTACGTAATACTTGTACGCTCCCTTATCAGGCGTTCCATCCGATGTCGATCATTCTTTTCATTTATTTCAGTTTATTTTAGAATCGCCTGTATAATCAATTCAGCATACTTTCATCTACTAATTACTATCATTAGTGCTTTTCTTAAAAGAACAATACAAGAACTGATTTTGTATATAGAAGAACAAAAAGTGTTCCTTTTGCTTATGACAACTGATGATCCTTATTTAGTTATGCAACAACTATTGCAATTTGTTATTTTGCGCTATTGAAATTTCTCTTTCTTTGTAAATAATAACACATGAACATGATTTATTTAGTTCAACAATAGTTTAATTATTATATTCTAAATTACATGCGGATTGAAGACATTATTTAGAACTGATTAGCAGATGATAAAACTAATTAGTAAGAAAAACTTGAATCATTTACACAAAAAAAATTATAAAAATAATTCAAATGCCTTCAAAAAAATCTAACTGAAAACAGTTCAATTTTCAGGTCATTTTCAAATTAATTACTAAATTCTTTTATGTTGTAGGTACTTTTATTAAATAAACTTGGTCTTCAAATTTATTGTATGTAACTCTTTTTTCAATGACCACTTTTGAAGGCGGTTAAATTTTTTATTAAATTTCTCTTCCTAGCAGCTTTCTAATACGTAATTTGCACGTTCTTGACATTTGAATTCAAAACTAGAGAAAAACTACTGAACCGATTTCAGGATATAGGACCGTCTGACCGAATAATTGAAGAAATTGTTAATTCAATATTCACTAGAACCTCTTTAAGTCGAACCTCGATAAGTAGAAAGCCTCCAAAACACGAAAAAATGTTTTGTTCCCTTCTCTTCAAGCCCCAAAACCTCCATTACTCCAAATCTCAACCCTGTATAGGTCGAACTAATCAGTGAGTCCCTACAAGCTATTTCGGTACATATTTTACCTCCATAACTCGAAAAAATAAATTCCATCTCTATTCCATTTCGAACATAGCAATGTTTGATTTTACAACCTTTTCAAAAAATTAGAATGAATCTTAACCTCTACAAGTCGAATATTTCCTTACAAAATCCTCCTAAGTCGAAATTCTTCATAAGTCGAAAACTCTATAATTCGAATTTTTTGGTGTCTCCCTTGCAATTCGATTTACAGAGGTACTACTGTATTTTTAATTTGATATACTTATACTTAAAATAACTGCTTTTCATGCATGTATGCTGGTCGTAAAATAATTAATTTTGGGACGAGAATCGGACGGTAAAGTAACTTTTCCACCCTCTGGGAACTACCCACACGGCCACGGCGCTGTACAGAACACTCTATTATATAATGAAGTTTTTGATACACAATAGAATACTGGAAAATAGACAAAGGCGCTATTTTATAAAATCCAGTGTGTATCTAGAATGCAGCGCTATTTTAACTTGTGCGACTGTTAAACTTGCTAACGTCGAATATATTATGTCATAACACAATCTACTAAAAATCACCGTACCATATCCATTACGGATTGTTCAAAACACTACTTAAAATTTTGATTAAAACAATAAATTTGATAAAAATGCGAAATATCTAGGTCAAACCATTTTTTTAATGCGTAAACTATTATTTACAACCTTGATACCTGATTATTAGTTATGAGCACCGCCGCTAGTCAAAATTAATATTGAAATTACACCTACGTAGCTTCAAGCACTTGCTTTAATATTGTTTTCAATGAAAATTAATAATAGTTCTAATTAAAAAGACAATTAATGAAATCAAGGACGGAACTGCAATTAAATATACCCACAGGTGTATCAAAAACATTTTTCAATATCGCAATTTTCTGAAAAGGGAATTTCTTCCTATTCTATTAATAATATTTGATACCTAGAACTTAATAGGAACAATCTTTGGTAGGCCTACAGCCTACTATCGTAAGCATAACGAACGGAATGTTTAAGCATCGTATACAGTCTAAATTTAACTAATCTAACGCGTCTGACTGTCAAATTTCTAAACAAAGAGGTTTACACAGAAAAAAGTAGTAAAAATTTAATATATCAACTTTAAAATATATACATAAATAAAATTATGTATATGTAATCAGACATTAATCAAAGATTTAAAATATATACCTAAAATAACGATCAACTATAGTTCGGTAGTCGGAAATCGATTGCCTTACTCTATTTTTTTTGTCTTAAGATAAAAAGAAAACGTCTGAGTGATCCAGGGATAATATGTGAGAACAATAAAATGCTTAAAAAAAACTGCATCGAGTTTTAACAGCTATCAATTATATACCTATAATAAAGAAATGCTCAATTGAATATTTTAATGAATAATGATAACAATGCAAAGTTACATAACTTAAATGTGTGAAATTTTTAATTAACAGTTTCAGTTTCTTTGCACATACGTAACACAAATCAGTATAATGAATTACTCACATCACGTTTTTAAACACACTACACAGGCGGCTCAGAACTCAGCGAAACTACAAAAAAGTTTCATGTTTTCCTAAAAAATACGAACATTTTATTACTCCAACTCCACAAGCGAGTATGGTAATTAATTTAATTAAAATTTCACATTTCAAAATTTTACAGTATTTTTTAGTTTTGAGGTGCCACGAATCCAAAAACAAATATTTTTGGGAAAAGTAGTCTGTTAGTCAGGGTGTGGCAGGGTGTTTTTTATAATGTAGGAACACACCTAAAGTTTGTTATACCTATAACTTAGTTTTTAAAGATCAAACCAGGTAGGAGACGTCCCTCATTCTGAGTAAACCGATTTCTGGCGTTTGTCATGACTCTTGCCAGTATATCAGATAATCAGGTGTTATCCTGGAAATTTCTTCCTAAATGTTGGTCTTCAAATCTTGGAGGGTTCACATAAACACGGGATTTCAAAAAATCCCATAGAAAAAAATCACAAGGCGACACTTCGGGAGAGCGGGCCGGCCACTCCAAATCGCCCATAATTGAGATGAGGCGCTCTGGGAAGTGTTCCCTCAAAACAGCCATCGATGCTCTTGCAGTGTGTGCCGTTGCACCGTCTTGTTGGAATCAGGTGTCACAAGTGAGCACAATATACAGGTCAAATGGCTAAACGAATCAAAAGCAAGTAGTTTGACATATCAAAAGGAAGTCCCATTGTTTTCAGGAAAAACCAGCGCATGCACAAAAAATATAGGTTATAATTATCATATATAATATCATATTATTTATTATTAATATTATAAATGCGAATGTAAGTTTGTTTGTTACGCTTTCACGCAAAAACTACTTAACCGATCATCATGAAACTTTGCACATACACTCTTGAAGGTATTAGAAGTAACATAGGATACTTTTTATTAAAAAAAAATAAAAATTTTTTACGAAAAATAAGAAAATTGTTTGTCAAAATATGTGCAATACCTCAACCCCTGATATGCATGTCAAAAGTCGATTTCCATCTCAATCGCGGGCGTAGCCGCGGGTAGCGGCTAGTAGGCTATAATGTTTTTAAAGTAAAACTTTTTAGCGACGTATCTGTTTGAATTTTTCTGTAACGTTAAGGAGAAATGAACAAATGACGGGGAAATATAAGAGAAACCTTGATAACGCAAAATAAATAACGCGTCAATGAAACGAGTTCATATCTTCCAATAAGTTTCACTTCTTCTGTGAGCTTATGTGAGCATGGCCCACACGTTTATTTAACGGCTATTATTCTACTCATTTTTCCATAGAGTCATGTAAAAATATATTTTTTCTAAAATTTATAAATATATTCGTAAATATTTTGAAAATAAAAAAAATCGTTTGTTCTGAAGATCTCTCAAAAAGAAATTAGTTAGGTGACAAGCATGCTGAGGTTAAATTTTATATGTGAAATCATACTACTTATGTAACCATGCAACAAAGAGCAAATATAGTTACTAGCCGTTGCCCGCGTCACCGCACGCGTTAACATAAATTTTATTTTACATATAAAATATATATTGAAATATTAGTATTTTTGAAGTTGGAATGGTCCTGTTGTCCAGTTGGCTGGAATTTTTTCATGAAAACTGTAGTTGGTAGATATTCTAAATCCGTGCCTTGCATGTCAAAAGTAATACGAAAGTAGCGGGAAAATAACTTTTTTTGTTATCTTTAATATTATCTAACTCGAGAATGATATATTATTTATTATAAAGAAATTTATTTAGTCATGTTATATAAATGGAATTTCTTTCTTCTCTATGTTACTGAATAGTATATAGAGTGATCGGTAATTGCTCGTATTCTTCTCGGAAGAAAAAACTATGAGTAAAGAAATATTTAACCTCTATCACTTGGGGGAGGAAATGCGTCATTTTCGAGAAAATCTACTTCGGATTTCTTTTTACAAAAATCCGAATTTTGGGAGTTAAAAATTAAAAAAAATATTCTCACTTTTTGGCCTCAATGTTTCCATGATCTGATAGCTTACTAATTGACTAAAGCTAAAAATCATGAAATTTACTGCAAGATTTTATATTATATTATATATTATCGTAAAAACGACCTCCATTCCATTATTCAAAATTAGTCATAGTTTCTTCTCCCGAGAAGAATACGAGCAATTACCGGTCACCTCTATACCTAATACATTATAATGAGGATAGTTTCGAAAACCTTCATATCAAAGTTATTTTTCCGGATATTATAGTCGTATCGCACTTTTCCGAAGTTATTCTACTTTCTAGACTTTTCAGTAAGGATCCTAGGCAGTACAATCGTCTTTATGATTATTTACTTGAAGATATAATTGCTGAATTATTTGTTTTGTTATACAAGTATTTTTTATTGTCCTTCACTGTTTTTTTTTTATTTATTTATATCAAGATTTCGCGCTGTTGCGTTTATTAACACATATATAAGCATGTTTCTTATACGAAAAAAATATCTTAAATTTGTGATTCAATAGCACACTTTTTTTTCATAAATAAAAAAAATATCTTAAAAGTTTATCTTCATATCATCCGATTTGCATAATTAAAGAATACCTATTATTTTATAACTCTCATAAA
Source organism: Xanthostigma xanthostigma (assembly GCA_963575645.1). Lineage (NCBI taxonomy): Eukaryota > Metazoa > Arthropoda > Insecta > Raphidioptera > Raphidiidae > Xanthostigma > Xanthostigma xanthostigma. The sequence continues at coordinate 29,005,375 of OY754468.1, read as the reverse complement.
CACTTAACCTTACGTCAATAATAAAAATTGTTTTTTATTTTTAAAAAATCCGGTAGATTAGTTATTAATTAATTTAAGCGGAGGCAGCTCTATAATAGACGAACTGGAATACCTATATTTGGAATGATGCAAGAAGAGTTCAATCAAGTAGCCATCGGCGCAAGGCACGTAGGTAATAAGTGACGGCGCTAATTAAAATTAATTGTACGTAAGTTATATTTAATTTGATCTGGCGTGACGATGCTAAATTACACTATATGAACAATCATTACACTATGTTATATCTGTGTACACAACATATTATACTAGACGAGCATTACGTATATATTATTATATAAATTGATAATCAAGGCTCCAAATTTTGAATCGTGTTACCGTTGATAATGAAATTCTTTTCGTCACTTGTCAAGAATAAAGAAAATATCGAGAAGCGTTTTAATAATTTCTTACATCTTACATTTATACTGAGAAACTTCAACGACCAGTCAAATAAGAAACCTATATGTTACATTATATTATGATTATACAAATGATACACCTTAATAGGTATTTAAATTATAAGCAAACGTTTATCTGACGTTCAGAAAAAAAATTAAAAAATTACTTATATTTGATGATCACTAATGAAAGAAAGGTTTATTAAAATATGTATTTATCCGACACGAACACCATAAATTAATAATTAATAATGATAAAAAAGCAACAAATAATTATTCGTTGCTTAAATTTGACAACAATTTATAATTTAGAATACTTTTCACATTTCATAATTTATATTAAAAAAATGTGTGTAGCGAACTAAGAGCGACTGCAATTACTTAAAGGATAGTTACACAGTAAAAATAGATTTATTACACAAGGGTTGAAAGTTTGAGAGCCTTGAATTGTCTGTCCGTGGTGTATACTCTTTTTCTTCATACGTCGATCAAAAGTACGCTTATTAGTTACATTAATTAATTAATTACTTATTAACTACATAAAAACACAGATACATTCCAAGCAAGCAACTTTGAGGTTATAGGTAGATAAAAACACGAATGACAGCTATTGGCAAACGGCAGTAGCGGCAGTCTCATTTTATAGCCGGCATAAGTGCGTGTAATCCTAGTTAGACTTTCTGCCTTAAAATTGATGCCGAAAGTACGTACTTTCGACAGGGTACAAAAAAAAAGCTTTTAAAAGGCCAAAGAGTTTTTATGGAACAAGTGTGCCGCTTGCACCGCCCAGTTTATTTAATTCCTGCGGGAACTTTTTTAGTCCGGTTAAGATTTCTTAAAGTACTTTCTGACCATACCAGTGATCTATTTTTCATTTTAGCGAGAAATTTCCACTTAAGGCTTAAACATTGGAATCAGGACCCATATTTGAAACGAGGTATAAATGGTTCAACAAGCAAGCCTAGTTAAAGATTAAAATTGTGATTAAAACAAACATACTTGAAAGGTTGCCGATTTTTCACAAACAAGAGAAGCGGCATTGTAACAGGTTCCATGTTCAATGTAATGTCGCGATTATAATCATTGATCAATTGATTGATGACATGTCGCCGGTTACTTTAACAATAATTTAGTATAGTTTAGTACGTGACTAATCTACGATATAAGTGGAGGTGACACGTGTTCCGACAAACTCATCTGTCAAGATCAGTTTTTGGTTTGTTTGTGTGTAGGTTTTTTAAAACGTGTTGACATGAAAGCGTTATACCGCTATTTAGCTTCGGGGTTGTGATTTTTTTTCTGAATGAAATTATAAAACTAGTAGGTATATGCGTACACTTTACCTAATAGATGTCTAAATCTGATGAATTCTACTAGCCGCGCTATAAATTATTAAATACTGGCGGTCCGGTTCGGCTTCGCCCTAATTTGTAGATTGCCGCCATTTTTTCGTCGAATTACGCTGCGAAATTGGTCTCCACGAGAAGCGTTTTATTTTAACGCCATAATAGCCTGTGTCCATCCAGAAATTCCATTCAAAATATTGATGAAAACATTTTTGAAATCAGACGAGTAGTTTCGGAGATTACCTCCTACATCCAAACTTGCAAACTTTACCTCTTTATAATTAGTATAGATATAGTCTGTTCAGACAAGCCGTTTTGTTGTGTTTAAAAAAACGGGCAAGTGCGAGTAGAAATCGCGCCTTATGGGTTCCGTACCGTTAAACCAGTGATTCCCAAAGTAGTCGAAAGTCAGGGGTCGACGACAACTTGCAAGGGGTCCATGTCAGCGGGAAAAAAAATTGTTGGTCCATGAAATGAAAATGGGGGTCAACGATAGTGAATCTCCTAACAAAAATAGAAACAAACTGGACATCGTTAACCGAAGAGATTTAAGATTAAATCTAACTAAATTGATGCCAAATGTTGAAAATTTATTATTAAAGCATCAGGTTCATCCCTTACACTAAAAGCATTTATTTTTTGCTTAGTTATTTTATGTAACAAAAAGTAAATTTTAATTTGATTCGTTTAATTTGAATCTAATTAATAAATGTATAAAACTAAACATTTCACACAACACTTCACTGCCGTTATAAAAAATCGTTCAAAGTGAGTAGCACTATACCGGTTGTCAAAAATACATTTAAAATTAATGAATTTGCAAAAAATCAATATCAGATAAGCAGGGGGTCTACCCAAAACCGAGAAAAATGGCAAGTGGTCTACGAGACAAAAAAGTTTGGGAACCTCTGCGTTAAACCGTTAAATAGAGCTTACAATCATCGGGTCGGATAGCGCCACTTTCGCGTACTTTCGACACTTTAAATGATGCACATAGTACAAAAACTAATCATGTAACTTAAAGACCGTACGTTTTGATTGCGTTGAGGTAGAAGTTTGAATTTTTTACAGAACTGTGGAACTGTAGACTTAAGTATTTATTTTTAAAGTCAAATTGATAGGTACATGTAACCATTCATAAGAAAAATGAACTTCACGAAATCGTAAAAATTAAATTTTTTACGTGATCATTCCAAATTGAATTAGAAATTAATAATGTTTTTATTTTTTAATTTACTAATTAAGACTTTCCTTCGTGCCTAATTTCAAAATTCTAGGTCAACGGGAAGTACCTTATAGGATTTGAAGGGTGGGTTACTATAAAAAAATACATTTTTTTTTTATCTTTGTTGCATTGAGCTAGAAGGATCATGTTGTCGGAGACCTTAGTATTTGATATTAATTTCAACTTGACAGCTTTAGTCGTTCCCGAGGTTTTGACGGACCGACAAACAGAGGCACAACAAAGTGATCCTCTTAGGATTTCGTTTATTTTTATTGGGAGCTACAAAACCCTGAAAACCCTGAAACTAAAAATAAAACAAAGGTTCATTCACTTTAAATAAAAGGCTTGATTTTTTTATATTTCGGTAGATGGATGATATGTTTTCATTGATTTCTCCAAAACTAGTCGGTGGAAATTAAAAAAAAACTATTTAAATTAAAGTTAAACCCTTAATAAATTATTGACCGTTGTGCCCGACTAATTAAAAAGATATTCAATTAATTAAATATCTTTTTAATTAGTCGAGTACAACGAATTTTTTTTGTTCTCAATAATTTATTAAGGTTTTAACTTTAATTTAAATAGTTTTTTTTTAATTTCCACCAACTAGTTTTGGAGAAATCAATGAAAACATATCATCCACCTACCGTTTTACCATAAAGCCAATGTTAAATATGCCTACTTTTGAAGTCATTTATTTATTTAAATAATCAGGAAACCCTCCCTAAAATTTTCAGAATTGGTTTAGACTTAGTTCAACTTCATATAAAAAAAATCAAGCCTTTTATTTAAAATTGGCTTGGTGCTCGTACTACCTTAAATATAATATAATATGTATTCCAGATGCAGACGCGGATGTGGAAATAATAATATTAAATTTTTGTGAAACTAGCTTGCAGAGATTGTAATTTATTATCATTTTTGGAGATAGGCATTGTTTTCATTATACTTAATAATCAAATTGCAGAATTGGAAAAGTCGGCACATGCGTGAGCTACCAAATTAGCGATTCCCGTTGGCAAAGTAGTCAAAGAACTTGAGTACGCGTCAAGTGCTGGATCTACTCCTGATAATAATTTTGTCATGACTTGCCTCACATCCGCATCAAGTAAACTTCCGCAACGACCGTTGCGGATACGAATGCGAATGCAAACGTCTGCAACATTATTAATCGACACGTCAATCGCGCAGATGGGTATCGTCAATTCTTTTCGTAACGTGTTTCGTTACAATCAATCCAATTCACTGTACAGTCTACCTTTCGTAAAGAAGTTTTACTTCAATAAAATAAAATCTCACTGAGTAGCTGAGACCATTACTTATGTTGGGATGTACAAAGAATTATCAAAAAATTTTATTTGACAATGACTTTAGATTGTATTACTTTTCAAGCAAAATTTTGGTCAAAATGTGTAGAAAAACGTTTGTTTTGAACTGTACAAAAAACAATGACGATGTATACACAGTTTAAGAATGTCTGATACCTCGAATATGTCGAACATATTCGAGGTATCAGACATTTCAAATGGTTCATGTTATTTGTCAGAGAACATTATTTTAGCGTTTTGGTTGAAGTTTTTTAAGCTATCCAATTAAAAAAACAAACATTATCTATAAATTTTTATATCGTCGAAACGACATCTTTCGAAAAATTTAGAGGGAAAACGCCCCAAAATCAAGAAAAGTCATAGAAGAAATAGGTGTCAGACTAGGCATAATGAAGCCATATACAAAGTTTGGGGAGAGTATGTATCAATAAAATTTTTACCGACGGGCACTCTGACTATATGAAGAAATATGTGTATCACAATCTAAATAGCCATTGTCAAACCAGGTTTTCTTACAATGCTTTCTGCAACTGAGCATTAATAACGTCTAGACTGCTGGATGAAAATACACTATATGCAAGTAGAGTAGATTTGAGTTGGAAAGTGGATGGCATCATGTTATAAGCAAATTTAGAAACATACAGTGTTTGTATTTAGAAACAACTCGTATTTTTTTTTTGTAAATTAGGTCACCAAATTACAATTCATCATTCATGTAGTCTGCGTTGTAATTGATGTCGCCGCTAATCGAAAAGGAAATTAAAAAATGAACCTGTATCTAAAAGTTGATACCTGTAATTTACAGAATGAAATCGAAAATTAAAATGAGTGTCCCAGTAGCGTACAGTTGTGTAATAAATACGCGTTACAAACGACAGATAAAATTTTTTTATCGCGTCAGTTAAAAAATAAGTTTGCGAGTAGTGGACTTCCAATATCGAGTTTCCTTGAATATTAGATGAATAAATTTCTTCTACTACACCCTATAAAAGAATTGTATACATACACGTATAGATTCACGTAAAGTGACCCATAACGAACTAGTGCAGTAAAGTACAACAAAACTGGTCGCGCTATACCAATTCCATAATAAACCACTGTTTGTCTGACAGTTGTTTTTTTTCAAGCCAAGTGTTAGAAGTGACGTTTGTTCGAAAGTGAACTGTCAAAAATTTTAAAAATGAATTGAAAAGTAGTAGGAGATACGTGTAAAAGGTACCATATATATCTCGTGCGTGTCGTAATGGATTATATTATGACTCGTGTGACTGTTAAAACTCCTTTGCGCTCGTTTTAAACGTGGCACATCTCACCGTAATACCCATTACGACACCAGATAATTACTATTATTTCATGTGTATAGTGTATACAGAATTGTAAAATGACCCATTCCGCACTATAGTGATGTAATAAAAATTCAAAATAATTCTCATAAAGAATTTAATAGATATGTGAAGTGTTTAATTAATAAATTTATAAACGTTTTTTTTTGATTATTTTTTTATGTAATCTTATGCATATTTCATATGAATTTATACAGAAAAAAATAAATATTCCAAAAATGTAAAAAAGTATGTTGCTATTTGGAAAAAATATTCATATATTAGGCATACCTACTTCCGGTTGAGTTTTAAGTACAAAAAATATTATACTTTAGCAGTTTCCAATAGTAAATTTTGAGTTGGATAAAAAACTATCCAAACTTTTTTTTGTATCTAGTAGGAAACAAGAATTATCCACTGTTATCACCATTGGTGAACATATAGTAATTTTGAACTACATTATTAAGTTAAGCCAGCTCATTGGTAGCGCCCTAGACTCATAATCGCGGGGTCGTGGTTATTATTAAATTTATTCTTAACTATATTAAATATTCTTTTTGTAGAAATTTGAAAGTCTAAAAAATGTATATCAAGATAGAAATACCTATTCTAGTGCGATCAATTGTTATAAGCAATATTGGATATAATGAATTGTTCTTATTATTATTATCACGTTGCGTGATAATAATAATAAGAACAATTCGCAGGTATGTGAGCAAACACTGTAAGATACTTTTCACGTGTACTAAATTGAATCTTATACTAGATAGATTTTATCCACATACCTGCCAATTTTTGTTAATATTGTTATAAGCAATTTAAATAATTGTTTATTTCTACAAAACTGCAAAATCACAATTTAGCTATAGAACACACAAGTGGGGTATTGATGGCACGGAACACTAATTGTGCAAGTACAGCTTGCGCGTGATCGATTTTTTAAAATCTGATTGCATTTGACATTTACGTTTTTAGTGGAATATCAACGCGAAACTTGGCTACATTTTTTACATGAAATATTTTTGATGATATCATTTTTCAGCCGTGTTGTATACCGATTATTATAGCCGCCATCCGACGCAATATCCACCTGGCCACTACTGCTTTCTCTGCATAGCAAAGTCACGTAAAGAACAATACGACCAACAGCGTGAGCTTAATGATATAATAATAATTTTATTGCGATGGAATGTTTATATGCTAATATGGTTACTTAAACGGTTTGACTGCGCGTACATTCTGTAACAGTTTGTTTTATTAAATTAGCGTTTATGTAACGTAATTTAAGTACTTAAACCGATGTTTCGTTTCGTTTAAATTCGTTTAAAATGAGTTGTGGACTTTTTATTATAGCTTGGAAAATGTTATTATTTTTCGCAATGTTGTTTTTGGAAAGTTTCCGGATCTTGTAGATTGAATTTGATATCTCCATGAATTTATATATTCTGATACAATCTAAACGAATGCATCATTATTAACAATAATATTATCGTCCTCAACAATGTTGAACCAACAGAATCAAAAAAGACCCTCATCGTATAACCCAGGTAGGAAATGTAATCCCGCGGATCCGCAATCCCGCAAATGCGAGATCCCGCATGAAATTAGCGGGATTACAAATGCGGGATCCGCAAGATTTGCAAGATTTTATTTTTTCCAGCCTATCTTATAATAAAACGAGAAACGACTCTTTTTAAATGTGGAGGAAATAGAGGGAAGTATCTGGAAGCAACTTACAACTTTGTTAAGTCCGTTTCACCTAGTAGCGTTGAATCTGAACGCGCATTTTCAGCTGCTGGTTACATGTGCAGCAAAATCCGATCAAATGTAAAAGTTAAAACTTTAAACACCTTGTGTATACTCCGAAAACAATTTCAGAAGTAAGTGTCCGAATCTCATTAATACTTTTTTTTCAGACTTTAATTCACATAACATAATTTAGATTTTTGTCTTTATTTCTAATCAAAATTTAATTATACTATTTGTTTCTTCTAAGTAAATTCTATTGTTTCATTTACTGACATAGAAAATAATGTTCTGGGCTAATAATTCTAAAATATTGTACAATCCTGCAAATCTTGCGGATTCGCGGGACTGATGGTCTCAGTCTTGCGGATTTGCAAGTATCTTTTGGGTGCTGGATTGCATTTCCTAAATCCACGGGTGGCGAACTTATGGCTGCGTGTCACAAGTGGCACGCGACAGATTATTATGGGCAACGGCATTGATTGATGTGCAAAATCTAAATAATTAAAAATATGCTAGATGTCGAAAAAAATTGACTGTCACCAAATAACAAATACGAAAAAAAGTTTCATAGCGCTCAGTGTATTATCAAAATTATTCTTTCATCTATGCTTGATTAATTTTTCGACGACTAAACTTCTTTGGTTGCTTGTCGGCACTCATGGTTACACTCACGAGTTCTGTAACCAGGACACCCAGCTCGAGCGTAGCAGTGAAACGATATCTGACTCATGAACCAATATGCCGTCAGCTACTGGGTAACGTTCAAGGTTTACATGTGTGCAGTGTCTGTGAAGCTAAACAACTTTGGCAACTATGGCGACAACAGGTGGAAAGAACCGAAGTTTTCCCAGGTAGTGATAACAGCGCCATCTCGCGTGCGCCAGAAAACGGTCCGTCTCGAAATACGGCAAGCATATAGGAAGCCAGGACTCCTGGTTACAGACTTCAAGGTTACACTAGAAATTTTTGAAAAAAAATGGCTCGCCAGCTCTGTATTGAATTGGACTTATACGATGGCGATGGCTTGTTATTTTTTTAAAACATTTTTTTGGAAAAAACTTTTTAAAATTGCTGTCCCTTACCCTTATTGCCAAGAGGAAACAGAAACATCTGAAACTATAAATATATATATGAAAATATAAATAAACGAAAATTATCAAATTGCTAAATTCTAACACGATCAATTATTATAAAGAATTAGATTGACAAATTAACGAAAGAACGTGAAACTGGAGCAATATGTCCAAGTCAGACTAGCTCTGCAGTAGAGCTCTAGACTCATAATCGTAAGGTTGTGGGTTGGTAAAAAGCGCACGGGCTTTTTAAATCTATTCTTTATTGTATCATATAGGTACCTTTCTTAGTAAAAATTTGAAAGTCAATAAATAACAACAAAAAAATTATCATTGAAAAATTTTGGCGCGACCAATCATCAACAATTTGTTGTTTATATCTTTATAACTTCAGAATCAAAATTTGGCTGTAGAACACACACATGTGGGGCTGATGGCACGAAACATTAATTGTGCAGGTATAGCTTACACTATCGATTTTTTTCTTTATCTCGTTTTTTCGTAAATCACGAAAAATACAAAATAGATGTCCTTTTTCCATGCCAGTAACTCGTTCAAAAATGCATGGTTGCAGCTTAAAAACACATAATGATAAAAATACCGGCCATGCTAAAAATAGAAAATAATTTGTATTGTACATTATCTTGACTTTATTATTTGGCAAAAACTTTCTTAAGTGTATTTACAATTACATCGTATTATAGAAACCTATATAATATAATAACATAAACAAATAATTAATTACTATGTAGTAAATGCTAAATAGATACCTGTTACCTATTTATTAATAACTACATATTATTCTCTTTAAAAAAAAAATTCTTATCATGTCTATTTTTACCACTGAACCAAAGATATTGCGATCATTGAACGCAAGTAGTGGGCAAGTAGATTATTGAATACTAATATCGAACTAATAGACATGGATAAATAGATTATATTATTGTGTTTATTGTTTTTACAACATTTGCATTTATTGTTTGGTAAGAGCGACTTTCTTAAAGTGGTTCATAGATATATATAAAGTGCGATCATATATTATTACAATAATCTGAATAACATTAATATATTTACTTTTTATCACTATTGACTACACCCACGAAACAGTAACATAAAGTGTAACGACGAGAAAATATGTGTCGATAAATCGATAAGAACACATCTTCGAAAAAAATGGTCTACCGTTTTGCTTTAAAATTACAGTCGTGACTTTACACATAAATTATATACCTATTGGGTCATTCCTGTAGTTTTAATTCTATGTATTTCGTGTTTCCACTAGCGAGGTGTCGCTCCTGAGCGAGTCGTTCATAATGAACGACTCCCTTCTCGGAAGGGAGCGAGTCGCTCTTTTTTTGTGGATGACTCACTCCGAGCGCCACTGCTCTGTGCTGAGCTATTCTGTACTGTTGCATTCGCACATTTACAGAGCGCACACAGCACAGGCCACAGAGACACTAGTGAATTTTACACGTACGAAGTTATCTTTGCTGAGTCATTTAATGTTGAATGACACACTGTAAGTGTAATAGTACCAAGCTTTTAGCTTACAGTGACTTAAGCCATTCACATTGACGTCATTGACAAAGCTATAATATTGTAACAATAAACACTATTATTGTTAAGCTTTTATTATACTTTATAGTTTATCCGAAATGCGAATAATATAAGATCGGAATCATATTAAAATGAGCTCAGAGCTGAGTGTGTGTATTGTGCTGTGCAATGCTACGTAATTCCTGAGCATGTATGATGACAGTTCACACCTCTGCAGGTGTTTATACAATAGGCCATCTTGAGGCTGCTGCACACGAGGTGAACTCGCCTGCTAGCTCATAAGATAGATATTAAAATTTGAACAGGGTCTATTTTTCTTGCTTGGTCCTCTGCTTGCTCTGGACAAGAACCAATCAGGAAACAATATCTTGTCACGTGGGTGACATGAACAAACGCCCACAAACAAAAAAGTGTCCTAGCGTGTGTTCTATACTCAGAAATAATATTATAGGTAAATAAAATAGCTTCTTATTATTATTATTATTATTAATAATAATAATAATAATAAACGTCCACTTTTGTTATCGTTCTATCACTGCGCGCGCACCAAACCTACCCTACAAAGCAAGCTTGAAAATACGTCTCGTGTGAAGCGAATACATAAAACCAAACAAATAAAGCATCGCTAGATAACTAGTAGTCAAATCAGGCAAGGAATCTAGAAACAAATCCAACCTCGTGTGGAAGCGTGCTTTACAAAGCTTTTTTCACACAACTGAAAAATCAGGCGTTATTCACTTGTTAAATTTCCACAATAAATAAATAGCGTTCGTACATTCATGCTATCTAAAGGAATCGAACATTATTCGGTGGAACATTTTTGTTCCGCAGCCTGTAAGGAACTTTAAATGATGTAATGGCAGATAGCGGTACGTACGCTAAAGTCTATTGAGACCGTGATCTTTATGAGCAACAGATCAATATTTCATTATCTGTGTCAACTATTACATTTCAGTGTCAATTTTTTCGATAATGTTACAATATTGCCCTATTTTTTAGTGGTTCGTGTTTTTAATTATCGTTGTTGTATTTTATTGCACAAGTTTCGACTGTAATTTAGAAACAATCACTGAGATTATAAGGTGGCTATGGAATTAACAACTTTATTATCAAGTTAATAATACGTGTCGTATCTCAATATCTGCAACAATTTTAATTGAGAAAGGTCTAATTGATTGCTTTCTGCTATGATACTTTTTTTCCTTATTGTTTTTCGAATATGACACTCATATAATTATATATTTATACAGACTCACTGTTCATATAATAAAAAATCTGATTTTTTTAAGTTACTCGCATAATACGAACGAATATGTATTGTTTTGATGTCTTTCAATAGTGACACTTCTTAAGTTCTTAACCGGCGTATCTGTTTCAACGTTAACAGTGCCGTAACTAAGGCGGTGCCAGCGGTACCCAGGCACGAGGCACAGACCCTGGAGCGGCACAGAAATGACCAGACTAGGACCAAGTTTTAGGGTTTTCAAGGGCGCAGTTATATAGTTACGGCACTGAATGTTAAAAGGGAAGCGATGCAACGACGGAAAAAATATAAGTGAAACCTTGATAATGCATCATTAAAACGAATTCATGACTGTAAAGAAGTTTTACTTCCCCTGCGAGTTTATGTGTGTGGGGCGTTTATTTACTTGGAATATATTTAACATTCAAGATTGGTTAATATACATGTAGATAAAAAAAGCCATGTAAATAACCAGTGATCAGTTTCTGATACGACTTTCAATGCTGAAATATCTACTTTCAAAATACTTTTAGCCTTGAAAACCATGTTAAAAATCAATAATATTTACTTTCAAAGTCCCGCCAAAAACGGAATTACATATAGTTTTTTTTTTCAAATGAATTACACAATTACTTGGGAAGAGCTATTTTTTTCTTCTAATATTTAGTACACTTTTTGGTCTACTTTTTAATTTTTCAAAACAGTGTAACATTAGACCTTAATAAAATAAAGATGGAAATAACAACAATGAAAAACGGATTTTTCGTATTCTGATTTCATCTTTTTCGTATAAATGTAACAGAAAAATACAGTGAGATGAAAGAAATCGTTATTATAGATTGCGAAATAACGGAATCAAATTATTATGTATTTTACCTACTTTCACGTCAATAATCTAATAATAACAATAAAATATCATTTTGTATTATTTCAATTATTAAACTATCTCTGATCGAAACGCATTCTTTTATTTCTAAATATTAATACGCGATATGGATACTTAGAATCTTAATATTCAATTTCAAACAATGGTTAGCAAACCCCGGGTTCAGAATTATTATTATCGTCATAAATTTAATAAATTATTGAAATAATGTGCATAATTTTGCGGGATGATAACAATCTAACGCATTGTTCGTGGAACTCTTGAAACTTGACCAAAATTTACGGAATGCTGACTAGTTCCACACGACTCCACCCAAATGTTGGTTTAAGCTATTTGATTATATAATAATTGGACGTAATTTCTACATAATTAACCGTTAATACGAGTACCGTATACGATGTGGACCACACTTGTTGAATACAAGTGGCACGGCTCAATGTAATAATTATTATGTTAGTATAGAGAAACAGAATTATTGTAACCTGCTTATTGCTGACATTATTACCTAATTTATTAATAAACTTTGAGTCAGTTCACACCGCAGAATCTTTAAAGATCAGTTTACGTCAGACCAATTTTTGAAAGCGACGTAAATTTAAAACCCCTACTCATAATACTCAAAATATGGCTTAATGAAATCAGCCATTATTTAGTCTGATAATAATTAATCAGTCTGCTTTAGCTTAAGTCCCTACCTTCAATACGGTCATACTACCTTTGTTAACAAAGGAACAAAAACTGCTATTGCTTTAGCATTAGGTATTGGATAACGTATAAATTACAAAAAAGGAATATATGTGGACAAAAAATGGCTTATAAAAACAATGGATTTGTCACTAAATTGCTCAAAGATGACTTTAAGACATATTTATTACTTGCACGTTTTATTTAACTCGCTTTCTTGCATGTCTGTCCGGATGGACAGATACATATAATTCATTCTTACTTGTTTACCGTTGTTAGGCTCATAGAAATACCTACAGTATATGGTTGAGTTGGTTAGAGCGTCGTGCTAACAACGCAAAGCTCGCAGGTTTGATTCCCCATGGGTCATAATATTTTAATTCTTTTACGATGTATTTTTGTTTTTTGTTTTTTACTAAAGCGAACAAAAAAGTATAAAATAATTATTTCTTTACAGACAGATTTAATGAAACGAAAGACATGGGGCGCTTGCGACAGTTCGATAAGAAGTGTATAGAGTAGTTATCAATGAAATAATCTATTTATGCGATAAAACGAATCATGTTAGTTTCAAATCCTACAAGTTAAAATTATGTCTGTAAAGAAATTATTTTATACTTTTTAGTTCACTTTAAAAACGTAAATTTGTTTTTATTTCTTTTATTTTAAGAATGAACTCTGAAAGTTTCAATGAATTACTAAATGACTAAATTTTTACTTAGCACATAAATGAAACTCTCCAAATAGTTAAGCACGACATAGGTCTATCGCATTGACCACCCAATGGCCTTGGACAAAAGCTTAACAGATGACAACTCTCCAAACTAGGAATATTGCAGACGTCTACATTCGCAGTCGCAAAGCATTCGCACCCTTTTTGACATCTGCAACAGTCATTGTGAAGCTTTTGTGGATACGGATGTGATGCAAGTGTTGACAAGATTATCAGGTGTGGGCCCAGCACTTGACGCGTGCTCGAATTCTTTGGCTACTTTATACTTGGCCAATACGAATTAGTAGGTATATCTATTATCATCAATACGAATGTATCTAAATAAATAGAGCATTTTGTGATCCTTGAAGATTATTGGAGAAAGATTTGGCAAAAGAATTAATAAAAAGCAATACTGAATTATTCAAATTGCATTTATCACTAACGTTCCGATACTCTTTGTACCATCTTCAGAGTGTCTGAAAAATAGTTTTCTTTTATTGTAAAAATTGTTTTTATCAATGTTTGCGAAATCTCCTTAATGCTGAATTCAGGAACAGTGCTGTCTTTTTTACGTGTAAACTCGACTTTATCATAACCAGTGGACACTGGACAATAGAGAAAGAGACAGAGAGAGCGGAGTACATGTGAGTGTAGTAAGTAAACTGGACACTGCACACTGCTCAGTGCTTTCTGCTGATTGTTACACCCACCGCGCGCTGCTGGCTCGATAACCTCGCTTCACTGAATAAACCTCAATGTATATGTTACTGTTAAAACCCTTATGACCATATTCACCGAACGTAAGTAGTTATTTATTCGATTTATTATCTTCAGATAACTAATCCTCCGATTAAATAGCGATAATTCAATTCACCAATCATAATCATGTTTATTGCAGGTATAAATCTATTCTGTCTTACTTCCAGGGTATAAATATTTATTCGTCTGATAAAATAATAATGGCCGCCACATAGATCATAATATCTAACCTATAAGCAAGCGTGAAGTATTATATCTCTACTTGCTCTTGTGAATTTATTTATGTGTTGTTTATTAACCTTTTGTAAAGAATATAGTGTTAAAACATTAAAGTTATACTTAGTGGAAGTTTTGCGACCAAATATAATATTATGTTATAGTATAGAATATATAGTTCAAACGCAATTCGGGGAATTTTCAGGCGTTCAAAAACGGGTAATAAAAATAAGTATAAAATAACCTCTATAAATTTTCACACTATTCCATTATTTCAGATCCCAGGGGGATCTGTCCCTCCTGTCCCTTATTGGGTACGGTCATGGATACCTAAATTCTTTTGCCCGTAACTTATTGCTATCATTGGAAATAGTAATTTTATATAAGTACTAGTGTATTATTTTATCAGGAGGATAAAAATTTATACCCCCGCAGTAAGACAGAATAGATTTATAGGTACCTGCAGTAAACATAATTATGTTTGGTGAATTTATTCGGAGGAATAGCTACCTGAAGAACGAATGAACCGAATAAATACAGGGCGGATTTACGTTTTTCGGGGTCTAGGGATTATTGAAGTTCAACTGCGGGCACTTTTTTTGTTAGATTAAGAATCTTTAAATTTTGGGTTTTAATGTAACTTTTCGTATCAAAATAAGAATTAAAATTAGTAGCCTGACAAAAAAAAATAGCTCTAAAAATTGTCCAAATTTACCCCAAAAACTACCAAAATTCATCCAAAAACTCAAAATTCAATTAAAAAATTCAATAAATTCATCTAAAATATAGCCGAAATTCACCAAAAAAATTGTCAAATTAAACAAACAAATTGTCAAAATTTATCAAAAAATCTGTCAAAATTCATTTAAAAATTTGTCAAATTTCATTAATAAAAATATCAAAATTCACCAAAAAAATTGTCAGCATTCACCATGGTAATAATAATTAATCATTTATAAATAAAATTATCGGTCAATTTTTCAGACAATTTTATTTATTGAAGTGTTCTAATCAGACGTTAAGCAAAGATTTGAATAATCATTTTTATTAACTATTTTCATTGTACAATGTACGATAAGTGCTCATTCAAGAAAAAGTATTAAACATTTATGATAATAAACCAATTTTGGTGGGCCCTTGACACCTGTGGGTCCAGGGCTTAAGCCCTATTAGTCCTTATATAGATCCGCCCTTGAATAAATAACTGCTTACGTTCTGTGAATATGGCCAATAGACTGATAGTGATAACCATAATATAGCGATTGCTGGTCGGGTGAAGCGGCGTAGCGAATACGGAAATGAATTATATATGACGCATGCGGATAAAGGAGTCGATGGATATATCCCAGTACAGGTATACTATATTTGTGTACCTAAAGGTAATTTAAAGAATGCCAACCGGGTACCCAAAACTACTTCAATAAAAATACTTTCTTGAATCACGTTTGTGTAACTGTATAGGCAGAGAGAGAGGCTTAATTATTAGATGGTTGCACAAATCTGTTGGTACTTCTACTTCTCTCAAGTCACGACATTTGATATCTCTAGTTAACTAAACACGTATATTAATCGTCTTTAGTTTAAAGGTACAGCCAAATCAACTCTCTAATTATCACTTTAATTATAACAATTTGTCATTTTTATTATTTCGTGAACTACTCATGATTTATCGACGATACAAAAAAGCCGTTTGGTAGTTGTTAATACAAAATTTGTTCTGCCTTACTATGTTAAAATTATTTTCCTTAATATTGTTGTTCCATGTTAATTGTTATTTAGACATTACATTTTGTGTAAACTACGTAAATTATTCATTGTTAGTACTCGAAAATATACAGAACTAGCGGCCCGGTACGTGCTTAGCTACGTATAAAGTGAAATAATAAAAAAATTTAATTGGAACATCAAATTCATTTATTCAAACAAAAAATTGGTTGTCTGTAAAGTCGGTTTACGGACGATAGTTTTACGTGATAACGTATTCCGCTGGAATATCATAATTAATAATACATAACCTAAATTTTAGTGGCTGTCAGGCGGAACGTGACACATTTCGGAACGTGACACTTTTTCGTGCATGCAGCCGGTGTTTCATCAATTTATAAGACGTTATCACGTCAAAAATATTTTATTAATTGCTAGCTGTATTAAAATATACCTACATGTGCGTATATGTGTGTATGGAAATATATATGACTGGATAAGTCAATATATATAAAAATGTCATTAAATAATTTATTTTTAAATCGACGTGCTTCCATCTGTTCCAAAAGAATAAAACACCCGTATGCACACAATATGTTTTTTTCAAATAGAGAAACACACATACATACATGTAATTCACTTCAACAGTTCAAAACTTACCGTTTGTATAAATGCGTTTGACAATTTAATTCAAAAAAAGCCTGTAAACGATATGAAACACCGACAGCTCGCTAAAAAACTGAGAAAAGTACACGCACACATATACATA
Source organism: Xanthostigma xanthostigma (assembly GCA_963575645.1). Lineage (NCBI taxonomy): Eukaryota > Metazoa > Arthropoda > Insecta > Raphidioptera > Raphidiidae > Xanthostigma > Xanthostigma xanthostigma. The sequence continues at coordinate 28,988,362 of OY754468.1, read as the reverse complement.
GTACATTTGAACAATTCAAGACTCACTGTTTGTATGAATGCACTCATCAATATGTTTAAAAATATAAACACAAAGCAATAATTATCGCTGTCAATTTGCTTTAATCGAAGCACGTCCAAAATGAAATGACCGCATGAATGACATAACAACATACTTGTACCTACTGTCAACACTGAAAAAAGTTTCAATTTGACAGCACAGTCCCCATCCGAAAAAAGTTTCAATTTGACAGCAAAATCCCCATTAACAAAATGATCCGCCATTTATTGAATTCATTTGTTACAAAAAATGTGATAAATGAAGAACCGCTCGACCGATTTTGTGCAAACTTCACATGAACCATCTACTTAATAGTCCGAACAAAGCCTAAACATTTGGTTTGGATAGGTGAGCCCATTTTTGAGTTATAAAATTACAACCAAAAGTGGCATTGATTTTTATAGATATAGATTATTTTTAAGATCGATTTAGAATTTATATCATCAATCATAATGGACGTTCACAAAGAGTCAAAGGGGTTAGCCGCTCCCCCTGAGGATTATTCATGACGCTTTTATTTCTCGTTATAGAACTGTGGCGCCCGATAATTCTTTGAATTTCACTTGGAACGTTTGAATTATCGTTTATGACCTAATTGTAGGACGATAACCTGAGTCCGGATGCCCCCCTCAAAAAAAAAAAAACTACGTACGCCCTCATATATCTACGTCTATCAATACGATTTATTTATATTCAGGTATTTCAGAAGGTGTCAAGTTCTGAAGGCAAAGTTTTATTACGGGTCAAACAAGTTCTAAAAAGACTGAAGATTACACGGACTGTGCCGAAGCAATCAATACAGGGTGGGGCATTTAAAGTGTTACAGAGCAATAGCTCTTAAACTATTGATAATATCCAAAATTGTTTCAGATGAAAGTTATATTGTTCTAGAAGGCCGTTATACTGGAGCATCCTATTACCTATTTTTTGTTGGTAGAGGCGCTGAAGCTACATCAAAGTCACACCACTTTTTATATATATATTTTTTATCTCGGATTATTGTACTTTGAGGAAAATAATTTTTGTACCTAACATTTAATGGAGTCCTGAACCGTTGATCTCAATTCATCCCATGTTTCCTATTTTAGTGGATTGTGTGAGTCGGAAAAACCCCGAAAAACCCAACTATTGTTTGATGCAGCTAGTTTTCAAGGATGCTGAACACGCATACACATCAGCACATGCTCACACAAACACACGAAATGCGACAGCTCAGCCAGTGCGAGACAGAAACAGGAAACATGAGATGAATGAGGAACCAAATAAAATTGAAAAATGTTTGGTACAAAAATGATTTTCTTTGATCCAAAGAACAATAATCCTAGATCAAAAATATAGGGTCATATTTAAAAAAAAAATTGAGTTGACCTTCATGTAGCTTTAGCGCCTCCACTGAAAAAAAAATAGGATGGTACCTAAAATATGTCGGCCTTCTAAAACAATATAACTGTCATCTGAAACACTTGTGGATATCTTAGTTTAATGGCTATTGCTCTGTAACACTTTAAATGCCCCACCCTGTATATTTTGTTTAAACGCAACAAATTTATTATCATTTATTTATCATGTTATTGATATTTTTGGAAATAGATACTATGTTTTCATTAACACATCTAGTCCGAACATTTCAATTAGTCAATTTGTTCGATTTATAGGATTAAAATCCGCACAGAAGAACAAATGATTGACGTACATAGAAAAAGATGACTTCTGAGGGTAAATTTTGATCATAATGCGTAGAAAAATGTTGTTTCAAAGTGGAAATTGCAAAAATACTGTAATGGTAAATACATGTTGACATTGTACATATTTATCATTTTTCGAGCAAGATCGATTTAAAATTCTACTATGCCTTTCTTTCTGGCATTGTTTTCTGAAACACAGCATTATAAGTGTACAAAGTTTCAGCTTCCTGGGTCAACGGTGCCTTCTGAAGGGCGTGGAAAGGCAGACAGACCTCAGACAGACAAACATACATTAGGAAATTATATGTGTAACTATGATGTGTATTGTATATCATACCCAGATTTAACAATAAAAAAAATTCTAACGGTAAGCAGAAGTTAATTTTTTAATGACATATTTATCTTTGTTATGCAAAAATAAATAACCATTCTTGAACACAGTGTATTATTACTGTTTGAATACAATAATTGGCACAGTTATACTAGTGGGTGCTCGGTATGATATTCAATATTGTAATAGTAAATTATCTTAGAACCTGTTACCTGAATGATATCTTCGAAAATTTGCATAACAATTTTTAGTATCTACAATGTATTACAGGCCGGTAGGTATTCTTTTAAGAGCAACATATTTATTGTTCTGAATTTACAATAAGCAGTTGCACAAATTATTTCACCTTTAAAAATCAAATTAGTGCTTTCACTTATACAGTATTATTTGCTATTATTTAGAGGAAAGCTGTCCTAATCTTAATTCTATGAACATCAATATGTTTTTTCTTCAGACCTCGATCGAAAATTCATACTTTCCGCATCAACTGTAATTGAAAGTCTACATTTATTCATTGGTAGGATTACATACACCAATGCGGAAGTTCATATACATTCAAGCGGGAGGAAAGCAAAAACAACCCATCAACTGTTGTTTAAATGTCGTTTCCATAGCAACCCTATTAAATTTTAGCTAATAGTCACGACCAGCTGTCATTCAAGCCCCAAAACGTCTATTACTCAAAATCTCAACCCTCTATAAGTCGAAATAATCAGCGAGTCCCTACAAACCATTTCGATAGGTAGGTACATATTTTCGAAAACTCGAAAAAATAAATTAGACCTCTCTATTTCGAACATAGCAATGTTTGATTTTACAACCTTGAGAAAAAATTAGTTGAAATAAAAAGTTGACGTGCGATTTTCATTGAGTCCACCTCTTCTTTTTAAATGAGATTAGGTGAGATTTTGCCGGCCCCTCCACCTCATTTTGAGCTTCCGTAATTAATGAACGTTCTCTTATTGCGAACAAACAAATACACAAGAATGCGAAACAGAGTAATTTATGCTTGGATATCAAGTAAATAAGCTCAATTGTAGGTATTTATTTTGAAACTAGCTGGTCCCAGTGGCTCCGCACGCGATTGTGATGAAACACAGTGGCGACAAAAGTAGTGCAGCTTTCGACTATATATTATAATATTATACATAGAGGAACAAATAAAAAATGCCAAAGCAAACATAAAAGTATGATCTAACTACTAGAAAACAATTTTGTATAACGCGCGTTGAGACACAACCATCCCTAATAGCCCGCTTGCACGTTCTGAGCCCGCGCGACAGGCAACCTTTGTGATATTTTAAGTCGTTGGAGGGGGAAGCAGTGAGTGGAATTTTCGGATTAAAGTCTCGACAGTGACATTTTTGGAATGTAAATTTTTCTTATATAGTATTGTAACTGTAACAATGTGAAATCTAATTATTGACATCAATTTTTTTTTCAATCCGAATGTATCTTAACAAACTACAGTTTTTAATAGCCTAAGTTACACCTTATAATATAAGCTATCTGTAGTGAAAGTCCCGTCAAAATCGGTCCAGTCGTTTAAGAGATTAGCTGGAAATAAACAGACTGACAGACAAAAACTTAAAAAATTGTTTTTTTTGGTACCGTACTTTCATATGCATTAAGTAAAAAGCTGTTATTTTGACATTGAAAACAGACACTTTAATTTTATTTATCTGTATAGATAACAGAGAGACTGATCAATTTTATAAATACTTTATTCTAAACAAATTATAGGTTATAAAAGGCGCATTTCCTCCCATTGAATATTGATTTGTTCCAATAATTAACAGCAATATAAAGCGGTCTAATGAAGACATTAAATTTCATCAAACAAAACACATCTGAATAGTCTGTTGCAATTGTTGAAAGTATTCCGCGTTGTAAATTAACTTATTATATTCTTTATTAGTACTTATAGCTTTATCCTTTTTCAATAGCCAGTCAATAACAATAACAAATAAAGATATAGAAAGTGTATCAATCAGTTGAAGCTATATAAAATACAGTATTGTAAAAGAAGCAGACATATTTATTATAGCTGCATAAATAAAGCAAGCATCTAATATTATGTAACAGTATTTTGAACAAAGTGTATCGCTATTAAAACATTTTTGCAATTTTATTTTCGATAAAATAATTTCATAAATTTTTAATATATAGCAAAAAACGTTTAGTACCTATTTGATTTTATTTTTGCATATTATATTTCCTTTATTTAAATATCGGGAAGAGTGCTAAATTTGTTCGAGAGCTACTTATGGAATAATTTTTGTTATTTCTTTAATTTCCGCAATTGAAATGCCAAAGCCAAATAGTAGCATGTAGCTACTATTATATTTTTTTTTAATTTCAATAGAGATCATTTCATTTTTCCTACCAGAAGAATAAAAAGATCGCTATTTGTGTTTGTTATTTTGTAATTTCTATTTAATAGAGAATATCACTGTTAATTGGTTGTTTTTGTTGATAATGTCTGGCTAATTTTGTAATAAAACTGTGATTGATTAGTATAAAACAATTAAAAATACCTATAGTCAAGTTTTTTTTATTGAAAAAGGTAGTCCGGCTTTTAGGGATAAATGTCCGGCTAAATATAATGCCGAGTCCAGCTTTTCTATTTTTGTGTCTGGCAACCTTACCTACGGCTATAAATAAATAAGGTCTGAATTATTGAATTTGATTTAAGTAGACGCTTTTAATTAACGGAATTATATTCATCAACTTTCAGTATCAAATCCGTATAGATCGACTGAGCCAAAAACGTTTTCATTGACAAGAGTGACAACAAGCATTGATACTACGTTAGAGTGTCCTCTAAACAGCTTTCACGTGGTAAGTACCTAAATACCACAGTATTTCATTCAGTACTACGGCAAGAAATCCGTGAGCTGCGTCATTGTACAGTAATTATAACACAAAACATTTGTTATATTAAATATGTCATTTATTGTATACAAAGTGCAAAGAGGCGACCAAACAGGTATAAATACGTAGGCAAGCAACACAATACAAACATTATAATAATATAGTACTTGTACTTATATAGAAAGTTCGATAAAAATAATTAGAAGAGTACCTCCAATTATTTTTATCGAACACCTTGCGATCCAGGGACTAGTTCGTAAATCGGATCATATATATACCGTGCCATTGTTGACTTTTTGGCCCTGAAAAAGGCCATTTGTTTTGCCTTGATCATTCCTCTAGGATCTTTTTTTGAAAATATTGAGTTATTGAGGGTTCTCTTTTCTATAAAGATAGGTGCCGGGCCGCCGAGGTTATATTGGTCTGACTACCACTGATCCGACTGTTCGTATGTTCGGCTAAAAACGCCGCTAGATTCCTTGCTAGATTTACCTACTAGTTTTCTAGCGCTGGTTTTCATGATTGCTGTTATGTGCTCGCTTCACACGAAACGTCTTTTCAAGCTAGTTTTGTGAATAAATCTGGTGCGTGCGCAGTGACAGTTCAAATATAAACACAGAGCAAAACGTGTCTGTTGTTTGATGGTTGTCTGACTCTGAGCCCATGTGACAAGATACTGCTTCCTGATTGGTTCTTGCTCATACCTAGCAGCGGACCTAACAAGGAAAATAGCCCCTGTTCTAATTTTAAAACCTATCTTGTGAGCTAGCTGGCGAGCCCGCAGTGACGTCATTTCCAGCTTCGTACACAGCCTACTGCGAGCAGAACTCCAAGCAGTGTTTCTAGCAGCGTTTCTAGCCTCGTGTACAGCGGCCTTAAGTAATATTTTTCCTTATATATTGTAACCTCAACTGAGGAGAAGCCGCGGCTAGCGTAGTTCAGGCGGCGCGAGGGGCGTGGGCGAAGCCAATAAGAGATGAGAGAATATCTTGATGGGAAATGCCAGAAAGGCTGTAAGTATCCAACCACCGACCACTTACACGAAATTAAATTATTAATGGTAAAAATAAAATAAATTAAAAGCTTAAAATTAAGAACGACACAAAACAACAACGGATGTTGTCACGTGACTGTGAAAACGAAGTAGTGTGGGCCCACCGACCAAAGGTGAAAAGGGCGCCAGGACACAAGGGCCACACTATAAGAGTATCCAGGGAGTCCACCCCTGGATTATCGTGCCACGCTGACAACACGAAAAATAACACGCCCAAAACCGTTTCCCAAAACGTTAGCAAAACAACAACAACCAACAACGACGATCCACTTAACAGGATGGATCGCCACCAATAACAACAACAAAACAAAACTAACGTCAACCAATCTAGTCCAAAACAATAACCAAGCTCAATTCACAACAAACAACAAATTAAGCGACTGAACAGCCACTCATTACAATTATTCAGATTGTAACACCACAACAACTGACTAAATTCAAGTGCCAACTTAATCTACAACACTCGATGCGTACAACAATTAGTCGACAAACTCAAATTAAATCAAAGTTGTCGCATCGACTTCAATACAATGAGGCGGAGTGTCGCGCCAACCTCAAAACCAAATTATAACACGAATTAGGCCTGCAATAATCTTCAAACATCAACAACATTAAATGATTGGCCGCATCGGCGCATAATATTTGCATTTGACATTTACTGACGCAGTAATTCATAAGGCGTAGCTGATACGTGGCGACGTAATTACGACAACTCACAATTTCTGAACTGAATGATTTCAGAAATTCCAGGAATGAATCCTGATCCACAAAAACTATCTCAACGCTAATCCTAAACAGCAGAAAAGCAGAAACTAACATCCAAAGGTGGGAAGGAACCTAAAATTTGGAACCGCTCTGCGCGGAACCAAATTCTCTGTGTTAAAAAAAGGATTCACGGAGGAATGCCCTAAATCGCCAACGAAACTAGAAGTTATCAAACACTAAAACCTAGTCACAAAATGCCTACGAAGATTCGCCACAAAATAATAGTCAAATCGCAATATAAAATGCACATCAAAATCTGTCTCAAACAATACGATGTTCGCGTGCCAAAGGCACGCCGGCCAATGCGCTCGAGACCAGTTCAAACCAAACAGACACTCTCGCACGCCGACTACAGCTCAAGTCCGAACAATCTTACGTCGCTATGTGTAGGCATGCATCGTGTCGTACTATTTTAACTCATGGCTTTTTCGCCTCTCTCGCTCGCACTCATTGTAACACTTTTTGCAATTTTAAATAACTTCATATAATTCAGATATTATTTCTATAATATTTGCTCAAGACAAAAAGGCTTAAGGTTGTAAAACGTTACAATATATATAATATATATTCCTTATAAAATATCTGCTTTTCATGACTGTGTAGCGGTAGGTATAAGTAAACGTATCCATTTCGCACTAATGAGTAGAATAAAACGAAAGTGCCCCTTTTTTATTTTTTCCAAAAATGAGTGACAGAGACAGCAAACTAAACGTAACAATCCAAATAAATTACAATATATGATCGAACAAATAACAATAAATACATACCTACATAAATTAATTAAAATGAAGTGAAAATAAGCTGTTTTATAGAAGGCACGTACAAAAAATTTAGTATGTATGTTCGCAATTATTTTATGAGTCGGGTGACTGTTAAAACTGGCCGGTGGCTCATTTTAATATAATGTCACATTATGTCATTTACGAAAAAGATACACAAACTACTATTAGATATTTAAAAATGTTTTTCAAAACTACTAACTCTCATGCATCAATTTATTTGTTTTTTTTTTTTTATTATTATTATTTTAACGAGAAACTTCAATTTGGTAAACTGATGAAAATTAAATTATTATGTATCTGTTTCCTTAGAAAATTATTTTCAGACCTTTTTGCTAGTGAAACATTACGGAAAATATTTAAAAACTAAAAAAAAATTACAAATACTTCTCTAATCAGTTATAAAAAATATTTAATTAGCTTTTGTTTTTCATACAGTCTGTATATACACAGGTTTAGAATACACCTACAACAATGTGCGGTATTGCACTTATTCTTTAGTCATACACACATACCAAGACAAGCCGCGAGGGACAACATCTTATCTGTTCTGTGTATCTTCAACTGTTCTGTATGTGTATTTATACTGTACGTGTACAGTACAATGAATGTCTGGTTGAAGGCATGGATGAACCACGTTCATACTCTCTAGTCCACTCTATAAATATTTATAAACGTTTTTAACTTGAAAATTTCACGGCTTCCGAAAGCGACTCGGAAGTCTTACAAACATCTCTACATATTGACAGAAGAAACGAGCGGGTAGCGTAGTGGTAAGAGCACTACTGGCATTCGGGAGGTTCCAGGTTAGAGGCAGGTGTGACTGGGAGTTTTTCTACTGCCTCTTGTCGAGAAACGGTATAATTCCTATACCGGCCATCTTGTTGAGGTTTTCCATGGTTTCCATCAATAATTCCATTATTCCAGATAAATATCGAGATGATTCCTTATTCAAGGCCATGGCTCTATGCTAACAACTTGCCTACCTTATCCTAATTTCCTTATAAAAAATTCTTTCATTCGCATTGTTAATTATCAACTAAAACACTTCCAAACAATTCGACAAAAGGTTGGTACAGGTTAAACACTTTTGTGTATAGGAATAAGAAAACAGTATTCTCTATTTGCAATCACACTTTTGAAACCAAAAGATTCGAATAGCTCCCCATAACTGAAATACAGTAGAACGAATGCATTTTCAACCTGTCGGAATTAATCGACTTATGTATTTCCAGCTTCTCCTTCTTCCTCATTTTGTTGCAGTGATAGACCAATCAGAAAAATAAGCCTTTGGCCTAGCACACATGAAGAGCGTTCAACGCGCGTTGGCCCAACGCGCGTTGAACGCCTCTCATATAAACTAGGCCTTTATCAATTGAGGTTACATGTTATCAGACGTATTTTTTCATTAGCTGAGCAGCCAGTAGGGACTATAAAACTTAAAAAGACATGAGCAAAATCAGCTGAATATATAGATGGAGTTGAAAATTTCATGTGTGCGACTGTACTTACAATAGACTTTAACGCTTGGTTAGGAACGAAACCTAATGAACACACTGCTGTCAATGTTTTTAAAAGTATTAAATTAAACAAGTTTGTATACTTTGGCAGATAAAACTGTTATCAAGGTTTTACATTAATTTAATATTGTGGCATATTAGTGTCCAAAATGTCTTTTAAACAGCTTTAAAATAGTGAGACATTTGTATAATCGAAATTTTGCGTGCCAGTTTTAATTGTTTTTGATTGTCAAATTTTCCTGCGATATTGAAACTATTCGATTTAATCATGTATTGTGACGCAAGCCTTCGACTCTACGCGCATTGGCAGAAGCAGGTAAAAAAGTTTTTGTGGAAGGGTTTCGAACATTCGAGAAAAACCTAGAATGGGTACCCCGCGCATATAAATATAGCCGCGCGATAGTGTACAGGGAACACAATTGGACAGTCAGTCAGACAAACACAGTCAGTCGAACGCAAGAGTGTAGCAACGGTGGCTAGACATAAATCATTGAGTTCGGATATAAATTGCTATAGCGCTTAGATAAATATTTCTTGTATATATAGTTCAGTGTACATATTATATTTTTGTGTATACTTTTGTATTATTTTGCTTAAAATTTCGTCGTTTTGTTTGATATATTATTTCTATTTTTAATTTCCACTATAAAAAAGAAGTACTTTTAGTTTGTTTAATTGTTAACATTTTATTGTTGTAAATAAATATTTACCACCACATCGAACAACAGTTTTGTTAGAGCATGATTTTAAAATTAGTAGAATATAATTATAGATTTTGACGCATTTTGCGACAAATAATGATAATCAAAATTAATTACCTACCTTATCTCTTGGAAGTTTAATATACATACGGTGAAGGCCAAGCGTCACCTGACCGTTCTCTAAAAATATTTCGAGGACTCTAAACGTTAAAAAATTAAAATTAAAATTAAGTTTGTGTTTTTTAGTCCTCTGCAATAGAGATGACTCAAATGTACCTATGCGGTCATTCGTCCCCGGCTTTAGCTATGTAATTATTTTTTTAGAAGAACCGTTAATTATAATTAATCGATTTCAAAATTGATAAAGTGCTCAACTTCCGTATAGTGATCGTTGACGCATCCCTAGCATGTAAATCTATAGATATAAAGCTATCGTGACCGCCCCAAGATCCGATCTAGCGATCTATTTATTACTGATCAAAAAGCGCACATAGTTAACAACAGTCCACAATATTTCAGTGGTCAAAAAGAACAGCACACGACACGCTAACCGAACATTTAATGTACAGTGTCAAACATGTCTTTATTATAATCTATTATTATTGGTTATTGCTATCTCTACTGTAATATTGACATTATCGATATTGTACAGAGTATGCTGGTTCACAACGAACCAACAAGTTATAGTTAGGGAGCTGACGCGCAAAAAAACCATGTCGTCACAATTATCTGCCGCCTGGTACATAAGCTATTTAAGATAAGGGTGGTAAAAAATGTCAAAGATGGTAAAAAAAAACTCCTAAAAAGGTGGATTTATGTTCATAAATTCACTTTCTTAAGTGTGGCTTGGGGAGGGTGCGATTGGTCAAAAACTTCTGCCGCTAGTATTTCCCGGTCATTTGGCTCTAACAGAACCTAAAAACGAAGCCGCAGAAATGTCTAAATTTTAACCATTTTTTGACCATCTTTGACATGTTTCATCCCCTTTATCTTAAAATGGATCCAGAATCCGCCTATATATCATATAAGAAAAAATGCTCTAAATTACTTAAATAGCTTATGTACCAGGCGGCAGAAAGTTGGGACGACATGGTTTTTTTGCACGTCAGTTTCCTACCTATTAGCAACTTCGGTTGACAGCGTGAATTGAGTTCAATGACGTAGCTACGCAACCAAGGGCCCCGGTGCAAATTAGGGCCCTATCTAAACTGTTTAAGTTTTCATCAAGTAAAAAATATAAATATTTGTTGAAAAAATTTTTGATTTGCAACGGCCGGTTTCGAGACAGCGTGACCGTTGATTATATAGGTACCTAACGTATACCTATATTCAGTGTTAACATTATAACATACCAAACATATCTACAGTTAAGTGTGATTTAAGTTTATATATATTCTTTTAAATAATTCAAATTAGAAAGAAATTCGAGAAGCGAGAACGTAGGTATAAAATATCGAAATGATAATCAATGTTGACCCGCTACTTCTGCTTTGAAGAATCGATCTGTTTAATTAACTTTAAAACGTTTTAACACAAACATTAAATGCAAAATTAAAAGTTTAAATTGAGCATATATAAGTAGTTTTTGATTGACTTGTTAAAATAAAATACGGTTTTATAAATATTATTTTACTGATTTCACATTCATTTATGGACATATTATTGCCACTATTACAGTTATATCAATAAAAATCACAATAAACTGAAAGATTATCGTTCTTTTATTATAGAAGATCGAATTTATAAAGACTCAAACCTGCATAACAACTTATAGGCCAGCATAAAATATCTTGATATCTATCTATATCATACAAGTGATTTAACAGTTTTTACTACTTTTAAGTACTAAATTAAATTTCTTTACATAAATTATTATTAATTATTTATGCTCTATGTCTTATGGTCTTGTTTTTTTAAGTATTTGAAGTTAGTTTTTTTTTTTAATTAAAGAATATCCTTAATAGTGTAGGCGTTAAATATACTTACGATATTGCAAATGTAACTTATTTTTTGTACACCTATCTATAAATAGCTGCGCTTTTCGCATCTGCATTCGCTGGGTGCGTGACGCCTACCCCCGCAATTTTTCGTACTTTTACAACATTGTGTTAAATGAGCATTTTTCAAATACCTAACTGTAATGATAATAATGGTTGAAGGAGATTTAATTTGGTTGAGGAACAATTGAAAATAATCTTTACAAGAGTATCGCTTGTGGCCTACGTCTCGAAAATTATATTTTCATCCTATGAACATGTATAATTATTACATTAAAATATATTATTTTGATTTCCAAGTTATTAACTAAACATTACCTATAACATACGTAAGACGAAATTTTTATACCCTGCAGGTAAGGAGATATAGTGTTTATGCTGTTGCACTGAAATAGTATATTACACCACAAGGGCCGAAAGTTTGATATTCTTGCCCGAGGCAACCGCCCGAACGTACGTACTTCTCGCATCGGTGCGTGTAATCCCACCAATGCGTAAATTTCAGACTTTCTGCTTTACAATTGATGCCGAAAGTATGTACTTTCGATCGAGGTATGAAGAAAAAACATATTGAGTATAATTATAATTGGAAAAAATAAAAAAATTCAAGCCAATTGGGCGACGGGACCATTCCAACTTTAAAAATGTTGACATTTAATCATAATTAAGAAAATAAAATTTCTGATATCGTATATGGTAACGCGGGTAATGGCTAGCATTCAATGTGATATTTGCTATTCGTCGCCATGGTTACCTACATAATAAGTATGTTCCACGTCATGTTAAAAATAATTAAAGCATTTCAAGTAAATAAAATTGTCGACCAATTTTTCTCAGACCAAACGATATATTGACAAAAAATGATAAAATTACAAAACAATATAACACAAGATGACGTTTCGATCCGGATTTGGATCTTCTTCAGAAATATCTAAAAAAAAACTTTAATCCTGCATGAAATCTATTATTTAATACTAATTAATTTTTATATTTTTTAGATATTTCTGAAGAAGATCCAAATCCGGATCGAAACGTCATCTTGTGTTATATTGTTTTGTAATTTTATCATTTTTTGTCAATATATCGTTTGGTCTGAGAAAAATTGGTCGACAATTTTATTTACTTGAAGAGTTCTATTCAGACGTTAATCAAAGATTTGGATAATTAAAGCATGCCGAACTAGTTTATTTCTGACAGATCCATAAAACAAAAAAGCGGCTGATTTTATTTTCAAAATATTTCCGAAACTATAGAGTTTAGAAAAAAAAATTCAATGAAACTTTCTTGAAAAAATAAATAGAATAATAGGCCGTTATGACAATTATACCATTACTAGCGGCCCTGTACGTGCTTCGCTACGTATAAAGTGAAATAATAAAACAATTTAATTGGAACATCTATCTATCTATTTTATTTATTTTAAAATATACATAGACGTATATGTGTGTATGTCGAGCACTCCGGCTGCGCCGTCGTGCCCGGTGCAAAAGAACGAATGGGGAAGGAAGAAAAAAAATTTAGGGGTGGACTACCCCTAACATTTAGGGGGATGAAAAATAGATGTTGGCGAAGTGACACCTGTAGACATCTGGCGGGGATAACTAATTAAATGACGATTGATCAGTTTTCGACCGGAGGGGAAAAATGATTAAATTACTAAAATGGCTATTAAAAAATAAGGGTTGATCGTAGAAGGGTGAAAATTGAGGATTGTATGTATTTTTGTATGTTGTATCATAAAAAAATAGAAATTAAAAATTTTGTCTAAAAAATAAAAAAAAAATTTAGAGGTGGACTACCCCTAACATTTAGGGGGATGAAAAATAGATATTGGCCGATTCTCATAGATACCGGATAAGCACAAAAAATTTCATCAAAATCGGTCAAGCCGTTTCGGAGGAGTATGGCAACGAAAACTGTGACACGAGAATTTTATATATTAGACTAGCGGCCCTGTACGTGCTTCGCTACGTATAAAGTGAAATAATAAAACAATTTAATTGGAACATCTATCTATCTATTTTATTTATTTTAAAATATACATGGACGTATATGTGTGTATGTCGAGCACTCCGGCTGCGCCGTCGTGCCCGGTGCAAAAGAACGAATGGGGAAGGAAGAAAAAAAATGTAGGGGTGGACTACCCCTAACATTTAGGGGGATGAAAAATAGATGTTGGCGAAGTGACACCTGTAGACATCTGGCGGGGATAACTAATTAAATGACGATTGATCAGTTTTCGACCGGAGAGGAAAAATGATTAAATTACTAAAATGGCTATTAAAAAATAAGGGTTGATCGTAGAAGGGTGAAAATTGAGGATTGTATGTATTTTTGTATGTTGTATCATAAAAAAATAGAAATTAAAAATTTTGTCTAAAAAATAAAAAAAAAAAATTAGGGGTGGACTACCCCTAACATTTAGGGGGATGAAAAATAGATGTTGGCCGATTCTCATAGATACCGGATAAGCACAAAAAATTTCATCAAAATCGGTCAAGCCGTTTCGGAGGAGTATGGCAACGAAAACTGTGACACGAGAATTTTATATATTAGATTATATAAAAAAACACCGTTATAGCAAATATCTCTTCTGCGTATGCGCCGATTTTTTCCAAAAACAATTGGGCTCTTCATATTTGCATACCAAACATCCTCCCAAAATTTGGTTTCAATCCGCTCATCCGTTTGACCTGTATCGTGTTCACAGACTAACATACCTACAAACAAACAGACAAACGGACTAACAGACGCACAGAGTTTTTTCAAAAATATGTTTTTTGGATTCGGGGGATCTCAAAACGGAAAGATATTGTAAAATTTTGAAAAGTGATTTTTCGACCTAAACTAATAGTACCATTCCTCACTTGTAGGTTGGAATGGTAAAAGATATTATTTGACGTTTACTCCGCGAAGACTACTAGCGCCGCCAGCGGGCAATAGAGCGAGGTTGAACTGCCTTGTTATTATTTTTTTAAACCGCAAAGCTTCTTAATAAACGATATGGCAGGGAGCGAGACGAAAACTCCATCTGACGGCCACATAAAATCATACTCTATAACCGTTGCATGATTCATCGCTCATTAAGTCCACAGCTAAAGCTGCAGTCCCCACTTTATGCTCTGTATTCGGCCAATAGCGATAGCACAATCGGTAATCATACTGAACAAAATGCTGTCGAAATTTTTCAAATCGATTAACCCCTCGAAAAGTTATGGAACACACATAATACATATTATATATACATACACAGCCTTAATAGAGAATGATTTAAAGCTGCTCTAAGTAAATAATATGCAAAATTATATTTATTGATTAACTGTACAGCACAGCATCCACATTATTTTCAATATACTACATGCATAACAATGACAGCAACAATGGCAGTGGCGCGTTCAACATATTCTAAACACTAATTTCAATTTATTATTGCATATGCTGTTTTCAAACAGGCTAGTGCAGAGCTACTCAACTGGCGGTTGAACTCAGAGGTTACTATCACTGATCTCTAATTAATGGATTTTAGATAAAAGACTTCAGTGCTTTATACAACCCTTGACTCATCTTAAAAATAACAAGACGTGCTGAAGGAGAGGGGAGCTTTGGGTAATAATTTCAGCGGGAAATTTTAATTATTCGTACAGCCAACGCACGCGACATTATGTGGACAGGTATGTTTAAATAGGTCATATGCATGAGGCTCCAAATTGGATTAAATTTTTATTTCGAAATATATTTTAGTTCCTGATCATATCGTAATGGTTATTTTATTAATCTGATCACTCAAAAAAATACAAATAATAAAAAAGAAATGTAGAAAATACGCGCTATTTTTGAATTTTCAAAACGCAGCATGACGTCACAGTGTATATCAACAACAGTTTCCATGATGACTGTGTTGTCTCACAGTAAGATTATGTCAGTATTTAGAGAAAACAACAAATAAACTTCATTGAGAACATTGGCAATTTGACATCAAGGTTGACATGCAGCGTATATCATGACGTCACATAAGCCCGCCAACATGTCCGATTGTTTAAACTGTCAATTTTTGAATGTGAAATTTATTATTTTTTTTTTCTTATGATAATATTACATTTTTAAATGATTATCAATTTTTTTCGTATTATGGTTGACTAAATAGTCTATTAAAAATATAAAAAAATACATGCATATGACCTATTGTCAGAATATCTGATTTATTTGTGATCATAATATAGTCACACCTGAGTGAGTGAGAACTGGAGAAGCGAGAAAACTGTCTAATGGCCACCATCTTTGTAAGCCTTTAAGTGAGAAACAGAAAAATCTATCAGAGAAAGACGTTTTTCACTATAACTGAGACTACTACTTGCCTTTACCTCTATAAGCGATAGTCGAACGTATTAATAGTTCCACGAAATTTAAGAATGAGTCAAATAGCTGAAGTAACTAACATTGTTTTTGTATCAGTTTTTTTTGTTTTTTGTTTTATTTTTTAGCATCTATGTCGAATTATTATCCATGTCGAATAATAAAAGCTGTCCCAAAAAGAGCGCGGATTTAAATTTGCCGCCATTTTGTTAATACGAGTTGTATACGGTGATATTTTTTTGACAGTTGTCACGTACAGATCACGCAATTTAAGAATTTGGAAAAGTATTCAAACGAACAACGTTTAATCATTATAAAAACACATTACAAAAATGGTGAAAGTTTTGCGAAAACAGTTCGCCCATTACATCAAGTTTTCGGTCGCAATTATACGCCAAATGAATCGACAGTGAGGCGTTTAATTACAAAATTTGAGACCAAACTTACGCTGATGCATCAGAACACCATTGTTCGTCGTCGTCCTTGTCGGTCACTCGAAAATATAGCCGCAGTAAGGGAATCTGTATTTATTTGAAAATGCGGCTGGAAATGCGCTAACTGTTAATAGTGTGCGGTATCGCAAAATGTTAACCGAGTTTTTGTGGCCCTATATTGAATGTAATTGATGAGGACACGTTTTTCCAACAAGACGGTGTGACCTGACACACAGTACGTGAAACAATGGTGTTACTGCAGACCAAGTTTCTCGATTTGACGATCAACATTGACCACCGATGGATTTTTATCTTTGGATCTATATGAAGGAATATGCGAATAAGCCTGAAACAATTGAACATCTTAAAGAGGAAATACGGCGCGTTATTGGTGCAATACAGACACATTTATGCGAAAATGTTATTCCAAATTTCAACAAAAGAAGAACCCTGTACCAGAGGTTTCTTGTTGAGATACCCATTATATACATGTTTATCACCACATATTTGCTGTATTTTTATAGACCTCTATAAGTGCTAAAGGGCACTCCTGTACCTCTATAAGCTACAAACTCGGGTTAGTGAAAAACCTCCATAATCGAAAAAAGATCGTGGTAAATTGAAGTCTTGCTCATCCAGGCTAAACTGCATTATTTTGTGTTTATGCAGAAACAGTTTTATGTCGCGCTGTCAAACTCTGTGTTTTATGGAACATTAGATTAAATACATTTGTACCAATCGCAAAAAACATTCCAGTAATACATATTTTGTCGTCTCAGTTGAAAGATGTGATACTGCTAGTAATATAACACGATAAATTGTTTTTCATTAAATTAAAATAATAACAATATTGAGTCAACAAATGCATTAGCGATGTCTGTTTAATCGTCTAAATTTCCACTGTATCGACTCTCAGAACTTCACTGTAATGAAAAAAAATAAATAAATGGAAATCAATAAAAAATAGCTAAGTACTAAGTAGCGTGATCTGATATAATAATAATAATAATAATCATATTTTACTGGTCTGTTGCAGCAAATGCAACCGAATGATATGGAATTCACCTCATATGAGTACTTCAATCAAGATTATTTAAATCTATTCTCGATGAAACTAACAAGTTTGTAATCTTCTCAAAAGCTTTTAAGCCTCAACGTGTTTCAATCGATGTCAACTCTAACAAAATTATAAGGTTACTGGCTATCCGGGCCGGTTTCACCGCAGTGCAATAGATATAATTCTGCAACATGTATTTCGTTTGTGGCCCGGTGGTTCAGACGCCAGGCCACAAACAAAATACATGTTGCAGAATTATATCTATAATAGTTTTGAGCGAATTCTATCAGATGTCGCTACTTGTCACTAAAACAGTATTTTTTAGTTTGCTTCTGAACTAATAGCTTTAAGTAAATTCTATCAGATGTCGTTGTATGTTACTAAAACAGATTTTTTTTCACAAAACAGCAAAATTTTGTACAAAATATTTAATAAAAACTATCCTACAGCGTAAGTTAGACCAAGCAAGACACATTTACAAAATTTAATTAAAATCGGGTCAGTGGTTTCGCAGATTAGCGCGTTCGAAATTGTGACACGAGATTTTTATATATAAGTGGTATAGATAATCATCTTGAAGTATGCCTACATGACTGTATTGAAAGTTTGAATATTCGTAGCATTTTGATTCCTAAATTTTTATATAAAACAATAGGCATATATCTACATATTAATACATAAAGCTGAAGAAATTATCCAATTATCCAATTGGTCGATAATTTTATTTATTTTAGTGTAATCAGACGTTAACCAAAGATTTGAATAAATATAATTACCTACTCGTGATTTGTTGATTTTGACAGGCATTTTATTTTAAGCTGATCGTGACCCGAAAAAAGTGTGCATGTAACCTTTTCGCGCAGTTGAAGCAAAACATGTAAACAATACATGTATTGTTAGCGGCTGGGAGTATCCAGAGTCGAGATATCGAAAAGATTGACTATAACACAAAATCGTTCTTGTCTAAAACTTTCAACTCCAATTTCAGCTTCGTAATCTAACTTTTCTAATGCCAAACGTGAGACATATCGTACAGAGACATTTTCTACATTTTCATCTATACCAATGTATAAAGCAGAAGAGTTTGTTTGTTTGTTTGTTTGAACGCGCTAATCTCAGGAACTACTAGTTTGAATTGAAAAACATTTTTTTTGTTGGATAGCCCATTTATCGAGGAAGGCTATAGGCTATATAGTATCACGTTACGACTAATAGGAGCGGAAAATCAATGAAAAATGTTGCAGAATGTCAGTCAACATTTTTCACCATATACTTATATTCAGGTGAAATGCCGCAATAGAATATCCCAATATTAGCGATACCGAATCTCGGTTAGCTAAGTCGGTAGCGCGCTCAACTCTTAATCTCAGGGTCGTGGGTTCGAGCCCCACCTTGGACGAATATGTTTTTAATGTTTTTTTTTTATTTTCTACATTGCCTTTTTCTAAGGCTATCATTTAAATTTATTTTAGTTTTATTTACGACTAATTAAAATTAAATAAATCTAAATAATAGTTCATTTGAAAACTATTACAGTACCTACCTATATATAAAAATAATTTTCCTACAGTGTTTTCAATTAAATATTTATTATATTTTATTAATTATACAGTAATTATTGATTTAAAAGAAATAATTATTACTTAAAAAAAATATTTTCATCAAAAATGGAGGTTTGAGTTTAAAATAAGTAATAAAGCAGGGAACTGCCGAAAACTGCAAAACATTTGGACCCAACATTAATCTCGGTAAACTAAGATGAATGTGCGTACTCATGTCCCTTCCTTCCCCATTCGTTCTTTTGCGCCCGGGTGAAACCGGACGGGACCGCTAGTGTATAATAAGTGAGCGTTGCGGTTGATCTAGCTTTTGAACGACATGCGATTTTATTTCGTACGTCACTGTTTGACGGTCATAGCGATCTAAATAATTTATTTATATAGCAACGAACAGACACATTCCGAAACGTTGATTGTGACGACGACCAATAACAATACGTCCGGGTTTTTATAACAGTTGGCATTGCCTGCCTTCTTTTATGCCCCGGCACATAACAAAAGACGGTCGCGAGTGGCACGTGTTTATGTTATAATACAAACATAACATTAATATTAACATGAACTGCTGTCATAGTGTTGTACAAACGAAACTCCCCCGTAAATTTTTTTATAAAAAAAATAAATCAGTTCAATACCTGTTTTGTTATTTTTAAACTGACCGTATAGGTAATGATTTAATACGGGTTGCTACAAAATGCTATAGCATCGAAATATTGCAACTTTGATAGAACGGTTGTAGTTGTCTTGCTGCTGCAACTTTTTACATAATGCAAGGGTGTATTTATGTCGCACGCTAAGACACTCGGAAGCGTCACGCCGGATCATTTAAAAATTATTTTTGACACTATCCAAATTTGCAATAAAATTACAAGTTTCCATTTAAAAATTCAAAATTCCCCCCCCCCCCCTCTACCACATCCCCCAGGGTGGTGTTTAGTGTCTTTGAATAGGTTTTTCAATAACAAAAGGAAACGTATTTTTTTGTTTTTTGTGATTTAATGGAAATTTCTTTAGGTAATTAGGTAATACGTGCATAGTCTGATGAAGAAATAATAATTTTTGAAATTTCAGCAAATTAGATAAACAAATTGAAAAACAGTTCCTGCAAACAAAACTTACGTGTTTTGATGCAAGGAATCCGAAGTGCAATAAAATATAATGGTTCCTATTTAACTTGTTTAAGTTACCCATCTCTTCACCCCCAGGTGATGGGGGTGCCAAACTTGGTACAATTCATAAGTTTTTGAAAAATTATTAGACACGTATTTTTTCTTTTCCCCTTTATCGATGAACTTTCATAGATATTAGGGTGGTACGGGTGGACTGAGACAGCCTGTTTATTAAGCAGGAAAAACTGCTGTGGCAGTTTTTCTATAATAAAAAAAATGTCATCTACAATCTACACCTTTTGAAATCGCAATTTTACATACACTGTATATTAGCAAAGTTTTTTCTATGCACTGATGGTGTTATATTTTCTTTAGACCCATATTTCTAAATCCGCGAAAAATGTTATTTTACTGAAAGAAAATACGGGAACATCGAACAAGTCTCAAACACAAAATTATTTTTATTTTTATAGGTGAGAATAATGATAAACAACGCACTCAGAAAGAACAGTTGAATATTAATTAAAGCGAACTTATATGGTGCTAATCTGTAGGGGCATATAATATATGTAAATTAAAATTGGTCACTTTTGAAAAAAAATGACATTAATATAAGGTAAAAACGAAACAAAATTTTAGTCTTGTGAATTCGAACATTGGCCATACGGAATAGCACCACTAATTTTCCATTCAAACGAGATATTTTATTCATTTAGAAGTCATCATATTTTGTGTAAAACATTGAATAACTTAAACTGACTACTGATCATTAATATCTTTCAATCTGTTCCAAAGAAAACAAAACAAGAAAATTTCTACGTTTAATAAATGAATGTCAAATTGAACATGCAAATCTAATAAATGAAGTTGTTATTTTTCATAAATCCGTTTTCCTCTCCTTCTAGTCTAGAACGTTCCTCATACATAAGTCTACA
Source organism: Xanthostigma xanthostigma (assembly GCA_963575645.1). Taxonomy (NCBI): domain Eukaryota; kingdom Metazoa; phylum Arthropoda; class Insecta; order Raphidioptera; family Raphidiidae; genus Xanthostigma; species Xanthostigma xanthostigma. Next base: position 28,967,170 of record OY754468.1, on the reverse strand, counting down.
TATGTATGTACATCGTACTAGTGATGAGAATAAATCGAGATATGATAATCGATTCATTCGATTATTAACATATCTCGAGATATCTCGATTATAATATACAATTAGTAATTCATTCGATTATAAATCATTTTACTAAAAACTTAATTACTAGTAAATTTAATCGAATGCATGCATGTATCGGAACGGAACACTACGAAACACTACTAATAATCGAGAGAGAACAGAGTAGCCGATCAACAGCTAACAGTTAGGTACACTACACACAAGTTGTGCTGCAGGAAACCGAGCGAGATAGATACTACTAATAGCCGGAGAGCTGATGACACAATTTTGGGTACGTATTTTAGGCAGGTTGAAATAATGAAAAAACAGTAATTTATCAATGGCTGAATCTGGAATGGCGAGTCTGCCTGAGCGTTTGCGGTTATTTCGCGCCTGCGCAGCATATGACATCTGCAAAAAAATATCCCCAAAAAACATGTTTTAGGCAACTTGAAATTTTTATAATCTTTGAGTTCAGCATTTATATAATCCAGAAATGAAAATGCCAGAACATTTTGTCGGTTATAAAGTAGGGGCAGAACACCCCGAAGATATTTTATTAATATACGCAATGAGCACGATACAGGTCAAACGGATGAACGGATTGAAACCAAATTTTGGGAGGATGTTTGCTATGCAGATATGAAAAGCTCTATTGTTTTTGGGGAAAATCGGCGCATGCGCAAAAGAGATATATGCTATAACGTTGTTTTTTATATAATAATGATATACTTTTCATAACAGTTTATTATTCTATTTATTTTTTCAAGAAAGTTTTGTGAAAAAAAAAATTCTAAACTTAATAATTTCGGAAATATTTTGAAAATAAGACAAGAACCAACTGCTGTTTTGTTTTGAAAATCTACCAGAAAAAAAATAGTTCACAAAACTTTCTTGAAAAAATAAATAGAATAATAAACTGTTATGAAAAGTATATCATTATTATATAAAAAACAACGTTATAGCATATATCTCTTTTGCGCATGCGCCGATTTTCCCCAAAAACAATAGAGCTTTTCATATCTGCATAGCAAACATCCTCCCAAAATTTGGTTTCAATCCGTTCATCCGTTTGACCTGTATCGTGCTCATTGCGTATATTAATAAAATATCTTCGGGGTGTTCTGCCCCTACTTTATAACCGACAAAATGTTCTGGCATTTTCATTTCTGGATTATATAAATGCTGAACTCAAAGATTATAAAAATTTCAAGTTGCCTAAAACATGTTTTTTGGGGATATTTTTTTGCAGATGTCATATGCTGCGCAGGCGCGAAATAACCGCAAACGCTCAGGCAGACTCGCCAATCCAGATTCAGCCATTGATAAATTACTGTTTTTTCATTATTTTAACCTGCCTAAAACACGTACCCAAAATCGTGTCATCAGCTTTTGGGCTATAATGTGTGTTGTGACTTGTGAAATAGATACTACTAATTTAGTAGTATCTATCTGGCTCGGCTCCCTGCAGTAGCAGAGAGAGAGAGCAATATATTTCAATTATTTCGAATCGGTGTTGCCGTCTAATGCACAAACTACTAAATTAGTAAAATTTTTCGATTACTAATGTCTCGATTATCGAAATATCTCGATTATTCCCATCACTACATAATACATATACATATACAGCGTAACGAGTACACAATGCGTATGTATGTTGTACTTACTTGTATTGTAGACTGAGCAGTTAATATTGTGTAGATAACTCCTACAATCTTACAACTGGACATAATAACTGTGCTCAAATACTAAACTGCTCGTCGTACAGAACCGAGTTTAAGTAAATATACTAATTTAATTAAAAAAATTCCAGCCAATTGGGAGACGGGACCATTCCAACTTCAAAAATGTTGACATTTGATTATAATAAAGAAAATAAAATTTCTGATATTGTGTGAGGTGACGCGGGTAATGGCTAGTATTCAATATGATATTTTTTCAATAAATAAAATTATCGACCAATTTTTCATACAATATATTAACAAAAAAATATATAATTAATACATTAACGTTTCGATCCGGATTTGGACCTTCTTCAGAACTGCTAAAAAAAAAAATTAAAATACCTAATTAATATTTAGCTTCTAAGTACTTTTTTTTATAAAATTCGCTCAAAGTTATTAATATTGAAATATTGAAAAAATTTTCAATATTTCGATATTAATAACTAACTAATTAATAACATGGATCATAAGCATCTGAAAATATTCATAATACATTAATTATTCTTAGTACCGCATAAAAATACATTTTATCATGGGATGTGATCAAAAGTTGAAGCATTAAATTCAATGAGTACCTACAAAAACATGGCGACCGTTATTTTTCTTGGTTTTGAATTCTGGCCAGATAGGATAAATAGCAAAAAATAAGGTAAAAATAGTTTATACTTTCGGGTCCAGCACGATAACTCGATGTGCCTAAATTTTGACTTCTTTTTAGTCATAGAAAACGCTAAATTTTGACGTTTCAAAAAAAAAACCTTACGGATTACTCACAAATTTCCTCAAAAATACGTAACTCGGTAACTTAGAATAATATTTTGGTGACCTTTATTTAATATAGAAAAGATAATTGATGTAGAAAATGGGAAGCGCATGAAAAAAAAAAATTACTGACTATCGTTTAAATTTCATAAATATATAATTGAATCTAATTGAATAAATAAATATATACAAGATTTATTAGCAATTTATTAGAACAGTTGAATCTTTTAAGTTAAAAGTTGAACTTCCAAAACCTCTCCAACTTCAACTCTCGATAAGTAAAAAACTCGATAACTTAAATTTTTCAACGTTTCCCTTAAACTTTAACTTTTCGATGTTCTACTGTACTATCTCACTTTGTATTGTAATTATTGTTTTAAGAACTTCCCTCAAACGGCCTCCACTTTCCACTGTGCAAAAAAAACGCCGTCGCATCGACACGACCCCGTAATTGTTTTTTAAAGAAGTCCCCCAAACGCCTTCCTCTTTTCACTGCGCAAAAAAAAAATAAAAAAAAATATATACGCGTCGACTTGAGAACCTCCTCCGTTTTTGTTTTTCGTCGGTTAAAAAATAATTTTTAAAAAACAATTTTTTGCACTTTAAAGTTTAAACGGCTAATAATACTGTTATATTTTATTTAAAATAATAATTGTGTATTTCCAATGTATAATTTGCACATCGAGTTATCGTACTCTAACCCATATTTTCATTGAATATAATTCTAGGTTGTACGAAACTTTTTTTTAATTAGACGTATTCATACGGCCCTGTTCTTGCGACGCAACACGATACTCATATAGCACACGTACTGACAGTATGGAGAATAACATACGTGGACATTTTAGAGCAAAGCATTTGTCTGTAATCGCAGTTTAGCTTCAGGATATTTAACTACAAGTTGCGATATATATTTATATACAGGGTGTCCCACGACATGACTGCCATAGCCTGGGACTGTGTTGCTGGGGTGATTTTAAGTAAAACATGTCTAATAAACTTATACCCGGAACGCTATCCTAACTGAGCTAGAAGCATTTGACATTTTAGATAAGTAGTAGTAGGAATTCCCTACTAATTTTAAAGACCATTTAAAAAGAAATCGCTTTACTGAATTAGTTGCTTAAAATGTCCACCCAGTTGCTGTATACATAGTCTAGCTCTTCTTAGAATTGAAGTGGTAGCTTTGCGAAGAGTCTCAGGATCAGCACAAATTAATACACCTGGTCTTTTTAATAATAACAAAAACAACAGCCGAACCTAACACCTAGCATTAGTGGGCTTACTTATTTAAAATTTCAAATTCTTCTAGCTCAGTTAGGATAGCGTTCCGGGCATATGTTCATTAGACATTTTTTACTTGAAATCACCCCCAGCACCCTGTATATAGGCGTTATATTCGTGTACTGTATGTAAAAAAATAAGTTTATCAAATAAAGTAAAAAGAAATCCAACAACTCAAATTATGTGAGTTTTTTTTCTGTAGAAGTGAATATATATTTTGTTAGAAGTGCTTCATTGATATAGTTCTTACTTTTTAAGAAACATACTTCATTAACGTGTACTGTATTCTGTAATCTGTGTTGCATTACAAAATCGATATAAAGAATTGAAATTGAAAACAATCTCTGAATAAAAAAGAAATTAATTACCTATATTTCCCTTTTCTAAAATTTGTTCATGTTAGCCGTTTTATCTGTTAGAGAGGAAAATATCATTTACAGTATCTATATTTTTGTTTAACACGTAAATTTTAATATATTTTAAGGACATAACAGTTTCGTACTTTGTTTTTGTTTTGTAAAATTTTTAGAAACTAAACAAATAATCCCATCGGAACCAAGTCAGGATCTGATGGTGGAATCCGAAGAAATCGAGGGAAACTCTCAAATTTCAAAGGCACGCATACTTGGCCTACCCATTGCAATACTTTATCTAACACTAAAAAGAGAAAAATAAAATATTTTGTACAAAAAAAATGAACCGACTTCAAAATATGCACTAAAAAGTAAAAAATAATAATTATTGTTATTTTTGGAGTCGGTGTCAGCCAAAATGAAATCTATTCCGAGAACTAGAGACATGTAAGATTTAAATTGCTACCTTCGAATTCCGATGTGACACCGACTCCAAAAATAACAATAATTATTAGTTTTTACTTTTTAGTGCATATTTTGAAGTCGGTTCAATTTTTTTGTTAAAAATATTTTATAATTTATTAAATTTCCAGTAAATTGCGAAAAAAGTCAACAATAGAATGATGTTTGCCTACACCCCGTATACGACGTTTAAGTGAGTAGGTACTGTTATCTAAAATAATGTGTTTTCTTTTTTGCGTAATGTTGATCTCATTTTGAGAACATTAATGTCACTGCTCACATCACTTTGTTCACATATTATTACTCTATATTTCATATGCATACACTTCGCATACAATATAAAGTGTGGTCAGAAATTTAGTCTAATTTAAAATTTGTTGCAACTTAATTTTTGAATAATTCTTAATTTTTACAAGCTTCTAACTTTTTTAGTTTCACTTGTCCCGCAGTGTCTGTCTGAAATTAAATCTGACCCACTTCCCGGTTTCCGATTGAGCTGAAATTGTGCATACGTATGTAGTTCCGATGACAACACAAAATTATTATAACTAACTGACCGGTCCGGCTTTTTTGAAAAAATAAATAGAATAATAAGCCGTTATGAAAAGTATACCATTATTATATAAAAAACACCGTTATAGCATATAACTCTTCTGCGCATGCGCCGATTTACTCCAAAAACAATAGGGCTCTTCATATTTACATCCTCCCAAAATTTGGTTTCAATACGCTCATCCGTTTGACCTGTATCATGCTCATAGACAAACAGACTAACTGGCTAACGGACGCACAGAGTTTTTCCAAAAATATGTTTTTTTGATTTGGGGGACCTCAAAATAAAAAGAGATTCTAAAATTTTGAAAAGTGATTTTTTACCTAAACTATCACCATTCCCCACTAGTGGGTTGTAATGGTAAAATATACGCGTAGAACCTACAAGCTCCTCTTTTTTGGAGTCGGTTAATAAATAGAACTCCGCATGATGCGCTCTGAACGCTCAAAGATTACGTATCCTGCCCGAAACTTTAGCACCAAGGCTAGACTGTACAGTTTACATGAATATATTCAATATAGAAGTCAAATAAGTTAATAACTAAACAAGCAAATATAATTAAACTTGTGGGTTGGAATGGTAAAACCGTCAACAATAATTGTTTGATGTGCGCTTTGACATTTGATTCATGCTATACTATTATTGGCATAAACTAATCTTTTTGACACGCACCTGGCTTTCATATTAAAAGGTGTAACATTCTTTAAAATAATACATACATAGGTACATTAGTTTTGTCATTATATTTATAACTTTTGATTTCAGTAAGAGGTTTTGACATTTTATTTTACAATAAAATCCGTTACTGTAAAAATTAAGCAATCAGGTCTAGCTTCTGCTTATGGGTTTCATTTTAATGTAAAAATGTCTAGTTTTAATTTATTAAATTGACCTATGAATAACAGCAGATAGCTATATTTTATTAAATTTGAAATATAAATATTGCAGTATTTTATTAGTCCAGGCGGTAGGGAGTTTGAACTGGAAACATACTCTACCTTGCTGAATTTTTGCATACGCTTTAAGGTCCCTCTCAATGTCCTAAATGCCCAAAAGTCTACAATTTTTGCGTTACGGGAGAGGCGGAGACGCCTGAAAGGTGCAAAATTTGTTTTCTAATTTTCTCGGCTTGTCATTTAACTACAACACAAATATTATTATACCAATGTGGAGGGCGCTCCGAGCACTACAAGTTTGCCTCTCATGGCTTTCGTCGAATACGAATTCAAAAGTATTGTGGCAAGTATTGTTACATTAACTCTCTCTCTCTGTCTCATGTAATATTGTCCAAATTACTTTTCCTTAGCTACGCAGGAAAACTAAATGTTGTTATTCTGAAAATATCTGAAAACTTTGTTCGAAATGTCTGATATAAATCGGTAACCGTTGCAGTTACAACGAAAGTCATGAAGGGCAAACTTGTAGTGCTCGGAGCACCCTCTACATTGGTATTATTAATTTTATCGTAGTTAAAATATACAAGCCGAGAAAATTGGAAAACATATTTGCACCTTTCAGACCCCCCTGCCCCTCCGTAACGCAAAAATTGTAGACTTTTATGCAATTGGGACATTGAGAGGGGCCTAAAAGCGTATGCAAAAATTCAGCAGCATAGTAAAATCTTCCTACCGCCTGGACTATATGTATATAGTATACGGTGAGTAGATTTATCTCCCCTGAATTCTTATTGTCACGTTACAAAAAAAAGTAATAAAAATATCCTAAAACATTCACAAAAAATCGAAAACGCAAAGTAAAGATTCCAGAATAAAGTCTGTTTTACAATATTTTCCCTAGAAAACTTGCCTCATGTGCAACCTGCAACGGTATTTAGATTAAAGTTTTGGATTATTTTACTCACGAAGCCTGTAACGCAGTATGCTTGCTATATTTCTGGCGCACGCAAGATGACGCTGTTATCACTATCTGAGAAAGCTTCGGTTCTTTCCAAATGTTTTCGCCATAGTTACCAGAGTTGTGTGCGTTACCCAGTAGCTGACGCCATGCGACAGATATCGGTCCACCACTACGCTCGAGCTGAATCTCCTGGTATGATTTTACTATTGACTTTTCCACTGTTACTATGCAATATGCATATGCTTCAAAACTGAATATTGTATAGCAAGGCAACTGCCTTAAAACGAGCACTCCGTATGTTTACCATATAGCATTTCTTACCAGTTATTGCCTCTGAATAATTAAAATTTCACTGTATTTATTGATTCGTAGACTAACATTCCGATGATTCACTGTACATAAAATAAAACAGTTACATTGTATGCTACCTAAATGTCAGATGGTTACTGTATAATCATTTTTGAAAAATTGAGTCATATAAATGATACAGATATAATTATAAAGTTTTTAAAAAACATCATAAAGTTCATAACCACGTGCCGACTGATATTATACTGTATAATAATAAATAAGCAGTAGTAGAACGACCCGTGAACAAAGCGGCAGCTTTAACTGCAGTATCATTATAACCGTCAAAACACGGTGTTCATGATTTGCCCTGCAGAAAAAATATTTTTGCACCTTGTTGTCTTCGAAAAATAAAAGGGTTTATGTAGACCTAATAACAATAATGATAGTTCTCAGAAAGTGTTGTGCCTAACCAAATGATTACAGGTTACGGATTTTGTGTGTAATTTAGTAACCAACGCTGCATTCTAACGCGTGTTATGATTTTGTATGCACTTTTTGTTAATGGATCTTTTCTTAAAATTAATTGAAGTGTGATTTATTGTTTTTACAACAGACCTCTATTATCGAGCTCTGTAATTTGTCCGGAAACTGTTTTCTAATAATACTAGACTTTACTCGCGGCTTTGTTCACATAGGATATTTCGCGGGCGATAATTGGGATACATGTTACGGTACATTCGCTAAATTCTCTTGACAATAATAATAACCGGCAAACATTAGTAATTATCTAAGCATTCGATAAAAGAGATTAATAAACTGTATTTATTACATTTACCGGTATTTGTTAATAATTTCCAATTGACTTTGGTTGATAGGTTACTTAATATTCTCTAAAATACTTTTTTCGGGATGGCCCTAGGGCCCAATTTTGAACATTATAAAATTTAATTCCGAAAAAATTTATATAAGATAATATTAAGTAGCCGAGTTCAAATTAAGATTTATTCAACTCAGGACTTTTTAGACCTTTTTAGGGGCTTAACAAAAGGGTCTTAAGATTCAAAGTCGAGCTTTATAGGCTCTATGAATAATCGATTGATGAAATTTCTCCTACAAAGAACCCGAGGTTTACAAAATACTAAGACGTATTCGTATGTAAAATTTTCCAAATATGAAATAAAAAATTATGGTCCCCATTTAAAATTTCAAAGCTGAGCCCTATGGAACCCTTTTAGGGCCCTCGAGTCCAAAATCTAATAGTGCCATTCGATAGAAAAGAAAAAGTTATTAAGAAAACATTTTAACATTTTTAGTCCGGCTTACCTGATTAGAAATATTAAGCCGTTCCGGAACTTTTGAAACAGCCTGTATAATATTATATGTATGAATGGTTTCTATATAGAAAAACTGTAGAACTTAAAAAGGCCTCTAAAACAGTCCATCTGCTGAACGCTACAGCAACATACGCAAACCAAACGCGTGGCCGGGTACAGCTAGTAAACAATAAACATAATACACTAGAACATCTTCTGTAAGTCGAACTACAAGGGAGACACTAAAAAAATTCGAGTTATAGGGTTTTCGACTTATGACGGATTTAGACTTGGGCGAATTTTGTAAGAAAATATTCGACTTGTACAGGTTAATATTCATTCTAACAATTTTTTTTATAAAGGTTGTAAAATCAAACAAAATACAGAGATCCAATTTATTTTTCGGAGTTTTGGAGGGAAAATATGTACCGAAATGGCTTATATAGGAACTCACTGTTTATTTCAACCTATAGAGGGTTGAGATTGCGAGTAATGGAGGTTTTGGGGCTTGAAGGGAAGTGAACAAAATATTTTTTCGAATTTTGGAGGTTTTCGACTTATCGAGGTTTAACTTAAAGAGGTTCTACTGTACATATAGAACAAACTGAAAAGTCATAACAAAACAAACTTAAAGCTAACATTGCGTTAGTCTGACAGAATTGTTATTATTAATGACTATTGTCGTTAAATATTAATTACTTGGAAAGATAACACAACAATTATTAAATCATTTATGGAATTAGTGGTTTTATTAGCTGATTTGCACAGAGAGATACTGCATTCAAGTTCAGGTTAACGTGTTGCTGCTGTCGTACGCACATCAACTACAGGCAGAGCCTGTGGGACACGGCATAAATTTATTAAAATGGATTATGGAACAGATTGTCTATAGTTTTTCAGATTTTATTTTTTCCTTACATATTTTAACCCTCCTCTACTACGGTGGTTTTAGATCACACATACACTACTGTTGGGTCGGATCTGACCTCCCATATTTTTGAACCATTTTTTCCCTAAAAAACGCTTTGAACACGTAGAAAATGGATACTTATGACTCTCTAAAGGAAAAAGATAAAAAAATAAACAGCATTTCAATTAAATATAATTTTTATTTACATATTAAAAACGGTTTTGGTAACCTCAGTTCTTGTAAATCAGTCCTAGTTTCATACTCAAAAAATATCAAAAAACGTCATAATTTAAAATATAGAAAAACAAAAAAAAAACAAAAAATGACAAGAAAATAATCACAATTAGCTACAATTAGAAAATAATCACAAACTTTCTTCATCGTAGGTCGAATCTATAGTAGGTATACCTACTATAGAACGATATTATTTCGTAGAAGCATAAAAGATCTTAATAAAACTAAACTTATTCATTGACGAAGGTATATCAGCTAATTATGTTAAAATAGAGTTCTTAAGTAGGTACATATCTATCTTTATATTGTACATAAAAATCTCGTAATCTCCGAAACCACTAAACCGATTTTAATGAAATTTTGTAAATGTGTCTTGCTTGGTCCAATTTACGCTATCTATAGGATAGTATTTATTAATTTTTTTTTTCAAAATTACGGTGTTTTTTTTAAATAAGATGGCTTATCAACATGTAGCGACATCTAATAGAATTTACTCAAAGCTACTAGTTCAGAAGCAAATCTGGTACAATTTACTCAAAGCTATTCTTCAGACGCCGGGACGGACCACTAATATACAATAATTATTATTAAAACGCCTTGTTTTATCAAATTTCAAATGCATAACATTATTTTACACCAAGTATGAAACAAGTCTATAATAATTATACAAAGAGAGTGCAAATTTTATGTTTATGTGTATGTGGAGGGTAATCTCTGGAACCACTGCCCCTATTTGAAAACTTATTTTACCACTATTTAGAACGAACTTTCAGGATATATATAGGCTATATACTATCCCATTAAGGTAAAAGCTCTTTTTGCAACTTAAGTCGACAAAAAAGCGCTGGCAATCTACGAATTCGGCCGAACTGGAGCGGGCCACTAGTTTATTACCTAAACATTTTTATTATTTTTTTTACCTGAGTAATAATTTATTAAATATTAATTGAAACTAGTTTATTTTAAATTTTGAATACAAAATAACTGTAAGTTGTAACGTAATTCTCACATTATGTGATTTTACTTATATAGGCCAGTTTTTAAAACCAAATAACTGTGTTTTTATTAAAGTAGATACGTGAGTCTCTGGGACTTTGAGAAGCCAATTTGTAAGTTCAACTCTGCATTAGTCAACAGAACAGCGACACAACGACTATTCTCTGCTGGGACTTGACGCTAATGGCGATGTGCATTTGTCATTAGAATATATCTGTCTGGGTATGCACCTTGATGCAGCGTTGAAATCGCTGAGTTTAGATATTAGTAGTGTTAACGTTATCTGCGATTTTAGCTTGTGTGGGGGTTTCAGAATTCTAACTGTTATATGTATTTCCAACTAAAATGTGTTTCACAAATTCTTCTTCTAAGGCCTGTAATGGCCATTATTATACTGAAATATACAAATGTCAAATCCTAATAGATAATTTTCAGATTTTTTCCTGTCTGTCTGATGTGTTCCGCTATAACTGTTAATCCCCCGATTCGCTTTCAATAAAATTTGGTACACGTATATGTAGCAGAGGACTCCCCAAATCAAAGCATAGACAGTTTTATATTCGCTTTCGCTGACGTTGACATAATGTAATAAATAAAATAAGAGCTGATAGTAGCAGCTCTTTTCTCTGCTATATATTCACAGATTTATTGCAAAGGCTAAAAATAAAATTAAAAATTTTAAAAAGCCACGACGAAAGTAAAAATATGTTTTAATAGAAAAAGAACTAAATAAAATTCTAAAATCCCCCGACTTAACGCAGGTAAGTAACCAAAGAAAATCCGTCGCGGGGCTGCCATTTGGCTGCCCTGAAATGAACTAATATATTGCAATTTATATTCTTAGTTCAGGGCAGTGAATGGCAGCCCCGCGACGGATTTTCTTTGGTTACTTACCTGCGTTAAGTCGGGGGATTTTAGAATTTTATTTAATTCTTTTTCTATTAAAACATATTTTTACTTTCGTCGTGGGTTTTTAAAATTTTTAATTTTATTTTATTTTAAACTTTTTAGAGATTTTGTAAAAGTGTGTTTTGATCGTCTTGCCGAACTAGCGTACACAGTGTAACCATACCTGATACCCTAAACCCTAATTGTCGAATCGCGTTATGTGCGAGAGTGCTCATAATTATGTTTTTAATAAATATCTATGTGTTTTGCTGTAAAAACCACTACTAACGAACGCTTGTTAGATCTGTTTGTGCGTAGCACTTTTGTTATGGTATTTTAAATGTACGTGTAATGCTGTAAAAAACAGTAGTTCCGAACGCTTGGTAGATCTGTTCGTGCGTAGCACGTTTGTTACGGTTTTTTGTGCAGTGCAGCGCCCCCTGGGGCGTAATCATCGTAATAATATCTATATAAGAACCATCTCAGATGAATTAGAAACCCTTTACAGAAAACCGCATGTGAATTGATCAAACCGTTTTCCAGATAAATGGCGACATTGATCGAGTGTACAAACGCACATACAAACAAACGAACACACAATCTCTCACCCTAATCGCATATACATGCTCCGTTCCGTCGTGGGTAATAAATCCTCAGTGCGCGAATCTGACTTGCTCTTGGCCAATTTAAATTCAATCATGTTCTACCAATTGTATAGCGAAAAATCTCTGCCACAAAGATTAACAAACTAGCGGCCCGTCCCGGTTTCATTTGGGTGCGATAGATATAATTCTGCAAAATGTATTTCGTTTGCGGCTCGGCGTCTGAACTAATAGCTTTGAGCAAATCTACCAGATTTGCTTCTGAACTATAATAGCTTAGAGCGAATTCTATCAGATGTCGCTACGTGGTACTAAAACAGTTCTTTGTTAGCTTCTAAACTAATAGCTTTGAGTAAATTTTATGAGATGTCGCTACATGTTAAAAACAGTTTATTTTCACAAAACACCGTAGTTTTGTACAAATTATTTATTAAAAACGGTCTTATAGCTTAAGTTGGAACAAGCAAGACACATTTATAAAATGTCTTTAAAATCGGTTCAGTGGTTTTGAAGATTAACGCGGACAAACATCGTGACACTAACTTTTTATATACCTACTAGCGGTCCGTCCTGGTTTCACTCGGGTGCGATAGATATAAAACTCTGCAAAATGTATTTCGTATTTACGGCCCGGCGTCTGAACTAACAGCTTTGAGGAAATTCTACCAGATTTGCTTCTGAACTATAATAGCTTTGAGCGAATTCTATCACATGTCGCTACTTGGTACTAAAACAGTTTTTTTTGTTTGCTCCTGAACTTTTAGCTTTTAACAAATTCTCTCAGATGTGGGTGCATGTTAAGTACTAAAACAGTTTTTATTTTGAGAAACATTTCGTCCAAAGAATTTAATGAAAACTATTTTATAATCTCTGCTATAGCGTTAGTTGAACCTAGCAAGACACATTTACGAGACGAGATTTTTATACAAGTATAAAGATTTAGGTGTTCAAACCGTTTTTATTTCCGAATGATTTAGTCGACCCTTACATTTAATCAATTTTAGGAGATTTTTTTATTTTTTTTACATTGCTGTGTTTTATTCATTGTATTGTAATAATCGAAGCTTAAAGTGTAAAGCTCCAGGCGAATAGTAAATAGCATGCGGGATGATTAAGTAAAATCTCTGCCTACATGATGGCAGGTGCTTCTTTATATCGCGTCATATCACAGATAGGGCTACGCCCTGCGTCGAACTAACTCCTAAAGACATACGATATCTACACGTCATGCGTATATTATTAATATATACACAGAATGCGTGTTCTCTAGCAGTGGCGTACTGTTATTATAACTACAAATATTACTCATCTCGTAAAGTTTTCAAACTATGGGTTACGAATGAATCAACTGATCGTCCGAAGACTACTCGTATCTAGTCGACGCTGGGATATAGGTACCTACACGAAGTGTGTAAAGATCATAGATGGATGAAATTTGATAACAATAATATTCAGTGTCTAGATAATATTTAATAAAATAAAATAAGACACCTTGGTATTATGGTATGACAAAATTATACGAGATACAAGACTAAAATATTAAAACAATTTTTATTCGCTAGAACATTATTTATTGGTCGACGTTTCGGCAAAATTTCTTGACTTCTTCAGGACCTTAAAAAATCTCTAGTGAAAAGTCCCAAATTAAAAACATAAAGTAATTTAAAACCATTATTGTCAAACATATAAAACTTTTTTAAAACACTAAACTTCATTAATAATAAAAATAATAAAAACTTAAAAAGACCTATTTTCAAAAATTAGAAAATTATCCTTTCTTTGTAAAAAATTTTAAGAATCTTAAATTTTTTTACAATAGACAATATAAAAAAAATACTTGGCAAAACCAAAAGTGCATACCCCGGTAACTTTTCCACTATATGATACAAATTGAAAAAAGATTATGAAAAAGATCAAAAGTTTTTTTTTTTAATTGAAAAATGTATAACTAGGTATAAAAAAAAATAATCTTTATTAAAATCTCATGTCACGATGTTCGTCCGCGCTAATGTACGAAACCACTGAACCGATTTTAATGAAACTTATACTATAAGATAGTTAGTTCTCGTGTAAATTTTACTTTAAGAAAATACTTTTCGGTTAATGTTTGGACGATAACAAAACGTATTTGTGTAACGGGCGCCACTGTTGGTGAACAGGACGCTGTGTATCATGCACGCATTATTACATAACAGGGCTCAAGAAGGCGCGCATACATCGTCTGCCCACGCGCGTCTATTTAACACATGTAACCGCTGCAGACAGACAGCACCACAAAATATACAATAATGTTATGCGTAATCACTAATCAAATTATATTTAAATATATATAGTGTTATGTGTGTTGGGCCTTAAATACCTGCTGACGGTTTTACATAATCACAGAATTATTAATGCCTTTTGAACAGTGACGTACTGAACAAATACTGACAGAAGATCCAACATTAAAAGCACCCCGGTCCGTGTTTACCCAAATTCTTAAATAGAATATAACTGTGTTTGCCCAGCGTTGCTGGTAATAGCAGCCCCCTGTTATAGCTCTCTTTGTCATAAAATATTATTTCTATATTAATGTCAATACAAGTCAATACCTATGCGCAATTCACACTCTAACTGCATTTTGAAAATTGTGTTTGCGCAGAACTTGACACAACCGAAATCGAATTTGCAGTTTTAGTAATATAAAATTAGTAATATAAATTATTATCGACACTTTAATTACCCCTAATGTATAGTATCCATTGACTGAAGTAACAATATAATAGCTCAGTTGATGACCGCTAGATACCACAGGAATAAACACCTACACACTACTTTAAAGATCGTGTGCTTGATGCCTTCCCAAAAATCAGAAAATCGAGATTAACGCGAGCGAAGTCGCAGATAAAAACAAGTAATACCCGTATATCCTTTCAATATCAAGCTAACCGGTAATTGGTCGTATTCTTCTTGGGAGAAGAAACTATGGCTAATTTGAAATGATTTAACCTCTATCACTTGGGGGTCGGAAATGCGTCATTTTAGAGAAAAATGTATTCTCATTTTTTGACCTGAATTTTTCCATGATCTGATAGCTTACTAATTGGCCAACCTTCCTAAAGCTAAAAACCACGTTTACTGTTAGATTTTATGTAGTGTTTTAAAACTCACAATAAATAAAATAAAAATTATTCACAAAAGTGTCATTGTCATAACAAATGATACATTTCCGACCCCCAAGTGAAAAGGTTAAATCATTCCAAATTAGTCATAGTTTCTTTTCCCGGGAAAAATACGAGTAAATACCAGACACCTATATGCCTAATTCTTGATATTACGCCCCTGTCTACTTGTAGGCAAAATTTTCGGTAAAACAAAAGCGTTTGTCCTCCACGTCGCTTAATATAAACTATTTATGTACATGGCTTGCGCAGAATCCCCCAGAGGCACGCTATTTTTCATAAAGGAGATTTATAATCATTCCTTCACATTTACAGTATAATTAATTTCAAATTGATTTTATATACATAAATCTTTCAAAAAATATTTTTTATTAATATTTTTCTTCAATATAAATTGCGTGAATTATTTATTAGTCGACAAATTGTTCAACATGTTATTATATTATTGTAACAACTAATGATTGTAATGTAGTATATTCAAATTTATAGCGTGAGGCTTACATAAAATTATTAAAATATAGATGCATCTATAACGAACAATAAAAAATAATCAATAATGCAGCAAATCAGAAAGGTTGGACGTTAGGTAGGTAACTGAATAGAATCTATATTGAAATATCGAATTATAGAACTTAAAAAGTTTAGAAACTTAAAAATAAAATTCGAAACTTATATGGTACCATTCTGGTTAATTTTGAAAATTACAGTCTTGTTAAATTTTTGTAACTTTTTAAGAAATATTTTATTTCATATATGTTAACCCCTCGAAAAGTTATGGCTAAACAAATCTTAGAAATATATACATATATTATACGTGACGAACTGATATTAAAAAGTCACTGTGAGGTAATAATTTATTGTAATAAAACTTGTTGCATAGTAAGTGGGGAGAAATTTATTGGCAAAGAAAATATGAACATTTTCATTAAGTAGTACAATGTGACATATTATTTCTTTCAAGTTTAAATTTTAAAATTTGTTTATAAAAGAAACTTACAATGAAACAGTTACAAAAAAATCTTTTAAATATTATAACAATTAATATAATATTTTGAGTTTTATAAAAATTAATAAGATATTTTGAGTGTTTCTTGGTGGCAAACTGGACACAAAATCCAAAAAAAAAACTTATTTTCTGTGACTTATTGATGGTAACTAAATTATATACAAAATAGGCTCCAACAACTCAATGTGCCCAATTTTGACTTTTTTTTAAGTCGTTGAAAACGCTAAATTTTGACTTGTCAAAAAAAAAACTTTGCGGATTATTCACAAACTACAAAATACGTAAAAAATGTTCGTCTTTCACTCTCTTTTTTTTAATCTAACCAATCAGAAATCACATATACACGTCATAACAACTGGTGTAGAATTACTGTATTACTATCTCACTTTGTGTACACGATCTCGTAATTGTTTTTTAAAGAACTGCCCCCCGACGCCTTCCCATTTTCATTGCGCAAAAAGAACGCCATCGCATCGACACGACCCCGTAATTGTTTTTTAAATAACTCCCCCAAATCCCTTCCTCTTTTCATTACACAAAATAAATTAATTTTTTAAAATCAATTTTCCGCACAATAAACGGATAATGAAACTGTTTATATGTTATTTAAAATTATAATTGTGTATTTCTAATGGATATTTTGCACATCGAGTTATCGTACTCTCACCTACAAAATATTTAAATCAAGCGCCATGAGCCTATTTGTTATTAAACATAAAAAACTAATGAATATTTCCAATATAGGTATCTAGTCACTTAATAAGCAAAAAAAAAATGTTATTAGTACCTGCATTATTAAACAATAACGTCGAATTGCAATCAAATTTTAGCGCTTATTAATGCCGAATGACTAAGCGATGTTTGGAGGATCTCTCTAATTAATCCGTGATGGATCAGGTAGATGTTTTTTTTGTACAGAACCAGGTGTTTGTAAACAATCCGTTGTTCAGTATAAAGATTTCTTGGTCATTAATTATGAAATTAAAAAGAAATAAAATATCACTTGTCTGGCTCGACTAAAACGTGTTCAAATCTGTAATGAATCTTCAAACCGTATTTTGCAAAAAGTAGAACGTTCATTTTTATATTTAGCAAAAGCAATAATCGAATTATAAGCTGTTTAATCAATTATTTTTATTAATTTTTGTATAAAAGAAAACATTAATTTATTACCTATCTCCAACTGACCTGACGTAGTTTTGATGGCACAACAATATTCTAATATTTTGGCTATAATAACATCTTAAAAAAATGGTGGAGGTGACGATTTTGACGGTGAAAAAACGTGTCTCCAACTCTTTAAAATTTAAAACATTGAAATATATTATAATGAGTAAAGGTTTGAAAATGAAGTTTGAAAAAATCTAAAAACACGCTTATATTGATACACGAAAAACGGGAAATAAATAAAATAAATAAATTAGAAACGTAGGGCATTCGATCAATTAAAGGAAATATGAGTAGGTAAAATGAATGCTCCACGCTTTTAAGCGTTATTAAAGAGAAATAAATTTATTTTATACTTTTTGTGTGTTGCAATATAAGCCTGTTTTTTGGATTTGTTTAAACTATTAAATAATGAAATGAAGCTCTAAAATTCGAAATAAAGTAAATCAACACGAACGATTTTTTCTTTAATTCGTTTCTATCCCAGATTAAAATCGCTAAAATATTTCGAAGCAACTTTCAACGTATGATAATATTGTTGGAATTTATTAATAATAGCGGCATTTTTTTAGTTCACAGATAAATGATCAGCAATTTTATTTTAGCCTAAACTGTCTAATTTGTATTCATAATTCCGAAAACTTTAAACCCATCAAATTAATTATTAACTTCTAACACCTTTTTTAAAAATCTGATAAATCATCCCCAAAAGGTTGTTTTTTTAACATTGTGATCATAATCACTAAAATACCTATCGATTGTAAAAATCGACAGAAAATATGTGTATTAAACGTGTTTCTGTAAAAATTAAAACTTCACTGCAGGACATCTATTTTATAAAACAGTAGAGCTACTAGCATGACATGGTGAGACCACCTTGTTTTAGGCAGGTACAATACCGGTCATTAAAGACACTGCACTGCCGTGGTAGGGCAAACTCACCCCCGACGGTGACTAGCCCTTTCTTGACGCACTGACTTATTGCCTCACCGACGCTTAAGGTTGTTTAAGGTGGCTCGAACCAACCATCACAATACCTACTCATTACTTTAGTACCATATTTTAATCTCACTCTCAAAATACCAACATGAAAGATACGAAAACTGAAGAACTCACTATGAATTAAATAAATTATCAAAAAGAAGTTTTCTTTATTATTCATTCAGACTTAAGAAGGTGTTACTGAAATACTATTACAAAAAATTATAAACTAAAGAAGGCGGCCTTGTTTTCGGGGACAATTTTTTACACACTGATATTTCCCTACTGTTAATGTCGATCCTCAAAAACATTTACAATGTAAACTTGACTTTCGAATACTTTCACAGGCTCTAAAGTATTGCACATATCGCTACACAAGCGGTATGTGCTCTATTATCGCTTTGCGCGTTAGAGCTGAGTGTCGTTCATACAAGAAGTTATATCTAAGTTAATTTCACACGAAATCCATTCAAATTGTAGCTTTGTGAAAAGAGGAGAGTCTGTTCTATAAAACAGAACCATTTTTAGATAGACTCGAGTTCATAATAATTTACTATACTAAAATTTTAATTGAAAATCACGAACAGCAATTGTCGGTGGGTCTGTACGTATGTACGTACGTACGTCCGAGCTCAATAGATCGTAATTTTAGTCGGATCGCCTTGGTTTATATTTTATTCACTTTGTGTATCAGACCAGAGCCCTATTTATATTCACTGAAATGTGTTCAGTAGTTTAATTTTTATAAACAGTTTTATTTGTTATTATTTTTGACACCTAATATATAAAAAAAACTATATTTACTGTAGTAAATTACCGTAGAATAAGTGCTATACTTCTATACCACGTAAGAGCGGCCAGTCTGCAAGGTGTCATGACGTAGTGGATAAGACCTTAGTCTAGTAGTGACAAGATCATTTTTTTTTTAATAATTTTAATTTTTTTTAGTTTTCAATTTTTTTTTTAATTTATTTTTTAAATTTTCATTATTTAGTGGAAAACTTACAGGATGTGCACTTTTGGTTTTGCCAATTTGAATCTATACATTCAGTTATTAAAATTTAGATATAGCTGTCATCATATCTTAATTTGATTGATAAAACATCTCGCTGCACAAGACTCAGTGTTTGTTTTTTTTTTTCATTTAACAGACTTATATGTAGAATGCAACCTTAAAAAATAATTTATAACACACTGTGAAGTTACCAGTTCGTTGTCGAAAAATTCTCATCGAATAATTAAGATATAGTTTCTCATATTAATTATATTATTTCTAAATAATCCAGTTAATTGCTTGCGACATATTTGAAATTGAAAAAAATATTTAAAAAAGGTTTAAATCACGTATTGAGTTTTACAGCGTAACGAAGTTATGCTATTCAAACAAATATAATTTATTATAAATCCATTAATTATTATTTTTATAAAATGGTGCATTTGGAAATGAACTTTAATTAATTATAGCATGTGTATTTAAGATGAACGTGTTGCTATTTTAATTGTATAGTGAATCTTTGCCATGACCTGAAAATGCAATGCTTCAGAACAAATCAGTTATAAATAATTATATTTTGTTCATTATTAAAATGCGGAACATGTCATTTGAAATTAATATAAAATTTCCTCCAAGCTTTTTAATTATTTTTTTGGTTTTAAACCAAGACATTCAAAAAAAGTTTTCTCAAATGCTGATAAAACTGCGATTTTGTATTTTTCTCTTCAACCAATTGGGCGATGGGATCAATCCAATTTAAAAAATATTGACATTTGATTTAGTATAATAATAAAAATGTCTGATATCGCGAAAGGTGACGCGGGTAAGGACTAGTATTATTATAAGATTATTATTATTATTATTATTTCTGACAGATCTACAAAACAAAAAAACAGCTGATTTTTTTTATTTTAAAAATATTTCCGAAACTAAAAAGTTTGGAAAAAAAGTTTCAAAGAAAATTTCTTAAAAAAATTGGTTGTCTGTAAAGTCGGTTTACGGAAGATAGTTTTACGTGATAACGTATTCCGTAATACATAACCTAAATTTATATAATAATTATAATAATTCGAATCTATGATATTGCATCTTTCGCTTCAAATTTAGGTAAATTTTATTAAGTAGAATAATAAAACACTATAAAAAGTACCATACTATTATTATATAAAAAACAACTATGGCATGTATCTCTTTTGCGCACGCGCCGATTTTCCCCAAAAAATTTACAAAAATTTCTAGTAAAAATAGAGTAAAAACCGTTTTAAAAACTATATTATTATTATATAAAACATCATTATAAGAGATAATATATTCTTTTACGCATGCGCCGATGTTCCCCAAAAACAATAGGCCACTTCATATTTGCATATCAAACATCCTCCCAAAATTTGGTTTCAATCCGCTTATCCTTGGTGTCGGAATGATAAGAAATGTCAAAAGTGACGTTTGCAACTGTCAAAGTATTATGTTCTAATAATAATTAGTTATTCCAATAGTTAACTTAGAAGGCGTTGCATTTCACAAAATACTAATGTCAAAAAATTGAATTAAACATTAGAAATGCAGCCGTTTTCATGTTAAGACAAGACATACGTTCTCTTCTAATTTCCATGTACGGCAAACAAAGACGACAGACCGCGTCGCGCCATGCATTAGACAACATTGCATTTATACAGCTATTTTTCTATATAAATTTGTATAAAAAAACTGTTTAGGCAAATTCTGTTATACGAAATCTATGTAAAATGTTCTCCTCTTTCGTTTAAGACTGGTTTCAAACCGATCTGATTTAAATTGAGCGAGAAATTAGCAAAAAGCACGCACAGGGTCAGGCGGAACGTTACGCGTTAGGAACGTTAGGAACGTTACGCGTTAGGAACGTTACACTTTTTCGTGCATGCAGCCGGTGTTTTATCAATTTATAAGATTGGTGATTCATCAATTTATAAGACGTTATCACGTCAAAAAATAAATAGAATAATAAGCCGTTATAAAAGTATCCCATTATTATATAAAAAACAACGTTATAGCATATATCTCTTTTACGCATGCGTCGATTTTCCCCAGAAACAATAGGTCTCTTTATATTAATTACGTATCGAAAATCCTCCCCAAATTTGGTTTCAATCCGTTCATCCGTTTGACCTGTATCGTGTTCACAGACTAACAGACTAACCCACTAACAGACGCACTGAGTTTTTTCCAAAAATGTTTTTTTCATTTGGGGGATCTCAAACCGAAAAAATATTGTAAAATTTTGAAAAGTGATTTTTGACCTAAATTAGTAAGTACCATCCATGATTCCTCACTTGTGGTTTGAAATGGTAAAATGTTGTGGCTAAATCATATGCAATAATATTTATTGTGATTAATAATACGTTTCTATGATTCTAGGCTACGTTCCTTAAGAAATTATAAAGATACTAGTCTTAATAAATAAAAAGAATTATGCAAATTATTTTTTTTTTAATAAATCGTTTTAATAAATCGTTTTACGTATTTACATTAAAAATATTATTTTGAAAAATCTCATGAGACTAGAGGGCGGGAGGGGTGAACAAAATCTCACGCTATCTCACCAAAGGGATAGGGGAGTCGAAAATTTGGAAGACTAAACATTTCAGAATCGTTAAGTCGGTGCGTATCAAATAAGTACTTATACAAAATGTAGTCAAAATTGAATAATTATTGGCAAATTACAAAAAAATTATCGGTTTAGTGAAAAAATGGGGTCCTGTTCAATAACACTATGCACCCAAATTTTGAAATTTTTTTTTTAAGTCATAGAAAACGCTAAATTTTGACGTTCAAAAAAAAAACTTTGCGGATTATTCACAAATTTCCTCATAAATACGTGAAAAAAATGGAACTACTTTTCGTCTTTCACTGTCATTTTTTGAATCTAACCAATCAAAAATCACAAATACACGTCATAGCAACTGGTGTAGAATTATTGTATAACTATCTCACTTTGTATGCAGCTTTCGATTGTGTTATGGAAGCAGGGTCGTATTTAGATATTTATAAACAAATTAACTATCTAATTCGCATACCCCGTTATCGTTCACCCCGGAATTGTTTTTTTTTAAACTCAACATTTGCCCCTTCCCGTTTCACTGCGAGACAATTCGCATACCCCTTTATCGTTCACCCCAGAATTACAATTCGCATACCCGTTTATCGTTCACCCCGGAATTGTTTTTTAAAAACTCCACATTTGCTCCTTCCCGTTTCACTGCGAGACAATTCGCATACCCCTTTATCAAAAAAAGCGGTGGTTTTCAATCTTCATGAAAATGTGAGTTCTAAGTTGGTTGGTTTTTATTTAAAATTCGTTTTATAAATTAAAATTTCCAAATACGACTCTGCCCTGAACGTTCAATTGTATTTCATTCCAACCAATTGATATTTCTATCTTTGTTTATCATAGATACAGGTATATATAACTTTCTCTTTTCTTATCACTTTATGAGACAAGATAGCGATCACTATAGTAAACAATATACTCTAAATCAACTTACTATACCATATTTAATTTTTTTAAATTAATTTATAAAAATTAATTTTCCGCACTTAAAACGACCAATAACGCTGTTATATTATGTTATATAAAACAATAATTGTGAATTTCCAGTGGATATTTTCCATAGCAAGTTATCGAAAAAATGCATAAAATATGTCTTATAGAAAATTTAATTCTATTTTATTTTATTTCTATACTAGAGCAACAATTCAAAATTTATCAGTTTTTCGTCAGGCAGGGTACGGTTTTCACGCGCAGTCTGTACACGTCTGAAAACAAGTACAGGCAATGATACAAATAGCGACGCAGTTGATGCAACGCATTTTTGTATAAAATCTGTTGTTGCATGTCGAACTGCAATGTCAACTACAATAAAGTAAATAACATTATACTCTGCCGTCAGGTATTTCCTTCACTGCGTATCCACTTCTCTGCAGCTGAATCTATTGTTCGTAAACTCTGACAAGACTTTCCACATTTTGCATTTATATGCGATTGATCTAACAAACTAAATAATTACCTGTCTATTTGTAATTACTTTGGATTATCTTCTTTGTTGTATCTATTTTTAGGGTGCCGTACTTCAAAATAAAAAACTTATATATGTTACCAGCCAAACCCGATTTCAGGACAAACTAGTTTTGCCTAGGCCAAACTATAGTCTGGCCTAAGCTCGATAGGACAAACTAGTTTAGCCCAGGCCAAACTAGTCTGGCCTAAGCTCGATAGGATAAACTAGTATAGCCTAGGCCAAACTAGTCGGGCCTAAGCTCGATAGGACAAACCAGTTTAGTCTAGGCTGAACTAGTTTGTCCTAATATGAATACTCCAGGATAAACTGGTATAGCCTAGCTAGTTTGAACTAATTTCAAGGTAAAATAAATAATAGATATATTGGAAAATAATCATGATTTTTAAAATAACAATAATAAAGTTGTTTGTCATTCGTACAATAATTAATGTACATATTGACAGTCAAAGAATTCTTTTATGCTGTAGAAACAGTTTTCTAATAAAAATTTCTTTACCTTTCTTTTAAAATTTCTTGATTCTAAAGTTCTTGTTTCGAATGGCAGTTTATTAAAACATATTATACCATAAAATCTGTATGTAGTCTTAGCATATTAGTGCAATGATATGCAGAGATTTTGTAAAAAGAAAACCGAAGTAGATTTTCTCGAAAATCACGCATTTCCAACCTTCAAGTAATAGCATTCCGAATTAGCCATGGTGTCTCCTTCTGAGAGGAATACGAACAATTACCGGTCACCTTGTAAATCACTTTGTTGTCTGTCTAAAAAACACTTTTTATCAGGAATGGTAAGAGGTATCCAGTTGAAATTAGTATCAAATACAAAGATCTACGACATCGTAATTCTGTAGACATTCAAACGTCTACTCATTGCATTAAAAAGATAAAATAATGTATTTTGAAGCCAAACTTCCTTAGGCGCGTTAGGGGCCTGGATCAGACGAAAAATGAAACGCTTCCCTTTCTTCGACTTCAACAAAACTTTCTTGAAAAAATAAATAGTATGTATAATAAACCGATATGAAAATTATACCATTATTATATAAAAAACACCGTTATAGCATACGCTGATTTTCCATAAAAACAATAGGGCTCTTTATATTTGTATATCAAACATCCTCCCAATTTTTTTTTTTTATTTTAAAAGAAGCGAATCGTCTTTTATGAATATTATCGCGTAGTATTTACAAATGTATATGTACATAGGCATGATAATATCTAAGGTAAGTATATATTATATTACATAATATATCACAAATGTTAATGGTAATTAATAAGGTAAGTAGAATGAGTTGATATTTTTAAATGTCTTTGCATTTATTTATACTTTTTAGATAATTAATAGTTGACTTTATGTTGTTCCCTTCATTATTTAAAATTGTTTCCAAATCCTGTGGAAGTTCAGTATCCATCCGTTGGACATCGTATAGTGGTCCCAAAATTTGGTTTCAATTCGATCATCCGTTTGACCTGTATCGTGCTCACAGACAAACACAGTTTTTCCAAAAAAATGTTTTTTGGATTCAAAAGCCCCAAAACGAAAATATATTGGAAAACTGTGATTTGTGATTTAAACTACCATTCCCCACTTAAAAAATGTGTTCCAGTTACTTAATTGAACGAACCATGTTGTGCTGGTAGTTCTGTACAAACAGCAGTAGGTTATCCTGGCCATTATAGTATATTTTGATTCGCGGCTCGCATCTCTGCATTACACTGAACACGTAGGAGCCTACGCCTTAATATACTTGTTCAGCTAATTTATATGTTTCAAATCGATACTTTAACTGAATAAGTGTCTCAATATATACTTGCATTAAATATATGTATATATTATATTATATACACACACGTGAGCACAACTATTTATAAGTGCATAAAGTAAGTGTAAATAATAAGGATGACTTTTTGATTCCTTATTTTATTGGAGCTACTAAATTGAAATCGTTTTGTAAGTTGATTGTAAAATATTTTCATACATTCCACGCAAATAATTTTATATTGGAAATGACGTTTCTCCAGAGCTATAATCAAATGACGTGCAACCTAATTTTAATTCTGTTTTTATAAATATAAATTATGGGTCAATAATAAAGGTGACTTTATGTTTCTTATTTTTTATAAACGACATTATAAATTAATATGGATATAACTTCGTTTTTGATTAACGTAAAGTCAACATTATATTCCATGCAATATGACAATAATTATTCGATAAATTTCCATTTTCAATAAAGAAACATATTGCTTTTACAGCCTTGGTTTTGAAGTATGCAGAAGAGATTTACGCAATTTTAGTATTTTTTATAACTCAAATAATATGATAATCAATGTTGTCATTTTTTGTTACGAAGTGTAAAGTAGTCAGTTTTTACAGGGTCGAATTTATGGCCGCTATTTTCTTATAATATTAATAATAAAGTATTTATTCTGTCTAACAAATATTTCAGTTAGCATTTGGTTTTGTTTGCTTTGTTTTTTTTTTTTGTCTGGTCATTCCACAAAATGGGACAGGGATATATTTTTTAATCTAACCCAAACGATATGAAAGTGAATTTTCTGCGCACATAGTTTTGTCACAAGAATAGATAAATAATCAGAAAGTATAACACTCTGTTTTTACTCATTTTTGTGACTTGATGCTCGGTTATATCCTGAAATAGTCAGTGCTGTACCGTTTTGAGTGTTGGAAGGTTTACAGTGATTTATTTTTTACAAATCAGGTGTAATAAGATATTCTATTTAGTTACTTCATCTAGGTATTTGTTTTATTTCGTATTATAATTGTGCTTATTATCATAATAAAATGGATTTTTTTAAAACAACATCGTAAATATATAAATTAATTAGATACACCTATGGAAAACCAATGAAATTTCATATTCACTTGCAACCAAGGTTATTAATCCATTACAGGTACCGCCTCCGAGTTATTTTTCTGGCTCTTATTTATTCTTGTAGTCAAAACATCCGAGCCTCCTGTGGTTATTATGGATTGGGGAGCTTGTGCATTTTTTATTATTGCAGACAATATTTTACAATTTTCACTTTTTTTATAAATTCACCCTTGTTGAGTGTAAAGGAGCTTAAAGCGTGGGCCTTTTCAAGGATAACAGGGACTGACTTGATCCACTCCACTTCTGGTCGGAAAATGTCACATTATATACTACTACCTTAATTGTTTTAAACTAATTGAAATGAATAAATCAAAAAAGAAACTTAACTAAAAGAAAAAAAGAAAACACTCCCAAGCTATGTGTAACATTACAGCAGTAAAATACAGTTGACAGTAATGGTTTCAGGTTTGCGTAACTTTCGTGTCGATTCTATGATCACTCTAAAATGATATGACAGCAGGAAACACTTTCTGACAAAAATTCTCAAACCACTTGTAATTGTATATAAAGAAAAAAAACTGGAAGAGAGATACACAAAACAGTTAAGGAGGTCTTTTTCTATCTCCAAAATAAAAGCTTAACTTTTATTTTGTCTCGATAAAAATGAACTTAAATGTTCGTAACTTAAAATTTTCCAAAGTTATCAAAATAGGACAAAACGCATCTAATGTGCTAAACTAAATGGAAACAAAAGAGATATTGATCCTACTGATAACATTGACGAGGGCGTCCCTGTAAACGAAGACGAAATTTAATCATCGAAGTAATTTTGAGAACCCTATGTCAACTATAGTAAAAAACAAAAAATCAGCGTGCACACTAAATAACTTACTTATCTAGCAAATATTTTGTTGTTATCTTGTCATCGAGGACGCACTTTCCAAGCCCAAATTTGGGAGGGAGCGGTCAAAGCGAGAAGAGCAGCCTCAGGACTTTGTCAAATAATGGCTAACATTAAAGGACCGATTCAAATAAATAAAATTGTCGACCAATTTTTTTCAGACCATATATTTACAAAAAGATTTGAATTAAAGGACCGAGTCTCGGTAAGCGATAAGTTCTGATTTCTGTGGTCACATCTTTTTGTTACATAGGAGCGAGCACTGGAAACAGCTCAGGTCCATAACTGCCTAGAAAGAGTGCAACGGAAGGTAGCGCATATAGAACGGTGTCTACTGAGGGCACTGAGACGGTCTCTTCTATGTCATTACTTGCAAAAGAGAGGTGTGCAATTCTGCGAGGAAATGGGAGAAGCATTGCAAGACGGGAGATTATAGAGACATGGCAGAAAGCAAAAGTGGGGGCCTGGATCAAAAGACGGATTCCGAACATAGCAGAGTGGCTTGAGAGACGACACGGAGACGTGAATTTCTATATGATGCAGTTCCTATCTGGGCATGGCAAACTCAGGGTTTACCTTCACCGAAAACATCGGAGCGATACAGCATGCTGCGCATATTGCGGCGAAGAGGACACGCCAAAACACACTGTGTTCATTTGCAGTCTATATGCTTTGCCCAGGTTGGATGGCTGACTGCTGAGACCATTATGCCGAGGATGCTGAAGGATGAAGTGGGTTGAAGAGCGGTGGCGCTAATTCTCACGTTCATCCTCAAGCAGAAAATTAAGGAAGACGAAGATTAAAAGATTCCTGTCGATCCGAAGTAATATGAAAACGGCTCCAAGCCGACAGGAAGGAAGCGGAGAGGCTTTTAGTGGGGATTACTGTGATCCCCACACTACCTACGGTTGCGGGCGTCTATAAATGTTTCCCCCTCATTAAAAAAAACTATTTTGTTATGATACAGACTGTTTCATTTATCAAAAACCAAAATGAAACTGTGGAAACTGACATGCGCACCCATTTGTCTCTGTTTAGTGCTGAGTAGTGATAGTTTTTTATTCATTTTACGTTTGAATTACTTGTGCAAAATTATTAATTCAAATATTTATTTTGATAGTTTAATTAAATTTGGATTATATAAATAAAAACGTTTGTATTACAATAAAATAGTTACTAGGTAACTAAATTATTTAGATTTGGTTTTAACTAAACACACTTTTTTCAATATCGATGTCGCACTCACATTTTACAAAAGGAATAAAAAAACCTTGTATAAAGATACAGCTCACATTATCCTATTATGGACATTAACATGCAATTATTATATTGTCAATGATCACGCGACGTGTATTGTAACTTGAATCACTGTGACCAACACGTGCCAACTGAGATCGGTATCTTAAATTTCATCGAATCACTTATAAATCGTCAATTAATGTGCTAAACAAATGACTATCCTGCTGTTTCTATCACAGACAACTTATTAAACGTGATAACCTATTAACAACGCTCTCTTGGATTTATCTGTATTTGTTTCTCAAATATCGTTGCATATTTTAAAATAAGACGTTTTGATGTAGTTCATTGTCAGAAAAAAGTAATTTTCTCCTTGGAAACACGTTGTGTAGGTAAAATAACAAATGTTTTCCACTTCGATTTTCCGTTTTATTCGATATAAAAAAACGTTAAAAATATCTCCTCATGTAACAACTCTATTTGTTCACAGAGGGTCTCGTACTTGCATCTTTTATGTCTCACTAGTTTTTTAGACCCTTAACTTAGAATCCACTGAAGTTCTGAATGGATTTTGACGAAACTTATTTGACACTATATAGTAGTAATTATAAAGGCTAGATAAAATTTGTCAATTTTCATGGCTCTAATTTCAAATGCGAGCGGCGAATGGGAATTTTTCTCACTTATTTCGATGATGGGCTGTCTTTTATTACGAGAGATCTGTGACTTTGTCACGGTTTCCGTCAACTTTCATAATATAATAAGTTAATTTCTTTATTGTAGCACTCATAATTTTAAAAGCTAGAAGACGTTTAGATTCAAACAGAATAGGGAGATTGTCAACCCCTGCGGAACCCAAAAAATACTCAGATTTTACTTCCGTGGCACAAATAATAATTTTGTAACACTTTTTTTCGGGATTGAAAGTTTGCTTTTTCATGTCAATGACTTAAAATGTGCAGATTTACCTTATAGATGATTGTAAATTATATATGAAACCAGCGATATCCATTTGCGATATTTTTGTAAGTATTTAATAATACTGTTCTTTCATTGCGCTTATTAAAAAATATGTTTTTCGAG
This sequence comes from Xanthostigma xanthostigma, assembly GCA_963575645.1. Lineage (NCBI taxonomy): Eukaryota > Metazoa > Arthropoda > Insecta > Raphidioptera > Raphidiidae > Xanthostigma > Xanthostigma xanthostigma. The sequence continues at coordinate 28,937,475 of OY754468.1, read as the reverse complement.
CGAAATTGGCGATTGCGACTTGGGCCTGTCACCCTGGATGTGCTCTGGCTAGTGAACGCCACCCTCGTTTGCAATCGCCAATTTTCTGCCCTAATAATACAATCTACTATTACAGCTTGTATCTCCAGATTCCTGTGTTATATAGGTACATATTATTCATTTGAATTTAGAAAATAATATGATTAGTTTTTTAAGAAAATATATTTTTTACAGTGTAACTGGTATAACGCACTACAAGAATCAGGTTTGACACCCTACAAACATAAAAAGAAGTTCGTCGGTCTGTGGACACAGGACGGAAGCTTTTTTTTATATACATATACGCAATATAATTAAATTTTAATTTGTCTATTTATTAATAAGATTTATTAAAAAAAAAAACAAATTGTTAAATTTTTAATATTTATTAATTTAATTTTGACAGCTAGTCGTCTTACACCCCTTCACAGGAAGAATGGGCAGGTTTGATTCTTTTATTGTCTAATCTATAGTCAGAACACAAATATATGTATTGTATTTTATGTGCGGCTTTGTTGTTTCGTGACCATCTCATTTTTTTTGAGTTGATTCCCTGTCACGATACCTGAGATAAGAAGCTTAACTTAAAAAAAATTGTTAATTATTTCGCAGTATAAATTATTATTCAGTTAAAATAAAATAAAATTCTATTAGCCAGATGAAATTATTACACTATAATAATTAATTAATTCACGTTTTTGATAGTAGCTCGTTTATAAAAATATTCCGTACGCCTGTGTGCTCTCTGTCTACTAAAACAACGCACTGAACCTGTAATAATAAACGAATGCTTAGAAGACAGCCGCGCGCGGTGTTTTCTTCTATTTCTTTGTAAAGGTAATTTACGGCGTTACAAAACCACTTTGAAATACCATTTTATGTTGATGTTCATTACTTTAATCCTTATTTAATTTGCATTGCATTTACTATACGGTAATTATTAATACCATAATTTCTGCGCCATTTATGCTTATTTTAATAGAATATATCCATTTTTAGGTTAAGGTTGTTTGCAGATCTATTTTTTACGGTAATGCTTTTTATAATAAAATTAATTAATCCATTACAATTAATTATACAAATTAACAGTTATATACTACCACGTTCAATTTATCTTTAAGATAAAATTGTTTCGAGAATACTTTGCTAATGCACTTTATGCTATTAAGTTTATTATTCTCACACAGAATCTTTTGAATTTTATTATTAAAGCTATAGGAAAACCATTACATGCAGTTTGAAAACACATGAAAAACTATAACGTAGATAACTACATTTACTATTCTCCGTAATTTAATGTTTAATTTACCGTCTGGGTTATATTTATTTAAGTAGAAATGGACAACCGACCTTTGGCTAATATGATGTGAGAAAGAAAATTTTCCATTATATTTTTCCGGAAAATTTTAAAAATCGAAAAGGAAATTTTTTAGTAAATTATTTATAGAACATATTCAACTTTTTTAATGAAATTTAATAAAAACATGTACCTAATTTTATTTTTTGTAGAGAAATATGCAATTATTTTAGAACATATTTTGTTTTCATTTCAGATATTCGTAGGTCAATCTAGTAAATAAAATATTTTGTTCAATATGATATTGTTTAAAACTTTGATTAACGTCTCATTAGAATTCTTCAATAAATAAAATTATCGACCAATTTTTCAGACAAATATAATTTTTTAATTTATATATTCTCTGAAAAATTGATCGATAATTTTATTTATTGATACGGTATTGTTTAAATACCTACATAATTATAGTTATAAAAGTTATATTCTAACTTTTCAGCTTTATTGTTAAAGAATTGGCAGCACTCAGTGGCAGAAAGGCTCTCTTTCATGTAATCTGAGCCCCCATCTACAAAACCGCTTGGTGGAGTAGAGGTCTATCGCGTTGCGAACGCCGCTGAGGCGATTAAAAAAAAAAACAGAAAAATTCAAAAATCCCCTACTAAATGGCAGAAAATGTCTGAAAAGCATCTGAGGGGACCTCCCTATTGCAGAAAATATATTTTCTGCCAATTTACTTCCTCCAGAGACTTTTAAAATCCTTTCAAAAAATCGAAAAATATTAAAATCAAAATTAAATTTGAAGTTGAAACTTGACGGAATGGTTGATTCGGTGGTCCGGAATACGAGAAAAAAATGTCATGGCTTCAAGTGACCTCACTTGCTTTCGATGATTCTTCAAAATTTGCACAGACAAAAGTTCGCAAAGTCCTCGCACGGTGGCAGAAATTCTTACCAAGCTTTCTATTAGTACCCAAAAAGTTTGTAACAATTAATATATTATCTGCCAATTTTGTCACTGCTACATCATAATCTGCCAATTTGATGTACTTGTCAATTTTATCTTTACCTGAATACCATGTATAACTTTCCGCAAACATGCCGCGTTTTTTCAAGGTATCTCTGGATTCTCTATAAGAAGTCGAACCGTTTGAGCTCGGTTTCACTCACCGAGCTTGTTTATTTTTTAAATTATTTACTTTGTATTTATTTATTATACTGACAGTCTCTGCAGGGGGTAAGTTGGCAGAAAATATTTTTTTCTGCAACTAGAAGGTCTCCCAGATGCTGTTCAGTCATTTTCTGCCATTTAGTAGAGGATTTTTGAGATTTTCCGTTTTTTTCTAAAGCGCCTCCGCGACCTATCGCAACGCGCTAGACCCCTATTCCATCAAGCGGATTTGTAGAGGAGGGGCTCAGACAACACGAAAGAAAGCTTTTCTGTTACCCAGTGTTCATTGGCTATATTGTTCACCTCTAGAGTTGATGAAAATACTTCAATTTTGTTTACTTGTAGCTCCAAGTGAACGAGAGTTTAATTTTACAATAGGTACCTTATTAATTTAGTGGCTTGGAAAATTTTCCAAAAACCCACAACTCTATTTTTGACCTACTTTTATAAAAAAAGAATATTTAATTTAACATATTCATAGCATAAGATCACAAACCCACTACTGCAGACAATATGCTATGAATCAATGGCGCGTGATATTACATAAATTCGTGGTAAAGGAATAGATTAAAAAAAGACAATCTTGAGTTTAGAAAACCTCGAATATATTATTAGGTTTGATGTTTTAATTTATTGTAATACTTATCTCTTGGTTAATTACGATTACAACAAAGTAAAACATGCCACATTTTGACCTTCCAAAAATAATAATCACGGATGAATATCAGAAGAAATTATTAATCCAATTTAATAAAACATATTTCAAGGTTTTTAAAGTGTAGTAAACCGCAGTTCAACGTTCATATGCTTTTACTTTCATTAAGACAAAAAAATTCTTTTAAATCAACCGCCTTCAATAATGTATCTAATTGATTCGATTCAATAATAAAAAGACAATCGAATAAGACATTCATTTGTTCATATGGAACACAAATAAGAGAAAAAAAACGGTAATTCATTTGTTTCATATAATACACCAACACAGATAAAAAATTAAAACAAAACAGAAATCATAAAAAAAAAACACTACAGGTATATTATACATATAACAATAATCGTGACGTGTTTTATTTCTTTTTTCGTACTATATGAATGTAGAACGGTGGTACCCGAAATTGCCCGAAGTAATAATTTCATCATTGTTGTTAATACTTAGCCTCAAGATAAAATCGTTGAAGTTTGTTATTGAACTCTCAATAATTTAATTTGAATCTGTCAAAACTAATACATGCTCAAATCGACATTACCTGAAATTAATTTGAATTCTTCATGAGCAATTTAGTTTGTCATGTCATATTGATTACTGATTCCGAATACGATCCTTTTTAGGGTTTCATACCCAAAGGAACTGTACTGTTATCAGATGTCTATTCGTCTGTTACATCCTTCTAGCTCCTAAACTAAACATTACAATAATTAAATTGAAGGAGATTTATTTGGTTGAGGAACAATTGAAAATAAGCTTTACCAGTGTATCGCTTGTGGCCAACGTTTCGAAAAATATATTTTCATCATCAGGACTTGATAAACGTTTCAAAGCATGCGATGCTTGTTGTCCAAACGATGTGTAGATAAAATTGTAGAAACCCATAATGACCAAAAATCCGTTTGTTATCCAAAATTGTACTAATTGGTAGAAGTTTTGTTCCAAAATATGTATTGAAGGAGATTTATTTGGTTGAGGAACAATTGAAAATAAGCTTTACCAGTGTATCGCTTGTGGCCAACGTTTCGAAAAATATATTTTCATCATCAGGACTTGATAAACGTTTCAAAGCATGCGATGCTTGTTGTCCAAACGATGTGTAGATAAAAAATTGTAGAAACCCATAATGATTGAACCCATAATAATTAAATTGTCATATCGTATTTGCTAATGGCTCAATTCAGACAATAGTTTATAGTATATTACACATCTAGGGAAGTAAAGTAAGAAATGTCTGAGATCACATATAATTGTTGGCCGAGGCGAAGCCGAGGTCAACAAAGATGTGATCTTAGGCTTTCTTACTTTACTTCCCGTGGTGTGTATACTATTTTTTTACTCGACGTAGCGCAGCGGGACGAAAGTTGACGCTTTCTGTCCGTCGAGCAAAAAATGATTTTTTATAGGTTTTATATATTTATAAATAAAATTTTGAAAACAGTCATGTCAGGTCTCGTCGAATAGAGTGGGAGATTTTTGAAACTAAGCTTCATAACAAAAAGAAGATCGTAGATTCTAGACACTCAACAACTAAGGTCAATAAAACTATCAAACAAAAATAAAACAAAGCTGTAAATAAACAACAATGAGTGTATATACAGTGAACTTCATTTAAGACGCAATATATACATGAGTTTTGTTGATATGGTAACTATGGAAATCATAAATGCATTACAGAAAATCGTTCCAGATAAAATGCAACATAGACAGAAAAACAAAGTACTTGACAAATAAAAGTTTAATTAAAGACATTTTTTCAAAAATATCACCATTATAAACAGTAGGTATTCTAAAGTCTAGGATAATGATGATATTTTATTTAAATTGGCGCCGACCTAAAACTTTATTATTATTTTTAAGTAAAGGAGATCCAATTTTTTTCAAGCTTTTTCTATTCTTTTAGTCTTAAAAAAAATTTGTTGTCTGTAAAGTCGGTTTACGGACGATAGTTTTACGTGATAACGTATTCCGCACGAATATCATATTTAATAATACATTACTGCACTCTCGCTTGCACGCACAGGGTCAGGCGGAACGTTACACTTTTCGGAATGTTACACTTTTCGGAACGTTACACTTTTCGGAACGTTACACTTTTTCGTGCGTGCAGCTGGTGTTTCATCAATTTATAAGACGTTATCACGTCAACAATCGAAATTGACAGAATATGGTAAAATTTAAATTAGAATCATATAGGTACTTTCAAACAGAACAGACAGATTTGCAACGACAAGAATTTTTTTTCTGAACTTAAATTAACAGACATTATTTAAATTTCGATGAAATAATCTTTGAATTGTTAATTTGTCTTATTATTTCATTTGCTTCAGTTAGGATAGAACGCAGTGCTTAGAACACACTTAGCTACATACATATGTAGTTACGAGTATAATACGATTGTTGTATAATAACAATAATAAGTTTATCTGATTGTTGTAATGCAGGCGATATGTAGAACAGCGGGTGGCCTGTATAGACTGTATAGAAGTGTAATTGTTAATTATACGGATGGCGTACACTACTTAATTGTGCTATGATACCTATACGCCCTGCAGCTTCTTCGTTCGCGGAGAACTGAAGCCTTGCGTCAATCGAAAGAAAAACGTTTGCATCTTCCCGCCTCTGAATTTATTAATACTGTACCGGCTACCGATATCGTTCCGTTTTTTTCAAGGCCGTCCAACGCCATTTAAAAAAAAAAAAACTAACGAGCCTACTAAGTAGTACCTACTACTCAAGAATCCAAGACATTGATGTCTAAATATATTAATGGATCTCTGAAAGTAAACAGGAGTGTGCTAGGAATTTGTTTTATTTATATCTGTAAAACACGAATTATTTATTTATTTTAGTGTATAATTTATTTTTATGTAGCTATTAATTTATTATTAATGCGCGACGATACTATTGATACAGAGCGTACCTTAGGTTCCACGTCTAACCGAACGTTAAAGTCTCTAAGCCTGCTTATTGGTATTTTGTTGATACACACTAATAATTATGAATATCTTTGCAGAAACAAATTATATATTATCGTAGTAAATTTTTCATATTTTACTTTCTTTTCTGTCACATATAATTTGGATTCGCACATAAATATAAATATAATAAAAAATTCAAATCTTTGATTAACGTCTGATTAGAATTCTTCAATAAATAAAATTATCTTCCAATTTTTCAGACAAATATATTTTTTATTAATATATTTGTCTGCTCGATAATTTTATTTATTGAATAATAAAAAACTTTTAAAATATTGAGCCTCCTTGAAAACGAACACCTAACTAAAAACGTAAAATTTTGAGGTCGCGCCATTTTAATAGAAAAACATAAAACGTGATAGTAGTTAAATAGGGTCCAACCTCCAAACTTTATTATTTTACGATTTTTGGTGATCTTTTTTGAAGGAAGTTCAATTTTTTTTAGATTTTTTTTTTTTTACTTTTTGGAGGCTTCGCAACATATAGTTTGCACGTTATTAATCGTCTTCTTCCATACTATTTTATTACTAAACTGAAAAAAACTGCTGGATCAATTGAAATAAAATTTATGTGAGACCACCCTAAAGGTATTCCCTATTAAATAAAAAAAGATTCATCAAAATTGATTCACAAATGCTGGAGATAAGAGGTAACATATATTATATAAAAAATCTCGTTTTTAAAATCAGTAAGAACTACCGAACAGATTTAACAAAAAAATTATATGTACCAATCGGTAAATATTCTGAACAAAACTGCGTCGAAATTTTTCAAATCGGTTAACTCCTCGAAAAGTTATGGCTACACATATATAAAGAAAACATACGTATCTAATATAGCCTCCTCCTTTTAGAAGTCAGCTTTTTCAAAATTTTACAACATTTTTTCTTTTTGATCCTGAATCCAATAAACATATTTTTGGAAAAACTCTGTGCGTCTGTTTGTCTGTTGGTCTGTTATAGTCTGTGAGCACGATACAGGTCAAACGGAGGAGCGGATTGAAACCAAATTTTTGGAGGATGTTTGGTATGCAAATATGAAGTGCCCTTTTTGGGGAAAATCGGCGCATGTGCAGAAGAAATATATGCTATTACTTTTTTTATATATAGTAACGGTATACTTTTCATAACGGCTTATTATTCTAATTATTTTTTCAAGAAAATTTCCTTAATTTTTTTTTTCTAAACTTTATAGTTTCGAAAATATTTTGAAAATAAAAAAAAATCAACCGCTCTTTTGTTTTATGGATCTGTCAGAAATAAACTAGTTCGGCATGCTTTGATTAATTTTTACATGACGTGGAACATATTATGTAGGCAACCATGGCAACGAATAGCAAATATCATATTGAATACTAGCCATTACCCGCGTCACGATATCAGAAATTTTATTTTCTTTATTATAATCAAATGTCAACATTTTTGAAGTTGGAATGGTCACGTCGCCCGATTGGCTGGAATTTTTTTAATTAAGTTTATATATTTACTTAAACTCGGTAAGATTGTGGGAGTTTTCTACACAATATTAACTGCTCAGTCTACAATACAAGTAAGTACCTACAACACACATACGCATTGTGTACTCATTACGCTGTAGGTATATATATGGATAATTTGAAAACTGTTACAACTATAGATACCTATATAAAAATAATTTTCCTACAATGTTTTCAATTAAATATTTATTATATTTAATAATTATAGAGTAATTATTATAAAAAAAGTATAAATATTGCTTTTTATCATTGCATTTTTTAGCAAAACGTGAAAGCAAGTACTTTGAGCCATCTATGGACTTTTAAGTTGTGTTGTTTATTCTGCTATCAATTCGATACTAGACGACACATACATGTAAATATTTTCATCATAAATGGAAGTTTCAGTTTAAAATAAGTAACAGAGCAGGGAACTGCCGAAAACTACAAAAAATTTGGACACAAGATTAATCTCGGTAAACTAAGATGAATGAGCGTACTCATTTCCCACCTTCCCCATTCTTTCTTTTGCACCCGAGTGAACCGGGCGGGACCGCTAGTAATAATTAATCAAATAACTTATGATTCAGTTCTGAATGGCCAGGGTATAACCACCATTTTGTCATGCTTGTATATTACATTTGATACAGTTTGCTTATTTGAAACTGTAACAAACACCTGTTCTATGTAGACTTTTTCTACTCTCTGATTGTTTGTACTGTTCGATCGTTATAACATTTCAAATCTCTAATGAAAGTTAATAATATAAAAATAAAGTCGTTCCACTTAAAATGCAACATAGACCAGGCTTAGGTTGCATTTTAAGTGGAACGATTTTCTGTAATGACATAATTATTTTTATAACTACCATATCAATAAAACGCATACATATTTTGCATTTTAAATGAAAATCATTGTATAAAAATCAACAAATAAACTGTTGAAAAATATTGTTTTGTAGGTACTTATCTACGCAAAGAACCTAAGCAAACACTCGAGACCATCTTGACGTCACATATTGTTTTTTATCACATGATTTCTTTTGAAATGCATTCATATCAATAAATCATTGAACTTCAAGTTTAAAGTTGTATTCAAATTGCAGTATATTTTCGCACTACCTAATAAAAATGGGTCAAAAAATGCTACCAACTTTTTATTAACGCGATTTGTCATCTACCCCTACGTTTCCCTTCCGCGCATAAAGTCTATAATACTATGAATATTATTTCAATTTCGAAAATACCAACACAATTTCACTGGCAAATCTAAAATCATAGATAGACATTTTTCTAAATATTTAAGCTGTGTCGTTCAGACTGTACAGTGCATGACCTGTTAGTATTTAATATGCAGTGTTAACTTTTATCTGATTAATCCGTTAATAGGTTCTACTGTTTCATTTCAAACGAACATTTTTACGTTTGTGAATTTTATGACTGCTCAAATAATATCTCAGCAGTAATTATAACTAAGTCAGTTGGTGCACCTATATATTGTACATATATATAACAATAATCGATTCAATCATTCAGGTGTGTAAATTAATTAACACCTGTATAATTTGTTGTTTAAACTGTAAACAGTCTATTTACGTTATGTATAAGAATAATACATTAACTCCAACATAATGCAGTACGTAGTTTAGTTTGAAACATTCTATATAAAACAACTCAGATAATTTTTTATGGTCAAAATTTTCGAATACGTCAATTTTAGTTTTTTTAACACACATCTTTTAATAGTCGTCTTTTTATCTTTAACCCGACCTCTTTCCGAAATTACGACATCGCATTACAGCAATATTATACATTTTGCACAATTTCCGAGTTATTTAAATGCCAAAAGTGAAAACAATTAAAGCATTCCCAGATAGCTGCCAATCTGAGCACATATTATGTTGGTTTTGTTTTTTGAACTGACAATATATTTACTTGACAGTCCGTGCACCGCTACGCATTTATTTCCAAATTTATTTCGCCTTCCGTAATTATTTCGAATTTTTAAATTCACTTTTAACAAGTTTATAATATTTCGGGAATTCTCAGTGCAAATGTCAAATAATGGCGCTTTGTTGAAGTAAGAATTTGTTAATCCGTCGAAATTTTCGAGCGGGGTGGTGTACTGGTGAAAACACTAGACTCGCATTCGGGAGGTACCGGATTCGAATCCCGGCGGAGGCAGATGTGGCTGGGACTTTTTCGTGCTGCATCTCGCCGAAAAACGGTAATTTCTGTACCGGGCATCTTGTTGAGGTTTTCCATGGTCTCCCTTAATAATTCCAGATAAATATCGAGATGGTTCCTTATTCAAGGCCGTGGCCGATTACCTGTGAAACTCCTATACTCAAAATTTGCCCACCTTATCCTAATGTCCTAAAATTCCTTCATTCGCACATTGCTGTTAATTAAGTGGATGTTTAAAAATGTAGAAAATAACGGGAAGTATATGATAGATGGAAAATAGTAATGGTGCGAATGGCGTCTGTTATGACATAAAGTCGAGAAACGGACGTTAAACGCATTATTATTATTATCTGACAAGATCTGCAAAAAATGGGAGGTGTTATTAAAAAATGTGATTACGTCATTCCAGAATGGAGTGGCGGTAAAAAGACAACTATCATTCATCTTACAATAACCTATACAACTCCTAAATTATTGGAATCAACTATTAAATTTTGTATTCTCATTATTGTAATAAAAAATAGTTCACAGAGTATTGAGTATACTTAATACTTGTGCTTAAATATTTCTAATTCAAACGTGGATAATATGAAAAACGTTAAATATATAAAGGTATTTTAATTTATTTATTTAATTGAATCAACAATTAGTAATGTTTTTTTAATAATCAACGACCGACAGCAAGTAATTAAAATTCCAAAAATAATTATAATGCATATTTAAAAATGATTAACAAATTACTTACAAGACACAACAGTGAAATGAATTGTGACAGATTTGCTTCGGGGTAGAGATTTAACATGTTGGATGTGGTATTGAACTATCATGTGTCTAAATAATAATTTGTCATAAAACAGAAATAAAATTAGATTTTCCATAATTAAATTAGAAAAATATATTTATTCAGTTATCATTTGATATAGATGAAAAATATTACGGAATGCTTACTTAAAAAACTAAATCAATTAAAAAACAAATCATGCGACGCGACGGTAGAACTGGCATAGTGTTCCGTACCGTTAAATTGTTTTCTAATTTTTTTAGATAGCATAAACTGCCTGATAATACTCCGTCAACATAAACCTCATTATCAATTTTCTTGTTTTTTTCAGAGAGATATTTTATGAGATAGTGAGAGAGAATAGTGACTTTTAAGATATTTTTGGAGCAAATACTAACAAAAGTTTACAATTCGCAATTAAAAGCAAATGTAGTTGTCAACATTTAGAACGTATATGTGGAATCCACGAGCTCTGTAACCAGGACACCCAGCTCGAGCGTAGCGGTGGACCGATATCTGTCGCATGAATCAATATGGCGTCAGCTACAGGGTAACGCACACACGTTCATGGCTTAAATGTGTATAATGTCTGTGAGGTTAAACAAATTTGGTAACTATGGCAAAAACAGGTGGAAAGAATCGAAGTTTTCCCAGGTAGTGATAACAGCGCCATCTCGCGTGTGCCAGAAAACGGTCCATCTCAAAACACAGCAAGCATAGGACGCTAGGTCTCCTAGTTACAGACTTCGTGGTAGGATCTAATCTTTCGTATTCCAAGGAACTTAATTTTTTCTATAACGGTCATAGCAACCAGGAACTGAACAGTACCATTTTACAGAATATTTTTTATTGCTATTTTGACAATTATTAGACGTTATAGTAGCAAATGATGGCGCAGCCATTTAATTCTTTCTTTGAAGGCCCACACAGGATGGTTTTCGATTCAGCCACTTGCTTTTAATTGTGAATTAATTATTAAACGAATTATTTTTGGACTCGCACTCGTATAAGTTTTCATTTGATGGGTACCGATCACATAGGGATATTTCTTCATAAGAAAAGCATTGTAAAACCTAAAATATCGGGACTACATATGTGTTTTTTATGTGAGAAATCAAAAAAAAAAATTGAAACATTCTGATCAGTAAATTAAAAAAATATTTCTGTCAACAACAACGGCACCTACCCGGTTCACCTATAGCTAAAAACCATCCAGGTGACCCCATAAGTACAAAAAATCATCAAAATCGGTGAAGCAGTTTAAGGGGAGAAGAATATTACTAACACACGCACACTGGAATTTTATGTACAAAGATAACAGCGATCGAAAACTATTACGATTTTTTTTCAAGCCGGCATTTTTCATTTCATTTTTAATCTTCCGGTTCATAAAAAAAAAATCTAAGTAAAAATTTCAATAAAAGACGATACGTAGATATTATTCTCAAATTTTAAAAACTATATTAAGAAATATTTTAATTGATTGCAAATTAATTTTAAAAGTTTTATTGACTTTGTCATAACATAGTTATGAATAAAAATTACGATTAAATATAAAATAAACCTTCAACGCCCAAATTTTCACAAATTGATTTTCAAGTCTAGCAATCCATGGCCGTGCCTAATGAAATATATTTGGGCAACAATTGTATATCCATAAATAGCTTCTATATTTGTATATTGAATATATCTACTGCTATTGTATTTTTTTAAGTTTCTAAATCGTGCACATAACTTCTGTAGTTATAACGTAAATAATTGTATGTAAATAAATTAATAATTGGATTAACAGATGATTTATTAAAAAAATAAATTTGTTAATATTTAGAAAAAAAAACACATTCTGACTCCCTTGGTTCAGATACTCAATTTAGGAATAAAAGTTATGAGTGTGTAAAATTCTCAAAAAATTTCATCCCATTAAGGGTTGATAAAAAAACGATCGAACAAGTATTTGCTGATTTTTAATAAAGAATTTGTATATTAATTCAATTGTTCCTACTACTATTACGTTTCTAGTGTCAGCGGTTTGATGTGGAGATTGATTGTGTCCCCGTTTTGACCCTCTTAGGAGTTAAAAATTTCAAAAAATCACTCCTTAGTAGCTATTTACGTCACAAAAGGAATCTACCATCCAAATTTCAAAATTGCAGATTTCATAGTTTCTAAGATTGCGTGATGAATGCATGAGTCAGTGAGTGAGTGAATAGTATTTCGTTTATATATGTATATTAAGATAAAATAACTAAAATTTTGTTTCAACAAAAAATATGGTAGTTCAATGTTAAATAATAATTTTTAGTGGTCAGAAAGAAAAAAATCAATCTTGAGCGATCCCTGATCGCACAAAATTAATTATCATATAATAAAAAAAAAACATATTAATAAAATTTAAATATTTCGAACCGTCTGGCTGTATCAATCATTTAAATGACTCTTTGGAACTGTAAAGGGTTAAGTAATTAACAAATGACTGACACTAACAACGTACAGGTTTACTTCTGGTTTCAAACACGCAGTGTTAGATGAGGTGTAATATTCCATAAGGTCCGTTCTTCCGATGATATATTAAATGTAATTAATAAGGACCCTTTTAGAAACGCCCGCTATAAACATCGACAATACAAATGATACGTGTCAGATACACATGTACACCTCATTCTGAATGGGAACGCTTAAAGATGCAGTCAGAATCATTGACATCGATTGCAGCGATTGGAATTATATTTTTAACCGACTTAAAAAAGGAGGATATACAATTTAACGTGTATTTTTATTATCCGCAATATCTCCGCCAGTTACGGACCAATTAAAAAAAAACGAACGCCATTTTGCTCAACATATTCGCGAATTTTGGTGCCATATAGTTTGTTTGATATCTGTTCAGTTGTACTTGTGTTATTTGACTTCCAAAAAAAGGATATTTCATGTTTCCTCATATCTCCAGTACATATTTGTGAACCGATTTTGATGCTTCTTTTTCTATTTAAAAGAGCTTACATTTAGGGTGGTCCCACATAAATTTTACTTGAACCGATTCAATAGTTTTCTTTTTTTTGTATACAAAGAAAGCGATTCATTACATGCACACTACATATTGCAAAGCTTCTAAAAGGTAAAAAATAAAAAAACCTTTAAAAAAATGAACCTTCTTCATTAATTAAGTATTATAACTTTTTGCGTACCAATGTTCCTTTTTTATATTAAATAGGCGCCGACCACAAAACTGTATTATTATTTTATGCTTTTTAATTGCTTGTTGAAGGAGCTTTAGTTTTTTTTTTAAGAATAGCGGTTATATTTGCGTATATAATACTTCAAAGACAGAACAAACATAGGGAGTTTTCTTTATCGGGTAGAAATGTCTCCGAGAAACATGTCTGAGAAACGATATCGTTCCACAATGTCACTGGTACCTTTGTGTTGAAAGAAATAAATTATTTCACGAATGCCCGCCGATTTAAGAAATATCTCGATTCTGAAATCTAAACGAACAGAAATATGTTATGCTTGGTGCTTGCCGATAAGAAACCGAGATTAGGGAGATGTCGGTTTCGAACTCGTTCGTTTCATTTTGTTGGATAATCTTGTTCTCGATAAGAAAATCTCAATAATGTTTTCGATCTCGATTTTTTTAATATTTCTACTTAAACCTGCATATTTAAAAGACAACGATGTGCAATATGCCATTTTGAATTTTTGATGTTAACAAATTGTTAGATTATTTGATCAGCAGAAAACAATTAAATCCTTCTCTATCTCATCTTTATAACAAATAAAACTGTTTATAAAAATTAAACTACTGCACACATTTCAGTGAATATAAATAGGGCTCTGGTCTGATACACAAAGTGAATAAAATATGAACCAAGGCGATCCGACCAAAATTGCGATCTGTAGAGCTCGGACGTATACACATACGTACAAACCAACCGACAACTGCTGTTCATGATTTTCAATTACAATTTTAGTAGTAGGTAATTACTAATTATGAATTCGAATCGATCTAAAATGGTTCTGGCTTATAGAACAGACTCTCCTCTTTTCAAAAAGCTACAATTTGAATGTATTTCATCTAAAATTAACTTAGATATAACTTCTTGTATGAACGAAAGTAAGGTCTGACGTGAAAAGCGATAATAGAGCACATACCGCTACTTTAGCGGTGTGTGCAATAATCTATACGAGTGTTTTGTAGAAACTTCCAGTGTTCCAGTGTTGTTTAGGATCAACTTTGAAAAAAATATTGCAAAACACTTTTCAGATCTAATTGTGGTTTTATTTTCTCGATTACTTCCGACTTTCGATGAATTTACAATGAGCCACAATATGATTAATCCGCTGGTATTAGAGCCCTTGTGTAAGCCAATCCTTAACTACAATATTACTATGGTTGTATGTTAACAACAGATGATATTGTAACGACGGCATATAAAAAGCGGCGCGTTCCTCAAACAGTCTAACGCATTATTATTTCATTAGCGGCTGTTTTTCTCTCCGTTGAGTCAGTGCAGGCTTTACACATGTAGTACCAGAAAAACACTATAATGAGACTTAATTCTTACAAAACACCTTGCGAATAACAACATTCAAATAATTATAACTAAGTACATTACAGATTGACAAATTATCAATAGCTAAATGAGTTGAAAGGTCAACCGGGTTGATTTCTAAAAAATTAAAAATGAAAAATGTTCACTGTCTTTTTAGAACATCTTGCAAATAGCGTCTCTAATTTGTAAATTGTGAATTTTTAGGAGGTAGTACAATGCAGAGCTCAGAGTTCAACCAATTTCAAAAGAGGTGTAATAATTTTTAAGATTTATTCGTTTAACAAGAAAACAAAAATACGTTTGCGATTCCTTGGCGCATTTTAGTTTTGACTGATGGCTATGAAATATAATTATTTATTCAACACGCGTGAGTAATATGTAATTTCGGGGCCCTGCTAAACGTGGGAGAAATAATATATTACTTCACTATAGTGTAATAATGAATTTTCTGGCGTGGGAGAAATCATGTATTACTTCACTAGTGTAATAATGAATTTTCTGGACCAATAGAAACTCAGTAGCAAGCCCAAGCGCTAAATAATGAAAAAAACTGCAAGTAGCTTCTGGACCAATAGGAACGTGGTAGGCGGTTATTGTATACTTATATGAAAACAGCATCGCAATTCAGCGAAATCATGGCAATCTTGTGTATACACTGACGGTGGTACGTCAATCAATGAAGTGATTTATTATTTTTCCCTCTGTTATCAGGGCCCCGATTACATATTACTCCTGCTAGTTGAATAAAGTATTATGTGCGACTATTGATCGAAGGAGAATATTCCACTCGCGTGTGTTTTACCGCACTCGCTGCGCTCGTGCGGCAAATTTCACGCTCATGGAATCTTCTCCTTCTCTCACTAGTCGCACAATATACTATTATTAACAAAAGACGTTGCTATTTGCGATTATTGTTATGATTGCATCTGTTATCATTCTCTAATTACCAGGCACAAATCTGTTGACAGGTAAAAATTAAGCACATGGAAGGCGAAAATAAAGTTAATAAATATGAATATTTATAATTTTCACACACAAACAAATAAAGACTGTAAGATATTACTATTGCAATTAAATTATGTAGTTACTTACAGTCTTTCCACAGGCATATTCAAGTGCAAAATCAAGTTATATCAAAAGGCATTCATTTCCATACATTGTGTAGGGGAAGGGGGGGCATGACGGGGTAGCAAGGTATGACGGGGTAACGCACACTTACAAGGAACTAAACGTTTGCGAGTTGAAATCAACAAGCCAATAAGCAGCCATATTCGATCAACGGTTAGCGCGACAGAAACAGTGCGTGGAAGTGCACGCGTTTTTCGTTTACAAACGAAAATCATGTTGAGTGTCTCGTCGATCTAATTTTATTCAGTTTGAAACGTCTTAATTGTAAGGTAATAATGACTATCCAAATGATGTCTCTTCTGGTATATGGTTGCTAGTGTTGTTTACTTTGTTGTGGTATAATCAAATAAAAATTCAATTAA
The DNA here is from genome assembly GCA_963575645.1 of Xanthostigma xanthostigma. Classification (NCBI taxonomy): domain Eukaryota; kingdom Metazoa; phylum Arthropoda; class Insecta; order Raphidioptera; family Raphidiidae; genus Xanthostigma; species Xanthostigma xanthostigma. The sequence goes on along the minus strand of OY754468.1, from coordinate 28,920,821 downwards.
TATTTTTATTTTTGAGGAATTATTTTTTTCTAAGTCAGCCTTTGGGGCAAGACGAGATATAGGGTATGGGGCAAGAAGGGATACGCAAATCACGCCTACTTTGAATAAAACATCTGCTCCTGAAGATATTCTTTTGCTTCTAAATCTCCCATCCGTGCATCTAGCTTTGAAAACGCATCCCCTAGTGACGTTTTGCCAATCCCTTCAGTCCAGCGAGATAAAAAGAGGAAACAATACCGGAGAGATAAAATAGCCATCATTACCTCAACTCCTTATAAAAATGAGCTAGACAATTTGAAAAAACCCAGAAAAGTATCCAATTCTAACGATTCTCGGCTCAAAAAAATGCTAAGACTAAACAAAATTGTGATAATAATTAGCCTACCCCAACTTGCCCCGTGGTACGGGGCAAGATGATTTTTTGCATGTTCCTAATATATCATTTATTTTAAAAAAAATGTAGTACGTTTATCTCCCAAAGACTATGCCAAATTGTACTCAGATTAATTAGATATCGTGCCATAAATAAATAAGAATAATAAACGTAATGATTATGCTGTATTTTTGATATTTCCCTTAGGTACCCCATCATGCCCCCCCTTCCCCTATGTGGTTTTGTATTCAAATGCCCACTTTTTTTTAATCACCTTAAAAATTATAAAAAATATTTGTGGACTCTCGTGATTTGGCAGTTGCTAGAAACCTGCAGTATTTATTTTCCAAAATTAATAACCCTGCCACCATTTTTCAAAACTTTGACGTCAAGATGACATTTGCTCTGAAAAACTCATTGATCCATTATTTTGCTTTTAAATAATTACGAAAACCAAAACTATTTATTTTAACGAGGTACAGGACGAACTTCAAATTGAAAAGTTTGTCTCACGGCAGAGCCACGTAACAAAATCTACGTATAAATACGGGAAGAAAAAAAGAGCGTGGTACCGATTTGAATATGTTTGATGATCTGCGGATGTAAAAAAGTTGAGAAACTATGCTATAGAGTATAGACACAGATGAATGGGCACATTCATAGGTAGTCGGTAGTTTAACAAATATGGTATATTTTAAACCGAAGTCATCATTGCTTCACCTTTGATTAGTTAATTTTATAATGCGGGCAAAGAAACAGAGACTCAAGGGCAATAGTAAAGAAATGAGTGCATATTATACGATAAAGATTATTTTTTTAATATAAGACATGTAAGTGAACACCTGTATATTTTAGATTATAATCCCGGAAATTAATTTGTACAATTATAAATGCAAGTATTGTACCATGTAATAATAAAGTGTGTTATTCTGCTGGTTGCGTCAAATAACGAATTTAATAATACAAATAAATTAAAAACCTGATACGCCTTCGCAATTGAAACAGATTATAGACCACAAAATATTATTATTAGTAGCAGTTTTTATTGATATCAAGGAAAAATGAACAATGCTCACTGATTTATTATCATTATAATTAGACTACTTGCCGTGCTTACGCTATATGTTGAAAATTGTATCAAAAAACGGCATCCTTGGAAAATCTGCACGTATTTCACCTTTCTGCCAAGTCCTTGTTCTTAGTTATGGAACAATTATTGGTTACAACTGTAACACTTTATAAGTTAAGTTATGCGTACATGTATAAATAATAATTATAACCGCGCAACTGTATATTTCATTTCAAATTATATCTTTTGATTTTAGCTCTGTCTAAAACTTTGTGAGTAATAAACAGGTACACGTTGAAACAAAAACTATACTCTGCCGCATTAAAAGTAGAATTAAGTTGTGACTATAGTGTTTTGTTTTAATAAAATAAATAACGTTTTGACAGTTTAAATTTAAAAGAGACCCCATAGTTTATCCTGAACCCGTATCGGTTTTTTATTGCCAAATATTAGAAAATAGTATAGATTTGTAATCCAATTGACGTTTCGATCTGGACCTGAACCCTTCTCAGAATAATACTCGAGCTAAAAAAATATAAAAATATTATCCTGAGGAAGATCCAAATCCGGATAGAAACGTCAATTGGATTATTATTAATTATTATTTTTCATAATAATAAATTTGTTTGAAAATTAACATAATTTATTGAAAACCCTTCGCTATTCGAATAAACTCTTGTGTTCAAATATTTGTATGGTTTTGCACGTGGTTGGCGACTTTTACGCACGCAATTTGGTTTTGTGGCTTCATTTCTGAGTAATTGATACTCAATTTATGATTCAAATATCAACACAGTTACTGTGCGCATTCATTAAAAAAAATATCAATTCGAAACTTTTAAATATAATATAATTCCTGTAAATGCAAGGCTTTAAGTCCTAGAAACGGTGATACTAAGCCTCAGAGATATACAGTATGTAAACGGGTAAGGTCCACATAGGGAAATTAGCATTGGGAAAAAATACTTGGATCAGAGTTAGCTATGACTGCATTAATTGTTATTTCTATTGAATATTGAGGATTTCTATTTTATTTTGATTTATTTTTATTTTACTTGACTTTTTTAATAATAAAAAGCTCTTATAAATCATTATTTTAATTTTTTTGTACAAAAATAAAACAAAAAAACAACTCCATCTGTTTGGAAACATTTCATTCAAAAATTGTCTGACTGGTATGACGTATGCGCGTTGGTAAATTAGTGACCCAATATCTTTAGGTTCAACACGAAAAGGCGGAGATATATGATCTCGCACCATATTTAAGTATTTTTGGGAATTTAGTGTCCCATTAATAAAAAAAGTCCGATTATGTTGTAATCATTTGAATATTTTCTTCGGTAGTATACACATTCATTTTGTAAAAGAATATTATCTGTCAAATTGAAAAACAAGATTTCAAGGCTCACTCTGATCCAATCATTTTTTCCCAATGTTAATTTCCCTATGTGCACCTTACGTGTTTACATACTGTATATGTTTGTAATTGAAAGATATGACTTTTTTATACAGTAGAACCTCGATAAGTTAAGCATTGATAAGTTAAAAACCTCTGTAACTTAAACATTTTTTTAATTCCCTTCCCCTCAAAGCCTGAAACCTCCATTACTTAGCACAAAATCTCGATAACTTAAACAAGTATTTTGAGCGTTGGCCCTCGATAACTTAAAATAATATTTTGGTAACCTCCATAACTTAAAGTATTATCAGTGAGTCATCGCGAATAAGTATACAAACAAAAGGTTTTGCCAAGACTTTATTAATTTTCACTTCAGTCTTGCGTGCGCAAGAAATATTAATTAACGAGTAATAAATGAAACGAAAATTGAACACACTAACATATTCTGACAAGTTCAGAGCAGTCGAAGCAGTGAAAAGTGAATACAAAATTTGTTAGCAATTTATTAGAACAGTTGACCCTCGTTAAGTTAAAATTGAACTTTCAAATCCTCTCTAACTTCAACTCTCGATAAGTAAAAAACTCGATACCTAACTTAAATTTTTCAACGTTTCCCCTGAACTTTAACTTATCGAGGTTCTACTGTACCAATACACGAAATGTTGTCAGACCCTTCCCATGCCAGCCGCCCTTGATAATATTATTAACGATTTTAGGTGCTTATATCTCGGGAAATATTCATCTAGGGCAAAAAGTCACTTAAGAACTTTTATTGCATTTTTAAAGACCTATCCAATGATACTGAAAATAAAAATTTGCATCCCTCAGTTCTATGTATGGAAAACTACCTCTAAATTATTATTTTTGTAATTTCATTACACAGTTCTATAGCAACTCACATAAGACCTGCCTGTAAAATTTCATTTAAATCGACAGAAAGATGGAGGAGTTGTAAGGCTGTGATATATTATTATGTACGGACGAACATGATGAAATTATAACAGTTCCGTGAAAATCTCTCAAGAGATAGAAGGATGAACCAAAATGAAAATGTATAATTTTTTACTTTTTGTTCGATTCTGCGTTTAAAAAATAGGTCGCCAATCAACTGCCAATCAAACACAAAATCGAACAAAAAGTGGAAATATCATTTTCATTTTTGTTTTTTGTTATTGAAATGTATCAAAACGAAGAAAGTAACAAAAACGATCAAATAAATAAAATCATTGTTGACCTGACCTAAAAGCTTGTCATAAAAAATTAAAATTTAAACTTCTCGCGAAAAGCTTTTATTTCAGGTCAACAATGATAAAATGATTTTATTTATTTGATTGTTTGTTATTATTTTCTTCATTTAAGTACAATTTAATTAAAATGCGTTTTTAAAAATATTTTCTACCCATATTTTTATAAACTAGAACTGAAGACCAACGTTTGCAATGGTAAAATGTAAGAAAATATTATTTTGTTACATTTCTTCAAACCTAGCTAAATCAAAAAGCGAGCTCTATGATTTACTTTTATTTGTATATATAGATATCTACAATGTTTTGTGTAAACACTCTACGCAAAAGTAATAATTTAACAAAAATATTGGTTTGTAGCATACGCTCTCTGTATCTATTATGTAAGAGTTTGTTCGACGAATGTGTAAGCCAAAGTTAAACTTATTCTTCAATAAATAAAATTATCGATCAATTTTTCAGACAAATACCTATATTAACAAAAAATATATTATTTTTTCAATATTTCGGTATTAAAAAACTTTAAGCGAATTTCATTAAAAACTAATTAGAAACTAATTATTAATTAATTTTTATATTTGGCAAAATATCCAGGAAAAAATAGGGTTAAGCTGATTTGATATCATTGAACTGAAATAAAATTGCGTTTTATTTTGAACTTATTTTGTAGTTTAATTCATTTAAATTCTTCACGACCCAATAGGGTACTGGCAAGAATTTTTTTATGCAGATAGTTGAACCTCAAAAATCTGGGAACAAGGAACAAGTCGTTGAAACTCAATAAATTTTTAAGGGCTGCTTTCTTATTTAAAAAGAATGTAATATGTACACTTCAACAAATCTTTCAATATTTCTAAAATTAAGAGGTTGGCTAAAATTGATGAATATTTTCGTCCTATAGATATATAAGGTAACAAAACTGTTATTTGTGTGGTGGCAAATATTTACAGCTTTATGTATTTATTTTGTACTGATAACGCATGTGCTTATTTCACCGTATCCCAATTGTGTCTGTCTTCACACTGCAGGCGCACTGGTATTTATATGCGTGGGGCGTGAGCATTTTCTCGAATGTTCCAAACTTGTCTACCGGCATCGCAATTCTAAGAAGTTAGGGATTTGGCTACCTGCTTTCACAAAAAAACCTTCTACCTGTGTTCATTGTTGTTACACTGAGAACATTCGACGGAAATAAGTGTCGTCACAGCTGAGGGGTTACAATAATAAAAATGAAAACCTGCTCCAGTTGTAGCGACTCGTAATTAATTTTTTGGTGGTCTACAAGACCATATAAAAAAATAGTTGATCACAAACAATTTGTTAGACCTTATTCTGCAGTTTTACTCGAACTACGTTCTCATTTTGGTTGTGAACCAATATTTTGAGTAAATTAATGAATGAGTGTTGCCAACGAACTTTAGTATGACTATATAATATATGCAGCGTTAGATATAATATATGCGTATCTGTGTTCTATGCGACTGTATCAATTGTAAGATCTCTGAGCCGGAAGCTATTGGGCGTAACGCGAACCTTTCGTTTAAATCAAAACCAAAACTATAAAAAAATAATATAATTGGCATATGGATGTTCAATGATACCCAGTTTACCGCCATCGGCGGCTGATTTCTGTTTGTTCGCCATTAAACCACTTCGATTTGTGCACCGTTCAAACATTTGATTATTAATTTAGACCATAATTAAGAAGATCGATTGTTTTTGGTAAAATCTTAAATCACTTTAATTACCTTGTAAGTAACAGTTTTTGGCTAATTTGTACATTGAAAGTTTTCTAGAAAAAATTTCCTGAGATTTATGAGTCGTTAAATAACCGATTGTTGCAGTCATGATATGCAATAAAAGAAATAAAAAAAAATAATAACCACTTTTTTAAAGCGATCTAAAAAGTATAAAATAATTTAATTACTTTAACTTGTAGGATTTAAAACGAAAAACGTTTATAAATATATTTTTTCATTGATAACTATATGTCACAAGCGCCCCACGTTTTTCTTTTCAAAATACCTATGCGGCATACGAAATTTTAGTAGAAAAAAATATCATTCATGTACGTATTATGGCAAATTTACACAACAGATTTTTTTAAATTTTGTATAGGATTACATGGTGCATAAATATCACATGGAATATCTATATCTATATAATATTCTAATGTCCCGGTCCGGCTTCGCCCAAATTTGTAGATTGCTACCGTTTATTCGTCGACTTACTTTGCAGAATTGGTCTCCACGAAAAGCTCTTATATTTTAACGCAATAATATATAGCCTATGTTTATCCTGAAGATCCATTCTAAATATTGGTGGAAGAAAATTTGAAATCGGATAAGTAGTTTCGAAGAGTAACCTCCGCACACACAAAAACTCACAAAGTTCGTACTCTCTCTTTATAACATTATTACAAGACAGACTATAAAAAAATTAGAAATATAAAAAAACTGAAATATTACTTAAAACTACTCTCTAAAAATATAGTATACTCTGTTTTCTTTTCAAATAAAATAATTTACAGTCCAAATTGGTGATTTGCAGTGTGAATCGTAATTATTTTGACGTTTATAATATACATTGTTTTTCCAGGACCTGCTCGTAATACATCATTTATTTTGTAAGGTTTCCCCTTCGCATACCTGTGCCTCTCCAACGCTGACATCCCCGTCACCGCCGACCGCTACCAGAATTATTTTGTCAAATAGTGTTCTAAAAAAATACTGAAAATAATAACAAATTTATTTAAGGAGGTTGATCCGTTACAGTCCCTATCAAAAGTAAGTCGAATTCTAAATGGGAACTTTTTCATAATATTTTTTTACAAAAGGGTGTAAGTCGATGATACCAAAAATAATTGTCATAAACGCATAAATAAATAATTTTTTATAATATTATTAATTATTTCAGTATTTTACTTAATTTGTACAAAGTTAGGTTAGAAAAAATATTTTATGTAAATATTTGTATTTTACATATTATTTGCAGTAAATAATTTAAAAAAGAAATTATAAATAATAAAAATTAAAATTAAATCATTAAAAAGTTGAATATTCAGTCAAAATTGTCAAGAATAAAAGTCCATAATTGAAAAGTGCTAAGGTTTAATAATTTTTTTTATTAATTAAAAGTCTCCTAATTAAATTGGAAAAAATATTAAAATATGCGTAAGACATCAATGCTTTAATAGTTAGTTTTCGGAACTGCTGACATTATTTGGTTATTTGCAAAAAATTGAAATGTACCGTTTGCATGCTAGGTAGACATCTTTTCCATAAGACTACATGTAAAAGTTTTTTTTTAAATTTTGACTTTATAAATCTCCTAATGATTTTGGATTTTTTACAGAAAATTTTGTTATAAAAAAATCTATTAAAAAACTTTATTTCAGATTTTTTTCATTATCTTCGTAAAACGGCTCAACCTTCTTAAATATAGATTAACACCATATCGGTTAAAACAGATTCGTAAATAGTTCATTATTTTTTATCAAATTTGAAAGATATAAATGATTTATGTGAGTTATCCTTAGAATATAGATATAATATGCTGTTGCGGACTTTTTTTTAGAACTTTTTAAGAGGAACAATTCAGCTGTACAATATTTTCGTGTAACTATTCCCGTAGCGGACGCCGTGGAAGTTCTCAAGAGGCACGACTTTTTCCGACTTAGTTGACGAATATCACCACAACTTTAGCTAATTTACACATAGCATACATAATATATAGCCCATGCTGGTCAGGAGTAATATATACCTTTTAAACGATGAAAGAATTTTTCAAATAGGTGCAGTGGTTCCGGAGATTACCCTCCACATACAAACAAACTCACAAAGTTTGCTCTCTCTCTTTATAATAATAGTATAAATAATATAGATAGTATAGATAAAATTGTCGTTTCATACTTTTGGCCGCGCTAATCTCGGGAACCACTGAACCGACTTTAATGAAATGTAAATGTGTCTTGATTGGTGCAACTTATATGCTATAGGATAGTTTTTATTAAATATTGTGTACAATATTACGGTGTTTTCTCAAAAACTGTTTGAGTAACATGTAACGACATCTGATAGAATTTACTTAAAGCTATTAGTTCAGAAGTAAACAAAAAAAAACTGTTTTAGTACCAAATAGCGACATCTGATAGAATTCGCTCAAAGGTCAGCCGCAAACAAAATGCATTTTGCAGAATTATATGTATCGCACCCGGGTGAAACCTGGACGGACCAGTAGTATATAGGTACCTCAAATGTTTTAATTAATTTGAAATGTTTCGTCACGTCCGGTTTGATAATCTATCATCTACGTCCGCTATTACGCCTTGTTATGATTTACTGATATCTTGTTACCTTGTTTGTTTAATTATTATTTAATACTTTATCTTAAGTTCAGGTAGAAATCCTGTACACCTTGCTTTGTTACTTGTTATAAATTAATATCTGTTTTCTATTTATAGTCATTAAGACTTATCTACAGATCATAGAATTAACCCTCTCGATCTTCCAAAAATTAAATCAATGATGCATTTAACTTTTTATTTGATTTTTCTTAAGGCCACCAACAGCTAGCCAACAAAAACAACTCCAGTTTGTGACCAAAATTTTTATTAGGGTTCCACCATATTATAAGTTTTTACAGTCAAGCAGTGCTAACGTCCAGCTTGACATGCAGTAAATATGTTTTTATTTTACCTCTATATTTTCCGTTTAATACATTTACGTTCTAATTGAAAATTAATTAGTACATTAGTGACTCGTTTTACAGTAACAATATATTTTTTATGTACCTATGTAAAATTTATATTATTTTGACAGTTCAATGCAATAATTTTTTTCCCAAAATACACAAATACCTACACAGAAGCGGATTAACAGTCTCGGCCGCCCTAGGCCGTTTACATATTCTGCATTCGCAACGTTCTAAAAACAATGGTATAACATTGAGCGTGTGTATTTATTAAATATTCTACCTTGGTATGAGAAAAACAATATAAAAATGCCAGTTTCTCATCAAAAATCGATAATTATGACTGTTTAAATCGACTTTGTTTATATAATCGACATTTTCATGTGGAGCGATAAAATTCGAGGTGATCTACCAGCTTGTATCTGAAAAACAATTAATATCCGCTTGCCAGCGGCTTTCAAAATGTGGTTTACAGTCTTTTTATTGAAGAAAAACTTCTTTACGCACGCTTGACTTGGGGAGTAAGTCAGTAAGCTGGTGAATGCCTGACGAGAGAGTTACGGAAGTGTGATCGGGTGAACGAACGAAAGTTGAGAGGGAGATATAAGTTAGTGAAGATAGAATGAGAATGACAAATACTTCACTGGCTTGTGGCGCCATCAGGTGGCCGAAAATATAAGCAGTACTAACAATAGAATGACACATACTTTACTTGCCAGTGGCGCTATCGGGTGACAGAAAAAAGTTTTGTAAACCTACTTTAAACAATATTTCATAAAGATTTACGCTTAAAATCCAACGTGGTAAAAAGAAAATTGTTTTGTTGGGACAACTTTCATGTACAAGAGATCGTATTAAACTGGCAATCTGGTCGAAGTAATGCTGTATTTCGATGTTGAATTTTAACACAAAAGACGAGGAAATGGAATTCTCTGGCGTCTAACTTTAAATTTTTTGGTTATCTAGTTTTTTTTTTAGCACCCCCTACATTTTTGTTGTTGTTATTAACAGAATCAGCTTTATCTATATCTGTTTCTTTACGTATGACAGATATAAATTTTCGCCTCGTTTAACAGTGTCGGACCGTACGAAACTTGTTTTGAAGCACAGCTTTTACGCAGAGAATTTAATAAAATAAACAGTAAATAGTTAGTATTTTAATCACTTTAATATCTAAAATCACACCTTTACCGTTTATGAAACCACGCCTTGTTTACGCAAATAAAAGTTCCAAGTTTTACACATATTTATACATGTTTGTTATAATTGTTATGGATCTGATATTATAATTAGCAGCAATTAATATTCATATCTCGTAGCATACCGATCAGGTAGTCTTTAGCACTTAACCTTATTTTTGTTGCGAACTTCTAAAAACTAATTATTTTTAATAACAAACCTGTTCAATACTGTTTTTATGAGTTTTATTTTAAATGGACACCAGTCTACAGTTTTTATCTAATTTAATATGCTTCGTATAAACGTATATTTTTGATCACTAATGGCAGGTTTATAAAACTATACTTGCTAACCGTTACATTAGAATTTGTTAACGTACCGATAACAGGATTTCAAAAACTTACTATTAAATTATTTGATTCGCGGTACATACTTTATTAATTTTATAAAATACTTTTAATTTATAATTAATTGAAGATACGTATTAGTTTTACAAATTAAGTGCCGGCTGTCATTAACGGATTCAAATGTAATGGTACAGTTATGACAAGAAATATCAGTTAAAAAAGAAGTAAAAAAAACTTTTAAGTTAAACACTAATTTTTTTGTACAATCGATAATGTACTAAAAACTAGAAAATAAAAATGAGTCACTATTGGAAGCTTTGATTAAACTAAAATAAAATCGTGGGGGCATTTAATAGAAAACTTTCATTTGTTCGAGATTGATAATCATATTTAGCTTTCGACTGTCTTCTTCGACCATAATGTAACTATAAATGCTCAACACGATTTTATTTTAGTTTTATCAGAGCCCCCAATGGTGACCCATATTTATTTTCTAGTTTTTAGTACATTATCGAGGGTCCAGTTCGATAACACTATGCACCCAAATTTGGAATTTTTTTTTAAGTCATAGAAAACGCTAAATTTTGACGTTCAAAAAAAAAACTTTGCGGATTATTCACAAATTTCCTCAAAAATACGTGAAAAAATGGAACTACTTTTCGTCTTTCACTGTCATTTTTTGAATCTAACCAATTAAAAATCACAAATACACGTCATAGCAACTGGTGTAGAATTATTGTATAACTATCTCACTTTGTATGCAGCTTTCGATTGTGTTATGGAAGCAGGGTCGTATTTAGATTCGCATACCCGTTTATCGATCACCCCGGAATTGTTTTTTTAAAAACTCAACATTTGCCCCTTCCCGTCTCACTGCGAGACAATTCGCATACCCCTTTATCGTTCACCCCAGAATTACAATTCGCATACCCGTTTATCGTTCACCCCGGAATTGTTTTTTTAAAAACTCCACATTTGCCCCTTCCCGTTTCACTGCGAGACAATTCGCATACCCCTTTATCAAAAAAAGCGGTGGTTTTCAATCTTCATGAAAATGTGAGTTTTAAATTTATATTGCATTTTATAAATTAAAATTTCCAAATACGACTCTGCCCTGAACGTTCAATTGTATTTCATTCCAACCAATTGATATTTCTATCTTTGTTTATCATAGATACAGGTATATATAACTTTCTCTTTTCTTATCACTATATAAGACAAGATAGCGATCGCTATAGTAAATAATATACTCTAAATCAACTTACTATACCATATTTAATTTCTTTAAATTAATTTATAAAAATTAATTTTCCGCACTTAAAACGACCAATAGCGATGTTATATGTTATATAAAACAATAATTGTGAATTTCCAGTGGATATTTTGCATAGCAAGTTATCGTACTCTTACCCATTATCGATTGTACAATAAAAGCGTTTAACTTTTTTTACTTTTTATGTTGCTTATTTATTAAGTTGTTTCGAAGATTACCCTCCACACACACACAAACTCACAAAATTCGCACTCTCTATAATATTATAGTACCTATAGAGTATAGACTGTAAAACAAATTAGAAATACTTATAAAAAATATAGTTTAAAAAAAACTAAAAAACACGCTTTATATCGGACTAAAAAGTAAAAAATAATTGTTTTAAAATAAGCTTAAAAAGCGTGGGGCGCTTTGTTCCACATTTTCGTACATCGAGCGCCCAACGCTTTTTAAGCTTATTTTAAAACAATTATTTTTTACTTTTTAGTCCGATATAAAGCGTGTTTTTTAGTTTTTTTTAAACTATATTTTATTTTTCACTTTTTAGTGAGGATCTATAAAAGAATTTATTAATCCTGGGGGTCCTAATAAGGATAATGGGAAACTGTTATCAAATTATTGCATTGTCATCGGTCCTTGATACGTATGCAAAGTTTCAAATTAATCAGACTTCGGTAAATTGGTGAAAATTATGCTCAAAGATTCCGTTACGGACATACATACATAGTTACAACCCAAACTAATATAAAGCGTTTAATAATAAGGATAATGGGAAACTGTTATCAAATTATTGCATTGTCATCGGTCCTTGATACGTATGCAAAGTTTCAAATTAATCAGACTTCGGGAAATTGGTGAAAATAAAGCGTTTACTACAGAGGATCTATAAAAGAATTTATTAATCCTGGGGGTCCTAATAAGGATAATGGGAAACTGTTATCAAATTATTGCATTGTCATCGGTCCTTGATACGTATGCAAAGTTTCAAATTAATCAGACTTCGGGAAATTGGTGAAAATTATGCTCAAAGATTCCGTTACGGTAGTTAGTTACATACATACATACATAGTTACTTACAACCCAAGCTAATATAAAGCGTTTAATAAAAAAAACCGGATTATTATTTGAAACTACTTACTGAAATATATTTTGTCCTCTCTTTTCCTTTCAAATCAAATAATTTACTGTCCAAATTGGTGATATACAGTGTGAATCGTAATATTTTGTCGTAGGTAAAAATTCAATACTTTTCCTTAGCTGCAGCAAAATTCAATTGAATTTTGCTGCGTAGCTAAGGAAAAGTAATTTTGACTACATACGAGAGAGACAGTTTATGTAAAAATACTTTATTTCGCCCAACAGCAGTCGAGTTTGAGAGACATTTGTTTTCTCACTTGTCGCATAAAAGTAGATAAAAAAACGAAAAAAAAATGGCATCTGGTTTAGGTTCGATACGTCAATTAGAACCAAAGTTTGTGAGGATTTAAATTAAAATCGTTTTCCACCCTCTCCTGCCGGTTGTAATTGACCCACCGCGTCCAGCTTCCGGTGCAAAGAAGGGGTCTTTAGTACCTTTGCTATAAAAAATTAAGCTTCTAGCTGCAATGGTTTCTTAAAAAATGGCATTCAATTTTTCCAAATTTCTCGCACTAAGATGGCGATATCTCGCGAACGGATTGTCTGTAGGAAATATTTTTCGATTCGAGACATACCGATTTGAAATTCCCAATCCACTCCACTATACAGATTGTATCAAATCAAAACGGTCCATAGAACATTCTGTGTGTAAGACAAAGACGATATTATATAAAGCCACAGAACAATATTTACTGTTCTGTGTATAAAGCACTAAAGCAGTAAATAAGAATGAGATAAATGATCGCTAATAGTTACTGTGATTATACAATCTGATAGTATCGTCTTTGCTTTCTACAGTAAAATCACAATTTTATTAAATGTCAGTATTCACTAGTGAAATTATTGATAAAATGGCTATTTATTATAATCGATTAAGATATTGTTTGGCAGAACGTGGAGGTCTTTTTGAACATTTAATAAATTAATTATTAAAAGTATTGTTAAAACTTTTGTACCTGATATATACAGGGTGAGTCAGACCACCCGTATCAGTTGTTTTTTTCGAAAACGGTTAGTCGTAGAGAGTTGTGTCAAAAATCTGTATTATAAAATCCCTAATGAAGAATCGAATGGTGATATTTTTTCCCCCCGGAAAGGTCGGCTTCCCTGTTAGTTTGCTCCGGAATGTTAAATGGCACGATAGGTCGAAAGTGGTATTGTTGAAAAGATCTTTAAAAAATAAGCAAGTTTTGTAGGACATTTTTTTTTGTTACTGCCACCCCTGTTAAGTAATATTCGTTTGAAATTATTAAATTAACATGTCAGAATAACATTCTTAATTTTAAAAGTCGACATTTAAAATCTAGTTACCTAATTAAAAACTATGTCACAATAAGTTTTCAATAATTGCAATTGTTTTTTTTTTGTCGGAAAATACTTCCAGGTACTCATAACATATCTAGAAGAGCTCCGCAGTGTTTAGAAGTAAATTGAAGGCAGTTTGAACATTTGTGACATTGTTTAATTAGGTAACTAGATTTTAAATGCCAACTTTTAAAATTAAGTTTGTTATTCTGACATGTTAATTTATTAATTTCAAACGAATATTACTTAACAGGGGTGGCAGTAACAAAAAAAAATGTCCTACAAAACTTGCTTATTTTTTAAAGATCTTTTCAACAATACCACTTTCGACCTATCGTGCCATTTAATATTCCGGAGTTCTGAACATTCCGGAGCAAACTAACAGGGAAGCCGACCTTTCCGGGGGGAAAAAATATCACCATTCGATTCTTCATTAGGGCTTTTATAATACAGATTTTTGACACAACTCTCTACGACTAACCGTTTTCGAAAAAAACGACTGATACGGGTGGTCTGACTCATCCTGTATAATAATACGAATTAATATTACGGTTTAGTTGTTTTAATTGATAAACTGGTAAAAAGATTTACAGTGTACGTAATTATTTATTTACGTAACCACAGTAACTATTAGCGATCATGTAGGTATCTCATTCTTACTTACTTCTTTATATATCGTCTCTGTCTTACACACAGAATGTTCTATGGACCGTTTTGATTTGATACAATCTGTATATCTAGAGCGTATTGAAACATATTTTCGACAAGATGTGACATTACCCTAATCGAGCACCAATCGACAACCCTATAATTCTATAAAAATAACAAATTTTGATACCGACTGATGCTAACACTCGCATGACAACCTCTAGAGTACTTCCCGTTGACCTAGAATCTTGGGCATAAAGAAAGATCTCAACTAATACGAAATAAAAGTACACTATACTAGAAATAGCTATAAATTAAACGAATCTTCCTTCCGAATTCGGTTTAGAACCAGTATTTCCAAATCAAGAAATCAGATCAGTCGGGACTCGGGGAGTGCCTACTCCTGCAACAACAACAAATAAATTGTTTAAATTGGCCTTAAAATAGCAAACCACCCACGCAACAATAAGAAATAGTTCAACGGTTATTATCAGCTAATTGAATCAAGTAACTGCCTATTATCCTTTTACCAGTTGATTCGTGAGTCACGCTCGAACTGGACACTGTTAAGGTGTCACCACGTAATGTCAAATTCCAATCATAACTCATAACAACAAAAAATAGCTTTGAAAAATGAGCGCGGAACTTAATTTGTAAAAGTTTAAATATACCAGAGGAATCCAGCACACTTTAGCAAGCGCATTTTGTTTATAAGGTAATCAATTATAACATTATCAGATAATGTATAATTTCAGATTCTGAACTTGTTTTCTGTCAGGTCGATAATTAATACTTTATAAAATAAAGACAGAAATATAGTTTTATGTATTGTTTCTATGTTACATCTTTGTTTTTTGATATTCTAGGAATCAAGTAGTGAATACATAAATAGTGCGGTGACATCCAGAGACGGAGTTGTGCATTGAAATTACCGATCTCTATTAGATGGTTTGTGATTGTGGATAGTCAGGGAATTTCTGTAAGACGATTTGGGCAGGAAGAGGATCCGAACAAGTCTTATTTTTTCTTACATGGGGGCGGGAGGAGGTCTAGATTGTTCTAACGAAAGATAAAACTAAGCATAAGTTATAATTTCAAATCGCGCGCAGTCCCGCACATGCGCAGTGCATTGCATACTTAAAGTATCAATGACAACAAATACCTAAGCGTTGATTTGTTTGCATTTTTACAATAATATGGTTTTTATTATGTATCCCCCGGTGCTCCTTTTCTTCGAATGTTCTTACTGCGGATCGTCCCCACCAAGCCCTAAATATAGGACTGTTTGCCTCTAAGGGTTTGTAAAATTACAACCAATCTCGACGCCCCAACAGCGCGTGCTTGAAATTCCTCATCGATATGACAGTTTGATTGCCATTCACAATCCGTATATTAAAAACTAGCGGTCTCGCCCGGTTTCACCCGGATGAAAAGAACAAATGAGGGGGAGGTACATGGGTACGCACATTAACCTTAGCTTACTGAGATGAATGTTGTGTCCAAATTTCATGATGATCGGAGTTACCGTTCAAAAGTTTTTGTCGGGCGAACAAATTTTGAGTTATATTTTGCAATATTTTTCATTGATGCCCCGCTCTTATTGGCCGTAGCGAGATATTATGTAGCCTATAGCCTTCCTCGATAAATGAGCTATCCAATAAAATTTTTTTCTTCAATTCGAACCAGTAGTTCCTGAGATTAGCGCGTTCAACCAAACAAACAAACTCTTCAGCTTTATATATAGTGTATAGACTAGTGGTAAAGACTGCTTTCCAAACCTCCTCAAATCGGTTGCCTTCACCTGCACAGTGTATATTTCAATAAAAGCTTTTCTTTAAAACGTTCTGTTTATTTATTTCTACTTTATATAGCTCTATTGACTTCGACCGAAGGTGACAAAAACCGAACTTCGGTTTTGGCTCAAAAAATCATCTTCAGTCGGATTCTATTTTTATCCCAAAAGTCAAAAGACGTAAAACACCAAAACTCTGCCTTTAGTGGATTTTTATTTTCATTGACATCTTGCATTTTCTTCTAGGACTTATTGTCTCTCAATCTCTTGTATCACTCGATCCAGTATACTCCGTCCTTGCACTAGCTTGTGCAGTCCGTGAACTGGGTGATTGATTAATCTTCTGGACTCATTCTACATTTTCCATAAATTATCTGTCTCCGACGATCCAAAGCCTCGCATTCACTCAGAATATGATACGATGTTTCCGTCTCTTTATTGCACTGTCTGCACTTTAGGTCCCCGTTAAACAATCCGATTTTTTGAAGGTGTCCTCTCAGGAGGCCTACCACGAGACGAAGATTGTTCCTACTGAGTTGTAGTAGTTCTTCATTCATCTTTCGGGATGGGCCTTTAATAAAAGTTTTGCAATGTTGCTACCCGGCAATTTTATTCCAGTATGTCTTGTACTGATTTTTTATCCATTCCCTTATTTGACCCCGTACTGTACTTTTAGACACTCCCAGGGCAGGTTCTTGACCAATGTATAGAGTTGACGATACTTTCCTCGCCAGCTCATCTTGCATTTGTCACACCACTCTGTTTACATCCCTGACGCTGCAGTGGCGCCAACTATAAATCATCAAACAGTCGACAAACGTGCAATTATTAAATCTCTCGGGGATATTTATCGCTGTATTATTGCTCATGGTGATAATAAAAATGTGAGAATCGAGGCGGATATTGCTTTGTTCGCGTCTCTTTCACGTGGGTTTATTGTTTAACTTTTATTTGTCAGCTAGGTGTCAAATAATACCTATGTATTATTGTTACAGGTAAACTAGAACACTATGGTAATTGTTCTGTCAGATTTGTAATGAGTTTAAACACATTGCGTCATAAGTCGTGTTAATTTTATTTTGCTTATAAATTTAAAAAATCTCCTTTAAAAACTGACTTCGACTGTTGATGACAGAATATTCACATATAAACCATTTACATAACCAGCGCTGACTGTATTTTTACTTCACTCCACAAACGATCATTAACCGCTTTTGGAATTTTTCAAATCTTTAATTTGAATACCTTCCTTTGATTCAAAGACAATGCCTCTTAAAAATGAGCCTGTATGATGTCTATAAGGCGATATTAAAGTACTTTTGACGGATATGAACTTTTAGGGTATTCTAAACCTAATAACGAATTATATTTTTAAATTAATGTTATTATTTGTAATAAAAACTTGTACACCCATCTGATATGTTCACCAGTTAGCAAATTAGAACCTGAGAACGGGTAGCTATTAATATAGAAATAGCAGTAACGCTAAAACATCTTGGCTATTCCCAGGTCCCAAGTACCTATTAATTTTTTATTTTAAGGCGAAACAACTCCTACTACAATGCAACAGTTGATACATATTTGCTACTCCTTTTACGAAAAAAACCACTAAATATCTTGACTTAACATTTGGATTACCTAGTAATTAATGACGACGTGGCATCACTACAAATTGTGATTTTAAATTTGATTTTTAGTGTTTTGTGCCAAAATTCGACAAACAGAACATTTATAGCCACACTGTGGTGTCTGTCCGTCCGTCTGTCACAAGTTTCCAGAGTCAAACGCTTCAAACCAGAAACTTGAAATTCATCATAGTTAAAGCTTGTTATGGCACGATGCTGTAGTTTACATATAGATAAATAATTCTGATAATTATAGGTAATAATGGGAGATCAAACAGGTTATGAAAAAATGAAGAAATTTCAGCCCCATCGAGTGGGGTGTCAAATAAAAGCTAGCATAAAGGATAGTCATTTATTTTCCTTGGGTAAATGTATTTAAGGAACAGAAAGCTAATTGTAATGGAAATTGTTTTCTTAAAGCAATATTTTCAGCTTTTTCAAAATTTAATAATTGCTGAAAGTATTTTTCAAATCGACTTAATAATTCAATACTTTTATTAATTGCTTATAGTGACAGAGCTTCGTGAGTCACTACAAAGTCATTATTTTGCTAGTTAAAATTATTGTCAAGTTGTGAATGAATTCCTTGTACACCGCGAAAGCAAGCCCCAAGGGAATGATGAATATATTATGCAAGTAAACATGATCAAAGAAAGTCATAATTCTAATATTGATATTCATAAGAGATCTGTGATTTGCATAACGCTGAATATCTAATTAATAAATAACAGTACTTGGGTTGACAAAAGGCGTGTCTCTTGTTTATGACACGGCGGCAATGAACAAGAATCGTCTCGGCTCACGCGATCTGTAAATAGCAACTATAAAAATAGGGGCGTTCCTTTTCAGCGCTGCGTCCAACAATTAGAGCTCAATTATTGTAACAGCTTCGAGATTTATATTGTGCTAAATTACCGATGAAGACAAATTATTATTAATTTTGTTTTATAGAGCATTTAATTTTCTTATAGCTTATTTATTAAGAGTATTATGCAGCACTAAAATCAAACTTCTTCTCATTTTTTGGTACCCTCCAACAATATAGTATAGTTATACGAAATTCGAAATACGACTTGTTTATGGTAACCTTAGCCTCCCTGAAAAAAATCAGTTAAGTAACGTAACTATTTTTGGAAATAAAAGGTGGGCCCAAAAGGTCTCGAGATGGTTCGTGTAAATATAGCATAGAGCAAGAGCTAGGCCGGCGCACTCTGTGCCCTATGATACTTATTTTTGGACAGAGAAAGTCAGAGTTGTCATGAAAAACATATCCAGTGCAAATCTTGTCAGAAAACAAATAAAATAATAGTGAGGACCCCGCATCAAATACATGAGAAAATGACTTTCGGAGAAATTATTTCTAACTGGGGGAAATTAATCAGCCATTTGATGCTGAAAAAAGTTTCCAATATAACTTGGGTCTGAAAATCCCGGTGTCTAAAGTTGCAAGCTTATCAACAATGACTGTTTTGTGGCAATTAACAAACAACGTGCAAGATGTAGGCACCCGTAGAAATATATCTATACTTCTATACTAATATATAAAGCTGAAGAGTTTGTTTGTTTGTTTGGTTGAACGCGCTAATCTCAGGAACTACTGGTTCGAATTGAAATTTTTTTTGTTGGATAGCCCATTTATCAAGGAAGGCTATAGGCTATATAATATCACGCTACGGCCAATAGGAGCGGAGCATCAATGAAAAATGTATCTCACATTATTGCACATTCACAAGCCCGGCTAGGTCAGTCAGTAGAGCATGCGACTGTTAATATCAGTGTCGTGGGTTCGAGCTCCACGTTGGGCGAATATATTTTTATTTTTTTTTTTATTTTCCACACATTTTAATTTATTTTAATTTTGTTTACGACTAATTAAAATTAAATAAATCTAATTAATAGCTCATTTGAAAACTGTTATAACTATAGGTATCTATATAAAAATAATTATCCTACAGTGTTTTCAATTAAATATTTATTACATTTCGTTAATTACAGTAATTATTAAATTAAAAGAAATATATTAGGTACCTAAAAAAAGTATAAATGCTGCTTTTTATCGACAAAAACTTTTGACGGTAACTCCGATCATCATGAAATTTGGACACAACATTCGTTTCGGTAAACTAAGATGAACGTTCGTACTCATGTCCCTCCCTTCCCTATTCGTTCTTTTGTACCCGGGTGAAACTGGACGGGACCGTTAGTATGATATGGTATACTAGGTATGACTAGGTATACCTATATAATGGGATTTTCAGACCCAAGTTGTATTAGAATCAAATGGCTGATTCATACCCCCAGTTAGAAATAATTTCACCGAAAGCCATTTTCCCATGTATTTGGTGCAGGGTCCTTTATCATCACGAACAACAATTAATAAATATGCGCCTTTGTCGACGACTGTGTCTTCGTCGTTAATCCAGATCTTAAAAATTACCAAAGGAAACATCAAGTCACGAAAAATTGTGTAATCATCTATTTTATATGCACCTAGCACAACTTTAAACGCCATATTTAAAAAAAAATGTGCAATAACATTATTGTCGTTAAATTTTGTTTTTAACCAGCAATCCGTTATCTTGATCAAACTAAGAGTGAATTTGATTTATATACTTACATAAAAAAATCAAAACTAAAACAAGGGCACATTGATTAGAAGGCGCCCAGTGTACCATTAATTACGTGAAAGTAAACAAAGTTATTTTTAATTACTTCCCAATGCATTGATTGTTTATGGTAGTCGTTATGCCAACTTAAAACTCACGAATCGTTCTTATGTCACAGCTGAATAGTTGCTATAATTGTTTGAAGACTTATTCCGCCTCTTTGTAATAGTGATCACGCCTTTGAGACAGCCGTTTATTGATTTAATTTTAGATACAAGATATTTTTTACGTCATAGTCACTAATTTATTTACTCTTTGTAACAATATCGCAGTTAAGTGTTTGGGAACATTAATAAACAATGTTGCACATGCACTGATATCCTCCCAAGTCATCACGTTAAAGGATTTTTTTATGTGTTCTTATTCACCCATTTTAACCTTCTTACCATACTTTTAAACAAAATGTTAGTTGCAAGTTGCAACTTCAAAAAATTCTTCCTCGAAATTTCCATTGTTATTAATTGTTTGGCTCCAGACGAAACCGAGACGATAAGTAAGATATTCTAAGTTTTGTCTTAAGGAGCTTGGGTAGGCACTGTTACGGGATATGCGATGCGGGGAAAACTATGCTCATACACATTCCACAGGCCTCCTAATTTTATGTATGGTGTCTACAATAATATACATTCGTTAGATGTATTCAGAGATGATAGATTTCAACTTGGACAAAGGTATTGGCAACATTGCATTTTCTTTCTCATTTACACATAGATCGCTCTTGCTTTCACTTAGTGTACTATTGCACAGTGCAAGAGAGAAACAAGCTCCCACCTTTAAATTTTTATCCCTACTCTGAAGGGAACACAAGCGAAGAAGAGCATGCGCGGTTGCCATTTACTTATTGAATATTTATGTAAAACTCACTAAATCGGGATCTTTGTGTTTTATATAATTAGTTTTTCATTACTAATACAGGGAAAGTTCTAGTATTTTTTCTAACAACTTTGAAATGAATATTTTATAGCATAGTTATTTTACCATTCCAACCCACAAGTGGGGAATGGTACTAGTTTAGGTCAAAAATCACTTTTCAGAAATTTTAGAATATCTTTCCGTTTTGAGGTCCCCCAAATCCAAAAAACATATTTTTGAAAAAACTCTGCACCTGTTAGTCTGTGAACATGATACAGGTCAAACGGATGAGCGGATTGAAACCAAATTTTGAGAGGATGTTCGGTATGCAAATATGAAGAACCCTATTGTTTTTTGGGAAAATCGGCTTATGGGCTCATGTGTTAAAATCAAAAAACTCCTTACTTTTTAGACAATTCGTGTAAAACAAAAAAGACATTCTTATTTTAATTGTTGTAATAAATTTTTTTTTTTAACAATATAGACTTGGAGACTTCAACGTTCGGTAAAGCGAGGAACTCAATATACTCATTATATACTAATCGTACCTGTCGCCATTAAATAGCCGATTTAAAAAAATTCAATTAAATATTGTTTTGTTGGATGATCGTTAGCAGATGAAACGTTCTTCAAATTGAGTCATTAAATTTAATTTAGCATGCAATTTGACGACATAATAATAGTTTTGAATAAAACTATGTACCTATAGGTAATCTGTTAGTTAGATAGGAACCTATTAAATTTCAAATTGGCAAATTTTATGTGAGAAATTATTATGATTACCTTTTAATAATTTGTCGTAGTTTATATGTTATAAGAAAAAAGATTATAATTTCTCATATTTTTAAAATGATTTCGAGGAATTGCGTAGTAAAAGTTGGGTTTTTCATCTAAATATTATAAAATGCAGCATCCGTTATCAGTTTTATAACTCGAGAACCATTGATCGTATTTCAATATGTGTCTGGCGGGATGAAAACTGGGCTGAATCTAATTTGAACTGAAACCAACTATAATGATAATAATAATACCTAATATCTAATAATAATTTATTTTTCCTGTTTTTTGTACATTATAAATGCAAAGGATAAGTCAAGTAAATATACACACAGATACCAAGATAAAACACAAAATGAAAGTTACGAATAAAAGTCATTGACAGAATAAAAACATTTAGCATTTAAAAAAGCTCTAAGCCTTCTTTTAAAAAGTGCTGTACTATCACTGTTTTTTTTATATCATTCGGTAATTTATTGAACATTTTGATACAATTATATAAATGGCCCACTTTTGTAAAATACTTAGGTTAACTTTTTTATTACACAAATGATTTTGTCTAGTGCCGTAAGCATGGGAATTTGTAACAAACATATCTGAGTTGTTTCAGACAAAAAGAGCTGCTTTGTATAATATATACACTGCTGGAACTGTTAAAAGTTTGTATTTATTAAAAATTGGACGACATGAATCAGTATACCCAAGTTTAAAAATTATTGTTACGGCTTTTTCTGTAAGAAAAATATACGGTTGACATAATATGACGATTTGCCCCACAATAGAATTCCGTAATGTATCGATTTCAATTGAAAAAAAACAATATAAAATCCCCTATATTATTAAACGAGCTAATCTTGTATCTACCTATGTACCTACCTATGTCCCTAAATATTTTCTCGAAAACGGCCCTAACGATTTGGATGAAATTTACTGAAAAGGGATTTTGGGGGGCAAAAAATCGTTTTAATTAAGTCTCATCTCTCGAAAAAATCGTTTTCTTACAAATTTTATCATTATAAAAATCAATTTTTTGACGTATGAAAATACTTAAATATTGTAAGTAGGTTTTGGAATTTTATACAAACAATGAAACAATTGTTTTCAAAATATTATGACAATTGACAGTTAATCTTTAATATCAGTATTTTATTTAACTTTCCGAGCAAAGCTCGGTCACCCAGGTACTGTCAATAATATTAGACGTTCGGACCTATTTTCCCGGGTGCAAATCGTATTGAATCCAAGTTGAATTGAAACCTTAAGTGTAGTAAATTTAATTTGGATTCAATCCGAGCAAAGCAGGACCAGGCATTTAGTAATTCTATAATTTTGCCATGTTTATGCTTTTTTGTGGTATTACAAAAAAATTAGGACACAATCTTTTACTTAAACTAAAAAGCCATACCGACGCAGGCGTAGGTATGGGGGGTAAAGAGGGTAATTAACCCCCTCCAGGATCATAATAATAAAAAAGAAAAATAATACGAATACCTGGCTAAAAATAAAATTTAGATAATACTTTTTGAAGAGGAATTTGTAAAATTAGTTTGCAAATTAATATTTTGTTTGACACCTTCCTTGTGAGTAGTCTTGTGTGATATTAATAAATTAATGAAACTTAAAAAACATATTATTTTTTTATACCCCCCCCCCCCCAGAAAAAAATATCTATGCCGTATTGTCGTATTGTCGTACACGTATAGAATTCACAAAAAAAGAGTGACTGTGTCAAATATATTATCGTGAATATTTATAAACAGATGTTAATTTTTATGTTAAAATTAATTTTAAAAATAAGCGCTAAAGTGTGCATAAATGCATAAAAAAAGTAGGTACAAATTATTTTCAGATTTTATATTCTCCATTTTTCACTTTCGTTTGAATTTAAACCTTGATGGGCACTAATAGGCTGAGAGGTATACCTAATTGCGATTGTAACACTTGAGTAACTTAACTGTATTAGCTAATTTTCACTTTATAGATATTACCTAACCGAGAAATTGTTACACATAAAATTGCCAACAATATAAAGTGGGTAATAAAAATATAATGATTTAGATCAAACTGCTTTTTTATTATATTGCATAAATTGGTCTCTTCATCGGTTTTGTCTATGAAGAAAATCATAACCCCATTTATTATGTGATAATTAATCGATACAAATAGAATAGTTGCAACTTTTACTACAAAAAAAAAACTAGGGCTGGTCAGTTTTAAACACTTAGTTACGTATTTTTTATAGTTTTGATAATTTTACCATTTCAACAACACAAGTGAGGAAATGATACTAATTTAGGTAAAAATTCAACTTTCAAAATTTTACAATATTTTTTTCATTTTTAGGCCTCCCGAATCAAAAAAACATATTTTTGAAAAAAGTCTGCGCATGAGTTTGTCTGTGAACATGATATACATTTTAGAGTAATTATATTATATAGATTGCTTATGTAACTCGGGAAGAAGTAGGCTATAAACAGTGAGAGCATTTTTTAAATCGCTTCAATGGTTCCCAGAATTACCCGCAAGAAACTTCAAAAAAAGGAGTTTCTTACGTCGATTGTATTTTTTTTTGTATGTGTCCGTCGATGTTTTCGTCCGCTGTGAGCCGATTTCAATTATTCGATAAAGGATGTCTCAAAGTTGGTCCCAAATAATTTTTTGCAAAATCGGTTCAACAACTTGTAGAAAAAAATATTTAATGAAACAAAAACCGACTTCAGTACTTCGCCTTTACTTATGTATAAACATAAACTAAAAAAAAGATTTACTAAAAAACAAAATTTTACAGACGATGCTCCCATTACAAATGAGATTCCGCCAATCGATGTCATCAACTACCACCAAGATGGAATAAGTAGAGACTGGAAAACCAGTTGGGCTAATATAACTAACAATGAATTGAGAGCAATTAAAGCCGACAAAAAAATGGAACACCTCCTCTCAGTCACAAAGAAAAATGAAGTTATATTAACCCGATTAAGAATAGGACATACGGCTCTAACACATGCACATTTATTAAAAGGCGAAACTCCCCAAATATGTCCAACTTGCGATCAACCAATTACAGTAAAGCACACATTAATTGAATGCAAAAACTATTAACAAGAAATAAAGTCAATAAACTTACCGAATTCACTGGAAGACATACTACAAGACGAAGACGGCAGGACTACCAAACTTCTGCAGTTTCTAATAG
The DNA here is from genome assembly GCA_963575645.1 of Xanthostigma xanthostigma. Taxonomy (NCBI): domain Eukaryota; kingdom Metazoa; phylum Arthropoda; class Insecta; order Raphidioptera; family Raphidiidae; genus Xanthostigma; species Xanthostigma xanthostigma. Next base: position 28,895,247 of record OY754468.1, on the reverse strand, counting down.
TACTAACAGACGGTCGTACTTGGTTCGAAGCGGACAGCGGATCTGGTCCGCTTCGTACCAAATCTGTTCGTCTGTAGAGTAGTCTGCGTGTCCGCCCGGTTCGATGGGATGCACGTCGTACTTGGTCCGGTCCGGTACAATATCCGAGCGTGTGTAGAGCAGTACGACGGACTTGATACATATAACCGTATAACGACGTCATTGTAATTCAAAACGTTGTGCACAATGCCGGATTTAGAGGTCTGGAGGCCTCGGGGCAACAAAGGAGTGGAGGCCCCCTGGCCCCAAATTATTTTCCAAATAAAATGGACAATTTTTTTCAGTCGATTTTTCCAATAAATAATTTATTATACAAGTATAGATTCTTTTATTATTTAACAAACATATAAATATAATAAGAAACAAGAATTATCTAAAAATTAAATTTTAGCATTAACGAACAGAACTTTCCGAGCTGAAATCCAGTTCCCGAAGTAAATCACTTTCAATGCTCAGGAAATTTGAATTTTTTTTCCAAAGTCTCTATTGTGGGGCCCCTCTTTTGTGGTGGCCCCGGGGCTGTAGCCCCGGTTGCCCTCCCCTAAATACGGCCCTGGTTGTGCAACATGACAGAAATTTTGACAGAACGCGAAGTTCTTGGTGGACTATTGGTATTATAAAAAGATTTCTCATGTTTGTGGGATCTATCAGATAAGTTATATTGTAACAGAGAAGCGCGTAACAACGCTCTAGAAATTCTTCGGGAGTGTTATTCAAAATATAATCTTCGCTATCAAGCGATTTTATTAACTTCATATGACTAAATTCATCGCGATCTTTCAAATAGAATTTTGCCCACTCCTTTCTTTTCTTCCTTGTTGTTTGTGGCGGCATTAACGTTGCCGCTAGAATAATCGCAATTTTCGCGCGCTTAATCATAGGCATGATTACGTAACTGTGTACACAAGGAGACTGACAGATCCGGTCGTCTGTTGCAAGCAGCGGACTTGATCCGCCGTACCATGTCCGTTGTCGGACCGGACCAAGTTCGAGCGTCTGTTAGTACTATAAAACTCACAAACCTAGAAAACAAAATCTAAATTAATAACCTATATTTATCTAGATTATGCAAGCTATTATTATTACTTACCTCATTAATGCCATATTTATAATATTTAATACTTACATAGTATATGAGAAGTTTTATTTCAACAACTTTTCGTGCATATAGCCAAAGTTGTTGAGCACGTAATTTAAGTAAAAAAAAAAACAAAGTTTTGAGGTCGGTGCGTATTTATTTACTATCGCGTTTTATGTATTCAGGTATATTAAAAAAACTTTGTTATTTTACGCTTTTTAGTGACACCTTTTATATAAATAGATGAAAAAATATATTTTTGTAAAAAATTTAGGTATGTATTTTCTTACCAACTAACTAATTTTCATTTGTTAAAAAATAGTATTCGAGCACCGAACCTGATTAAAATTAATATGTATTCAAAACGTAGATATCATATAGGTTAAATCATCAAACTGGACAACCCTACGATGTGAAAAAACTCATAAATAAAGATGCAGGTGCAAAAACAAAATAACAAAACAACCGTTCAGTGTTTTTGTATATAAATCACGAAAGACGGTATAGGATTTTCTATTTTCTATATAAATTTAATAAAACAAGCGTGTTAAACGATTAGAAGAACGCGTGCTAAAAGACTGTAACACAATATAAAAACAGTATGCATTACAACGATATTTCTATTAGTGGGTTTTGACGAGTTTCACGGTAAACTAATGATGCTATAGCTCTATAAGGTTGTTATTATATGGTCTATGCAATTTTGCAGCTGATTGTAATCTACAGGTTAAAGTTATGCGGAGGTTAACTATTACTGCCGTTAGTTATAGAGTAGAAGAAGGTGGTTTTTGTCTTAAAACAGATACAATGGAATAATTTGTATTCAACTTATCAGTTTCAGAATGGTTTATTTATCATAGTCGCCGGCGGGTTGGGAGAACAGGGGGTGTATATAAGAACCATTATAGAAATAGAAATAAGGTGTATTTTTTCAATTTTTATATTCGAAAAAATAAAAAGTACCTATATCTTAAGAGGCCCCCGTAATAAATATACTTTTCCAAAATCCTATTTAAATGTCTCCGTTGAAAAGGAAATGCACAAATATATATGCATAAAAAAATTTAAATTAAAATAATCAAACTGAACTAAAATATTACCTAACAACATCAAAAAAATATTCTATATTTTCAACGGAAATTAGGCATTTAAATATTTACTAAAATTGTAATTAAATATATATTAAAAAGTTGTTTCGGTAGTTTATTATAATAAAAAATATAAGTTCAAGAACTAAAACCCGACTACTGAAATGTATCAAACAAGAAAATATTCTCATCTGAGGATAGCCGTGGACATATGCCACCTACCCTAACAAAACGATACATTTTAACAGTAGTAAGCCATTATAAGCTCTTTAGGGCAAAGTGCATCACGCTATGCATCTAAAGAGGCCTCATACATATGAGATGGCATACGACCACGGCTATCCTCAACTGAGAATATTTTTTTGTTGCATACTTTTCAGTAGTTGGGTTTTAGTTTTTAAACATATTTTTAATTTTATTTTAATTTTCTCACCCCTGGGACCAAAATTCCTAAACAAATGTAGACTATGTAACATAGGCTACATTAATTTTTGAATTAAATGTAGCCTATGTTACCCGGGCCATGATAACGAATCGATTGTCACTTTATTTATCAAAATCGGATGAATAGTTTAGGAGCTACGGTGGAATATCCATAAATACACACATACATAGATTGCTAAACTCAACCCTTCGTTTTGGCTTCTAAAAATACGGGCCAGTGAATACGAAATGTCGTTGAAAAATGGGTTTATTCGATTTTGGCACATAAACGGCTTGATGTCTGAGTGAGTAAATGCTTACTTTATAATGATTATCATAGCCGCATCTTAAATAAAATATTTTTAAAACTATAAACGAATAAATGACGTATTGGGATGTGTATCTAATTGAGCCTGGTTATTTAAATAATTTGTTCTGCTACCAACTGACAAGCGATAGGTATTATATACGTCGCGTGTTCTTCATTCACCACGGTACCGGATGTCCTAAAGTAACACCGAATTTTTGAGAGCACATTCCTTGCGAAATTATCAATTTAGAAGTTTTTTACTGTTTGTCTTCACCAGGGTATTATTGTAAAAAAAATGTATTGCGAATTATTTCATGTGCATAAAAACTGTTCAATCCAAAAACGACCAACATATAGATCTTTCCATTAATAACTGTCATATAGAAAGGGTAGAAGTCTTCAAAATTTTAGGAATTTATATGAATTCAAATTTAAAGTGGGATGAACACATACTGCACGTTCGCAATGAAATTTCTAAAAAATTGTACGTTGTGAAAAAAGCTAAATTTCTGTATAAAGATATTTCTATCTTAAGATCTATCTACTTCGGTTATATTTATCCACAGTTGAAATATGGGATTATTGGGTGGGGTAATAGTCCACATTGTAAAAACATTTTCATTCTGCAAAAAAAAGTTATTAGAGCAATGTATAGTTTAAAATGGAACGCTTCATGCCGAGATATTTTTAAAAGTAAAAAAATGTTAACCGTGCCATGTATCTACATCTATTGGTGCATTGTTTTTGCTCGCCAAAACATAGCCAATTTTACAACTGTAGACACTATTCATTCGCATGATACTCGCACGAAATTTAGGTTAAATAACACCTATGGCAAATAATAATATTTTTAAATATAGTCCGTCAAATATTTCAGCCCATTTATACAATATACTGCCTACAGAATGCAGAAATTTAGCTTCTTTCACAAAATTTAAATCTAAAGTTAAAAGCCTACTTGTCAATAATGTATTTTATTCTCTTGACGAATTTTATTCTTATTTTAAATAGTATTATGTCTCTGTGTAATTTTTGACTAGTCAAATATACTGTATATGTACAGTTCTATTGACAATAAAGTTCATATTCATATTCATGGTCAATAAAGTAATTACTTGGATTTTTCATCGCATTTTTATTATGCGGCACGAAAATATAAATTCTAAACGCTGAGAAGCATTGAACAATTCTTCAAAATATATCTCATCAGGAAGTTAGTTTAAAATCAATTACAAAATTCCACCAGGGCAGACATACAAGAAAGCGAGTTAAAATAAAAACGTGGTAAAAATTATGTTCGTTTCTGAAGATTGAATTTGAACCGTGCAGTTAACACATATGATATTTTAAAGAAATACCAATTTAATAGTAGTACCACAAAAGTAGATAATATGGTAACTAGACAGCCAGAATTAAACGGTGGTACGCTTGTATAATAGCATCTACACAATATATTTACGTTCGCGTCGGTACGTGTAATACATAGTCCCGGCGGCGTTTCTGCGAATCACCCACGCGCCACAGGTGCGCCGCTGACTGCGAATCAGTAGCGTACCTGTAGGGCTGTAGGATCTCTGCACTGACGTGCTACTTTAACCGGTTAATTCAGTTATATGAGGAAAAATTATTCCGAGCTTAACGCGTTTTCATCTCCCGAAAACATCTCCTGACATAATATCCTATCAGAAAAACTGGTGCAAAATTACTGTATTACTATCTCACTTTGAATACATGACCCCGTAATTGTTTTAAAGTGCTTCCTCCAAACGTTTTCTACTTTTCACTGTCAAAAAAAAATGCCATCGCATTGACACGACCCCGTAATTGTTTTTTAAAGAACTCCTCCCATTTTCACTACGCAAAAAGAACGCCATCGCATCGACACGACCCCGCGTAACTGTTTTTATGTCGGGGGGTATTTAGTCAAGCTAATATTTTGTCGGGGGATATTATCTCGGAGGATATTTTGTCGCGGGATCAAAACTCGCATTACCGACAAACAGTGACTCTAGTTAGTGATTTGGAACACAGTTTTGCTAGTGAGTCGTCAGTCAAACTACATAGATACCGTTGAACTCACTCCGAAACCCGTGTTTTTAGTATATTTTTAAAGTATGAGTACAGTAGCCTCTGTCTGAGTTGCAGCTCGTTCAGCCCGCGCTTCTAGCCCTTGCCCTCATGTTCGTTAATGTTTTCAACAAGTATCCAGTCTTGAACATCTTCAAACGTGATAAAACTCCAGTTGGTTTAGATTAAGGAGAAATAAAGATGCCCTCCTCGAAAAATTAGCTAATTCTTCCCTACAATACAGTAGATGCTATATAAAAACTGTTATATATGAACACAAGTATTGAAACTCGATCCAGGCATTTGCGTTTTAGTTTCAAATAATGAGTCGTAATAGTATATTCTATATACAGTGACCTATAATGATGTATATTACATTATGTTAAAATTAGTGTCAGCGAGTTGAGTTTTAATAGTCATACGAGTCAGAATACCATTGCGTCCGAAATACATATTTTTTGTACTACCCCTATAAAACAACTGCTTTTGTCTTCAATTGTAGTAGGTATATGTATTTAAAAAAAATTAATTTCATTCGAAATATTACTCTTGCACGCGTGCAATTACATATATTAATATTGAAAACTAATGAATTTCACTTTACTGCACGAGTGCGTAAGATGTTATTTTACGGTTTACATGCACACATATATGCACGTAAAGCAGTTATTTTAGAGGGGGTAGGATAAAACAACTATCAAAACAATAACTTATCAAAATTGTCAGCTTAGCTTATCACTACATTTACATAACTATCGGTGCTGTTCTATATGGCTGACGTAAGAAAATTCAGTCTTGTTAATTTTTTGTCACTTTCTAAGAAATTTAACAGCGCATAAGTTAAAGTTAAACGCTGTTAATTTTAACATTGTTTTTCCAGAATAATTGTTACACAAAATCCTAAGAAATTTTTACGGAACAACTTGACAAATTAGACGAGTTTTCGTCATGAAGTATTTCTTTCCAACAAAATGTGCGTCATAATAGAATGTTAAAAATAATCAAAATAAAATTTTAGATAAGGTATAAAAAATTTGAAAATAAATCCCGGGTGAAAATATAAGACTTAAAAAATTAATTTTTTCTATGTTTAAGAGCAGTCGGAAAACGAACAGAAAGTAGACTTAGATAGTGAACAAGAGACGGAAAATGATAGCGCCTTGTTTTCGTCTCTTTTCAGTCTCTTGCTCATACAGCATACTCATCAAAGGTAACTGATATTTTAATCTGGATTCAGTCTGTTTTCCGACATAGCTTTTCTAATATAAAACTTTCAGTCTTGTTTCAGTTTCAGTTCAGGGAGAAAAAATTTTTCCGCCTCATTTCAGTCTTAATTTCGTCTCCACCTTCTCCATATAAAACGTTTTCAGTCTATTTTCAGTCAGTTTTCGGTGCAAATAATAGACTGAATTTCGCCTAAAATTCAATTTTCAGTCCTTTTTCACTCTTATATTATAGCATTTGTATATAACTACCATTGCAACCCGTAGAGCACAATTTTTAGAATATTAATAAACTAGTAGCCCCGCCCGGTTTCTCAGGGGTACAAAAGAACGAATAAGGGGGAGGAACATGAGTACGCACGTTCATCTTAGTTTACCGAGATGAATGTTATGTCCAAATTTCATGATGATCGGAGTTACCGTTCTGAAGTTTTTGTCGGACGAACAAATTTTGAGTTACATTTTGCAACATTTTTCATTGATGCTCCGCTCCTATTGTTTTTTTTTATTAATTCGAACTAGTAGTTCCTGAGATTAGCGCGCTCAACCAAACAAACAAACAAACTCTTCAGCTTTATATATTAGTATAGATATAGATTATCGCAGTCACCATTTTCAATAGTGGGTTATTGATCAATGTATCGGCATATCCACAATGAGGACTGGCGTCGGTCACACCTCGCGGTCGCCAGGCGGCGACGCCTTGCGACGCCTCCGACTCCTGACGATGTTCACAACAGACAGACAGACAGATATATATTATATGCATAACATAATATATAGAACATCCGTTTTTGTGTCTGCCAACGAGCGGCACCTTCCTTTACTAAAACCCACTTTACAATAATATAATCTACATTATTGTAAATGTTTATACTAGGTTTTACAAAACCTGATGACAGTTGTTAAAACTGCACAATTATCAAAATACAGTTAATAGGTCGTCGCCGTCGGTTTTTACGGTTCCCAATATCTATTATAAAGTTGTGATGTAGGGAGGAAAAAGACAATTTTTTAGTAATTTTTTTATAGGACATAATTGATTTTTCCATATTTTGTTCTATTAGTCAATTTCTGTACCATTTAAACAAAAACTCCGGGTTCTAATTCTAATTTTGTAATCAACACGAATAAAACTAAGTTTGATTATCTTTTACTCAATATTTGTCGTATTGTTTAATTTTCAACCCACAACAAGTCAATTCATCCTATTTCATAATAAAAGAGCACGCAGAAAATGAATCGTCCTTTTATCTTATTTTGTACACTTTTTTGTAATGGGTAAAAAATGTTAAACTCGCGTCAGGCATCAGTACATGTGAGAACTGGGTAAGCGAGAAAACGCTCTAAGTGAGAGTAATTGCTAGGTACCGTGTGGTTTATTACTGTTAGAATGTTATGCCACTACACCAACAGCAATCGGTGGCCGAGCAGTCTAAGGCGCTAGTCTTCGCTGACGTCAACTCTCGGCTTTACGGGTCGTGGGTTCTAATCCCGTCCACAACGAAAAAAAATTTATTTTTCGGCAAATTTTTGACAATAAATCGAACTAAAAAGTGAAAAATAAATATAGTTTAAAAAAAACTAAAAAACACGCTTTATATCGAACTAAAAAGTAAAAATAATTTTTGAAGTGAAAACTTCTTTAGCGGCGTTGTACACTTTTTTTGTAATGGGTAAAAAACGTTAAACTCGCGTCAGGACACGTGACCTGATCGAAAACTCGTAAGACGTTAATATTCAAGTTTTCACTTCTGCCGGCACTCCCAGAGTGCAACCCGTGTGTGTTTTTTTTTATATAAAAATGTTTTGGCCTTTGTTTGCCCAATCAGCCATCATCGGTGTAGTAATAAATATTTTTACTAATTTTAAGTAATTTATCTTATTTGATAAACAAAATAATGAGGTAATAGCAAAGGCCAGAAGATGGCAACACTGTACTGAGTAGATAGGTTATACCGGTTCTGGATCACTTCATTTTCATGAGAAAACCGACCTGGAAAACAGGTCTTTTTACCCCCTCCACTTTTATAGATTCGTGTATGATTTCTCGAATTTTAAAGTTAGATATATCGAGTTTGGACTCGATTTAAGCGGCATGACAAGGCGAGTTCAACGATGGTACTCAATCAACCGTGGGTGGCGACAGCAACCCTTAACATATCAACCCCATCTCGAATTTTAAAGTTAGCTATATCAAGTATGAACTCAAATTAACCGGGGGTCTGAGACGAGTTCAACGATGGTACTCAATCGACCGTAGGTGATGGTGGCAACCCCAAACATACCAACCCCATCACGAATTTTAAAGCTAGACATATCGAGTTTATACTTAATTTAAGCGGTATGACAAGACGACTTCAGTGATGATATTCAATCGGCTGTAATGAAATCCCCCACCCAATCCCGCCCCCCAAAGCGAGTTGAAGGCGAGTTTAGTCTGCGGCACCTCGATGGCAGTTATCTGAAACGTGTAGGTAGGCAGGCAACAAGCACAGCGTTTCTCGTTGCAGGCGGTATGCAAGCTAGAAATTTTAAAAGCCTGTAGGTTAGGCAAGCACGCAAAACTTTTTTATATCATCAAGCCGGCGGAGTCAGGATCCGAATGTCAGCCAACCCGATGTTTTACAACTCGCAGGTGACGCTGCTAACCACACGGCCATGGAAAGTGTTGGTAATACACCGTTGATTGGGATATCATTGATACATGCGACGGTGTACACACATATACACATGCAAAAATATAAAATACATATGTATGAAAACAGTCACTGATACATACCGAATGTTTTATACGGCAATGTACCTCTAATAATCTTTGGACGTTATACATATATAACCGCAAAACACATATACACACAAATGCGCACATCCCCACACACACATACACACACACACACATACACACACATACACACACATACACACACATACACATATACACAGATACCAACTGAACAATAAACTGTGAAAAAATGGTAAGAAGAAGTCTATGTATTTAAGGTTTAGTATGCCTACAATTAATATTATATCATATATTATTCTTTTGATTGCTACAAATCATTTGAAGCCGCTATATTATTAAGCATAATTACATAGACGTAGACATAGCACACCGATAAAAACTAATCATTTTTCGCGTTCGCTCATGCATCTAGATTCATTCTTACACTTTTCACGAGAAAGATAACTCTCACAGATTGTTGGAAAAGCGATTGGAAAGATGAGTCAGACAGACAGACGGATAGATATACAGATCATTTGGATAGATAGATGGATAAAGCAGATGGAGTGAATCTCAGACGTAAACTTTTTTCATAACATTCGCTATACATATATAATAATAAGCGTCATTCTATAAAAAGTATACATGATTTGAACACAACTCGCCATCTCGCTCTGAAGCATGCGATCTATCTCCCTTGAAGAAGCATTTCATTGAGATATTTTCCATAAGCAGAGACATGCTCAGCCAGTATGCGCGCGCAGTGATTATATGTCAATTTCATAAATGGCTGACAAAAGAAGTGTCCATTATACATTATATTATGAATTAATGCATTCAAATGCGTGTTTGAAAATATATAATTTAATTTCAAATGGTGGTAGAAAAATTCATTTTGTTATGAACGCCAGTATACTACCCCAGCACCCGAGGGGGTGGAATATATGGCACCATAAATAATCATATATTTCTACTGCGAGCACTGGTGTTTTTTCAAGGTGAGGTGTTCACCAGTACTTTTGATCAAATGATCTGTTAAAATCTTATACACAATCTACAGCTTAATCACAAAAATTATAAAGTTTTGTAATTAGTTTGAATTAATAATTAAAACAGTGGAAGAAGTGTAAAAAATAACTTTATTAGATATCAAAACATATTATTTGTAATGAAAAACTATTTACTTTTATTATATTATAAATTTAATTTACAATTAATATTAATTAAGATATTTTATTTTAACAGTACTTCAGCAACAGTTTAATGAACTAGAAAGCTTTATTACACTCATTTGAACGATATGTCAAAATTTTAAAAATTGCAGCTGACTGTATACAGGAGTGCATTCCGTTTTAAATAGTAAACAGTATTATCGACTATAAAGGAGCGGTTTCACAGCATACAGAATTAGCATCACACTGTACAGAGGTTGCAATACATATCAGAACGCATCCTAAAGCTGTACACCTTTAATTCTTTACAGATCATTTTATGGACTAACCATCACAACTTGTAGCCGCTAAATTACATTTATGAATGGTGATAATTTGTATGCCAATGTATGCTGCAGTTCTAAAACATAAAAAATATTAATTGCACGGTGCATTTATCATGCATTATGTAAAAAGCTGAAAACTAACCGCTAATCCCAGCTTTCATCACAGGGGATATTTAAATTGGTTATCGGCAATATATCCGGCTGCGGAAAATTCGAATATTCCTTAGGTCGATAGATGCAGCTTAGCTCGTGTGCTACAAGTTCTTCAGGGCGAACAATATGGCTTGAGCTGTATCTGCAAACCGCATGAGGGGTGTTCGAATACCTCGGTTTACAAATGCGGTAGTGTTTTGACAATCTATGCTTCAACACCATATGCGATTTATTGAAAAAACACGTTACAAATTGATCCATCTGAAAGATTCAGGTATAAAAATTAAATCACAGTCAGCCAACTTGATAAACTGATTAATAAATAAAATTAGAATTACAATTATTAAAATTACTTACTGATATGCTTTTTTCACACAAAGCGAAATAACACTGTGACAATAATGGTAGCACACGCCTCAAAATGATCTGTAAAGAATTGGAGCTCCACAGCTTTATATATAAAATTGTGTTAAAGGGTTTCAATGTCATAATGTGATTTACTGATTGAATTTCTAAAAATATGTGGTGTTTTTAGATCATTAGAAATCAAGTGCCAAAAATAATTTTAGCAATCTACATTATACATTTATTTACAATGTTGCATTTAACCTGTTAACAACATTTTTTATTTTTTGTAAAAATTTTGTAAAATGTTTGATTTCTCGTTATAAGAAAAACATTCTAGAAGGTTGTAAAAATTAATCGACATTAAAAGGATACTTTTGAGTTTAATATAAAACAATCTCCAACACAGTTTTGTAAAAAAAATAATTATCAGAATGCATATACCCTTTTTCTACAAAAGTTTGATTTTAAAAGGAGGTTTGCCATATATAGCTATCCCAATAATATTGAGTCATTTAAATAGCCTGATTTTAACAGTTATTGCAACTAAACATATATTTCCTATAACAAAACTTGATTTAATATCTAATAAAATTACTTATGTAGTCTAGTTTAACGAGGTAAAGTTGCAATGCATTGATGAATAAAGTAATTTATGTTTATACAAATAGAAGAGGTGTTAAAGAAGGGTTAAAAATGTGTTACCCACACTGATATGCTATACATATAAACCACAAATTTTCCAACGCAAAGCTACATTTCAAGGTTGTATTATGCACTTTGACTAGCAATCTAAAATAGATCTAGATCTTTATCATCAGCATACTAAAAATAGCTGTTAAGAAAGCAGCTTTACATTGTATATTTTATAAAATAGTGTAATAGTTTCAACCCATAAAGTACAGCAATACCTGGTTTAACACTAGGAATACGTTCTAGCAAAATAAAGCGTAAAATTAGAAACATCGTCAAAATGGGTTCATCTTAACATGTGAATAATTAAAATTAAATTACTAATTATATTTTTTTTATAAAATTAAACCAAATGTAATTTTATTTCTTACGAAAATAAGGAACAATATAGCAAATAAAATTCCTATAAAGTACTTTTTCTGACTGCATTCTTTTAAAGTTTTTTTCTTCATTATCATTCATGATAAAACTAAAGATCATAATATTATATAAAATAATTATAATAATTGCAAGAAAACATACCTACACTATTTCAGATATGTTATACATATACACTACACACAATTTTCAGAGAATCTTCAGATTGAAATAAAAGAGTGTTAAAATCAAAAAAAAGTGTTCAGCGGGGTATTATTGTATTATACATACAGGAAATATAAGTGTGCAATATAAATTTTCCGGTGAAAAAGCTACATTTCAAGGTCACACGCTGAGATGCAGCTGGATGCACTACATTCTAAAAAATACATACCCCAGATATTTCACAGTCAACAGATTAAAATAGTACAGTTATACGCTCACGCATATTTAAATAAAATCAACAGTGTATTTGTGGGTAAATACGCTACAAGGAAGTTTGTATATGTATTAAATAAAAATTAGATTGGGATGACTATGCTCAATTTTAGGTTTTAACTAAATTCTCTATGTGGAGAGAATATGTTATGAGAAAATAGTAGGGGCAGTTTTATTTCACCATTATCATGAAAAAAATAAAATAATGTAATAGTCAACTTAATCCCAAATGGAATTAAGTTAACTGCAGCTAAAACTTCTTTCAAATATAAAAAACTTTTCGCTGAAATTTAACACCGAAAGGTTCAAATTAAATTAAAAATTCACCTCTGCGATGGGGGTGCATTTTTCTAATGTTTTTTTCTGCAATAATCTTTAAAAACTCAAGTACCCGCTTTACACATATGTATTCTAGACATCATCAAATTACGCTTTAAATAATTAGGAACTCAATTTTACAGCCATACACCCCAATTTAGCAAACTTCATCCAAGCGATTAATTTTAACCTCAAAATTGTGATAAAATTGTTAACAATATATTAGTCCACTATTTAAGCAATAAAAAACTTTCAAAATATTTGTGTAAAATACAGAGAGGTTTTTAGCGTTGAAATATTTTGATAGTTTTTAGCCAACTTCACCTAACAACCAAAGTTACCCCATTTTAATATGGTAAAGTGTGCTTCATTCAATGTTAAATGAAATGTTTACACTGCAGTTTATGTAGTGCAATAAGCTTTTTGGACCGCGTTCAAATATAAATTTACTACAATGTAACCAAATGTTACACAATATTATATACATTGTAATAGGTTTTTTGGATGGCGCCCAAAATATTTTGGCAACAACAGTTTCAAAAATAGCTGTTAAATAAGTTTTCATGAACTTGTCTGTATATAAAAGGCGGAAGCATGTTATGCGATTTTATTCAAGTTCACGATCATAGTATATCTGGTTCTGTAATTGTGCTAATAACAAAAGCCAATAAAACCTATATTAAAAAAATTGTGCTAATAATTTAAAATTATTTCTTTTTTGTTTTTGGTTCACGCCTATAACGATAAATCACATAGTCGCTTGTAAAAAAGGTGTTATTGAAAACGTGAAGAAAGTCGCACATAAAAATTTTGAAAAAATAAAATAAAAAGTGTTATTTTTTAATTCTATAAAATGATTGCACTAATTCTGTTAACAACTTTTCTGTTATCAATATGTTCAGCTAAAGTAGCTAGTTCAAATTATTATGCGACTAAGTTAACACATGCCGGTTATTTAAATATAACTAATAATACATCTGAAACAATAATTGATTTACATGACGCATTAAAATTATTTCAAACAAAATACCATCTCTCCCCAGCAGATGGGGAGTTAAATAATCAAACTGTATGGTTATTGAATACGCCGAGATGCGGTGTACCAGATCAACCAGAAGCTTACAGTGTTTCAGATCATGTAAAATGGAATAAAAAAGATTTGACTTGGAGTTTTCCATACGGCAGCAGTCAGGAGCTTAAGACTGCGACCAAAGCTTTCGCAGAATGGGCACGGGTATCGAATCTAAGGTTTACGGAGAGCAACAATAATCCTGACATTCTTATATCGCTTTCGGTCGATTATAGCAACCATTATTTCACGGAAAATTGCATGGGCTCCAATATATGCGGCACAAAACATGATGGAGTTGGGGGTATGCTGGCTCACGCATTCCTTCCAAATGATAATTCATGTAAGGAGATACATTTGGATAGAAGTGAGAATTGGTATAGCGGCGAGGATTACGTTCCCGATGGATATACAAGCTTGTTGCAAGTGCTTCTACACGAAATTGGACACACCTTGGGTGCCGAACACAGCACTCATCCAGAGAGCATTATGTATCCATATTTCCAACCCAAAAAAAACATTTCATTATCTGACGATGACACATACGCAGTACAACGTTTATATGGGCGCATAGGCTATACACCGCTACAACCCACCACGCCGCACTCACCCGTCGCACCAAACCCCCCCACACCGGCAACTCCACCACAGGATAAACCTTCAAGACCGAAATCGGAAATTCCCATTCCCAATTTATGTGAGTTAAATTCTAAATTGAATACTTTTGTGATTAAAGATACGTTTATGTACATATTATACAAAAAATTTTATTGGACTCTCGATTTGAAAACTAATTTAATTGATGAAAATCCGAAATTAATTACGAATCATATAATGTCACTACCGGACGATTTTGAAGAAATAAATCACCTATACCTGCGCCCTAATGAGGAAGGTGTGTTAATTATTAATGATTTGTTTTATACGTTAGGAACAGATTTAAGAGTAAACCAGAATTTTAGCGGAGTAACTGGTGATAAACTTTATTTTCCGACAAATGTGAAAATTAATGGGATTTTTAACAGTTATTCTGGTAAATCATATTTAATTTATGACGATAAACATGTTATAGAAATAGATGAATCAACTTTTAAACCTAAGAAATCAGTACTCTTGGACAAAGTGTTTCCAGGATTGCCCCCGGGTATGTCTAAGGCGTTCAGATTTTCAAACGGATTATTATACTTTTTTTACGAAAAATATTACGCAGAATATAATGAATTTTCACAAACTTTAGTTCAAGCAAAAAAATTTGATTTATCAGTATTTAAAATTAATTGCAGTATAATTGATAAAATAAAGCTATTATTAGATAAACTATAATTGTATAATATACATATTATATTTAATTTGCTTTTTTAAGTTGCCTTAATACATAGTAAAATTGTTTTGTAATACTCAATTAATTTTAAATACTTTTTTACGAAAAATATTACGCAGAATATAATGAATTTTCACAAACTTTAGTTCAAGCAAAAAAAATTTGATTTATCAGTATTTAAAATTAATTGTAGTATAATTGATAAAATAAAGCTATTATTAGATAAACTATAATTGTATAATATACATATTATATTTAATTTGCTTTTTTAAGTTGCCTTAATACATAGTAAAATTGTTTTGTAATACTCAATTAATTTTATTTTAATTTTATTATTTATATGAAAACATTGTTAAATCTCATTTCAAAAATTTTTTTATTTTGAAAAATTGAATTAGCGTTTTTAGTTCAATATAATCATCGTTAAAATTTGTCTGTCCAAGCTAAATTTCTAATAAAGAAATAAATGTAATTATGAAAACATTCTTATTTTCACCTATTTTTTCATTTCTTTAGAAGTTTCCATCCATAAATTTAAACTGTTCAAGTACAATTAAAGTGAAAATTTAAAACAATTATGAAAATATAAACATTAATTACTAACCATAGCAATTAATAAAATTTAAGGTACATAAGACAAAAACATGATAGCAACTTTATGCATACATTTAAACATTGAACTAAATAAAATAACTAAAAATACGAAAGTTGATACAATTTCATTACATAGCTATATCAGCTACTTAAATTTTGAGTTGAGGAAATGGATTAAATATAGGATACTTTTTCAAAAACTTAAAAAAACACATATAATTTAAAAAACATTTATTATTTATTCGAAAAATGGTTTTCTGTAAACAAAGAAAAAATTATTAGATACAAAATAATGGAATACATTATATACATCCACTTACAATCGTAAGATACATACATCAATTTGTGAATGTATTTTCTCACAGGATACATTCTAACGTAGGAACAATCTTTCCTAATTAAGGTGTGGAGGTGCATCGGTCTATCCTCAGCCCTCCACTTTTCCAACGTGACACCGCACGCGCAACAGCGTACGGCATCACATCGCTGCTGGTTAAAGCGATGTCCTGCAAAAAGGGTAAAACATGAATTTCGAGGTAATATTTTAAAACTAATTATATGTCAATATATAAATAATAACAAACATTTTTTCAAAAATACTTCAAAAACCCTTTTAATTTAATGAAAAAATTAGAATAATGCACTTTATGTATCATCTTGTTCAGAATTTAATGCCCTAATATTATAGCAGAAAATGTGTTCAATTATCAATAGAAAAAATTAATTTAAATTTGGTTAGTATAGTAAAAACAAAAAAATATGAAATAAAAATTCCAGATTGAAATAATTAAAAAGAAAGACTAAAAACACTATTCTTTTACTCACCAACGAAATAGAATCCTGCTGATGCCAGCTCCCCCCGCCTCATAAAAAGGGTTAGCGGAGCTCGATCGAAGGAGTGTACGCGTGTTACATATTTTGCGTAGTTCTTCATGATTACTGATGAGAATGTTTAAATGGCTCGGTATAAATACTAAATTTGAGGTACTGTGACGTATACAGCATCCAAATACGCTTAGGGTTGGACAGGTATTTTATAATAATCTTTTGCTTAGATACTTTTCAACCGCAAAGTAAGCTGGACTATATTCAAATCAATTTTAATATGTGTATCTACTTATACGTCTTTATAGGTAGCTCAAGTGGATTTAATCAAAGTTTTACAGCTTTTCATTCAACAAGCTGATATTTGAATATCATTTCCTAGACTTACTAAGACAAACGATTCAAATAAGGTCTGTCTTAATTTTTATTATCTAACTAGCCGGTTTATAATAACTATGCACTAGTAATTTAAAAATACTTATTTATTAAATTTTGCACTAAATGAATCAAAATTGCTTAGAAACAAAAAATCACACTTTTGTGAATGTAAATAACTGAAATACCACTTTGATCTTATTGGGAACTCTTTGTCTTAATAACGTTCAAATAAAAAAATAAATAACCGATTAACTTTTTAATGAATACAAAACGTTATCAATACTTATATTGAATCTATAGAGATCTCATTACCTAATTACTATAAATCATTTTAGGATAGATTTGGCAAGTTTCACATCATGTAAAAGTATTATATTAATTAGCAGCTGCCAGAATTTTCATAAAACAGATGTATGCTCTGCACCGCTAACGTTTTTTCAACTAAAAGTTCTAACACGCTTACTGCACGAACCATCTGACAAGCTGACGGAAGTTAATTAATCTACAAACATAGACGATCATTTCAAATCATAAAGCAGGAAATTTAAAAAATATATCTCTTTAAGATATAGACCTTATTTGAGTCATTTATCTTATTTAGTAAACAGTGAAATTTTGAAATAGGTCAATATAATATAATTCGATTGAGGTATATTATACAAGTTTAACATTGTCACACCCCTAAATATTAGGTGCTTAAATACGTTATACAAATGAGCATAAATTATTGCAATTTTCCTTGGAAACATGCCGGATATTTAGCTACAGCTGTTGGTTAAAAAATAAATAAATGTGATTGCAGAAAATGCATTTGTCATGTGCTATTTTTTATTGTCATAGTATACAAAGTTGCAAATTTATGGTCTTGATCAGTGTTGGACTATGCCAAATGTCTTTTATACATTAAACAGATTTGCAACCTGCTAGCTGACATTTTCCTGAGTTTCCGTAGGTTATCATTTCTTTCATTGACGTTTACTAAGGTCTAGCGGTACATATAGGCATTTCCATTTGAAGGGTTGAACTTGAAGTTGAGACTTTTTGATTAAATAATTTGAGGAATGAGAAAAAAATACTTTTTCCAATTGCCAGGTGTAAATAAGATTTTTTATTATTGCATTGTACAGCACACGCTTATTGCACATTGAGTTGCAAATTTTTAATCTATGTTTGCAGCTAATCAAATTCTTTGACATTTTTTTACCCATCATTGGATATCTATAATCAAATAACGCTTATAAAGAAAAAACTGATTATCATTACACATCTCAATATTATCCTTCACAAAAACTTCATAAAACACCCGCGGTGCGCATAAAAAGTGTAACGTTCCAACTGAGCGTGCGAGTGAGAGCGCTTTATAAGTGATATAGAGATATGATTGGTTTAAGCCTTGGTTTGTATGCGTTTCCCCCTCTTTTCGCATAACGCCTGAGACTAATATTTCTTTATAATGTTATCATGTAAAAACTATTATCTGTAAAAGCAACTTTACAGTTAATTTTTCGAGATTTTTGTCAAAACTTTTCAAGAGAGGTTCAAGACAGACTGTCATTTCGTTAGGTAGAAATCATTTTTTTGCAATCGCTCCCAACCATCCAATCCTACGAGTGCAGCCTAGCACTCCAGTGTAGTTAGTGTATATGCTAAATTCGGTCCTGATTTTTTTTATATACCAGCACCTTATTAATTACTTTATGGAATAGGCTTAATGCCGACATAAAAATGATGTTTATTGGTAATCTTAAGAGCTAACATATATATTTTTATACCCAAGTAAAACCTGATTGCAAAAATGTATAAAGCTATAAAACATGAGCATAAGTTGACATGTTTATCATTTTTCAATGATAAATGCGCTGGATATTGTGATGTCGGGTTTACAGAATTTACTAATATTTAACATACATCATGTATTTCGCATGTGAATAAGCTAAATTACTGCTTAGTATTGATGAAAACGTTAGTGTAAGTAAATAGAAGTCAACTCTATTTAATTATCGATAAGCTTAACACCTTGGCAAATAGCCATACGGCAAACTGAAAATGTATACAGTGTAAACTCTTTATAACACCCATCGTTATAATGAAAAAAACTCTCTATAACGTAGACATTTTACGATTTTGCGGGTTTACCTTAAACCCATACATTAATACTGTCTTTATAATCTAGCGCCCATTCTCTAAAAAATATGTTCGTATTCAGATGTTTGCAAATGTTTACAGACATACAGAGGTTTTGAACCGTTAGCATATATTCAACAAACATTTAATAACGTTAAACTTATTGAACAATTCCTATTTATTTAATGAAGATTATTCCGTCACATTCTGAGGTGTTCATAAGACACTGAAAAATATAAAACAAAATATTAACATAGTAAAAAATGTCGGATAAATTTAGCAAACTATAGGTATATATGGTTGAAATAAATTAATTTTGTGAAGATTATTGTTAATTTAGTTATCTTTTTCCTTCTTCATCCTCATATAATGATAACTCTCTATAGCGATAAAAAATGCTCGACCTCTGAGTTTCGTTATAAAAGAGTTTACACCGTATATCTCTTGCAACATGTTTTGTTTATATGAAATTTAAATAGGGTCAAAAAATCGTTTAAATATAAAATGAATTCTTGAAAGAGGCTGCATGTCTCATTGAAAGGCTTCCAATGCCAAAAAAAATGTGTGTGTAGTAAAATAAGATTACAACTTTGTTATGCAAGTTTTGGCGATGAATCTGTGTGATTCAGGCTTAATATACACCTACAACTAGGTTAAACATTTTTATAAAAGCCGTATGTACACCAATGTGGAGGGGGCTACCATATATAAACAGTTGTAGCTCAGTAAAACACCACTTTATTTACACTGAACGTTGAACTATAGCCCATTATTTGAAAAATTATTTGTGAAATTTGGTCAAGTGTTAAGTGAAATTTTTTTGTAAGTAGCTAATATATTTTTTCTATTATTAATTATACCTACGGTGGATTAAGACTGCTTGACACCCTAAGTAAGCCACAGTTGTATGGGGTAGATATTATCTTTATTTTATCGAAATGCGGTTTGCAACTTTTTTCAAAAAATAAATTCATGGAAAATAGTTGTTTAAGTCGCGTTTTTTAGCACAATATTTTATTTTTATTATTTTTTCAATTTCAATAAAATAATAGTTAGTTGTAAATAGCTGCTCATAAACCTAAAAATTATTGATACTAATTTTCCCTATTGATTGTATATGGTTATGAGGTTAAGCAGATCTTTCCGATTGCGAAATCGCATGAGCTCAAATTTTTTACATTCTAAACAGTAGATATGTACAGATTTATTTTCTATTTTCAGATTTAAAATGTTAAAGAATAAAATATTCCCGTGCAAATGCTGCAGCAAAATTTTTAAGTCGTCAAATAATTTAGACCGTCATATTAAAAAAACTCACAACTATAGACATATTTGTGAAAAATGTGGTAGCTTAATGTCGGACGGAGTCGAATTTGTAAAACATTCTTGCACAATATTTTTAAATCCGCTGAAGCGCAAAGTTTGCTCGACTTTGGAAACATCTTTGATTCATCCAAATTGTAAAGTGCTCAAACATGAAGATTACAACAGTCAAAATATAAAATCTACCTATCTAACGCAGAATGCTAATAATTCCGAATTTTGCAAGATTTGCGATATATTTGTAAAAAATATGTCAATGCATGCGCGTAGCATTACGCATAAAGCTAATACTATAGCTTGTAATTTTTTTAACGGCGATTCAAATATTCGTATTTTGCAGACAGCTTTTAAATGTAGAATAGCCAGCTATCAGATATCTGATTCAACTCATTATGACTCTATCGATGATTTTATAGCTAATATAAAACATCGTTTTTCAAATATTATTGACAATTATATTGGCCAATATAATGCAGTTAAAATAAATGTGGAGTTATTTGCCATTTATGAAAAATATGCTATTGACGAATTTAAAATCGATACAAAATCATTTAATACGAAGAATCGTATAGTAACACTATCGGATAATATTGATAATGTTTTTGATAAGTTTACATCTGAAGTAAAAGTTCAAAGTCATGAATTTGAATTATACGGTTCGGGGTGGTCATTAAAAAGGCCGCTTTACTTAGAAGTTAATATCAATAAATATACACCTCTTCGAGGCTCGATATTTATAGATTTACCGAAAGATATTAAGCTTCGTCATGCCGTATTGAATTTGAAAAATGTTGACGAAAAATGTCTAAAATGGGCAATACTGTCTGCCATATATCCTGCGAAGAATAATGCTAATAGAATATCTAAATACTTGAAATATTCTGATACACTTAATTTTACCGGCATCGAATTCCCGGTATCAATAAAAGATATTCCCAAGTTTGAACAGTTGAATGGTATTAGCGTTAATGTTTGGGGCTTTGAACAAGTAAATGGTAAATCTAGCATTATTGGCCCACTTCATCATACAAAAAAACGTCAACCAACACACATAAATTTATTGTATATTGTCGGAGAACAAGGAGAACATTATTGCTGGATAAAAAGCATGTCTAGACTAATTTCCACACAATTATCTAAGGCGCAGGATGTTAAATATATCTGTGACGGGTGTTTAGCCTATTTTCAAACCGCTGCTAAATTAGAACGCCATCAAAGTGATGATTGCGGCCACGTAAGCGTTGTTTTACCTAAAGAGGGCGAAAATATACTCAAATTTAAAAATTATGCAAAGCAGCTTACGGTTCCTTATGCTATTTATGCAGATTTCGAGGCGCTTTTGAAATCAGTTAACTCATGTCAGCCAAACCCTCATAGCTCTTTCACCGAAGATGTTCACATACACGAACCGTTTAGCTTCGGATATTATATACACTGCGCGTTTGATGACACACAATCGCGGTATGAGTCATATCGCGGTGAAAATTGTGCTGAAATGTTTATGCAAGCCATGAAACGTGAGGCTGAATATATTTCTGAAAATTTGAGTGCTATCAAACCAATGCATATATCTAGCGAGGAGGAATTATTATTTCAAACCAGCTCATTATGTCACATCTGTCGTGGTAAACTCGGTGAAGACCGAGTTCGCGATCATTGTCATGTCACTGGCGAGTTTAGGGGGGCAGCGCATAACGAGTGTAACATTAATTACAAGCTGCCAAAGTTCATACCCATAGTGTTACACAATCTCTCCAACTATGACGCACATTTAATTGTTCCAGCCTTGGGGCTTGGTAATGGTAAAATTAATGTTATACCCGAGAATAAAGAAAAATACATTTCATTCTCTAAACGTACTGGTGATGGTTTCGAGCTCCGATTCGTCGACTCACTCCGTTTTATGCCATCCAGTTTGGAAAAGTTGGCCTCAAATCTTCCAATGAAATTAAAGAAAATCACCCGACGCCATTTTGAGAGAGATGATCAATTCAATATTGTTCTCGAGAAGGGTGTTTATCCATATGAATATACTGATTCGTGGGAGCGTCTTGAAGAAGCTGAGCTGCCGCCAATCGAGAAATTTCACTCTAAGCTAACCGACTCTGACATCACGATTGCAGAATATGAACGAGCTAAGAATGTATGGCAGTCGTTTGAATGTAAAACGCTGGGCGAATACAGTGACCTATACTTGAAAACCGATGTACTATTATTAGCGGATGTTTTTGAAAACTTTCGTGGGGTTTGCCACAAGGCTTATGGGCTTGACCCTCTGCAGTATTATACGGCTCCTGGTCTCAGCTGGGACGCAATGCTCAAACATACAGAGATCAATCTAGAACTGCTCACTAATATTGATATGCTACATTTCGTTAAAAAAGGAATTCGGGGTGGCATTGCACAATGTTCAGGCCATCGGGCCGTTGCCAACAACAAATATCTTCCTAATTACGATTTGGAAAAGCCAAGCAACTATATTATCTATCTGGATGCAAATAACTTGGTATTTACACGCTATCGCATATAATTAATCTATTCTATACAAATAATTAATACTTATATAATTAAAAAAACTTGTTTTAATACTCATTTTTCATTACAGTATGGATACGCCATGTCCGAATACCTTCCAACCGGAGGTTTTAGATGGTTAGATAAATGTGAGATTGACGCATTTGATTTCAACGCCATATCGCCCACAGGCAGCGAAGGATATTTTCTCGAGGTTGATTTAAAATATCCTAAAATTTTACACAGTCTTCATCGTGATTTACCGTTTTGCGTTGAAAATTTAACCCCTCCGGGATCTAAAACCAAAAATTCAAAGTTAATTCCGAACGTTATGGATAAATCAAAATATGTTATCCATATAAGGAATTTACAACAAGCTTTAAAACATGGGTTGGTGTTGAAGACAATACATCGCATAATTAGATTCGATCAATCACCTTGGTTAAAGTCGTATATCGATCTGAACACCGTGATGAGAACGCATGCCTCTAACGATTTTGAGAAGGATTTTTTTAAGCTGATGAATAATTCTGTATTTGGTAGGTATTTTAATTTATTCATTTTTCATACTGCAATGATTTTGAGTATATTTTTTTATTCAATTCAAGGTAAAACAATGGAGTCCGTTGATAAGAGGGTGGATGTGCGAATTGTTTCAAAATGGAAGAATGTTGGTAAAAGTTTGGGCGCTGAGGCGCTCATAGCACGACCGAATTTTCATTCACTTACCATTTTTAAAGATGAGTTGGTTGCAATACAATTAAATAAGTTAAAAGTTAAATATGACAAACCTATCTACGTGGGCTTTACCGTTCTTGAGCTGTCTAAAGAGTTAATGTATGAATTCCACTATGAAAAAATGTTTCCTCTGTATGGTAATCGCGCAGAACTGTTGTATATGGATACAGATGGTTTTATATATAACATCTATACAGAGGACGTGTATGAAGATATAAAGCAAAATATTAGTTGGTTCGATACATCAGATTATGAAATAGATAATCCATACAATATGCCCAGGGTTAATAAAAAAGTTTTGGGAAAAATGAAAGATGAGCTAAGAGGGTTGCGTGCTTGCGAGTATAACGGTGTTTGCGCAAAAACTTATAATGTCGTCATCGAAGATAAAGCTGAAATCAAAAAGGCTAAAGGTGTTAAAAGGTCTACTGTCGTTAACCACCTGTCTAGATTGAACTATCGCGCCTGCATCTTAAATAAAAAGGAGGCATTACGCGTAATGTATACATTCAAATCTATCAAGCATGAAATACGTACTCAAAAATCAAACAAGGTTGCCCTAAGTGTTGGGGGTGATGATAAAAGGTATCAGCTCCCTGGAACGACTAAAACACTGCCTTGGGGGCATTACCGCATACCGCAGGCGGAATTACTCGGTGCATTAGAGCTCTGCTATAATGAACATCAATAGGTATTTTTTTAATTTTTTATTTTATTTTTTTCTATAAATATTGGTTAATTTCCTGATTTTGCCTCATTTGTGGTTTGAACTTCGACCGGGTAACATACTATTCAGCACATAAAAGTTATTTTTACGTCAGCAATGTTTAAATGTTTAAAATGTTATAAGTCTTTTGATAATGAGGGCGAATATCAAAACCACACAATTTTGTGCGGTAGTAATCAATGTCAAAGTTGTAATAAAATTTTTATGTGGCCTGGTGGTTTAACAAACCATAAATGTTTAAAAATGTTGTGTTCTAAGTGTAAAATTGATACCTTTGGCAATTTACTCAATCATATCTGTTTAGATCGTTCCTCTAACAGTCAAGGACGTGGTTTGAAAAGCGGTTTAGATAATAAGTTATTTCATTGTAGAATATGCAACATTTCCATTTCTGCAAGAAACAAAAATGCGCATAAACGCTGTTTATCCCATAAGCATAGAACGATTATACATCCCGCTTATATCGATAAGCCAATAGATGTTGTAACGATGGAATCAGCATTTAAAATGCGCCTTGCATCTTTTCGTGTGTATAATAGAGCTGAAACGTTTAATAGCGTTAATGATTTCATGACATCAGTAAAAGAGGTAGTTCTACAACTAATTCAGGATAAAATATTAGAATTATCGGCGATAAAAATTAATTTTGAACTTTTTGCACAGTATATATTGCAGAAATCATCTACCGATCAGGAAATTGTTGGAGATATAAAATCTTTTAACACCAAGTTTGAAGTAATAAACAAGTTTTCAAATATTTCAGAAATATATGATCGTTATAGCGCCAAGATTGAAGCTAAAAGTCACGAGTTTCAGGAGAGGGATAGCGGATGGACTTTAACGAAACTATTATTCCTAGAAATCAATATTAATCAATATAATCCAATTAAATAATTAAAGTTGAACCATATATTTTTTCCAGATTCTTATTATATGTTAATAATTTTTTTCAGTTGATTTATTAATAATATTCTTATTTCAGATTAAGCGATTCTATTGCAGCATGCAAATTATTATCATTCATAAACTGAGTGGTAAATTGATAGCTGCAACTGTGGTGATTAGTTCATAAAATAAGCTTTAATAATAATAGTATCGTTGCTGCTTAAGCGTAACATCTTAGCAACTTGTACTTATCTAAATACGTATTATAATTTAAATTTATGTTTTTTTGAATAGTAACTAGGTATACTGAGATAGCCTGTAAAAATTTTTACCAACCTTGCATATCCATTATACCTCCATCGTGAAAATTTTTACGTTGGCTTCCAGTCCCGGTGAAAAATTGAGATACCTGCACGTGGTTTCACTGTATATGAGTAATTTTTACTCTAAAACCGAATTCTCAAAATACTTTAATATATATATTTTTATCATTGTGTAGCAGCTGGAATTATGAATTTTATGTATAATAAAAAATATATGTGATGAGAGTTTCATCTTATAATTTACATACACCTTATTTTTAGCTCACCACCATTTGAAATTAAATTATATATTTTCAAACACGCATTTGAATGCATTAATTCATAATATAATGTATAATGGACACTTCTTTTGTCAGCCATTTATGAAATTGACATATAATCACTGCGCGCGCATACTGGCTGAGCATGTCTCTGCTTATGGAAAATATCTCAATGAAATGCTTCTTCAAGGGAGATAGATCGCATGCTTCAGAGCGAGATGGCGAGTTGTGTTCAAATCATGTATACTTTTTATAGAATGACGCTTATTATTATATATGTATAGCGAATGTTATGAAAAAAGTTTACGTCTGAGATTCACTCCATCTGCTTTATCCATCTATCTATCCAAATGATCTGTATATCTATCCGTCTGTCTGTCTGACTCATCTTTCCAATCGCTTTTCCAACAATCTGTGAGAGTTATCTTTCTCGTGAAAAGTGTAAGAATGAATCTAGATGCATGAGCGAACGCGAAAAATGATTAGTTTTTATCGGTGTGCTATGTCTACGTCTATGTAATTATGCTTAATAATATAGCGGCTTCAAATGATTTGTAGCAATCAAAAGAATAATATATGATATAATATTAATTGTAGGCATACTAAACCTTAAATACATAGACTTCTTCTTACCATTTTTTCACAGTTTATTGTTCAGTTGGTATCTGTGTATATGTGTATGTGTGTGTATGTGTGTGTATGTGTGTGTGTGTGTATGTGTGTGTGGGGATGTGCGCATTTGTGTGTATATGTGTTTTGCGGTTATATATGTATAACGTCCAAAGATTATTAGAGGTACATTGCCGTATAAAACATTCGGTATGTATCAGTGACTGTTTTCATACATATGTATTTTATATTTTTGCATGTGTATATGTGTGTACACCGTCGCATGTATCAATGATATCCCAATCAACGGTGTATTACCAACACTTTCCATGGCCGTGTGGTTAGCAGCGTCACCTGCGAGTTGTAAAACATCGGGTTGGCTGACATTCGGATCCTGACTCCGCCGGCTTGATGATATAAAAAAGTTTTGCGTGCTTGCCTAACCTACAGGCTTTTAAAATTTCTAGCTTGCATACCGCCTGCAACGAGAAACGCTGTGCTTGTTGCCTGCCTACCTACACGTTTCAGATAACTGCCATCGAGGTGCCGCAGACTAAACTCGCCTTCAACTCGCTTTGGGGGGCGGGATTGGGTGGGGGATTTCATTACAGCCGATTGAATATCATCACTGAAGTCGTCTTGTCATACCGCTTAAATTAAGTATAAACTCGATATGTCTAGCTTTAAAATTCGTGATGGGGTTGGTATGTTTGGGGTTGCCACCATCACCTACGGTCGATTGAGTACCATCGTTGAACTCGTCTCAGACCCCCGGTTAATTTGAGTTCATACTTGATATAGCTAACTTTAAAATTCGAGATGGGGTTGATATGTTAAGGGTTGCTGTCGCCACCCACGGTTGATTGAGTACCATCGTTGAACTCGCCTTGTCATGCCGCTTAAATCGAGTCCAAACTCGATATATCTAACTTTAAAATTCGAGAAATCATACACGAATCTATAAAAGTGGAGGGGGTAAAAAGACCTGTTTTCCAGGTCGGTTTTCTCATGAAAATGAAGTGATCCAGAACCGGTATAACCTATCTACTGTACTGACTGCTGCTGTTATAAAGGGAATTCCCCTCATGTAAACAGCACTAGATTATTGTTTTTTAATGGAAGGGGAAAACTCAAATGAGCTAGACCAACTTTTTCCTCTAACAATTCATTCCGTTTACTGTATATTTTTGGATTTGCTTCAGCACCCCCATTTATTTACCTAGCTTGCCTACATTTTTTCCTTTCATTTGATAGCAACACCCAAATTCATCTGATCCATCTACGTTTTATTTGCCATCAGGTCGGTTTTATCTGAATTGTTATATCGTCGTTGGTTCTGTAATACCTCTAATGTGCAAAAAGTAAAATTTGCAGTAAAGGCCAAAAAGTGGTTTTTTCAGCAATGGATGGTAAGAACTAGCAATTTCAGAGGTATATTACTAATTCATATTTATCTTCACTATACTTACGTGTTTAATTAAGACGAAGTATTTTCTTAAAAGATATTTAACGTTAATTTCGGATTTATTGGCACATGGGAGGAATTATTTGATACAGCTTTTCACATAAGAGTTACTTCCTCTTGTTGGTTACTGTAAAATTAATTTGGAGGTGTTACTAATGTATAGAGCTCCGTTTCCTGAATCTTTTCATTTAAGACACGTAAAATCTGCCAATTATGCACATAAGAGCTATTACAGAACCAACGACGATATATTTTTTTTAATTGTCGATTATTCTGTGCTTTTAGATCACCGACAAATGAAATTTAAAATTTCTTCCAAAGCATATTTTAAGCAATTTTCACTGAAAGGCACTACAGTTCAAAAACTATAATGTGAAGGAGCGAGGATCAATAAAATAATTGTAATTCCTATATTAAAGCATAATAAATTGTATTATACTTTATTTATTTATAGTAAAAAGTGACAACGGTTATGCTTCTCTGCAACAGGATGGCGCGAGCAGAATCACTTGACGGCACGAACTCACGTCACCACTCATTATTTTATGAAACAATTTTTCAAAAAATAAACACCTTTTGCATGTGCTTAATATCACACAGAAGAAGTGAAACTTCTTGGCAGTCCCAACCAAACACGTTGTAATCATAACATAATATGTTAATTGTTAACTGTGGTCTATCTCTTTCTTCCTATCTTATTCTCTATCGTGTCGCTTTTCGTATTCTGACGCAGTAACTTCTCACGACAGAAGTTTAACTTATTAAAGTGACGTGAATCGCATCTTGTAACTTCATTTAAACATCAGCTACTCTGAAACAGTGTAGGCGCAATGCAACTGCAACTTTACGCTGACGACATGCATATTGTTCATGCGTAGTTACATAAATAATAATGACATTTCATTCAAATAAGTAATATTTATACTTGTTCGCTATATAGAAATAACTTACATAATTTGCTTACTTACCGACTTGGCTGCTTACTTGCTTATTACTTATAGTTATATTGCATTGCTCAACAGTTATCTCTCTGTAAATTGTAACTAAGAATTTATACTCTTCAATATCTCACATGTCAAAGGAATAACAAATTATCGAGTATAGCAAATGTTTATAACTATCCATTTAACCGAGGTCATTGTCAGTAAACTGATTAAAAAAAAATTAAAAATGTGTTACGAAAACGCATCACAGAAGTGAAACTTGTAGTTGCAAATCATATGATTGCATTTGGACAAGTGGAAAAAATGTGTTACGAGATATTTTCACGTTCAGATATTTCGTCTGTACAAGTTAATCTGAAAGTGAAACTATCTCGTAACAATTTTTTTCCACTTGTCCAAATACAATCGTATGATTTGCAACTAGAAGTTTCACTTCTGTAATGTGTTCTCGTAACACATTTTTTGCAGATTTACTGCAAATAATAAATAAGAAAACACAAGCAGGACACAAAATTTTTCAGGTTTTTTGCAAAATAATATTGTTTTTTTTTATTTTCACAGGTTTACTGCAAATATTGTTTTTTTAGCTCAAGTATTATTCTGATAAATTAGTCGAAAATTTGATATAGGTAATATAATTAAAAATGATAAAAATAAATTAATTGTTGCGCGCACCTGAGTCACTTACTAAGAGTCACTGTTTATATAGGGTTACTAATAGTACAATTTCGTGACAAATTCTATTACATAAAGAAACGACTCACTTCAAAAATGTATTAAGGACCTAGTAAGTACAGTAAACATTTTTGGATAGGTATTTGAGGCAGTGTGAAAATTTGTGTAAAACTTCTCTTGTAAAGGCCGCTGCACCCGAGGCTGGAAACACTTCTAGAAACACTGCTTGGACTTCTGCTGGCCGGTACGAGGCTGGAAATGTGGAAATGACGTCACTGTGGGCTCGCCTGTTAGCTCACAAGATAAATTTTAAAATTAGAACAGAGACTATTATTCTTGTTTAGTCCTTTGCTTGCTCTGAGCAAGAACCAATCAGGAAACAGTATCTTGTCACGTGGGCGACATGAACAAACGCCCACAAACCAACATGGCGTCATTCTGCTCAAAGTCAGACAGCAGGCGCACGTTTTGCACTGTGTTTATACTTGAACTTTATTAAATACTAAATTTCAAGGTATTAAAATTTCGAAATCCTTCAAGGACTATTTTTGCAAATAAAATTTCGCAAAGTTAAAAATTCACGGCTTGGCCCCACTACCCTGCAGTCAGATCTTCGATTTTGTGTTCAGACGTTACGAAAGAAGTTGTACATAAATTTTCACGCTGCTTCAAATACCTACCCAAAAATGTTTGATAGCTCTTTGAGGATTAGTTTACCCTGCTACTAGTTGCCTTTCTAAACTTCTCAGATATGTGTTAGTGGAATATTTCGTCTTCCCAACTCATTTCAAACGTCGAAAATCTGTCAAATAAATATACAGTATATAAACCTGTAGGTAAAGTGTACAAAGGGAATTTATTTTTATTATTAGAACAAAATGAATGAACCAGAATGAGTCAAGACCAGAGTTGGACATTATTGAGACCACCTTACCTGTTTGCTTATTGTATGAATATATTTAATTATCATTCTGTAAATTAACACTAAATAAATTTAACCGAGCGAATCTTTTTTTCTATTTTTCATCATAAAAATAATTCCTTGATTTTCGCCAGGGTTATGGTCAGTTGAATCCTTCATGACGCCTCATTTAAAGTATTTAAGCTTAATGTCGATTCTCGCTCTATATAAATTATGTTATTTTTCTACCTAATTTTTTTTTTATTAATTAAACAAGTTTGGAAATACAAATTAGGCGTCAAAATTTGGATTTCAATTGCAAGGCTGGTGTTCCCAACACCTAGTCATCAATCAAATGATAATGTTTATCCAAATATTTTGAAGAGACTATACAGTCATGGTAATGCATTGTTATAAAGGTTAATAGGTTACATAGACATGAAATTCGCACACTTAAGTGTTGACATTGATTAATTTCAACTGTCTGCACCAGCAGTATTCAATAAATAGAAAAATTATGGATTTCTAACAATTATTACTAAAGAATGATACTAGAAAACTGAGTACGTTCCTATATTACACGTCAAAAGGCCTGCAGACAGCTTTCTTCATTTTGTTAATTTAAAAATCTAAAATAGGTTGAAGTTTTTTATAGGCATGTTTCAATTCGTAGGATAGTATTGTGGTCAGAGACCTTATTACATTTTTTTAATCAAAGCACGTTGACTCGACATCGCGACAACTCGCATGAGACTGGGCAGCTACTCGAATTATGGAACAGCACAGGCAAACCAAGCTAAGTACTGGCGTGCGAGTACACAATGCGTGTAGCTGCGTACTTCCAGGTCAGCAGCTCGCAACATGTAAACCAGCTATATAGATAGGCCAACGGTCGGTCGCTGCGACAAATTCGTTCCGTCGCGACGTCTCAAGATAACTCGCGATCCAACTCAACGGCACAAATTTTCTTTCGCTAAGACGATTGACTATTTTGGATGATCTGTATATTTAAAATACTGTACGCCTCTGTATTAGAAAATATTCTTTTTTATTGGGTTCCTATTACAATAATTGCTAATATAAATTCATACTTGAATAATATTTTATAATCTTTGATTAACGTCTGAATAGAAATCTTCAAATAAATAAATTGGTCTACAATTTTATTTATTTGAAAATAATATTTTATGTTAAAACTGTTTTAATTGTTTTGCTGCTTTTGATACCAAAATGATGTTAATACGTATGAAAACAACAAATAAATGTTTGCATGCCGCTGATGTTTATGTCTTGTATTTTAAAACGTCGTATCATCATTTTTCTCTTCTCAATTTGATGATTGTGGCCATGAAATTAACATTGGTTCATTTATTTTAAAGTCCGCACCTTACAAAGTTACACGTATTATAATACAACATTCAGTGACAACTTTTAGTAACATGCATACATGTGTGTAAGCTACGTAATGAGGAATCTGGTAGTGCAGGGTTGGTTTAACAATAAATGAATTTAAATTTTGGGCCTCGGTATCATTAACTAAAAATATATTCAATAAAGGTTTCGTCCTAATATTTTGACCACAAGAGTCACAGCCGAGAAAAAGTTTGATTTCTGCAATTAGAAAATATAAAAGTTGATAATGATGTCGCGTTTAGATGTAAATAGTTAATGGCCTGTTCAGGGAGTATCTGAATATAATTTTATTTATGTGACAATTGTTGACACCGGTCCTGTAGGTATTGTTTTCTTACATAGTACATAATATATGTAAATAAGACAAAACATTTTTACTAGCACATGACATTATCATTTTGTTTAGTCATTCTTGTAGTACATCTCACTTGTTAAATAATATTAATCTGCCTATAAATATATAAATAAAAACATTATAATATTGTTCATGTGCACTGTACAGGTACAATATCTATATAAAAATCATTCTTAAGTGACCAAAAATTCATTCAGTAATAAATATAAATCGCCCAGTTTTTACAAAAAAAAAGAATGAAGTCATGTACGTACTACATGACAAATTAAACTAAATTTAATTATTTTTTTTAATTTCATTTGAATTCAGATTATTTTCCACAATATCACAAATACAAAACATTGTCGATAAACACAGTAAAATCTATAAAATATACTAAAATAATATATATTATGACGTAATGTAGTATATTGCATTATACACTTGGAGACTTCAACGTTCAATCAAGTGAAGGTCCCGATATAGGTAACTACTTTCCTACAGCAATCATAGTTATCGCACTTTACTATCCGCCTTGTGATGGAAGGACGGGTGTGTAATTTTGTGATAGCACTGTTGCCGATACAATTTTTTAATTAATTAATTAAACAGCAGTGACATCGTCCCAAGTTAAGATGCTTGTCCTTTCAGAAGACGAACACAAAATATTACGTTCGGTCATTATGAATAAATAAAATGTTTATCAATCGGTGTTTAGATACCTGATTAGCTAATTCATATTTCAGATATTCTGAAAACCAGACAGTCATAGTAATGATTTCGTAAGAGTTATTTTGAGAAAAAAATCATTCTTGTGTTTTGAAACGCTAAATAATTTATATAAATATAAAAATAAAAATTGTTTTTAAAAAGTAAACAAAGCAAGTGTTTTCGTCTGGCAGTATTTTCATTTCACTAAAATTTATCTCAGCTCAGAAGGTGAAATGTGTAGGTAACAAACGTCGGCTCTTTCTAAGGGCACATTCGCTATAGACGACACCCTCTCTTTTTTAACTGAAACTTTTTACGCACGGTAGAGTTAATTGGATTCACGCGGCTAAATGTGGCACGCAAATGTATCGAAAAGACGTCTGCTCTCCTCTGCGCCTTTGACGTATGTATAGACGTGTGTGCATGAGTGTCTACCGTTGACGCGACTAGAAGTTTCACCTCCTTAATGTAGGATGTCGCAGGCCGATAGTTAAATTAGTCAGTTAGGTAAAGGCCGGCATTTATCTGTATGTTTAGAATCTCGGTCGAGGAAAATACCTATAATTATTAATTATTAGAGCATGCCCGCGCTGAAAATAAAGCAATAGGTAGGGGAGGGAGAGGGAATGGTGCTCACTGGGTAATGGTGCTCACCTCTGTAACTCTGTCAAAAAGGAACGTAGCAACACGTCACGTCGCGTGAAGCGCGAGGGGAGGGGGCCTCTAATAGACAGCGATGCAAACGGACAGTCAGCTCGCGTCATGCGACCGTAAAGAGCGTTTCTTTGTTTGCGGCCGCGCTGATCTAATTTTTAATTAGGTGCTGAACAAGTTAAGTTGCTGGGCTCACTATACTATGGACTCAGTGTTGCAGATTTGCGTAAAATTGTTTATAAATTTGCTGAGCGCAACAATATCAAAAACAATTATGATCAAAGCAGCAAAACAGCCGGATTGGATTGGGTACACTACTTTATGAGACCCTGAGCGGCATTACCCAAAGTCAGGGGCAATGCCGCTTAAACATGTTTTTTTAATCATGTTTTCCTACTACTAGTGGGTGAAAGATATATGCTTTTGTTGTTAAATTGTTGATTACTCGATAATTAAAGACTTTGTTACTCTTCTTAATTTTGATTTATAATAAATAATTTAAAAAATACACCATGTTTTCCTTAAGTGAACGCCATTCCCCCGTTCTATACCCTATAAGAAAAAATGTTTTTTTTTATTGATACCTACTTCAAAATTTTCAGTCGCAAAGTTATTATTTTTAATTAAAGGACCCCGCACAAGCTTTATGGGATTTGATTCTTGGTTTAATTGATCGAAAACGTATTGGGCTCATAGCCTAAAAACCAATAAATTTTTATCTATAACTTTAAACTGCAAAATAAAACCATTTTCGATCAATTTAACCGAGAACCAAATTCCATAAAGTTAGTGCGGGGTCCTTATTGTATTTTGTTGATATAAATTGATTTGCATAAAACAAAAGCAATATTTCGGCGTATTTACAGCGTTGAAATGGTAGGTACAATATATAAAGATATTTAGATCGAAAAAACCTCAAAACATTATTTTGACGAATTTCGGTTTATTTAGCTATCCCAGCATTTTACACTTCAAATCGTCGAGACTGTGCCGCCTAAAAAATTTTACTTCAAAAAAGCTAAATTTACACATTATGGCGGCTTTTGATTCAGCCATATCTAAATAACTGACCAAACATGAAATATCATAAACGGGTCATCGTTATTCAACAGCAAGGCATATAGTTGAATGTCAGCACACTAACAAGCTACTTGTTCAATGGAGATGGGCATAATATGTGAAACGTAATACAGATGGCAGCAGGTATATAGCTACCTAAGTTATGATTGGTTTTTATGGGAAAACGCGCTATTTCCCTTCTGATAGCATACAACCACTTCTTTTTCAGTTCCAAATCCTTTGTAAATGAAAACCTTTATAATTTGAACATTTATAAACAAATACATCGACATTCTCAATGATTTATTATTTTAAATAAAATTATTTTGTACACAGTACTATATCAATTGTCCACAAATCGAGGTTGTTATATAACTGGTGCCTCTAGCGGTCAAGTTTAGCAGTGCCCATCCTCATTAGTTGGCTAATGTTATTATTGGGTGACGAAATATACACCATACACGATCTCTTTTTTCTTTAAATATTACAAAGTAATTGAATTTAACCACAGTCTATAACCGCGGAAGTTGGATGAACGAAGACTTTTTAGAACTCGAAATAAAATATCAATATATTTTCTAGCACACCATTTTAAGTGGGACGTAGATACAGTGTGTTTTTGCATTATTGCAACTCATGGGGCTCTGCTAAGTAACGGCGCGGCGCGGCGCGGCGTCCCAACAGCAGCATAGGGGGCACGCCCGTCGCACCATCATCACACGTGCCCTCCACGTGGGCTTTGGGTTCACTAGTTCAAGATCGATTTCATTCATATAGGTATTACACACCACACTACCACAAACAAGAGCTTTACACTACTATATTGTGTTATGTTACACCTATTGTTTTTTTATTTATATAATTACCATACTAGACATAGCTGGCAAGAGATTAATAATGTTGCGAATAGATCAGTGGCTATCAAACTGAAAGTAAACAATGATTTCGATGCAGAAAAAATCAAGATAATTGTTTCTCAATCACAAAAGAATAAAGGGTCGTAGATTTTAATGAAACTCAAGGAATATTTATGAAAATCTACTTCCGTTTTGGTCGGTGCTATAAAATAGGAACTTGTATATTATAATGATTTATTACACTGCTATGTATTCGTTATTTGTTAGATAATTCACAAATCACAGCATACAGTCGTGAATGTTTGATTTTGAATCATTAATAAAAATAATTAACAGATAATCGGATTATAAGAGACTATCAGGAACAAAAAAAATTGGTTGTCTGTAAAGTCGGTTTACGGACGATAGTTTTACGTGATAACGTATTCCGTAATACATAACCTAAACCTCCCAAAATTTGGTTTCAATCCGCTTATCCTTGGTGTCGGAATGATAAGAAATGTCAAAAGTGACGTTTGCAACTTACAAAGTATTATGTTCTAATAATAATTAGTTATTCCAATACTTAACTTAGAAGGCTTTGCATTTCACAATATACTAATGTCAAAAAATTGAATTAAACATTAGAAATGCAGCTGTTTTCATGTTAAGACAAGACATACGTTTGCTTCTAATTTCCATGTACGGCAAACAAAGACAACCGACCGCGTCGCGCCATGCATTACACAACATTGCATTTATACAGCTATTTTTCTATATAAATTTGTATAAAATATTTTTCTATATAAATTTGTATAAAAAAAATGTTTAGGCAAATTCTGTTATACGAAATCTATGTAAAATGTTCTCCTCTTTCGTTTAAGACTGGTTTCAAACCGATCTGATTTAAATTGAGCGAGAAATTAGCAAAAAGCACGCACAGGGTCAGGCGGAACGTTACGCGTTAGGAACGTTAGGAACGTTAGGAACGTTAGGAACGTTACGTTACACTTTTTCGAACATGCAGCCGGTGTTTTATCAATTTATAAGATTGGTGATTCATCAATTTATAAGACGTTATCACGTCAAAAAGATATTGACATGATAACAATTAAATTGGAATAGTTAATTAAAAAGAAAAAATTCCAGGCGACGGGACCATTCCAATTTCAAAAATATTTAAATTTGACATAAAATTTCTGTTAACGCGTGCGGTAACGCGGGTAACGGTTAGTATTAAATTTTATTATATTTGCTATTCGTTTTCATGGTTATCTATATAATATGTTAGCACGTCATGTAAAAATTAATCAATGCATGCTTGTCAACTATCTAACAGATCTACAGAGTAAAAGAACAGCAAATTTTATTTTAAACTATTTTCAAAACTATAAAGTTTATATAAAAAAAATTTTTACAAAACATTCTTATAAAAATATATAGAATAATAAACCGTTATAAAAAGTATATTACTATTATTATATAAAAAATAACCTTATAGAATATATACCGTTCTCCACTTGTGGTGTTGACTAAACTAAAACTAGCAGTATTCTGGGATTCAAACAAACCATAAATTGCGAAATTTGAACTTCGCTGAGCTAGGTGTCTATTTTACATTTACCTATATGATAGTCCGAGATTTCCTAGAATTTTTAAAATGTATTATCTGCCTTCGCTCGCGTTAATGTATAACTCCCATACAAGCAGTATTTTTTATAAGTACATATAATTAGCAAATACATAACAATCGTTTTTCAAAAAAATTCGCTGCATGGAATAAGGCGCTTCAATACTGAAATGTTAGTACGTTAGGTGTACACACTTTGATCTCATCCATAAATATTTCAAATGGATGTCAAGGAAACACTGTAAAATGAAAAAAAAGTAATCCAAAATATTTTTTTGCGCACCCCTATAAAATAGCTGCTTTTCATGTCTGCGTAGCGGTAGTAAAATGATCCATTTCACAATAGTGCGTAAAGCAAAAACAATTTCTCAATTTAACGGTAATTTCTAAAAGCGACATGTCAGTTGCTATATTAATTAAAACTATCTATAGAGCTCCTATAGATATGATAATGATTTTAAAATATGAATGCGTGTGTTAACTGCGGAAGCCGTAAATAATTATTAGGGGCTATTCAAGTATTACGTAAGCACCAAAGGGGGGGGGGGGTCTTTGCTTAGCTTATTTTTGATGACATGGGGGACAGGGGGGTCTAGATGGTGATTACGTCAGCAATATTTATTTATAACTATAAAGAAACTTAAACAAATTTTTTAAAAATATATACCAATGTTTACGTAAGAATAGGGGGAGGGGTAAGAGCTTTGATTACTTTTGCTGACAAGGGGAAGGGGGGGTCAAAAATTACTGAAATCTGCTTACGTAATACTTGAACGGCCTCTAAAGGCTCTTACAGACCAAGGCGGCCGCGGTGGCGATCGTGGTTATGCGATCAGGTTCAGACACACCAAAGCGAATTTATCGCCTGATCGTACACATAGAAAAACGCAAAACAAATTAAAATAAAACGTATATGTATAGCAATAAGTAAATAAATGACTTGTTATGACCTAGAAGAAATTTTACTTGTAGCAGCTATTTTAGAAGACAACGAAAAAGAAGAGTAAGTTTTTTTATTTTGTCTTATTAGTGTCTCAGCTATTACTTAATAAAATGTGTTTAATCTGCACAAATAGCAGTAACAAATCATTCATTAGTGTATTTGCCATAAGGCACTTACACTATTGGCGTCGGTGGGATGGCGGGACCTAGGGGTCGGACCAAATTTTCTCGACGTTTCATAGCCTTCTAAACACTTTGGCACCATTTTTGGAAAAGTATGTTTATATATGTATATATATATATATATATTTATATATATATATATATATATATATATATATATATATATATATATATATATCTATATATATATCTATATATATATATATATATATATATATATATATATATATATATATATATATATATATATATATATATATATATATATATATATATATATATGTGTTAGCACGATAACTCTCGACAGACTTAATCGATTTAAACCAAATTTGGTCCACACGCTGGAATCCATCACCGCACGAAGCCTATTTAAAATGGGCTCAATCGGGCCATGTTAAGGGTGGTATTTAGGGGTTGAAAAAAGTTTTAGGGCCCAAAAATACCGAAAAAATTATCGGAATCACTTCAAATTTGAAATTTAACCCTTTAGTAATTATTAAAATGTGCTGCTAAAATTTTAATAAAATCGGCCCGACAGGACCGGACTTACAAATTTTATGAAAACACATATAGATTTACATACTGAAGGGTATATATAATTTGGTACAGATGTTGAATTGATATGTAGTATTGAAATTAAGTAAAAAATGTTGTTTTAACGGGTGTATTAAGGGGTAATTTTTTTTTATTTTGTTCAAAATCAAAGTTTATACAATAGCCACACTGCCTATTAAAGCAAATACACTATATTGTCGGCAGGGTTTCGCACTGCGACCCGAGTTTTTTTAACATAAGCTCAATAATTTTTTCGGTAATACTCGACATTTCAATTTTGTATTCAACTAAACAGCTAACACAGCGTTCAGCGGCCAAATACGACACGAAGCGTTTGGCCGCCACCGCATAGTGGCTGCAAGACTGAACGCTGCAAATTCCCGCCAAAATGGCCGTGAACGCACTTCTGTCTGAACACGTACATTAAAACAACATGTTTTTTATTACTCATGCGGGAAAAGTGGTATGTTTACGCACGCTGTTACGGTTGAAAAGTATAGCTATTTTCATTTGCGTGCGGAAACTTTATTTGTCGCACTGAAATTATTGTTTGCCGCACGCAAATTCAGAGTTACCAATACAATAACAATTTTAACTGAATTTTCAGCTTTTTCATGATTTAATTTTAATTTTTATTACTTCTTATTTCTTTTTTTAATTCGTAATAAAATTTTGATTTTAATTTAATTTAATTCGTAATAAAAAATAGTATGTGCAACTCGTGCCGCATTGTCGCACTAGTTGCACAATATACTATTATGTTATCGCCACCGCGGCCGCCTAGGTCTATGAGAGCCTTTACTCCTTTGAACAGTTCAGATAAAATATTGGTGTGTAATTTGTAAAATATGTAAAAAATGCTTGAATTTTATAAAGCTTGGCAATGAAGGGGTGTACTAGTTTTTCATAGACAAAGCAGATTTATAGAGACTTACAAAAGTAGTAAGCATAGTTTGGCGCCATGGGCGTAGGTATTAAATGTAAGGTGAGTCTATATGGCTATGATATAACGCATAATATGTATACAAACTGTTTCAAAACACGATATTATGTCGACCTAAAATAAATATAATATAATATAAAAACTTACTGGTCGAGTACAAGTCGGAATCGCGTACTGAGGACTCTCTAAAATGCTGAAGAAATGGCAAAAACAACACGGGCGTTGTCCGGGATGGAATCAGCAACCTTCTGCTTTCAACGTAGGCGCTCTTGCCCCCTCGGTCATCAAATGGACTCGATTTACATATTATTTTGTTCTTGTTTCAATAATAATCTGATACCATGTAGACTTGATGTCCCCTGTAGGACTATAGACGCTTGGTATATTTTTGCATTCGTAAATTAATTACAACTTTTTTCTGTTCTATAATAAACTATTTTTAGTAGCTTCTCACGTAAAGTCGTTCTAGTGATAAACCTGTTAACAAAATATGTATAGAAACCATGATTTTGATGGCACCCCAGTGTTAATTTAAAAGAAAAAAATATATATTTAATTAGAGAACTTTTGT
This sequence comes from Xanthostigma xanthostigma, assembly GCA_963575645.1. NCBI lineage: Eukaryota > Metazoa > Arthropoda > Insecta > Raphidioptera > Raphidiidae > Xanthostigma > Xanthostigma xanthostigma. The sequence goes on along the minus strand of OY754468.1, from coordinate 28,854,986 downwards.
GAATTGGTTTATTATTGTAAATGTTTGCCTTTTCTTTAAAAATGAACACTTATCGTACAGTAAAAAATAGTTAATATTATTGATAATAATCATTATCATAGATGAGTGTGGATAATTTTGTTGGTGAACTGTGACAAATTTTTGGGTGAATTTTGAGTTTTTTTGATGAATTTTGACATTATTTTTGATGAATTTTGACATTATTTTTGATGAATTTTTATAATTTTTTATATGAATTTTAACACATTCTTGGATAAATTATATTTTTTGGGGTGAATTTTAACAATTTTTGAGTTATTTTATTTTTTGTTAGGTCACCAAATTTGAACTCCGATTTTGATACTTCGCTTGCTGCCAAACACCGCCTTTAATAATGTCTACCGCAGTTGTAAACGAGACGTCAGGTAGAAATATATATGAACCACAGCCTACAAACCCGAAAATCAAGAAGATTTGTCAATAGTTTTATTAAATTTTTATTCTTTCCTAAAATAATAATTGTAACAATCCGTATAATTTATATTATGATACGCCCTCAGCCTACTACAAGTGTTAGGTAGCGTAGGTTGATGCATTTTGTGTCTGATTGTACGGCACGTTCCAATCCGGTTTGTATGGTGATTTGCTCCCCGCGTAAAAACAGTTCCGGCGCTCCCGACAACAATTAAATACAGTAAAGCGTGATTTATGTTATGTCTCACATTAATTTTTTTTTCACGTCGAACTATTCTGGCCTTCTAGAAAAGAAATTAATGTTTTTACGAACTCTTATTTTTATAGCTTGTGATCTTTTCAACAAAGTGAGCGAACATAAAATTATGTAGTCTTAGATCTACTTAATGGCATCATTAGATCAGTAATTTCAAACCATTTGTCCATTTTCCTTTCTTCTGGTCTTTTCTGCACAGGCCCTTCTTTCCCACTGAGCACGTGCCCAGGGCACCGCGATCGTTGGGGGCCCCCTAGTTCCTGCCAGATCACCAAACATTAACCGATACTAATTATTACCGAAAAACATATTTATTTCAAAAAAGGTCAAACGATAATGACTGATCTACTTGCTTATTAGCTTTTGCATACGCGAAGCTACTCTACTCTCGGCTCTCGCCCGAAAATGAAGCTTTCCGATTTCAGCATGTTTAGGTAAATTTGAATACATAAAAATACAATTTAAGTAGAGAGATTAACCGGTTTGTCGCTGATGTCCATAAAATGTGATATGCTCAAAAACATAGATTTTGAATCTCAAATCTACAAGGGTACCTGTTCAATCAACATAGATTTTTAAGCATTAACCTATGAATGCTAAAAGAGTTACTTTTGTGGATTATATTATATCCAAATCTTTGATTAACGTCTGAATAGAACTCTTCAAATGAATAAAATTGTCGACCAATTTTTCTCAGACCATATATATTGACAAATATTTCTGAAAAAGATCCAAATCCGGATCGAAACGTCATCCTGTGTTATATTGATTTGAATTTATTTTTTGTCAATATATATGGTCTGAGAAAAATTGGTCGACAATTTTATTCATTTGATTATATTATATTATCTACTCATTTAATGTGACTGTAAAGAAATAAAAATAATTAATCTAGAACCTTGCTTATTTACTTCTTTGTCTATTCTAACAAAATAGTTCTTTGTCAATAAGGCCATAGGGGCCCCATTATCCTAATGTACCCAAGACCTCTAATAGGTTAAAGACGGCCCTGTCTCTGCAGTCGACTTTTATTTAGTGTAATAATATGCGCTGGGTCTGAATTTTCGTAATTTACTATCGTGTGGTGTTGATAACAAAGGATACAATACAGGACACACGCAGAATTTATTGCGGGGGGAGCAAGTTACGTAAAAAACATTCTGCAGTTATATGATAAACGATATCCCAATAGTTCAGAACTTAACTTCTATAAGAAAATTTGAGAAGAGATTTTTTTCAGGTATAATGGTCTTAGCAAACATTTTTTGAAATGTAAAAATTTGCCTTCTAGAAAAATGGTTAAAAAATTATTTTGTTTGACTACTATTTTTTACATCTTCAGTCAACTATGCTGAACAATCTATGCAGGAGAAATGATTAAAAAAAAATTCATTTTTATTCACAGATACATATTATATGTATGGTACACGTGAGTGCAAGAAAGACAGAAATAGTTATGTCTCGCGTGCAGTATCTATAGGATATTTGTGAATAAACCAAGTGTTTAAAATCAGAAGTTATTAAACTGCTCTTGTAATTTGTAAAATAGGCAAAAAGTAGTAGCCAATCAATAGTATATTACCGAGCATCATGACGCTCAGCGCAAGGTATCAATCTTTCGGCCAGTGTGGTGTATACTATTTGTTCATTCCTCGGTCGTAAGTACGCTTATTAAATACATTAATTAATCATTTAATAATTACATAAAAACACAGATAAATTCCAAGCAAGCAGCTTTGAGGTTATACATAAAAACACGAATGACAGCTATTAGCTAAACTGTAATAGAGTTGCTATGAAAACTACGTCTAAACAACAGTTGATTGGTTGTTTTTGCTTTACTACCGCCCGAACTTCCCGCATTGGTGCGTGTAATCCAACCAATACGTAAATGTTAGACTGTCTGCCTTACGATTGATGCCGAAAGTATGTACTTTCAATCGAGGTATGAAGAAAATATAATTTTTAAACGTTCTTTCAAAGAACTGAAAATAGGTAGACATGAACGAACAGGTGATTTCTATGAGGGTTCTATTTTTCATTTCGGGATACGGAACCTCAATAATAAAACAAACTTACAAATGATATTTTTTTAATAAAGTTTTAGTTGTTCAGTCACAATTTGTTGAACATTAATAATATTAGATAATATTTAATATCGATATTTTTTTCTCTATATTTCTATGAGGTAACAAGAAATCTCTCGTAATACTATCTAGTTCTTCTAAAGCTAGCTGAGCATGTAATTTCATTACATCATCTGTATCGTTACAATATATAAACTTTAATGTTCGGTATATCATTAAAATGTCGTCTTTCAAAAATATTAACGTTTCGTTGCCAAGTCCCTTAAACAACTGTCGGATAACTAAAACCGCTGCTCGACGAACTTCTATTGATTTGTCTGTTTCAATAATATCATGAATGCAGGAAAGAATCTGGAAAAAAAATAATGATTGTACAATTTAAAAGTTTTTTTTTGCACTAACAATAATAATGTGTTTACTGGTTTCTTGTCTTTGAAGATTTTCATCAAAACAATGGGAATCGCACATTAAGTTTAATCACTTTGATGGAAATTTTACAAAAAAAAAGGTTCCAGCGATAATGTTTTACTTTAAAATATAATAGAAATAAATTAACTACTAATTTTTATAAATATCTTTGATAATAATTAAAGGACTATAATTACTTCTGTGATAATGTTTCCGAGTTTGTATCCTAATATTTGGCATGCTTCTGCTAAATTGGAAAGACTTGACGCTCTTATTAAATGGTCTTCATCGCGTGTCCCACATAAAAATGCATTCAATAACGTACTCTTGTATTTTGGCGCCATTTCACCTGCAAAAAATAAAAATAGTTTCATATCTTGGATGAAACGCTAATATTTCCATAATAGTTTAAAAGAGGTAATTTTCCGATTACAAGAAATGCGAAGTAAATTTTTATTTTTTTTTATGAAAACATTAAAAGAATAACATTGAACACAGTAGAACCTCTTTATGTCAAAAACCTCAAAACTCGAAAAAATGTTTTGTTCCCTTCTCTTCAAACCCCAAAACCTCCATTATTCAAAATCTCAACCCTGTATTAGTCGAAATAATCAGTCAGTTCTTACAAGCCATTTCAGTACATATTTTCCCTCCATAACTCGGAAAAATATATTGAACCTGTATATCTCGAACATAGCAACTCAAAATTAATTAGAATAAATCTAAACCTCTACAAGTCGAATATTTCCTTACAAAGTCCACCTAAGTCGAAATCCTTCATAAGTCGAAAACTCGAATTTTTTGGCGTATCCCTTGCAGTTTGACTTACAGTGGTTCTATTGTATATTGTTTAATTAACAATATCGAAAGTTATTGATTATTCTGATAAATTATTTTGCCATTTGTTGAGTGCAAACCGTTTCCAAAAGTTAAACATCCTGTTCTAGATTTAATATGAGCAAGAGACGAACGACAACACTCATGAAATTAAACTAAAAACACGGCTTTAAAATGATATACAGTCTCCAGTCAAGCTTCATGTCTGCAACCGGATTAAAATATGGCACATATTTTCAACCAATAAAAATTATTCTGGTTTAATAATATATATATGTCATTTTGGATTTGAAGATTTTCAGCCACAATGAAGTATTATTTTGTAAAATTTTAAGTATCTGAAAAGTAGTTACCTACCTAAAGATTTTGTAACACGAACTAATATTTCTCCAAAATTAATCCTCATTTGTTGTTTCTCATCACCTTCTCGCTGCTTAGGATTAATAAATTCCTCCGTTAAAACGCTCACAACTGTATCGGGATGTGCATTTGCCAATGAAGCTATTCCTTTGATCGCTGTTAAATAGATGTATGAATCTTCATGTTTTAAATTTTCCTAAAAAATACACAATAGAGACAAATTAGAAATGTTTGTTCAGCAAATATTTTTCGTTACAAAATGTTGGATATCGTCGTTGGTTCTGTAATAATAGCATAATTGGCAGATTTTACGTGTTTTAAATGAAAATATTCAGGAAACGGAGCTCTATACACTATTAATACCTCCAAATTAATTTTACAGTAACCAACAAGGGGAAGTAACTCTTATGTGAAAAGTTGTATCAAATAATTCCTCCCATGTGCCAATAAATCCGAAATTAACGTTAACTATTTTTTAAGAAAATACTTCGTATTAATTAAACACGTATAGTGAAGATAAGTATGAATTTGTAATTGCTGAAATAACCACTTTTTGGCCTTTCCTGCCAATTTTACTTTTTGCACATAAGAGGTATTACAGAACCAACGACGATATACTCTATAGTCTATATCTATTGGAAAATTATGCAACCAAACATGCTTCTAAATAATAAATTGCTATCTTTCACATGAATTACGATTATTAGATTCAAAACTTTTATGGCTGGCAATATCAAGGCAACTAACTCAATCAAAAGTAGATTAAAATATCTATTTTCACGATAAAATGATTCGCCATGTGAGTGTTGAAGTTTCTACAGACTTTAGTGAGTAGTAGAACTGGCGACACCAGGGCGTGACTATCGACAATTTTTTTCTGCCGCAAAACAGATTAATTTTTGTGAATGCAACTGGGTTCGCACGGTTATTTCATGAACATTATTTTCAGTTCAGCAGGGGCACACAATTTTTTTAAATAATTTTTCTAGGTTGTTTAGTCCCTAAATAATTAAAAACAAAAAAAGGGCGCCAGTTATAGAGGGATATAATATTTTTATATAATAATAATAAGATATTGATGTTTTCAGTATTTCCCGCTTTTAGCCATGATATGCGCTGTAAGTCTAATTCCAACCTATTAGTAATGCATGTAGCAAATACTGCTGTATAAATATTACCTGAAAAATACACAATAAAAATTGTTTCCTTGCATATGCAACGGGATCTTTCATTTCGATTAGCTTCGTTAACGTCATCATTCCATGAGCTCGAATGGGAAGTAACGGATCACAAATGTCGATTAAAGCTTTATCCACTTCGCTCGGAATTGTATCCTCAGGTTTATCATTAAATTTAGAATAACCGTTTTCTATGGCATCGGAAATTTCAGCTATTTTTAGTTTCAATTCTTCATTACTTGAACATCTTGTCATATTTTTTAATTTGGTTAATATTTCTATAATTTCGTTTTTAAGTTCGATATTTTTAGATGCATTGTTAATTATAATATCGAGTAACATCAATATAACAAATATATACTCTGATTCTTCGAATGTATTCGTGTTTTTACTGAAGTTTGCTTCTATTAAGTTTTTTATAAAACTCAATAATGAGTTTGCATCATCTTGCAGTTTCTTAATTAAATACTTCTTTTCTGACAATTTAGCTAAGCTTTCCAAGCAAGCCAATTTTATTTGATACACAGAGCTGACAGTAGCTTCATTTTCCAATCTAAGCAAATCATTTTTTGATAAATGACTAGAATCCGAGCTTTGCATTCTTATCATCGTTTCTAGTAAATATTTAAAAAACGTAATTTCTGCATCAATATCAACGTTCGAAATTACTTCTGATAAACATACAATATTTTCACTAAACAAACTATTTCTTAATTTCACATCTTTTACATATTTTATCACAATTCCTGTTTCGGTTTTAATTATATCTAAATTATCACAAAATGTTAAAATATATGATACTTGTTTATTAAATAAAATGGCATCAAAAAGATCAAACATATTTTTTCTATCAAAAGTACGTATTAATTTTATCAAAATATTACGCATTTTTTCTTTCAATTCTGTAAAATCCGTAGTTAGTGAGTTTATGTACAGTTCGAAAATAATTTGCGTATATGGTAAAATACAATGCGCGGAAACAGAAGTGTTTGAATTTATTTCAACAATAAAAATAAAATACAATTTTTCCACACAGAGTTCAACATCATCTTCTTTTAAAATGATCTCATTATTATAATCGCCAATTTTAGTGCATCTTTCTAACGGAGCAACAAGTTCCATTAAAATTTTCTCTTTAAATATTTCAGAATAATGGTCTGACAATATTTTTATTATCATTCGAGGCAAAACGATAAATAAATCCATTTTGTTTTTTGCTTTAGCAGTGTTTATCATTTCCAACGTCTGTGCACAAACATGATCAAAATAATTCGGCGCTACATTTTGTTTACCGATATCCATAATTAGTTTTACTAAAATTTCAAGTTCGTTCCATTGTGCTCCCATATCCACATAATTAGACGGAAACATAGCTCGAACTAATGATATCAGACCACGCTTTTTCATTAGCAAATCACACAAATATTTAGTGACGATACGTTTCAAAAATGTTGGTGCAGGAGGATTTTTTACACCGATTAGCATCATTAACGTTTTGACGACCATCGGTTGATAGCAAGAATATAGTAATGACTCAAATTCGTTTTTAAACATTGACTGGTCAGAAACCAGGCAACAATAAAGCTCATCTGTCATATGAAAACTACTCGATGAACTAGGGGCGTCAGTTTGCTGAGGTTTTTTTAAAGGAGTGAATGAAAGTTGACACAACGCAGCAAACAAATCTATTAAATGGCGACTCACAATTATTTTCCGTAATTCTGGATGTTCGTTACAACGTAAAAATCCTAAAGTACACGTTCTTAGTCTGACGTATGAATCAATTTTTGATAAATGTTCTTTATGCAAACTTTTGGCATTTTTTGACCGAACGTCTAATTTAATTCCTACTCCAGGAATTAAATTTGGTAGAATGGCTATTGATACCAATATTTCAATAAGAATTCTAATATTTTTTGACTGATTAACACTGAAAATATTTTTTAAATCGTCATTTGATTTTTCGAATGATAAAAGTACGTGCAAACTGAAGCATACATATTTCCATCTTACGCTGTCACTGTTTTGCACTGTATAATTACCACATAATGTATTAACGTCCTTTAAAGCTTCAACAGATTCAAAATTCGTATTTAAAATAGAAAACGCATCGGTTAGGTTATGTTTCAATAGTTCATCAAAGTTTTTTTGAGTACTTGAAAGCGTGTGTTCACCATCACTTCTATTGCACAGAGTTTCATCGTATCTATTTATTAAGGCACTAATGCATTTATGTAATTGATCCATTCCAATGTTTTTAAATAATAAACATCAATTTTTAAACACTCAACTATATTCTGCGACAGAACTGTCAGAGGACAGCACATTATACAGTGCTACCAACAACAAATAAAAATATCTAACATGCAATTTGTATTTACCACCGAACTCTACGTATGGAGAGCTACTTCAAATTATTTTAAAATAAATAATCAAACAACAAAATACAACGTAAGTAAACCCGTTTTGAGTAAAAAATACCAGCCAATTGGACCATTCCAACTTAAAAATGTCGACATTTGATTATAATAAAGAAAATAAAATTTCTGATATCGCGTGAGGTGACGTGGGTAATGGCTAGTATTCAATATGATATTTGCTATTCGTTGCCATGGTTACCTACATAATATGTTCACGTCATGTAAAAATATGATAAAAAAACAACGTTATAGCATATATCTCCTTTGCGAATGCGCCGATTTACCTCAAAAACAATAGGGCTCTTCACATTTGCATATCGACCTTCCTCCCAAAATTTGGTTACAATCCGCTCATCCATTTGGCCTGTATCGTGTTCACAGACTAACCCGACTAATAGACGTACAGAGTTTTTCCAAAAATATGTTTTTTTGGTTTCGGGGAACCTCAAAACGAAAAAATATTGTAAAATTATTGAAAAGTGATTTTTGAATTAAACTAGTACCATTGTTGACATTTGATTATAATAAAAAAAAATGGTTGCCTGTAAAGTCGGTTTACGGACGATAGTTTTACGTGATAACGTATTCCGTAATACATAACCTAAATTTATATAATAATTATAATAATTCGAATCTATGATATTGCATCTTTCGCTTCAAATTTAGGTAAATTTTATTAAGTAGAATAATAAAACACTATAAAAAGTACACTATTATTATATAAAAAACAACTATGGCATGTATCTCTTTTGCGCATGCGCCGATTTTCCCCAAAAACAATAGGCCACTTCATATTTGCATATCAAACATCCTCCCAAAATTTGGTTTCAATCCGCTTATCCTTGGTGTCGGAATGATAAGAAATGTCAAAAGTGACGTTTGCAACTGTCAAAGTATTATGTTCTAATAATAATTAGTTATTCCAATAGTTAACTTAGAAGGCGTTGCATTTCACAAAATACTAATGACAAAAAATTGAATTAAACATTAGAAATGCAGCCGTTTTCATGTTAAGACAAGACATACGTTATTTTCTAATTTCCATGTACGGCAAACAAAGACGACCGACCGCGTCGCGTCATGCATTAGACAACATTGCATTTATACAGCTATTTTTCTATATAAATTTGTATAAAAAAACTGTTTAGGCAAATTCTGTTATACGAAATCTATGTAAAATGTTCTCCTCTTTCGTTTAAGACTGGTTTCAAACCGATCTGATTTAAATTGAGCGAGAAATTAGCAAAAAGCACGCACAGGGTCAGGCGGAACGTTACGCGTTAGGAACGTTAGGAACGTTACGTTACACTTTTTCGTGCATGCAGTCGGTGTTTTATCAATTTATAAGATTGGTGATTCATCAATTTATAAGACGTTATCACGTCAAAAATAAAATTTCTAATATCGCGTGAGGTGACGCGGGTAATGGCTAGTAATCAATATGATATTTGCTATTCGTTGCCATGGTTACCTACATTAAATGTTCCACGTCATGTAAAAATTAATCAAAGCATGCCGAACTAGTTTATTTCTGACAGACCCATAAAACAAAAGAGCGGCTGATTTTTTTTATTTTTAAAATATTTCCGGAACTATAAAGTTTAGAAAAAAAAATTTTTTAACGAAACTTTCTTGACCTGTATCGTTTTCACAGACAAACAGACTAACAGACAAACAGACTAACAGACGCACAATTTTTCCAAAAATATGTTTTTTGGATTCGGGGGGCCTCAAAACGGAAATATATTGTAAAATTTTTGAAAAGTGATTTTTGACCTAAATTAGTACCATTCCCCACTTGTAGGTTGGAATGGTAAAATCAGCATTTGAAAGGAAAATGCTATACCTTCAGTCAATTTGTCTGGGAAAAAAAACTAGCTATTGATGAGAACCTTAGGATTCGATTATTGTATGAAGGCAATAAAGAAAATGATGATAGTCTTATTGTTGAAAACTGTGATAATCAGATCCGCATTAATGACTATTGGGCACTTGAGCGTGTGAGGCCCCTTCCAAGGAAATTTTTTTAGGATATTTTCTTTGAATAAAAAATTTAAAATGACAAATTTTGTATTACAAAGGTTTGTCCACATAATTTTCTGTCACAAAAATAATATATAAGCGTCATTGGCATGTTTGAAAAAAAAAACAAAAATATTACATTTTATTTATATTATAAAAATACAAATTTGTATATTATTACAGTATATAACAAATTTTTTTAATATCAAAATATTACCTACATTGTTAAAAATTTGTTCATTAAAATGACTGGCACATAGATTAAAGAGCTTTCTTTAAATTAAGCAAATTTTAATAGATTATAAAGTATCTCTTCTTTTGTGATTCTTAGTTACGAGTAACATATTTATAATATTATTCACTTATCATAAACTTCGGCAACAAGTTTTATTATAAATAATACATGCAAATAAAAATTAATGTATAGACATAATGCACGCTTGAAAAATTGAAAAAATAAATTTTAAACCTATTAGAACAATACATTGAACATTCGTTACGAAAGAATAATAAATAACAATAATTATTATAATAGCAAAAAATATCAGTCATCTGGTTCAAGTACAGTTACTAAGCAGGCAGTGTACCATTCGGATCTTTCATGGGCGTAACCAAAATCCGTAAATAGCCGTCAACATCGTCAATTTCTTTTGAAAAGAATTTCGCTGTTATAGTATGCCTTCCCGTCCTCGGAGGTGTGAATTTAAATTGTGCTTTAGCATGTCCACCGACAGGTACATTATCTTTCAATTTTATTTTTAACTGTTTAATTAAACCTGGTCCTTCAATAAGGAACTGTCCTTTTTTCAGCGGTTTTGGTAATGGATTTTCAAGAGAAAGTTCGGCCGTGCATTCTTTTTCTTCTACTGGAGTATCATGTAATTTTATTTTAATGTCAGGTTTTCGTACTCTGAAGTCGTCCTGAGCGAAATATTCGAAGTTTGTTTCAGCAACTGATGCAAGGCAGGCTATGTTAAAAGCGCACTGATCACATAATCGTTTAGCGTATTCTTCGTAAGTAACATTGAAACGGAATTCATCTTTAGTACCGGCTTTAATGACTTTATCCGCGCTTTCTTTTTTCACGGTATCTTTCACCTTACCTGTATACAAAACAGTATCAACTCTTAATAATATGTTCACTTTGTAATCTTTCTCCGGATTTCTGTTTTTCATTATAACGGCGACACTAAATGGCTGTCCTATTTTAATGTCATCCCTCAATTCAAAATCAAATTTGATGTCGTTAAAATCTTCATTTAAATAATATCTCGCAAATAAACTTTCCGACTGACGTAACGCTCGTAACATGGTTTGCCTTTCTTCTTCAGTTTTTTCAGGGAATTTATAATTACTTGTAATATCCTCCCGTTCCATTTTACCAACCGCTTTTGTACTTATAGATTGTCCAATTCCAAGTGCATCTTTTCTTAAAAGTTTCAACGGTTGAGTTGGACCGGTATATCGCCAAAATATCTGCAAATATGCGTTGCATTAATGATTTATGAGATATTTTTATACTACATAAGCTATAAGCGTGAGGCAAAATAATTCACATAAAAATTGAAACTGTAGAATTTTACAGTACGCGATTTTACGATTCTTTTCAACAATTTGAATAAAATTGATACATTTTGGGAAAATCAATCATATAAAATACAGTTCTACCTTGTCAGCATTAACTTCAGCAAAGACAAATGTATTGTCGTAAGGTCTAAGAACTTCCCCCCTTTTAACGGCTGCTACTGATGCTGGGCCGCATCTATAAATATCCTCGCTCAATTCTTGAGGCGTAGCATCAATAGCTTGCCAACCTCCATATTCCAGACCAAGATCCGGACGATCCATCCAAACCTCATTCCACACATGGAAATTCCATATTGAATCTGAATTCATTTCTTCCATCACTTCACCGTTTTGGTCAACAAAATAATCCACAGTCAAAGAACTTTGGGTGTCATGGGCCGACTGATAATTTGTTACAGTTCTGGTAGGAATACCTAAAGTCCTGCAGACTGAAATAATATTGCATGATTAATAACGATTTACAACTTTCAATTTCGTATAAAAAAGCGATTTTGTTTTGATAAACAGATTTTTGATAATTGAATTTTGCAACTTAATGAATACCTACTTAGTCTATATCGTTTATTTAGTTATTCATTTTGTGGCAACATTCAAACAACACCTTAGCATTGATCACGTACGATCAATGTTATTAGTTATTTTTGATCGATTTAAAAATACTTTTAGACCTTTAAAACATGTAAATTGCAAAATGCAACAAAAAGTCTTCTAAATGATCAAGATGCTCACTGAAGAAATTTTGTGTTACTTACTTGTTGTTAAAACACCGGAAAACACCCAGCATTGACCATATTTAACCGGTTCTTTAGTTTTGTAATATTTCTGCAATATTTTCATACTTCCAACCCATTTGGTAGGCGGCGTATGACTTCCATGATCATCGCTCCAATTTCCTTTGACAACGCCATTATCGTCCGGTGAGTTGACGACAGCTGACAGTACCCTAGCCATCACGACGGGATCGGATCTGGCATTGCCATTCAATTTACCAACTTTCCTTATCAAATAAAGTGCACAATCCAATATATCTTTTTCAAATTGCGCGTACATCCATGGGACGGGACGTAATCGGTTATGGCTACCTCGCCAGATCAAACCAGACGTCTCGAGAACATATTCCTGACGCTGATCTTCGTAATCTAAGTAAACTTGATCTTGCGGGCACCAAGGGTTGAAGAGGATATATATCAAAGACGGCAGCGAAAAACTGACAGCACCGTCCTTCTTTAGTTTAGTGTCGATGTCCATCTTCCACTGCCCAATAATGCAGTGAGACGGAGCGGTTATTTTTGCTTTAATATGACAATCATCAACATCGTCTATTACCGCACTCCATCCGCGAACTGTTTCGGTACCTTGATATAATAATGGAACTACAGTCATTGTTCCTTGACCATATCCAGGTTTTTCGACATCTAAAACATATTTCGACATATTATGTAAATATTGCTCTAATTGTTTTTCAATTTTACAAAAGAAAATATTAAACTGTTTATTTTTTTTATTGTAGGTACACTCACCAGCAGAAGTAAAGATGAAAGAAATCCCATCAGTTGCTGATTTGTATTGGCGGTTTACTTCGATATCCAATAAAAACGATTGGCCACGTCTCACAACTAAGAAAGGATCTTTTTCTCTATTCATTAGTTCATATTTGTCGGTATGATGGTCTTCTCCGTTTATTTTCACACACAAGTCCACCGATTTGACATTGAGAACTTCGGGAGGAATAGCTGCCACTCCATCCACTACGTCGGCTGCAACTATACAAAAAATACACAATAGGTATATTAATTTTAATGATTCAATCAATTACAATAATATACAATCAGGTGTTTCGAATAAAATAATTAGTTGAACCGACTTCAAAAAAAGTCACAATATCTCTAAAAAGGATAAAATATTTTACAATCACCTTCCCTAACCTTTATTCAATTGCTTCTCTATTATTTATATAGTCATGGTGATTTATATAAAACTAAGGGAAAACTTACTCTCTCCTTTACAGACTCTTTTTTTGAAGTCGGTTCAATTTTCGTCATTTAGATTTATTTCACACTTTTCTGATTTGCGAAGTTTTATGGGTAGTAATCTTTCCAAAACGCTCTTCAAAGGTGGCTGAAAATTTTTGTACTTGTCCCACTATTATGATTTTTTCCTATTTAAACACCGTCGAGTTTAGAATGTTTACGAAATGGTTCCATATAACTTATTTAAATAATTTCGCAGTTTTTAAAAGACTTCAAAAAAGATAGCTTTTTATGTATGCTACATCATATCTCCTGCATGTGTAAACCGGTGTTTATTATTCTTTTTCTATTTAGGGTATACTTTAGGGTCCTTTCTTGCGGTAAAAAAATGTCTAAAAGCGTAAACAGAAATTATACCTAGATCCGATGCATCACTAGCCTTTGAATACATTAAAAAAAATGCCAACCAATTGGGCGAAGGGACCATTCCAACTTCAATATATTGACTTTTGATATTGTATAATAAAGAAAATAAAATTACTGATATCGCGTGAGGTGACGTGGATAATGGCTAGTATTCAATATGATATTGCTATTCGTTGCTATGGTTATCTACATAATATGTTCACGTCATGTAAAAATTAATCAAAGCATGCTTAATTAGTTTATTTCTGAAGGACCCCATAGACCTCGTTCTTTTTTGGCAGTTTTAACCGCACGGGTAAAACTGTACGGGTAAACACGAACAACGACCATATCCACACACTAAACGTTGTTTCGTTCAGTTTTTCTGAAGTCGTGGCATCATCTGATCTGCTTTGATGGATCCTACAACGTTACAGAGTCGAACAAAACCCGTCCTTTTTAACTGAGTCGTCACACACACGGGCCGACTTGAACGACACGTTTAAAACGGACGGTTTAAATCAAGCAGCAGCAGATATTTTTGAACGCCGGTAAGAAGGACGGTTTTTGGTCACACACCGACCGTTTTACCCGAACAGTTTTACCCGTGCGGTTAAAACTGCCAAAAAAGAACGAGGTGTATGGGGGCCTTATGAGATCTACAAAACAAAAGAACAGCTGATTTTTTTTTATTTTAAAAAAATTTCCAAAACTATAATATTCAGAAAAAAAGATTACAAAACTTTCTCGAAAAAATAAATTGAATAATAAACCGTTATAAAAAGAATACCATTATTATATAACAACGCCGTTATAACATATATCTCTTCTGCGCATGCGTTGATTTTCCCCAAAAACAATGGTGCTCTTCATATTTGCATACCAAACATCCTCCCAAAAGGTTTCAATCCGTTCATCCGTTTGCTCAGACAAACAGACGCACAGAGTTTTAAAAAAAAGTATGTTTTTTGTATTCGGGGGACCTCAAAATGAAAAGATATTGTAAAATTTTGAAAAGTGACTTTTGACCTAAACTAGTACCATTCCCCACTTGTGGGTTGGAGTGGTAAAAAATTACGGCAATGCTTATTAATAATTATTATGTGAATTCAACGCCCATTGACACTAAATTATTTACAGACATGGGCACTACAATAATTAATTATTATTACCGCAACGATAATAAATTAATTAAGTGACCTTGTTAAGTTGTTAAAATCAAATGGAAGTCCATTTAACGCAGTTCACGGTCAGAAGATCAATGATTGCCTTTTAAAGTATCAGTCAAGAGAAATGTCACAATTCTCGTCACTTAATTGTTCAAGTAAAACAGGTAAACGCCTTTATTTAGTTCAACTTCAACGAGTTAGTTTATCAATAACTAACTTTTGTCTATAGATTTTAATGCACACTATAGCCTTCAAAAGACTGCGCACACATGTCAAGCATAAACCTGCACGACCTGCACAGCACGGAGAAAAAAAAGTCTGTCCCTAAAGGTACCACCCATGTTATTTAACGGAATAGCGCACATTAGAATTGTACCTGTATCCAGCAGCCAGCAACAGTCCAACAGTGCTGGACCGATATAGTGTACTAGTGATGTGTCGTTTTCATTAATTAATTTGTATTGATAAAACTGCTTGATTACACTACACATTACAAAACCTGCACTAATTTTCTGATAGAAATATTGTAGTGTTATACAAAATAAATTTCTTAAAATAAATGGAGAATCACCTTTTGCCAAGTAAAAATTCATCAATTTTCAGACTCATGTAACTTTGAGAGGAAAAAATCAATTGTAGAATATAGCATTTTGCAGCTACTGAAAGTCAAGCTTTAATTTTTTGACCGGAAGGTAGACGGAAAAAAATTTATAAGTTTTTTAGTCTTCTCGTTGTATGACGTTGACGTTGTTTTGTTTTCATTTGTCTCATGTGCAATTTTACTTTGTTTTCTAAATCACAGTTAAGTTTTCGAATCGCAAGCCTTGCAAACTGTTTTCTCCAAGAAAAGGTATCACGTATCACCTAGTCATATGTGGCAATTCGAGTAGGTGTTGCTCAGTTTGAAGTTTGCAGTGAGTCGCTGTCGCCCATGGTTCCAATCGCCGTATCTTCGAATGAAACAATCGCAATGAAAAATCAGATTGAAAGCTGAGACTTGAATAATTTACGTTGCGTGATGATGAAAGTCGCGAAAAAAATTTAGCGCGCCCATGGGTGCAATGAATGTTAACAATTGCTTGCTTTTTTTCCGGTGCGCTTGGAAATGGCGCAGTGACGCACAGAAAAGTTATAAAGGAAATTCAATGTGAAAGGCTGAAAGCTGATGCTTTTTCCGTCAAAGGCTGTATTTGAAATTTTATTCTCAGTTACACGAGTAAAATTGATGTTTTTTTCCCTAATTCTTTTGAAAAATTTAGAAAACACAAAATAAGTTATGATTAAAAAAACATACAAAATGGGTACCCAAAAATTTCAAAAAAAAATTGCAAGATATCAAATTGCAAACAGAGATTGCGTTCCAATATTATAAAAACTGATTTAGCCAATTAATTAAGTTTCTTCCAATTTAATACTGTAATTAATAAAAAATTAAGTGAAACTTAACTGTTTTTATCATTTGATTTTTTTGAGATTTTGCATGTGAAAAAAAAACTACATAGTAGCGTCACCGAATACAAACACACGTCGTAAAAGTAAAATTGCCACGAAATGCTAAAAATATTCATTAATGCATTTGAAAACAGAAGGCATTCGACATTATTGCTTAATCTTAAATAAATATTGCGTCATGGTAATATTTATTAAAAGATCGCATATAAATTAAAAGAACAGTCTATCTTTTACTCTTATTTTCATTTATTTTTTACACGCCAAATTAATATATCATATGTTTGAAAAACATTGGTAACAAAGTAAAATTTAAAAAATTACGGTTATGAGTAACGTAACCGAAATTCAACTGGGATTTTTAAAAAGTTTTGAATATTAAGATCATGGAATGTTTTCCATTTAAGCTTAGATCTGGACGCTGTTCCAAAAATGGTTACAAAATTTGTTTTAATCACTACATAACATTTCGAGAAGAATTAAGAAGGCTACAAACTATCCAAACATTAATTTTTAATAATAAGATTTTTTAAGCAATATCTCAGATCCTGTTTTAAAATCTTATTATTATTCTTATTCAAAACAAAAGTTCCAAAAAAAAAAAAAAACAACAACACTAGAATAGAACGTACACTTCCATCGTGGTTTTCTTGGTATAGGTTTTTTTGTTCTAAAACTAAATCCTCTGTAAAAAGAGGTGCTCATCTCGACCTCCGCCACACTTCGCAACACAAAACACGTCTCAATAATTCCACTTAAAAAAACTCAAACTAGAGTTAATAAAATGTATTGAATACGTATAAACTGCAGTAACGGCCACTGCAGAAATGTTATGTTCGACAAGAACCAACTGTTCTGCGTTACTTTTTTATCACCAACATGCAGGCCGTTACTAAATAAGTATACTACGCGATTCTTGTATGCAAATAAAGTGTTATGAAAACTTAGTGTTTTCAAAGAAGAAACAAATCACGTAGGTTTATTATTAGTATTATCAAGACAGGTTTAACACATTCCCTACCAAGTTAGCATGACATCAATAAAAAGTCCCTGTTTAAAAGACTGCGATACAATTTCCACCAGCTGTTGAATTTTTAAGTGTATTATATTTTGAACAAAAAATTATTTGTATTTTTTTTATTTTAAAAAACAAAATACGTGAATCAGCAACTAAGGCCATTATCACAAAAACAAATACATAATACGGTAAGTATAAATATTAAATAAATAACATATTCAGTAATTTCAGATTACAGGTAAGTACAATTTATATGTAGGTATGTATATTAATCTATTTTCAATTTTCTATTATCTTTCTTTATTTCTTTTAGATATTTAAATAAAGCTGTAATGTTCTCTGCTTCATTTTTTAAGATATTCTTGAAGAATATCTTAAAAAATGGATCTGAAGAATAATTCTTCAGATCCTCAGGAAGATTAGCAGACATTATTTGTATTTTTTGGTGTCATGTTGTTCATATTTTAAGTGCATTATGGGTACCGGATATAATTTAAATATTTGATCATTTTTAGAGAAAAAATGACGAAAAATTGATTTCAGCGCTTTAAAATGATAGTGTACAATAGCTAATGCATTTTTATGTATCTATATTTTAAGTATACCGTTATTCTTTGAATTAAGAGGCACCTTTACAATAATTTCTTGGTATTACGACCAGAAAATAATCTTAGGAAGCAAAATGTTTTTAAAGTTAATTGGTTTCACGAAAAATATAGTTGAACACTAATATCTGTTAAATTTGTTATATAATAATATATAAATATTGTGGCTCTTGGCGTAATTTCATATACTACCGCTAAACTAGCGGAACGAAAGTTGATTTTGTATACGAAATAAAGAAAATAATAGTGTAAATGGTATTTAATACGTTAACGCGTTGGTGCCCTAAAAAGCAAATTATACCACGCAATTAATGTGTTAAGAACCTACTTAAATTGCAATTATGATAGATCATTAGAAGAACTCCCACAAGAAATTCAAATTCGAATCAAGGATACAATTAATCCTTATAATACTAAGACTTAATGTCAATTCAGATGTGATAATGGTTTGAAAATTGAAAGTATTTAAATCTTTGTTAAAATGTATTTCGTTTGCGGCCCGACCTCTGAACTAATGGCTGTTCGATTGTTTTGTTAGACAAAAAAAATGGCGAAAATGAAAGCCAATCGAATCAAAACATTTATTAGAGCCGAAATTCAATCTCCTTGAAAATTGATTTTTGAGTTTTTCATTCATCAAAAAATTAATAAAAACTTAAAGCACTTTCAAGATTGCAGCAGTATAGCTTTTTTTTTGAAAATTTCAAGGTGGTATAACCCCTTAAAATTAACAGTGCTGTTAAATTTCTGTCTCACTTTCACTTATGTAAGAAAGTGACAAGCAATTAACAGCACTGTAAATTCTTATAGTGCTAACACACGGTCGAACTTGGTCCGGTCCGACAACGGACATGGTACGGCGGATCTTGCAACAGACGACCGAATCTGTTCCCATCGAACCGGGCGGACACGCAGACTACTGTACAGACGAACAGATTTGGTACGGAGCGGACCAGATCCGCTGTCCGCTTCGAAACAAGTTCGACCGTCTGTTAGTACTAGGTATAACATTGACCATACAGAATAGCGGCAGTCGGCACAAATAATAATTAATTAGTTCAAAAAGGCGTACAGTTGAAATATTTATTGGCAAGTTTTAAATCATTTTGCGAAAAAATCCTTCTTGTGTTGATATATTCTTATAAATAAAAACATAGTAGGGAATTTACGTTATTATCTATTCTTAAGTTGTATAATAATAATGTATGATATTATGAATGAACCTGCCGTCTTGCATAGTTTGAAATACTTGCACACTCCAATATTTTTTCACCTTGGGCTCGAGTGAATTGATTAAATAGAAACGTGTAAAAACGGAATTTAGTTAAGCAAGATTATCCCAGTCTGATGCTGTATTATAAATAAGTTATTATTATGCATAATAAAATGAATAAAACGTGCTTTAAAACCGGAATGTCAATTTGAATTTGACTAACAATACCACGCACTGCGCAATGCTCGACGCTATTTCAAAGATAAATCCGCGGAAGCGATTCAAATTAACGAAATATGTATGCATATTATGTAATTTAAAAATAGACAACCACAAATACGATTTATTGACACGTTCGTAGCGACGCGACGATATTTTTAAACTGCGACTAAAATAATTATGTATCGATATAAAATATCTATTTATATATAAAGAAGTAATATTTAACAATAATTGTTTGTTAATTCTAATCTTCTAGAATCTAGACAAATTTAAAGAAAAATTATTTCACTGCTTATTTCTTCCCGAGATATTCAAGCGATACAGAAAGATTTTTTTTAACAGCGTGTAGAAATCAAATAGAAGAACAGATATTTCGAGTAACGTTTTTATCAAAACTCAAAAATGAAAGAGGAACGGGCTTTCAGTTTTATTAAATGTTGAGGTCAGTCATGGCGTTATGTTATGTCACTATGGAAATATGTTATGTCATTATCAAGTAATCACAGAAATTGTTCCAAGTTGTCCTCGTTTTGTTGGACACAAAAATGCGTGCGCCGTAGCCGTGCTTCGTTATATGCTTGTAATAGCGATGAGGGTCTTCCGCGAATTATTTGGAATGCATTTCTGATTCGTGCTATCATTTCTTCGCGTGTGTTAACCGGGCTTTTGAGTTGACTAAATAAGATTTAAAAAGTTTAATTAAACTTTAAAAGGCCGTTTCTTTCTAATTTTTGAATTTTGATAAAAAAAGTTACTTAAAATATTTGTTCGTCTATTTGATTCTGTATATTAGTACGTTATGACAAAATCAGAATGAACAATGATCGATACTGTAAATGAAATCTGAGATTATACGATTTCTAAGTTAAATTGTTGTACGGTGACCAAATCGTAAGAGATTCACTAAAGCCATACATTATGAGAATGTGTTGCCAGCCCGGATCTACGATTTTTCCGAACCGGGGCAGAAACTTAATAATGCCGCCCCCTCTCTCCAGCGTTTGAGATAGATTACTTAAAAAAAACTCATGAAAATATAGTAATTGGCATTTTTCAACCATATTATAATATGATTTTGACGCCCTCTGAAACTGCCAGCCGGGGCGGTTGCTCCGGTTTGCTCCCCCCTTCCAGATCCACTGCTGTGTGTTACTCTTGATTATTTCGCTGCCAAATCAAAATCTACCCGAGCTGTCAGGCCTCGAAATTTTAAGAACATAAGTAACTTAGTTTTAAGAGATTTCTTACCACCTTGAAAAATACCCAAGAGTTAGAAACGATGCTGAATTTACGGTCATTTTTAAATGTCAACACCTTTTTATGACACGTATTAGTTACTGACTTTAAAAATTGCCAAAAAAAACTTGGGATCACTAAATAGAGGAAGACAATCAGGTACAGGCAAAAGAGAAGATGAAACGATGAGCTAGAAAGATTTGCAATAAAAACGTAGCTCCTAGAATTGCAGAGCCAGATTAACCGTCCAGGAATGAAATTCAAGCGATATTTTACACGATTTTTGCGCAATCTTTTGCGTGTTCGACCTACTTGTGCATGATTCATCAGGATGTAAATGAATTTCCATTTCCTAATAATTGTGTAACACTGGAATGTAATATTGACATTCGAATTTCAATGATGTATTTCTTAAGAAATGTATTGCATTTATACGGGCTGTTCGTTTTAAACTGTTCAGGGTGTTTAACCCGAAAGGGGAGCATTCGCGAAAAAAATGTATCGAAAAAAAATTTCAAAAAATCAAGGGAGAAAGCCGATGGTGCAAATATTTTTTTATTTGGTAGAGGTGCCACATTTTTTTAAAGTCAACTTTATATTATCAAAGGCGAGAAAACATCAAAATTTAAAAACATTGAAATTTTTTTACTCGAAAAAGAAGAAGTTTGGAGAAAAAAAGATCTAAAATTTTGATTTTCCTCACCGGATAACTAAAAAATGAACATTTTCAGAAAATATGTTTGAACAAAAGTAGACTATTTTTTATCAGACAGTACGAATCTACGATGAAAAGTAGAAGTTCCCATTTGTGAATATGAAGTTGACCTTGAAAAAACGTTGCATCTCTACCAAATCAAAAAAAAAATTTGCACCATCAGCTTTCCGTTTTGATTCCCTGCAACTTTCATTCGAAGTATTTTTTCGAGAATGCTCCTCCTTTGTGTTAAACACGCCGGTCATTTTAAAATGAACACTCTGTATTTATTGTATATACCCACAGTGCGTAGCGCTGGTATAGTGACTTAAGTGTGTTAAGGCCGAGTCTGCGGTTTGTCCATCACCTTGAATATTTTAAACACGTCTGTTTCTTTTACACCTGCAACTACCGACAAGCTTACGGATTTATAGACGCAATTTTTTTATTTATTAATTCTTTTGAAGTAAAAGTAAATTAAATTATAATACAATGGAAGTAATACCGACTGGTAATGTATTATCATAAATCGGGAATTGATTCAGTCAACCTAAATACATAATAATATAATGATCTATATAGTTTACTCATTCAGCAATGAATTTTTCTTAATAGTCGATACCTACTGATAAGTTTTACATAAGTCTTATCTCCAGTGGCGCAGGGCGACAGAACTGACAAAAAGCTAAGAAACCCTCAGTTTCATGGGGTCCCGCAACCGGATTAAACAATATGTGAAATTGAATGTACAGCGCACCGCTCTACAAAGAATTTTTAATAACTTCATATATCTACCAAAATCATTCTTTTTTTACTCAAATTTCTTCTTTGCTTCCTGTTTTGGATTAATCGGAATTTTGATAGAATTTCCTTTCACAATTTATGAAGATAGATGGAGTGGGGAGATCAACGTTCCTTTTTGTCGGGGAATTCAAACTGCCCACTATGCTAGAAGGCCCCAAATATGTAGTTTCGTCACTAATTATTATCGTCACGTGTTTTGTGTTTAAAAATAGAGAAATATTATTCATGGGGTTTGAAGGATACCATTGCTATGGCTTCTTACGGTTCTTCTGTTAAAAATTTGAGTTACCAGGTTGTAATTGAGAGCTGGTGAAGTTGCATTTACAATTTTTTAAATACAATAAAAAATATATTAAAATAGAAATATATGGTAAATTGATGAAATCGATATCCGTGAAATTTTTGTTTCGAAATTATTTCTGCAATAATTTTTGGATAGAAATGCATTCAAACAGGAATAAAAATTGAACTCTTTTATTAAATCAAGAAGTTTTTTATGGCTGCGGCATCCAATACTATGATTGCCACTATTAGCAGGATGATGTAATTCGTATATGCTAACATCTAAATTCTAAAGGCATCGAAAGATATAGATCAAGGACACAAGGATAAGATTAAAAAGAAAAGAATCAGGTTAAGAACAAAGGTAAAATAGGAAAATGCTGAATGTCATTGTACATAACTTTACATATTATGTAAATACTAAATAGATCACATTATATGAATGTAAACAACATTAGTAAAACATATAATTATAGAGATGACGTGATGGTGTCTGCCATCGGCCTTGCTAACTGCATTAATAAAATTATAGAAAGATTGTCGAATAAATGACACGATTGCAACGAAAGCGAATTTAATTCACCGATTCCAAAACAACTGCAGTATCGTTTTTTACACGCTTTTACTAGTTTCACCTGTATGCATGTATAGACGTATGTATGCACGCGTGTGTCTATATATATTATACTAGCCGTTACCCGCGACTTCGCATGCGATTGAGACGAAACACGGATGAGTTCTTATTATTTGGCAAAGTTACTTTTTTCTGGACGTAGGATACCCCCCCCCCCTCCCGACAAACCATGAAAATGACATCCATGTTGACTTTTAGGCTATCTACCTCTAATCACCCTCTGAAGGGATTGTTTTTGAAAAAGCACGATCACGTGTTTATTTATTGGTTGACAGGAGTAATCCTGCGCGTTATCGAATTGATTTGGTTGACAGGAGTAATCCTGCGCATTATCGAATTGATACATCTATCTTATAATGATTTCTCCATGTAAGTTTTGAACCCCCGTTACACCATTTCAGGGGTTGAATTTTCAAAAATTCACTCTTAGCGGACGCGTACATTATAATAACTATATGTGTGCCAAATTTCAGTCCAATCCGTTCAGTGGTTTGAGCTGTGCGTTGATAAATCAGTCAGTCAGTCAGTCACGGTTTTCTTTTATTTATTTACATATCTATGAAATGTTCATGTCAATTTTCACTCACTTCCAGACGTCTAAATAATTTAAAATTTTGCACACGTATTAGAAACACGACAATACAATAATTTATATTAAAAAAATGTATAAATAATGTATCTATACAAATTAATTAACTTGAAAAATTACTGTAAGCATTAAAAAGCCGTACAGCGATGTTGTTGCGTTGCTTAGTGCGTAGAAATTTATAGACGCTGATGACCTGAGATGTTTAGCGCTTATAATTTATAATTCGTTCATTCCGAAGGAATTTGGAACGTGGTTTTTAGTAAGATAATTAAACTTATAATTTAAAAAAACTAAAATAACGTTTTTATAGCAATGTAGTCAAAAGTAAAAAAACAATTTTTAAATGGAAAGATTTTGTTCAACAGCGATAGGATGTCCCTCACTCGATATAATTTAATTTTTGAATAACGGCCTTTTAAAAATTTTTGAGAACGGCCTATTAAAAAACTAAATTACGTCGAGTTGGAGGACAGCCTATTGTTGATGCACAAAATCTTAATATTTTAAAATTATATTTTACTTTTTAGTGCACATTAGCACAAAAGCGTGTTTTTCAGTTTTTTTAAACTATAATTTCTTTCTGTACTCGTTTTCTTTGTGATGAGAATAATTTATGAGATCCAGGATATCGTTTGTTTTACATATCGCGATTCACGAGTGAAAAGTCTTCAATGCATGCTGATGGAAATACGCTAAACACCTGAGGGTCCGTAATCTGGTTTACCTTGACTTAAACTATTGCATATTGTTCAGTAAAAAAACTTGCGTAGAAGAGCACGATGATGACAAAAGAATGCGTCGACCTATATTCATCATGAAAACTGGTTCGTTTGTTTAGTATAAGATTTTGCATGAAAAAAAAAAAATAAAGATCAATGATTTGAGCAGGAATCGAACCCGGGAACTTGTCGTTGCTGATCTAATGACTTATCCAATACAACGCTTGATGGCTGTGCCACTGTTATTATAGTATATAAGTGTAGCACTTAATCTATGGTAATTTACAGAGTAATTATATTGTTTTTTAAATTATTACCTATCAAAAAATAATAAAATTAAACTATTTATATAAATTAAACTACTGAACACATTCCATTGAATTTAAATAGGGTTCTACTCTAATAGTAAACAAAGTGAATAAAATATAAACCAAAGCGATTCGACCAAAATTGCGATCTGTAGAGGTCGAACTTACGTACGTACATACCAGCGTTGCCAGTTTTTTTTTGCCAAGTCGGGATTTTGGAACTCTTTGAGTGAAAACAGCGGGATTCTTTCGTCGAAAGCGGGATATAGTAACAAAACGTATATAATCAGAAGTTTTCAAATACCTATTTATCTTTTTATTTGAATTAAAATTACGTTTACGTGACAATAGATAGCAAAAATAGCCATAATTCATGATATTTCTGTGAAGATTTAACTTCTTTTAAAGTTATCCCCGAGTTATCCCCGAAAAGCGGGACTGAGCCTGTCCCGCGCGGGACATTTAATTTTGATTTAAAAATCGGGACGTCCCGCCAAAATCGGGACGTCTGGCAACGCTGGTACATACCAACCGACAACTGCTGTTTGTGATCTTCAATTACAATTTTAGTAGTAATTATGAACTTATATTGATCTAAAAATGGTTCTGTTTTATAGAACAAAATCTTCTCTTTTCAAAAAACTACAAATTGAATAGATTTTGTGTTAAATTAACTTAGATATAACTTCTTGTATGAACGAAAGTCAGCCCTCGCGCGCAAATCGATAACAGAGCACATGCCGCTAGTGAAACACAATGTGCAATTGCAATTTTCGCAGTTCGCAATAAGTAAAAAAATACGCATTTTAGCAAAAAATTTCTCGCTTTTAATTTTGGTGCAACAACCTATAAGAAGGGTTGTCAAAAAACAGAAAAAACGACAATATAGATTCTTACGTAGTACATACTTTATGACGCATGTTGAAGAAGGAAATATGGAAATGCATTCCCTTTAGCTCGGAGTGGAATTTAATAGCATCATACAGTACTAATTTATTTATATTTTCGTTAACCTGCATGAAACATTCCCACTGAAAACGTTCAGCTTTTAATTTGATCATTCCGTGAATCTTCACAAAGAAGTTACAGAATACATTTGACAAATCAAATCATTATTTTAATTAAAATGGGCTTACAAAAACGTTATTATAATTAATTACGTCTTTATTTAAATATTATCTCTGATAAAACAGAATATCTGCTTCAGTATACAATGTAATGCACTGACATAAGTTCTCTTCAGAGAAATATTTCTAAGATGCCATTAAAGGATAACACTTGGAGCTAATGCAACACTTCCAGGAAAATTAATTATACCATTAAAATAATGACACATGTGTGTGTAGGCTGAAAGAATACGCACAACATTTGTGTAAATTAAAGATTACTAAATACCTTAATCAATTGGCATACCCAAAGAAATCAATTTAGGTGCAGGATTTAACTTGTGTAGAAAAGGATTTTGCAATAACGATTTTATAACATACAGTAAAACCTCGTTATAACAATTATTAACGGTCTAGACAAAAAAACGTGTTATAATCAGGATCTGTAATAATAGCCTAGTTCACAATATGTCCCTTTTTGATGAATTCCAGTCCTCCTTCACCGAAAATTATGATCATGGCGTCATTCAATTCGTAATGACATCTAGAAACTTTTTTAAAAAAGTGGGTGACAAACAAAATACAAAAGTTATAAGCATTTTAGTAAAAAAAAGATGGGTTTGGTTTTTTGCTAATATCTCAAAAACTATTGCAGATATCTGAAATCACAAAAAAGATTCTGAAAGAGCAGGAAACTTTCTACAAAAAGATACACCTCCCGGAACTCTACCACCAATATTTTTAATTTAATTTTAGAGGTGAAAATAGGGCTAAAAATGTTTTTTTCTACTATTTGATATTTCAATTAGGGAAATTAAAAAAAAAATAAACATTTAAATAATGAACAAAATTCTTGTATGAATATTGGGAATTTAAAACTACATTTTTCTTGAAATGTCATGTTGCTTAACAAAAGTCCGTAAATATTTGGCTGGACATGGCCGGCAACCCTAACTGTACTTAATTTGTTTCATAAACTCTGAACCGAAGGTCCAGACAGTTCTAATGTAATAAAAAAAATACTTATTGCAAATTTATTGAACTCATGAAATAATAAAATCACATAGTTTTATTGCCACTTGTCATCTAATTAACCTTCATTGTTTCTTTTTTTTTCTTCTTATTTTTTATGTTGTCGCATATAAGAAAGTAATTTCAGTTTTTAACTATAAAGAAGCAACTGTGTATAAAGAAGTGGAAGTAATAAATTACAGATATACTAATTTGTTTGATGCAAATCACATAAAACGAATCGAAGCTTTCCGCATCAATAACTTGTAATGGTTCTTTTTATCTTCCCAATAAAATACTCATAAATAATACAGATGTGTTCTGCAAAATATCTCGTAAATAAGCTAATACGAAAGTTATTATATTTTTTCAACAAAGATTATGAAAAACAAAAACGACAACTGTTAAAAAAAAATTAAAATAGATTTTTTTCAATCTTAAATTAACATATTGGTAAGCTTTGTTCAAGGTGATTTCTTCCCATAAATATTGTGATTGCCTATAAAAATATTTTTAGATAGTTGTTACACTAAGTAAAAATATTTTTGCCGTTCATGACGAAAGACGATAAAGTTGTAGTGTGTAGAGGAAATTGGAAAAACTGTCCAACCCGGCTTCACCCTGGTTAAAATTCTATTGAACTCGCTATACTGAACAAATTTTAACGAGGTTTTTACCAGTTAACAGCTTATTTCTTGGGAAAGGTTTAGGTCTATAGGCCCAAATTGGAAACAAAATGACAATTCAAATAAAAATTTTTAAACTAAGTAGGTACTATTGTTTTATACGGATAAAAATATTTAATTTTGTTAGTTTCATTTCAGTTAGATTTTGAGTGTCTTCATGTCTACGTATTTTTTTAAAACTTTCTATCAAATTCTGTGAATCAAGAATTTTATAAAATCTAAATCTCAGTGATAGTTTAATGTCCTGCTAACAGTGTACCGCTGTGTGCAATACACACGATTTTTTGAGGAAAAATGTAGAATAAAGAAATCTGAAAAGTTGGCAGTTTAGAATTTTCAGAATGTTTAGGAATATTATACACTTAGTTTAAAATGTAAAAACCGTGTTCAAATACAAAGACGTTGTGTTAAATTTCTGACAGCTGATACAACAATATGCTTTTAACAGCAATGACAACTTGATTATTATTATAGTTCACTGTGTTAAGTCGTGTACAATGTGCAAGCATTGCGTCGCGACGAATGTGCGGAAGTATTTTTGAAAAAGTTGCATGCTTGGCTCAGTGCGCTCCATTCATCCGTTGACTGCATTATAATTATTAACTTTATGCAGTAGAATCTCTGTAAGTCGAATTTCAAGGGAGACGGCAGAAAATTCGAGTTATAGAGTTTTCGACTTATGAAGGATTTTGACTTAGGCGCATTTTGTAAGGAAATATTCGATTTGTAGAGGTTAAGATTGATTTTAACTAATTTTGAGTTGGAGAACATTGCTATGTTCGTGATACAGAGGTCCAATTTATTTTTTCGAGTTATGGAGGGAAAATATGTACCGAAATGGCTTCTAGGGACTCACTGATTATTTCGACCTATAGAGGGTTGAGATTTCGAGTAATGGAGGTTTTAGGGCTTGATGGGAAGTGACGAAATTTTTTTCGAGTTTTGGAGGTTTTCGCCTTATAGAGGTTCCACCTAGAGGTTTCCAGTATTAGGTAGTAAAAAAAATTGATTTTATTGAAATGCGCAGAAGGAAAAAAGTATTTTTTAATTATAGGTACCAATTTATTAATAATTTAGGTTCATAACTATAAAAGCGTGAGTTGTAAAATCTATGACCGTTTAAATTGTTTAAAAGTTACAACCTACACTTTCATAATAATATTATGAACTTAAATTATTTAAAATGATTTTTTTGCTCGACGGGCAGAAAGCGTCAACTTTCGTCCCGCTGCGCTAAACGAAGTTGCCTCTTCCTGCCTACGTCGAGCAAAAAAATAGTATACTCACCACGGGAAGTAAAGTAAGAAAGTCTAAGATCACATCTTTGTTGACCTCGGCTTCACCTCGGCCAACAATTATTATATGTGATCTCAGACATTTCTTACTTTACTTCCCTAGATGTGTAATATACTATTTTTCTTTTTAGTCCATTTTAAAAAAAGCTTAAAAAAGGACGTTTACTGCAGTACTACTAAAGTTACGAATGCAGACTGAAGAAAAACGCATATGCACTGATGAGAGCGAACGAGTAACATATTATTTCCTTTGACATACACGCCGTCAAAAATATCGTTTCAGTCAATCAATTTTATTATTAGATATTTTTCGAGCAAGATCGATTTAACATTCTACAATGCGTTACTTACGGAGAAATATTATGTTTAGTCAAGGTCTCGGCCAACAAAGATGTGATTTTAGGCTTTCTTACTTTACTTCCCGTGGTGTGTATATTATTTTTTTGCTCGAGGTAGGCAGGAAGAGGCAACTTCGTTTAGCGCAGCGGGACGAAAGTGGACGCGTTCGGCCCGTCGAGCAAAAAAATATTTTTTTGATCCGTTATCCATTTCAATGAACAAAGGATTTTCCAAAATTCTGTAAATGGTAAATTTAGTTTTTCACTGATTATACCTAAATTACATCCGAAATCCTAAAAAATATTTTGTGTTTCAAAAATATAAAATTCTGGTCCGAAGGGTTTAAAAGAGGTTACTAGACTAGACTCCTTGGGATAATTAATCAAAAAAGTGTAGGTCGAAGATGATGCACTTGAAGAACGGTAAAGGATTATGAAAACAATCAAAGAACGAAAATAGAAAAAAAAATAGGACATACTTCGTCAACCGTTATGTTCTAAACAAGAATGAAAGAATATAAATATTAAGATGTTAGTCGATCTTGTGTTGTCATATCTAATGAAAAACTCTTAAAAGCTCCCAACAATAAAAAAAGTACCTTCTGATATGTTTGGCGGCCTTGGCATCGACGAAAGAGCGATGGAATTATCCTGATTTGGTCGAAATTTAGCTCGAAACGACGAACAACACCGCGAACAACAGTTACCCATTTTCCAAAAATAGAAAAACCTTCACAATACAGTAAAACAAAGCTACTTTATGAACAATTTAATTGTAAATTCCTGTTTTTATGTAACTATCGATCAGGCACATGCACTAGTACACTTTTGAAAAGCATTTAAATCACGTTTGATGCCAAAAAAAAATCAAAATATAGGAAACTCGGCGCCAAAAACAAAACCGCTGTGAGTTATCGTATTGTTTTTAAAACGCGCCGTTTTACATGAACACAATGTACAAGTGATTGGATTCCAATGAAGCACGGACAGACACCACACTGGCGTCATGTAAGGTTCACTCCTTCTTCGCGGACCGCGGAATCTCCTGAGTGGGGGCGGCGGTATGACTCAACTTTATATATGGACACATCAAACTCTCAAATATTGTTAATTATACCAAATTAACGTAATTATCCTCTATCACAAAAAGGGATATATAAAGACTTATCGTTGATATAATACTGAAAATATTGATATGTTTGAAATAACGTTATCGAAATGTCATTACATTGATAGAGATAGAAATGATATATGGGTCATTCCATGTCAAATCGTTAGAATCGACCCATTCCAATTTGGATGAAATTTGGTCAGAAGGTTTCTTTCATCCTATAACGAATTAGTTTTACTAACGAAAAAGATTTTTAAAAAAAATTTCAAGAGTTGTAAAATTCAAAAATTTTTCATTTTTTGGAATATTTTCTGAATATCTCGAAAACTATAATAGTTACAAAAATCGACCGTTATTCGCTTTAAAGAGGATATTTGGGGCTACAAAAAATATATCTGGAAAAAAAAGTTTAAAAATAAAAAAAACTGCAAAATTTTGCATTTTTCAAAATTGAAAAATCAAAAACTTTTTTTGGCTCAATTTTTTTATTGACTACCTCTATCTGTTTTTAAAAGACCCTGAAATTTTCAGAGAGTTGTTTTTCTTTTTTTCGAAGATATAAATTTTTGAATTTTGAAAAGAAACATTTTTAAACAGATATTCTAGAAAAACAAAAGCACCTCTCTGAAAATTTCAGGAACATTCCAAAAAATGATAAATTTTTTAATTTTGTAACTTTTTTGAAATTTTTTTTAATTTTTAATTCGTTTCCGTTGGTAAGACTTCGTTATAGGATGAAAGAAAACTTCTGACCAATTTTCATCCAAATCGGAAGGAGTCGAGTTGACATGGAATGACCCATATAAATTACCAAATTAGCTTTTCAAGAATATAAAGACTCAACCCAAGTATTATTATCTCTAAAGCTCGCATGATAACGGCGATGTTTCCAGTTGATACAGAAATAATTAGAGAATTAAAGTTTAAAAGTTTAGACAGGTCTTTTCATAAAGTTCGATAAATCTTCATTTTGAAATAAAAAAAATATAGATAAATGTCGTAGGCATAATGCAAAATTAGGCTTTTCACAAAATGTCTAGGGATTTTATAACAAGCCGCAAAACGCGAGCGAACAATGCAATTTTCGCTATGACTATACCAATTCAGGCAAATTGATAAAATGTCGGCAAAATGAGAGCATAAGAACGTGTATCTCGTATTGACGCACAATTTTCAGGAATTTTTTAATTTGCCAACGGCAATGTAGTCAAAACGCACAATATTGTTTTCCTGATACAGTTCGCGCCAAACAGTTGCACCACAGAACATGGTGGGACATAGTGGGAGGGATAAAATGCATATAACATTCCCAGAAGAGCGATTGAAATTTTCATTTCACTATGCAAGGAGTGTATAAGCTTAAAAAATTGCAACCCCAGAAGATTTTTATGTTCGTAGGCAAATAGACTTGATAGATTTCCAAGCTGCCCTTGATGGGAAATATAAATGGTTTCTCAATTATCAAGATCATGCCTCAAAAGTTTTTCATCTACGTCCTTTACAAAGCAGACGTGCTGCGGTGAAAATATTTTTGCAGTTACCTAGCTGAAAGTTTATATAGGTATGAAGTGTTTATTTAGATTCATGTAATAAAGAAGTTTATTGTTTCTTGTGTCATTTTATGAAATATTTACCTAGTACCTATATATAATTTTATTATTTTGTTCTCCCGCTCACGTTTTAACTACATCGCTGTTGGCAAATTGTAAAATGCCTGAAAATAATGCGTCAGAACGAGATACACGTTCTTCTGCTCACATTTTGCCGGCATTTTATCAGTTTGCCTGAATTGGTATAGTCTAACGGAAATGCCATTCTTCGCTCAAGTTTTGCCGGCTTTTTATAAAATCCCTAGACATTTTGTAAAAAGCCCAATTTTGCATTCTGCCTATGACATATTATATAAGATTCTAGTGAATTTTTTTTATTTCATTTGAAGGTCCCTTCAAAGACATTATTGATGGATATCAATATCGTTCAAATGTTGTTTTCATTATATTATGTGCTCCGATGTCATCCGTCGAGTGTCTACACTGGTTCCAATCAAAGCAGTTTGCAGTTGTGTTGTGGAGGTACACTGACGACGAATTTTTGTATTTGCTTCTACTGGATAAGAACTTTAATCGCACTTTTAAATTTGTGCACCTTTACTTAAAAAATTATTGTGTTATCTACAAAAATTTTTAATAATTAGTTTCCACCCCAGCATTTTCTTAAGAAATCCAAGAATTCCCCTAAAAAAAGCCTGGAATGAACAATAGAAGACTGAACTATGGCATTCGAGCTGTAGAGTTGCCAACCGTCCGGATTTTCCCGGATTTGTACTCTTTTTAAGGGCGTCCGGGGAGCGTCCAAGCGGAGTTTTGTTTCCAGTTCGGATTTTAAAATGACTATTTTTTTAACAAGAGTTGGTAGTAGAATTTTGTTTCTTCAATTCCAAAAGATTTATTTTTGCTTATTGGAAAAAAGAAAATAGAGTTTTGCTTAGTTTTTTTTTTAATTTTAGAGATATAATGAGATGGAAGTTTGTAATATTTCGTAATTATATAACTTTAATTTTGTACCTCAGTTGCACCAAACACTAAAAAATCCATCAATCTGTAGTACAATTTGTGATGTAGTAGCTATACCTACTTTAATTATGTCCCGGTTTTGAGCTCGAAAATCCGGGTTTTTAGTGTATTTGCCATAAGGCACATACACTATTGGCGTCAGTCGGATGGCGGGACCTAGGGGTCGGACCAAAATTTCTCGACGTTTCATAAGTTTCTAAGAAGTTTGGCACCATTTTTGGAAATGTTTATATATATATGTATATATATATATATATATATATGTATATATATATATATATATATATATATATATATATATATATTATATATATATATATATATATATATATATATATATATATATATATATATATATATATATATATATATATATATATATATATATATATTGTCACGTGGTGCCATAGCACCGCGACAATTTTTTTAATATTAGCATAAAAATTATTATAATAAAATAAATAAATAAGGAAATCAAATCACTAAATTCGCGGATATTTGCATGCGCGGTACGATTTGGATCGCGTGGCTTGGACTTATAAACATAAGTGTGTCTATCGTGTGATCCAGTCGTCTGACTCTAAATACGCGGTATCTGTGATTTTCAAAAAGTGAAAAAGTGACAAACAATAGTTGTTAGGTGTGAAATAATTAAAATCAATATTTATTAGTTACGGAAAAATAACAAACATTAAGTTTTTTTCCGGAATTCGGTGTGGTCGCATGAAAAGGACGCTCATGGAATAAACCACAGAATCATCTTCAAGCTTCTTCTCCAAACCGAATTTAGACTTCATGGTACTACCATGAAGCGCCTAAATACCCGTAGTCACTCACGAATTATGTAAAGTATTCCTAGAATAAGTATTGTTCAAGTGTAAGTAAGTACTCTTCAGAAAAAGGTATGACGCTCACGCCTAGTTTTCTTTTCCTCTTTCACGTTTTATTATTTTTTTTTTAATTTAAGCAACCTTATTAAATGTACTTCCCTAGATAATTAAGTGATCACCTCGTCAGGGTTCTACCCCCAGTTTCTAATTGTCAATCATGATCAAATGATATTGTTAATATTAAGAATGTACTTGTAAATCAGATTTCTTTGTACCTTGTCACCGACACGTTTTTTTTGAAGTGATTATGAAATATAATTGTTATCGACCCACTGCATATTCTTTTCTTTGTTACATTTCTGCACAAGTTTCTCAGAACAGTAGAAGAAGTGGAGCTGTACCCTCTCTGATCACTATGGGCCCAAAATAACACCGGTATAGCCCAAACAATCCACCGTTTTGAGAAATCTGTCCGTCTTTTTTCTTTTATTTATTCACAGGTGGGAATGGACCTACGTTACCAGAAATCCTTCCACTGCCGTGCTATAATTGGTAGCAAGGAGCGTAGTTAATTCCTGAGTCCTGTTCCTGTCCGATTCCACGTCTTCCAGTCGACCATGCCGCGCCATAAGTCCTGCCGCAGCCCAAAGTCTCCGCCGACACCCGGCCAAAGCAAATCTCCAGGTCCGCCTCCGACCACCGCTGAACTTCCAGACTCTCCGCCGGCGATGGACGATCCTCCAGTGCACTCACCGAGTAAGTCCGAGCCAATTCTTATTTCCGTTCCAAATCATACCGCTTCGCATGCAAATATGGGCGATATCCGGGACTTGTTGCGTAACGTACCTACCGCTACAGGTACAGATCTTGACATTTTGATACAATTCCTGTTAGAAATCGAGAACGTGAGTCAATTCGCTTTAGTTCCATTTCATATTTTGTTAAAGAGTTTAGGCACTAAGACTGACGGACCCCTCCGACAGTGGTGGAGACTTAATGTCTATTCTGAACTCGAATGGACACAGCTCAAAAATCTTATTCTAGACCATTTCACCACTTCTATAGATCGGGCTATGCTAATAGAACGCTATATCAGTAGGCGTCAGAACCTCTCTGAGAATTTTCCCGAATATGCTGAAGACGTCTTGAAATACGTCGAATTATTGGGTCCTAGCCTGTCTGAATCGGAGATAATTGCGCGCATTTGGCTTAACCAAAACGAATCCACATTTAATTATCTACAATTCAGAGATACCCCAACTTGTTTAGCTGAGCTTCACCAGCTTATAAAACATTTGAGAGTAGTTGAACGTCAACGTAAAACGTACACTCACCCCAATTCAACCGGACTTGTCGCTCCTAATTTATCCCCTTGTTGCCGATATTGTAAACAACCAGGTCACTTTATAGCCCAGTGTCCGGTTCGTCCCCCACGTCCTTCTCCTTCTGAACCTAAGGCTATCCTGCCCTCTCAAGGGTGAGATAGCGTTGTCAAAATTTTTAGTAAACCGAAAGATGTAGAACAA
The DNA here is from genome assembly GCA_963575645.1 of Xanthostigma xanthostigma. Classification (NCBI taxonomy): domain Eukaryota; kingdom Metazoa; phylum Arthropoda; class Insecta; order Raphidioptera; family Raphidiidae; genus Xanthostigma; species Xanthostigma xanthostigma. The sequence goes on along the minus strand of OY754468.1, from coordinate 28,819,585 downwards.
ATTAATGTCTTTCCCCGGTTAACCACATTAGTTAATAAGTCACCCCTTTCAAACCACCCCCCTCCAGCTAACTTGTCCTCTCCTGTAAATACGTCTATTCGATTGACTTCTCCCGTCCCGAATTATTCCTATAATTCCCCAAGTCAATCAAGTAGCTCTACGATCCCTCTAGTTTATCTCTACTTTCAACATATTCGAGCTTCGGCACTGCTTGATACCGGTTCTACCAAGAACTACATCAATTCCGAACTTGCTAATTATTTGTCATCGTTAAAAATAGGTACGATCACAAATTCGATTTCTTATGCCCAAGTAGCCAACAGTACTATCGCTAGATCTAATTTCACGTTAACAGTAGTCATTACTATTAGTAAATTTACCTGGAAGATTGATTTCCTAGTTCTCGACGCTCTGTCGTATCCCGTCATAATAGGTTATGATTCTTTATGCAAAATGGGTGCGAACGTTAATTGTACCGAGAATAATCTTTCTTTCAAATTCGATTCCTCTCACGTCATTCCCTTTGTACCGTTACCCGCTTCGTCCAAAACCTTCTCCCTGGATCACGTTACCAGTATAGATTCAAATGCGGCCAACTTTAGTAGTTTGCTTGCAGAATTTCCAGAAGTTCTTACCGAAGAACTAGGTCAAGCTAAAAATTACAAATATTCAATTCATTTGTCTGACGATATTCCAGTCCGAAAGGCCCCGTATCCACTTTCCCCACCTCAAGCTAAAATAATGAGGGAACATATTAGTGATCTTTTGAATAAAGGCGTTATTTCACCTAGTAAATCCCCTTACGCTTCACCGGCTTTTCTTGTCAAGAAATCAAGTGGAGGTTATAGACTTTGTATTGATTATCGCCAGTTAAACAAAAAGGTTGTCATGGATAGTTTTCCTGTTCCGTCGATTGAGCATATTTTCCAGTGCTTAAAAAACGCTAAAGTTTTCACCACGTTGGATCTAAACAGCGCCTTTTACCAAGTTGAATTATCTGACAAATCAAAGAGTCTAACTTCGTTCGTCACTCCTGAAGGCCAGTGGAAATTTCATAAGGCTCCGTTCGGGCTATCTATTTCACCTAGTGCTCTAAACCGTCTGATGTTTGACATTTTTGCCGATTTAAGATACAAGTTTGTGATTGTATTTTTCGACGACTTATTAATATACAGTCCCGATATGGAATCTCATATGGTACACGTTCGAGAAACGTTAAGACGTCTAAAAGAGGCTAATCTTACCGTGAATCCGGATAAAATAAAATTCGCCCAAAGCGAACTCAACTTCCTGGGTCATCGTGTCTCAAACAACGGTCTTTCCATGGATCCCGACAAAGTAGAAGCGATAAAGAATTTGCCAATTCCGAAGAATTTGAAACAGCTTCAAACGTTTATTGGAATGGTTGGTTATTACGCTAAGTTTATCCCCGAATACGCTCAGATAATGTCGCCACTCAATGATCTACGGAAGAAAAATGTCAAATATAATTTAACGGAAACGCATATTCAGTCTTTTCGCAAACTTCGTGAAGCTCTGTCAAGTTCACCAGTTCTACGTTTTCCCGATTTTCAACGCGAATTCATTCTGCAAACCGACGCCAGTCAAAATCATGTTGGTTGTGTTCTTTTACAATCCTTTGAAGATGGTCTACACCCGATCCAGTACGCAAGCCGACGTTTGACATCCGCCGAGAAGAAATACAGTACGTACGAACAAGAAGCTTTAGCATGTATTTGGGCTATGGAAAAAATGAAATCTTACCTCTCGCATCAAACTTTTATTCTTCAGACAGATAGTTCCTGTCTCAAATGGTTAATTCAGCACCCCCGCAACTTAGGTCGTGTAGGTAGGTGGTTACTTCGCATCAGTCGTTTCAGTTTCAAAGTCGAACATATTCGCGGTAAAGTAAATTGTACTGCCGATTGTTTATCCCGTTTGGTAGCTGAATCCGAAACTTCTGAGAAAAATGCAATACAATCAAATTTTCTCAATCCCATTACGGAAATTAAAAATCCGTTTACCGAACTTAATATCCTGCAAGATCAAGATCCTGAGTTAAACCGCCTTAAAAGTCAAATTAATCAAGGTTTACCTCAGAAAAATTTCGCTATTCACAAGAATTTCCTGGTTCGACTCGTAGGCCGCAACCGTCGTCGACGTATTGTTGTTCCGTCCGCCTCCAAGAAAGAAATATTGGAACAGTTTCATAATTCACAAATCGCCAGTCATCCCGGAGTCACGAAGACGTATCGTTCAATATCACGAAGATTTTGGTGGCCGCGCATGTTTGTTGAGGTTCGTCAATTTATTAAAGATTGTATGCTCTGTGCAACGCATAAATCAGATCAACATCCTGATAAAGTAGTTATGTCGTCTAATCCTCCACAATCTGTGTGGGATAAAATTTACATTGATCTCATGGGACCGCTTGTCAAATCACATTCCGGGAATAAATATGTTCTTCTAATTCTGGATAGTTACAGCAAGTGGTTAATAACTTACGCGATTCCTGATTCCAGTTCCACGTCGATAATAAAATGTCTGCATCAAGTCTTTACCACGTATGGTCCACCAACTAAAATAGTTTCCGATAACGCGACTTCGTTTACGTCAAACAAGTTTAATGAATTCTGTACTTCCTGGGGTTCACGTGTCATTCACAGTTCGCCTTATCATCCTTCGTCCAATGCTGTAGAAAGAGTAATACGAAACGTTAGAGCTGCTCTGTCAATTTTACTTCAACAAAAGTTTGACGATCATCTCAGTTGGGACTTGTTATTAAATCACATAACCTTCGCCAATAATTCTTCATATCATGAAAGTATTAAAAATTTACCTTGTAAGATATTTTTGTCAAGAGAAATCAAATTTCCACTCGATTTACAATGGAATTTGTCATCTGTGTGGGAACAAGACGCTTTGCCTTCCGAAAATCAAGTTCGCCTAGCTCTGTCAAAATCACATGATCTACAAGCGAAATATTTCAATAAAAACCGTTCGTTGCAGTCGAAGTTTCAAGTTGGCGATTTTGTTGTACAAAGGTTACATTATAACAAAATGAAACCGAATTTTCACCTCAAACTTTGTCCTCGTTACAGTAATCCCCGTGTAATTTTAGAATTTACGAGTCCTGTTAGCTGCATCCTTCAAGATCCATCCTCCAAAAAGATGTTTAAATCTCATATTGAACATCTGAAGAAAATTCCGTCTGTTAACAATTGAAAAATTCACCCGAGGTCATTGCCCTCTAGTTTAATTTCAAGTTCAATGTCAGACAGCTGACATCTGTCAAACGTCAAGTGTTGTTAGGTTAGGTTATTACTAACAATAAAAGTTTAAGTTATTTTTCGTACCTGAGTTATGCTTTATTTTCCTAAATAAAGAATTCTCCCTGTGTTATTTCGTTATTCTCGTCCTTTGTTTTAGATTATAAGCTTGTCCTTGTTTACATTCCGGCGCTTTCCTAAGGCCCAATTTCGTCTAACGTTTAAGCTGTCTCCTTCAGCCAGTCAGGTTACGACCCCATAATTTCCGTATTATCGGTGGTTGTTTCATCTCGTTAGATCAATTTAGATTAGTTAAATTTAATTAGAGCTTATTTATGAAGAGCACACTTCAACTGCCATAGTATGGGATATGGTAGATTGTCAAGTGATTGTTGACTTAGTTACAACAAAGATAAATTCATTGTTGTGAATTTCTTGTTGTATGTACAGTTAGTAGTATAGCGGAGTACCTCCTAATCACTAAAGAGGGGGAGCCTGTCACGTGGTGCCATAGCACCGCGACAATTTTTTTAATATTAGCATAAAAATTATTATAATAAAATAAATAAATAAGGAAATCAAATCACTAAATTCGCGGATATTTGCATGCGCGGTACGATTTGGATCGCGTGGCTTGGACTTATAAACATAAGTGTGTCTATCGTGTGATCCAGTCGTCTGACTCTAAATACGCGGTATCTGTGATTTTCAAAAAGTGAAAAAGTGACAAACAATAGTTGTTAGGTGTGAAATAATTAAAATCAATATTTATTAGTTACGGAAAAATAACAAACATTAAGTTTTTTTCCGGAATTCGGTGTGGTCGCATGAAAAGGACGCTCATGGAATAAACCACAGAATCATCTTCAAGCTTCTTCTCCAAACCGAATTTAGACTTCATGGTACTACCATGAAGCGCCTAAATACCCGTAGTCACTCACGAATTATGTAAAGTATTCCTAGAATAAGTATTGTTCAAGTGTAAGTAAGTACTCTTCAGAAAAAGGTATGACGCTCACGCCTAGTTTTCTTTTCCTCTTTCACGTTTTATTATTTTTTTTTTAATTTAAGCAACCTTATTAAATGTACTTCCCTAGATAATTAAGTGATCACCTCGTCAGGGTTCTACCCCCAGTTTCTAATTGTCAATCATGATCAAATGATATTGTTAATATTAAGAATGTACTTGTAAATCAGATTTCTTTGTACCTTGTCACCGACACGTTTTTTTTGAAGTGATTATGAAATATAATTGTTATCGACCCACTGCATATTCTTTTCTTTGTTACATTTCTGCACAAGTTTCTCAGAACAGTAGAAGAAGTGGAGCTGTACCCTCTCTGATCACTATGGGCCCAAAATAACACCGGTATAGCCCAAACAATCCACCGTTTTGAGAAATCTGTCCGTCTTTTTTCTTTTATTTATTCACAGGTGGGAATGGACCTACGTTACCAGAAATCCTTCCACTGCCGTGCTATAATATATATATAGATATGTGTGACCACGATAACTCTCGACAGACTTAATCGATTGAAACGAAATTTGGTCCACATGTTGGAATCCATCATCGCAAGAAGCCTATTTAAAATTTTAAGGGGGGTATTTAGGGGTTGAAAAATGTTTTTGGGCCCAAAAATACGGAAAAAATTCTCAGAATCACTTCAAATTTGAAATTTAACCCTTTAGTAATTATTGAAATGTGCTGCTAAAATTTAAATAAAATCGGCCCGACAGGACCGGACTTACAAGTTTTATGAAAACGCAAGTTTACTGATATGGATTTACATACTGAAGGGTGTATATAATTTGGTACAGATGTTGAATTGGTATGCAGTATTGAAATTAAGTAAAAAAATGTTGTTTTAAGGGGTGTATTAGAGGGTAATTTTTTTTATTTTGTCCAAAAACAAAGTTAATTTCATACAATAGAGCCACACTGCTTATAAAAGCAAATACACTATATTGTCGGCAGGGTTTCGCACTGCGACCCGAGTTTTTTTATCTTCTTGTCCTAGTTTATTGACTACATTCAAGGATGAAAAGCACTTTGTAACAATCTACGAATACTTGTCTAATAGAATGCAATGTTATTTTCTTAAAAAAATATAAATGATTCATTAGTATAAAACCAAACTGAAATGAACATATTATAATTTTTTTATTCTAGCAATATCAAAATATTTCTCAATCGATATAAAAAAACCACAAATGATAAATTTACTTCATTTTTATTTTTGGTGTGTGACTGATCTATTATTAAATTATGTATGGACGTGTTTATCTGGTGAAAAGTTCAATGCTGATAGCTTGTGAACAATATGCAAATATTATGCAAACATTTGCAATGCTGATTATAGATAAAAAAAAAGGATTATGTCAACATTGTCAACGTCAATTGAATCTAATCAAGGTGTTTTTATTTTCACTATTTGGACATTCTCCATGTAATTTGTAAAATGGAGAAGAGCATAATATATTAATTTCATAGTGAAAAAGTTGTAGAAAATAAGATATTATTTCGGCTTATATGTTACAAAGTTTAATTCAGATACTATGATTAAAACTTGACAATGCCACAGTCATTAAATAAAGCAGAGAAATGAAATTTATTGTTAAAATCGAAGAATCTCGCTAGAGATTCTTTTCTGTGCTAAATGCCAACGAATCTCTAGCGTATTCTTATACATTGATTTTGCCTTTGTCCCATATAACGCAGTGTATATGAAGCAAGTTTCCAAGTTTTATAGTTCTGTGACCACGTGACTTTCATAGGACCGATTTTTCGTATCACCCATATATACTTCTGTACCATAATAACAGCTTATACTGTGTGAGTGCCCGTGGACGAGCGGGTTACGACGTAGGCTAGTAATAACTAATAACAGGGTCTTGAGTTCGATTCCCGCCAGCATCATTGGAAAAATTTTTTTTCAATTTTTAATTTTTTTATGTTTTTAATTGTTTTTTTTTTATTTTTAATTTATTTTCTCAATTTTTTTCTCATATATTTTAATTTTTTTTTTAATTTTTAATTTTTTTTATTTTCTTTTTTTTTTGAACAATTCACTCGTCAAATCTTTTATTAAAAATAGCAAAATATATGATTGAAGTTAGATTTAAATAAATTAATTTATTAAAAAACATATTTATCATAAAAAGTGCAACAAAAATTAAAAAGTGAAAAGATTACGAAGTGAAACTTCTTTTTTTAATGCAAAATAAGTATTTTACAAATGATATGAAAAAAATTTGTATTTTTAATGGTGGGCCTTGTTCATTGATTTTTTTTTCATGCCTTCAAAATGTGCCTTCATGGAATCTTCAAGAATATCCGTATTTCAAATGAATATAAATAAAAAAAAAACTAAAAAAAAAAATATATACGCGTCGACTTGAGAACCTCCTCCGTTTTTGTTTTTCGTCGGTTAATAAAAAAGAATCATGTATTACAGAGCATAGACTTGTTATAGCTCATTTTTATTTTTAATAGACTTCACATGGATTGTTTACAAATTGAATGTCATGGTATTCGCATGGAGGTGTGATGAGCCGATTGCACCGCGGCAGCACTGGACTACGCGGCAAAATATAAATGCACTTTTGTAGTAAAAATCAAAAGTCGATTATTGCAATTTCTATAACCGACTTTTGATTGTTACTTCTTATTTAACAAAATACATGAGAGACGCGCTCGAAACCACAGTTGCATGGAGTAAGGATCGTGTTGTTTTTTACAATACATATTCTAATTTCGGAGATTCATTGCATTTAAATACAACAATATGAACACTTTTATTGCATTTAAATACAACAATATAAAAAATGCACATATGTTTATTTTGGAGGAAAAATAAAAATAATGTCTCACACTTTGGAAAAAGACGTGAAATCTTAAAAAAAAACTTCGGAGAAGTAAAAACTTCGTTCTGTGCTAAATTCAAAAACTTGAGGCGACTGAATCTTAAGATTATAACTAAAAAAAAAAGAATTTCGAGGCAGACAAGAAATTGAAATCAAGCTCGAAATTCTGTGCGTAAGACGTCGAAAAAAAATGAATTTCGAGGCAGACAAGGAATTGAAATCCAACCTTGAAATTCTGTGCTTATAAAAGCTACAAGAGCAACAGCAAAAAAAAGTGCACAGACGGCGTTTTTTTAGTGATAACTAAAGGAGTTATGCGAACACCGTCTTTGCATTTTTTTTGCTGTTGCTCTTGTAGCTTTTATAAGCACAGAATTTCAAGGTTGGATTTCAATTCCTTGTCTGCCTCGAAATTCATTTTTTTTCGACGTCTTACGCACAGAATTTCGAGCTTGATTTCAATTTCTTGTCTGCCTCGAAATTCTTTTTTTTTTAAGTTATAATCTTAAGATTCAGTCGCCTCAAGTTTTTGAATTTAGCACAGAACGAAGTTTTTACTTCTCCGAAGTTTTTTTTTAAGATAATATTATACTCGTATAATAGTCGAGTCATGAAGTTAAAAAATCTTTTAAGACTTCTCAAAAACAGTACCGATTTTGACGATTTTTTTAATGCCCATATTCACTTTTTAATTTTGTTTTGGAACAAATAAAAAATTCCAACCAATTGGGCGACGGGACCATTCCAACTTCAAAAATATTGACATTTGATATAGTAAAATAAAGAAAATAACATTTCTGATATCGCGTGAGGTGAGGCGGGTAATGGCTACTATTCAATGTAATATTTGCTATTCGTCGTCTTGGTCACCTACATAATATGTTCCACGTCATGTAAAAATTAATCAAAGCATGCTTAACTAGTTTATTTCTGACAGAGCTACAAGATAAAAGAGCAGCTGATTTTTTTTTAATTTTCTAAATATTTCCGGAACTATAAAGTTTAGAAAAAAAATTTATTTACGAAACTTGCTTGAAATAATAAATAGAATAATAATCCGTGATGAAAAATATACCTTTCAAAATTTCACATTTTTTAGTACTTAAAAAATTGTTTGCCACGATGATTGTCGCGCGATAATGGTGTGCCATTGTTATTTTTCAATAGCAATAATAATATATTATTAAATTTCCAAATGGCAGACGTGGTCAAATACTTTGAAAATTAGTCAAATTTTGTACCTGTCGCACCTGAGTACGGGCCGCGGCGGCCACTCTGGGTTTAGGTAGTGAGTCCCCACTCCATGTATGGTAAGTATAGGAGACTCACTGTGTAAAAATTCAGGTCTGGTCAAATACATACTGGTAGCCGATCACTGGCTCTTATACTAATAGTAGTAAACATAATTATATTTGGTGAATTGAATTATCGCTATGTATTCGGAGGAATAGCTACCTGAACTCTCAAATGAACCGAATAAATAACTACTTACGCACGGTGAATATGGCCATACGAGGTGTTTTGACATAACGATTCTTAAAACTGCTGTAGACTTGAAAAAACATATTTAACTTGGTAAACAAAAAAATTCAGAATCGATAGGTCAATACGTTTGTAATAAACACACAGAGTTTAGTCAAGATTGAATAAATATTTTCAAAACCGGAAATATATGTGACACGAGCGTATAAGAAAGTTAGAAGGAAACCATAGTTGTAAAATGAAAATTTTGAGATCGCGAGCTGAAATGTTTCGTATTTCTGGGTGTCCTGGTTATAGAATTTGTGTTTCATATTATACAAATCCACAAAATGAAAATTTCAAGATAACGCAGATTTTCTATTTCAGGGATTCCAACTTAACGCATCATTTTCATTATTAATCTTCATATCCATATTACTTTTTATTTCTCCATGTCACGAAATGTTTTTCATAAAGTATTTAAATTTTTTTGATTTCTGTAATTCAAATGAATTTTCGTAAAAGCAATATCGCTATTCGTCAACATCCTTTTTGTTCAATACGAGTTTTGTGAACATAATATATGTTCGACTTTGTTAATAAATTATTTGCAATTAAAAAGTAATTCCTAATTACCTAAGTTAAAATTCCGAGAAAAATCCAACTTGTTCCACAAAAAAATATAAACAGTATAAAATGTGCTTTATGTATACATATTTTGTGACAAATTTATTAATACGTCATGCATGAATGAAGAAATTAAATTATTGTAATAAGTATGACGAATTCTTCATTTTAAAAGAAATGTGACAATTACTTTAATACTTTAATAACAATTGAAAACATGATTACATATTATGAGATATACGTTATCTTCGAAAATCCTTTAAGTATTTATATTTTTAATTAAATCAAAATATTTTTAATTACTTCAAAAAGAATAACAAAACTCTTTTAAAAGATGTTTATTATTAATGGTAAAATTAAACCTGGTAACAGCTTAATCTCGACCTCAAAATAATTGACAAGAATTCATATAAATGAACAGAGGAAATAATTGATGATAATTTGACCGAAACCCTTTAATTAAGTGCAAAATGATTTAGATTTTAGATCAATGCTGCAAATAATATTGTGCATTGATCTTTGTATTAAAGAACAATACATTTCTTTTAAGTTTCAATTATACGTATTGCAAGAATTGTGTCACAGAAAATAAAGTGATTTCTTTATTCTAAATTTTAATATTTCTTACTAAAGATATAAACTTACCAGACAGCTGGAAACTTAATAAAAACAGAAGTTGTTTAATTCATTATTTTTATTTTCATATACAGTGAATTTTGTAGATATGGTAGCTACAGAAATCATTAATGCATTACAAAAAACGTTCCACATAAAAGGCTACATAGATCGGGCGCCCATTAACCTCACTTATGCTGTGTGTTAACTGAAATTCATGTTTTAGTGTGATTTTTTTAAAGAATTTGGTATGACATGTCGATGTGAAGAGATGCTTAAAAAATGGTTGTCTGTTTATTCATTTGTATTAGCATCTTTCGAGTACGGTAGAAGCGACTTTTTAAACTTTCTATCTACTAATTCGCAAAATTTTAGAAGATAAATAAAAATGTGTTCAGGTAGTGTTCAATAATACCAGAGTTATCAAAAATACACTCTTTCCAACCACATAAAAATATTAACACAAACAAGAATGATTTCTAAAGATCGAAAGAGATCTTCGAAATAATCGTTATCTCACTTCCGTGAATCATATTATTCTAATTTCAAATTATTAATTAATTTTTATGACTGTGTGTAAGATGTTACAAAATGCCTACAATGTCTAGATGACGATAATAATAATTTATGATTGATGAATCCATCAGTCTGATGGTCTGACCCGTATCACTTACATATTTTTTTAGTGTAGGTACATACTCTACACAGGATGTTTCAGAAAGTTAACATCGTCGATATCAATTTCTTATTTATTTGTTTATACCTATCTGATTTTAAAATATCATGTAATATTTCAAGTTTATATTGAAACTTTTTAATTTTTTTTTCTATTTTCAATCACATTTGAAGCTAGTCAAATAATCAAATGTCAATACTACTAATGCCGTATGTCAACAATTTATTTTACTAAACTTGCCTTGCCTCTTTGTCGTCACTCCTAATGGCTGGCAGCGTTACTTATAACATACTTTATTATTTCATATTTTGTTGGTAAAAATAAAATAGTCCCTTATGAAGTAGTTGCTTATTAAAAGACCGCGACCACTTGTCAAGCGAGAGCCTGCAGTCTGACCAGTAAATTGGAATAAGATCAAGATTCTGCAGTTGTATTACCATTCCAACCTACAAGTGGGGAATGGTACTAGTTTAGGTCACAATTCACTTTTCAAAATTTTACAATATTTTTCCGTTTTGAGGTCCCCCGAAACCCAAAAACATATTTTTGTAAAAACTCCGTGCGTCTGTTATTCTGTGAGCACGATACAGGTCAAACGAATGAGCGGATTGAAACCAAATTTTGGGAGAATGTTTGGTATGCAAATATGAAGAGCTCTATTGTTTTTGGGGAAAATCGGCACATGCATAGAAATGATATATGCTATAACGGTGTTTTTTTAATAATTATGGTATACTTTTCATAACGGTTTATTATTGTATTTATTTTTTCAAGAAAGTTTCGTTAAAATTATTTTTCTTAATTTTATAGTTTCGTTAATATTTTGAAAATAAAAAAATCAGCTGTTCTTTTTTTTATGTGGAACATATTATGTAGGTAACCATGACAATGAATAGCAAATACCATATTGAATACTAGCCATTACCCGAGTCACCTCACGCAATATCAGAAATTGTATTTTCTTTATTATACTATAGACATCAAATATCAAAAAGTTGGAGTGATCCCGTCGCCCAATTGCTGAAAAAAAATTTTTTTTTGTTACACCGAATAATAAAACAAAAACTCGTGATCGAGTCAATTGAGCTTTTATCATTAAAAATAACAATGAATCGAAAATATTAATTGATACCTAATAACCCTGACAGTTATAATAGAACGTAACAATGAATCCGCTGTAATCGCGGAACTCCCCGAATTTTTCTTACAGTAAATAAGCTTGTGGTGTTTTAACTGCACTGAATAAACACATTTTACGAAATGGCATAGTAAATTGTTGAAACGAGATTTTTTTAGATATCTCGGTAATGGCGCTAATTATTAGCCCAGTCAATGAACGGTTTCCCTAGCAATTCTACCAAACAGCACCGATTAGCACCAAAATTTGATTGTAGGTTCTACTTATGGTCCGGGGGCCAGCGACCTATTTAGGTCGTCCATTTCCGCGCGGCTGAAAAACTCGCAAAATGCTCAGACAGTAGTACCATATAGCATAGTGGCCGTCAGCTGCGCCAGTATCGGTGGAATAGCCTCCCACGCACGGTTAAAAAGATAATATTTTTTATATCCAAATCTTTGACAAACGTCTGTTAAGTACATAGGTATCCATGACTACTTATCAAAAAACTGTTCGTTATTAATTTTTCATTAAAATTCGATAATTCAAACTCCATTCTATTAGAAAGTAGATATTATACTAATTAATTTATATATTTTTTAGATTATTTCGAAACGTCATCTAGTGAAATATTGATTTATAATTTATTATTTTTTGTCAATATAGGTATAGTCAGAAAAAAAATTGGTCGATAATTTTATTTATTTGAATAATATTTTTTATCATTACCTATCGATTGAAAACTTGTCAAAAGATAGTTATTAATGATCTTTCATAAAAAAAAACGTCAGCTGGCTGTACGATGGTGGATGTTACGTCAGCTGATCATACGAACTTGACGAAATTAATATGAATTCAGTCATTCCCTATCACATGAAACTTTGTCAAAAGGTAGTTTTTATAATATTTAAAATAAATAAAATCGTCAGCTGCTTGTATATTGGGGGAAAGATTGTCAGCTGATACAAAAAAGGGTGTGGTAGAAGAGAAAAGTTGGGAACGTCGATATTTTGGCGGTAAAGCTGTAAAGCGTCGATAGCAATCGCTATGATACAGTTGAAAATCATTAGGTTGTTCAGGAAGTATTACATCTCTTGCTGCTAAATTATAATTTTTTCGAATAGTGAGTATATTACGGCACTTGCACAAATCTTCGTTGATTAATTTTAACGTTGAACTTTTCTTTTGACAAAATACACAAAAATTCCAGCCAATTGGGTGACGGGACCACTTCAAAAATGTTGACATTTTATTATATTAAAGAATTTCTGATATCGCGCGGGTAATGGATCGTATTCAATATGATATTTGCTATTCGTTGCCATGGTTAACTACATAATATTATGTTCCACGTCATGTAAAAATTAATCTAAGCATGCCGAACTAGTTTATTTCTGACAGATTTATAAAACAAAATAGCGGCTGATTTCTTTATTTTCAAAATATTTCCGAAGCTATAAAGCTACCTATTCCCCCGATAGTGCCACAGCTGACGGCCACGATGCTACATAGTCCAACTGTCTAAAGCTTTTTACGAGTCTTTGAGGCATGCGGAAATTGGTAAGAAAAACCTGTTACTGGCCCCCGGACTATTATCCTCTACTTCAAAATTGTCAATGTGCCGAGGGTTGCTTTTACCCTGGGGGCGGAGGTCACCCCTTCTCGAGGACGAAAATTTTTTTATTAAAAATAAGTATGGGAATGGATAAATTGACTAATTCTAAGCAGCTTTTATTCTATAAAGTCAATACTTTTCGACTTATTCGAGAGTGGAAACACGTATATTACAACAGGAATCTTCTTCATCAGTGTTGTAATATACGTGTTTTGATAACTGCAAAAATTTGTGATTGGGTATTTTACCATAACTCGCTTAATTTTTGAGTTATCAAGTTCAACAAAAACCCTTTTGTAGGTTTTTTCACGAACTATTAGCTGATGAAAACTAATTCTTTTTTAAGCACTCGTTTTTTAAAAGGTTTGAGCTGAAAGAGCTCGAAAACGATATTATTTGCTACATATGCAAACTTGAAATGGTTATACCTTACTCAATTTTTATCGTACAGAGGAATAGGGTTTATGCACAATTTTGGAAAATATTTAAAATCAATTATTTTCATATTAAAAGTTATCAAACAAATGAAATCATTCATTAAAACATTCTTATTGATTTAAAAATAAATATTATTTTTGGGAGAGGTAATAATTCTATGGAAACCATGTGTTTACGTGTTTTTTGACGTCACACTACGGTGGAATCAATAGCATTGCGTTTCGGTATTTTATATTTCGCGCGTATTTATTGCATTTTTGTTTAATTAATATTTATTATTTAGCAAAAATTTCAAAAGAATAAAATATTTAGAGTTTAATCAATTGCAATAAAGATTACAAAAAATAGCATTTAAACTAAATAAAAGTTACATGTATATACCCTATTGTGAAATTTCATTCGAGAATGAAAATCTTCAGTTCCCGAGACGAAACAACTGCATTGTTGCATTTATAATGGTGTCAGCAGTATTCGTTGAAACCCTGTAGATGCTTAGAAATTTTAACATCGTATTCCCACAAGCAAGTTACACACTTATTACCAAGATATCAAAGTTCGGCTGATTATAATTACTACAACTGAATAAAACGAAAGACTTACTACGTTACAACGCTACTGTAAATAAATTGTCAACCTCATAACAAATTCCTGTACATCAATACGTCACAGCGGTCATGACTTCTCAGATATCTGCAGTAATGCCTATAATATTATTAATTAAATTATATTTTATCGCACTACATTTCTTCTAATTCTCAAGCACATTTAACTGTAGTTGTTTTTTTTTCTAAACTAAAATTCATTAACTGGTTAGAATGTGATAACTTGATGTGCAAAATATCCACTGGAAATAACCAATTATTATTTTATATAACATATAACTGTGTTATTAGCCGTTTTAAGTGCGGAAAATTGATTTTTATAAATTAATTTTTTGCGAAAGGTGTTTGGGGAGAGTTTTTTTAAAAAACATTTACTGGGTCGTGTATACAAATTGAGATAGTAATACAGTTGCTACGATATGTATATGTGATTTCTGATTGGTTAGATTCAAAAAATGACAGTGAAAGACGAAGAGTAGTTCAATTTTTGGAATATCAAAATTTAGCGTTTTCTATGTCTTGAAAAAAGCCAAACTTTGGGCACATCGAGTTGTACTTTCAAGCTTAAAAAATCGACCAAATTCTAAAAAACTTAATAAAATGGAAATAAAAATACAAAAATACGCTTGCATTAGTACTATTTATTATTTTTATAGTTATTTTAAAATACAATTTGTTGTACTTTAAGCTGATTTAAAAAACATGAACTGATCATTAAAAAATATCATAAACAATCTGGAATATACACTTAAAAATATAATATCATTTAAAACATCTATCCTATTTAATCTTTTAGTGGGCACGTTATTCGCGTAGAATATTTTTTATTGCAGTAGATAGAGACGGCACTGCCTGCTATATGCTTTTAGGGTATGTGCACGACGGAACTGTGACACTAGATGATAGCATTGATGATAGCTGATAGCTTTACAGCGCTAATAGAATTTTATCGCATATTTATATGAAAGCGTGCACAACCAAGCAGAGAGTACATCGAGTATGCGAATTGTTATAATCGCTTGTGTTTTAAAGAATGGTATTTACCATTCTTCTGCTCGCTGCAAGCTGACTGTACATTGGGCCCCGCGAGTTTTACAAGCCTTAGCTTTATTTTTTCCAAAATATAATCAAACGTGACTGGCTCCATTCTCATATATTCAAAAAAACGCTGTGGATAATTTCTTAATTCATTAAAGAGGTGATGATATTCACCAAGCGTAGATCGGTTCTTATTTATAGGGTGAACGTGGTATTGTCTAAACAAAAATTTAGTTTGCCTATTTAAAATAAACCATTTTGTCGCTGCAGAAGCGAAATAATCATCGTCGCTACTACTCGACATCTTGAATTAATGGACTGGCTATTGAAATTATTCTACAATCGCAGCAAGTAAGCAATGCTTAGTTGTGCACACCCATCAGCGTTTGTATTCTACTCTCTAAGCTATCATCACTGCTATCATCTAGTATTACAGCTCCGTGGTGCACGTACCCAGGTGTCTTTCACCTGTTGATCGTGGTGAGCGACACTATAAGAACAGAATTTAGATACAAATGTACAGTGTACTCTGTAAATAAGCATAAAAAGTGTGTGATCCCTTCCCTAGGCGACGCACTATTTAGAGTTAAATGTACGTGGATAATAAATTCCGTCCATCGTTTCGTTCACCACGTAGCTATGTTTTTACTTTTCATTGTAGGACAAAAATTCATGAGCCCCTTAAAAAATGAATGACGGGTTACTGGAACGACGTTTAAGGCTAAAAGTACTATTATCTTTTAAGTTAGTATCAGAAATCCGATATCAATCTTCCAGGGGGCTCTTGGATCACGTACAACTATTTATTCTTTCTGGATAGAACATTTAATTTTGCATTAGTTGTTGCATATAATCTATAGCAGGCTTGAGCAAATGGCGGCCCGCGGGCCGGATCTGGCCCGCAGCACAATTTTGTCCGGCCCGCGAAGCATTTTATAAATTTTAGAAAAATAGTAAAGAAATAGCAAGGGCCAGAACAGACGAAAAAAGGACCCAAGGGACTTTTTTCTTTGCTCTTCAAATGCGGAAATAGAATGTGAGGACTTTTTTTTGCTCTGCAAATTTTTGACCCGCGCTCAAATTTTCATCAGCTATGTGACCCGGCGATCAAAAGATTTGCCCGCCTCTGATCTATAGGTACTTAATTATGTATAGCTGTGAAAAACATGTCTGTTCTCCAAATCAGCCTAAGATGAATACTACGATTTTAATATCAATATTTTATTGTTGGACCCCACTTAAAACAATGGAAAACCATACCATATTGTGCACACAAAAGTCAAATTATTTAACTACATAAAAATAGATGTGAAAGGTGGTATCAGTAAGATATAATCATTAAACCATTAATCATAGCAAAATCGTTTATAAAAAAATCTGGCCGAGAAAACTGAATCTTTGATAAAAATACATTCTATCAATAATATTTTCTTACAGAGTGATTCAGGTTGCTATATTAAACAACTTAATGAAACTTTTTTTGTATAAATGGCATTAATTACGAGTTTTTGTAGAAATGTTTACATAAAACAGTTTTTAAAATAACCCTATCAGTGAATTTGAGTTTGGCAATAGCAGTCTGAATCAATAACACGTTGAAATGTTCTCTCTCATTATAAATCTATAACTATACACGTAAAATATGTGAAAACAGACTATGAACATAATCAAAAGTGTTTTTATTCTTTTCTATTGTCCCCACCGTGCTTTTTTATCAAAAATTCAGTTGAGAGATCAAGAAAAATAGTATGGATTAATTGAAACTTACGATTATTTTTTTAGAAACTTAACTAATTTGGCACACGGAACATTTTAATTAATGTTAAATACTAGTATTATTGAAAATACCGGTACTAATATTTTGAAACCCTTGAAAGTTGCAATTATATATTTTGTTTGCAAGGCCGTGCCACAAACAAAACCACAAATCATTTAGCTCGCATCGCGTATTATTATTAAAAAGACAGACGGACAGACACAAACATCGCTTTCAAAATAAGAATTAAATACGTTTTATATTTCAATCAACCCACGGTTCAACTCACTAACTTAATATCTGAGGTACTTTTAAGTTTAGCCTAAGGTTAAAAAGTATGAAAATAAAATTCTTGAAGTAAAAAATTAAAGCTATAACCAAAATAGTTTCATATGAACAACATTTTAAAACTGGTCACAAAAATATTTCCTTAACGGAAAAAGTTATATGGTTTTCGAAACATCTTTTCATAAAATTTATAAAACCATAAAAAATATAAAACTTCTTTAAACTTTTGTCAACAGTGACGTAAATCTTGCCCACGCAACTCAGAAAGCCTAGACACGACAAATCGGAAAAGGTTCAGGCTGTGATTATTACAAGTTAAAGAATACTATGCTTAGAAATGGAAAAGGGTACAAATATAATGCAGCGACGAGGAAAAAGACAACGATTGAGCAAATGTGCTGAAACCGCAACTACGAGGCTAGAAGTAACTCTTTTAGCTTCGTCGCTGCACTGTATTTGTACCCTCAGCTCTTCATAGTTTACCAAAATTTGTATTTAGGTCCAGAAGAAACATTTTCATTTTAATTCTTTTTATAATAAATTTTCAAAAATAGTTAAAAAATGGATATCTATAAAATTTCCTTCAATCGCTATGACGTGATACATTCAATGTGCAAATGTTATATCTTCATTTTTGTACTAGATACGCCACTTTTGACCATTTTACTTGGACGATAAGAAACAGCTGCTGCCGCTGATTGTTTGCAAAAATCGTCGAAATATTTTTGTGAGATCAAACTGAGGCTAAACTTGTCATGGATATTATCGTAATGCAGATGATAACGACATTGGTAGTCAGTTGTTTTACTACTGATGTACATGAACAGTCTGACCGCCGATGACGTCCGTAAGTTGTCTGGACGAAAAGGAGCACAGAATTTTCCTTTCGCCGGGACGACGGGGCATAAATAATTCTGAAAACGAAACCAACTCTCCGGGTCGAACATCGCGGAAACGTACTCGTTTCGGTCTTTGTAAACCAGGACCTTCCACTGTGAAATAGCACTCGGTAAGAGGAACGTTGAGCGGGTTTTGGAAGCTGGAAAAACAATTAAAATTATTGCATTAGTAACATTATTTACTTCTAAAATTCTAAAAATAATACTATTCTTAAATGTGTAGCGTTCGCACCAGCAAGAATGCATATTCATTCCTCAAGAATATACAGTGTGCTCACCAAAAGAGTATCCTACTAGATACAAAAAAGAGTTTGAATAGATTTTTATTCAACTCGAAATTTACTTTTTAGTTTTTTTTTCAAATGGCAACAAATACTTTTCTTACATTTTCTAAATCTCTACTTTTTTCTATAAATTCTTATAAAATTTTCGTAAGGTTGCATAAGAAAATATTCGAGAAAAACGTTGTTGATTTATAAATTAAACAGACAATGATAATAATTATTGTAAATATTTACACATGTGTGGAGTGATATGATGCTTA
The DNA here is from genome assembly GCA_963575645.1 of Xanthostigma xanthostigma. NCBI lineage: Eukaryota > Metazoa > Arthropoda > Insecta > Raphidioptera > Raphidiidae > Xanthostigma > Xanthostigma xanthostigma. The sequence continues at coordinate 28,800,776 of OY754468.1, read as the reverse complement.
TTACTGTGTGTTTAATTAATAAATTGATACGTTTTTCTCGAATATTTTCTTATGTAAACTTATGAAAATTTTAATGAATTTATAGAGAAAAAAAGAGAGATCTCGAAAATGTAAAAAAGTATATTTTGCTAAAAAAAAAAATGCGTGTACACTTCCGGATAAGTTTGAACTACAAAAAAATATACCTGAGCACTTTCTGGTAATAAATTTCAAGTTGAATAAAAAACTATTCTAACTTTTTTTTTAATCTGTACTAATGGTGGAATACAAAAATTATTTACTGTCTATATTAGTAATCTTTCTATATATTATTTTAAATGATGAAAAGTTTAATCGATAGGTCAAGGAATTTATCTGTTACAAAACTAATGCATCCCCCCAATTTTAGTTCTTGGTAGCGCCTCCATTTTGCACAGATGCCTAAAACTTGAATAGAAACTTTCCAATTACCTGAAAGTAACGTGACATTCTTGCGCAACACGCGGACTTCCTCGTACTTGAACCGACATCCTCGGCTTGCCTAAATGGAAATCTTCCTCCTCGCTCCACGTTTGTTTGGTTTCTTTGACGTTAGCCAACGCATAAATCTTGATCAAACTCTGATCCGCTAACTTATCCAGGTATTCGTTTGGTGTTACGTGAATCTTCAGAACCTCGCGTTGGTTTGGCCGCACTACGAACTCACCCGTCGCACGTTTTAGTCGATGGGCAGTGTGACCAGTGTAGTAAACTGAATTAGCTGTTAAAACGGCTGTTATTGTGCGCAGATCGTTCGATTTATTCTGTCAAAAAATAATAAACTCTATTGTTAAACCCTCTTACATATAACTGTGAAAAGAAAATAGTTAAAATGTCGACATTTTGGCTTTATAGTGAAATGAGAAATACATTTCCTCTATTATCTAGAGTACATTTAGGCCTAAAGAAGATATCTTGGGTCACATTTTACATTACTTTGGATAATCAGTCAACATTGATTAATTAGTGAACCATCTAAGTTCGCCTTAACCATACTCACATGAATGTTAACGATGACATCGAAACTTTGTCCGTACGGAATGTGCTCGATATCGACAAGATCGAAGTAGACGTCGTCATGAGTAGTGTCCGGGAAATCATAGTACTGCTGGGCTCTCGAAACACCACGCACGGCATTGAACACTGCTAACCTTTCGGTGTGCGACCCTTCGACATTTTTGTACTCGTTCGTTATATCTTGCATATCGTTCTCTCCTTCGTCGTCGTCGCGATCCACACGTTTTGTTATTATCTTACGGCCAACACTACAAAAAATTACCGAGAATTAGAAATAAATCCTGCCATCACTGCCAATAACTGAAAAATTTCGAGTAGTTTTGTAGAAAACACTTTTAAATGAAAAGAAAAAATAATTTTCCACACAGGCATAAAACTACTTTCCGTAAAAAAATGTTTTTAGGAATCTTCACTGTGCTATATAAAGTTTCTCCACCAAATTCCCAACGGTTTATATCAAGAGAGTCGTAGTTTTACTGGGTGTCACAAATGTCCCCAGTTAATACTGCACAGTGGCGAAGAAGACATTTCCGATTTGCCCTTCTCTTTCCCTTCAACTTCAAAAATACGACTTGAAGATCGGAAATGTCTTCTTTGTCAGTGTGCAGTATTAACTGGGGACATTTGTGACACCCAGTAAATTTTTATAATTGGAAGTCGTTTCTAATTTTATCTTTAAGATATGCTGATAAAATATGAAATATAAAAGAAGAATAAAAAAATAATACACGTTAGTATATTCACGTCTGGAGAAATTAAAATGACTACCAAAGAATTTCTCGTTGAAGTAAAGTTTAGTTCTAACAAGGCCAACTAATAGAATAAGATTGAATTAAAAAAATGTAAATGCAGCTTTTAAATACAAGTTAATAGCTGTCTTCTCCTTAACTGGTTTTCGGTTGACATCACATTATGCAGTTATGAATTCACGATATATAGTTTCATTCATGAAAACCTATCCGTAATAAAAAGCTTAAGTCAGTGCAATTTAATATGCGTTAAAGTAAACAATGAACATTTACGTCAAAATAAATATTTATAAATCGCACTAGTTTCATGTTTGAAATCTAATTCAACATATGCTGTACTAAAGTTTTCTACAAATAGAATAATAAATAAACAATGAAGAATTATTTGACGATAGCTTTTTAAGGGAGAAAAACGAAATAGTCAGAAGTTAAACAAAAGTCTTTAATTAACAAATTTATTTTTTTTTATGTCTATGCAATACTTTGTAGCATTTTGAGTACACATAATATTATAATAGTGCCAAGTTCATGAGAAATTTTGCCATTGATCAAATAATATTGCTGATTAGAAAGTTTAACTGAGATTCAGAAATCAGAGACCAGATAAACTTAAAACTTGACTTCATATTATCTAGGGATGACTAAACTAAAAAGATTCAATTGACCACTAATAATTTGTCAGTTTTCTTCTGTCTTCATGTATAAATTAAAATTTTAAACTGCTGTTTCAATTTAATCTTTTACAACAATCACGAACGTTAATGTTGTGGCGAAATATAAATCAAATATGAAAATTACAGTGTTCCTAGGCGTTTTGAGGAAAGATATTGCTTATTTTTGCTTACCGCGATCGATTTCAGTATCTTTTTATTTTTTAAGGATCAACTTACTGATATTGATTGATAGATAGTCTAGAAAATCCCCAGTCTGAGTTTTCGTCCTCCTGGAAATGACATATGTCGGCATTGACCTCGGCAAATATAAACGGCGTATCATATGAGAAGCCGACTTCTCCGCGTCGCACCGCTTCCAGTGACGCTGGACCGCACCGATAAGAGTGATCACTGTCCTCTTGTGGCGTGGTATCAATGATCTGCCAACCACCATATCCTGGAGGTAGGTCTGGACGCGCCATCCACACATCATTCCATACGTGGAAATTCCAACATGAATCAGTGCAATCACCGTCTGGCCCGTAGAGGATCTCATTGCCTTCACGATCGAAGTACCTGTAATTATATTATATACCTGGTTATGTAGTGTCTCATTTTTTTTATTTTTACTATTTAAATATCTAGCAGTTTATTTTGATTTTGAATCTTCAATATCCAAACAATTGATATCCAAATTGCTGCTATTACGAGACAGGGGCCGTCATAACACATCGATTAATAAAATGTGGACAATCTAAATTTTCCTTCTGTTTTCTCTCAGTTTTTCCTGTCCATAACAAGGAGTTAACAAAGTGTTTGGAAAATTTATGAAAGTATAAATTATTTCTGAAATAATGACCCTTTCTATTATTATTGTACCAAGTTCAATCTATGTTAAAAACATTCAACTCTGCGTTTTTACTAATAGCGAGAACTTTCTATATTTTCAAATAATTCCGAATTACACAATAAATATCACAATATTTAATCGTCCCTTAACTTACTTGTCAATAGTTAGCGATCTATTGGTGTCGTGTGCCGACACATAATTAGTGACGGATCGACAGGGGATTCCCAGCGCTCTGCAAACTGTAACTGTACAAGCGGAATATACCCAGCATTGACCATATTTGACGGGCCGTCCGCCCTCCTGGAGATAACGCTCCATGATAGCCACGGTGCCAGTCCAGGAACTTGGATGGGTTCCTTCACGATAATCACCATCCCAACGGCCTTCGAGAAGACCATTGTCACCGAAAGAATTGATCTGCAATCAAGTATCACACAGTAATGAGGCAATTTTATATTCATCTATAATGTTATATCAAATACATTTTGATATCTAAGGTACCAACATTTGAGGAATTAGTCTGATAAGAGCACGTCTATTTTTACTGATTTTCTCTTTAAGACGGTTGTAAGAAAAATAAAAACTTACAACAGCCGAAATAGCTCGGCAAACTTGAACGGGGGATCCCCTATCCGGATGCGGCAAATTTGATTGCTCCAATAAATACATAGTAGCTGGAAGTACAACATCATCAAACTGGCCATATATCCACCTCCTGCCTTTGGGCTGTCTGTAAGAACCCGTCCAGATCTTTCCGGTCTCGTTGGTGACGTATTCACGACGTTGTGGATCATTCTCCATGAATACGGCATCGTCACGGCACCACGGGTTGAATAGGATATAGATGTCCTCCTCGCATTCGTAATCGTAACGGAATTCCCGATGACCTTGACGTGATGACTGAACTGTACAATGCCATATGCCTACCTGCACCGTGGCTGGGATATGCACTTGGAACGTGACGGTGTTTCCGTCCTGACGATGAATGTTCAATTGCCATCGGGATTTATCTGACAGGCCGATACTGTCGTGAGTGTGGGTTACGGGAAGAATAACACGCGTTCCCTTTGTCACCGTTGGCTTAGGTCCTGAAATATGCATTCCCGTCAAATAACGCGTGTGAAGTTATTTATCGAACAAAAATAATTCGTTAATTGTTAGTAACAATTTATCGGTTAGCTTGTGTTATGTTTACCAGTCAATTAAACTAAAAAACAGTGTTGGATTTAGAACAAGACAAACGGAGTTACTGCCAAAATACCTCAACAAAGAATAGGTTTTCTAAATGAAATTAAAATATTCCAGCCAATTGGGCGACGTGACCATTCCAACTTCCAAAATGTCGACATTTGATTATAATAAAGAAAATAAAACTTCTGATATCGTGTGAGGTGACGCGGGTAATTGCTAGTATTCAATATGATATTTGCTATTCGTTGCCATGGTTACCTACATAATATGTTCCACGTCATGTAAACATTAATCAAAGCATGCCGAACTTGTTTATTTCTGACAGATCCATAAAACAAAAGAGCGACTGAGTTTTTTTTATTTTCAAAATATTTCAGAAACTATAAAGTTTAGAAAAAAAAATTTTCAACGAAACTTTCTTGAAAAAATAAATGAAATAACAAGCCGTTATGAAAAGTATACCATTATTATATAAAAAACACCGTTATATCAAATATCTCTTCTGCTCGTGCGCCGATTTTCCCCAAAAACAATAGGGCTCTTCATATTTGCATACCAAACATCCTCCCAAAATTTGGTTTCGATCCGCTCATCCGTTTGACCTGTATCGTGTTCACAGACTAACAGACACACAGAGATTTTCCAAAAATATGTTTTTTGGATTCAGGGGACCTCAAAACGGAAAGATATTGTAAAATTTTTGAAAAGTGATTTTTGACCTAAACTAGTACCATTTCTACTGGTGGGTTGGAATGGTAAAATTAATACGAGAATAAGTAATGAGATCCAAAATCAACTTTTTAACAATAAAACAAAACATTCCAGGAATCTTCAATAACTGATTTGAATTAATGCGTAAATAATTCTACAAATTTAATGCATTCCAATAAGTGTCGTATTTGGACGTCAATTAATTCATAATTACTCAGGTATGTGTAAAAATATTTTTAGAAATGAGTAATAACAACCACAAAGTATTTAATAGACAGAACACGTACGACACATTAGGTAGTCTGCGGTTTTCATTACATTTTATTTAAATAAATTATGCATGTAATGATTTAAAACAGCTAACTGAAGCGTGGAAAACCACAAATAAATACACTTAAAGTTATAGGTACTAAGTCATTCTCATATGCAACTATTTTCCCGTGTTTTTTATCATTGTCAATATAAACGGAATAATAGGCATGCTTAGCACCCATGTGAAATTTGTATTTTCAAAAATCGTAGATAACAAAATATGCGCTTTAAAAAATATGATTTGGTAATGAAAGTAAAACTTACCGAAACAGAAATTCACACGAACAACATCCCTCTGTTGATCGAATGATCTATCAAATCTAATAGCAAAGAAGAAATTCTGACCCCTTCTCAAAACGGGCGTTGGCGGATTTTCCGTAACTAATTCAAACTGTTCAGTGTGATGTTCCTTGGCATTATCTCTTGGATAAAATTCAGACAGTTCAACTTTGATCGGTTCTTGACCGTGTCCTGCATATCCAGGTTGTGCCAGAGCCGGTGAAAACAATGAATATTCAGCTCTCCTTCTGCGATCGTTGTCCATATTGAACCTGTTCATCATCATTCTAGCATAGTTTCTTCCTTCAGAAGATTTCTGATGGAATCCGCTCCTGTATGTTGTATGACCAGGAGACGCGTATCCTTCGCTAAAACTGGTTCCTGTAAAACCACCGAAACTAAAACGGTTTCCACTGTAACTAAAACTCAATCTTCCGCACTCGCCATATGGTGACTGCGACGGGCCGTAACGGTATGCCGGTTGTCTGTATCCATACGACTCGTAACGGCTTCCGGGTTGTCCGTAGATCTGTAATGACGATGAACCATATCGTTCCCCAGAAGTGCTATAACGATCTGCGCTCGACCGGAAACGATCGGATCGATCGTACTGATCCGATTGATCAGGAAATGTTCCGGCAGCGAACGAACCAGTTGATCCGGTTCGATTGTAGTTTTGAGTTGACAAAGGCGTTGGACTCGATGTTCTTGTCGGCTGACCAAACGGAGAATTAGGACGATGTGGTCCCGCCATCTTAACAACGACTTTTTTTGAGGGATCCAAGGTGACTTAGTTTTATGGAAGGGTTATAACAAAAGGAAAGCTGTAATCTGCAATGTCAGAGGAAGTTAGTTCTATCAATAAAGTATTTGGCGATGGAAATTCCAAAATTAAAATAAATTACATAGCCTAGTCTTTAGGAAAATTGCTCCCTGGAGAAAACAGTTTTTTTTATTATCATAGAATTGAATTTCTGTGTTGATTAACAAAGCGAAATTAAGTTTTGAGCCAATTTATTAAATATTATAATATAAATGTTGATTAAAATTTTGCTAATTGTGATTTTGAAAATTGGAATATTTAAAACCAACCGTAAATATATTATACGTACCTCTAAAAATGTACCAACAAATAAATATACTTTTCAAACAAAATAATATAAGTATGTAATCTATATCACTATAAAAATGTATAAAAACGGTGAAAAATGTATGTAAAACGACCAACAGTTGGTGAAACGACAAACGAGAAGGCAACTACAACAGTTGCCACTATAAGGAAATCCTCGTCGGGCTATTAATTTATATAAAGAAGTTGAAAGTTACGCTAGGTGATTTCAATGCAGACTTGTGATGTCGTTTTCAAAAGCTCAAATAACGGCGTCAGACCAGAAAATGTTCATCTATTCATAAGCATCATATTACTGTTTTTGTTTGTGTTTTCTTCACAGTTGGCTGTATTACATTTGATGAAACTCTAAACTTTGAAACAATCAAAGTTCTAGAGGTCGTGGACTTCAAATAATATTGTTACACCAGGCTTAATAACATATTGTTACACCAGGCTTAATAACATATTGTTAAATAAAACAAAAAAAATCTACCAATTTACATACATAGTAGAGTTGTTATATTTTTAATCTGATATTATGATCTATATTCTATTTGATCCTTACATAAAATTAAAAATAAAATAAATAAAAGACAATAAAATTTGAAATACTCAATCCCGCGCCTTGACCCATATAGTGGATGTTTTAATTTTTGTGCCTACAAGTGTCAACCTAGTTTCATTGTACCGTATTTCGAATAGCTAGAGGGCGCCGAAACAAAATATTAAGCCTGTAAGTGCGCCGCGAACTGAAAAAGTTTGGGAACTCCTGCCAAAAGGGTTGATAACAAAAAAAAGGTTCGAACATGTATCTGCTTATTTTTAATGAACAGTTCATTACCCCTCACTTTGAAGATTCCTAAGACATGAACATTTTGTCACAAAGCTCTACATCCACTTTTGACCCTCTTAGGAGTTGAATTTCGAAAATTTTTAGTGGGAACTTACGTCACAAAAGAAACCTACTGTCCAATTTGCAAGTTTGTAGCTTCAGCAGTTTGACCTGCGCGTTAGTCAAAACAACCTTACACATCCATTTGACTCCCCCTTTCGGTTGTATTAAAAGAAAATGCTCGAATAACATAACAGTTTGTTTATTTTTAATTAATAGTATGTTAAATTCAGTGCCTCTTACTTTATCTAAGATATTGCCAAAAAAGCTTACATTATGAATTGATCCACTTAAAGGTTTAATAAAACAAACGCTTGAGTACGGATTTAGTTATCTTTAATGAAGAGTTAGAATATTGCATTTAATACCTCTAGCTTGAATTATTTTTCAGCCCCGAGTCTAGGAGGGGGGCAAATCGAGGCACCCGCCATGGATGGCAGTTTCAGGAGGCACCAAAATCATAATATAATATTGTTGAAAACCACATCCAATCTGTCCTTTTCCCGGTGTACTCAATCTGTTTGTTTTCTGACGATTTTACGTCCCATATGTGATGGCACCCTTTTCAAGGGTTGGATATCGAAAAAAAATCCCTTCTTAATGTTACCCAATAAATAGCTTGTACGGTTTAAGCTGGACGTTGCTGACTTTTCTATTTATCTATTAAAATATTACTTTAAACCAACGAAATGAAAACCATTTTTTGCATCGTAATCTGATGTCACATCGCACCAGTCCTGCCTACCGTTTTTTTGGTAAACTAGTAAACGAAATCAACTGCTTTTGCAACTATAGTTAGGAGTTGCATTGTGCAGGAGCCCTTTTCGAATCAATATTGGACAGCTGTGGGGTCTGGACACGAGAGTTACCCAGGCCATAAATAGTGGGCGATTCTGTTATAGAGGGAATATAGCAGGGGCGCTGACTTTCAGAAAGCCTCATGGGTGCTCATGCTCGTTTGATGACTAGTTTAAAAAAGTGGCGAAGTGGGAGAATAGAAATGCACACTAAATCGCATCTAAATCCATCCAGTAGAACTCAAGTTATAAGGAAACAAACATGCAGGACATAAAGATTCAAATCTTTGATTAACGTCTGATAATTTTCAAATAAATAAAATAATCGAATAATTTTTCAGACAATGTATTGACAAAAATTTTTGTCAATAGCAATACATTTATCTGAAAAATTGGTCGATTATTTTATTTATTTAGGACATAAAGATGTTGCATTTTATATAATTAATAGATATATATAGAAGAGAAAAAAATAATATAAGTATAAAATGCTAGATTTCACAAAAAAATTCCAGCCAATTGGGAGACGGGGCCATTCCGCTTCAAAAATGTTGACATTTGATTATAATAAAGAAAATAAAATTTCTGATATCGTGTGAGGTGACGAGGGTAATGGCTAGTATTCAATATGATATTTGCTATTCGTTGCCATGGCTACCTACATAATATGTTCCACGTCATGTAAAAATTAATCAAAGCATGCCAAGCTAGTTTATTTCTGACAGATCCATAAAACAGAAGAGCGGCTGATTTTTTTTTTATTTTCAAAATATTTCCGAAACTATAAAGTTAAGAATAAAAATTTTTAACAAAACTTTCTTGAAAAAATAAATAGAATAATAAGCCGTTATGAAAAGTATACCATTATTATATAAAAAACACCGTTATAGCATAGGTATATCTCTTCTGCGCATGCGCCGATTTTCCACAAAAACCATAGGGCTCTTCATATTTGCATACCAAACATCCTCCCAAAATTTGGTTTCAATCCGCTCATCCGTTTGACCTGTATCGTGTTCACTTCACATACTATCAGACGCACAGAGTTTTTTTCAAAAATATGTTTTTTGGATTGAATTTGGGTTGGAATGGTAAAAGGAAGCATATCTATATTACCTAATTGTAATTTTTTTCAGTGTGTTAGTCCTTCACCGTTTTAGCATCTTTAGGTACTAATTCGGTTGAAAAAAATATATACCTATATATATAAATGAAACCATTTTGATCGTTAGTAGTAACATAGTTTTAATAGCAGGAAATATAATTAATTATTAGTACCTAATAGGTACCAAATTTTAATTCTGGAACGTAAGATAGTAATATACAAAATAGCAGTGTCTGCTATTGTTGTATGAAACACATTGTTACAGTTACAATGCTATTATATAAGAAAAATTTACTTTCCAACAATGTCGCTGTTGGGAGTTGGGACTAAAACCCGAAACTTCCACTATCGGAGCGGATGACATAACATATCAGAACACTTCATTCTCATAATACTAAAGCATATTTGCGACTGTATTTACTTTATTATGAGACCGATTGATTGTTCTGATATGTCATTGTAGAATAACTGATTAAGTCATCTGCCGCGATACTGGAAGTTTTGGGTTTTAGTCCCGACAGCGACATTGTTGGAAAGTAAATTTTTCTTATAAGTATAGCATTGTAACTAACAATGTGTGTTTCAACGACAAAATCGCAAAATTGTGCTATTTGACGAGCTACAGTTTTGACGTCTATGGACTTAGTCATAGGTGCTCCGCAGAATATTCTGGGGATTGGAGAATATTAAATACATGAAAAGTATTACTTATCTCTGGTATTACTTAGTATTTTTGTTCAAAAATTCATAACTTTTCGGCAAACCTTTGACGATACAACTATGGACTCCTTAACGTCTTTTAATTGATGAATCACCAATCTTATAAATTGATAAAACACCGGCTGCATGTTCGAAAAAGTGTAACGTTCGTAACGCGTAACGTTCCTAACGCGTAACGTTTTTTGCTAATTTCTCGCTCAATTTAAATCAGATCGGTTTGAAACCAGTCTTAAACGAAAGAGGAGAACATTTTACATGGATTTCGTATAACAGAATTTGCCTAAACAGTTTTTTTATACAAATTTATATAGAAAAATAGCTGTATAAATGCAATGTTGTCTAATGCGTGACGCGACGCGGTCGGTCGTCTTTGTTTGCCGTACATGGAAATTAGAAAATAACGTATGTCTTGTCTTAACATGAAAACGGCTGCATTTCTAATGTTTAATTCAATTTTTTGACATTAGTATTTTCTGAAATGCAACGCCTTCTAAGTTAACTATTGGAATAACTAATTATTATTAGAACATAATACTTTGACAGTTGCAAACGTCACTTTTGACATTTCTTATCATTCCGACACCAAGGATAAGCGGATTGAAACCAAATTTTGGGAGGATGTTTGATATGCAAATATGAAGTGGCCTATTGTTTTTGGGGAACATCGGCGCATGCGTAAAAGAATATATCTCTTATAATGATGTTTTATATAATAATAATATAGTTTTTAAAACGGTTTTTACTCTATCTATTTTTACTAGAAATTTTTGTAAATTTTTTGGGGAAAATCGGCGCATGCGCAAAAGAGATACATGCCATAGTTGTTTTTTATATAATAATAGTGTACTTTTTATAGTGTTTTATTATTCTACTTAATAAAATTTACCTAAATTTGAAGCGAAAGATGCAATATCATAGATTCGAATTATTGTAATTATTATATAAATTTAGGTTATGTATTACGGAATACGTTATCACGTAAAACTATCGTCCGTAAACCGACTTTACAGACAACCAATTTTTTTTTTAAGGAAACGTTAGGTTCGTTCCAAGCAGCCAGCAAACGGTTTTGGAAATCGTCACCCGCATGCGCAGTAGCTAAAACGTGTTCTAAATCATCACTAACAGCTTCGTTTTACTTACTGCGCATGCGGGTGACAGTTTCGTTACCGTTTGCTGGCTGCTTGAAACAAACTTGTTGTTTCAACGACCGCCAAGCTAAATACTTGTAATCAATATAATAGAGTTAACAATGAAAATTCCATATAAACAACGGTTGTTTTGGAAACATGTTGGTACTTCCAACTTTTTCATTTATGTTGACAGATTATGCTTTATTTTTCGAATAGTTGCTTTTGAGTAATTTTTTGTCAATGCGAAGCGCGTTAATTTTTGAACTGAGAAAAAATCGTGCGGTATTATTTAAAAAAAAATGTGAAATATTAAGATACCTACTTTATTTTACGTTAAACCGTTTCGTGGCTACTTTCAAGTACAAGTTATTTGAATTTTACACTCTGAAAGATGGGATCAATCGTTTTCATTTCATTCATGATCGTTTTACATTGCCACGGGAAAAGCATTTATAATCTGTAATACTACAGTATTATATAGTATTACCTATATTGTAGGTATATGGGAAAAATTGTGTAGACATGAACGTAGTGTGTAGATATCCATTTCTATATCAGTGGTCTAAGGCTATGAACAATTCAAATTGAAAATAGTGAATTATTGCGTTAATGTTGGTAGAACGGAATAAAGCGAGTAGAGTTCATTCTTTAGAACACATTTGGCAGTTGATGCTTTTTTCTCTCTTTAGCCAATGCATAATACGCAATTCTATTTCACTTGAACTAAAAACGGACTGAATTTATATTTAACGGTTCACTTTGACTGTTTGACAGGAACTAGCAAGTAACATATATTAATTCTAAGAATAAAGTGTAATTTATTAAAAAGTTTAAAATAATGGAAATGAAGCCAACGTAAGTACAATATAAGAATTTTCAAGTGTGTAGTTTATAAATTAAGTCAGTATGCTTTGTGTAATATTTTTATGGTATCATAAATTTTACGTTAAGAGTATTCGGTCCTGCAAATACCCCCTGCACCCTTCATCTCAAATCTTTTCCCCTCGCCTAAAAACGGTTCGCGCTCTCCCGACGCTATTTTTAAAGCTAGAGGGTTCTGGTAAACGTCAAATGAAAGACAAAGAATCAGACTACAGATCCTTCAGGCGAATTTTTTGAAAAACAGTTCCGCCTACGTGTAGGGTTACCATATGACAGGCGTTTGCCGCATTTGACAGGCATTTTAAGGTTTAGACAGGCGTGCGGCCGGCATTGGTCTGAGACATGCATTTTCAAGTTTCGCTTGACGAATACGAAGTTCTAAAAGAATATTGCAGAAGTTCCGATAACATATATTTTTCCGAAAGCTTAACTACACAGTGGTGCAATTTTCTCAAAAGTAGGGAAATGAATGGTAACATTACAGAATTCGTGAAAATCTGCCAGTTTGTGTTCTCTATTTTGGCACACAATGCGAACGTAGAACGTATGTTTTGTCTCGTCAACGCCCAGTGGAGTAAAGAAAGAAATCGGCTGACAATTGAATCTGTAAAAGCAATATTGATTACTCAGGAAAATTACAAAACTGTATCTTGTGAAGATTTTTACGTTTATGTATTAGAAAAGAAAGAACTATTGAAAAAAATAATGTCCTCTGACAAATATCAGTTATAAACATCCTTCTTCATTATTATCTGTTGGCTTTTACTTATTACCTATACAGCGTTTTGCTTTAGACAGGCATTTTTCTGAAAAATCAGGCATTTTAGGTACCATAGACAGGCGTCCTTCTATTTACATATGGTAACCCTACCTACGTGTGAAATATTACGTAACTTATTATTTTTTTCAAAAGGTTGTAAGTTTTTTCAGGATTTTTTTTTCAAAAAATTCGCCTGAAGGATCTATAGTCTGATTCTTTGTCTTTCATTTGACGTAGTGTTGTGCGATGACGAGATGTTTTAGTCGATTGTCTCGATTGTTCAAACATCTCGATGATTGTCACTTGGACTCGATTGTTTCATAGTTCATCGAGACCGAGTGAATCGTAGTCGTGCAGTGTCAAGAGCCACATACAATCGTTCATCACACAACAAATGTCATCGAGTCCCATGGTCGATTGTACAATCATACAGTGTAACAGTGCCGACTGTGAATCATGAGTCACGTGGAAGTCAGTCGGCTACCTGCTAGCATATAAATAGGTGATTTTTAAGTTAATTCTTTTTTAACAGCGTTTAGAAATCAAATAGACGAACAAATACTTCAAGTAAATTTTTTATCAAAATTCAAAAATAAAAGAAAAACAGGCTTTCAAAATATAATTAAATTTTGAAGTCGGTCCTGGCGTTATGTTATGTCACTATGGAAATTTGTTGTAATTATCAAGTTTTCAAAGAAATTGTTCTAAATTAATAACATGTCCACTAGTTCATTATCGTTTAAAAACATGAGTTCAAAAATAATTGAGGCACAAACAATTCTCTCAAAAATACATCAATAAACATGTCAGTTTCAAATAGGCACCACTATACTTGATAATGCCATAACATATTTCCATAGTGACATAATAATATAACGACAGGGCCGACCTCAAAATTAGATAAAATTTGAAAATTGTATTTAAACTTTGAAAGGTTATTTCCCTCTTATATTGATGTTTTAATAAAAATAGTTATTCGTCTGTTTGATTTCTACACGTTAAAAAAAATAAATGAACTTAAAAATCAGTCTGTATATTATACGTTTGAATCACGACTATAATATTATCATTATAATATGTTTTCGCATTCGATGCTATTGGTATAACCTATGTGGCAAATAATCGACTTGAACAATCGAACATCTCGATTGTAAAATCAAACTCCGAGTCGATTGTGGACTCGATTGTTATTATGAACGATTGCGATTGTTTCGATTGTAAAAACATCTCGGATTCGCGCATCTCTAATTTGACGTTTACCAGAACCCTCTAGCTTTAAAAATAGCATCGGGAGAGAGCGAACCGTTTTTAGGCGAGGGGAAAAGATTTGAGATTAAGGGTGCAGGGGGTATTTGCAGGGACGAATACTCTTAAAAGCACTTCTTGGGTGTAGTTGAAACTTTTGGTACAAATATTGTTGTTACAGACGTAAGAACCGTAAACTTCAAAAACAGTCAAGCACAGAAAAAGATGCTGTGCAAGTATATTGTCGATTAAGGCCAACTAGAGAGCACGAGAAAATATGTGTCAAAGTTATATCGCCATCTGTAATTTCTGTAGAACCTCCAGAGGGTTCTGTGCATTACAGAGGCAATGCAAATAAAGAAACACAGTTTATGTTTAAACATATATTTGTGGCGGATGTGCCTCAGAAGGAAGTATGTTGCTTCATATTAAATGTCAGTACACTTGCTTATTGAGTTCTAAAGTTGTAATTTTAGGTTTTTAACACATCAGCTCTTCCCATTGTGGAGTCATTTTTAAAAGGCAAAAATGGTTTATTATTCGCCTACGGTATTACTGGCAGCGGGAAAACATACACAATGACCGGTGATTCTCAAAATCCAGGTATTATGCCACGCAGTATTCATACCATATTCAATACTCTAAAGGACATTCAGGCACCCAGATTTCTTGTAAAACCCGACAAACTGAACGGTTTTGATTTACAAAGTGAAGAAGATGCTGCTCACGAAAGATTCATGTACTCAAAAACAGAAAGTTGTAAAAAGACACCTGCTCCTAAGACGCCAAGGCAAAGGTAAATTATTAATTGCAAATTTTATTTTGTAAGAAAAATTAATTATACAATATTTTAATTTACATTGCATTTTAGAGGAGTAACTAAAAGCTCAAGCTTAAGCAGTATAGAATTAAGTGGCGAAGAAATCAAAATAACTGATATAGATGAAGATAGTTTATATAGTGTTTTCGTTACCTATGTAGAAATATATAATAACGGTGTATATGATTTACTCGAAGACACTGAACAAAAGTAAGTTGCGATTTTTTTTTCATATTTATTTGTTGTTAGGTGTGCATTATAAGTGAATGTAATGAATTATATTGACTATAAATTTGATAAATTAATTAAGTAATAAATATTGTTTGTGCATTATTTTTATTATTTACAGATGTCTTCAGATGAAAATTATAAGAGAAGATAGCCTCCACAATATGTTCGTTCATGGCGTCGTTGAGGTTGAAGTAAAATCTGCCGCTGAAGCATTTGAAGTATATAATGCTGGCTTGAAGCGTAAAAGAATAGCACATACCAAATTAAACGCCGAGTCCAGCAGATCTCATTCAGTTTTTAGTTTACGTTTAGTTCAGTGTCCTCTCGATCACATTGGTGAACGAATTATACACGATAAAGATCGTATGATTGTTAGCCAACTGTCATTAGTAGATTTAGCTGGAAGTGAAAGAGCACACCGTACACAAATTACCGGAGTCCGCTTAAAAGAAGCATCGAGTATCAATAATTCTCTATTGTCGCTTAGAAAATGCCTCGAAACATTAAGAGAAAACCAGATGACCGATTCTCACATGCTTGTGCCATATCGACAATCAAAATTAACACATTTGTTCAAAAATTATTTTGAAGGAGAAGGATCAGTAAGAGTGATTGTGTGTGTCAATCCTAGATTCGAAGATTTCGATGAATCTCTCGTAAGTATGCTTAAACTTATAGTTATTTCTTATGTGAAACATCTATTAGCGCGTTACTGCGATTTTTATGCCGCGACGCTCTCTCATGCCGTCATGCCCTCTCTACGCCACCTCTCTCGACTCCCTTGTGCGCTCGCGCGCGCATACTATGCAAAAATACACTACGTTGCTTCTCTGTGTGAACTGTGTACTGCGTGTGCCTTTCTTTAGCGTGAGTAAATAACAATTACTGTGCGTTATTATATATTGGTAAGTTATATGACCGGGCGAAATTTAGTTAGAGAGCGAAATTTCGTTGCAGGGCGAGATTTAGTTACTTTAATTTCGCTTAAATTTGTTTCACATCTCCCAGGCGTCCCAAGACGGCTCACATTTTTTTTAATATGTACGATTTTAATTTGATTTTCACTTTTAGCACGTGCTGAAATTTGCTGAAATGACTCAAGATATACAAATAGCACAACAAACCCCTCTGAGAATGGATCCTACATTATTGAAAGGCAGAAGAAAGCTAAATATGATGGTGAAAGATACTTTAAGTGAATTGTCAGAAAAAGCTCAGCAAGAGGTAGGACCGTTAGATAAATAAATTATAAATAATTTTATTCGTGTATCTGATTTTTCTTTTTACATAATATTTACTGAACGTAAAATGTATTTGCTTGCTTCAGATTGACCCAGGATTAGTGTACAATTTAGGCCTTCTTCCGAAACCAGATGTCAACCTACAGTCGCCTGAAGCAGATATTGTTATTAAAAATATCATTTTGTATCTGGAAATGCGGGGCAAAAAGCGTAAAGAACTATTAATGGATTTTGATATACGATGTAAGTTTTTAAAAATAGTTGGCAAAACCAAAAGTGCACATCCCGCAAGTTTTCCACTGTATGATAAAAAAATAACAATTAAAAAATATTTTTAATAAATTTAAAAAGATTTAAAAATTTAAAGAAATAAATAATTAAAAATTGAAAAAATATTTTTTTTTTAAGTTTGCAAAAATAAAAAAAATTAAGAACTATACATAATATAATATATAATTAATATCAAGTGGAATAAAATAAAACAAAACAAAAAGAAAAAAAAAAGAAAAAAATCAATGATTTCGTAAGGAATCGAACCCAGGACCTTGCCCTTGGGGATCCAACGGCATAACCATTACGCCACGGTGGCCTAATACGTGTAGTGGTGTTATCACGGTATAGAAGTGTAGCACTTGTTTTATGGATTACACTATATTTACACAGCAATTATTATATTGTTTTTTTAAACTATTAGCTGTCAAAAATAATAAAATAAAACTGTTTATAAAAATTAAACTACTGAACACATTTTAGTGAATTTAAATAGGGTTCTGGTCTGATAGTAAACAAAGTGAATAAAATATAACCCAAGGCAATCCGACCAAAATTGCGATCTGTAGAGTCGTGACGTACATACGTACAGACCAACCGACAACTGCTGTTTGTGATTTTCAATTACAATTTTAATAGTATTTATGAATTCGAATTGATCTGAAAATGGTTCTATTTTATAGATTAGAATCTCCTCTTTTCAAAAAGCTTCAATTTGAATGGATTTCGTGTGAAATTAACTTAGATATAACTTCTTATATGAACGAGTCAGCTCTGACGCACAAAGCGATAATAAAGCACATACCGCTAGTTTAGCGGTATGCGCAACATATTTCAAGATTTATTTTCTTGATATGACTAATTTCCTGTTTGAAATTGCAGCTTCGAAATTTCGCGAAACCCTTGTTCAAGATGAGAAGAATTATTTAGAAATCAAGACTGAAAATTCTGGTTTGAAAGCAGTATTATCGGAAGTAAAAAATAAAAATTCTCATTTAGAAGCGAAAATAACACATTATGAAATGAGTTTGCAGAGTGCAAATTCTGAACTTGCAATAAAACAAGAAGAAATAAATACGTTAAAGTGCAAAGTACGTGCGTCAGTTTGTCATTTATTTATTACTAGTAATCCCGCCCGGTTTCACCCGGGTGCAAAAGAACGAATGGTGGGAGGGACATGAGTACGCACATTCATCTTAGTTTACCGAGATGAATGTTATGTCCAAATTTCATGATGATTGGAGTTACCGTTCAAAAGTTTTTGTCGAACAGAAAAATTTTGAGTTGTATTTTGCAACATTTTTCATTGAATCCGCTCCTGTTGTTTTCCTGAGATTAGCGCGTTCAACCAAACAAACAAACTCTTCAGCTTTATATATTAGTATAGGTTAAATTTTTTGTTCATTTCGGTCTTCTATGTTTCAGCTAAAAGAACAGCAAGTTTTAAATAACAAAATAAAGTTACAAAAAGATAAGCAAAAACAGGCTTATGAAAAAGCAATGTGTAACCAACAAGAAAATTTTCAAGAAAAAGCCCAGTTGCTGACGGTTTGTAATTTTTTTTATGATAATTTGAAAAAGAAAAAATGTTTACATACAATATTATTTTCAGAACAAATACTTACAAATTGCATCACATGAAAACGTACCACCAACTCCAGAAAAAAAAGAAACTGAACTCAAGGTAAAAAATTACGCACATAATATTGTTAATAATATTGCAATATTTAACGTTGATCTGAAATTTTTATTATTTAGGGGAAATATTTAGAAATAACACAGAATAGAAGACCACAAATGAGCTCAGCGAGAAAAGTTGTGAATGAAAATCATGAGCCAAAGGTATATAAGAAATACTGAAATCATGTGAAACGAGTACGATAAAAATATTGTTTTTTTCTTTAAAATTTTTCAGAGTTTACGAAAACGTCGTTCTAGATCAGTTGGACATCCTGGAGAACGGTGGATAGAACATCGGTCTGGAATGTATACATCTCTTGGGACTGTATTTCAACCTTGTATTCAACGTCAAAAATCAGTCACAAAACTTTTAGATGCTAAAGACATCACGGAGTCTAAAGCCTCAAAATACTGTTTAATTACGCAAGAAAATGATACAGATGGCGAAATGCAAACAAAAATTTATAAAGTAAATTATCTCACTTTAACATCAAATGCATAAATTATAAGTTATTTACTATATTTTTTTTAAAACAGGGTGATGTTTTGCCAACGCAAGGTGGAGGAGCAGAAGTTGTATTTTCTGGCGTTGAAACTTTGCAATATCATACACCAACTGAATGTTTTTCACCTAGAGGCTCACGGAAACGTTCTTCTAGTGAAATGCCAAATTTGGAGTGTGCTAAGAGATGTAGTACTAGTATAGAAGGCCATAAATTTTAGTTGTTATTGTTTCGTACATTATTCAAAATAATTTTCCGTTTTTATTTGTAATTTTAATACTAAAAATGCTCTGTTTTTAATCAATTTTTAACAATGTACATGTTTGCCTATTTATAATAAATAACAATTTGTTGAAACACAAGAGGAGTTTCTTTTTAACCGACTTCAACAAAAAGGAGGAGGTTCTGTGTTCGTCTGTATATATATATTTTTTTTATGCATGTTCACCGATTTCTCCGTCAATTATGGACCGATTTTCAATTTTTTTTTTTTTATTCGAAAGTGCACTTCCGAGGTGGTCCCATCGGAACCAAGTCAGGATCTGATGGTGGATCCCGGAGAAATCGAGGGAAACTCTCAAATTTCAAAGGCATGCATAATGTTTTTTTATGTATGTTCACCGATTTTTAGTGTTAGATTAACACTAAAAAGAGAAAAATAAAATATTTTTAACAAAAAAATTGAACCGACTTCAAAAAAGGCACTAAAAAGTAAAAAATAATTGCGTATTGAAATGTTTTGGAGTCTGTGTCAGCCAAAATGAAATCTATTCCGAGAACTACACCGACTCCAAAACATTTCAATACGCAATTATTTTTTACTTTTTAGTGCCTTTTTTGAAGTCTGTTCAATTTTTTTGTTAAAAATATTTTATTGATTAAATAGTTATCTTCACTATTTTTTTTTTGTTCTACTCTCTATAAAATAGTTGGTTTTCATTCGTTATACTGGTTTCTAAGCAGAGGTGGATGGGCTCAACTATAGCGGCCCATGAACATAACTATACACCGTGGACATAACTGTATTCACTGTCGACACAACTGTCTCCACCGTAGACAGCTACGAAAATTTAAGCCTTGGACCAATGTAGCCAGATTAGAAAATTAAATATTCGCATTAGCAAATATCGGCGACAAATATTCGCATTCGCGAATGTCAAAAAATTGACATTCGTTACATCACTAGTATGGAGAAAAGGTCATACAAATCTTAATCCATCGGAATTTCATATTCAGGCTTTTCGCCATTACTGGTTTTCTCACTTCTATTATGGTCGCTCGAAGGTAATGATATGACATACACGCAAAAAGCAGTGGTAGGAAGTAGATAGCCTAGTAGCTATAATACTAGTAGTGAAATAGTATATTGTGCGACTAGTGAGAGAAGGAGAAGATTCCATGAGCGTGAAATTTGCCACACGAGCGTAGCGAGTGCTGTAACACGCACGCGAGTGGAATATTCTCCTTCGATCAATGGTCGCACATAATATTTTATTCAACTAGCACGAGTAATATGTAATCGGGGCCCTGATAAAAGAGGGAAAAATAATAAATCACTTCATTGATTGACGTACCCACACAAGATTGCCAGGACTTTCGCTGAATTGCGATGCTGTTTTCATATATACAATACCGCCTACCACGTTCCTATTGGTCCAGAAGCTGTGCAGTTTTTTTTCATTATTGCACGCTTGGGCTTGCTACTGCGTTCCTATTGGTCCAGAAAATTCATTATCGCACAGTACGGCTCATTATTAGTACTCTACACGTCAACATGAAGTAATTTATTATTTCTCCCGAATTTAGCAGGGCCCCGAAATTACATATTACTCACGCGTGTTGAATAAATACGTATATTGAGTTGCTAAAATTTGAAAAAAAAAGAAAATGAATGAAACTTGACATAATTGCAAAATTAACAATTGAATTTTTATGAGAAAATAAAGTATTCCATTCTTGATTTATGTATAGTACGGTTGTAAGCCCTATCATTCAATATAATACTCAAAGGCCATATTGATTATCCCAGGGTAGGTAATGTAATATGTTTAAGAGACCGTGAAATAATCAATAATTAAAATGCGTCAACAAAAGGGGGAAAAGTATAATATCCTACGTGCATTTATTTTACATATTATAGCACACATTGATCACAGGTAAATTCTACAAATTTTCAATTTTGAGTGTTCTATTTGTGTATTTAAATAATGGTATTTTTTCATGGTCAAAATTGTACTGATTTGATTACAATTTAAGAATATCTTACTTGTTTTTTGAGCTAGAAAATTTGAAAGGGCTAGTGAAAAGTTACGCATCGTAAATTTCAAATGTGCACCCAACTTCAAAACGAGAATTAGAAAGAACAAAACAATTACGGAACCGTCAGAAAATAATAATATATTTTAGTGCTATGCCTGTGCATGAATTATTTTCAAAAAATATAGAATACAAATACAAAAGCACAGTATGTTCAAAAGCAACTGTTTTTGTAATAATAACTTCATTTTTTATGATTGTTTTTCCTTTTGTGGTTGCCTATAGAAGTCGCGGTAAGTCTTATTTTGAATTATTCTAAACTGAAAAATGGACGACGCTATACACATTACACACTAACTCAGACATTAAACTAAATACTCATAAAATCAAAAAGTGCTCAATCATTTAGAAATATTGGATGTAAATTTTACATAAAATGTTTTCAATTTGCTATAGGATTTTGGATGAAGAGCGATGTATTTTATGAACATCCCAAAGTACAGTACAAATACCAGTATTTTTTCATTGCACACACACAAGACCCAAAAATTCCAATTGTTTGCAGCAGTTATCAAGAACTAAACTTCATTCCATTGGATTATAACAGATGTGATTATTTCGAGGTATTATTATTAATAATGATGTTTATTTATTGATTGCGGTGTCTTTTAAAGCACTACCTCAAAAAACAAAACGATCCCATTCCTGGTTGTACTTTTTTTAGGTACAAGAAATAAATGACAATCGGGAAAACAAGAATGAAGAGTTGATTTTTGAAATGAAAATTAATAATTTGGGTTCGTTGACGATAACAAATTTTGTACTTATGTTGCCGCTACAGTATATATTAGATGTAAGTTTATTTTATTTCATGCTATATATAGCAACTCATAGTAAAATACATAAAATAGGTTCATATAAAAAAATTGCAAGATATAGGTATATATTAATATATTATTTTTGTATTTGCTTTGGTAAGCACAAAACAACCTCCGTGACATGTACTAGAAATATATATATATTTTTTTATTTCAGGATTCTTGTCCTTTAGAAATGGAAACGCTAGCTATAGTGCAAGACAATTTCTATTTTCCAGTAAAGAGTTATGACATAGTCGGAGATCTATTATTGGTACAAAATGGACCAATAAACTGTAGACGTAATTTCATAGATTCAAAATATGATCATTCTATTATATGGTCTAAAATAAACGATGAGACTGAAGAATTTAGTGTCTACAATATTATAAAAGAATATACTAAACGAAATGGTAAGAAAAATTAAATTTTATCAAAGTATTCACCACTATCGATACTAAATTAGACTTTTTTAGTGTATACGACAATCGGTAATAATTATTACACAATGCAACCTGGGAACAGTTCAACATTTTCACTACTTATAAACTTAAGACTTCCAGAAACCTCAGTACGATACAAACCGAGTTTTTGGCAAATACTAAAATGGGCATGGATTCAATACTTTTCTATTCTGGTAATAATCGCATATTTAGTGAAGAAAATACAATCGTATGTCTTTAGTAATAATATAGTTTTTAGTTTTCTAGTTGTACCTTGGGAGAAAAGTTATTACTAAAATATGAAGTAATTTTTTTTAGATCCGTTTTATTCATTATAAATTGAAACATGCATTTTATACCGAATTAATTTCTAATAAAAATTATTAAAACATTTTTAAAACTCTTTTTAATGATTAAAAGGAATTTTCAATTTTCATATTGTTTTTCTTATATGGTTTTATTGGCACACTCTCATTCTATTATATTTAAACGAAAATTACAATCGCTGAAAAATCAAATATATACAACGAAATATATATAAGAATTTATAAGAAGCCTTGTAAAGGCTCTGACTGGTTTAATGTTGTTCTGTTGTCTTCTAGGATTAGCGTTTTTGTTACAAAATCTTCTACTTGAACAAATAGATAACGATACTGGTACTTTCCTAAAGCATCCTAAAAACAAAATAAATCTTCATAGACCATAGTTACAGTACCGAAATTTTATCATAGGTACAAAAATACATTTTATTCTTACTTCTTGCATTTCAAGGAAAACTGTTCCTTTATTCCTGGAACCTTGTATATAAAATTTCATTCTAAGAAATTGCTTATCATCTTTCGTGTAAGACAAGTGCTGAACATGTCCTCTACGACCACGTCTTGTTTCTTCACCATAGCCTTTCAGCGGAGTTCCTAGTAAATCCTGTACTTTTGGTTCATCGATACACCTTCTTAATGCTTGTGAATATACATTGTTTGGGCTTTTACTCGAAAATAATTCACTGAAAATTGTATAAAACATGGCAGCAGTTACAGCTAGTCCGCCAATTATTATACCTAAGTAAGAAGTTGTTCGAGCTGTTTCTTTAACTCTCTCGCCTATTGGACGCACATCCGTCGATACTTGATTACCTCCTCGATGCGGCTGCATCGAGGACTGTGAAGAAGTGCGTTCTTGATTATCTGAAGCCCATCTTATTGTCGAACAATACAAATGCCTTGTGGTGATTTTTGGAAGTCGTATGTATTGGTAATTATTTTTTAAAATTTGACAACCTATTCTCGACATTATAATATTATTACTTATTATTTTGTTAACTTTTTCAGTTTATACCTGAAACGATTACAAATTAATGGACTTTTTTCTTACAAATCAATGATTCTAAATGCGTAACGCATTTTTCATCAGACTAGTGGAAGGAAAAGCTATTTATATATAAAAACAATTTATTTAAAATTTTAACTTAATAAAACTTATAAAAGTCCTTCAGCAGAGACAATACAGTCCTTCAGCCTTCTCAACATGGCATTTGATAAGTGTCATGCAAGTCGAATCCTTTAAACATTTGATTATATATTTTAAAGGAATATATTTATATTCTAGTCATGAAATTATTTAAATATAAATAGCATACATTATCTAAACATGTAAGTATTTGGATATGATGAAAATTTTAAGTAAATAATTATACTCACAATTGACATTTAAATATAGACAAACATAACCTCATTCGGTGGCGTCATACCAATATAGAAATTCCAAATATATGTATTTTTGTTAAAATATTCGCAAAATCATATCTGACATGTGTTACAGATAAGAAAACATGGATTGGGTTATTGTAGACGAGTTAAATTTGACTGTTGGAGACGTAGTAGGATGGGTGAGTGCCGGAGCTATGATAATTGGGGGTGTAGTCCCCTACATTCCACAGTATCGACAAATAAGAAAATCACAAGATGCCGAAGGATTTTCACTGCATGTATGTCTGGCTTTACTGATAGCCAATACGCTTCGAATATTATTTTGGTAAGAGCTTATTTCTTTTCGACAAAATAATTATTATTCTATGCTTCAATTTTCAATGACTCGTTACTAGGTTTGGGAAGAAATATGAGCTTCCGTTACTTATACAAAGTATTATAATGAATTTAACGATGTTTTGTATGGTCCATCTCTGTGTGACAGTGAGAAACAAGAATCAAATTATCAAGGCAAGAGAAAGAATAATATCAGGTGAGATTTTTAATTCACTGCCTATAGAGTATATTTCGTATATTTAAAAAGTGTTAAACGCTGATACCCGGCTGTTTGTAGCCAATACCTTTGAGATGGCCAGGCTGCTTCAGGCTTCTGTGAAAAAACGTACCACACACACTATTTGCGGTACGTGGATTTTTGCATAAAATGATTCTTTTAACTTCTACATAGTTATTGTACATACGAGTACGGCTAAATAAAAGAACCGTATGATTAATATTGTAGTTTGGTTAACAAAATAAGGTACTGTGAGAAAATATTGACCTCATGCTATTTTGTTTTAACGTACTAACCGAGTTGTTTGTTTTCTATTTTGTTTTGTTTTAATCTGCATGCTAATAGATGTATTTTTCAGTAGTTTACGGGATGGAATATTATTTAAATTTTTGATTATTATAGTATTTAATCCAGTAGGTTAACAGAGAAGTAATAAAATAAATATATTATTTCTATTAATAAAATAACCGTTTATACTTATTTTTAATTGCGCTAATTGCTGTTCTGGTGATAAGAAATTATCAGCAATTAATGATAAAATAAGTACTTTATTATTATATTGTTTCCTAGTATTGATTAGTTTTAATGATTTTTTATTAGGTTTATTCTCTTAGATCAGAATGAGCTATTAAAGAGAAGAATGAAAATTATTTATAATAATCTTAAAGCTTATCTATACAAAAAAAGAATATAAAAGCAAATGTTTATTATAAGATAAAAAACTGACACATTATGTGTAAAATAAAGATAACATATATAAAATAGAAAAAACAAATGAAATAGTAACGCCTATTAATCCTTGCTTAATTCTTTGGCTTGCGAAAAATTGAATTACCTCAAATTTTGATGCCCAATTAATTTATTAGCCACGCTTTTTAATCAAGAATGAATTAGAAAAGAAAATAAAAAAAAATGTTATATTATTTTCTTTTTGACAAGAATTGTATAGAAATCATTTAGAATGTGTACCTAACATTGTTGACCCAGAACATATCGCTGTTATCATACAGCACTTTTTATGCAAATTATTTTTAACTTATATATTATGTTTATTTATAGTATTATTGTTGTAAAAACAAAAATATAGTAAAAGAATAATATTTATAATTTTTCAGATCTGGAAACTAAATTTTTCTGGAACTGGACCGATTTCCAGTCATACGTGGACTTTATTCTGCTGTTTAGTGTTGCGTCAGCAGCACTCATGTATCTACTTATCGATGTACAAGCGTTTGTCGAACTTATTGGTTTTTTAGCTGTTTTCACGGAAGCCATGCTTGGTGCACCGCAGTTTTTAAGGAATTATAGAAACAAGTCGACTGAAGGAATGAGGTAATTAATTAACAAAAACACCATTTATGTTCAGTTTAACAATACAACGCTTATTTTTTTTAAATAACCTTTGTGTAAGAAATTATATGTTTCGTATTTGTCAAATAGTAATAGTTAATTTTTGGGAGAATAGCGAGATTTCGAGTAAAATGAGTTTTTCTGACGTGGTAACTATGGAAATCCATTAAAGCATTACAGAAAATAGTTCCACATAAAATGCAACGTAGACCGGGCGCCCAAGGGGGGTTTGTATGAATTGTATGTGGAACGATTCCCTGTGGATTTCTAAACGGATTTTGTTTATTCGGTGTAGAAGATACTCGCAGCGTGTGTCAAAAAAAGATGACATTTCAAAATAATTTTTTTTTGGTGATTTCAACATTGATCGCATAATATACCTTCCAAGTTTTTAAAGATATAAGTATGTGATGAAAAGCTTGCTCTAAGGCGTTCTTTTCTGTATAAGTTATTTTAATTTAAAATTTAATATAGAACATAATTAATTCTGTGGTTCAAAGAGACATTATGTTTTAAGTATGCCTTTCCAAGGCTACGCCTCGAGGTGGTTTTTTCGCGAGCTAAGCGTCAGTAATCGTTAAAAGATTTTTGAAGTGAAAACTTCTTTAGCGGCGTTGTACACTTTTTTTGTAATGGGTAAAAAATGTTAAACTCGCGTCAGGCGTCAGGACACGTGACCGTAAGACGATAACTTTTATTTATACAACATTAGACAACTAGCGTTGAAATATCGTACATAAAAATGCAATCTATGATACAAACCATTTTATTTACAAGTGTTGCCAATAATTAATTAATAAACAATGCTTCTAAATGCAAAAAATTAAGACTTTAATATTCAAGTTTTCACTTCTGCGGCACTCCTGGAGTGCAACCCGTCATTTGTTCACAATTTTATCAGATTTGAGATTAATAATGACCTTTTTTGTCCTAAAATGGATAGTTCTTAAGTTTTCTTTGCCAAAAATACACTTTAGGGGGTAGTTTCACCCCCATAAAAAATTAAGCAGATGGGGTGAAGGGTGGGATTTTTAGTATGAAGTAAGGGAGCCACCCACGACAATTTTTATGCAAAATCCCCTCTGTTTATTCATATTTCCTCTACTTTTCTTATTTCGCGTAGACTAATAATAGTGCGAGATCCATTATTAGAAATATATACTCTCATCTGTTAATTTTGATGATGACAAAGATAATTTTAGATAATATATACATTGATAAATCGCACATGGATTGCCTAGCTAAATCGTGTACAGATGCTGTTAAATTAAATAAATTCTAATTAACCTTTTTGGATCAACTTCCCCCATTTGTTAATCATAAAAATCGAGCCTAAGATGGGAGAATTTGACGCAAATAAAACGTTAACAAAACAAATAAACTCAAAGTACGTAAAACACAACTATTTACAAGGTATGTTTATGTGGATGATCTATATTTATGTATAAATTCAATGGTATATTCCGATTCGTTGTGTCATATTCTCTCATTTTAGGCTCGATTTTTATGATTAACAAATTGGGTAAATTGTTCCAAAAAAGTTAATTAGTATTTATTTAATTTAACATCATCAGTACGCGATTTAACTAGGCAGCCCATGTGCGATTTATCAATGTATATATTATCTAACATAATATAATCTTTTTCATTATCAAATACCAGATGAGAGTATCTATTTCTAATAGCGGATATTAAGGCCGCTGCACACGAAGCTAAAAAGGCTTCTAGATTCCTTGCTAGATTTGCCTACTAGTTTTCTAGCGCTGGTTTTCTTGATTGCTGTTGAGTGCTCGCTTCACACGAGACTATTTTTCAAGCGTGTTTTGTGGATAGATCTAGTGCGCGCGCAGTGACAGTTCGAATAATAAACATTAAACACAGAGCAAAACGTGTCTATTGTTTGGCAGAATGACGCCATGTGGGCGTTAGTTCAAGTGCCCACGTGAAGATATTGCTTCCTGATTGGTTCTTGCTCATACCTAGCAACAAATCTAGCAGGGAAAATAGCCCATGTTCTAATTTTAAAACCTATCTTTTGAGCTAGCAAGGCAGCCCGCAGTGTCGTCATTTGCAGCTTCGTACCCAGTCTACCGGCTAGCAGAACTCCTAGCAGCGTTTCTAGCCTCGTGTGTAGCGGCCTTTAGACTATAAGCAATACATAATAGTCAGAGTGCCCGTCGACAAAAATTTTATTGATACATACTCTCCCCAAACTTTATATATGGCTTCATTAGGCCTAGTCTGACACCTATTTCCTCTATGATTTTTCTTGATTTTGGGGCGTTTTCCCTCTAAATTTTCCGAAACATGTCGTTTTGACGACATGTAAAAATTTATACAATATACTGTTTGGTTTTTTAATTGGATAGCTTAAAAACTTCAACCAAAACGCTAAAATAATGTTCTCTGACAAATAACATGAGCCATTCAAAATGTCTGACACCTCGAATATGTCGAAAAAACGACTATAAAAAAATTTATCAGTAACCAGCTGATTTTCTCAGTATCTTATATTTGAACACTGCAAAATCAACTTTTCATATTGTCTGACGGGGATAGTGTTCCTATTTTCCAGTCTGACGCGTCAAAGTTGTCGATTTCATGACCATAAAATTTTTACTTCATTATTTGCAGCCTTTCCATGGTGATTATGTGGCTTTGCGGCGATGTTTTTAAAACGACCTACTTCTTACTCAGGGACGCTCCATTACAATTCTGGCTGTGTGGTTCATTACAAGTATCTTTGGATTTAGCAATATTATTACAAGTTCATATCTACCGAAAAAACACGTTGCAGCCACGGCCGAGGCCGTGTAGACCAGATTAATATTAAAAGTATTTCAGTTTCCCAACGAACAAAACCACAATTAATATGACCGACCATGCTCCATTTTGGTAAGCGCTATGACGATAATATTTATACTCTGTCCATGCCGAAATGAAATATATAGCACAGCCAGGCGAAAGCGTATTATTTGCAGAATGCAGAAAGCAAACAGGGACAAGTAAATGACTACAATTTGTTTTTCTTAAACTGATTCCAAGGGTTAAATTTTTACAGTGGTAATGTTTATATCTGTATCGGTTATTTATTTGCTTTTTGGATTGTTAATATGATTGTAGCTCTGCCTAGTGCAGATCTCATTCCTGTTATCGTTCACTGCGCATCTAAATCAGTGGTTGCTCGTCAAGGTAGGCTGCTTACTCTATACTAGGGGCGGGCAAATCTTTTGATCGGCGGGCCACATAGCTGATGGTCCTCACATTCTATTTCCGCATTTGGAGAGCAAAAAAAAAAAGGTCCTCACATTCTATTTCCGCATTTTACTATTTTTCTAAAATGTTTCGCGGGCCGGACAAAATTGCGCTGCGAGCTGGATCCGGCCCGCGGGCCGCCATTTGCCCAGGCGTGCTCTATACATTGAGCAATAGAACAGTTATTGATGAATGTTAATTATCCTAAGATCAAAGTATAATATTTTAGAAGTTTTTTTTGTCATTTAAAGTTTAACTATATAAAACTATAGCAGAATAAAAATAAAATTTAAAATAGCAGAAAAGTGACAGATAAAGTAGTATGTGTTGCACTTCCATTGTTAGAAATTCGTATGTTGACAATGCCCTTAGATACGTTCGTAAGAGCATCACTGAAGAATTTCAGCGTAGAGTATTCTTATGTCTATAGAGACAGAATAGATGGTCAGAACGTGAGGTCATTGTCAATTCACATTTTCGAACAATAGATATGTTTGGTATCATATTGCAGTTTAAAAAGTGTGGACACTTCACGCTATTGCGTTTGTTATACAAAAGTGTAACCATATATATCTTAACATACACTTTTTAGTGTAAATATGTAAGAGTGTACACTGCAAATATATCAAACACACCTAAAATCTTGTGCAACCCAGGATAGTAGATGTTTGATGTTGGATGTAAAAATTTAATAAAAATAAAAATATAAATGTTGTATTATATGTCTATGGTAGGTAGTTATGGTGTAAAGAAAAGAAACATAGGCCGTGTCCAATAAAAATGCGTCAGATTACATACCAGATCGAATTAGACCGACAATCTGTGATAGGCCATTTAAATCGGTAGTGATAGTCTATTTAGTGTGTCAAAAATAATATCTCTTGTTCGAGTGTCACGTCTTATAAAAATATATAGTCTTTGTAGATATACTAAACCCAGAGTGGAGCGATTTTTTTTTATTTATCATTAATCTTTATTATTTTTTTCAACAGCCTGCCACCACTAATTAAAATGTTGCAAAAAAAACTTTTCGTCTGGCTGTTGTCATAGACTCTTTGAAAAGTGACAGAGTTTTTTGATTACTGTACATCGCTGTGCAAAAGAAACCCGTTTAAGATAAAACTAATACTGTCAGCTGCCAACTTATTCCGAGTAAGTTACTCTTCAGATGACACGTTATTTAAAAAAATGATAATACTATTTTCTAAATATGTATTTATTATATGATCATGAATACATCTCACTTTCTTTTGTACAGTATTGTATAATACTATAAAATAAATATAATATAAAGCCTGTCCCTTATGTTTGGTCCTCTGGTTTGGTCTTACTATATTTTTAACTTTATAAAAGGAAAAGAAATGTTTTTAAAAACAATATACTAATAAATATTTTCATATGAGACAAACTGCGGGACATTCGTATTGCTGTCTTAGATTTCAGTAGTCGGCATGGCCACCATTACAGTAGAATTTAGGTGGAGGGCAGATCGTATAATAACATTCAAATAATTGTTTAAAAAACTATGTCTGTATTGCCATCTTTACAGCTCATAATATGTAGAATGGGGTCATATTTCTGTTTTTCAATATACTAGACGAACCCACACTGTTGTCGCTAATGTCGATAAAGTAGTTCCTAACTTAGAGAGGTGTAAAGCTTGTTTTGGGCAATTGGCCTTGTTTTTTTGATCGAATAAGTGAAACTGCGCTAGCCTAAAACTAACTTGTCTCTTTAGTCCTTGGGTACGAGAGCAACAATGGTTTGGACAGTCTAGAACAATATGCCCGTCCCTCCTAAGGCGTTCGTGATAGTTAATATAATTTCTTTACGAACAGAATGCACTGCTGAGACTTAGACACGTGTTTTTTTATCTTTGATAACGACTTTTGTTGTTTTACTTCGTCCGCGTAGTATAGATCAGGCGTCCCAAATTTTTCGCAATAAGAGCTGCACCTAAAGTTCTTGCTAAAAAAATAAAAATATTTAAAGATATAAATTTTATGTCCTTGAATTTCATCGAACACGCAAATGATAGAGTGAGGGAGAAAAAAACTATTTTCCTTCCTTACGCGTAAAAAACAAAATCGTGTGGTTAAAAAAACTTTTTTTTTGCAATTTTCCAATTCATGTTGGTGTCCCTACTGGACGCATAGTCAGGGCCGTAACTAGAACTTCGGGGGCCCCGGGGCAAGAAGTAAAGTTGGGGCCCACTACGTAGAATTTAAAAAGTTCTTAAAAAAAGGCCATTACTAAGTAGAAAACGAGTGTGGACATCCTCCAACCCCTAAAAAGTAGGCGACGAAAAGGGCCCCCTTTTCGTCGGGGGCCCAGGAGCATCGCCCTGCTTGCCCCATTGTCGGTACGGCTCTGCGCATAGTGCATTCATAATTGTAGAAGGAAAGAATAAGTTGAGTCGTTTGTCTGCGCTGACATGGGCGGGCCGCACCGCTTCTTTGATCTTACCGACTTGGATCGGACACACCGTTCTGGGCGCGTGTACGTTGCTACAGCCAATATCCTACTCATGGTGCGTCGCTGCGGACTCATGCGTAGTGGTCCGCATTGCGAGAACCGATCTTAAGAATTAGGGTAGTGTGTAGAGCTAGATGCCATGTCGTAAAAACTTCCAATATTTTCTTAAATGTAGGTAGTGTATAATTTTGTGATAAAACGATGAAGTTTAAAACCAACATTAAATATTTTTTAGCATTGTTCTTTGTAACGAAAGTCGTTGTCATTGATTTTAAATACGTAACTCCACCAAGAAAGAATACTATTGTAGATATGAACGTTTATTTTTGTAGAAATATTGATAAAGGATTACTCTTTTTTAATATTGTTTGATCTCGAGTGTTTTTAATGGCTTGTCATATTGATAAAACTTAGGGTAAACCAAACACGGTATTCGCTTATTCGAATGCAAGAAACATGTTTAAAAACAAAGTGCACCTAAAACAATTAACGAAGTAATGTGGAAATAGATGTCAAATGTTGTGTTCTTTATTTCTGTATATAAAAATAATTGCAAGTAATTCGTACACCAAATTGATAACATTGAGCTAAAAACTGGTGCGAAAAATGTAATTTAATCGCCATCTAAATTAATATATTTTTTGGACTCCCATAGTCCTACTGTTATATAGCCGGGAGATATTTTAGTCATCAGAGAACACGCATTAATGTTGCAAATTTGTTCGAAGTGGGACGTTTTTACCTTTACATATGCTATTTTAGCGGTTTTGTGGAACTTACCCCGGGCTCCAAGAATCTTATTCAGGGATTTTCCCCTCGGATTCTCTGGGTCTTATGACGAACAAATTGTTATAGTATAATTTACAGGAATGAATTGCACTATACATTAAAAAAGTTAATATCCAGAATAAAGCGAACGTTTCCATAAATTGGAATTATGGATAAAAACATTGGATTGTTGTAAAGTTTCAATTGTATGGCCAGGCGCCAGCAATTAACTTATTTATTTATAATTAATTTATCTTGCATTCCAAATTAATTGCTGTGTGGATTTTATCCTACGTTGACGTAACAAAATTAATATTGAATTAATCTATAGCTAATTTATTTTAGTCCTTTTAAATAGTTTTATAGACATCCTTCTTGTCTTTTATTTAATATATTTTTAAACTTTTTTCAATATTTATTACCATTTTGCTTTTAACTTCAAACTGAAAAACTGTTGCATTGTTAAAGAATATTCATTGATAAAAAAAATGTTCATCAAATCATTTATAAGCTTTATTATTCTGTATTGTTACTTTTAGTGAAATGTTTTAAATTATTATACATACAAATCTTTTCTTCCTATGGGAAACGAAAATAGTCAATAATTACGTTTTTGATAAGTGATATAATATTAAACATATTTTATTATGCATTTATTATTCTAATAAAGGCAAGTTAACAAAACGTAGCAATAATTAATATACTCATGCTTACCAACATTGCTAAAATAGTTTTGTTGAATTGCAGCAACAGTAGAAAAAGTTATAGTACTAAAAACAATAGACTATGTTTGTGTTTGACCGTTTAAAATGACCCGAGTTTAAATATGCGTACTAAAAAGAGAATTAGGAAATAATAAAATTAAAGATTGGATTTTAGAGTATGAACCATCTCAACCCGAGTTATTTTAAATCGCTTCTAAACTCGAGTCACTTGAAATGTCCAAAATAAATATAATTCAATAGACTAATAGTCATACTTATTGAAGTCATTTGATATTTTTTAATGTAAATTTGCATTAATACCTACCCACTGTCATTTTTCGATTTGTGCAACACACGTTAAAATAAATTGTTGCTAGAGATGAAATATTTGTAAAGGTTTTTTTTCGAAAAGAGCCACCCTTTGAAACATTTTGACAGTTGTAAACAGTTTTTTTTTTTTTAAATATATAATTTGAAAACCTACTTTGTTCGTTAGAGATTATCTTGTATTGGGAAATAACTTAATTAAACAGTAATAGTTTAATTTTTGCCAGTACATTGCCTGTTTCTTTGAAACATTGCTATTCCTAAGTATAAGTGCTTCCCTAAATGAATATGTTCCTCGCTTTAAAAAAAAAGCAATTGTTGCAGAGATGAAATTTTAACGGGTCATTCAAATGGGCATGTCAAATTTTGTTTAGCATGAAAACTGTATAACTGACAACAGAATTAAATTTTTTTGTGACTAAAACTAAAATTTCATAGATAATTAATGTACCTAAATTATGATTCGTTACATAAGCTGACGAGGGGACTGAATTGCTCTAGCAATGTTGATACAAATGAAGATAAATACTTAGTTTATTTTTTATTATTAACTTCATTCAATTAATGAATATTCGATTGCGATTAGTAAAAACACTGTTAATACAGCAGATTAGTGTTTAAAGATATCGATAAAAACCAATATTTTGCAAATACAAAAAAAAAAAGTTATCTCAGAACCGAAAACTACCTAATTTGTCTGAAATTTGGTTTAAAAATTATAATTTAAACAGTATTTCATTTTCATTAAATTGCTATTTTTACTAAAATAGAGAATATCCGTTTTTTAAAGTTTTTTTTCTTACTGTTACCGCCAATAAGGTATCACTCTCATGCACTGCGGAAATCTGGCAGAACAGACGCGAAACGTGAAATCGAAGATATGACGAAAATTATGTGGTGGGTGTAACCAATCAGAAGCGCTCTGGAATAATATATAATATTATATATGCTTCCGCCAGGGGATGTTCCCTAACAGCGTTTTACTGTGTGATTTTTGAGAATCATGAATCATGAACTTTAAAAAAAGAAAGGGTTCTATATTTTTTTTACTCTTCAGTGCGATACTGGAGAGGTTCGTTTTTTATCAATTATGAAACAAAATTGCCATTCATATTTATCGTATGTTAATATATTCGAATTTTTTACAGTAATCGCTAATATTCAAATCTTTGATTAACGTCTGATTAGAACTCTCCAATAAATAAAATTATCGACCAATCCGGATCGAAACGTTAATGTATTAATTACATTTTTGCTAAAATTGGTCGATAATTTTATTTATTGAATCGCTAATATTGTTCAGTTTTAAAAGAATCATACCCGTTTGTTAAAAGTTGACAATATAAAATCACATTCAATTGGTCGCCTTACGCGTAACTGAGTGTAAAATAAATTACAAGATATTATTTAACCACGTTTTTAATCTCATCTCTTCAATAATTGCGCTGTAGTTTTATTTTTTGTAATGATATACCAATAGAATTTATTTGATACTTTTCAATATTTAGTAGGTATAGGATTTTTTATAGAAATGTATATTGCTTAGATATGATACAGTATTACATAGCCACGATAATAATAATAACCACTTTATTAGAAAGTATTTTTTTTTAATTTAAATAGGTAATTATTCAAGTATTTTTTAGTATTTGAACTATGAACGTAGTTATCCAAGTGTAGTTAATTTCTTATTTATCCATGAATGAAAAAACTGCTCTTTGGATTTTAATTTCTGGTTGCGTCTCTGAGCTTGATCTTTGAGAGTAATAAATAACAAAAAAAAATTTTTTATTAAATTTCAATGTGACAAACTCGATAGACAGAACAACAAACTATTTCGACTTCCGTTATTTTTTCTTCCATAAAGATATGAACGTCAATATCTGCTTTTTAATAACCGAAACGTGTAAAAATGTCCTTTTGTACCATAATATTAAATGCGCAAATTCATCTACATACTTGTTTTGAGAGATGGATAGATTGGAAAAGGAAGAGATAGAGCTCAATCAACAACTGACGCACTATTTATGAACTTCACACTGCCAACTACAGTCGAGAAGTTTCACTTTTACCGTGTGGCTAGAAGTGAAACTTCCTGAATATTTTATAGTTTAACCCTTTCTTGGTTGAGCTTGAGTTCCTACTCTAAAATTAGGTGGAGCTATAGATCCCTGATTCTAGGCGGAGCATTACGGTCTGTAGGTGAGAAGCACATGATCCAGTGACGTATACAAATATAATAATCAGAACAAAGTATGTCATTGAAAGAAATAATTTTATTTCCCAAAACAAACATTTTTAATAAGTTATTAATAATAACAGAGAATTTTGAAAAGGATTGATGAACTATTTGAATAAACAACTTACATTATTAACGAGTTAGATTACTATTGTAGTAAGATAGTTTATTCATGGCACGTCACTGCATAATGTGAATGGGGCAGTGAGCGGAGTGAAGATACTAATACTCTCAAATCTCACACATACTTTGATGAAACACGATTCAGTTGGTTCCTCCACTTCCATGCTCCCACATACGTTTCGAGGCACCTAACTGGAAAAAGGTTAAGCATATACTAGGTTTTTATTCAAGGTTAATTCAATCCAACTCTGTATAACTAAGGAACCATTATCGCTGACGAGAAAAAAAACTCGTATTTTTATTGCCATTCACTAGATTTATGGATCACTATAACTATTAATATCTTCACTAGATTGTAGCGTTGTAAAATTATTTAAATTGGTTGGTATGTTACTGAATAAATTCCATTCGTCGTGTTGGTAAGGAGGTGTCTAAAACCGATGGTGTTTCTTTCAGTTGTAACTGAAAATAACGTTGTAGTCCACTTGCCCATTAGAGAGGAGAATATAGGTTCGAAAAATTATTTGAGGTGTCGAGTGGGCTTGAAATTATTGAAATTTTGTAAAACAAGAAGCTACAAAAAATTTTCAACTCTGCCTACCATTACCAGCTGCCACTTATATACATAATTTGAAAACTGTTCCTATTCATGGAAGCGAAATCGATCAACACGCCTTTCTGGAGAAATTTCACGACAAAGAAAATATGTAGATTATTGTACATTTATCTTGTTTGTATGTGAACAATTAATATTGTAGAGTGGGTTGCTACGCCAATGCTAATAATAATTATGGAAGTCTTTTTCATATTAATTGACACAAATTTTCAGGTCGCAAAAATATCAAATGACTAAAATATGTGCAACTATTAATATACAGTGATGCTTTTTACGTTATGATTACAATTGAGTGTATAGTTAAAAAAAGAAAATATAATAGTTAATGTTTTCATGTATGTATAAAACAAATAATTATTGTGGAGTTTATCCAAACTAATTTTAAATTTTGAATTAATTTATATTAATATAATATTATTGTATTGAATAATATATTTTTTAATTGTATTTGTAAAATTTTGAAAGACATTACAATATTGTGTATACAAGACAGTACTGTGATAAAACAGTGAAAATGTCGGATTATGAAAACGAAATGGTACAGACGCTATATTTTGTTGTCGAAGTTTTGAGCAAAATAATTAACTATATCACCTAAGCTAACGTACAGACGATGCCTTTTTGTGTTTTTCGGTGTATCAGGCACCTTCAGAAATTATTTTGTTTATAGAATAATTAATTATTATGTTTACCTTACCAACTCTTTTATACTGAAGCGAATTAACAAATTCAAAACAAATTTACTTTTTTATAAAGTTAGAATGGTTCCAAGTGTCAGGTGTGTTTGTTGGAAAATTCTGAACTGGTTCCGACTGCTACAGCAAACCCATTGGATACAACTGCGTGTGAAGAAAAAAAACGGACCAGACTGGACCGGCCCACAGAAGACCGGCGGCCAACCGGGAAAAGGCCTGGTATTCGCTGATGTCAGACCAACGTTGGATTCAATACTGTGCTTGGATTTAGCAGTTCTAAGTTTCTAGCAGCTTTCGGAGCATACATATACTAAAGTTAATTTCAAATAGTCCTTAAACCGAGATTAATCCGAGATTTCTATCAACAAACACGCAGTTGTGTCAGGAGAGTTCTGTATTATCAACACACGATCTAGCCACTCAGAACCATGTAAATCTCTTCTCTTTGGAACCACGTCAGAATACAGTACCGTAACGAGGGTATGAAGCGCCTGTGGCAAGTGTCTAACTTGCGCCGCCCCGTAAACCAATATTGACAACAAAAAATTAAAAATTTGAATGCCATGTGAACGCGGGCTAGGAATGTAAGAAAGAGAGGGACTAGGGAGTGTAATGCGCGCACAATGATATGTGTCTCTATCTAATTGGTCAGGAGACTGAAAACGGCCAGTGAGAGTCAGTGTTAATTCATGTAGAGTAGAATGGTCAAATAAAATAAAGACATTACCCTCCTTCTAGGGCAGTCGGGAAAACACTTCGTGTAACTCTCAATCGAGTTGGTATTCTTTGTTTTGCGTCCGTGACTGACACGTTTTTCACCACGCTCTCCTTACGGCACTATCAGAATACACCTGTTATGTTAATCATGCTATCTGCAGTACGTATTAGTACATGTCTAATCTCTATTATTAATAAAATTTACCTTCTAACTCAATGGTAAAAAAGTTCGCTTTATAATCCACCCCTGCATTTGGTCGAACTGATGTATGTAAGAATGTTAAAAGCTGGACACAAGAAAAGTTTTAAAAGAAAAAAAGAAAAACAAAAATTGACTGTGGTAGTGTTGCCACCGAAACAAGATTTTTCTAGTTTCATCTCGACAAGAGCAGAAATATCGAGACGTGGTAAACAATTTTGGAGATCGAAATCTCGTCGGACTGAAAAGTCAGATAGAATTTCGAAAGATACAGGATGTTTTGGATTATTTTTAAAGGGTGGTACACCGACGGTACAGGTTACAAGAAGACGATTAGTATTATGATAATTTTGTTGCACCCATAAATTAGTATCATATGAATTGCCAACTAATTCAATATTGGAAAACATTAATTAACTAGATAATTGTTATACAACTTTAAGGTGTTTTAACCATAATCGTCTTCTTTTGACCTGTAAATACTATCTCCGGCGCCGGTTTTATCTTTTTGGTGCCCTAGGTTTTTATATAGTGAACGTTACCCTAATTTTTCTCTTTATTGTTTTGCTTCATAGCGCTGGAACTCGGCTTTTATTTGTATCGTCTTCTTTTACGTTCGTTTCACTTTCTGAAGTTTCACTGTTTTTCATAATATTTGATCTCGAAGAAACGTCATCTATATTTTCATGAAGTGATCATAAATGCTCTAAGTTCTGTGAAAACCGAAATAGTTCCAACTCTAGGAAAAAGTTGTTTTGTGATTCCCCCTCTGTGGTGGTGCCCTAGGCCAGTGCCTAGTATAAAGAATCAGTTATATAAGACAAAAAATTCCAGCCAATTGGGCGACGGGACCATTCCAACTTCAAAAATGTTGACATTTGATTATAATAAAGAAAATAAAATTTCTGATATCGTGTGAGGTGACGCGGGTAATTGCTAGTATTCAATATGATATTTGCTATTCGTTGCCATGGTTACCTACATAATATGTTCCAAGTCGTGTAAACATTAATCAAAGCATGCCGAACTTGTTTATTTCTGACAGATCTATAAAACAAAAAAGCGGCTGATTTTTTTTTATTTTCAAAATATTTCTGAAACTATAAAGCTTAGAAAAAAAATTTTTTAACGAAACTTTCTTGAAAAAATAAATAAAATAATAAGCCGTTATGAAAAGTATCATTATTATATAAAAAACACCGTTATAGTAAATATCTCTTCTGCGCATGCGCCGATTTTCCCCAAAAACAATAGGGCTCTTCATATTTGCATTCCAAACATCCTCCCAAAATTTGATTTCAATCTGCTCATCCGTTTGCCTTTATCGTGTTCACAGACTAACAGACGCACAGAGTTTTTCCAAAAATATGTTTTTTGGATTTGGGGGACCTCAAAACGAAAAGATATTGTAAAATTTTTGAAAAGTGATTTTTGACCTAAACTAGTACCATTCCCCACTTGTGGGTTGGAATGGTAAAATAGTTGTTAGTCCTTATTACTTTTTAGAATAATAAATCGAGAACTAGTGAACGTAATGATTGTGAATAATAATAAATCTACAAAAAATATAATTGGCATCATGCCTAGATTACCCTGGCAGTTGATGGAATGTAACAATGTTGATCACTGTAGAAACGTAAATTCTATTAGATACTATACTAGAAAATGGTGATGCAGTTGTTGAGACGAGATTTGAAGAAAAACTCTTGTTAATCAAACGAGAAAAGTGTCATTGAAAAATGAACGAGACAAGAGTTGCAAATTTTCTTGTCGAATGAGAATAGTCAATTCACGTCAAGACGAAACGAGACAGCAACACTAACATAGACAGTTCAATTTTTGTTACTAAAAGAAATCTGTATCGGGTTTTGCTCATTAATATGTTGTCGTTGTTGACGTCGTTTATTTGAAATTTTGAGAATGAAAGATAGAGGAGGAAGAGGACTATTCTTCATGCATTCGCCGTTGTCCAAAAAGTAGGAAAATAAGAGTTCTTATTCCGGCTTTAAATCAATTAGATCCCAAGAATAGTGAATAATCGAGCGCTTTGCAAATTATAAAACTGAGTTAATTATAATTGATCAAATCATAAATTATCCATAAACTTTATTTCATTTAACTTTTTTCTAATAGAATGATTACCAAATTGACATTGCATACATATCGAAAGCTTGTTCTAATCCCTTTATTATTGTAATTCATTTTATATGATGGGTAGCGTTGCTAAAGGCCCCTTCACACGTTGCTGGATTTCGAGCTTGCTCGCTTGCTTGAAGTCTTACAGGCTGCCATGAATCGTATCCTGTTTGGTGGTTGGTAGGGAGCGCTGCTAGTTTCGCTTCACACGAAGTTTGCTCGTTTGCTCCCTGTTTGGCTAGATTGACAGTTATATTTAAAATTTAAATATGGATGGAATGGCTGTGCAAGAAATAATTCGTAGTAGACGAATTGCTACTATGACTTTTATAATGATTGAAAAACTTCGGGCGAGTAAAGAAAAATCAAAGCGAAAACTTTGGAGTCGCGAGTGGTTGATACAAAGAAATAATAGTGATAACACTTTAATTATGCTGTTCACTTGAAACTTTTTTCAAACAACGCCATAATATGTAAACGAATGTCAGACGATATCACGTGATAAAATACGACTCCATAATTGGTCAATTTCTCAACCCAGCAGGCAGCGCTGCATGAAAAATAGCACCAAAATACTGCAACCGAGTAGCGAGCGAAGTCGTCAGTGACGTCACAATCCAGCACCTAATGTATCCTTGGTATCATAGTGCACTTTCAGTTTCAAAGACTGGAAAAGCGCTAACTATTTTAATATAAATGTGAACTAAGGAACATGAGCATCTTCCATAAGTATGTATATTCCAAGAACAGCATATTTAAGTCTGATAGTAAACAATGTTGCCGTGAATTCATTATTGAAGACTTCTAAGCACTTTATAGCTACAGCGCTACGCGTGAAGTTTTTATAAACCCTTACCGTCATTTATTTTCGGAACTAACGCTACTCATTACGGCTTGCTGAAACAGTCTCCTTTCTCTCTATCCTCGTTGTTTTGAGCTATGGTATACGTCTTATAAAAATCACATAACTTCATTCAAAAATATCTTAATCCGTCATTGACTTTTCGAATTTTTTTATGGTTTGGTATTTTACATATAGGTATATTTTACAGGCAGCAACAAAATTTTACAATCGTATTAAAATACCATGTAAGCGCACCTTACGTGTTTGAAACTATAGAGGTAAAACATATTACATACCTATACATAGTCTGGTAGAGGAGACGCAGAATACGTCCATTAATTACGTGATGTGTTTTTGAAGTGAATACTTCTTTAAAAACGGGGGTTAACTCGTTTCCCTATGTAACGAAATTTGTTACAGAATTTGTCACGAAATTGTACTATTATAATAACCCTATAATATAAACAATGATTATTAATAAGCTCTGTAATAGGATGCTGGCATACCACGCGGCCGGCCGGTTTTGATTACTGTCAGGTGTGCGCAACAATTTGTTTTTTTTTTTAAAGTAGTTTTAAGTATACCTGTTATATATAAAATTTTCAACTAATTTATCAGAATAATACTTGAGCTAAAAAAAAAAAATAATATTTGCAGTAAACCTGCGAAAAATACAATATTTTTAGTAAACCTGCGAAAATTTTATTGTCTGCTTGTGTTTTCTAATTTATTATTTGCAGTAAACCTGCGAAAAAATTGAAAATGTGGTACGAGACCGCATTACAGAAGTGAAACTTCTAGTTGCAAATCATACGATTGCGAAAAATGTGTTACGAGATAGTTTCACGTTCATATTAGCTTGTACAGACGAAATATCTGAACATGTAACTCTGGTAACACATTTTTTCCACTTGTCCAAATACAATCGTTAATACATTTTTTCCACTTCTCCAAATGCAATCGTATGATTTGTAACTAGAAGTTTCACTTCTGTAATGCGTTCTCGTAACACATTTCTTATTTTTTTTCTAAAATTTGAACCATCCCCCTTCATGAGTTTTGGTCAGATGTGGTGAGATATGTTCATAAATTTTGCTTCATATGATATATCACTAAATATCTTAGCCTTGTAATACTGGGTGTCTTCTAAGTACTACATTTTTTCTGTGAAATAAGAGGAGAAAAATAATACAAAATGCGATCTGTTATAATAATGTAGATTCTTTGAATTACAAAGTTGACGTGAGATTTTCATAGACCCCCCCTCCCTTTAACTGAAATTTAGTGAGATTTTGATACACCCCTCCTCCAGTTTTGAGCTTATGTAATTAATGGACGTCCCCAAGTATCCAAATGATCGAGCGATTTCGGTTATATTAATATGATTAAATTGTGAAGTATGAATAATTAAACCAGTAAATAACTAAATTTAATTTCAAAAGTCTGTTACCGTTGTATTACACGGCGTGTCAGGATCGTGACTAAGGGGGGGCATAAAGGCACTACCTTAAAAATAGTCAACATACCATAATAATTTGTTGACGAGTTTTTGTGCCTGCAACCAGTCCAAAAAAATATATTTCAATAGCTTACAAAAGTTAAAAAACATTTTAAGATGCTACAATGGTTGTTACTTTTGTGGTTTATTTGGTGGAATACCTATTTTACGAATCTTTATTTCTTCTAGCATTTGAGCAAATAAATG
This sequence comes from Xanthostigma xanthostigma, assembly GCA_963575645.1. Lineage (NCBI taxonomy): Eukaryota > Metazoa > Arthropoda > Insecta > Raphidioptera > Raphidiidae > Xanthostigma > Xanthostigma xanthostigma. Next base: position 28,757,638 of record OY754468.1, on the reverse strand, counting down.
TCGATTAAGATCGTATTTGTTTAGCTTTAGTTCAGTTGCTTCAATGATACCTAATGTATCAAAAAAATTTCTCTTTGAAAATTTATTTGTTGGCTTCCAAACTTAGCACTAATTTTTTGAAAAAGCGCGGGATTACGACAGTGGAAGCCGTAACGAAACAAGATTCCTGTTTAAAATTTCGATTTTTATAGCATCTTTTAGATTTTTTTCAAAGGCTTTTAAGAACGCATGCATAATGCAAGATGGTTTAATTAACGAAGATAAACACCTCTGATGTAATTATTAAAGATATAATTTATATTTTTCAAGAATAACCAAAGCTATTCGATCATTTCGATAAACATTTGCGCGTCAAGTTTAGTTTGTTAGGTTCGATTTAAATTACCTATTTGCTTTTATGTGCATTCAGAAAAACAAAATAATAAAAATGTTTAATGATCTCCAGTTATAAAAAAAATATAGTTAAACATAAGTAATGAAAGATGAAAGCGTACTAGACAAAATATTTTAAATCATATCAAGAATTATTGTTTGTAAAATTATTAATAAATGTATTAATAAACCAATAAAATATTAAAAGTTGTAACAATGAGTGGTTTTTAATAATTTAAATATCGTTTATTTCACATTTCTAGGTTCACATTACACATTCGGAAAAGTCGAATAAAATAGGTAAAAAACGTTCTAGTTTTATTGTCTGGATGGCCATATTCACCAAACGTAAGTAGTTATTTATTTGGTTCATTTATTCTTCAGGTAACTAGTCCTCCGAGTAAACAGCAATATTTCAATTCACCAAACATAATTATGTTTATTGCAGGTATAAATCTATTCTGTCTTACTTCGAGGGTATACATTTTTATTCGCCTGATAAAATAATAATGGCCGCCACATAGATCATAATACCTAACCTATAAACGTGAAGTATTATATTTACAGTTGCTCTTGTGAATTTATTTATGTGTTGTTTATAAACCTTTTGTGAAGTGTATAGTTGTAAAAGTTAGTGAAAGTATTGTGTGCAATTGGGTTACTATAAAACATTACACCATCGATCGAATTTTTGGGTGAACGTCCAAATATTCAACAAAAACAGTAAGGAGTATCGTGCAGTGTATATTTATTCTTTAACTAACTTCTATCTGATATTTCACTTGGTGAATTGAAAGTAAATTTTATTCTCATGAATAAATTTGTTCCAAGATTATTAACTTCTATCTTAAATAGTGTTCGGTGAATATCCAGGGCAAGAGACGAATTTGCAGGTTTCAAGAAATTTGCTGCCTTTTTTATATGACATTAAAGCGCTATATCGATCAGTGTTCATAATTTTTCCGAATTCATATGCTTCTATATACACTCACCGGCACGGAATCTTGGCCAAGCATGAAACATGCGGTTATGTGATTGTGTAGCAAAGCAATGTTTATGTTTAACAAAATTTAGTGTGAACGATCATCGAGCAGTATAATTAAACAGTTTTTTTAATTGAACAGTAGGCTTTTTCTTTAAAAAAGAGAAAAGTGAGAAAATTGATGTTTTTAGGAAAAATTCGTTTGATTTTTAAAATAATTATTAAAGAAATCTATGATAAAGAAAGTGAACAAAATTAAATTTTAATATCGCGTATTGCCTCCTCTTGCTCTAATTACAGCTCGAATGCGATCTGGCATGCTCAGTATGATGTTATTAATGTCCACTTGGACGATGTCATTCCAAACTGATAGCATCGCAGTTCTAAGATCTCTTAAGTTCTCCGGAGGGTTGGGCAAAGCCCTGACTCGTCTTTTTAACATGTTCCAGACATGTTCTATAGGGTTCATGTCAGGGCTACGAGCTGGCCATTGTAATTTCTGTATCCCAGTCTCCAACAGGTACTGGTTTACGATTTGCGCGGTGTGTGCTCGTGCATTGTCGTGCATAAAAAGAAAATGCTCGTGCCCGATGAACCCTGCATATGGCACAACATGCTCCTGGACGATATCCACGATGTATCGTACGGAATTTAGCCGCCTGTCGACCATAACCAGCTCCGTACGCGCCTCGGAACTTATACCTCCCCATACCATTATGGACCCTCCATGGTAACCAACAGTTTGAGTGGTAGTAATGGGAAGATACCGTTCTCCTCTTCTTCTGTAAACACGTACACGTCCATCTGGAGCACGTAAGCCCATTCGGCACTCGTCCTTAAACAAAACTCTACTCCATTGGTCGAAGGTCCAGTCGACATGTTCTCGCGCAAAACGCAGTCTAGCTACTCTATGTTCCCTGAGGAGCTGAGGACCTCGTGCAGGTCTGCAGGCCCGCAAATCTCTTTCCTCCATTCCTCTTCTCACCTTACGTTCACTCACATTGACCCCTCTTATCATTTGGAGCCGTGTGCGAATCTCGACTGCAGTGAGATACCGATTTCTCAACACTTTTAGAGTAATAAAGCGGTCATCCCGAGCTGATGTGCACCGTACTCCTCCACTTCCTGGTCTCCGAGTAAGACGGCCGGTTTCCTGATGCCTCTTGAGAGCATATTGCATTGTTGAATGAGGCACATTGAGAATGGCAGCCACTTCACGGTGTGTGAGTCCTTCGGCAACTAATGCTACAGCTTAAGCAACTTGTTCTGAAGTTAACGGCATGACAACAGTTTTAACAGAAAGTTTAGTCCTTAATTTATCGAGTTTTAAAACACTGGATTTGTTAAATTAAATTGTAAACGTTCTGTATGGCAAGTTTCACTGATGCGTGTTTGTCATATAAAAACAATTCTTTGACTAAAATTTAAAACAAATGTTAGCAATCACTCAATAATTTTCATAACCCCCTTAAAATGTGTAGAAACATGTTTTTGACCTATCCCCGATTCAATTTTCTGATAAAAACAGTTGAGTCGTCTGCAATTGAGATAAACAAGCTTGGCCAAGTTTCCGTGCCGGTGAGTGTATTTCAATAAATAGACTCACTAAAAATTATTTTTAAAAATATTAAATATTAACTTCCTTTGGATAAATTTTAAAAATAATACCACCTCAAAATTGACTGCTGCACTTGCAAAATTTGAAAGTAGCAAATAATTACGGGTCAGCAATCTGGAGTTTTGATCTGACTAAATTAAAATCGAGGGATACATTTAGCAGAAAATTTCTTTTGTGGAGCTTGGAATTTATATCTGGCTTTCGACTGTTTTCTTCGACCTTAATATTACCAAATGCACCCCACGATTTTATTTTAGTCTGACCAAAGCTCCAGGATTGATGACCCATAATTATTATCTAGGTTTTAAGTACACTATCGACAATACATTAAAAGCGTTTAAATATAAATTTTTTATCAATCATATTTTAAGTGTTTATAGTGTTTTAATTAAAATTGCGTGTGGACTCAGTTGGCACGGATGTCGGAGGAGAATGGATTACCTTATGGCTAGTTTACACAGTGCGAGCTAGCGTACGAGTCAGCCTGCCGAGTAGCTGCACTGCAGTAACTCGCACTGTTTGGACGTCACTTACGAGTAACTCGCACGTGAAAGTTAGACAGTAGCTCGCATCCGAGTTACTTCAACATTTTTTATTATAACACGTTCACTCGACATCGTGGCAACTCGCAAGACTGGACAGCAGCTACTCGTATCGTGTAGACAGCAAAGGCGAGCCGAGCTACTGGCGTACGAGTAGACAAGCCGAGTAGCTGTCTACTGTCTGGTCAGCAGCTCGCACTGTGTAAACTAGCCATTACGCAGTCCTGCTATCTGCGGGTCAAAGCGAAACAATGACGACAAGACAATTACATAAATAACAATAATCGATAAGTTGCTATTCATTTTAGAAACAAAAATGAAAAGAAAAATAAGATTAGTTTTGCAAGAATTGTGTTGTCAAAACTAGGGGCTACATTTTTAGAACAGCTATAGAGTAGTTTTCTTATTTTAGGAAAAGCAGATTATATATTTATTCTTTGTTATATTTTGAAGCAATATTATAACAAAAAAGTTTATATTTAAATTCACTGATAGTATATGGTTGGTGCAATATAATACAGAGAGAAATGAAATAATTACTTATACAGATTATCGTCTTCTTATCGAATGTGCAAGCCTCAATTTAAAATTTAAATTATTAACGAATTAACGCCGGTTAATGGCAAAACATAACGAACTCCAGTTTTAAACAAATCGTCATAGCCGGCACGCGGCGGAATCAGGAATGGGTTGAGATAAGAAGGATTGTTAGTGACCTTAGAAGTATGACGTAGGTATGGTAAGGTCGTCAATAGGTCATGCGGTCGTATTACCATCGACGTCGTTATGCATGTAACACGAAACATCGGTCTGTAATGGACGTTAACACACGTGTGTTGACTGTTCAGATATTTTCAAGCACCTTTTAAGAAAATCTTTAAGAGTATTCGTCCCTGCAAATACCCCCTGCACCCTTCATCTCAAATCTTTTCCCCTCGCCTAAAACGGTTCGCGCTCTCCCGACGCTATTTTTAAAGCTAGAGGGTTCTGGTAAACGTCAAATGAAAGACAAAGAATCAGACTACAGATCCTTCAGACGAATTTTTTGAAAAACAGTTTCGCCTACGTGTGAAATATTACGTAACTTATTATTTTTTTCAAAAGGTTGTAAGTTTTTTCAGGAATTTTTTTTCAAAAAATTCGCCTGAAGGATCTGTAGTCTGATTCTTTGACTTTCATTTGGCGTTTACCAGAACCCTCTAGCTTTAAAAATAGCGTCGGGAGAGCGTGAACCGTTTTTAGGTGAGGAGAAAAGATTTGAGATGAAGGGTGCAGGGGGTATTTGCAGGGACGAATTAAGAGTATTCGTCCCTATTCGTTCACTAACTTATATCTCCCTCTCAACTTCCGTTCGCCTCGCTCGATCACACTTCCGTAAATCTCTCGTCAGGCATTCAGCTTACTCCCCAAGTCAAGCGTTCAGAAAAGTGTAAAATGTAAAACTGGTATAAATGTAAAAAAAACGAAAAATAATACTAATACTGGCGCCAACCGCCGGGATTGAACTAATGCCCTTTAGATTATGAGTCAAGTGTTCTACATCGTCACCAGCTGTCGTCAGTCAGTTTTTACAGTATAATGGTATACGTGTACATTCGTTACATTTTCAATCTCTAGAATCAGTTTTACTCTACTGTGCCAAAAGAATCCGGGTGAAAATATAAGACTGAAAACAGACTGAAAAATTTACTAATTTTTTCTATGAGCAGTCGGAAAACGAACGGAAAAAGATTTAGATAGTGAACAAGAGACAGAAAATTATAAAATTTCCGCCTTGTTTTGGCATCTTTTCACACTCTTTCACTCTCATCAAGGGTCACTGATCTTTCAGTTTCGATTCAGCCTGTTTTTCGACACAGCTATTCTAATATAAAACTTTCAGTCTCGTTTCAGTTTCACTTCAGGGTGAAAAAAATTTTCCGCCTCATTTCAGTTTGAATATCGTCTTCACCTTCTCCATGTAAAACGTTTTTAGTTTATTTTCAGTGCAAATAATAATTTCCGTCTTATTTCAGACTGAATTCCGTCTAAAATTCATTTTCAGTTCTTTTTTAGTCATGTATATTTTACTTCAAAACTCGTACTTGAATTTTTCCTATCACTCTTTAAATATTTGACATAGGGATAGAAGAGTTGTTATCTTTCAAGAAATTGTTTTGAAGCTGATTGCGTTTCAACAATTTCACACAAACATGTAGTTTATTGCGTCGTATAAAACGGACGCATTTTCTTCCCACTTTTCAATATAACTTATAGTTATAATCTCGATAAAATCGCTTCAGAATGACGTCAAACACTAAAGCTCTCTTCTGTACAGTGTTTTGTATGCAGATATTATGACGTGTATCAGTGTACTTACTCTGAAAGTCTACGCATGTACCATCTACTAGTGATGTAACGAATATTCGCATTCGCGAATATACTTTTATTATATATTATTTGATATTCGTATTCACAAAATTCATGCGAATATTTATATCCGAAAAAAAAAATTTTTTAATGTAGAAATAATATTAAATAAGACAAAAAAATACAAATTTCTTAGCATTTTTAAGGGTAAAATTTTTTCTTACTTCTTTTTTAAAAAAGTCTTTTGGCTCAAATCACCTTTATCTACAAATTTCAGTTCTTAAAAATAATGAAAAAAACTACAAATCGATTTGATTTTGAATTTTTCAAATCATTCTGCAAGTACGAAATTTCTAGAAACATCCCTGAATGTACATTACGCTAATATAGTAACTATTTAACTTAAGTATCTTTTAAGGACGTTCCTCCAAAATCAGTTTGCTTAGGATTCTTTTGAAACTTTGAATACACATTATTATAAGTGTCCTTTGTACGTAGAAATTTTTTTCAATAGTTCTTGCGGCAATAGTCAAGCGGCATTCGTTTTGTTATAAAAAAAGTTAAAAACGAGCTAATTTCTTGATGATTTGTATAGTTCTGATGTGAGCGCAGACGAAAGAGTTAGTCAGTGTGCCCGTCGGCAATGTCTGACACCTCGAACTTGTCGAACATATTCGAGGTGTCAGACATTTTAAATGGTTCATGTTATTTGTCAGAGAACATCATTTTAGCGTTTTGGTTGAAGTTTTTAAGCTATCCAATTAAAAAACAAACAGTATCTATAAATTTTTGACATGTCTAAACGACGTCTTTCGGAAAATTTAGAGGAAAAACCCGCAAAATCAAGAAAAGTAAAAAAGGAAATAGGTGTCAGACTAGGCCTAATGAAGCCATATACAAAGTTTGGGGAAAGTATTTGTCAGTAAAATTTTTGCCGACGGGCACTCTGACTAAGTATGCTATATCTCAACTATTTTTGTTGTAGTCATGGTAGTTCACATAGGGAAATTTTTTTTACAACAGCCAATAGTCATAGTAGCTGCTCACTGTTTTTTTGTTAAAACAAGTTGAACACGTCTGCTCGTAGGAAAATCCTTAAAGACATTTGAGGTTTTTTTATTAGCAATCTGCATAATAGGCACATTGAGATCAGTAGTACAGTAATAGTTAAATTTTCCATATTTTACTACAATTAATGGCGAGAGCATTGGTCTAGACCAGTGTTTTTCAACCTGTGGGTCGCGACCCCCTGGGGGGTCGCGAAGCTTCTGTAGGGGGGTCGCCAGAGGTCGAGAGAATTTTAGTAAAAAAACAATAAAGATAAAAAAGATTGATTTATTAAGTAAGAGAATTTTAACAAAAGGATATACGTATTCGATGTATGTACATAATTGTTAAATAATGTGTTTTACGTACCTACTATATTATGTACTTATATCCGAATCCTAATTATGGAGACGTATAAAAACGTCGTATGGAATATTTGTAACACTGTAACATACACATACATACATGATAAAAAAGCGAAGGATCGGGGGGTCGCGAGATATTTTTTCATGCCAGGGGGGTCGCTTAATGAAAAAGGTTGAAAAACACTGGCCTAGACTATCCAGAAGGGTTATTTATTCCATTTTTGAGGTTTTCTATGATTTCCGTCAATGTTTGCAGATGAATATTGAAATGGTGATACTTATACACAACACAAACTTTAATTAGTTGCATAAATTTTCCGTGTTTACAAAGCTCTCTGCTTTATCCTAATTTTCCTATTATTTTCCAGCCCACGCATTATTAGCAATATATAAGTTGAATGAGGATGGCTTGATTGTACTTTAACCGTCGTGGGTTCGAATCTTACCTTCGCTCATTGATGTTTTGTGAGAGGGATTGTATAGACGCTAAGCAGTTGAAATCATCAGCGTCTATTAGATGTTTTGTGATGTCGTTTAATTCATTTGACATAACTTGATGTAATTAACGCTAATGATCGTATTAGTCGAGTGTCTATAATCTACAATAAATGGATAAATGCAATTTGAAATTTAAATATGAGGGGAAAAATGAGAACGTGCTATTGAACATAGTAATGCTCGAGAAATTATTATTATGTTTACGGTATATCACTACAATTAGTTAGTAGTAGGTACCTACAGGCAGTAGGGAGTTGGAGCTGGAAACATATTCTACCTCGCTGAATTTTAGCAGACGCTTTTGTCCTAGTTTTGTCCGCTATAGTGTCCCAAATGCACAAAAGTCCATTTTTGCATTACGGGAAGCAGGGGAGGTGCTGAAAGGTGCAAAATTTGTTTTCTAATTTTCTCGGCCTGTATTTTATAGCTATGACAAAAACAATTATACCAATGTAGAGACCGCTCCGAGCATTACAATTTTGCCCCTCGTGACTTTCGTCGTAACTGCAACGATTCTGCGGTTCTACGAATTCAAAAGTATTATAGCAAGTAATGTTACATTAACTCTTTCTCTCTTATAGTTAAAGGACGGTGACAGAAATGGTCAAGGAGCACTTGGTGGCTGAAATGCCCTACAAATTCTCTTAGTGGAGTAGGGGTCTAGCGCGTTGCGATACGATGCTGGTGCACTTAAAAAAACGGCAAAAATAAAAAATTCCTCTACTAAATGGCAGAAAATTACTGAAAGACATCTGGGGGGACCTCTTAATTGCAGAAAAATATTTTCTGCCAATTTACTCATTGCAGAGACTTTCAAAATCCTTTCAAAAAATCGAAAAAGAAACGTCAAAAAAATTAAAAAAGAAACATTGAATTTGAAGTTGAAACTTGGCGGAATGGTTGATTGGGTGGCCCGAAATACGAGAAAAAAATTTTCGTGGCTTCAAAGTGACCTCACTTTCTTTCGATGATTTTTCAGAATTTTCACAGGCAAAAATTCGAAAATTTTCACTCGGTGGCAGAAATTCTTACCAGGCTCTCTTTTAGTATCCAAAAGGTTTGAAAAAATAACATCTGCCAATTTTGTCATTGCTAGATAATAATTAATCTGCCCATTTAATATATTTGTCATTAATGCTTTACCTGAATAGCATGTTAAATTTTCCGTGAACATGATGCGTTTTTGCAAAGTCGATTTTGGCAGAAATCTGTTCCTCGGGATTCTCTACAAGAAGACGAACCGGTTGAGCTCGATTTCATTCAGCAAGCTTTTTTTGTATTTATTTATTATTCTGACAGTTTCTGCAAGGAGTAAATTGGCAGAAAATACTTTTTCTGAAACTAGGAGGTCCCCCAGATGCCTTTCAGCCATTTTTTGCCATTTAGTAGAGGAATTTTGAATTTTGTCGTTTTTTGTAAGTGCCCCACCGTTGCATTGTATCTCAACGCGCTAGACCCCTACTCCACTAAGCGAATTAGTAGAGGGGGACTCAGACTAAACGAAAGAGAGAATTTCTGTCACCAAGTTATTGTCAAAATTACGAAATGTCTGATATATATAGGTGAGGGGCAAACTTGTAGTGCTCGGAGTCCCTCTACATTGGTATGATTATTTTTGTCGTAGCTATAATACAAACCGAGAAAATTAGAAAACAAATTTTGCGCCTTTCAAACTCCCCCCCGCTCCCTAATGTAAAAATCGTAGACTTTTGTGCATTTGGGACATTGAGGGACGCTTAAAAGCGTATGAAAAAATTCAGCGTAGAGTATGTTTCCACATTAATATAGGGAAAATCTCCCTATATCGCCTGTACTATAAGGAGCTAGTGACGATTTTACTTTCTCAAGTCTGAGTTTTTCTACATTCACTAAGGGCACTGCCTTGAACGTAAAAACCGCAGTCTGGCAACTGAGACCGGGGACAAGGCGTGGGTGGACCCGGTCAAAAATGTCAAACTAGAGAATATGCTTGAAATTTCCTGGGCGATAAGTTCAGGTGCCCTTGAGCACAAAAACTCAAGTCTGGCATTTCGCACTCAGGACAACCCCCGTCTGGCAAATGGTTGAGCATGTCAAACTTCGTAGCTCCCTGAAAGTATTTCATCAAGGCTGATTTTTTCAAATCTGTCAGTTTATTTGTTTAAAATCAGTCTGGCGGCCCGTGCTTGGGGAAAAGTCTGTTTGGCAGACAAACGAAAGTGCCTGAACGCGCGCTCGTCTTTTTCAACTTTTCCATGGTTCCTTTACCAGTTTTATCTAGTTTGTAATTGTTATTATTATTATTTATTCATATTTATAAACAAATTTTTTCCAATTTTAACGCAGTCAAGGAATCCACATTTTACGTTGAAATAATTACAAGTTTTAATTGATTTCTTCATGACTTTTTTATCGTACAACCTTTTGCTTGACGGGGGTTGTCCCGGGTACAAAATTCCAGACTTGAGTTTTTGTGTTCAAGGGCACCTGAACTTATCGGTCAGGAAATTTCAAACATGATTAAAATATATTTTAAGTGACACCTCCAGTTTCACATCTTTGACCGGGTCCTCCCACGCATTGTACCGGGATAAGCTGCCAGACTGTGGTTTTTACGTTCAGGGTAGTGCCCATGAATGTACAAAAACTCAGGTTTGAGGAAATACTATAAGTAAAATCGTCACTAGCTCCCTACTAAATGAAAAGAGACAGTATTCTAAAATGTATACTCTTGGGAACACACTGATCTTGCAAATTTGTTTACATTCGAATTGTACGTCTTTTTATGTGTTCTTCGTGATGATCGCGTAGGAGATAGGACTTTTGGATCGAAATATCGTTTATGACCTAGTGCAGTATATAATGGAATGTCCATGTTTATTCTCACAATCCGACTTCCCTTGAACGAAATTCCGCCTACGCCCTTCAAATGTACTGTTCTTACTTTGTATTTGACGAATATAATTATTTTTCATAAAAAAATCAAGATGAATATACAAATTTGATGGTGCAGGACATCAGCGAGATAGTGCAAAAAATAAGGAAAATGGGTTTGGTGAAACATTTCCCAAACAGTTTCCATTCAGAGGTTAGTGTGGCCGACGGACCATTCGACTGCACTCTGTATTTATCGATCGCGCGGTCCAACACTCCAACCCCTGCGCCGCGGCTGTAACGTCATCGTGACGTTTTGTATATATACCTACACGTTGGCTATGAACACCCCCTTGTATGACCGTGACGAAACATATAGCACTGTATGTGAAAAAGAAAGATGCTGAATGTGTCTGGTTCGAGCAAGCGCAATACGAATTTACATTGCAGGATGAGAATGTATGCTACAGTTGAACAATCCATTTCCATTTTCCAGTTTGTGTCCAGTTCTGTAGTGATTTAACGAAGAAGATTCCACCTCATGTTATAAAGAAATAGCCCTGTTCATCTTCTGGGTTATTAAATAACAGAGTTTGTTAGACAGCTCATTTTTCAATTTAATTAATAGTTAGTTTTGAGGCTTCATTCACTGTTTCTTAGCGAGTATGCGTTTTTAAGGTCCACACTTTGCTATAAATTAGGCGGCGTTTTAACTAATTGAAAAATTACTTTTTGTTGATGAGAGCCCTTCACATATCTAATTAACCTTTCAGTTTTTACAGCCATTTTTTTGCCTGTTTTTAAAAAATCGCCCGTGACAATTGGATGGACGACACCAAAGTGAATCGAACCATTTCCACACCTTCTGCAAAATATTTGAATTTGGTTTCTGTATGAAATTAAATTCTTTTGTCCAAAAAACAATACTCTCTGTTTGATTCAAAATGGTTTCTGTAAAGGAAAGTGTACTGATGACGGAATACATGAGCTCATTTAATATGCATCTAATAGTCTCAAATACAAGAAGTTTGAGTCCGTAGTTTTCCGTGATTTAAATAAAGCGTTCGATACTGTTGATCATAATGGGTCAATTAAATATTTGACAATGAATTATCCTGGATTACATTTTACTTAGGTGATCATGAACAACAAATCCGTGCTTCTGACACCTTATTTAGCACCAGGTCTGATAATTTTGTGTTCCTCAAGCCGTTTACTTTTCATTCTTTATGGTAATGTGCGTTAAGTGATCACACGGTTATGTATGCTGATGATACATGTTTTATTTTTCTACAAATTCTCTTGCCGAATTACAGGAACAACCCCAGCAAAACTTTCAAGATTTTTCCTCTTGGTGTAGAGATAACTCTCTTTGCCTTAATGCAGAAAATTAATTCAAAGACAGGCTTCTTTTCTAGACTTTTAAAATGTCTAAAGAATAATAGAAATATCGCTAATAGATTTTAACACAAAACCTCTAAAAAAAGCATATTCTCTTTTTACAATAAGAAAATTAATGCGTATAGGAGATTGGGTACTATGAGTAAAATGGTATTTCACTGTAATATAAGCGTACGACAGTTATTCTACTGCGACCCTGTTGCAACCCTCAGGGTAGTGAGGCAGTAACACACAACATATTCGTTCGGATTCGAAACAGTACCTAAGAGAAAGTAAGAGATGGGACTTAGGTTTCGTTCCGAACGGAACAGACAAGATGTTCTATAGATGCTACGGCTTAGTTCTGTGATCAAACTATCGTTGAAGACTATTGCGACGCATTATGTTCGCTTGAGTTCAAGTCGACGCCTCGATTAACAGTGAGCCATTTACAAAGAATACATCACGTAAAGAGATCCAATATCTTCTTTTGAGGCAAGGGCGATACCGCGATTGGGGTGAATGAAACAATTGCTATGAGCAAGATATTGCTTTTTCTATGTTTTCAGTTTAAGACAGAACATACGAAATCTTTAAATTTCCATATCACACTGTGCAACAGACAAAGACAACCAAAAGATGTTTGACATCAGTTATATCAAATTTAATTTATACAGCTATTTTTCTATATAAATCTGAATAAAAAAACTGTTTGGGCAAATCGTGTTGTACGAAAAAAAAAATGTTTCTCCTCTTTCGTTTAAGACAGGCTTCAAACCGATCTGATTTAAATTGAGCGAGTTATAAAAAACTTTGCTTATTCTTTATTGCTCTCCCCCCTGGGACCGAAATTCAAAAATTGGGCGACGTTAGGATCAAAGTTAAAATCGGTTAAGGCGTACAGACAAAGCGAGTGCATATAGGCGCTTCCAGCTATAGGGTCGCGCCTAAAAACGTAATGATGGACATTTAGTTATTTTTTTATCGTTTTTTGCATCTTTGAATCAACCCACGGGAAGTGTTACTATGTTTTGATCGCAAGTCTATTTACGTATGTCGTTCAGCATGTCACCCCTGTCAAAAGTAAAAAAATATTCTCATTAAAAATTCAATTTGTTGCAAATGTTCGCTCGCAATCGCGAAAACCCGAGACGAATATACACACTTCTATTGTTCTAGTTGAAACGTTGGTATGAGCTGTGTGCAAGTTGGTGGAGCTAAGCTGTTTTCGAATGCTACGTTTACGGTGGCAAAATAAAAAAAACTTGTGCATAGCTCGTTGCTTTGGTTTGTCGCATTGCCAGTTTAATCGTTTGATTTACCTACGTTTATTTTTATTGTTATCCAGTAGTTGATGCTTGTTGATTTTTCGTTAAATATTCAATAAAAAAAACAACAATACTTAATGTTTGACGAAATAACAGGTTTTGTTACATCACGTTTAGTTTAATTTTTCGAGAGTGTGAAAAAAATGACATATAAAGCAACATTTCAATTTAAAAAAATTGGGAAATTTCAGTCATTGAATGTTTCAACAGGATTTAATTAATCACTAACAATTCACTGCATACATAATTTATCTTATTTTTTCTTCATATTACATCGTACAAATGAATCTGCTACTATTTTCAAATAGAACCACCAGTTGGCGCCACAGTGGCTAACTGCACATAGCTCAGAGGAGATAGCAGTCCCGGATCTTTAAACCGGGGCACCCGCCCAGGGTGGAAGTTTCAGGGGACGTTAAAATCATAATCTAATATGGTTGAAACCACACCCAATCTGTCCTTTTTCCGATTTACTCAATCTAATTGTTTTCTGACGGTCCCATGTGATGGCACTCATATATTTGTGAGCTTTAATTTATCTCAAACGCTGGAGAGAGGGGGTGCCACTATCAAGTTTCTGCCCCGGTTCGAAAAAAATCGTAGATCCGGGGCTAAGAGATTGGTATATACAAGCTCGGTTCCAAGTTCTCTGCGAACGGTTACAACCGTCGCGGTCTTGCGTAGTAGCTAAAACAAAGCTGTTTGTATCGGTTTTTGAGCTACTGCGCAATATTGTGACGGTTCTGTTACTGCTCGCAGAGAACTTGTTACAGAGCTACAGTAGACTTTGACCTAAGACTGTTATACCCGCAAGTTTTGCTACCAGATTCGTTGTTTGACATCGCTGTTAGGTTCCAAAGGGATGCTGTGACACAGGACATTGTTATGGTTTTTATGTGTTGGTTTCACACGATATCTGTTTTGAAGTTGATTTTGTAGATGGTTTTGGTGCGCGCGCAGTTACAGTTCGGATGTTAACAAAAGTGAACGTTTATTGTCTCTGACGCCATATTTGTTTATGACGTTTGGCCATGTCGCCCACGTGACAAAATACTGTTTTCCTATTGGCTCTTGCTAAAAGCCAGCACATAAACAAACTCGAAAAATTGCCCCGGTTCTGATTTTGAAATCGAGCTTGTAATCACGCACTCGAACATGCAGTGACGTCGGTTCCATTCTCGCAGTCAGCACAAGTCGCAGCAATGATTCCAGCGGTAAAACCAGCCTCGTGTGCAGCGACGTTAAGAGGCATGCTTGAATGCAAACTTGTAACAGTGACTCAGTTATTACGGGGCACTGCGGGTACCAAAAGCGGCTGACTAGAAATATAAATGTTCAGGTAGCGTTACATGTAGATTTAAATTCACCCTAGGGTCCAACATTTTTCATTGAATTAGGCAACAAGCAGAAGAAATCGTTAATATTATAAATTAGCTGTTTAAAAAAGTATTAAAATGTTTTGATGATACTGAAGATATTAAAATGTTTTCTTAAAAATTTGGTACATTCAGATTTGCTGGGCTGAACTATGACACATTTGATTCATAGACAAATTTGCATCTGGATACAAACCGGGAACTTCTGCGAGGTTTAATTATATAAAAAAAAATGATATTCAGAACGCAACGGCGCCGGAAGGGAGGTTGGGTCGTAGGTGATACGTGACACCAAAATGTCCAATTTTTGTAAGGTCAGTTTACATATTGTAATATACATAATATATAGGTATAAAATTCTGTTATTTAGATTTATTACCTTTTTATGCGTCCCTACTTGATTTTTTTTTAAATTAAGGATTCTATTCACTGGACATAAGAAAGTTAGTTGGGGTTGGTGCCACCTTGAGTTACCTCACTGGAGCCTAGTACGTCAGTGATCCAAATCGTTTTATGTGCCATTAAAAAATCCACAAATGACCCCCCCGAATTAGCCCTTTACTGCCCCTGGCCGAGCATTTTTATTTTTTACGTTAATTATAAGCCCCTTTATCGTTTACAATGATAAAAGTTCTGTCTACATTATTAATACACATTCTAAATCTAATTTGCCTGCACTAGTGTTTTGCCTCTAATAGACATCCGTATCTATATTATTCGGAATATTATTTTTGACACGCAATTTTCGATTAAGTGCATGAAAATTCATATTTTACAACAGAGTCGGTCTCGGACCTAAAAAATTATCGGGAAAATTGCCAAACGTCTCTACGAGACCGTGTAACTAAGAAGAAGAAAATCCGGACCGGATTGGACCGGCTCACGGAGGACCGGCGGCCCATTCCTGGAAAAGTCCCGGTATTCCTTGAGGCCAGACCGACGCTGTTCTACAATAGAAATTATATGCACTGTTATTCAGAAGTCAAGCAGATGTCATAATTTCCAATCTCAGAGCGTCGTTTCGAACGCATGAGTATGCGGGACGCTTCTCCAGCAATAGCGTTTCGATTTATACAGTCATATCACGTCATATATAGAGCGTCCCATTACAAATGGAACTCTGCCCCATATATAACAATTTTTATATTTTCTCTATGACAACTCACATTTTGTAACATGTTACAAAACATTGCAACCTTATTCTTATAAATAGTGTTTTTTCATGTTTTTAGGATATTAAAGTCTTATGTTTTTTCTTTTTATGTTTTTACCGCAGTGTGTTTATATAGTATTGTTTATTACAAGGAGAAATAAAACCAACAAAATATGACTTTTTCGTCTTTGAAATTGCAGATACACGTTATATCGTCACGTTTAATATTAAAATGTTAGCTCGTTTTTTTGTAAACATATTAATACAAACTACAAAGGCACAATAAAATAAATACCTAGACAATTATAATATACTGTTTTGAAAACACAAGACCTTTTACCGTAAATACCGCAGTCTCTTGGTCTTATTGTGCCATCGCCCATTCTCTTATACCATCTCATTCAGTATTCTCGTTCCTTCTGGTTGGTTGATATAGTTTTCTGGGCCTATCGAGTAACGTTGATTGTTCATAAATTACCTATCTTCTGCGATCCAGGATATGATACGCTTTTTCTGTGTCTTTGTGGCACTGCTTGTACTTTACGTTTGTATTAAGCAGTCCAATTTTTTGTAACTGTAGTGGACGATGTTCCTCCCATTTAGGCGAATATTCTTCTTTCTAAGAATTGTAGTAGTTCTTCAGTCACCTTTCGTGATGACTTTTTATTGAAATGCCAATTTTGGACCGATTTCCTTATTTGACCTCGTACCTACTGTGTTTTCAGACAATCCTAGGGTAGGTTAACCAATGTGAGGATTTGACGGTCCTTTCCTCGTCAAATTATCAGTTTTTTTGGTGCCTTCCAATTCAGGATGTCCGACACCTACAATATTACTACGTTCTGCCAGAATTCTTCTTTCTTATATTTCCATACCACCTTAGATGGTGCCTTTCAGCTGGCAATAAGCGAATTCATATTGAATCCGTTTAATTATTATGATTTATTCCTCCCATTGCTTTTATCTAGAACTCTAGAACACAAGCGTGTACGAGTAAATATCAACATAATACTATTATCATTTATTTTAATTATGAGAAGAAAGCGCCAGGCTCTAAAATTTGCATTGAAGGGACTTAGAATCATCTTCTTTATTTTTACTCTTAAGCATAAGAGAAAATATTGGCGAAGGATTGATTACTTGCAGTTTTCTGAATCAATGCTGTTTTTTCTTTTTTGGGATCTTCACCAAACTAATAAAACTAGCTTTAATTTTCACACAGTCAGCCAAACTGTAATTTTTCAGGATGCCGCATTTAAACTAACTGAACATTGACTCTCGTATCATAATCTTCATCTCCACTCCCACGCAGGGCAGTTTTAATCTAAAGGAGATGCTTGCCAAAGTCCGACTGCTTCCAATTTCCCGAATCAATTAGTTTTATATTTCAGTTGCGTCGTTTTTCATGAACTCGACCGGAGCAACTAATCTGGTCGCGAACGCTAGCTATCGTCCTATCACGATGATCGCATACAGAGGCAGCATTAAGTTGAATCGAGACTCGAGAGAGGCGCGAAGACCAACCATGAGCAGGTGCCTCATTGAGCTGCACCACATTCGCGTGCTGGCGTCGGTACAGCAGATGCGCTAGAGCTCGTTGAGTCGCCCGTCAGTTGTGTGGTGGCAGCGCTGGAGCACGCGCAACCAAGAGAAGAAGAACAACACAATAACACAAGTGACCGTTGCCCGGTTGTTGAAGTGTTACTGACCGAAGAAAGACACACTAATCAAGTGTCGTGCTTCGCTTGCCGTGACAACGGACCACCGTTAACATCCTCTAAAGAATAATTTTGCTATCGTCTCTTGTCAAAAAAAAGGACATTTTCTGTTTGCATATCGTTTTAGAGGTTTTAGTTTTGGTGGTCGAATCGGGCTTGATCTTCGTGTTCATATACATACCTAACTGTAAATGTTTTACGTTGATTCTTTTTTTGTGATCGTATCTCTTGTTGCTTTTTTATCGTTTGTTTTGATGACAGTGTTTAATTTTTTTTTTAATTGTGAAGAGTGTCTAGTGCTGAAGGAAACATATTTTCATACGAGTTTCATAGTCTGAACTGAAGGATAAATATTGATTAGGTAAGTTTAAAGAATTAATAGATCTAATAATCAAATCTAATTGAATTGTCAAGCTAAGAATGCTGATCCTGAAACTAAATTATATTCTTTGCAAGGTAAACAAACCTAATAATTGCTTACTTGAAATAAATATATATGTATACCGTTTATATTGCCCTGCCTACTGTTTGAAGAGCTGTCTAATGGATTTATAATCCAATATTATTTTGATGGTTTGTACTTTTCACAGCTGAATTATTAAAAAGAGCTTAATGCTTACGTTATTTATGGGTATTTTTAGTACGAAGTAATTTTAAAATCAGTTGCATACTCTCAAATATTCAGTTTAGAAACTACAGAATAATGAAAAATGGTCAGGTATCGAGTAACATGCTATCATAAATGATTTTTGTATTCTAACTTTAACACCCAACATCAGCTGTTGTATGTTTGTGGTCCTTTTTGCGGTCAAAATAGCAGTTCCAGGAAGGATATAGCTGTTTATGTTTATGGTAGTTGCTTTTTTTTGAGTTGTTTTATCATTATGTGTTATTACATGGAATGTCGCCTTTTTTAGTTGTTAAAGTACTTATACAGATGGCTAAAAGATAACTGCCAAAGAACGAAAAACATTTTTTATGCATGTTATACATTAAGTTTGAATAAATACGTGTAAAAATAAAGTACCTATAGGACATAATATTATGTATAAGCTTGTAATTAATTATTATACCTATATAGTTCCTTTAACAAATAAGATAATACAGGTGATTTATTAGAGCTCATCGACAAACTCTGACAAATTAAAGCTCATCTAATTCTCATCGAATGAAGACAGAACCATTTCAAATTTAAAAATACTGGCTTTTGACGCATATAATAAATAAAATAAAATTTTAATGCATGCGGTGACGTGGGTAACAGCTAGTAATAAATATTATATTTGATTTTCGTTTGTATATGGTTATATAATATGGTTTCACATGTAAAAAATAAAAATTAACTAAAGCTTGCTTGTCAGCTATACCTAATTTCTTTTTGTCAGATCTTAAAACTGATTTTTTAATTTTCGAAATATTTATCAAAATTTCAATTATGGAAAAACATTTTTTACGAAACAGTTCTGCATATTTCTTATGCGCATGCACCGATATTCCCAAAAAAACAATAGTACATTTCCTTTTGATATTATGTCAAACGTCCTATGAAAAGTTGGTTTGGATCAGCTAAGCCGTTTGTATCGGTGCTCATAAACAAATAGACAAACAGACGAACAGACTTTCCAAAAATATGCTTTTATTGTGAAATTTTGAAAAGTTAATTTTGATCTGATTTAGTACCATTCACTTGTGGAGTTGGAACAGTAAAAAATGCAAAAAAAAAACAACGAAATGATTCCAACTTCACTTGTGATGAATGGTACCTATTTACTAATTTAGGTCAAAATTTACTTTTCAAAATTTTACAATAATTTTTCGTATTGAGGTTTCCCGAGTCCAAAAAATTTTTGAAAAAAGTCTATGAGCACGTTACAGGTGAAATGGTTGAGTGCAACGAAACCAAATTTCGATAGAACGTTTGACATGCTAAAAGGAAGAGTTCAATCGCCAATCGAAGCATATTAACGTCAGTAGGTTGCCAAAGAAATTTTGTCAAAACCGGTCCAGCCGTTTTTTTTTAACACAAGTAACGGGAGAGTCCATTGTATGTTTAATTTGTATCGAATATTTTAATATTATTATCAATGTTACCACAAATTTCAATGTCAAGACAAAATTCTTCTATATAATGGTGACCTCAACGGTGATTGTTTGTCACTTTGTTGACATTATTAAGTATTTAATATTAAAATGACGCTTATCGTATCTAAATTATTTGTTACCGGCGGAAGTTGAAAAAATCTATAAAACCTAATAAAAACTATATAAGAAAACATTTATTGCAATAAAAACATTGTAAAATGTGTAACCACAACGATCAAAAACACAGGTCTTGTTTATAATTATTTAATACCGTCAGTTTGTATTTTAAATAAACGCTAGCAGCCCGGTCCGGCTTGGCCCAGGCTTGTAGATTGATTATAATGTAGACATATTGCAGCGGACTTTCTTATAGAATGTTTTAGACCCCCACCCCCACTGTATGAGAGAAAATAAAAAGATCGTGAACCTCCCCCCCTAAATGATAAGACGTAAGAATCTTTTGAGAACTTTTTTTTATTGCTTTTGAGGTCATGGAGCTTGAAACCAGTGAGCAGTTTTAGGGCTGGCCTTTACGATCAAGTATTTTTCAGATTTTTTTTTGTCTTACGTAAGATTCATAATATTTCCCCGCTCTCTTTTAAATATTTTAAAGAGAAAATGCATGTAATGATGCTTAAAGACTTAAAAGACAAACAAATGATTTTAATCAGAAACAAAATAATAATATATGAACATAGTATGTCTATGCTTATAGATATGCCCTTGTTACTTGAGACTATATGTTTGTTTAAAAATGACATCTGAATAGATACTAATTTGATGTAGGCTACCAAATGTAATTTACACAAAAGTCTTCGTAACCGAAAAAATGTTATTTTAATCAGACTACTAAAATCATAAAATTGGTAGATTTTCGCTGCTTAATGTTTATTTGCATAATATTGTTGATCTATAGCTAAAACTAATTCCGTCACTGTAAGTTTCCGGTGCAAATTCATAATGTATTTACATAATGGTATACCATTTCCACAGATTCTAAGGTCTATGGTTATGAGGAAAAGTGGCTCAAGTCAAATTTTCGATAAAGTTAGATTAATGGAGAATTAACCTCTTTGTTAGTATAGATTTAGTGATTTGCATCTCCGCGCCGTCTCTATTCTGAAATACACTTTAATTTTATTAAGAATAGGTATGTGTGAAGATAAACATTTTATGCATTAGCCCTGTTTCTGTGATGCGTAAATTTCTGTTTGAATAATCTGTAGAACCTTTGAAAGAGGTATCTAGGTGCATCGTAGTCAAATATTACAGGTGGAAAAGCGGCTGTACACAAAATAGAATTGTTTTTTTTTTTGCTGGAAGTATAACAAATGATCACAAAATTTACATAGGCCACTTGAACTTGTGACCACTGATCACTTACTTTCACTTACGCACCAATAAATTATAAATTCAATGAGTTTAAATGATCGATTTTTATTGCGCAATTTGACCGGAATTACAAAGATAATCTCCAGATAAAATTTTACATACCATAACATTTCATCATTTCTTTATCAAATAAATTGTATACCGATGTGAGAGCATTTCGCAATTCTGAAAAATGATAGAAGCTTTCAAGCAAAACACACATTAAACAAATAAATCAACAAAATTACGTTCCAAAGGCAGCTTCTTCTTATCACACTTTCACTTACGCACTAAAAAATTATTAATTCAATGAATTTAAATGATCGATTTTTATTGCGCAATTTGACCGGAATTACAAAGATAATCTCCAGATAAAATTTTACATACCATAACATTTCATCATTTCTTTATCAAATAAATTGTATACCGATGTGAGAGCATTTCGCAATTCTGAAAAATGATAGAAGCTTTCAAGCAAAAGACACATTAAACAAATAAATCAACAAACTTACGTTCCAAAGGCAGCTTCTTCTTATCGTCAGTGTAATAACAGTTAAAGTGGGAAACATTTAAAACGACCTTGGTTATAACGATTTGATGAAGGGGACCAGAGTAGCTGAGAATGTTGGAATATTATTGCTTAATTTATGACGTTACCATTGTCCCCCAATTCACAAGATTTGAATCTGATAACTGTAGTGAAAGTATTAATAATTGAATGTTTAATTTATAATTGGAAATAAATATAATTTAAAAATATTATGTATTAGTAAGCCCGGATATAAAGGTCAATTCCCAACTAGGCTTTGTTGTTGAATGCTGCTTAAATGGGAATACGTATTTAAAAATGCTGCAATGTGCCACGCCACGGTGCGCTGCGAAGTTCTGCTTATATGGGAGTCGACCTTAGCTTTGGATTTTTTTATTCTATTATAGAAACACGACCCTATTATTCATCTGAAAAAGGATATCCGCATTGTGGGAAATATTCTTTAGTAAGTAGTTTCTGTTCCTTATTTTTTAATTACATTTTAATGGCACTATATATTTGTTTATCTAACCTTCAAATACTAGTAATTTGAAGATGAAGCATACATAAGATAAACAAATGGGAATAAATTCTACTGAAATGACGTCTACAAAATATTATTGTAATCAATAAGTGCAAAAATCTACAATATCGTTGATATTGAAAAAAACGATAAAAAAATAAGCATGCTAGCCAAGTTTAATTCGATCGCAACCAATAACTGGTGTTATAAACCTTGCGTCAATTTAATTTTAATTTTACAAAGTTGTTTCTCTATGACGTTATACTTATAATCGAAAAATGTATTTAATTTTAAAAACTTATACAATATACTAGTCGTTACTCGCGGCTTCGAGACGAAACAAGGATGCATTTACATTATTTGGCATACCTTATATTTGGCATACTTACTCCATAATAAATTTCAAAATTGATAACATTCACGCGATCAACATCCTGACAAACCTTGAAAAAGACACCCATCTTGATTTTTAGACCATTTTCTTTTTTCACCTTCTAATCGGGTTGTTTTTGAAAAAGCATGGAAAACGTGTTTATTTATTTATTGGCTGGAGTATTCCTGAGCATTTTCGAATTGATACGTTTATCTTATACGATTTCTCCATGCAAATTTTGAACCCCCGTTACACTCTTTTAGGGGTCGAATTTTTAAAAATCCGTTCTTCGCGGATGCTTACGTCACAATAACTACCTGTGTGCCAAATTTCAGCCCAATCCGTCTGGTGGTTTGAGCTGTGCATTGATTTTTCATCCAAGTTTTGAACCCTCTTTACATACTTTTGAGGGTTGAATTTTTAAAAATCTATTCTTAGCCGATGCTTGCGTCAGAATAACTATCTGTGTGTCAAATTTCAGCCCAGTCCGTCCACTGGTTTGAGCTGTGTGTTGATAGATCAGTCAGTCTGTCAGTCAGTTACAGTTTCATTTAATATATTTTGATATTTACCCAACTGGGGCAAACAAGAGGTTATGTTTTTCAAAAGATTGTATTTATGTATTATATACTCGTATATGTGCGATTCTTGATTATTACGTAAACTCTAAAGGACTTGATGAATTTTGAAAAATAAGGTGTTGATAGATTCGTCATGGTGCCACGAGAGACACTGATTATATGACGCTACGAATTCAATATGACGATAGGAATAGATTTTCATGAATGAGGTGTCGATTGCTTCGTCGTAATCTCAGGAGAAACACTGGGTATATGACGTCACGCAAAATTTATTATAGGGGACGCAATACTCTATGTTGTCAGTACGTAAAAAGTCCATAAAACCTTTTGTGCGAAGTTTCAATGAAATGCCTTGATGAGCAGATTAAAAAAATAGGGGTTATCTTAGTAAAAATAAACTAATTAAAAAAAGCAAAAAGCCGACCGTAAAAATTACTAACTAAAAGGAAGAAAATAAAAATGAATTCTAAAAAAAATCGACCCTACAAAAAATGAAACCAATTAGGAAGAAAGAAATTAAGTCGGAAAACCTCACGAAGCAGCAGGTGAGGACCCATACAAAAACAAAAGAAAGAGACAAATTGGGTCACCTGCAGCAACTTGAGATTTTCCGACTTTTCCAAATTTTTAAAGTTGAAGAGACACATGAAAACGTAATAAAACCAGTGGGAGTATATGCCCAAGTAATTCAAGAATTACAAGGCGCGAAATTTTACATCATATACCCTGGTGTTTTGTTTGAAAATTGGTGTATATTTATCGTTCAGCCCGGATTTTTTTTTTTAAAACTCCACATTTGCCGCTTCCCGTTTCACTGCGAGACAATTCGCATACCCCTTTATCAAAAAAAGCTTAGTCCGCCATATTGAATTTAGAGTAACGTCACTTTATTTTTCGAGTTATTCTCAGCAAGCCCTTTCATTTGATACCCATATTGTAGGAAAGCATAAAAAACTAAAGCCGCCATTATTAGAAGTCCGCCATATTAGATTTAGGATGACGTCACTTTATTTTTCGAGTTATTCTCAGCAAGCCCTTTCATTTGATACTTATATTGTAGGAAAGCATAATAAACTTAGTCCGCCATCTTTAGAAATCCGCCATATTGGATTTAGAGTGATGTCACTTTATTTTTCGAGGTATTTTCAGCAAGCCCTTTCATTTGATACCCATATTGTAGGAAAGCAAAATAAAATTAGTCCGCCATTTTAGAAGTCCGCCATATTGGATTTAGAGTGACGTCACTTTATTTTTCGAGTTATTCTCAGCAAGCCCTTTCATTTGATACCCATATTGTAGGAAAGCATAATAAAATTAGTCCGCCATCTTTAGAAGTCCGCCATATTGGATTTAGAGTGACCTCACTTTATTTTTCGAGTTATTTACAGCAAGCCCTTTCATTTGATACCCATATTGTAGGAAAGCATAATAATATTAGTCCGCCATCTTTAGAAGTCCGCCATATTGGATTTCAGTGACGTCACTTTATTTTTCGAGTTATTTACAGCAAGCCCTTTCATTTGATACCCATATTGTAGGAAAGCATAATAAAATTAGTCCGCCATCTTTAGAAGTCCGCCATATTGGATTTAGAGTGACGTCACTTTATGTTTCGAGTTATTTACAGCAAGCCCTTTCATTTGATACCCATATTGTAGGAAAGCATAAAAAACTTAGTCCGCCATCATTAGAAGTCTGCCATATTGGATTTAGAGTAACGTCACTTTATTTTTCGAGTTATTCTCAGCAAGCCCTTTCATTTGATACCCATATTGTAGGAAAGCATAAAAAACTTAGTCCACCATCATTAGAAATCCGCCATATTAGATTTAGACTGACGTCACTTTTTTTTCGAGTTACTCTCAGCAAGCCCATTTGGTACCCATATTGTAGGAAAGCATTATAAACTTAGTCCGCCATCTTTAGAAGTCCGCCATATTGGATTTAGAGTGTTGTCACTTTATTTTTCGAGTTATTCTCAGCAAGCCCTTTCATTTGATACCCATATTGTAGGAAAGCAGAATAAAATTAGTCCGCCATTTTTAGAAGTCCGCCATATTGGATTTAAAGTAACGTCACTTTATTTTTCGAGTTATTCTCAGCAAGCCCTTTCATTTGATACCCATATTGTAGGAAAGCATAATAAAATTAGTCCGCCATCTTTAGAAGTCCGCCATATTGGATTTAGAGTGACGTCACTTTATGTTTCGAGTTATTTACAGCAAGCCCTTTCATTTGATACCCATATTGTAGGAAAGCATAAAAAACTTAGTCCGCCATCATTAGAAGTCTGTCATATTGGATTTAGAGTAACGTCACTTTATTTTTCGAGTTATTCTCAGCAAGCCCTTTCATTTGATACCCATATTGTAGGAAAGCATAATAAACTTGGTCCGCCATCTTTAGAAGTCCGCCATATTGGATTTAGAGTGACCTCACTTTATTTTTCGAGTTATTTACAGCAAGCCCTTTCATTTGATACCCATATTGTAGGAAAGCATAAAAAACTTAGTCCGCCATCTTTAGAATTTCGCCATATTGGTTTTAGAGTGACGTCACTTTATTTTTCGAGTTATTCTCAGCAAGCCCTTTCATTTGATACCCATATTGTAGGAAAACATTAAAAACTTAGTCCGCCATTTTTAGAAGCCCGCTATATTGGATTTAGAGTAACGTCACTTTATTTTTCGAGTTATTCTCAGCAAGCCCTTTCATTTGATACCCATATTGTAGGAAAGCATAATAATATTAGTCCGCCATCTTTAGAAGTCCGCCATATTGGATTTCAGTGACGTCACTTTATTTTTCGAGTTATTTACAGCAAGCCCTTTCATTTGATACCCATATTGTAGGAAAGCATAATAAAATTAGTCCGCCATCTTTAGAAGTCCGCCATATTGGATTTAGAGTGACGTCACTTTATGTTTCGAGTTATTTACAGCAAGCCCTTTCATTTGATACCCATATTGTAGGAAAGCATAAAAAACTTAGTCCGCCATCATTAGAAGTCTGCCATATTGGATTTAGAGTAACGTCACTTTATTTTTCGAGTTATTCTCAGCAAGCCCTTTCATTTGATACCCATATTGTAGGAAAGCATAATAAAATTAGTACGCCATTTTTAGAAGTCCGCCATATTGGATTTAGAGTGACGTCACTTTATTTTTCGAGCTATTCTCAGCAAGCCCTTTCATTTGATACCCATATTGTAGGAAAGCATAATAAAATTAGTCCGCCATATTGGATTTAGAGTGACGTCACATAGCTAACCATGCATTGTTATCCAAACTTAACGTGTATACAAATTTTCATCTCAATCGGTTGAAGATATTTGCTTCAAAATTACCGAAGGCATTCTTGTCGCTCACTTAGTAATTCAGTCGCTCACTTAGTAATTTAGTCGCTCACTTATTAATTTAGTCACACAACTGTTATTTTAATATTCAAGTTATTAAAACAGTATCTCATCACCAAGTTTTTTTTTTTATTCGACCGTTTTATAATTCCCCAATTATTATTATATAAAACAACATTATAAGAGATATATTCTTTTACGCATGCGCCGATGTTCCCAAAAAACAATAGGCCACTTCATATTTGCATATCAAACATCCTCCCAAAATTTGGTTTCAATCCGCTCGTCCGTGGTGTCGGAATAGTAAGAAATGTCAAAAGTGACGTTTGCATCTGTCACAGTATTATGTTCTAATAATTAGTTATTCAAATTGTTAACCCAGAAGGCGTTGCATTTTACAAATATTCGAAACGGCATCCGTTTTTGAACAAATGCTATCTTTTAATTTCATTATTGTAATAAATAATATTATCGACCAATTTTATTTGAAGACAGCACATACGTAATTTTTAAATTGCCATGTTAAACCGTGTAACAGAGAGAGATAACCTAAAGATGTTTGCCATCGGTTATATCAGATTGAATTTATTTCTATATAAATGTGTATAAAAAAACTGATTGGGCAAATTCTGTTGTACGAAATTTATGTAAAATTTTCTCCTCTTTCGTTTAAGACAGGTTTCGAACCGATCTGATTTAAATTGAGCGAGTTATAAGCGAAAAACTTCGTTTTTTCTAAATTGCTCCCCTCTGGAGCAAAAATTCAAAAATCGGGCGACGTTAGGATCTAAGTTACCCGGAGACGAATCGAACAAAAAAAAGTTTTTTAAAATCGGTTAAGGCGTTTGAGCTGTACACAATCCACAAAAAAGCGTGACATACAGATTCACAGATTCACAGATTCACAGATTCACAGACAAAGCGAGTACATATAGGCGCTTTAGCTTATAGTACGAGAGCCCACGACCAAAACCATGTATCATCGTTTTACGGCCAAAACCGTATGAAGTCGTTAGATTAGATGATCCTGAACCCTACTAGGTGAGGGGTAACGGTCAGAAGTGTAGCAACTGCGTGGGAGGCCATTTCTGCTATGTCAAAAAAAATAGGCAGACAGTATTATCGTATTACGTCTGATATTGAAAATGTACATAGATTTTGTCATTTTATGACGAAAATGTTTGTTTTCAGACATTTTGCGCGTAGCATATGGCCTGAGCGCATTTTTGAAAATGTCAAAAAATTTAGCCGAACTGTATTATAGCAACCCGGTTCAATTTTTTTTAAAACTTTTTGTATGGCTTCCGGGATTGCTAAAATACTGTTTTCAGACATTTCCGATGTCGCCTTGTGTGTGTGCAAAAAATTGCGAAATAAACAAATGGGGTGAAATGAAGGTGATGAATGGGGATATAAGAATTGTCGATGAAAAAATTAGAACTGGAAAATTACCGTTATACAATTAAAACCAGGGACAACCCATAATTTTGCCGAAAATTTACTATGTAGAATGTAAATGTAATGTAAATGTTCGGATT
The DNA here is from genome assembly GCA_963575645.1 of Xanthostigma xanthostigma. Classification (NCBI taxonomy): domain Eukaryota; kingdom Metazoa; phylum Arthropoda; class Insecta; order Raphidioptera; family Raphidiidae; genus Xanthostigma; species Xanthostigma xanthostigma. Next base: position 28,729,705 of record OY754468.1, on the reverse strand, counting down.
ATCGAAAAGTTGTCTGATTAGTAAGGTGCTACACTGAATTTGTCTGATATAAATTTTTTCTATATCTGGACAACTTATTTTATCACGTCTAACAATTTTCAGACGAATTGCTATGTTACCGATCTGTAAAATTTCTTAACGTTTTCAAAACGGTCTTAAAATTTAATGTGCTCACATTTTCTTCTGAAAAATGATTCTTTCGCATAAACTGACCCAAATTCACTCGTGAAAAGGATTTTCAGACGTTTTGCTATGATACTTTTTTTTTGTCTCATTTCTAATTTTTTTAAGTGGTCTCCCGGGTACACGCTACGCTAGTGGCGTCTGAAAAACGTGTTTTCCATATCTTAGAGCTATCATTCAACTACATTCTGAAAATCATACGGATTGCTATGATACAGTTTGGTAAAATTTATTGACATTTTTGAAAATTTGGTTAGGTCTAACGATACACGGAAAATTTCTGATATTGCGATTTTCGGGTTCAGGATAATCGAATCTATCAATTTGATGCGGTTTTCGTCGTATTGCTATGAGACAAAAATTTTGGTCGTGGGCTCTCGTACTATTACGCTATTCGCGCCTAAAAACTGTGATGTGGGTCGTTTATTGAGACTCTGCAAGTACGATCTTTGAGGTTCACAGTCCACACTACCAACTTCCCAGTAAGATCAATAATAAATATATAGAATTATAGATATTCAATCAATTCGAACGAGAAGGTATTTTTAAAAAAAATTTAAAATACATTTTTTGACAGGCTTTTTAAACAGAAAAAAAATGGCGGGACTAATTTTGATAAAATTTCTTCCCGATCATACTGACGTTAATAAGCTTCGGTTGAAACCCTAACAAAGTCATGTAAAATTTATCTTTTTCGCAGTATCTTTATTTGAACAAAATATAGTTGGACCAATTTTCACAAAATTTGTTGTAGATAGTATTGTCGTTAAAACGTTTCGAAATAAAAAAATGTGGATACTTAGCGACGAAGTATTAAATGGCGTTGCATAAAATTCTTCTATCCTCAAATTGGTTTAAGTGTTCAGGGAACTACATTTGATGATGTCTCTGTATTATTTAATCAATATATCTTGTGCATATAGTATTTTGACATTTTTTGCAATAAACTTAATACTATATCAAATCAAATGATAGCAGTATAGCTGTAGCAAACGAATGAAATGACGATGAAAGTAAAAAGGACAGAAAGTATCGGAGTTGCATCTCTTTGAACAAATCGGTTTCTTTTAAGAATCTTTGTCCTTGCAAAAATAGCAATACTATTTGCTGTCAACAGTGACAAGTGATAACCGATAAAAGGGAAATAAAATAAAATGTGTGTCGCGCCCCTTGAAGGAAGTGTAACTTCTTATACATTACTCAAAGGTTGGGGCTGACAAAGAGTGAATCTAGTTGGTGATCTGGAATGCCAGTTTGTAACTGGGTACTGGGTATAAAGTTATATAGTATGGTCCGCGACAAACTACTTTAGATTTGAATTCGTAAACGAACTTCAGCGAATGTTCGCTTTCATTCAATCGGATAATATCCGAAAATAAACAGATTTGTAAGAGGTGCGTTATGTGGGTCTTATAGTGAAGGAATATAGCTTCTTAGTTATTTAACATTTATGATTTATTTTATATCTGAAATAAGGGACTAATTGACTTTTATTTGGGCACTGAAATTCAGCGAGGTCAGAAAATATCTTTTTGAAGAAAAATGCCTAAACGTGAACAAAATTGTCACATTTTTGTGTGGCGATTTTACAAAACGCAAGCTTTCTACCTTAATAATACGTAAAGTAAGTTCATAAATCAAAGAGGTTGTATATAATCACAGTACCTAAACAATACAAAGCTAAAATCTAAAAAGAAATTACGTGTCTCCCTATTTTTATTCGAATTTCCATCATACAATAGAGGCGACACGAATTGCGTATCACATTACTGTCAGCTAAAAATATGTTAAGAACAACAACTAATTAAATAATGAGCGCTGTTGCCAAATTTTCGATATAAAGCACGTAGTGAAATGAGCTCATTGCCGCTTGAACTGCCGCCAATCAGCCAATCAAAGAGTTGTAACGAAGATCTTGTCGACCGCAGACGCGTTCGGGTCAAACAACTTCTCATTTGTATGATATGTATTTACGTAAACAATGTTTGCGTTTATTAAACATTTTTAATTATTTTGATTAGTATACCTTGTGTAGGTAATTATAATATAAAGCATTAACATTGCATTCAAGTAAAGCGTTTTTGTGTTATTAATTAATAACCTCAAAATTATCACTTTCCTGTGTATCAATTTTAATCCTTTATAGTAAGAACTTATAGCCATTTAATACGGTCGGCGACAAACTATTTTAGATTTGAATTTGTAAACGAACTTCAGCGAGTGTTCGCTTTCATCCAATCGAATAGAATTCGAAAATAAACAGATTTGTAAGAGGTACGTTACGCACATTACTTTAAGAAATCTGCAAATATTCGTTTGGATTTGATTTGAATGTGGAAAGATCTGTAGTAGATATACGTAGAACCAAACTGCTTTATATTGGCATTCGGAAACACTGCCAACAATTTCTCTATTTTACGTATAGACTATGTGACAATATTAAGCATAGATCGTATATCACGTTACGTTTAATACCAGTAACTGGACTCCAGGAGAAAATAATAAGGAAAGAGCAGTTGGTACTTGCGATAGTAACGCGATATGTACTTTCTATGAGAACATTCTCTGCGTGATATTGAATTTGCACATACAAGGAATGTATAATATTAAGTATACAAGGCAAACTTCTAAATGACTTATTGTAACTATGCATGAATACAATCAACGTTAAGTATATTTATACAGGGTGTGTTTTACAGAAAATTCACTAAAATCAACATGTTAACACTTTGACGGACACTTAAAAATTCAGTTTTGTTCCAATTTTGACACTATAGGTTTTAAATTCTTTCATATGTTTGATTTACTTTTAAAAGTTGTTATGTTGTGACAATATTGCCTTAGTAGATATTTGTACGGTGACACAGAGCACACAGCGTATGTATTCTACACTGGAAAATAGACTGCTACACCCGTCTGGCTATAAAACGTTCCGTAGTATACGACGGCTTCAGCCGTCGTGTCAAACATTTGAAGTTTTGTTTATGACGGTCTAAGCCGGTTTGTCCGTCAAAGTGTTAATACAACTGAATAAAATTAACACTATATACTGTGCTAAAGACCTAATATCTATAGACACAATTATAAAACTTCTAGGCGAGCCTCTATCAATACGTCGACAGTTTAGAAAAATGAAATTATCAAAAAAGGATATGCAACAGGAGTTCGAACTGAAATATATGGGTTTATTTTTTTCTTTAGGGTTAGTTTGTATTGTAAGATGCGTTACAAGGAAAGATAGGAAACATCTCCGACAGAGGGCATGTTTCTGGCGCATGTTTGTGACGCAGTTTTCGTATTAGCACTATGTAAAACTTAATACTAATAAAGGCTCTTATTTATTTATTATTTATTTATACATGTACAGAACTGCCTGAGCTACACTTATCTATACCTACCATGTTCTGTATTATCTAACGCAGAGATTCCCAAACTAATTTGAACTACCGCCCCCTTTTCCACGTCCCTTAGAAAAACTGCATTAAGTGAAATGCAGAAATTACAAAACTTGAAATCAAATAAAAATACGAATGACATTCAAGTGATATTTTAATGAGAACTGAGAAGGATGAGCCCAGTGGCGGATCCAGGATTACGGCAAGGGGGGGGGGTCTTGAAAAATTTATACTCTTTTTGCGAAAAATGTTTTTCCAACTGATATGCAGTTTTTTGAGATCATTTTGTATATATAAATTATTCCATAGTGTATTATGTACATGCGAGAAGTTCAAGTCAATTAAATGAAAAAAAAAATTGAAGTGAACCAAAGCTTACATTGATTTTGATGTATTCTGCAATTTCCGAGGCTTTTTGAAAAAAGTTTGGAGAATTTCGTCCTCAGATCAATTCGTTCCTACAATTATTCTCCGACAGAATTAATGTTGCGGAGAATTCATGAAAAACATGAAAAGCTTTTTTTTTATCTCGCAATAAGATTTTAATTTGGGATTTTTGATTCTCTGGAAGGGGGGGGGTTTGGACCCGAAAACCCCCCCCCGTGGATCCGCTACTGGATCATGAGCCTGATGAGCTGCTGTTAATTTATGAATATTCGCGCCTATTTTTGTGTTGATAGTAGCATTCCGCGATTAGTTATTTAACTATATTTTCCACAGCAATTGAATCAAGTCCGCACGGTTTTTTAAAATTGTCTTCTTTTTTCTTGTATAAAGATACTAGCGCCCGTCTGAAGCGCTTCAGAGTTTAAAGCGTGGCGATACCGCCCATACTTTGCGAAACCCAGATCTAACGTATTCAAGTTAGAACATACATTGATGTATTACGAAACTTAACAAAATCGCTACCAATACCGCTCACACTCAGCTCTGTTCGATATTCATTGCTTTTACTAGAATGATGGTGGGCACTGCCAAACTTGGCTATATATAACCACCTCGATTTGTGAACCGCCACCAACGCGCGTTATCATATAAACAGTCTTATACAATTGTATAGAAACTGTAAACGCGCGTTGGGCCAACGCGCGTTGAACGCCTCTCATATAAACTAGGCCTAAGGCCTAGTTTATATGAGAGGCGTTCAACGCGCGTTAGCCCAACGCGCGTTTACAGTTTCTATACAATTGTATAGGACTGTTTATATGATAACGCGCGTTCAACGCGCCACCAACGCGCGTTATCATATAAACAGTTCTATACAATTGTATAGAAACTGTAAACGCGCGTTGGGCCAACGCGCGTTGAACGCCTCTCATATAAACTAGGCCTTATAGTACTGTGTACAAAATAAGTTTATTTAAAATAATAAATCATTCACAATGTCGATGTATTGTGCTTATCAATGTGCAAATTATAAAAGTTTTGTATTTCCAAAAAATTTGGAACTGAAAAAGAATTGGTAGCATGCTATCAGAAGGGAAAACGCGCGTTTTTCTATAAAAACCAACCACAACTTAGGTAGCTATTTACCTACTGTCATCTATATTACGTTTCTCATGTGCCCATCTCCATTTTGAAATAATAACCTGTAGGCAAGCGTTGAACTGTACTAGCTGTTATTACCTACGGGAAAGAAGTCAATATGGAGTTTTTTGTGCACTATTATCAAAATTAAACATTATCCTTTCGTTGTATATATTAACATTTACGTCCTTCTGGCAAGAGTCGTAGAATTGAACATTCGATTGGGTTTTTCAGACTGTGGTCCAATGTTCCAGCGCTCGTTTTATTTGAGTACTTATCAAGCACATTTTTTTCTGTTTTTTTTTAATAACGAATGAATTTTTTTTGTAATTTTTTTCCTGGTTTTACCACAGTACTGTATTAAAATTCTAAATTACATTGTTTGGATTTTTGACTTTCAAACAGTGAATTTTAAATATCGGGTATCGTCTAGTTTTCCATTAATTAACATAAAAATCCAACTTTTAGACAGTTTATGATTAGTATATAATAGGCACTGAAACACATAAAGCTGAGAGTATGTGTGTTTTTCCGGAAAAGAAACCCAATTTACAGATTAATTGGAGTATTGAATTTTGGAATACAAAACTAAATATTTTTAATGTAGGGATTAAAAGATACATACGCAATTTCCGAGTAAATACCAAATCACCTTCCTTTGGTATTTTCTCCGAATTCGATTGAGTTATACAGAAACACAAAATTTAATGTGAGGTATTGAGTATTCTAGTTAAAATCGTATTTTCGGTATTCACGGATTAAGGAGTGAAAACGAGGTGGAAACTTTCTTGAAGGGCACTTGTCTTAAAAATAGCTTAAGCTAGAAATGTGAAACTAATGGAAAATAATCTTTTAGAATAAAAAGTTGTTTAAGGATAGAAACTCAATTTTTATCGAATAAATTATGAAAACTATAATGATCGAATCAATGTGTAAAATAATATAATTACCTAAGCGCTGATAGCAACTGTTACAGGATTGTAATAATATATTGTTATATCTTATACCTATATGTTATGTGATGGAAAAACCATTCGCTTTTTTAATAGAGACGATTGTTTAGTATTTTTTTTTCTTTATAAAATGTCAGAGGTAATTGAGTATTTGTATATATTTATTGTGTATAAACAATAGCTATAAAATGTAGAGTTTAATTTATGTAACAAAATAGCACAAAATTCTTTGTTCGATTAGTAGATTAGTACTTTCTGCTTTGACAAAATCGTCTTCCATGATGCGAAATCAATAAAATCGGCATAGAAGTCTACAAACTTGAAAGAACTTCAAAATAACACACAGCGCAACATAAACGTAACTGTTTACAATCGGAGTGACGTCATGCCGGAATCCAACATGGCGAGCAGCGTTTTAGACTTTTGAAAAACAGATTAAAAAATACAATTCTTAAAATTGAATTATAAAACTTATATTGCATTATTATGAATAGATATCAACATTTCCGTTTGCTTTTTACAAAATCTATTAAGAATATTATGTATTATTAGAATTTTGCTTACATGGTGCAAATGGAAGAGTAAACCTGCCAACTTAATTTTAAAATTATCAAATCTTCTTTAATTTAATATGCTTCTTTCAGTTTTAATCAAAACTAGATACCAGTAGTGTTTCCCGTGGATTTTGCAAAGCAGCTATTTGTAAATGAAAAAAAAAACGCATATTCAACGGTGGTATTGTTGACTTTGGTGTACGAAAATCGTACACTTTTCGGAGATTATATTACCGTTTAAATATCACAAGATTCATTTAAATTATATACGTCTAGATATATTTTTAAAAATTATTGTTTCGATGTTAAATTTCTACGTACTTTGCCTTTCCTAATGAGCCACTACTAAACTATACACCAATTATTGTATTTAGCACCCAATTCTTAAAAAAAACACCATCCGTTATAATTCAGATTTTTACTGTATAAAGTTAAACTACATCAGATTTGAGTGCCATAAGAACTAGGAACACTTATAGTTTTGTTCTTCGTGCCTGTCTGTCTGTTTGTCACAGGCCACAGAACTCCCATCCTCTTAATTAAATAGGTACCTATTTAAATGCAATTTGGTATACGTACCTACGCAAAAACAATAATTGAAAATACTTTTTTTGGACCCTCTCCATAGAGCTGAAAGTGTACTCAAACATTTTTTATTTTATTGAGGCGATGTCTTTATACAGGGTGTCCTATTAAGAATGGGACATAGAACAACCGCAGATTCTCCAATTCAAAATAAAACGATTAAGCGAAATATGCTTAGATAAAATGTTACTCGTTTCCGAAATACGGAGTGTTGAAGTTGAAAACTGAAAAATTATTGATGTCCATAATTTTTTTAATACACCGTATAATTTTACTCAAATCGGCAGACTTGTTAAATATCATAAAATGCACCTAACAATAAAAAAATTAGTTCAGTACGCTCAACCAGTGGCGTACGGCAGGAGTAAGTAATACTTGTACCCCTTCTAAATGTTACGCCGCTGTCTAAATTTTAATTTTGACTATAATTTTAATTTTTTTGATATTTTCTAAGTCAATAATGTACACTTGTTAGTTTGTTGTAAAGTCATTGGTTTTTTTAGATATTCTCAGTTTTTTTAAGACAAAATTGTAAAAATGAATATTATTAATAATAATACAAATAAAAATTACATGTCTATCTATTTTTAACTGCGAATATCTCGAAAACCAATGACTTTACAACAAACTAACAAGTGTACATTATTGACTTAGAAAATATCAAAAAAATTAAAATTATAGTCAATATGAAAATTTAGACAGCGGCGTAACATTTAGAAGGGGTACAAGCATTACTTACTCCTGCCGTACGCCACTAGTAGAGCGAGTAACATTTTATCTAAGCATATTTCGCTTAATCGTTTTATTTTGAATTGGAGAATCTGCGGTTGTTCTATGTCCCATTCTTAATGGGACACACTGTATATTGTTAGTAAGTCTCCTAAAATGCAACAAAATACTTCACGACCTTTTGTTTTTAACATTTGTCACAGGGTATTTGCTTTCAAAGTCGTTATCAAAGTCCCTCCTCCGTCTAATTTCCAATTTTGCCGAACAGTACCTATAGCAAAAATAGTTTACGAAAAATTGAAAAATTTAGAAATTAGACACGCGCTTCGTCGGTTTTTAACTTCCCGCTCTTGTACATTTAAAAAAAGGGAGGTTATTTGTTTCGGTTCGATTTTCGAAAATCGAGTTTTCATCAGTTCTCGGCGTTTTATCCTGACTGTTTTTTGATGGATGTCCATAATATTATGTGGTGTAAATAATTTTTTTCGTACGATATCTTTAGAACGAAACAACCGATTGAGATCGGGTTTACGGCATTTGAAAGGGTTTATTGAGACTTAGATCTGATTAAATTCTGGATCAATCGGCCAAAGCTATACTGAGAATAAAAATTAAAAATAACTTTTTTCGCGTTTTTATCGCATAACTTCTAGTCTACTTGTTTATACGGTGATCAGAAAAATTCAAAAAAACTTAAATTACCTACCTTAAATAAAAAAATAAATAGGTAAATATTAAAAATTCAACAATTTGTTCCTTATGTCTCAGAAATTCACAACTATTTTTTTTTAATTGTATAACCTTCCTTAATAATATAAACACAAAAGTATTAATTTATTCTAACGTATTTAACACATAGCAGGAAGTTTTAGGGTTGGTTCACGGATCAATGGGTTTCCACATTTCCCCCTATAATTAAAGAAGACTGATTGCTGTAGCACTAAAAATTCAAGTAAATAGCTTTTGTAGCTTTCGTAAATGCAAAAACGTGCCATTATAAGGAGACTTTCGAATTCCAATTTTTCCGCTCTAAACAAAAAACAATATCTTAAATTGCGTTTTATTATGATAATTTTCACAGACAATAAAGTTTTTATATCGATATACTCTATTGATGCTGTAATTACCATATAACAATATATAGTTTAAGTAATAAAAACAGAAAATCTGTTAAGCGTGATCGCAAAAGAATGTTAATTTTATTATGTGAAACACACAAAAACAAGTTTTTTTTGTACAGAGAGCTTGTGATTACAGTATATTGTGTCAATATCATACGAGTGAATTAAGGTCACACCAAAGAGTAGTTAAGTGCTATAAGAGACGAATCTCTAAGTGATTAACTTAAAATTACGATTACCTACATCTAAACCTAGTCATTTTAAATTAATTTTTAACCGACTTCAATAGCCCGGTCATATTTTACACTAAAAATCGCTAATCTCGCAAACTAACATGTAGTTCTGATTTTTTAATATATTGTTAGGACTACTACCAGTAGCGTATATCCAAGTTTGCAGCTTCGAAAGACCTGTGCTAACTTTGCAGCACTCAAAAAACTGCGAAATTTTCGCACTTTTTTTGGTATTCTCAATATAGGTCTTAAACTATGCATTTTTTTATAAAATATTTTTTATACGTTTTTAAGTAGACTAAAATTGCTACAATCTGAGACAAGAACCAGCTCTGTAGGTTCAATACTTACCGAGATACAGCTTTCCAAAAATTGACCAGTTTTTTCAACAAAGTGAAATTTTAAGATTTGGTCAATTTTTGACCCCGATATCGGGGAAAATACTCATTTTAAGGGAAATATCATAGGAACATATATCATAGCAAATGTAATTAGCTTTAATTTAAGCAGAGAACGACGTCTGTAGGCCATATAGTTTACTCACAAATTTTAAAAATCCAAAAAATGAGAAAACTGCATTTTCGCATATTTAAATTTAATACCTAGTAATCGTTATGTAAATCCATTCAATGATTTTAATGTGGTTGAGTAACCAAATTGAGTAACATAGTAGCATAAACGAGTAACATAATAAAAAAAAATAACATAATTGATAACATCATAAAAAAATTATTCAGTTTTTGACAAAATACCGTCGTATTTCAGCCATTTTGGCAAAAATATTTACAAATTATATTCACAAACCTTCCTCGTTTATCGCTCTTTCTATTACCGAAAACAATTTCAAAATCCGGTGCGTGGTTTAGTAGAAGAGAGCGGAGAAAAAGACAGAGACTTTGTTTTTAACTGTGCAGTCTTTGACAAAATACCGTCGTATTTCAGCCATTTTGAAAAAATATTTACAAATTGTATACAGAAACCTTCCTCGTATATTGATCTTTCTATTAGCGAAAACCATTTCAAAATCCGGTGCGTGGTTTAGAAGAAATGACCGGTGAAAAAGACAAAGACAGTCTGAGACTCTAATTTTAACTATGTAGTCTTTGCTAAAATTCCGTCGTAGTTCAGGTATTTTGTAAAAAATATTTATAAATTATATACAGAAACCTTCCTCGTTTATTTCTCTTTCTACTACCGAAAACCATTTTTAGATCCGGCGCATGGTTTAGAAGAAGTGAGCTGAGAAAAAGAAAAAGACAGACAGAAGCTCTATTTTTAACTATGCAGTCTGAGCTAAAACACTGTCGTAGTTCAGGCATTTTGTAAAAACTATTTACAAAATATATACAGGAACCTTCCATGCTTATCGCTCTTTCTATTACCGAAAACCATTTTAAGATCCGGCGCATAGTTTAGAAGAACACCGACGGTGTTTTGTCAAAGACTGCATAGTTAAAAACAGTCTCTGTCTGTCTTTGTCTTTTTCTCCGCTCACTTCTTCTAAACCATGCGCCGGACCTAAAAATGGTTTTCGATAGTAGAAAGAGAAATAAACGAGGAAGGTTTCTGTATATAATTTATAAATATTTTTTACAAAATACCTGAACTACGACGGAATTTTAGCAAAGACTACATAGTTAAAATCAGAGTCTCAGACTGTCTTTATCTTTTTCACCGGTCATTTCTTCTAAACCACGCACCGGATTTTGAAATGGTTTTCGCTAATAGAAAGATCAATATACGAGGAAGGTTTCTGTATACAATTTGTAAATATTTTTTCAAAATGGCTGAAATACGACGGTATTTTGTCAAAGACTGCACAGTTAAAAACAAAGTCTCTGTCTTTTTCTCCGCTCTCTTCTACTAAACCACGCACCGGATTTTGAAATTGTTTTCGGTAATAGAAAGAGCGATAAACGAGGAAGGTTTGTGAATATAATTTGTAAATATTTTTGACAAAATGGCTGAAATACGACGGTATTTTGTCAAAAACTGAATAATTTTTTTATGATGTTATCAATTATGTTATTTTTTTTTATTATGTTACTCGTTTATGCTACTATGTTACTCAATTTGGTTACTCAACCACATTAAAATCATTGAATGGATTTACATAACGATTACTAGGTATTAAATTTAAATATGTGAAAATGCAGTTTTCTCATTTTTTGGATTTTTAAAATTTGTGAGTAAACCATATGGCCTACAGACGTCGTTCTCTGCTTAAATTAAAGCTAATTACATTTGCTATGATATATGTTCCTATGATATTTCCCTTAAAATGAGTATTTTCCCCGATATCGGGGTCAAAAATTGACCAAATCTTAAAATTTCACTTTGTTGAAAAAACTGGTCAATTTTTGGAAAGCTGTATCTCGGTAAGTATTGAACCTACAGAGCTGGTTCTTGTCTCAGATTGTAGCAATTTTAGTCTACTTAAAAACGTATAAAAAATATTTTATAAAAAAATGCATAGTTTAAGACCTATATTGAGAATACCAAAAAAAGTGCGAAAATTTCGCAGTTTTTTGAGTGCTGCAAAGTTAGCACAGGTCTTTCGAAGCTGCAAACTTGGATATACGCTACTGGTAGTGGTCCTAACAATATATTAAAAAATCAGAACTACATGTTAGTTTGCGAGTTTAATGTTAGATATGACTGGCCTACAAAGAAAAGGAGGAGGATCAATTTAATTTTACCATTCCAACCCACTAGTGAGGAATGGTATTAATTTAAGTCAAAATTTTACAATATCGTTTCGTTTTGAGGTTCCCCGAATCCAAAAAGCACTTTTTTGGAAAAAACTTTGTGCGTCTGTTAATCTGTTTGTCTATGAGCACGATACAGGTCAAACGGATGAAAGGATTGAAACCAAATTTTGGGAGGATATAATTATGTACAAAAAGTATTGTAGGGGCACACTAGTAGATCTTTAATGTTGTGCTCGTCCTTCTTAATTGAAAATCAATTTCCTTCCGCAAGTAATCTCTTGTAGAGCCCATCTATTTACTCTTTGAATGTATCATTCATACATCTAAATTACAGTTTTGTAAAAACATTATTTTGAGAAATAAACTTAAAACTACATTTCAAAATTCGGTTTAAAAAAGTAGTCAGTCGTTGTAGTCATTGTAATTTGATTGATCATGGAAACAGGGACAAGAAATTCAGCACATCAGGAAATTGTTTTGTTCTTTCTTTGCGTTGTGTACGTTGAATTTATATTTTTCTCCTTCTGATTTCTGTTTCTTATATCATTTGTTAATAAATAACTATCATTAAAATTGACTTGACGATACAACAATTCGTAAACACTCGTGAAACTCACAAAGTGCTTTCTTTGTCTTAAGTTGCTAATAGTTCTTCTGACATTTGTACCGTAATTAATTGTTTGTTTTATGACACACATTAATATTGTTTAATTATAAATGCACTGATGCATTATTAAGAATGGTAAATTTAAGTTTGTAGAAAAAAACCGTTATTGTCGGGTCTTGAAATCTTCAGTATAGTGCAAAATAATTTCGTAATCATTGTGCAAAAAAATACACAACTAAAAATTCTACAGCGTGGAGACGTTTTCTCACAAAACTGAATTTCATTTTTTAAGTTTTTTTTTTCGAAACAATCCTAGTGGACGAGCTGAAGCTGTAGAGTTTTTAATTTTTAAATCGCCCGATCACCTTTCGGGCGATTTAAAATCACATAAATTCTGCATCTCAAATTAGTCCAATAGATTGTCGCACATTTTTTTAGGGTTAAAGTCTACATTACATGGAGAATTTTTTTTTATTCTAAAATAATGTTTTTCCAAATATGTTAAAGACTGCTGAGAGATTTTTTCATATAACTGAGTAACACTGAGTTACAGTACTTTCTTTACTTTGTATATTTTGTGAATTATATTGAACTGTATATTATTAAGATATTGTCCAAAAATGATTTATTAGTAGTAAGTTGCATTCTTTTTTCTTTTTCTCCGCAATTTTGTTAATGGCTTCTTCAATACAGGTGCAACCTTGGAAGAAGCCTATATCTTTCAAATATTCTTTATGTTACATGATGTATATTTTTTTTGTATAATTTTGAAAGAAATTTACAATATCTATTCTATTCTACGATATTCTAAATATGTATAGTTCAATGTAATTTTAAACAGAGAATAAATGTGTTACGGAAGTGACTCGAACTATGACCTACCAATCACAGTTAACAATATTATCTACAATATCCCGTCCTTCTCTGATTAGTCACATTGAACGCAGACCATTGATAGGCCGACATGGGTTGTCTGAGATTCAGTTTTCAGTTTCTATGCATGACCATAATTCTCAGCGATGTTTAAAATGTACACAGCAGCCGATTAAAAAAAAAATGTTATTTTTGTTATATAAACAGCTAAAAATGTTATTTAAAAATATTTTTTTCTGCTTTCGTACACCTACTTGAATTTTTTAAAAATTCAAAATTTCGATTAATTAGCTGCAGTTTATAAAATGTTTGATTTTATTTTAGTGCATCTTACTCGAAAAGTCTATTGAGATAAAAACATGTTCCAAGCAAAAGTAATTTATTTTTCATGTGGAATCTGCAGAACTAATGAAGCAATATGACTTGCTATTATAAAACCAAAGTTGACCTTAAGATTAGTTTAAATTTTAAAAACATCACTAATTAAGAAATTAATTATTCCACATTTTCCCCCTTGAAATTGTACAACTTTTGGCCGAAATACTTTTTTATCTGATCTTCAGTTTTCGAGATATTTTTGAGGGAAGTTTTCATTATGAACACAATATGGCATATCTGAAATCTATTATAGAGGTTGTAGCCCTAAAGGAACTACATAAATAGTATGTTGTTATTGTCTTCAAAATGTTTATTTTTTACAAGGTCGTTCGGATGCCGGTTTCATTTGTCTTAAATCAAAGTGTAGTCCAGTTCAGTATTCTCTATTATTAAAGTCAACGTCCTTTAGAAACGTACAAGGATGTTGACTGTTCGGCATTGCAAGCGAGTTTACTACAGCTACACTATTATGACTCGGCCACACCTGCAGAACAACGTCAATAACTACATTAATAACACAGTACTATGCTAAGATTGAATAATATGAATATTTACATTCTGCAGGGACAGGGGAGCGACGAAGACATCCGGGATTTGAAATTCACAAAATTAAAGACAGTAAGACGTAAATGTGAAAAAACGATCGAGCGCGAGTCTGACTCGCGCACCGATGATTCCATACAAACTTGTAGATATGTTAATAGTTCGTCCATCACGGGAATCGAGTGACGAGTCTCGAAGATTTTTCCCGCTTAGCCGTTGGAAAACTGTTGTCCCCATACATCGACAATTAATGTCGCGGCCATAGTTTGCCAACTAAGCGTGTAATTGCAATGAGTTCAGATAGACTACTGAACTGCATTGTACGTCGTGATAGCCTGATGGCCTAAATGTCGTACCGTGTTGTATGCGAGAGTTTTCATATTGTGCTGTATAAACACACCGGTAACGAACGTTTGTTTTGTATTAGAATAGAACTGTTATTGTGTACGTGCGTAGCATGATGTTGCGACTTGTCTTATATGACATTGCTTCTTGCTAATTTCATGATTCTGGGTCAACAGGAAGTACCCTATAGGTTTTGATTCCTAAGAGTCTTGACAGGTAGACAGACGGACAACAAAGTAATCCTATAAGGGTTCATTTTTTCCTTTTAAGCTACGGAACCCTAAAAAGAACCAAGTTCGATAAGTTAAGTATTGGAATAACTAATTATTATTAGAACATAATACTTTGTAAGTTGCAAACGTCACTTTTGACATTTCTTATCATTCCGACACCAAGGATAAGCGGATTGAAACCAAATTTTGGGAGGTTTAGGTTATGTATTACGGAATACGTTATCACGTAAAACTATCGTCCGTAAACCGACTTTACAGACAACCAATTTTTTTTTTCTAGCTTACGTTTTTGTTTGCTTAGGTATTTTTTATTTGTTCCTCTATATATAACCAAAATCTCCACTACTTTTGTCGCTACCGTAATTATCACAACCGCTTGCGGGGCCGCGGAGAGCAGCTAGTTATTATATAATACATGAGTGTAGCACGGAGTGGCACTCACGATTCGCATCCTATTAATGCCGACAACCGATTTCACAACGAAATTGAAAATGACACATCAAAACATTAACTGAATTAAATACGTGATAATTCGTTTAACCATTTATAATCTGTGACACATATAATATACATCTTATGAAATGAATGTTGTTCACGTATATATATCGTTGCAGCTGCATTATCGTTTAGATTCTGAACTCTGGACCCTCATTTAAAAAATGCAGTTTGATATTAATATGTATGACAATCTTAATCAGCATTACCTTCGAAATGCAAGTCTTATCGCACAATTTTCTGTTAATTATTAAACGAGCAATCGGTGCATCGACATAACTAATAGGTCATTTGTAAATGCATTTTCAATTGATCAAAAACAGTTCGATTTGAGTCTCATAGCCTCCTACCTTGCATTTTTGAGAGGTACAAGTCATACGAGTACCAATGAAAAATCGAAATTAATAAGCATTGTTGGAGTCGTTTTTTAAATTTTATTACCCGTTTTTAAGGGGCCTCTTGACCCATATTTAAGTTATGATCGATGTTGCGATTTAAGCAAAATCTATCCAGTGGTTTGGATTTTAGGTGCTATCGCAGGCAAACATGGTAAACATAAAAAAAATTGGTTGTCTGTAAAGTCGGTTTACGGACGATAGTTTTACGTGATAACGTATTCCGTAATACATAACCTAAACCTCCCAAAATTTGGTTTCAATCCGCTTATCCTTGGTGTCGGAATGATAAGAAATGTCAAAAGTGACGTTTGCAACTGTCAAAGTATTATGTTCTAATAGTAATTAGTTATTCCAATACTTAACTTAGAAGGCGTTGCATTTCACAATATACTAATGTCAAAAAATTGAATTAAACATTAGAAATGCAGCCGTTTTCATGTTAAGACAAAACATACGTTATATTCTAATTTCCATGTACGGCAAACAAAGACGACCGACCGCGTCGCGCCATGCATTAGACAACATTGCATTTATATTTTATACAGCTATTTTTCTATATAAATTTGTATAAAAAAACTGTTTAGGCAAATTCTGTTATACGAAATCTATGTAAAAAGTTCTCCTCTTTCGTTTAAGACTGGTTTCAAACCGATCTGATTTAAATTGAGCGAGAAATTAGCAAAAAACACGCACAGGGTCAGGCGGAACGTTACGCGTTACGCGTTACGAACGTTAGGAACGTTACGACCGTTACACTTTTTCGTGCATGCAGCCGGTGTTTTATCAATTTATAAGATTGGTGATTCATCAATTTATAAGACGTTATCACGTCAAAAAAACAATTAATTGGATTCTGTGGATTTGACTAAAATGCGTAAATTCAATTAAAACTCAAAAACAATTTTTGCACGATCCCAATGCATATTGCGCGTATCCGAATTTAAAAATACAACTTGATCAGCATTTTGGTCGATATAACAGAAGCAAAACATAAGGTGTTGTTGAGCATCTATAATATGTACAATATTTATCGTAAGTATAATAAGCTTTAATTCGTTTTTTAGGACAGTGTTTTTCAATCTTTTTCATGGTGCGATCCCCTTAGTATAAATAAATATTTTGGGCCCCCCTACCAGTATAGTGTATTTTATTATAATATTACAAATATTAAATCCGTTCAACATTTTTATTTATTTTCATAGTAAGGTATCGGTTAAATACAAAATTAAGTACCTATAAAACAAAACTTTGTCTTTTTTTACTGAGGCTTCGCGACCCCCTTGTAGCCTCTACAAGGGGGTCGCGATCCACACTTTGAAAAACAATGTTTCAGAAAATTCTTAAAAACTCCTGCTATGTCAGTTCTATTATTATTGGAGTTTAATTATTTGTTTTCAAATAATCAACTAAATTACATTAACAATTATTGAACTGTCTATAAGGAGAAATAACGCCTATTTTATTAAAGCATACGAATAATAATAAATAAATCGCAAAAAATCGAATAGAGCCCTATAACTTTTTTTGATTATCCTGTTTGTTGTGCTAAGTACAAGTTTTCAATAATTTCTACAAGTTTTACACAAAGTTGAAAAATTTCCTGATATTTGAAAATATTGCAACTGACTTGAGAAATCAATTGACAAAGAAAAACATGTATTTGAAAATGTGGAAAAAGTTATGCACAAGTGGCGAGACGCAAAGTGTAAAAACAACGAAAATTTAACATTGATAAACACGCGTTTGGGAATTGGAAAATTTAAAAACTTGTTATGAAAATGTAATACATTTTGACTTCGTATATAATCTAGGGAATACATTCTCGTACAGGTCTTTCATTGGATAAGACAGTATTTTTTTATTTAAAAAAATATAAAAAATACGCCATATATCAAAAAGTAGAAAATACATTTCTTTTTCTTCTATACTAAGAGCGGGACACTCACCGTACCTATATTTTATTTAATTCATCGAATAAAAGTTATGGAAGAGAAAGAAATTGATTTTCTACCTTTCAGTGGGTCGATTTAAGCGTGTCTTAGATTTTTTTAAAATATAAATTTTGCCTTTTAACTTTTTAATTAACTCTTGCAGCGCTTTAGAGTACAGTCCGACATAGAGAAGATAATTTCTTTAATTAGATATCTGTGCAACCCGACATACGCTTTCTCACCATCAGCGCCGTTACTGCCACCATGCGTTTTTTTAAATATTAATTTGACTCTTCCACCTGAACAAGTGGGGAATGGTACTAATTTTGAATCAAAATTTACTCTTCAAATTTTTCAAGAAAAAAATCGTTTTGAGGTTCCCCGAGTTCAAAAAACATATTTTTGAAAAAAGTCTGTTTGCCTGTGAGCATACTGCTGAGCGGGTCGACGCCAAATTCTGCTAAGCTGGTGAACATGTAAATATTAAGAGCTCTATTGTTTTTGGGGAAAATCTGTGCATGCACACGAAGGTTAACGTTTTTTCTGTTAAAATGGTATTCTGTTCATAACGGTTTATTATTATATTTATTTTTGCACGATTGTTTTGTAAAATATGTTTATTTTGAAAAGTAAAACAAAAAGAAATAAATCCAACACTAATTTTGAAAAGCAATCTTTCGGTTATGTATCGTTTATTTCTATAAGATTAACTTGCGACAGAAAGCAAGCGTATTTTTTTTAAACGACCCAAATGAAATTATTTTATAGAACATGCATGCAAAAAAGTGTAGTATATAGTATATCTCGAATGCAATTCTTTTACGGCTCGTGTGACTAACGCGTTTTTTCATAATGTCTCAACTCGCACAGAAAACATTGCATTACAATCTAGATACATAAACTAATATTGTGTTATAGCAGTAATCAAAAATTCAATACAAAGAACTGGCGACTACGAATTTTAATTTAAAAACCCGATTTTTGAAGGTTAAAAAACTACGTATAAAGAATATAATCTCACTTTTTTATAATATATTACATAATTACCTCAATCAAGAATGAAAAACCTGTGTAGCTATGGTAATTTAGATAATTACAAATACGTAATTAAAGTAGATTAGTAAGTTCAACTCACATAAATATAAAGTATTGGTTACATTATTTGCGATTCAAGGACGTCAAATCGAACAATAAACTTCATTCGATTTTAAAAATTATAGATTTTTAAAAATTTTCAAGTATTTTTTATTCTTAACTTAGGCGACTACATTATTTACATTTTACACAAAAAGAAACTCTTGACAATAATAGAAGTTGCGAAGAATAAATTAACAAAAAGAGTTTTATTGTTGTTTGCATTACTGCAGTTGCATTTATAGGAATTTCAATCACGATAAGCTCACATCTTAGATTAATTACTTAATTTAAAATAGGTTGTTCAACTTTCACGAAAACACATTTTTTTTACTAAGTACTCCCTATAAAATAGTTGCTTTACATGTATGCATACAGACATGTAAAGTCACTTATTACAACTAGTACGTAATACAAAACGGGTTGCGATTTATCAATTCTATAGTAAATCACTGTTTGTTTGACAGTTGTTTTTATATTATAACCTACTATTTAGAAGTGACGTTTGCTCACAAGTGAATTGTTAAAATTGTTATGTTTCTAATGCGTGATGACATATTATGGCGAAGGTGACATTATGTTCAAAACGAATAACAGCGCGTTTTAACAGTCACATAAGCCTAAAGCACTCCTTATAAAGTACCTAACTGATTTTCACATTATTTAAAAATATTTTGACAGTTCAATTTTGAGCAAATTCACTTCTAATAACGTAGACTGTGTTTCATAATTTCATACTTTCATTATGAAAATGGTAGTATGACTAAGTTTCAATTTTTTGTGTTTTACTTTACCCACTAGTGCAAAATGGGTCATTTTACTACCGCTATATATAGGGATGAAAAGCAGCTATTTTATAGAGGGTCCTGTAAAAATACCATTCATATTTCGTGCATAATGATATAGCGACTCGTTTTAAACTATAGAGATATAAGTTACTAGAGTACGCTAGCGGGTATGCTTGCCATAAGTGAAAGTTTCTGCAGTTTAGAGAGAGAACGCTGCAATCGTTCCGTATCATTATACAGATTGTATCAAATCAAAACAGTCCATAGAGCATTCTGTGTGTAAGACAGAGACGATATTATATAAAGCACTACAGCAGTAAGTAAGAATGAGATAAATGATCGCTAATAGTTACTATGGTTATACAATCTGATAGTATCGTCTTTGCTTTCTACAGTAAAAATCACAATTTTATCAAATGTCAGTATTCACTAGTGAAATTATTGATAAAATGGCTATTTATACTGTTCGGGAAAAAAATCCAAATAATTAAATGGTTTTATGGTGGTAATTCAACCGCCAACATAATAAATTTATTTGTAGTTGTTTTAATTGATAAATTGGTAAAAGGATTTACAGTGTACGTAATTATTTATTTACGTAACTACAGTAACTATATTAGCGATCATTTATCTCATTCTTACTTACTGCTTTAGATCTTTATATATCGTCTCTGTCTTACACACAGAATGTCCTATGAACCGTTTTGATTTGATACAATCTGTATATGTTTACTCAAATCAGCATTTTGTATCATTAGTTACCATAGAGATAAGGAACTTTTCTTTCTCTGAATTGCAGACACTTTCTCGGCAAACTCGCGTACTCTTGTCTAATATCTCTATGTTTTAAACATGAAGTCACAATTCGTCGGAATTTAACCCATAATGACACTAGGTATACAATCTATCATTAATTGATTATTATTTAAACATTTGAGAATATCCTAATCGTTAATATGTCGATTCTGTGCAAATCCTCTCTTTCAAGTCTCCAGTTTTCAGGTTCTAATTCAAATTTAATTTTAAAATTGTCAAAAGTATCAACTGTATTATCGATTTTTTTATTAAAAAATAACAAATTAAAAACCTGAATTGGTGCTAGGCTCGACCCTGGCTATTAGTGTGACCTTTAAAATAAACTTCCACTCTAATAGATTTTTTTTTTTTTTTTAATTCATACAAATAACTATACATTTTTTATTTGACTTGTGATCTTTCGACCTTAAATATTATCACTATCAATTCTATATCATAAAATTAAAACATAATTAAATATTTTACTACGGTTTAAAAAAATGTATACCAATGAGTAAAAACAGTTATTGATTTACAGACAATTCTAGGATTGATATTTAGTATCCATAAAGTGGAACTATCATAAATTATTCTTGTTTTTCCTAACTGAAGATAAATTGGAATTAAGTTTTCAGTATTCTAAAACAGCAAAATCGTGTTTATTGGTAACTTCACCATTGCATGTTTGTCTATTTCTGCTGTACAATGACATTAGGGAAATGCTTTGTATACCTAGTAATGAAAATGTAACCTTGAATATTTACTTCCTGGTTAGATTTCATAATAATTATTATTTAACGTTATGAAAATAATATAACAATAATGTGACAATGAAGTTGTCATCGAATCTTGCAGGAATAGAAAATGATGATCAAAAACAAAACATTTTAATTTGAAATATACTTCCACAAACAAGTTCGTTAACAAGATAGTGGCCCTCAGTTTTGTGTCTCTAATCCGCAGGGTGTACAGAGATGACATTGTCCAGGCAAATTGCACGTCGCAGCTCGGCAAAGTCCGTAAAAATAATATTCAATCATTAAGATGCTAAATTAAGTGAGGTCAAAAAAGTCAAAGATAAATAAAACGAACTTATGTAATAATAAAGTATTTTATTTAATTAAAACCATTGCCATCGATACCCGAGTTGGATTGTAATTGTAAAGCCTCAGCTTCACATATGGCAAGCCTGACCCAATATCGTCCAATAACGATTATGTGAACGCTTCACCAGTAATAATTGATCGTCAAATACTCGAGGCTGGAAGATATTGGAGGGCTGGTCAAAGAGAACGACCGTATTCCAATCCGACTCAATTGGGCCGCCTTATTTGTCAATGCTTCAATGAGTCTGGACACACATCGATGATGTTTTAATAAAGTTAATGAATTAATCGACCAATTTTTCAGACAATGTATTGACAAAAATTATAATAGGTATAATATAAATTACTATAATTTTTGTCAATAGATTGTCTGAAAAATTTGTCGATTATTTTATATTTATTTTAAATGAAATAAACATGCATTATAATTAAACAAAAAGTATTTTAATTAACATATTTTGAGAATACGTAATTGAAATAGAAAATTAAAGAGTTATTTGTATTTTAAACGGTTTTATTTAACTCTGCTTTCCGTATATTTTTTTGTTTGTAATAAATTGAAATCCAAAATTTTCATGGTTGAAGGTTTGATGGAATGATTATTGTAAGATATTAATAATTATAGTATTATTTGTATCTACTGCAAATTAATTGAGGTTAAGTGTTCTGGAAGCAAATATTCGCCAAGAAACATTGGGCCAGGTTGGGTCAGTGTGTACCGAGCTTGAAGTCATTAGAGTAGGGGAAGACGAGATTTGAAACAAATATTTGGCAATAACTATTGGGTCAGTCTTGGCATGTATCTGCCCCTGTCTTAAACGCAACTAAATAAAACATAATATGTTGTACATAGTTCTGTGTAACCCTGATAAATGGTGGCCTTGTATTAAAAACAAAAAACGCGTAGCCTCCGTTAGTTTTGAATGAACGTCGTGAATTGTTAATTATTAATTATAATATGTTTGTAAACACTATAAAAAAGTGTCTATACCCTACGTACCACGCAAAACAACAAACTATTAATCAGGGATAGGATTTAGAAACGTAAAAATGCTTTTCATCTTATTGCGTTCACTAAGAACGGATTTTTTAGACATTGAACTCCTAAATATAAAAAGGTTGAGTGCTGTCGAAGATATTAGGGGGTAAAAACGGGAGTAGAAACTTTCATTAAGGGAACACGTTAGGTTATCTGAAACTAGAAACGTGAAATTCGAGACTATAAGAAATACATTTTAGATGGTCTTTTGAAAAAAACTACTCGAACGCGTGAACGGGAAGGGGTTCGTTATTCGAGTGACTGTCTGAGCGAAACCCCACCTGGGCGAAACTGGGTGTAACAGTTATTCATTCTAATGCTAATGATGAATGTTTACAGGGCGTTCATTGAGCAGTGATGTTCAGTTCGGCCATCAAAGTGAATTGTTTATTTTCCCAGCACACAAATTATTGTTACCTGAATAAGCAATTATCGGAAATCAATAAAATGTGCGACACATTGTTTAATGAGATTGACCACTGCTTACATAAGAATTAGAGGTAATGAAACCGGCGTCCTATAATTACGAGTCCGTCGTTAACGCCGTAAAATTTGTTTTTCTTCTACATTACAGCATACTATAATGTAACGACAAGAGTGCCGCGTCGACTTAATAAAAATATTGAAGAGGTGATCCGTTTTATATAAGGATATGGATTTGAATTGGTTATCTTTAACTGCTGTTTATAACTGACTGCGCAGTAGTGTCTGATCGAAGGTCGATTTCTGGCCGAAGCTGATTAATATGATATCGCCACAAGCTTCGGTCGAAGCCGAAGACTTAAAATTCAGTTTAAATTGGCTACAACTGCTTTAAGCTACAATTAATAATATAAATGATTTTAGAACTTTAAAATTGGAGGTTTACATTGACTGTATATAATATGAAAACGTAATTTTAATCATCGCCACGCTCTCGCTTATTCGTAACAGTTCGTTCAATTTCGGCGCTTGTTAGAAATCTTCGTCTTCGGCCAATTTTGGCTGAAGCCGAAGGTCTCGCTGAAGGTGGGTTTTTTGGCCGAACTGCGCAGTCACTTGATAGCTGCTTTTATCATTTTAGCTATTATGATTTTATTATATAAACGTACACGTAGGAAGAAGACACAAATGCTAATATTCGGGGGAGGTTTGAACCCTTTTAAGGCCTATAGAGTCGGAGCCTCTGTAAATTGAAAAAATCAGGCAGATTTGAGTTATTTGATACAATATAAGATTTAGGTAATTACTAATCGGTATAATCGAGAAAGAACAGTGTGATGTAATGGTTAGCGTACTGGCCTTTGTGCCAAACTGTTGAGAGTTCGAATTACGCACCTAAGCTCATGGTCTACCGTGTGTGTGCGATTTAAACGAAATTTGGTACACGTCATGCTGAAATCGATCTTAGCACGAAGCTTATTTAAAATGAGCCTAATCGGATCATTTTAGTGGTGGTATTTAGGGGTTGAAAACATTTTTTGGGCCCAAAAATACCGAAAAAATTCTCAGAAGTATCGACAAGGTTTATAAAAACACTCTAGTTTGCGAACAGGGATTTACGTATTTAATTTGGTGCTACAGATGTTGCATTGACGCACGACTAGAGTTTACTCCTTAGATACGCTGTGTAATGTATTCCATCTCATTCTTTCGCACGTTAAATCCTACAGATCTATATGTTTGTCTTTTTTGAAGTGGGCGAGCGTAACGACACACTTGAAGCGGTGGAGCGTAACGCCTCATCAATTGATTTTACTGCTCATACAATTTCAGTACCGAGCCTTATAACTCAAAATCATTTCTTCAGGAGTAAACTCCAAAAAAACTTAAGTTCATATAACAAGGCCACAATGCCTGTATTAGAAAATACACTATATTGTCGGCAAGGTTCGGTTCTGCGACCTGAGTTTTTAATTTGATGTGATTAGAATATAAAAACTTTAGCAAGTTGCCGAACATCTATAATTTACCAAAAAATTATATCAAAATAATTGATGCAAGCAGTCTCTACCAAACTTCTGATTTTATTTCAATAACTCAGCATCTCGTTTATATAAGTCGGAAGTATTTTTTACCTTTTGTTATGAAAAACACAGAAACTTCGTTGTTTTAAAGACATATATTTTAAAATACGATGAAAATGTATAATAAAAAATAATTAAGATAATACGGTAAATATAAGTCTAATGTGTAATTGGGTACCAGCTGTCGCCTGTCGTGAAGAAATTTCTAGTGCAAATGTTAATTAACTAACTTTCACTCATAGTCATTAGAGACATACTTATTAATTATTATGTAAATAATGTGCTGACAGCTGCACTACGACAACGCAAGCAAACTGTAAATACACCATAATGTGCAGATGATTTAGTTAACCGGGTAACTGACTTGTTCGCCGTTATAAATATTAATTAAGAAACGAAATAATTTTTAACAGTTGCTTTGCACAGGTAATCAAGTGAATCTTAATACTGTTTTTGCCCACTAGTGCGTAGGTAAAGTAAAACAAAAAAATCAATAGTAATTTCCAAAAGCGACCTGTCATTCGCTATATGAGCAACAGGGACAGTAAGTTAGGTGTATCGTTTTCGTAAATAGTCCAAATAGATTCCAAGATGGCCGAACACTGAACTGTTGGATGTATATAATAATGTTTTATTCACTAAAACATTATTTATTGGCCAACTTTTCGGCAGTTTTTCTTGCTTTCTTCAGGACCTTAAAAAACATCAAATAATTTAAAAAAAATATATATTGTGACTTTTCACCAAAGATTTTCAAGATCCTGAAGAAGCCAAGAAAAACTACCGAAACGTTGGCCAATAAATAATGTTCTAGTGAATAAAAATTGTTTTAATATTTTAGCCTTGTATCCCGTAATTTTATCATATCAAAATCTATAAAATCACCAATTTTCAAAACTCCCGGAAAACTTTCCAGGTATCCTCTTTTATCGGCACTAATTGACTGTACTAGTTTGGTAACATTGATATAGACTTGTTATTCGTTTAAATTGTGGTTAGTTGTGGGCTGTAAAAAATGCGAGCAAAGCTATATATCCTTATAAAAAATAGAGAATAGTTACTTCTTACCACAACAAGTTTATTAGTGGATGTACATTTCGAGAGCTATGCTCTCATCTTCAGCAATACACTAAACTGTGTTTAGTGTATTGCTGAAGATGAGAGCATAGCTCTCGAAATGTACATCCACTAATAAACTTGTTGTGGTAAGAAGTAACTATTCTCTATTTTTTATTAGATTCAAACCACAGTGCTCCTAATATTTTTGCTATATATCCTTCTTATTTATAAATTATTTTAGTTAACAACTATGGCTCATCGTCCATATTTATGGGGAAATGCATCAAAATTTTCGCATAACTTTTACTATTTTAAAATCAGTCGTTTTGTTTTAACTCTGCTATCACTCTTTAAAGCTCCAATAAAATATAGAACGAAGCCACGGCTACATCACTTGATGAAACTTTATTAATTCTCGTATAAAAGCGCAGTTTTACAATAAAATTACTGCAAACATGTAAAGCGTAGCCTGAAGAAATTTCCAATATTAAAATTTTAATAAAGAAAAGTTCGCATACTCAAATCAATATAATTTTATGTATTGTTTTCAATAAGCCAGCGATATGAAACTTTTTTCATTTATCATATTACAATGGCCGGTGTTTTGACGTACATTAGATCGTGAACGTTATAAATTTATAACGTCAACCTCTGGGATTAGATAATCCATCTTTATTTGTCACAATATTTACAAAAACACCAATGTTTTTGCTGGAATTCAGCAAATAGCCCCATAGTACACAGAATGCATGTGTACAAAAATAATCAAACATATGGGAGGGTATATTTTCCACTTACATTGTATTTTCACTTGACAACAACATTTGTCTGAAGTATCGTAGTGTAAACCGGAGCTTTATTAAGACAAGAAACTGTTTTTAAACAAGCTTCCAATGAAACATATCTTTGTTCGGATTTTCAATATTAGAAGGCTAACTAACTAGCCATAAAATATGAAAATATATAATTTATGTCGAAATATTCTAGGGTTTGATCTCAAGGATCTTTGATTATTGTGTATTTTTACAGATTAAAAAAGCATTGTTGATACTTATATTGAAGTGAAACTTCTATACAGAGGCTGCAGCAGCCCTCCCAAACGGATTGACATCAAATTTTGGGAGGATGTTTTATATGCAAATATGAAGAACCTTTTTGTTTTTGAGGAAAATCGGCGTATGCGCAAAAGAGATATATGCTATAATGTTGTTATTTTATATAATAATGGTATACTTTTCTTAACGGTTTATTATTCTACATATTTTATTTTTTCAAGAAAGTTTTGCTATACATTTTATTATAAATTTTAGTGTTTCGGAAATATTAGTTTAAAAAAAATCAGCTGTTCTTGTGTTCTGTAAATTTATCAGAAAGGAAATAGTTAAGCCAGAAACATTTTTTCCGAAAATCATTCCTTCTGGAGATATCTTGATATCTCACATTGAAATGGACACACTGTATAGTTGATCATCACGATCAATGTCAGTTTTAAGGCTACCGACTATGTGTATTAACCTATTTTTATACCTCATTGGCATTTTTCAAGGGAGCATTAAAGCAGTTGTAAATCTTACAACAAAAATAAAAGTTTTAAAGTGAATTAAAAATAATGTTGATATTAATTGAAAGCATAAAAACGTGAAATAATCTCGTGAAAATATATAGACGAGAAAATAAAAACTGCATAAATTCCGAAAAATACAAGCAATTTCATATCCCAGAACCGTAATTCTTGTTAACAAACGTTCATAAAATACAATAGAGATTTTATGCGTTGAGTTCAAACTGAAAATACGAAGGATAATGGAAGATAATGTACGGTATATATTTAAGAAAAGAGCACGGATAGAAAAACAAATATTTCATTCGTAACAAAAAAAAGAGAGTACTAAGAATAATAAATTCCATTTAGGCTCAAATGTACGTTCAAAATAAGGTAGTATGTGCAACGTTCAACAACAATATTGATTTTAGTGATGAGATGACAGTATCTACCTAACAGCTTTGAAATAATTATCGAAAAGAGCCGTTTAATAAAATAATGATTTCCAAAATTATATGCTATTCAAAAATAACAAAAGTATTCAATATATTTTCCAGTTTCAAAAGCGTCCTGGTTCTCTTTATAAAATACTGGCGGCCGGTTCGACTTCGTTCGAATTTGTAGATTGCCATCGTTTTTTGATTTTTCGTCGACTTACGTTGCAAAATTGAGCTCCACGAAAAGCGCTTTTGTTTTAACGCGATAATAAATACAAATCTTTGATTAACGCCTGATTATAACTCGTCAATAAATAAAATTATCGACCAATTTTTCAGATAATTATAAGTATTAACAAAAATATATAATAACAATTCAATTCATTAACCGGACCGAAACGTTAATGAATTGAATTGTTATGATATATTTTTGTTAATATAGTTGTCTGAAAAATTGGTCTATTATTTTATTTATTGAATGCGATAATATATGCTTATGTTCACCCTGAAGGTCCATCTAAATATTGGTGAAAAAAATTTGAAACCGGATGAGTAGTTTTGAACATTACCTCCTACACCCAAACTTACAAACTTTACCTTATAATATTACTGTAGATTGGTGACTAGCATTTTTCGGTATTTTTTGCTCTCCAATTCATCGAAATTTTAAGCATATTTTTTTACACAATATTATATCGCCTACCAGTAATACATTGTTATTGAGAACCTGTTACTTTACAAATCACACTGTCATATCGAAAATTTAATTTTAGGCATTGGCGGCAGAAGGGGGATAATCTCGCACAAAGTAATGCAAAGCTCCCCCTAAATTGTAAACCTACATGTTTAATACTATTTAAAATGTAAACTTTCATAAGCAACACAATGAATCGTCGCGGTATCGACTCGTTATCGTCGCGATATCGACTCGATATCGTGTCGGTATTTAGAGCTTACAACACGCTGCATTCTTCCAGTTGAAACAGGAAATGCACAATCGATATTAAACACGTTCGAGTTCGCTGCTCAAAGGTTAATGCTTGCGTTTTGTATGCGTCGAAGAAACGCCGCCGCCGGCACTGCATCGCATTGTTTATTACACAAGTGCAGGGTCGGTCTGGGGCCGAAATAGTTACTCGGGAAAATTATCAAACAGTTGTTCGAAATAAAGTAAATGAACTCATCACGCCTCTACGTGACCATGTAACTAAGAAAAACATTCAGACCGGCCCACGGTTCCACCGGGAAAAGTCCCGGTATTTCCTGGGTACACGAGCTGCGATATTGCGCGAACAAATATACTATTAACAAATAGTGATGGGAATAAATCGAAATATGATAATCGATTCATTAGATTATAATATACAATTAGTAATTCATTCGATTATGAATCATTTTACTAAAAACTTAACTACCGAATCGAATTACTACTTATATTAATCGAATGAATGCATGTATCGGAACAGAACAGTACGAAACACTACTAAGTACTACTCTAATAATCGAGATTCGAGAGAGAACAGAGTCTAGCAGCTACACTACACACAAGTTGTGCTGCAGGGAACCGAGATAGATACTGCTAATTTAGTAGAATCTATCTCGCTCGGTTCCCTATGGCATAACTTGTGTGTACTGATGCGAACTACTAAATAAGTAAAATGTTTCGATTATGGCAATTATTCGATTACTAATGTCTCGATTATCGAAATATCTCGAATATTCCCATCACTGCTAACAATTCTCATTACCCGACTAAGGAATGAGGATGGTAATAATGAATGACTGTATCTGCAGTTTTTGCAAAATCGTTTAGAAAACTCGCTTGTGTATTCTAAAAACGGCAGGGCGGGGCGTACGACATGCGGCTATCACTTATATAGCTACCCTTAATATAATGTAAAATTAACTTCAAGTTACGTACCGGCTGTGGAGGCAGTCTCAATACATAAAAGCTTTTCTGTTCCGTTACGTTACACTAGTTTATGCCGAATTAGTTTACTTAAAATTTTCGTCTTCTCTCTTATACTACATGTTATATCAACGTCAAGTCGATGACAATAATAATCTTTGACGTTGCCTGCTAATGTGAACATCAATAGTGTAGTCCAAGATTCTATTTACAGTTAATTGTTAACTTCCCAGTAGATTGGGAAGTTATCTTGTAATTATCCTGAAAATAGAAGTCAAAATTTTTAACATATTTTTATGTTTCAAATATTTTTACACTATTTTTTAAAAGAAGTATGTATGCGTGTGTGTTCGTACGTACGTACATACGTGGTTTCCTTCTAGAACGAAATCTCGAGAATAAAACATGATATCGACTATGTTAGAGTATCCACCGAGCGGGGTGGCGTAGTGGTGAGTTCACTAGACTCACATTCGTGAGGTAAGTACCAGGTTCGAATCCCGGCGGGGGCAGATGTCGCTGGGACTTTTTCCTGCTGCCTCTCGCCGAGAACTCTACTTTAGTTATGAAGATGCGGTGACACTGTACCATGTACAGGATAGGGATCGTCAACGAGGGGCAGATGCTTCCTAGAAGAAAAAAATAAATACATTGTAGGTATCCATTAGAAAGCAATACCGTTTAGTGCTTAATAAAACAACTTTTAAATAGTTTTGTGTGTTTTTTTTTGTAAAAAATCCTGCTTCAATTCCCTCCGTCCCCTTCTTCTAAATCAGAGGTCGGCAAGTAGTTTCTATTTATTGGGATTCAGAGTTGAAAAAAATCCGCATCTCAGTTAAAAATTTCAACTGAATGAAATTTATTTAAAAAATACAAAAAATCTTAATGGGAAAATTTACAACTCTGGTTCTGAATCAAGTTATTCGTTTGGGTTTCTAATGCGCATTGTGTTTTCAAAGTAGGTATCTGTTAATCTTGAACGATATTTGTTCTTCGAAAGATTCATTTTCGAGAATGAGGTCTCACTATATTATGTAGAACCAACATAGCAGCCAGGCCACTATTTTTATAATCCACATACTTTTCAAAACATGTATAACCTAAAACTCTTCTGAGGAGGCCGTTTGGTAGATTTTCAGGGAAGTATCTTCCTGCAGGTTGATGATCTCCATTTGAAGTGATGATTTCGCAAGATTAAATAGCTTCGCAGCTACATCAATTCATTCTCCTGCTGGAGATTCCACATAAGAAGTTTTTAAATCTAGGACACTTTCACTATCTATTAAAAGTCTTAGACCCTTGCTGCAAATTCCTATCGAAGGTCTTATGTGGTCCAAATTTTTATTCTCTGCTTTCGAATCCGGACCGCGGATTGCTTGTTGCCAATCCTTGCTCTAAACTATTATGAATAGGCTCTTGAGAGCTGTCCTCGTTGACTCGCTCACGATAAATAGATATTGATTTGGGAGAGTGCGGACCAGTAATACAGGGTGCGACAGCATAAATTCCTTGTGTCAAAACTTAATTAAACTCATTGCATGGATCAGAATTGTTTTATTTGTTTTTTATAATGTAGGTACACACCTAAAGTTTTGTTTTTAAAGATCAAAACTTGTAGGGTCCTTAGACGGTTCACATAAACACGGGATTTCAAAAAACCCCATAGAAAAAAATCACAATGGGACAAATCGAGAGAGCGGGCCGGCCACTCCAAATCGCCCTAAGTCACGTTCAGAAAGTTCCTGCACAATCGCCATCTTGTATGGATGGAGATGGAGATTATCATGAAGAATTCTCCTCAAATAACGATCGGAAAGATCAAGGGCAGACGCGTGTTTGCGCGCAGAACGCCGTGGTGATCGCAGCATTGAAGTTCTCACTGCCTCAATATTCTCACGTGATCTAATAGGACGAGGGACTCCAGTTCTTCGTCTTGTCGCACTTGCAGTTTGTCTGAACGTAGTGACCCACATAACAATTGATTTTCGGTCCGGGACGAGGGCCAACGGGGCTAGATCACAGAACATCCGTTCGAAAAGTAGGCCTCAACGACAAACGCACGCTTCTCACTGTTCCAACGCATGATGGTGAGTAAACTGTGTCGGGACAAAACGTTCTGCCTCTCGAACGACACCACTAGCGCTTCGCTACGACATCAGCCGACTATATGGCGCGTATTTTAAAAAAGGAAGTTATGCTGTCGCACCCTGTATATAGGTCAGTGCCTTTCACACTGTCATTGAGTAGTTTGGAGCAATCGATTATGTGCGTTTGAAAAGCTTCAAATTGATGTTTTGTGCGTGTGATGTTCATTTCGAACGTGACCCAGAGTAACACAAGAAATAAAGCATTATTTAAGAAGTTAAACGAAAACTATACTCTCTTCTTATTCTTTGTTTACATGTGAATTTTAAACACCAGCAGGGAATTCCTTTCTACGTTAATTTAACTTTGATTCAGAACATTTCGTATTGCTGTTTCATGATTGTGCTGCAGAATATATGTATATAAAAAAGAGTGTATTAATTATAATAGGTACATTAATTTTATAATCTTTACATTAGAGTTTTATCAAAATATATAGTAATATAAATATCAAATAATGGACATGCGCTGTGAACTATGAACTTCGTTACATATTAACTGATACAAATATTTTGAGAAGATAAAATAAGTTTATCATATTATATGATTCTAAATAATATGCATTTGTTCTATGACGTGTATTTTTAAAATTGATAATGCATTTCAATTAGGCGCAATCATTTACGATATTATTACCAATTCAGTTATTTTCCTAAAAAGGAAAGGACCCCGCACAAATCTTATGGGATTTGGTTTTCGATTAAATTGATCGAAAATGGTTTTATTTTATAGTTTAAAGGTCACTAAGAAAACACCAATAAATTTTTAGCCACAGATATGTTAACGAGATTTTAGATATAGGGATATCCATTAAATTCACAATCTTAAAAAATACTAAGCTCTAGAAATATGTTTCCGAGTGCGCTGAATCCGAATATGACATTATTATTTTATACAAGATGACACCTTCCAACATTACCTAGTTTTCGACTATTTTTATATTTCAAAAAAAAAGCACAAAAGTTAAATATGAAACATGTTTTGAATTCAATGGGTATCCCTATATCTAAAATCTCGATAAACATACCTGTAGCTAAAAATCTATTGGTTTTTAGGCTATGCGTCCATGGACACTTTTTCTTAGTGACGTTAAAACTATAAAATAAAACAATTTTTGATCAATTTAACCGAAAACCAAAATCCCATAAGTTTTGTGCGGAGTCTTTTATAAAAATGAAAAAATCATCCTGTAAAACCATATATGATTACCATCATTAAACATAATTTTGAATACGAAAAATTTCAATAAACTTGGGCAGAAAGTCCTTATATGGAACTGGGATAATATAGTTAAGTATATAAAACATACACAAAATTACCTACATTTCTAAAATCACTTATCTCATTGACACCAAGATAGGCGTTAATAGGTCTGGGAAAGTGACTGACATAAACAGTAAAAAAGTCATTCAAAATTAGTACAATTTTGTAGAAGTTATTCTGGACAAAAGAATATTTCCCAGTAGACATACAAAAGCTGCCGTTTGGAAAACCACTTTTCTCTAAGTTTTCTTTACGTTTTTAGTATAATCAGAAACTTCTGCACGCTTTTTCGACCTTAACATTATACTTTAATTTGCTTACAGAATGTGGAAGTAAATGAACATTCTGGCTTCTTGTGTAATTTTATTATTAACTAGCCGTTATCCGCGGCTTCGCACGCGATTGAGACGAAACACGAATGCATTCCCATTATTTGGCATGGTTACTTCTTTCTCGACGTAGAACTAATAAATTTCAAAATTGATGACATTCACCTGATCAACGTCCTGACAAACCTTAAAAATGACACACAATATGTTGATTTTTAGACTATTTACCTCTTTTCACCCTCTGAAGGGGTTGTTTTTGAGAAAACACAAAACACGTAATTATTTATTTATTAATAGGAGTAATCCTGGGCATTTTCGAATTGATACATCTATTTCTCCATACAAATTTTGAACCCCCATTACACCCTTTTAGGGGTTTAATTTTCAAAAATCCTTTCTTAGCGGATGCCTACGTCATAATAACTATCTGTGTACCAAATTTCAGCCCAGTCCGTCTAGTGGTTTAAGCTGTGCGTTGATAGATCAGTCAGTCAGTCACGATTTTATTTTATATATTTAGATTATTTTAAACTAATTTACGTTTTTTTATGTGTCATTAGAGTCACTTCTCAAATTACGTAAATTTTTTTACTTTGCGAGATATCGACCCTCTGTAAGATTTTAACTGGTGATAAGTCTTCCCATATTGCTACCAAAATAACGAAACATGATTCCAGTAAAAACTTCATTGTTTTTATATTTTTTAAACTTGCTTGTTTCATTCAGATTTCATAGTGGTATAAAGTATTTAAATTATATTTTGGGATAAAAATATATTGCTATCTTAATTGAACAAGTTCTCATTTTTGAGTAACTACCAATTATTCAAATCACAGGTAGGTACTCAATTACGGTAAAGTCAAACATTTTTAAAATTTAAAAAACCGTTTGGTTTTTACTGGTGTATTTTTTTATTTTCATAGTACCTGTCACTGCGTTAAAGTTTTCCAGAAGGTTTAGGACAGTCTGTATGACACTCAAAGGGGACGAAAACATTAGCATGTTAATAATTTAATCCTCAATTTTAAACGACCATTTATTTCACATAACATTTTTTAATAGAGTAAGTAATGGATTTTTACTATTGCAGTAAACTTGGGCAATAAATAAATTGTCAACAGAATGTCATTTCTCTTTTTTTTAATCATGTCGACATTTACAATTACGGCGTAATAAAGCGTGAAACAAGCTTTTATTGTAATAATCTGCGTATACCCACTAAATATTTAATCATATAAAATATTTCATCTCCTGCCGAATCGTTATAATGAAACTGGTACATTTTTAAAAATATTATCATTGAATTCCAATTTTACATACATACATACATACATAATTTATTTTGCCCAAAAATCAAATACATGATATAAGCTCGTCACAATTAAAGAACATTAAGATACAAAGTCACTAATTGAATAAAAAGATTTCTGTAATAAAAAATTGCGTAGTTTATTCTTAAAAGATCTCGAGTCACCAATGCATTTAATATAAGCCGGTAAAACGTTGTACAAAGTGGCACAGAAACAAAACGGTCCTTTAGAATATAATGATAGGCGGTAACGAGGGACATAGATATCAGCAGATGAACGTGTGTTATAGCTATGAATATCATTAATTAATGAAAATTCAGATAAGTGTTGCTTAGCAAACTTACAAGCTTCGAAGATAACTATAGAAGAAAACGTCAGTATGTTTTTGTTGATGAAAATAGGTCGACACGAATCATTAAACTTTAGCTTAAAGATTAGTCTCAAAATACGTTTTTGTAAAATGAAGACACGTTTCCATGAGGAACTGTGCCCCCATACGAAAACATTATAACTCATGGTTGAATGAGCAAAAGCATAATAAATATTTAACAGAGATTTAGTGTCCAAAGTTGAATTTAGATTTCTAATTGAATATGCAGTATAGCTCAATTTCTTACAAACCTCGTCAACATGATTCTGCATAGATAACTGACTGTCAAATGTTACACCTAAAAATCTCACAGAATTGATAAATCTGTACTTACAGTTGGATAACGTTAAAGTGGAATTTTTGGTACTAAATAGGACAAAGGAAGTTTTATCGCTATTCAGGACTAGTTTATTATTAGAGCACCAGTGCTGAAAAGTATTGACTGTCTGATCAAGTTTGGCAATTAATTCCATCTCATTATTAGCTGAAATGCCAACGGAAACATCATCTGCGAAAAGAGTAATGTAGTCATGAGAAACAAAGAATGGTAAGTCATTTATATTTTATAAAAATCAGGAACAACAGAGGGCCAAGCACCGATCCTTGGGGGACACCGAGTTCAGAAGATTTATGAGATGAATCTGTATGTAAATAATGAACATAAAGCTTGCTCTCGGACAAAAAAGATTGAATCCAGGCTGCGATATTACCTCTTATACCAAGCGAATGTAGTTTGTGAATCAGAAAGTTTTGTATACTGAATAACCATATATGTTAGCTAATATTTCGCTGGTATGATTGTTTGATATGTTATGGTTATATGATTAAATTAGCGCTGGGAAACCTCGGCTCTTGAGTTCCAAGGAGCTCCCATAAGCCAGTGTAAGAGTGAGTGAGAGAGGAACATAACGTTAATAGCTTTTCTTGTCATACCTGAAAACTATATTTGTCTTACCTTTGGAACAACAGAGATTTGTGTTGGTCGCTCTTCAGAAGTCATAGGTTGCCCTATAAATCGAAATGGACACTTTCCAATCGAGATTGAGAACAAAAATCCTTCTTGAAAGAGATTTATTTGGTTGAGGAACAATTGAAAAATAAGCTTTACCAGAGTGTCGCTTGTGGCCAACGTTTCGAAAAATATATCTCTTCCAATACATATTTTGGAACAAAACTTCTACTAATAAAAATCCTTCTATTCTTGATCTCGTTTTCGAACGAATTTACAAACAATACGTTGTTCCCACCGTATCCATTTTCCATTTACAGCATCGATCGTTATTTTCTACATTTTTTAAACTTCAGCTTAAATAGCAATGGACGGTTGGAGGACTTATAAAAAATTGGGTTAAGTAAGACTACTTTGTGAACATTTGAGTTTGGCAGGGGACATGGGCCTTGAATAGGAAACCATTATCTGGAATTATTCAGCGAAACCATGTGAACCTTAACAAGATGGGCGGTATAGGAATTATCGTTTCTCGGCGAGAGATGGTCGAAAAAAGTCCTAGCCACATCTGCCCACGCCGGGATTCAGCCCAGTAAGTTACGAATGCTATAATCTAATGCTCTCATCATTACGATACACTGTTCGGTTACAAATGGTATATTCATACTATATTGCAATGTCATAACGTGCAATAAACCAAATTTTGGGAGGATGTTGGATATGCAAATATGAAGAGCCCTTTTGTTTTTAGGGAATTTTCGTTCTAAAATTTATAGTTTCTGAAATATTTTGAAAATAAAAAAAATGTTGTTCTTTTGTTCTGTAGATCTGTCAGAAAGAAAATAGCTAAGCATGTTTTAATTAATTTTTACTTGAAGGGATAACAGATGAAATTTATAATTTCCAATTGACAATAAAAATCTATTCTATTATATATGTTACGGTTAATACGAGAAACTAGTTTATTCGCGAATTAACCGGCGTCAAGGATAAATGCCGAATATGTCTTAGTTTCTCGCTTTTTCGCCTATTATCAAGTGCACTGTGCAAGCAGGTTAAAACGCGAATTATCCAAAAGCAACCGTATAAAACGTTTATTGTCTCAGTATTTTATCATCTGTCAACATGGCTGGTAACACTATTTGTTTTTTATCAGTGTTGTTTTATTTTATTTGGAGAACATTTGTTATCTTTTATTATTTTAATAAAAATTACAGCTCACTACTTATACGCACGTCTATGAATTTGAGGTTAATTGCTTACTTAACATATTATCCGGCTAATTCGCGAAAGAGCCAAGAGCTATCGGATATAACCGATCATATTGTCTAATTCGCGTTTTAACCGAATAATTTGCGAAAATTGTTAAATCATATTTCTTTCTTTGGTAATAACCGGCTGTATTGGTTAATTCGGGTATTATCCGGTTAATTCGCGAATAAACTAGTTTCTCGTATTAACCGTAACAT
This sequence comes from Xanthostigma xanthostigma, assembly GCA_963575645.1. Taxonomy (NCBI): domain Eukaryota; kingdom Metazoa; phylum Arthropoda; class Insecta; order Raphidioptera; family Raphidiidae; genus Xanthostigma; species Xanthostigma xanthostigma. The sequence goes on along the minus strand of OY754468.1, from coordinate 28,692,260 downwards.
ATAGATAACCATGAATATTAATAGCAAATATTATATAATATTTAATGTCAATATTTTTTAAGTTAGAATTTTTTCCATCTATTAAACAGGCAGACTGAAATCAATTGACTAATGCAGTTTAAAATTTAAGATCTAAGAAATAGCTTAAGGCGAGGTTCGTCACTCTTAAAATGTTTAGATAGGAGTTTTGTTGTTATTCTTAATGGTTTCAAATACCAGAGAATGCATTAGAATATCAAGCAAGAAGTTTTCAAGTTTGAAAAATTTCTTAGATGATACCTAACATATAGTTATAGCGTTGTTAAAAGACGGGTACGACAATAGTGGCATATACATTACAAATATTATCCATTATTTACGTCGCTCTTATATAAATGGCATTTCCAAGATATGAAAATGCATTAGTTATTGTAGCGTTCTTCATTTTTTCTGTTACAATTTTATAAATTGTGTATTTTCATTCTGTGACAAAACGTAATACATAAATGCAAACTACGAATATTTTTCAAACGTTTCTGGAAATATTTAGTGCAGGAAGTTGATTTCGAATTTGAGAAATCAAAAAAATCATGCAACGTTTGATCTTGAAAAGAAGAACCTTAAAAAATCGTAAATAGTCATTGCTTGTTATTCCATTAAAAATTACATAAGCATTCAATGTTATGGAATGAGCAAAAAAACGAATAACATTGACAAATCAATGCTCCAAATATGTTTAAATTTTTGTTGATACAATCATAGCCCACTAATGGTAATGAAACTGTGAGGAATGATAATAAAAATTCTATTTTACCACGTTTATATTAACTCGCTTTTCGTGTATGTCGGGCGGAACTTTGTAATTGATTTTAAACTAACTTCCTGATAAGATAGAGACTTGAAATTTTTAACATAACGCAGAATTAGATGACACCACAAGAAAATACTACAACAAAGAAGAAATTAATAAAAGAAATAAAGAAATTTGTCCACAAACCTGCGATTTTTCTTATTAATTATTATCGATGGGCACGATATCTAATATTTATTTCTTAGTTCGTTATTCACAATTTGTAAATAACGTTAACGCTATTTCTTCAGTTTAACAATGAATATAATATATATATTTTAACGAAATTTAGCAGCATTACTCTTTAAAAGTACGTCGAAAAGCGTTATAATGGTTTTGCAATTACAATACTCCCGCAGATTGGCGATCCTTCAAATTTACATAATTTCAGGTATGAGGAAAAACAAATGACCTTTAATTTTAGGGCAAACATTGGAATAAACAGCTCACAGAAACGTTTAATTAAGGCCCGCAGCATATTCTTATTGATAAGATCAAAATTGGATGCTGGATTGTGTTACATGTTGCTCAGTTGGTTGCAAAATTCAGTTACATCAAAATTTCACTAAAAACGTAAAGACAATATAATCCATTGTTCACAGAACTAATAGTATTCTTATGGTCTTAAATTTCAGCCATTATGCATATTTAAATATCGTAACTTAATAAGTAGTATAACTTATTAGTATTCTTCGACTGGAAGCTTATTGGATAAGCAGCGGATTAACTTCAGTTTTGCACAAGTTAAAAGTGAACTACGAATATTTTATAGAGTTATTATCGTATTTGTTATTAAAAAAATAATCTATTTAGTGCAGTAACAAAACGTGATGGCATTGAAGAAGATCGATACAACGATATTGGAAATTTATTTATTTGATTAAGTATAACATAAACAATTAATGCATTATTCAGTGCAACTGCGCCAGGGCTATGACCTTATGAACACGCATTGTTGCACATCAGACGTTGAAATCAGATAGTTGTTTTCCTCTCTTTTCTTCTGTTTGAAATTTATTATTCATTAAGTGTGGGATTTTATAGTCATACAATAAAATGTTTAATCTCTTTTAAAAGGCTAACGACATTAATTGATGCAAAATTAAAATAGACTATGAAAAGTCTTGACTACCGTCTGAACAAGTGAACGATACTTAAAATGAACGACGAAAATCATGGGAATTAGTGAATACGAAAGAAGAAGATTTGTAAATAATAGAATTTAAAGTTGACAAATAAACTCACTAAACTCGATTTGAAAAGAGAGGATTAGAAGTTAACTGTATAGGATCTTACAGCTATAGAGTGACTGTTTTGATTCATCATTATTTCTGATAAAACTATTAGAGCTCAAAAAATTGTTTTCGTTTTTGCCATTCGATTCAAAGCGGTAGAGTGAAAGATAAACATACAGTAATTTATTTTCTCAAAATTTTTGATTTATTTATTGAAACCTGATCCGGTTTCTTCGATCCTACTATAAAATCAGATCGTTTATTTTTTTGTAATTTTTTGTTTCGCCATGTAACATTTGAATTATGTTTTTAAAATTTGTTTTTTTTTTGTAAAGCACAACCATTATGTAAAATATATTAATTATCTTACATTTTATTTTGTTTGACGTTGTTATACCATGTCTATAACAATAATAAGGTGCCACATCTATTAAATTTTGCAACGCACAATTAAGAAGTAAAACGTTTTCTGGAAGAGATCAGGTCGGATTTAAACTGAAACTCAATTCCAACAAAATGGTTGAGCTTCGAATCCAGATCCGGATACGACCTCCATCCCTTAATTTATTATATGATTTCTTTGACTTTTTCGTTAATTTTATCTCATTTCTTTTTAGTTATTCTCATGTAAAAGTTAATTTTTCTGAGAATGCAAAATTAGAATACGACAACATATTTTGACTGATTATTGTGATATTACTGTTGCAGACACACTTGTATAAAGTTATATATAAATTATGCAGCGTATTGAATTTCCTCAGGAATGCTTTTTGTCTAGTTTTACCAGAAAACATCTTTAAACCGGAGACTCGTCAGCTGTTGCGCCACCTTGTGAGATAAACTTAAGAAATGAATGTATGGTTAGTTAAAAATATGCTTTGATATCAGTGCGTACTAAATCAAATGAGATAAGATGGATGAAGAGATAGGAATAATCGATGGTGAATAATGATATTAGAATGAGTTTATTTTGGGCTTATAAGGAGCGTTCATAAAGGTCGAGCTACAACATTAATTCATTTCATGGTTCATAAGGAAAAACTATTTCTGTTATAAACTTCATATTTTACATTAAAACCAAATTGTCTATTTGTTAACAAGAAACATGTTGCACACACGACAAGCAGTCATGCAAACATAACATATATTATGCATACACTTTGAGAAACAAGGTTAAGTTCTTATCGATATTTTGTGCTTGCTTTATGCAAACAACACATGAAAGAGTTTAGAGTGATGTATATTTATGTGATTAATAGAGTTTGTATCTGGTAGCTAATAAATAGATAATATAGAGTGTATAGAATGAAGTTCTCGCAAAGCAGTGTGCTATATTTTGAGCCCTTTTCGACCCGCCTCTATCTCCGAGGCTAGTTACGTTCCAGTAGGTACTGAATTTCTTCACGAGAGTTAAGCAATATTCCGAATTTCTTCATGTACGACTAGGTGGAATAGTTTACAAGATACGAGTGTTCAAAAACCACATCTTTGGGCATTAAGCGACTAACTGATAGATCATCATAATTCACAACCATCCAGCTGATGCTGAGAGCATTGACTTGAATGCACCGTATCAACCGGTCGTCCGAAGACTACTCTAGTCGGTGTGATATGATGAAGTGTGTTAATCAAGTATGATATATAACTATACTTAGTAGAATAAGTAAGAATATAGTTGTACAAAAAGTATTGAAATCCCATCAAAGACTTAAATGTGAAAAAAGGGTCGAGTTTGGTACAACGAAGTGGTAGGTTTGTCGGCTTTGTGAAAAAGTTTTCACTTAGCCCTTCTTATATATAACTTTTCAAGTGAAAAATTGGAACCTTTTTAGAGCTCGCTTCTTTTTTTCGGCGAAGTCCATAAACCCACTAGCTCTTTGTATCAAACTTGGCTCTTCTTCCACATTTATGTTTTCGATGGGATTCCCATTTCTCGCCACAGTTTTGATAGAAAATATGAGAAATCATTAGTGTCACAACTGTTTACTGCAGATAGAAATAGGATCTCTCGGTCATAACATTGCGTTCCCAGCTTTATGTCATTGGGTCGACTACGGACGGATCAATCATAAATCAACATCAGTACTTCGAGCATGAACGATTTGTGTGAACGATGCTTGAACGGAAAGATCGGGTCATCATGAACAGGTCATTCTTGAACGAAACATTACTACAAGAAACTGGTAGCTTCTGAAATCATTTACTGTGGATGTACCAAGCGAGTTAGTTAAAACGAAAGAGGTATAATATATACCTACTAATATTTAACAATGCCTGTTATGTTGGCGTGTTAGTATTTTTAGTAACCATCTTATAGCATTTCTCCGATGCTATCAAAGAACTTTTTGCTGATTATGAAAATGGTAATTTCGTATATAAAGTTCGGCATAAATATGATTGAAAAACTCTAGACTAGAAGATCAAATATGTACCTATGGTTTCTGTTTTCTGATTTTGCCTTTTAAGAAAATAAAACAATTACACCTAAATGAAATAGAGTTAACTATGAAGGATATTTAAATATATGGTTCGGTTCGTATACCCTCTTAATGAATATTTTTTATTTCTAATAATGAAAATATCACAGCATTGATTACCAAATATTGTATTTATATGTTTACTAGCGGTCCGTCCCGGTTTCACCCGAGTGCAAAAGAACGAATGGGGAAAGCAGGTACATGAGTACGCACATTCTTGGTTTACCGAGATGAATGTTGTGTCCAAATATGGTGATCGGTTACCGTTCAAAAGTTTTTGTCGGACGGAAAAAATTTGTTTATAACAAAGCGAAAAATATAAAAAAACGATGCAAATTCATTTTTAGAGTTTGATACTAGATTGCAAATAACAGTTACTCGAGTTGTAATATCATTACGCACGAAATAGGTATATGTGGTATTTTTTGCAAGGAAAATAGCGGGTATTAATTCATATTTACTAAGTATATTTGTAACAATTTTGACAGTTCGATTGTGAAACAAGTGTCACTCTTATTAGGTTGTTTATGAAAATTATTATTCGCACCTGATGTCGTTTTACATATATTTCTATTATTAACTGACAAGTTGTTTATAAAAACTTCTGTTGGATTGATTATATCGCGTTTTTTTTTTTTGGTTTACAGTACGCACTAGTACTGAATGGGTTATTTTACAACCTTTATAAAGACATAAAAAGCATCATGTGTGTGTATGTTACAGCGCTGGATTTACACTTGGCTAGATTTACACTGGGCTAGTGCCCAGGGCGGCAAATTTGGAACGTGGGAAAAAATGTTTTTTGAAAAGTGTGACCGTGTTGAAAACATTCATAAATACATTTTTTTCAGTCACACGCGTTTGATTAGCAATTGGAACGAAAGAGAATATTTTTTTGTCTAATTATCCCATTTGTAATAAAAAGATTTTTGACTCTAAAAGGAATCATTTTATTTATTTGAAAATAGTATATCGAACCTTTACCCCATTTTATGTAGGATTTAGGTAATGGGCCGGCATTTTTTTCGGTGCCCTAGGGCGACACTTAGGGTAAATCTGGCACTATGTGTATGTGTGCGTGTAAAAATGCATATTTGCAGCGTCATCTTAATAGGGATAATTAAGTATGTTTTCATATATTTTTTTCAAGTTTTTCATGAACGCTTGGGACTAATTTTACCTCCATTTAGTTGTTCTTTATAATTTTGGAATTCAAAAATGATATGGAATTTTGGAGAAAGAAATGCATTTAATTAAAAAAAAATTGTTTGGTTAGTATTTTTTGCCGAAAATAAAGCATAACCTAGTAATACTTTTAGACAACATGCAATCATGAAAGTTTTATGGTTTACATATTTTGTCTGATAACTTTATAAATACCGTTGCGTGTGATTACTGCATTCAAATAATATAGAAACCACTATTTTTTAATTTAATAAACAAATCAATTCCTAAATTAAAAAAGCTTCTTTCGATTAAAACAGAAAAGCATTCCACTGTTTAGAACCTGACCAATAATTTACATACGTGTCGTTTGCATAAATGAGTGGAAGCATTCAAAAGCGCGTTAAGTTTAAAAATGCATTGTAAAGCGTAGGCAGTTAATTGGCACTCTATGTATAGCAACAATACACACGGGAATCTATTTATGTAATATGCGCATTATGGTGGGTGCATAAAGGAACGAGTTGAATTATGGATGCATGTAGAGGGTCAGCGAAAATAATTATTCCAAACTTGTGAGGATTTAGGGGACTTTCTAGTGTAGAAGGCTATTTTTGATACCTAATCTCGCGATTTTTTTCTGAGTAAGAAACATACAATTAAGAGAGTTTTGATGTCATTTTATTAACGATTTAAGGTACAAAAATTCATTTTTTTGTTAAAAAAACCATAACGTAAGGATGTGCTGCAGAGCGCCTACCAAAAAACACGACGTGCAGTGGATCATTCCTTTCAGGTACCTATCTGAAATCTTGAGACCGGTCACATTCTAATAGAGACTTGTGACTACTGTTCTGACCTGAATTAGATTTTTCACGATATTAAAGACAAAGTTACGGCCCTACAAAGACGAAAAAAATTTAACATTTGTTAATCCTTTTTGAATATTGCGCCATTTGTAGACATTTTGGAATTATGGCTTGAATCAGGTCAGAACAGTAGCTACGAGTTCCACTTTGAGAATCTGGCCATTTTCTTGATTTCAGATAACTATAAAAGAGATGATCCACTGCACGCCGTGCAGTCTCGTTTTATTTTTAGTGAGGGTAGATTCAGCACCCTCATGTCGGTTTTTTTTTGGAAATGAAAAACGATTTTCGTACTTTTTGTCTACAATAAAAAGACGCCCAAAAACTCTCTTATAGTCTAGTTCACATGTCCTTTTTTGATGAATTCCAGTCTTCCTTCACCGAAAATTATAAAAAAAATTGAAGTGGGGGACGAAAAAATTGCAAAAGTTATAAACATTTTAGTAAATGAAAAAAGAGGGGTTTTGGTTTTTTGCGAATATCTCAGAAACTATTGCAGATATTTGAAATTACAAAAAAGATTCTGAAAGAGCAGGAAACTTTTTTTAGAAAAACCTACCGGAATTGCCGGAACTCTACCAACAATATTTTTAATTTTAATTTAGAGGTGAAAATAGGGCCAAAATTTGTTTTCTATTTTTTATACGACAAGCTAAAAAACGAAAATATTCAAAATTATATAAAAAAAGGAAAAACATTTTTAGCCTTATTTTCACCTCTAAATCAAAATTAGAAATATTTATGATAGAGTTCCGGGAGGTAACTCTTTTTTGTAGGAAGTTTCTTGCTCTTTCAGAATCTTTTTTGTGATTTCAGATACCTGCAATCGTTTTTGAAATATTCACCAAAAAACCAAACTCCTCTCTTTTTTGGCTAAAATGTTTACAACTTTTGCAATTTTTTCGTTCCCCACTTGAATTTTTTCAAAAAATTTCTAAATATCATTCTGAATCGAATGACACCATGATCATAATTTTCGGTGAAGGAGGACTGGAATCCATCAAAAAAGGACATATGAATAAGGAGGATTCCTAGTGTAGAAACCTATTTTTGATTCCTAATTTTGTGATTTGTTTTGGTAAAAGTAAGATAAATACAAGTATAGTCTAGTTCGCATGTCCCTTTTTGATGAATTCTAGTTCAAAACCATAAAAAACTTTTGGTTTTGGAAAATATTTTCTTAATATGTTTTTACAATTTTGAATTGGCCAACAAAAAAAAAAATGAAACTAGTTTTAAAATTATAATGGGCAGAACTTGCTCGAACAGTTTCTCAGTGTAGAAGCCTACTTCTTGATTCCTAATTTTGTGATTTTTAATCTTGGTAAAAGTAGATAAATACAACTAAAAGACATCGTACACTTTTGTAGCATAAAGCCTAGCACACATGAAGAGCGTTTACAACTTCTATACAATTGTATATAACTGTTTACATGATAACGCGCGTTGGTGGCGCGTTGAACGCGCGTTATCATATAAACAGTTCTATACAATTGTATAGAAACTGTAAACGCGCGTTGGGCTAACGCGCGTTGAACGCCTCTCATATAAACTACGCCTAAACCTGCAAGTTCTTAACATTATTATTTTAAAATTAGTTTCAATTTTTTAGTTGATCAATTGCAATTGAATAGTAAAAGCACATTAAGAAAATATTTTCCAAAACCATAAGCTTTTTATGGTTTTGGTTACACGAATGAGATTTCTGTTTTTTTTTTTCAATATACGCTTATAAATCACGTGAATGCAATGTATAAATTGACATAAATTTAAAAGTAAGATGAAAATATACGTGCATATTTTTGAAAATATTTTATGGCTCATGAATTCCGGATATTTTTACAGTATCACGTTACATGCAAAGCAGTTTTTATACGACACACTTCATTTAAAATAATTTCAGACGTACGTGAGTCGACTATTAAGTAATTTAATACATTCATGTCCGCATATTCAGCCCTCAGATAGTGCAGCAAGCTGATTGAAACATTATAATGATAATGCACACAAAAAGTGGGTCAGTGTTCAGAAAATTTTTTCGTTATGAAAATTATACGAATTAGGAAATGCATATTCATTGCCGCGTTTATTATACTGTAATTTAATTTCACACATTTATATAGATACATATACAGTATATAAAAAATTAGAACAGCCATGCATTTATTATGGCTCATTTAAAGACAGCGCACAGTATGAACCAGAAAAGCCTGTTCATCAAGATACTCATTAGACTAGCACCTGCAACCAGCAACGACCGTCAGTCGGTCTCCTGTAATTTCTGCCGGAGCTTGTCGTGTGCGTTTTCATTAATAAATTTTCATTGATATGCTGAACCCAAAACTAGGGATCGACCGATACGGTTTTTTTTCAACGATACCGATAATAATTAATCGGCCGATACCGATATTTCTATAGCCGGTATCGGTATCGGCCGATATTATTAGCCATAGAAAATATTTTAAACGTCTTGCACCTATAAGGTTTCTTAAAATCTATAAAAGAACTTTTTACCCAATAACAGTAAGAATATTTGATTTTTTTATATTCTATTGTCTTTTGAGTTAATTAAAATGATATAATCTAATAAAATTAAAAAAAAACTAAAAAATTGAACCTCCTTCAAAAAAGAGCACTTTGAGGACGGCGCCAATTTAATTACTATAGCGTTTTATGTACCTATGTGTTTCTATTAAATTTGCGTCAACCTCAAAGCTTTATTTTACGCTTTTTAATGCCTTTTTTTGAAGAAAATTCAGTTTTTTTTTATTTTTTACTTTTTAGTGCTTTGCAATATGTAATTCGCACGTTAACTTATTGTAACCGCCTTCTTCCTTAATATTTTAATACTAAACTACAAAAAAACTACGGAACCGATTTAAATTAAATTTATGCGTAACTACTTTGAAGATATATATGCCCTATTACACAGAAAAAAATCGGTTCGCAAATGCCGGTGATATGAGGTAACACATATATATATAAAAACCAGGTTGATTTCTTTTATTATTAGGCCGATAAGCCGATATCCAACATTTATATCGGTCGATACCGATAATCGGCCAAACGGCCGTTCCTGGCCGATAACCGATATGATATCGGCATCAGTCGATTCCTAAAAATGTATTCTTTCCCTGGCTTGTGATTCTTCACGCAACGTCGCTATAATAAAAAATTCTTCCGAACTACATATACGTATGTTGCACATTGACTATTAGAAAACTGCAAAATGTCTGCCGCACATTGAACCTGCATTAAAAGTTGCTGGTTCGCGTTGGTATGTACTGGTTTAGTGTGCAAAATCTAGGGGGCTACAGGTTCGTGCTGTGTTTGTGTTTGCAAACGGTTTGGAAATGTTATTCGCACAAGGATTTTGTTCAAAAGTGTTTCTTTGGTGTATTAAATAAATTTTAGGCCCGAGCAAGCTGAGTGTAAACAAAGGTACGGCTTCTCGATCTGCAAAAATAAGACGAATAGATGAACTATAAAATGAATTTAACTGTTTCAAAACTAGTGAAGGGATACGATAAGATAAAGGAGTAAAGGTTTAAGCGCAGTCTATTGATAAATATTCAGGTTTTTTCGCTTTGTTTTAGCTGTACAGAACTTTTCACTTCCCAACTCTACTATGGTAGAGACGCTTTGGATTTAGTTCGATCTTTTTTTTGCGGGATATTAATAGAGTACGTTTTGAGACTAAGAATCATTTGAGACCATTTTTCGGTTGATGTCTATGTGGTCTGTTGAAATGTTTTCTCAAAAATCGAACAACAAAATCTGATTAGATTTTGAGCAAATATGTTCAGTTTCTGAGATATTTAAAAAAATGTTCTCAAAGTCAGCCGATTCTATACGGGCGTCACTATTGACCACTTTTTTTGCCCCAAACATTCATTTTTGCGAACTCAACCGGCTTCGCGTGGTTATTTCGTGCGGGTTATTTTCACAGTTAAGCAGGGATACATAATTTTCTTTATTAATTTTTCTAGGTTCCCCAAATAACAAAAAAAATAATTTCGCCGGTTGTAAAGGGTTAAAGGTAAAAAACAATTGTTTTGTTGAGAATATTTTCATTTGCGAGAGATTGTTTTCATTCTGAAGTGCATGACTGTTAAGTTGATGCTTCATAATATATATAATGTTTCATCAAAGTCGGTGCATCTGTTTAAACAGATAGATTCTGGAAAAATGTGTTTTTACATCTGGGTATCTAATATCTATTAATGTAAAAAAAAATATATAACACATCCTTGACTAAACCTTTCCAGCGGACCGAAGTTTAATTTTGTGGTAGAAGTAACACTATTTCTATTTAGAACAGTAAAAACGTGTGGTTGCTAATGGAGATGAGAGAAAACAAAAAAGTATATTGGAAACGGAACAGAACCAACTGAAAAGGGACGTTATAAGAAAACAATTCAAATAGAAACTAATAGAACAAAAACATTTATTTCAGTATAAAAAGAAAATGAGAAAGACTTTATGTTGGTCAGAAAAAAGACATACCCTTAACTTGTGAACTTTCCATACGTGTTCAGCCGTAATAAGTGAAAAAATATGCAAATGAGCAAAGATTAAAACTGTAAATAACAGAAACAAAACGAAAATTAATTACAACCTTTGCTGTCTTGTTTCACTCAAAATAAAACATCTGTTGGAAAGTTGTGAACACCGTTTCTTACAAAATTTACTTAGACAACAAGAATGCATTAAAATTTAACATAGCATCTTACAGTCTGTATAAGATGTGAAATTTAGATTTTCATAATGTTGATTTTAACAGCTTTCATTTTTTCTTAATTATTACTCAGTTGGAGAAAACATTTTTAGGTCTATTTTCCGAGAAACTTTGTATAATTACTAGTGGTTTCCGCGACTTTGTTCATGTGAGCGTTAGCTAGGTTATTGTTTAAATTAAAAAATTAATATAAGATGTACATTGCACATATTTACAGGACTTTTGTCTAACTTTATATCAATTTAATTTTTTTATTGTTCCGTGCAAAACGAAACGCGATTCGTTTGTTTGTCACAGGCGAAGATGTAAAAAAAAATAGAAATTGGGCACAGAGAGAGTGTGGTGGCCCAAATACAGTCGTGAAGTATAAAAAGGTGAATTTTGATCCTGGCGGTTAATTTCAGGGGCTACATTGGCAAATGGTAAAAATATTTTTTTCAAAAGAGTCGTGTAGTGTCAATTTACGGCATATTGAAAGCGAGAATTCAACAAAGTGTATGATGTATTTTTTTTAATATCTTTTTGAACTTTTTTCGGGAAAAATCCTCGAAAATTGCTGTTTCACATCGTTATTATCAAAAGGATCGATCAAAAAAATCTGGAAAAAGCATGAACATTAAAAATTGGGTGTAGATTGATCTAAAATTATTAAGACTGAAAAATTCTAGCGTCAATTATTATAAATAATGAAATTGACACTATATTTCCAATTAAGAAAACAACGTTAAACTGGATAATTAATGTATGTTTGTATTTTTTTTTAAAATTAGGATTCTTTATTGTTAGTTAAATGTTTATTTTAGCAAAAAACATTGAAAACAATCATTTCTACAATAAATAAAATTATCGACCAGTTTTTCAGACAAATATATTAACAAAAAATATAAAAATTAATACATTGACGTTTCGGTCCGGATTTGGAACTCTTTAGAAATATATCTGAAGAGTTCTAATCAGACGTTAATCAAAGATTTGACAATCATTTCTATTTAATTTATTTGACCTGTCTTGATTTTAAACACAGTCGTTTTCGACACATTCATAAACTGAAAGACGCAACAATCTTTGTAATGCATTCTCCCATCTAGATATTAAAATATCTGAATTTCCAAAAAACTTACAAGAAGAAGATTTTTTAATTTAGTTGACGATTTCTGAACCTTTTTCTGTGTGACCCGAAAACACAAAATAGGATAAAACAGTACCTACATATTGGAATTCAAACCTAGTAGCCTTGAAATAAAATCGGTCTGTTATTCCACATAGTTCTGCGAGATACACCAGGTTTTTTATTGATTCAAGGAATTTAAATGTCTATTTTTAAACTAACGGTTAATTTTGCATATTTCATTAATGCGTGTTGAACGTTAATAAACTGTTTATGTACATTTCTTGTAGCGCACGACATTTCAACTGTTCAAAATGCAGAGATTACAAAGTGTTTATAATTTGCATATCTATAAACTTATAGACGATATTATATAATTAAGATTTTAAAAAATCTATTTTTAGCATTCTTAAAACTCAGGGCTGAAGACAAAACAAATCCCAAAACACTTTATCTATAGAGTGACCGGTAATTGCTCGCATTCCTCTCGGGATTCAACTTTATCACTTGGAGGTCTGAAATGCGTCATTTTTTAAATGAGAATGACCCTTCTGTGAAGAATTTTTATTTTATTTATTTTTTATTTATTGTAATATTAATACTTGGGGTGTGTTCCGAAATATAACCCAGTATATTGGCCAGTGCTAATGACGTCATGAATCGACGCCATACTGTTGATTCGTTCCGAAATATACTGGCCAGGGCGTTGACGTATTATTCTTTCCCTCGTCCACCAAAAGTAATTGTTTACTTTGTTGATCAAACATTATTGCAAATAACAAATAATAATATAAAAAAATTCCACAAAATCTGATGAACACACGTCTGGTTAAATATTTATGCTACGTCAAATCTCTCTCACCAGGTGGCATACCAGTATATTGTGAACAACTTTTCTTAGTGACACTTTTGAGTACTATGAACGGAAAAGGTACTTTACCTGAAACGAAAAGAGGTTTTGCTCAACTGTAAAGGCCTACTTGATTTAAAAAAATCGCAAGTAAACTAAAAATAAGTTTCAGACCAAGCAGGGCTGAATCCCTAGATATGAAATTCCAATTCGAAAATTTTTGGTCAATCTCACCTATTGTGAACTCAATCCGGGGACACACTGTATAATTTCACCTCTATATTTCGAAATGTCTTATACATACGTCATGATCTGTGTAATTTGAAGTTACTTTTATATTTCACTGAACCTTATTTTTTTTACTTTAAAAACATAACCCATGTGGCACGTGCAAAACCTCGTAAAATCAAATGTTTGCCAGTAATACCTTATTAACTCGAAATTCTCGAAGTGTCGAAACATTTTTAACTCGAATTTTTTAGCACTTCGACCCTTAGAGATTAGATTGTAGTTATTTTTATGTGTCATAAATTTTAGACGTAAACAGTTTATTTGAATTTTCCCAGAAATTGTAAGCATATTTACAAAAATATATACAACTACTTATAAGTATATGTAACCACACGATGTTGTGTAGTAAACTAGTAAACAATTTAATTGCGATTTGAAAGCTTTTGCATCTACCTCGAGCTTTTATAAACGAAAAGCTTTATCGTTGCTTTAATAATGGCACATCACAATAAACAATCAGCAGGTATACAACACCGTACAGCTTTAGCATACATTGTTCATATAATTGCGACAGTCATTTATAGTGGAAAGAAATTTCAATTTTAAAGGAAAACATTTTTTTTATTCTACGTACGTAGGTATTTAAAACTAAGATCAAAAGTGTTTCCGCTCATTTTTTATTTTAGGAAACCTGCTCTAAAAGGAAACCGAACATGGTTTTTTCAAAATGGTAGATACGCGGCTTCTAGGATGATATAGACGAAAATATTGAAAATAAAATTGCTATTTTCAAAACACAGGCATACTTTTTTTATTCATATATTACATAGGTAGTAGGTACTCTAAAATAAGCAAAACTATCACAGACTTTTCCTGATTAATCTCGGATTGCCTAAATAACGTTGAAATCAGATAGTATTTATATCTGACATATTTATCCATCCTCCAAGAAAATCTATCATATTAAATCCCTACAATAAATGATTGCTGTACGCAAACGTATTTTAGTCAAGATCATCGCTTGCAACTTAGAAAGCTATTGTGGAAGAAAATGGTAGCTCGGTAATCCCTATCTGAATGGGAGCCAGGAGTCAATATGTCAAACAACAAATTATTAACTTTCCAGTATATTGGGAAGTTAGTACAATGGGTCCGAAAACAAAATCAATTTTTTAACAAATTTTTGTTTCAAAGTTACTACACTATTTTTACGTTTTTTGAAAAGAAGTATGCCGTCCCTGTGTGTATGTACTTACGGTACGTACGTACCTACATGATCATTATTTTCTGGTATGAAATCTGAATAATAAAAAATGATATTGTCTACTTTAGGATGCCGGTCAACGTGTATTAATGAAAATATGATATAATTTTTTTATCAAAATCGATTCAGTGGTTCTTTTTGTTCAAACCAAAAAATTGCAAAAAAAGTGAATTTTACACGAAATCTTGCGAAAAAACGATATCAATTTCGTTAAGGTGGTAATCGCAGTGTATTAACGTCAATATTACTCGAAATTTTTTGTATCAAAATCGGTTTAGCTATTTAAACAAAAATATTGAGGGATATCTAAAAATTCAATAAAAATCGACTTTTTCCTCAGGTGAATATTTTCCGACATAATATAAGCTTCTAAAG
Organism: Xanthostigma xanthostigma; assembly: GCA_963575645.1. Lineage (NCBI taxonomy): Eukaryota > Metazoa > Arthropoda > Insecta > Raphidioptera > Raphidiidae > Xanthostigma > Xanthostigma xanthostigma. The sequence goes on along the minus strand of OY754468.1, from coordinate 28,677,120 downwards.
TCGTTAATAATGTGGCCCCCCCTCCTAACTTTGTAACCATATTGTGATTAAGAAATCTGAAAAAAGGCAAGATAGACACTTTATAAATACTTTCAACAAAAATTGTTACGTAACAAAATAATATTATGTTAATAAATTTTTTAGATTCACAATTTTCAGTTTTCAATACTATACGAAACCCTAAAGTTGATGCATATACGATGCGTAGGTACTTGGTCGGGTTTTCTATATTGATCAAACATTTGTTTTTGTGCGAGTACAATCTAATGTTCTACACGACAGAGAGTTTTACAACGATATTAAACTGCTTCTGCTGTAATTACAAGGTTATAGATCAATTTTTATGCAACCCAGAATAGTTGTAAAATCTACTATTACGATCAAAGAAACGTTATAGTCAGAGTGCCAGTCGGCAAAAATTTTACTGACAAATACTCTCCCCAAACTTTGTATATGGCTTCATTAGGCCTAGTTTGACACCTATTTCCTCTATGACTTTTTTGATTTTGGGGCGTTTTCCCTCTAAATTTTCCGAAACATGTCGTTTTAACCATTTAAAATGTCTGACACCTCGAATATGTCGACATATTCGAGGTCTCAGACATTTTAAATAGTTCATGTTATTTGTCAGAGAACATTATTTTAGCGTTTTGGTTGAAGTTTTTAAGCTATCCAATTAAAAAAACAAACAGTAGCTATAAATTTTTACATGTCGTCAAAACGACATGTTTCGGAAAATTTAGAGGGAAAACGCTCCAAAATCAAAAAAGTCATAGAGAAAATAAGTGTCAGACTAGGCCTAATGAAGCCATATACAAAGTTTGGGGAGAGTATTTGTCAGTAAAATTTTTGCCGACGGGCACTCTGATTACTACCTTTTAGTAAAACACTGCAAATTACGACTCGCCCCTTCCAATAATTAATAATTGTATCCTTCCACATAACAGTAAACCAACATAGATGTTGTACTATACCAGTTGTTCATTCATCAAGAATATCCTGGTGTCTGAAATCCAGATGAAGAAATATTTCGAACGAAAGTTGTATAACTTCGAGGAGGAAAGAATATATCTAGAATTTCGTAATTAGGTGGCGTTTTAAAGTCAACTTCGGTTTTTCAAAAGCAGGCTATATTTTTTTTAACAGATTCAAATTCTGTACGAAAAAAAAACATTTGTCTGTAACATTTTACAATTCCAACATTATAAGTATATAAATATAAATATATAAAATTCACTTTTGAAAATTTTACAATATTTTTTTCGTTTTGAGGTCCCCCAAGTTTAAAAACCATATTTTTGAAAGAAGTTTTTGATTAATTTTTACATGACGTGATAACATATTATGTAGGTAACCGGATTCAAACGAATAGCAAATATAATTAATATTTAATACTAGCCGTTACCCTCATCAACGTACACCTTAACATAAATTTTCTTTTTTTTTATATTCTGTCAAATGTCAATACTTTTGAAGTTGGAATGGCCTTGTCATTCAATTGGATGAAAATTTTTATCTCAGCTAGATTTTTGAGTAAGATACACTAAAACAAATTATAACATTTTGAATTCTGGTTAAGACCTGGGAATTGATGAATTAGAAAGTTTAATTAACACGGGGTCCAGATAGTTTTGGCATCTGGCGACTTTTAAACAAATATTTATAGGACCTATATTATAAAATAAATTATTAAATATTACTAATAGAGTTATTACCGGCAATTAAATTTAAAATTATCTGAAAATAATAAATAAATCGCCTATATTATATTGTGTACAGTAACTATATAAACGCATTGCTCGGTCACTTGTGTGACAGTTTTTTTCGTACGAGGAGAATTTTAATAATATACTTCAGATAAAAACAATAGATCATGATCAACGATTAGAAAGAATATTTTTATATTCTGTCGTTAATCACGACGAAGCATATAGAAGATCAGTGTGAAGGTAACTTAATCAAATGATACCTTTTAATTGTTGTAATACTGAAAATGTGTTATTTAATTTTGAGATATTAATTAATCACATGCTGTTATATGAAACGCCTCTGTTGTTCTTTTTTAATAGGATATTTGTAATTTTAATTGAATTGAGTGACGGAAACACTATATTCAGAAAGTCAAACAAATTGAATCATTTTTAATTGATTGGATTAGCGTTTTGAAAACAATCTTATACTTCACCGAAAATAATAGAGAGATTATTTAATGTAATTTTTTTCCCAAAACAATGAATGTTTTTAGAGAGGTATTTGGAAAAAAAACCGTGGCAAAGCAATACTGAATTTTTACCCTTTCAAACGTCAGTAATAAATGCAAGTGTAAAAAATTCAGTGTGCTTTGCTTTTGATCCTTACGCCACGGATTTTTTTCCAAATACCTCTCTTTAACTTCAATGGATCACAATTACTCTATTTATTGAATAGGGTCAATTTCATATAACGAATATTTTAGTTATTCTATATTATTAACAAAGTTTAATCAAAACAGAAAAATTGCAATACTAGTTTTCTATATTTGACATAATATATCCTAAATTCATGTCTAGATCGTTGTCCGTTGCGACTTTTGTTGTTTATGGAACGATATCGTTAGCAGTGCTGCCAGAACTTTTTTGTTTTGCGTACTAGATCAGGGTTGAAAAAAGTGGAAAAAAGTACTAGAATTTTTTTAAGATTTTCCAACCACAAATGACCTTTTTGTTAACAACCTGGTTTAAATAATTTTGTTGTGTGCACAATTGGAGAGCAAAAAAAAAACGAATGACCTTCTTTTTAACAACCTAATTTCACAAATTTTATCGTATATGGGCACAATGTAGGAGAGCGAAAAAAAAGATCCTTTCATTTCCACAACAAAAAAGTATTTTTTTGGTAATTTACCTTTTTTGGTTTGTTGTGGTGGGTGTGTGAGCATTGGGTATTAAAAAGTACTAGATTTTTCGTTTGTTGTGGTGGGTGTGTGGACATTGGATATTAAAAAGTACTAGATTTATTAAAAAGTACTAGATTTTTGCTTCAACGTACTAGCGTACAGAAAATGACAAAAAAGTACTAGATCTAGTACAATTGTACTAGACTGGCAACACTGATCGTTAGTCCAGGCGGTAGGGAGTTTGAGCTGAAAACATACTCTACCTTATCTAAAATTTAATCCAACAAATCCTAGCCTCTGTATCCAATCCTCAATTTCAATCCTTTCCTACACGCCAAAATCAAACATCCATAAGCTGTCGTCGTGATGTTCGCGCTTGATGGTCAGTCTCGCGCTATTGTATTGCAAGCCGGATACTGTCTGCTCTCTAGACCAGATCGCAACAGTATCTGACAGCAACGTACTCTCTTGCGCGCATCATAGTCGACTGGACCTCTCACTCGCACTCATTCCCTAGAGCGTATTCCTTTTTCAAACATGATTAGAAATGTCGTATGGCGCTCGTCAATGCTACAGTGTATTGATTGAGACGTTGATTTTTATACCATAGGCTCGATATAACTAATTAAGGAGCCATCAATTGTAAACCGTTATACTAGGTATAATTAAAAAGAATATATTTTTTCCAATCCAGGTAAATATCATACAAAAATAAAATTATAAAACAACCTTAGTGGTCGAATATCTAAAATCTTCATTAAAAAAATACATATACAGATACCTATTATTTTAGTAATGTAAAAAAAATAAATATAATTAATTAAATAATATAAAATAATTCTGTTATAATTTACTATAAAAAATGTATGTAATATACAATAGAAACACAATAAATTAATAGATACAAAAATAAGTCAGTTGCACTTGGTACCTATTTTTTGCCACGTGTCGAATGCGTATCAACACCCATCAGGAATCCTTTTTGTGCCGAAAACACGACACGCGATAGCACCAATCGAAATAATCACGTCTTTGTAGATCGTCAGTAATGACATCGAGATCACCCTGCTTGATAGAGTCAGACGACTTGATCGAAAACGGGGACGAACAAGTGACGAAGATGATATCGTGCCAAAATACAATCGAGCACTTCTTTGCCGTTCTTGTGTCTCGAGCACCTTCATAATCGCCGTGTGTTCCACATTCGTTAAAATGTACTCGTACATGTTTAGTGCGTAGTCATCATCACTGTTATGACGTTTAGCCGGATAATTCAAAAATGTGTTTATCAATGTCTTATTTTTATATATATTTTTATAAAATAAGCCAAACTATTACCACCACGACAACCTCCACCGTACATCGCTCGTTCAACAATCACACGAGACAAATATGTGAATTCCTGCTTCTTATCGCGCAAAACTTTACACCAAAAATGTATTGTCAGTTTTTCGTTTTCCGTCAAAATAGGACTATTTAGAATTTCTTCAAATATGCTCATACCATACTGCTCCCAAAAATGCAAAATTTTATTTTCACAGCAATAAAGACACGCTAATTTAAAACATTGATTGATTCATTTTTAAACACTTACTTTTCCAGAGTTTTTTCAATATTGATTTTTCCATTTAGGTCCCAATAGAAATTGTCTCCCATTCGAAGTACTTGACCTTTAAGGAAGTAATTCATTACGTTCAAACATAAAATAATTTCTTTGCAAATTAATTTTACACAAGCGACAGTTTTGTTAATTTCAACTTTTGGTAGTTGCAATTTTCCGGCATTTCTGAAAGCAAATGCCACAAATGTTTCACATTGTTTTAACGCACAACCCTGATATCTTCTTTCTTGAACTCTTAACGATTTGTTAAATTTCATTTTTAAACGTTTCGCACTGACTAACTGGTTAACTATTATACTTCTGGCCAAAGACCCCAACGTTGACACTTGAAATTCTTGTTCTTTCCATTTTACCAAAAACACTACTTTGATCTTAATTTAGCCACAAAATTAATGGTTAACGTAAAAGCTTAAGCGACAATTGAATGACCGAACTGAAATAGGTAGCCCTTTTATTATTTTATATTATTTTATTATATATATATTTATCACAATTGCATCGTAGGAATTGCGGAATAATATAGAAAATTTGCGAGGCGAAAGAAAACAATTTATTTATTATCTGTCCGTGGAGAGTTTATGAGGCCAGCACATTGCAGTGGCATCGTTTCTTTCTTCGATGAACTTGCATAAATTATTTTAAAATGCTACGTTGTGAGAACTCTGGAACACACAATGACACAAATTATTGGTTTACGTACTTGCAGCCATTTTAAATTATTTTGACAGATATATCTATAACTAGCTGACCCGGCGAACTTCGTACTGCCCAGTCAATGAATGTCGTGTTGAGTATAAAAAACTGTTTTGGCAAATTCTGTTATATAAAATCTATGTAAAATTTTCTTCTCTTTCGTTTAAGACAGGTTTCAAATCGCTTTGATTTAAATATAAGCGTTTTTTCTTTATTGCTCTCCTGATTTATAAATGGTGTAACTAACCTGAATTTGTTTTATGTATTAAAATAAAGAAAAAATACTGCACATTATTCCTTCGCAATATCAACCGATCGGCAATGGGTACTAATTAAAACAATAGGTAATTTAAATTTTTACCTTGACCTGTTAACAATAGCAGTTGTGACAATTTTTACCACATTATGTTCCTGACTTTTCTTGAATATCCTGTATAAGTATAAATCCACTGTATATCTATGTGTTATGTATTTTTAAAGGTTTGTTTTCCCGCAGCGGTCTTTTCTTTTATTTAAATTAGTCTGCTTTTCTCAACTGCGGCTGTTTGTAGCGCATGTCAACTGAATAATGGTGAAATATATACGATGCGTTTATATGTTATGTACTTATATATATACATGAATAATAGATATAAGTTTCTAACCGTCATGTTCACACTTGGATACTTTTTTAGTGTACTGCGGTAAATACATTGCATTTTCAGTTAACACTCAACAGTGCGTCTAAAAGTAGAAAATCTTTTTCATGGTCAATCAGGGGTCCCAGTTTTGAAATAGCTCTTTTTGGCCACCAGATATGTACAAGATACCCCATAAAAAGTATCTTAAATACAAGTTACAAGTTACTATTTGAAATGAAGTATTTGAGATGTCAGATACAATATACTTTTGGATATGGTATTTAAAATACTAGATACAAAATACGTATTTTCTAAATATTTTTGTTAAATAAAGTACTTTTTGAAAACATATTTTTATTTTTCTGAGGTAAAACTTAAGGTTCATTTAGCTTATTATATACATTTTTAATACAACATTTCGGCCTTCTTCGTCTTGAAGTATGAATATTCTTTAATAAACCGCGACAAATAGCCGTTAAAGTAATTTTGAGATTAAATATAATAAACCCCAAAAATCTTAAGCTCTCTTAAACAAAAAAATATTGTATTAAACACTGAAATAATTAAACATGTACCAAACAAGAAAGTCTAATTTTACAACATTCTTAGCTTTTTTAGTAGGATGACGTTAAAATTCCAAATTAACTAAATTAAAATGGGGTTTTAATTTTGATGATCATTTACTATTTAGGAAATATGACGCGGCAGGTAAAACTAACCTAACCAGGATGTAGTAATATAAAAAAATGCATAGGGAAATAGTACTTAAAAGTATTTTAGCAAACTAAGTATTTACAAAATACTAAGATATCAAAAGAATTTATCTAAATACAAGATACAAAATGATAGTTTAAAAAAGTATTTCAGATACAAGATGAAAATACGTATTTTCTATATCGTATCTGTATTAAAGATAAGTTAAGGCCACTGCACACGAGGCTAGAAACGCTGCTAGAATCCTTGCTAGATTTGCCTACTAGTTTTCTAGCGCTAGTTTTCTTGATTGCTGTTAAGTGCTCGCTTCACACGAGACTATTTTTCAAGTTTGTTTTGTGAATAGATCTGGTGCGCGCGCAGTGACAGAATACAAACACAGAGCAAAACGTATCTGTTGTCTGGCATGTGGCCATGTGGGCGTTTGTTCAAGTGCCCACGTGAAGATACTGCTTCCTGATTGGTTCTTGCCTAGCCGCAAATCTAGCAGGGAAAATAGCCCCTGTACTAATTTTGAAACCTATTTTCTGAGCAGTGACGTCATTTCCAGCTTCGTACCCAGCCCACCGGCTAGCAGAACTCCTAGCAGCGTTTCTAGCGGCATTTCCAGCCTCGTGTGCAGCGGCCTTTACATCTTTGCTGGCCACAACCTACGATAGATAGCAATAATATAGCCGTTAAAATATCTGCGATCGGTCGCCAGGTCCGCCATTATGTCCACAATTCTGGTTAAAGCCTGGTGATTTGAGAGCCATGAGGTCAATAACAAATTTAAAATTACAGTAGTTTTCATTCAAAATACTTATGAATCCATGTTTTACACTGAACTTCTACTACGACTTTTAATGTCAAGTCCGCTTGTAGAGTAAAGTTAGTGTACCAGAACAAAATATTAAACTTATAAATTTGCTGGATATTTGTGTTTTACTGATTTCATTTGTTATAACATTACTCCAAATATAGTTTGTATAGGACTGGAGAATAGCCGATCGTGTAGTAGTGCCGTTGTTTACGTGCATTTTCCTCGCTTCCTTATTACAAGCTCCCAATTACTAGGTCCTAATTCGAGATCTACAAGTGTCAATTTAGTATTAAAAAAGTTATAAATTGAAAATATGAATTGGTGTTAGGTTAAAAAAAACCCTAGAGCCTACCTACCTGTTGGTGCACTTAAAAGCAAAAAAAAAAGAATAGTCTTGAGAAAATAATCATTTTTAATTATTTGTTTCAGATGTTGCAGTAAACTCTCGTCACTTCTTAAAAAATTGAAACTACGGTGTGTAAGAATCCGACAACGAAAAAAGATTTAAAAAAATGACTTCACGATCAAAAGAAAAAGTAGCAGCTGCGTTTAGAAAACTGTTCCGTTCGTCTGATAAAATCGGCGAGGGCCACACGAGCGGCGCCAATGGAAACGCTCAAGGAGTCGGTTCACCTGGCCGTCGTCTTCTGAGAGGTTACCGCGACGCAGTGTCACCAGCCGACGGTACAGCGAGTCTTCCCTCCAGTCCTGCCAACGCAACATCGCTCTTCAAGAAGAATCGATCAGTCGAACGGGAACCCCAGACGACCACTCAAAAAACCGTCCGCGCCCGAAGACTCATGAAGGAGTTGCGAGAAATACAACGTCTGCAATCAGCTCGACCTGACCCGGTATTCTCGGTCGAACTAGTGAACGACAATTTGTTCGAATGGCACGTCAGGTTACATCGAGTCGATCCTGAAAGTGAATTAGCTAGCGATATGCGCGAACTAGGAATACCACATATTTTGTTGCATTTGATATTTCCGGAGAATTTTCCGTTTGCACCGCCGTTCATGCGAGTCATTTCACCAAGGATTGAGAAAGGGTTTGTCATGGAAGGAGGCGCCATTTGTATGGAACTTCTAACGCCCAGAGGATGGGCGAGTGCATACACTGTCGAAGCTGTTCTTATGCAGTTTGCTGCCAGCATCGTCAAAGGACACGGACGGATTGCGCGAAAAGTTAAAGGATCTAAAGATTTCAGCAGACGATCGGCGGAGGAAAGTTTCAGATCTTTAGTTAAAACACACGAAAAATACGGTTGGGTCACACCGGCTCTATCCGATGGTTAAAATTACTAGTTTCTAGATTATTTTAAATAATAATATATCATTGCCGTCTTTCCATTATTATATACAATAGAACTATGAATTGGGGAACTGACTGTAAATGATATTGGCTCGTTATTTAAACGAGTCGTGTTTTATGCAGTTGTATATTTTGAAGGTGGCAAAATTTTAGTTCTCTCACTTGAAAACCGAATAATAATAAACAATATCAAACATTCATTTAGTTTTATGAGGAGAAATACAATTTTTGAACCTCATTTTTTCATTGACATGATGTCCTTCTTGTGCCCAGTTCCTCAATATATTGATATATTGGAACTGGAAATAAACAACAACAAAAAATTACTTATGTGCAGTCATAAAAACTTCCAAATTTGTGGTGGATCAATAATTAGTTAATGCAAAATATGAAGCAATGAAAATTTAACAATCAATATTTTATTCTTATTGACTTTATGAGATAAACAGATTAAAGATGCAGTACCTACTTTGTATTGAAACAGCAAAATTATTACTAAAAAATAGTAATGTTGCAAGTTTTTACTTTACGAAGTATCTTTTCACTAGAAATTCATTTATATATTTGACATATTTGATTTCTAAATTAATTATTTCATTCTCTGGCAAGTATATAGTAATCCAGTAAACTATTTTTTTCTTCTGCATAAAGATATTGACGAACAAAATGCATATTAAATAAACTTGAAACGGTTTGTTCTCTGGGAAATCGGCCCCCTTTTTTGGAAGTTTGTTCCAGTTTTTAATGTATATTCGTGAATACAATTTTTCTTGTCTGTTTTTTTAAAGAAATTTTTGAGAAAATATGTTTTTGAAAACGCTGTTTTAAAAATTCTTTTTGACAACATTAGACTGAAAAGCTCTTCATTAATTCTTCAATCAGTTTGATGTGAAGGTCTATTATAAATTGTATTTACGAAGCCTGTTCAAACATTAAGAATTTTTATTTGTTCTTATCGTTTGAAAAAACATTTGAGTACCCATGCACATTTTAAAAGAAAATAAAAATACATTCCAAAACTATTATAGTTTATTTCAGTTTTTTTTTTTAATTTGCGTATACTCTTTTATTAATTTATCGGTGATTTTATTGACCAAAAAATATTACAGATTTTTGTAAATAAAAAAAAAATGACTGAATATTGTTATTATACACGGCCGCACGATAATATATTTATATTACAAAAGTTGTGCGATTAATTGTGAAGCAAATCAATTAAGGAAAACAATTTTATTATTCAGTACAAAAAATCATTATAATTATACTGTGAAATAGAACAAAATATACATTTTATAGAAAAAGAGTTATCTATTCAGAGTTCAAAAATCTGTGATATTTGTTTATATTTTATAACGTAATACGCAAAAATACATATGAAAACGTGACAAATCTATACTAGCGAACTAGGTGTGCGCAACCTTTAGTAAACATGCAACTATTATTGCAGTTTGAAAAAACTTACATTTTTTTGTAAGAAATTATTTTTTTACATTTTTGAAGATTTAGTTAAAGCATATTAGTGGAGTGGATTGGAAAAAAAAGCCTTGAATCCGGTGTGTCTCGAATCGAAAAAATAAATAAATTATTGTTACATAAACTGTCTCTCTCTTATGTTATGCCGTCAAAATTATTTTTCATTAGCTACGCAGCAAAATTCAATTGAATTTTGCTGCGTAGCTAATGAAAAATAATTTTGACGGCATAACATAAGAGAGAGACAGTTTATGTAACAATACTTTATTTCGCCCACCAGCAGTTGAGTTTGAGAGAAATTTTTTTTCACTTGTCACATAAGAGTAGATAAAAAAAAACGAAAAAAATGTCGTCCGGTTTAGGCCGATACGTCAAATAAAACCAAAGTTATGGGAGGTTTAAAAAATGGTTGTCCCCCTCTCCTGCCGGTTCTAATTGACCCACCGCGTCCAGCTTCTGGTGCAAAGAAGAGGTCTTTAGTACCTTTGCTATAAAAGGAAAATCATATAATCACAGTTTCCTTACATCAGGAGTAGTCTAATGCCGTATTCAAACTCTGAACATTCGATTGTATTAACACAAAGACAAATTACCGTTCTACATAGAAGAAGACTGCTTTTAAAACTAAATTTTAATCAAATTGCGTAGAAAAACGTACTTTTGAAGTGGAAACTGTATAAAAAACGAAGCATACATGTATTCATAGTTTAAGAAAAATGTCGTGTCAATCAATCAATTATTTTTCGAGCAGGATCGATTTATAACTCAACAATACTTTTCATATTGTGTAGAAATATGTATGTTCACAATCTAAAGTCAATGCCAAATCAAATTTTTTTGACAACCCTTTTGGCAACCCAACGTTAACATAAATCAACAAACTTACAAACTGTATGCTTGTAGTGCTTTCGTTGTCTTCCTTTAAGGTGTGAGTAAAATGAGATGCGGGGCTCCTCTTAGAATTCTTGAAACAACTAACTAAAGGTTGCTCATATCTTAATCATGATTCATGACCTTTATTCATTGTAATTTCACATGTAATATAAAACATATGTGTTGATAAATAAAAAAAAACGTGTACGTTCATAATAATTTGATATACTTACACGCTTTTTGCATTTTGACATTTTATTGATAAAAATTTACAAGAATATTAGCTTTTACACAATTAAATCGTGTAAATATTATATAGAATTAGCCTCAAACGGTGCGATTTGCAGACATTTTTGAATTTTCATAATTTATCGCAGCCGACTTTCATTTTTTATTTAAAAACTGCTTATGTCAACAATTTGTTCAAATAAAAATAATATAAACAGTAAATACGAAATGTAAAGAATAGTATTTTGGATATTGAAAATAAGTTATGATAGTCAATTTTCACTGAAAAATTAAAACAGTTTTTAAGCTACAACTACACAATTAGTTTGAAAAGAAAAAGAAATTGATCTGAGAAAAGGAAATAACATTTTTGAGAAAAAATAAAGGAAGTACAACAATAATTTATAATAGAAACAGTCCGATTTGTGATTGAAACCGAACATTTTCAAAAAATACGCTCGTTTTTTAAAATATTTTTTATTAACTATTATGAGTGCCAAAGTAAAAAAGGAAAAAATATGCAAAAAATACATATTTTTTAATCGTTATTTCGTAAAAGACAACTTTAGCGTGAAAATATCTTTGTATAGATAATTGTTTATAATTCCTGTTTATTATTGCAACTGTTATCAACTATGTAATTAATTAATTATTAATCATACTGTACAACTTAATGATATATACGTACTGTTGTTAATTATGATTAACATAATATATTTAACAACTTTATCTTAAAACAGCAACAATTTCGTTAGTACCATAAATTACTATTTCAAAAATTCAACGCTGATGACTTCAGCTGTTGAGCGTCTATAATTCACAATCTCTCTCTCAAAAATTCAATTAAAATCCCATGTCATCATTTTTTCAATCAGCTTTCTCAATGGCTGAATTTCCCCGTATTTCTTCTATACCATTGAACTTTGATCAATTTAATAGTGTGTATGGTATGCTAAACTAGTTCTCATGGTTTTTTAGATGGTAAATGTAATCTTTTCTATTTGCCAAAAAAATATTATGGGATCCCGTGAATTCTTGTGAAATTAAGTAGTGTTTTAACAGACTTCCAATGGAATCCCATCTGAATCTTTTTGGTAGAGTATATTAAAACGAATCAGCCTGTTAGATTCTTTAAAATAATTTTTATTTTTTTAAAAATAATCAAATAGATAAAAATATAATTGATAAAAAGCAACCATCATAACGTTTAGTTTCATTGTGAAAATGCTGCTGTTTTAAGAGAAAGTAAAGATATTATAAGACTTGACGTTAATGTAGTTTAAATATTGGTGTACAATAAATTTTGTACAATTATTTTAAATAAAAATTGAATGACAGAGTACTTCAAATAAACCAGTAACTTCGTTAAACTAACAGCTATTGTAATTGAGTGTTTAGAGATGAAACGGCAGGTATCACATTAAGATATTAATTATATCCGTCCCATTGAGTAGATTTTACAAAAAAAAAGAAATAAATCAAAAGCTATTAGATATTTATTTAAAGTGGGACCTGAGTTTTCAAAAAAAAAAGAGTATAGTACTTTGTCTTCCGTAAGCATAACAAAATATTTCCGAACAAAAAATCTCAATTATAATATTATTACTATAGGTTATTAAAATTATTTAAGTAATTAGTATTATGACAATTAGATATTTTATTGTTTTCTCGCTCTTTTGAAAGATTTGTTATAAAATGAAGTGATATTATTATTTAAACTTAACTAAATCTTATGTATATTATTCTGCCAAATTATTTTAATTTTTCGTACTTTACACTGCAGATGTTAAAAGTAACCGAAATACAGTAGAGTCGTGCTAATCCAAATCCGTGGTAATTTGGAACCTCTCCATTTTAAGGCCATGCCATGATCACGGTATCATGGATAATATCACCCGCGATTTGCATCTCTAATTCAGATTAACGTGAGCCTACTGTATAATACCTACTTTAGTGAAACAATTTGCAATCGAACACATTTTGTATGTCTCTTGTTGGAAGGCAACGAGAATGCCCTTATAAGTGCAGGCAGGCTAAACTAACTTCCAACTGCAGGCTAGAATCTCAACGAGCGGAGAGGAAAAATACTAAATTATGTAATGTAACTTTTAGGGTTCCGTACTCGAAGGGTGCCCAAGCCCCAACGGAACCTTATTATTAAGCTTCCGCTGCCCGTCTGTCCGTCTGTTTGTCAGCGGGCTGAACCGTAATAGGTAGAGAGTTGAAATTTTCACAGAGTATGTATTTCTATTGCCGCTATAACAACAATTAATAATGAAAAATCAAGATGGAGAATTTCAAAATGGCCGCCATGCAAATTAAAAAAAATCTCCGATTAAGCTCATATTGGGCATGCGTATTCAGTTCTATTAAAATTAGACGAGAATGAAAAATAAATCCAAGACGGAAAATTTTAAAATGGCAGCCATTTAAAAAATCCAGTTAAGGTGGTATTGGTCATGCGTGTAAAAAGTACATAGTGTTATATCTTGTACGATGGTACGGAACCCTTCGTGTGCAAGTCGCACCTGACTGTTTTTTTATGAAAATACTAAATACTAAATTCTAATGATTTTATCGAGTATAAATCTTTAAAAATCACACAGAGGAAGCGATTTGCAAAACAATGACAGTTTTAAAATAATTTAAAAAAGTAATCGATGATATATTAGATTGTAGATTGTAAACGATCGATAGGTGAGGAGATTACAATATATTAAATGTATAGATAACAGGAAATGCAAGTTCTCAAGCGAGAATTAGAAAAGTTCAACTTATGGAGTTGAAATTAAAGTACCTACTTATGTAATGATGAGTATTTGGAAAGAATTCCGTGGCATAAGGATCGAAAATGAAGCAATACTGAGACTTTTTTAAACTTGCATTTAATACTAACGTTTCGATACGTTTTGTATCATCTTCAGAGTGTTCAAATGCTGTCACATGTTATCAGTATATTGTTGTTGATGGATTGAGAACATGGTGTCACTCAACTTGTTAATTGTTATTTTTTTAATATATTTTTAATGTGGATACTGGTTAATGTTAATAATAATGCTAATAATTTTAAAACATTAACATTAACCAGTATCCACATTAAAAATATATTAAAAAAATAACAATTAACAAGTTGAGTGACACCATGTTCTCAATCCATCAACAACAATATACTGATAACATGTGACAGCATTTGAACACTCTGAAGATGATACAAAACGTATCGAAACGTTAGTATTAAATGCAAGTTTAAAAAAGTCTCAGTATTGCTTCATTTTCGATCCTTATGCCACGGAATTCTTTCCAAATACTCATCATTAACTTCAATGGATCACAGTTACTCTATTTATTGAATAGAGTCAATCTTCATGTACTAAGTACTTATGTACCTAATATTTTAATAGAAAAATTATTTTTATTTTTTTATCGTAACGTACAACTGCCAGTGAACATATTTTCTCTACCGCACATCAATTTTTCAACAACAGGCTGTATACTGACCATTCTCGATGCCTATTGCATTTTAGAGTGTAAAGAAATAAAAATAAATAAATTGCATTTTTCTTGTACCTATCTACTCTAAAAATGTAGGTATTTGTCGTGAACCATACTTGTTTTGTTTTAATTATTATAAAATGTGTTCAGCAAAGTTTCATATATGTGTGAGTAATAAAAAAATCTTTCAAAATTAGCGACGAAATTTTCTCCGACAAGAGATTTATTTATTAGCTCTATTGATATGTCAAATTGCTAGGAATAATTATGTCAAAAAAAAATTTATTAGAAAAAGGCAATATCTCCATACTTGTAGGAGTTAAATCGCAAACTAAACTTTAATTGTCTAAAAATCAAAATAGAATTACACATCAAACATAATATGACATAATATTAACAATTTTTTACGTTGCGTTTTGCAAAGACTAAATAAATAAATATTTTTTTCCATTAGTGTTATAAAACACAAATAGAAAACAAAATAAATTTATTTTTCACAAAAAATAAAAGCTGAACCATACATCTCACTCTTCACCAAAATTTGGTATTATTCTTAATACAACCCTGTATAGACGTCATACAAATACAAAATACGACTAGTCAAAAATCAAAAGTAATATTTGATGTGTGTAAAATAAATATATTATACAAACAATGTTAATTACTTTACTATCGATTGTCGAGATTATGTAAGATGTATGTATATTATACAGAATGTTGTCAAAAATTGCTTAAAATAAAAAGCTTATAAAGTATGATGGTTTAAACGTAGCAAAATGAAAATTTTAAATAAAGGCAAGATTTGTGTCATTTTTTTATAATTATAATTATACCTAACAAAAAAAAATGTGCTCTTTTAAAATCATATTTGAGAAGTTTTTGACAGACCCTATTTTTGCTTACCTTCTGTATGAATGTACAGTATGTTACATACAAATTATTTAAACATTGATGATCAATATTACAATACATGAATTAATGTAAATATAGATTATTTAATTTTGTGTTGTTGTGATTTAAAGTGAAATAAAAATGTATTAATTAAGTGTTTTTGAAGTTTTTTATTCTCGGCGATAGCCTTATAGTAGACACCTACCTACCAGCGTTGCGAGACGTTCTTATTATTTAGCCAAAATTGAAAGTTCTCGGCGGGGCAACTGATTTGACGATTTTTAATTCAATATGGAATACTAATACCCCGAATTACCATTCCAACCCACAAAATGGTACTAGTTTAGGTAAAATTCACTTTTCAAAAGGGTATAGCCGGATAGATATGACGAGTTGGCCCCCAAATGGCAACCTATATAATATAACCCTGTATACTGGCCAATATTAATGACGTCATGAATGGACGCCATATTGTTGATTCGTTCCGAAATATACTGACCAGCGCGTTGACGTATTATTATTTCCCTCGTCCGCTAAAAGTAATTGTTCAGTGGTTTACTTTGTTGAGAAGACATTATTGCAAATAAATAATAAAATAAAAAATTCCACAAAGTCTGATACACACACGCCCGGTTAAATATTTATGCTACGTCACACCCGTCTCACCGGTACAGTAGGGCGTCGGATTCATGACGTCATTAACACTGGCCAGTATACTGGATTATATTTCGGAACATACCCATAATATTTTGATTAACAGGGATCAAACTTTCGATACAAGCCGATCAGTTAAATTAAAAAAATCTCAACCAGTGGCCTTGCATAAAAAAAAACAAACAAAACAAAACGTCTTTTAAATCAATAAAACCTTGATAGTTCATAAATATTGATATCTCAGATTTAAGCGTATGACAAATCGAACACTAAAGTTAATTTAAGTTTAATTATTTATTGTCACCAATGCGGTGTATTCATCTTATCAGTTCATCAGTTAAATCAATAATGTTGCAGACCCGGAATAACCGGTCAAACATGAATGCACTTCATGTGACTAGGGTTATTTTTAAATAAAAAGTGGACGCATAAAATGAATTACTTGAATAAAAAACAAATAATTTGTCGAAAAACGTATTTTAGAACAAAAGAAGTCAGTCGCAACTAGTTTAAGACACACTATAAGGAATTGTTCATGATGAACCACACTTTATTGCCGCTATAAATCTTAAAAATAAATAAAAAATTTTGACCTTCGTTATAATAAATATAATTTCCGTAATATTTATCAATTACCAGCCCCGCTGCATATCTGATTTTATACTTAAGACTTTTGGATATAAGGGAGTATTGCTTTTTTGGTACCTATACATTGTTACAAAAGAACCCATGGAAATAATAATAAAATAAATAAAAAAATTATAATATGCGACGGTTTTAAAACAAACTAAAAAAATTGGTTGTCTGTAAAGTCGGTTTACGGATGATAGTTTTACGTGATAACGTATTCCGCTCGAATATCATATTTAATAATCACGCACAGGGTCAGGCGGAACGTTAGGAACGTTACAATTTTTCGTGCATGCAGCCGGTGTTTCATCTTTTTATATTGACGTGATTCATCAATTTATAAGACGTTATCACGTCAAAAGTATAAAATAATGTTTTTTAACTTGTAGGATTTGAAACTAAAAACGTGGGGCGCATGCGACAGTTATATAATAAGTGTAGACTGTAGAGAGTATAGAACGTATGAATGAAAAAATCTATTTATGAGATAAAACGAATAATGCGCCCCATGTTTTTCGTTTCAAATCCTACCAGTTAAAAAATTATTTTATACTTTTTAGTTCGTTTTAAAAACGTCGTATATTATAATTTTTTTAATTTATTTTATTATTTGTTACCACGACGCTCTAACCAACTGAGCTACGACCGATGATTGCAAGACGTTATGCAATGATCTTACTTACGGGTATATAATATTAAGATTTCTTTAATTATTTTATGATTTTCTTCTTTATTTTATTATTTTCCGTATTATCATCTAATTCTGAGTTATGTTAAAAATTTCAAGTCTCTATCTCATCAGGAAGTTATTTTAAAATAAATTACAAAGTTCCGCACGAAAAGCGAGTTAATATAAACGTGATAAAATAGCTGCTTTCACTTCGTTTTCAAAATTTTTGACAGTTCACTTTTGAACAAGTCACTTCTAAGGTTATAAATAAGCAGCTGACAAGCAGTGATTTAGTACAGAATTGGTACAGCGCGATCATTTTTGTTTATTATCCGCACTAGTGCGTAATGTGTTACTTTATATGGCTGTATACATTCATGTAAAATAGCTGTTTTATAGAGGATAGTGCGAAAAAATTTTTTCTACCTAAATTAATTCCGTGTGCTAAAAATCGTCTGGTATGCCTAGAATCTAGACTAGTACAGTTCTGTACTCTAACTTCTAAAAGTTTAATTTAATTTACAGGCACACAATAGCTGGTACTATACGTACTCTTTCACAGGAAAAAAACAACTTGGTTGTAATTTTATTTTGTAAGGGAAATATTATTTCTAGTACCTACTAATAATATCATTTCATTATTGCTACTCTTATACTTATTAATGACGTCACTGCCTACAAATAAAATTTTCAGAAATATAATATAAAAAAACAGTTATATTATTATTTTTGAAAAAATGAGATCATAGTTCTAAAAAAGCAAGAAAGTAAATACCGATATTTTATCCGATTTGAGACGTCTTTTTTTGTTAAAGCTACGAAAACAAAATATTATTTTTTTTGTCCCTCTTTGTAAAAAGTGTTTAAATAAAGAATAAAAGTTTATTATTTAATGTATGCAGAATGTAAATTAATCTATTTCAATTTCAACTTAAAAAATATTAACTTCCACGTGAAAAGTTAAAAAAAATATTCGAAGTCAAGACATCGCTGAAATGGGGTGTTGGTCGAGGTAAGATAAAAATATATAATATGTAAATCAATGTTGCTAATTTAATTTCAAAACGCAAACGGAAAAATATTTTTACGGCCAAGCGTTCTGAAATTTAAATTAACGTACACCTCCACTGACCTAGCTAACTTGGAAAAGTGCTCAAAAGGCAACCCATCCACATAAGAATAAATTTACCCGTTTTTTGCATTACGAATCCACTTTTTCTGACGTATTGATTAGACTATTAGGTACATTTAAAAGTGCGTTTGAAATTAAGTTATGGTTAATTAATTGCTTTTTTAATTTGTTTGTATTAGGTTAGTGCTGTTTATCTTATACTGTCTATGCCTTCTCACTAAGTAAATAGCTACATAAATATCATACAAATTTTTCTTTTTACCTCGTTCGAAAGTACGTACTTTTGGTATCAATTTTAAAGTCTAACATTTATGCGTTGGTGGGATCGAACACACGCTAGGCTTTCTGTCTTAAAATTGATGCCGGAAATACATACTTTCGACCGAGGTGTAAAAATTTTAGCCAATTGGGCGACGGGACCATTTTAACTTAAAAAATATTGACATTTAATATAGTATAAAGAAGAAATAAAAATTTCTGATATTGCGTGAGGTGACGCGGGTACAGCCTATAGTATTCAATATGATATTTACTTTTCGTTGCCATGGTTATCTACATAATACCTTTCACGTCATGTAAAAGTTGATCAAAGCATGTTTAACTGGATTATTT
Organism: Xanthostigma xanthostigma; assembly: GCA_963575645.1. NCBI lineage: Eukaryota > Metazoa > Arthropoda > Insecta > Raphidioptera > Raphidiidae > Xanthostigma > Xanthostigma xanthostigma. The sequence continues at coordinate 28,657,829 of OY754468.1, read as the reverse complement.
GTGACAGATCTACAAAACAAAAGAACAGCTCATTTTTTTAAATTTTTAAAATATTTCCGAAACTATAAAATTTAGAAAGTTTTTTTTTGACAAAACTTTCTTAAAAAATAAATGGAATAATAATCCGTTATGAAAAGTATACTATTGTAGCAAATTTCGTTGTATTAACTCTCTCTCTCTCTCTCTCTCTCTTTCTCTCTCTCTTGTGTAATATTGTTGTCAAAACTGTCTTTTCCTTAGCTACGCTGAAAAAATGAATGTTGTTATAATTTGGAAAAAATACAATTGATTGATTTTAATAGTGCTTACAATTAGTGTACTATTTATTTTTTTGAAATTTTCGATTTAGTTTAAATTTTGCAGAAAGGTGTAGTTCTGAAGACTATTATGTAGGCAAGACGGCGAGGAGTTTTGGGTGTATTTTTCGGTCACAGGCGAGATTATTGTTGGAATCGCTTCGTTTTAGGGTGTAGTTCAACCCCCAAAGTTTGCTTACAAATTGTTGGTGTGCTTGATTTTATAATTGACAATTAGTGACGAAAATAGTGCTTTTTATTTCCTTTAATATCTTCGTTCCTCTTGACTTTTAGTATAACTATAGCATATGCATTGAGAAAGTTGTTCCTTATGAAATTTCCTAAAAAATGAGCACTGACAGAGGTCGCTAAGTGCAATTATTAACTTGCAAATAGCCCCGAAAGTTAAAAAAACACGTTTTTTTCACTATTTTTTTACTAAAAAATGACCGCACATTGATGGCTGAAAATTCTCAAAAATGATGATGCATGAATAATTTTAGCGTCGTCGGTCAATTACTTCTCGAGTAATTAACTATCACCTTTTTTTTGACGTGATAACGTCTTATAAATTGATGAAACGCCAGCTGCACGCACGAAAAAGTGTAACGTTCCTAACGTTCCGCCTGACCCTGTGCGTGCAAGCGAGAGCGCAGTATGCTTCGGCCCAAGTTTGACAGCTACTAAAATTTAGGTTATGTATTACGGAATACGTTATCACGTAAAACTATCGTCCGTAAACCGACTTTACAGACAACCAATTTTTTTGTTTCCTTAATTGCAAATTGCGCCATTTTTTTCACAAACGGGTTTCGCTGGTCGGACCAAGCCAGAAAAATCACAAATTAATTCATCTTTATAGTATCCCGTTAGAATTTTTGGAAAAAATTAATTCTAACCGATTTTATAACGATTGAATCAATGAATATTGGAAAAGTTATAGGTATGGTTTTATACGTTTGTCTAAAATTGGTATCGCTAAAGAAATCGTTATAAAATCGGTTAGAATTAATTTTTACCGACTTCCCGTTAACCGATTGAGTTGAAATTTTGCTTACATGCGTAGTTCTAATGACAACAGCTTTTCAATAATGAGGGACTGAAACAGTTCGAAAGGATCAGAAGTTTGCGTTCTTTGTAACCGTCAAACCAAAATAAGATTTTTTTTTGTAAACTAATGTGCATAAAACGTCTACTAAGGTTGAGCTCCCGTAGAGTTTCAGTGAATCAAATAAGAAATCGAACTAAACAAATAAAGCACATTAACTTTTTAAGTCAAATGGTTTTTATTGTACAATTGATGATGTACTAAAAGTTAGAGAATAATAAGAATAAGGGTATTCTAGAGCTTTGATCAGACTAAAATAAAATCTTGGGATACATCCACTACAAAAACTTGCTTTTGTTGGAGATCTGATGTTTCTACTGTTTTCTTCGACCTTATTATTATTAAATACGGCCCACAATTTTAATTTTAGTCAGATTAAAATTCCAAATTCCTGACCCACAATTATTTTCTAGCTTTTGGTACATCATCGATTGTACAATAAAACCGTTTAACTTAAAAAGTTATTTTTACGTATTTTATAATCTTTAGATCGTTTCGACATTGCTTTTAAGTGGAAGTTTACCGACATCTATAATTATAAACTTGTATCCCTACTGTATAATTTATCTACTTAAATGACTACATCAATTCATGCATATCTTATAACTCAAGTCAATGTAATAATCTATTGCACAGGTTGATTAAAAAGAAATATTCCGTTGATTTTTCAAATCAAATCAATTGTGAAAATATATCAGAACAATATAACCTTTGTTAATAATAACTAATAAGACCTTAAGAACAGTTTTGAAGATTGAAAAGTCAAACTTGTTTTACTTTATGTACACAGAGTGATTCATTAATATAATGGGAAATCCGAAAGCTGAATACGTCAAATGGTGACCATTGGCGTAAACATTCCCTATCCAAAAGTTGACAGTTTCGGAAATGCAGGGTGTTGAAAGTTAAAAGTTTAATTCGTTTTTTTTTTGCAATAATTATTGGTAATTTTTTTAGAAGTAGCTCATGGAGGACGCCACTCACGACCAATTTCACTGACATTTCCCGTTAATAATTTTTAACCTGTAGATATCTATGTCCAACATGAAATTTGATTCAAAACTTGAAAGAGCAATCATTTTCCCATTAATTAATATAAAGTTCGTTAAATCGGTTTTTCTCGAAAACAGACCATAATACGCATCTTATTCGTCGCCTAAAAAACCATAGCTCTGTTTTCGAAATTTTATAATATTTTTTCGCGTTGAGGTTTCCCGAGTTCAATAAACATATTTTTAGAAAAAAATGTGTTTGTTTGTTTTTCTGGGGGCACAGACAGACTGACCTGTATCTGATCGAATCGAAAAGATGTTTGACATGTAAATGTACTGTTTTTAGGGAAAATCGGTGCATGGGCAGAAAATATACTATATGCACATGAAACAGTCAAGGAATCACTGCGGCGTCGGCCCGTCCGTCTGTCATAGGCGATTTTCTCTGAAACTGACGTAAAATTTAGAAAATTTGTAGAGATAGAGTATAGTGTCCCAATTATAGACGTGAAGTATAAAAAGTTGAATTTTGATTCTGAGGGTTAATTTCAGAAGGTGAATTGAGAAATAAAAAAAAAATCAAGGGCATTGTGTAGTGTGTCAAATAAAAGCTTACTGAAGCACGATTTCAACAATATATATTTGAAGTATTATTATCTGTACATTTTTTAATAATTATTGAGCAAAAACGCTCAGAAGTTGCTGTCTCTCACCTTTATCATCAAAAGATCTGCTCAGAAAAATCTGAAAAAATTACGAACATTGAAAATTAGGTTAGATTGAACGAAAAGTATCAGAATTAAAAAATTCTAGCGCGATTAATTGTTATAAACAATTTTATTGAAACTATATTTCAAATTAATGAACAAATGTCAAAATGAATATAAGACATGCATTAACACTGTGGTAGAGATCTAGACTTTTAGTCGCCCGTGTCCCGAGGGATTAAAAAGAACAAACACAAAGTTAATCAGGAATACAAAATTCTAGCGCGATCAATTGGTGTAAGAAATATAGCTGCAGAACCAATTTTTGGCTACAGAACACACAAGTGGGCTGATCGCACGGAACACTAATTGTGCAAGTATAGCTTTCTTATTATAATGGTTATTTGTCATTATTATTTATATTATTCTATTTATTTTTGCAAATGATTTATGAAAAAAATTCTCTCTATGTGTGTTTGCGCACGAATAACCAGTTTTACTTCTGTGGTGTGTAGTGTAAGGTTCAGCGTTAATTTTTACCTAAACCTTTCTTAATTTTACACTGTCTATCAATATGAAACGCCTCTATGTTTATTATTACTCATCTGTGTTAAAAATGTCCGTCGAGTTTTAAATATTTATTGGAAAAAATCAATAGTTGTCGTTATTTTATAACAGCTGTTCTTTGTAATCTCTAATGGAATGATATGCGCCCATTTGTGAGGAATGGTAAAATTAGTAAGGTGATTGTCAAAATTACTACAAAGTCGTAATGAATAATATAATATTTAAATAAACTATTTTGAACAGAAGTTAAAGCTTCATTTCCAGTGTTCATAAAAAAACACATTATTAAAACACGTAGCTCAAAGAGATCAACATTTAATCGAATATGTTAAAATTTCAGAGAGGACAATCAAGTACGCACTGTGGCACCTGCCAAGGCGGTAGATGAAGCTGTGTATCTTCAATATGCTTGCAAACACTACGGACCCAAAACGGGTTCCAAACGCAAAGATGTTCTCATTGACTTGGAAATGACAGTTCCCAGAGGGACCATGTGAGTTCGTTGTGTAAATTATTCAAAATTCTGTATCGACGTTGTTTAGAGTTGACATTGACATTGTGTAGTTTATTTCGTACCGTGAAAAAGCACCTAAAAAGGTTAACGGTGTTCTTTTTCGAAAGTGGTCCATGCACCTGCTAGAAGGTTTATCATTTTTAATCGACTTAAAAAGGGTTATTTTTTTTAAAACATCATGACGCGTACATTTGTATGCATGACCGACGGTCGTGATTGTCACCGGACCTACTGACCCAATTTAAAAAAACTTAAACATCTTTAGAATTATATGAGAAAGTATATTAAACCAGTCACATTATCCGGATTTATCCAGGCAATCTAATTTGTATGGAAAAGACAATTGGATTTACTGGCGGTGCAAAAATAACATATATTATTACTATTCAGCCATGAGATATATTAGCTAATAACGATCCAGAGACAAAATTCAGCTCAAAAGATAAAAAAAAGATAATTTTGGTGCGCACTGTATTGCTGAAGACGTTTGTTTTTGAAAAACGTTTTGCTCTTTTAGGATGAAACAATCAAATATCGATAAATTCTTCTTCATATAGATATGGTTTATTGGGTGCCAGTGGTTGTGGTAAAACAACGTTGCTTAGCTGTGTTGTTGGACGACGCCACCTCACTTCTGGTGAAATATGGGTGCTCGGGGGAAAACCCGGTACACCTGGCAGTGGAGTTCCTGGACCAAGAATTGGATACATGCCGCAAGTACGAATTTGATATTAGAAATATAAAATAGTTGGCAAAACCAAAAGTGCACATCCCGCAAGTTTTCCACTGTATGATAAAAAAATAACAATTAAAAAATATTTTTAATAAATTTAAAAAGATTTAAAAATTTAAAGAAATAAATAATTAAAAATTGAAAAAAAAATTTTTTTTAAGTTTGCAAAAATAAAAAAAATTAAGAACTATACATAATATAATATGTAATTAATATCAAGTGGAATAAAATAAAACAAAATAAAAAGAAAAAAAAAGAAAAAATCAATGATATCGTAAGGAATCGAACCCAGGACCTTGCCCTCGGGGATCCAACGGCATAACCATTATAGTCCGGGGGCCAGTAACAGGTTTTTCTTACCAATTTCCGCATGCCTCAAAGACTCGTAAAAAGCTTTAGACAGTTGGACTATGTAGCATCGTGGCCGTCAGCTGCGGCACTATCGGGGGAATAGGTAGCTTTATAGCTTCGGAAATATTTTGAAAATAAAGAAATCAGCCGCTCTTTTGTTTTATAAATCTGTCAGAAATAAACTAGTTCGGCATGCTTAGATTAATTTTTACATGACGTGGAACATAATATTATGTAGCTAACCATGGCAACGAATAGCAAATATCATATTGAATACGATCCATTACCCGCGCGATATCAGAAATTCTTTAATATAATAAAATGTCAACATTATTAAAGTGGTCCCGTCACCCAATTGGCTGGAATTTTTGTGTATTTTGTCAAAAGAAAAGTTCAACGTTAAAATTTATCAACGAAGATTTGTGCAAGTGCCGTAATATACTCACTATTCGAAAAAATTATAATTTAGCAGCAAGAGATGTAATACTTCCTGAACAACCTAATGATTTTCAACTGTATCATAGCGATTGCTATCGACGCTTTACAGCTTTACCGCCAAAATATCGACGTTCCCAACTTTCTCTTCTACCACACCCTTTTTTGTATCAGCTGACAATCTTTCCCCCAATATACAAGCAGCTGAAAATTTATTTTAAATATTATAAAAACTACCTTTTGACAAAGTTTCATGTGATAGGGAATGACTGAATTCATATTAATTTCGTCAAGTTCGTATGATCAGCTGACGTAACATCCACCATCGTACAGCCAGCTGACGTTTTTTTTTATGAAAGATCATTAATAACTATCTTTTGACAAGTTTTCAATCGATAGGTAATGATAAAAAATATTATTCAAATAAATAAAATTATCGACCAATTTTTTTCAGACTATACCTATATTGACAAAAAATAATAAATTATAAATCAATATTTCACTAGATGACGTTTCGAAATTATCTAAAAAATATATAAATTAATTAGTATAATATCTACTTTCTAATAGAATGGAGTTTGAATTATTGAATTATCGAATTTTAATGAAAAATAACGAACAGTTTTTTGATAAGTAGTCATGGATACCTATGTACCTAACAGACGTTTGTCAAAGATTTGGATATAAAAAATATTATCTTTTTAACCGTGCGTGGGAGGCTATTCCACCGATACTGGCGCAGCTGACGGCTACTATGCTATATGGTACTACTGTCTGAGCATTTTGCGAGTTTTTCAGCCGCGCGGAAATGGACGACCTAAATAGGTCGCTGGCCCCCGGACCATTACGCCACGGCTGCCTAATACGTTTAGTGGTGTTATCACGGTATACAAGTGTAGCACTTGTTTTATGGATTACATTATATTTACATAGCAATTATTATATATTGTTTTTAAACTAATAGCTGTCAAAAATAATAAAAAATAAAACTGTTTATAAAAATTAAACTACTGAACACATTTTAGTGAATTTAAATAGGGTTCTGGTCTGATAGTAAACAAAGTGAATAAAATATAACCCAAGGCAATCCGACCAAAATTGCGATCTGTAGAGTCGTGACGTACGTACGTACATACGTACAGACCAACCGACAACTGCTGTTTGTGATTTTCAATTACAATTTTAATAGTATTTATGAACTCAAATTGATTTAAAAATGGTTCTATTTTATAGATTAGAATCTCCTCTTTTCAAAAAGCTTCAATTTGAATGGATTTCGTGTGAAATTAACTTAGATATAACTTCTTATATGAACGAAAGTCAGCTCTGACGCACAAAGCGATAATAAAGCACATACCGCTAGTTTAGCGGTATGTGCAATATCTTTATGCACACACCGACAATAGCATGTGCTCTATTAACGCTTTGCGCATCATAACTATTTCAAAGAACACTGAAGAATATTTTTATTTATTAACTATATACACACGATTATTTACACAGTTCATTTATTTATTTATCTCAGCAGTTGCCTCAGTACTGTTCATGGTACTAACTGTAAATTTATGTCGATTGTTAACTCGATGAAACACCATGTATGACTTCCCGTCCACTGAACTATTCCGTGGTTTATATATGCGCTGGATCGTTCTTTCCTTTCTTGCATTCAGTGTTGTCTGGAATTTGGCAACAAAGCTTTTTTAACCTACACATATTGTTAGAACAACAAGCTGATTGTTGTTGCCCCACAACAATCTGTGTATCAATATTAGAACAACAAGCCGATTGTTGTTCCACAACAATCTGGGTGTCATTGTTAGAATGACGAGCCGTATGTTGTCTCACGAAATCCTTTGTCATCGCAACGGGGAGCGTGTAACAATACTTCAATTCAGTTAGCTAAATGACCCTGTTGTCACATCCTGTCTGGTTTTCTTTACATAATTAGCTTGATTGCAGGAAATCGCACTTGTTGGCGAGTTCACAGTACAAGAAGCTGTATTTTACTTCGCCAGCATATGTGGCATGCCGAAAAATCAAATGAAAGAACGATTCAGATTTCTATCTAATCTATTAGAATTACCACCTGATAATCGATACGTGAAGAACTGCAGCGGAGGACAGCAGAGAAGGGTCTCTTTTGCAGCCGCAATGGTTCACGATCCGGAACTGTTGATTTTGGATGAACCTACCGTGGGTTTGGATCCCGTGCTCAGGGACAAGTATGTAAATAATTCCATCTGCAATGAATTGATTGAAAAAATGAGCTACACCCACATTGGATTCGTATTTCTTCCAATTCATTCCATTCCGATTATGTGTTCTGATGTTGTCAGTCGTGAGTGACTACAGTCGTTCCGATCGGGAAGCTATTGCATTAATAAGAGACCTAGAATAAAGGTATTGGTGCATCAGTTCAATGAAAATTCGCAGAAAAGTTTTTCAAAAATTACCAGCCTATAAGAAATTACTTAGATAAATTCAAAGACTACCACCGTATGACTATAATAATCAAGAACTCCCCTCTCTGTCCATTTTCCCCGTCATTATAAGCCGTCGGAATGAGAAATCGGAATGAAAACAAACACGTTTGATCGGCTAGCTCGTCGGTCGGTTAACGGCCGTCATCTTTTTTTGGTTCATCGGGCTATCCTTTAGAATGCAGGCACTTACATTATAATTTTGGTGTTGCTTTTTCTCCGATGCCGGTCGACGTCGGTTTGGAAGAAATAAGGATCCAATGTAGTTGCAGGTTTAGATGGTTAAAGATCTAAGTTTTCGAGTGTCTATAATTTTCATATTCGTCTGCCCAATGAATGGTTATTAGCTTCGCGAAATAGTGTTAATTAAGGTTAGGTATGGATGTCCCTCAGTTCACGTTCTTTATTTTTTACGATCGCCGGCTTTCATTAATTTTTTTAAAATATTTAATATGATCATTTTTGTGGGCGTCTCTGAACAGTAGTCCATTGTTCAATCCGGTACTGTTTCGAACAGTTTTCAATCCTCGTTAAAGGCAACACATATTAAGTAGTGATAGCTAAATTCTTGGAAGAATTCTCTATGTATCATTGACAATTAGCAATTACTATATCTGTTGATGGGAAAGACTATAACAACAATCTTTAAGCTCCGACTAGGTATAAGAGATAAAGATATTTTGATTATTGCTGTGAACTTTCAATCTCTTTTCAAATGAACACTTTTTCAAATGCGTAAAATAATGACAAAATATGGACTATAGCAATCAATTATATTTTAATTTTGCTATGAAATGAGAAAATTGTAATATAAATAACATTATTTCAGGATTTGGGAGCATTTGGTTGAAATTGTGGTGTCAAAAAATATAGCAGTGATAATCACTACTCATTATATTGAGGAAACGCGGCAAGCACATTCGGTAAGTCAAATATAGTTTTAAACGATTTTATTTAGCTTGACTCCGTGTATTTGTTTATGTCCAAGTGTGTAGGCTTTCACGGCCGCTGTTGATCCAAATCTTCTTGGTTTCTGGGCTTGTATGCCGTGGTCCATTAGTATTACTACCTGACGTTTCGTCTACAACTGCGGTAGACATTATCAAAGGCGATGTGGCAGCGGGCGAAGTTTCCTTTTAGGCTGTAGTGAGCAGCCCAGAAGGAAACTTCCAATGGACCACGGCATACAAGCCCGGAAACCAAGAAGATTTGGATTTGTTTATGACTTTGAGTTGAAATTTATATACGTATGCAGTTCCGATAACAAGACAATCCGGCTTTCGTTCGGATGTAAATCGTACTTTTAATAAAGCACACTAAAAACTTAAAAATAAAAATAGGTAAAAAAACTTTTGAGTTAAACAGATGTATTGTACAATCGATAATGTATTGAAAACTAGAAAATAATTATGAGTGACCACAGGGAGCTTTGATAAACTAAAATAAAATCGTGAGAGACGTTCATAGTTACATATTATGCTCGAAGAAGGCAGTTGAAAGCTAAATATTATTTCCAATCTCCAACAAAGGAAATTTTCCTACTAAATTCCCCCCACGACTTTATTTTAGTTTGATCAAAGCCCCCTGTAGTGACTCATAATGATTTTCTAGTTTTTAGTACATTATAGTACAATAAAACCGTTTTACTTAAAAGTTTTTTATCTATTTTATTTCTTTGAAAAATAGCAAAAAAAGACACGACAACGATAATTAATATTTTTAATATTTGTAGTATTTAAAAATGGAACATACTATAAATTACTAGCGCGGCAAATAATATCATGCATAAATAAATATTCGTCTTTTTAGATCGGTTTGATGAGAAACGGAAAATTACTAGCTGAAGAATCTCCTGATTATCTGATGACACTATTCAAAAAAGAAACTTTAGAGGACGTCTTCTTGGTTTTGAGCGAAAAACAGAACAAAGGCGAGCCTGTGCTGGAGTTCGAAAGTGATGAGCATTTGGCTCATAAAAATAATAAATCGAATCCTTTTGATGTGAAACCGAATTCCGCATCGGAGAATAATCTCAATGAGAAAGTTGTAAGTTCAAATAAATAGTCAAGTAAATCAAATGAATATTTCTTGTAAGATAAATTAATTCATCTATCGAAATTGAGCTCGAATTATCTCAAATAGTAATATTTTAATTTCTGTAGGTAGTATAACCATTCGAAATTTTGTTTATTTTAAAATTATGCTATTTTAAATTTTTCAATCATATAGATTATAGGTAGTAATAAAAAAATAGCCATCCTTCGTAAACTAAAATCGTTTTTAACTCTACATGTTTATATCTTTGTTTTTGAAAATAATGCAATTTTGTTGGCCTCTTATTTATTAATATTAAAACTTAAAAAGCTTCGAGAACCAAGTAACTTGAATATGGTATGAAATTGTTTGTAATGAAATCAAATATTTTTCACAGGACGCTGGTTGTCAAACCTACCAGCAAATTGAAGTTCATAACCTAAGAAGAAGTCGATTAAGAGCTTTGTTGAATAAAAACGTCACGCAAATTCTTCGCAATCCAGCGTAAGTAATCTAAGGACTAAGTGACGACTTTTGCAGACAACGAAACCTAACAAAAAATGGAAACCTGTGATATATACACAGATGTTTCAAAATTCCCGAAACGGCATAATATTTTTTATCAGGTAAGCCGGGCTTAAAGTGTTAAAATGTTTTTTTATTAACTTTTTCTTGTCAATCGAATGGCATAATTAGATTTTGGGCTCGATAATATTAAGCAGCCGAATTGAAATTAAGATTTGTTTAACTCTGGACAATTTAAGATCTTTTTAGGGGTCCTACAAAGGGGCCTTAAGTTTCAAAATCAAGCTTTAGGCACCTATGAAGTATCGATTAGTGAAATTTCTCCTTAAAACGAATATTATAGGTAAAAGAACGTCAATTATTTTTTCAAATAAATTTAGATATATTTTTTGTACAGGGCTTATTTTTTGGTCTTTCTTAGGAGCTCTACAAAGGACCAGAGAGGGTTTAAAAATACTAAGACTTATTCGTATGTAAAATTTTACGCAAAATCCGAATATGAAATAAAAAAGTATGGTCCTCATTTAAAATTTAAAAGTTGAGCCCTACAGTACCCTTTTAGAGACCTCGGGCCCAAAATGTAATTGTGCCATTCGATAGACAAGAAAAAGTTTTTAAAAAAAACATTTTAACATTTTTAGTCCGGCTTACCCGATAAGAAATATTAAGCCGTTCCGTGACTTTTAAAACACATACCGGGTGAGGCAAAAGTCCCGGAACGGTTGAATATCTCGCATACTACGCATCATATCAAAAAAAAAAAAAAAATACGTGTCAAATATTTTTCGCAAAACTATTTTTTGATACCACACATGACTCCCCACCCCCCACCCAGTTGGTGGGGGGAGGGGCAACTTTAAAATTTTAAATAGGAACCCCTATTTTTTATTGCAGATTCGGATTCTACGGGAAAAATTACATCCATTATATGTAATTTTTTTTAAATTTTAATATTACTATCAATACAACAAATTAAATTCACCCTTCACTAAATAAATCCATATCTACAAACTAACGTTTTCATAAAATTTTTAAGTCTGGTCCTGTCGGGCCGATTTTAATAAAATTTTGGTAGCACATTTTAATCATTACTAAAGGGTTAAATTTCAATTTTGAAACGATTCGGAGAAATTTTTCGGTATTTTCGGGCCCAAAAATATTTTTCAACCCCTAAGACCTACGGGAAAAATTACATCAATTGTATGTAATTTTTCCCGTAGAATCCGAATCTGCAATAAAAAATAGGGGTTCTTATTTAAAATTTTAAAGTTGCCCCTCCCCCCACCAACTGGGTGGGGGGTGGGGAGTCATGTGTGGTATCAAAAAATAGTTTTGCGAAAAATATTTGACACGTATTTTTTTTTTTTTATATGATGCGTAGTATGCGAGATATTCAACCGTTCCGGGCCTTTTGCCTCACCTAGGTATGTATTATTATTATGCACCACTGTTCAAAAATCAAAATTGAATAGAGACGCATGAATTTTAAATGCGAATTAACGTCACAGTGAAGATTCCCTAAAATATTATTTAATATATATAACTTTATTATCACTGGGCAACGTCGGGCTTACACGGCCGTCCGCCCACGAGGCATCACGAGAGCAATTAAAGTCACTAGGTGATGTTGACGATATTGGCGATCTGAACACACAGGACAACATTTTATAGACAGTCAAATCGTCCATTTCAAAGAGAAGGTGTAGCATTTTTGATACATCACTTTTTGGTGAATTCATATTATTTAAGGAAGTATGTTTTTACATTTTCCGGACAGATCCATTTTGTAAGAACAACATGCGTTCTTTATGCTTCTATTGTTAATCGAAAAATATAATTTTTTAAAAATGTTTGAAATCGAGGCTATGCCTGTGCATAAAGCCATTCGAGTTTGGGAAACTCTTTTGCTTTATTTATTTATATGCATAATTTTTATATTTGCATTTTGCGTTTTTATATTTTGCAAATCAAAAGTGGTATTGAATATTCATTTCGCAAGAATGGTTCGAAGGAGTTATTTTTAATTATGTCTGTCAATATTATTTGCAAAGTGGTCACGTAATATCTTTTTTATTCTAGTTACCACTTTTTTATTAAGTTTTTATATGTCTGTAGACTACAGTAGTCAACAACCAAAATTGACAGAGTCGATTTTATGATAAAATAAGAGTAGGTACCTACTAACAAATTGAATCAACCAGTTATAACCGGGTGAGGCAAAAGTCCCGGAACGGTTGAATATCTCGCATACTACGCATCATATAAAAAAAAAAAAAAAATACGTGTCAAATATTTTTCGCAAAACTATTTTTTGATACCATACATGACTCCCCACCCCCCACCCAGTTGGTGGGGGGAGGGGCAACTTTAAAATTTTAAATAGGAACCCCTATTTTTTATTGCAGATTCAGATTCTACGGGAAAAATTACATACAATTGATGTAATTTTTCCCGTGGGTTTTAGGGGTTGAAAAATATTTTTGGGCCCGAAAATACCGAAAAATTTCTCCGAATCGTTTCAAAATTGAAATTTAACCCTTTAGTAATGATTAAAATGTGCTACCAAAATTTTATTAAAATCGGCCCGACAGGACCAGACTTAAAAATTTTATGAAAACGTTAGTTTGTAGATATGGATTTATTTAGTGAAGGGTGAATTTAATTTGTTGTATTGATAGTAATATTAAAATTTTAAAAAAATTACATATAATGGATGTAATTTTTCCCGTAGAATCCGAATCTGCAATAAAAAATAGGGGTTCCTATTTAAAATTTTAAAGTTGCCCCTCCCCCCACCAACTGGGTGGGGGGTGGGGAGTCATGTGTGGTATCAAAAAATAGTTTTGCGAAAAATATTTGACACGTATTTTTTTTTTTTTATATGCGTAGTATGCGAGATATTAAACCGTTCCGGGACTTTTGCCTCACCCGGTATGATTTTAGTGTTCAATTTTGTATAAAAGCATGACATTTGGAGTGATGAAAGGTCATACTGTAAAGTTCTTTTAAGATATTGTATCACTTCAAAATGTACTTAGGAGCCCTTAAAATCTAAAATGGCGTCCAACATTTTTATTTATCTATTTATTAAAGATCATTTGATTTTCAGTTTGTATATTTAGTTCCAGGTGCTAACTAAGAATTCTAGTTCAAAATTAGCGATTTGTTATCGGAAGCCACTAAAATCGGAATGACAGCCAAATACCTCAGTGTTGATATTTATTGTCTATTTCTGTTGATTTTTGGTTTTCAGAAAAGGTGGAAAAAACTTCTTCGCCACACATACACTATTAGGGGCATGGAAGCTTAAAATACAGAAGTTTTTCCACTTTTTTTAATAATCTACAAAATAAAACTCAAAAAGCTTAAATTTTGATCTTAAAGTACTTCTCAGCAGGTCAGTTTACGTGTACAAACCATATAGATCTCACAATGTGGTACGCAAGAGAGCAGTGAAAGTGTCTACAATTAAGAGAGAGAATAGTTTCTTTTCTCTATGGTAACTAATGATGCAAAACAATGCTGATTTAAGTAAACTTTCTGGTTTTCTGCAGCATTCTCTCTCTAGTTACTCTAGTTACTTATATATCTATGCTACAAACCCAAAATCAATCAAATCTGATAATAAATAACTATTTTTACTTTTCAATAGTTTTTGACTGCTTATTTTTACCGTGAATTTTGTATTTAGAAACTGAATAGCAATCAATTATAGTCATTGTAATTAGAGAATATAGCAATTTTCACTGTCATATTGGATATTATAGGCCACTAAGTTAGGTTTGAAGTGACACAATATCTTAAATTAACCTTTTAGTCCAGTGCAATTATTAGGTTTATTCCTCGGAACTCAGCTATGATCCAGTGATTCATTTTTCGCTGCAATTATGAAAAAAACTCAGTACAGTCAATCATATGCGCATTATCATACAAGAATCGCAAAGATCGAAATTCAAAAATACATATCTTACGTCTGACACAATAGTTTCGACTCGTCATCACGAAAGCATATTAGGAAGGTGCATACGATCGATGATGCTGTCTCTTTTAATTGCTGAAGGGCTTAAGTAGTAAAAATGCGTATATCTGAAGATATTCTAATATGCAAAAAACGCATTTTTTAATTCCTATATTGTTTATTTATATATTTTAAATAAAACATTTTATCCAAAGATTATCAAACTCTGGTTGTGAAACGTGTATCAGGGGGATACTAATTTTACTGTACCTATTTGAGTTGATACATGGTACCATTTACTTTTGGACATTAGTTTTAATTCAAGATCTTTTAATATAATAATAATAACAGTCAGCTTTTACGCAAGTCAATTTCGGGTTTGACATAAAATCATATTTTACCTGACCTTAGCGATGACTATTCGATTATAAAAAAATTCTATTAACAAAAAAATAGTAACTGATGACGATATTTGATATCATTTTCAGAGGAATATTCTTCACCCTTTTCTTTCCGGTTCTGCAAATAGTGACGTTCTTCACGGCGGTCGGTGGTGATCCACGCAACTTGAAGGTAGCCATCGTGAATGAAGAGAGTAATTGGACAGAGTGCAGTAAATACATATCCTACTACCCCACCGTCAAATACACGGAGTACAATCATTCTTGTAACATGAATATGCTCAGCTGTCGGTTTTTGAATGAACTTAACGATACCGTAGCTGAAAAGGTAAACAATGTTTTCCCCTGATCCCTAAAATATCATATGGAATACGAATAGTCTAGTCCTGTTTAGAAACGTTATGGGAGAGAGAGAAGAATGTTGAATATCAATTTTGAAGACATTTTAATAATTGTCAGAAAAGCTAATCAATGCTGCATTATAGATTATTGAGTTATTAGATTACCTAAACAGATTTGAAAAATGTCATCCAATCCCAACATCAACATAGCCAAAGCTTAAAGTTCCACATAATTATATGTATATGGTTCTGAACAAACTAAAATGTCACCCAATCTCAATCCAACGACTCTATCGCATCGCTTGCTCTAAAGTCATCCATTAATATGACACGGCATAAATTATATTCACACAATGGCTGCCCTTAGAGATCGGTGGTCGTTCCATTTATTATTTCATTTTGTTAGAGTAGCATCGTTTAGAGAAGATAGTAGTGTCATTTCTGTGCACGAACGAGTTTCTGGTAGGACGGATCTATGATTTCAAACAAGGGGTAGTTGGTCGTCGCTTCTCGAGACGCACGTACCATTGACAGTATGGATACCATCTATAATTACCCCAGAAATTGCAAAACACGCAGTTACCGATCGCTTTTCCTACCTTCTCTAAATGAACGTACTGTTTTGGTTATAAAATAAACGTTCTTGATCATAGTGGAAACATGATATTGATAGTTGTTTCTTTCCTGCAAAATCATAATGTCCGAGTATATATCGCGTTATCCAGGTTTTCCTGTTAGTACCAGATATCAGTAAAAGCAAACCTGAATAGTGCAGATCGTTAAAACTGAACCTCAACTATAACATAGCCCTTACAAAATCTAATCCAAATGTTAAATGAAGACCATAAACATAACGATCGCTGAAGGAAATTATTTTTGGTAACGATCACTATATTTTGGTAATTGGTGGACATTGCAACTCAGGAAGGATACTTGATATTACTATAATTTTTTTCTGGTTAGTGTCAACTACTTGCGAGAGCATAAAAAGTTTGTGATATCATGTATATCATGCCGGTATGTTACCTGTGACAGTGTCTGCGACTCATGGAGCTCAGTTTTTGCTTGTACCTTATTATTGCCATATGACAAGATATTAAAGAATAAAAAATATTTGTTTAAAAAATTGCACTAAATACTTATAAAAAATAAAATTGTATTGAAATCTCTACGAATTTTTTAAATGTTTTGCAAATAACGTTTTTGTGTCAATTTCAGTCCAATTTATTGTAACGGCAAATACAATCTTTGACTGTCGTCCTTCTCCTGTGCGATATTTATTAATCCTTTTTGTCGCACTGTACAGAGTTTAGGGCAACATGGGTAATAATACACAAGATATATTTCCAATGAGAACGTACGTAGAATTTAAAATGAAACTTAAAACTTAAAAATAGGTTACCCAATTACGTTTCCTAGAACCTCAAAGCCTCTCATACTCCCCTTTTAACAGCGAGTTTACTAGCCACATGCTTAAAAAACACATTAAAAAAAACGCAATGTTTGCTAACATTAGGTTTGCTATAATTATTGTGATGAATGTATAAGGTTTATTATTCCGACCTGGATTCCGGTTTGGAAGCTGTCAGAAAAGGAAAGGTTGTTGGGGTGTTGTACTTCGCTGATAACTTCACTGAAGCTTCAGTGGCAGTGCGGGATTATGGACGACGAGCTCGAGACATCGATCTAAACAATAGTCAGGTTACTGTCTGGATGGATATGTCAAGTAAGTGTAAGATAACAACACCACTTTCTGACCACCCACCTTTGGTCGACACTTCACAAGAAATTGTAAACTTTTGTTGTCGATTTGACCGTTTTTTTTGCCAAACTAACCAAAACCTTGGTTAAATCCACATCTGCTGAGTAAATTTTACAATTTATTGCAAAGTGTTTGGGATACAACTTCTGTATTTTTAGTCGAGGAGTCCGAATCCGTGATAAAAATAGGGGTTTTCATTTAACATTTCAAAGTTCTGAGCAGAGCCGGATTAATGACTATAGAGGTCCTTGGGCATTTGAGCGTGTGAGGCCTCTTGCAAGGAATTTTTTTTAGACTTCGCTTGATTAAAATGAAGGGAACTATTTATGTTTCATCACAATGTGTGCGAATTAAGGCGGTACTACACTCCTTTTTTCCTTCCCATATTTATATATAGCTGTTATAATCTGTATTTCGAATATTTTTATAATTAATAAAAATTAATATGGCACGGTAGTATTATAATATATTGCTTGTCTAGCATGTCACTAACCTAACTATTATGTTCATAAAAAGTTGTTATTATGTAAAAATTAAAGTGCAAGGATAATGACAGTAATGTAACAATAGGTATGCTATTGTGATTATTGTGTGAATATTAACAATTAAATGTGACAACAGTAATTTACAATACAAAAACTATTGTATGAGTTGCAAAGTTAATTTTAATCACACCTCGTGAAGAATATCTTACAACGCGAAAATTATAAAATTCAAATATAATAGATAAATAATAATTTTCTTTGTTCCCGTTATCCTATATGTGAATTCATTTATATCAAAACATTAAATTAAAATCTACATAAAATAATATTTAAAAAAAAAATGAAAAGAAGTTTGACGCCCAAAAATATATAAAATATAGCAAGAAGTTCTACGTAGATCAATCATTTGTTTTTGTGTGAGTACAATCGAATGTTCTACATGATAGGAAGTCTGAATACGACATTAGACTACTCCTGGATGTATGGAAACTGTAAATGAATGATCACGTTCTAAGGTCATTGTTAAATATAATTTTTAGCAATATTTTCTACATCCAGCTGTAGTGCAAGAACGTAGATATTTGTGGGATCAAAGAAACAAAAATTACCATCATCGGGATATACAAAGGTCTTTGTGGGAAGTCCTTAAATCTTCCTAAATTCCTTTACTTTCCCTTGAAAGCTCATTCACCCACATTTTTCTTTTGTGTATCTTCGCAAGAGCGTTCTGTCCGCAAAAAACTACACTCAGTGTGCGATATCGTTAAAAAATTCATGCGTTTCCGCGCGCTTAAAAATTCGCACGATCACGCCTCCAATGTGAGAAGATCCTTATACCAAAAGTTTTTAAAAGTTTATAGGTTTGAAACTTATTTCAGAACAAAAAAAAGAATCAATTATATTTAATGATAAAAATTCAGGTTACAATAATTAATGAATTTTAATTTATATAATAAAACATTGAGGTCATATTTTTCAATTTTTATCACTGAAACAACGTGTTGTTAAGAAATAAATAATGTTTGTCCCTATCACAAGTGCTGTCTCTCGTGATTAATCGAAGGCACTGCTTTCATGGAAAAGGCTCAGAAAAAAAGAAATTTTTAAATTTCAAAGCTTTTTAAATCTTGTTCTCAGGTTTCAGAATAGTATTTATTACTCCATCAAAATCTGTACCGTGCAGGTATTCTATATAAAAAAAAAAACTCCTGCCTGTAACAACACACTTTCAAAGCAAAGAAATCAAAGAATATCAACCTAAACCCGCACCTTTTTGAAGTAAAACTTCTTTAGGCACGCTTGACTTGGGGAGCAAGCTGGTAAATGCCTGACGAAAGCGTTTACGAAAGTGCATCATCGGACAAGGCGAACGGTAGTTGAGAGGGAGATATAAGTTAATGAAGATAGTAAGAGAGAGAGTTACGTTTCGTATATTGGAAGTTGAGAGGGAGATATGAGTTAGTGAGTGCGACAAAGACGGAGCATTAATCCAAATTCTTTTTTTTTAAATGAAAACAATTGTTTTTGTATCAAAAATACATTTCATCGAATTTTGCTGCATTTTGTAACGGGAAATAATGTAGGTTAGTTAATAAACCTTTTTAAATATATTATAAAGTATGCTAATAAATATATATACACATTTTGCCTATTAATTAATCAAAAATTATATTTTAAACATTTTGTCTTTGTAGATATGTGCTACAGAGTGAGGTTATATTGTGTCGTTAAATCACGATGTCTAATCAAAATATGGTGATAGATTATCGAATATTATTGTATCATTATTATATATTATTATATTATATATGGCAGGAAGAAGTTTTACTTCAGTCGTGTGGTCTAAAGCACACTCGCTTTTTTTTACGAAAAGGCTGTAAAAAATCTTTCAGTTAAAAGATATTTCTTTGAGAATTAATATTTCTTTAAGCACGCTATATATTTAAGCGCGGATTAAAGGGAAACTGAATTAAATGGAAAATGTTTATAGATCGGCAGATAGGAACAATCCTCAGCTACAACCTCTTGGATCGCTACATTGAGTACTCCAAACGTATCCTGAAAGACTGCCACGATATACCAAAACTGGGGGATATCCCCGTTCGCATTGAAGAACCTGTCTATGGGAAAAGACATGAACGATTCACAGTGTTTATGTCACCTGGAGTCGTGTTAACGTAAGAATGGAAGACTTATAATCTAATTATTTTTATACTGTATGTAAAAAAAAACGCACTAAGCAATTTGCACTGTTTCTTTATTGAAGTTAAATCTGCTTCACTATTTTTAAGAGCAATACGCTAATTAAAAAAAATTTCCTGAACGTCCTAAAAATTTATTTTTTCTTCATACATCGATCGAAAGTACGTACTTTCGTCCCTTATAGCAGGGACGAAAGTTTGACATTTACTCCCTGTTATTTATTATATTAAATGACAGCGGTAACTCTAGTTACGAGTATAAATACGCATGAGAAATTTTTTCCTCCCGCCGTTCTCACTGGGAGTAAATGTCAATCTTTCGTCCCTGCTGACGAAAGTACGTACTTTCGA
Organism: Xanthostigma xanthostigma; assembly: GCA_963575645.1. NCBI lineage: Eukaryota > Metazoa > Arthropoda > Insecta > Raphidioptera > Raphidiidae > Xanthostigma > Xanthostigma xanthostigma. Next base: position 28,637,588 of record OY754468.1, on the reverse strand, counting down.
GCAGATATGAAGAAAAATCGTATACACCACACGGACCTTAAAAGTTGAAATCTCGGCTCTGCGCGTCATGATGCCCTCGGCTTCGCTTCGGGCTCATGACGCGCAGGGCCGAAAATTCAACTTTCGGCCCTTGTGATGTAATATAAGTACCTACTATTTTATCAAGTTCTCTGAAATAAAAAAAAACAAAGAATGATAATTTTGAAAAATATATATGTAACATGTCCTTATAATAACCACTTTCAAAATTATCAGTAGATTAAATAATTAAACCACTTTTGCCCTTTTTACTATTTTATTTGACACTATCTCAAATACACTTTCTAAGCTCCCTCGCGGCGGTTTTTTTTTCTTCTTGGCAATCTCTCCCTCCTAGATCTCTATCATCACAGTATATATTATTAGAGTATTTGTTCTTAGCTTTTTAAAGTTATTTCTTTTTCAAAAACATAAGAAGCGTTCTTTCAAAACACTTTTTACGGTATAAGTTTTCGTACGGTGTTTATTCTTTTACAACTGTATAGTTGCAATTTTAAAATGATTCTTTTCGTTAATTTTTAACATAGAAAAAAAAACTGTCGCATTACACCCGGTATATAGTATGCATGCATTTTTACATTATAATAGTAATTAAATGTTACCACAAATATACTATTTAATTAACATACGTATTCGGTTACCGGAAATGAGTTTCAAGTTACCTACAAAACTTGAAGTTACACTGGACAGTATTTGGTTTTAATTTTTATCTAATTCTACTAAGAATACTTTTTACCTTAGAAATTAAAAATTAATGACAACTTTATGTAAAGTTCTAAGTACCTTCTTGGTACTGTCTTCAGTATTGTATTCTAATTCGGACTCTGACACAACAAAACGTCTTTTTATTGAAGATATATTTAAGCAAGATATGTTAAGCTTTTATTATTATTTACATAGTTTCACGTGTTCCGATTTCGTGAGTGTGAAATAAAGTCTTGCAAGTTAAATTTGACCCAATTCCCGTTATCCGATTGAGTTGAAATTTTGCATACGTATGTAGTTCCGATGACAATACAATAATATAATAACTAACTGATCCGTCCGGCTTTCGTCCGGATGCAAATCACACTTTTAATAAGAGTTCTTCAGAAAGAAGATTTTTCCGATTATGAGAGCGCACCATTGATCAAATATTAGATTCAAGTCAGATTAAATATTAGCAATCGGAAAAATCTTCTTTCAGAAGAACTTAAAATCTAGGCAACCATCGATGTGACAAACTTCTGCTGAGGCAACTTAATACGGCTGGGTAGGGAATGAAATAACCTTTAATTTCATAAAGAAAATGATTAAATAACAGATTAAGGTATATTAATGCTTACCCGTTCATTCCTGATAATTTCACAGTTGCTCGATTAACAAATCAGGAAAGTTGATCTACAAAAGTTTATTAGAATTTATTTTATTTAACAGCATCGGTACGCGATTTAGCTAGGCAACCAATTTGCAATTTATCAATATCAATAATCTTTGTCATCATCAAATAACAGATGAGTGCATATATTTCTAATACCGAATCTTAGACTATGAGTATTGTCCCATTTTCACTGATAATTGAAATAGATTGGGGAAAAATAATTTCTCCGTATTTTTTCGTTTTTATAAATATCAACAAATAAGAAAGTTATAGTTAATTAAAAATTGACCTCCTATCGAACAAGGTGTAACGTCATAATATGTTGTCTCCGGTCTACGTACAAATAACAACATGGCTCAGTACGTGGACCTCAAGGTTAGTAGATTACAGAGTTTGCCTCGTTCAGTTGAATAGTAGTGGGGGGACAACGGAACTGTCAACTGCTTGCGTGGGAACGTCTGTCGTTTATAAAATTTAATGGCAGTATTTAACAAATATTAAAGACGTCCAGACAGGATATTGAAATATCAATATCCTGTCTGGACGTCACTTCAAAAATTCACTTTATTGCAAATAATAATTTGCAATAAAGTGAATTTTTGAAGTGTAAATATGACATTTTTTATATTGTCATTATAGGTTGATAAAAATATGAACGGTTCGCCAGCTGATGTCATTCCTGTGCTTACGCTGATTGATCAGATGACATGAGGCAACCTCTGTAATCTTTAACCTTGCATGGCATTTACCTATCAAAGTAAATTCGTCACTAGGCTAATAAATTTTTATAAACTCATATAGATTTGCAAAGATAAAGATAAGCAGCTATAGATATACAGCTTCGAAGCCTTTTGATATCATTTACGAAATTAGCGGGTTCTGTACAAACGTCAGAACTTTAATCAGTTCATTTATATCTATACAGTTTGGTTTTTTAAAAACCGAACACCTGATTTAATCCCTTAAGTTGCATTCAAAGGAATTTTACCCCCCGTTATAATCTTCATAGTTTCAGGGGGGAAATCGATTGCCGTATTTTTTTTTTTGACCTAGTGCATTCCGGTGCAGTGCAATGCACTTGCACTCATTTTTTTTAAATGGGGACGCCGTTTTTTTTTCTGATTTTTTAAATAAAAAAATTTCTATCATATCCTTATTCTATCATAACCTTATTTCTCCTCCCATATTGTTTTGATTGTTTTTCCACAACAAAGGCAAGGTAAATACCCGGAAACTTGGATTCGACGTGTCGAAACGCGATTTCGTGCGTGGCATAATTTTGAGCGGTTATCGGGTCAGATTCGCGTTTATTATTTAAATATCCGGGACAAAAAGTGTTTATTTTTTCATAAAAAATCAGAAACTGCAAAAAAACGGGGTCCCCATTTAAAAAAAGTGAGTGCAAGTGCATTGCACTGCACCGGAATGCACTAGGTCATAAAAAAATACGGCAATCGATTTCCCCCCTGAAACTATGAAGATTATTACGGGGGGTAAAATTCCTTTGAATGCAACCTAAGGGAATAAATCAGGTGTTCGGTTTTTAAAAAACCACCCTGTATATTTCAGCATGCAACGATAGCATCTTGTAATTAGAATTTCAATTTTTTAAACCATTTTTTATAAGAAAAGAAAGATTTGATGAAGTTTTTGTCAACTCAGCACATATTCTGTATATCATGTTAAAAATACCAACCGTACAAGACTTATGGTTATTTGGTGCAAAAATGAAATATTTAAATGAAAAAATTAATTATGTATGAAGTAATTTTAAAACAAATAAAACACAATCAGTTAAATCTGAATATATTTTAACGAGAAAGATGAGTTTGGAATAATTGTTGTGTGCCCTTTTTGGGGGTGCGCCTGCGGTTTGTGCATTTCTGTTGTAGTTTTCCATGGTGAATACAGACTTCGGACACCTGTCGACTATAGATAATTAATTGCTGTAGGTACAGTAATACCCCAAACTTACGCGATAGGTGAGACTTAGCGATAACCGCGTGAGTTAATTTCGCGTAATTATTATGTTTAATTGAGATCGGTGACTAAAGAAAACAATAATTTAGAAGAAAAATGTGTAATAAAATCTTAGATAATACAATAAGTGATATTATTATGAACTGTTAAAACGTAAACCGAAGTTATTTTACTGTAAAATGTTTAATAAAATCTAACAAAGTCGTCTGACGGATGAATGATATTTTTTTCTCAAGCAACATTTTTTCGTAGCACGCTAATCATTTTTTACATGTCCTAAGCTAAACACTAGTGCGGGCAGAGTGACGAAGAACGAATCGAGAGATTAAAAGACCGCGTAACTCTGGACTCACGTAAAACGAGTTAGCGTAAGTCGAGGTATTATCGTAGTTTAACTTGATATTACGTTTTATAATTAAAATTTCAGTTGTCAGCATCTCGGTAGGTATTATAAGAACTTACGAATTATCTCTAGAATGAGATATATATTTGAGGGGAGTCATGGTCGGCCTAGGACCTAAAAATTTACCGGGAAAATGGCAAAACAATTGTTAGAAATAAAATAAATGAACTCATCACGCTTCTGCGTGACTGTGTAACTATAAAGAAAAATATCCGGACTGGTCTACGGAGGACCGGCGGCCCATCGGAAAAAGTCTCGGTATTCCCTGAGTCCAGACCAACGCTGGGGAAGGAGGTTAAATGTTTGCACATTTATAATTCGGCTCGCATCTACTGTGCAACTGTATTTTTATTTTTCAATGATAATTATGACACTTGGGCAATTATTTATCACTTAAGAGCAGGTACAAATCAAATAATTTGTAAACATACTTCAGACAATTGAAGGTCTTTTCATAATGAAGTATCCGAAGTGTTAATATGCGCTATGGCAGTCTCCGAAACCCTCTACATTTGTAATAGGCAAAAAGTTTTTTCCAATAACAAAATGTGTTATTGTCTTCAGGGGCGTGCGCAGAATTTTATTTAGGGCGGACATCCGCTCATCATACTGCAAAAAAAAAAAAAATTAAAACTTTTATTCAAAATTATTGTCACAAATCAAAATGACTTAGCGATAACTAAAAAAGTAAGCCACCGTGGGCCGCCTGGCAGATGTGAAAGATTTTAAGCGACATTTTAGTGCCTGAATTTCGCCATGTCAACTAACGAAACGCTAATAACTAAATATCTCCCTGTAATTAAATTTTGCCCTGTCAACTAACGAAATTTTAGTAACTAAATATCGCCCTAAAACTAAATTTCACTCTATAACTAAATCTTGTCCTGTCATGTAGCTGTCGCCTTTAATAAAAGCCAAATCCAACGCATACACAAAGCAAGCGTCACGCGCATTTATCTAATAGTACTAACAGGTGTGCATCTTATCGAACCAGGCGGACACGCAGACTACTGTCCAGACGAGCAGATTTGGTACGGAGCGGACCAGATCCGCTGTCCGCTTCGTACCAAGTTCGATCGTCTGTTAGTACTTTAACGAAATATTAAAAGCCCTGTATAGTCCTGCTATCTAGATGTCGCCTTCAACTAAGGCCATGTTTAATCCAACACACATAAACGTAACATCGTCCCATAAAACGTCGTCCCATAAAAGTGTCACGCCAATTACACGGTTTTACTCCCAACCAAACGCACCATTAGATGTTTCACATACAAATATGTTAACATTGGTAACCCTCATATCATTACTTTTTATAATACTTATTCACCATCATCAGCTCAGAGAGCCTGCACGTATCGGTATTTGCACATAGCCCGATGATACATGTTTTTTACCGGTTTTACCTGTTCTTGCACTTGAACGGATCAATGCACCACATAATATAGTCGTATTTAAGTCCTACCTCACCGGGCTGCCACGTCAATACAACTGGTTAAGCTGCCGGACAAATCGTACGCAGTTCTATTAACAAAATGTAGGCTTTTATTTAGTAGTGATATATTTGGGTGCGCTGCTAGCTCACACGTCAAATATTTATTGAAAAGATGTCAAAGGTTACTGGTTAAGCAACCAATTAATAATTTTGGATTATTTACACGATTCACGCAAAATTGTTTTTTTTTGCTGCTAAGTAATTAATTTTAACGAAAAAAATAAATTAAAACTCAAATTATTGAAACATAATATTTTGAATGTAATGCTATTTCAACACAATTTGTAATTATAATATCAATATTTGCCGCAAAATTGCTTTTTTAAACAACATTTTGTCTGGTGTTTTTTTTGGTAACTTTATTGGCAGCTTAGAGAAATCAGGGTAGCGCAACCAATTGTGCTGCCGTGGCAGCCTGGTGAGACAAAAAAAAAATGAAACTAAACTACTTGCATTTGCTACTTGCAGAATGATATTCTTTCTAGCGACGCTAATAACATCCACAATTATAATCGGCGACAGACTGGAAGGAATATGGGATAGGACTCTGGTGGCCGGTGTCACCGCAGGCGATGTAATGTTCACCCACATCATTACTCAATTAGTAATTGTATTGATTCAGGCTGCCGAAATAGTCTTTGCAACTTTGTACATCTTTAATGTCGAATGTCGTGGCAGTGTTATCACTGTTGTCTCGCTTATACTGCTGCAAGGTCTGGCTGGAATGTGCTATGGTAAAATTATTGGGAATATTCTTTTAAAATATTGCATTTTGTCACAAATTTTATTTACCCTGATTATTAGATTTATTTAAAGTGATTATATCTGCGATTATTAATCCGAGCGGTTTAGGTCAATTCTTTGATAGGAATAAACCTCTACTGAAGATCACTGACCTCTATCTCCCTTACAGGTCATTCGGAAATTTTCCTTTACAGAGGTAACCAGTCTCTGTAAGATGTTAATAGTGCGTAGCTCCAATGGGAATGTTTATGAAATTAGATAGTTTTTTTATATATTTTATCATTAAATATTGACGACAATCTTTATAGAATGAAATTTCAAGAAAAAGAAAATTCCTATATTAGGCAAGTAGTTGGGGAGTAAAGACAAACCTACAAAATTAGGGAATAATAAAAGGAATTAAAGTTGGAAATGATTATAATCCCTTCAGCTTGGGTAACATTCCGCGCCCCCTTGCTATCTCTTAACGTTCCTCTAGGGAGGCGCGCCCCGCTGGTTGGGAAATCCTGTCCTATATCATCGAAAGCTACCCAGATCAAACTAAACTTTTTATATTCTCTTTCAGACTAAAATGATTCCGTTTCTTAAAATAATAATTTTTAGTAATAAGACCTTTCTTAAATCGCCCACATCACGCTGATATATATTTATATTATTTGTTGTAGGATTTTTAATATCAGTCGTTTGTTCGACCTATATTATGGCGTGTTATGCATCAACTGGTAGCTTCTATCCCATGATACTTATTTGCGGTAAGTTTCATGCGTTATCTATTATCTAGCATAAAAAGAAGACCTGGTAGATGTCTTACAGTCTGTCTGTTCCGGCTAATCTCGAGATCTACTGAACGGATTAGAATGCGGTTTTTACCACTCGATAGCTTATCTCTTGGATATTGTTTAGAGTTATAATAACAGTCCGACCCAGCTTTGTTCGGGTGCAAATTGAATCTTCTATAATGATTAAATTCGAAATCAATAGATAGGTTATTTCTTGAGAACGGTGTAGGTCTATAGGCTCAGCTTCGCTTGAACGCGAATCGGGTTAACTCCAAGCTGGAAATCGAACGAGCAAAGCGAGTGAGTAACGTATTCATTAATTACAAATTTCAGTGATTCCTTAATTAATCATTAATTAATTCGTGCGAACAAGCCAAACGGGTGGTAAAGTTTTAACTAGATATATATAACGAGTAAAGTGAGTGCGATTCAGCAATTAAATAACTTTTGTAAATGAAGTTTTGAGAGGACAAAATTAAATCTACACGGGCAAATAGTAAATCTATATACGGGTGCGGCAGCATAACTTCCTTTTTTCAAAACTTAATAAAACTCATTGTATGAATCAGAAAAATTTTATTTGTTTTTTGTAAGGTAGGCGCACACCTAAAGTTTTGTTTTACTTAGTTTTTAAAGATCAAATCAGGTAGGTGACGTCCCCCCATTCTCCCTACACTGAGTAAACCGATTTCTGGCGTTTGTCATGATTCTTGCCAACGTATCAGGTGTTATCCTAGCAATTTCTTCTTGGATGTTGGTCTTAAAAACTTGTAGAATCCTTGAAAAGTTCACATAAACACGGGATTTCAAAAAACCCCATAAAAAAAATCACAAGGGGACAAATCGGGAGAGCGGGCCGGCCACTCCAAATCGCCCCTAATTGAGATGAGGCGCTCTGTAAAGTGTTTCCCCAAAACAGCCATTAATGCTCTTGCAGTGTGTGCCGTTGCACCGTCTTGTTGGAACCAAGTGTTCCCTAACTCCAACTCATCTAGCCGTGGGAAAAAAAATCCTATAACATGTTTATATGCCGGTCCGAATTCACTGTAACTGTTACTTCATTTTCTTCAAAGAACCAGGGACCAATAATTCCACTTGTATGGAGAGAAATGGGGATCATCATGAAGAATTCTCCGCAAAGAACGATCGGAAAGTTCAAGGGCAGACGCATGTTTGCGCGCAGAACGCCGTGATGATCGCAACAGTTCTTCGTCTTGTCGCACTTGCAGTTTGTCTGAATGTAAAAATTGATTTCCGGTCCGGGACGGGGGCCAACGGGGCTAAATTAAAGCGATTCTGAAAGGTGCGCTGGGTTGCGATCACAGAACATCCGTTTGAAAAGTAGGCCTTAACGGCAAACGCTGTTCGAACGTATGATGGCGACTGAACTGTGTTGGGACAAAACTTTTTAGTTCTGCCTCTCGAACGACACCACTAGCGCTCCGGTACGACATCAACCGACTGAATGGCGCGCATTTAAAAAAAAAGGAAGTTATGCTGCCGCACCTGTATATAAAATACAAAATCAAAATTTGTCTGTCCGATAAAAATTTTTGAACGGTAACTCCGATCATCATGAAATTTGGACACAACATTCATCTCAGTAAACTAAGTTCCCACCCCCACATCCGTTCTTTTGCACCCGGGTGAAACCAGGACGGGACCACTAGTAATTAATAATTATGAATTTATCAATTAATGATTCATACATACTTTCAGGTGTCGTTTGGCCTTTGGAGGGGATGCCCAAAGTACTACAAATCATCTCTAAATTTATGCCATTCACACTACCCATATTTTCACTGCGAAATATTATGGCGAAAGGATGGGACATCACAAACGTGCAGGTTTACGATGGATTTCTTGTAACAATAGCATGGATTATTGTTTTCTGTGTTATTAGTTACTTTGGAATTAAAAAATCTATCTAAGAACAAAACGTTACCTAGCGGTGGATTTACAAAAAGGTTAAAATCTAAAAATTGGGATGAGGGGATATATAATTTCAACATTTGACGCGAAGGCACAATGGTAGATATATTGGGTTCCACCACCGCTAAGACATGTTTAAAGCGTTTGAAAGCATTAAGAACAGGTATTTAGGTTTTGACAAAAAATTGTGAATCCGATAATACTTTAAATTTACAGAATTATTTCAAATTGTGAACGCTTAGTACAAATTAAAATATGCCACTAACATACCTGTAAGCGAACTGTTAATGGTGAATTCGCTGGAATTATTCTTCCTAGACATGGGTTACTGTTTACTTATTAAAACGGTCACTGAATATTAAATTTGAAACAAAAATAAATTTTAAGCAACATATTAAGATGTTTAAAGTAAATAGCTATATTTTGATTCACATAAATACCAGTAGTATTTTTGGCAAGTTAAGGGGGCCAAATTCGTAAATGCACCCGTATCATTACTGATAACATCATAATGATGTTAAAAAAATTAAGAGCAGACAAAAGTTAAAAAAAAATCAAATATTTTACCATTCATAAAAAATGCACTCATTTTAACAATTTATAATATTCACGCAAAAAACCAAACTTTAGTTTTGTAAATGATCCATAATTGTTTATAATAATATGAACGTTTAAGAAAGTTCTGCAAACCGACATTAATTTTTACTACATTCAATATCATTTTATTAATGGTATATATACACAAATATCTAGTTGTTTGATACTGTAATATATACCTAAAGGCCGCTGCACGCGAGGCTAAAAACACTGCTGGGATTTATGCTGGCCGGTAGGATGACTACAAGGCTGGAAATGACGTCACTGCGGGCTCGCCTGCTTGCTCTGAGGAATAACCAATCAGGAAACAGTATCTTGTCACGTGGTTGACATGAACAAACGCTGTACCATAAGAGTGTGTTCTGTTCAGAGACAATAAACGTCCTCTTTTGTTACCGTTCTATCACTGCGCACGCACCGAACCTACCTACAAAACAAGCTTAAAAAGACGTCTCGTGTGAAGCGAGCACATAAAAGCAATCAAGAAAACCAGGGGCAAATCCAGCCTCGTGTGCAGTGGCCTTAACACATACTCTATAAATCATCTTCGGAATGGGTAAAAATACAACTCACTACCTTCACACAAAAAAGTGCAAATTATTATTAGAGACGTAGATCACCACTGTGGTCAAAGTGTTTATTTTCCCTAACCATAATTTCTCTATGCTACTTGGAACCTTTGGAGACACTGATTATCAAAGTCTCGACAAAACACCAAAGCAGCTTGACAAAAGATCTATCTCCGATAGTTTACTTTATGTTTATGTTTTAATTAATTTAGATTCAATTAAACCACGACGATAGGTTAAGGATATACCTAAAAATTATAGACCAATAAGTCTTTAGTTTTCGTCATCTTTTTATGATGCTATGTGCGTCGACAAGAAAGTGCGTGTTTTTTGGTGATTTGTGGAAACTTTTCTTTAGAATTTATCTATTAAGTACTTCATCGCTCAGTTTAAAATTAATAAAATTATTTCTATCGCGTGTATAAAATATGTTTTTATTTAACACGTATAACACTTTTGTGTAAATGCTAATTTTAATAACTATTTCCACATTTGCAACAGAGGCGGATTAAACATTCGAAGCCCCCTGATTGCAACGGTTAATTAATCTAGTTTTCCTCTTGGATTTTGGAGCGTCTTGATATAAACCCTTGCTTCTACCTATGAGATGACGCAACTGGTTACTACACTGTTTGATTAACTCAACACATGATCAAATTATCTGTTAGTGAGTCGATTGTAAAAAAAGATTTGGTACCACTTGCTCACAAATTATACACTAAATAGTAAATAGAAAACAGTACACTACTTGTGAATTAGCGCTTGATGAGCTTGTGCTTTCAGTACTTCGCTCCTTGCATTTTTCACCTTTTGACTTCCACAAGTCTTCTCTGCGCACGCATGACCTGATACGATTTGTGGTAACCTAGTACCAATGTTACCAAAGGTCAGGATTTTTTAGACAAAAGTAGATGCCTCGTGCAGTACAAAAAATTTTTAGGTAGGTAAGTACAAAAATGTGGAATATTTCTTCGAAAACAAATACCTATCTACTTATTTACCTATTAATTTAAAATCAAAGTAATTTTTTAATATCAATAAAAAATTAAAAACTTTCATTTTTTCTTCTAATTTGTCCCGTTTTTTGCGTCTATATCCCGATTTTTTTTTATTTCACTTGCTAAAATTCCCGATTTTGTAAAATAATGAACTAGGAACGCTGTCTAGTACACAATGAGTATAAAGTTTAGAGAGGAAGTAGGATGTACGAATTATTAGTTAGGGTACACTTCATTTGCAGCTATATAATGATAAAAAACATCAAATTGGTGCAGACCAATTCAATTTGTTATACAATTTTTTGTTGTCAGTATTTCGAATACAGCTCAACACTACTTGTCGAAAACACAGATTATACTGAAATGACAATTATTTAGAATTTTCATCGTCTGTATTGCAAATTGTTTTATGTTGTCTATTGTTGGGTACTTGTAACTGAAAATTCACTAAAAAAGCGTACCTGTCAAAATATAATTTTTAACACAATGCTTTCCCTGTTGGTTTAAAAATTTACATATATTTTTTTAGCAATTTGTGTACAGAATATATAATTAATATTTTTTTTTTATCGTTTATTATTAATTATTGGAGATAAGAACGAACGGAGATATATTAAGTGCAAAAGCGCTATGATTTGTAGAAAACGGTATTAAGTATAATACTATTTGGAATAGTAGTCTGCCCTAAAAAGGCAAAGGGCAGTAAGTGACATTTATTGACAAAATGAGTTCCAACGACAGCAGTAAGTGCTGCAGCAATAATTTTATTGTCTTTAAAAGATGTTTCCCCCATGTTTTGGTTTCCATAATCTAAGATTCTGGACGGCCAAGACATTTTTAGTAAATTTTGATTTACTTAAATTCATAAGTTGGTCACTTACTGCCTTTTGCCTTTTTACGGCAGTATTATCTTCGTAAGGTTTACTTTAATTTATTGCTTTTAAGAATATCAATAAATAAGCTACCTCGAGAACTATCTACAAGCATTATCTATTTTATAAACGGTAGGCGATTCCAAAATATGTTATGTGTAAGGTATATGACGCTTTGTATAGTAGATTCGTATTCAAGGTATTTGTGTGAAATGTCAGATGTATCTCGAGAAATGGGGTCCTTAACAAAAGCACTACCTGCACAATGCGGATATGCATGCGACCAGCTCTGCATATTTCCATAATTTAGTAATCAACTTAAATGTGAATTTTGTTTAATTAGAGTGACCTTGAATAACATCAAAATTTGTATAATTATATGTAGAACGCTATTCAAACGGGGGGCTTTCGATGGGGTTTGAAACCTCTTCTGCATCCCGTTAAAAACTAAAACGACCGAAAAGTGAGTTATATATTTTTTTGACTGGCGTGAACATAATGCCACTTACCTATTCGTCGAAAATATATTTTATTGCACTCTAGATATACCGGGTGTTCCAGAAGTCACGCACTTCCTCGTAGGGATCGATAATCTTTATAAAAAAAAACATCCAGTAACTGTCGGAAGAAAAACAAATAAAATCGGAAAACAAATCAAATCGCTCCTGATTGGTCACTTTCAGTAATTAATAATTAATTATCTATGCGTCTGATTAAAAAATGGCTAAGGACTTTTCGTCTCAGAATAATTTTCTCTTTCGATCCCTACGAGGAAGTGCGTGACTTCTGGGACACCCGGTATAATAGTAGTTTATATATCTAAGATCAAAAGAAGTATATTATTGACGAGTAAGTGACATGTTATGACACGAGTCTGAGAGTTTTAACAGTCACACGAGTCATAATATCTTAACGTTCCATATATGTGTACTATATTTTTGCACGTAAGTCTCTATAAAATAGCTGGCTTTCATTTTGAAATATTTTGAAAATTTTTGGCATTTCATTTGTGTCGCAAATTTCACTTTAATATATCCACTAAAGTAAGTTAGGTACTAGTTGTACTAATAGTTATTATCTGTTGAATTTTACTTTACCGCACTAGTGTGTAATGGGACACTTCACATGCATACATCCGTGCATGAAAATCAGCTGTTTTATAGAGGGTAGAGTAAAACATACTAGGTATTGAGGTAGTGAAATATAGTGTGCACTGGAAATTATCTTTACTATAATACCGCTTGACTTTTCAGCTAAAAATTTGTAAAATTATATTTTTGCATGTACGTAGGTATAATGTTTTGACTTATAAATATCAATTATAAAAATTTTATATTTGATTGCTTGAAAAAATATAAATATGTATTTGATTTAGAAAAGAGCATTTTTATTTGCGTCGATCATTTACATATAAAAAAGTAACAGCGGAAACGATGGGTTATTTCACAAAAAAAAAATGTCAAGAGATTGGAACCTGAACCAGAAACAGCCAGTATAGCTTAAGGCGGTTTTTGGTCACCACCCTATATAAAAATTGTCGTTCCATCACATTATTATTTATTATGTTATCAATTTACATTTCGATAAGTTTTCAATTTCTCATAATGTAAACATCGGGACTAAGAACAAAGGTAAATTTATTGTGAAGACTTCAATGATCAGTAAAGAAGGATGCCCGAAAAATGTTACAATATTTTATCAATTATTACTAAACTGACCCTGTAGAAATTTGACAGAGTGGGGATATTTGGAAAAACAACATGGAAAACAAATTGGAATTGTTTATATTGTTTGCATAAAAGGAATCTTTTTAAAAAAATGTGGTTTTACAATTAAAATTATGACCAGAAAATGGCCAATTTTTTTTTGGGTTATAGATCGCAGATCAAATTAATATACTACAACACTAATAAAACTTTGTAAATCGCTAACAAAAGTTTGATATTGACAAAAAAATTAAGGGAATAAATACGTTGGCGATTTAATAGTTCAATTTTATTTATTTATTTTTTTTGTTGAGTTCGTAGTGAGTGGGAGATTGACAGGCAATTCATACTATAATAGAACCTCTGTAACTTCAAAAAATTCGATTTATAGAGTTTTCGACTTATGAAGGAATTTGACTTTTGACTTTTGTAAGGAAATATTCGACTTTTAAAGGTTAAGTTTCTTTCTAATTAATTTGAAGTTGCTATGTTCGAGATACAGAGGTCCAATTTATTTAGGTATTCAAACTATGGAGGTAAAATATGTACCGAAATAACTTGTGGAGACTCACTGAGATTTCGAGTAATGGAGGCTTTGGTGCTTGTTTTCTTTTAAGCCCCAAAACATTTTTCGAGTTTTGGAGGTTTCTGACTTATCGAAGTTCCACTGTATAATGAACATATGAGTCATTCCGATCGAACAGCTTCCCGTAGAAAAAACGATTTCCAAATCGATAATTTATATTTTCATATCGTCACTTATTATTTTGTAGGCTTTAACATACAGGGTGTCTCACGACATGACTGCCATAACCTGAGATAAAAGCATTTGAAATTTTAAATAAGTAAGCCCACTAACGCAGGTATTAGGTTCGGCTGTTGGCTTTGTTATTATTCGTGCTGATCCTGAGACTCTTCGCAGAGCTACCACTTCAATTCTAAGAAGAGCTAGACTATGTATACAGCAACTGGGTGGACATTTTGAGCAAATAATTCAATAGAGCGATTTCTTTTTAAATGGTTTTTAAATTAGTAAAGAATTCCTACTACTACTTAACTAAAATTTCAAATGCTTGTAGCTCAGTTAGGATAGCGTTCCGGGTATATGTTCATTAGACATTTTTGACTTGAAATCACCTCAGCAACACAGTCCCAGGCTATGGTGTCCCCTGTACTATATACCAAAAAGACAAAACAAAAATAGCAAAATCTTCAACTGTCCTAGTCGTACTCAAAAATAAGAGTAAGACCCGTGGACGTTGTAAGCAATTTGTTTCAGTTAAGTGCTTTCATTGCAGGCCAGTTCTAATCGTAATATTCATACCTGAGGAGAATGAAAGTTATTTTAATATTAACACACACCATAACACACTGATAAATGAACAGACTTTGACGATCATAACGCATTCTATTATAATAACATTATTTCGACTGGGTGCGTCCAATCTACCAGCAGAAATCTTAGCAACGAAATCAATGAACTCTGATCCATAAAATTAGAGATAGACATTTCATTCTTTAATTAAACGTCATCGAATGCTGTTAAGAAACATCAATCAAGTGAAAATGGCGCAATGACTTTCTCGTTGAGCTGCATCGACAGCAAATTTTTCTTGATAAGTAAACTATGGTTTCTGATTTTTCCCGAAACAAATGAATGACGTTATTTTGTCATTGATGACATTCTGATTTATAAAATGTGGTTGAAAAAGTTATTATTAAATCATTCCAGAGAAAATTGCAATTTAAAATTTTCGCTCAACACAGTAAACTAACTCTTTTGGATTTTTTCGAAAAATATTGTTTCACAGAATATCTTCATGACTGTATATCATTCACTATTCCACTCTAAGATGTCTTACGGCATTGAACTATGGGCCAAATGCCAGCTCTGCAGCAAAAATATTTTTATTGCAAAAAAAAGCCATTCGAGTGATAACAGGTGCACAAAACAGAGAAACTTGAAGACCATTATTCAAGCAATTAAAAGTTCTTACGGTATACTTCCAATATATATACAATTGCCTAATATATATAAGAAACAACCTTAAAATATTTGAAAAACAAAATATTATCCATAGACATGATACGAAACAGAACAAATTTGACAATACCGCTTCATAAATATAAAAAATCCGCCAATGGTCCATACTTTTATTGTATAAAATTCTACTATAAACTACCGGTTACAGTAAAAAGCTTGGAAATAGGAAAATACAAAAAACAAATAAAAAAATTCTATTCATAAAACAGTGTATCTATTCAAGACAAGAATTTTTGGAAAATTATATCATTGTAGTCTAAATCGATGTAACATGACGCATTATGCCATTGTATTGGTTTTTTAATAAAGAAGTATTATTATAATAAATGCAGGCATATTGAGGGGTCAACATACCGAATTAAGAAATTGTTTTTTCGGTGTCAGTGAATCACGAAACATCTAATTTTGTCAAAATCTCAAATTAGATTTTTTTCAACATGGCAAAATTCCATCACTTCATGGTCATTAAAAAGTAAAAAAAACTCAAATAGAATGGTAGTTTATAAAATTCTTAAATGTGAATTAATTAATGCATTTTATTTATTTATCAAATATATTCTTTTTCTGCGTATGTTGCATTTTAAATGGAACGCTTTTCTGTAATGAAACAATGATTTCCATACGCATCAAGTACACAAAATTTGCTTGTATGATGCATCTTAAAAGCAGCATGTTTCTGGGCAGTTTCAAATATGCATATATAAACGCTGATGACCTCAGTTATTGGAAGTCTGAAATCTACTGTATATTATTATTATGTTACTTGAAAATTCAAACCGCATAATGTAAGTTTTATCGTTTTGACAGAAAAATCTCCATTAAACATCTATGAGTAGACCAGAAAATGAGTAGCTCAGTCGAAGAAGGTAAGAAGCAATGGTTGCCGCTTCGCCATATCCTTTTCTGATCGAATAACTCTCAAAGTTAGCGTGCTTATAAATGTAATTATACAAATTAACCATTCCACCTATCTACACAGTCTACTTCACAAATTAAAAGTAACAGCAATCATCACATATTTAATTTAAAAGATGCTTTTTCACAAACAAAAGTGGAAAAATCATTGCAATATATTATATCCATAAATGGATTGGTCAGTGAGTGACAGGTAAATCGGGAGTATCAATTTTACAATTAAACAGAGACACGTAATAGTTAATGGCATAGGTGAATGGCCGTGACCAACTCTCGGTGGTAATATTCGCTACGTTTGGTTGGTACACACTGATCACGCCTTGTAACACCCAACGCAACAAAAATATACTTCGGTATATCACTTATGTTACATTTATTACTAATGAGTGTAATGAACTGAGGTAATAGTGGAAACCAGTGGCGGATTTAACAATAGGTCCGAGTAGGCCAAGGCCTAGGGCGACAAATTTTAGAGGGCGGCTATTTTGAGAAATGGTACCGCGCAATAAAAAAGATGCAAAATTATGTTTTTCCAATTGCAATTAAAAATAAAATACCAGATTACAACATTTTCTCGAGAGAAAACATTCTTTGGTTTTCTTTCCTTCTCGAAGTTTGGCAATTTCTAAGAATCAGGGCATTTGCTACCTTTAATTTTTTTTGGCTGCATAGAGATTCAGAGAAACGTTAACTACAAAATATACATTTATGATGATATTATAATTAGAAGAAATAGAGAAACTTTATTGATTTGATACTACTTAAATTTTTAAAACGTTTACATTAAATTTAATTAATGAACACTGAGTTATGATAGAAAAAATCGTGTAAAAAGTTATAAAAATACAAAATGAGTTATTTTAATTGTTTTTATGAGTTTATTGTAAGAAAAACTGATTATATTGAATGTGTCATAAAAAAAATAGCTAAATGCGCCACTGGTGAAAACTGGAACAATTAAGAGCAGCGCAGCTTAAATATAAATAGACATTAGACATGCGAAATAAGACTTATGAATTTCTCAAAGCGTTGTAAAAAATTAAATTAGCAATGATTTCAGAATGTGTAATCTTACAATTAAGATGGTAAATGTTAACAATTAGGTCGTGGCCAAGAGTCAGAAGGGGTACCTTTTTTGGCCAGAGCGCCAATCTATAGACCCTCCCCCAGTTTTAACATGATGGTGAGGCTGTCACAATTTTTTTTTCCTTGGCAACTCCTTCAAATTGGCCCTCCTGATTCCACTCCTTGGAAAAAAATTATAAAAAATGTTGAACATACCTAACAATTTTGTAGGAAAATTAATTCTCTACAAAAAATTTTTCTTGTTTTTTTTCTGTAAATGTGATACTTTTAGAATTACAGGCTTCCAAAAATGAAAATTTATGGTTCCTTTACGTAAAATTCACTCGTTTGAAACATGTCACATAACCCACTACAATAATTTTATTGACGCATTAAAGTCACCTAAAATTAAACTGAGGGAAACACATTTGAAACCAATATTTCTTTAGGTTACTGATCAAGCAGCTAACTTTAAATCTAATCTTCTGTTGAGAATATAGGTGTTTACTTTTAAATATCATCGTGAATGCTTTCATAATGTTCAGCATAACTAATAATTTTTATTGTAAACAGCTCATAAATCTTACGAAATGTTAATTGCAGTTTGGATTTAGCGAAAATTCAATAGTGGGTGATTTATAACACAACATTTGCGAAAGTGCAATTTGAGGTCAAAGAAATTTCATGGGCACTCTACACCTACACAAAAATATCAATAAAAGTGATAGATAGTTAACCTAGAAATAAAAAAAAAAAAACAAATTCCAACCACAATAGACGTCATCGCTTCTAATCGAAAGAACGTTCATATTATTTGTCTGGTGCTGGTGTTATGGAAGATTGTACGTATGAATGGTTTAGTCCGTGTAATACTTTTAATTCACACACATAAACATCACTTGACAATGTGTGCTACATATTAAGTATGTGTGTGTATACAAACATGAAATGCGGAAATCGAATTTCACATACTACGAGAGGCAGTGCATCTTTTATTCTGTTGCTTTAACAGCCGTTTAAACCTGCTTCCAGTTTGATGAAAACAATAGTTTATTTTATGTAAGAAGTGAATGATGATTCAAGTATTATTATGTCCACGTCGAAACTATTTAAGATTATAAAAGCCATTCGTAGACAGTAGTGGAGGCTTCAGCTCCACCGTATTACAATCTCATGGAGCTGCGCTCCGCTCGGCAGCAACAGTAGCGGAGCCTTCGACTGTATCGCATTGCAGTACCATGTACAATGTTTATACATTGATGGATTCCCCATACAAACTTTCATCCGATATTTCACCGCCTTCAGGGTTATTTTGACGTGATAACGTCTTATAAATTGATAAATCACCAATCTTATAAATTGACAAAACACCGGCTGCATGCACGAAAAAGTGTAACGTTCCTAAATCCTAACGTTCCTAATGTTCGTAACGCGTAACGCGTAACGTTCCGCCTGACCCTGTGCGTGCTTTTTGCTAATTTCTCGCTCAATTTAAATCAGATCGGTTTGAAACCAGTCTTAAACGAAAGAGGAGAACATTTTACATAGATTTCGTATAACAGAATTTGCCTAAACAGTTTTTTTATACAAATTTATATAGAAAAATAGCTGTATAAATGCAATGTTGTCTAATGCATGGCGCGACGCGGTCGGTCGTCTTTGTTTGCCGTACATGGAAATTAGAAGAGAACGTATGTCTTGTCTTAACATGAAAACGGCTGCATTTCTAATGTTTAATTCAATTTTTTGACATTAGTATTTTGTGAAATGCAACGCCTTCTAAGTTAAGTATTGGAATAACTAATTATTATTAGAACATAATACTTTGACAGTTGCAAACGTCACTTTTGACATTTCTTATCATTCCGACACCAAGGATAAGCGGATTGAAACCAAATTTTGGGAGGTTTAGGTTATGTATTACGGAATACGCTATCACGTAAAACTATCGTCCGTAAACCGACTTTACAGACAACCATTTTTTTTAAGACAAAAGGTAGCCTATGTTCTTTCTCAGGTCGCAATCTATCTACTTTTTATTTTAGCAAAATCTGGTCAGCGGTTTAGGCGTGAAAAGGTAACAGACAGAAAGACCAGTGGCGGATTTGCAGTCTTGGCCGCCCTAGACCCCAGGCCATGTAGTAAGTACTATCTGCCCCTTTCTCAGCATCATAATGTGTCACGATTGGCCGCCCTAGGCCCGGGCCTACTGGGCCTTAGGGCAAATCCGTCAATGAGAAAGACAGAGTTACTTTCGAACTTATAATTAATATGAATTTATTAAAGTTATCTTATAGTGTTGTGTAAATTGATTTAAGAAATTGTTATTGTAACAAAACTGTTGTAGTCCGTGGCGGAAATTATTTATTTACAATAATAAATGTTTAACAAAACAGTTAAACACACAAACGAAAGCGTACTTCTTTAATTTAACAGAAATAATAACGTTAACAGAAACAAAACTAATATTTCTAAATAATAAAATGAAAGAATAAGTAACAGAGAATATAGAGTCACTAAATTATTTACACAAAATATTTACAACACAGGAACACAACATAAAGTTTATCTAGTACAGTAACTGATTCATACTTGCATTTGCAAAAAGTTATTTATATTAAACATATTTATATAATTGCACTAACTAAAGTTTATTTATCTTCGCAGTATTATGATTTTTGTCGCAACGTCAGACTTGTATCAACACAACTCGCGAAAACTCGAATAACTGACTCCCTGACTCAACTACTCCACTCGCATTTATAGCTTCGTCCCATGCTTTTAGAATGTTGTCGTAGTTCCGAGATTCCTTCCTTTACATGTATTGGTTTCTCCAGGCTATTGCAAGAAAGGTCGGGTCTTTACCTGCTTTCGATTACTAGAAGATTCCTACAGAATCCATAGTCGTCCCTGAGATATAGTCGTTTTTATATCTACCAATAATTTTTATGTCTGTGGAATGTAGATACAACGGTTAAATACGAATTTACCAAATTCTTATTCACGCTCATAAGAAAATACCGTAAAGAGATTATTTTTCTGTTTTTTAAGTCACAGCATCACACAAATATTTTAATTTCTCTAGACGGTGTCTTCTCAGCAAGTAGTTTATACTTTTCTTTTTCTCGGTTCGTACAGGATACATACGTAATATTTGCGATAAATTGTCGTGCGATCTATTGTCGCGCGATGAATTGACGTAGAACGAATTTTGAACGCCCTTCGAATCTATTAGGTAATACTTTTATCTTCCTTCTATTCGTTATTTAAAACTGGAAATACGCTTAAGAGAAATTGACAGTCTGCATGGACAGTTCAATGACGTAGTCTGACATAACAGAACACACTGTCTTCAGTTTATATCAAACAAAATTATGTTTTGTAATAGAACCGTGAGCTGTTAGTTCCACGGTTAAGTCATAACTGTAGATTTAGTCCAGTCGATAGGTAGATTCTGATCCGAATAAGTGCAGAAGTTTAACAAATTCAGGAATTTGTTGAGTTTGATGTCCTGAATGTAATGAGAAAGAACAACCGTCGGCTTGTAGCGGCGCATGATAACAGTTTCTATGAAATATCTCGCTTCAGGTGCCTCATAGACAAAAATGTTTTGTATGAAAGTAAAATAGAATAACATTTTCTACAAAACATGTTTCATACATTTTTTCTCTAAACTGAATAGTTTCGGTGCAGCAGCTGAGCGTATTCAAGTATTTTTGACAAAATTATGAAATTCTGCCATTTACCAATAATTATTCAGTCTTAAATAAATTGTATTTGCTTATTTGAGACATACTGATCTAACGATTCTTTAATTTTTAGTTTTCCAAGTTTAATATTTTCAATTCTAGAAGTTTTCTCCCGGACGCGGCGGAAGCGTACAGAAAGTTTCGGAGAAAACTTGTTGTAAAATGGAAAATAATATAAATAACGTGCACAAAGTTTTTGCATTGGGATATAAAGAGTGTCTCAGCAAGAACTTGAATTTCGAATTGCGCGCCATTTTCGACTGTCAATTGTTGAGTCAACCATATTTGGTGTTTGTTTAATTAAAACATTGACATTTACGAAAATGGTGCGTTATAGCTTAGAAGAACGTTTGTTTATAGTGAAAACCCATTACAAAAATTTTTGAAAATGTTGAAGGTGCCGCCGTGACTGTCGACGGTAATCGTTACCGGGCCATGTTGACAGACTTTTTTGGCAAGAATTAGACGGAATTGACTTAAATGAGATGTAGTTTCAACAGGATAGCGCTACCTGTCACACCGCACGTGAAACAATGACTTTGTTACAAACCACGTTTTCAGGTCGTGTCATTTCTCGTTTTGGAGACCAAAACTGGCCGCCAAGAAGTTGCGATTTAACTTGTTTGGACTATTTTCTCTGGGGTTATTTGAAAAGTAAGATCTATGCGAACCACCCTGAGACAATTGAAGAACTCAAAGAAGAAATTTCACGTCAAATTCGTCAAATCCAGCAGCCCTTACTGCAAAATGTATTGCAAAATTTCGTCAAAAGAATGCATACCTGCCAACAGAGCAACGGTGGCCATTTAACCGATATTTTGTTTCATGTGTAAATGTCATCACTACCTCCATGTATATGTAGAAAAACATGTAAATAAAATGTTGAATAAATATATTTTTTTTATTTTTAAAATTCAAGTTCTTACTGAGACATCCTTTATATGTATTTTGAACAATTGTGATTTATTTCATCACTATTTTCAACATCAGATAACAATGTTTGCCACGAACATACCACAGACACGCGAAAAATCCGAAGTAAAATTGCTCTAAAATTAAAAATAATAAATCGTATTTATCATTTATTTCTATAAAAAGTACTAAAAACTACATTACATGGAGATAATGTAATTTAGATATATAATCAAAAACTTTTTATAAAAAAAGTGAAAAATTTTAAATCTTTTAGTTCAGCGTAAATTTAAATATTATAACTTTTTTATGTACCAATGAACTTTTATTAAATTGGCGCTGATCTTAAAATTTTATAATTTTTCTCTTTTTAGTAACTTTTTTGAAGCAGCTACATTTGTTTTTTAAAAAATTTCAAATTGGTTAGCCCCTTGAGAGCGATGACTGAACAATTATATATCGCTTTGATATCGTCTTTTTTTAAGTCGGTTGCAAATTGAAAACGAATGAATTTTTTTTTTCATTAAAACTTGTATCAGCTTAGGGATTATTTAGGAATCTAATTATATATCTGTTCTATTTTAATCAACTTAAAAAACATGTTATTAAAACTTCCATTCACGAAAGAACGGAAAAAACTAATCAACTTTATTTACAGTACATTTCCCATTTTTAAGGAATAATTTTTTTACCGACGATGACTGATTGAACGCCACAAAATTTTTATATTAAAAAAAGGAATAATTTAAATTTGAACAAAATTTCTAACCTCAGTGAAATAACTTTAATAAAGATATTAAATCAATATTCTGAAATCCATAATAATATGTGATTTAAGATAGGCGTGAACGCATAAATAATTATGTATTTATTTCATAACGGAAACGTTAATTTGAAGAGTTACGTTTAAAAAATGTCATAATTATAAAAAAAAAACATGTGAAACTCTTGCACGCTACAAGTGAAACTTCTTAGGCTCTATAATTTGTAGATGATTTTATTATTTCAGGATTATGAAATGGTTATGTGAAATTTGCTACCGTGATAGTCACGGTAGCAAAATGGTACGTATACACACATTACGTACTGCGCATGCGTGTAGGGTGCGTATGACGTTTTGACATAGAGAGTAGAAACGATTCTCCCACTCTTCCATTTCAACTGCCTCTAACGCGCCTAAAAAAGTTTCACTTCAAATAATCTTACCTTAAGCTTAACCCGAATGCAGCTAGTTATAAAAAGTAGCATATCTATACTTTAAGCTTAATTGAAAACAGTCCAATGTCTCTTGAGTAATGCTGGCACAAACCTACAAAATTTCCAAAATGTAGCAAGTAAATCAAATTTGAGACATACTATGGCCTATTACTACTGATATTGATTTTTGTTGTAAACAAAATACACTGATTGTGAGCCAAAACTAAAAGCCGCTGCACACGAGGCTAGAAAGGCCACTAGGAGATCTGCTAGTCGGTAGGCTGGGTACGAAGCTAGAAATGACGTCACTGCGGGCTGGTCTGCTAGCTGACAAGATAGGTTTTAAAATTAGAACAGGGGCTATTTTCCCTGGTAGGTATGAGTAAGAACCAATCAGGAAGCAGTATCTTGTCACGTGGGCACTTGAACAAACACTCACAAACCAACATGACGTCATTCTGTTCAGAGTCAGACAACACACACGTTTTGCTCTGTGTTTATATTCGAACTGTCACTGCGCGCGCACCAGATCTATCCACAAACCAAGCTTGAAAAATAGTCTCGTGTGAAGCGAGCACTTAGCAATTAAGAAAACCAGTGCTAGAAAACTAGTAGGCAAATCTAGCAAGGAATCTAGCAGCGTTTCTAGCCTCGTGTGCAGCGGCCTTAATACGAGTTTTATATTTGTAGGAACAGCTTTACCAAAATTATTTTTTTTATTTCACATGGCACTGTTGGAAAAATTTAATATTCGTTTACAAAGTTTCCATTTTTAAAATATGTTCAGATTCCATTAATTGTCAATTCGTGGAATGTTAATTTCATTATTTACACTACAAGCTTGTTGATAAGAATCACTTATTCCGAACGACCACTGCTTTGAAAACACTAAAAATGATGGGCTGACCATAGTATGCTGATTTCAATGACCGTTCAAAAACACTTGTGGAAGAATAAACAAAAGAGATCAAATGAAGGTTGGATACAAGAAGGTGGAGATTTTTTGACCACAAACTTCGGAAAACACGTCGTATACTAAGTGTCTCAAAACTTTCTTTATCTTTAAAAGAATATTTAAATATTAGCAATTATATTAATCAAGACTTCCATAAAAAGTGTTTGCTTATTAGAAGTGATAACAAAAAATTGAACAATTAAACTTAAGAAGTTGATAATCTTTCTAAGAGAATATTACCATTCGAACACATAATTGTGGAATGGTACTAATTTAGGTCAAAATTTTACGGTATTTTTTCGTTTTGAGGTCCCCCGAATCCAAAAAACACATTATTGGAAAAACAACTGCGTCTGTTTGTTTGTATACACGATACAGGTCAAACGGATGAGCGGATTGAAACCAAGTTTTGGCAGGATGTTTGTTATAAAATAGTTTTTTATATAATAACGGTATACTTTTAATAACGGATTATTATTATATTTATTTATTTTAAAAAGTTTTCTTAAAAAAATTTCCCAAGCTTTATAGTTTCGGAAATATAATGAAAACAAAAAAAATCAGCTGTTCTTTTGATCTGTAGATCTATCAGAAAGAAATTAGTTAAGCATGCTTTGATTAATTTTTAGAGGACGTAGATTAACCATGCTAACAAATAGCAATTATCGTATGTAATACTAGCCATTACCTGCGTCACCTCACGCGATATTAGAAGTTTTATTTTCTTTATTATACTATATCAAATGTCAATATTTGAAGTTCCATCCCGTCGCCCAATTGGCTGCATTTTTTTTAAATGTGTGTTTATAAAGACAGATGATAAATATTTGCACAAAATATTTATTGAAACATCTGGTCTCTAAAAAAACATTGATTTGTCTAATAATTGGACTGTTCCATGTGACTGATGCTGAGTTGCAGAAAGCAATGTCAGAAAACCCGATTTGACAACCACCTTAACCTGTGTCCTGACTATGCTGATCGGCGATCGGCAAAGCTTTTACGATCGGTAACGTTTCGCCTGATAAACGAAGCCGACAGTCACGTCCACACTAGTGCGGATTTGCCGATCGGCAATTCCGATCGACATAGTCAGGATACAGCTTTAGATTGTCACTACACATATTTTTCCGTAAGAAAAGCATTACAGATTTAAAAATCAGTCATGTTTAAAAAATAATTGATTGAAACACCCGATTTTTTTTGCAGACTGTGTGTATATAATTTGGCATAGTTTTTTTGTAATATTTCCATTTCGAAACGATATTTAGACAATTATTTTTTATGTGAGTACAGTCATATAATGTTTCACAGACAAGAGTTTTACAACCACATTAGAGTGCTTCTGCATAATATATAAAAACTTTCATTATATGATCACAATCTAAGATCGTCGCTAAATCAAATTTTTTGACAATGCTTTCTGCAAACCAGCATAAGACCTGAAACTGAAAAAAAATATTAACGAAGATAAAAGAGCTAAAATTTTATTTTTGCTTGATATTTTTTTACCCTAAAAATGTTGTTAGTTGCACTCTAAAAAACGTTCATGAAAATTAAAAATAAACTAGGAAAAAATCACGAGAATTTAAATTATTATATTCTGAAGGTTTTTCCATCAAACCAACCATTTTTCAGATACTCGCATCAAAACTAAGGGTGGGTTATGATTATTGTAGATTTCTTATTATTTTTATTTTATAGCTGCATTTATATTGCACATACCGCTAAACTAGCGGTATGTGCTTTATTATCGCTTTGTGCGTCAGAGCTGACTTTCGTTCATATAAGAAGTTATATCTAAGTTAATTTCACACGAAATCCATTCAAATTGAAGCTTTTTGAAAAGAGGAGATTCTAATCTATAAAATAGAACCATTTTCAAATCAATTCGAGTTCATAAATACTATTAAAATTGTAATTGAAAATCACAAACAGCAGTTGTCGGTTGGTCTGTACGTATGTACGTACGTATGTACGTACGTATGTACGTACGTACGTCACGACTCTACAGATCGCAATTTTGGTCGGATTGCCTTGGGTTATATTTTATTCACTTTGTTTACTATCAGACCAGAACCCTATTTAAATTCACTAAAATGTGTTCAGTAGTTTAATTTTTATAAACAGTTTTATTTTATTATTTTTGACAGCTTATAGTTTAAAAAAACAAAATATAATAATTACTGTGTAAATATAATGTAATCCATAAAACAAGTGCTACACTTCTATACCGTGATAACACCACTAAATGTATTAGGCCGCCGTGGCGTAATGGTTATGCCGTTGGATCCCTAAGGGCAAGGTCCTGGGTTCGATTCCTTACGAAATCATTGATTTTTTTCTTTTTTTTTTCTTTTTATTTTGTTTTATTTTATTCCACTTGATATTAATTATATATTATATTATGTATAGTTCTTAATTTTTTTTATTTTTGCAAACTTAAAAAAAATATTTTTTCAATTTTTAATTATTTATTTCTTTAAATTTTTAAATCTTTTTAAATTTATTAAAAATATTTTTTATTTGTTATTTTTTTATCATACAGTGGAAAACTTGCGGGATGTGCACTTTTGGTTTTGCCAACTATTTATAAATTTAATAAGAAGAGGGACAATAACCTTTTTTAACCCTTACATGCAACGTATAACTTTATGCGTACCATGAATCAATGGAGATTTTTGAGATGTTATTTGGAACGATAAAATTAACGTGTGCAAAAATCAGTTCTTTTGAATTTTCTTCTTAAATAGATTCAAAAAACATTAAACTAGAGTTCCTCAGAGAATATTTGTTTAAAGTATATTAAATATTTACAGGCTTACAGAGGACTTGATCAAACTCAGTAGACCTAAACTCAGGAAAGTAGACCCCTGAGAAAGCATCTACGTCAGGAATCGACACACTGCAGATGTTGCGAAATGGAGGACGAAACACACAACCATTTACTGTTCAAATGCGAGGGCCTAGCCTACAAGAGAACAACCATCTTTGTATACATTGATGAGAGCGGAGTAGCTCCTCAGGACAATCTAGTCCACCAATCTTCTGGAGTTCATGAGATATTAGAGAACTAGATCAAAGACAAGGAGGAGCACAAAAATTCTTCTAGGATGACGTACATAACAGGCTAATAAGCCATAACCCCTAATTTATTAATTAATTCATTCATGTTAAATATTTAAATATGTTTAATTTAATTACTTTTAAATTAAGTAGCTTTTATTTTTTGATGTTTAGTAACTTCTTTCAATATTTTTTCTGCAGCTCTGCTGGTGTGAAATATTACAAAAGAGCAGCATTGTTTGGTAAGATACTTACTGTTTAGTTACACACTGTATATGACTGCAATACTATATCATTTATGGCGTCAGGTACTCTCGAGTCAGTATTAAAACAACGTGGAGGTACTACTTTTCTCCAAACACGGCAGGTTTAATCAGCATGAGTATTCTGTTGTATGTTCTTATGCTCTATTGCTATCACTCTACTGTTGCGCGGTGCCTCGTAAAAGTTTTCTCTTTGACAACACTTCACTGTTATATTCTCTTACTTCGAATTAAAAGAAATTATATGTTGCGATCAATAAAGTGTTTCATCATAATGTGAACCGAACTGGAAATTTAGTATTTTCTCGAATGATTATAAGTGAACTAAAACTAAAAATTTGTGATTTTATAAGCTTACCTCGAAGACTGTTTTGAACTGTATTTTTGACACAAAAACAGAGTGATGATGTAAAATTGTGAATGGTGTAAATGTGAGTTATCTAAATTTTTTTCTAATTCTTCAACATCACACCTATTTTATCCTTCAGAATTATTTTTCATTTTTAAGAATTTTTTAAAATCCTGTTTAATTGTCACTGTATTACGCTCAATATCTACATTCTGCATATTGGTGAATAATAAATATTTTGTCTTTGAATTCGTTCCAACTTTGATAATCACAGTTTTATTTTGATTTTTTAAATCTCGTTGTTATCCTTATTCTTTGAGTAAGTTGTAGATTCCAAGAAAAAACAATCTTCTCAATGCGTTGGTCAAAGTAAAAGTTAACAAAAACAAAATCTGTTTTTAAACCTGTGCGATGTGCAAAGCATTACTGTATTAAATTAACAATACAAGGGTGATTGTATAAGGTAGCGTTACGTTGTTACATTATATAACAAATAATCATAATTAATAATGCTATATGGGAAAAGCCTAAAGGCACATTGTTACATCAGGTACACAATTACATAATTTAATATACATAGTACCTACTTATGCATATTTAATAACCAATAAATTGTCTTCAATTAAAAAAGGGTTTGCCGTCTTAAAAAAACATTTCCAAGCAAATGACATAAAATAATATCAGATGCAAATTGCTTACTATCTCGTTGCATAATTATATAAATTCGGGAAGTTAATAAAAAAATTCGAAACAGTCGAAAAGTCTATTAAGTGAGAAGCTTAGAATCGTTATATGCTATGATAAAGTTTAAGAGTTACGGCAGAACAAACAGACAAACCCAGATGGGTAGGAAAAAATTTGATAATAGTCGTTCACTATGACTTGGTATCACGAAAAATGCATAAAAAATTAAAATTTCTTTAAAAAAAGTTACTGGAAAACTCTATACAGTCTTGTAATGATTAGTTGCTAATTGACTTTAATGCACGTTAAATCCGTCACTCATTTTCGTTTCGTCGAAGTGGCGCCGTACAAGAAATTTCAATTAAAAAAATAGTTTTACACAATTTTTTTCAAGATTTCTTAGCTATTTTATCAATGCCTTAAAATCTTAAAATCTATTATCATTTCACAGCCTTATATTATGTTCTATTAAAAAAAGTGTGCGTATTTAATCTTTAGATGGTTGAAGTAAAACATGTTAGGTTTGCAGTTTTTTATGAGTATCTAGATATGTATACTTATTGTATAGATACCGATAAATAAAGTAGGGAAAAACAATTACAGACTATGTTATTTATTTGGATTATTTGAATAAACTTTTGTATAATTCATTTAAACAAAAAACAACTTTCGCAATGTGTGAACTTTGTCATCCGTTGCTATATATACAAAAAAATCGATTTTGTGGTATTATTATGTATAGGTAATAACAACAATAATAATAATCTTTATAAATACCAGACGAGGTTCAGCCACTGGCTGTTTTTCAACCTAACTAAATAGTAGATGCTATTATACTGCTTAACAGACCGCGCAAAAACGTCAGAAGCTTTTCGCGACGCTAACTCACCGAGTTGCCACCTTTTTTGATAAATTCACAAAACGCGCGTGCAGACCAGTAGCAGGAGAGAAACTAAAAATCTGCACGTAGCGGCTAAAGCTCGCCTAGCAGGAAGGGAAAAACTCAGTATGTTCATCCCAGATCTAAAATAATGATACTTATTAAAATGATTTTCAGCCTCCTTCAAATCACTGGGCTAATAAGTTCAATGACATTTATAAAAACTTCTCACTAGAGCTTAGTATTTGCTGAAGATGAGAGCATCATGGCTCCCGAAATGTACATCCGCTAATAAAACTGTTGTGGTAAGAAGTAATTATTCTTTACTTTTTTAATTTTTGTTTCAACCACAGTGCTCTTAATATTTGCATCAATGACATTTATTTTACAATTTCATTATTTTCAAAATTATAATATAAAAAACTAAATTGTGTTATAACTTGGAAATTTACAATGTAAAAAGTACAAGCATTACGGTACAAATTAATTTTCTGGTCACTGTGCTTAACATCCACACAAAAGAAGTATCAGTAACTAAAAAACGATTAAGTATGACATTAAATTTGTCTGAAATAAAAGAGTAAAGAATGATTATATAGTATGCATTCACAACTAACATTTAGTGCAGGAAACGAATTTGGGAAACATATAATTTATTATTTAATAGAACAAAAAACGTTTCATTAACATCCAAGGTAATCAGTAAATGCCAAAATATTCACTGTCAAAAAACAAAATGTACTATTTACACAAATGCTGGGATGCAGAAAGTATTGTTAGAAAATTTGATTTGACAATGACCTTAGATTGGAACTTACACATTTCTTTGAGACAACTCTTTGATCTTGCTAAAGAAATAAGTATTCAGCAGCTCAATTTACGTGTAGAAATCGAAAATTAATCAGATCTGGTACCAAGTAAACAAATTTCGCCGCCGTCTTGATATTCGTTGCAAAATGCTAATTTTAACCTTCATTCGTATCCAGTTTTTGAAAATGGATGCAGAAATTAATATCATTGAAATCAGGCAATTAGAAAACATTTGGCGTCTTCTTGGATTTTAAGGGACTTTTAGGATATGTCCTTTCGATACTCTAAATTTCATGCTTTTATAGAAAAGTGAACAATTCGTTGGTTATTGGTTGGAAGAGCAGCCTAGCTGACTCCGCCCCTAATAAAGGCATTTATTATTATTATTATTATTTCGAGCTAAGTCACTGCACCAGGGTAAATGAACTATGAAACAGTTCATTTGAGAGCTCATATGCCTTTTTATTTGTTTTGATTAGAACTATAAAGTATGTAAAATAGCGAAACATCCTGTGTTAAAATAAAAATTAATATAAAATTTTCTAAATTTTCAGAAAATGTCCCAGCGCAATCAAGTGATCAATGCTATCAAGGATTTTATATACTTCTAAAGAAAAGAGTGCAAGAAACTGTTTTAAATGAAAGTGAAATAAATTATAAACAAAGTGAATATTATTTAAGTGCAGTGAATTATCAGACATTTTCCAAGATAAAAATAAAACGGGTATGTATATTTGAATCTCGTAAGCTGAGTTTATTATATTAGATTAATTAGAATTAGAATAATTTATCAGACAAATTAGTAAAAATGTTATGTGATACGTAATAATTAGCGAAAAGAACTTCGTTCTAACCGGGTGTTCCATGACTCCTCTCATTTTTTTAAGTAATACTTCTTTTGACATGGTAGGGTGAATTCATTATTGAGATTGAAAATATAACGAACATGTCGCAATGTATATTCCGTATGGTGTATACCTACTATTAAAACCGGCTGTAGAACATTACGCTAATTTTGCGGCGAGGTGAACGCTTGCCTCGAAATCTAAAGGCTGTAGGCTCGATGCCGGCGGTCGGTGCCGTTATTACTTTTTTACAATTAAGTATACATTTCACTTCTGTAGTGTGTAGTGTAAAATACTCTAAAGGATGCTGCACAATCAAACATTCTTCTGTCATTAAACTCCATTTAAATAGGACATATAAACGGGGACACAATTCTGAGGTGGGGCAAATGGATAGAATGGATAGTGTAAATTGTAACCAGAAAAGCATCGAGCCGAACAAGAAGTGGTTTAGTCGGGGATTTTTTACATTTTTAAATAATTTATAAATTCAATATAAAGGATTATTTCATTGTTTTTATGATCGCTGAGTTTATTGTTTGCATGCGGTGATCCACGTGTTTTGTAAATATTTGTGATTAAAACTACTGCCGGAACTATAAAACAAACAAGTAACAATGGAAACTTGGTTACTGCAGAAACTTAACAATACATTCCGGGTTCCCACGTATTCCCTGTTTTATCCATTGATTGTTTGCGGTGTACAGAATGATTCAGGAGAAAATGTCAATATTTTAGGTACGCATTCGGGGACCCAAAATAAACATAAAAGTTCGTATAAACATGGGTCCTATTCTCAACCGGTACACAGATACCGGGGTAAAGAAAATATTCAAATTAAAATTTTGATCAAATTATATTTATAACAGGAACCGAGCGGGGTGCCATATAGTGACGAGAGTACTAGACTCGCATTCGGAAGGTACCGGGTTTGAACCCCGGCGGGGGCAGATGTGGCTGAGACTTTTTCCTGCTGCCTCTCGCCGAGAAACTGTAATTCCTCCACCAGTCATCTTGTTGAGGTTTTCCATGGTTTCTAGCAATAATTCCAGATAAATATCGAGATGGTTCCTTATATTTAAGGCCAAGGCCGATTATTTGTCAAACTCCTGTGCACATGATTTGCGTACCTTATCATAATGTCGTAATATTCCCTCATTCGCCCATTGCTATTAATTAAGTGGAAGTTTAAAAATGTCGAAAATAAAAAATAGTAGAAAATGGGGCGAATGGCGTTTGTTATGACATAAAGTCGAGAAACGGACGTTAAACGCATTATTATTTTTATTATATTTATAACAGGTAGGCTAGGTTTTATAGTTTTCAAAAATGTCACAGTTTATTGCTAAACACAAGTCAGCTCTCTGATGAATAACTCGGGGGGGAGAGAGAGATTGTGAATTATAGAAGCTCAAGTCATCAGCGTCTATTGAATAACTCGGGTCGCTCTATGAATGAATGCGGGTTACTTTCTTATAATTGCTGCTGCATTATTCGATCCAGTTGCATCTCTAGTATTTACTTTACTTTTTGAAAACTACTACCCTAAAAATAAAAAATTTAATTTAAATATTTTGTTTATTCCTATATCTGTGACGGTTAAGAATAGGACCCATGTTTATAGGAACTGTTATGTTTATTTTGGGTCTCCGAATACGTACTTAAAATATTGACATTTCCTCCTGAATCATTCAGTATACAATACCCCATAAAATTTATACGCGAGTGGGAACTAGTAAAACTACATTATTAATTTCAGGACTGGACCTCAAACGTATTTTTTGACAGAACCAGAAAGCGCGAGATAATTCGTTCTTTTGCAAAATTATCAAAAGTGATACTTTTGAGAACAATAATCAAGATATTCCTGCCGTATATCAGCCAATGACTGACGTCTAGAGGTCAGTTTTATATTTTTGACACAAACATTACATTAACGAAAAAACGAATTCCATTTCAATTCTTTCATTTACAAAACAACGTCTAAAAAAATCATGAACCTAGTTTATTTAAATAAAGTAAATTTTATGTATGAGATAAGAGTCAAGTAAACGTTTTGCGCTCAAAACTAGAAATAACTTATAATTATACTTTCTAGTCTTCTTTTACTATACGATAAAATTAGCAGTTAATATTTAATATTTATATGGAAATATACGATTTTTTAATTACTTAAATAGATACCTACTGCCATGAATTTTGACTCACAAAATTGGCATCACTATATACCCCTTTAAGTGATCCTGGTAGCTAGAGCTACCTTTAGTTAGTAAAGGTCAGTCTTCAGTCAAATACCAGGCAAATTGATCTCTACCGCTTCCCTTGGATGCACAGAGTAGCACTGGTATGTATAGTTACCAAACAGATGGTTTATATCCCCCCTACACACGATTGTAAAAACGTCCGGTTAACATAGCTACCAGTGTAACATACCGCATTGTACTCTTTGATGGGCATTGTAGTTTTTTCGCGTAATTGTTCATTGTTTTATATTTTTCTGTGTGTACAAGTGATTCAGCTCAATGAAAATTTGGTAAGTTTTAGCATTACCTGTTTAGTCCTAGGTAGGATATTTTTCAGGTGAATTTACTTTTATTTGTACAAGAAATCGAGGAATTTTTATATTCATCATTCTGAAAACCTAACCTAACTTTTTAAATATTTTATTTATTTTTTTACTTATGAGGTGTATTTTTGCACAGTAAATTAGTATTCATTTAGAATACATACCGACCGTTTAGATATTAGCTGAAATTTCGCCCTGAAAGTTTGCGAAAACTTATTATTTACGTTTTTGCTCAGGATTTTACATCATGGACAAAAATCATTCTATCGCTAAGTGGCAACGCCGTCAACCTCTGACTCAGCAGGAACTTGAGCGCATAGTAAATGAGTCTGATGATGAAAACTATTGTTTTTTCTACTTATTAGATGCTGCTATTGTAAACAGTTATATCCTGTACAGGGAAGACATCATAAAGCTAAAAGACAAGACTCAAAAACCAATGAGCCATCTACGGTTCCGAAGTGCTTTAGCGAATTCCCTTATATCTTCTTTCTCTTGTCGAAAACGAAGTGGTCCCCAAAAAACTGTCACATTAGATAATGTAGGCCA
Source organism: Xanthostigma xanthostigma (assembly GCA_963575645.1). Classification (NCBI taxonomy): domain Eukaryota; kingdom Metazoa; phylum Arthropoda; class Insecta; order Raphidioptera; family Raphidiidae; genus Xanthostigma; species Xanthostigma xanthostigma. The sequence continues at coordinate 28,603,268 of OY754468.1, read as the reverse complement.
TCTTCCTGTGAAAGGAACATATCGCCGCTGTGTCGGTTGTAGTGCTGCCAAGAAACAAAAGAGATCAAACCTCATTTGCAAAAAATGCAATGTAGCTTTGTGTAAAACTTGTTTCGAGCCATACCACAATAAGGATGCCTAAAAATATTTTTCATAAATGTTTTTTGATATTATTCCTAAAAATAAATGTTATACACTAAAATTTTTCATTATAAACATGTTTTTCTAAGCAGCTGGAATGTAGAGGGCTGCAACACATAACTGTGATTTTATTTATAAATAATATATTTTTCGTTTTTATCTAAGAATATTTTTTTACGTTTTTAACGTATATTTGTTGTAATTCTAAGCATACAGAATATCTTTATGCTTACATGTTTTATAAAAGACATAATATAATTGAAAAAATAAAATGGTTTCTATATTTACCAGTGATTTTTATGAATTCGTTATTGGCGTTAATAATCCCTGGTAGCTATGCTTACCACCCAATTTTTTCAAATAAAAGGGTTCAACCAATAAAAATATTTTTTTTTTAAATTTTCCTAACTTATTTGCACTTATTATAATATTACTTAACTGTTCAAATAGGAAAAATTTAAAAAAATAGTTTTGCCACTTAAAGGGATACTTACCGGAAAAATAAAACTGTATGAGATCCGCCCACCGACTGCCGCGATATACAGATCTCAGAGACGAATCTCATCGTGAATTTTGCGGCATCATTAGTAGCCGGCCATAGGACTCAAAGAATGACAATCAGCAAGTTGACAGTTTGACTTATGATGAACATACACATAAAGTCAATGATTATTGAAAACTGACAGTTTTCATTCGTTTTATAGTATTTTTTGTTGGTTTCTGACTTGTGTACCTACTGTGGTGTTTCGTTGTGCTAATAAGGCTTATTGTTCCAGTAGTTTTTTAAGTCAAATACTTTCTTTTTTTAATTTAAAATGGAAGAAGATGCTCACATTGCTATCGCAATATACCTAGCATTTGAAGGAAAAAAAAGATTTTGGATGAAAGAATGGAGAATGGTCTTAAAAAAGACAAAAATTTTCCCATTATAATTTTCTTGATGACTGATAGAGTATCAATCCATTAAATATACTATCACTCATGAGTGACAATCTACAAACTTGTTTGAAATTCATCAGCCAGAAATTGTGATTATCAATCATTATTATCATTCTTACCAACACAATCAATCCCGACTGTTAATCAAGAAGATTGTAATTCAAAATTCATCATGCATTGTCGAAATTGTATCGTTGAGACCGTCACTGGCGGTTGCACGAGTCGTGTCGCAAAACACGCCGATAGACTGATCTCAGAAACTCGACCAGTCATGAATGACTTCGTCTCAAGTGTATAATAGTGAGACCGTTTTACGATGAGACCTGCCTCACCGAATGTGGCGAGGTGGGTCTCATGATCTCATCGTGTAAATATCGATTACTATACTATTTTAAAGGTCGTCGCCATAATTAGATAAGATCATTTGTTTTGCCAAAACCAATCTCGAGGAAGACACGAGTAAAGATTAGCAAATATAATAACTTTATTTTCATAAAATTATCAGATTTTGTTATACATTTTTGCAGTTCTTCACATTTTAAAAATCCAGCCAATTGGGTGACGAGACCATTCCAACTTCTAAAATATTGATAGTTGACATAGTATAATAATATATAGTATAATATATAATATAATATAGTATAATAAAGAAAATAAAATTTCTGATATTGCGTGAGGGGACGCGGGTAATGGCTAGTATTCAATATGATATTTGCTATTCGTTGCCATGGTTTAATTAATGGTTTAATTAATTAAATTTAATGAAAGCATGCTCACTAGTTTATTTCTGACAGATCTACAAAACAAAAGAACAACTGAATTTTTTTTTATTTTCAAAATATTTCCGAAACTAAAGCTTGGAATAAAATTTTTTTACGAAACTTTCCTTTAAAAAATCAATAGAATAATAAGTCGTAATGAAAAGTATACCATTATTATATAAAAAACACCGTTATAACATATCTCTTCTGCGCATGCTCCGATTTTCCTCAAAAATAATAGAGCTTTTTATATTTGCATACCAAACATCCTCCCAAAATTTGGTTTCAATCCTAGATCTGTGTGAACAGTATCGTGCTCACAGATAGACTAACAGACACAGAGTTTTTCCAAAAATGTGTTTTTTTTTTTTGGATTCGGGGGACCTCAAAACGAAAAAATATTGTAAAATTTTGAAAAGTGATTTTTGACCTAAACGACCCCACTTGTGGGTTGGAATGGTAAAAGTTCTCTGTACCTACTTGAGCGTCTTGAGGATGTTCAAATCAAAGATCATTACATATTTTGTAAATCCAATTCTATAGAATTCATTATGTAAATTAAAAAAAATATATGCAGATCATTTCTGAAAATTTGTTAAGAACAAACTATTTTGCAATTATCTGCTTGTGAAAAATGAATTTTGTGACAATATTAATTATGGAATTTATAATTAACTATTGAATATATTATGTAAATTAATTCTTATAAATTATTTTTAAAAGAGCTAATATCTCTTTCAGTTTATTTTATTTCTATTTTTCGTTTATTATTTTTTTGCTTGATCTTCTATAAAACAAATTATTGTTTTTCATGACTGTATAGGCGCGGTTGTAAATTGACCCATTTCGCACTGGTGCGTAAACTAAAACAAAAGTAATGGGATCTTACAAATCTAATAGTTGCCATTTTACGCCATATGAGTGACAGAGAATCGAAGTAGACTTTGTCATCGTAAACAATCAAAATTTCCAATATGGTCGAATTGTCAGATATATACATTATACATACAGGTGTATCACAGAAAAACGTACATAGGGAAAACTCCATTGTGCAAATTAGTTAGGATCAACGATTACTTTGGCCACATATTATGATAATGGTAACGCTGACTAACCATTATTTAATAACAATAATTGCTAATAATGAATAATTAGAAAAGTTAGTAAAAATAATTCTTTAATATTAAATGAATTTATTTTTAATAATGAAACAATTTTTTAAAGAATAAATATTTTTTTGCTTTATAATTAAACGAAACAGTTAAAATAAAAAAAATAAAGCAAATGTTCAAATAAACCTCCATTTTTAATTAAGCAGTGGCTTAATCGGTTATAAATACTTTCTCTCACTTTGTCTAACATTACTAAACTGTCAAATGAACAGCAATATGCATTTGTTACTGTATACGTACACTCTGGTAACCATGGTAACGACCTCTAAATAGAGGACAAAGCAATATTTGATCTTAACTAATTTGTACTGTGTACTTTTCCTTACGGTTTCCTGTGATACGTCCTGTAGGTATACCTACTTGTTATGAAATGAAAATCAGCAATTTTATAGGCGATACGTGCAAAAAATTTAGTTGTATATATTATCTTATTTGTAGTGATATTATCATTCGAGTGACTGTTAGCACTCGCTTGTGAAAATATCTTCTTTTACAAACAAGATACCTGCATAAACTATTATTAATTGGTAGTGGAATTAAAATTTCAAAATAAAATTAAATGTGCTTTCAGTGTTTGAATATTTATTGCATTCAGCTGCGTATAATGTGCAGTAATTATTGACATCAGGACTGAATCTATTTTTCTTCAAAATTACCTAACGCATTTTTATACAAACAATTTAAAAACTGGTTTTAATTTATACAAATTGTTGCAGATTTAATTCAGACAACTGTGTGATAGGTTTAGACTTTGGAGCAAGGTCAATCAACTATAATATTATTGTTGGCCCGTTTTTAAAACTTGCCAGACTTCCGCGGTCCGTTAGACTTAAATAGCGACTACATGAGTTATTCAACAACTTGATTTTGTTTCTTTTTGGTTCTTCTATTTGTTCACAAAACAAAATCAAAACAAGCGGCACTAAGGTTCAAGAACCGAACTCAGAATTTGGTGAATATTGGATAAGTGAGCATTTTAATCAAAAAATTTATTTATTTTGCTACCAGAACAAATAAGATCCGACAAATATTTTTCAAGAAATCCTATAATTCACTATAGATTTGAGCTACATATTCTTTGAATGAACTCTTATTATCTTTACTTTTGTGTTAATGTTAAGTAATAACAGCACATAAAAAATCTTTAAGTCAATTATGTATATTTAATTCATACATATTCGATGAAGAGGAAATAAGTTATTATTGTATTACAAAAAATAACAATTTCCAAATTATTTAATTGCAGTTACATGCTGTGAAAAAATTAATAAATTAGTGGATTGATCTGTTTTACTGCCGACAGTTCATTTTGTTCGTACTGTTCAAAAGACAGTGGTTTTAATCGAGTTAGTCCCAATAGTCGTTTCTTTACAATGGATTTTAAATACTTTCCAATTATACTAACTGTATGTTAATGCCCCGACGAAAGATTTTTTAACAACGTCCTCTAAGACCGGCAATGTGACCAGATTAACTTTTACAAAAATTGGTTGTCTGTAAAGTCGGTTTACGGACGATAGTTTTACGTGATAACGTATTCCGTAATACATAACCTAAACCTCCCAAAATTTGGTTTCAATCCGCTTATCCTTGGTGTCGGAATGATAAGAAATGTCAAAAGTGACGTTTGCAACTTACAAAGTATTATGTTCTAATAATAATTAGTTATTCCAATAGTTAACTTAGAAGGCTTTGCAAATCACAAAATACTAATGTCAAAAAATAAACATTAGAAATGCAGCCGTTTTCATGTTAAGACAAGACATACGTTATTTTCTAATTTCCATGTACGGCAAACAAAGACGACCGACCGCGTCGCGCGCGCGCCATGCAATAGACAACAATGCATTTATACAGCTATTTTTCTATATAAATTTGTATAAAATATTTTTCTATATAAATTTGTATAAAAAAACTGTTTAGGCAAATTCTGTTATACGAAATCTATGTAAAATGTTCTCCTCTTTCGTTTAAGACTGGTTTCAAACCGATCTGTAAATTGAGCGAGAAATTAGCAAAAAGCACGCACAGGGTCAGGCGGAACGCTACGCGTTATGCGTTATGCGTTACGCGTTACGAACGTTAGGAACGTTAGGAACGTTACGTTACACTTTTTCGTACATGCAGCCGGTGTTTTATCAATTTATAATATTGGTGATTCATCATAATATTGGTGATTCATCAATTTATAAGACGTTATCACGTCAAAAAATTGGTTGTCTGTAAAGTCGGTTTACGGACGATAGTTTTACGTGATAACGTATTCCGTAATACAGAACCTAAACCTCCCAAAATTTGGTTTCAATCCGCTTATCCTTGGTGTCGGAATGATAAGAAATGTCAAAAGTGACGTTTGCAACTGTCAAAGTATTATGTTCTAATAATAATTAGTTATTCCAATACTTAACTTAGAAGGCCTTGCATTTCACAAAATACTAATGTCAAAAAATTGAATTAAACATTAGAAATGCAGCCGTTTTCATGTTAAGACAAGACATACGTTATCTTCTTATTTCCATGTACGGTAAACAAAGACGACCGACCGCGTCGCGCCATGCATTAGACAACATTGCATTTATACAGCTATTTTTCTATATAAATTTGTATAAAAAACTGTTTAGGCAAATTCTGTTATACGAAATCTATGTAAAATGTTCTCCTCTTTCGTTTAAGACTGGTTTCAAACCGATCTGATTTAAATTGAGCGAGAAATTAGCAAAAAGCACGCACAGGGTCAGGCGGAACGTTACGCGTTACGCGTTACGAACGTTAGGAACGTTAGGATTTTGGAACGTTACACTTTTTCGTGCATGCAGCCGGTGTTTTATCAATTTATAAGATTGGTGATTCATCAATTTATAAGACGTTATCACGTCAAAAACCGAAGCACATTAAAAAAATATTGAAATATGCCAACTTGCACAGGGAAAATATACCAATAAAAATACTATAATTTTCAAAACATGTTTTATTTACATACCTATCCATTATCGCAATAAATATTAGAATATTATTGTATTTTATGTGTGCGGTCTATAACTTTCGAAGGAGTTAATTGATTTTAACGAAATTTGGACCACATATTGAAATCCATCACCGCACAAAGCATATTTAATAGGCCCAATCGGACGACTTTAATGGTGGGTTTTAGGGGTTGAAAAATATTTTTGGGCCCAAAAATACCGTAAAAATTCTCAGAATCGTTTCGAAATTAAAAAATCTATTATAGTAAAGATAAAAATGTGCTGCCAAAATTTTATTAAAATCGGCCCGACAGGACTGGACTTAAAAGTTTAATAAAAACCTTAGTTTGTAGAAATGGATTTACTTAGTGAAGTGTGAATTTAATTTGATCTATTGGTAGTAATAGGTATTGAAATAAAAAAAATTGTAAATTATTTCAAGGGGCGAATTAAGGGATTTTTTTTATTTTGACCATTAAAAACAAAGTTTAGTTCACATAATTAAGCCACACTATCTGTGATAGTAAATACACTATATTGTCGGCAGGGCTTCGCACTGCGACCCGGTTTTTTTGCTTGTAATTCGATCAGTTGCTTCTAAACCCATCTTAAACGAAAGAAGACAATTTTTACATAGATTGTTTGTATAATAGAAGCCGTTAAAACAGTTTTTATCTAACAAAGCGTGAACTTGTTTCGGTTGTCCTTGTCTGTTGCACACTGTGATATGGAAATTGAGAGATTGCGTAAGCCGAAATGCAACGCCTTCCGAGTTAAAACTTTTAATAACTTAATAATCAGAACATAATATTTTTACTGATGCTAACGTCGCTTTAAACAACTTTCCGAAGAAAAATTGACGACTTTAATTTTTTAATAATATATTACGTAAAAGTTATTTGTTTATACCCTCACTGTCTTATGAGTATTAGGCCTAGTTTTTATGAGAGGCGTTCAACGCGCGTTGGCTCAACGCGCGTTTACAATTTCTATACAATTGTAGGTATATAACTGTTTACATGATAACGCGCGTTCAACGCGGCGTTATCATGTAAACAGTTATATACAATTGTAAAGAAATTGTAAACGCGCGTTGGAACGCTCTTCATGTGTGCTAGGCCTTATGAGATTTCTGTTGTTTAGGTATCATGATTAACAGATTATGTATAATGCAGCTATGGATACATAGGTTTGCATGCTTGTAACGTCATTTACGAAACGGGTGGGTTCAATAAATGAATTTTATATTATGTAAAATTGTAATATTTTAAATAATAACTGCAGACATTTTTAGCCTCGACATAAGAGAGACATTTTTATCATATTTTTTTATATAAGTACTGCAGCTTACAGATGCCAAGGCCATACGGGGATGTGTTATTGCAAAGAACAAAACGCATTTTTGTAAAACAAAATAAAAAAATATTTATGCAGCCAATGAAACAGACAATAAAAATTGACAGTAAGTTATTAAAGTCTTATATTATCTTTTGTCGAAGCAGACGTGTTATTATACAGTACGAAACGAATTTATACAATTAAAAAACAATAACAGATTTGCAGTCAATGAAACAGATAATGTAAAAAATAAAGATAAGGTGTGTCGTAGTCACAGTCTGTAGAAATGAAACTAATCAATTAACTTACTGGAAAACAAAATCTTCAAACGCTTTACTGGAATCTTAAACATTTTTACACATGTGTGGAGTGCTATTAAAATAATTTTTATTGTCTTAATTAATTATTAAATTGATAACGTTTTTCTCGAATATTTTCTTATGTAACCTTATGAAAATTTTATATGAATTTATAGAGAAAAAATAGAGATTTTGAAAATGTAAAAAAATGATATGTTGCCATTTGAAAAAAAATCATGTACAGTTTCGGTTGAGTTTGAAAAACGAGAAAATATACCACAGCAGTTTCTAATAGTAAATTTCGAGTTTAATAAAAACTATTCAAACTTTTTTGTATCTAGTAGGATACCTACTAGAATTATTCACTGTTACCACTTTCGGTGAACACACTACATAAATAACATAGAATGATAAAATTGAAAAAATATATAAATAAATATAGTAATAGGTGAAATAACGAAGTCATAACCAGGAGAACCAGCTCGAGCGTAGTGGTGGATCGATATCTGTCGCATGAACCAATATGGCGTCAGCTACTGGGTAATGCACACACGTTCATGGATTACATGTGTGTAGTGTCCGTGAACAATGGCGAAAACAGGTGGAAAGAAAGACGTTTTTTAACAGCGCCATCTCGCGTGCGCCCGAAAACGGTCCATTTCGAAACGCAGCAAGCATAGGAAGCTAGGTCTCCTGGTTAAAGACTTCGTGGATGGAATATGAAGTCATTAAAAAAAATGGTCGCACACCAACGGATTCAAGCCAACGAAAGCTCTCTTCCGTACGAGACGGCCGCTTTACCTCGTAGCCACTTTAACTTAATGCTATACAGTCGGTTTTTATTGTAAACGGTATAAGTACATTATAACACGCTTTATTATACATTCATTCTCATGAATAGGTTTTATTTAGGCTACGTGCAAAAAAAGTTTTACTTCAAGAACTTTGAGCTTAATTTTGTATGAACGGAAATTTTACGTTTCCATTTTAAACCACCAGCCATAATTACTATTACGACGAATAGTAAACATTGGTACTGTAGTATATAATTGTAATGTTAATTGTTTCCGTAATTTATTAGATAATATATGCTTTGTCCAAAATAACAGATAAAAAATATCTAAATTTAATTTAGCTAGACAATAAAGTTATACTATAACAATTATTTGAAGTTCAAATTCTGTGACCTCGTGTGACGGCACGTAAGTTCTTTGTTTGTTTTTTTCCTGGAATAAATAAACAAATCTTGATGACAACCACATTATTATAATAATACTAGCGGCCCGGTCCGGCTTCGCCTGAACTTGTAAATTACCACCGTCGTTTCATCGACTTACGTTGCAAAATTGGTCTCCACGAAAAGCGCTTTTATTTTCACGCGATAAGAGATATAGCTTATGTCCATACTGAAGGTCCATTCTAAACTTTTGAAATCGGATGAGTAGTTTCGGAGATATCTTCCGACAAACTTACAAAGTTTACCTCTTTATAATATTATAGCGGCCTGGCCCGGTTTCACCCAGGTGCGATAGATATAATTCTGCAAAATGTATTTCGTTTGCGGCCCGGCGTTTGAAGTAATAGATTTGAGCAAATTCTATCATTTGTCGCTACTTGGTACTAAGACAGTTTTTTTGTTTGCTTCTGAACTAATAAAATAAAATATTTGTCGTGACACAAGATATACTTTATATATAAGGATAGTCTCTCTTTCTCCTCCTCTCCCTGTTTCTTGCAATTAAAAAAATTCAAAACTATCCTATATAGGGTAAGTTGGATCAAGCTAGACACATTTATAAAATGTCATTAAAATCGGTTCAGTGGTTTCGGAGGTTAGCGCGGACGAACAACGTGAGACGAGATTTTTATGTATATAGATATATGCTTCGAAACCCCTTGTCGACAAATGATTTACAATCTCCATTTGGAAAATGAATTATATTCAATAAAATTGCTTCCTTTCGTATTTTTAGGAAGTATTTTATGGTAACGATCAATTTCTTAGACCTACTCAATAATTATTGTTCACCTCATTTTGGTCATCAATAAAACTATCAACTAATCTAAACAAAAAATAAGTACTAATAAAGATAGCTGTGTCTGGAAAAATAACAATTTAGTTAACGTTTTAACCACAGCAAGTTTAATATTGGATTCACATTACAATAGCAATTCTTCCATCATAAGCAATTATTAGTAATAAGTACTTAGCTAGTTGTTAATGGTGGCTTCTTCGCTTTTGAAATGTACTTTTCAATGATGAAAATAGTGGTCCAAAATGGACAAAATTGTTCGCTTTTTTAGAATTTAAACAATAAAATGTTTTTTCCAACTTAATTATTTCAATGTGGAAAAATACAATTTATAAAATATTATTGACTGGTTTTCAAGTTATTGTCCGCATTTATAAAACTTTACTCGAATAAAATTATTTATAGTAGGTAAGTATACGTCGTTTGATCGATGTCTTCCGAAAGCACTTGTCTGTTTTTAATATCTTGCAGATCAACAAATAGCACTTTTGAAAGTGCTATTTAGATTTAATTAATTTGATTTTTGTTATTTACTCTCGTTAAGACATAATGAAATATTCATGTTTCCTGTTTTTGTTTCAGATCTCAAAATGTCGAATAAGTACGCTGTCGTTTTGAGGGACGCCTGCAAACATTATGGCCCCAGTTCAGGACCCAAACGAAACGATGTGCTAAACAATCTTAATATGACTGTCGAAAAAGGAATAATGTAAGTCCATAAGAACTCAATATAAATAAAAATTTTAATAAAACCATTAAAATAGGGTAATTTATATATATGGAACGTAATGATTATTATGACGAGTAAGTGACAATATATTAAAAACTGCGAGTTTTAACAGCCATGCCTGTTATAAGATCATTACGTTCGAGATACTTTTTTATTACGAGTAAAAGACCGCGTACATTTATCAAGCATGGACTAGCACGGAGCAGAAAAGCATGTTCATTAAGGTACCCATGTTGTTTAATGGAGTAGCGCAACCAGCGACGACCGTTATGTATAGTCGATCGCCTGCAATTTGTCTAGCCGTGCTGGACCGATCTAGTGTGCTGATGATGTGTGTTTCGTGAACCCGCACTAGAAGTTGCTGGCTCAGGCTGCTTTGTGCTTCGTGCAGGTTCATTCTGTGCTGGTCCGTGCTTTATAAGTGCGCGCGATCTTTAATACGTTGTCAAATTAAATTCCATAATAACTAACATACTATTTCTTTTTATTGTAAACTTAGTTCGCTTACACCATATACAGACAGGATGATAAAAATTATGAAAAATATTATTAAAAAAAACCTTCTGCGATGATTTCTCATTAATTAAAAGCAGAAAAAAAATTAAGTTATGAAAAAACTGCCTGCACGAAAATTGTACTGACTAGTGACTAAAAGGAACAAAACAGCTTGGGAAATGTCAAGAGTTCAACAATAATAATTATTTCAAATCATTAGCAATTTACACCTAAATTAAATCTTAACATGCATTTTGAGATATTTTTTGAAACAAATCCATCGGTGAAATAAAAACCGTTTCGTTTTTAAATTTTCAACGAAAATTGAAATTACAAATTTATTATAATTTTTTCAGAAAAGTTGTAGTTATCTTCTATTTTTAACAATTTCAACTACTACTTTGTCTAGTGTGGAACTCTACGAGGCAATACGACCACTTTCAGTTTATCATAATACCTTTCCTAAAACAAGAGCGTAAATTTTTTTTCTGGAGGAGGGGATAAAGCAAAAAAATCAGTATTTTTTTAAGTTTTATTAATATCAAACAAGAATACTCACGTCAAGCAAAATATTAATTCCAAAACTAATTATATTACTAAATACGCTGTTGCAATCTTGTCCAAGTTTTGTTTTTTAGTTAGGTATTCGTAATGTTTTCTGTTTTATTTTTTATTGTTAATTACCCCTTTTACCTCCTCATATCTACGCCCTTGTCCTATTTTTTTTTTCTTTCAGGAATCGGTTAGTTTAATTACGTCTGCCACTTGAAATATTAACGGATATTGATTGAAAACAAACATTTATGTAACAATTAACAAGATAATAAATTTTTATTCCAAATTGAATGTGCATCTGCATGTCGACAAAAAATAGATTTTTTATAGTTGATTAAGTAAAAATTTATAGATACCATAAATTTCTTGAAAAACTTGCATAAATAATTTATACAAAAATAATATGGTGAATTATTAATTTATGCATCGTTACATATACAGTATGGTTTTTTAAAAACCGAACAGCCTTTTATTTCTTAGACTTTAGAGGGTTTTCGAAAAAAAAGTTTCGGACAAAAGTTACAGGGAATCAAGCGGGAAGAACAGTGATGTAGTTTTTTTTTCGTTTGGGGGAGGTGTCTCCAAAATATCAAGGTCACCTACACTTTCTTAAATACGACCCTGTATTTTTTAACTCGGATTATTGTTCTTTGGGTCAAAAAGATCAACTCTTGTACCAAACATTTTTGGATTTGATGCCATCGTGAACCGCTGTTTGATTCTCAATTCATCCCGTTTCCTATTTTAGTGTATTGTGTGAGTCGGAAAAACCCCTGAAAAAGTTTTTCCGACTCACACAATCCACTAAAATAGGAAAGAAATAAAAGGATGTTCGGTTTTTAAAAAACCATACTGTATAAATAAAACCGTTCTTATAATCTTATATGCATAATCAGGGCCGTAACTAACTTTTTTGGGGCCTTGAAAAAGATTAAATTTTATGAATTAAATAAACCTACTTATTTCCTCAAATATATTTTTCGAAACGTTGGCCACAAGCGATACTCTGGTAAAGCTTATTTTTCAATTGTTCCTCAACCAAATAAATCTCCTTCAGTACACATTTTTGGAACAAAACTTCTACTATTTCCTCAAAATTAGAATTTTAACCAATATGTACAACCAGAAAAACAAATTTTTGGGGATTCTAAAAAATTTTTAGCAAGATATGTTTCCACTCATTTCTGCAAGCAATTTCTAAATTTACCTGTATTTTTCTTGTTCTTTTTTAAGCTACTATGTTGTTAGGAGATTTTTTGGGAGGGGGGAGGCCGGCTACTATTTTCGGACAGGTTCCCAAAAAGTTGTTGGAAGACGTGCCTTTTTTTAAATATAATTCATATTTTTCGATCCTTCTGGGGTCTTTCTGGGCCCCCTCTTTTGTCTGGCTCCTGAGAACATCCGCCTGTTTCCCTTGCCTAATTACGGCCCTGTGCATAATATCAAGTAAAAAATATATAAACTCAATACATTAACATTTCGGTCCGGATTTGGACTGAAACGTGAATGTATTGAATTTATATATTTTTTGTTAATATATTTGCCTGAAAAATTGGTCGACATTTTTATTTATTGAAGAGTTCTAATCAGACGTTAATCAAAGATTTCAATATTATCTGTATCTTTTATAAATTCAAATCATTTACATATAAATAGGAAGTACCTATATTTTGTATTCAAATACGACAACATTGTTTATATTTTATTCATTAGCAGTTAATTGGTCAAGAATGTAATGAAGCGGTCAAAAACTCTTTATAATTCTTTAAAACATCGATCTAATTTTAGAATTAAATATTTAATAAAATAGGTAAAGAAATTTTTATGTCAAACGATTTTATTGTACAAAAAACTATAAAATAATTACGAATCAGCATATAAGGAGCTCTGATTAAACTGAAACAAAATCTCGGGGAGTATTATAATAATAATAATAATAATAATAATAATAATAATAATAATAATAATAATAATAATAATAATAATAATAATAATAATAATAATAATAATAATAATAATAATAATAATAATAATAATAATAATAATAATAATAATAATAATAATAATAATAATAATAATAATAATGTCAATTAATAATAATATGGTCAGAGAAAACAGTGGAAAGCTAAATATGATTTCCAATCCCAAACAAATTACAGTTTTCTACTAAATGCGCCTCACGATTTTATTTAAGTTTAATCAAAGCTCCCTATTGTGGCTCGTAATTATTTTCTAGTTTTTAGTACATTATCCATTGTACAATAAAATCGTTTAACTTAAAGTGTTTTTACCTATATTTTATATTTAAGTCTTTAGTGTCCTTTAATAATTTGCATACGCATGCAAAATTTCAACGCAATCGGATAATGGGAAGTAATTGAAAAAGCTGTCGTAAGATTTGACAAACAAACAATCGTATAAACAAATATACGGAGTCAAGTTAAATAAAACCGTTTAAAAATATTAGAAATTAAGTCATTGCATGAAACTCCTAGACAGTCGCAATGTTGGTGGAATAAGGTTCATAGAAATTATGATGAAAATAAGAACAGAAAAATTAAAATGAGAAAAAGGAAATAATGTTAAAAATCAAAAAAATGTTAATATTTGGTGCTGTCTTTGCAATAACTACTAACGATTTAAAATTTATTAGTAAATTGCTGAAATTCTAGCACGCAACAAACAAAATACTTTTGTATGGGTTTTGAGAGTCCGGCTAGACCATTCTTATAGTACAACGTATTTAGTTTGACCTTTACATACATTTAGGGGTGAGGGAGGGGTATCCAGGCCTACCTGCCCCCCTCTTGCTACGCCAATGCTTATTATGCCATTTTCTACGATAAAACATGTTTACATTTTTTATATTTAATTTGTATATATTGTTAATTTATTATATACCTATATTCAATGAGGTGATATACTCTCTGTATAGAATTCCATAAACAAATCATTTGTAAAATAATTTGTGATAATATGTCTTTCATTTAATAGAGCCAAGATAATGGTTTATGTGGCGTTACCATATTTCGTCTATTACAAATTATAATTTAAGAGCTGATGAAAGTATCAGTTATATAAATTTGACAGAATTTTAAATAAATAAAAAAAATAAATTATTTCTAGTAATACATATTACATACTGACATTTAATGTTTATTTTATTAAACCAAAAATGGTCCGTGGAAAAAAAATATGTCCTCGACTAATTCAAATACCATCAACCCACAGTAAATATTGTTTTATTATTGCTTACGAAGTTGTTTGGAAAATCCCTTGGAAAACTTGATAAGTAGAAAGCGAATTTAATCTATTATATCAAATATTGGACTGACAGAACGTCAAATTAAAGTTCAAGTTAAACTTAAAATTTGGTCGCAAGGTCTTCTGACCAGAATACCTACCCTACTTCAATGTTAGCATATCCTAATAGAATAGAAATGGCCTATTTAGGATGCAACATTTCACTTACAACCAGACAATTTTAAAATTAAAAACAATTCTACAAATTAAAAACATTTATAAAAGCTCCTTAAAACTATATGGCACTGCATTCATTAACCAATTTTATAATTTATTTTCACTCGTTAAATTACTAATGTCGTTTGGCAATTTATAAAATATTTTAAGACTATAGGACATTTTTCATAAAAAGTTTTGTTATGTTTGGTACTTCTTTGATTTGTTCTTGTGTTATAAATTTTCTCAGTGGGTTTGGTAAGTAATGCATTCTTTTTCTTCATATGCATATATCGCATACAAATTGAGAATTCTATAATCTTTAAAAATATGTTACAATAAAATCAACTTGTAATAAATAATTAGTAACTACGAATTTTATGCCACAGTATCTTTAATTGACATTTTTAGCAAACTTATAACAAAAAATTTCTTGATCTATGTATTCATGTTCATAACAAAACATATTACCAGATCGATGTAGATCCAACCAGGATAATAAAGGTCTATCGTCCGTTACTCGTCAAAATATTTCCTCAATTACTGCTCACTTTTTCAAACAGTTTTTTTGTCAGCCAACATAAATCAATGGAAAGAATAAATAAATTTATGGCACATGTCACGTATTGAATTAGCATAGAGCGTCCATTAAGGAATTGACTATGACGTGAAACAAACAAATGAAAATTTAATACGCACGCGTTTCTTTCACAAATAAGTTCGACGACTCGTGAATATTCAAAGCATGAATGCCATTTATAAAGCGTTCTATGTTATCGCTGCAGTCCAGATTGTCTTTGTAAAGGCGGCAATTCATTAGGCGGAACTTTCCAAGTACTTGTCAATACTCCACGGCTGCCGAATAGTGAGTACGGAGACGCGGTATGCAACTCGGCATTATTTGGCAAATTACTTGTTACTTTGTCGGTGAACTGTTTCAAGTCAAACTGGTTACGACTTAAGTCGCATTATTTCGGTAAATATCGCAATGGGAAGCACGTGTGATGAGACCACAGATTGGAATAAATGAATTTTGATGTTCTGTTACATATGAATCAATTATCTGGAACCACTCGCATAAACCAAAAAATTCCAGCCAATTGTGCGACGGGACCATTCCAACTTCAAAAATATTGACATTTGATATAGTATAATAAAGAGAATAACATTTCTGATATCGCGTGAGGGATCATAATATATAATGAAAAATAAATTTAAAAAAAAACAAACTTCACTTAACATGAGGCTCGAGCCCAGCACCCGGAGACTAATTGTCTAGAGCCCTACAACGGAGCTGCACGACGCTTGCGTATACCAATTCGACATTTGTTCATAAATTTAAAATTAGAGAGTTTTAGTTCAATTTACACCTAATTCTCAATGCCCATGATTTTTTGCAGATTTTTCAGAGCGATCGTTTAGGTGATATGGGAAGGGGACCAACAAATTTTATGCGTTTCCCTTTAAGAATGAACAAAAAAAAAAATACAACAAATACTCACAGCTCACAGTATTACATTTGGGAGCTTTGATAGCTGTACCATGCCTAGTATAATATACTGATGTGTGTCCCCTACCATGGGTAAGGAGTGATCACGAGTTTTTATATATACAGCTGCGTAATATAATAATCACTACTAGTCCAGTATTTACTTGCACTTCCCGGTTGAACAAGTTGATGCGTAAATTGTTCGAGTACTCGCCGAGTAATAGCCAAGGCAAGTACCGAATAGACGCATAGAGAATTGCCTACGTCTTAATGTCTTGATTCATTTAACCTTGTGTTACTTGAGAAAATGTGCCAAACGATACTAGGATAAATAAATATTTATTAGATAAATAATAATTAATATTTAGAGGGCTCTTTCACTGCTGGACATTCGATTAACAATATATACGCAGATAACCCCGATTATGTTTTCATTACTAATGTACCTATACTTCGTGGAGTTTAAATGCAGCCGACAACAGCAAATTACACCATATGTTGCTTGTCATTAAAAAAAAACCGGTCAAGTGCGAGTCGGACTCGCACACCGAGGGTTCCGTACAAACTCGCGGTCAGTTTACCAAACTAAGTGTATAATTGCAATGAGTTCAGAGGGACTACCGGATCTGTACTGTATACTGTGGCTATATCTGATAGCCTAGCAGCTATCTGTTTAAACAAAAAAACAGCTGGGTCGATTTCGATAAAATAACGCCTACACGCTTTGACTGACCCTAACGAAGTCGATACAAGTTTTTATTTGTGAGGTGTTGTATAAAATATACTTTTTCGAAGTCTTTTTGGTTAAAACAAAAAGAATGAATGACCTGAATTTGAAAAAAAATCGTTGAGATCATATTTACGCTTATATTAGTCAAAATGCACCAAAACGTAGTCGATACCATTTTTTATTCTGAAGATACGTCTTAGAAAAAATGACCACGTACGTTGACTAGGTCCCTCGTAATAAAATTCACAAATTACGTAAGACGCCGGGAGATATAATGAGAACCAAGCTCAAGTTTTTTAAGCGATATGTTCCATTTACCCAATTATACCTCAATTTTAATTACAGGTACAATTAGTGAATTGTAAAATGAATATCATAAACAGTTTTTATAATATTATAAAAATTTAATTTAATAAAACGATAAAATATTCCATACAAAAACGACACACTAAAAAAACAATAATAAAGTTTTCAAGGATTTAATTCACGAAGAAGTGTAATCAGTGACCTCAATTTAAGTACAAAAAAAAAATATTTATATAGTGGAAATTTGGTGTAATTTCTAAAAAAAAATTTGTCATGTTAACTGCACGTATTTATTTCAAAGGATACATCATTGGTATTCCCAGAAAGTAAATAATAGCTTTGCGGTAATAATAATTTCACATTATTCAATTAAACGTTACATCTTTGAATCTCTACTACATAAAAAGCAAGTTTGTATCTAAGTTATCTCAAAATTCGAGAGCCCCTATGCCGCTGTGAAAAACACTTTCATTTAAAAAATGATTATGAGCACCAAGCACTTTTTAAAGTGCTTAAATATAATATAAATTTTGAACATAAACAATATTTATAAACGATGGGAAAAATTGAACTTACACAAACAAGAAATTGTTCCCTAACACTAATGAAATAAGAATTATAAAAGATGGACGAAATATGCTTAACAAGCCTTGAAAGTCCTTAATAAGTACTGAAAGTGCTTATTAAACAGCCCTAATGCTTAATAAGCTCGCTTATTAAGGAATTTATAATGCTTACGTGCTTAATAAGTAGCAAGTCTTAATGCAAATGCTCTAACTTCTAAGCATCAAGCATCGAGCATCTTTTTTACAAAATGTTTTAAGCAAAGGGTTAATGATTATTACAAGCACTAAGTTAGTTCTCAGCACTGCCTAGCTCTATGTACACAAATCTCGCATGGCCAGAATGAAATAATGAGCCTTTTTCATGGGACCAGTGCCTTCGATTAGCCACGAGAGACAGGACTTAAAGTAGGGACAAACATTATTTACTTCCTAGAAAAATATAACCTCTAATTTTAAATTAGAATGAATGAATTGTAAATTATTGATCTCAACTATTTATGTTAGACGCAGCTCATACCAACGATTCAAAAAAGTCATTGATAAGCTGAAAATCGTGCTTTGGTTAATCAACAAAATTTATGTCTCTGTTGCGTCTTCAATAAAATTTTTTGTAGACGCTTGCAAATGAATAACAAATATCATAATATTAATTAATACTAGTCATTACGCGAGTCACCAGGCCTGTTAATATATATTTTAATTTATTTATTGTATAATACCTAACATGTCATTGTTTTTGTAACGGTCTTGTCGCCCAATTGACTGAACTTTTATTTCATTTTTACCCTACACTCCCATATAACAAAAATAGAAGATTGCGCTTTTCGCGAAAACGGGTCTAATGATTTCATACATTGAAATGACAATAATATGGGCTTTTTATTTTGTGGTGGAGAATACACTTTTGAAACACTGTATAGAAATTAATCAATTCCACACTGGTTTAATAGTTACAATGCTCTTTAGAGTATTTTTTCAAAGAATTGTAATATTAAACAAGTATGATGCTTGACAGAAATGAAGGTGGATTTCTAAAAATCGATAAATATATTAAAAATATTTTAATTGAATACCATGGAAATGGTAATTTGATATCGAATAAATTATGAATTTAAATTTTAAAACTTTAAATTGTTATTGAAGAACTACGACTGTTCGGAATCCATAATTTTTGTACAGTAGAGTGTTGTCCGACACAAAGTTTGGTCGTTTAGTCGTATCAATTCCAAATATGATCGAAATTTATTTATATTTCTTTTTTTAACAAAAAAAGCAAAAAAAAAAGAAAAGATGTTATCAAGTCGTGTATATTTTTTCTGTTCTTTTTTTTACCGTTTATTCAGTCATAACTTTTCGAGAATTAAACCAATTTAGAAATTTTGACACTACTTTGCTCAGAATGTTCACGGATTGGTCCCAATTTTTTGTTTATTCGAGCTAGTCGCTTTTAACAGAATTTACTTTGTATAAAAGTGGTTGTTTCAAATGAACAAAAACTTGAAACGTTAAATAAAAATCAAGAGTCTATGCAAAAAAATCAGGCTTTATATTACTACCGAAATTTATATTTTCTATTCAATACCCCACATCCGTTGATCTCGTTGTACTGGATAGCTGAGACTCTACTGTATTAACAATTAATTATTGATTTGCTGTTGATACATTAGATAATAGTATGCTTGTTATGTTATATAGATAATAATTTAAATTTAATTACATTTTACTAGTTTTTTAGATAAAATTAAAAAATATTCAATCACATCATTGTAAAAATTTTTTTGCTTGCGGTTTTCCCAGAAAAAGACCAGAAACTTGTGAACGCAAAAATTTACTTTACACTAGATATTAGCGGAAAACTTAAAATATCATATTTCCTAAATACAAATAATAGTAGATTTTATACCTAGTGTAATGTGTTATACTACGACGAAACGTGACATTATGTTTAAAACAAGCGATTTTTCGCAATTACACGATTCGTAATATCTTTACGCACGAGATATATATGCTACTTTTGCACATATCTTCTATAAGTAGCTGGTTTTCACTTTAATTTCAACATATTTGACTGTTCGCTTTTGAGGGTAAACTGACAAACAGTGATTTACTGTGGAATTGGTATAACGCGACCAGGTTTGTTTTAATTCACAGCATTAGTGGTGTCATGGATCACTTTACATGCCTGCGTACATGCATGTAACGCATAATTTTATAGGGGGTATTGCAAAAAGAATATTAGAGTACTGTAAGTAGGTGATTAAAATTTTATAATGTAGTATACGTATAAATTTTTGCCGTATTCTCTATACACTGACTACTTTACGTGCATGTATACCGGAATGCAATGTGACTCATTACGAACTCGGGCGGTAAAGTACAACAAAACTGATTGCGCTAAGTTTGCTTTAAGTTGATTTTTTATAACCTACTATTAAAGTGACGTTTGTTCAAATGTGAACTGTCAACATTTTTGAAAATGAAGTGAAAGATAGCTTTTTAATAGGGTGTAGCAGAGTGTATTCTAAGGCGCAACTGATCACGGTTTGCGCAGTGTAAAAATTATAATTCGCAGTTGTAAATGAGGTCTTGTGCATCAGTTAAAAAAATATCGATCACCTACATAAAAACCAAGAACGTAGCCTTATCCCTCCTATAAAATCGCACTACGTAGTCGTCAAATTTACTTAGAATAACTCTCTGGGGTGTAGGGCATAAAAATATAATAAATACACTCCGTGCGTAATGGTATTGAAGTACTATAGTACATTACAAACGATGTTTCTATTTTAGATATGAAGAAAATCCAACATAAACAGAAATTTACGTTATAAAGTCAATTGTGTTGACATAATCGAAACACTCAATTTTATGTATAAAATACGATATTCCTTATGAATATTAATGTGTTAATTGACATAAATAATTAGTATTTATTTTGTTTTATGTTTGGTTATATGATTCGTGTTATTCAACGGTGATGTAATTTAAAAGTGAAAATCACGTGTTTCACGAATTCCTTTCAATTTTAGAACCTTATCAAACCAAAGAATATGCTATAGTCCCTACAAAATAACTATAATTAAAAAAATACTGCCTTTCGACTGTGTCTGTTTCCTTAAGAAACGAGATATCAATACATATAAATAATATTATAGAAACGACCCTTTGGTCTGTACTTACGTTTATGCTTCAATTGTTACGATAAAATTTTGCTCATTCACGTGAAAATATGAAAATATATTTTCCAATAATAATTGAAATACAATAAATATTAATTACCTATGTAATATTATTGATTTATGCTTCTATTCATGAAATATACGTACAAGTACTAACTCTTAATAACCCATAAATACATCATACGAACACAACGGATCCCCATCATGTGTGCGCCCAACACGTGCTTGTTTAAAAAATTTTATTATACTTATAAATTTAACAGATAAATAATAACTCATTAGGTTCCTATTCACAACGCAATATCTATAAATTAATTAATGGCAAATCTTCTGCAAGGCAAAATTCAATCAGTAAATTGATGATTTTTTTCAGTGATAGGTTAAGCGGAAAAATACTTAAAGATATTAACAATTAGCTTATCATAACTAAATTGATGACCATCTGTCAGTCATTTAAAAAATGATGTTAATATTAACAATGTTAAAAAATTGTAAGTTTCCTGCGCTTTTCTGATTCGACATATTTATGTCTCATTTTTTTTATCTCTATATTAATTTCTTTCAATCAAACAAAAAGAGATACTTTCTCGTAGTGGGAGAGTTTCTCGAGAGGAGATGTTGGTGTGAAATGAAAAAGGAAGAAGTGCAGGGAGTAGTTCCTTAAAAAAAGTACGTGGGGCTATATGTCAGGATTTTATTACCCTAGCATAACGGAAACTTTTGGGGTAGATGCTACGGTTCCGACTAGTCGTTTGTATCTGCTCTCAGCTTTAGAAAGAGCAACTTAATAAAAACTATAATCATATTCATTGATCACCATTATTTAACAGAAACTTGTTGGAAGATAAATTATTTTGGTACTTGAAATGCCAACAGAGTTCAACGATGAGTTCAGTGGAAAAATACAATTCGATATTACAACGCAAAATTCCAATTGTCAAAGTTTAATTACATACACACAGAACTGTATCCAATACGTTGTAAAAAGGAAATCATAAATATTTGATCAATACGCGAAAACAACATCATTTAACTCTTAGTATGCAAATTGTTATTATTTATTTTTTTATAACATCCTATATCTTAATACCGTGTTGTTAACTTTTTTTATACATCTAAAAACTAAGAAATTTACCAACATTAGTTTTGGCAATATTTTTTTGCAGATTTTACCATTCCAACATTTGTCTGTTACGTCGTTGTTTATTGTCTTAAATAAATAAATAAACACCGCAAGTAGATAATGGTAGTAATAAATTTAGGTCAAAATTCACTTTTCAAAATTTTAGAGTATTTTTTGTTTTAAGGACCCCTGAATTCAAAAAAACATATTTTTGGAAAAAGACTCTGCGTCTGTTTATCTGTTTGTTTGTGAATGCGATACAGGTCAAACCAAATTTTGAAAGGATGTTCGATATGCATTATGCAAATATGATAAGCCCTATTGTTTTTGCGAAAAATTGGCGAATGCGCAGAAGAAACATATGTTATGAAGTTGTTTTCATAAAATAATCGTATACTTTTCATAACGGTTTATTATTCTATTTATTTTAAAGTTAGAATGGCCCTGTCGGTCAATTGGCTGGAAAATTTTTAATAAATTACTGAAGATGAGAAGTAGACATCAATTCATTGTCTTTTTCAATATTTTTGTCTCTGCTTTATATATTATAAGGTGCAAGAGTCCAGGATGTTAAGTCTTTTCATTGTTTTATATTTAGTGTTTAACAGAGGCACACACATATACATTTCGTTATATTTTACTTATTTTGTTAGGTAAAACTGATTTTAAACATGAATTCGTTAATTTTGAAAGGTTTTAACTGATTTTCTAATATGCCGTATATCAGGTGTTGAATTGTTGCGCTGCTACCATAACATAGCTTAGTTATTTTAAATAGCTTTAAAGTTTTTTTTTGACGATTTCAAACTTTCCTTGCTTACCACTCTTTCTATTAGTGAAACCCTTTTAAAATCCGTTGCGTGGTTTAGAAGAAGTAAGCGGAGAAACAGACAGAGTGTATCAGCGACTTTATTTTATATTTAATTTATTTCCTTGTTTTCATATTAAAAAAAAGTGCAGTCAAATTAAACTGACATAAACATGTTATTTGCGAGTAATTATTATTTTTTCAAAGTACAGATTGTCAAAATTATATTTTTTAAAGAACATCAAATTGCTTGTCTCAAGGTTGCCTGAGCTGTAAAATACTGTACAAATATAATTTCTGTTATATTGAAATTATATTTTAAATGTATTCAATAATATCTAGAATCAGTTACAAATTAAGAAACTGTTATATCTGATATTACTTGGAGATTTTGCTAAGGTCAGAACATTACAATGGAATTTTTTGTTCGAAAAAACTTTACCGGTAAATAATAATATTATTGCACAAACCCATTTTTCTTTTTTACTTTCTCAAAATTTGATTTCATTACATAGTATACTATGTAATGAAGTACAAGTCTAAAGTGAACTGTTTCTGAAATATCCTACATCAAATTTCACGATGAAGGAAGGTTTGGTTGAGGACCAAGAAATAAGCTTTACCAATGTTACACTAGCCGCCAACGTTTCGAAAAAATATTTTCATCTTCATGTTCATAGGCCCTGAAGGTGAAAACACATTTTTTCGAAACGTTACCCACTAGTATAACACTGACAAAGCTAATTTCTTGATCCTCAACCAAACCTTCCTTCATCGTGACATTCTATTAAATCAACACTACTTTATACTCCTCTACAACGAGAAAAAAATTCGCTTAAAACGAACATTTTTCTTAATTCGGTTTTTTTGCAACTAATAGAAAATATATACCTATCATGATTTGTATGATTACATTTGGAGAAAGATATAAAAATATGATTTTAACAGACGATACAAAGTAGACATAATTAACGGACTTTTCTAATCGTATATAATTTTTTATTTACATTTCTTTGAAAATAATTAATTTTAATAAATAATATAATATCTGTATCTATATTTTAGTATTTTATTTTGTAAAAAAATCGACTATATTTATTATATTCATAAGAATAATTAAGTTGCATATTAAATTATTTACATTATTTTTTGTAAAATTGGATATATAATGTAACTCGGTTACAACGAACAATTTCTTCGTTTGACTTGGTATCTCGTTCTAGAGGAATTCTACTGTAAATTATTAACACCTATCAATTTCATAACATCAGCCTTTTTCGGTATGACTATCAATTGATATTCTAACATCTTATTGATTCTAAACACTTCACAACCTGAATCCATTAACGTATAGTGTAGATACTTATTTGTGCCTCTTAACTATCACAAGGCTTTCAGAGGACATTATATAGGTAGATATTTATTTCATGGTCGTTCCATAAAGCCAACTGTGTATAAAGATTTGTTTTCCAAATTATAGATTATAAACTGCTCGACTGCATTTTTTTTTTGAGATCAAATTTCTATAACCTCTGGTGAGGGTAAGTTTGTGAGATCATGATTAAAACACATTTTTCTGTTGTGTTGTGGCAAAAATCTGGAAACAAGGGAATTGTTTTGTGACACAACACAACACAATAGATAATTTATGTGCACGCGGTCCGTTTGATTACAACGCATGTCTCGTGTAACTTTGCGTTGCAACACAACACAACAGAGAAATGTGTTCGCAGCAAGAGATAGAGCTAGATTGAGAAAGGAAGAGATAGAGCGCACCAACAACTGACGCACTATTTATAAACTACACAGCACTTTTGGTTGGAACTAGACTCTCTGGTTGGGTAGGAAAAGTAGTTAATAAATTTCCCTTCTACTGTGTAGTCCTATTGCTGGTATTCAAAGTGTGGGAACTTAAGCTCTAAACTGTGCATTATACCCAAATGCGTGCCCCGCAAGTTCCTCTTAAGTCTAAAGTATTAATTACAACCTATTCTTTGGATACCGCGAGTTATCCAATAAATTACGCGGTCATTTTATTTCAGACTCATTTGCTAATTTTATTTTTTTGTTACCTAAATATTATTATCTTATGGGCTATTCATTTTAGGTTTAACTAGTTTATTATTAAGCAAATAACGGAACCTAAAAACTGTGAACACAATTTTCGCCGTCAATATAGTATTGCCCTCCCGAATCTCGCTATCGAGACAGGAAGTCCATCCTTGAGAAAATGGCGACACGAGAGTCGCAAAACTTTTCATCTTGTAATTCGCGACAATAATACCTTTTAAAAAGAAGTCGAGGAAGTAGTTAAAACATTATAAGCTTTTCAAGAATCCGTGGCTCTGTTCCTATCGCCAGGATTATTAATTTTAATAGTTACCGATTAAATTAAAAATTCATTTGATATTTTCGATAGGTCGTGTTGAATTAGTTTAATAAGTAATAAATAATAACATCTCCTTGTATTTAGATCCTAATTGTGATTCAATAATATTTGTTTCGATATTCAATAATGTTATCGTCATTTCTTGAAATTTGCCTTTCATCTCGACGAGATCTCGGCATTCTAACCTCGTTTCGATATTTCATGTTTCGTCAGGACAAGCCGAGAAAAACCTTGTCTCAAGGATAACACTATAATATCTGAAGGGGTTTTTAACATATTAAGCTAATGATGGAATGGAAATGTTTTCGATAGCAGTTAAATCACACGAACATTACTAAATCTGTGATCACAGAAATTTGATGACGCAAATTATATCACAACTCTTCAACTTACAATATTTTTTAAATAAAAATAACAAAAACTTGCTTCTTCGTTGCCTCAGGCGAATGCAGGAAGTACAAAAAATATATTGTTCGAGCTAACTCTAGTTTTGTTTTTGTGTATTATATAATTATGACGTCAAATAGACAGCCAAACACATTGTTTATAAAAACAAATCATTACTTTTGATTTTATCGTTTAAAAAACCTATTAATTTAGTTAATTTACATATATTAGGTATCCATACTTGACGTTAAACAAGTCAAGAAAAAATTCGCATAAGACCCAGTCGATTATTAACTGTTTTTTTTTTTTTTGCAGATACGGATTGCTGGGTCCAAGCGGTTGTGGCAAAACAACTTTACTCAGTTGTATTGTCGGCTGTCGAAAACTGAATTCGGGGAAGGTATGGGTTCTAGGAGGTACTCCTGGGTCACCGGAAAGCCGAGTTCCAGGTCCATCGGTAGGATACATGCCCCAGGTACATAAATATTCAAAACCAAAATTTACGTGGATTGTAATTTTTCACTTATTTATTCTGCGTCGCAATAGAAAGAGATGTGTGACTTGTCTCCCTTTCTATTGCGGCAAAAAAACTGTCTGGTGATTCAGGTACAAATTTAAAAATTAAATTGTAGCAAAGGAAGCTATGACTGAGCCTCTTTTCACTGCTCTGATCTAATACATTCCGATTCTCCAAAGGATTTCGCACAAACCCTATGGAATTTGGTTCTCGGCTAAATTGATCGAATTTTTTTTTAGCTACAGATATGTTTAGCGAGATTTTAGATATAGGGATATTCATTGAATTCACAATCCTAAAAATCCTATGCTCTAGAAATATGTTTTCGAGTGAGCTGAATCTGAATATGACATTATTATTTTATACTGGGTGACACCTTCCAACATTACCTAGTTTTCGAATATTTTTCTATGTCTAAAGGGTGTTTAAGGGACTTAAAAAAATATAAAATACCAAAAAAGAAATTAATTGTATAATTAAAAAGAGTTCTGTTGGCTATAATAATGTATATTAAATTGCATATTTAATATTTATGTTACCTTGTGGTGTACCTTATAATTAGTTATAAGGTACATTTAAACTAGGTGGAAAAAATGCTATGTTACAAATTTTATACATTTTTGACATACCTGTCATTTTATTAAAGGCTCCTTCACACGATGCTGGATTTCGTGCTCGCTAGCTCGCTTGAAATCTTGCAGGCTGCCATGAATGCTATTCTGCTTGGTGGTTGGTAGAGAGCGCTGCTAGTTTCGCTTCACACGCAGCTTGCTTGTTTGCTCGCTGTTTTACTATATTGACATTTATATTTAAAATTTAAATATGGATGTAATGTTTATGCGAGAAATAATTCGTCATAGACGAATTGCTTCAAAGACTTTAATAATGATTGAAAAGCTTCGGGAGAGAAGAGAAAAATCAAAGTGAAAACTTATTTCTTGTCGAGTCCATTTACATTTTGATTTTACAACTTTTGGCCCCATCAAACAAATCATATTTAACGGATGTAAGACGATATCACGTGATAAAATACGACTCCATAATTGGTCAAATTCTCAAACTAGCAGGCAGCGCTGCATGAAAAATAGCACTGCACCTATCACCTAAATATAGCGAGATAGCGAGCAGCGAACCAATCATTAATCAGTGATGTCACATCCAACAGCGTAGCGTGCAAAGCTGCTTCCAAGACTTCAATCAAGCTAGCGAGCAGAAAATCCTGCATCGTGTGAAGAGGCCTTAAATTTCAATTTTGGGGGTTTTGTTTTGATTTTAGCGACTTTTGAGATCGCTCTTAGGGGAAAAAATTCAAATGCTGGCAACACTGTGGAACTGTACTATGTCACGGAAAAGTTTTTATTATATTCATTCGTAAAATGCAGCGGTTTCCAAACTTTGTGCACTAACACCCTCCTTATAAAAAATCTTACCTGTGCTGTCTCCCTAAACAGAATGACCTTTTTGCAAAATTCAACGATTTTTTTTGTCAAATTACAGAATGGTCTGTTCTTTTAAGCGTTGCTATTGTTTATTGGGTAAAAAATGTAAAATTCACGTAATAATGCGTACAATAGCGAACAGAAATCGGTGTTAATATATAATGTCCATTATTGGTGATAATGTTTGGGTGCTTATTCTTAAAACCATGACTTTATATCAGAACAACGACGACATTTGCAATTAATCTGCGCCCTCCACTTTGGAAACCACCGGTTTAATGTGATTGTCTTATATCACCCACTACCAAGCGACGTATCCATCTCGTTTTCATTAATGTGAATATTAGGAATTTCCTTAAATATCAGATATACATAATTTATCTAAGTAGTACACGTTTGAGAAATCCTTCCAGACAATCTAAAAAAAACCGATGGTTCGCTTATTAGTACTTTTAAATTCTAGTTCGATTAAGGGAATGGAATCCATAAATTCTTCTTAAACATGCTTCATAAAGTATGTACAAAAAAAATAAGAAAATTGTCATATTTTGTTACTGCTTTTTGATTATATGGGGTTGCCACCCCTTCTTAGTGAAACAACCGCATAATGATAGACAATCAAGTTCTAAAAAAAAAACCTCATATAGATATAGTTTTTTGCAAAAATGCATGTTTTTCGAATTATTGCAAAGAGAAAATTTCAATTTTCAAACCCTAAAATTCGCATTCTTAGAAATTTTTGTAAATTGCTAGAAAAATATTGACTAACAAAAAAATGAAAGGGTATAAAAATTGAAGTTTTTACAAAAACAAATCGAACGGTTCTTTTTTAATAAGATGTTTAACTAAATAGTTAAGACATTTTAAAAATAATGCCGAAGCTCTCAGAATAAACATAATAAACTATAATAGTAGATCCTCTGTAAGTCGAACTTCAAAGGAGACGCCCAAAAATTCGAGTTATAGAGTTTTCGACTTATTGGACTTAGGCGGGTTTTGTAAGAAAATATTCGACTTGTATATTTTATTCTAACTAATTTTGATTTGCTATGTTCGAGATACAGAGGTTCAATTTATTTTTTATGGAGGGAAAATATGTACCCAAATGGCTTGTAGGGATTCAGTGATTATTTCGACCTATAGAGGATTCAAATTTCGAATAATTTAGGTTTTGGGACTTGAAGGGAAAAAAACTAAACATTTTTTCGAGTTTTTCGACTTATAGAGATTCTACTTAAAGAGGTTCTATGGCACAATATAAATGTTAACTAATATTATTTTTTCGTTATTTCTACAGGAAACGGCGCTAGTAGATGAGTTTACCGTAGAATCAGCAATCTATTTTTTCGGAAGAATATACGGTATGCACGATTCAAAAATAAAAGAGAGATTCCTATTTCTTTCGGGTTTACTGAATTTGCCGCCAAAAAATAGACTTATAAAAAATTGTAGCGGAGGGCAACAGCGAAGAGTTTCTTTCGCTGCATCGCTCATACATGAACCTGAATTACTAATTCTTGACGAACCGACGGTGGGTTTAGATCCAGTTCTCAGAGATAAGTAAGTATTGAATTGAGAATTCATGGTATTTATTTTATATTCAGATAAATAAAATTGTCGACCAATTATTTATTTGAAGAGTTCTATTCAGACGTTAATCAAAGATTTGAATTTATTTTATATAATACTAACGACCCGTTCTGGTTTACCCGGGTGCAAAACTGTTCCCATTTACACAGCAGAACTATCAAAGTACATTGTTTTGATGTATCTAAAGATTTGGCCATCGTTAGCCATGTAAGGGTACGAAAACAGGTTTTTTTTTTTTGACAAAACACGGTCATAGTTCAGTCATTTTGTACAAAATATTTACAAATCATATAAAGTTTATCGCTTTCTTTTAGTGTAAACCGTATGAAAATCCATTGGGTAGTTTTTTAGTTTCTCACGTTTAGACTGACAGACGTGGCAGAGGGACTTTGTTTTAGAGAGAGAGAGATTGTGAATTATAGACGATCAACAGCTAAGGTCATCAGCGTCGACTTTGTTTTATATTATAATGAAAGATTAATACATCTTTAACCCTTTCTCGGTTAGAAGTCATGAAACATATCGGTGTGAACATAGAGGCGGAGAAATCAAATCCAATCGTGTTTTATCAAGGTGTATGTAAGATTTGTGAGTAGGTATTAGTTTGTACACGGCATCTTCGCTCTTCCCACTACCCTATACTGCATTTAAAAATTATAACTTGTTTAAAAAAATGTTTAAAAGTAAGATTGTGTTAATGACATACATTATTTTGATTATTATATTTTCTACGCCTCTGAATCACGTGTATACCACTCTTACTCTCGCTTCGTAGTGCTCCGCCCAACTCCAGAGTAGGTATTCAAGAACAATCGGGAAAGGGTTAATATTTAATTTTTATCTTTATAATAAATTCGGTTTAATGCTTAAACAGATTTTATTATAAAGATATAATGCGACTCACCTTGTTAATATCCGGTACGAAACAAGTTGTAAAAAATGTTATTTAATTTTTTGTATGTGAAAGGAACCTCAGTAATCTATTAAAAAGCAAAAACCATGTGAAATGATTTTGAAGTTGTATCCAAACTTGTATTGTATCAAGATACCTTATTATGATCGACATGCACCCTGTGACCCTGTCACATCTGCGTCCATATACTGTGTTTATATCGCGTATCAGCAGCAGTGGCGGATTTACACATTTCCCAAGTATAGGCTTTTAAATTCTTGCCGTCCTTGCCTCTACAATTGTCAGTTCCTAGATTATTTTGACAATCCAACAATTTGGTTGAAATTACATAAAAAATAGTTTTTGGGTATATTTCTGAGCTAATCAAAGCTTAATCATGTACGACAAGTAAGACGGGGTAATGTATGCTACTTATACAATAATGTACATTCGGTAAACGTAATAAAATAATCTTTATTTGTCGCCCCTAAAATCTGCTGCCCTAGGCTTAAGCCTACTTAGCCTGCTGGTAAATCGCGCGCCACTGATCAGCAGTGTATTTACCATATACAGTGTAAACTCCATTTAACGTCACTCGATATAACGACAAACTCCTTAATACGTCGAAATTACTTAACTCTAGTTGGTTTACCTTGCTGCTTATACTATGATACACTGTAAAATATAAATAACGATACACCCACTCTAAATAACGGCAACAATACGTTATCACTAAGCAATAAACAGTACCTACTTGTTTGTTATTTTGCTGTTTGGTTGTCGGCATCATGCGTACCGAAGATTCTAAGAAATTCGTTCTTTTGTTTGTTGGGATTATCTTTCATATGTTTAGCTCAGCTGCTTATCGATAAGTTATCATATTCTTAGTTGCCCACAAACTTGCAAACTGTGAACATTGTTGGTCAGTTGTAAATTTTATATGTATTATGAGTACCTAAATACATATTATTATAGTAAAAAAATATATATTAATGGATTATTTCTTCTCTCCGTTTAACAACTCTCAATAACGCCACAAAGTGCACAGTTCCCTGAGTGTCGCTATATGCATTATGGCACATGTAGGTACACTATTGACATCGGTTGAATGGCCAGTGCCGCCTAAGAAGTGTTACTTCCAAAAAACTAAATTTAAACAGCATGGCGGCTTTTGATTCAACCGTACCTAAAGGGCTGACTTTCAGTCAGGCCAAGTGTTAAATGTCAAACGCGTTTTTTTTTTAATTTAAGTAAAAGGTTAGCCATTTAGTTGAATGCGTTTACTAACTGGCAAGCCGTACAAATTACTGGCTAATTTAATTATTAGGCTGCGACAGTTACATTCGGAACGTATAAAATATTATTTTTGAATGCCAACCTTCAATTTTTTTAGACACATGTTATTCATTACTTTTTCACGTCATCAATATCTAGATTGAATAGTTAATTTCACGATAATTTTGTGTAAAGATTAGAGTAAACAGGAAACAAACTTCTAATAATTATATATTTTTCTGTAAATTTTTTGCAGTATATGGAAATTTCTTACGGATTTAGTTAGCCAAAAAAACATAGCAGTTATAATTACAACACATTACATTGAGGAGGCCAAACAGGCCGACAGGGTAAGTAAACTGAAAAATTATAATAATAATATTTTCGCTTATTGAAACTCAAAAAAATAATAAAATAATATATGGGTGTTTCCGATTAGAAATCATTTTCGAAGAAAATACCAAGAGTATTTTCAATTTTTTTCACACTTAGGGGCGGTTTACGGGTAAGCTATTGCAGATAGGGGTAAGAAGATGGAGCACTTTTTTGTAGCAAATATAAAAGTCTACAATTTTTTTATTGAAACCTTTTTTCATATATCTCATAGTTCGTAAGATAATTGGAAAGCAAAATGTAAAGGGGTGGTTTCTGCCCTAACTGCACATCGGAGCGCACTTTTTCAAAGCCAGAACAGTTTCTTGCAAGAACGATCACTCAAATTTTTAGTCGTTTGAGATTTTAGGTATTTCCCGAAGATCGTTCTTGGACTGTCAAGACAGTGTGGGCCTATGTATGGCCCAAGGTCAGAATGTTACTTAATTCTGCCAAGGTATTAAATATATGGGCCGTGATGTGTGGCGCCAATGACGCCAATCTCTTGACAGAAAAATATTTATTTAACTAAAAACTTATTGTGAAGTCGATTTAAGAGCTCGACAAAAAATCCAACGGAACTATTTAAGTTAGACGACGCTCGATCCAATAATTTATTTTTAAAAAAATCGCCTTTACGCTCATGTAGCTACCAGTTTTTCGTAAAAAGACGATATTTTTGTTCAAATATACTTTACTAGTTCCGAAATTTGATTATTTTACTTAGCTACAGAAAAATTTATTATTTGTCAATCAGAAATCACATTTATTGTTAAAAATATTATTATATCCGCATCCGCAACTACAGATGTGGACGTCGAAAAATTCGCATTAGCATCTATAAATGTCAGTAAAGCCTACATCTGTAAGACTGTAATATCCCTGGTTTTCATAGAATATATTTTACAGAACAGATCCATAATTAAGCCTCGAACAACAAAATTAAGAGGTTTTTTTGTTCTTTACAGATAGGTTTAATGAGAAATGGCAAACTCTTAGCTGAAAACAGCCCAACGCAGTTACTATCGATGTTCGGGACAGATTTACTAGAAGAAGTATTTTTAGTTTTAAGTAAAAAGCAAGCAACCGGCGAATATGAATGTCAATTCGAAAATAATACCGACTTTAATCAAAAACAGTTACGTATGTCCGAAAAAATATCTGTAGAAGTAAGTTTTGTTGAAATTATTATTCTAATTCTTCTACTAAGGGGACTATGGGCTATGATGTACTTTACGTTAGATATCGTAAGGTCGCTGCACACGATGCTGGTTTTGCCGCTGAAATCACTGCTGGGATTTGTGCTGACTGGCGCGCTGGCTGCGAAGATCGAAATGACGTCACTGTGAGCTCACGTGCGTGGTTATACAAGATAGATTTCAAAATTAGGACAGGGGCTATTTTTCGTGCTTGTTTTAAGCAAGAACCAATCAGGAAACAGTATCTTGTCACGTGAACAATCGCCCACAAACAAACAGCATCATAGTGTGTGCTGTTCAGAGACAATAAACGTTCACTTTTGTTAACATTCGAACTATCACTGCCCGACCACCAGTTCCATCTACAAAGCTAGCTTCAAAACAAACTTCGGGTGAAGCGAAAACATAAAAACCATCACGAAGCCCAGCGCCACAGCACGCGTGAAACCTAGCAGTAAAATCTAGCAAGGAATCTAGCGACAAAACCAACATCGTGTGCAACGGCCTTAAGCATGTACATTGTACAGAGCTGGTAAACTTTTTTTCTAACGAATTTAAAATCACATAAACTAAAGTCAGACATTTTGCCAGCGCTGAAGTCAAAATCAAGACTGGGCTAATTTGCTGCTCTGTTTGCTCTTTAGTATTGTTAATTAATAGCTGCAATTATTACAGGATTTAGTATCAGACCCAAAGCCAGAAAAAAGTCAAGAATATAAGAATTTAGACACTAGTATGCGAAGAATGAGAGCGCTCTTATATAAAAATTGGTTGTCGTTCGCGAAACATCCTGGGTAAGTAATAAAATAATTTTAAGACATGTTTCTTCAGTTATGCCTACTTTTACCTACCTACATTAATTATACTGATAAGAAAATAGTGGCATTGAATTGAAAACAATAGCTCCACAAATCTAAAAAAAAGCCAAACTGTACAGAATACCGTTGATACCGATAATAATATTAATAAAAATTATATTTTTCTTCTTATAACATCTACACGAGATTAAATACACAGTAAGTAAATCCGTATCCGCAAACTAGGAAATTCATAAAATTTGAAGATCTGGTCCGGTCGGGTCGATTTTATTAAAATTTTACCAGTGTATATCAATTTTCACTAAAGGGTTAAAGTTGAATTTTGAAACGATTCTAAAATTTTTTTCGATAATTTTGAGACCAAAGACATTTTTCAGCGACTTAGAAAACCAGTCTTTATAATAGCCCAATTAAGTCAACTTTAAAGAGGTTTCGTGCGATGGTAGATTCCTACATTTGAACCTAATTTCGTTGAAATCAATTAGCTCCTTCGAAAGTTGCCCGCACAGACAACATACATAGGAACCAAAAATTGATAGGACTCTTCCATTCACCCGACGCCAAAACTCGTATGTGCCATATAGCAAATACACTATACAAAATCTGTTTATTTTCAGAGGTTTGCTGTTTTCCGTATTTTTTCCAATCCTGGTGGCGGTGTCGTTCTTTTATGGCGTTGGAGGCGACATAAAGGACATTAAGATAGGGATAGTTAACGATGAAAGCAATTGGACGCACTGCGAGAACCATCTGGCGCACTATCCAACAACTGTTTTCCACATCGAAAATTATTCTTGTTCACTGCATTTCCTCAGCTGTAGATTTATAGACAGTTTACATGATTCAATTGCAAAAAAGGTTTTTCATTAATAATTAATCTTCATTAGTAATTAAAAAAAAGTATTGAACACTTTAAAAACGTATTAGTTATACGGAAACTTGTAGAAAAAAACAGTATTTAAGGGAACTATATTCATTGATGGAGGTCGAGAAAGTACCTTGGACAAGGGGGGGATTGTAAAGAGTATTAAACTTGCTAGTGCTGCTCTCATATCCTGAGTTGCTAGACGTTTTAACTATTTAAAAATCATAAGAATTTAACATTTTAATGTTTTTTGAAATTTCTGAAAATGCTCTAATGTTTTTGGTGCAATATTGGAAATAAGGGAAACAATATTTTTTTCGTTTCATAATGTTTAAATAAATATCAACAAAGCTACTGCAAAAATAATTTACCATTATTTTGTTTATATAATATTCATTTCAACTTTCGATGTAGAAAATGCGTTCTTTGCGATCAGGGTCGGTACTACTAGTAGAGCCAGGAACGGATCTACATAGGGACTAATAGGGTTTAAGCTCTGGGCCCCTAGCTGTCAAATGACCAACAAAATTGAACTATTACTATAAATTTTTAATACTTTTACATTAACATGAAATGATGTTGGGTGAATTTTGACAATTTTTTGGATAAATTTTTACAAATTTTTAGATGAATTTTAACAATTTATAATATTATTTGTTTGATTAGGTTATCAATTTTCAACTCTGATTTTGATAACATAAATGAATTTAAACCCCAATGTAAAGACTCTTAATCTAACAAAAAATGGGGCCCGCAGAGTACAGCTATAATGGTAATACATTATAAATAACAAAGGTTTCTAATGCAGGTTTATCACAATAACATTGAGGAGGCAATATCTGAGGCAAAAAAAGGCCATACGATAGGCTATATCCATTTAGCTAGCAACTTCACGGCAGCCACAGAAGCTGTCAGGGAATATCAGACTGATGTCCTTGACGAGGACCTGGAAAGCAGTCAAATATCCGTCTCACTCGATATGACAAGTACGTCGTTAATTTTTAGCATTATTCAAAAATTATTCTTTAAGTTTATTATAACAGCAATAGTAGAACCGCTGTAAAAAAATCAAATAGTGACGCAAAGCAGAATTCCAATCATGCACTACTGTACTCTACAGAAGATTTTACTTATCCATCTATCTATAGGGCTCCGTACCCGAAGGGTGTCCGGCGGGACCCTATTACTAAGCCTCCGACGTCCGTCTGTCTGTCAGCGGGCTATATCTCATGAGCTGTCATAGGCAGAGTGTTAAAATTTTCATAAAACTTTATTTCTATTGACGCGATAACAACAAATAATCACAAAACCATTTTTTTAAATACACAATACACATTGGCGTAGCACGAGGGGGGGCAGGTGGTTCACGTACAAATAATAAGATAAATTTACAATAATGTACCTACATATCGTGTTTCTCCGGAAAGTTGTGTTGATCGATTTCGCTTCTATGAACAGTTTTCAAATTATGTATAAGTGACAGCTAGTAATGGTAGGTAGAGTTGAAAATGAGATGTTATCACGTCAAAAACAAAAACCGAAAAAAACCTAGCAAAATTTTGAAAAGGTATTTTTTCCACACGTGACCGATTACAAAGATTATTTTGGATGTCAAACTTCCCCTCTCTCAGATTTACGGGACAATATTGTTAGGTTCTAGGTATGAGCTAGCAAACTTTACAACTAGATGTGCTAAATTTTCGCCTTATTTAGTTCAGAGAAATTCGACAGCCGTACGCGTACAAACAAACGAGTGATTCTATAAGGGTTCTTTTTTTATTTTGAGACACGCGATACTAAAAAATATTATTTTCATTTTTTGATGTGAAACTTTTTTAGTGACGAAATTTTCTGTAAAGTTAAAGGGAAAATGATTCATCGGCGGAGAAATATGTGAGAAACCTTGGTAACGCAAAATGAACAACGCATCAATGAAACGAGTTTATAGCTCTAAAGAAGTTTCACTTCACTCGTAAGCTTATGTGGGTGAGGCTTACACTTTTTTAAAACAACCAAAATTACATATTATATTTTAATGAATTATTGGTTACAGACGCGCAAGTTGGAACCATCGTTCAGGTTAAATTGTTAAGGAACTATATACAATTTGCTATGGAAGTCCTGAGAGATTGCAAAAATCATCCAAAATACGGCGACATACCAGTCAAGTTTGAAACACCGATTTATGGCAACGATAATATGCAGTATATCGACTTCATGACTCCCGGATGTGTATTAATGTAGGTGTTAACATTCTCAATACATTTGTATGCATATTGCATGTGCCGGTTAATATTCGATAGCTAAAAAACAAAAAACAATAATGTTTATATAGGCAATTACCGGCTCAGTTTTTATAAAAAAAGTCCTGTGTGTGCTGGCAATGCTATTTATAATAAATTGCCTGAATCATTTCGACGCATCAACGACTTTAATAGCTTCAAGCGTATTAAAAAAAAAAAATTGAGCAATGTTTTTATTCATTAGACGATTTTTATACCTCATAAGTTGTATATATATATTTTGGCACTTTCTTACTATTTAATTTTTCTATGTTCTAATTCTTGCATTTTGTATGTTGTGACTTGTCATATTCAATTAAACTATGCTTTGACGCTATGATGAATAAACTATCTATCTATCTATCTTTTTTTTGCGGAGGTGAGGAAATCCATCATGGACAATCGCTGGGTCTCCAGTCACACCGAAAGAGAATATTCATAGTTCTTTCATTTCAGCCTATTAAAAAAATTCAAAGTGCTTGAGAATAACCGAGATAGTGATGCAATTGTGGAATTGCTGGTCAATTTCAAACTGCTAGTTTTAGTAATGTAGCCGTTTTTCAATAATAATAATATTCTTACAGAATGGTGTTTTTCCTGGCGACACTTATAACGTCCACGCTGATATTAGCAGAGAGGTTGGGTGGCATCTGGGACAGATCGTTGGTGGCCGGAGTGACAACCGGTGAAATGATGCTAACACATCTTATCACCCAGTTCTTAGTCATGCTGGTACAGACTATTGAATCGGTTATCCTTGTGCTCTACATATTCCAGATTAATTGTATAGGAGACGTGTTCTCTTTCTCAACGTTAGTTATCCTGCAGGGCTTCACCGGGATGTGTTTTGGTAAGACATGCTAATTAATAAAGAATACTGATCACGTTGGTTACTATAGTCATTTCTTGCCAACAAACATTTTAATATTGGATGTACATTTCCAAATACTCAATCATTGGATTCTGTTGATGGAATCATTGTCCTCGAAATGTGCAGCCAGTAATAAAACTGTTGTAGTTAAGAAGTGTCTAAATTATTGTTTTACCTTTTCAACTCCACAAGTACTAATTTAGGTCAAAATTCACATTTCAAAATTTTACAATATTTTTTGTTTTGAGTCCAAAAAACACGTTTTTGGAAAAAGTCTGTTTGTATGTGAACACGATATACTTAGGTCAAACGGATGACTGGATTGAATCAAAATTTTGGGAGAATGTTTGATATGCAAATATGAAGGGCCCAATTGTTTTTGGGTAAAATCGGCGTACGCGCAAAAGACATATATTTATTTTTATATTAAAATGGTATAATTCTAATAATAATTTATTATTCTGTTTATTTTTCCAAGAAAGTTTTGTTAAATTTTTTTTCTAAGCTTGGGAGTTTCGAAAATAATTTTAAAATATAAAAATCAGCCATTCTTTTGCTCTGAAGATCCGTCAAAAAGAAATTAGTTAGCTGATATGCATGCTTTGGTTAATATTTACATGTGAAACACTATTATGTACCTAACTATGCAAACGAATATCAAATTTATTATTGGTCGTTATTCCGCATTACCGCAGACGTTAACAGAAATTTTATCTTATTTATTATAATATATCAAATTTCAACTAAGTTGGGATAGAGTCAGTATCGTCCAATTGGCTGGAATTTTATTTTTGTGTTAACGAACGTCTAATTTATCAATCTAAAGTTGTACCTATTTAGTAAATTATATGTTTTTTCACGTGACTTTGTTCGCATGTGTACCGGCTTTGCTCACAATTTCACTCACGTTAATGTTGAGTGTGCCGGTAACTTTATCGAAGCTCAAGCCTACACGGGTAAAAAATATCCTATACTTTAAGTTTGGGTACCAGTTAATTGAGTAGAAAGTTTTATCAAAATCGGATTAACCGTAGTCGAATGATGTCGATACAAACAGACAGGAAACACTTTCTACCATCTGGGTTTCATCCAAAACTCCCGAGAAGATAGCAAGAAATTGAAATTACGGACAGAAATCTCGATATAATTTAAATATTTATTATGTCAATAATTATCAATCATATGGAACTAATTTATTGATTTATGTCTTAGGTTTTTTCGTTTCGTGCATATCTCAAGACTACGTTTCAGCGAATATAATCTCCGGCGGTAGCTTCTATCCTATGATTCTTCTCTGTGGTAAATCTTCATTATTTTTTTTTTAAAGAATACATTTAAAATACTCTTTGATAACCGGTGAATTATATTCCCGTCATCATTTTCCACTTTGTTTTAATTAAGCATAATTTCTATTGAAAGTAATTATTACCAAATACAGAGTAAACAAAATTCAATTTCAAAAAGTCTCCTAACAGATCACAATTATGTAATGTTTATTTATCTTTAAAAGGTTGTTTCCATTCGAGGCAACAAAGTGACTAGGTCATGTTGAAGATATCGGCGATAAAGACGATATTAGTGATCTAAGAAATTGCAACTTCATTACAATGCTTCATATTTCAGGTATTGCTTGGCCAATGGAAGGAATGCCGAAATATTTGCGATACTTCTCGATGTGTCTTCCATTTTCAATTCCCACTATTTCATTACGCAACGTAATGGCTAAAGGCTGGAATCTTCTGGACTTTGAAGTATTCAACGCTGTGTTAATTAGCGGCGTTTGGATTGCTTTCTTCTGCCTCCTTAGTGTCATAGCGATGAAAAGAAATAAATAACAGTGAACACTAATTAATTACGTATGTTAAAATGTAACTATTTAATTAATCGATTCTTTCAACAGTTTTATTGTTGGACTTGTTTTTTTTTTAAATATATTTCGACGATAATACAGGTGACACAATATGACGAAAAAAGCAAGAATATTTCACGATCGGGATTTTTAAATCTTAATAACTAGAAGAACGTCTGTCCTTATGAAATAAAAAAATATTTATTGGTAGTTTTATTAGAAGATAGACATGATAAAATATGTTTTTTGTAGATATAATGTTTTTAATCGATATTGGAGTTGAATTACTATTTCAATTGTCATTAATATAGGAAAAAGAAAATTTCCAATAATTAGTTCGTTTGCTTTGAGTTTAAAAACCCTTCCAGGTCTTTATATTAGGAACTTTCAGGGGTATTTAAAGGCATTACAATATACTATGTAACTGATGGATCTTAAAACATTTAAAATCATTAAGTTATAGTTCGCTTATTATAAACCCCAGTTCACAAGTTATATTAGAAATAACAATTGGATTCATTTTAATATAATATGATCAATGTTTTTTTTTATAATACGTTATTTTAATTTTAAAATTATTGATTTTCAATTTTTTTAAAATTTTGTTCTAAAAAATGATGTCTGGTTTAAATGCATCGAATTTTATTATTTACCAAAATAAATTTGCGCCAAATTATAAAAAAATATTATTTTAATCGTTTGACATTCGAAATCTTTCTAAAATTCGTACATATTTCTACAACGATGTAAGTAGTAAAAATATTTGGGAAGACATTAACATTATTTTAAAAACAAGCTTAACAGCATCTGGAAATACGGGTCAATTTTTTTATTGAAAATAAATAAATAATAAATAATATCAAAATATAACATCAAAACAAAAAATAATGTGTCTACCTAATCGAAAAATTATTCACGCTATTTTACTAAGTAGTCCGTTATTAAGTTAAGTTAGGTTATCTTTATATAAATTAAATAAAAATTGTAATAGAAAAATGATATTATAAAAAATAAAAAAACCACAAAAAAATAATATCTTTTTACTCGTCCTACGAATTGAAACTATTTCCATCATTTCAAAGTGCAGACTGGACCGTCTAAAGTCTTCGATTTAAAATATCTCACAAAATGGAAAAGGAAGTTGAGTGTGTTTCGCATCTCATCAGGATTTTCAGATTTTGTTTTCACATTTCGTGACAAAATATCTTACATATTCAACACTGTGTTATTAAATCAATGAAAAAAACAATACCTACTTAAAATAACACAAATTAACTAACGATGACTTTTCGGCGTGTTTTATATCATCTTTGGAGTACCTACATATTCAATGGTGTCCGATAATTATCGGTAGGTAAGTTGATGTTTCAATTTATTTTGTGCTTCTTTGTTAATTCATGGTAATCAATTTGTTAATCTTAAAAAATCTTAAGAACACTTCATAATCGGTTTAAATTTATTCAACTTAATATATCTGTTCGTTGTACGTTATATCTACTACATACACAAAATAAACTTAGTTAAAAAGTGTTTTTAAATTCCATATAACTTTTTAATTATGAGGTAAAAAATAAAATTAACGTAGTTTTGCTATAAAAGTTGTATGTGATCTTTCCATTTATGTAATAAAAAAGTTTCATTCAAAAATTATATTATTAGGTACGGTTGGCGGGGGTTCCGGCGAACCGGAACCCGCCAACTTATAGAGTTTGATCACGTTTAAAACGTAAACTTCAAAATAAACAACATTCTATTCGAAGATGCATAGGATAACCGTTTTTTGGGTGACCGGATGTTACCTCTTTTTCACAATCCGGCCCACTCCAGCCTGCCAACTATTGTATTTCTCTTTTAATCAGTGTTTAAATTTCCCAAATATCCATGAACTGGCCTATTTGGAGACCCATAGGGTTTGAGTGTTACGGACTCTCGTGCTATAATAAGGTCGCAACCGCCAGGATCGAACCTACGACTTTCAGGTTACGAGGCAAATATTCTACCTCGCTGCCAACTTAGCTTAATATTTAGTATAATATCTACTTACATTGCGACACGTACCTACGCGTTACATTTTCAATCTCAAGAATTAGTTTTACTGTACCGTTTTAAAAGACATTTTACTTCAAAAATGAAAAGTTCACAATTTATAGGGTAGTTGTTGTTTTTTTTTTTTTTGCTCCCGTTGAATAATATTTTGTTTACACAAATTGTATATACCATATACCCATAAATATGCATAAGTAAAAACACATGTTTATGTCTCAAATATTTGTTTTTTTTTTTAATTTGTTTGAAACCGGTTTATTGAAAACTCATTGACGCATTTAAAAAAAAAAAACAATATCTATTTCTATTCTTTTTCAGATGTTTGTGGCTTAAAATGAATTAATTTGAATAATATTCAGGAGTTTTAGAATGCAAAATGTGAAAAGATTGAAGCATTCGTTTCCACAGTTTCTAAGAACAACTTCTGTGAGTTTAAAACAATAAAGTATCCGTGCAAAATTTCTTGCTTGTATCTTTATATTGATTTCTAAAATCGATATTCTGACGAAGATCTGTGGCAATATTCCTCTTGCATTAGTTTTCATTTACGGTTGTTTCTCTTTTAATTTAACTTGACACAGAAGTGCGGTTCTTCGGGCCTCAATATTTCATTTTCAATCTACGTCATGAAGAAGCCAGTAAGCGCGCCTTTAGTCCCCAATAGTGTCATATTTTCTTTTTATATCCATGTTAGAAAGTAGATTTTTCCTTTTATCTTTTTTTAGCTTTGGAATTTTAATGAGGTTAGATATATTTCGCAAAATTTAAATACATTTACATATTTGACAAACTTCATACTCAATGTATATGTTACCGGCCAAACCCGATTTCAGGACAAACCAGTTTGGCCTAGGCCAAACTAGTTTGTCCTAGTATGGATAGTAGGCCAAACTAGTTTGTCCTAGTATGGATAGTAGGCCAAACTAGTTTGTCCTGAAATCAAGTTTGGCCGGTAACATATATAAACATTTCGTGTCACGATGCTCGTCCGCGCTAATCGCCGAAGCCACTTAACCGATTTTAATGAAATGTTGTAAATATTGTGTCTTGCGTGGTCCAACTTACACTATAGAATAGTTTTCATTTTTTTATTGCAAGAAACAGGGAGAGAGACTATCCTTATACAGTGTGTCCCCGGATTGATTTCACAATAGGCGAGATTGACCCAAAATTTTCGAATTGGAATTTCATATTTTGGGATTCCGCCCTGCTTGGTCTGAAACTTATTTTTAGTTTACTTTCGATTTTTTTAAATCAAGTAGGCCATTATAGTTGAGCTACACCTCTTTTCGTTTCAGGTAAAGTACCTTTTCCGTTCATAGTACGCAAAAATATATCACCAAGAAAAGTTGTTCACAATGAAAAATTATGGCAATATGCAAATTTTCAGAATGATCGGCCTACTTTGAAAAAATCCGCTTTAGTTTTGTTTTGTTTGAAAAACAATCGCGTGGAGGAAGCCAAATAGAGTAATTAGAGTTTAATTTATTTTTTTGATAAACTGTAAAAATAATTTTAATTTGAACATTTCTAATCACTCTGTTTTCTCATCTAAGATTTATCATGTACCTAATCGTTAATTATAAATATTTTTCTCCTATTTTCTACTTCTATTTTCAAATTATCTGGTGAGCTCTAGACTCGGTTTCAAAGATTATAATATAGATACATGTTTTACATGAGATGCCCAAAAGATACCGGTATGGTTTGCGATCGACAGTTTGGTGATCACCGGTTAGTATATTTTGCCCTTGTAATGACCGACCTTCTAAAAAGAACGCGTTTTGGAAGCTTATCCACTATTCATCCCTATAAGGGTAGAGATCAGTGATATAGACTGGCAAACACAATACCCTTCCTTGATGGCGTTCCGCAATCGGGTAAAAATTACTCTCTAAATAACTTGCATTTATAATTTAAAAGGTCAAATTTATTTCAAAACTCTTTCTTTACGCGCATTATTTTAATGTAGGTAACTGTTTTATTGAAAAATTTTCCGTCTTTGACCTTTGACTGTAATT
This sequence comes from Xanthostigma xanthostigma, assembly GCA_963575645.1. NCBI lineage: Eukaryota > Metazoa > Arthropoda > Insecta > Raphidioptera > Raphidiidae > Xanthostigma > Xanthostigma xanthostigma. The sequence goes on along the minus strand of OY754468.1, from coordinate 28,559,370 downwards.
ACTCAATTTAACAACAGTAATAAACTGCAAGGAATTTATGTGATGGTCAATTTACTTTCTTTGTCATATTCAAATAAAACCAGGGACGAATTAGCTCACAGAACAAAAAAAAAAAACGATTTTTTAATTTTCCCTTTAATTAGAAGCTCTTTGAAGGACAAAGTTCTAAAATAAATCGACCCTAACTGAACGTTTAATGCTATATTATAATATTTTGAAATAAAATTGATGTTAAAAATAAAAAGCTTTTTATAAAATTTAAAAATCCAACTTTTTGTAACAGATTTGTTTGAAACTATGCTTGCAGTGAACACGGAAAAAACGAACGGGTGTCACGAAACAAAGGCACGCATATGTATTTTTGATCAGATCATGGCTTAGACAAGGAAAGGACCATATAAATGAGGCGCACATATTAATACATATGAGCCTATTTTAAGGTCGCCATCCAAAGATATTTGATAGCCGTGTTTGTTAGGTCTTTGCTGATAATAATTATTTCTCAAGGCGTAAATATTTAAGACCTGTGGGTAGTGTTGAAACTAGGATAATTAACTGTTAATATTTCAACTTTCAATCTTTATTGTTTTATAAAAACTGAACTACAAAAAAATTTATGATGGATTTTTACATCAAAAAATGAAATGAAAAGTCGTTACGTAAAAAGTATAAATCAAAAGAATAATTGACATAATACACAGGCACACAGCATAGACATAAATACATTTTATATAGTTACAGTTAGGCCTAGCACACATGAAGAGCGTTCAACGCGCGTTGGCCCAACGTGCGTTGGGCTAACGCGCGTTGAACGCCTCTCATATAAACTAGGCCTTAAACGAAAAACAATATCTTTGAAATTTAAACATTAACATTCATCAGAAGCAGTTTGAAGTATAAGGCCTAGCACACATGAAGAGCGTTCAACGCGCGTTGGCCCAACGCGCGTTTACAATTTCTATACATTTCTATATCATATAAACAGTTCTATACAATTGTATAGAAATTGTAAACGCGCGTTGGGCCAACGCACGTTGAACGCCTCTCATATAAACTAGGCTTAAGTATTTGGTGTTAATCGATCCAAATTACATTTCTTTGGTGGATTTTTACTAAAGTGGCAATTATTTTTTTACTTTCATCCGGAACTGTTTGAAGTACCTACTTTGGTGTGAAATCGATCCAAATGTTTTTGGTTGATGTGTTTGTATTTTTCTAATTTAATTAACATCCGTCTGCTAATTTATAAAAGACATCATTTGCTTCTGAACTAATAGCTTTAAACAAATTTTATCAGATGTCGATGCATGGTAGTACTAACACAGTTTTTTTTTCGAGAAAACACCGTAATTTTGTACAAAATATTTAATAAAAACTATCCTATAGCGTAAGTTAGACCAGGTAAGACACATTTACAAAATTTCAATAAACTCGGTTCAGTAGTTTCGGAGATTAGCGCGAACGAACATCGTGGCACGATGTTTGTATATATAAAGATAGTATTATACTAATTGTTTTACTGGATGATTTCGGAATTACAACTGCAAAATGTCTCGATGCAATGTTATGACCCTTAAAACAATTTTTCCTTATTAAAACCTAGCAAAATTTCGTTTCTAAGGCTTGAGATATTCAGAACGGGAACTTAAAATCACGGTATTTGATATAGAGTCGATCAATCATAATGAACCTACGCATTTTATCAAAGCAAATCCGTCCCTGTATAAATTATTTAAAGGGTAAGGGGAACGTGTCATATTTGACATCATAAGGACAATTAATATTACTTCCTATATTACCAAAAACTATTAAATTTATATTTATATTAGATACCCTTGCTTGCGAAATCTATAATTAATTATTATAGACAACTGTATGCACCTTAATCTGGCATGGAATATTGTACAGATATCATCAAAATATGCAATGCAGTTATACTCACAGAAATCAGATGTTTCATTTTTAAACATTTGTAATTTATAGAAAGAATATCATCTAATGTTAAATATTTTGAAAATTTGAATGAAAAGGTAATAAAACAAATATACCTATAGTGTAGTTAATAAGAAAGTCAAATAATCACATAATCATAGCGCCCGGAGTGCGCCGGACAAGATCTTGCTAATGTACTCTGCTATATTTAAATGAACCATTTCGAGTTCTTTTGCCTTTGTTTGATATGCAAATATGAAGAGGCCTATTGTTTTTGGGGCAAATCGGCGCATGCGAAGAAGAGATATATGCTATAACGGTGTTTTTTTATATAACTTCACACTAAAAAGTAAAAAATAATTGCGTATTGAAATGTTTTGGAGTCGGTGTAGTTCTCGGAATAGATTTCATTTTGGCTGACACCGACTCCAAAACATTTCAATACGTAATTATTTTTTACTTTTTAGTGTGAAGTCGGTTCAATTTTTTTGTTAAAAATATTTTATTTTTCTCTTTTTAGTGTTAATCAAACACTAAAAATCGGTGAACATACATAATAAACATTATGCGTGCCTTTGAAATTTGAGAGTTTCCCTCGATTTCTCCGGATTCCATCATCAGATCCTGATTTGGTTCCGATGGGACCACCTCTGAGGTGCACTCTTTCGAATAAAAAAAATTTGAAAATCGGTCCATAATTGACGGAGAAATCGGTGAACATACATAAAAAAAAAATATATATACAGACGAACATAGAACCTCCTCGTTTTTGTTGAAGTCGGTTAATCAGCTGTTCTTTTGTTTTCTAGATCTGTTATAAATAAACTTGTTATGCATGCTTTGATTAATTTTTACATGACGTAGAACATAATATAATGTAGGTAACCATGGCAACGAATAGTAAATATAATATTTAATACTAGTCATTACCCGCGTCACCTCATGCGATATCAGAAATTTTATTTTCTTTATTATACTAGATCAAATGACAACATTTTGAAACGGTCCCGTGGCCCAATTGACTGGAATTTTTTTTCGACGTCTTACATATCGCTTGCATTTTGTATAAATTATTTGGATGATAGCGCCGCGCTGCGAGTATAAAAAATTCGATGTGCAATCAGCACACATAAAATAATATTTGAATTTACAGTGTAATCATATATTATACCTATACAATGCAGAAATCGAAAGTTACACATTTAAATAACGTTGAGAAATAAACTCAATATAAAACTGGTTAGTTGGGTTTCTGTTGCAAAATGTTCAATTTTTTTATTCTGCTATCAAAAACAACGTAGTAAAATAGTATATACGCTATAGTGAACCGTCATATCAATTCATTATAAAATAATTGCACGTACCTAATTATGTGGCATATTGCAATAGTTGTAAAGCACCAGATATTTTGAAAATAATATATTATTAAATGACGACACGTTAGTTGAAATATATGTTAATTCGTTATAATAATCGAAGTTTATTCACTTCAACTTGTCAACGCTAGAACTCCGCATATAGAATGAAATGCTGAGTTTCTGATAGAATTTTCAATTAAATGGTTACTTACATTAAAATTATTTTTAAGATTGGGTTACCATAAAAATAATTACTAATTCACTGTCAAGAGTACTTTGATCTTATATATTACTAGTGACCCGGTCCGGAATCGCCCGGATTTGTAGATTGCCTTATATTAAATGTAAACATATTATGCTGCATCGGACTTTTTTAGAATAGCAGACCCGGTAGCCAAACAGTCAGTTTTGAATGAAATACTCAATATTTGATATATATTATACTAGCCGTTACTCGCGGCTTCGCACGCGATTGAGACGTAACACGGACGCATTCCTATTATTTGGCATAGTTGCTCCTTTTTCAACGTAGACCCCCTCTAATAAATTTCAAAATTGATGACATTCACGTGATCAACGTCCCAACAAACCTTGAAAATGACTATTTACCCCTTTTCACCCTCTGAAGGAGTTGTTTCTGAAAAAGCACGGACCACGTGTTTATTTATTTGTTGACAGGAGTAATCCTGAGCATTTTTGAATTGATACATTTATCTTATATAGTTTCTCAATGCAAATTTTGAACCCCCGTTACTTCCTTTTAGGGGTTGGAATTTCAAAAATGCGCTCTTAGCGGATACCTACGTCATAGTAACTATCTGTGCGCAAATTTTAGCCCAATTCGTTCAGTAATGAAATGTGCGTTGATAGATCAGTCAGTCAGTCACGGTTTCCTTATATATGTCACCGTAAAATTGTAAATATCGTTAGGTTGTAATCTGTCTCGCGAGATTGTGAACTGTCGAAAGATTGTGAACCTCAACGTACTGCTTACAATTTAATGTATTATTATTACCTTGAGGTTCACAATCTTTCGACAGTTCACAATCTCGCAAGACAGATTACAACCTAACGGTATTTACAATTTTACGGTGACATATATATTTAGATATACTATTTAGCCGCTGGAAGTCGAGATAACACTGGATGTTATCACATTTTCTAAAAAAACACGATCGTATTGCGTGTATCAATCAGGTACATATAGACCTTTCAAACACTATAGTCCGAAGGTGGTGTCAAAATTTATCAGTGAATAGTAGGAATAGAATGTTTCAGTTCCTACTATTCGTTCTGAAAATATCAATTTTAAATTCAAACACTGAGCAATTGAGCATTCATGACTGACGATGTTTCCCCCGTCGGGAAAGTGACTGACGAGTATTTTCACGTTTAATCATCAATTATTTACAATTTAACAAATTTTCATCAGCAGATTTAAAACTTTTTTTCATAGTTTTTCCGACGAGTTTCACAGCCTCCCACGCCCAACCCACTGCGGGAGCGCTGACTGACTTTCGATTTCGAACAGAGTAATGGTTAAACTCTTCAATCAATTACATTTGAGTCGGAGATAAATCACTGATAAATTTTGACACCACCTCCCGGACTACTATACCTACTATTGTATAGTCAATGTAAGAATCTGCGTTGCTGTAAATTAATTGCCACTTCTAAAAAAATTAATATTATAAAAGTTAAATTGAGATCGAAATTTAACTGGGCTGTTAATTTTAACATTGATTATAGTAGAGAATAGCGCCATAATCATTACAACGTTACGTCGTCAGGTTAATTATTCTTTTTCATTTCTATAAAAAGATATGTACTAAAAAAGAAGCGTGAAACAAAAGAACAGCAAGACTAATACCATTACTGCACAACGACCTTCAAAAATAATTACTGATATTTTCAATAATTCAGACAGACATTGCAGACAAAAAAAAATTAAGTAATAATAGAAAAAAATATTAGTAGAGATGTAAATGTTCGTTTAATTTGATAAAAAACAAATCATTAAATTTAACCAGTTGGTGTGTATATATGCATCTGTATATTTTACATGATGATAACCTGATGACGAGTACTAAATATTTCTTCCAGATGTATAGTTATGTAGCAGATTTTTCTACAAAATTATTACTTATAGATAATGAATTTATTAAAACATAATTACAGTGTAAACTCTATATAGTGAACTTCTATTTAACGAAAAACTCCTTAAAACGTAGAATTTGCTAAGGTTTGTTTGATTTATATTGTTACCCATATATTGAAACAATCTATATAGCGTAACAATCATTCTTAATAGCGAAATAATACATGATTATTTAGACCCCAATAAACATTAATTTCAAACGAAGAAGACAATGTGGATGATCTTGAGTCGCCACCGAGTATTAATCAAGCTCTATATACTGCAAGATTATTAAAAAAATTCATTTTATTTAATGAAGTTGATCCCATACTGATTACTGGCACAGTAAAAAAAAACAAACAAAGTTAACGGAATATAATTTTGTTATGTAAATATAGTTCACTTAATAATAATAAAATTAAAACCACCTAATTCGTAAAATTATATTGTTTTCTTTTACTCTCCGTTTAATGCAAACTCTCTATAACGCAATAAAATAGGTACCCGGTCCTTCAATTTCGCTATATAGAGTTTACACTGTATAGGTATATGTTATTCGCAATAGCCGAAATCGGCCACTGCCCGAAATTTTTGCCCACAACGCGTTGCGGGTAAGGAAATATACTCACAAAGCGTTTTCTGTTAATTTTTGCGGGGCATGGGTAAAAGTAAACGCTCACAACGCGTTGTGGGTAAATGCTCGTACCCACTACACGAATTAAAAGTTTTTGAAGCGTCGCATCGGTTTGTGGGCATTCCAATTTACCCACGTCGCGTTGTGTGCGTCTCTTTACACACGATGTGTTTTAATAATAATAATAACAATTTTTCTAATAGCTTTTAATAATACCATTAATATCATATATTATAATAAAAATAAAGTTTTAACTCCAAAAAACATGTATAGTATCTAAATACCTAATAAACACTGAGTTTATTTTTTAAATATGAAAGTATGTATTAAAAAAATCACAACAGTTTTTCTTCTACGCTCTACTTATTCTTGCACGGATTGATTTTGTGACATTTTGAGTAGCACTTAACATTTTTCCTGACACAAGAACATGCCTTTGTTCCGCATGCTTTAAAACACTGGCAGTGAAGAAATCCTTGTTTTGATCCCGAGGAAACCATAGCAGGTTCAACGCATCGTGTGTAAGAAGAGACGCCCACAACGCGACGTGGGTAGATTGGAATGCCCACAAACCGATGCGACGCTTCAAAAACTTTTAATTCGTGTAGTGGGTACGGGCATTTACCCACAACGCGTTGTGGGCGTTTAATTTTACCCATGCCCCGCAAAAACTAACAGAAAACGCTTTGTGAGTATATTTCCTTACCCGCAACGCGTTGTGGGCAAAAAATTCGGGCAGTGGCCGATTTCGGTTATTGCGAATAACATATATACCATACAAACAACGCAAATATGTAATATTGTATTAATTGAATATTTCAGTACAATTTTGAATACTTGGTTTTATTTGATTTTTTATATATATACCTATATATGATATGCGTGATTACTGGAAGTATTTAACTACTGTTTTACAAATACTTATCCAGGACTTTATTTTTTACATTTGTTCATTAAAGGTGTATTAAGAAGAGTACCTACCTTTTATTAAATGAGTTAAAAAAAATTTACAAAATATTATTGACATAAATATTTTAAAAAAAATCACTTTCAAGCATTTTATTTGTAAGTATAGGCGAAAAAACAAACTTTAATTAAAATTTTGTTCATAAGCATTCGTACTTTATGAAATATAAGATTGATCATTATCAACATCTCTAGAAAGAGAAGGCGGAATGTTACATATTGTAATCAACCTGCGCAAGAAAAATGATATTGCAATACTTCCGAAATAAACCGGTTGACCTCCACTGATATAGTCGAGTCCGATTACAAATAAATAAACACGTAGCATGCCAGTTGAAGTCATCTTTTGTTTTAAAAAAAGACGATCTTAACAGTTAATCCTGTTAATTATTATTGATTTAATAAACTTAAGAGGAAAAAGTTCAATACATCACAGTATTGTCTTATTAACCTTATTATTAATTTATTTACAAATATACTGGTGTTGAAAAAGTCCCGGTACCCCAGAATAACTCTATTTCTTTGCTTCAAATAAAAAAATATTTGGGACAAAAGTTGTTTGGTTTTGAAGGAAGGATAGTTTGCAAACAAAACCATCCATCACCCCTCCACCCCCTTCGGGGGGTGGGGGTAACTTGAAAATTTCAAATGGCAACCCCTATTTTTAATAGCTTAATGACTTCTCCAATTAAAAATAAACATCTTTTGTCCAAAACTTTTTTTTGTTCGGGCTAATCCTTCCCCAAAAATCAGCTTGTGTGTCTGCGTAGCTCGCCTCAGATGCTTATTCCATTCTCTGTCTCAGATTTCCATTTTTTTTTTTTTTGATGTTCGAAGCTGATTAGTGGGGAAGGATTAGCCCGAACAGAAAAAAGTTTTGGACAAAAGATATTTATTTTTAATCGGAGAAGTCATTAAGCTAATAAACACTTTGTTTATATATCTAATAGTTGAGATTTTTTCTGTAGCAGTTGTATGGTAGTGATTTTACCACCCCCATTTCCTTCAGAGGCTATATCTTACAAACCCCAATATCTATATCTTTTAATAATATGACATGTCAAATTTCATACTTTTATCATAATGTACACAATCAGTTTTCTTATCTTTCCCACTAAAATGACATTCTTAAATCTAGTTTTAAAACTGAAAGTCGTATCAGAAAACGAAACAAAAATAGAATAATAAATATATTCTATTTTTGTTTCGTTTTCTGATACGACTTTCAGTTTTAAAACTAGATTTAAGAATGTATATATACCTATCCAAATTAACAAATACATGTATGCAGTCACATTTAATTAAAAAACTTTTGCAATTTATGGGCGCTCGATAGATAGATAGATAGATTATTTGTTAGTTTATTTTGTTTTTGTTTTGTATCTATATCACACATTTCTGAATAAATAATTGACAGTAAAATAATATTTCGTGTAGTATTATAAAGTGTAAACTATTAAATAACGAATGTCTGCGTCAAAAAAAAAGGCGTGATCAACAATCAAGTTTCAGGAACCAGGGCCGGCTGAAGATCTATTGGGGGTATAGCAAACTCCACACCTGGAAAATGTCCGTATGTGAAAAATTCAGAACGTTTTTTTCTGATTTTGAATCACCCGCCACTTTTGGGGATTTTTTTCAACGTGTTTATTGATCAGCGAACGTTCTCAGCAGCCTTCGGGCGTATTCGTGGATACAGAAAGATTTTGATAGAGAAAGATTAGTGTCGGATCGAAAATTGTTTTTCGACCTACTCCAGCGTAGTGACGCGATTCTAATGTGGAACTTGTCAGGATGACCCGATAAGAAATGAATTTTTTTCCAGTAAAGCTATCTTGAGAAGTTCCGTAGATGGAACTGATCAGGATAGCCCGCGGAGAAATATTTTTTTTTATTAAGGTCATCCTGACGCGATCCTAATGTGGAACTAGTCAGGATGACCCGATAATAAATGGATTTTTTTTCCAGTAAGGCCATATTGAGACGTTTCTTAGGTAGAGCTGATCAGCATAACCTGATGAGAAATATTTTTTTTTATTAAGACCATCCTGATGCGATCCTAATGTGGAACTCGTTAGGATGGCCCGATAAGAAATGGATTTTTTCCAGTAATGCCATCTTGAGAAGTTCCTTAGATGGAGCTGATCAGGATAACCCGATGAGAAATATATTTTTTTTATTAAGACCATTCTGATGCCATACTAATGTGGAACTCGTCAGGTTAGCGCTAATGAGGTAAACCTTATTTTAACCTGATGATGTCCATATGATACTTCAAGGAAATCAGGAATAAATTCTAGTCGCGGAGGTGGTTAAAACTCGTTTTAAATATCTGATGATAACGCCGTCTCAAACCACTATGCGACTATAGCGAATTAGTATTGTGCGCACAGAGCTTACCATAATTGATTCTCTTGTCTCATCTTATTCGAGACGGGTATCCCCGTCGTATTATTATAAAAAAAGTACGGACGCCTATGACTAAAGAGACGATATCGCTACCACGAATGAAGTAACTTTCCAGTTTTCATATGGAAACGTGAATGGCGTATTGTCCTTGGAAAGACCAAGCTCGGTTTTGGGTAAAATAAACAACTTTTGAGTTATAAATTTTAATATATTAATATTAATTAAGCACGACTCACATGAGACGACATCTTTAATTATTTTGTAATTTTCAATTTAAGGACGTAGTCCTATGTTCAGGCTCGTTTTCAAGCGTTATTTCAGAATTTTTTTTTAATATCAAAATAATGTACAATGTTTTCAATTTTGTTACATGTTTTTACTGACATCGTAAACTAAGAAAAAAAAATTTTTTTTTGCTTAATTTTACGCCATTTTATAATTGTTTTTTTAACCTAAAGTAGACAACTTTAAATGGAGGTAGATGGGTAGCGCGGGTGATAACGTCACTTGGAGTCAACTGAATTATAAAAATTAAATTGATGATTGTTTCGTAGGCTTGTGGCTCTATCCCGTACTAGAAATAAACATTTTTATTGCTTAATAACAAAATGGCGGGTTTTAGAAAAAAAACAACGAGAAAATCGTGATTTTTTCGTTGAAAATCGGTTTAACACGTTCACTGCTCATGACGCGAAATCGCGTCATACGCAATCAATCAGAGCGGCTGATGACGCGATATAGCGTCACGGTAGTAGGCATGCATAGAGCGAATTATGTGACTCAGCTGCTTCCGTATACATGCGATGTGTTGTGAGCCTGTGCATTACGTGTCGAATAACTATATTTAAGTGCTAGTTTGAGTTCGTGATGGATTGCGACGGTGCAGGGCCCTCCGGAGTAAAAAGACCAAAAATACATGAAAAACGTGAAAACAGGTTTCGGTATAAACTACCTTTAGCCGAATCCGACATCGAAAAAATTTTATTGGCCTCTGACGATGATTTTGAGGATTCCGCTTCAGAATATGAGAAAAGTGAGTCGGATTTGGATGAAGTTGAAAATGTGCCTGTTGAGACAGATGCAGATTTGGATTTAGATACCACTCCCCTGCAAGTCCCTGTTCCAACAACCTCCGATGAACGTTCATAAGCAAATGAAAGTATTTCAGTTAATTTTTTTTCAATTTTTGTTTTTGATTTGTGTTTTTGGTTGTTTTTTTTATTTTTTTACGTTCATTTATATTTCAGGTATGAATTGCAGCAAATATATTTACTTTTGAAACAACATCACGCATGACGCGATAGTGCGTCATGAGCCTTATATTAAAATATTCATTGCGTAAGGCTGATGACGCGTTTTTGCGTCATGGCGGTTTTTTAAATTTTTTTCAAAATTTTTGACAAAATGCACTTCTTGGTGGTATGTGGTAACACTGAAAAACCGTCAGAAAAAAAATTAACCTTTAGCTTCTGGGGGTCCCTACGAATATTGCGTGAGCAGTGAACGTGTTAAAAAAATAGAAATAATTTTTATAATTCAGTAATTCTAGTACCGAACGGAGCTATTGTTGTGTAGAAATACCCTGTGCAAAATTGAAAGCAATCGGTTGTATACAATTGTTTCAATCACCTGCGCCGCTTAGAAAAACGTAGTTTTGAGAAAAACGCGTTTAAAGTTTTAATTTCAGATTTCTTACAAAAAAATAAAACTGAATATTTACACTAATCAGCTATGCCTGGTGTATAGTAAACCTTCCGTTTCTTCAAAGGCATCGTTTTCTGTTAATTTTTTGCTCTACTCTGCGAGAGTATAAGGGTAACGTGATAACAATTGAGAGGTAAGAGTTTACCGTAAGACCGTTGCTGCTCTCGAGTATATGCTATAGCTTTGTAATTAATATTTAATATTTCCGTCTAAAATTTTTACAGTATTTTCTCAATATATTATACTTACTAAAAATGTAAAAAAAATAAATTCGTTTTTTCAAAACCCGAACACCAGACTACGTCCTTAATACGATTTCCACATATTATTCGGCGACAATTTTTATTGTCTCATTTTAGATCCCACTAGTGCTCTACGAACTCTTTATAACGACACCCGAATCCACGTCCTAGTTAAATGCGTTCCCATGCTACATTAATTTAAAACTAAAAAAATTGTGAATATCACGTGCATGAGCGACGGCATCAGAAATAAACCAAATCCCGCGCGACAAATACGTATACAGATTACAGTGGTACCTCGACATACGAGTGCCCCAACATACGAGTCGACATACGAGTCGAGGTACCACTGTATCTATCTTTTGTGGGCTTAAGCAGTGTTCACGCATTATTAATATATTAGCGAATCAAATCTGACGGTATTTTTTCTCACAAGAAAGTTCGACCGGCTGTCACTATAACGAGCGAATAGGTCGACATTTTCACGTCAAAATAATCTGGAATAGTACATACTTATTAGAAATCTGACAGAAATATGAAAAAGTCATAATTATTGAGGACAAACTTCTCGTTACGGCTTCTTTAAATCTTTCATTTACGTGTCTAAATATTCAATATTCAATATTGATTATACTGGGAAGTTAGCCGTGTGTACCTCAAAGGTCGCACTTGTAGAGTTCCAATAAACAACCCGCCTCACGGCTTGTTTCTACTTTCATTTTGTAGTTATAAATTGTTAAAACAATACTGTATTGAAAATAGAGGAAAACTTTAAGATCATTTCAATTATTCGGTAATTCCACAGTGAGTTTTCTTCAGTGATCTCTTAAGGCAGTGTCTACTAGATATTAACATTATGCATTTTATGATAATTTGGAGTAGGTATAAAGTATTTTTAATAAAAACTCGTATTGAAATGCACAACTTTGTCAATGCATTGCGGCATTTAAATGCATTATTAATTAATTTTTTTTAACAAAAAAAAATACATTCATTAAATAATTAAATACTCCTTTTTTACAAACTATAAATACATAATTTACAAGTAAAATATAAAAAATAAAATTAATGATTGCTGTAAGTAGACACTAAAAGCTGGGTAGCATAAAGCATTGTCAGAAAATCTAGTTTTATAATGATAGAATGTTAACATTCATATTTCTCCATAAGTAAAATATTATAATATGACATCTATCCTGAAATGATATTTTTTTTTAATTCTACATTTTTCTACGCATTTTAATAAAAATTTAGCTGAAAAAGAAATTTTTTTTATCGAGATCCATAATTTTTCTTCTGTGAGTATCACAATCTAATATTCTACGTGACTCAGTAAGTTACAATGGCGTTTCTGCAATATTATAAAACCGTAATTATACGACCACATTTTAAGGACATTATCAAATACGATTTTAAGATAAAGTTATAATTGATTTAAACAAAATGACAAATATAGATATTATTTTCGATATTGGAACTGGATATTAAGTTTACTGTATTCCTTTCTTTCTAGTATAGTTCTTTCAATCCGAAATGATCCTTTCGGTACGCCTCTAACACTTTCACCAAATTATAAACATATTTACCTAAGTATTGATCCTCAAACTACTTTCTGAATTTTAGGGGCAAGTTTTAATCAAGTCAATTAAATTTTATCGTTCAAAAACAGCCATCTATTTGGTGATTAGTAATAATGTGTGTGTGAATGTGTGTACGGTGTATGTACTTATATCTATTATAATGATAAGTTCAGCCGTTTGTGATATTTGCCCGGACAAACAGCTAAGCCGTTGTTTTTTTTTTGTTATTCTGCGTTATCTTATAAATAAGCTACCCAACCTCCAGGATATGTATGTATTTCCAATGTATTTTAAATAAAGGTAATGGTGGATGATATAGCTTACAATGATGAAATCAAAGGATGAGATTTTTTTAGATTTTTGTGCCGCAAATTCTATTGTGCTATTGTAATCTTATGATGCTGTGTGATGATTATTCTGAGTAAACGTATTTAATCTATAATAAAGCTGAAGACTTTGTTTGTTTGGTTGGACGCGCTAATCTCAGGAACTACTGGTTCGAATTGATTTTTTTTGTTGGAAAGTCCATTTATCGAGGAAGGCTATAGGCTATATAATATTATGCTACGATTAATAGGAGCGGAGCACCAAAGAAAAATGTTGCAAAATATAACTCAAAATTTGTCCGTCCGACAAAAACTGTTGAATGGTAACTCCAATCAAAATGAAATTTGGACATAACATTCATCTCAACTAAGATGAACGTGCGTACTCCCTCCCCCATTCGTTCTTTTGCACGCGGATGAAACCGGGCGGGACCGCTAGTTTAATTTATAAAACGTACCACATGCTCGTACTAGCAAAAATATTTTATAGCAGCCGGACCCCTTGTTTAAACTGAACCTAGACCGTGACCTTGTCGGCCTATTGAGCAAGCGGATCCTGAATGGGCTTAAATATATTATAGACATTTATTTTGAAATCATAGACACTTCAGTAATATTGCGGTGCATGCAATAATCATACTTTCGCAAGAAGTTTCACTTCACTCTATGTATCCTACACAACATTTTTTTTTTAATTAATCGAATAATTTTAAAAAGTTGAGTGACCTCTGACCAAACACATTAGTTCGCAATGTTTAGTCTTTTGATAATTATTATTCCCTTCAAACTGTTTACCTTTTGAAGAGCTGAACTGTTTTTTCGAGTGAAGTTTTATTTCGACAGGCATTTATAACTGTGATATGTATCTATAACATTTTTGCATTATATTTTAGATTCTATTAGTGTACTTGCCATAAGGCACTTACACACTTACACTATTGGCGTCGGTGAGATGGCGAGACCTAGGGGTCGGACCATTTCTCGACGTTTCATAGCCTCCTAAAAAGTTTGGCACCTTTTTTAGAAACTTTCGAAAGAGTTAATTTATTTTAACGAAATTTGGACCATATGTTAAAATCCATCACCGCACGAAACCTATTTAAAATGGGCTCAATCAGGCTACTTTAAGAATGGGTTTTAAGGGTTGAAAAATATTTTTTGAGCCCAAATTACCAAAAAATTTCTCCGAATCGTTTCAAAATTGAAATTTAACCCTTTAGTAATGATTAAAATGTGCTACCAAAATTTTATTAAAATTGGCCTGACAGAACCGGACTTAAACATTTTATGAAAACGTTAGTTTGTAGGTATGGATTTATTTAGTGAAGGTGGATTTAATTTGGTAAATTGATAGTAATATTGAAATTAAGAAAAAAAATATCATTTTAAGGGATGTATTAAGGGGTTAAAATTTTTATTTTGTCCAAAAACAAAAGGGTTAAGTAGCCATAATAAAGCCACACTGCCAGTGTAAGTAAATACACAATATTGTCGGCAGGGTTTCGCACATCGACCCGAGTTTTTTTTTATCATACTACATTAAAAAATAGTACAGTAAAATTTTTCGCAGATATCTTGGAAACTATCCAACGTAGAGCTTTCACTATACCTAAAGTACGTATTTCCGACAAAATTTCCCAATACATTTTTATCTGCGCTCAATAGTTTCGTAGACATGGAGAAGTGAAATAGAGGTAATTTTTTTCTTTTTTAATTTTGAATATTGGATACAAACTATTTACGCGGAAATACAAGTATGAAGAGTGTTTAAGAAATAATTATTATCCACATCGGGGCTACAGACTTATTGAAAAATTAGGAAAATTCAAAGCGACTACTCTGCAGAAGCTTTTTTTTTATGGCAGTTTCTAAAAAAAATGGATAGACTAGACGCGAAGTTCTCTAGAATTAATAATAAAAAATAATAATAATGCGTTTAAAGTCCGCTTCTCGACTTTATGTCATAACAGACGCCATTCGCACCATTATTTTTTTTTTTTTACCACACTTCTCGTTATTTTCTACAATTTTTCAACTTCAACTTAATTAATAGCAATGGGCGATTGAAGGAATTTTTAGGAAATTAGGATAAGGTAGGCAAATTTTGAGGATAGGAATTTGACAGGTAATCGGCCATGGCCTTGAATAAGGAACCATCTCGATATTTATCTGGAATTGTTGAAAGAAACCATGGTAAACCTCAACAAGATGGCCGGTACAGGAATTACCGTTTCTCGGCGAGAGGCAGTGGGAAAAGCTCCCAGCCACATCTCCCCCGCCGCGATTCGAACCCGGTACCTCCCGAATGCGAGTCTAATGCTCTCACCGCTACGCCACTCCGTTCGGTAGTTTTCTAGAAATAAGGATGTTCAATAAATATTAAATTACCATATTATAGGGATTATAGACCTATCCATGGTTTAACCCGCTGTATCAAAAAATTTGGATAATTTGTTCTCGACCACACTACAGACGTAATTTTTTTCAAGATATAATTTTTCGCTTAAAATTTAAACTCTCGACACGTAGTTCTCTAGTAAGAAACGTGCTCATTGAGTCATTAAACATTAAATTCCTATGTATAAGGGATTATAGTTCTGGGCCGAAAAATTAAAAAAAAAATCATATCCACCCTACAAAGAAGATTGTACTTTTCGACTAAAAATTAAAATACTTGACGCGGAGTGCTCTAGTAAAAAGAGTATTCGATTAATTCTTAATTACCATGTTTTTTATAGTCGCATATATTACCCTCATATCAGAGAATTCCATTATTTATTGATATTTTCCATATTACTCATACTTATTAGTAATAAACCAGTTAAGCATAAATGAATTAATAATTATCAATTATTTATTCATTGTAGGTATAATATTATTTTATACACAATTTTTTTAGATGTTCCTACTGGCATTTGGAATCTTGTATCTCGGCTATGCAAAACAATTTAGTCGTAATTCTAGTTCTAATGCAATAAAAATGTATCACATGTTGTAAGGTTCTTTTGATCATTTTACGTTTCTCAACACGTGTTAATAATTACTTTTAATTAATAATGATTCGTGATTATAAAATTATAAATAAAAACTTTGATACGGTTTTATTCAAATCCTTAATCTCCTGGTAGGCGCTAAATAAAGAAAAAATAATAACATACAGAAACGTTATCACAGTACAATTTTTTTCAGCAATATCTTTGATCAACTGCAAATCACCTTAAGCACTCAGCTTGTTAAACAAGAACAGATCAAAGTTTGAAACGTTTCGTCTGTACATAAACACATTAAATCGGTAGACAATTCAAGTATATATTTTTAACACAATTTTGCATGTAGAAAACTGCATGTTTTTAATTTTATCTTCGTTAATAGTCCAAGAGACGGCTGCAGAAAATGTGTCGTCATAAAGTGGACGAACGAAAAAATACAGATGATAGTTAAGACCAAAATTAAGAAAAATCGCTAAGGTTGCCTGCGAAAATCCTGCCGAAACAATGTTTTTTTAATTTGTTTATCAGTTAATAGACCAGTGAAGTTAGCTTTCGACAAGGACAAAATTAATAATAGAAAACGAATGATGAGGAAGGGAAGAAACTGCCGTCAGAAATACAGAAACCAAAAATTCAAATGCTTTAAAGGCCGGAGGGCTGTGGGGGGCGCGTCTTAGGGGTCAAACGCGGTTTTTCGTTATTTCCGGCGAAAGTTGACCTCCAATCGAAAAATGTTGTATGGCAATGTTGTAGATATTAAAAGGATCTACAACTTTTATGAATATAACTTTTTCACATAACCTTAAAGATTCAAAGAAATATTGAAAAAACCGTGTTTTTCGTTTTTAATGTTTTTTCTTGCGCTTATTTAGGACATAGAAAAAAAAATCATTTTTGCAGGAGAAAAAATTAAAAACGAAAAACACGGTTTTTTCAATATTTCTTTGAATCTTACCTCGTAGAATGTATTATTTATCTCTAGTAGACTGGTAAATCCCTAGTCGAACGATGGGTGTCGAATATACTCAAAAAGCAGCAGCTTGCATTGTTAGTTCTAACAAGATATTTTAGTTTTGTACGCCCTACTCCATTTTTATTTTTGACCTACGGAAACTGTCTTAGGCTCTGAAGAAGGTATAGGGTATGCCTTATGCTAGAATCTGACAACTTATTTATTGTTTACATATGGTTACAATTGCATGTTCCTTTAATCCAATGTGGTGTTTATTTGTATAATTTCTACCTCGAGTTAGCAATATTTTCATTACATATTTCTTCTTCTATGGCTCATGAATATTATTTGCTGGTACATTAAATTTGTAAAAAAACATTATTATACCACACAGATTATTTATTACCAGCCGCTATCCGCGTTTCTGCATGTTCTCTGCACGCGATTGAGATGAAACACAGTAGCGACAACAGTATAGTGGAGACTTCACAATATTATGGTGCCTCTACACACGTGGCCAGCACCGCCACTCAAATAAGTGCCCATCATCGCCGCGATGATTGCCTAGCCCTCCACACAATCGTGCCGGTCCGATTGTGTGTACGGGCGCACAATGCTGGCCACGCATTCCTTTGATGTACCGACAATCAACCGATTACAGGCGATTATGTCCACGCACCGACGAATATGCCCTCTACACAATCGTGAGTGCCTGTAAGTGGCGGTGCTGGCCACTAGTGTAGAGGAGCCTTTATACAATTCTGCTTCACAGGCCTGTGTCCCACTCGGCAGCAATAACAGTGGTTGCGGCTTTGGCTCCTCCATACACGGGGCTGCGGCCTGCTTGGCAGCAAAAACATTAGTGGAGTCTTCGGCTCCACCGTAATGCAGTACCACTTTAAAACACAATATGTTTATACACTTTTCGGGTCAGAAACCTACGCGGGTGCGAGCAAAACAACTCATCAAAGTTACATGTAATCGGTTGAATGGTATAGGAACGCATAGGAGACGAACAAACAAACGTTCATATTTTACATACAAGGATTTATAGTTTCTACCCGTCAATAAAGTATAAACGTGATAAAGTTAAGTCAATGCATTCATGTTAAATAAATCGAATGCATGTTTCACTTAAATCTTACAGATCTAGACTCTGATAATATATACGCAACCTCTTTACTATTAACGTTGGAAACCTTCATGAGGACATTTAAGATTCTTGCGATTTCGAGTTTCTTTAACAGTATTATGTGGGAACTTTTAAGAGTGCCAGAAAATTGAAGTTTGATCCATATGTAGGTCCTAACTTGTAGTTGCAGAGAAAAATCGAATATTGTAATTTTTGTTCATTGTAGGTATTCTGTTTTTGGCGAAATTCTATACAACCGAAGCACTAAAATGTAAGTTACTGGAAGGAGTACCACTGTGTTTTAAAAACCCATTTGCTTGTGAACAAATGTAAGGGAGAGGCTATTCTTTGCCTTTTCTGTATCTATCTTTTTCTATCACTAGTTCTGCAACTTTTTTAAATAATCAAGTCAAGATCAGATGCAAAACAGTCTCTAACATTAACTATCAGGTCCTGGGGAGCCGCATTTTTTGTATCGAAAAACCTTCAGAATGCAGCGAGTATATACAGTCAAATTAGTGAGAATATATCGGATTCTCATTCTACATGCTTTTTATGAAATCTAATATCGTATTGCTGGTTTACTCCAAGTTTCAAATTGACAACTTTTCAAGTTTTCAGGAAAGAAAGAAATAAAATAGTTTTTTTAAACGTTGTAACAAAAATATTTATAATTTTTTTTCTCGAAAAGAAATTTATCTCAGTTTCTTAAGTGCTTAAGACGCTTGACAATTTCCGATCATCAAAAAAAAATTATAGATGAACTTTATTTTGTACAAATTATTGTTTCGCACCACACATTGGCTTCGTCAAACAAAGGTCTTAAACATGTTTAAGATCTTTGTCCGACGAAGCAAATTGCTATAAAATAAAATTCTTGAGTGTAAATTATTAAAGCATTTATTTAATTTTAAAATGAAAAACTTTCCTCTGCACACGAGGCTTATTTTACTATTCAGAGCTCGATTTCGCTACTAAGTTCTAAGCGTGTTGTGGCGCAGGATTTTGTGACGCTTTGTATGTGATTGCTTCAAACGATACCTATACGTATTTTGAAGCTGGATTTGTAGATGGTTTTGTTCGAATGTCAACAAAAATGGACAATATAACGCGATTGCAGTTGAAGCTGATTGTCGAAGACGGATGGCGATTATTGCGTCTTATTAATTAATTAACTAAACCGAGCGGGGCGGCGTAGTGGTGAGAGCACTAGACTCGCATTCGGTAGGTACCGGGTTCAAATCCCGACGGGGGCAGATGTGGCTGGGACTTATTCCTGCTTCCTCTCACCGAGAAACCGTAATTCCTGTACCAACCATTTTGTTGAGGTTTTCCATGGTTTTCCTCAATAATTTCAGATGAATATCGAGATGGTTCCTTAATCAAGGCCACGGCCAATTACCTGTCAAACTCTTATGCTCAAAATTTGCCTGACTTATCCTAATGTCCTAAAATTCCTTCATTAACCCATTGCTATTAAATAAGTGGAAGTTTAAAAATGTAGAAGATAACGGGAAGTGTTAATGGGTTACAAAAAGAAAACCTTTTTTTAAGTCATATTATTTTATTTATTTATATTGATTTGGAGAATTACGAACTTCGTTTAATTTTCTACGCAGATTTAATTTTTGTAGGGTAGTTGAAGGAAAAGAAATTGACATAAAACCTCATCGTTTAAACAATGAAGAGATTTTATGTCTTTTCCCTCCGGTTTATCGAAAAGGTTATTATATTTTCAATTGTCTATACTTCCGCTCATCAGAGTCACTTGAAAAAAAAAGAAATAACTTTGAATTTAAATCAAACTTAAGTACCTATCCGCTAACAGATACAAAACAGTTTGAGAATCGTTGATATACATATCGATATTATAAACCACGGTCACATTCGCAAGATTTTAAGCAAGGCGGGAAACCAAACAATGTTACAATCGCCGGTAATGTTTCAACAGTTGAACGGTTGTGCTCGTATACAACGCAACAGCAAATGGTTTTATGAACCGGGAAAACTAGTGCTGTTCGTTACACATAGCTTTTTACTTGAACTGTGAAAATTAATTTTTCAGTGCTGTAGGATTTTTTATAAATATTTTTTCAGTGCTTGAAATTTTACTCTTTTTGGATATTTGTGAAAAGGTGAGACTTTTTTATCAATATTTTTGAAAAACTTATATTATCAAGAATTTTTTGCGTATTAAAATATATTAAAGACAGACCCTTTGCTATTCATTTTTAAATCATTGTGTGCAGAAATAATTATAGTTATTGCATTATTATTTATATACAATTTGTAAGAGCTTCAAATGTATTTTTGATATATCTATGCTAAATATAATTAACAACCGGCGGTGTACAAAAACTTTACCAAATATAATATGGTTATTAGCAAACATTTCTTAATAATAATTTTGCAAAAATAATTCCAATCTAATTTTTTTCCCCCAAAGAAAATCAAAAATAACAATAAAATTTTATTTTTTTTTCATATTTAAAATGAGTAAAAAAGTTATCTGTCGTTTGAGTTTATATGGAGAAAAATATTTGACACATTTGTGTAATTAATAATTTGAGGTTTTTGTTGATATAATTTGTAATATTTTTGAATTAAATGCTAATAGTTTTGTCAAATATTTTATTTTAATTAAAATCTTTGATTAACGTCTGATTAGAACTCTTCAATAAATAAAATTATCGACCAATTTCTGAAAAATTGGTCGATACTTTTATTTATAATTTTAAATAAGTACACCAAATCCATAACAAACACACAATTCAAATTTTTCAAAATGTTTAGCAGTCGAAAGAAATTCTTCTAATAATTTTAAATTTTTACAAAATGTCTAATTTTATTTTAAACAAAAATGCGATTACGCAATAATCAATATTCAATATCGTATGGAATACAGCTACACAGGGTGTTTGAACAGTTTTTATTAAGAAAATTTCAAAACTAGAAATGTATTTTGAAGTAATTTTTGTAATGATTTCACGTATTTAAAAATCGTTTATCAGCCCTCTAAACTATGTAATATGAGTGGTACAAAAAGAAAACTAACGAAACAAATTACACCTTCAATACGAGTACATAATGATAAGAAAATCATGTCACTTGGGTCTCGGTCTCCAATCTTGTCGCAGCTACATGCGTCTGGACGGTGCATGGAACGTCACGCGGTCTCTCTTTTCAGCAACGTTATGCATTTCATCTATAGCGTCAATTATAACTACTACAGACCCAGCGGACAGCGTCTTGACGTCCGCGTCGCACGCTACGTCTAGACGTAGCTAACGACATCGTAGGAAACCGCTTCTATTTACATTTACATTGGTAGCCTTCTGGCGCTCTTGTACGATATGACGCTTGACGCAACCGACAGTGTTTATTGGAGACCTCCGCATAATGCCCTACGGCAACTACCACAATACAATTTAAATAACTTGATTTAAAAAGTAATAAAATAAAAATTAGAATACTTATCATAATTTGTTAACTTGTTTTGTATCAATAGCCTGGTAGTCGATGCACATTTATTGTAGCTAATTACATTTTGCATTTTTTTTTTGACGTAATAACGTCTTATAAATTGATGAATCACCAATCTTATAAATTGATGAAACACCGGCTGCATGCACGAAAAAGTGTAACGTTCCGCCTGACCCTGTACGTGCTTTTCTCGAAAACGGCCCTAACGATTTGGATGAAATTTACTGAAAAGGGATTTTGGGGGGCAAAAAATCGTTTTAGCTAGGTCTCATCTCTCGAAAAAATCGTTTTCATACAAATTTTATCATTATAAAAATCAATTTTTTGACGTATGAAAATACTTAAATATTGTAAGTAGGTTCTGGAATTTTATATAAACAATGCAACAATTGTTTTCAAAATATTATGACAATTAATCTTTGAGACTTAAAATAAATACGAAAGAAAGAAAGTTAAAAAAAAACAATTATTATTATAGGTGGTGAGTATAATTTTAATAAATAAAATTAACCTAAATTTGAAGCGAAAGATGCAATATCATAGATTCGAATTATTATAATTATTATATGTAGAATTTAGGTTATGTATTACGGAATACGTTATCACGTAAAACTATCGTCCGTAAACCGACTTTACAGACAACCAATTTTTTTTAATTAGAAGGCGACAGTGGGTCATTAACTCACAATCGAAGCCGCTGAACCTTATAACTTGATGTTTTAGGAATACCTTTTAATAGACGTCCACTAAGTACATAATATTTTTGGAACGTCAATCCCTAAAGGAATGAAAATGGATTTGAACAATAAATTTCCTCCAAAATTGTTAGGGATAAATTACAAAATATGAAAACTTTATAAATCTTATTTTTTCTAAAATAATATAATTTAATGACAAAAGCCGTTTGACATATTAAAAATATTGTGTTATGTTATTTGTGCAAACGTCGAGAAAAACATCCCATAAATATTAAAATTTTATAATGTTTGCGTAAATAATATAATGAGGAAAAATATGAAGGACATAAAATTAATGGACTTATGTGTACAATAATACAATATATTGATGATATAATAACTGCCATTTTTACAAGCTTTTATTTAGTTTCATCTCTTCCGGTGTCTGTCTGTCAGTCTGAAATCAAATCTTTGCAAGTTAAATTTGACCCACTTCCTGGTTTCCGAGTGAGCTGAAATTTTGCATACGTATATGTAGTTTTGATGACAATACAATATTATAATAACTAACTGACCGTTCCGGCTTTCGCCTGGTTGCAAATAGCACTTTTAAACCCCTTCTCGTTATCCGATGAGGTTGAAATTTTACATAGGTACGTATGCAGTTCCGATAACAATACAATATTATAATAACTAACTGACCGATGCGGCTTTCGTCCGGTTGCAAATCGCATTTTTAATAAAGCACACTAAAAACAAAAATGAAATAGGTAAGTTCCGACGACAATACAATATTATAATAACTAGTTTACTAGTCCGGTTTTCGTCCGAATGCAAATTAATAAAGTAGGTACAGTAAACAAACAAATGATCAAAAAAAATTTTTTTAAGTAAGCTTTCATTAGGTATTTGTTAAAAAAAAAGAACTAAAAAGTTATAAATAATTTTATTTCGATTGGAAATAAGCTCCGTTTTATACGTATGTATCACAGTTTCAAGCTTTCAAATAAAAGCGCATTACATTTTAATATAGCAAGACAGAAAACGCGGTTTTATTTTAAAGCTTGAGACTGTGATAAGTACGTATAAAACGGATTATTTCCAATCAGAATAAAATTATTTTCAACTTTTTAGTTTTTTCTTATAAAAAAATATCGAATGAAAGCTTGATTAAAAAAAAATTCGTTTATTTATTTTTAAGTTTTTACTGTGCTTTATTAATATATATACAGGTGAGTCAGACCACCCGTACCGATCGTTTTATTCGAAAACGGTTTATCGTAGAGAGTTGTGTCAAAAATCTGTATTTTATATGTCACAGTAACGAACTTAATTTTAAAAGTCGGCACAAAACCTAGTTACATAATTAAACAATATCACAATTAATGTAATGTCTTCCATTTACTTCTAAACACTGCTGAGCTCTTCTAGATATACTCTGTATAGACCGTATAGCCTATATTGTGATATTCGCCATAAGGTAGGCTTTTAAAAAATGAAGGATTTTTTTCAAATCGATTCAGTGGTTCTTAAATTTTAAGGTAACGCATATATCCAAACTTCTTTTATATTGGATTAGAATAAATGACATAGACCGAATTTAAGAAGTGAGTGATCATTATAGTGCGGACCACTTAATATGGATAATGGATATGCTTACATTATTTCGAAGCTTTTCGGCGAACTTTTATTAACAAAAAGTTCGATATCATAGTTTTTGAAAGATTATAATAATAGTTATGTTAATGTTGTAAGAGCAGGTATAGTCAAACCTGGTAAAATCCGGGTTGAAAGAACTTACAATATTATTATAGTACATATTTAGAGTATACCACAGTATTATAAAGACGATGTTAATAGTTTAACATAAAACACGTGTAAAACCATTTCATATATATACAGTGTGTTCACCGAAAGTCGTAATAATGAATAGTTCTTGTATTCTACTAGATAGAAAACAAATTTGAATTGTGCTCCGAAAAGTTCAATACAATCGGCCCAAAAAAACCGAACTTATATACATTTTTTTGTGAATATATACAGGTGTTCACGCGAGGAACAAAGGCAAGTTTATTGCGGAAATGAAGACGCTTACAGAAACATGTTTCAGACAAAAGTTGTTAGGTTCGATCTGCTCTACAGCTGGAAAATATTTTCAGCTATACAGGTTGTCCTATTTAAGCGGGGCAGACCAAAGTTATGTTTTCTTTAATGCAGCATCCTGTTTTTGTTTGATTTTTGAATTCTGCACCTAATTGTTAATAGAAACTGTAACGGAAACGTTGCTCGAAAAATTAGCAGTTTTTGAGTTATTCAAGTTTTTTTGAAATTTTTGACATATGCAGATCTTTACCTAAAATTCGAGATAACCCAAACGAAAAACTTTATCAAACTGATATTTTGGAGATCAATAGCTGGTAATGAAAGAGCAAATTAATTTTTGTATTCAAAAAAATAATTTACTATACAGGGTGTTCAAAATATCATACTTCTTTTATCTAACTTAAATCGCGTATAACTTGTGAAAGTTAAATACCACGGGGTGGTTTTTATGCCCGAATTGCTTTCTTTAGGATATTTAGCATATATATCTCTGTTGCGCATGCGCCGATTTTTCCCAAAAACAATAGGGCTCTTCATATTTGCATCCTCCCAAAATTTGGTTTCAATTCGCTCATCCGTGGTGTGGCAATGGTAAAAAATGCCAAAAATGACGTTTGCATCTGTCAAAGTATTATGTTTTAGTAATTAGTTATTCAAATCGTTAACTCAGAAAGCGTTGCATTTTACAAAATACTAATGTTAAAAAAAATGCAGACGTTTTCATTTTGAGACTAGACATACGCAATCTTCTAATTTCCATGTCACATTGTGGGGCAGACGGAGACGGCCAATCTGCTTGCATGATGTATTAGACAAAATTGAATTTATACAGCTATTTTTAGGCGCGAATAGCGTAAGCTAAAGCGCCTATATGTACTCGCTTTGTTCTATATAAATCTGTATAAAAAAATGTTTGAGCAAATTCTGTTGCGTAGGAAATCTATGTAAAATTTTCTCCTGTTTCGTTTAAGACTGGTTTCAAACCGATCTGATTTAAATTGAGCAAATTATAAGCAAAAGTAGTGAACTTATACTGTGAGACTACGAAGCATCGCACAAGTGTAATGTTGAATCCTACAGATACATATTATGTTTGTCTCTTTCGGATGAGCGTAACGCGTTACTTGAAGCGGTGGAGCGCAATGCCTCAGCAATTTATTGATTTTACTACTCATAAAATTTCCGTACTGGGCCTTATAACTCAAAATCGTTTCTTAAGAGTATTCGTCCCTGCAAATACCCCCTGCACTCTTTATCTCAAATCTTTTCTTCTCGCCTAAAAACGGTTCGCGCTCTCCCGACGCTATTTTTAAAGCTAGAGGGTTCTGGTAAACGCCAAATGAAAGACAAAGAATCAGACTACAGATCCTTCAGGCGAATTTTTTGAAAAAAAATTCCTGAAAAAACTTACAACCTTTTGAAAAAAATAATAAGCTACGTAATATTTCACACGTAGGCGAAACTGTTTTTCAAAAAATTCGCCTGAAGGATCGTAGTCTGATTTTTTGTTTTTCATTTGGCGTTTACCAGAACTCTCTAGCTTTAAAAATAGCGTCGGGAGAGTGCGAACCGTTTTTAGGCGAGGGGAAAAGATTTGAGATGAAGGGTGCAGGGGGTATTTACAGGGACGAATATTCATAAGGAGTAAATTCCAAAAAATATTTTGGGGTCTATTAAGGGGTACATTTTTTAATTTGTCTAAAAACAAATGCCTGAATTTAGGAAATCGGCAGAGTTTTGGCACTGCAACCCGAGTTTTTTCATTTATATTGTGTTCGCTGATAAATATTGTAGCCATACATATTAAAATAAAAATTTGCGATCAACGAATGTTAATTAATTTAAGATTATTTTCTCGTGTTTATAAAAAATAATTATCAATTGTTGCCTATGCTTTGAGAATGATCAGTGGTTTTTCGAGAATGTTAACAGGTTAATGCTTACATTGACATGTCCTTCTAGTGTTTGACTTCGAAGCCGACGTAAATAACTCGTCAATATTCATGTCTTGTACTACATATTGTTCTCCAGCATATTCTTTTATTATTGTGGTCCTTTGAATTACTAGACAAGATGTCTTATCTTTGGATAATGAATGTATGACTGGTAAACAGGAAGGGCTTAGCTATTTTGGATCACAAGCACGGATTCTATACCATCTATATAAATATTATAAAACGCAACGTATCTCTCTCTGTCTGTCCGTGAGTCAGATCTCAATTAAACAGATACGACCTTGTCAACAGTCGCTAGATAAGATGTTTGGAACTTCTGTCGACTAGATCAGGGGTCGCCGGGTCGGCAACCTTTTGAGACGGAAGAGCCAAAAGTTACAATTTACAAAATTTTCCAGTTTTACAAGAGCCACTAAACATTTTCGTTTCAGTATTATAGTATTTGCTTACATAGGAATAATATATTATATATATCCGAGGACGACACGTCGCGACGGGGGCGGTGCGGGTGAGACGCGAGTGGAAATGGCTGAGAGATAGACATGGTGCTCAGTCATGGATCGATTGGACGATTTTTAAGGTTTTATATAATAAAATAATTATTTTTGCGTTTGGAACTGGAGAGCCGCAACTTTACATCAAATGAGCCGCATGCGGCTCGCGAGTCGCAGGTTGCCGACCCCTGGACTAGATCAAAACGAGATTAGCGTAACAAAATGTTAGGCTAATGACGTTGTTAAACTCGTTATCTAAAACAATAGACTACGCTCACAGAAATAATTTGATGTAGTTTTATTATCCCGTTTGAAGCTTTTTGATCAAAATGTGTAGTAAAGTGTTGTTTCGAAGTGGAAATTATTCAAAAAAAATACATATATACGTTAAATGCATGTATATTGTATATAGGTACAGTGTAAACTCCATTTAATGTCACTTGACATAACGACAAACTCTTTAAAACGTCGAAATTACTTAACTCTAGAAAAAAGTCGTTTCCATTGATAAATTGTTTTTCGAGCAGGATCGTTTTAAAATTCTACGATGTGTCATTGCCAAATTAAATTTTCCTACTATGCTTTCCACAACCTTGATTCTACAACAGCGTGAATATCTAGTTAATTTGGGGACCCGTCGTGTTGTTCAGAAATGTTTGTTTATTTTAATTAGTAAATCAAAACACACTGTTTTCGCGGTGATCTGTATATAAACAATTGCTATTATTTTTTTAACCGACGAAAAACAAAAACGGAGGAGGTTCTCAAGTCGACGCGTATATTTTTTTTTTTATTTATTTTTTTTTTTTTTTTTTTTTTTTTTATTTATGTATGACCACGCATAACTTTTTACAGAGCAGTCCGATTTTGATAATTTTTTTTTGTTT
The DNA here is from genome assembly GCA_963575645.1 of Xanthostigma xanthostigma. Lineage (NCBI taxonomy): Eukaryota > Metazoa > Arthropoda > Insecta > Raphidioptera > Raphidiidae > Xanthostigma > Xanthostigma xanthostigma. Next base: position 28,531,409 of record OY754468.1, on the reverse strand, counting down.
GAAAGGGTATACCCCGAAGTTGGTCCCATATAAATTTGGTAAAAAAATTCCAACCCTAAGGGTAGGAAAACAGGGGATAATTGATTGTTCACTCACTGATTGTAATGTATGACCACACATAACTTTTTACCGAGTAGTCCAATTTTGATAATTCTTTTTTTATTGGAAAGGGTATACCCCGAAGTTAGTCCCATATAAATTTGGAAAAAAAATTTCAACCCTAAGGGTAGGAAAACGGGATTATTGATTGTTCACTCACAGATTGTAATGTATGACTACGCATAACTTTTTACAGAGTAGTCCGATTTTGATAATTAATTTTTTAATGGATAGGGTATTCCTCGAGGTTGGCCTCATATAAATTTGGAGAAAAAAATCCTACCCTAAGGATGGGAAAATAGGGGTGATTTATTGTTCACTCACAGATTTTCAACCTGAGTTGTGTATTACAATTATAAATTATATAGCCACAAAAAATTATAAAATAAAAACTTTTTAACAAAAAAATTAAACCGCCGAAAAACTGAAAAGCAAAAAATAATAAATCTTTTTATTTAACTAAGTTCTATCTAAGTAGTTGAACGTATGTGACAGTCTAGTATATCTAAGTAATTTTGAGTCGGCGTCAAACAATCAATGAACAAAGATCACTAAAAGAAATAAACAAATCAAATTAACAATGATACGTGAACGCTCAGAGATTTTCGGCGAAGGATTGTTGACGCCGACTCAAAATTACTTAGATATACTAGACTGTCACATACGTTCAACTACTTAGATAGAACTTAGTTAAATAAAAAGATTTATTATTTTTTGCTTTTCAGTTTTTCGGCGGTTTAATTTTTTTGTTAAAAAGTTTTTTTTATAATCTGAATTATATTATTAAAATCAATTTGTGAATATTCAAACAGTCTATTAAGATAACATCGTAATATATTGACAACATACAGTTATATTCGTTTTTTGTCACTAAAAGTTGTTTTATAGTTGACTTATTACCTGCAATTAATTGTTAATTCTTGTAACAGAGGAATTATTAAATATTTTCTACAAAAGTATTAGCATTTAACTTTAATTGTGAATATATTAAAATATTTGTTCTAGTTGATTAAGATAAATTGCCGCCTATCGACTATCTAATTACCGTCTTGTGAAACTATATTACACAGTACACTATACAGTATACAGGCTGATTTACACCAGGAGGTAAAAGATGGAAATTTTTGTTCGGAATTGAATTGTAAGCATAAAATGTAAAAACTTTTTCCGATCGGCCATTGTCCTTAAAATAAATAGTAGGCCGTGAAAAAACTTGAAAACAAAATATGTATTTACTTTCGTAAAATCTTGAGTAGGTATACCTACCTATAATACGCACTTTTTTCACATTTTATAATCTGCAAAAATGAGGATGCGTATTATTATTATTTTTATTACAAGTTTTATTTATGTTAATTGTTAATAAAATTTGGGGAATTTTTAAGTAAAATATTGAAAAGTTATATGGATTCGCATTATATAGTCGAATTTTAACTATTTCCGAAAATTTCACGCAAAATCAAGCATGCTTATAATGCACGTGGGCGTATTAAAGATTTTACGGTAATTGTTAATAATTTTCACTTGTTTCCTGTGCATAAAAGATAAATAATTAACCACCAATGCAGTTCAGCAAGTAAAAATGCAATTTATAAATCAGTGGTTTCAGATTGCCAGACTTGTCTTGCGGTCTGCGGATGACCATGGATTTTTGAACATGTGTTGTAACTAAAAGTAAGGCTTTTTTCTTTCTGTACAACCATTACAGAAAATAAATAAAATTTTCATATGGTGTAGGTATGATTAGTTCTTTATATGAAAAATAAACTTTCATCTTTCAAAAAAAAGCCAATGAAATACCGAACACGAATTTTCATTTCTCACCACCATGTCCCTTGTTCACACTAAATTGTTGAATCAAAATTTGAGGATACACATTATTATTCGCGGTAATCTTAAGGTTATTCGATGATTAGAATAATGGCTAAATAATAATCTAAAATTGTGATATTTTATTATGCAATATTCATTATACGTATACAGTGTAAACTCTATATAACTTAATTGAAGGGGTCGGACATTTGATTGCGTTATAAAGAGTTTTCGTTAAATGAAGAGAATAAGGAGTTGCTTAGGCTACTTTTATTTTATACTAGCTGCTCCCCGCGTCTCCGACAGCGATTGTGATATAACGAGCGTAGCAACAACAGTAGTGAAAAATAAAGAATAGTTACTTCTTACCACAACAGTTTTATTAGCGGATGTACATTTCGGGAGCTATGCTCTCATCTTCAGCAAACACTAAACTCTTTAGTGTTTGCCATCGCGGACTTTTCTGTAGACCTATAAAAGAGGAACAATTCCACCATACATTGTTTTATCATATCTCAAAGGGATTAGGCAGCGTTTTCGATAAAAGCTCCCCGTCGGCTTGAGTTTTTTCCGGCATCTTCAACAATCATCATCATATTATTTCAACGAATTTACACGAAACATTAATGAATTATACACATAGACTTTTCTCTTGAATCACTTTGCCCATTGGTAAAAACCGTATGAAAATCCGTTCGGTAATTTTTTAGTTTATCGCGTTCAGACAGACAAACGCGGCGGGAGGACTTTTGTTTTATATAATATACTGGCGGTCCCGTCCGGTTTCACCCGCGTGTAAAAGAACGAATGGGGAAGGGAGGAACATGAGTAAACACATTCATCTTAGTTTACAGAGATGAATGTTGTGTCCAAATTTCATGATGATCGGAGTTACCGTTCAAAAGTTTTTGTCGATAAAAAGCAGTATTTATACTTTTTTTAACTAACAATTTTTTAATTAATTAAACGACCCTGATAAATTGACAGTCGCATGCTCTACCGATTGAGCCAGCCGGGGTTATGTACTCACAACGCTAATATGAGTATATGTAGTTAGTGCATTTCACCTGAATAGAAGCTTATTTTTGAGATACATTTTGCAACATTTTTCATTGATGCTCCGCTGCTATTGGTCGTAGCGTGATATTATATAGCCTATAGCCTTCCTCGATAAATGGGCTATCCAACAAAAAAAATTTTTCAATTGGAACCAGTAGTTCCTGAGATTAGCGCGTTCAACCAAACAAACAAACAAACTCTTCAGCTTTATATATTAGTAAGTATAGATAATTAATTTTTAATACTGCAGGTCATTGTAGTATTAGAAACATATTATATACAGAGATCAGAATGCAGCTTCAATTTTTAATGAAACTAATGGAATATTTTGTCCAAAAATGTAGTACTATTTAGGATACCCTTCAAGGTTACACAAGTTATTTCCACATAGTTTTCTAACACTGCATTGATCATACATTATCGCGTTAATCTCGACTGTTACTTCTTTCTCATAAGGAACTCGTGGATATTATGAGTTCGACCTTTATTTGACAAAAACCACGGAATTAAGATTAACAGTACGCAGAGCTGTACCGATTAGTAAATACCACAATCAATAATAATTCACTAAAGTTTAAGCAAGCAAAATCGCAGAAAAATACCAGTAGACAATAAAATTGTAGTTGAATTTGTGGCACTAGACTCACATTTGATCGGATTTTGGAGGAGGTAAACACAATATGACTCTTCCATCGAGACCACAGAACAGTAACTGTTCTGTGATCGAGACACTGAATTGGTGTGCCGATCATTTTGATTTAATTGTTTATAATACTCTAGAGTCTATACACTTAAATAAAATTGAAGTGTCTGTTTGTAATGTCAAAATAACAGCTTTTTACTAAATGCCTATGAAAGTATACAGGGTACTTACAACAAAAAAAACAAAAAACAATTTTTAAAGTTTTTATCTGTCTGCCTGTTGGTTCCGGCTAATATCCAAAGCGACTGGACCGATTTTGACGAGACTTTCAACTAGCAGTTAGCTGATATTATAAGGAGTAACTTAGGCTATGATAAAATTTTTTAAAAATTAGGGAAGTCTTTTCGTAAACTCTGCGAACTGAACAAACAGAAATTCCACGCGGACGAAGTCGCGGGTTACAGCTAGTTCTAAATAATTCTAGGGACAGTTCCTTGTATCAGGTTTCTTATATATATATAATATGTAATAATTGTTATCCACACTCATCTTTTTACACGCCATACAAAATATTAAGCAAAAATTAAGAAAAACTACAATATTAATGAAATAATAATAAAGATCATCTTACCATAGAAGTGTACAGTCCGCATGGAATCGGTGCTTTATTTATACTAGTGGTCACCAATTGATCGAAATTCCACCCTAATTAATTAAATTCTTAAGTTTGAGTGAAATCGACTTTACATACATTTTGCAGAATTATATCTATCGCACCCGGGTGAAACCGGGACGGACCGCTAGTTTACTATAAGACTTGCTATTCAGTTTTAACTCGTTAAAATAATTTTTTTTTTCAATTTAAACTTAGAAACAGTCTTTCTATATACAGTTTTTATTTAAGATTTATGTGGTAAGCCGGGCCTGTCACATAAGTACCTACGCAACTCACAAACTCTTCTAGACACAGTAAAGATTGCAGAATCACATCAAAAAGATCTCTATACAGGTATTTAAAGAGATCTATATAGCCTTGACAGATTTAAGTTTCACTGATCCAACGACTCTTAGATCATATAGCTTCAGATGAGGCTCATACAAAACCACAAAAAATGGATGATAAAATATGACTGTAACTTATTTTAAGTATCTAAAAACATACATATCATGTAAATATTTAAAGAATCAATGTTGTAATTCTGCAATATTTACTCACCTTTCAAACCTTTGTGTTACAATAATATTTACATATTATATAGAAACAAATGAGTTTTGCAAAAATATTAAAGATGTGTGAAATGATTTTTTGTGCATATTTTTACCGAATATTTTTTGTCTTGTAACCTTGAAATAATTATAGTTTGGCATACAGGTAATATAGATACAATTAAATATAACTTAAAAAAGTAAAATCAAAATACATAATAGCTAACGACAATTTCAAAAGTTAAAGAACATCTGACAACCTACACTAGCCCCCTCGCCCCTCCAGAAGAAAATTATGTTTACAAAAAATATAATTTTATAATTTCAATTTTCCAGTCTTATTATTCTAACCCAGTGATTCCCAAAATGGTCTATATCGACCCCCAGGGGTCGACGACAACTTGCAAGGGGTCTATGTCAGCAAAAAAAAAACAATTGGGGGTCCATGAAATAAAAATGGTGGTCAACGATAGTGGATCTCTTAACAAAAAAGAAACAAACTAGACATCGTTAACCGAGGAGATTTGAGATTAAGCCTAACTAACTTGATGCCAAATGTTGAAAATTTATTATTAAAGCATAAGGTTCATCCCTCACACCAAAAGCATTTATTTTTTGCTTAGTTATTTTATGAAATTTAAATCTTTCAAAGTGAGTAGTACTATACCGGCTGTCAAAAATGCATTTGAAGTTAATAAATTTGCAAAAAAATCAATATCAGGTAATCAATATCAGTAATATCAGGTCTACCCAAAATATAAAAACATGGCCAAGTGGTCTACGAGACAAAAAAGTCTGGGGACCTCTGCTAACCCATCTCTAATCTATCCATTAAGTATAATTTATTGTTTTACGATACGCATATTAATTAAAAAATGTTACTTTAAATGCTCTGTTGTAATAAATTAATAATTAGGCAATTAGTTAATCATGCACTATAAACAATTTTTTAATAATTAACTTCTACTTACGATTTCACTAATGTGTACAAGGTCGTACAAGGGGTATTGCCGTCCTGATGCATCCACCATGTCGAGCACTGTTAGCATACTGTGAAAATTTTCAAAAACCAGATAAAATGATTAACAACATTCCTAAATCAACCAATTTTGTTTATTTCAGTAACCGATCCTGTACACGTTTTAACAAATTCTGATCGCCTTTTACAAAAATATCTACGAATTTATATCGTATTACGTAATATTACTTTATTAAGGCCCCCATACACCTCGTTCTTTTTTGGCAGTTTTCATCGTCACGATAAAACACGTCGGTCAAAACCGAAGTGTATGGGCAAAAACTGTCGATGAAACACGGCAGTTTTTTTATCTGCCGAAGCTTGATTTTAAACACGACGTGTTTGCTGGTTGTCGTTTTAAATCGTAATGTGTGGCGCTTTCCGATAGAATCGACGTGTTTATTCAGTGGTGCGACGTACAGCAAATAAGTCATATTAATTAAATGATTGTAATTAGTTTGAGTATTGATTTATATTTTAACCGTTTTAGTGCTAAGCAATTTTGACAAAAATAAATGAAAATTGCTATAAACATATTGATTAATTTAGAGGAAAAAATAATGGTGTCAAATAAAACACTCTAATTTAGACTAATATCAATCAATTTTATTAATTATTTTTGCATTATATTGTTTATTAATGTTTATTAAACATAAAATAATATCAATATTATTGTATTTTCCATCAAAGCAGATCGTATTAATGATGCCACGACTTCAGAAAAACTGAACGAATTACGAAACTACGCCTCTGTGTTTAAATTAACCGTACAGTTTTACCAGTGCGGTTAAAACTGCCATAAAAGAACGAGGTGTATGGGGATGGCCGTTGTTCGTGTTTAACCGTACAGTTTTACCCGGCGGTTAAAACTGCCAAAAAAGAACGAGGTGTATGGGGGCCATTAGAATTGGTGTTATAAACAAGTCACTTCCAAAATATTCGAAATAGATCGATTTCTCACAATACCGTGTCTCAAAGTGTTTCAGAGTATTTTTGAACCCTTGTAATTTCGGTCTGAATTACACTTCATGGCTCCTCTACACTAGTGGCCAGCACCGCCACTTACAGGCACTCACGATTGTGTAGAGGGCATATTCGTCGGTGCGTGGACATAATCGCCTGTAATCGGTTGATTACACAAAATCGGACCGGCACGATTGTGTGGAGGGCTAGGCAATCATCGCGGCGATGATGGGCACTTATTTGAGTGGCGGTGCTGGCCACGTGTGTAGAGGCACCATCAGGTCTCAAACATTCAGGATAGGATAGAGTTACTAAGCTTATGTAACGTAGCAAATTTCATTTTGATCTAATGGTTAGTTTAATTGGGAGTAAAACCGGGCAATTGGCGAGACACTTTTATAGAACGACATTGTATGGGAGAACGTTACGTTCTTGTGCGTTGAAGGCAACATCTAGATGACAAGGCATAATATAGTTACAGGGTGACATTTAATTACAGAGCGATATTTAGTTACTAGAATTTCGCTTTAAATTATGTTTCACATCTTTCAGGCGTCCCACGTGCTACTTTAGATTTTATTAATACCCGAATCATAATCTTTAGGGTACTTCCTGTAGTCCTAGAAAGCTGAAATTTGGTATGAAGACTGGGTTTCATGTCCAAGACCGAGAAAATTAATTAAAAAATCTGTGATTTGCCCTCTCTAGTCCCGCAAAGTAGATTTGGATATAAAAAAAGACATGTGTCGCGGCATACACGATTAAAGTAAAATTTCTGTATTAGTTGGTAGGTATATATTACAAAAAAAAATTGGTTGTCTGTAAAGTCGGTTTACGGACGATAGTTTTACGTGATAACGTATTCCGCTCGAATATCATATTTAATAATACATATACCGAGCATGGCTCCGTTATCACTTTTGCGTTTTCATTTACAATTTACATATCAACGCGAGCTTGGCTACATTTTCAACATGAAATATTTTGAATAGACTTTGTTTACAGCAACATTGAATGGGAATTAGTAAGACATCTGCTGAATTACGTGAAACTAAACTGGATTGGTATCTATCACTGTTTGAAATCTATTTACTATGGGCGCTATGGAGTCACTTTATTGTGATGCAAAGTTTGTATGGAATATTAAACCTACGAAGACACGCAAGATCAGAGGTCACGAATGGCCTGCGGTCAGAACCGTCTTAAGCCAAGTAGGGGCTCATAGCACTTTAGGATATATATGGAGCCCCTTTATCAAAAAATTGTGTTATTATAATGGCAATATTCACCGGACATAAGTACTTAGGTATCTATTCGGTTCATTTGTTCTTCAGGTAACTATTCCTCCGAATAAATAGCGATAATTCAATTCAACAACCATGATTATGTTTACTGCAGCTATTCTCTCTTACTTCCAGGATATAAATATTTATTCGCCTGACAAAAATAATAATGACCGCCATGTAGATCATAATACCTAACCAAAAACGTAAAGTATTATATCTACAGTTTGCTCTTGTGAATTTATTTATGTGTTGTTTATTAATCTTCTGTGAAGTGTATAGCTGTAAAACATTAAAGTAAGTGGAAGTTTTGTGGACAATTGGATTAGGATAAAATATTATTTTGTGAAACTTTTTTTTAACGTTTACACTAACGTCATCGGTCGGATTTTTGGGTGAACGTTAAAATATTCAACAAAACTAGCAAGGAGTATATTGCAGTGTATATTTATTCTTTAACTAACTTTTCTATCTGATAATTTGGTTGGTGAATTGAAAGCAAATTTTCTTCTAAGGAATAAATTTGTTCCAAGATTAGTAGCTTCTATCTTTAATAGTGTTCGGTGAATATCGGCATGACAGGAATAAACAATATTCTAGTTATAATTGTTATTTTGTCAACGGGGCTTAGAGGTCCCATTAATCACGGGACCCTGGACTCAAGCCCAGCGAGCTCATACGAAAAGATAGACTTGTTTGCGGCTTGTTAATGCGCTTCTCACACCCACAAACAATACAGTGTATACCTATTTTCAATAATTCGGTATTTTCTCATTTTTTTCTGATTATTGAAATTAGTGGTGAAAATTTTCTGTACGTATTTTCTTTTTTTAAATATCAATAAATAAAAAAGTTATATCTATAAATAAAAAAGTATGCGTGAGATTCCTGCGCGTTAGAAGTGAAACTTCTTAGCTTCTAGCATTTGTTGATGCTTTTTTTACGAAATGGTCATGTGGAATTTGTTACCATGGTTAGAGAAAATGCGACACACTATACGCACTGATCATGACGCTTTGACAGCGAGAGTAAAAACGATTTTCCCACTCTTTTCTCGCCACTACCGGCTAAAGTCGGAGAAGGGGCAGCTTTTCACTTTTCATCAGATTCAGACCAATTTACAATCCTAGCGCGCTTGAAAAATTTTCACTTCTATATATTTTATTGGACGGAAAACAAAACCGACATTTTTTATGTGAGCATCTGTACAGTGGAATCAATATGAATCTCGCGATGTAACCATTCACTTCGCTAATATTATGTATCAGATACCAAATACAGCGGTTAAAAATACCTTACATTTTTAGCCTTGAGTTTCCAAAGTGACCTCGCAAGGTGATGTTTTCACGCACTTGGGCTCTGTAAGGATTATAGATATTTTTTAGACATCTTTTACGCCGATGACCTCAGCTGTTTAACATATTCTATAATCTACAACAGTGATGCCAAAGATATGGCCCGCGGGCCGCATCCGTCCCCAAAGCCATCTCAATACGGCCCGCGACTAGAAACTATCCAGTAAGGATTTTAGACACTTGACATCAATGAGCTTATCAAAAACAAGGGACCTCAGGTGTCAGGATCCTCAAGCTTAAGATAATTTATCCTTTTATATGAAAATTGATTTAAAGTAAATAAATAAAGATTTTAATTTAATATATATGTTTTAGTTTTTAATTTAGAGTCGGGCCCGCTAAGACACCCTAAATCTTATAAATGGCCCTTTTGAAAAATCAGTCTGAAACCCCTGATCTACAAGACATCCTCTTGTTCTAAATTTTATCATCTTACAAATATGGCCTCAGATGACTGAACTTTACGTACTGTAAATAATTTTCTATCAAAGGTTTACCCAACATTTATTCATTGTAAAAACGCGCCTGCGTATTGTGCACCGTTATTACAACCGAGTATTGATAGATTATATTTTTAAATAACTTTATATTTAGACAAATTCTGCTCTTTAAAAAGTTCAAAAACTAAAAATAATTATTCAAACAATAGATAAATCTCATTATCTCAGTATGAAACTAATTGTCTGCAGCTCATAGTTAGGAAGTGAGTTGTTAAAATCATTACACGGTACATCTATATTCAAATTAATTTCTTGTTATTTAAAGCAGTGCTTCTCAATCTATAAGTCGTTGTCTGCCCAAGAAAAACAACACATCATTGAAATTTCAAATCAATAACTATTTGAAATTTTGTTATTTGAGCAATGGCTTAAAATTTTACCATTCACTGTTCACCTCCCACAACAATTTGAGTACCGTCGAATTAAAAAAAAATAGTCATTTTTACGTATTACTGAAAATTGACACTGATTTTACAATGACGTAGACGTTATACGCAGATATAAAAGGCCAAAAATTATATCCGGCATTGTCCAGCTAAACCAGATGTCGATTTGATACAAAGTATAATGACCTTCATTCAGGTATAGGTAAATTTAAATTTATAAGCTGTGTAGGTTTAAAGAGAAAAAGAAACAAATAATGATTAGTAGTAAAAAATACGGAAATAACATTGCATTATTTAGTGAAATATATAAAAAAAATATTGCATACAGTATTAAACAATAAACATGTTTAAATACTTAACGGTTCAATTATTGAGTGGCTGATTGCCATATATATAATAATTACTATATCAAGCATTCTCTATTTACTCAATGTGCGGTGAGTGAAGGTAACAAAGCGTATCGAAAATATATCTGCGTCTCTTTTGAAGTAATTCCTTGGTTATTCGATAAAATATATTAGCATGGAGTATATCTCTCTTTATCAAAAGTTTTATGTCTTTATCTTTGGCGTTAGTCAATCAGAGCCAAGGAACTCTTACAACACAAAAAAGACAGAAATATATTCTGCTTTCTAATGGTTCGATTGCGATTTTATTCCTGGTATTTATTTAAAAGTACATATACTTATGCTGATTGCTGGTGACCATTTTTATCGTAACATAATGCGGGACAGAGAGAGTTCATTGCGTGCGAAGCACGCGAAAATACATGCAAGTGGAATTTTTTCTTGAAAAAATCCTTAATTTATTAATTTTATATAATACTTATTTAGTGAATGCGTTCATACAGTCATGTACGCAGAGACACGCAAATAAAATATATTCGAATATTATAATATTCAAATGATATGATGAATTTTCTAATTTGGGACATTTTCCGGGACATATATTAATACAGGACACGGGACTTTAATCCGGGAATGTCCCGGAAAATCCGGAACGAATGGTCACCCTATACTGATGACAGTTCTCCGCTTTGTTTGAATACTGGGTATTGTTTAACAGATAATGGTGATTTATTTAAAAATTTGATTTAAACTGATTTCTTTTTGTTTTTTTTTTTGTTATTATTGAAAGCACAAACATTTGACTTCTCTTTTAAATTAATCTGTATTATCAAAAAAGGCAGACGTTTGTCGAATAGGGCTTTTCATCGTTTTCACACACAAGCCTCGCCGCCATGATTATAACCACGGTATTTGAAAGTTTCGGGCACTTTTTGACGCAATGGTCGACCAAGTAAAAAGATCTTTCAACGTTAATTTAGATGAAACAGTTAGGTATTACCGATACTAAATGAATGCACAAAACAGCAGAAGAACACACTTGTGCTCAATTGAAGTCCTGCGATTGGAAAAACTAGTGGAAGTAATCAAAAACTGGTAGAAAGGTTACAGTCCTGTCATAAATCGTTGATTCTAAAAATTTTATCTTCAAAAATAGAGAAATATTTTTCTACGGTGTAGTATTATTTCTTTGAATAATATGTCTTATTTAATATTGCTTTGTTTGTAATTAATTGCAATCAAAGTTATGATTAAAGGTTTTGGTGAAATGATTATTGAAAAATTTTAATAACTATAGAGTTAATATCTACTGCAAAACAATTGAGCGAGGTATCCTTTGTAAGTGTTCTTAAAGCAAATATTCTTCAAGGAACATTGGGCCAGTGTGTTGCCAGCCTATAATGCTGGTGCTTCATTGGAAGCAAATATTTGGCAATGACCATTGGCCCAGGTTTGGCATGTGCGTGGCCCTAGTCTAACAGACACACTGTGTAATGTGTATACGTGTATACCATTACTGTTCTTACGTCAATGCTAATAAAAATATTTGCATCAACTTTTTTCACAAACCTTGAATCAAGCAAACGACTCTCTTATCGGTGATCTGTTTTTCTTATTTTTTTATTCTGTTCCTTACATGAATTAATATTATTAAATGTGTCTCCAAATAATGAACAGTAAAGTTATAGTATTATACTTAAAAAAATTCCCGCCAATTGGGCGACGGGTCCATTCCAACTTCAAAATGTTGACATTTGATACAGTAGGTATAATAAATAAAAAACATTTCCGATATCGCGTGAGATGACGCGGGTAATGGCTAGTATTCAATATGATATTTGCTACTCGTTACCATGGTTACCTAGATAATATGTTCCACGGTCGTGTAAAAATTAATCAAATCATGCTTAAAAAATAAAAGAACAGCTGATTTTTTTTATTTTCAAAATTTTACCGAATCTATGAAGGTAGTAAAAATTTTTTTACCAAACTTTTTGAATAAATAGAATAATAAACCGTTATTAAAAGTATACCATTATTATATAAAAAACACCGCTATAGCATATATCTCTTCTGCGCATGCGCCGATTTTAATAATAGAGCTCTTCATATTGGCGTACCAAACATCCTCCCAAAATTTGGCTTCAAACCGTTCATCCGTTTGACCTATTTGAGGGTTGGAATGGTAAAATATATAATTAATAATAATTCATTATAAAAATCTATCTAACAGTATCAACATATTGCAATGACGCATTTCTAGGTTAGGGTATGATATTTGTGAAGCAACGATTGCAACCCATAAAATATACGTCATACGAACACTAAGGATCCCTAACATATGCGTGCACAAGACGCGGTTCTTCGGTTTTTATATTGCTATATATGATGTTGTTAACCTCCAGACAAGAATTACTATTGTAGCTAAAAATTAACACAAAATATTATTTATTTAGAGATCCATGTACACAAATAGCTACACAAAACACTATTATTCTAACTGTTTCTGTCTGCCCCCTGTCACAGTCTTGTATCTGTTACATTATAAATGTTACAATAATTCAATTGATGTGAAGCCAAAACTCTGATAATAATTAACGCTTAGAGAGCAAAATAGGGTTTCGCGATTTTTTACAAAAACCCTATTGTGACTTGCGCGATTGAGACGAACATTTCGACACCTCATTTATCAAAATTGGTTCAATAGTTCGTGAGACATCAAGATATAAATACACACAGAATGTCGACCACACAACCCTTTTTTTGCTTCGCTGTTGTCCGGTAAAAAATAATACATTAACAATGTAGTTATGGCAATGAACAGTCAAGATATTTTGTGACGTCACATGGTATTTTATTTCTTTTAAATTTTTTTTGTAAGAACATTCAAAAATATGATTTGCACCCGAACGAAATCCAGGCCGATCATACCATAATATGATATTTTCATCGGACTTACACACTAGCACAAAATTTCAACTCAATCAGTTTACTAGAAGTTTATGAAAATGGAAAAGAGCGATTCGAACCCAGACAAAGCCGAACTGGTTAGCTATAGTTACCATAACATCGTGTTGTAATCGAAACTATACATGTGTGCAAAATTTCATCTTAATCAGATAACGGGTGAAGTAGGTGAAAAATCACTCGCAAGATTTGAAACAAGTAAACAAATATACGGAACGTGAAGTTGAATAAAACTGCTTAAAAAACACGTGAACCATTAATACTTCACGAATTTATAATGCATTGATTACATAAATTATATCCCAGCATTTAAATTCATAATTTGTGTTTTATTCATTAAATTCCTCCTTAACTTGCTTACACCGTAAAATTACTCATAATTACTGCTGATACAATGTGTTCACAACGACTTGGCGTTATAATAAGTTGACAGTGTCGTGTTTTCCATACAAAATTCTCACAGTGCGTAATTTTAAGTTGTATATTTGAAGCAAAGATAAACGAGATAGCGCCTCATATATACATAATATAATTAAACTGTAAGCCTTGCGTGTCTAGCTCCAAAAAAAAAAAAACAATTCCGTTGTTGAAGAATGAGTGATAGAACGTATTATGCTCAGTTGGTAAAAAACGTCATCTCATCGAATTCAACTCTATAAAGGCTACAATATTCCGTTAAAAATCATATGATCGAATAAAAATAATGGAGGTAACATTGATCCAACCTCAACATATCAACCGAGAAGAAAATTTATTTTAACAACATACGTCAATAACCAAATAGTTCTTATTCCAAACTTTACTTTTTGTGCTACATCCATTACCTTTAGCTTGTTACGCTTCACCCCTGTATATGCCATATTTTCATTTGTTAATTTCTTTGAAAACTGTTTGCTTTAATGGACAATTGTTAGCGTGCATACCTTTGGATCAGAATGTCGTTGACGCGATTCCACTCTTGATAATAGGTGTTGTTCGATGTTCTTGTAATTTAATATAAATTGTTAATTAAAACGCTATAATAACCATTGTTGTTGAGTGTCTGTTATCTGTAAAAAAATTAATGGATAAGTACTTATTTTTTTTAATTTATGCACGGGAATACTCGAAACACACACTATTGACAACGATTTGTGAATGTCTATGTTTCATATTTCATGAATTTCAGTTTAAATAATACACGACTCAACCGCACAGCTTTGAACGGAGCAGATAAATATTTATGTTACAATTTATATCGATTCACAGCGACGTAATTGATGTTATGCGTGTTCCACGGATCACGGACCTGCAGGCTTTTGGGGCCCATACGGCAATATCAACACTAATTACTACATTTTACCGAAAAAAAAAACTAATTATTTGTGTAATAAACTCTTATAATGTTCATTAACTAGCTATGAGTTAAAATAACCAGTTTTTCAATACCGAACGAAGGGAAACGAAGCTCACATTTGCCAATCAATTAATGTGACCCATGTAAGGGTTTTTACGTTACTACCAGTGCGTAAATATTTTCAAAATTAGTTGTATTATCCTTTTTACGAGCGAATAGTGTAGCTGAAAGGACTTAAATACGCTCGCTGTCTGTTATAATCTGTGAAACACGCTTTTTCTATCACGCGTACAACTCAAACGGCTCAATCGATTTTGAAAAACCTTTTTAACTTCCCGCTATAAAGAAATCAATGATTTTTTTCAAAAACATCAGGAAGTTTTCACCCCGATTTTCGAAAATTGAGTTATAATCTGTGAAACACGCTTTTTCTATCACGCGTACAACTCAAACGGCTCAATCGATTTTGAAAAACCTTTTTAACTTCCCGCTATAAAGAAATCAATGATTTTTTTCAAAAACATCGGGAAGTTTTCACCCCGATTTTCGAAAATTGAGTTTTCATCGGATTTCGATGTTTTGAGGTCCTAGGAGGCTATTCTGACTATTTTGGCGATATCAGTAGGGTTGTATGTAAACTTATTATTTTTGAACGGAGTGTCCAATTAAAACGCGGTTTGCGGCATCTGACGTGACTTTGCTGAACTTAGATTTCCTGAAAATTTGGAATGATTCGGCCCAATAGATTTTGAGAAATCTCAAAAATACAAGTTTCAAAAATTTTTAGAAATTTGTTTTTATAGAATATTTTCTAAACTACTAAAACCTTTAATTCCAAAATCTAATCAGTTCTTCTCCTCAAAAAACTGTGTCGATTGTCGCAAACTGCATCAAAATCGGTTCATTTGTTGAACGAAAAATTCGTAAGAAAGTGTTATCTTTGAGCTCGAAGAGCTAAAAAATAAATTTCTCGCTATATTTTATATACTTTTGAGCGTTTTAAACTCGAAAATAATGGGAAGTTTTAAGGATGGCCTGCAGGGTCAAACTTATTTTCAAATTTTTTTTTATTCGATTCTTTCCAAGGTCTAGATGATCTTAACAGTGGCGGTTTCTCTATGGGTGCTGTAAAGTTGCAGAACAACCAATATCTTAGGGGCGTTATAATAATTGAAGAATGAATTATATCTTCCAAAACAAACCCATATTTAATGTAAGGAAATAGTGTAATATTTACACAATCAGTACTAAAGTTTAACAGTCACTGGCAGATTACAAAACAGACTTTCTTGCGTTCAGGCCTTGTTCTGTGCTCTGAAGCAGCACACATGAAACGACATCAAAAGATACCCTCGGTGTACACCGTGCAACTCCTGATCCACAAGTTATCGCATGTTATTTAGATCGGATCTGAGCTGCACTCGCCATCAGCACATTAGTACAAATAAGCATCTAACACTGTCATATGCTAGAAGGGTTCACTGAAATGATAGATTCAGTCACTGAATATATTTCATTCAGTCAACACTTTTAGCGGCTTTGACTCTGCGGTACATAATATGTCATATTGTCATATACATACATGATACTCGACACACGGCTTATGAAAGTGGTGACTAGTGTTAGTATGATCTAACATGCACTTGCTTATTTTTAATGCAAAAATTTGTATTCAAATTCAACACAAAATATGTGAGATAGGTACTCGTATAAATAATTTTTTCAGAAAATTCAACACCCCATATTGACCGCCTTAGAGGTTGAATATTAAAAAATTTCTTCTTATGGTGCGCTTACCTACTGTCCAAAGTTTCTAGTTTCAGTGATTTGGTCTGGGTGGTGATTAGTCAAATAAAAAACCCTACATCACCGTTTAACACCTTAGAGATTAAATTTAGAAACAAATGAGTGCACAAACGCACTAACAAACAACCTCTCAGGCTAAACGCATACACCTGCTCCGTTCCGTCGTGGGTAAAAACGCTAGAATACGGGTTTGCTAATTTTTAATGAAGAGTTAGTATGTTGAATTTAATAACAAGTTGTCAGATATAAACATTCTGTTATAACTCTGCAACCCCTTGTGAATTCTTTAGGGAATTAATTATGAAAAATCCCTTATTGGTTTACGTCACAAAATGAACCTACTGTCCATATTTCAAATTTCAGCGGTTTGGCCTTGGTGTTGTTTGTGTCAAAAAACCCACACCCCGTTTTTAAATTACAAAAATGTAGTTTGCTCGAATTCGTAGATTGCCACCGTTTTTCCGTCGACTTACGTTCCAAAATTGGTCTCTACATAGAGCGTTTTTATTTTAACAGGATAATATATAAAAAATAAAAAAATATCGACCAATTTTTCAAACAAGTATATTAACAAAATATATATAAATTCAATACATTCACGTTTCAGTCCGGACTTCGATCTTCTTCAGAACTGATCTAAAAACTATAAAAAAATAATAATTAGTTTCTAATTAGTTTTTAATAAAATTCGCCCAAAGTTTTTAATATCGAAATATTGAAAAAATAATAACAAACAATTTTTAATAAGTACCTAGTCATGGATATAATTGTGAGTATCTAAAAAGAAAGAAAAATTCATTAAATATTATTTTAAAATAATATTATATATTATGTTACTTAAATTTTCCGTTACTAATTGAGCATTGAGAGAATTTTTATTTGATTTTATATGTAACAATTCCGAAATATTTCTTTGAAAGAAATTTGTTTCATTATCTAAAATTTTTATATTATCCCAATTAATTTTGTGGTCTTGTTCGAATTTATGTTTATCAGGGATTAATTTATGATTATTTTGGTGTTTTCTTATTCTTGTTTTCAGAGCTTTATTGTTTAACCAATATAGTTCTTTTCACAATTAATTTTATAAACAACATTTTGCTTTTGTAATTTATTAAGTTTATCCTTTCCCTTTTTAATAATTTTCTCAAGTTTACTATTAACATTATTAACATAAGAGAGAGACAGTTTATGTAACAATACTTTATTTCGCCCACCAGCAGTTGAGTTTGAGAGAATTTTTTTTTCACTTGTCACATAAAAGTAGATAAAAAAACGAAAAAAAATGGCGTCTGGTTTAGGTCGATACGTCAATATTATTAGAACCAAAGGTATGGGAGATTTTAAAAAAATCGTTTTTCTCCTCTCCTGCCGGTTCTAATTGACCCACCGTGTCCAGCTTCCGGTGCAAAGAAGAGGTATTTAGTGCCTTTGCTATAAAAAGAAAATTAAGCTCCTAGCTGCAATGATTTTTTAAAAAATGGCATTCAATTTTTCCAAATTTCTCGCACTAAAATGGCGATATCTCGCGAACGGGTTGTCTAGGAAACATTTTTCGATTCGAGACATTCCGGTTTGAAATTCCCAATCCACTCCACTACAGAACTAGTTGGTTTATTAAACCAGTTAAATTCAACAATACCGTTATTATTAATAATTAAGGCATCTAGAAAACTAATTTGTATATTATTTTTTTTCTATTTTATGTGTGAATTTAATTTTAGGATGAAAATTATTAAATACACAAGTCACATAGTTTATTTTATTTTTAGGAATAATGCAAAAAATATCGTCAACATATCTATGATAGGTAATAGGTAGAAAATTAAGATTACCAAAACATTGTTGTTCTAAATCTCTCATAACAAATTCAGTAAAAATTGGAGACAAAGGAGAACCCATACCATTAATTTGTTGATAGCATTTATTATTAAATAAAAATTTGTGGAATTTAAATTTAAATTAATGGCTATAGTTCCACGGAATGTTACAATGTGGGCTTATAATATTCCAATGCGATTTAATATAGCCTATATACATCCTGAAGGTTCATTCTAAATAGTGGTGAAATAATTTTTCAAATAGGTGCAGAGGTTCCGGAGATTACTCTTCACATACACACAGACTCACAAAACTCGCACGCTCTTTTTATATTATAGCCATTATAGACATAACATCATTATTCATAACTGCTGTTTTTATTATCGCACAGTTTTCATAAAACCAATTAACAGATCTATATTGTAAATAAGACTAGCCCTGGCTAATTACTCGTCAGAGTAAAGGCCATCTTGTTAAATTAAAAAAAAAATATTGTAAATAAGGAGTCACTCTACGAGTATATGTAATAAAATTTGTCGAAATCGTCCTTTTAACGGAGGTATTCGTTTAAATACAAGTTTACTGTATTTTTTAAGAAACCAAGCGAAACTCATTTGTCTAATCTAAACGTATCTTTTTTGTAATCAAATGATTCGGCATAACCTTGATGCAGAGATTGTTATTATTATCTAAAACATCATCATTCATTATTTAATCATTTCTGCAGTTTTACCAGTCTACAAAATTCTTCCGTAAAAAATGTTAAACATCTGATATTTATCTCACAGAACGGTGCGTTACAACTATATATTCTTTGTACGTTGTTCTTTTATGTTTGGACAATCATAATATTATCAACACACATTGATCAAA
Organism: Xanthostigma xanthostigma; assembly: GCA_963575645.1. Taxonomy (NCBI): domain Eukaryota; kingdom Metazoa; phylum Arthropoda; class Insecta; order Raphidioptera; family Raphidiidae; genus Xanthostigma; species Xanthostigma xanthostigma. Next base: position 28,511,935 of record OY754468.1, on the reverse strand, counting down.
AATTATTTACAAAATAAAGGAAATTGTTTATTAAAACATATCAGTCTGAAAAATCAAATAGAAACCTTAATAAAAAATATTGTTTTGATAAAATACGTGACATGAAAATTATTTATGAATTATACAGGGTTGTCGAAAAAAGAGTGATTTAATGTTTATATTTTTATTACCGCTTATTTTAATATTTTCGATACTGTATGCACGTTTCAATCTATAATAAAATAAATAAATAAATAATTGGTTTCAAGAATCGGTTGCAGGTAGCTATTGCATTTTTGTTACACAACGAAATAGTTCAAATTCACTTAAAAATAAATACAATAATTATTACAAGTGATAGCTGACTATAAAATGAAATAATAATAATTTATTCGCAAAACCCTGTAACTGAAAACGCAAAAATATAACCGGATGCTTAGTAATCGTAATTTAATATTTACTGCTGTGTTTTCTGCATTAATATTGATTTCAATTACGTGATTTTAATTTGATAACATAATATATACCTATTTTAAAAAAAGTGTATGCTTTTGTTGACAGTTTTGTGTGAGCCGTCATTGAAGTCACTGATGAAGTCATGTCTTTTGAAAATGCCATCGAAGTGCACGATGCCTGCAAATATTACGGACCGGAAACCAGTACGAAACGAAAACAAGTTCTTGACCATCTTTACATGACTGTTAAAAAAGGATCAATGTAAGTATTGAATGTCAAAAATGAGCACTTTGAAGTTTTGAAAATAACCAGTATCTATCGTTGGCCGTTGGAATTGTGTTTGATGAATAGGGCATTATTAGTGTATTTGCCGTAAGGCACTTACACTGTTGACGTCGGGATCTATAGGTGGGACCAAAACTTCTCGACGTTTCATAACCTCCTAAGAAGTTTGGCACCATTTTTGGAAAAGTCTGTTTATATAATATTATGTATAGGTATAATAAATACATGTGTGTGTGCTGGCTGTAACTTTCGAAAGGGTTAATTGATTTTAACAAAATTTAAACCACATATTGAAATCCATTACCGTACGAAGTTTATTTAAAACGGGCACAATTGGATCACTTTAAGGGTAGGTTTTAGGGCTTAAAATTTTGTTGGGACCAAAAATACCGAAAAAAAAATTTAGAATCGTTTCAAAATTGAAATTTAATCTACTGGGAATCATAAAAACGTGCTGCCAAAATTTTATTAAAATCGGCCCCACAGACGGATTTTATGAAAACATGTTTGTAGATATGGATTTATTTAGTGAAGGGTGAATTTAATTTGGTAAATTGATAGTGATATTTAAATTAAGAAAAAAATATAATTTTAAGGAATGTATTAAAGTCCAAAAACAAAAGAGTTAAGTTCACATAATAAAATCACACTGCCTGTATTAGCAAATAAATTATATTGTCGACAGTGTTTCGCACTGCGACGCGAGTTTTTATGAATTGTTATCCCCAATGATATATCGGTCTATATCTCCAACTATGGATACTACTATTAAAAATTAGTTTTATCGTTTGGGAGTTTTGTGTAAGAGAGAATTTTTTTTAACTTTTGCAGAATTTGCTTAAAAAATTCTGGCTAATGTTTCTGAGATCTCGAACTGAATCTTTGAATAATAAATAAATAATATATAATTCTAATTTCTAACATTAATTACAAGATTTCAAATTGTAGAAGATTTTTACTCACCCACCATATTTACTGCTCACTATAATTACAACTTATCAATTTATTTCCTTCTAGATTGTCAAATCTATATGTTTTAATATTCAATTTCACGCATGGCGCAATTGGCCATGAATCTTGTTTCAATTAAAAAAATAAAAATTCATTTCCCCAGAAAAGACGACCTTGATGATATAGAAAGAAAACAGTTTGCAATATTATGGTACCGGAAATCATCAATAAATTTTAGAAGAAAATTATTAGTGTTTATACGGAAAAGAACACTGATTGATTATTTTTTTCAGATATGGACTTCTTGGTGCCAGTGGATGCGGAAAAACAACTCTACTTAGTTGCTGCGTAGGTCGACGGCGACTTAATTCCGGAAGCATATCGATTCTCGGAGGAAAACCCGGATCGCCCGACAATGAACCACTTGGATCAAGAGTTGGGTATATGCCACAAGTGAGTTATTTTAATGCAAGCAATATATTTCGAACGGTTATCAATTAAGCAATGATATTATATAATACAATACATACCTACTCTCTTTTAAGTACGCTCCGACGGATATTTTTTTTTAACTAGATGAAGGCTTAATGTAAAATTATTTAATCCGCCGGTTCAATGTGTGTCATTTTTGAAGTCCATCACTTAAACCAAAAATCTATACTGTCTGTGCCTTTACCATTGTATACACTGTAATCCGTCATTATCACTAGCTTAGTTTTCGTAGGGATTGATTAAGAAGAAAATACTGAATAGATAATATAGAATTTTAATAAAAATTAAATTAAAAATTATTTAGGTTCTAAAATTATGTTAGATAAAATAAATGTGTTTTTTCAGGAAATCGCTTTAGTTGCCCAATTTACAGTAAAAGGAGCCATTTATTATTTCGGTAGAATATTTGGAATGTCGGATAAAAAAATTGAAGAGCGTTTCCGATTTTTATCAGATTTATTAGAACTTCCACCTGATGATCGATACATAAGGAATTGCAGCGGAGGACAACAAAGAAGGGTATCCTTTGCAGCAGCCATGATTCACGAACCGGAATTGTTAATTTTAGATGAACCGACTGTTGGTTTAGATCCACTGTTACGGGAAAGGTACATTAGAAAACATTTTGAGAGAAATTGTAGATTACAGACGTCAGACGTTCAACGAAAAAAAATCAAATACACAACATACACTGAGGTCAATATTAACGCACCACTCGCTTTTCCTGTTACATTTTGACGTGAAACGTCTAATGGTGCGTTTGGTTGGCAGTAAAACCGTGCGAGTGGGACGTGTTCAAGTGGCGCTACGCTGTTCGTGGAACGTGTTACGTTTTAGTCCGGGAGGTGATGTCAAAATTTATCAGTGATTTATCTCCTACTCAAATATAATTGATTGAAGAGTTTAACCATTACTCTGTTCGAAATCGAAAGTCAGTCAGCGCTCCCGATGTGGGTGTGGGCGTGGGAGGCTGTGAAACTCGTCGGAAAAACTATGAAAAAAGTGATAAATCTGCTGATGAAAATTTGTTAGATTGTAAATAATTGATGATTAAACGTGAAAATACTCGTCAGTCACTTTCCCGACGGGGGAAACATCGTCAGTCAGAAGTTTGAAGTCTTTAAAAGAATATCAATTACTCAGTGTTTGAATTTAAAATCGATATTTTCAGAAGGAATAGTAGGAACTGAAACATTCTATTCCTACTATTCGTTCTGAAAATACCGATTTTAAATTCAAACACTGAGCAATTGATATTCTTTTAGGAAATCATTCATGACTGACGATGTTTCCCCCGTCGGGAAAGTGACTGACGAGTATTTTCACGTTTAATCATCAATTATTTACAATCTAACAAACATCAGCAGGTTTATCACTTTTTTTCATAGTTTTTCCGACGAGTTTCACAGCCTCCCACGCCCACACCCACCGCGGGAGCGCTAACCGACTTTCGATTTCGAACAGAGTAATGGTTAAATTCTTCAATCAATTACATTTGAGTCGGAGATAAATCACTGATAAATTTTGACACCACCCCCGGACTATTTCTTTTGATTTTGCTGTGTGTATGCGTTGGACAGCTGGGTGTTAATGCGTGTGTGTTGGAGTGGCGAACATGGTGTTTGTTGATACGTTTAATTTAGTTACTAGAATTTCGTAAGATGACAGGGTGAAATTTAGTGACTAGAATATCGCATAAATTTCTGTTTCACATCTGCCAGGCGTCCGACGACGGCGCACATTTTTTTTATAAGTAGCACGTTTTGTTTTCTGATAAAATCAGAGTGCCTAAGCTTTGAAATTACCATGCGCTCGTGAATGAGTATGACGAAGACCTGAAGATGATGTACTATCTGCAATATTTCTACTTTTAGTCTTCTGGGGGGGGGGCAATTTGTGCCGACGCGTCGTCCGCACGGCGTTACAGAGATCATGGACTATTGCAGGCAACCAGTCTTTTTCCATGCCTTCATCAAATTCGTTCACGACGAGCTGACAGTTTCTAACTTACCCTGGTTTCATCAAATTACAAATAAACATGCTTTCTATCCAGTTATTCCTCTAAAAATGTAGTAGAAAAATTAAGCGGTACGTTAATTTTGACCTAAAGTTTATTTCACTGTAATTATCTTTTCGCTTTGCAGTATATGGAATCATCTGGTTGAAATAACTCAAAAACAGAAAGTAAGCGTTATAATCACAACACATTATATAGAAGAAACAAGACAGGCAAACTGTGTAAGTATTAACAAGGAAGAAATAAACTGTACAATAGTAATCGAGTTAGGGATGTCAGTAAATTTTGTGGTAGCTGTTCGATGGTAGTGCGCCAATTCGAAAACTATGTTAGGTATTATGTGAATGCAGGTTTCGATTAATAGAGTAGTCAATTCGTCAATAACTGTGCATTTTGGGTAGGCAGCGATTTGGGGGAAGAGGGGGGGGGGTCGTTGATAGATCGGTGATGAATTTAAAACTGAGTTTTCGGGGCTCGATTGCATCTATATTTCGCCAGTATTTTAAAGTTCACCTTACACAATCAGTATCTATGTCGGTATTTTGGCTCAGTCCAAATACTTTCCGGACTGCGAAAGTAGGTACCATCAGTATATTGATAGTCCATCAGTACACGATCAGTAATACTGACAGTATTTCTATATACTTTCAATATTATTCATAGTGTGAGGTGCGCTTTACTGAAAAAATCTATAAAAATGTTCATAAAAATGGTATTTTGCAACAGTGAAATATTCGCATCATTTTTGACATATTTTACATCCTACGGTCATTGCAGAGCTTTTGCGAATGCGATGCAAATCTTGACAAGATTATTATCGAGGGTTCTTTGACTACTTGGCCAATAGTCAAATATGTTATGAACCCTTGTGAAATCGCTTTAATCCTGAAAATATTTCAATTCTATTATTCTTCAAAAATACTTCACCAATTTTGAAATTTGATTATTACGTAATGAAAATGATCACTTAAATGTTTCACGAAAATCCACATCTGTGATATTCCTAATATGTATACGACAGAAACATCAATGTTTCCACTTTTTACACCCGAGACAAATGTCGCAATGGGTTATTCCTTCCAATATTTTGAAAATTTTCTCAATAAATTCTGAAATTGAATAGGCCGAAAAAAAAACTTTCAGGATAAATACTAATATGTAATGAAAGTTACAAAGGTAATCTAAGTAATTTACTGCACAAATTTGATGACAAAGTGTGAATGACTTTTTAGAACCTTGAAAAAGATCTAATATACATCAAAACGTTGGTAATAATAAATAATGAATTGCATTGAGTAGTCCTAGATTACCTTTGAAACTTTTATTATATTGTTTAACGGACATAGAACGCAACATATTAATATGTAATTACATAAATACCTCAATAACTAGTGTAATTACACACCGAAATATGTATTAAAATATTATTAACCGAGATATTCCTGTATAATGTACATATAAATAATTATTAAATCTTCGTCTTACTATATACTCTGCTGTTAGGATTTAACGTCCCCATGGGGTATATAAATAATAAAATATGTGAATGAAATTGGTTTCAGATTGGTTTAATGCGAAATGGTGTATTGATGGCTGAAGAATCACCCTCGAAACTGTTATTATTATTTAAAACGGATTATTTAGAAGATATTTTCTTAATTTTAAGTGAACGACAGACTAAAGGTGAACCCGTAACTGAATTCCAAAGCGAAGAATATCTCAAAAGCAAAGAAATAAAAGATAGCGAAGGCTGTATCAACAAATCCAAAATCAGTTTAATTATGTCCAAAAGTAATGATGTAAGTAAAAATTACACAATTTTTTTATTGCGCGATTATTGGATCGATCGATCAATGGTCAGCTCACAGAAACTTAACTAAATGATTCATAAACTAGGTAATCGGCCGATTTAAAAGTTTCAGTTGAGTGTCCAATGATCATAAGAACGTTTCATAGTCACACATACAACTAAATAGTCGGATAATTAAAAATTGATTGTGAAAACCAGATCTAGTCCAGTAGTCTGAAAGGCGCGCGTCCTAAGGGAGCAAACACAGTTGCAACGCCGCGCCGTACAGAAAATTAAATCAGTCACTGTATGTCAGTTTTGGTGCATTTTTAATAGCGTAATGTCGCCTTGACGAAAATGTTTGTTATATAAATATTTAAAATCGAATTTCAAAAAAGAACGCAGTTAAACGGAATTAAAAAATATTTAGGCCATCAGCACACGAGTCGTCTGTTTCGCAATCTGAGTTCCAAACCAGTTCAAAATGCGACTCTTTTACAATAAATTTCTGTTCTTTGTTTGCACACGAGCGCGACTGAAACTGAATCAGTCGTTCCAAATCTTTTTGATTTCCGAGCTTGTATGCCGTGGTTCATTGGTATTTTTACCTGACGCTTCGTCTACAACTGCGGTAGACATTATCAAAAACGATGTGGTAGCGGGCGAAGTGTCCTTCTATAGACTGCTCACATGGTAAGTGTGTCGACAAGTGCGGTACTTCCTCGTTTTATGGTCAGCGTGCTCGTGTTCTCTGCTCGGTCGGAGTATGCTCTTCTGTGATTGGTCGTAGAAGGACACTTCGCCCGCTACCAAAACGCCTTTATAATGTCTACCGCAGTTGTAGACGAAATGTCAGGTAGAAATACCAATGAACCACGGCATACAAGCCCGGAAACCAAGAATATTTGGATCAACACCGGTCGTGAAAGCCAACACACTTGGATGAATCAGTCGTGTTTCATAAGACCGTGGAACCACAAGCAGAATATATTCTTCAAGATAGTAATCGCAAGTACTAGTAGTTCAGATGAAGAAAATACGGTCGATTATTATATATGTATACCGAAGACTCCAAAGAACGGTGCACAGAAATTATTGCCGCCATCATGAGATCAAGAGAAATATCAAGCGCAGGCCGGTTTGTAGTTACAGAGCATTTGAATCAAACTGAGATAATTTTACAGGGCGTGCATCTAAATTTTAAATATTCAAGCCCAGAATTGGTAGATGATTACTCCTACTCTACAGAAGAAAAATTTCGCAACAACATGCACTGAAATTGCCTATCGACCGGCAAACACGATCGTACATGGCCAGTTTGAAACTAATTTCAAATTGGTCGTGTTTCTGTTACGTACAAAGATCACAGAACGATCGCGTCCTGAACCCGTTTGAAACTCAAATTGCGAAACAGTTGATCCGTGGTACTGAGAACCTAAGTTTTTCAGCCACCCGAGATCGACTGCCTCGCCCGATTGTTTGGAAGAGTTCACATAAGACTTTTTTTAAGATTTCCGGGCATCGCTTGTGTAGGGGGCGGTTCAATTAAAATGTGGCGTAATTCTTCATTAATACTTTGACACTAGCTTTTGTCTTCGACTTCGTTTGCGTGAACTTCGATTTTGTCGCAAGTTCATTTGCGTTAATGTTGGTTTTAAAGATATCAGTCAATATCAAGTTTTATTAAAATTTTCTAATGATAGATACCGTTGCAAACAAATAAATTCAAATTTTAGAAGCGTTTTTTCTCCTTTACGTATCATATCAAATATTCAAATCCCCGAATTTTTCAGGCGCACAATCCTATGACAATTTAATTTTTGGGTAGGCTTATTTTCGCAGAATACAAAAAAAAATATATATAAATACTAATACATAATTGTACTGTTATTTTATTTTCAGCATTTAATCAAATCCGAAAAATCGCAAAAATCACAACATTGCTCTTTCAATGTTGGCCATCTAAAAGCTCTTATGACCAAAAATATTTTACAAATTGTAAGGCATCCAGGGTGAGTAACCTAAAGCAACACTTTTTATTACTTAGGTATTTACTGTATACGTCCAAAATATACTTGTATATGACAAAATCCACAATTGAAAAACACTATTTCATTTAACAGAAAAAATAAAGATAATTAATTACATTGCCAAAAAATTGAAAATCATTTCTAAATTTTGATACGAGAAAAATTCTTTCAGAGGTTTAGTATTCAGCTTCCTGTTTCCGGTTTTAACAGTGCTTTCGTTTTTCGGAGCCATTGGCGGTGATCCAAAGGGTATAAAGATGGCAATTGTTAATGACGAAAGTAGTTGGAACTACTGTCAGAATTACACCGCTCACAGTCCGACAGTTCAATACATTGATTATAATGCAACATGTTCGATAAATTTTCTCAGTTGTCGATTTTTGGACAAACTGAATGATACAATCGTTATCAAGGTACTATATGAATAATTCAATATTCAACATATAACAATAAAAAAATTATTCCTAATGATCTAGTTTTAATATACAACTGGCAAAAATTATTTCCTTCATCTAATAACTAGTCTATTTTCGTAGCATTAAGAAAATAGCCTTAGCCATATTACTCAAAAATAGACATTTGGAAAAAAGCTAAACTGTATTAAAATTTCTATTTCAGGAATTTTATGATGATTTAGATTCCGCATTTAATGCTATAAGATCTGGCAAAATTATAGGAGCTATGCATTTTTCTAAAAATTTTACTGATGCAACGGTTTCGAGGTACGAAGATTTAAAAGCAGCCACTGACACAGATGTTGAAATGAGTGAAATATCTGTATGGATGGACATGTCGAGTAAGTGATTATTTTTTCAATCATAAATAGAGCCACATTTTTCGTCAATAATAATAATAACGATAATAGCTTTAAGAGTATTCGTCCCTGCAAATACCCCCTGCACCCTTCATCTCAAATCTTTTCCCCTCGCCTAAAAACGGTTCGCGCTCTCCCGACGCTATTTTTTAAGCTAGAAGGTTCTGGTAAACGCCAAATGAAAGACAAAGAATCAGACTACAGATCCTCCAGGCGAATTTTTTGAAAAACAGTTTCGCCTACGTGTGAAATATTACGTAACTTATTATTTTTTTCAAAAGGTTGTAAGTTTTTTCAGGAATTTTTTTTCAAAAAATTCGCCTGAAGGATCTGTAGTCTGATTCTTTGTCTTTCATTTGGCGTTTACCAGAACCCTCTAGCTTTAAAAATAGCGTCGGGAGAGCGCGAACCGTTTTTAGGCGAGGGGAAAAGATTTGAGATGAAGGGTGCAGGGGGTATTTGCAGGGACGAATACTCTTAACTATGAAATCTTGAGCGAGTGTATCGTGATAATGGGCCGGCACGGCAATTTGCTTTCGGTTGATTGGCGATAAATTTCTTGCACTTAAAACGCGCCGTGCTCGAAGTCAGGAGTAGAACAAACCTACTTCGCAGTCACACGACGAGATTTTTATGCCTCCACTACACACGTGGCCAGCACCGCCACTTACAGGCACTCACGATTGTGTAGAGGGCATATTCGTCGGTGCGTGGACATCATCGCCTGTAATCGGCAGTAATCGATTGATTGTCGGTACATCAAAGGAATGCGTGGCCAGCATCGTGCGCTCGTACACACAATCGGACCGGCACGATTGTGTGAAGGGCTAGGCAATCATCGCGGCGATGATAGGCACTTATTTGAATGGCGGTGCTGGCCACGTGTGTAGTAGAGGCTTGAAATTCTTCTACCTACTTATTTAGTTTTTCAATTGTCAACATGTGGTCACAGGATGTTGTATTTGAATTTTTGAACTTAAATGGAAAAAGGCGGCATGAAACTTGTCAATATACAAGCCGTGAGGTCGCGATCGCCCAGACGAGCAGCCGCGCATTGGTACGTTTAATCCGCCGCGCACGCCAGCGCATCTCTCCACGAAGTGTGTAATGCGGCCTTTAAACGGTCTGACCGAAGTCCCTGTACACCTCTTTAAAGATGTGATTTTTAGTATCTCTTCATTGTTATCGAAATTTCCGCGCATTTCATTGTTTTCCTTTTGAATTAAAAATTGCGGAAACTAACGGAATTGAGAGGCAAAATAATATTAGGGGGACACAGCCTTAAATAGGCGTCGCATCGTTACGCCGCTCTTAAGTGCCAGGATTTACGTAAAATCAAAATCGGTTTAATTTTCCCTACATTGTCTCCTTTCATTTTTTTATTGACCGGATGTCCTATCACAGTCAGCTTCTTGCTATCAACGTTCGTACTATATTAAAAAAATAGTTTAGCGATTATAAAAACAAAGCGATTAAGGCCTAGCACACATGAAGAGCGTTCAACGCGCGTTGGCCCAACGCGCGTTTACAACTTCTATACAATTGTATATAACTGTTTACATGATAACGCACGTTATCATGTAAACAGTTATATACAATTGTATAGAAACTGTAAACGCGCGTTGGGCTAACGCGCGTTGAACGCCTCTCATATAAACTAGGCCTAAGCATGTAGGTAGTAGATTTTCAAGTTTGTCATTGCGTAACTTATATAATTTACTAGCGGCCCTGTACGTGCTTCGCTACGTATAAAGTGAAATAATAAAACAATTTAATTGGAACATCTATCTATCTATTTTATTTATTTTAAAATATACATGGACGTATATGTGTGTATGTCGAGCACTCCGGCTGCGCCGTCGTGCCCGGTGCAAAAGAACGAATGGGGAAGGAAGAAAAAAAATTTAGGGGTGGACTACCCCTAACATTTAGGGGGATGAAAAATAGATGCTGGCCGATTCTCATAGATACCGGATAAGCACAAAAAATTTCATCAAAATCGGTCAAGCCGTTTCGGAGGAGTATGGCAACGAAAACTGTGACACGAGAATTTTATATATTAGATTTTAATTTATAGATCGACAGATCGGCACTCATATCAAAGAACAACTGTATTCCTTATTCGCTGAATTTAGTAATGAAATGCTGCAGGACTGTAATTACAATCCAAAAGTAGCTCACATACCAATAAATTTCCATGATCCAATTTATGGGTCAAAAGAAGAAAAATACACTACCTTCATGGCTCCTGGTATTATAGTCACGTGAGTAGACAATTTACAAATTTTTCGTCGTTAACTTTTTCTATCATGAGCAAAAATAACAGTAAGTCTTACGTCATGTTTTGAAAATACAACCAGCTAGAAAGCATGTCATCGTGGTTGGATTTCGAGTGTGTAAAGCTACACGGTCACATGTATTCACCCATGCAATACTGATAGCTGCCTGACTGCTTCAGTTATACCTATGAAATATCGATAATGTATCATCTCTTAGATCTTCATCAATCCTGGAAGTCTGGAAGGCGTCAGTGCTGTGTGTGTAGTTCTGCGAAATAGCTGTATTGCATAAAAGTCTTAAGTGTCTTTCTTTAGATGCACAAAAAGAAAACTTTTAATGATGAATTTACAGGATTGCCTTCTTTATGTCAACTCTGTTAACATCATCGGTGATAATTACGGATCGACTGGAAGGGATTTGGGACAGATCACTGGTTGCAGGCGTCACCGCAGTAGAAATAATGGTAACGCACATTGCGACTCAATTTATGATCATGATCATACAAAGTATCGAGACGCTGGTCTTCTTCTTTCTGGTATTTGGCGTCGAGTGCAAAGGAAACCCTGCACTGTTTGGCTCCCTGGCCATGTTTCAGGGAATATGTGGCATGTGCTACGGTGAGTTCTTTAAGAAAAAGAGCAAATCAATTAATGTTCAACTGACAGTCTATGATTTTCTAAAATTTTAATATACTTTCGCAGGTTTTCTTCTTTCTGTTGTTTGTCCATCACATTTTATGGGTAGTTTCGCGTCAACTGGAAGTTTTTATCCCATGATTTTACTTTGTGGTATGTATTCTATTAAATAAATTGTTTTGCTTTTATCACACAGCCAAACAGACTAGTTAATTTCACTTTACACTGAGAATTCTAGAACAGCACTCTAAACAAAAATTACTTATAATTCCAGGTGTGATTTGGCCACTGGAAGGAATGCCAACGGGACTACAGTATTTTGCTAAGGGTTTGCCGTTTACCTTACCAATTCTTTCATTACGGGATATTATGGAGAAGGGTTGGGGCATCGAGCAATATGATGTTGTTAAAGGATTTATAGCAACTTCAATATGGATTATAATTTTATGTTTGTTTAGTGTTGTAATGTTAAGGCGAAGTATGAAAAACAAATAGAATATAAACACTGTTAGTAGGTATTAAAAATAATATTGTTTTTTATCATTTGTAAATAGTTCATAAATCATGATCTCAGTAAACACAAAATGTAAAATAATAATAACCATTTGAAAATAGGTTATTGAATAGCAGTAAAATTTCATTTATAATAACAATCTGATTACTGAATTTGAAATATGTTTGTGCTAAATTTAAGTTTGTGAACGCAGTTAAGATTCTGCTGTTTAGTTAGTGGTTTTTGACGTTATTTTTCATGATTATAATTTTGTAAAAAAATGGAGAAAATTTACGAATTTATACAAATATATAAATACGATAATTTGTTTGTATGTAGTATGTTTGTTCTCAATCACACCTCAACAGAGCAATTAATCTGACTGAAATTTTGTATCTATGCGGAAAATGTATAACCCAGATTAACACAGGCTTCAGAAGTTCCCAAAGGTTAGTAATAAATATAAATTAATTAATTATTCATGGCTAAGTTAAGCAACTTTGTATTTGAAACATTAAATATTTTGTAACAAAAACGACATGGATTTTATTTGTTTGAGAAAATCTAGGTGCAGTATATATGTAGGCTTGCAACGAAATATTGGTTAACCGACATTATCGAAAGAAAAATATCTTTATTTATATCGATATATTTACATTCCCGAATCCGATATGATATTATCGATATTATGGCGTAAAACTATTGTAGAGTAAATGTGACAGAATTACGAATTTCGCGGTTATGTTTTTTTTTGTGTATTGGTAGAAACTAGAAGGTTGAAAGCGTGATTATATATGAGAGTGTGCGACTGGAGCGTGTCGTTTGGGTACTAATAGAGGGCCGGGTAAGAATTTCTGGCACCGAGAGAAAATTTTTCCAATTTTTGCCTGTGCAAATTTTGAAAAATCGTTGAAAGGAAGTGAGATTACTTGGAGCCACGAAAATTTTTTCTCGTATTCCGGGCCACCCAATCAACCATTCCGGCAAGTTTCAACTTCAAATTCAATTTTTTTTTGCTGTTTTTTTTTCGATTTTTTGAAAGTCTCTGCAAGCAGTAAATTGGCAGAAAATATTTTTTCTGCAATTAGGAGGTTCCCCCAGATGCCTTTCAGTGATTTTTTGCCATTTAATAGGGGAATTTTGAATTTTGACGTGTTTTTTAAAGTGCCCCAGAGTCGTATCGCAACACGCTAGACCCCTACTCCACTACGCGAATCTGTAGAGGGGGACTCAGACTACACGAAAGAGAACATTTCTGCCAACAAGTGCTCCTTGATCATTTTGTCACCGTCTTTTTAACTATTGTGCTTGCTAATAAATATTATTTTCATGTAATTTTTGTGTTAATAACTTGATAGTAGATCGAGTAAGGACGTAATGACGATTTTAACCAATGCGACATTATGCTACAATAGTAAAATAGTCACACGAGTCAAAATTGCATTCCATCTTGATACACAATTTTTTTTCTCACATCCTATAAAAATGCGGCTTCTGTCTTCAATTCCCGTACTTTCAACACTCAATTTTTCTAAGTTTTTACGACTATTTTACATTTCATTTATGTAGCAAACTTAACTTCAATGAATGGTACAGTTGATACTGCTCACAAGTTTGCAGACTCAGATCTGAGTTCAGCAAGAGTCATATGATTTAGTATTAAAATTATTGGATTTTACTTTCTCGTCCATTTATTCATTTACTTTAGCGACCGGATCTTCACTGGCCTGAAATCAGTCACTTACGCCCAATTTACATGGAAAAAACAATCATTTTATGGTGGTAGTATAAAAAAATATAGATGTTTTATTAGTTCGAATAAAATACACATAAATTATTATACGCATTCCTTTATTTCATAAAAACATTAAGAATATTAAACCAAGCTGGTACGATGAAAAAGAACGCTTATAAAGTTTTTATACATACAATTTAATTTTATTTACTACAAATAGGATAGGTACCTACATATAATTAAGCTTTTTCATTTTATTTTCTCATTTCCTGCTATTTGAGTGATGTTTAGTTTTTTTTTTACAATTTATTCAAGTTATCTCTAAAGTTCAATTTACACACAGCAAGTTTTACGTTCACTATAAAACATAACTTTTCTTTGATGATTTAATCACAATTAGCTTGGAACATTTAAAAAGAACGTCACAGATTTTTGAAAGGCTTGTATAACAAATCAACATATCTATACTAAATTATTTTCATCACACCAGCCCTAACTACAATAGTAGGAGATCTATCAAATATTTTTGGGTAGGTCTTTGAGGCACTGTGAAAATTTGCGTAACACTTCTTTGGTTGTGTCTGAATACAAAATTGAAGTTTTGGCTGAAGGATAGTGGGGCTTAGCCAAGTCTTATATTCTTAACTTTGCGAAATTTTGTTTCCAAAAAAAGTTCTTAAGCCATTTTGAAATTTTAATATCTTCAACTTGAGTAAATGATCTAGCTTATTTATTTTTTATTTGATTAAATATTTGAGTTGAAGGTGCGAAAAATTTCAAAAGAATTGTTTTTGGAAATAAAATTTCGCAAAGTTAAAAATTCACGGCTTGGCTAGGCCTTATAAACCTTCAGCCAGGTCTTCGATTTTGTATTCAGACATTACAAAATAAGTGTTACACAAATTTTCACGGTGCTTCAAATACCTACTCAAAAATGTTTGATAGCTCTTGGACTATAAAATTCAAGAACATTTATTTGTTTCTGACACATAAAATGTTACATAATATGAATAAAATTTTAATAATAATATGCACTTTAAAAGATCTCAATAATAAAAAATAATAAAAATATATTGATATCATTATTTTACTGATAATAAATGACATTTTTTTTCTACAAATGTCAAATACACATTTGATTTGTTTAAATACAGTTTTAACAATACGTATATTATTAGTATATTTGATATAGTTTTCTAGACTAACGATTCTCAACCTAGTAAACGGATCTAAAGAAACAGTGCAAAAACTAGCTCTTCAAGAATGAGTAGGCAAATACATTTTTGATACCTGACCCATTGGGTTTTAGGTGGTGCGCGACAAAAAATGTTAAGAACATCTGCTTACACAACATAACAATGTGTGCATTCTTTACACGATCTGAACAATTTTGAGTGTGGCATTATAATTAATTTAATATTCCGAGTTGCTGGAGTTGACACACGTAAACAATTGAACAATATTTTTAAAAAATTTATAACTAATTATCAGTGTATAATAACATTATAACGAAATACAGCTCAAAGTCAACATCTTTTATATTAATCAAATATTTAATTTCATTGTATACTGCAGCACATAAAAATAAAATCGAACTAAAATGTTTAAATAGACTAGAAACGTACAGTTTGTCTTTAAATAAATATCGCTTAATCTTTTGTTATTAATAGGATCAAACTTGGTTATAACAAAGAAGGGATAAAACGAACGCTCGACTATAGGGATTTTAATTAGACCATGCGCCATCTGCTGAGCATATCAGTGAACTACTCTATGCGAAGTGTCCCATATAGTAAAACATTGCGAGCTACGAATTTTTATAAATATTTATTGTTTACAATTATGGAAGTTGCACACGTCATTGAAAAATCAAAGAAGAGGCACGACATGCGTTGTGGAGTACCTAACTGTGTTAGTAGACCAAGTGTAAATGTTGATTCCAAATTATTAAATTGAAAAGTGACAGTTGTCAAATGAAATTATTTTTTGGGATACTCTAAAAATTAAATTTACATCGTCGATTATTATGCATTACTTTACCACAAGAAAGTAAAATTGAGGAGATCGCATAATCAGTTGTTTATTCAGAAAGCTATATGATCAAACTATTATATTACTCTTAAAACACGTACTAATTATATTAACACACTAATTTCTATTAATATTATTTATATAACACTGACAAAAGAATATTTGAAATAATTCATGTCAATTGTTTCAACAAACTAAAACATTATCGCGATTTACTGAAAAATGTTCTTTTCTCACCGTTTCAATTATAGTTATTATATTGACAAAACATCATCCGATAATTTAATATGATCACATCTTAAGAATAAAATAATAAACTAACTAGTACCAGAATCGACAACTTTCATTTTCTCCAAGCATTGCTCAAGGCTTTGCCAGGTAGTGTTGGGTACTGCTTGAAAATATTAAATTTAAAAATTTTAAATAACGCCTTGTAAATTGTGCTTCATAATTCATGTAAAATATTATATATAAATTATTATAAAATAATGTTATCTGCAAGGACTTATAGCTTATCTTTCAACGCAGCACCACACCCAAAGACGTCAAATTTCGTAACGAGACATTTTTTCTAGTTACTATTATTCCTGTACATACAGGTATTTTTTAATTTAAAATTCTCAGATACACTTAGAATGAGTTACAAAATATGCCATAGCCGCTACATCAAATGGAAAAATAAAGTTGCCGTCTCTAGCTAGGACGACAATTTATCTTATAGTAATATCAGGGCTGGACTGAAAAGTGTTGCGTGCTAACTGATTTTTAACAGTAATTCATACTTACATCATTATGTTCCTTCGAGATTTTTTATATCTCACTAAGGCACCAATAGATGGGATATTTCACACGATGTTTACTGACCCAATCCAACCCTGCATAAAGTTAGTCAATGATACAAAAAATGATTGTATTTTAGAAAACAAAAAACGTCAAACGAACAATTCAAAGCTTCAATCCCAAACCAATAATATTATGATGCTACCATGTTCATCTCTGTCCGTAGAAAAATCATGGATAATGAAAACTTGATGAATCATATTTTATTTTACTAATATTTCACAAGGAATTTAATTGTTAAAACACAGCGCACTGCATACAAACAAAGGTTACAAACTAAAGTAACATTCACAGAAACAAAGAACTTCACAAAAACAAAATGCACAATTCCAGTAACCTCAATCAATAGTTTTGTTACCAAAACTGAAGTATGTATGAAAAGTGCATTAAATTCTTTTAAAAGCACTCTCAGTGTCTTGTTTTATACTTGTTTATGACGTAACTACGAAGTATTTACTTGTAATTATTATTTTGACTCAATTTATTTGAAATCTCCAATAAGAAATAGGCATAGAGAACGAACTACTATTATGAAGCACATAGGTTTTTGAAAGTTTTGAAGTAATATCTCACAGTAATGTCACTAGAAAACACATTGGGAGAGCATATTCAAGGTTAGCCCGCAACGTTGCCCATATTCATCAAAATTTTCTTTAACCCAACTAATTTAATTAAAATCCGTTAAGAAATATTATCTTTTTATATGAATCATGCCGCAAAAAGAAGGTTACAATATTTTTTAAAATACAAAATTACAAATGCAATGTTAAAGTTGATAATTTGAACTGTAATGACTTTGATTCAAGGTTGCACGTTTAAACTACACGTTTGGACATCATTTTTTCTTTTTTTTTTTGTTGTACTTTTTTGACGCATTAGAGCGATTTTTTACGATGCGAGCGCGCATTGTAACATCAAAGTTAAAAGGATGAATTTGACACCCTAACAGCAAAATTAACGGGATGAAGTAGAAAAGAGCTACCAACAGAACAGAGGTAGTAATCTTTGACTTAACCTAGTGAGGAGGATAGAGTAGCGTCTAATAGCTGTACTTATGCTAATCTCACTCCGGTTTTTTATTATTTTATTTCAATAAATTGTTTGAACTCAAATTAAAAATTATTTTTTAATCACGCCAAACTATAACTTTTACCACGCGTACTACATAAGTACAAAATATTTTGTAGAGTAAGTTGTTGAGATTACTTAAAAAACACATGAGGGCACTTGATCTTGGCCATGATTATAAAAAAAACAACATTATCCATGTTGTTTTATAATTATGGCCAAGATCAAGTGCCCTCATGTGTTTTTTAAGTAATCTCAACAACTTTACAAAATATTTTGTGTTTTTTAAGTAATCTCAACAACTTACTGTACAAAATATTTTGTAGATGGCAAGGTGATCTTAAAGACAGCAAAACATAAATTATTTGGAGTCAATTAAAAATAATTTGACTTAATTTTCTCTCATATGCTACCAATAAATATTATCAGAAAAGAAGCAATACAAAATTTCGCCACACAATCTTTTTTTGTATAGGTAATATATCTCAATGAAAACCATACAAAAACTCTTTCTTTTAACGAGAACTAATAGTGCATAGATTCTACAGATTTTGATTATTATTCAATACATGTACCACGACATTTCTATGATAAAAGACGGTAAAATACACTGAGTGTGTTTTATTGCATTCCAACTTACGGCCAAATCACATAGAAAAACATGATTATATTAATTCTTCAACATAATCTTTAAAAATAATAATTAATTAAAAAAGAAATAAAAATAAGAAACAAAACAAAGAACAAAACGTTCATTTGCGCCTTTTGGATGGTGTTATTAAATCGGCATCTGAAACTAAAATTTTTCTTTTCAAAAAAAAAAAAAAAGAAAAAAGAAAAAAAACGAAAAGGAAAGAAACGAAAAAACAAATGAATCAAACACAAATAAAGAAAAATAAGTACTGCTGAATTGTTTACCAAATTTCTTCACAGTTAATAAACATTTAGACGATAAATTATTATAATTAAGATCACACTGTGGAAAAATTCATTTAATATATGTACCACACCATTTTATTACAGATAAACTTACAATGAAAAAATAATAAAAAAAAAAGTAATTTACGAAATTTCAGGTTTCATTTACAAAGACTACATTCTTTGAACACCGAAAAGATCTATAAAATATAAATACCTGCATTATTCAGCGATGCTCTGGACCTTCTGGTGCCTCCAAACATAGGTCTCGGCTTATACAAATCATCGCTCGAATATCTTTGTGCGGCCAGTTTTGCTGATTTACTTGCTACAAATGGATCAAAATACCGTTTTTATTCTGAATAGATATTTAATTTATTTCTCTTCATAGCTCGATCGAAAGTACATACTTTCAGCATCAATTGTAAGGCAAAAATTACACGCACTAAATGCGGGAAGAACGTACGTTCGGGCAGCAGTAAAGAAAATAACCTATCAACTATTGTTTACATGTTGTTTCCATAGCAACCATATTACATTTTATCTAATAGTCGCGAACAGCTGTCATTTGTGTTTTTATACGAATAACCTCAAAGCTGCTTGCTTGAAATTTATCTGTGTTTTTATGTAAGTAATAAGTAATTATTTAATAAGCGTACTTACGACTGAGGTATGAAGAAAATAGTATAGACCACACTGGCCGAAAGTTTGATATTCTTGCACTGCGCGTCATGCGCCTCGGGCATAATAGCGTGCAGTGCAAGATATCAAACTTTCGGCCCTTGTGGTGTAATATATTATTGACACTGGACAGTCTTACCTTTTGTTTTGGGAACTGGAGACGCAACTTGCTCCTTAACTCTTAACTTTGTACTGTTAATTTTAAGTTCACCGGACGAAGCCGAAACATCACTTTCAGGACTTGGTGGTAACACAAATGTTTCATTTGTATTGCTTGCTGTAATCAAATTATTGAATTATATATCCGCCAAGTCTGCCAGGTGGGATAGGTTGATTCCATAATGTAACTATATAAGTACATGTATATGGTCATTTTTTGTTGCAATAAATCTATTATTATTATTATTATTATTATCTAATTCACGTTTTCTTAGAAAACTGTACCATAGATATATTCTGTACTAAATTTTTGCGAAACGGTCGAGTCAACTATATAGGTTTATAATGGTTTATAAGACCATGAAAATAAAACGAACGTAATATAAATAGTGTCCGACCAAAGCTTTGGCTTCGGCCAAAAACCCACCTTCAGCTTCGGCTTAAATGGGCCGAAGTTTTGGTCGGAGCCGAAGGTTTCCAGCAAGCGTCCAAATTGAACGAACTGTTATGAATGAGTGAGAACGCGATGGACGTGTCGACTTCTAAAGATTATTAAAATTACCTTTTTATATTATATAGTCAATGTAAACCTTCAATTCAAAAGTTTTAAAATCAATTATTAATTGTAGCCTGTAGCCAATTTAAACTGAATTTCTTAGGGTTTAGCCGAAGGTTGTGGCGATAGCCATTTAATCGGCTTCGGTCAGAAATCGACCTTCGGTCGGACACTGAGTTTAAGTAACAGTGTGGGATCAATGCATGTGTACAGAACAGTGCATAGATCAAAGGCTACCGTACTTAATTTACAAAATACTCTAAAACTTACCGGTAATAATTTCATTCTTTTTGCCTCGTTTTCCAGAACGAATCGGTCTGATATTCAATTTACTGGTGAGAGATATTTCTGGAGCGTTTTCTTTCTTCTCATCTTCAGTTTCATTAACTAATTCAACAAAACACGAGTTTAGAAAAGTTTAAAAGATCTAATTAAACTAAATTTAAAATACATATACATACCATCAGTAATTCTCTGTGCTGAAGTTACATTGTTGTTTTCATTTTCGATGTCGTTATTATCCAAACTTAAGACTTCAGTTATTTTTCTCTTGCTGGCAGCGCGCGTTTGTTTTTTCTTAGTATCAACTGTCTTGTTATTTTGTTCAGTAGATTTTTCCTCTATTATACTAACAGGACTTGCGGTGAAATTCGGGGAATATTTTAAATTCGGTTTTCTCAAACGTTGATTCACTACAATTGTTTTTTCTGACGATGAACTTTCAGTATTGTCTGTTTTAGGTACATCATCGAGAATATTTCCAATTGTTAAGCCTCCTTTTTGTAATGTTGCTATTCTTTCCAAATAACGCTCGATTTCTGGTTTTGTATTGGATAAGTATAAACAATCATCATCATCATCCGAATAAGAAATATCAGGACGTGGACTTGTTTTTACGAGACTGCTATCATTTTCAGTTTCATAGTCATATGAAGAATAATCCAGCATAATTTCCTTTGATTGCAGTTTTTCTTCTATTGCATCCCAACTTTCCTTGCTTATCACTGAACTCTTGGGAATAACTGATTCATTCTCGTCTTCAGTATTTACTTCTGACAGAATTTTCTTTGGACTTTCTTGTTCGGTTTGTGTACTGTCCAGTTCAATTTTCTTATCATCTTCTTGTTTGACGTGTTTTTTCATGTTCACATCACAATCGAGCTTAGTTAAAATTATTTTTGCATCCTTGAGACAAATACTATGAACGTCGATTTTACTGTTTTTCTTCTCTTCGGATTTAGGTTTTTCCTTTGAAGAATTTCCGTTTGAACTGCATGAAGGTTCGATAATTTCACAGGCCGCAATGACATTTTCTTTTTCAACTTCATTTGGAGTTTTTGTATCACTCAAAGATTGAAAATTAAGTAGATTCAATCGAAGTTGTCTCTTGCGTTCTATTTTTTCCATCTTCTTTCGTATTTTCATCAATTTTCTGGCTTCAAAAATGTTTGAAGCGAATTTCGGTTTTCTTATTTTAGATTGTAGCATACTATTTGACAGATGATTTTGAATATTGTTTTGTGAAGATTCGGTATCTGTTTCAATTTCTTCAGTATCATTTTCTACAGGTATATTTTCGTTGCTTTCCTCCTTGATTTCATTTGTTTTTAATTCTTCGTTCATTTGTTCATTATCAGCTTTCTGTCTTTTGGGACTTTTTTGTTCTGAATTATCACTGCATTCATCAAATGACAGCTGTCTTTTATTTTGCATGATTTTATTCTGTATTATATTACTAGCTGGTGATATAGTAAACTCGCTATCTGAAAGATCTAAAGTAACGGCTTTAGAAGGAGACTTTAACTTCTTATACATAATATTATTAGCTTCATCAAGTTTAGCTTGAAATATATCTACAACCTGCATAGCAAGCATTTTATCACTTTGTCCTGAATCTCTGGAATTTGAACCGCTACTCGTATTATCAGAATTGCGAGAATTGCCTTGGGATCTTTTGCTCTGAGATTGTGAATTTGTATTCGAACTGGAATTCTTATTTGAAGTTCCGGACGAACCGTCATTTGAATCACGATCCGTTGATCTACGACTATCGGATGTCTTATCTTTTGAACTGAAGTGATCGTCTTTTGAATTTTTCTTGACGTCCGCGTCTTTCTTTTTATCTTTATCTTTTCGATCATGACTAGATGATGATTTGCGATGAGAATTTTGACTTGTACTTTCACTTCTAGTTCTGTTACGGCCTTTATGTTTAGAATCAGTTTCCTTGCCGTCTTTCTCTTTGTCTTTATTCTCTTTTCCATCTTTACTGTCCTTTAAATCTTTGTCTTTACCATCCTTCGAATGTTTTGTTTCCTTTGATTTCGATTTTGATTCCGAATGTTTGGAATCTCGTGAGCTATCCCTCTTTCCATCATCTTTGTCGATTTTCGATGAGCTTTTTGAATCTTTTGACGAATATTTAGATTTATCTCTACTTTCATGATAATCTTTAGACGAATCTCTTCTGTCATCGCGTCTCGAACTCGATTTGGAACTGCCATGCTTTGAACTAGATCTCGACTTATGTTTATCATCTCTGCTTTTCGAATCGCTGTCTCTACTGTGCTTTGATTTCTCTTTCTCTTTTGACTTTTCATCTTTAATTTTGTCAGTTCTATCTTTCGATCTTTCATCTCTGGATTTATCATCTCGTGATTTTTCAGATTTTTCCCTCAATTTATCTTCTTTGTTCTTATCTTGCGCGGTACTTTCACTAGAATCTGTACTTAGTTCTTTCAAATATTCTTTTGAATAATTCTTTTCTTTTTCTGATTTATCCTTGGATTTCGACTCTTTGTACTTATCTCGACTACTGCTATCATGTCTATCTCGTCTATCCTTGTCACTTCTTCTATCTCTGTCAGATCTTCGATCTTTATTTTCAGAATGTCTACTACGACGTCTTGATTTTGTCTGCGCTTCCTCATTTTTCTCTGAATCGATACTATTAACCTTTTCTACCGAGTTCTCACGAATATCGGCTTGTTCAACGATGCTATCTTTTTCAGCTGGAACGTCGATCTCGAAATGTTTTTCATTGCTCTTCTCCATATCACTGCCATTAACTGCATTTTCAGATATGTCTTGAACGCTTTCCTGTTTGATATTAACAGTTTCTGCTTTCATTTCATTTCTATTGTCAACCTCATCGTTACTATTCTGTTCCAGATCGATTCTCAAGCTATGCTCAGAACTGCTATGGCTGTCCTGATTAACATTATTAATTTGTGAATTCTTTGAACTTGAGTTATCATCACAAATAACCATCTTATCATCAGGTGACGATTTTCCGTCAGAAGTTACGACCGATAAACAGCTATCAGAACTCACTTTCGATAAGTCTGAATCATTGTTATCATTATTTGACACGTCTGCAATCAAGGTCGCCATATTTTTTGGTGAGCTGGGATTAGAGTTTGAATCGTGACTGGTTAATCCTGATATTCCTGACAAATGCGAATCGACTGAGCTTTCGTCTTGAACTAAAAATCCACTTGTATCTTCGATTGGTTCAAAAGGTGGACTTTCATCGTCTTCTTTGAGACTATCATCTAATTTATCATTGTCTTCATTGTCATTATTATCATCGGATTTTATCGCTTCAACAGTGTCAGTTGATTTATTGTGACTTTTGTCTGACGCTGGTGATATAGGATCTAAATCTGTAGGCAATAAGTCGACTGCAGTATTAACTGACAATCCGTTTGCAGAATTTGTACTGCTGGCTGATTTTTCGGGTTTTTCAATGCCCAGGAATTTATAAACAACATCTTCCACTTGTGGAAAAAATATCGTGCTTATTTTTGGATTTACAACTTGATCCACTATGCGTTCAACACCAGTATCCAAATAACCTGATCTGAAATTAATTATTACAAACTAAATTCAATTATCATCATTTTCAATTATAAATATGGGTACGTACACTAAAAATCAAGTTACAATAATTTAAAAAGTTTCCAGTTAAAATAAACAATAATTTCAAAGTTTCTTCTTTGAACTGTCTTCTCAATTGATTTGTGGATAGTTAAAATTTTTCAGACCAATGCCTTATTTACATATTTATCACTTTAAGTAGGGATTGACGATACCAATATTAATATCGGTTATCGGCCACATCGGACTTTTGCCGATTACTGGTATTGGTCGATCTATGTACTGCAATATCGGTATCGGCTTGACAATAATATATAGTAGGTATTTTTTTAAAATAAAAAATTTGAGTATCTATATTTTTATTTTTTATTACATAAAGCGGCTTATTATTACATAAAGTGCTTATTATTTAAATCGTTTAAGTTGCGTCCTCACTAGTGTGGACGTGAATGTCGGCTTCGCTATCAGGCTGAATACGTGTCCGATCGTAGCCCGCGCATCAAAGGAACCGACTTGCCTAGTCAAGACGCGTTTCGGCTCAATCTCAGTCGGCATTTGGTGTTTATAGTAACCAAAACTTTTATTCCACAATCCAAAATCGTTTTTTTTTTGCGTATATGGATACAAGAATCAATAAATAAAGCAGCTGCAGCTACTAAAATAAAATCTTCCTCACTACTCATCTTGTCGAAACCGAATACAGAACGCGACTGAAAAAAAATGTATGTGGACGTATGCCGATTCCGAAGTGGCTAATCGGTTTTTTCACTCGGTACTGGCGATCGGTATAGTGAGGACGCACCTTTATATGCTACAGAAATAAGTCACAGACTTTTTTAATTCCGCGTTACTATAGAACTCAAATTTAAACAGAAAACACTTTCTACGGCCGATACTGATTTCTATACGTAGGTAGATGAACCATTTGTTTTTTGTATGAATACACTCTATGTTCCGCATGATAGGGTGATAGAATAAGACATTAGACTGCTGTTGATTATATATAAAAAAAAACTGTCATTATAATTTTATCACAATCTACAGTCACCGTCAAATCAAATTCTATGACAAGACTTTGTGCAACTAGTCCTAGGTGTATCTACTATTCTGATACTGTTATTACACTAATGTCGCTTTTTTATATCCTTAACGACCAAACTATCCACCTCTGTAATTTTTATCAACATTGTGTCGCTTTCATTGTCTGTCATAGATACACAACAGGCCTATAGAACTAATAATATAATTATGTTCAGATATTGTTAAATATGTTAATTATAACGCAAAATGTATATATAAAAGAGACTCTACCACATATAATTTAATACTTTCCAAAAATGTAATAAGTACAAAATGATAAACAACGAAAATGTTACGTCAGAAAACAAAACATAACCTTACTTACTCCTGTATATTTTTTCTCAGCATTTCACGAAGTTGATTCTTGTTCATATCAGGCTTCCATTTCTGCAAGTTTAAAAAGTTCGCAACGTTTCCTTCAACTCTTTGACGAAGATTTTGATATGCAGGTTTCGTATCAACGTCAGCAATGCACTCCTTACGGAATTGATCAAATATACCCTGTGATTTTAATTCACTCACTATATGATCAATTAATCGAGGATCACCAGGTAATAACTGATTGTTTTTAACGACTTCCATGTGAACTTATTAAACAATATTTTAAAAAAATAAAATCACAATCAACTTTCCTTTATATTTATTTCACTGACAATTCATAACATTATTTTCCAACAAAAGTCAATGGCGGCCAATGACAGCCATATAATATCTAGACCAGAGACATCTAGACCATCTAGACAGCGGTCCTAAAACGTTTTCAGCAGGTACCTAAAATCGACATCACTCTGGTGAAACGAGGAACACAAGTTCTTAACTGTTAGCAAAGTAACGTTAATTATTTTTATTTTTAAAAAAATTGTTTGCTTCTGTGAAACGCTGACATTCACATTTCCAGTCTAGATAGAAATAATAATGTAGTTAAACATGAATGATCTATGACAGGCGACAAGATGGGTTGTTTCGTCGTTATGAATATAAGAAAACAAATTTAAAAATCGTGTTTAAACGCCGCTCACACGATCACTAATTATTGACAGTATTAATGTTAGTATGTCTCGAAGTCGAATCGAAAAATGTTTCGTACAAAAACTGTAGAGTCGACATGTCGAGCTCCCCTGATATTTTTGTATAGTTTCTGACCGCTTGTCGAAGTGGGCGGCGGGGGATATGTCGCTTTAAAGTTTCGGAAAAAAGTTGTAGAGAAAAAGAATTCGCGTAAGCTCGTTTCAGACCAGGGCTGCCAGATGAACGGATTTTTCCGTTCCAAACGGATTTTTCGAGTAGAAATAAATTTGAACGGATAATGGAACGGATTTCATGATCTGAACGGATTTAACGGATTTTCTAACTTTTCCGAATTTTTACTACATATAAATTCAAACTTCACTCGATAATCGATAATTTGGGGACATTCGGGTATTTTTAGCACATTCGAGCATATCTGAGCACGTTTCTTTCACTACCTCTGTCCTACTCCTCTCTCTATTTGGGTAGAAAAAGATAAGAGAGTGTATGAAACAATGTGTTCGCGGAACACACACCTATATCGATGAATATCGACTCGCTATCTTTGTCTGATGCGTTTTTTTCACACAACTGGAGTCAAGTGTTTCGAGTTACACGGATTTACGGAACACATTGAGGATTTAACTGATTGTACTGCCGCGTTTGTTTCTATCGCAACATTCTAACAGTCAATATAATATTTTTATTTCATAAAAATGTGAATAATCTACGAAATAATCGATTCATTGGATGTGAAAAAATGAATCATTTCTATTCAATTTAAAGTCTGTTTGTAAGTAAAAGTAAATTCAACGTCTTATACGAAATTCATTTAATAATGTTAATAATAAAGCCATAATGAAGGTGGAAACACGTCGATGTGTCGTTTATGGTACCGCATACTTCACTTTACTCTCTATCTCTCTCACACTCATTGCATTAATGGGTGAACCGGGCGAACGGATGGAAACGGATTTTTCAGACCACTTCCCCCACCACTTTTCGCCTTACCGACGGATTTCTGAGGAGAGAAATCTGGCAGCCCTGTTTCAGACCGGGTCTGATCAGACAACCCGTTCGCGAGATATCCCCATTTTAGTGCTCGAAATTTGGAAAAATTGACTGCCATTTTTTAAAGTACCATTGCAGCTAGGAGCTTAATTTTCTTTTTATAGCAAAGGTACTAAATACCCCTTCTTTGCACCGGAAGCTGGACGCGGTGAATAAATTAGAACCGACAAGTGAGGGGAAAAACGATTTTTTTTTTTAATCTCCCATAACTTTGGTTCTAATTGACTTATCGACCAAAACCAGACGCAGTTTTTTTACAATTTTTATCTACTTTTACGTGACAAGTGAAAAAAATCTCAAACTCAACTGCTGGTGGGCGAAATAAAGTATTGCTGTCTCTCTCGTATGTTAGGTCGTCAAAATTACTTTTTCTTAATTAGCTAAGGAAAAGTATTGAATTTTGCTGCATAGCTAAGAAAAAGTAATTTTGACGACATAACAAAAGAGAGAGACTGTTTATGTAACAATACTTTATTTCGCCCACCAGCAGTTGAGTTTGAGAGAAATTTTTTTTCACTTGTCACATAAAATTAGACAAAAAAACGAAAAAAATGGCGCCTGGTTTAGGTGGATACGTCAATTAGAACCAAAGTTATGGTAGATTAAAAAAAATCGTTTTTCCCCTCTCCTGCTGGTTCTAAGTGATCCACCGCGTCCAGCTTCCGGTGCAAAGAAGGGGTCTTTGCTATAAAAATAAAATTAAGCTCCTAGCTGCAATGCTTCTTTAAAAAATGGCATTCAATTTTTACAAAATATAACGCATATAGCCACGCTGCTGCGCGTTTACTAATTAAAAAAAAAATTACAAATTTCGCGCACTAAAATGAGGATATCTCGCGAGCGGGTTGTCTGATCAGACCCGGCCTGGAACGAGCTTACGCGGATTCTTTTTCTCTACAACTTTTGTTGGAACATTTTTCCCCCCGATAATAATGGCCGAGTTATGGAGTAAAAACGTGTTTTCCGAAATATTAAAGCGGCATATCCCCCGCCAAAACCTCCGACCTGCGGTCACAAACTATGCCAAAATGTCGGGGGAGCTCGACTCTACAGTTTTTGTAGGAAACATTTTTCGATTCGAGACACACCGGATGTAAGGCTTTTTTCCCCAATCCACTCCACTACCAGTGTTTTTGAAAATTGATCTTAGACTATCAGTACTTACATCGGTATTTTGAATTCGTCCAAATACCTTCAGAATCGCGAAAGTATCATCAGTATACTGATAGTTCATCAATATTTAAATTAATCGCCTTCTCACGGTCAGTAATATTGATAGTATTTCCATAATTACAGTCCATGTGGACATATACAAATAAATATACTCAAAAAAAAGTTTATTCGCCTAAAAAGGCATAAAATCAATAAGCAGTGGAGAATCTAGAGTTAGACCCAGGAATGCAGGAGTGAGGAGACCCGGTTTAGAATTTGAAAAAAAACTTGTAACTTTAAAATGACAATGCTGTGACATCTATTATCACAATTGTTAAACGTCAACCTTATAAATGAACCAGCATTCTTGGAAGAAATACGCATATGGACATACTAGGTTTCGTTCCTCTTAGTTTACTGTTTTTTAAACTGAAAGCGCGCAGGGCTACCCATCTTATAAATTGCACTAATACTGAATAAGGCCTGCAGTAATATGGAGGCCTTATTCAGTATTACTAACTAACTATTCAAAGAATCAAATCGAATAATATTCTACTATATTACACTACGCGACGCCATTACGGTCAAGACAAGCAGTAAAGGGCTTTCACCAATTTTTGCATGTTCCCAAATTATTTCTATAATGAAAATACATATAAACTTTAGAGAAAACGTAAAAAAGGCAAAAATTATGGAAAAAACGAGTGAAAACAATCAAGAAACAAAGAAGTATATTATGTATAATATTATTAGTTTATATAATATCTAGGGCGTATTGAAGTATATTTTCGACGGGATGTGATATTTATTTAAGTTAATGATAATACATTTAATTGGCATTGTACTACATAAGTACTTGTTAATAGTATATTTTTTGAAAATTACAAAAAAAATATTATTATTAATGCATTTGTTTGTATTTTTTTTTTTGATAATGTAAATTATTATATTTTTGCGCTATACCGTCTATAAAATAATTGATTTTCATGCGTGTATAGCGGTCGTTAAAAATGACCCATTTAGAACTAGTGTGTGAAGTAATATTCAATAGTAATTTACTGTTCAAAGCTAGTTTAGTATAGGTATTTTGTTTACTTGTTTCACTTTAATTTAGAAGAAATTTAAAAGTGAAGTTTTGTCAAAAGTCAAACATTTTGAAAATGTACCTATACTAAAAGTAAAGTGAAAATCAGCTATTCATAGGGGCTATTTGCAAAAGATATAGTATGTATCTCGGGTGTAATGATATTATAATTCGTGTGACTGTTAAACCTCGATAATGCTCGTTATAACAAAATGTCACTTACTATCGAGAATATAGGTACTTCATTACACTCTAGGTACATTTTATAAAAACAAATTTTTGTATATCGAGCTGCTAGATTAATTCAGAACTTATTCAAACAAAATAAAATGCATTAATTTTGTGAATCTCGATTCATAGCTATTATTTGAAATTTATATGAAAATAATCAGATTCTAAGTAAATAAAATTGGTAGGTATAGATTACTAAATAATGCCATGACGTTTTGATCTATATTATGTAGGTAGTTGCTGTTTTAGTTAGATATGTTTTCATATTGTAAGGCTGATAATGTTTTCTGAAGTTGGGTTAGCTGAAACAAAAAAAATTGCATAAACAAAAGTGAAACATTTTTGACTGTGGTAGAGCCATAATCAAAAACACCTGCATTTTTTTCGTTCTTACTACATAGCTGATATTCAAAACGTCAAATTTCAAAACAAAAAAATTTATTAGAATTATAAGGTAGGGGCGTCGAAGGTATAGCCTAAAGGGGAAAACCGATATTGAAAAACTTTTTTTAAGTCTTCGATTTCTTCTGAGGTGTATAGGTAGATGTGCATAACGTCCGATTCAGGGCTGCCAGATGAACGGATTTTTCCGTTCCAAACGGATTTTTCGAGTAGAAATAAATTTGAACGGATAATGGAACGGATTTCATGATCTGAACGGATTTAACGGATTTTCTAACTTTTCCGAATTTTTACTACATATAAATTCAAACTTCACTCGATAATCGATAATTTGGGGACATTCGGGTATTTTTAGCACATTCGAGCATATCTGAGCACGTTTCTTTCACTACCTCTGTCCTACTCCTCTCTCTATTTGGGTAGAAAAAGATAAGAGAGTGTATGAAACAATGTGTTCGCGGAACACACACCTATATCGATGAATATCGACTCGCTATCTTTGTCTGATGCGTTTTTTTCACACAACTGGAGTCAAGTGTTTCGAGTTACACGGATTTACGGAACACATTGAGGATTTAACTGATTGTACTGCCGCGTTTGTTTCTATCGCAACATTCTAACAGTCAATATAATATTTTTATTTCATAAAAATGTGAATAATCTACGAAATAATCGATTCATTGGATGTGAAAAAATGAATCATTTCTATTCAATTTAAAGTCTGTTTGTAAGTAAAAGTAAATTCAACGTCTTATACGAAATTCATTTAATAATGTTAATAATAAAGCCATAATGAAGGTGGAAACACGTCGATGTGTCGTTTATGGTACCGCATACTTCACTTTACTCTCTATCTCTCTCACACTCATTGCATTAATGGGTGAACCGGGCGAACGGATGGAAACGGATTTTTCAGACCACTTCCCCCACCACTTTTCGCCTTACCGACGGATTTCTGAGGAGAGAAATCTGGCAGCCCTGGTCCGATTTTTAAATTTTAGTCCCAGATCTCCGAAAAAGTTGAAATGATTCGAAACCTATCTTAGACGAAAATTAAGAAATCTTTAAAAACATTTTGTTCGAAAGTTATTCTAAACCCAGATAGGCATTACTATTAACCCTTTTCCGGTTAGGAGTCACAAGACGTAGGTATCGATGTGAGCAATGAGCATAGAAATGGAGCAAACAATTGAATCGTGTTTCATCAAAGTGTGTGTGAGATTTGAATGTAGTATTGTACACGTGAAATCTCCACTGAGTTCTATTCACTTTACACTGTGCCGTACTAAAAAAAATGTTAATAATATAGTTTATACAAACAGCTCATCGATTAATTTAAAAATTCTGTTATTTTTGAAAATTATTTTCAAAAACATGCTTGTTTTGTGAACAAAATGTTCAAAGTACAATTATTCTTCAATGTTTAATTTATTCTGAATTTTTGATTGGCCCACGCGCTTAGCGTCTCACTCTAGTGCCGTTATGCTCATAGAGGTATCTCTACCTACACCTATTTCTAGAGCCGAGATTCAAAGTTAACCGGGAAAGAGTTAATAAATGCAACAATGTGAGCAACTTATTATGGATTATATAAAAAAAATCGTTATAAAAGCCAAATTCAAGATTTCGACTACATGTTATTAATTCAAGAAATTTACATTTCAATCATTAATAATATTTATAGTAGGTTGCCTATCTGTTAGACGTTCGCCATAATTTTAACCGTCAAATTAAAAAAGGAAAAATAAACAGTTGAGGCCATTTCTTAATAATTCAGATAGCTTATTTAAAAAGATACTTATACAGAAAAAAATACCTTGTTAATTTCATTTTCAAGTAATCTTTGTTCATCTCCAACACTTAATTCATTCGCCTGCAAATTGTCGAGTTGATTGATTGACTCGATAACTTCATTGATTTTTTTATTGATGTCGACTTTTTTTGGAGGCTTTTTAATTCTCTTTACTTCGTTTGGATTAATTTTTTCAACGTCCGAGCGGGATAGTATTCTATTACAATCTGGATCAGTATCATATGGCAATATGTCGGATAAAGTATCAAATTTGAATTCGCTTCTGCGCTTATATTTTGTAACTTGTTGTCTCCAGCTTTTTAACGATTCAATGTTCCTAAAATAAAAAAAAATGTTTCTTTCTTCGATACGATGTATTCTTCTATCACTTTTTCAAGTTTCTCTATTCAGAGCTTAAAAGTGCAAGAAGTTCATACGATCATATTATCTCTAAATAAAAGGAAACCGTGACTGATTGACTGACTGATCTATCAACGCACAGCTCAAACCACTGCACGGA
This sequence comes from Xanthostigma xanthostigma, assembly GCA_963575645.1. Lineage (NCBI taxonomy): Eukaryota > Metazoa > Arthropoda > Insecta > Raphidioptera > Raphidiidae > Xanthostigma > Xanthostigma xanthostigma. The sequence goes on along the minus strand of OY754468.1, from coordinate 28,479,507 downwards.
TTGGGTTGAAATTTGGCACACAGATAGTTATTATGACGTAGGCATTTGCTAAGAACAGATTTTTGAAAATTTATCCCCTTAAAGGGTGTAACAGGGGTTCAAAATTTGCATGGAGAAATCATATAAGATACAAATAAATAAACACAAACAAATAATCGGACTGCATCCGTGTTCCGTTTCAGTTGCGTGCGAAGCCGCGGGTAACGGCTAGTAAAATTATATGTCGCTTAGGGTAGGTATGCACTCGTGTTGGAAAACTGTTATTAAGAGTATTCGTCCCAGGAAACACCCCCTGCACCCTTCATCTCAAATCTTTTCCCCTCGCCTAAAAACGGTTCGCGCTCTCCTGACGCTATTTTTAAAGCTAGAAGGTTCTGGTAAACGCCAAATGAAAGACAAAGAATCAGACTACAGATCCTTCAGGCGAATTTTTTGAAAAAAAAATTCCTGAAAAAACTTACAACCTATTGAAAAAAATAATAAGTTACGTAATATTTCACACGTAGGCGAAACTGTTTTTCAAAAAATTCGCCTGAAGGATCTGTAGTCTGATTCTTTGTCTTTCATTTGGCGTTTACCAGAACCCTCTAGCTCTAAAAATAGCGTCGGGAGAGCGCGAACCGTTTTTAGGCGAGGGGAAAAGATTTGAGATGAAGGGTGCAGGGGGCATTTGCAGGGACGAATACTCAGTAAATTATTATTCCTATCAAAATAATGAGTGTAGGTATATTGTAGTTTTTTTTATTTTTTTAGTTATAGTTAACTTTTCCAATAAGGCCAACATTTAAATACTTTAAATTAATAAAATTAATTAGAAAATAACGGGGTTATTTTTTTCAAAGTTTTTATCGCTTTAGTTGGATAGCTAGTACGCAAATTTTATTTTGATGGATCTGTGGCCTGTGCTCCATTCGATTCACCTTGGGTTGTATACTTGTCAAAACAACTGATACTGTTTTTCATGCATACCTTCGTCTTTGTATCGCTTCAGCTTGTCTATTCAATAATTCTTTTAATTTGGTTGTCCACATATCTTTGAGCGCCTGTTCTTCAACTCTCGTTTCATTCGATTTCATTTCTTGCATTTCAAGGTATTTGTCGCTGTTATTTACAGGCACTTTTCTCACGTTGATTTTACTGTCGTTTTTTTTAACAGGCGTATTAAGCGGCACTTTCTTGTTTTGACAATTTTCGTCATCTCCTTTACAGTGCTCACAACTCTTAACCGTCAACAGTGGTAAATCGCTTCCTGCAAATGGCGACTGACGAACCGATCTCAAAAGTTCTTGTATAGTCATTTTCTTTTCATTATTTTTTCGATTGTTCTTGGTTTTACTAATTTTGAGTTTTTCCTGTGTGTTTACGCCTTCAACAGGGCGACTTTCATTATTTGACTGCAACGTTTTTATCTCAGCTTTCAGGAAATTTTTGATGGCCGCTGCTCCGGCGGATACGATATTTGGATTTGGGTATTTTAAAGGATTTCCAGATACTTGCAGCGTTTTTACTTTCGGCGCTCGACCTGAACACATAGCAAAGATAAAATTGCTATTAAGCTATATTTGTTGTGATATATTATAATATTATATCATTATATGATAATTTGTTACGTAGTAAAGTACAGTTTGAAGTAAAACACAATCCACAAAAGTTTATTTAAAAAAAAACCTATTTTGGCATCAGTTTTGTTGTAATATGTATGAAATCGCCATCAGACTACTGCGAGACTTACAAAAATATATGAATAGAAACTGGGTAGAACATCGTTAAAGTAGTTAAAGGTTTTGAAAAATTTATATATAATCAATGGAATGAGATGTAGATTATAGTATTAGTTCACAGGAATTTTTATTTCGCTTAAATTAAATCGTTTGATAGGATAAAATACCACACCAAATTTTAAACTTATTAGTTGGCGCCGTCATTTTTACCTCCTGTGACCTCATTATTGTAGTAAACAAACAGTGGAAAGAAGAATATGGTGTCGTTTACACGAGGCTTGTTTGGTGTTTACTCACGTGTGTGTTCATATAGGCATAATATGTGTGCACTGTGCAGTTCACTATCTATAAGTCTGATGTCACTGACGTCAGCTGAAAGATTATTCTCATTCGCAACTTTCGAAAAAGTCCCAAAAAGAAATAATGTATTAAGCGATGATAATTTATAAAAAAAAAACAAATGATTGGTCAGACCGTCATCACAGAAAAACAAAACCGGCCAAGTGCGTGTAATACGCGCGTTAACTTAAGGTTCTGTAGAGTATTCTTTCATCTTTAGTAAATTGCTGCTATTAAAAACTGAAAAATATGGATATCTAATAAAATTTGTTAGCATAGCTTGTTCAAAACAATTTTTATTGAAAGTATCTATAAAGTGCTACTACTTTGACTTTTTTTCAGGTTTTCAGATTATAAAGGATTTTAGGAGCTTATACCTCGGATAATATTCACATTAGAGAAAAAAATCACTTTAGAACTTTTATTGCATTTTTAAAAACCTGTCCAACGATACTTTACGAAATGGGATGCGGGAAATTAAAAATTTTCATCTTTCAGTTCTTTCTTTGGAATGCACGATTTTACTTCCAACCAAACGCACTATTAGATGTTTCACATAAAAAGTTATAAAAATATATGAAGTTTTATTATTGCTTGACTTTTTTTTGTTAAAGTAAGATTTAAATTGCTATCGTTTCTTTTTAAGTATTATAAAACGTACTATAATTTGTATTCAATTATATTATTTTATTGTAAAACAATTTTAATTGTACCCAATTACTTTATGTATTGGCACACATTTGATAGAAAGCGGGCAGCTTCTCTTATCAATTAGTTTTCACGCGGAACTGTTTAAAACACTAGCAAACGCGTGACCATTCTCTGCATTATCATATTATGGCAGTATAATCGCCGCCGCTTAAAACCTACAGATATTTAATTTTTTTTTGTAATTAAGAGGAAGGATATAAGAATGAAAAAGTTGGTTTAGATACATTATATTATGTTTACCTATGTGTAAGGAATAATGTGCACTGTTCAAAATTATCAAATTTGGGTATGTAGGACGACTATAATCTAGATTCTAGAACAAAAGTCGACACTTTGAATCTAAGTTTCAATCACTGAGATGCATTTCAAATTTAAATAAACTCTCAGAACCGCATCGTTAAGGTTCGTCCTCACCATGCCGACCGGCAATACTGAGTGAAAAAGCCGAATGGCCACTTCGAAATCGGCATACGTCCACATATATTTTTTTTCAGTCGCGTTCGGTATTCATTTTCGACAAGATGAGTAGTAAAGAAGATGTTATTTTGGTGTCTGCTTTAATTGTTGATTCTTGTATATGTCGTAGTCATAATGCAAAATTAGGCATTTTACAAAATGCCTAGGCATTTTATAAAAAGCCGGCAAAACGCGAGCGAACAATGCAGTTTCCGTTATGACTATACCAATTCAGGCAAATTGATAAAATGCCGGCAAAATGTGAGCAGAAGAACGTGTATCTCGTTCTGACGCATTATTTTCAGGCATTTTACAATTTACCAACAGCGATGTAGTCATAACGTAAGCGGGAGAAAAAAATAATAAAATTAGGGAGATAGGTACTAGGTAAGTATTTCATAAAATGGCACAATGACACAAAAAACAATAAACTTCTTTGTTATATAAATCTAAATAAACACTTCATACCTATAAAAACTTTCAGTTAGGTACTCTTAAAGTAATGCACGAAATAAAGTAACTACCTAAATAAGTACCTAAGGTAAAGGGTCCAGTTTTTGGCGGTTTAAGAGTAACAGCTGAGGTTATATTACGATACCTAATATAAAATTCAATTTGAATAAATAATATTTTATATCATAAACAAGTTCAGAATTTCTAGATAAGGTCATATTATGAGCGAAATAATTATTTGAACCGAATTTTGACCTAAACTAGTACCATTCCACATTTATGAGTTGGAATGGTAAATGAAATATAGAAAATAGTATAAGATAATAAACAATCGTTAAAACTATAAATATTTTAACATTTTATGAAGATGTCCACACATATAACCTACTTATTTTAGTTTTAGGTTAGGTTTAAGTACAGCTGTTTGGCTCAACTGTATCAGGAAAGCAATGTTGTGCGTTTTGACTACATCGCTGTTGGTAAATTGAAAATGCCTGAAAATAATGCGTCAGAACGAGATACACGTTCTTCTGTTCACATTTTGCCGGCATTTTATCAATTTGCCTGAATTGGTATAGTCATAACGGAAACTGCATTGTTCGCTCGCGTTTTGTCGGCTTTTTATAAAATGCCTAGACATTTTGTAAAAAGCCTAATTTTGCATTAAGACTACGACATATATAACAATTTAAATAACAATTTCAAAAGAGGACTACAATAAAAGTTTTGGTTACTACGAACATCAAATGCCGACTGAGATTGAGCCGAAACGCGTCTCCATTTCTTTGATGTTGACCGACAGCGCGCGGGTTACGATCGGTAACGCATTCGGCCTGATAACGAAGCCGTCAGTCACGTCCACACTAGTGAAGCTTTGCCGATCGATATAGTGAGGACGCAGCTTTATAGTTTAGTTGAATTTTGATAAGTGTGCTAGGATTTAGATTTATTTTCTACACATATTCAACATGACGTAAATGTGATAAGGAATTAAATTTTTTAATACCTTTAACGACGTTCCCTGCAGATTTGATTTGTATAAGTCTCTGTATGACTGATTCCGTCAAAATATTGTTTTTTTTTTGCTATGTGACCCTGAGTGATTCTGAGTATGGAACTTATAAAAAAATAAATACTGATAACTACTTACCAAGTTCAAGAGGCAGCTTCTGTATACAATTTCCCTGTAGTAATAATGTCTCCAAACAGGAATGGTTAGATAAACCCTGTGTTGGCAACGCTGTCAAGTTATTATTCCTGATATCTAACCACGCCAGTTTTGGTAGTTTAACAAACAGATTTGCGGGTAACTTTTCTAGCTGGTTGTCATTTAAGCACAGCATTTTTAAATTATTACATTCTAGAATCTCGCGCGGAAAAGTTGTTAACTGCTTTTTCGATAAATCGATTAAAATAGTGTCTTCGCCGTACGGCATTTTAGTCTAATTATCCAAACAGGTTCGTTTATAAAATACTGATCAAAACACAAATAAAATTTAGCGTAATAACATGAACTATTAACTTTGCTTCTGTCAGTTTTGAAATATAAGGATAACATACTTGTTAGACAGTCGCGTGTTGCTAGGGCATGTTTAATCTCCATGGGGACAATAACAGATTCATGTCATTTATTTTTTCGTTAATATTTAATCGATTCTGAATATACTGGATGTTGCACATACCACTAAACTAGCGGTATGTGCTCTATTATCGCTTTTCGCGACAGACTTGACTTTCGTTCATACAAGAAGTTATATCTAAGTTAATTTCACATGAAATCCATCCAAATTGTAGCTTTTTGAAAAGAAAAGATTCTGTTCTATAAACCAGAACTATTTTAGATCGATTCTAATTCATAATTACTACTAAAATTGTAATTGAAAATCACGAACAGCAGTTGTCGGTTGGCCTGTACGTATGTACCTGCGTACGTCCGAGCTCTACAGATCGCAATTTTGGTCAGGTTGCCTTGGTTTATATTTTATTATCAGACCAGAACCCTATTTAAATTCACTGAAATGTGTTCAGTAGTTCAATTTTTATAAACAGTTTTATATTTATTATTTTTGACAGCTAATACTAATAATAACAGAAAACGAAATATTTTTTAATGCAGTAAGTTACCTTAGAATAAGTGCTATACACGATAACAGCGACGCGATTTAAGAGCGCTTATGGCTCAGTGGATAAGGCGTCGCACTAGTAGTGACAAGGTCCTAGGTTCGATTCCTGCCGCGACATCATTAACATTTTTTTTCTATCCCATTTTATTTTATTTATTCTACTTGATATTTATATATTATATATGTTACCGGCCAAACCCGATTTCAGGACAAACTAGTTTGGCCTACAAACCAATTTGGCCTAGGCTGAACTAGTTTGTCCTAGTATGAATAGTAGGCCAAACTAGTTTGTCCTGAAATCGGGTTTGGCCGGTAATATATACATGTATATTTCATACATTTTTGTAGAAAACTTGCGGGATGTGCACTTTTAGCTTTGCCAACTATTTTTAATATTACTTGAAAAATTGAAAATGGGACGTAATGCGATTGTCGTAAAATTGTAATTAATGTTCACAAATAAGGGAAGCTAAATTTTGTTTCGGTCCGATTTTCGAAAATTGAGTTTTCATCAAATCTCGACGTTTTGGGTTCTAGGAAGCTATAGTCTGACTATTTTTGGATGAACGTTCGTAAACAAATTTTTGTAGTTTGATATATCTTTAGAACGCACCAACCGATTGAGATCACGATTACGACATTTGAAAGTGGTCATTAAAACTTAGATCTGATTTGATTTTGGAATCAACCGGTTAAGTAGTTTCAAAGACATTGAAAAAAAAATTAAATACCTATAATATTTTTTCACGTTTTCGGCGCATAACTTCTAATCTACTTGACTGATTAGTCTTACAATTTAATCTGATTGAAATCTTGAATAACTCAATTACCAAAAGATTTACTGAAATCGGGTGACTATCCAACTTTATCAGCATGCGGTAATTAGGATAAGTTGCGCCTACATTCATCACCACAGTGCTGCTTTAATATCCATATTCACCGAACGTAAGTAGTTATTTATTAGGTTCATTTGATCTTCAGGTAGCTATTCCTTCCAATAAATAGCGATAATTCAATTCATCAATCATCATTATGTTTACTGCAGGTATAAATCTATTCTGTCTTACTTTGATGGTATAAATATTTATTCGACGGATTAAATAATAACGGCCGCCACATAGATCATAATACCTAACCTATAAACGTGGAGTATTATATCTATGCTCTTGTGAACTTATATGTGTTGTTTATAAACCTTTTTGAAGTGTATAGTAATTGAATTATGATAAAACATTATTTTGTGAAACTTTTTTGACGTTTACACTAACGCTATCGGTCGGATTTTTTGCTGAACGTCAAAATATTCAACAAAAAGGGCAAAGAATATAGTGCAGTGTATATACTTATTCTGTAACTAACTTTTCTACCTGATATTTTGCTTGGTGAATTGAAAGTACATTTTATTCTATCGAATAAATATATTCCAAGATTAGTAACTTTTATCTTAAATAGTGTTCGGTGAATATGAGCATAAGAGTTTTATAATACCATTTGAGGCATAATTTCGATGTTGATAACTGCTGAAATAAATAGTTATGACATAAATTAACAGTACCATGAACAGTACTCAGGTACCTGATGAAATAAATAGTTAAACATAAATTATCTTCAAAGATAAATAAATAAATGAACTGTGTAAATAATAGTGTAATAAATAAATAGAACTGTATATAGTTAATAGATAAGTGTGCTTCTGTGTTGTAAATAATCGTGTGTATATAGTTGTATAGTGACTTTGTATTCTTCATTACTTGTTATTTTATTAGTTGAAACTGATGTTTTATTACGTTACGTTTTGAAAAGTACTTCTTCGTTTGTGTATTTATTTGTTCTCTTAAGGATTCACTATTGTAAATAAATATTTTCCACCACGAGTTAGAACAGTTTTGTTACAATATTTTCTTAATTTTGACAGAAAATGTATTTTTCAGACACTCGATATATCGCGGTGAAGATGCATGTATAATATTGTCTAATACGTATCCAAAAATAGTAAATCGATACAGAACAGAAGGAAATTTATGCAAATTCGTTATTCCATCGAAATAATTTTTTCTCAATACACTGTGTTCTCAAATTTCGAAATCGAGTGTTTCACATTTAAAATTTCAGAAAATTAATTCTGTGAGGTGCTTTTCCAAAATTTTGACCCCCTCCCTCTTGGTTTGATTGGTGAGATTTACCCTATAATTTTCAAATAATTAAATTTATTCGATATGCTCGAATATATTTTGCTTCACACCACAAAATACCTAAACGTCAATACTAATAGCTTCTCTACATTTTTTCTGTTTAAAAAATTAAGTTCAAAAACTAAAATACGACTACTGAAAATTATTATACAAGAAAATATTCTCATCTGAGGATAGCCGTGGTCGTATGCCACCTACCTTAACAATACATTTTAACAATAGTAAGCCATCATAAGCTTTAGGGTAAAGTGCATCACGCTATAGGTACATCTAGAGGGCGCCATATGTATGAGGTGGCATACGACCACGGCTATCCTCAGATGACAATATTTTCTTGTTTCATAATTTTCAGTAGTCGGGTTTTAGTTTGTGAACTTAATTTTTATTTAAAATATTTTTTTTGAACTTAATATATTTTATTTGTTTTCAATTTGCTCACCCCTGCGACCAAATTCAAAAATAAATGTAGCCTATTAGTCTAAGAAAATTAGTTTCAGAATCGTCGATCAGACCGAATAATTCGTGTAGTTTTGAAAGTTGGTACAGTTATTCCTAAAGGTGTCCAGATGAATATACTAAAAGCCCCCGAGGGAGGGACACGAGCCGGCGGTGGGGGAGGGGGGGAAAGGTCACTTTTTTTGGTATTCTCAATATAGGTCTTAAACTATGCATTTTTTTATAAAATATTTTTTATACGTTTTTAAGTAGACTAAAATTGCTACAATCTGAGACAAGAACCAGCTCTGTAGGTTCAATACTTACCGAGATACAGCTTTCCAAAAATTGACCAGTTTTTTCAACAAAGTGAAATTTTAAGATTTGGTCAATTTTTGACCCCGATATCGGGGAAAATACTCATTTTAAGGGAAATATCATAGGAACATATATTGTAGCAAATGTATACAGAAACCTTCCTCGTATTTTGATCTTTCTATTAGCGAAAACCATTTCAAAATCCGGTGCGTGGTTTAGAAGAAATGACCGGTGAAAAAGACAAAGACAGTCTGAGACTCTGATTTTAACTATGTAGTCTTTGCTAAAATTCCGTCGTAGTTCAGGTATTTTGTAAAAAATATTTATAAATTATATACAGAAACCTTCCTCGTTTATTGCTCTTTCGACTACCGAAAACCATTTTTAGATCCGGCGCATGGCTTAGAAGAAGTGAGCTGAGAAAAAGACAAAGACAGACAGAGACTGTTTTTAACTATGCAGTCTTTGACAAAACAACGTCGGTGTTCTTCTAAACTATGCGCCGGATCGAAAAATGGTTTTCGGTAATAGAAAGAGCGATAAGCATGGAAGGTTTCTGTATATAATTTGTAAATAGTTTTTACAAAATGCCTGAACTACGACAGTGTTTTAGCTCAGGCTGCATAGTTAAAAATAGAGCTTCTGTCTGTCTTTGTCTTTTTCTCAGCTCACTTCTTCTAAGCCATGCGCCGGATCTAAAAATGGTTTTCGGTAGTCGAAAGAGCAATAAACGAGGAAGGTTTCTGTATATAATTTATAAATATTTTTTACAAAATACCTGAACTACGACGGAATTTTAGCAAAGACTACATAGTTAAAATCAGAGTCTCAGACTGTCTTTGTCTTTTTCACCGGTCATTTCTTCTAAACCACGCACCGGATTTTGAAATGGTTTTCGCTAATAGAAAGATCAAAATACGAGGAAGGTTTCTGTATACAATTTGTAAATATTTTTTCAAAATGGCTGAAATACGACGGTATTTTGTCAAAGACTGCACAGTTAAAAACAAAGTCTCTGTCTTTTTCTCCGCTCTCTTCTACTAAACCACGCACCGGATTTTGAAATTGTTTTCGGTAATAGAAAGAGCGATAAACGAGGAAGGTTCATGAATATAATTTGTAAATATTTTTTACAAAATGGCTGAAATACGACGGTATTTTTTCAAAAACTGCATAATTTTTTTATGATGTTATCAATTATGTTATTTTTTTTATTATGTTACTCGTTTATGCTACTATGCTACTCAATTTGGTTACTCAACCACATTAAAATCACTGAATGGATTTACATAACGATTATTAGGTAATAAATTTAAATTTGCGAAAATGCAGTTTTCTCATTTTTTGGATTTTTAAAATTTGTGAGTAAACTATATGGCCTACAGACGTCGTTCTCTGCTTAAATTAAAGCTAATTACATTTGCTACAATATATGTTCCTATGATATTTCCCTTAAAATGAGTATTTTCCCCGATATCGGGGTCAAAAATTGACCAAATCTTAAAATTTCACTTTGTTGAAAAAACTGGTCAATTTTTGGAAAGCTGTATCTCGGTAAGTATTGAACCTACAGAGCTGGTTCTTGTCTCAGATTGTAGCAATTTTAGTCTACTTAAAAACGTATAAAAAATATTTTATAAAAAAAATGCATAGTTTAAGACCTATATTGAGAATACCAAAAAAAGTGACCTTTCCCCCCCTCCCCCACCGCCGGCTCGTGTCCCTCCCTCGGGGGCTTTTAGTATATTCATCTGGACACCTTTAGGAATAACTGTACCAACTTTCAAAACTACACGAATTATTTGGTCTGAATTTCTTAATTTTCCCAGGCTATATGTTACCTAGACCATAGTCGGGTTTTAGTTTTTGAACTTATTTTTTATTTAAATTATTTTTTATTTGTTTCCAATTTGCTCACCCCTGGGACCAAAATTCACAAATAAATGTAGCTTATGTTACCCAGACCATAGTAACGAATCGATTGACACCTTATTTATCAAAATCGGATGAATAGTTTAGGCGCTACGGTGGAACATCCGTAAATACATACTTGAATAGACTGCTATACTTTTATACCTTCCTTTTTGGCTGCGCCGCAGTCGGGTAAAAATGATACTAAATGTTATCTGTTATAATAATGCGTATATATTCTCTGAATTAAAATGTTGACGTGAGATTTTAATTCAACTCCTCTCCCTTTAAATGAGACTTGGTGAGATTTTGCCGGACCCTTCCCTCTATTTTAAGCACACGTAATTAATGGATGTCTCCAAACGATTAAAATAGGGATACTTTTTATGTAATCCTTTACTCCAACACTTGATACGAGAATCAGTTCGCCTTCATGTTTCCATCTAAGACCATGGGGTTTGCTATTAAGGACGATGTCCACTGTAATTTCGAATTATTGATAGATAACACCAACTATATTGGACAACAATAAATTATCGAACCACGTAATTAATGGATGTCTCCAAACGATTAAAATAAGGGTATTTTTTATGTAATCCTTTACTCCAACACTTGATACGAGAATCAGTTCGCCTTCATGTTTCCATCTAAGACCATGGGGTTTGCTATTAAGGACGATGTCCACTGTAATTTCGAATTATTGATAGATAACACCAACTATATTGGACAACAATAAATTATCGAACCATGTAAAGAGCTATACAAGACAATTTAGCTTAAATTTTCTACTTTCAACTCCTACGGTTAATTGTTTTATTATATTTTAGTGTTTGAGGTCAACTAAAATGGTTCGTTCGCAAAGAAGGATTTTTACATCTACGTTCCATAAGGAAATGATAGTAATAATAAGTTTATTTTCCGAAACAAATACAAATTGCAAGGAAATTGTCATTATTTATGATTGTGGTTATTTATGATAGTTGCGAAAAATGGTGTCCGAGATAATGCCAGAACTAGAATTTGTGTTACCATCAAAACGTAAATAAAAATAATTTTCCACATGGTGTGTTTCTGCCACACTTTCTTTCGTTTACAATAATATAGTCTAGAAAAATAAGACAAAGAAGAGCAAAACTTCGAAAATAAAGAACTTAGAAAAATAATACGTCTCATATATCTAAGCACACGAAATTTAATCAGGATTTAATTTTTTTTGTTAAACGGCATACATTTATTATCTTATACGCGACGTGAGCAGACACGAAAATTCAAAGGAAAATTTGATATAAATTAAAAATATTTTATAAATATTTTTCACACAGTACCTAAACGATCTTTGCGACAAACGTACCACAGACGCACGAAAAATTCGGAAAAACTGCTTTAAAAATTAAAACATTTCAGAAACGTTAGGTCAATAAGCATACATTTAGTATAGGTAATTGAAAAATTATTTGTAAAGCGGCAAATGTATGTGACGCGAACGTATATAAGAAAATTTGGAGGAAAATTAATAAAATGAAAATCTTTGAAACGGTTGACTCAAGGAAAAAAAGTCGATTGTCTAGGAGTCTTTTTTGTGTGGAATTCTATAAGCTACAATTTTTTATATATTCCTTGAAAATTTGATAATTTTTGAGAGATTTGCTAAAATTAGAATTTCCCCCCTAAAAAAACATGGTTCAAATAAGGGTATTTTTCAGAATATCAAAATTAACGTCTCCACAAAAATCTAACTCAGTTGGAGTTTTTTCGGTGTCAAAGTTTAATTTTCCTGGACTAAAAAACTTCTACAAAAATACACCGATTTGAATAATTATTTCAAATGTTTGTCTTAATTAATTAGGATCCACGTTTTCATTGTTATTTCGTCATTAGCCGATATCGGAAGTCATTTGTTACAACTTGCAGTTATAGTGGATTCGTTGCTCAAGTGTTCGATAATTAATTGGTACATACGAAGATCAGTAATGAAGACTAGCCGGGAAGGGAGTACCGTAATCGAATTAATCTAGCGCGGCGTGGTACAGAAGAGGTGTGGAGGAGTCTTTCTCTCCATCTTATACGTCATACTGCTGTACGCTTGCGTTTTTGTGCTCCGATCGTGACGTAGGCCCGGCACTGGCTAGGTATAGAATAGATATCCTACGCAGTGCCGAATACGTACCTATCATTACTAATATTATAAAGAGGTAAAGTTTGGGTGTTGGAGGTAATCTCCGAAACTACTCATCCGATTTCAAATTTTTTTCACCAGTATTTAGAATGACCTTAAGAATGGTCATAGGCGATATTCACAGTGTCCCATTTTAAAAGAGCCACCCTTATATCTCCGTTATTTTTGAAGATAGAAAAAAATTCTCCAAATAAAAGCTGGTCAATTTGGAGGGAGAAATAATTTGTACACATGAACATCCCGATAGATAGCGCCACTTTGAAGATACGTATATCAAAATTGTTTTTTTAAGTAGAAACCTATATTTTTTATTAGCTCATTCAATAGAGAAGAAAAAATGTTATAAAAATGTCTGAACCATTTTTCGATTAGCGCCGTTTTTATCGTGGAAATAATCGTTTTTACCGCCGACATTAGCATTACCCAAGACATACCAGGGGGAGGTGGCACAGTCTGATTTATGTCTCAAAGTGTTGGGTGTGTGTGTGTTTCATAAGGCAATGAAAATTGACACTTGAGGTAATCTACATTTGTTTTTTTTCTATCTTCAAAAATAACGGAGATAGGTATATTATCGCCTTAAAAAAGTGCTTTTCGTGGAGATCAATTTTGCAAAGTAAGTCTACGAAAAAACGGTGGCAATCTACAAATTCGGGCGAAGTTAGTCCGGGCCTCACTGTTATGAATATACAGATTCAAAAAACTTCGTCTATATGTATTGACTAGCGGTCCGATCCAGCTTCGCTCGGGTGCAAATTTAAAATATTGATATAATACAGTTTTTACTCACAATTAATATTGTTATAGTGGTTTGCCCGCGAATTCGTACGGCGTCCTACTATAGATGATAGTTTTGATCCAGACATTTTTACTATTCCAGCCCAGTGGGGAATGGTACTAGCTTAGGTCAAAATTCACTTTTCAAAATTTTACAACATTTTTCGTTTTGAGATCCAAAAAACATATTTTTGAAAAAACTGTGCGTCTGTTTGTCTGTTGGTCTGTTAGTCAAACGAATCAACGGATTGGATTCCAACTTTGGGAGGATGTTTGATACGTAAGTATGAATAGCCCTATTGTTTTTGGGAAAAAGTCACTCCGGGTACGCCTGCTAGCTCACAAGATAGATTTAAAAATTAGAGTCTATTTTTTACTTTCTAGGTTCTTTGCTTGCTCTGAAGCAGTATCTTGTCACGTTGGCGACATGAACAAACGCCCACAAACCAACACAGCGTCATTCTGGTCAGAGTCAGACAACAGACACGTTTTGCTCTGTGTTCATATTTGAACGGTCACTGCGCGCGCACGAGATCTACCCACAAAACAAATTTGAAAAGACGCTTCGTGTGAAGCGAGCACATAAAAGCAATTTAAAAAAAAATTGCGTTAGAAAACTAGTAGTCAAATCTAGCAAGGAATTTAGCGGCAAATCCAGCCTCGTGTGTAGTTTTCTTTAGGTTCACTGTTTTGCCCAGCTCTGACGATACGATGATACGACACAGGTCTGAAACTTTTCTACTGTATATAAAATAATGTATTAATTTTGAGAAAAAAATTTCTCTTTCGTCAAAGACTTCACACGGACGACGTTAGGACAGGTCCCTTGCGTGTGATTTGGTGTGCTATGTACACGTGACACAGACAGACGTCACTGACGTTGGGGTCGGGTGGTACGCCTTACCGCAGGGACGACGCGACTCTCCGTTTTGCGGTATGGCACGGTCGGTAATGTGTCCGATCTGTGCAAACCTCCCACTACCTCCCACATAGAGAGGATAGCCGCGAGGATTACGCATTACTATTACACATAAAACACACACTACAACCCTGTAATCGAAATCCAGCAAGAATTCAGAAATGCACAGACGTGTAAGTTGACAATTTCTTACAAAAATCGAGACTAGACCATTAAGAAACACTTAAAAATCACAAATTTTTGACGATGATATCTTAAAGCTAGAGTACCACCGATTTTGTACAAGCTTTTTAAGATTAAACTAGAACCGAAAAAATATTTCGATGTAAGGTTTTTTTCTTCTGAGCTATACTAAATTTTATTAACGGCAAGGAGTAACCGGTGATAATTAATTTTTTGGTCGACGTCACTTTGAAAATTTGCTTGAAGAAAGTAGGTGTATCAATTTTAAATTTTGCAAATGACTTTATTCATATTTGAACTTATTCTAGGAACTTTTTCATGAAATTGTATTTTCAGTAAAATTACTTATATAAATATTTTGAAACCTACTAATCGTATTTTTTATTGGTCAGAGGCATAAAGTGATTCTTATACAGTAAATAACATTTGTTTTAAACTCTTGTCCACGAGACCTCACAAAATTTTTGGGTTGTTGGCGGACAGAATATTTACATTCTAGGATAATGGAAATTAAAAAAGACATTTTATATCTTATACTATACACACTACAGAAATAAAACTGGTATAATAATATAAAAAATATTGTCTGAACTCTGAAGACACAATGTAATTCAAGAATTACAAGGGTGAGATTGGATCTGACTGACAGAAGCTATATGCATAAGCTATAAATTTTTTAATGCTTTGCCTCTTACACTACGACAATCGAATTTTAAAGATTTTCGGAAAAAAATAAAAGAAGTTTGCATAAATGAGTGCTTATATTCCACTGAGGAGTTTTTTAATATTAATTTTAACTATTGTATTTCATTATTAAATATATATATTATATATTTTATATATAATTTTGATTTAGATTTTAATACTGTATTTTATGTAGGTACCTATTTCTTGACTTTATCTATGTGGGCTTATCCACCGGTGACCGATGATACAATAAAACTTACTTACTTATATAGTATAATAGCTAGAGGTACTACGCCGTCCTGTGGTAATGTAATATAGTTAGAAAAAACATTTTGAATATGTTTAGATTATTATTTTGGATTTTTTTAACAAGAAAACCGATTTATTTTTTATAATTTAAACACATGCATATTAAAATTTAGTACATTTTTATGAAATTCTAGTACTTTTTTCAACCCCTAATCTAGTATGCAAAACAAAAAAGTTCTGGCAACACTGCTGTTTCGTTTTTGTTTTGTCAAGGCGGGACATTTTTACGTAATGTGGATTGTGGGGACAGCGGGACACCTAGCTTAAAAGCGGGACGTATATGGTCACGCTAAGTATACAATACAGATAATACGATATCGTACCACAGTGGCCACAGAGCCAAAAAATAACTATGCGTGTGATAGCTTAGAGAGGCTACTTATGCATAATGTGTACAGTATCGATTCATTATTGAAGTTTGTTACACAAGTGATATGTCAAAAATGTTGAAGATGAAGACAAAAATCGATACTTTTTACGGGGTATGACAAAAAATAAAGTGTGTATTTAGGCACATGGAATTTTTATACGAGCGTTACGTCACACTGCTCAAAATTTTCATCACTATGCTCTAGATCAGGCCTGGGCAAATGGCGGCCCGCGGGCCGGATCCGGCCCGCAGCGCAATTTTATCCGGCCCGCGAAGTATTTTAGAAAATTTTAGAAAAATAGTAGCGGAAATAGAATGCGGGGATTTTTTTCTTGCTCTCCGAATGCGGAAATAGAATGTGAGGATCTTTTTTTCTGCAATTTTTGGCCCGCGGTGAAATTTTCGTCAGCCATCCGGCCCGCGATCAAATTTTCATCAGCTATGTGGCCCGCCGATCAAAAGATTTGCCCGCCCCTGCTCTAGATACACAATATGCATGTCAATAAATAAAATACTACATTATATCGCAAGGGTCTAAAATGTGATAATTTTTCCCTACGCGCCATGATGCCTGAGGCGAAGCCAAGGGCATGATGGCGCAAAGGGCAAGGAATCACATTTTCGGCCACTGTAAAATTTCCGGTGTCCATCCCTAATGGTGAATTAACTAATAGTTGGTACTGTCTGATGCAAATACATATTACATAATTTATATTCGCATCTACGAATGTTATATGTAAATCATTGTGGACTGCGATGGACATTCATTGAACCATTGGTTAATTCAGAACTTCTGAATAACCCTCAACGGTTCAATAAATGTTCATCGCGGTTCATAATGATTCAGATTCAGATCGTTCATTTTTTAACTGAAAATATTTCGTGTGTCATTTATATAAACAGTACTATACTGGGTGTCACTTTTTCGTTATTTTTATAATGTCTCGGTAACTAAATAATAAATAAGTAGAGAAAAATTAGGTGTTCTTAGTCCTGTAGAGTGTAGACAGATTTTCAGTGGTGAATTTTGGCGAAATCTTGCTTGCAGGTATTATTTATGATCCTGGTTAACATACAGACTAATTTTTATACCGGTTGATTCGGTAGTTCTCGAAGGATAAGAAGATTTTTTTTTTGTCTGTTACGTTTAAAGGGGAGAACCGATTTGAATGAAATATTGCATGAAAGAAAGTCAATTTAAGTAAAGGTTCTCAAACAGTAGTTTCAGTTAAAATGACAAATATCTGCCATTATAAGTTAAGATTTTAAAATCATTTTTCTGTTATAGAACTTTTAACTTGTTAATGTTTAGTATTTTTTATCTTTTAGGATAATCAGTGAAGCGAATATGGGTTTACAATCGGTAGTTTGAGATGAATCAATGTTTCCACATGGCATGGTCGTTGGCTTTTGAACTGTACTGTATGCTCGTAAATAACGATAGGGGAATTGGAAAGAGGTTATTGAATTTCAAAGTTCTTCTCTACAGATACATTGCATATGTATGTCCGATTCGCGAACATGTGTGTGTATGTGTGTGTGTAAAAAATAACAGCGGACCCAGAATGGAGTCTTGTGGAATACGAAATAAATGGTACAGGTTGTGGGGAAAATCGCCAGCGACCCCTCCTCAATAGATATCGTCAGAGTAAGTAATTAACAAGTCAAATAATAAATCGAAAATATGAATTAGTACTAGGTTCAAATAACCTCAACTGGATAGCCAGTCCTATACTTCCTACATAGGAAACTATATCGCTCGTAACTAAAAATTTTCTCAACACCATTGGTTGTGAATTTTTTTTATAAAAAAATTATTTAAAAATGATATTTCTGATAACAAAATCCTATTATTACATATTGAAATATATACAAACTAGTGGTTCGGTCCGGCATAGCCCAGGTGGAAGTTTATTATTGACATATTATAATAATACCTATATGTAGTTCATGTTTGCAATTTATAATTATTATTGGATATAGCGATTAGCGTTAGCTCTGATCCAGTCATGTTCATTAATATAAAGCCCATCTCCTCCCCGTTCAGGTGGTTGGTTCAATTAAAAGACCGTCGAGCATGTATTTCTTCATTTTCTAATAAAAATTCCCATCCTCGTATTTACACCTTGGGATACAAAAGATAATTTGTTTTCGATTTTAACAATAAATACCTACTCAAATCATATTTCGTGTTTGTAATTTAAACAGAGTCGTAGAAAATATTTTTATAATTCTTTTTTTTACCCCCGATTCATATGCTGATTAATTCATATCTCTCATTGCAACGATTTGTCAAAAACTCTAAACTCCTTTTTGTCCATTTTTGGTGTTGAATTTTGAAAAATTCTTTCCTAGTGAGTGTGTGGACAGAAGTTCGCAGGGTATCTTCAACGGACTCCGAACAAGTAATACTGGAATTTCGACGTCTGTTTTCAACGTTTGGTATCCCTCAAATGATCGTATCTGATAACGACACAACGTTTAAGTCTAGAAAAATGTAAGAATTTCTAGACAAAAACGGAATTCAGTACGTTTACGTTTCACCATTCCACCCAGCTTCAAACGGTAGCTGAAAATTTTAAACAGGAGATTAGACTACTTTTAAAACTACATACCGTTTCCTCTGCAACAACGGTCAAAACTCCTGCCGAGCTGATGTTTGGAAGACAACTTCGCACAGCTATGGATAAAATTTCACCGTTCGACAATCAACGTCCGGAATGCGAAACTACAGAGCACAAGGTCCGAAAGGGATACTCGCAGAAGTCACACGTATGACAAGTCCACTCTCTTATGAAGTTCGCGAGAAACAACTTAGACTACATCATAAAAGGCATATTGATCAACTAGTTAAAGTACCTTCTATTCGACTTCAACCGTAACCAATAGGGGAAGAGGTCAGTATTCCTGAAATTACAGAAACCAATACAAGACAGGAAAATAGTATCGATGACGATCAACCAACTCGAAGAGAAAGACCGAAACGCAAGTGTGTTGAAGGAAGTAAAAATCGCTACCGTTTTGAGTCTTCCAGAAGCCAGCGTCGTCGAGGGGTTGGAATAAAAGAAAATAATATATTTATTTATTACTTATCTGAGGGGAGAGGTGTTGTGTAGTGTACAGCCCTGTTCCTAACCTATTATGATTTATGTTACATAATTTGTATTTTAGTTATTTTATAAATACGGATGATTTTATGAATAAAATTCAGTTGTTAAAGCAATATCAGTTGTACATTATTAAACAGAATAGTGAATATACAATAGAATGTAACTAAGCTAATCAATAAAATTTAAATACTCACCAAGTACTACCCTCCTACCATATAAAATTGTATTTTTCCACAAAATATTATATATACTTACATTATATTATTATATTTATATATATTATATCTATAAATACTTTCCGCTATAACTTACAGTAGTGCTAATAAATTTTAAGTTGATGCACTAATGTTTTTTATTTTTATATATTTTTTGTTGTTTTTTTTCTGATCTTCTAAAAAAAAACTATCTGTGTGCCAAATTTCAGTCCATTTCGTCCAGTAGTTTAAGCTGTGCGTTGATATAGATCTGTCAGTCAGTCACGATTTCCTTTTATTTATTTAGATTTTAGATTCTTGTGCTGTGGCCGTGCTTGTGTTATACTTCTCTTGTGTGTAGTGTAAAATACACAGTCTCTTTTTTGAGCGCATTGTGCGTTAGGTTTTGTGCGTGTGTTTGTTTGCACGAGAGGTCTGGGAATCTATTGGCTTTGTCTGACCTTTCAGGCGAGTGAACTAACAAATACAATCTGATGTATCGAGCTGCGGAATCATTCAGCTGACGTTTACAGTATTGGCAAAACGACTGCAGTTTGGCTCAGATCTTCTATATGAGATTTTATCATTTTTAAAATTAAATGAAAAGCGGCTTTTTTTATAGGAGTTACGTGCAAAAAATACCATATATACATCGTGCGTAATATTAATTACGCATCGTGTGATTGTAAAACTCGCTGGAAATCGTTGTAAACGTAATGT
Organism: Xanthostigma xanthostigma; assembly: GCA_963575645.1. NCBI lineage: Eukaryota > Metazoa > Arthropoda > Insecta > Raphidioptera > Raphidiidae > Xanthostigma > Xanthostigma xanthostigma. Next base: position 28,459,403 of record OY754468.1, on the reverse strand, counting down.
CACAGCTTGTAATATAATCTGACACGACATGACACACTTGATCTCTTTGTTTTTTTTATCAGTTTCTATAAAAAAATTCTTTAGGTATATAAAATTAGTTCAAACTGTAAAAAAGTAAAATAAAATCAAGCTCGTTATAGGTATTTCGTTCAATGAAATAATAGAACAAATATTTGCTTTTATTGTTGGCATTGAGAAAATTATCGAGACGTATACTTCTGCTAGAAGGCGACTGGTAAGTTATGTCTTATTTTCTTTTTAGTAGCAATTCTCTAGATTATAAAAAAACAAAGTATATTTAGCGATGTGCACATTGATTTACTGCATTCAACTATACGTATAGAAGGATAAATTGTCATGCTTTGCGACTTGAATCTCTGTAATTTCGTGATGATTTTACATTTTATTGTAGGACTTTTTTAAAAGGCAAAAATCAGATACTTTATATAGGGGAGGGTTAGCAAAATGACTGTTAACTTTATGATAAAATCATGAAATTTGGCACCTCTTTATAATATGAAATCTATAGTCTGTTAAAGTAATAGAGGTGGTAACAATCCAAAGATTTATTAGATATACAAAAAAAGTTTCAAACGATAATTAATCCTTTGTTAGATCCTTAATAATTTAGTTTTTACACATTTGCGGATTTTTAAAAAATACAGGCAGAAACAGAGTAGTAAACCAATGGCTAAAACGTATTACGTAATGTTCATTGAAATTACGAGTGTCTGTAAAGCAAAGTACATTGTGCGACGTGTTTTTGGAGTTTATTGGAGTTTACTTCTTAAGAAACGATTTTGAGTTATAAGGCCCACTACGGAAATTTTATGAATAGTAAAACCAATTGGTTAAGGCGTTAGCTCCACCGCTTCAAGGGTAACGTTACGCTCGTCCGCTTCAAAAGAGAGTTGTGTAAAAAATCTGTATCATGAAAGCCCTAATGAAGAATCGAATGGTGATATTTTTTTCCCCCGGAAAGGTCGGCTTCTCTATTAGTTTGCTCCGGAATGTTCAGAACTCCGACCAATAGGAGTAGAGCATCAATGAAAAATGTTGCAAAATGTAATTAAAAATTTGTCCGTCCGACAAAAACTTTTGAACGGTAACTCCGATCATTGAACACCACATTCATCTCGGTAAACTAAGATGAATGTGCGTACTCATATCCCTCGCCCCCCATTCATTCTTTTGCACCCGGGTGAAACCGGGCGGGACCGCTATAGTATAAAATAAAGAAAATAAAATTTATGATATCATGACGCGGGTAGTTTTAAGTATGATATTTGTTATTCGTTGGTTAGCTACATAATATGTTCCACGTCGTGTAATCAAGGAGCATGCTTAGTTTATTTATTTCTGACAGATCTATAAAATAAAAGAACAACTGATTATTTTTTATTTTCAAAATATTTCGAAACTATAAAGTTTAGATAAAACATTTCTTAACAAAACTTTCTTGAAAAAATAAATAGAATAATAAATCGTTAAGAAAAGTACACCATTATTATATAAAAAAAACTCGGGTCGCAGTGCGAAACCCTGCCGACAATATAGTGTATTTGCTAACACAGGCAGTGTGGCTTTATTACGTGAACTTAACTCTTTTGTTTTTGGTCAAAATAAAAAATTTAACCCCTTAATACATCCCTTAAAATAATATTTTTTTCTTAATATAAATATTACTATCAATTTACCAAATTAAATCCACCGTTCACTAAATAAATCCATATCTACAAACTGATGTTTTCATAAAATTTTTAAGTCCGGTCCTGTCGGGCCGATTTTAATGAAATTTTAGCAGCACATTTTCATCTTTAATAGTAGGTTAAATTTCAATTTTGAAACGGTTCTGAAATATTTTTCGGTATTTTTGGGCCCTAAAAAATTTTTCAACCCCTAAAAACCACCCTTAAAGTGGCCCGATTGGGCCCATTTTAAATAGGCTCCGTGCGGTGGTGGATTCCAACATGTGGTCCAAATTTCGTTAAAATCGATTAACTCCTTCGAAAGTTATAGCCCGCACACATATATATATATATATATATATATACATACATATATATATAAACATTTTCAAAAATAGTGCCAAACGTCTTAGGAGGTTATGAAACGTCGAGAAATTTTGGTCCGACCCCTAGGTCCCGCCATCCGACCGACGCCAATAGTGTAAGTGCCTTATGGCAAATACACTAATAAGTGCCTTATGGCAAATACACTAAAAAACAACGTAATAGCATGTATCTCTTTTGCGCATACGCCGATTTTCTCTAAAAACAATAGGGCTCTTCATATTTGCGTATCAAACATCCTCCCAAAATAAAGTTTCAATCCGTTCATCCGTTTGAGCTGTTTTTTCAAAAATATGTTTTTTGGATTCGGTGGACTCAAAACGAAAAAATATTGTAAAACTTTGAAAAGTGACTTTTCTAGTAGTACTATTCCTTACTTGTGGGTTTGAAAGGTAAAATACGTTGATAAATCAATAAAGCTTAGGTAGAAATTTTGAAACTGTACGTATACAAAAAAAATGTAACTGGAAGGGTTAAAAAACAGCTTTAAATTATCGAAGCAGCTATAAAATACCACAAAATATTTGTATACGAATAAAGGAAAATGAAACACGGGTTTGAAACAATAAATTTTCGACAGTTAGTTAAAAGTTACATTTGTGCAGAATTCAGCGCGCGTCCTCATAAAATTGCGTTCATATTCACCTATTTTACTGCACTGTAAAAACTTACAACTAAACAGTAGTTGCGGTCGATTCGGTGTCTCATAAATTATCCTCCCACCTTTAAAACACGATGCGACGATACATAGAACCCATATAACAAAATATCTTTACACTGAAAATGCTACCTAAAGTCATAAATAAACTGGAATTTTATCATTGTACGAAAGTAAACTGTGTCAAACAGGTGTAGACCATAATATGTTTTATAGATTGATCAATTTTATTGTAATTGTAAGTAATCTTAGTAATTATAATAACGATAATATCGAATATTAGAGAGAAGCGTTCGTCTTTTTCTAAATACCGATACGTATAGGTCGGCAGTTTTGAAAGATATAAAAACGACAAATTATTAATGAGGTTTATAAATCTAATATTGTTGATAAACATATATTTTAGATTTTAGATTTGTTTAATCAAATTTAACTGATAAAAACTTTGTCAAAAACATATTTTACACCTAAGGTAAAATGTTGTATTCACTTTCCAGTGAAATGACAGGTTGGGATAATAATTATTTCATGAATTCTTACATAATTATACATATTAACCATTTTAAAATATTTTTGAAAATCGTGGACAATTCTAAATTCACAGCAAATTTGCAAAGAAAATGTCACCTTTGAAAAAATATTGAAATAAAATAATATTCATAACTCATGTGGTCTTGATGGTAATTTATCTCTTGTCTAGTCGAGAAGTGAGTTGTTGCGAACAATATTACCAAGGCTTCAAAAAATATGAGCAATAGCTTATTCGATTCGGAAAAATATTCTGAAAAAGACGTTTTTATAATTTTTTCGCCGACAAAAATTGCATTTGTTATTAACAAAAAACGAAAAAAGCCCCTCAGATTTTTGGCAATAACTCAAAAACAATAAGCGATAGCGGAAATTGGAAAAATGATTCTTAAAGAGGAGAAAATCTCCAATAAAAAGTCCCATCTCCCGGGACTCTATCTCTATTATTTATAGTTATAATTTAAAGCTGGCCGTTACAGCCTGAGCGATGCGCCTGTTGAGAGAGTACAACACATAAAATAATTATTAATAGTATTAACTAACAATTTAAAAATTTGAATAAGTTATGTTGTCATCTTAACACTTGATAGAATAAAGTTCCATCTTCTTTGAAAACAAAAAATGTTTAAATAATAATTGGCCTTAGTCTACATTTTTTGCTTCATGGAGCCCTTTTTACATTGGTAGGTATACCAAGATTATAAGAATAAAGTTTCATTGAAATTTTTTTTTAAATCTATTTTATAAAAAGTGTTAAATAATTGGCCTATAATTTTTTTGCGTCATGGAGCCCTTTTTACATATTATAATATACTTAACAAGATGTCATATAAATATTTAAAAGTTATTTATTTTGCTTATTATAAATTTTTAAAGTTAACAAAAAATGAGAACTTTAAAATTTATAATAATCAAAATAAATTATTTAATATTTAAAAAATTCCAAGATTTTAGATTAAATTTCAATTAAATTCGGGAAAGAGATTATCCATTAACATGTAATTTATTATTCTTTTCTTTGTATCGAATAGGTCACCTTACATTGACGTGCTAGAAATCTATGAGTGTAATGATTCTAAACATGTTGAAATACATACATAATATAATAAGGTCCTATGAAAAGTTTATCACTGAGAAAACAGATGAATGGTTTTCGTAAAACGTTTACTTAGACAGTGAATAAAAACGATATAAATTATGTTTTAAGTCTATTATCCGAATTTATAATAAAATATTGCACCACCTACTTTTAGTGAAATATCTTGTAAAATATATAATATCCTTTATCAATGGAACGATAACCTTTCTTTTGGAATCTATATAATATGAACTTTATTCTTGTTTTTCAAATAATAGTTTACACTATAGAGAAGTTGTTCAATCGAATTGAGTTAAATGTGTTATTTATTCTCTTAAAATACCACCCACACTTGTCACTGTAAACATTTCATGTTTATTGAACTTTTTTGTCAACTTATTTTGATGAGAATAGCTTTTTCACAGTTTATTTGACAAAACGACGAATTACTATTAAAGAGAGAAATGAGAAACGTGGGATTTTTTTATACGTTTTGTATACAATTTGATATAATACATAATTATTTATTTTTGAAAGGAATAAAAAAATGGACGACATCAGTTTAAGAATTTATTTAATAATTAATAATAATAATAATTCTTTAATTGGGTACAGTGTGCAGCGATAGCTGATTTTACATTGCCCCATCGAAATATTTAGTACAGACTATACAATAAAAAATCATTACAAAGAAGTTATTAGCCATTGACAAGAACAACAGATTAAAAAGAACAGCAATAAAACTAACAATTGTTTAACAGATTAAAAAACAGATAAAAAAATAGCAAAAAAACTCAACACATGTTTATAATAATACTACTAAGAATAAAAATAGCAAAACAGACACAGACTAGGCGTACATTTAAAAACATAATGTGTCAGTAGTTTTTAAAAAAAGTGTCTAATGGTTCGGATAAATAACCTGCGATTTTTTAAATGTCTAACGTTAGACTCTACACTGTTCCATAATTTTGGTACATCAACAGAAAAACTCGTTGCACCGATTGCACTTTTGCTCTTTGGAATGTAAAGTTCTGTATTATTTTTAGTGTCATAGGAGTGGAAGCTAGACAAAGATATTAATAATTCACTTAAATAGTTTACCTTATTTTCATAATAGATATCGTGAATCAGACTTAAAATATGGACATGTCTGGAATCCTTAAGATCTAAGAGCTTCAATTCCTTTAAATATGGATGAATACGTTCAGAGCGTTTCGAATTGCAAATAAATCTAATGCAACAATTTTGTACCCGTTGGAGTCTAGCGCTGAATGTTTAGGTAATGGTAATGTTATTCATTAACTATAGTTTTTAATCAGTTATACCATTAGTTATCATTCACCACTCATAACGTCCAAAGTGACATATTTCAATATCAAATTCAACTTATACATTCAACTTATTCAAATCAAGAACGTCACTAGTCAATTGGCGGGGGAGGGGGTCAAGTTGACAGACAAAGGATATGAATTGTAGATAAAATAAATACAATTTGTTTTTATTGTTAAACAAAATAATTATTTTTAATTTTTTAGTGTGCTACTCATAAGAACTTTTTTTTACTTTCTTGAAGTTTAATTTAGGTAGCTGTTCTTTAGATTTACATTATTTACTACTTTGGAAGTGAGTGATTTGTTTTCTGTTAACAATGAAGAAATTCCCATCTTCCATCATCAAACCCTCCTAGCAGTGATGGATTTACGCCTAGGCCCGGGCCTATGGCGACATGATTTTAGAGGCGGCATAATTCTAGGGAATCAACTCAAAGATTCATTAGAAAATACTGAAGATGTGCACTCTTTGCACAAAATATATGCAATATATTCATATTCACGAAATATCCGCGAGGTTAATCCTAATGTAGACACATTGCTCTACGCGTTTTTTAAGAATCCACAAGTTGTTCGAGAGAAAGATCTTTTTTCTGCCCTGAAATGGGTAAAAAGCTACTTACGAGGAAGTATGGGCTTTGCATTATTAAGATATAATCGACGTTTTCACGCGAACCAAAGTCAGGAAGAAGAAATTAATGTTATAAGTGATAGTTGAAAAGTGTATTTATTAACTATCTTTAAAAATTATATTTAAATTAATAAAATGCAATACATAATAACTAAAATATTTAAAAATTATATGTTTGATTTTGATAATCACTTCCACATAGAGCAAAAAGGGCGCTATATCGAATAGGGCGTAGGAGACAAATCATATGAGCTGAAACTCGGTATACTTACTGTTAGCCCTATGACCATCTGCCACCTTCATTATCATACCAGCTCGACAGTACCATATTTTTGTATTGTCACCAGAATTGCATAAGTCTGCAAAGAATTATATCGATACGAAAACTAAGTTGTGAGATGGTAACTTTGTTAGGAAGTTATATATAGGTCAAGCTACTGAAAGTGTGTGAAAAAAGACAGTATTGTTTCCCTTTTCAAACTCACCGTTATTACCTATCCATATTTTTATTTAATCGTATGAAAATTTAATTGATACTTTTACTAGTTCTCAGATTAAAACTGGGGGCTTGTAAGAGAGGGGCCAGAGAGTCATTTTAACGCCATATTTCGTCAATGGCATTGTTAGACGCTCGCGCTATTCTCAAGTCTTGGCGGTATTTTTTTATGAATAGCTATCTCGTCTCAAGGGTACAGTTTCAATATCATCTCGGTATCCTGTTTTGGCACCAAAATGATACTGAAACAAAAACTTGAAAATTTTAACTCTCGATAAGATTTAAAAAGTTTCAGTTTCATGCGAAGTCCTAATCATAAAACCAACTGGATGATTAATCGGCCAATAATTTTGTTAACAAAAATCTGACTTAAACCATTTTGCTTTACGACAATAGATTTGCGTCAGAAATGTAATGACATTATGCAATGGCTGAATGAATGTGTGAGATCTCGGAGTGCAGTAGACAATGGGATGCGTTTAGATCATAACCTAATCATGACAAACGTTTGGCACGGCATACAATGTGTGGTGAGGTTATTGTATAGGTGCATTATTCACGATCAAGTCTAACTATCGTGCCGATATTCCGAGTCTCAACATGGGGGGTCGTTTCTTGCAAACGCGTTGTTCATATTGCTTCAAATGCGGTATAAATGTAAACAGTGGCGTCATATGCAAAAATAATGCTATTAGAAACGGGCCGGAATATCGCTGAATATGTTAAAAAATGCAATCCGGCACGAAATTAGTATAGTCCTTTTATAGGTGTTTTTTTGGAGTATTTTATATAATACCTGGACGAAAAGAGGTGTTATCAAATTTTTTTATTATTTGTTTGTAATATTGATCTGTATGTACTTGCGCATTACTAACCGCTTAACCAATTTACATGAAACTCGATACTTGGAACCTATACCATATATAATAAGAATAACTAGCGGTCCCGCCCGGTTTCACACGGGTGCAAAAGAACGAATGGGGGGAGGGACATGAATACGCACATTTATCTTAGATTACTCAGATGAATTTTGTGTCCAAATTTCATGATGATCGGAATTACCGTTCAAAAGTTTTTATCGGACGGATAAATTTTGAGATACATTTTGCAAAATTTTTCATTGATGCTCCGCTCCTATTGGTCGTAGCGTGATATTATATAGTCTATAACCTACCTCGATAAATGGGCTATCCAATAAAGAATAAAAAATTTAATCCGAACCAGTAGTTCCTGAGATTAGTGCGTTCAACCAAACAACAAACAAATAATTTGTTTCTTTTATTATTTTAAATGTAATTGTATCCTTGTATCTATATCATAATAGAAATAAAATCAATGTCCTTTCTTTAAATCATGTTTTCGATCTCAAGACCCTTTGTCCAATAAAACACATATTTGAATTCGGCTTTGTGGTTCATATCGAATTGTCAGTTTCCGTTTGGAATAATTTGCATAAAAGAGTAAAAGAGACATATTTTCATATTCCATTTATTGTAAATTTCATATTCGGAAGAAATAAATAAATTTTATGTAAATATAAAATGTAATCGTCTAGTAAAATTCAATCCTATTTGTCGGTGTAAACGTGGTCATACAGCTAACAGAGTCAGATGAATCCGGGCTATCATGTCACTTTGTGCGGTTACTGGTTATATTCCAGTTCCACGTAGGGGATCTTCTTTCACAACATCTAAACATTGTTTGCGGTTACGATATGTTATGTATCAGTACATTGTTCACTTGAATAATATAAATATAGCTATATAGGAAATGTTTCAATGTGTTATTTAAAATGGGCGATTGTTATATGAATTCACCAATACTTTATTTATTTCATTAATCACTGTTCCCTTTTTGATGAAAAATTGCCTAACAAATTGCTTCAGTGTGAGAAAATCGAAGCATTATTAATGATAATTTGTTCTCAAAATATCAGACTTCAAAATGGCAGATCAGTTTTAGTTTATTTTTTGATATCGTACAATAAAAAGAGTTTTTTTACATCGTTAGTTAACGTCAAATAAGCGTCTGATTGCGTTAATAGATATTAGGCTCATTGATTAAAAATTTTCATGAACAATAATTATGGTAATTAACAAAAAAGAAACACAAACATGTAATGTCCCGAATCAGTGCAATAATGAGACGGAAACAGCGTATCTTATTCTGTGTGAATGCGAGTAGTGGGATCGATCCAACTCAAGGTTTGAAGTCGGAAAAAACATTTATTTTTTTTTCCTATATTGTAGTTTAGAGTCTCCTCTATACATTAAAAATATTTTTGGTCCAGCAGGTGGTGGGGGAGGGGGGGAAATGACCATGGAAAATATGGGAAAATGAGTTTTTAGACAATAACTTTCTTAGTTGAAGTTGGACGGGAAAAAACCAATAGGTAAAAATGAAGGGCTCAAAAATACGCATAAACTGGTTTTTTGTTTTTTAAAATCGGTCCAGCGGTTCCTGAGATATCACGATTTGAATCAGCAAAACGGAGGCTGTACTTTTTTGTCGCGTAAGAGCCGTGTTGATTTTTTTTGCAAGGAAGAAATCGACTTAAGGACTTGAAATTTTTTTCCTCGGCAGATGGTCGGGTCCAAATGATTGTCTGCAAATTTCAAGTCCCTAGCTCGATTAGAAGGGAAGGGGGAGGGGAAATAAAAAAAAATTTCAAATTGACCGACTTTCTTTATTTATCGGCCGATCTCGCACAACCAACGTGACTTTATAAAGGAACATTGGAACTTTAATTTTCAATATTTTTTTTTTATTTTTCGCCATAAATAAACAAATTATGGCGAAAAAACCAATTTTTTTAAATTTTTTTTTCGAAAAAAACGTGTTTTTTTCTGGGAAGGAAGGGGGTGGGGGGAAAAAAAATAATGCCATTAAACGCGTTTTTTTATTATCTTTAATTTAAGACGCCATGGAATGTAATCTGATGATTAGGAAGGGCGGAGGAGACCCGCAAAGTCTTTGCCCTGTAGCGGAGCGAGGAAAAGGGTTACGGACTTCAACCTTGGCTTATTTTCAAGGTACATCAATTGGCTTTCTAAATCTTTTAATTCGAAACCGATATCTCGATTAGGGCATGAAGGAGCGCGTGATAAGCTTATCAATTCGTATGTGCATCGCAGCCGCCGAGCAGCGAGATGCCGGGGGCGGAGCCTAGCGCTCCCTCTCCTTTCCTTTCACTTTCACCAATACTTCCCCACTCTGCGCGTCCGTGTATAGTGCTGAGCGGGAACTTTCAGTTCAAAATTATTTTTGACGTGATAACGTCTTATAAATTGATGAATCACCAATCTTATAAATTGATAAAACACCGGCTGCATGCACGAAAAAGTGTAACGTTCCTAACGTAACGTTCGTAACGCGTAACGTTCCGCCTGACCCTGTGCGTGCTTTTCTCGAAAACGGCCCTAACGATTTGGATGAAATTTATTGAAAAGGGATTTTGGGGGGCAAAAAATCGTTTTAGCTAGGTCTCATCTCTCGAAAAAATCGTTTTCTTACAAATTTTATCATTATAAAAATCAATTTTTTGACGTATGAAAATACTTAAATATTGTAAGTAGGTTTTGGAGTTTTATATACTTAAACAATAAATCGGCGGCTGCGATGCACATACGAATTGATAAGCTTATCACGCGCTCCTTCATGCCCTAATCGAGATATCGGTTTCGAATTAAAAGATTTAGAAAGCCAATTGATGTACCTTGAAAATAAGCCAAGGTTGAAGTCCGTAACCCTTTTCCTCGCTCCGCTACAGGGCAAAGACTTTGCGGGTCTCCTCCGCCCTTCCTAATCATCAGATTACATTCCATGGCGTCTTAAATTAAAGATAATAAAAAAACGCGTTTAATGGCATTATTTTTTTTCCCCCCACCCTCTTCCTTCCCAGAAAAAAACACGTTTTTTTCGAAAAAAAAATTAAAAAAAATTGTTTTTTTCGCCATAATTTGTTTATTTATGGCGAAAAATAAAAAAAAAATATTGAAAATTAAAGTTATGTTCCTTTATAAAGTCACGTTGGTTGTGCGAGATCGGCCGATAAATAAAGAAAGTCGGTCAATTTGAAATTTTTTTTTTATTTCCCCTCCCCCTTCCCTTCTAATCGAGTTAGGGACTTGAAATTTGCAGACAATCATTTGGACCCGACCATCTGCCGAGGAAAAAAATTTCAAGTCCCTAAGTCGATTTCTTCCTTGCAAAAAAAATCAACACGGCTCTTACGCGACAAAAAAGTACAGCCTCCGTTTTGCTGATTCAAATCGTGATATCTCGGGAACCGCTGGACCGATTTTAAAAAACAAAAAACCAGTTTATGCGTATTTTTGAGCCCTTCATTTTTACCTATTGGTTTTTTCCCGTCCAACTTCAACTAAGAAAGTTATTGTCTAAAAACTCATTTCCCATATTTTCCATGGTCATTTCCCCCCCTCCCCCACCACCTGCTGGACCAAAAATATTTTTAATGTTTAGAGGAGACTCTAAACTAAAATATAGGAAAAAAAAATAAATGTTTTTTCCGACTTCAAAAACAGGTTTTTTTTTCGACAGATCGCTCCCACTAGAGGCTTTGGATCGTAGAAGACAGATAATCCAATGTAGAATGACTCCAGAAGATTATATGAATCACCCAGTCTACGGACTATACAAGCTAGTGCAAGGAACGAGGATACTGGATCAAGTGATATAAGAGATTGGGAGAAACCACAATAAGCCCTATAGAGGCTGCGGTGTTCCCGGAACAAACCGACTCCTCTAATTAAAAAAAAAATGTTCCGAATGTTGACTAGTAGATAATGTAACAAGAAGTCTGTAAGCCCAACATAAATAAGTCGAAACAAATAGAAAATATGGGAAGATGACTTTTCTGCACACTGAAGAAGGTTTCCGATATTTTTTATAAATATTAGATTTATACGTTGTGTAAATTCCGTCAAAATTGTAAAAATATTGCTTAAACCTTTGAATATAAACATTCGAAATTGAAGCTGTTATTAGTAAACTCCAGTACAATGCTTTGGGATTTGGGTGTAGACGGAATCTCATTTATGTTGTTAAAATATAGTTCAATCAATAGCAATAAAGATTACAAAGAATAATATTTGAACTAAAAATAAGTTACATGCATATACCCTATTAAAAAACATTTTCAAAATTAAAAAAAAACATTCATATTTTTACAGTAATCGCAAATGTGAACATCAAGCGTCGCCGCAGGCGAATAGAAACTGACATCGATTCACTAAGTCGCCGTAGAAATGGACCGATAGACATCTACTTAATAAAAGCAATTAAGACTGACTAACTGGCGGACAACGCACAGCCTAAACCGGTGGTAATAAAAGTATGATATTTTGCACAGGGGCTCCGTACATAACGTAGGTAAGCAAAAGAAAGAATCCCTTAAGGGGGTTAATCTACTCTAAGACTATAACTGACTGATGGACTAGACAACGTATTAGCCTAAACCGGTGGGTCTAGAATCATAAAATTTTGCACAAGAGTTCTTTATATAACGTAGATCAACACTAAGAAAGAATTTTTGAATATTCGCCCTTTAAAGGGGCTTAATCTATATTTAAGCACTGACGGACAACGCACAGCTGAAATCGGTGAGTCTATAGGTAACATGAAATTTTGCACATGAGTTCTTTATATGACGTAGATGAGCACTAAGAAAGGACTTTTGAAAATTCATCTCCTATGGGATGTTTTTCATAAAAAAACAAGTGTTTCAAAGTGGTACTGAAATACGGTGGAGCCGAATGCTCCACTACTAATGTCGCTGTCGTGTTTCATCTCAGTTGTGGGCGGATGCGCGAGCAGCCCCGGATCTAGGATTTTTTCGAACCGGGGCAGAAACTTGACAATGGCGCCCCCTTTCTCCAGCGTTTGAGACAAATTACTTAACAAACCCCACAAATATATAATGGTTGGCATTTTTCGTGAACGGGAAACCGTCAGAAAACAAGCAGATTGAGTAAATCGGAAAAAGGACAGATTGGGTGTGGTTTTCAAACCATATTCTATCATGATTTTGGCGCCCACTGGAATTACCGCCCGGGGCGGGTGCCCCGGTTTGCCCCCCCCCCCTAGATCCGGGGCTGTGCGCGAGTGGCGACTGTTTTTAATGAGATTAAATAAATAATGTCGGGCTTTCGCGGTACATTTCTACACTTTTCTACGCTGGCAACCTATAAAAGTATAGTGTAGCTTCAGAGTTGAAATGTAGCAATAAAACGGCATCTTAATGACATCATTACATGCAATAATGCCAGGACGTTGGTTCGTTTTTACACTTTTATGCATTACATTGGTAGTGCGCACAAAGCAAATATCTTATTTAAATATACGCTTTAAAACCATTTCGAATCTTAAATTTCTCGCCTGTCGGTTTTACGTTTCAACACAAACAAATAGAAGTCATGAAGTTATAATAGTCACAAATGAACGAATGCAACAGATAATAATTGCATTGTACCTGCAAATAAAGTGCATACCTTAGTTAAAACGGTGTATTTTTTCTCACGTTTATGAATGGTGTGTCGCATGATCAGGTGCAGGTTAGTTATAAATGCATTCTAAAGTGTAGGCGTGCACACATTTGACTTCTATTTTAAACTCAATAATATATTTCGTGCAAAAGGTATTTCGGCTATTATTCTCACCCAATGTTCTTTGTACACCTGTGAAGATTTTTTTTTTAAATATTCTATATACTATGTCTGAATACAGTACCTATAGGTACGCAATACGTAAAAAAATGTATTATTTGAAAAACACATTCAACATTCAGCTACAAAAATCATATCAATTCGATGCGGAGTTACATTTTTTAACACCTTTAACTATACTTGTCTTCTGTTCAGTTTCTATTTATATTTTCAATGCACAAATTCATTATTTTGAATTGGGCCATCTTAGTGTTCTATATTCTACTAGCGGTCCCGTCCGGTTTCACCCGGGTGCAAAAGAACGAATGGGGAAGGGAGGGACATGAGTACGCACATTCATCTTAGTTTACCGAAATGAATGTTGGGTCCAAATTTTTCGCAGTTTTCGGCAGTTTCCTGCTTTATTACTTATTTTAAACTCAAACCTCCATTTTTGATGAAAATATTTTTTAAAGTAATAATTATTTCTTTTAAATCAATAATTACTGTATAATTAATAAAATATAATAAATATTTAATTGAAAACACTAGGAAAATTATTTTTATATATAGGTACTGTAATAGTTTTCAAATGAGCTCTTATTTAGATTTATTTAATATTAATTAGTCGTAATAAAACTAAAATAAATTTAATTGATTAGCCAAAGAAGAAAGCAATGTAGAAAATAAAAAAAAAAACATTAAAAACATATGAGTCCAAGGTAGGGCTCGAACCCACGACCCTGAGATTAAGAGTCGCGCGCTCTACCGACTGGGCTAAATGAGCTTCTGTACGTGCGGCGCTAATATTGGGATATTCAGTTAAGGCATTTCACCTGAATTATATGGTGAAACATTTTGACTGACATTCTGCAACATTTTTCATTGATTTTCCGCTCCTATTAGTCGTAGCGTGATATTATATATAGCCTATAGCCTTCCTCAATAAATGGGCTATTCAACAAACATTTTTTTTTTCAATCCGAAACAGTAGTTCCTGAGATTAGCGCGTTCAAACAAGCAAACAAACAAACTCTTCTGCTTTATATATTATAAGTAATAAGTAATAAGTATAGATAATGTTTCATTTCTGGAAGTGTGTATGTTAAAATCAAATTAGTCCAATTATAAGTACCTTTACTACACAAAAGAGTATAGCATTGCAATAATGTATAATACGCGCCACGAATCAAAAAGGCTCGGAAGGTAATAGCAATAACAACTTGACAATAGCGTACTCGACTGTACTTTCAAGCAGGAAAGCGACAAGTGACAAAGGCAACGAGCGATCACGGCCAATCACCGACGAGAGTACGTTCCGTGCAGGTAGCTGGGAGGTGGTGGGAGTATCAACGGCTCTAAAATGTGCCTTTGAGACGCTGTTTGTGACTAACTTCCGAACCTTTTAGATCCTTGGCGCGTATTATGCATCGGATCACATTGAAAATAAGAAAGTTTAAGGCGTTTTATCTTTTCCATTTCGGTGTCAAAAAAATACAGACATTTCTAAAACACTTTGTTATACATTGTTTCTTATAGATTTATAGCGCCTCTTTTTAAGCGAATTCTATCATTATGTCGCTAGTCGCTACATAATAACTTTTGCTAATAACTTTTTTATTTTCTCGGTACAAACGCTAAAATTTTGTAGGCGTCAGGTACAAACATAGAACAAACGATTGGCGTGGAAAAAGTTGAAAAAAGTGGTTATTAGACCAGTCATATGTTACATTCGAAATTGCAATAATTGCGGTAAACTTGCTTTTTTGATATGTTGTTTGGATCCACCTAGATAGTGTTTTTCCAAATTTGCAGCCTTCTGAAATGTGAGCGCGCTCAGTTATTGCTGAAAAACCGCAATTTTTTCGGACTTTTTTTAGTTTTGTGCAAAAAAAACCCACATAGGAAGGCTCTGACGAGGAAGGTCACTATTACTTTTTTTAAAGTAGACAAAATTCCCGACAGTTCGAACCCAAATTTAATGTTCTAGGTCTAATAGCACTCAAGATACAGGGTTCCCAATATTCGTAATTTTTTTCCAAAAAGTTGAAAAAAGGAAAGTGGCCAATTTTCGACCAAAATATCAGGTATAATTAGGTATCTATGGGAAAATTCATGAGAAATGAAGTTGTAGCAAATTTAATTAACTTAATTATTAGACTATAGGTTTGTCCGTAGACGTGATAGTTCGTTCGATGACGACCATAAACCAAACAAACCTAAAATTGAGTGTTAAGGGGAAGTTACAATAATATTACTAGAAGTTTTCTCTATGTGTTTATTATTAAGTTACATGCTAATTTAAATTTACTACAAGTTAAAGAAAAAAGAAAATAAACAAAAATTATTATAAAAACTAATATTTAAAAAACCTTATGCCGGTCACACACGTAACTGCATACTTGTCAAGTATACATGCGCTTGACGTTTGATCAAGTTTGCATGACCGTGTGTATGATAATTTTACTCAAATATTTTGACTTGACTGCCGAACGAATTTTCAATCTGCATACTTGAAGACTTGTCAAGCGGCCAGATATTGTGACGTGACAATCAGGCGTTCATAGCTGATAGTCTGTTGTGACTTACTCCTTTTCTGTATACTTTACATGTGTTTCGTGCAAAATGTCTACTGATATTCGTAGAACATTTCGCGAAGTGTTTGAAGAATTTATTGATATAGGTATACTGAAGCGAATCTTGTTTATGGCACATAAAAAATAAACACTATCATGACAGAGATAAGAGAAATGTCGCGTACAATAAATTAATAGAAAAAATAAAAGAATTCGATCCAAGTACAGACCGCGAACAAGTTGTAAACAAATTAATAGTATCAGAACAAATTACAGGAAAGAAAAAAAGAAAGTTGATGATTGACTTCGGTCTGGATCAGGCACTGACGAAGTTTATAAACCAAAATTATGGTATTTTAACTCCTTACATTTCCTTTCTGATCAAGACATTCCAAACAGTACAGTTTATTCTACGTTTCTGAACCATTTCGGTAGCCAACACCAAACCAATTATTGCTAAAGCCTCATCATATGTGGATGCCATAGTCGATAACTTTACTTTTGCACGTCACTTCTGGTTGGAGAATGATGCAGAACTGACGCCGCTTCAAGCAAACTTGTGCCGTGTGTGTCCTGGCTATCATGTAAACTTGATCAAACTTCAAGCGCATGTATACTTGACAAGTATGCAGTTACGTGTGTGACCGGCATTATATAATTTTACATATAACTAGGCTCACCAACACTGTTGGGCTTAGGTTAACCTACGCGTCTTCTTTGAGGACCCAGGAGTATCAAAATCAAGGTGCACAAGAACCCTACTGATTAGGGATGGCATCAAACAGACTCGGGTTTGATGTCAACCACGACATCCATGCTTCCAGCCCTTCCACTACTTCTGAAAAGCCTATCCTGCATGTGCGAGAAAGGTTGTGCTGGGTCTTGCTCTTGCAGGAAGGCTGGAATGAAGTGCTCTACACTCTGTAAATATTGTAAGGGGTGTGTCCAATAGAGGATGTAGAAGAAGATGGAGACTACCCCAATGATGAAATTGAAAAAGAGTTTGATGTCTCTCCTGCTTTTCAAATGGGCATTAACCTCCCCATCGACATCTCCCCACTCGTCGAAGTTGATTTTGATACTCCTGGGCCCTCAAAGAAGACGCGTAGGTTAACCTAAGCCCAAGAGTGTTGGTGAGCCTAGTTATATGTAAAATTATATAATTAAATATTAGTTTTTATAATAATTTTTGTTTATTTTCTTTTTTCTTTAACTTGTAGTAAATTTAAATTAGCATGTAACTTAATAATAAACACATAGAGAAAACTTCTAGTAATATTATTCCCCTTAACACTCAATTTTAGGTTTGTTTGGTTTATGGTCGTCATCGAACGAACTATCACGTCTACGGACAAACCTATAGTCTAATAATTAAGTTAATTAAATTTGCTACAACTTCATTTCTCATGAATTTTCCCATAGATACCTAATTATACCTGATATTTTGGTCGAAAATTGGCCACTTTCCCTTTTTCAACTTTTTGGAAAAAAATTACGAATATTGGGAACCCTGTATCTTGAGTGCTATTAGACCTAGAACATTAAATTTGGGTTCGAACTGTCGGGAATTTTGTCTACTTTAAAAAAAGTAATAGTGACCTTCCTCGTCAGAGCCTTCCTATGTGGGTTTTTTTTGCACAAAACTAAAAAAAGTCCGAAAAAATTGCGGTTTTTCAGCAAAAACTGAGCGCGCTCACATTTCAGAAGGCTGCAAATTTGGAAAAACACTATCTAGGTGGATCCAAACAACATATCAAAAAAGCAAGTTTACCGCAATTATTGCAATTTAGGCGATTTTTTGTGTACGTTATGACTGGCCTATATTAGGACGTGGTCCATAAAACTTGACGTCAAGTTGCCTGGCCACCTATTATTGCTAATAACTTTTTTATTTTTTCGGTATAAACGCTGAAATTTTGTAGGCGTCAGGTACAAACGTAGAATAAACGATTGGCGTTGAAAAAGTTAAAAAAATGTAAGTTGGTCCATGCAACTTGACGCGCATCATTTAGTGGTTGTTGTCCATGTAATAAATATGGTGTCAATTTATAATTTGATGTCGTCGACGCAATATTTCTGCAGATGTATAGTTTCAGGCTGCTTTTTAAAAAGGTCCTTGGTAACGTCTTGGAGATTACATTGTTGACAGAATTTACGTCCAATCTGTTTGTGTAAAAATATATTATTGAATAGCTCTTCGCACTATTCAATTATCATTTTAAATATTTTGATTTTTTTTTTTAATTAATTCACTTGAAACTTAGATTGATGGCTGCCCGCCAATGATATGTACTCTATTTTTAACCGAATTAAAAAGAAGAAAATGGTTCTCTATTCGATTGTATTGTGTGTGTTGATGTGTGTGTGTGTCCGTCCGTCAATATCTTCGCCGACTGTGAACCGATTTCGATGATTATTTTTATATTCGATAGAGTATGTCTCAAAGTTAGTCCCATATAAAAAGCAAAACCAGTTCAGCAGTTTTTTAGAAAATTAACAAAAATAAAAAAAATATCGTATAAGTTGTAGTTGTCGGCGTGGACGTTGCTCTTCGGGTAGGTACATTAGACACTGAAAAGTTAAAAAAAAAACATAAAAAAATTGAACCTCCTTTAGCAAATGGCCATAAAAAAGTGTAAAATAACAAAGCCTATCGTCGTTGGTTCTGTAATAGCTCTTACGTGCATAATTGACAGATTTTACTTTTTTTAAATGAAAAGATTCAGGAAACGGAGCTCTATACACTAGTAATACCTCCAAATTAATTTTACAGTAACCAACAAGGGAAAGTAACTCTTATGTGAAAAGTTGTATCCCATGTGCCAATAAATCCGAAATTAACGTTAAATATTTTTTAAGAAAATACTTCGTCTTAATTAAACACGTATAGTAAAGATAAGTATGAATTAGTAATATACCTCTGAAATTGCTAGTTCTTACCATCCGTTGCTGAAATAACCACTTTTTGGCTTTTCCTGCAAATTTTAGTTTTTGCAGATAAGAGGTAACAAAAATATTAGGAGCACTGTGGTTTGAATCTAATAAAAAATAGAGAATAGTTACTTCTTACCACAACAAGTTTATTAGTGGATGTACATTTCGAGAGCAATGCTCTCATCTTCAGCAATACACTAAACTGATTGATGAAGATGAGAGCATAGCTCTCGAAATGTACATCCACTAATAAACTTGTTGTGGTAAGAAGTAACTATTCTCTATTTTTTATCAGATAAGAGGTATTATAGAACCAACGACGATATTATTTTAAAAAACAAACACTTTCTAAGTGCGAATTCCACTAACAAATCATTATTATTATATTAGTATGACGTATTTGCTGGCTAATTATACAGTTGCAATTGAAGTGAGAACGGCATAGATCAAACCTGTTCAACGAGCACAAAATAGAGCGTCTCATTTATGTAAGTGGCGATTATGACGTGCGCAAGGGAAGGACCCCCGTCGGGTGTCGAACGTTTGATTTATTACCGATTACTGCAGCTTCTGTGTTATGCCATCGGAATTTATGGCTTATATACTGCAAGAAACACGTTCAAAGATTGCAAATCGCATTCACGCATTCACTATCAACAATCAATAATTTTTACAGCACATTTCGGTACATATCGAGCTCATTCTAATTCCGTAAAAAGTGACGATTTCTAAAATACTATACGACTATTTCCTTTAAAAAATTCTTTTATTAGTGACGGAATATCACGTGGTATACAGGTAGCGAAAATATCAGTCATGTTTGACCGAACAGCGGTGTGGGAGATAGTAAGTGGAATGATGAATAAGATAATGAGAAAAAAGGAGAAATATGAGGTATGGAGGAGAAGAGGTGATTAGTGGACACTAAATTGAGTTTTTTTTTCTTTTCCGGCGAATCAATAACCAGTCGCCATCCTGATTGTATGCCGAGAGGCGATTCCGGGGTGACATTACGGGGGAGTTAAAAAGAATTTCCCTCTCACAAAAAAGCGGCAAAAATTTAAATATTTTTCGAGCCTCTTTTGAGAACTACATTTTTGTGTAGTTTTAACAGTTTTTAGAAATCTTAAATGTCCACCTATACCTAAATCATGTCAATTTATAAACCAAACAAGTTATAGAGGTCTATACCTATATATGCATGATTCATGAGTAGGTACTGAAATTGGATTTTTTTACAAACACTATCAAACTAAAAAAATCAAGAATGGCATTTTTTAGATATAACAACGCAGAAATCTAGATATTTAAAAAAATGTTCATCCATTCTTATTAAAAAGAGACAAGCTGATACAATTGTGCATTTCATTTAAGATTTTCTAAAAATCACAAATATGAACATTGATCGTTTCTGTTTCAAACCAAAAAGATATAGGTACAATATTAAAATAATTTAGAATTTTCTCCGACAACAAAAAGTTTTTTAGTGTGCCCGGAAAGTTTAAGCACTTTCGGATAACTTGAAGAATGAAAATTTATTTATTCAACTCATGCGCGTTATTCATGTTTTATCATGCCTAAAAACCGAACCCTAAATAGCCATTTACCGACTGGTGACAATTACTTGTCTTAACTCAATAACTCAATGAAGATTCCTACTAGCTCGGCCATTGTGGAGTAATGAAAATAAACGTAACTATTTTCTGAGCCGTAACGAAATAGTAGGTAACAACAACTCCGTTGTTACCCATTGAGGCTAAAATTGAGAGGCCGAATGTTTTCGACATGGAGTTTATTCATAACCGGCTAACCTCAAACCAAAACATTGAATCGTGCTGTTTGGTGCTGTTAGTATTGACAGTTTTTTTTATAAAGAAATAAATAGATATTTACAACATCTCGTTATAATTAAAACATGCATGAATAACGCGCAATTGTTGAATAAAATTATGGGCGTAACTTGTAGGCTAAGTCATGACCTGTCAGCGCCATGAATGACTTAGACTACTAGTTACGCCAATAACTATAGCTGAACTAAAAATCTAAAATCTGCTAATTCTTAATCCAAAACATAGAAATTAATAAGACTTGTGTTAAAAACGATCGTTTTTGCCATTATAATTATAGTTTTGAGCATTTTCTAGTGTTTCTGTTTTAATTAGTATCAGCTACGACAGCTTGCTAAGTGAGTACCAATTGGCTTTACATGCACACTTGTACGTTAGAAGGTAATTCTATAGTCTACAGGCAGTTTTGTAGCGTTGCCGGGTAATATCATACCTAGTTCTGTGTACCTACGTGCGTCAATGTACGAAATCTCCAGGCATTTCTCTTTCTTCTGCGTCTTGCATTTCTCTATCGTCGTTTCCTTCGGATGTGATTTCAATAGCACGCGTACCTTTTCGCTAGCCAATAATGCTCACTGCTATCTGCTTATTGGTCTATACAGAGAGCAGCATAATATTCTGGCATATCAAAAAAAATCCAAACAAATTGTTATTGATAACCGGTTGTCAATTTTGAGATAAATGTGCGAGGAGTTTTAAATTGTCAGACATGTGTAAATAGAAGTTGAAGAGAATATTGTCGAAAAATTGGATTCTCTAGCTCAGGGGCGGGCAAATCTTTTGATCGTCGGGCCACATTGCTGATGAAAATTTGACCGTGGGCCAAAAATTTGGAGAGCAAAAAAAAAGTCCTTTCATTTCGGTAACAAAATATTCGAGAGCAAAAAAAAGGTCCTTTCATTTCCGCAACAAAAAGGCCCTTGCTATTTACTATTTTTCTAAAAATTTTTTTATGCGCCAAATTATATTGGCAAACTATTTTCGCTCTTAATAATCAATTATAAAATGCTTCGCGGGCCTGACAAAAGTCTACTGCGGGCCGGATCCGGCCCGCGGGCCGCCATTTGCCCAGGCTTGATCTAGCTTATGTACTGAAATTGTGTTTAAGATATTTTTCGCGATTATCGCAAATTGCGTGTCCGATTGAAGTTTCGGTTTCGGCCTAGTTTTGGCAAAAAAAACTGGTTTCGGCTTAGTTTCGATTTCGGCTGCCACCTGACCGGAACAGAAACTACATTCGGGAGGTTTCGCGCTGAAAACAGTCATATTCGAAAACAGACATATTAGTTAAAATATCAGAGGTTGAAAAGCAGCCTGTGGCTGAACCTCGCCTTTTAGTGCACTTATATGTAGAAATAAAGATTATTATTATTATTATTAACATGACATTGATTTAAAAATAAAAAAAAAGTAAAGACCGATAATATAATGACGCTTACTTTATTTTTCCCACGAAAACATGAAATTTTGGTTTCGGTTGCGGCTAAAACTGAGACTGAAATCGAAATTCGGTTTCGGCAGTAAAAACTAGTTTAGGTCGGACACTACTATAATGATGAATTCACCAACGTATATTTTCAATTTGAGTAAATTCAGTAAAACGGTGAGGTCCCCTCGGACGTTAGAATATTTTGAGTTTATTTAGATTTAAACTAGCTCTGCATCAAGGCTATTGTAGAAATCTGTCTTTACAAAAAATCATCTATTTATCAACATTAGACAATATTATTTATTCTATCCATTTTCATTCACTAAGTGTGGACAATGATATACGTTTTCAAATTGCCCACTCATTTACAATGAAATACGTTAGTTTTGTTTAAAACGGTCGAATATTTAAAACGAACCGTATTTATTAGTTACGTTAAGTTTACAATCGTGCGTTTTCAGTTGAATGCAGTGCCTACTAGATTCCTGCTGAGCTATTGAAATGACTTAGAGCTGTTTTGACTTCTGAGGTGAAACATTGTATTATTTCAACTCACATGCGGAAGAGTGTAATAATCGTTACGTAAACACGTGTGAAAATGTCTGATATTTCAATGTTTTGTGTTAAATATTTCATGCCGTTGTTAGAGTTCTTAATTGTTACGATTTTAGTGAAAGGCATATTCTTTGATTTTATGTAACAACCGAGGCATTTGTTGTTCAACAGATTCGTCATGACTGGACGAGAATTTATACTATTGAATTCTATTTAAAAATCTCTTGAAATTATTATTTATTTACGATTCACGTACAATTCTTTTTATCTATTCTAGAGCAAACATTTACCTATTTTATGTGAAGAAAAGATATCATCGCGTCCCATTAATCATGCAAGCGGGACTAAGTTGGACAATTTTGTCAAACTTTTCTGTCAACACGGATGGCGTAACTTTCTGTATTTTTTGTTAAGTTAACAGAGTGAGGGATATGTTAAAACCCGATTTATTTTTTCAATTTCATTAATGATTCTGAATGGCTGTAAGCTGAGCGTCATTGGAATCCACGTGACTTAAATGAAAATTTCGCGAATCTAAAAATCTGCTACTATAGGTTTCTCTGATGAAAGCGTTTATGCGCATTGTGATCAAGTTTTTGAATGAAATGTTCGAATATAATCGATGCTAGGAAATCTATTTTTATTTCCCGACCTTGCGTTTTAAAAATCCAGATGTCACATTATTGTGCTGGTTTTTGATTCTGAGTGAAAAAAATTAAATCTCTCCGATTAGTAAAGGAGACGAACCGAGGAAGCTACAAAAAACCTAATTGTATATTTATATTTTAAAAGTCTAGCATGTATAATATGATATTCGGTCTTATCGATATAATTCATTCAATATTTTATGTTCTAAAAAAGTAAATGCCTACACTGAGGTGACGTAAAAAACACTGTTTAATAAAATGAACTTCAAAAGGAATCATTTGCTCTGATGACTTTAATAGACGGTGTAGCAATGAAATTTAACACATTTAAATTTCCAAGTGATTTTTTCGTTGAGAAGGTATAAATTTGCATGTTAAATTGCTCGAATAACGTGCTTATGTAAAATACATCAAAAGTGAATCTTGATATATCTTCTATTCTCGCGTATGGAGTGTAACACAGGCCAAGTATGAAAAAAATGCACAGACCGATTTCCGCAATGCAAAATATTTTATTTTAAAATACTTTGATACCGGTTTTACCCATAGAGATATTATATAAGTAACTATTATATAGAGTATACGCCAGTGTGTATGTTTGCCATAAGTGAAAGTGTCCTCAGTTAAGAGAGAGAACGCTGCAGAAATCCAGAAATTTGTTTAATCAAATCAGCATTGTTTTGCATCATTTGTTACCATATAGAGATAACGAACTGTTCTCTCTCTTAATTGCAGACACTTTCACTGCTCTCCACGTACTATAATCTCTATGGTTTTGTCATAAAAGTGCAAACAAAAGCCGCCGAAACGATTGTTGCTGAAGGTATCTATTAAAAATATTGAATCCTGCACGAAATTAATATGACTCGTGTAGCTCTCAATTGTGTTGAATAATAATAATAATAATTTATTCCAAAAAAAGAAAATACAATGCAATGTACGAACAGTTAATGAGAATTTAAAATTGATTTTTGATAGTCACGAAAGACGCAACGTGATAAACGAAACTCATTCTAAATGAACTCGTAAAACTTTGAAGTATATAGACATCTAGAATAATTTTAGAAAATGTCAAATGATCATACGTAAGGCAAAATATAGTCAAATTTTCCGCGACAGACATTGTTTGCAAATAAATTTTTCTTATACTATATATATATATAGCATTTTAACAATGGGTGTTTCTTATTAGCAAACATTTGCAAGCTCTAGGTAACTGTATATTTTTATAAAATGTTTTCTAGGGTAATTTAAAAATATAATTTCGTTTTTTTAAACAGTTTTAACAATAAGATTTTAAATGGATTACAGCGAGTTGTCTTGTTGTCTGACACCTCGAATATGGTCGACATATTCGAGGTGTCAGTCATTTTAAATGGTTCATGTTATTTGTCAGAAAACATTATTTTAGCGTTTTAATTGAAGTTTTTGAGCTACCCAATTAAAAAAACAAACAATATCTATAAATTTTTTACATGTCGTCAAAACGAAATGTTTCGGAAAATTTAGAGGGAAAACGCCCCAAAATCAAAAAAAGTCATAGAGGAAATAAGTGTCAGACTAGGCCTAATGAAGCCATATACAAAGTTTTGGGAGAGTATTTGTCAGTAAAATTTTTGCCGACGGGCACTATGACTATTTCATTTTCAGACGCAATATATACATGAGTCTTATTGATATGGTAGCTATGGATATAATTAATGTATTATAGAAAATCTTTCCACATAAAAGGCGGCAGAAGAACATACTTACTTGACAAATAAATTTTTAATCAAAAACACGTAAAATATAACAAGTTTTCAATAATATCACCATTAACGGCTAAATAGTAAGTAGGTATCCTAAATATTTACCCCGCAAATGGTTAATTATGTTTTAAATATTTTTATAACTGTTTAGGATACCGTTTAGCCGTTAATGATGATACTACTGAAAACTTGTTATACTTTACGTGTTATTAATTAAAAATTTAATTGTCAAGTATGTTCTTCTTCGGTCTATCTTGCATTTTATGTGGAAAGATTTTCTGTAATGCACTAATTATTTCCATAGCTACCATATTATTTAATCATTGTATTGATGTATATTACTTCGCGAATCTTGCGATTTATTTTTTCTTATTTCAGTTCATTCATTATATTTTTAATATGTAAAGACAGAATTTCCATGCAATTAAAGTTGACAGATCGTTAATCTAAACTATATGTGTACCTATAAGAACGGTATATATATGCAGTCGTTACTACATTATTAGTTTAGGCGAACGTTTCTGCGGATAGACGACCTAATCGCATAATCCACCCCTTACAAGTCGGGCATATTATATAAAGGGTGAAAGCCAGTATATCGCTTTAACAAATCCAACCGATTCCACTGGCCCTAAATGTTAAGGGTTAGTGAGAGGGCAGGACTATAATTGAATATCTCGTTCGCTGGATATATTATGTCAAATGCATCGCTTCCATACTTATATCCATTATGTTCCAGAAAGTTGTGTATAGGATGGGTGACCGCAAGAATCATCCCTGGCCGCTGGGGATTTTCAGATTTTACGAACATGATTATTTATGTATATAGATAGATATTTTTTTTTCCAATAGAGATACAATATTTTTAACCGCGACTCCTATAAAATAGCTACTTTTCATGCCTGTATAGTGCAGGTAATAAAATGTCCAATTTTTGGATAAATGCGTGAAGTAAAACAAAAGTAATGCGGTTGTACCAATCCAGTAGTTTCAGTTGCCAATTAAATTCATACGAGCAACAGAAAAGTAAAGTATGCGTTGAATAGTTGACACTAATGTGGCCGAATGTGAAATGTCAAAAATATTATAAATAATATTTATTATGATGTGGAAAACAGCTAGTTTGTGGGATATACGTGCAAAAAATTTAGTATATATCTCGATTGCAATCCTTTTTATGACTCGTGTGACTGTTAAAACTCGCTCGTTAGCACAATGTCACAACTTGTCATAAAATAATGTATTAAAACTAGATATTATATTATCTGCCTATTGAGTAAAATAATAATAAAATATCAAATACCGAAACAAAAATTCGGTAAAAGCCAGGTGTAATTTTTGTTTTACTATAATAATGTTATTATTTTTTAACAAGCAAATTTGCGTTTTTCTTTGGTTAGGACTATGTCATAGAAAATAATGGAACCACTGTAGTTTTTTGACGTATAACGTCTTATAAATTGATGAAGCACCGGCTGCATGCACGAAAAAGTGTCACGTTCCGAAATGTGTCACGTTCCGCGCACGATCGGCCCAAGTTTGACAGCTACTAAAATTTAGGTTATGTATTATTCGAGCGGAATACGTTATCACGTAAAACTATCGTCCGTAAACCGACTTTACAGACAACCAATTTTTTTTTTAGGAGTTTTGCGGTAGATATTTTATGAATTTCTTTGGAATTTTTGTATATAAAATTAGATACAAAAAACAGATTAACTCGTATACATTTTGGCTGTAACGGGAACCCTTTTTATCTTGAGATTAGCCTTCTGGATACTAAAATAGTACACCAAGTTTCAGTAAAATCAGTCTGACTTAATTTTTTTTAAAAATATGCTGGTCCAGACAGACAAAAATTCTGGACACGCGTTTTCTTATATATCATACAAAATACTTACAATCTTCAAAACGTCCGTAAAAAATGAAAATAGAGACAGAAGTTTAATAGGGCAAATTAGCCTGGAACAATTGCCTTCTATGATTTCAACCGGCAGTTGAAAGGAAAAAGTGAGAGAATCGGTTCTACTCTCTCTGCCAAAGCATCATACGCACTCTACAAGCATGCGCAATGTAATGTGTGTATACTTAGCAGTTTCTTTAGCCGCGGTAACAAATTCCACGTAGCTATTTCCTAATCTTGAAATAATGAAATCGTCAGCAAATGATAGAATCTAAGAAGTTTCACTTTTAAAGCGTGATAATCTCACGCAATATTTTTTTTGACGTGATAACGATTTATAAATTGATGAAACACCGCCTGCATTCACGAAAAAGTGTAACGTTCCGTGTTGTACATTATGATTCACACTGTAGATAATGATTGATTTAATATTATATAAGAATTGTATTTTAAGTTATGTATTACTAAATGTCAAATTCAGTTTGGTATAAATTCAATTATTTTAACCATTTTATTATTATTTAAAATAAAATTACTTTCATGAGTAAATTATCTATTTATTTAAAAACTCTGCGACAGGTTATGGGCCCAGTGTATATAAAGCTCATACTGTGTTAAAAAGAATAAAATAGTGAAAGGAAAGTAAAATGGAAAAAGTTACAATTACAAAATTAAATAATAATAATTTTCAAGTTTGGAAATATAAAATTGAATTATTATTACTTAAAGAAGAATTGTGGGATTTGATTGCGGAACCAAAGCCTGAAACAGTAACAGACGAATGAAAAAAACGTGATGGGAAAGCAAAAGCGACAATAGGATTATTAATCGAAGATAGTCAAGTGGCGCACATTCGGGATGCGAAAACGGCAAAGGAAGCTTGGACTGCATTAAAAGCGTACCATGAGAAGTCTACATTAACAAGTAAAGTTTTTCTTCTGAAGAAACTTTGTCGTATGACTTTACCTGAAAAAGGAAATATGGAAAATCATATTAGCAGTATGATGGATATTGTTCACCAGCTAACAACTCTTGGGGAAAATCTGGCAGAGCATTTATTAGTAGCTCTGTTACTTTGCAGTCTGCCTGAAAGCTATGACACGTTAGTCACAGCTCTTGAAAGCAGACCTGAAGATGATTTGACGTTGGAAATGGTAAAAGGGAAGTTGAATCAAGAGTTTAAAAGGCGTCAAGAAGGTCTTGAAGTACAGGAAGAAAAAGAAACTGCGCTTAAAGTGAAAAATGAAAAATCATTCAAACAGACTAAAACCTGCTACCATTGCAAGAAACCCGGACATTTAAAGCGTGATTGTTTTTTCTATAAGAAATTGCACCAAGCAAACAACGTAACGAGCACTGCTTCTGAACCGGATTACTGTTTTAATCTAACAGAAAAGAAATTGAATGACGATTGGTATATTGATTCCGGAGCAACATGTCATATGACGAATAATAAAAATTTCTTGTCGAATATTAACTCTACCAATAATGAAGACATTTATTTGGCAGATGGAAAGGTGTTAAAAGCAAGAGGAAAAGGAGAAGGGTTACTTGAATGCGTTTCTGGTGACGGAAATATAATGAAAATCATAGTAAAAGAGGTTTTGTATGTTCCAGAATTAAAAACTAGCCTGTTATCTGTTCGAAAACTTGTTAATCTGGGATATAAAATAGAATTTCATAACAAAACCTGTGAGATAAAAAAGGATAACAAAATATTGGCAACGGCGACTGCAACGGCTAATCTTTTTAAACTGAATCGTCTGCAAAAGACAAAAACAATGGCAGTTTGGAATGAAGAAAGTACAGTAGAAATTTCCATGTCAGAATATAAAAGTAAACCTGGAAGTATGAAGTCAGGAAGTGTCGAAGAAGATAACATAAAACAAGAACCAAGAACCCTCCAAGAAGCTATCTCGGGAAATAAAAAGGAAAAATGGGAAACGGCTATGAATGAAGAAATATATGCAGATCTTGAAGAAGAAGTATTTATGAAACAACCGGAAGGATATATTAAGGAAGAAGGAAAAGTGTGCAAATTAAAAAAGAACATATACGGGTTAAAACAAGCAGCTCGTGTATGGAATATGACGGTCAACAAAACACTCGAAGATATTGGTTTTAGAAGGGGAAATGCCGACATATGTCTGTATATCAAAGAAGATCGTTTGATATATTTATTGATCTATGTAGATGATATCATAATTGCTAGTGAAGATACAAATATGATGGAACAAGTAGTGAACGCTTTGCGAAACGTTTTTCAGATAAATTGTTTAGGCAATATAAAATATTACCTTGGAATTCAAGTTGAACGCGACGAAAATGATATTTTTTCAATTCATCAGAAAAATTATATTGAAAAGGTTTTGAAGAAATATGAGATGGACCAAGCGAAACCGTCAAGAATACCCTTAGATACGGGATATTATAAAAGAAACGCAGAAGAAAATTTTCTAGCTTGTTCTGACAAATATTGGAAAGTAATCGGAGCTCTACTTTACATATCTGTCAACACAAGACCAGACATAGCGGTTAGTACGGCCATTCTTAGCAGAAAAGTAAGTAAACCACGAGAAATAGATTGGACAGAAGTTAAAAGAGTTTTGAGATACCTAAAAGGTTCAATTAATGCAAAAATTAAATTAGGAGACAATACAGAAGAGAACGTTAATATTTTATACGGCTACGCTGATGCTGATTGGGGAGGAGATCCAGAAGACAGAAAATCAAATACAGGATATTTATTCAAATACCGCGGAAGCTTAATTAATTGGCGAAGCAAGAAGCAAACATGTGTATCATTATCATCCACAGAAGCTGAATATGTTGCTTTGTCTGAAGCGTGTCAAGAAGCAATTTGGATAAAATCACTGTTCGCTGATTTTTTAATTGAAATTTCAAATATTATAATGTACGAGGATAATCAGAGCTGCATTAAAATGCTCGATAATGAAAAAATAAGCGGCCGAACTAAACATATTGAAACAAAATATAATTACGCAAAAGAAATGAAACAAACAAAGAAAATACAATTTGAATATTGTCCAACAGAAGAAATGGCTGCAGATTTATTGACAAAGCCCGTGACGTCAGAAAAATTAAAGAAAATTATGAAAATACTCAACATATATCAGCTTTGAGAAGGGGTGTTGTACATTATGATTCACACTGTAGATAATGATTGATTTAATATTATATAAGAATTGTATTTTAAGTTATGTATTACTAAATGTCAAATTCAGTTTGGTATAAATTCAATTATTTTAACCATTTTATTATTATTTAAAATAAAATTACTTTCATGAGTAAATTATCTATTTATTTAAAAACTCTGCGACATTCCGAAAAGTGTAACTCATAAAAGTATGCAATTTTTCATCAATGTTTCTTTATGACGTTATCACGTAAAACTATCGTCCGTAAACCGACTTTACAGACAACCAATTGCACATACCGCTAAACTAGCGGTATGTGCTTTATTATCGCTTTGTGCGTCAGAGCTGACTTTCGTTCATATAAGAAGTTATATCTAAGTTAATTTCACACGAAATCCATTCAAATTGAAGCTTTTTGAAAAGAGGAGATTCTAATCTATAAAATAGAACCATTTTTAAATCAATTCGAGTTCATAAATACTATTAAAATTGTAATTGAAAATCACAAACAGCAGTTGTCGGTTGGTCTGTACGTATGTACGGATGTACGTATGTACGTATGTACGTCACGACTCTACAGATCGCAATTTTGGTCGGATTGCCTTGGAATAGTTTAAAAAACAATATAATAATTGCTGTGTAAATATAGTGTAATCCATAAAACAAGTGCTACACTTCTATACCGTAATAACACCACTACACGTATTAGGCCGCCGTGGCGTAATGGTTATGCCGTTGGATCCCCAAGGGCAAGGTCCTGGGTTCGATTCCTTACTAAATCATTGATGTTTTTCTTTTTTTTTTCTTTTTATTTTGTTTTATTTTATTCCACTTGATATTAATTATATATTATATTATGTATAGTTCTTAATTTTTTTTATTTTTGCAAACTTAAAAAAAAATATTTTTTCAATTTTTATTATTTATTTCTTTAAATTTTTAAATCTTTTTAAATTTATTAAAAATATTTTTTAATTGTTATTTTTTTATCATACTGTGGAAAACTTGCGGGATGTGCACTTTTGGTTTTGCCAACTATTTTTTGTTTACATTCATATACTATTACGAAAGTGTTTGGTACCTCCTGTATTATTCCCTTAAATTTATGAATACTGTGCAAACATATAAATACATTCTCACTGTGTGGAGTACCACAATGATCAATGCTGGCCCTCGACATATCTCTATGTACATATGCCTATATTATAGAATTGTGCTTGTTTTATATAACAGTGGTAGAATGAGTCAGGAACCTTCTCTTGCACACAAGGGGTTGGTCCCGTCAATTGTATTAGCTCCCCTTCTTTTAGAATGTTTAATGTTACACCGCCATTTTGTATTAATGAGATTAACTTATTTATTCTGCGGTATCTGAATGTATGTAGATTGGTTTTGACTACTGATTTTACAATCGGTAGATTTTACTTTGTCAGTACATTAGTTGTTTCTGAAAATGACATTTTATGAAAATGTATTTTTTGCAACTTTGTAGTTATGCCAAATCTGTGGCTAGAAGGTAAAACTGCTTATACTGAATTTTTTATCTCTATATTTTCATTCTACATTAACTAATGGAAAAGATTTATTTGAAAGTCGCATCGTTTTCACTTGTATGCTAGGAACGCGCCATAAAACATGCAATCTCAAAAATGCAACGAAACATGAAACACTAGATCAATAACTGAACCAGATTTAAAGTAAACATTTTATAAAAGCGGTTTAGTTTTATGGCTAGACACATAAGCTAATTCTTAAAAAATAATATTTTTAGATAATAATATTTAGCAATATAGGTATTCTTTCAATAGTGACATTTCAGAAAAATGCAAATTGGGTGATGTATTTTGTGATGTTTTTTATCTTTATAGAAATTCATATAAAATAGATGTAAATTTCTAATCTCACAGTTAAAATTTTTATTGTTCAGTTTTAATGCACTGTTTGAATTTTATAGTTTCAAATAAAATTTTATATGGTTATAGGTAGATACTTCAGGATAAAAATACTTTAGGTTCAATAAATTTGTGATTTACATAATTGACATTAAACAAGATATTGAATTGTTGACAATTACAAGAATAATTATTCATTATTAATGCAGGGCATAGTAGCGCAGTCGTTTGCCAAACTACAACAATATCTTATCAAGAGTTTGTCCCGAGTAAAAAAGAGTAAGGTGCCGGTCGGTACCTCGGTCAGTTATTGTTTAAACAAGAAAAGTTTAAACAAAGGGGAAAAATATATATTTTTTAACAAGACAATTTTTTTCATAATCTTCAGGCTATTTTGAGTTGGAAAGTTGCTTAGACGCATAAGTGTAGGTATCTTTATTAGGGTGACCAACCGTCCTGGATTTTCCGCATTAAAGCCCCGTGTTCAGCGGAAAATATCTCGCAAACTCAAAATAGCCTAAAGAATATGAAAAAAATTGTTCGTTAAAAAAACCTTTTCCCCATTTGTTTAAACTTTTCTTGTTTAAACAAATAACTGACTAAGAGGTGCCGATCGGCACCTTACACTTTTTACTCACTGGCAAAATGCACAATTTTTTTTGTTCAAATAAATTTGCAAATGACTGCGCCGCTATATCCTCCACCATATTATTGTTATTAGTAATTATGAATTTGTAAAAATAATAATTGATCTTTTAGTGTGAAGACACTGAATATTAAACACACAATTATCAAACCAGTGAACCATCAACATTTACTTGGCGACGTACGTTTCGCCATATTTTCAAGTGCACGATGATAAAACATTTTTAAATCGTATTTTCATGATGCTAACATGGTTAGTGAAACGTCAAGGAAAAATTGTTAGCGGCCTGGCGTTTTGTGATTTTTTTAAAAATATTTTAAACTGCAAAAGTTATGGTTTTTACGCATTTTAAAAGGATCGAATAACTGTAATATTGCTGTGACATTTTTTTTTATAATTTATATATTTTTATCGTTATCAATTATTTACAATGTACAAGTATAAAAATATTTTCGTTACAATTTGATAATATACATTTTCACATTAAATATTCGAAAAATAAAAATTTTCATTTATAAACTTAAAAATACGACAATTTAACCCTTTCCCGGTTGACCTTGAATCCTTATCAAGAAACGATAGTGAATGGTAAGCACGTGCGGCTAATGGCCTATACAAATTATATAACAATCAGAATAAAGTGTCATTGAAAGATAAGTACTTTAAACATTTTTATTTTATTTTAAACAAGCATATTTAAATGAACTATTATCACAGAGAATTTAATAATGAATCGATGAACTATTTGAATAAACCACATTATTAAAGAGTTAGGTCACTCTCATAGTTAGGGAGTTAGTTTAAGTACCACTCTAACATCTCTGCTGATACGTGGCTCCTCACTGGGAAAGAGTTGATAGTTTTAAGTTTACTATGTCGATAAATTAATTTTCTTATAAACACTCGATTAATATATTTTAGTAGATTGCAAAGCCGGCAGCTCATTAAAATATCGAGATATTTTCGGTAGCTTTGAATCCATTCATAACATATCTAAATTTTAAAAAATTACAAATCTTCAATTGTATAGACGGATTTCTACCTACCCGTAAATTTCCGAAGGAGTTCGTTGTTTTTCGATAACTAACTAATAGAATTTGTAAACATGCACTTTAAATCTTTTTGTCCTTAGCTGTAACTTTTTGAGACAGCTGCTCATCATATTTACAACAATTAATTAAATAGAGAGCTACGTGATGACCTTCAGAGCCTGCTTATCAGTAGCCGTACATCGGCATGTAAGGTCCGTAAGCGGGAATTCCGGCCGATGGCGGAAGACTGGCCCAAGCTGTCGCCGGCAGAACTACCGGTACCATGTGAAGGCCGCGTGAAGCTACGTGAGTGCGCGCGTGTTTTTTCAGGTGATCTTTGCGTCCGAAGCGTTTGCCGCACGTGGCGCATGGAAACGGCCTCAATCCGCTGTGAATTCTTTTATGACGAGTCAGTTCTTCGTTGCGGGTGAAAGTTTTGCCGCAGTTTTTCTCATCGCAGCGAAACGGACGTTCACCTGAAAATAAAAATTAAAATTAGTATATCTGATCTTTTGTCCTGAATGTGTTTTAAAAACTATCATAACGAACACAATACCGTAAGCAGGAATAAACTTTTGGTTTGTGAACTGACATTTTTGTACTAGGTACTGCGTTTTCCGAGTTCCGTAATTTAGGTATTTCTAAATAGGTATATATAGTATAGGTAAACGGCGTATTTACTTTGACGTTAGCAAAATTTTCGTGGAGAGGGGGATGAACCCTGCTGATACCTTCCTGGGTATGGCCGTGAATGGAAGGTATAAAATTTAGAAGTTGCTCTATGAAAACTGGATCCGTAGTTGAGATTTTTACTTTCAAATATCTGTCATCTATACTCGTATCACTTATAAAGAGGTATTATTCTGCGGTAAACAGTAATAATTTATTCCATAGTTATTATGCTGTTGCTGGGTTGAAAATTTGCTCTCAAAGGTCGGACGCTAATAATATTTTTTAACTAAATAGGTAATTGTAATTTTATGAATTGATTGACGGAAATTAATACGATAATGATATTAACAATTACGATACTGTCAGACAAATGACGTCTCGTAACTTAGGTACACTACATTATTTTGCACTTTATCTGTACATTTATGCTGGGTTGCAGAAAGGATTGTCAAAAAAATTGATTTTACAATGACCTTAGATTGTAATTATATAATTACAGTATCCATACATCAGGAGCTGTCTAATATCGTATTCAAACTCCCTGTCATGTCATCTAGAACATTAGATTGCACTCACGCAAAAACGAACTAAATTTTGATCAAAATACTTAGAAAAACGTTGTTTTTAAATGGAAACTGTTCAAAAAACGATGCTAAATACATGTATACACAGTTTAAGAAAAATATCATTTCAATCGATCCATTATTTTTCGAGCAGGGATCGATTTAAAACTCTACTATGTTTTTTATATGTAGAAATATGTATGTTTACAATCTAAGGTTATTATCAAGGCGTATGGGCGGCAATCCGTGAATGAACATTGCATTTATGGGTTAATATTATCATCAGGCGAATAAGCAATGAGACCATGAGATCATGTTTTCTGACGATCTAACACTCTTCGGTAAGTCATTATTGTAATGCGAAATTATTTTTGAAAAGCTCTTCAATTTATGTAGGCAAACGGTGTTTAGGCATATAGTGGATTTATGGAATAGTTATAGTTGTTGCGAACCCTCTTAAATTCAGAAATATTTTTAGTGTCAAAGACATGTAAGCGTTGCCATGCGCAAAATAATATTTCAGTAAAAATATAACACTCTACTTTTCGAGGCTGATTAACATATAAATTACAAGATTAATATGCGTGTACTTTTGTTGAAACTTTTTAAGCACAGCTTTAACTTTTCAATCTGTCTTTTGTATTTTATTGTACACAGTTCCCCTGTTGTGTATATATTTTGTTTTCTGTGTGCGCATTATATTCAATTTAAATTTTGATTATGATTATTTCATAGTATATAAAGTTGAAAACATACCCTTGAGGGAAGTTAGAACTTGCATAAGTTTACAAATATTTTTTATGTAACAGGAAGTTTCATTTTTACTCTATTGTCGGTTATTTTCTATATATACAATACATTGTTACTTTTATGATTTTTTATTATTATTTTAATGAAGTTTTCTGTTTTTTTAGTTTTTTAAGGTATAGTTTGGTAGCCAAATGATTTAAACTTGACCCTACATTTTTTTATATTTATTCAAAAGATTATAATTAAAGACACCTACAGAAAAAGAATCAGATTTTTTTACCACACCGTTTAAGAGATATAATTAATTAAAGTTATGCAAAAATACACGAACCGTTATGAGTGTCCTTGTTCAATAACTCCGGAAATTGAGGGTTTGTAAAAAATTGACAAACTTGACAACTTGACAAAAAAAAAATGTTTAATTGATAGAACGATGTCTGAAATACACACTGCAAAAATTTCAGAATAATTTACCTGCAGGTACTTTTGATTTTATTAATTTTTTAATACTGACATGTGGCCTCTATCTCTGTTGTTGTAGTGACAGATGATTATTAATCAATTAATATTTTATTAATTACATTACTATAATTATTTAATTATAATTCGCATTAAATTAAATCAAATACATTTTTATGTGAATTTCTATTAATTATTATAGCATGATTTGGGTAATTATTTGAGGAAAAAAAGTCATTTATTTGACTTGGGATTGCGGCTCCCAAACTACCTTAAGGAAATTGTGAAAAACAATTTGTGACGAAATAATAACATTTTCATTTTGGTATTCATACTTTTTAAAGACTTCGCACACTATACCAACACGGATCAGAAAAGACTGTTCGTTATGTTATTTAACGGAGTAGCGCACATTACACCTGCAACTGTAACCAGCAACGACCCTCTGTCTTAGTCGTACTGGACCTATGTGTCGTTTGCATTAATAGAGTGAACCAAAATCTTCATTTTCCTGGCTTCGTTCACTTCATACAACACCGTCAAAATAAAAAAAATTTGAAAAGTAGTTTGACCCTGCAGGCCATCCCTGTAACTTCCCGCTATTTTCGAGTTCAAAACGCTCAAAAATATATCAAATATAGCAAGAAGTTTATTTTTTAGCTCTTCGAGCTCAAAAAAAAAACACTTTGTTACGAAATTTTCGTTCACGATATCTCATGAACAAATGAACCGACTTTGATGCGATTTGCGGCAGTCGACGCAATTTTTTAACCTTAAAAAGTAATTTAATACAGAAAAATCGATCTCATAGGAATTTTACGAGCAATTTAAAAAAAACACTTTTTAAAAATTTTTCGTTCACGATATCTCGTGAACAAATGAGCCGATTTTGATGCGGTTTGCTGCAATCGACGCAGTTTTTTTAACCTAAGAAAATAAATTATTACAAAAAAATCGATTTGATAAGAATTTTACGAGTAATTTAAAAAAATTACTTTTTTCCTAATTTTTAGTTCACGTTATCTCATGAAAAAATGAACCAATTTTGATATGGTTTGCGGCGATCGACGCAGTTTTTTTAGCTTAAGAAAGTAATTTATTACAAAAAAATCAATCTGATAACAATTTTAAGAGTCATTTTAAAAAAACACTTTTTTACGATTTTTTCGTTCACGGTTTCTCGTGAACAAATGAACCGATTTTGATGCGGTTTGCGGAAATCGACGCAGTTTGTTAAGGAGAAGAGCTGATTAGTTTTTGGAATTAATCGGTTTAGTAGTTTAGAAAATTTTTTACAAAAACAAATTTTTAAAAATTTTTGAAACTTGTTTTTTTAAGATTTCTCAACATTTTTTGGGCCGAATCGTTTCAAATTTTCAGGAAGTCTAAGTTCACCAAGATCACGTCAGATGCCGCAAACCGCGTTTCAGTCGGACACTCCGTTCAAAAGATATAAAAGGTTTACATACATACATACACACACACACACACACATACATACAGCCCTGCGGACATCATCGCCAAAATAGTTTCAATAGCTTCCTAGGACCTCAAAACGTCGAGATCTGGCGAAAACTCGATTTTCGAAATTCGGGGTGAAACCAATAACTTCCCGATTTTTGGAAAAAAAAAAAATTTTTTTTTTTTTTTTTAAAGCGGGAAGTTAAAAAAATATACCACCGAACTACACAGGTTCGTGTTGCATTTTCACTAATTGAAAACTGCAAAATGTCTGCGCAAACTAAACCTGCACTAAACGATGCTGGTTTGTGTTTGTTCGGGCAGGTATGTGTGCAAAATCGTGCAGATTGTATTGCGCAAGCCATACCAGCTGGTATGGCTTGCGCAATATTTTAAGCTACATAGACCGGTTTTCTAACGAAAGGCAATGAAAGTGTTTTCGGTATGACTTAGGGAACGTCAACGGACGTTTGTTGGAGCGTTTTCTCGCTATCCGTACCGTGCTGCTATCAAAGGCGAATCGGAACATTCGAGCGAACCGGCACCGTAAGCCAACGAAGGAATGCTTACTGCTGAAACCTCAGTTGATGCTCGTGAACGTGAAAAATTCCGATTTTTAAAAAATTTTGTTGTCCACCACCTCCACTTACGTTTCGTATTTCTTACAATTAATTGATCAAGTAATTATAATAATAATGCGTTTAACGTCCGTTTCTCGACTTTATGTCCTAACCGACACCATTCGCACCATTACTTTTTTCCATCTATCACACTTTCAGTTATTTTCTAGATTTTTAAACTTCCATTTAATTAATATCAATGGGTGAATGAAGGAATTTTAGGACATTCGGATAAGGCAGGAAAATTTTGAGCATATAAGTTCGACAGGTAATCGGCCATGGCCTTGAATAAGGAATCATCTCGATATTTTTCTGGAATTATTAAGGGAAATGATTGAAAAACCTTAACAAGATGGCCGGTACACGAATTATCGTTTCTCGGCGTGAGAGGCAGCAGGAAAAAGTCCCTGCCTGCACATCTGCCCCGTCGGCATTAAAATCCGGTACCTCCCGAATGCGAGTCTAGTGCTCTCACCACTACACCACACCGTTTGGTCAATTTGGTCAAATATAGCACTTGCAATAATAATTTCTACGTCGTTGGTTGTTTCAAACCGAACTTATACACGTTCGGTGCCAATTTACGTCCAACGTTCGTTTTGAAGAATCGACAAATACATAATATGAACGTGTCTCCAAAGATTAAGGAATGTTGCGATAGCCAACACCGAATCTTTATTTGTTGGGCCAGTCTGTACGCAGTTTGAACTCATATTTAATAAAAAGCTGTAAAATCTAACTTAAAATGCTAATATAATAATACATTGTTTGTGGCGGATGTTGACGAGATTACTGAAGACATTTCTTTTTGATAATCCTGACGTTTTGTAGCCAACAGAAGCGCTACCTACTTTCCTCTTTGTTTATAATACCTGCCTTAAAAGTTGGCACGATTAGAGTTAAAAATAGGAATATGTAAGAAGCTATAACGTGTTAAAAAAAGAAATCGCTGAAAACAGTGTTGTGGGAATACAAAATTAATATTTTATTTGCAATTATTTAAAAAAAAATGAAAACAAACACATTGTGGAATTGACGGTGCTGATGATAGGAAAACGTGTCTTCAACCGTTTAAAATTTAAAATTATACCTACAATATAATATTATAACGACAAATAATTTGTAAATAAACTTTTTAGTTTC
The DNA here is from genome assembly GCA_963575645.1 of Xanthostigma xanthostigma. Lineage (NCBI taxonomy): Eukaryota > Metazoa > Arthropoda > Insecta > Raphidioptera > Raphidiidae > Xanthostigma > Xanthostigma xanthostigma. Next base: position 28,419,910 of record OY754468.1, on the reverse strand, counting down.
AATAAGATTTCAAAAATACGCTCACTAAAAATAGACAGTACATTTCTTTCTTTGCTAGAACGTTTAGAAACCTGGAGCATACGATGAATCAAATTGAGTGTTCTAAACTTCTAATGGTTATAGATAGAAGAGAAAGAAAAAAAACGTACTTATATCATCGCACGAAAAAGTAGAAGATATATTAAATATATGTTCTACTTTCTCGTGCGATGATATAAGTACGTTTTTTAGATTTTTATGAAACTATAAATATTTTAAGTATCTTATTTAGTCGCCAGCAAAAACATATCTGAAGTCTAGAACATTTCTTCGTTTTGCAATTCAGGGGCGAAAATCGATTTTGTACGCTAAGACGCTTTCTATATAAAAACATTGCGGAATAAATAACATTTATTAGTAGAGATCTAGCTAGAGTTTGCTATTAATATTGTCAAGATACACGTCTTATTGTTACAATGTTATATTAGAAAAATGTATTTTCAAACACTGTCACTGTCGGGATACGAACCCAAATCTTTTACTTTCGCGGCGAAAGGAGTTACCATTATCAATAACGATAACTCATTCCGCCGCGAAACTGGAAAGATTCCGATGAGATTTCTTATTTTTTGAAAAACTAATTTATTATAATTACTCGTATTAATTAATCAGTAATATTTAGACAATAATCAATCAACATATCGGGTAGAAAGTTGAGTTCACTAACTAAGAATTAATATTGTCTACGTAACGTGAGAAAATCTAAACGACGCATTTATTAATTCTTTCTGTTTTGATATTTTAAACACTATCGCGATGATATCGTGATTTTATTGCTAGGTGAAATGAAGATTTTCTATATTTTTCATCTCGCAGTTTTTAAAATGTTGATGTAAACATACATTTCTTATTCTGTTATATTGTAATTTAATTGATTCGAAACGTTGTTTATGTTAGTCATTAAAAAAAATGATTTTCAAAAACATACCTGTGTGTATTCTGATATGTCCTTTAAGTTGACCGTTATTCGAGAAGCCGACATCACAGTGAGGACATTTGTATTTTTTAGGTCGTTGTTTTCTATTGGAGATCATTTTTGCTTGATGTTCTTGAGTCAATATTCTTGCATATTCCTCCATTGCATAACCCTGTGCTAGTGTTTCCAAAAATAATGAATCAGTAGACGCTAGTCCTAAACTTTGAACCAACATTTCATTATGAATTTGCACTGAGTCTATGTGATTAGCAACGAATAAATCCGGATTTAACTCTGGTGTTATATTGTGATGATTCAATTTTGGCGACGGAATTAAATTTGTATTCGAAATTGCGCTATTTCTAAAGAAATTATTATCTTTTGATACATCCATTGTTTGATACTGTGTTTTTATGTGATTGTCTTTACGGTCGTTTGTTTTGTTTTTTGATGACGCAACATCATGAGACGATTTTTCACCGTCGCTATTCAATGACTTAATTGACAAGTTATCACTATTACTTGTTGACTGGTTGAGTAAATGTTTGGCTCTGTTTTGATGTCTTTGTGTTAAGCTAGAAGTAGTTGTACAATTGCATTTAAAATTGCTAGTTTCGTGTTTTGAATGGCAATTGTTTTCGGTTGGAGGCGTCGCTTCCTTGTCTTCCCCCGCTAGTATCTCAGTAGTTGTGGATATAGTATTGTCTTGATATGTTCTATGCGTGACATCGTTTTCAATTTTAACAGAACGCTGTTCCTGAATACGTAATTTTTCAGAGCTGTCCCAAGGGCGGAAAATTTTTGAGTGCGCTCCATGATTTTTTTGATTATCAACCGATTTTGTTCTGATTTGATTTAATTGTTTTAAATGGTTGTAATAATTGTTCATTTCCATAGAATACATTATTACTGAAGAAATTTTGTCACTTTCTAAATTGAGCTACGATTATTTTAATTGTTTTGTAAATGCATCCATAAAATATATTTATACAGTACCTAAAGACTAGTATGATATAAAAAAAAACTATTTTATCACTTTATTTAAATTAGTCTCTTATGAGATAATATTGTACAAGGCACTTTGTAAATTAATCCGAACACAAATCTGTTTAAACATGAAACTAATACCGTGTTATTTTTGAAAGGAATATAATCGGATAAACGAGATCAACAAAAAAGATTGCAACTTGTTGTCACATAGACATGTTAGTTTCAAGTGGGTACTTAACTTTTCAAAACTGAACTAAACAGTCAAAAGTATACATTTATATATGTACATAAAATATACCCTTATAAGTGGGTTGGGCAAACATTTCTAGAGGGGGTACATAATGTCATTTGTTGCAGGCTAAGCCTATTATACATACTATGTATGTTTGCATTATGTACTTTCAACAACCCCATGCCTTTATCCATTGAATTTTCCACCCTGTGTCTTTGTGACTATATAAATGTATATTGCATAAATGCTATTGTAAAAGACTAGACCAACTGCGAAAACATTGTCGGGTACCAACAAAATTTTACAACATATTATTTTTGTTAGATTAATACATTATCTCTTTTAATCATGAGAATTTTACCATTCCAGCTCCACTAGTGGGAATTATATAGGTACAAGTCAAAATTCACGTTTAAAAATTTTGAGTAATTTTTTTCTTTTCAAAGTCTCCCGACTTCAAAAAACATATTTTTTTTGTTCAGTTGGTGTGTTTGTCTATGAACACGATACAGGCCAAACAACTGAGCGGATCGTAATCAAATTTTGGTAAGATGTCGGACATGTAAATATGAAAATTCCTATTGTTTTTATGGAAAATCGGCGCACGCGCAAAAGACAAATGCGCTATAATGTTGCTTTTGCTGTAACAATGGTATATTTTTCATATTGATTTATTATTCTGTTTATTTTTCCAAGAAAGTTTGCAAAAAATTTTTTTTTCTAAACTTTATAATTTCGGAAATATAAAAAAAAAAAAACAGTTGCTCTTTTTTATTATAGATTTTATTGGCTTTTGTTTTCAAAAACAGTTAGTCACGACAATTTTTTTATTATTTTAGCCATTCATTCCTTAAGATTAATTAATTAGACAAGGACACAATAGAGGGATGGACCATGGAGAATAGGAGCACGAGCCAAGCGTACAGGATGATACTCACAAGACGGCTTTGAACCATGGATCTATGGATTTTGGAGGTACACGAAAGGAGTTCTTTTATTCTGAAAGAATTAAATAGCTGACAAGCATGCATTGGTTAACTTTTACATGTGATAACAAATTATATAAGTCTTTGCAAACAAATAGCGAACATCATAATTATTATTACTAGCCTTATCCACGCCACGGCATGGGTTAACAAAAATGTTATTTTATTGATTATCCGCCAAAATGTCAGTTATTTAGAAGTCGTAATGGTCCTCCGCCTAATTGGCCACAATTCTAAACAAAAACATTTGTTAATACATAAACACTTGATTGTAAAAATATCTAAACTTTATTCACATTTAGAAAAAAATTATTAAAAAAAATCTATCTCAAATTACCTGTGGTGCTGCTTTTCTTTCAATAACTATTGACTTCCTTTTCAAAGTCGTAGTAAAATTTGCAGCAAAGCGTTTTTGACGAGACTTTGTAAAGCATTATAATTATTTATAGGTATATCTAGGTATTTGTAATAAATAAATAAAATATAATATGCGGTTAAATTTTCAAAAAATCGTGTACTTGCAGCTATTTCTTAGGATAAAATTTCAAACAAGTGTAATCATAAATTATTATTGTAATAGCTTACCTGATAACGATATTTCCACGCAATAGCCTTAGATGCTGATTTAAATAAAAAAAAAAATTTAAAAATCGCTTTATTAAAGAAAAAACAATATGTGCGTATTAAAAGGTGAACTGGATGAAAAGAAAGAACGCCGCCACTGTTAGTAAACGTCCCCTTGAATTGAACAGTTAGATTTGAACCTTTTATAGATATTCATTCGAGGTTTGTATATAACATGTCATTGATACCGCGGTGATAAATTTTCATTTTTTTTTCTTCTGTTCCTTATTCTGATGGAAACTAAAGCTCATATTTGTCTGCACGATGAATTTTAGGTTACGTAAAAATTGCAGGCTATTTTATTCCCGTACATGCATATTCTATTCATAATGATAAAATATGTTTCATATATTTCTTTTAAATGAAATGTTGCGGTTTTGTATTTGGCGTTTTTTTTTCATTGCCATTAATAAACGGAGTGTGTTTAGTACCTACGTACTATATATACCTACATAATGTGGTATTGTAAAGGGTTTGGTGAGGTAACCAAAGAGCTGGTAATATGAAACAAATTAATTTAATTATCGAGGAAATTCTAATGTTGTTACGAATGTTTTACATTGGAATCGAAGTTTTTTAATGGATTATATCGGACGGCATATTATGTATGTTTTTAGACGACCATCTATAAAATAGCTGCTTATCATGCGTGAATAGCGGTTGTAAAATGACCCTTTTTCGCACTAGTTCGTAAAGTAAAACAAGTTATACGATTTTACCAATCTAATAGTTATATCTCTTTCGGTTGCCATAATTCATATGAGCGACAGAGAAGTAGGCGCTGAACAGTACATATTATATAGATATCAACGTGGGCGAGCGTGAACTGCCAAAAATATTGCAAATATACTTATTATCATGTAAAAATCCGCTATTTTATAGGAGGTGCGTGCAAAAAAGGTGCTATGTATCTTGTATGTAATGTTATTGACGCTCGTTTAACAAAATGACTGCGTTTACGTACGATTAGGAGATATGTGCCAACTTGAAAAAAACAGGACTCGAGTTGAAAATCACGTAACAAGAATTAGTTACGCAACTCGAGAAGCTGAGTAAATGATTTGCTACAATTTACTTTTTTATATATTTGTTTTTCCATCTAACAATTATTACTAAACTTATTAGGTAGGATTGAAATAAAAAAAAGGTATTTTTAGTATAAATAATAATAATAATTTTTATTCCCAAAAAAAAAGACAATACACAATGCACTTACAATTACCTAATTTGTGGAATTATCGTATCCAACTTGGTAGAGCCAGTGCAAATGTATGGCATACTTATGTATTTTTTAGTTTTAGTCTTAATTATAAGTAAGAACTTATATTTGACAACAAAAATAGTTATATAGCAGTATTCACAAACTCGAGTTAGGGAGAATCCAACTCGAATTAACTCGAACTAAGTGCAATTCGAAATGACCCATCACTGACTAGGAGATACATAGACACTACTAACCCTTATCTCTGCTACATGTTGCTATATTTTTATAGAGGTAAAGTTATAACTATAAATAATTGCAGTTTTTATTACTTTTTACGTATTTATTTTTTCCAAACTAAATTATATAGGTAAATAAAATTATCGACCAATTTTTTCAGACTGTATATTGACAAAAAATAATGAAATTATAATGCAATAATTCAATCTATTGAATTATAATTTTATAATTTTTTATCAACATACAGTCTGAAAAAAATTGGTTGGTAATTTTATTTGTTTGAAGAGTTCTATTCAGACGTTAATCTAAGATTTAAATTATAGGTATTTTTATACAAAAAGGTACATACAGTAAAATAATCCGTAGATAGATAACTTAGTTTTAATTTAGTTGATGCATGATACAAAAAAATTGTATTTATGAAACAATAAGAGTATAAATAATTATTACAACATTAAGATAAATTAATATAATTAATAAAACATTTTGATGCGCGAGAGAGGAAATACGTGCAGCGGCCGGGAATTACCACAAAATATTATCGACGTTTTTATTTTGAATGCAGATACGAAACGGGATGTAATTATTCAAAAAAAGTATCGGGTTATCCGTAGTATAAGAATCGAAATCATAATAGCAGTATAAAAATACCCCTAATTTTTTTAACTAACTTTTGCCTATGCTTTACTCACATAATAGTAGGTTTTTCAGCTAAATGTTTTCCAGTACTAACATCTTAAATGGGAGAATGGCAGTAATTTAAATCAGAATTTACTTTTCAAAATTTTACAATATTTGTCAACAAAATAAATCCTGCGCGACGAACTCGTACAGACATGCTGTACCCTTTGTGGGCTCAACCGTTGTTAACGCATTTTTTGCCTCGTAGTTAGTAGCGACTCAAATTTGACGGTATTTGATAACACAAGAAAGTTCGACATGCTATCCCTATACTTATTGAGCGAATTGACGTTTCCACGTCGAAATAAAAATTACAAACATATGGTGGGAGTAACGGTATCGGTGGTGGGAAAACGTGTCTTCGACCGTTTAAAATTTAAAATCAATACTATTACTAGCGGCCCGGTTCGTCGTTTTTTCGTCGACTTGCGTTGCAAAATTGGTCTCCACGAAAAGCGCTTTTATTTAAATGCGATAATATATAGCCTGTATCAATTCTGAAGGTCCATTCTAAATATTGGTGAAAAAAATTTTGAAATCGGATGAGTAGTTTCGGAGATTGTCTCCTATATCCAAAGTGGCAAACTTTAGCTCTTTATAATATTATAGCCGTCCGTCCCTATTGCGCATCTGTAGATGAAAGTAAAAATACTAATATCGATATTAAAAAATAGGGGTTGGTGCGGTAGAACGGTGAAAATTTAGGGTTATAAGTATTTTTTAATGGCAAATCATAAAAAAAATTTTAAAAAAATCTGGAGAGGGCCACCCTTATCACCTAGGGATATAAAAAATAGCCTACGACCTATTATCAGACCTACCAAGTATACACAAAAAATTTCATAAAAATCGGTCAAGCCGTTTCGGAGGAGTTTGATAACAAACACTGTGCGTCTCGATGACGATGTAATTAAAATGTTTGTATATATTACCAATTCAGAAAAAATATATTGTAGTGATACTTCTTTTGACGCGCTATGAAAAAATGGTAAGAGTGAATTTCTAAATGTAACATCAATATTAACAGGATGAAGTTTGTCGTAGAAAGAGGCAACCAACAGAACAGAGGTAGACTCATTGACTTATCCTGATGGCCATGATTTTGTCATATACCGCTTTAGTAGTTATTTAATTGACTGAGTGAGGAGGATAGAATATGGTAGAGACCATATCCGGATGCGCGTACTGTTCTAATATCACTCCAGTCTTTTTGTTATTTTATTTCAATGAATTATTTGCAATTAAAGATTAATTTCTAATCACACCAAAAAAGTGTAACACGCACCATTTTTTTTCATTTTTTTATAGTAGATAGGTACTTGCTTTCGAACCGTGTGCTCATAGGACAATTTCTTTCAGTAAAAAAAAATAGGTAAAAAACTTTTAAGTTGAACTATTTTATTGTACAATCGATAATGTACTAAAAACTAGAAAATAAATATGAGTCACTATCGGGGGCTTTGATTAAACTATAAAATAAAATCATCCGTGCATTTACAGTTACATAATGGTCGAAGAAAACATTCGAAAGCTAAATATTATTTCCAATCTCAAACAAATGAAAGTTTTCTACAAAATGCCCCCCACGAGTTTATTTAGGTTAAATCAAAGCCAACCATGTGGTGACTCATATTTATTTTCTAGTTTTTAGTACATTATCGATTGTACAATAACTTTTACCCATTTTTATTTTTAAGTTTTTAGTGTGCCTTATTAAAAGTGCGATTTGCATCCGAACGAAAGCCAGAACGATCAGTTAGTTATTATAGTATTGTATTGTCATCGGAACTACATACCTATGCAAAATTTTAACTCAATCGGATAACGGGAAGTAGTTGAAAAAGCTGTCCGAATATTTGAAACAAAGAAACATAAACACAGAAACAAAGAAATATACGGGGTAAAGCTAAATAAAAGCGTTTAAAAATCATCATGGGTATAGGGAGACATACTGACGCTGATCGTATGAGCTGTTGCGCGATTATAATCTACTATCTGTCTGTCCATTTTGGGTGACGTATTTTGTAAAAGTATTGCTGTCTTTGATTAAAAATATGCGCAGATAAAGTTATTAATTAAATATGTAAAACAGTAACTGTATAATGAAAACATTGTTTCCATTAAAATTTGAAATAATAAGTTCGTTCTAAGCAGCCAGCAAACGGTTCCGAAACCGTCACCCGCATGCGCAGTAGGTAAAACGTGTTCTAAAATCGCCACTATAACAGCTTCGTTTTACCTAGTGCGCATGCGGGTGACGGTTTCGGAACCGTTTGCTGGCTGCTTGGAACGAACTTTATGATTAGAAAAGAATTTAATTAACCTATCTTAAAGGAAAGTCAACACAAGTGTTCAATAGTTTTACTCTCACCGACACGGTGCGGTGTTGAATTGTTACCTAACTATCATATTATATTATTATTATAATATTATAAATGCGAATGTAAGTTTGTTTGTTACGCTTTCACGCAAAAACTACTTAACCGATCATCATGAAACTTTGCACATACACTCTTGAAGGTATTAGAAGTAACATAGGATACTTTTTATTAAAAAAAAATAAAATTTTTTTACGAAAAATAAGAAAGGGTTGAAAACATTTTTTGGGCCCAAAAATACCGAAAAATTTCTCCGAATCGTTTCAAAATTGAAATTTAACCCTTTAGTAATGATTAAAATGTGCTATTAAAATTTCATTAAAATCGGCCCGACAGGACCGGACTTACAAATTTTATGAAAACGAAATATTATAAATGCGAATGTAAGTTTGTTTGTTACGCTTTCACGCAAAAACTACTTAACCGATCATCATGAAACTTTGCACATACACTCTTGAAGGTATTAGAAGTAACATAGGATACTTTTTATTAAAAAAAAATAAAAATTTTTTACGAAAAATAAGAAAATTGTTTGTCAAAATATGTGCAATACCTCAACCCCTGATATGCATGTCAAAAGTCGATTTCCATCTCAATCGCGGGCGTAGCCGCGGGTAGCGGCTAGTAATACTATACATAGATATATTATATAGTTTAAGAACTTTCATCAAAAGCTGGATTAAAATTTCAGTGGTATTTTGCGTTTAAGTACAGTTGAAAAACTATTTAGTTAGAGTTTATTAAAATTCTTTCTCGACGCTGTTCCTGAGAGAGTGGCTTTGTTTTTTACCGGTCGCGGTATATTGATTTTACGTGCCTTCATTGATTGTAATCTATACAAATAGCTAAAATTGAAGTGTTTGTAATGTCAAAATAACAGCTTTTTACTAAATGCTATGAAAGTATATTATACGGTACTTATAAAAAAAACAATTTTTAAAGTTTTTGTCTGTCTGTCTGTTCCGGCTAATTTCTGAAACGACTGGACAGAGTTTGACGGGACTTTCACTGGCAGATAGCTGATATTATAAGGAGTAACGTAGGCTACTTTTATTTTATATTAGCTGCTGCTTCTCACGGTTCCGCACGCGATTGTGATAAAACTCGGTAGCGACAACAGTAGTTGAGTCTTCGGCTGTATATGATATATAAAATAAAAGCAGCGTACGTTATTCGTTATAGCATCAGCTATTTGCCAGTGAAAATCCCCGTCAAAATCGGTCCGGTCGTTTTGGAGATATTATAATATATAGCCGAAGACTCCACTACTGTTGTCGCTGAGTGAGCTTTTGGTGATAAGGATGGGGAAGTGCAATTTTTATGTGTTTTTTTCCAAAAACTGTTATAAAATCTTAAACAAAACATCATGTTAATTGTTGAGTTCGTGCTTCATTAAGCTTTTTTTTTTTGACATTCTATAGGATGTTCTTGACTTTTTACTGTATTTATCAAGTTACCTTCTGAAATTAGCCCCCAGAATCAAAATTTAATTTTGTAAACTTCACGTCTGTATTCTGTGCCAATTTTACGTCAAATATTCTCAGAGAAAATCGCTGATGACAGACGGACGGACTGACACAGAAGTGATTCCATAAGTGTTCCATTTTGCACGGAACACTAAAAACGAATTAACCGACGCCGAGTCATGAATACAAAAGCCAAATCAAATATTACATAATCTAAATTGTCTGTATTGTTTGCGTTTTATTCATAAATAGATAATCTCAAATTCTCATAAAATGTACAACAATCAGATCGAATGCACAGTGCACAGTGTTCAATCTTCGCTTGACACTTGCATTATTCCGCCTCTGGGTCAGCGTGTTACTTTTTTGGGCGTTTTAGGTAAAATCGTATACATCATTTTATTGACAGACAGACTGGGAATGTATGCAGTGAATAGAAATGCAAAAAAACTTCGTTGTTGATCTATCGGGCGTGTCAAAAAATATTTTTTCTTTTTCAAACATTAAATTTATAGATTTTAATGTTTGAGAGAAGTTTTTTAAATTATTTTTGTGCATCAACACAATCATTTTATAGATACGTTAGGTAATTTTTAAATGGGTAAAATTTTATAAAGTTTGCGTCACCGACATGCTGATGTTAACAGTATATCTGTAGCCATTGCCCTTGGTTGGTAATGAACTGGCGGGCGCGCAGTCAATACACGTTTATACATTGTATAATATCGCATATTGACTCTAATTTTCATTATTGTAAGATTGCAACATTAGTGCTGTGTTTATGTATATAAGTGAAGTTAAGTTGACTACTTTAACCACTGTTATTGCACAGTTTTAAGTTTTCACTTTTGTCGGCAGTCCTGAATGACTGTTTTTTGTAGTGTATTACTGTAGCCTCAATTGAGTTGCGTACCCAGATATACCTTATAAATTTCTACAATAAAATACGTTTAAATTATACTAATACAATAGCTTGATTATCATAACTCGATTCGTTACCTATTATAATAATATCATGATATAATGATGGTAACCGATATATTTTAATAATATTATTATTAGTGTATTTACATGTAAATAGAGATAATTAAATTTCTCTCTCTTTCTCTACCTATGCATATAGTAATTTGTACTGAATATACACATCATTTTGAACAACAGAAATATGAAAATGTTAGTTTATAATAAAACACGAAATTAATTTATTAAAAATAATAAAATCGAAACGTGCGTATTTTAAGTGTTTTTGTAATCGTGTTTCAGTGTAAAAAGTATTGAGACTTTTGGTACTATTGCGTTTGTTACATAAAAGTGTAACCGTGGATTATATACCTAATGTACCATATACTTTTTTGTGCAAATTTCTACAATACACAAACACACTTTTCATTCTCGAATAATTTGAATGATATTACACAAGTATTCCAGTTCTAATAATTCCGGCATTATTGGAAATAATTTCGTAGAAATAGCATGAATTTAACGTTTCGTAACTATGTGTAAATTTCGAATAAGAGAAAAATTTCTGAATAACTGAATAAGGATAAATATTTTTTTACTTCTAATAGTCTAACCGTGAAATAAAAAAATGCGATATTGTTTTTAGATTAAAGATAAGACTATTGTAGCAATCGAAACATTACAAACCATCAATATTTGCATATTGAATCTCATTATCCTTTATGTGGTTCACTAAACGTACTCTAACGAATGATAATAGAAGTCCCACTAATTTTCATTTTGAACCTTCTAATCGCACTGATCTGTGATCAAAATTTTAAGTAATTTTTATACATAAACGGTTTTACCATTATATTTAACTCTGCTGTGTTTTATGTAGAAATAGATTGTCTAATGGCCATATTCACTGAACGTAAGTAAGTTATTTATTCGGTTCATTTGTTCTTCAGGTAGTTATTCCTTCGAATAAATAGCGATAATTCAATTGACCACACGTAATTAGATATGTTTACTGCAGGCATAAATCTATTCTGTCTTACTTCGAGGGTGTAAATATTTATTCGCCTGATAAAATAATAATGGCCGCCAAATGTGGAGTATTATATCTATAGGTATAGTTTGTTCTTGTGAATTTATTTGTGTTGTTTATTAACCTTTTGTGAGTGTACCTATAGTTGTAAGACATTAGAATTAGTGGAAGTTTTGTGTGCAATTGGGTAAGGATAAAATATAATTATGTTGTGACGTTTACACTAATGCTATCCAGCGGATTTTTGGGTGAACGTCAAAATATTCAACAAAAAGAGCAAGGAGTAAAGTGCAGTGTATATTTATTTTTTAAGTAACTTTTCTACCTGATATTTTACTTGGTGAATTGAAAGTATTTTTTTTTTCTAACGAATACATTTTTTCCAAGATTAGTAACTTCTCTATTTAAGATTGTTCGCTGAATATGCGCATTAGCAAAGTTTAAGAAGACTTTGAGATACACACTTACTTATTTCAAATAGCGTTTCACACGTGTTTTATTTCAATAATTACCTATTATAATTGTCTTAATAATAATTTTTGTCTGTCTGGATTTTTGATGTTTTAGATAACATATTACTTGACGGTATTTAGAGCGGAAATGATGAAATGATAAAATTATGATTTATTAAAACGAACCAGACTTTTGGATTAAGAAATGAAAATAATAAACCATCAATCAAGAATTAAATGTAATATTATACTTCTTATTGGGACTGAATTCGATTGTAGCTTATAAACGCTCGATACGCCAGCTTATACAGATCGTCATATTAAACAAGGCAGGTAATGATATTGCAAGTAATAAACTTAAAAGTTATTGATACTTTTTTTTTATTTCTGGAAAAAATTGGAATGTGCCATTCAGTATTAAAACTATCCTATACATTAATTTGATTTCTTTTTTGTTAAAACATAATATGACCTGATTTCGCGTCTTTCATTTTTGAAATAAAATAAAATCAAACTCAATATAATAATGGAATTCAATAGGCTGAAGCAAGGCAAATATGACTGATCGCATTAATATTACCGAAGTGTGTCTTTAAGATCGATGAATTCAATGACCACTGTTGTAAGAAAACGTCACTGTGAGAAATGATAGAGACTCTGATATTGTAGATAGTTTTTATAATATTTAACGTTTTGAAGCTTGCCGTTTACTATACGATCAGTTTACGAGTGAAGCATCACGTGGCCTGCATTCAACATCCCCTTCCAAAATAAATCACTTTGTTTATATTCCGTTATTATGCTTCTTTAAAAATTAAATTTGTAGTTAAATTTATCAGTATTAATACAAGCCGTTATAAATTAATGATAAGACTATCACTTCTGATCACGTTTGTTTTAAAACCGTGCACGCCCAGCACAGCATGGACCAGAAAAGAGTGAACCTGAAAATATCCCATGTTATTTAACGGAGTAGTGCACATTAGACCAATATCTGCAACCAGCAGCCAGCAATGACCGCCAGTCGGTTGCCTGCAATTTCTGTCTATCAATGCTGGGCCGATCCAGTGTACTAGTGATGTGCAGTGTTGCCAGAACTTTTTTGTTTTGCGTACTAGATTAGGGTTGAAAAAAGTACTAGAATTTCATAAAAATGTACTAAATTTTAAAATGCATGTGTTTAAATAAATTATAAAAAATAATACGTTTTTCTTGTTAAAAAAATCCAAAATAATAATCTAAACATATTCAAAATGTTTTTTCTTATATTACACATTACCTATTACTATACCTACCTATACCTGTATGCTTAGCTATATTTAAAAACAAACACAAAAATATCAACAAAAAAAAATATCAAAACACAAAAATAAAAATGGGAAAATTCTCATTTGTCAAATTGCACAACCTTAAAACATCATGTATTGTGGATATTAAAAAGTACTACTAGCGTACAGAAAATGTCAAAAAAGTACTAGATCTAGTACAATTGTACTAGACTGGCAACACTGGTGATGTGTCGTTTTCATTAATTAATTTGCATTGCGAAATGTCTACCGGATATCACGAAACTTCCACTAAAAGCTGGTTTGTGTTTGTGTTGGTCTAGTGTGCGGCACCTTGCAAACTGCTGGTTTGTGTTGCGCTGGTCGTGCTGGTTTATCCTTGACAAGTGTGCGCGGTCTTTTAAATGTGTTTAAAAAATATAATAATAATAATAAAGTTTATTTATTTCGTTGACATAAATGTGTGGAACAAGTCATGGAAGTTGATGAATATATAATAAATTGTGTTGAAAGAATGCATCCGACATTAAATTGAATGGTTTTTGGAGCCAATAGTCAAGTCGCCAACATTTAAAATAATTATAAAACAACGTACATACATTTTAAATGTAAAATAGACCGGCAGCTCGTGACAGATTTTATCAACCAATCGTATCGCGTATGCCCTTCAAGTTGATGATTATAAAGTAGGTTTAACTAAAAAATGGATCTAAGCGAGATCGTGTGGGCGGGACATGCAGCGTGCAATGTCATCTGAAATTGCAAAAAAAAAATTGAATTTTTAATCAATCGTATCGCGTATGCCATTCATGCCTTGATGTAATTTATAAAAAAACAAATCCAGAGAAGCAAAGGCATACGTTTAGGTCGGGGCCTTGTGGCTGAACTCAGTCCTCGAAGTTGCAAAAAAAAACAATAATTTTAACCAATCGTATTGCGTATGCCGTGTCTACTAAATGTTTATATTGATTGTGAAAATCATTTTTGACCAGTCGGCATACGTTTCAACTGGGGCCAAATATTTTTTTTCAATGATGGCGTTTGTAAAAAAAAACCTTGTTTTAAATCAATCGTATCGTGTATGCCTTTGAACCCATGGTTAATTCCGATTTTTATATGTTATATATTTTAACGGCATACATATTTTCGAGACCTTGTCCAAAGGCATACGTTTTAAAACTGTAAAAAATGTATCCATAATAAACCAATCGTATCGTGTATGCCCTTTTGGATTTAACTTCGTAATTATTATTTCTTATCAAATTTAAAAGGGCATACAAATTGTGCGGGACAATAACGAGAATGAACATTTTTTTAAAAAGGAGATGTTTGGAATTTTTTTTTCAATCGAATCAAGTATGCCACGAAATACTTATCATTAACTTCAATGGATCACAGTTACTCTATTTATTAAATAGAGTCAAATTTATGCCCTTTGCAATTTTTCTGCAAAATTATGCTATTCGGCCAAATTTTATGAAGGCATACGGATTCACGTTAGCCGTTATGCGATTGGGACGATGACATGATCGGTTACCATTCCTCGTGCTACAAAGAGTTCCGATTGAAATAAAAATATTTATCATACGAAAGGTAAGTCAAATAATTATTGCTTCAATTCAATTCACTCGTACACAAAAATATGCATGTGTGTGTGTGTGTATTAACTTAATGTAAATCGACAAAAATCGACAGAGACAAACCGTTCAAAGCTTATACACGAACTATATACATGAAACATATATACCGAAATTTCAAATAGGTACACATTTTAAGGTATGTTCAGATCTACCAGCACGTAACGTAGCAGACACGGCACAGACAATAGTTTTCACATCTATACAGCAACAGCACACCCGGCATGAACAGACGCCATCAGGAAAACTAGAAAGTGCCCGTGCATACCATGTTTCGCAATTTTTCGATAGAACTAGCCTTGATGGTAATTTTACTAGAATAGGAAGAATCGGGTTGTGTAGAAGTGCAACAAAGAAAAAGGTTTGCAGTGCGTCCCATGAGCTCAAACGAAAAAAAGAAGGAGAGTTCTACACATTATATAAGAAGCTCTTGGATGATGAGGACAGATTCTTTAAATATTTTAGGATGAGTAAATATGAGTTTGAGACCATTGTAACTAGAATTAAACCAATGATAACTAAGCAAGACAAAGTTCAAACCAAACTGTTCGTGTCGGCGATCGCATTCATACTAGCCGCGCGACTAGCACAGACACGCGCCGGCACAGACAAAACATTCTTGCGGAGAATGCTGGCCGACGCCGGCCCGTGTCTGCGCGGACACGCTCCGTTTGGGTGCGGTAGATGTGAATACATCTATCTATACTTAATATTATAAAGAGAGAGAGAGAGCAAATTTTGTGTTTTTGTTTATGTAGAGGGTAATCTTCGGAACCACTGCACCTATTTGGAAAATTCGTTCATCGTTTGAAAGGTACAACAAATAATTAAAAACCCTCCAAAACTCCCAAACGAGAAGCAAACTAAGTTTTTTGCTTATAATTCGCTCAATTTAAATCAGTTCGTTTTAAACGAAAGAGGAGAAAATTTTACATAGATTTTGTATAATAGAATTCGTCGAAACACTTTTTTTATACAGCTTTATATAGAAAACAAGCTCTATAAATTCAATTTTGTCTAATACATAGCATACACGAATCGTCTGTCTTCGTTTGTTGCATACTGTACCATGGGAATTTAAAAACAGCGTATGTTCTGTCTTAAAATAAAAATACTGCATTTGTTCAAAAACGAATGTCATTTCAAATATTAGTCAGTCTTTTGACATTAGTATTTTGTGAAATGCAACGCCTTCTGAGTTAACGATTTGAATAACTAATTAATTATTAGAAAATACTTTGACAGATGAAAATGTCAGTTTCGACATTTTTTACCGTTCCAACATCATGGATGAGCGGAATGAAACCAAATTTTGGGAGGATGTTTGATATACAAATATGAAGAGACCTATTGTTTTTGAGAGACGTCGGTGCAAGCGCATAAGAAATATATATTATAATGTTGTTTTTATAAGATAATAGTATAGGTTTTCATTGACAACTTTAAAATAGAGAGTAAGTAGAACCTACGGTGCTGTTTGGTAGAATTTCCAGGTTTGGCAGTTTTTTCTGTGCATTGACTGGGCTATTACGCGTTTTTGCCCCACGGAAATTGTATGCCCTTTTGAATTTGATGAAAAAAGTATGATTACTAGTAAAATCCAGAAGGGCATACGCGATACGATTGGTAAAAATTCATATCAAAATTTGCAACTTCTCTGGTTCCTCCAACCACCGGACCCCAAAATTATTGTATGCCAGCTTGTATTTCTTTATTTTACAATGAAAACAGTGTTTTGCAACAATTTTCAATAACGATACGATTGATTTAAAACAAGGTTTTTTTTTACAAACGCTATCATTGAAAAAAAATATTTGGCCCCAGTTGAAACGTATGCCGACTGGTCAAAAATGATTTTCACAATCAATATAAACATTTAGTAGACACGGCATACGCAATACGATTGGTTAAAATTATTGTTTTTTTTTGCAACTTCGAGGACTGAGTTCAGCCACAAGGCCCCGACCTAAACGTATGCCTTTGCTTCTCTGGATTTGTTTTTTTATAAATTACATCAAGGCATGAATGGCATACGCGATACGATTGATTAAAAATTCAATTTTTTTTTGCAATTTCAAATGACATTGCACGCTGCATGTCCCGCCCACACGATCTCGCTTAGATCCATTTTTTAGTTAAACCTACTTTATAATCATCAACTTGAAGGGCATACGCGATACGATTGGTTGATAAAATCTGTCACGAGCTGTCGGTCTAAAATGGGAGGTTTAAAATGTTGATGTTTTATTTATACTTAAAAATAAACCAGATAATTTTAGTTATCGTTTCTGATTCTACTTAAATTTATTGTATGACTTTAATTTAAAGTTTTAAATTTGCTCTTCATTTTAACATTTATGATATAGAAAAGATTTTGTTATTTTGATTGGACAAACACGTTTGGTATATAGTGTATTATGTAACTTTATGTGGAAAACTTTTTTGGACATTAAAAAAGTTTATTGTGACGAAAGGACAAAAGATATTATTATATAAAAGTATTACCGCCGGTAGAGATATATAATATGACAAAAGAATTGGAACACGACGAAAGTTGAGGCTTGAAATTCCGATGAGAATAACATCAGTTATTGAAAACAGAACGTTGTTCTACTGACAAATGTTGATCGATCAGTTTGTGAAACTTGTCAAAGAGTTGTTCTGTTTTGTTGGTAATTTGTACGCTTTTTTCTCTGAGTGTAAAGTAATGCCTCCTTGCACCAATAATAATAGGTAATCTGTAAGTGCAGTTGCACACCCTGTTGACTTTCTATTATTTTAAAATAAAAAAAAAATATTGAAGTGAAACTTCTTTAGGGACGCATCTGTTTGAGATTTTCTTTGACCTTAAAAGGGAAATGATTCTGCACCGTGGAAATACTAGAGGAACCTTGAGCGCAAGAAAGGAAGGGGTAATTGAATACATAATATACACCTTACATGTATAACATTGACTTATGTGAAAAGATTGATTTATTCAATAGTTTTGTGGGAGTATTAGAATATTATATAACTGTCAAAGTACTATATAACAGAAAAAGTAAGTGTTGATAAATAATAATTTTTGTAGTGTTCTTATATTGCATACATATACACATTTGCATAAATGTATTTATTGTTTATATACCTATATACACCATTTTATAAATACCTATAAATAAATGTGTGTATTGTTATAATATCCGCTCTACTACAGAATCAGACCGAGTTCCATGCGTAGAGTGCGTAGGCAAGTGGATATTTTGACGGTGGTGGTGTTAGTCACATGTTGCTAGTAACTCTACTCTACCACCTACTACACACTCTACTCGCTACTCTACTCTACTGACCGTTTATACGGGTAGAGTTACTCTACTCTATCAAGTACTTGCCTCATTATTCTACCCGTGTAAATGAGCCTTAATAATAATTTCAGCGGCACTGTATTTAGTGGTGCAACATCCAGATTGAAACTTGAAGATTCAAGTTTAAATCAGTTTTTTTATTAATCTGCATGTTAAAAAAGTTTTCAATACTGCAGAGAAATCAGGTGCTTTGATGAAAGATCTCCAATCGTAGACTTTTACAAAAACACAAAATTTAACAATACTGACGTTCCATAAATTTTTCCTTGATATATAATGTAGGTATAGTACAGTAGCCTTTTAGAATTCGGTACATTCGATAAAAGGACAGAATCCTTTTAGGATCACTCTTGTGTCTGTCTCTCTGTCCGTCTGCCACAGCTTATGTTCTCCGAATTTACCGGACGAAAAACATTGAAATGTGGCACATATAAAGAGATATAGGTGGCCCATTCTTGAACGTGTACCGTTAATAAGATAATTCTGATTTTAGGGGGCAAATGAGAAAAAAATATTTTCCAAGTGCACCATGTGACATCAAATGAAAGAGCTCGTTATGAAACATACACATTAATTTTTTTATAAGTTTAAAATGATGTTTAAAAGATATTAAATATAAAAAAAATCGAGCAGTCCTCCCTATTTCCGAGATTACTGATCCTAAAATTTTGAAAAAATAGGGAATATAGGATTTTACTTATAATACTTATAATACTAAGTCTTAAAGTTCTCATGGAAAACAGAATGGTACGGTATCCTCTCCACGCGAGTTCGACTCGCACTTGCCCATTTATATAATAAGCGCGTCTCTACTGGAAAGGAAAAGACTGACTTTATCTTATTCAGTTCTCTTTATTTCTTCTTAGTTCGAATATCAACATACTGTGAGACAGTGGCGTAGCGTAGACTAATCTAGACGTGGGCGAAGTCGCATCAGCGAGGTTTTTTTCTTTCGGAAGTTACCTATTTCCAAGATCAATGCAGTGATCCTACCATAGTTGTATGTTGGTTATATTTAATAGGAACTATATTTATATTTAGTAGGGTCTTTTAGGGTTCTAATCGTACTACTTATTTAGCATAGGTATAATATAGTTCATGGACTTTGGCCTCAAGTCAGCACACAAGGGGATTTCACGCGAGGCCGAGGGCGCCCGACCGCTTTACCCACGCTTAGCTACGCCACTGCTGTGAGATCTAACTTGCCGTAGGGCGTAGTATAATCACTGCCTGCAAGAGTGGTAACTGTGAGAGAAAGCCTACCCCTGTGAGAAAAACATCCCGCTAAGTTTAAGCGTATTCGTCCCTGCAAACACCCCCTGCACCCTTCATCTCAAATCTTTTCCCCTCGCCTAAAAACGGTTCGCGCTCTCCCGACGCTATTTTTGAAGCTAGAGGGTTCTGGTAAACGCCAAATAAAAGACAAAGAATCAGACTTCAGACGAATTTTTTGAAAAAAAGTTTCGTCTACGTGTGAAATATTACGTAACTTATTATTTTTTTCAAAAGGTTGTACGTATTTTCAGGAATTTTTTTTTCAAAAAATTCGCCTGAAAGATCTGTAGTCTGATTCTTTGTCTTTCATTTGGCGTTTACCAGAACCCTCTAGCTTTAAAAATAGCGTCGTGAGAGCGCGAACCGTTTTTAGACGAGGGGAAAAGATTTGAGATGAAGGGTGCAGGGGATATTTGCAGGGATGAATACTCTTAATTGCTTGATAAATAAATAAAGACAATATCTATAAAGAAAAATTGAAAAAATATAATATATAAATAAATATTAAGTAGAATATGGAATACTGATATCGATCAGAATAGAACCAGGAACTATCTGTGTACAAAGCAGACGCCATATCCATTTAGCTAAATTGTAACTGATAGTTTTACAGCTGTTTTTATCGTCTAGTTACTCGTATAATAGCAAATAATATGATACCATGATTCAACTAAGAAACTTCGGTATTGATACTTCCAACACCGGCTAGAGAGAAAACGGTATTTTTATCATATTATTTCATGCCTAGGCGGCAACGTGCCATGGTGACGGGTCTTTTATTTAACCCGTTTCAGCATATGTCTTTATCGATCATACTTTAGTAAGACACATGTCAAAATATAAAAAGTAGTTGTAAAACAAGTGAACAAAAGTATCCTTTATGTACCTACATACGTATAAATGCATGCACAAAGTGGATTTGATTAGTAGATTTAGGTTCGCAAAACATTATACAGTTGAACTAGTTTTGGCTAAGACTGTTCACCACCTTTTTAAAGGCTCTCACAGACCAAGGCGGCCCGAGTGGCGGTAAAATAAAACATATTGTTTTAATGTACGTGTTCAGATAGGAGTGCGTTCGCGGTCATTTCGGAGGGAATTTGCAGCGTTCATTCTAGCGGTGGCGGGCAAACGCCTCGTGTTGCATTTGGCCGCTGAACCCTGTGTTAACTGTTAGTTGCATACAAAATTGAAATGTCGAGTATTATACCGAAAAAATTATTGAGCATGTTAAAATTCATAAAATTTTATATGATTTGTTACTTCTATTTGTGCATATTAAATACATTTTATTACGTAATAGTTGAGACACTAATAAGACAAAATAAAAAAAAAAACTTACTCTTCTTTTTCGTTGTCTTCTAAAACAGCTGCTACAAATAAAAATTCTTCTAGTTCCAGTCATATTTATTGAACTCATTTAACTTATTGATATACATATACGTTTTATTTTAATTTATTTTGCGTTTTTCTATGGGCGCGATCATGTAATAAATTCACTTTGGTGTGTTTGGATCTGATCGCAACCACGATCGCCGCCTTGGTCTGTGAGAGTCTTTAAGTGTAAAAATTGAAACAAAAATAACTTATTTTAAAAATACAAATGCATTTTTGAATTACATAATTAAGACTTTGTATTTTTTTTAGTGTAACGAAGAAATGTACCTAAATACATTTGTATGCCTAAATATTAAGAACTATCAAGAATAAATAAAGCTCCTAAAACCACTAGTGATTGTTTCGTAATGTTAAACTTATAAACAAAATTGTGTTTTTTTTATTTCCTAGTGTTACATTAAAAGTACAAAAAAGAAATTCAGCTAGAGAACAAAATAATAATCTGAGTATTTCCTTCACTAATACGAGTATTTCGTGACATTGTCCAGCGACATTTCATGTTTGATTTTTCAAATAGCTTGTTAAGTCTTTACAATAATAATTGTGTTGTTTTACTGTTTGAACTTAAATTACTTTGGAGGTAGCGATAGCCGCTTTGCATCCTAATTTTATGATATTTGAGAAGGTCTTGTAAAATGGCGTTAATTCTGCGCCTCCTTCTATTCCTATGTCGTGATGCTCTTGTTCTTCATCACGACATTCTCTGATCACTTCCATCAAGTCTTTGGTACCATGATTGTTCATTAGCGCTTGTAACTGATTGTTGTAGTGCTCAACAATCACAGATTCTACGGCTACGGTGCATGCCATTGCCGCCTTTTGACCCATCAGAGCCGTACTGGCGCCCAATACGAATCCTGCTACATTCCAAAACGGCACCATTATAGTCGGTCGAACCCGGTATTTTCGTACTAGGTCTTCAAATCTAGCTCTGTGGACCTTTTCTTGTTCCCACATATGTTGAATTATAGGACCTGTAATTGAAAGTATAAGTAGGCAGACTAGAGACCGTGGCAGAAAAAGTAGTATGTTAATCCAATAAAATTTAGAACGCTATTTTTGTAGAATCAAGCTTTAGGACTAGTTCAGGGGTGGCGAACCTTTATACACCTACCTGCCAATTTTTTATAAAAAAATGTTTAATGTAGCCATGACGTGCCGACAAGTAACCCAAGAAATTTAGTTGTCAAAAAAAATGAATCAAACATAGATAAAAATAATAATTTTGATAACATAGGTACATTGAGCGTCATGAAACTTATTCGTGTTTGTTATATGATAGTCAATTATTTTCGACATCTAACATATTTTTAAGTAACCCTATTTTGCACCTCAATCAATACCGTGCCAACAATAATCTGTTGCGTGTCACCTGTGGCACGCGTGCCATAGGTTCGCCACTCCTGGACTAGTTTATTTAGGTAAGTTGTTTTAAAATTGTAGAATTTTAAGTTTGTGAAGCCGTCATAAAGAGCTTCTGAGAAATATTTTATGATTAAAATAGCTCGTGCTTCTTCAAGCTTTACATTTTTTAAAACTATGTCTTAGGCACTTCGTGAGTGAAGAGTTTAATGATTACCTGCTGTGGTATTCTTTAGTACTGCCATTTGACCGGCATATATTCGATCAGCTCCAAGTTCTCCAGCGTGATCCACACGAATTATTGATGCAATTTCAGGACACTGTTTGTAAATTGAACGATATAAGAGCTCTTGACCTGGCATTATTTCACTGGTTTATCGTTTACTAGATATTTAATCTAGTTTTACAATATTCAAATACGAGTATAATCGATATTATAATGTTGTCACATTACAGCATTCACAGTACGAAATTCCTGAAAAAAAAAAACGATCCAATAAATAACATCACATAAAAATAGGATTTTATTCCAATTAGTCTGATTAACAAGTTCAAAAACGTGTTAAGGCTTGAAATAGTAATTCATACAAAAATGACCGATGGCTCATTTGAGTCGGAATGACGTCTAGAAAAATGTATTAAAATATTTTATTAGCACATAGAAATTGCAAAAGTAATAAATAAATTATGATGAAAGAAAATATGCATTTAGTTTTTCCCTAATATCTCGTTTAATTTAAATATTGGAAATGCGAACACAAAAATAGATTTTATTTTTATTCCATAAAATCATTTCATAAAAATAAATACTTTTAGTTTATGTTCCTGTCCCAAAAATGCTGAGTATTACTTGCTTGTTTCAGCCATTGGCTTGCACGTAAGCGTTAGAATCTGTTTCAAGTTTTCATTTTGACGTATTTGCAGTTTTATGCTTCTTATGATGCTACAAAACAAAGTAGGAATATGCCTACTTCGATAGTTTACTTTTATACCGAGTGAATTAAAAAAACTCAAGAAAGTGTTATTTCTTGAAAATATTTTAAAAGTTTCCTTTCAGAGTTAAAATATGTTAGTGAATTCAACGAATTGAAACCAAATTTTGAGATGTTTGGCACGTGAATATGAAAAGTCCTATTGTTTTTGGAGAAAATCAGCGCATGTGCAGAATAGATATAAATATGCTATACCGGTGTTTTTTATATAATAATGGTATACTTTTCATAACGGCTTATTATTCTATTTATTTTTTCAAGCTTTGTAAACAATTTATTTTTCTAAGCTTTATAGATTTGTAAATATTTTGAAAATAAAAAAAATCAGCTGTTCTTTTGTTTTGTAGATCTGTCAGAAATGAACTAGTTAAGCATGCTTTGATTAATTTTTGCATGACGTGAACATATTATGTATAGGCAACCTTGGCAACGAATAGCAATTATTATATTGAATATTAACCATTACCCGCGTTACCTCACGCGATATCGAAAATTTTATTTTCTTTATTCAAACGTCAACATCTTGAAGTTGTAATAGTCCCGTTGCCCAATTGGTTTGATTTTTTTTAAATAACGTAACTTTTATAATATTAAATTTAAAATAATTATGCAATTTTAATATAAAAATAATGCATATAATGGTAGAATGGTTTGATGACTTTGTATGGCCGCCAGGAGAAAGTTTCCTCAAAGGGGACAAATATGAACTAAATTTGTAATTTAAAACGTTGCACGTCAATTGGTCTCAGTTTCATCAATATAATATAGAAAGAGCACGATTCTTCAACCTCCTGACCCCTTCTAACCGGCGACCATGGCCACTTGAAGAAATTGTCTAAACTGAAATAGAGGTGACAATAAAACCGTGAAAGAAATGTGATGTGTTCTACATAAAACATAATGGTTATGGTATAAATAGCTAACAATACTTTAGCAAATTACTTGTGCTTCAATAGTTCCATTCATTTTTCTGGTGTGCCGATGACAAGGTATATATATCTAGGGATGAGTTAATAACAAAGTTGCAAAAAACTTTTAAAAAATTCCAGCCAATTGGGTAACGGGACCATTCAAAGTTCAAAAATATTGACATTTGATATAGTATAATAAAGAAAATAAAATTTCTGTTATCGCGTGCGGTGACGATATAACAGTTTTCCAACGGCTGATCGAAAAAAATCTTCGAGACTCGGTTCCCGTGATAGACGAACTATTTACATACCTACAAGTTTGTAGAGAACCCTCGATGCGCGAGTCTGACTCACACTTGGCCGTTTTTTTTAACGAAACTATCTACAGTGTAAGTGATATCCTTAATTATGGTTTTTCATTTTTATTGATTTGGTTTTGATTTTGCAATCATAATGTAATAAACAAATGTTATCTGTTTACGACCACTTACTGCCGGGATTATCTGGGCCTAGTATTAATAATATTTCGAAAACTAATTTTATCAATACCTACTATACAACTTTTTTGTAAGACAAATTTTGAAAGAAATTTTTGCTCTTTTTGGGTTTTGATTAAAACTTATATTTCATGTTTTAATGTTAACATAATCTACTTATTGTGTTTTTATATTGAGAATATGGATAGGTACTTATCATCGGTACCCATCCTTAAGATTTTGCTGTCAACGTATTGTCAACGCAACAGCAACTGAATATCTCGTCTTCCAAATTTATATTTTTGAAAAAGAAAATTTTTAAAAATAAAACATTTTTCTCAATGGCACGTAAAACGTATATTTGATAGTAGTTAATACTTGAAATTTATGTTTTTGAGATATAGCATTAATTTTTCTTAGATGAAAGCGAGGTATGCAATTGCAATTGCAGTCTTAGATGTTGGTGCAAACTGTTATTTTTGATAACAGTTATGTAAAACTTTTAATGTTATTAACAATAACTGGCACTACCTACTGTTAAAGAATAATATTTTGTTATATTATATAGCAGCCAAAAATGAATTAGACTGAAAATTATGATGAAGATCAAATAAAGACATTTTTGATAACACATCAAAAACACTGACAAACAACAGTTTCCGAGTGATAGATAGATAATCAATAGGTAAAAACTGACTACAAAATAATCAAATAACCTATAGAAACTGATGACAGCTGTTGAGCGTCTGTTATCTACAATCCCTCTCTTTCTAAAATAAACTTGATTTGTCGTGTCCATGATTATTTAAATATAAGAGGCCTGAAGAAGTCATAAATTTATGACGAAACTTTGCGATCTGGAACTTTAACTTTTTGAAGATTACAACCAAAAGGAAAATAATCTTTAGAAATCGGTCAAGTAGGTACCAATTCCATTTGTATACAGAGGGTTACATAGTTGGAACTATTGTCCATAAAACAAATTAACTGACTAGCGACATCGAAAGGAAATTCCCCGAGACACATCGTTAAGATTTTGGAGCGTCTTAAATTTATGCCGAATAAAAAATTAAACAAATGTATTGATTTGAACAATGCCTACTTGCCAATTAATTTTTGCAGCACTTCTTACTTAGGAGTAAGAGGACTGAGACAGGAATGCAAAATAGCACGAGCAAGAAATCTTCCAGCGAAAGCAATAGTGTTCTGTTTGGAGCCTTTAGGTATGGAATATTCGAAATTACGGTATTTTGCAGTTCAGTAACAAAAACAATTACAAGTACGTTTCCAAATACAATGTTACAGTCACGAATGAATTACTAAACAACAGGTAGGTAACTAAACATTTTACAGAGCAAATAAAAGGCAATTATTAAATTAATAATAATAATAATAATAATAATGCGATTAACGTTTGTTTCTCGACTTTATGTCATAACAGACGCCATTCGCACCATTACTACTTTTTTTACCACACTTCCCGTTATTTTCAACAAGTTATAGACTTCAAGTTAATTAATAGCAATGCAGGGCGAATGAAGTAATTTTTAGGAAATTAGGATAAGGTTGGCAAATTTTGATCATAGGAGTTTGAGAGGTAATCGGCCATGGCCTTGCAATTGTTAAATTATCAATAACGGAACTCTAGTACTAAATAACATATAACCAGTTTCCTACTTAAAATATAAGTTTATAACAAAAAAACAAAATTATTAAATAATATATATGCAACAGTATATTTTTGGTAACTATTCATTTTGGTAACTGTTATTTTCCGATAGCAGTTATTAAATATTTGTTCTGTAATTTCGTTTGACTTTTAACAGTATGTCTTCACACCTGAATTTTACTCACAAAACATAAACTATAAAGTTCTTTAGTTAATGACAATGCAATTGTATTGAGGTGGCATGGACGGTATCAAGTCGGCTGCCGTTTGGTGCGGTTAGCCATAGGATCTACCGACGATATTGACACAAAGACCGTCCGTCCTTAAAAAGCGTACCGACGTTTATAAGTGCCGAAACGAATGGTGCTAATCATTATAAACTTGTCACATGTATTTTACATTTTTCAAATTTCAACGCCTTTAAATGAAGCTGTATGCCGATTTTGTTATTGTATCACCTAGTCATACCAGAGCATGCATTAGTTTACAAGAGTTTGTTTTTGTTGTGCGGAAACTTGAAATGTCAATTTGTGAAATAGGGCAAAATAATTCAATATTCTGTGTGTTGATAGAAAATAGTCCGATCATATGTTACACGCTTATTGTTTGCAAATATTACAATAGTTCTGCTCTGTACGACTGCTTGAGCCGATTTGTTTAGGAATTGTAGTTCTTTAAGTGTTGTTTGTGTGATTTGTTCTTGTATACTGCTTTTGTATTTTTAATATGCCGACGGTATTGATTTTATGAGAATAAGGCTCGAAACCACTGATTTAATAATTAATTGGTGTAACATATTCTTTGTACACCGGCCTATAAAAATAGCTGCTTTTTATGGCTATATAAATGACACATTTAACACTAGTACGTAAAGTAAAACAAACGTAGTCGTACTACTTTTTCCAGAGATAATCATAGTCTAACCGCATGAGAATTGAACGCAACTAACAATTAGAAGTGATCATGCTCAAAATTAACCTGTCAAAAATTTTGAAAACTTTATAGGGTGTACGTGCCAAAAAAATCTATACAAACTTCCTAGGCGATTATTTTATTATTTATGTGGCCATTTTCGTTTTACTATGATATCACACTGCAATGGAATAATTCCACCTATTATTTAAAAAAAAATATTGGGTACACTTACGATTAAAGGAACAAGCCCGATTGGGATGAAATTTTGAGCATTTGTTGACCTTGGTGAGACATAAAAAACTCCAAGGAATTTTTTCGCTATCACATTTTTTATGGAGGCTTAAATATTTTACCAGTTTTAGTTGAAACAAAATCCTACGAATAATTGACTAAAAATGTTGCAAGCTAAAGTAAGCTGTATTTATTTCTATTTTTTTTTTACTTCAATTTGACGTAGGTAGGTAGTAGGTATTATAATGTATATACCTACCTAGTTGTTAAATTTTGCAAAAGCACTGAAACCGTTCATTTTGATAAAATTTACTTCGAGAAAATTATCAAAAACTATGTGTGTTGCCATTTTAATATGTTCGTTTAGCTGTTCTCAATTTAAATTAATATCCTTGCGTTACACATACATGCTGCAGAACTATTTGTATAAAGGACACTGAAAAATACATCCATATACAGAATGCTTTTGTCATCGATAGGAAATTTCACGTAAATTTTTTAACCTTTTTTTAGCTTAGACGCCTTTAGAGTTTAGAGTATCCTTACAAACAGAACACATATTTTTTTAATAAATTAGCAGAAACAATTAAAGGATCAAAAAAAATTTCCAAATTTTTTTAGGTTTTTCAAGTGGCTGTATTTCCCTTAAAAATTGTCGTACTGGATTTAAAAAAAAGAATTTTAAAGCTCGCAGCTTCTAGTTTTGAGATCTTATCACGATTTCAAATGATCTTTAACAAAATGCAAAAAAAAATGTTTTTTTCAGTTTTTTTATGCATTTTTATTGGTAAAAATGTTTAAATTTATGCGAAATTTATGCATTAGAGCGTCACTTCTGCAAATTTTTTTTCGCATAAATTTAAACATTTTTACCAAAAAAAATGCATAAAAAAACTGAAAAAAAACATTTTTTTTTGCATTTTGTTAAAGATCATTTGAAGTCAAAATCGTGATCCTTTAATTTTTTTTCAAAAATTCGATCTAATAAGACAAAAAAACGGCTCGATGGATTGAATCGAAACTTTGTGAGGTTTTTGTGGGCATATTGAACTGTAAAAGGCACACTTAACATTACTGGTTTTCTCGATATTTCCAACTTAGCGCCTGATTATCCCAAAAGCCACCAAAAGCCCTTTTTTCTTGATTTTTCAAATTAATGTAAAGAATGAACAAAAATTTTTTTTCAAAAAACCGTAGCTTATTTTTGTGGAAAATTTATTCAAGCTTTCAAAACCCTCTTTAATTTTCTTGTGCGATCAGCAGTTGCTGAGATATTGAAGGTTAAAGACAAAAGATCCTTTTCCATTCAAAGTTCGATATCTCAGCGAGAAGTAGTCGTATCGAACTTTTCAAAAAAGCAAATTAAAGCTGAATGAACAAGTTATCCGATCCATATAGTGGTTAAGTTGTAAAAATTTTTTCCAAGTTCGTAGACCAAAAAAAAGAACCGATAAAATTTCAAAAAAATTTTTTCTTCGGTATTGATTAGGATTGAAGGGAACACGTTGCTTGAAAAAATTTTTTATCATAAGATCTCAAAACTAGAAACTGCGAGCTTTAAATTCCTTTTTTTTTAATTCCAGTACGATAATTTTTAAGGGAAATACAGCCACTTGAAAAACCTCAAAAAGTTTGGAAATTTTTTTTGATCCTTTAATTGTTTCTGTTAGTGTATAATGAAAACTGTTCTACCATTTTGGAGTACCGGAATGAAAAATATAGATTATAATATAACATAGGCACTTGACATAATTTTTTATGGAATTTAATTCGCTGTTTGGCGTCTTTTGTGAAACATCTCAGTGTTTTATAGTTATATATAATGTAATTAATAGAATGTTGCATCTTTTAACTGCGATTTAATGGGCCGAATCATTAAATTTTGGTGAGAGAACGGTGACCAACAAACATTTTCATTTGCTCCAGAGCCTCTAAATTTTCTTCTCTTGGTAAGGGTAGGTATACTTCAAATTATAACATAGTATATATAGTTCAATGTATATTTTGTTGCTTCCTTACTACCCCGTTTCATCGAAGGTAAGTTATCTAGAATTGTTGTTGCCAAAGCTCACAACGTTTGCACAAATCGTGTAGATAAAGACCACTCCGCTTTGTGGGAATTTCGTATTTTACTATAGATTTTAATAGTCCAGAATGCGTTCTAGCTGTTTCGAAACAACCTTAACTCATAGCTTTTTGGATAATTTCGACGAGTAGGTACTGATTAGTGTTCCCGCTCAATGTTTGAAATTAAGACAGGTACCTACACCTACATCTTTTAAATGAACTTAGATCACTTATTACCATCTAAATTTCCTTTGTTATTTTTTATCTTTCTCTATACTCATGCTCAGTTGCAGAAAGCATTGTCAGAAAAACTGATTTGATAATGACTTTCGATTGTGAACATCCATATTAGGTACTCCATATCAAAAGCCTTGTAGAGTTTGTATACACTATACATGTATTTAATATCGTTTTTTGCACAATTTCCACTCCAAAACAATATTTTTCTACGCATTTAGATCAAAATTTAGCTTGGAAAGCGAGTTTTTTCTATATATAACAAATATTTGTTTTTGTATGGGTACAATCTAATGTTCTAGATTACAAGGAGTTTGAATACGACATTAGATTGCTCCTAATGTATGGAAACTGTAATTATATGATCACAATCTAAGGTCATTGTCAAATTAAATTTTCTGACAACCCTTTGTGCAACCCAGCATTAGCCGCCCTTGCATTCGTCAGTTACACGCTTGAGTGTACACTTGTCATTGAAATAGTAGATTTTCAATAATTTTTTTCGATGTATTTGCAACGAGATATTGATCTGACATTTCAGAATTACAGTATATGTGACATTATTTATATAAAAAAGCCAGACCTTACGGAGACATTTGGAAAAAATGTTTGTTTTTTGGAATTATATGACACGATAACAAGAACCAATCTGGCAGGCAATGGATTTTTATTGATTCTAAATTATTACTCATTAATATAGAATTAACAAAAAGCCCTATACATATAATTATTTATAAATTGTACATTTTTCCCTGTCTATTTCTACCTGGTATCTAAAATGGAGGGAGAAAGGCAAATTCTTAAATGTAGAAAACTAAACAGGGATCTTAATATTATTTTGATATACGCGCAGGCATTTAAGAAAATTCGTCGCCGACTCTTATAGTCATATTCACCTAACGAAAGTAGTTATTTATTCGGTTCATTTGTTCCTCAAGTAGCTATTCCTCCAAACAAATAGCGATAATTCAATTCACCAAGCATAATTTATTATGGTTACTGCAGATACAAATCTATTCTGTCTTACTTCAAGGGTATAAATATTTATTCGCTTGATAAAATAATAATGGCTGCCACATAGATCATAATACCTAACCTACAAACGTGGAGTATTATATATACAGTTTGCTCTTGTGAATTTATTTATGTGTTGTTTATTAACCTTTTGTGAAGTGTATAGTTGTAAAACATCAAACTTAGAGGAAGTTTTGTGTGCAATTGGGTTAGGATAAATAATTACTACTATTTTGTAAAACTTTTTTTTACGTTTGCACTAACGCCATCGGTCGGATTTTTGGGTGAATGTCAAAATATTTAACAAAAAGAGCAAGGAGTATAGTGCAGTGTATATTTATTCTTTAACTAACTTTCCTACCTGATATTTTGCTTGTTGAATTGAAAGTAAATTCTATTCTAACGAAAAAATTTGTTCCAAGATTAGTAACTTCTATCTTTAATAGTGCTCGGTGAAAATGAACACACATACCTGAACTTATTAAATAAGTAATTAAAAAATGGATTTTTTCATCACAGGCTCTCGCAACATGATCTCTTGTTTGGTTTTATAAATACCCCTTTGAGATAAGCTGATTACTGAATAAAATTCGACACCCAGTATAATCTATAATGCATGTATAATAGATAGATGGTGTATCGCAAGGAGTATAGATAGATCTATACAACGCCGCTATAATTTATTACGGCACCGGTTCACAATGACGGTTGCTCTGCTGTACGAACCCGTGCGGACCCTCAGACCCGCCCCTCGCGATCCCAGCTATACGGCCGTAGCTCGAGCCCTTGAGTGCATCGGGGCCAAAGCTGGGCTTTGTGTCCTCCTGATGAACACTGTCACCCCGATATCCCACACCCCACTTCGCACCCTACCCTTGTGTGTGTGTCACATTGCAGTTATACCCTTGTCTTATTATTATGTACGATATTATATAGAGGTCTGCGAGACCAACAATAATAATTGTTGAAAAGCTTGGCTTTGCACGCTGTAAAATGTTCCTACTGGGAAAATATGCCTGTTCATATAACATACTGTTGGTTGGGTATAAAACTTTAAGTTGCCCTGTTACACTTTTTCAGCGAACTATATTTTATTAATATTGACACTAGTGTTAGGTAAATACTGTTAATTTTTAATGGAAAATTCTATTTTTTAGACAGTTTTTATCGAAATAGGTAAGCATTTTTTGGGCAGTTTTGTATAAAGTTTCAAATGAAGTCACAATCAAAATTTATGTTAGACAACTCCAAACAAAATGTTGAATTTGAACTACAAGAACTATTGTTCAATTTATTTGAATTCTCGTGTAAAACTTTCAAAACTATATACTAAGTCATTCTTAAAATCAGATTGCATAAAAAATTAAAAAAAAACAAACATTTGCGTTCGTAATCGAATTTTGGATAAAACTGTTTAAAAATTAGTAGTTAATACAGTATATTCGACAATTTATGTTCAGCTATATTAGAATCTATTTGAATTGTTTAAGAAGACGACGCCTACTTTCCTGTCTCTGTTGCTCATATGTGGTTTTAAATAGCAACTGACAGGGAAAAACGTCGAATTATTTTTATTAGTGTATTTGCCATAAGGCACTTACACTATTGGCGTCGGTCGGATGGCGGGACCTAGGGGTCGGACCAAAATTTCTCGACGTTTCATAGCCTCCTAAACACTTTGGCACCCTTTTTGGAAAAGTATGTTTATATATGTATATATATATATATATATATATATATTTATATATATATATATAGGTACGGGCAATAACTTTCGAAGGAGTTAATTGATTTTAATGAAATTTGGACCACATGTTAAAATCCATCACCGCACGAAGCCTATTTAAAATGGGCCCAATCGGGCCACTTTAAGGGTGGGATTTAGGGGTTGAAAAATATTTTTGGGCCCAAAAATACCGAAAAATTTCTTCGAATCGTTTCAAAATTGAAATTTAACCCTTTAGTAATGATTGAAATATGCTACCAAAATTTTATTAAAATCGGCCCGACAGGACCGGACTTAAAAATTTTATGAAAACATTAATTTGTAGATATTGATTTAATTAGTGCACGGTGAATTTAATTTGGTAAATTGATAGTAATATTGAAATTAAGAAAAAAAAATATTATTTTAAGGGATGTATTAAGTTAAAATTTTTATTTTGTCCAAAACCAAAAGGGTTAAGTTCACATAATAAAGCCACACTGCCAGTGTAAGCAAATACACTATATTGTCGGCAGGGTTTGGCACTGCGACCAGAGTTTTTTTGACTTTACGCACTAGTACAAAAGGGGTCATAATTATTACTACCGCTATAAAGGCCTGAAAAGCAGCTATTTATAGGAGATCATGCTAAAATAACATTTCATATTATGAACAGATACCTACGTTTACAGATTATTGACTTCAACTTCAACTACTTCCCGTTACCCGATTGAGTTGAAATTTTGCAAGCGTATACAGTTTCAATGACAATACAATATTATAATAACCAACTTTCGTCCGGATTCAAATCGCACTTTTAATAAAGCACACTAAAAACTTAAAAATAAGTTAAACGTTTTTATTGTATACAAACCATGATAAGTATACCTAAAACTAGAAAATAATTATAAGTCATGACAGGGAACTTTGATTAAATTAAAATAAAATCGTGGAGGGCATTTAGTAGGAAATTGGGATTGAAAATCATATTTAGCTTTCGACTGTCTTCTTCGACCCTAATGCGACTATAAATGCTTCCACGATTTTATTTTAGTTTAATCAAAGCCCCCATATGGTGACTCATAATTATTTTCTAGTT
This sequence comes from Xanthostigma xanthostigma, assembly GCA_963575645.1. Taxonomy (NCBI): domain Eukaryota; kingdom Metazoa; phylum Arthropoda; class Insecta; order Raphidioptera; family Raphidiidae; genus Xanthostigma; species Xanthostigma xanthostigma. The sequence goes on along the minus strand of OY754468.1, from coordinate 28,386,097 downwards.
TTTAGAACATTGATTGTACAATATAACTGTTTTACGATTATTTTTATGTTTCAATTAATCACTCCTACCCTAGCACTGACTTACGTCAAGTTAGGTAGGAAATTTCCATAATTTAAGATTTATAATTTGTTTTTGTTTTGTAAAGATATTAGTGGGAATAAATTTATTATTATTATTATTATTATTATTATTATTATTATTATTATTATTATTATTATTATTATTATTATTATTATTATTATTATAATAAATAAAATTATCGACCAATTTTTCAGACAATATATTAACAAAATTAAATTAATACATTAACGTTTCGATCCCGATTTGGATCTTCTTTAGAATGGATCTAAAAATATAAAAAAATAATTAATACTTATTTAGTTTCTATTTATTTAAAAAAAAATCTTTCACGAATTTCGTTAAAAATAAATAGAAACTAAATAATTATTTTTTTATATTTTTAGATTCATTCTGAAGAAGATCCAAATCGGAATCGAAATGTTAATGTATTAATTATATTTTGTTAATATATTGTCTGAAAAATTGGTCGATAATTTTATTTATTGAAGAGTTTTAATCAGACGTTAATTAAATATTTGATTATTATTATACCTTATGAAGCTTTTTTACCTATATTTTGTAAATCAACCGGTATACGAAGACAGGCTGCAGTTTGCACCGTGCGAGTTGCAAGTTAGCACACGAGTCAGTGCACATGAGCGCATTCGTGACAAACAATCGCCTTTGCGGTGGGAAGTGTGACCGCCGCTGGGATGTAACCATTTAGCTTTGTGAATAGTTATATAACCAACCCCTGTGCACTGTAACTTTCCCTATCTTACCCCTATAGTGCTGTCGACAGTCAAAAGGCACTCTTTTTACATTTGTATGAACAATGTCTCTCCAGTCTGCAAATATCAGAATCTACATATTTATATGGGTATACAGCATACACTCTTACGAAAGTGCATGCACTATCATAGCGTATCTTGTCCCATCCTAAAGCTTTGCATGAAGCCAAAGTTTTCTCGGTCTTATTTCTACGAGATCGAGATGATAACTGTCTTACGATATCGAGACTACACCTTCGCCATTACGGGAATGTCCTCGATTCTTTTAGACAAGTAAATGCAACAAAGGCCTGGCGCAGAAAATTAAAATATTTGGTGAAACCAATGAATGAATGTTCAATTCTCTTATACGACGACAATATAAAAAGCATAAAAATCAAAAATAGTTTTAACTAAATACGACAACTTAATCATAAAGTTCCTCACACTAAAAAACCCGACTAAGTAGAGTAAAAACAAAATCTATGTGCGTTTCTACAGTTGCTTATTTTATTGTAAATTACTAGCTGCTACCCGCGGCTTCGCACGCGATTGAGATGAAACAGCGACAACGGCTCCACCGTATTGTAGTACCACTTTAAAAAACAATGTTTATACCCTTTGACATTTTTGCTAGCAGTTCTTGCGTGCTATATATGAAATAGGTAGTATATTACGTGTAAATTTTGAAATCATCCCCAATTTTACCCTATTCAGGGATGATTTTGCAAAAACCCTTAAACGCGTAATTCTTTATTTCTTACCAAAAGCCTAAATATGAATTTTCATATCCCTAACTAGAGAAATCATCGGTTCTCCATACAAACTTTCATCCTCTATTTCACACCTTCAGAGTTGTTTTTTGAGACAAACAGTACCCTATGTCCTTCTTCAGAATGCAATCTATCTCCTTGCCAAATTTTATCGAAATTTGTTCAGCGGTTCACGCGTGAAAGCGTACGTAACAAACAAAGAAAGTCACATTCGCATATTAGGTAAATGCAAAGACGTAATAATATATAAATGAACCTAGCATTTCCCATAACAGATGGCAACATCCAATATGAGAGTGAAGCGCTAGTCTTTTTCTAAATATCGATAACATATTATAGATGTGCAGTTTTGAATGATATAAAAACAACAATTAATGAGGTTTATAACTCATATATTATTGAAAAAAATATAGTCATAAAAATTTTGTCAAAACATATTCTGCACCTAAGGTAAAATGTATTTACTTGCTGGTGAAATGATAAATTGGGACAATTATTTCGTGATTTATTACATACATAGCACTTCTTAACAATCTTTAAATATTTTTAAAAAAACGTGAACAGCTCAAAATTAAAAAAAAAAATTATTCACAGCATAATCGCAAAGAACCTCACTTTCGAAAAAATATTAAAATAAAATAATATTTATGTGGTCTTTATGATAATCTAGCTGTTACAGATTGATAAACCGCAACGTTACCAATATGTCGACTCAGAGAGAAAGGAAAGTAATAAAGTGTTTGATGCAAACTTTTATTTTATTTTACCTATATCATTATAACATCCATTATAACTGACTTGAATGTGTCATTTCTATTAATTTATGTTTTATAAAGTACATCATTTGCAGTTTGGCAACATTGATATAGATTTGTTTTCACCGAGTTTGTTTAGACCAGGGGCGGGCAAATCTTTTGATCGTCGGGCCACATAGCTGATGAAAATTCGACCGCGGTACGTATAGCTGTTGAAAATTTGACCGCGGGCCAAAAATTTGCAGAGCAAAAAAAAAGGTCCTCGCATTCTATTTCCGCATTTGGAGAGCAAAAAAAAGAAAAAGCTCCTTTTCATCTGTTCTGGCGCCCTTGCAGTTTCTTTACTATTTTTCTAAAATTTATGAAATGCTTCGCGGGCCGGATCCGGCCCGCGGGCCCTCATTTGCCCAGGCCTGGTTTAGATTGTGATTAGTTGTGGGCAGCAAAAAATGTGCGCAAAGGTATATCCCTTTATATTACTTATCTGAGGGTAAATGTAAAGTCTGTATTACAACAAAATAGTTAGTAGATAGTTCTTTAGTGTGCACGTAGATTTAATTACTCTACTATGTTGTCGATTTTTTAGAATAGTCTGTATATAAATTAAAAATCCGACGTTTGATTTTGTTTTCTCTGTATTGGCTAGTATTGATTTTTCGTTATCTCATTTTTATTTTCGACTTTAAAGTTGTTTTATTTACAAAAGTAATTTAACACTTTGTTCAATGGATATTGTTGTCTATGATTTAATTTTGATTTTTCATTTATAAAATGTTTTGGTTGGCGAGGTCTAATGCGGGTGTTTATTGTCTATAAGAAGTACAACGTAAGAAAAACAAAAGAAAACTTTACTTCCCGACTGACGTCTACTCTAGTTGGGGTATGTTTTTAGTATAGCGTAAATTTACTTTATTCATTGTATTAAACTTTTTGTTTATTACATCGCTGCTGCTTTTTTGCTTGGAGATATGCTCACGTTTCCTTTTAGAAATAACTGTGTATTAATAATATCAGCTAGATGTATTATTTATAACGTGGCTATAATTTCGAAATAAATGTGTTGGAAATAAAAAGCCGATATTATTAATTATCATATCATAAAATGTTGCAATCAAGATGATTTTTTCAAAAAAAAAAGTTATTCATTTTTGTGCGTTTTTACTTTTCGTAGATTTTTAACTGACGTTTATAATTTACTATCAATTTATCTATCAATTAAATGTCGCCGTAAAGAAAAAATCTGTAACTATAACAAAGACATACAGGTGTCTCAACAAGAGCGCCGGATTCAAATTTGCCGCCAGTTTGTTAATACGAGTTGTACGGTGATTTCTTTTTGACAGTTGTCACGTACAGACCACGCGATTTAAAAATATAGAGAAGTATTCAAACGAACAACGTTAAATTATTAAAAAAACACATTACAAAAATGGTGAAAGTTTTGCGAAAATGCGCAGTTCCCCATTAAGCCAAGTTTTCGGTCGCAATTATGCGCCAAATGATTCGACAGTGAGGCGTTTAATTACAAAATTTGAAACCAAAAATTTACGCCTTGTCGGTCACTCGAAAATATAGCCACAGTAAGAGAATCTGTATTTCTTTGAAAATGCGTCCGGAAATGCGCTGACTGTTAATAGTGTGCGGTATCGCGAAATGTTAACAGAATTTTTGTGGCCCAAATTTGATGTAATTGATGTGGAGGACATGTTTTTTCAACAAGACAGTGGGACCTGTCACACAGCTCGTGATACATTGGTGTTACCGGAGAACAAGTTTCCAGGCCGTGTCATTTTTCGATTTGGCGATCAACATTGACGACCAAGATTTTGCGACCTAACGCCGATGGACTTTCTTCTTTGGGGCTATGTGAAGGAAAAGGTGTATACAAATAAGCCTGAAACAATTCAACATCTTAAAACGGAAATACGGCGCGTTATTGGTGAAATACAGCCATATTTATGCGAAAATGTTATTCAAAATTTCAACAAAGGAATAAACATGTCTCAGAGGTTTCGTGGTGGCCATTTGCCTGTTGTATTTCACGTTTAATCGGAACTATTTTTCTTTATGTTGAAATAAAAATGTTTGCTTAATTTAAAAAATAAATGTGTTTTTCTTTAAAATTAAATCTGGCGCTCTTGTTGGGACACCCATTATTACCTTGGTCTAATTGAATTTAGACAAAATGATAGTAAAACGTTAAGGCACATAACTTGAATCTTTTTTGTTTGTTTTTAGGCGCAAATAACGTTAACTAAAGCGCGTATACACATTTTGTTAGTGAATCTGTTGCACTTTTTTTGAAATTTTGAAAAATTTGTTTTGTTCGATTTCTTTGGAAGTCAATTTAATCTTGATATCGCCAAATTTTTTATGGTTTTTCTCAAAGGGGAGTAAATTGAAAATAAATGTTGATTTTATTTACAGTTTGCTAAAATTAGATAGGTTTAAACGAAAGATTTTTACATAGATTTTGTATATGTGTCGAAACATTTTTACACAGATTTTTTAGGAAATACCTATACTGTCTAAATTTGTTTTAATCTAGCAAATTGCGAATAAAATGCGGTTGTCTTTGTCTGTTGCACGGAGTATTTTGAAAATTGGAAGATACCGTATGCTCAGTATTGAAATAAAAACAGAAGCTACAATATTGTAATGTCAGATATTTTATACTAACGTGCTTAAAAATCTTGGCGTCTGGGTTAAAATATATAATGTATTCTGATTTCTATGAAAATATGATTTGGGAGTTTTTAGAATTCAATTTTTTATTGTAGTAGATTTCAAAATGACGTCAAAGTAGCATCTAACTAAAATTTACGGGAGTGGCTAACATCATAAAAAATACTGCGTCAAAAGTAACACTCGGTATTAATTGATGATGATTAAAAATAGCAGCAGGATAGTAATATTTCATTTGATCCGAATATTTTTTAAAAGATAACCAATCTCTTTGAAAATCGGTTTTTGCAAGTTTTCCAGTATGCAAAAGAAATAATGGCGGTAGTATTTAAATGACGGCCAAATAGTAACTGAAAAATGCTTAAAATGTTTACTGAGTTTGAAAACGTCAACGTTTCATAAAATGTCATTATTTTGTTACCCAACAACAAGAATAGGCATGATGACAGTATAAAAGATCAACGAATAAATGGTCTTAGAGAAAAAATATATGTTAAAAGGATTATAAAAACGACCCAGTGTTAATATAAACATTGAGATTAATAAGATTTTTAATAAAATAAAAGTATAAAACACTGCAATCGGCCATGTTGACTGAAACACCGAATGACGTCACGCCTTCTTAAATCTAAGAGAATATAAACACTTGAAGTTAATAATCACCGCGTCGCTTAAATTTTTGTTGCGATCATTCACTTCTGCATCATTTAATTAGTTGTTTTGTTGTTTATTCGTTTTTTTATGACAATTATGCCATCGGTTATTTTTGAGGTTAGTTAACTTGCAACTAAAGAAAACCGTACTATGTTTACTAGTAAGTACCTACTTTTAAGAAAATACTTAATATAAATCATATGATTAAGTAAATTTACATACGTTTCTAATAAATACCTCTAAACCAGAGCTCTACATCCATAAATACAACATCTAATGCCAGCTGTCACTGAGGCTTGACGTCACAAGCGTTTTCGCGATTACTTCAAAATAGAAAGATAAAAATGCAATAATTTGCGTTAAAATTCAATTTATTTCTGAAATAATATTTTTTTTGAAATAGTAGACGTGAGGTACCTTCATTATAGAACTGTATTTCAAAATCTGCCATCATGCCTATTATTATGTAAAGCCTTTTAGAATTACTTGCATGCTCCAAAAAAAAAAAATATTACTATCAGTTAACCTGAGTTAACATTATACAGGATAAATTATTTTACATATGTTGATATAGAGAATCCGCCCTTTTTAAGGTCAGTGCTATTTTTTTATCTAAAGTGATGTATTTTGCAAGTTATGATTAATGGTTTTGTGGCTCATCGGTCAGTCAAGCGAATGTAAATGGTCAAAAGTAGCCGATGACAGTTTTTACTTAGTCTAATTTATGACGGCTCTTTACTTTACTATCCATGGTACAAAAAATGTATAAGGGTGATATTTTAACAGTTTTTCTACGAGTTAATTCGCAGCTGTTTATCTAAATAATTTTGTTGATTACGAATTATACACATACCATACCGTCGTATTCGTGTTGAACCACTGCAACTTTTGAGATAACTAATATTCTGGTAAGAGTAGATACAGTTTTTTATTTGAGTAGCCACCATATAACTAAAATAACAAGAAAAAATTTATACATGTATAATTTTTTTACACGAAATTGTATCTAAGTTCATAAATCTAACTTTCGTTAATAAAACAGCAACAAAAATATCAGTATAATAGAAACAGAACGCTATTTAATTTAGGCCAATTTAATTTTGTATTAAACCCTACAAGTGCAACACTTAAGGCCCACACGACATAGTCATATAAAATTATCATAAGGTTACATAAGAAAATATTCGAAAAAAACGTTATCTATTTATTAATTAAACACACAGTAATTATTAATATTTACACATGTGTGGAGTATAAATATTACTGTGTTTTGGTTATTAAATTGATTATGTTTTTCTCGAATATTTTCTTATGTAACCCTATGGCAATTTTATATGAATGTATAAAGAAAAAAAGGAAAATTTCGAAAATGTAAAAAAAATATATGTTGTCATTTGGAGAAAAATGCATACACCTCCGGTTGAGTGTGAAGTTACAAAAAAATATACCTCAGCAGTTTCTGATAGTAAATTTCGGGTTGAACAAAAAAAATATTCAAACTTTTTTGTATCTAGTATAGGATACACGAATTATTTACTGTTATGACTATCGGTGATACTTTTTTGCAATTTATTTATTTAAACAAAAATAATGGTTGGCCCAATTTTGTTTGTTGCTAAAGTTAATTAATTAATATTTTGAATAATTCAAAAGAAACTTTTTATATTATGAATAGGTGATCTACAAAACACTTTTCAAAACGTGGCTGTCTATTTTTATTTCAGATAAACTTCATGGAGAAATCTGTTTGCAAAGTTTCTATCAAAACATGAATAAGATATACTGATATACTAGTGAGTGGAGGTTTAATATTTACTTTTCTTTATTTGATATTCGTCTCCAAAAGACTTTGAATAGGTATTTACTTTCTGCACATTGGTTTATTTTATAAAAAAATACTTTAAAAGTATTGGAATCGATATTTTTATATGCTATACCCATCTTAGCGACTTTCGTTCAATTTATTTCATTTCAGCTGTATTTAAAAGAAACATATTTTCAATTAGAGGACACTTTTCAAAAATTATTTTTTTCATATTTGTATTTTGAATAATAAAAACAGAAAAAATATTTAGCGGATAAAAATTAAAAGTGATTGTTTTTGTATTATTCATTGCAAAAGAAAATGCTAATATCTGAGATAATTATTTATCAATTTTAGCAAATAATCATACAATGAAGATAGTTTGGGGCTTTCTTCAAAATTTAGTACAGTGTTTATTAGCACCGGCATGAATGAAAGCTATTACTTGAGAATATTTTGTTTTTTGTTTATAATAAAGCAATTAATTAATTCACCCAAAAATTTTTGAAACTTAAAAAAACACTGCCATGTTTATTTCTTGAATGCATTTTTTGAGAAAAAATTATCGCAGAACAAACTATCAAAAAAACTTTTTAACTAACCGGTTAAAAAATTTATAAAAACTTGAATACAGATTACAAAAATAGCTATATTTTTATTTAAAAATAAATAATTTTTTTCCACTAAAACACCAACAAATTAGTTCGATGTTTGGTTAACAACGTGTCAAATATCAAAATAGAACGGCCATTTCTTGACTTTGCACACTTGCATTATTGATAAAAATTTGCATCATGGTTGGGGTTGTGCGTGCGTTCATTTTATCACGCGTTGCATGGCGGTTTTAATAACAGCATGTACCTTACATCTGCCGCCATATTGTTTCAACGACGTGTCTGCTGAAATGTCTAAAACAGTGTCGTAAATCAATAGATACATTCCTTATAGTGTTCAATACTCAGTTAATAGTTTACCATTCGAAAAGAAGCGGGATATTAATAGTGCCAAATTTAATCAAACTCGCCACATAAATGAACTGAATTTATATAACTTTAATTAAAATCCATAGACATACTGTGAAGAAAATGTGAAATACACTATGCAAAAAGTTGATAATTTTCCTGTAACTGCTTCGGTGTCTGATCTTTATTTACAAATCAGTAAATTGGTATCATAGCGCACGGAGTGTACCGGCCAAGTTTTCGCAAAACAGTGTGCTATATTTACACGAACCATTTCGAGTTCTTTTCGATCACCTCTATCTCCGAGCATAGTTACGTTACAGAAGCTGTATTCGGAATTTTATACGTCTAGTGCCCATATTCACCGCACACTATTAAAGATAGAAGTTACTAATCGTGGAACACTTTGATTTGTTGGAATAAAATTTAATTTCAATTCATCACGCAAATTATCAGGTAGAAAAGTTAGTTAAATAATAAATATACACTTCACTATACTCCTTGCTCTTTTTGTTGAATATTTTGACGTTCACCCAACGCATAACGTAAAAAAAGTTCCACAAAATAATAATGGATTAATTATTCTAACCCAATTGCACACAAAACTTCCACTTACTTTAATGTTTTAAAACTATGTAGACTTCACAAAAGGTTAATAAACAACACATAAATAAATTCACAAGAGCAAACTGTAGATATAATACTCCACGTTTATAGGTTAGGTATTATGATCTATGTGGCGGTCATTATTATTTTATTAGGCAAATAAATATTTATACTCTTGAAGTATATGAAGTAAATTTATACCTGCAGTAAACATAATTATGTTTGGTGAATTAAATTATCGCTATTTATTCAGAGGACTAGGTACCTGAAGAATAAGTGAATGTGGCCATAGGTGGAATAGTTTCCAATCACGATTTTGGACGTTCTCTGATTGACTAACTGACTTATAGTATGGATCATCATAAAATAGGTTCTGCAATCCCCAGCTCCAAGTAAAATTTTCACAATGTACAATGGTACACTTTTCATAACAGTTTATTATTCTACTCCTGTAAAGATGCTTTGTCATATACAGAAAACCGCATTAAAATTGGTTCACCTATCGAAGATCTATGATATTACAAATAAAGTGTAAACTCTATATAGCGCACTTCTATTTAACGAAAAACTCCTAAAACGTTGAAATTGCTAAGGTTTGTTTGGTTTACATTGTTATCCATATATATTGAAACACTCTATATAGGGTAACAACCACTCTCAATAACGAAACAATACGTCATTATTTAGCGTCAACAATGGGATTCTTAGAAATGTGTTCATTTGTTTGTTTTAATTGCCACCACCACGTATTGAACAAGATCTGCATGTGCATGCTGCAAACTTATTAGAAAAATTCTTTTTTTATAACGAAGATGATTCCACTACGTGTATCCCAAAATATGAATAAAATACAACGAAAGATACAATTAAAACGACAAAGTTACCAGGTTATAATTTAGTCAAAATTTATTCGTAAAATTATCTTGTTTACTTTTACTCCCCATTTAAAAAAAAAACTCTTTATAACGCAATAAAATATTCGGTGCCTTCAATTTCGTTATATAGAATTGTCGACCAATTTTTCTCAGACCATACGATATATTGACAAAAATAATAAAAATACAAATCAATATAATATATGGTCTGAGAAAAATTGGTCGACAATTTTATTTACTTGAAGAGTTCTATTCAGACGTTAATCAAAGATTCGTTATATAGAGTTTACATTGTATTGCAAAAAGACTACTTATCACTTATTATCAAGATTATGGTTAAATGGAGGCACTTCCTGTCCCGAAAACTCAGTTTTAAACTCACCAACAATCCCTCTATGAATCCCAATGCTAAAAATTTCATGTAAGTATCTCTAAAGAATAAAAATGCTATAGAATGCTGTTTCGGTCGACAGTAATTATTTTAAAGCTTAATAATGTATGATAAATATTTTCATTTATTGTAAAAGGTAGTGAAGCTACAATATTCAGAAATTTAAGTATTATTCAGACATTTACAGAATAACAACATAGGTACCTGCTTCACGCAATTTTTTTCTGCAGTATAAAACTCAATCTCTTAGTTTATAAACAAAAAAATATTTTTTTGTTACGCTACTGAAGTGAATAGCCCATTCAAGGATACATGAAATAGAACGCGAAGTTTTTGTCATAATATTTATTGTTATATCTATTTACCTCCAAACTAATACATAAAACTTATTTTAGTTCTTGCGAAGTATTTTTATTACTTATTTTAATTATGTCGTTTTGTCATATACTGAAGGTGTCAAATAATTTTTTATTGTTTACTCTCGCTGTTTTCAAGATTATAAGCCGTATATTGCCCCGCAAAGCAAATTAGCGTTATTTTATTGATGCTGCGTTGGAAGAATTGGAGCACATTATCAAATATTATTGATGAGAAACAAGTATCACTTTTTATGACTATTTTTGTTTTAAGTAGTGATAGTATTATAGCTCGTTCGTGAGCTATTGTTCAAACCCTGTCTCCACACAAAAGTCTACTGAACAATTCTACTAAAATTTTATTATTGAAATTAACAGATAATATAACATCAATGGCAAATCAATTCAATTTTTTTAAAACATTTTTTGTTGTCAGTATTTCGAATATGGTTCAGCACTACACTTGCTGAAAATAGAGATTATAGAAAAGTAGTATCAACTATTTACGACTGCCAAAGTCCGCATTGGTATTTCGACCTCTCTGCAAATGAATAAATGTTCAGTATAAGGTTTAACACAAAAACACAAAAAAATCCAGCCAATTGGGCGACGAGAGCATTCCTACTTCAAAAATATTGACATTTGATATAGTATAATGAAAGAAAATTTCTGATATTGCATAAGGTGACACGGGTAATAACTAGTATTTAATATAGTTGTTATTCGTTGCCATGGTTACCTACATTAATATGTTCCACGTCATGTAAAAATTAATCAAAGCATGCTTAACTAGTTTATTTCTGACAGATCTACAAAACAAAGAACAGCTGATTTTTTTTTATTTTCAAAATAGTTCCTTAACTATAAAGTTTAGAAAAAAAATTAACAAAAACTTCTTGAAAAATAAATTGAAATATAAGCCGTTATAAAAAGTATACTATTATACAAAAAGCACTTTTATAGCATTTATTTTTTCTGCGCATACGCCAATTTTCCCCGAAGACAATAGGGCTCTTCATATTTGCATATCAAACATCCTCCCAAAATTTGGTTTCAATCCTCTCATCCGTTGTATTCGGGAGACCTCAAAACTAAAAGATATTATAAAATTTTTGAAAAGTAAATTTTGACCTAAACTAATACCATTCCCCACTTGTGAGTTGAAATGGTAAAATAACTAAAGAAAGGTGTAGTTTAGGTTCGCGCCCTAAATTTTTCGTGAAAACGTTGAGTATTACTGTTGCTTGTATCACCTGCACATGATCCGTAGGTTTAGGTTTCCGTTCCCTTTTCGACACTGTCGTAGCTCTCGCTTTCGCTCGATATATAATTACGAACTTAAATTTTTTTAGCTATTTCGTAAAAAAAATTAAATTATATATACAGGATGTTTAAGAACATATGTAGGAAACTAAAGGTGTTTCCTTCGCTAATTATAAGAAAAAAAATTCCTTTTATCATTAACATTAAACGCACCATTTTCGAGGTACAGGCTGTCAAAAAATGTTTTGTTTTTTGATTTTGTGGCGATATCTCAGGAACCGTTTGAGATGCAAACTCAGCAAACAGCTTACCATTAATATTAGCTACATTTAACGCGCTTATTCAATTTTTTCATATGCCAGTGACGGAGATTTTAGGGTTGCCTGAGTTTTATTTTGCCCCTAATTTCTATTACACTGGGGAAATTAGCATTCTGAATGCACATTTTGAACCGATAATGTTTTCTACACAAAAGGGTACTCCTGGTCAAAATCTCTAACGTGAACCATTTTAGAGAAAAACAGTATTTTGTGATAAAAAAGGATCATTTTATAAAACTAAGCAAATAACATTAAAAATAAGAAAAATCACAACAATTGTTCAAAATGATTTCCCCCTACGGTAATTCAAGCTTTCAAATCTTAGTGACAGACGTACACGACGACCCGTTCGAAAATGCTTTTGCGTATCGTATTGTATTTTTTGACACCACGTATCTCGAAAATGGTACGTTTGCGGACCCATGTTAAAAGGAACTTTTTTTCTTAGAATTAGTTAAGAAATCACTCCCGTTATTTTCCGACACATGTTATAACATGAAGAACAGTTTGATCGATTATTAATTAATTACTAAACAGTACCGGAACATTGATCGATAAAAAAGTTTGACAAATAATGTTTTTTATTGCCGTGCATTTTGACACCGATACCTACTACATAAAATGGCCGACACCGATTACTTTCAGGGGGAATGACCGTAATGTAATACTAATCAATTTCTTCATGTATGAGAGGGTATTGAATTGAGGTTAGTACATAAATCTGTTTATTTGTAACTCGTTAGTTGATCCCATCTTTGTGTTCCGCTTCTATTAGACGGCGGCCCGGCACAATATGTGTGTGTTTGTGTGCGCGTATGTGTGTGTTGGCCCCATTCCAAAAACAATTTTACTAATCGATATTTTACACAGAGAGAGCTATATCCGATGTTCCGTTGACGGCGATATGGCTGAAGAGCTATATGTGTGTAGGTGAGATGGGCTGCTGTACGCACATCTATTAACCAGTGGAATTCGAACTAGCGAATTTCATTTTCTGTTAATATAAAAACAAAAGATTACTAGTATCATTTTTTTAACAGTTTTACTGATAATGGCCATATTCATTGAACACTATTAAAAAGAAAATGTACTAATCTTGGAACAAATTTATTAGTTAGAATAATATTTACTTTCAATCCACCAAGCAAAGTATTAGGTAGAAAAGTTAGTTAAATAATAAATATACACTATACTATACTCCCTGCTCTTTTTAAAGTGAAACTTTTATTCTATCGCCCCGAATTTTTCTGGCCGTCTGTTGCATGTCGCATTACAGGCGGCCGCGGAGTAGGGGTAAAGTGAAAGGTGCTCGGAGTGGGCGCTCGGTAGAGCAGCCAAGGCCAATATAGCGGCGCCCATGGTTAGCATCAGTTGACCGTGTAGTATGTATAACACATAGTCAGTCTGTCATGCGGGCAAGTGCTGTACAGTGTTTACATGTTTTTAGTCGTGTATTCATGTGAATATTGTTGTTTATAATTAATCGTGATGAATAAGTGTCTACAATCCAACGCCTACAATCCAATAAAAGTTTGACTTGCGTCGTGGTTTCTTAAAACCACACAACTGTTTTTGTTAAATATTTTGACGTTCACTCAAAGAACCGACCGATGGCGCTAGTGTAAACGTAAAAAAGTTTCACAAAATAATAATAATAGATAATAACAAAAGGTTAATAAACAACACACAAATAAATTCACAAGAACAACTGCAGATATACACCACACGTTTATAGGTTATAAATATTTATTCGCCTGAGAAAATAATAATAGCCGCCACATAGATCATAATACCGATCTATGTGGCGGCCATTATTATTTTCTCAGGCGAATAAATATTTATACCCGAGAATTTGGACAGAATAGATTTTTACCTGCAGTAAACACAATTATGCTTGGAGAATTGAATTATCGCTATTTATTCGGAGGAATGAAACCAAATGAACCGAATAAATAACTACTTACGTTCGGTAAACATGGCCATAAAGCAATTATATCACATGTTGAAAGTGTAATTAAAGCAATTTTAGATAGTTTAAATAGTAAAGAGGAAAATATTAACAGTGTTTTCAAACAAAATAAATTATTTTATTATAAACTAGAGGCCCAGTCTGACTATCCACGGATTAGTAGATTACCTATTATAGATGTTTAATTGAATAAGGATTAATACTATAGGTTTGTTCCAAGCAGTAAAGAGAACAGTCTTGCGCACTAGCTATAACGAAACTGTTTATATCAATTTTTGCACATGGAATTCCTGCGCAGTAACAAAACTGTGACAGTTCTGTCATCGTTCTCTATACTGCTTGGAACAAACCTTATCTCGGTCAAAATAGCTTCGCAAGTAACTCATTATTTTTGACCACATTTTTGAAAGATAATAAAATATTTTTAACAAAAAAATTGAACCGACTTCACACTAAAAAGTAAAAAATAATTGCGTATTGAAATGTTTTGGAGTCGGTGTCAGCCAAAATGAAATCTATTCCGAGAACTACACCGACTCCAAAACATTTCAATACGCAATTATTTTTTACTTTTTAGTGTGAAGTCGGTTCAATTTTTTTGTTAAAAATATTTTATTTTTCTCTTTTTAGTGTTAATCACTAAAAATCGGTGAACATACATAAAAAACATTATGCGTGCCTTTGAAATTTGAGAGTTTCCCTCGATTTCTCCGGATTCCACCATCAGATCCTGACTTGGTTCCGAATAAAAAAAAATTTTTGAAAATCGGTCCATAATTGACGGAGAAATCGGTGAACATACATAAAAAAAAAATAAAAAAAAATATACAGACGAACTTAGAACCTCCTCCTTTTTGTTGAAGTCGGTTAAAAATGGTTACTGTGCGATCATCCTTAGAATCGCGAACTTTTCTGTAAACCTTTTTAAAACCAACAATTGTGTGGTATATTAATTTGATGTATCTCTTGTGGGTTAGTCAGCGTAAGCCATGTAAGCGCCTTAAAAGCGTCTTTTTACGACTTGATTGCAAAACATCGAGATTTCTCTACTATTTTTAAATTTAATATAAATGTATTATGTACATAAATCTTCCGCAAGAAATTCTCTAAAGGATAGTGAAAACCGCATTAAATGCATTGTGCAGTTTAAAGGAACTAAACGAACAAACAGACAGACGCGGATAGCGATTTTGTTTTTTACTATTTTAGAGAAGAAATAAATTGGTAAAATCGACTTGTAAAGAGATAGGTATGTTTTTTGAAGTGTAATAACAGTAATGTAGTTGTACCTATTTGTCCGAGAAGTCACAATAGTTGATTATATATATTCTAGTGTCGTAATGGGTTGTATTAACGGCTAACAGTGTGACACTATGATAAAACCAGTTTTAACAGTCACACGAGCCACATTAGCGTTGCGCACAAGATATATATAGTATTTTTTGCTCATACCACCTATAAAGTAGTTGATTTTTACTTCATTTTCAAAATTTTCGACAGTTTTTTAACAAACGGTGTTTCTAATAATAGGTTATAAGAAACAAGACAAACTGGAATTTACAATGGAATGTGCGACCAGCTTGCTTTACTTTACAGCACTAGTGCGTAATGGGCCACTTTCCATGCCTGTATACATTCATGTACAGCGGGTATAAATATAGTGAGTAGTTCAAAAACATATGTGAAGGACATGTGAGTTAATACCATTAAAAAGTATTTCAACACACTGCAGTAAGAATAAATGATTAAAACATACGAATTAGATTTAAAAAAAAACGCTAAAACAATTTATTTTCGTTACTATTTGTTATTGTTGTTGGCTGTTAATTTATATTTTATAGCATTTTTAAACGGTTTTATTTAACTTTACGTTTCGTATAATTTTTTGTTCGTTTGTTTATTGGTTTCAAATCTTGCAGCCGATGTTTCGCCTACTTCCCGTTATTCGATTGAGTTGAAATTTCGCATATGTGTGCGGTTTCTATGGTATACAATGTTATGGTAATTAATCGATCAACCCGGCTTCGTCCGGGTGCGATTCGAAAGTTTAAAATTTCACCCTCTTGTCGTTGACCCTCTTGAGTTGAAATTTCGCACACGTGTGCGGTTCCGATGACAATACAATCATTTGGTGACTGCTGACCGGCCTGACTGTCGTCCGGGTGATAATCATATTTTAGAATTTTCACCCACTTTCCGCTAACCGATTTAGCACGTTCTCTGTAACTGTCAAACCAAAATATGAATTCATTGAAAATAACGTGAGATTAAAACATCTATTATTTAATTATAGATGCTAGTCTTAAGCGCGAGCTCCCGTAGCGTTTCAGAGGACGGGATAAATTCAGTAAAATTTAACTAAGCAAACAAAAACTTAGAAACAAAACAGATTGAGAAACCTTCTTAAGTTTTAATGGTTTTGTAATATCTCCTTTAAATATAGAAAATTAAAAATGTTAAAAACAGTGTTTCAAGTATAATTGTTTTTTTGTACAGTCGATGACTATATGGGTCTGGAATTTAGGGCTTTAAACAGACTAAAATACAATTGTGGAGCGCAATTAGTAATATTTAAGATCTAAGAATAAATTTGAAAGTAAGACATGATATTCGATCTCTAACAAAAGAAAGTTTTCTATTAGATGCATGCGGTCATTTTATTTTAATCTTATCAAAGCCCCAAATCGTTGATCCATATTTATTTTCCAGCTTTTGATACAAAAATCCGTTTAAGTTTAATTTACCTATTTTTATTTCCTATATTTTAGTAGACAACATCGTATGATAAAACCGTTTAACTTAAAAGACTCTTTCTACCTATTTTATATTTATCGTAGTTACTAAAGAACATATTAAAAAACTGTCAGATTAAACTGATTGTCGCCGATTTTATCTATTTTCGGATAATCTCGCTTCATTATACAAATAGAAAAGTACGATATAGAATATTGCAAATTTTAAAAGCGGAGAAATGTAAAAATAAGATAAACAAGAAAAAGTGAAAAAGCAATAAGCTTCAATGTAAACAGACGTCACGTAATTAATTAGTCGCGGAGCTAAAATCTTAAAACATTGTAAAGCACTTTAGAAATCAATACAATTATCTTGGTTTAAAAAGATTCTTTACAATTCCCTTTGTACTTTTTTAATAATAGAACCACTGAAATAAAAAAATAGAGAAAGAGAACATCCATAATACTTTACTGCAGTGATAGCTAACAATTTTCTGGGGAAGTTTAATCTAAAAACGATACAATTGAATATACAGGGCCGTGACTAGGCAAAGGGCAATAGGGTCATGTCTCAAGAGCTCATACGGAAAGGGGGGCCCTAGAAAGATCGAAAAAAATTGCATTATATTAAAAAAAACTGCACGTCTTTTAGAAGACTATCCGGAAATAGTAGCCCACCTCCCCCCTCTCTACTACTGTCCTAACAACATAAGAACTAAAAATTGAATTTAAAAAATTGTTCGTAGAAATCAGTGGAAACATATATCTGTCTAAAAAAATTTGTAGTTCCCTCTAATTTATTAAATACGTATTTATTATTCAATATTAGTTATGCTGGGAAGTTCATCGTTTAGACCCCAAGGGTCGCACTATGGAGGCAGAGTCAATACGATTGATGCACTAAACACAAAATCAATGTAGACCTCCAATGTTTCAGAATGCAACTAATCTAATTTTGAAATATGTTTCACTACTCACATATCAAATTGTCGCCAAAAATTTCAAGGTTTAAATCCAAAAAGGCAAAAATAAATATGTATTTACCAAGCAAACCCCCTGATACTTTGAATCAAAATCTATGAATGAATAGTTCTAGAAATTTGTGCGATTAAAAATTGTCAAAATATGACCCGTTTTATACATAAAAATCGTAAAAGACAAAACTAACCGTGGCAATCATTATTCCCATTTTAATCCAAAAATCCCAAGTTTTAACGTATGAGGCAATGCAGGTACGACAAGCATATTGACATTTGACAACTTTGAGCTTTCCAGGTATTGCAACAGTTCTTAGTGCATGACATTTTTGACCGTACAAATAGTTGATTTCTCTGCAGTAAGCTTGAGTCCAAATGTCTTTCAGGGCACGTGAATATATCATTATACACTGGTTGAGAATCACTATTTTATACCGCATAAAATGGAAAAAAACTTGAATAGGACGTGGAAAATGTTCACCGTTCAATAATAATTACGGTGCGAAATTTACTCACATATCGACTTATTGATGTGGAAGAAATAATGGCAATTATGTCTGGAATCTACCAATTTAGTACAGTCAATCTGGCAAAAACCTCAACAAAACCAACCAAAAAGGTGAAACTTGGTGAGTCGTTAGAGAATGATGAAAAAAAGGTTACCTGGCAATGGCCACCTGGTACCTGTTCAAATACCTGTTCAAATAGTCAAAAAAAACTCAAAAATATTTTGAAATGCATTTTTCTCGAAAACTATCCATTTTACAGAAAAATTTATTGAACAAAAAATGTAGAGGGCATCGTTATCTACAATTAATGTCATTAGTGCTATGTTGTACAACAAAAAATGTGCGCAGTAGGTGGCGCTTAAGTGCCAAAAAAAGTGTTTTTCCACTTTTTTGCCCTGAAATTTTCATTTTTCAGTTACAATTCAAATGGAAAAATTGTTCCATTTTATTTTATAAACAACTTTTATTTCAACATTTTTTTCATACAACTTACCGTTTCAGAGCTGCAGCTTGTTGAAGTGAAAATAAGTTGTATGAAAAGTAAGTTGTATGAAAAAAATGTTGAAATAAAAGTTGTTTATAAAATAAAAAGGAACAATTTTTCCATTTGAATCGTAACTGAAAAATGAAAATTTCAAGGCAAAAAAGTGGAAAAACACTTTTTTTGGCACTTTAGCGCCACCTACTGCGCACATTTTTTGTTGTACAACATAGCACCAATGACATTAATTGTAGATAACGATGCCCTCTACATTTTTTGTTCAATAAATTTTTCTGTAAAATGGATAGTTTTCGAGAAAAATGCATTTCAAAATATTTTTGAGTTTTTTTTGACTATTTGAACAGGTACCAGGTGGCCATTGCCAGGTAACCTTTTTTTCATCATTCTCTAACGACTCACCAAGTTTCACCTTTTTGGGTGTTTTTGATACGAAATGATTTTTTTTTCGCCAGATTGATTGTACTAATTATTGAAAAATATAAAATGTATCAATCTACATTCGTGATCATAAAGATAAACAGCTTACGACAGATTTTCGGCAAAATAAAATCGCCTATTGAATCGTAGTTCAATCAAATATATAAAGTTCAAATTTAAATATAATAGATGCGAGAAACCAAACACCCTGCACCTTATAAGATACTGAATATCTAAATGAAATGTACTTACTGCCGACAGATACGTACTACTTATGAAGGAAAATGTCGTAGTTACTTAAAATATCGAATTGGTGCACGCGTAAGGCCTAGCACACATGAAGAGCGTTCAATGCGCGTTGGGCTAACGCGCGTTGGACGCCTCTCATATAAACTAGGCCTAAGACTTTTTAAGGTATCTTACATAGCACAAGCGTTTGATAAGTATCAATACAATTTTGGATACATAAAATACAATCATAGGTATCTTACGGAGTGCGCCGGCCAGTTCTCGCAAAGTACTGTGTTAAGTATTTATACGAACCATTTCGAGCCCTTTTCGACTCCCTTTATCTTCGAGAATAGTTACGTTATAGAACTGATTTTTTCCAGAGGCGTTAAGGTTAGCATTAAAAAGCAATATGTATCCCAAATTTTATACGTCTAGGTGGAATAATTTCTAAAATACGGGTGTTAAAAATCACGATTTTGGGCATTTACTGTCTGATTGACGGACTGATAGATCATCATAATTCACAAGCATCTAGCCGGTGCTGACAGAATCGACCGGTCGTCCGAAGACTACTCGCGTCGATGTGTTACAATAAAGTGTGGTATAATATATCTAACTATCATATAATAAAGTATAGTAGGTATATAACTATAATATTACGTATCTCGATAATAATAATTAATTCAATAAGTAAGAATATATAGCTTTACAAAAAGTATTACCGAAAACATAAATGTGAAAAAAGGCGAAGTTCGTTACAAAGAACAAGTGGATTTGCCGGCTTTGCTGAAAAAAAGTGAAATCTAAGAAGGTGCCAAGTTTTCACTTGACAAGCTTTTTTTATAGTATAAACAAATGACTTGTATGTAAAGTCGCCATGTAAAAACTTAGATTTCACTTTTTTTTTTCGACAAAGTCGGCCAACTTACTTGTTCTTTATGTCAAGTGAGTTTTTTCACATTTATATTTTTGGTGGGATAAAAAGTACATCTAAGATATCTTACATAATTTACGATATTCACCACTTCATTTTTACACAATGTGTTATACAGATAACAGATTCGTTCAAAGATGTAGGCAAACATATTTGAAATTGGCCATAAGTGGTTTTGTTTTCTGGCCACAAATATGAACACGCACTTTTGTAATTGGCTGACACTGTAACGAGCAAAGAAGTTAAGGTGTGGATTGGCCTTTACTTCTAATAAAATCAACATTGCAATATCATAATGATAAAGAATTGAAATGTCTAAGGGTGTTCGGCTTAACGTGATTTTAACAATATATTTTGCTAACGATAATTTATATATAAGAATTCGTCATGAAGTTGTTATATAATACCAATACATGATAAAGTGTACAAGAGTGAGAAAAACAATTTCAGTTCATATTCGAATGGAATCATATCTACTTTCTTTCTCTGCCACAACTCATTTGCAAGAATGAATACCACACTTTCGTAAAGTAAAAGTGAACACCAAATATTGAATGTAAGGGACTTGGCGTATCAAATTGCCGTGTTAAATTCTGTCAAATTCGTCTCGCTACTCGACATAATAAATTTTGTCGACTTTAGATTTTCTGTGGCTCTAAGGTTTTATGAATTAGATATGAGGGCTTTTTCAACTTTAATATACTTACCCAATATGACATTTACATTAAAGAATCATATACTATGTGTTTTGGTTTTGGATGGATCAGTGCGGTAGTAGGAAATATTAAATTTGCACATTGATCCGAATATAATTAATATTTTTAAGAATTTAAATTAAAATTGATATCTTCAATAAATAAAATTATCGATCAATTTATCAGACAAATATATTAACAAAAAATAATAATAATACATTGGCGTTTTGGTCCGGATTTGGATCTTCTTCAGAACTGATCTAAAAGATATAAAAATAATTAATAATTAATTTCTAATTCGTATTTAAAAATATTCGCTTTAAGTTTTTAAATTATATTAAAAAATTGAAAAAATGTCTGAAAAATTGGTCGATAATTTTATTTATTGAAGAATTCTAATCAGACGTTAATCAAAGATTTAAAATTGATATTGTTCATGATAATAAGTGAATAGTAGGATAATGGGAATTGGGCCTAAATTAAATGCTAAATTTTAAAAATTTTGAACATTTCTAAGATTTGTTTTGGAATTTTTGAAGACATTTTTATTAACAAAAGTCAAATAAATAACTATCAGGGCAAAGGCTTGACTTTGTTTATACAAAAAAGCAGAGCTGATCATTCAAATTTGTAAAAAATTAAAATGGGCACACATTATATAGGACGAGCGTTCTCAAAGATATGATGTACAATAAATAGGTAGTTGTTAAGTTTTAAAATGTTAAAAAAAGAATAGATACTAATTCGAAAATAATAAATGCATCTACTAACTGTTTTCAATAATAAACAGTACAGGTAGTATTAAAAATTAAAAGTTAATACCTACGCCATTGCACTAGTATTTTATATTGAATTTGGGTGGCCGATGTTTCTTTTGATAGAACTGTGACAAATTCGCAAATATACTCAAGATATACGACTATATTTCCTTACCGAAAAAGAATTCTATTACGAATAAAACATAATAGTTTTATTTTTATAAGTTTTAAATGTATGAACATAAATTTCACATAAAAATAAAAGCTGACGATATGCATTAAAAGCCTGTATAGTATATGAGAAACCTCGATTTTCATATAAAAAGTATTTATGTAGAATCTATATTTAGATACACATACGAAAGGTAAAATCCGTAAAAATGTATAAAAACTGAAACGGAACTTTTACCGATGCCGAAAGAAAACTCGTGCAATTTTCCGCTTGGAAAAAAATGAAAGATTTTTTTTAAACCTGCGGAAATGAGTATTTAAGATTCTGACAACACCCCCAACTAATGGAACATTTCATCGTTTAGAAATCTTCCACAGCAGCGGTTCTCAAACTGTGTAATTCAGATAAGAAAGTGAAATCATGCCAAACGTACTAGTTCTTGAAAGAAAATATTAATATAATGGTTACGTAACATATCACCCGACGACATTTCACCCGCAACATTCCACCCACAAACCAGTTCACCTGCGACAATACACCCGCACTTCAACTTACCCACGACATTACACCCCCAATGAAAATTATAATAAATCTGTAATAATAAAAAATTTCAAGCATACGAAAAAATGAAAATATTGTGATTAATTTTTTATATGAAATTATAAATAAAGGGTTTTCCAATAAGAGGTGTTATTTTGATATTCAAAGGAAAATGCCATTTTTTGAGATAAATGATCGGATGTTTATTTCATTATAAAGAGGAAAGTATGCCGTTAATAATGGAAAATAACATCAGCCAAATGACCACCACGACCACGCCTACAGGACCATATCCTTTTCATGAAATTTTCCATAACCAAATCGCAAAGTGGCTGCCCTATGTCCTCGATAGCCTCACGAATTCCATTTTTGAGATCTTGAATCGACGCTGAGCTGTTGGCGTAGACCTTCTCTTTCACGTGGCCCTAAAGGAAGAAGTCGCAAGGTGTTAAATCACAAGATCACGGTGGCCAATTGTGATCACCTCTTCGAGAGATAACACGGTTCGGAAACTTTTTCCGTAAAAGATCAATGGTTTCGTTGCTTGTGTGGCACGTAGTGCCGTCTTGTTGAAAGTAAACGTTGTGCAGATCAATACCATCCAATTCCGGCCATAAAAATCATTAATCATCTCTCGATAGCGCAATCCATTCACCTGGGTTTTCTTCAACACTTTCGGCTACAGCAGCAATATTCTCGGCTGTTCTTGAGCGACGTGCACGGGTTTTATTCTTCATATCACTACCTTGTCCCAACAGCTCGAATTTTTCCACCATTTCTGTATTGCGGTCCGACAAGGTGATTCACGACGACCCAAAAATGTTCGAGTTTTACGAACCGTCTCTGCCAAATTTTCACCATTTTATAGTGAATTTTAATAATTTCAATACGTTGTTGAAGCATGTATCGTTTCATTTTTATTAATGGCGTAGTTTCTACTTGTCAAATGTCAAAAAATGACAACTCCAAAAGTAACATCTACCGAAATAGCGGGCTATTCAAAATAACACCTCTTATTGGAAAACCCTTTATAAAAGAACATGTTTATTACAAAATTTCCCGTTTCACTGCGAAACAGTTCGCATACCCTTTTATCGTTCATCCCGGAATTTCTTTTTTAAAAACTTCCCCTTTCCTCCTTCTCGTTCCACTGCGAACTATTCGCATACCCCTTTATCATTCAAAAGTGAAATTAGCAGTCACTAATATGCACCCCGGAAAATACTTCAAATGCATTCATATAAGCTAATAATTGTCGCAGGTGATTTGGGTTAAGGGTGTAATGTCTCCGGTTGAAATATCTTCGGGTAAAATGTCGCCGGGTGAAATGTCGCGGGTGAGTTGTCGTCGGGTGAACAGACGTGCCACGATTATAATATATCTGATTTTGAGCGATGTGTGTCAAATTTTAATATGTATGCAGTTTTCCATTGCATAATGCATTTTTCTGTAATTCGTGTCAACCTTATGTGACGTCATGCGTATAGGATCGTCTGTGGGTAAACAAAATATTACATATTATGTGAAGCAGCATGGCTGCTTTGAATATGTAAAAATATTTTCTGAACTTTCATAATTATCAAACTTCAACCTGTTTCTTAGATTTGTAAAAAATCAAACGATGTTGTTGTCTTGAATATATTAAATAATTTTTGTTTACCTATCTAGCTGTAGCACCAGAATTAATTAAGAAATATTGAAATCTCTTTTTAAGAGTATTCGTTCCTGCAAATACCCCCTCGCCTAAAAACGGTTCGCGCTCTCCCGACGCTATTTTTGAAGCTAGAGGGTTCTGGTAAACGCCAAATGAAAGACAAAGAATCAGACTACAGATCCTTCAGGCGAATTTTTTGAAAAAAATTCCTGAAAAAATTTACAAATTTTTAAAAAAAATTTGGCGGTCTGTAAAGTCGGTTTACGGACGATAGTTTTACGTGATAACGTATTCCGTAATACATAACCTAAACCTCCCAAAATTTGGTTTCAATCCGCTTATCCTTGGTGTCGGAATGATAAGAAATGTCAAAAGTGACGTTTGCAACTGTCAAAGTATTATGTTCTAATACTTAACTTAGAAGGCGTTGCATTTCACAGAATACTAATGTCAAAAAATTGAATTAAACATTAGAAATTCAGCCGTTTTCATGTTGCATTTATACAGCTATTTTTCTATATAAATTTGTATAAAAAAACTGTTTAGGCAAATTCTGTTATACGAAATCTATGTAAAATGTTCTCCTCTTTCGTTTAAGACTGGTTTCAAACCGATCTGATTTAAATTGAGCGAGAAATTAGCAAAAAGCACGCACAGGGTCAGGCGGAACGTTACGCGTTAGGAACGTTAGGAACGTTACGCGTTACGAACGTTACACTTTTTCGAACATGCAGCCGGTGTTTTATCAATTTATAGGATTGGTGATTCATCAATTTATAAGACGTTATCACGTCAAAAATAATAAGTTACGTAATATTTCACACGTAGACGAAACTTTTTTCAAAAAATTCGCCTGAAGGATCTGTAGTCTGATTCTTTGTCTTTCATTTGGCGTTTACCAGAACCCTATAGCTTCAAAAATGGCGTCGGGAGAGCGCGAACCGTTTTTAGGCGAGGGGAAAAGATTTGAGATGAAGGGTGCAGGGGGTGTTTGCAGGGACGAATACTCTTAACTTCTCAGTACATTGGCAAGTCATTGTAATGGGCCAGAAAATCTAAATAAAAATTTTTGACAAATTTTTATGTTTCAAGGTCATTGCAATATTTTTCCACTATTTTTGACAAGATATATTTCTCTCTCACTCTGTCTCTCTGTATGTGTTTGCATGTGTTGTGTACGTATGTACATACGTATATATGTGGTCACTGGTCTTTTATTTCTCGAACGAAATCCATGCATATTTACATATGATCTGAAAGAAATTTTTCAAAATCGGTCTAGCCGTTCTTGTTTTTAAGTTTTTTACTAAATAGACTCTAAAAATGTAGATTTTACAGAATGCCTCACAAATATATTATTATATCGACTTCGTTAGTCAGTTGAAACGTACTAACGTCATTTTGATCCGAAAAAACCTGTGTTAAAAATCAGCTCAGTCGTGTGTTTTTAAACAAAATGTGGATTTTACACGAAACCTCGCGAATAACAAAAGATATCGAATTTGCTAGTGAGTCAATCCAAGTTTATGAATTTCAGTAATAATGTTTAGAGCTGTAACAAACCGTATGTATTCGTTACTGAGTAACGGGTACATCGTCTGACTCGAAGTAACGAATCGTTACTTACAAATTCATTTCGTTACTCGCATTTTTCGCATACATGTCAGTTCGACTCGTTTGATGCGGTTATACGTTATACGAACGAAGTCATACCGTATCACGTATGCGACGCGCCTCGATGCGATGGGACATGCTTGATGCTGTTAGTACACTATTGTATGTCGTATGAAAAGTAACGAGTAACGTAACGATACGAAAGTAACGGGTACTGGTTCTTTAAGTAACGAATACATATACGGGTGCACAATTTCTCCTTACTTTAAAAGCTCTAGTAATGTTACCAAAATCAGTTCAACCGTTTCTTGATTTTGATACAAAAACTGCAAAAAAGTGTATTTTAGAATTTTTTTAAAGATCTCTTGGGTCCAATTTGTTAAATATCTACATGTTTAATATTCAATATTGAGCATACTAAAAGGGTTGCACTTTTAGAGTTCCAATAAACGACTTATATTGTTGACTTAATCTATATAGACAACCTACTTTTGAAATTGAAGTAAAATTGGTGGAAGAACGGGTAAAAATGGTGGAAGTACGTGTATTAACAAATATGAGATTTAATAGATAATGAATTACATTTAGGGGCAGTTTTGTATAATCGGCTTGACAGAAACAAAATTTATATTGGGTGTAGTATAAGTCGTAACCGACAAAGACAAATGAAACAAATTTTTATAAATTTCCATAAAAAACTGTACCTATATAAAATTGGACTACGTCAGGCACAACTAGATTGATGTCGGAAGGAATCGAACTAGAAGAGTTTTTTTTAAAAATCGGTTAAGACTTTTGGGTTTCATAAACTAAGCTTAATTTAAAACCGGTTCTAATTAATCGGTAAATTTATTTTCTTTGTTATTTAAGAATATGTATGTGAGTTAAATTGCGTCCGCCTATCTGTCACAGGCCTTTAACTCCTAAACAGTTGAACTTAGAAACTTGAAATTTGGTACATGGCCAAAGTATACATAAGTTACAGATATCAAGTGTTGCTTTGCAAGAAAAAAAAAATAATAACATATATGCCAGTAAAGTGGAAATTAAAAAGAAATGTATTTATGACCCATAAAAACTGGCGGAAATGTAAAAAAAAACTATCGTTAAAAAGTGCTATCTTACCTATAAAATTTTGTTTTCTTTTTTTACTTTTTGTAATCTGGAAGAACTTAAACACAAAATCGCTGAAGTATGTTTCAAAGTGGCTCCTGTAATGTTAGACAAAGTGAGATAAAGTTTTTATAACCGATTAAGCCACTGCTTAATCAAAATGGAGGTTTATTTGAATATTTGCTTTATATTTTTATTTCAACTGTGTGATTTAATTAATAATAAAAAAAATCTTTTCTAAATAAAAAATTATTTCATTAATAAAAATATTTTCATTTATGGGCTATGTGCACGGAGGCGGAGTTACAAATTTTTCGATACTAGCGTTTGTGGTGAGCACTAGAGGAAACTTCGATCTTCAATTTTCCGTATGTCAGTGAGCAATGTTTATTAAAAGTGAAAGTAGTTATAATTTTATAAAGTTTTTTAATTACAAAGAAAACATAGGAAAACTTAGCGATCTGGAAATGCTTGTTGTGTTCCGGGCTGTTGCGCTGATGGCGATTTAGGTAAAATAAAGACCATTGGCGACCTGATTTGACGTTCAGCTGTCAGTGTAAACAAATTAACATCAGTTTTCCTTATTACATTTTTTTTACACATCATGGCCAACTAAAGTTTTGGACTTATCACCTTAGAAACATGTCGCGATTTCCATGAAAAGTTAGTTCAATAATTCTCTATCACCCACTAGCGGCGCTAATAGGCTTCGTGCACACAGCCTATAGGTACTGAAGAATTTGTTTTTTTTTTAATTATTCATTATTAGCAATTATTGTTATTAAATAATGGTTAGTCAGTGTTATCATGGTACATTCTCATATGTGGCCAAAGTAATCGATGATCCTAACTAATTTGCGTAATGGAGTTTTCCCTATGTTCGGTTTTCTGTGATACACTCTGTACCTATATTTTTTTTTAATTTTTTCAAACTTAAAAAAAATAATTTTTCAAGTTTTAATTATTTATTTCATCAAATTTTTTATCTTTAATTTTTTAAAATAGGTACATTCTCCATTGTTTTTTTTTTTTATTTTTATCCTACAGTGGAAAACTTGCGGGATGTGCACTTCAAGATTTAGTGCAAAATATGTCACTAATATGGTGATTGTAAAATGTTGGTCATCATGAGTAATTCACTATGAACTATAGGTACTTTCGGGGAACGAACGCAACTATATTAGAACATGTTTTCCTGCAATCTTTTTTATATATTTTTACGCGTAAACTTTTCTTTGGAAGAAGAACAAGATTTGCAGATCATAGATGATCAGCACCTGAGGTCATCAGCGTTTACTTTCCTTTGGAACTGAAGTACGGAACCCTTGACTCAATAAGTAGGGTAGGACGGGGGAATGGCGTTCACTTAAGGAAAACATGGTGTATATTTTAAATTATTTATTATAAATCAAAATTAAGAATACTAACAAAGTCTTTAATTTTAGAGTAATCAACAATCTAACAACAAAAGCATATATCTGATTTTGGGTAATGCCGCTCAGGGTCTCACAAAGAAGTGTACCCAATCCAATCCGCGGCTGTTTTGCTGCTTTGATCAAAATTGTTTTTGATATTGTTGCGCTCAGCAAATTTATAAACAAGTTTACGCAAATCTGCAACACTGAGTCCATAGTACAGTACAGCAACTTAACTTGTTCAGCACTTAATTAAAAAATAGATCAGCGCCACCGCAAACGAAGAAACGCTCTTCACGGTCGTATGACGCGAGCTGACTGTCCGTTTGCATCGCTGTCTATTAGAGGCCCCCTCCCCTCGCGCTTCACGCGACGTGACGTGTTGCTACGTTCCTTTTTTACAGAGTTACAGAGGTGAGCGCCATTACCCAGTGAGCGCCATTCCCCCTCCCTCCCCTACATTCATGCTTGATTGATTAAAAAAGAATTACCTATATAGTTAAACTGATGCTGCTAAATTATATTAGTCAAACGCAATATTTGTAAAGTTTTGTAAAAAAGTTTCGAACAATAGTTGAATAGTTAAACGTAGAAAACTTTAAACTAATTATAAGTGACATTAACGTCTTTATAAATGAATTCAAAACTTCCTCGAAACTGTCAGAATTAAATTAAGTTTACAAACGCTGGTTATGCATTTTGGTTACATCACTTTACTGTCTCTGAATTGACTTAGGAATTGATAGATTAATTAATTATTGAAGTAAAACTTATTTTGGTACGATAGGATAAAATTGATTCATGAGATTCAAAGTGTAACGAAATGCTACACTGCACGTATACCGTATACTTACTACAAAAATTGGCCGTACGACGTTGTGCTATAGTGAGTGAGAGGTATAGTGACTGCCTCATAACTTAAGGATCGCAGTCGGTGTCTTTATTATTTTTTTTTTTTTTTTTTTTTTTAATTATACCTGTTTTCCTTTTATAAGTGTAGGGTATAATGATAATAAATTTATTAAATTTCAGAGAACTCTAAAAAGTATGAAACATTGTCCAAAAGTTTGTACTTTTGGACAATGTTTCATACTTTTTAGAGTTCTTTGAAATATAAAAACTACATAGAATATAAAAAGTCATTAAAAAATTCATGAAAATTACAAAAACATCTTTCAATGAGATAGTCTCTTTTTTATGTATACACTCTCATTGATATTTTTGTTATTTTTCACCTGATCAGGAATTTGTGTCACTTATATAGCTTTCCGAGATACAGTTTTTCGTGCGTTTAAGGTCATTGTCAAATTGACAATCGTGTCTGCAATAACAAAATCTCCTTATAATGCTGGAATATTGATTTGGTTTTAAGGAATCAGACGGTGTGTGACAATTTGAAATTTTTTTGTTAATAGTAAAAATATATAGTCTATGACTATTGTAACTCACGCGTCCCGGTCTTGGCTTCCGAAAACATCGGCGTCGGTCTAACAATAGCACACAGAACGGCGGCATGAGGCTTTGTTGTACAAGCAGGAATTGTCTGAAGATAAATAGAATGCGCCTACTGTCAGGAGGGGAGTCGCGATTAGAACACGATAAAGTAAAGAATAAAGATGTGCATTACGAAATAAACAAAGGCTGTGTGGTTATTACACCATTAAGTGCAGATATAAATTTACATAAACAAATTAGAGTGCAAAGATAAATCTTTGTGTGTATAGACAGTCAATCGTGTTATAGTGCTGTTAGTGTATATGGACTGTCATAGTGTATTGTGTATATGGACTTTTATATAAATCTAGTGTATAGTAGTGAAGCGTTTTTGAGTACGGGGAAGTCCCCGAGAACCGGACGCTTGAGAAATAACAAAAATACAAAAATTGAAAATAAATATTCTCCACCGCATAAAGAACAATTTTGTTATAGTATATAAACAAATAAATTGTGAAAATTTAATTCAAAGATTTGAAGCTCGATTTTTGATGTTGTATTTTTTATCTTGCGAATTTTGTACCGAAATGATAAAAAAAGGAAACCGTTATTCATATATACTTTCATCTATCTATAACTTCTTAAACGGTTGTAATACATCGCTTTTGTGATATGCAGATATTCCAGAGGTCGTTTTCAAAAAAAAAAAGACGGACAAGTGTGAGTAGCACTGACCCCTGAGAGTACCGTACCGTTATTTCATCAAAGTCCTGTAATAATTCTGTATATAGAATCAGAAAAAATATGATTTTCGTATTTTTTTCTTTACATGCGCCATGCAACCTTCCTTCGCGCCAAACAAGATTCTATAGTTTAACGGGAAACATTAAAAGTTTTGACAAGTGAGTCAGTATAAAAAAAATAATCAAGTGATTTGCAATTCTAAAAACAGGAAAGATAATTGCGTCCGCCGGTAATCGAACACAGTGGTAGGCGAACATTTAACCACTGATTACTGAACCACCACAACTCGTGGAGACTTGTTACTTACAGCAGATTACAGTGCATTACTAAGAGCACTGTGTACGCGCATAGCACGTTGTTGCGATTTAAAAACATTTTTTACACGCTTTATATTAACTTCACTTGTGAGTTTGTATGTATGTTTGTTTGTAACCTTCGTTTGGACTACAGCAAGAGGTTTATTACTGAAGTAAATATGCCAGCACTGTAACTACAGTGGTTAGCCGTGCGGTCTAAGGCTCGGGTCTTCACTGACGTCAATTCTCGGAATCACGGGTCGTGGGTTCTAATCCCGTCCACGCAGAAAAAATAATTGTTTTTTTTTCGGCAAATTTTTGACAATAAATCGACTTAAAAAGTGGAAAATAAATATAGTTTAAAAAAACTAAAAAACACGCTTTATATCGAACTAAAAAGTAAAAAATATTTTTTTAAAAATAAGCTTAAAACAATAATGAATAAAAAATACTAGTATTATTGTGAAAAAAGCGTGGGGCGCTCCATGTACGAAAATGTGGAACAAAGCGCCCCACGCTTTTTTCACAATAATACTAGTATTTTTTATTCATTATTGTTTTACGCTTATTTAAAAAAAAATATTTTTTACTTTTTAGTTAGATATAAAGCGTGTTTTTTAGTTTTTTTTAAACTATAGGTATTTATTTTGTGATGTAACTACAAATTTACGGTTTCAGGATTTTTCACTTTACTTGTGCTATAAGGCATTGTTTCTTGTCCATGATTCTAGGTCAACGGGATGTGATTCTCAAGAGTGTTGACATATAGACAGACAGACGGAAAACAAAGTGATCCTACAAGGGTTCCTTTTTTCCTTTTAAGGTACGGAACCCTAAAAACGTGGTACGATTTTACTATTTCGACCAATGAAACACTTTTTTGCAAAAAAACAACCTACAGCGAAGTCATGGCGCTTTTTTGTATGTGGTTTCCGATCGCTTAATCGTACGGTAAAAATAGACGACGAGAAATATTGATCATCAAATTGTACAACAAAAATGTCCGGTTTATGATTATTTATTCATTGCCCTGGATTGGTGCTGCCTGATTTCCTTCTACTTTTAGTATTAAATCTGTATAAATCCGCTTTAAATCTACTAGACAACGGCTTTTACCTAATGTAACGGAGTTACGCATATTCAAATCGTGAAATCCAAAAGTACGCCTGCTGACTCTGCATAAACGGACATAAATTTTACAATGGTCCGGTGGGAAATGTGTGTTTTCACATTATTTGTTTGTAATGCAATCGAAGTTGAACGTTTGAGATTTATATTCCTGCGTTTAGTACCTTCAAGTCGCGTTAGATTGATGTCCCATTTGCATAACAATATATTTATATATATTCCCTACGCGTATGAACCTACGTATTGCCTACCCAGTTTTTCCTAACAAAAATAAAACATTTTTTTAGTTCGCATTAAACATGTTTTTCCAAGGAATATAAAATTCCTGCTAATATACTATAGGAATGATAATTGCGTTTGTTAGTCAATCACGTTTTTAAATACTGAACGGATTTATTTGAACAGAATGGATATAAAAATTGACTTTAAAAAGTAAAACCCGACTACTGAAAAATATGAAACAAGAAAATATTGTCATCTGATGATAGCCAAGGTCCTATGCCACTTCATATATGTATATGGTGCTATGGCGCCTTCTAGATGTATATGTCGCCGGGATATTGTCAAATCCGTGATTTTGTAATTTCACTAGTGAAATTACAATATCACGATTGACAAATATTCGTGATATTATAATTTCACTAAGTGTAATTATAATATCACGGGTTTGACAATATCCCGGCGACATATATACACTATGCTCTAAAGCTTATGATCGATTACTACTGTTAAAATGTATTGTTTTGTTAGGGTAGGTGGCATACAACCACGGCTATCCTCAGAGTCGAATATTAGTTTTTGGACTTAATTTTTATTTAAATTGTTAAATGTGGTTATAGCAACAGCTAACAATATACATATTTTTGAAATGTGCTAATTAAGCCCTTTTATTTGATACCCAACATGGCATCATTAAAAGGAATTTTTTTTCATTCATGACTTTCTGTCTTCTAGAGTCTATAGACTCTCTAGAGCATAGTTTCTCAACCTTTTTACACCCGCGGACCACCAAAAAATTCAAAAATGTTTTGCGCACCATCAAAATTGGAACAAAATAATAAAAATTTATATAATTAATTTTTTATTCAAAACACTAAATTATGCTGATATAACAATATAAGTATGTATATTAAAAAAGACAGTAACAAAAAAATATAGTTTAAAAATCCATAAAATACAATATTCTAAAAATCTTCACGGACCACTTAAAAATTTTCGCGAACCACCCTAAAATCTCCGCGGATCACCGGTTGAGAAACTATGCTCTAGAGCATGGATGTATATATTCTAAGCTTTGAGGACGCCATATTTAATTTAATGTGACGTCACATAACCTATAACCAACAGATGATCAAGTACGTTTCCAACGATATCTCATTAATTGTCAAATTGTGATAAGTAGTTCAGAAGTTATGAAGGAAGAGATGAGTATACAAACATACCCACCTACATACGTATACATACCGGTCAAACACATAACCCTTCTTTGGCTTCGCGGGTAATAACTTAGAAACTAGATTAAAATATAGGCATCTTTTAAAATATACTATACCTATTAATTGTTTTAGCTATACACGCGTTAAATGTAAGTTAAGTGTATACTGCATTAAAGTTAGCCAAGCGCGCATATATTTCTATGCCCTATGCAGGCAGTGTGCAAAATAAGATGACAGATTTTAACGCCAGATTCCTGGCTAGGTTACAAGCGTGCTTTGGCGCTTGTTTTGGTGATGGCTTTTATGTGTTCGCTCCATATAATGTCTGTATTGACGCTTGCTTTGTAGATGGGTTTAGCACGCGCGCAGTGCTAGTTCGAATATTAATAAAATGGTATATGTTTATTGTGTCTGAACAGAACAATATGACGCCTTGTTTGTGTGCGGGGGTTGTCCGTGGCGCTCGCGTGACAAGATACCGTTTCCTGATTGGTTTTTGCTCAAAACAAGCAGACAAACTTGCACGAAAAATAACCCCGGTAATTCTAGTTTTGAAATCCATCTTGTGACCTCACATGCGAAGCCCCAGTGATGTCGTTTCTATCCTCGTAGCCAGCACGCCAGTCAGCACAAGTCCCAGCAGTGATTCTAGCGGCAAAACCAGTCTCGTGTGCAGCGGCCTTTACGATAGTGCTGCCAGTCATGCGATTTTTCACTCGCGAACAAGCATCGATGACGCATGCTTTTTTTCTTTTCGCCTAGGTATTGAATTATGACTGTGCGGAGTCGCTGCCAAATTCTCTAATATCTATAAAAGACAACGTCTGTCTGTTGTATTTATACGATTATCATGCGTTTTCACAAATGCTAAGATAAAATATGTGAGAAAGTTTGAGGTTATATTTGCATTATGCTACGATAAAAAAGCCAAAATATCTGCTAACAAATTGCAAATAAAAAATTCCACCCAATTGGGCGACGGGACCATTCCAACTTCAAAATGTTGACATTTGATGTAGTATAATAAAGAAAATCAAATTTTTTATATAGCCGCTGCACACGAGGCTAGAAACACTGCCGGGACTTCTGTTGGCCGGCAGGCTGGCTACGAGGCTGGAAATTACGTCACTGTGGGCTCAACAAATTTCTGAATTACTACTCCAAACGACAAGTGGGAAATGGTAAGTACTAGTTTAGGTCAAATATCACTTTTCACAAATTTTACAATATATTTCCGTTTTGAGGTCCCACGATTCCAAAAAAACCTATTTTTGAAAAAAACTCTGTGCGTCTGTTAGTCTGTTTGTCTGTGAACACGATACACGTCAAACGGATCAGCGGATTGAAACCAAATTTTGGGAGGATGTTTGGCATGCAAATATGAAGAGCTCTATTGTTTTTGGGGAAAATCGGCGCATGCGCAGAAGAGATATATGCTATAACGATGTTTCTTATACAATAATGTTATACTTTTCATAACGGCTTCTTATTCTATTTATTTTTTCAAGAAAGTTTCATTAAAATGTTTTTTTCTAAACTTTATAGCTCCAGAAATATTTTGAAAATAAAAAAAAATCAGCCACTCTTTTATTTTATAAATCTGTCAGAAATAAACTAATCAAAGCATGCCGATGCTTTGATTAGTTTTTACATAACGTGGAACATATTTTGTAAGTAACCATGGCAACGAACAGCAAATATCATATCTAAACTAGCCATTACCCACGTCACTTCACGCGATATCAGAATTTTATTTTCTTTATTATAATCAAATGTCAACATTTTTGAAGTTGGAATGGTCCCGCCGCCCAATTGGCTGGAATTTTTTTTGTTACTATTAAGTGGTACTTTTTATTGCGTTTTATAACATTGCTGTTTTGAGTGTTTTCGTAACTTTTTTTGTTTGTTTTAATGTAATTAGAAAGTTGAAAATCACCGATATGAAAAATAATTTCAATATAAAATTCAAGTGATGCCTATTTATATTAACTGGCGTAGAAGCCAACAACCCCTATATTATGTACAAAATTTTTTAGGGTGCAATGAATCCTGTAAAAATAAAATAAAACAAAATCAGGTTGAGGAAGAAATAGTATTGTTTAGATAATTTATGTGGACCAGAGGTGACTCGTCAGTATCTTATTAATCAATTAATTTCTTTGTAACAAAACAAATAATTCCGTATTGTCTCATCGCGATAGAACATATCATTATCGTTCTTGCTTTGAAATGAAAGACGTCCGTCTTAATTTAGAATTGCGTGAAAAATCAAGATTCGTTGTTTTGGAAGCGTTGGGAACTTGGATAATCGATAGAACGATACAACCTGACCTAGGTGTTGAATCGTTTCTTCCTACCACCTCCAGCAGACAATTTCGTAATTATTAATATTTTTTTCGATGGACTCAAAGAAAAAAACCGTTCTTAGCATTTTTCATGTACCTATGATAAATTATGTAGGGGAGCGATTTCTAAAACATTTAATATCAAATTTCGTGAACTAGAAAATTTCTACTTTTAAAAAAATCGAGATATAATTTTATGGGATACTTCATATCAGCATTTCCTCTATTACCCAATTACCATTCCAACCCACAAGTGGGGGGAATTGTAGTACATGGGATTCAGTTCGATTTTCACCCGACCGGACAGTTATTATAGATTTAAACCTTCCCCAAGAAATAACAATCCAAATTGTAAAAATTACATTCAAATCCGTTGAGTAGTTGTCGACATTAACTGGTACAAATATTTCAATAGGCAGACATCTACCGAGACTCCCTTTTGTATTTACTTTCGGTTTGTTCCAAGCTGCCA
This sequence comes from Xanthostigma xanthostigma, assembly GCA_963575645.1. Classification (NCBI taxonomy): domain Eukaryota; kingdom Metazoa; phylum Arthropoda; class Insecta; order Raphidioptera; family Raphidiidae; genus Xanthostigma; species Xanthostigma xanthostigma. Next base: position 28,349,736 of record OY754468.1, on the reverse strand, counting down.
GAGAACAGTAACAGAATCGTCAAAGTCTTCTACTGAGCAAGACTGGCATTCGCAGTAACTCAAAAACCGATATAAACAGTTTCCTTTTTTGGCTACTGCGCTAGACAGTGACGGTCCTGTTACCATTTTCTGGCGGTTTGGAACAAACTTTTTATGTGGAAAATGTTGTAAAGAAATAAAATAGGTGAAGTAATATTTCGCATGCCCCACGTAGATCGCCGCCACTGACGTATTTCTGTTCTGACAAAGACGATTGTGTTTTCAGTTTTATATAAACAAAGGTAATTTATCACTGTCTTCATTCTTTACAAAATAAAAATGCAAGCGCATATCTAACCAAACTAACAACGAAATTTTTTAAAATCCTTTTGAAACCTACAGGAACTGTTTTTAAGAATGTTTCAAAATGTTAGCAAACTGAATAAGTACACCGTGTCCCATTTGAATATCTATAGATATATAAAAAATTCTCGTGTCACAATTTTGGCTGCGCTAATCTCCGAAACCACTGAACCAATTTTAATGAAATTTTCTAAAAATGTGTCTTGCTTGGTGCAAATTACACTATAAGATCGTTTTTATTATTTTTTTTGTACAACATTGCGGTGGTCTCTCAAAGTTTTAATAACTTGTAACGACTTCTGATAGAATTTCCCCATAACTATTAGTTTAGAAGCAAACAAAAAAAACTGTTTTAGTATCAAGTAGCGATATCTGTTAGAATTCGCCCAAAGCTATTAGTTCAGAAGAAAATCTGGTACAATTTGCTTAAAGTTATTAGTTCAGACGTCGGGTCGCAAACTAAATACATTTTTGCAGAATGATATCTATCGCACCCGGGTGTATCGGGGACAGACCGCTAGTACATATATATAATACATATTATTTACTCTTTTGTTTACCATTTATAAATAAATCTAGTAAATAAATAACTTTAAATCCGAGATACTATGCATGGTTACATAAAATGTTAACAATGTATATGTTCCTAAATCGTATGTATACTTTCGAATGAGACGCGCTGTATAATAATTTAGTACTGAGAATATTTGCCAGTTTATTCTTTAGAAAAATACATTAATTCTATTACTTGTTATCCGGTTAGCAAATAAATGATAACCACTTTTATCGTGGTTTACAGCTTTTAAATAGTAGAAGACAGATAATTTATGGACAATCAAGAATGAAACGGTTTCGATTTAGCTACTGCGCAAGACTGTGACTATGATATTACCGTTCACACAAAGGTTGGGCTATGCAAGTTAGTAGAAGGAACAAAGCAGTGACGTGACAATAGGGTGGCAAACGGACAAAATGCAACGGGCCCCTGCCCTGAGCGGAAGAACCTAACATTTATTACAAAATTTGGTAAAAATTATTAAATTTGTAGTTAATCAATTAAAGTTAGATATTAACTTGAGAACATACACGAATTATACAAATATCTACTTCGTGATTTATAAAGATGAAACTACAACGTGAAGCTGTTTTATATTAAGGGAGGGCCCCATCTGATGAATTTGCCACGGGCCTCAGGTGGTATTAATAGTTACACCACTGGAACAAGAATACTTGATCTAGTGATATAAAAGATTGACAGATAGCTCTAGAGACTGCAGTCTTTCCGGTTGTCAAACCGGCTAAGATTTATTTAAAAAAATCATCATCAAAACAAAACTACAGTTAGTCAGTAGTCACATTGAGTCCGGAAACATTTACGATATCAAAAATGGAAACACATTCTTTACGAGAGTTTTAAAAGTTATTTTCCATTTTAACATTTTGTCTTACACGACGCCCATAAAAGTTCGAATTAAAATAGTTTTTATCTGTATACAAAACTATAGAAAAACCGCCTGAAAGTTTATTTAAAACTGCATACCTACCATTTTTCCAAAAAAAAAAAAATGTACACAAGTTTGTCGTGATTAACATTGCAGGCTATATTAAAAATGTAGTTTAAAAATTAAACTCAATGTTTTATTTTATGGCAGATGTATTATTATGACGCTGTGGTACTGTACAAAAAAGTTCGCTCTCACCCTTATTTATATGCAACTTGCGTTACACATCTATATGCTAGGTTGCGATGCAAAGTTTTGCGAAGAAGAATACTTCGGGGCGAGTGTTTTGGTATTTACGTTAGCGCTGAATAAATTAGCCGAATAATTGAACCGTGGTTTAAAACGCGCAAGCCTTTGTAGAAATCTTATTTTTACTTTTGTCATCAAAAGCTGTAGACTGCAGATTAAGCTAATTAAATGAATGATTCCAAAAGCAGTATACTTTAAACATTACGATGAAGGAAGGTTTTGGCTGAGGATCGTATTAAATAAGCTTTTCCAATGTTACGATAGTGGCCTACGTTTATAAAAATTTATTTTAATCATCAGAGCCTGTAGGTATATATTATATAACTAGCGGTCCCGTCCGGTTTCACCCGGGTGCAAAAGAACGAATGGGGAAGGAAGGGACATGAGTACGCACATTCATCTTAGTTTACCGAGATTAATGTTGGGTCCAAATGTTTTCTTTTAAATCAATAACTACTGTATAATTAATAAAATATAATAAATATTTAATTGAAAACACTGTAGGAAAATTATTTTTATATAATATAGGTACTGTAATAGTTTTCAAATGAGCTATTATTTAGATTTATTTAATTTTAATTAGTTGTAAATAAAACTAAAAGAAATTTAAATGATAGTCTTAGAAAAAAGCAATGTAGAAAATAAAAAAAAAAAAAAACATTAAAAACATATTCGTCCAAGATGGGTCTCGAACCCACGACTCTGAGATTAAGAGTCGAGCGCGCTACCGACTTAGCTAACCGAGATTCGGTAGGTGCACCGCTAATATTGGGATATTCTGTTACGGCATTTCACCTGAAATAAGTATATTATGGTGAAAAATGTCGACTGACATTCTGCAACATTTTTCATTGATTTTCCGCTTCTATTAGTCGTAACGTGATATTATATAGCCTATAGCCTTCCTCGATAAATGGGATATCCAACAACAAAAATGTTTTTCAATTCGAACCAGTAGTTCCTGAGATTAGCGCGTTCAAACAAACAAACAAACAAACTCTTCTGCTTTATATATTAGTATAGATATATATAATTTAGAACATATTGCATCTTACCTACAGTTGTAATGTATAAAGAACCATGCTCAAACGATAAGATTTTAATTAAAGCTAATGCATAATAGTGAAAATCTTATTATATACCTCAAGCCGGTCAAATGGTTGTTAATTGTTCTAACAATATAATTGATCATTATTATTATGAGTTTGTAAAACTTTAAACATCTTATTAAAAACATTTAATAAAAAAATGATTTAATTTTTATATAAACTGTCACGCAGTGAAAAAATTAAAATGTTTATCTGAGAATTCTCAAATTTGATTAATTATATATTCTCAGTTAAATATTTTATTTTTTTCATTGCGTGACAGTTTATATAAAAATTGAATATTTTTTTAAGATCGTAAAAAAATAAAAATATTATATGGCCTATGAGCAGTGAGGGGGGGAGGTTTGAACTCGAAACTTTCGCGTTGTATAGCACGACGTTCTAACCAACTGAGCTATGGGCCCGATTGCTGAACGGTGCCTTAAAATGGTAAACAAGTAAAAATGAGTTATATTACGTCTTGATTTAATTAATTTTTTTATTTCTTTCATTATTTTGTTCTTTTTTGTATTCGCTTGTATTCTCATCTAATTTTGAGTTATTTAAAAATTTCAAGTCTCTATCTCATCAGGAAGTTAGTTTAAAATCAACTACAAAGTTCCACCCGACATACAAGAAAAGCGAGTTAATAAAAACGTGGTAAAATAATAATTAGCAACTGCTGTTTACATGACATTTCCATAGTAACGTCATTATATCTAAAAGTTTTAGTTCTTAGATTGACTACCACTGGAACATCGTGTCGCTAGAGGTCTTGACAATAATAAAAATAATAAATAAATTTATTTCAATATTATGTACAGTTAATATATGGTTTTGCTGTTATATATAGTCAAATAGGTAAATAGTCAATGTGCTACTTATTAACATTAATGTTGATGATCCGGTGTTTCTGTTCCTCTACAACAGAGGTCTCCAAACTTTTTTGTCTCGTAGACCACTTGTCATGTTTTTCGATTTTGGGTAGACCCCCTGCTTATTATTTACTTTCTGTTACATAAAATTACTAAGCAAAAAATAAATACTTTTAGTGTGAGGGATGAACTTGATGCTTTGATAATAAATTTTCAACATTTGGCATCAATTTAGTTAGATTTAATCTTAAATCTCTTCGGTTAACGATGTCCAGTTTGTTTCTTTTTTTGTTAGGAGATTCACTATTGTTGACCTCCATTTTCATTTCATGGACCCCCAATTTTTTTTCCCGCTGACATGGACCCCTTGCAAATTGTCGTCGACCCCTGGGGGTCGATATAGACCACTTTAGAAATCACTGCTCTACAATAAATCTAATTTTTGTGCAATAAAAGATATTGTTATTTATGACACGAACTTTCGATTCTCACTTACGTTTACTTTGGGCAGTGTTCAGACCAAAAACCAGCAACGATCTTTAAATCTGTCTTTCACTCAATTTTCATTTCTTTCGTTTCATATTTCGTAATATCTGGCATCGCTTGTGTCGGACATGTTGGATTTGCAAAACGTACGTTCATAGATAAAATATTGTAACGAAACTAGCAAAACTGTTGTTTATTGGTGGTAAAGATATTTATTTACAAAAATAAACGTTAACAAAAACAAACTAATAAGTACTTCTCTAATAATAATGAACAATGAAATAATAAAATAAATAACGAAAAGCAAACGAGTTCTAAAACAACTATAATAACACTAAACTATTAGGTATCTACAGAGAATATTTGTATTCCACAGATGTCTATTTATCTTAAAATGGTTATTTATTTCACGATATTAATTATTTTATGTGATTCCATAAAAAATTAAAAATCTAAGTTAATTTTACAAATATGCCTGAATTTGAACAAAGTTATGCGAAATTGATTTGATTTTGAATAAGTTTAAGGTAAGTATAAAAAAAAAATTTCAAAAAAATTATAATTTTGGTTTTTCAAAAAAAAAAATTTTTTTCTTAAGAGGCCATGTTTTGGTATTTGGGCATAACTTTTAATTCTAAACAACTTTTTCTTATAACATTTCGCTGAATTTTTTGAAATAAGTACTCTTGTACAATTTTTATATTTTTTGACCCATCCTGTATGCTGTTTGAGTTTCAACAACTCTAAGAGCACCTAAAATGATTATCGGACATGCACCAACTTTTGGCAATATTTGTATTTTGGTTGTGCATTTAATTAAAAATTTTCCCATATGTTGCACACTTAAGTGACCACACTATATATAAGTTTTTCAGTTGCATTCTGGAACATTCTTTGGTATTCTAGAAGCTTCGGCATTCTTCTATGCGGTTCCGACAACAATGCGAGTATTGTTGTTTACGCGGCTTCGATAACAAAGCACTGTCGCGGCCTCCAGTGGCGTCTCATTACAATGTTATATTATATGCGTATACGCTGATTTGTGTGACGACTGACGCTACTCGACACTGCATTTGGGCTTCATGTGAACTGGCCCTAACTATGGATGACCGGACGCGTTAGTGCCGCTTAGTGTCTGATTGTCAGTTGGTAGGTACACTATAGTGACTATACAATCACTATCACAGAAACATAGAGACAATTGGCATATCAGCTTGTATTCACGTTCATGTCAATTGCACACGTGTAATCGATATCTACATGCCATTAACCGGCATGTTATCCTACACATCCGGCATAATGTTATGTAATAATAATCCCCTGCACACCCAATGCTGGTCCCCCGATTTTTCGTTCAATAGTGACGCGTTTATGCTTGTTAGATTTATTACGACGCGAATTGAACTAAAAAAAGAGGTGCTTCAGTTAGTGAACACACGACTGAAGCTATGCTCCTTAATTATTTTATATTAATGATTAAAATTTACGTATTTGTACAGAAGTAACACAAAATTATTAAATTTAATACAAAATATAAAAAAATAGGAGCTGGCGTGGGACGCCTAGCAGATGTGAGACATACATTCAAGCAAAGTTCTAGTAATTATATTTCGCTCTGGAACTAAATTTCACCCTGTAACTTTAAATTTCGCCCCGTCAACTTGTGAAATTCTAATAACTAAATATAGCTCTGTATCTAAATTTCACCCTGTAACTAATAGAAAGTGTGTATGGCGTAAGCGTACTATAGTTGCACACGCAGTACACAGCATCTCTGTGCGAGTTGTGACAGCTTACACAGGGAAGCTTTTAGTTCTATCAATCAAGCAAAATGTTTACCGCTCGGCCATATAACAGGCTTCCTTCAGGTATGTTATTCTGAGTTCAAAAGTTTTTGTGGGACGGACAAATTTTGAGACATATTTTGGAAAATTTTTAATGCATCCTCCGCTCCTATTGGTCGTAGCGTGATATTATATGGCCTTCCTAGATAAATGGACTATACAACCATTTTTTTTTTCAATACAAACCAGTAATTCCTGAGATTAGCGCGTTCAACCAAACAAACTATTCAGCTTTATATATTAGTATAGATATATTATAGATATACACGGCGTCCCATTTTTAAGTAGCCACCCTTACCTATATCTCCGTTTTTTTTGAAAAATTTTCCAAATAAAAGTTGTTCAGTTTGGTAAGGGAAATAATATGCGCGCATGAACTCCCGATATAGATGGCGCCACTTCGGAGATACGCATATCAAAATTGTGTTTTTTTTTTAAGTGGAAACAAATGTTTGAATCATTTTTTGATTTGTTTACTCGAAATTTCCTACTGACGTCAATATCCTTAACTTCGATGTTAATAGCGATATAATATGTTCGTACAAATGTAACTTAACATTAGTTCCGTAACTGCAATTACGTCTTACTAACTGTGCTTCTAAACTGCATTTCGTAAGCAAACGAAGCTAGACTTCACATACGTAAACCGGTGTTGCCAGATTGTACGATGATTATCGTTTTGTGTATGATGATTGTTATTACTGTAAAATAAATATCGAGATGGTTCCTTATTCAAGGCCATGGCCAATTACCTGTCAAACTCCTATGCTCAAAATTTACCTACTTTATCCTAATGTCCTAAAAATTCCTTCATTCGAAAAAAGTAGAAAATAACGGGAGTGAATAGATGGAAAATAGTAATGGTGTGAATGGCGTCTGTTATGACGTAAAGTCGAGAAACGGACGTTAAACGCATTATTACTATTATTATTTTTTACTGTAAAAAGTGCATTGTTAAAATTTGCTCCAAACTCGGGGTAAGATTTCTTAGAAAAACGATTGTTAAAAATGTTCAAATATTTTCAAATATTTTTTCGGTGTTCGTGAAAATAAGATTTTTCATCCTTCAGTTCTATGTGAGAAGAATTACCCCTCTTTTTTGTAATTGTATTACACAATTGTATGGCGGGTCATATACGACACCTGTCTGTGGAATTTCATCCAAATCGATTGGAGTTATAAAGCTGTGACATATACGAATAGATGGACGGATGGTCATGACGAAATTATAAGGATTCTTTTTTGTGCCATTTGGCTACGGAACCATAAAAACCTTTAAACACGTACCTATATAATTAAAATACATACATTTAAAATATGATAACTGATAAAGACACCTTTTAATTGATATGATGAAATATACGGGATACAAAACTAAAAATGTTAAAACAATTTTTGTTCAATGGAACATTATTTAGTGGTCAACGTTTTGGCAGTATATTTTTGCCTTCTTCAGGACCTTTTTTAAATGTTGACAATATTGATTTTAAATCTAGATGTTTTAAAGTCCTGAATTTTAAGGTCCTGAAGAAGACAAAAAAATATTTCCGAAAAGTTGGCTATTAAATAATGTTCTAGTGAATAAAAATTCTTTTAAAATTTTTATCCTTGTATCCCGTACATGTCATCATTTAAAATATGGTGTAATTAAATACCTAATATTTAAACCACCTGTATGTTACGCGTTTACGTATTTTGCAGTTCCCCGCAGAAGGGCTGAACGCAACAATTTTCCCGTAGGAGATAAATATAAAACGCATGTTTACGAAACACTGGTTGTGGTGTACCGTCATTATGCAATTTCCTCACACGTACATTTTTCAAATACGACATTATTTTGTTTCAATTTATGCTAAGTTTTTCCCGCTAAACATATACGGCGTGTCCCAAAATAGACAAAAGATTCCAATTGTATTTTAATTAAATTAACATTGCTACTGCACGTATCGCTTATTTCGGCCTTTTTCATTCATCAATGGCTTACGGCATTTTATTTTGGGCTGCTGATTCCCTTGCCGCTCGGGTTTTTATTCTACAAAAGGCAGCAGTACGTGCAATAGTTAATGCTACGTTTCGTGAACATTGTCGACCAATTTTTTGCGAACTCAAAATAATGTCCTTACCTTCAGTCTATGTTTACCATAGTTTAATTTATGCAAAAAATAATATTAACAAATTAAAAAAAAATAAAGATTACCATAGTTACAACACTAGGAACAGAGATAATATAAGCACTCCGCTTCATAAATTAGCTGCCATTCAGTCCAATTTTGCCTACATTTCAATAAAACTATTTAATAGCCTTCCGGATTCATATAAGAATCTGTCCGATATAAAATTCAAATTTAAAATAAAGAAATTATTAACTCTCAACTGCCTGTACACAGTGGATGATTTTTTCAATGTAAATTTTTAATGTAAACTTTTAATTTGACGCTATTATATTCCATGGGAATTCTTAAATAAAGAAAATTTATTATTATTATTATTATTATTATTATTGTCTTATAAAGCTTATCACAGTACTTCGAAAACTGCACTTTTATGAATTTTATTACCAAGAACTTCAATCTATAAACTCCCTTAAGAGATTGAAGCAGCACCATTTTTATTTTTCTCTGTAAATATGACATTTGCATTAAATATTATATAAGTTACTGTAAGTGTATTCTATGGACTCCGTGCAGAGAGACGGAGCTTACTGGAATTGAACTAGCAGCGATCGCAGTGGAAAGTCAGAACTCATCGTTATTATATTATCATGATAACAGTGGATATAAATAAACGGAAGACGTTAAATATGGCTAGTTTTCCGTGAAATCTCATGAGCAGAGAGAAACGTGACTTCGGAATTTGAGCGATCAAAACAATAAAATATTAATAAATCTATATAAAAAAAACTGTTTGGGCATATTCTGTCGTACGAAATTTATGTAAAATTTTCTCTTCTTTCGTTTAAGACAGGTTTCGAACCGATCTGATACAAATTGAGCGAGTTACAAGCGAAAAACTTCGTTTTTTTTTCTTATTGCTTCCCTTCTGAGGTCAAAATTCAAAAATTGGCTGACGTTACGAGCTAAGTTACGCGGAGACGAATCGAACAAAGAAAAGTTTTTAAAATCGGTCAAGGCGTTTGGGCTGTACGCGTGACACACAGATTCACAGACAGCTAAAGCTTGGGTCGCGCCTAAAAATGAAAGGCTCTGTTGACGTTGTAAAACTCCCTGAATCGTGTCAAATATTTGAACTTTAACAAGTTTTGTCGACAATCGAAAATTACCCTCAAAAGTTATTTTAGAAAAACCAGTTTCTAATATATCTACAATTTACATTTATATCACCTGTCAAAATATAAGCAAAACATAATATAATTTTGTGAAGAAAATAGTGAATGCGAAAAGAATTTTATTCAACTCATGCGCGTTATTCATGTTTTATCATGCCTAAAAACCGAACCCTAAATAGCCATTTACCGACTGGTAACAATTACTTGTCATAACTCAATGAAGATTCCTACTAGCTCGGCCATTGTGGAGTAATGAAAATAAACGTAACTATTTTCTGAGTCGTAACGAAATAGTCGGTAACAACAACTCCGTTGTTACCCATTGAGGCTAAAATTGAGAGGCCGAATGTTTTCGACATGGAGTTTATTCATAACTGGCTAACCTCAAACCAAAACATTGAATCGTGCTGTTAGTATTGACAGTTTTTTTTTTATAAAGAAATAAATAGATATTTACAACATCTCATTAATAACAATAAATAAAACATGAATAACGCGCAATTGTTGAATAAAATTATGGGCGTAACTAGTTGTCTAAGTCATTCATGGCGTGTCAGCGCGATGTTTTCAGCACTCATCTCCGGTGCGCAGTATGCACTCGCTTCGCTCGTGCCTGCGCACCTACGACTCGTGCTGAAAACATCGCGCTGACACGCCATGAATGACTTAAACAACTAGTTACGCCAATAACTATTTATTAATGTCTTAAGAAATATTAAATAGGTAATACTTACCAATTATAGCAATTTAAATAATATAAAAGTGCTAGAAAAAAATTTCAGATTGTAAATATCTAATGACAGACACAAACAATACAAAAAACAACCAACGAAAGCTTTCGAAATTTGATATGCTGCCTGGAGCCTACAGTCATTATGCACGGAGTCTATACACAAGTATGTTTTGAAAAACAGTTACTCTCTTTTTAAGAAATCTGCATAGAAAAGTAAAATATTGCAGATTTCTTAAAAAGGATCACATTGTTGCGTTAATTTTTGGTAAAACATTCTCTATCGAATCTTTTAAATTTTATTTTCATTTAAATACGTAATCAGATTTCAATGTGAAATTAGTAAATATATTTTTTATTATTCAAATACTACTTAATAAAAAATTGTTTATTATTTTTTCAATATTTTGATACTACTTAATAATTTTGAAAGAATTTTATATAAAGCGAATTAGAATTAAATATTAATTATTTTTAGATCAGTTCTGAAGAAGGTTCAAATCCGAATCGAAACGTTAATGTATTAATTATATTTTTTGTTAATATATTGTCTGAAAAATTTTATTTATTGAAGTATGTTTTATTATATTTTCCTTTTTGTTAAAATTATGTTACACTATCGCAAAGTTATTGTTCACTTGTTTTCGAACTTTTTTCCGAGTGAATTAAAAAAAAAATTGCTCATCAGGTTGGAAGAAAAGTTGATAAGTGATAACTGTAACTGAAGTAAGTTTTGATGACAGTTTCTTGATGTATCGTCGTTTGTCAGTCAACCGTTGCATCAAAGTCACCATATAAACCAAGTGTGCACATAATATAACTCTCGTTCAACCACTTGCGGGAAGGTGATGGTCAAGACGTCCACAAAAAATCGCTGCCAGAGACACTTTCATAATTTTTCGATTTTCACGCATTATTTAATTATCCTTATTTGAGGATGTGAGGGGAAAATATAAATTTCGAGATTTCTCTCTGGCCATCTCATAGGATGTTAATTTTAACTGTTTCTGTTGATTTATCCTATACTGTGCAGTCATGAATAAAAACATAATTATATAATATTATCTATTTACGCTACAATGTGGGGTTATTATTTTGGACACCTGTGATTATATCATCTACACTTCTGATTGAAATATACTTTTCTTATAGAATATGGAAATTTGACAAAACTTTTCATAATCCTGCAAATTGGTCAGTATTAAAGCGCTAGTTAATCGATGCTTTTTGTGATTTACACTATACCTTTCATTAGAAGTTATACTTATAACAAAGTTAAAATAGTGAAATGCAACAAGATGTGATTAAATAAGCCAAATTACGACGAAATACCTCAAATCCACAGATATCAATTTTATGTTACTTAACATGTATATAAAAATTCCAGCCAATTGGGTGACGGGACTATTCCAACTTTAAAAATATTGACATTTGATAAAGTACAATAAAGAAAATGAAATTTCTGATATCGCCTTAGGTAACGCTTGTAATGGCTAGTATTCAATATATTTGCTGTTCGATGCCATGGTTACCTACATAATATGTTCCACGTCATGTCAAAATTAATCACAGCATGCTTTCCAAAAATATAGTTTACAAAATGATTCATTCTTGAAAAATAAATGGAGTAACCGTTATGAAAAGTATATCATTATTATATATAAAAACACCGTTATAGTATATTTCACTTCTGCGCATGCGCCGATTTTCCTTAAAAACAATAGGGCTCTTCCTATTTGCATATCAAACAACCTCCCAAAATTTTGTTTCAATCCGCTCTTCCGTTTGACCTGTATCGTGCTCAGAGACAAACAGACTAACAGACGCACAAAGTTTTTCCAAAAATATGTTTTTTGGATTCGAGGGACCTCAAAACTAAAGATATTGTAAAATTTTGAAAAGTTATTTTTAAACTTATCTAGTACCATTCCCCACTTGTGGGTTGGAATGGTAAAAAAGTTTACTAATTTTTGCATGATGTACTGCAACACGAAAACTAGTATTATGTAGATTACTGGGGATTAATTTTTTTTAATACCTTTGATAATATTCAGTAAAACGTTGACCATAGTAAATTCAGGTTGAAATTTTATTCGAAACACCAAATGTACAAATCGCTAAGCACCACACAATTTTCATCAGGGGACTAGTGAAATGTGTCACGCTTAAATATGATACACTGCGTTTGAGTCATCATTCACACGTAATTACAGCTGCCAACATTCATGTGAAAAAAATCACTCAGCCAGTCGAAAATTATAGCAGAAATACCGAAAATACGAATTTGTTGCTCTTGAAATTTACGAAAGCAGACATCGTATTTTACATTTTATTGATTAAATGTACATTATTTACATTTAAATAGATAATATTAAATTTTGTAATTTGAAAATATCATTATGTTTTTGATGGGTTTGTTCTACAAAGTTTTAGTATTGTGAATCTAAAATTACAACTATCACAATAAAATGGACAAAAATTGCATTAATAATTAATCAATCTGTAAGTTATTTAAGTTATTAGAAATTATATTCATAAGTAACTTTCATTAAATTTTATTTATACTTCGGTTGAAAGTACATACTTTCTTTATACCTCGGTCGAAAGTACATACTTTCTTTATACCTCTGTCGAAAGTATACCCTTTCTTTATACCTCGGTCGAAAGTATTTACTTCCGGCATCAATTTTTAGGCAGAAAATCTAACATTTATTGGTGGGATTATACGCACGCTAGACTTTCTGCTTTAAAATTGACGTCGGAAGTACGTACTTTTGACCGAGGTATAAAGAAAGTGTATACTTTCGACCGAGGTATAAAGAAAGTATGTACTTTCAACCGAGGTAGGGATAAAGAAAAATAGTATAAACTACATGGGCAGAAAGTTTCAGTTTTTTGCACTGCGCGTCATGATAATCGTGTGATTTAATATACGATAGGTACCGTACTATTTCAAGACCTTTCCTAAATATTGAAAGTATTATCTTTGAAACTCTACATAGTAAGCTCTGAAATATTTTCAACTTTCTAAAAGAATAATTAAGAACTGAATAAAAATCTTCAAATATTTTTCAAATTGATAACATTAAATTCAATTGTGAATTTTAATACGGTATAGTGCGTACTACTATTTAATAACTTTTAAAGAATAGCTTCTGTTGCTACATTGTTGAAACACCCATTGTTACATGTCTTTCCACTATCGCGGCGGACTGAGTTACATTACTCCACATTAACACAGTAAGGTCAATTCATCATTCTAATATATAGCCATTTGTAACTGTATATTTCACATCATGCGAGAGCTAATTTTTATCTTAGATAACGTCAGATAAAAGATAAAAATTAGCTCTCGCATGATGTGAAATATACAGTTACAAATGCCTATATATTAGAATGATGAATTGACCTTACTGTGTCACTGTGGAGTAATGTAACTCAGTCCGCCGCGATAGTGGAAAGATTCGGGGTTCGTATCCCGATGGTGACATAAATAAATTTTTCTAATACAGACATGTAACAATGGGTGTTTCAACAATGTAGCAACAGAAGCTCTTCTTTAAAAGTTATTAAATTCAATAGTCTTTTTATTAAGTAACTCTGGGCATTGAAAGTGTTTTTGAAAAACTTTTTAAATTTTAAAGTAAAAAAACATACTGATGTCCAAGAAGTGTCATTTCTCATTACTAAAATACTGGACTGCATGATTGAGTATTATCTTCTCTTCAAAGTTTTTACCGTTCCGAGTTTATCGCCGGTACGACAGCACTCAGTTTTTAAATCCAGTGACATAAATCGCGAACTTCAACGACATAAAGGGTAGACACTCTCGGAGAATATCAAAGATAACACGACAAGTAGTGTTATAAGGTCCGTTTTCACGGACACCATTTGAACAGTGTTTGATTAAAAACATTTAAAAAAAGGTTATAGCTAGTCAGCCAAGTATAGCAGGATCGGCATGTCAAATATTGTGTTAGTAGAAGCGCAATCGAATTATAACGGGACAAGGACTGATTTGTGAAAATTTTCCAAAATCTGAAACTCATTTTGTAGATAAGTAATGCCCTTCGCTAGAAGTTAAAATTATAAGCTTTTAGGACAGGTCAACAATGATAAAATTGCTTTACAGTTGACTCTCGATAATTTGAATCTTTTGATAATTTTAGATTTTTTTCCAGTCCCTTAAAAAATACTCGATAAATTGAATAAAATCAATATTAATTGGTCCGTTCGGAAGGAATAGTATCTTGCCCGCCAACATGAAATAGTTTTGAAGTCCGGACTTCCCTACTCTCTATAATTTGAAGCGTTTATCATTCACAGACTTATCGTTTGGACCACCACCATCAAAAATTCATTGGACAATGATAGACCGAAGTCGCTCACTTAACAGAAAATTACGGACTTCTTTTCAGAATTAACATTTGTGAATAATTGTACAAATGTTTAATATAAATAATCGCGAATTTTGATCAAACTCTTGTTTACTTGACTTTTTTCCTGCCTCCAACTTGGTTATTTAAATTCCTGTTATTTTGAAATTTTTCACTGGTCCCTTGAGTGTCCAATTATCGAGAGTCGACTGTATTTGCTTGATTGTTATTTATTTTTTTCGTTTTAGTACATTTTAATAAAAGCTTGTTTTTAAAAGGTATATTTAGTTCCGTTTTAGTCATCTATAAGCACACAGCATGGGCGTATTATTATGGAATTCATCTGCCAACCAAAATGAGCCCAAACACGGTACGTCTACCATAGGCTGTTAAAAAGTTGCATAGTGAGTAAAATACGTATTTTCTAAATACTTTTTTTTAAATAAAGTACTTCGTGAAAACATATTTCTATTGAAGGAGATTTATTTGGTTGAGGAACAATTGAAAAATAAGCATTACCAAAGTATCGCTTGTGGCCAACGTTTCGAAAAATATATTTTCATCATCAGGGTGATACTCTAGTAAAGCTTATTTTTCAATTGTTCCTTAACCAAATAAATCTCTTCAATACATATTTTGGAACAAAACTTCTACTAACCATAATATTGTTATTATTATTAGGTAAAACTTAAGTTTCTTTAGCTTATTATATACATTTTTAATTCAAAGTTTTGGCATCGTTTCGGCGATCGTCTTCAAGAATAAAAATTATTTAATAAACCGTGACAAATAGCCGAAAAAATAGTTTTGGGATTAAATATAATAAACATCAAAAAACACTCCGAGATCTTAAGCTCTCTTAAACAAAAAATTATTGTATTAAACACCGAGAAAATTAAACATGTACCAAACAAAGAAGTCAATTTTACAACATTCTTAGCTATTTTAGTAGCGAGACGTAAAATTTTGATTATCATTTCAAATCAATTAAATTAAAATGAAGTTTTAATTTTGGTGATCATTTACTATTTAGACAATAAAATATGGCGCGGCAGGTAAAGTAATTAGACCATGATGTAGTAATTAAAAAAAATGCATAGGTAAATAGTAAAAGTATTTTAGCAAACTTAGTAGTTGCAAAATACTAAGATATCAAAAGAATGTATCTGTTACGGTAAATGTAAACTCTTGGGAAATGTACACTTTTACCGTAAAATGTGCCGGATAATGTACACATTTCCCGGCACATTTTACGGTAAATGTGTACATTTCCCAAAAGTTTACATTTACCGTAACATATCTAAATACAAGATAATGTTATAAAATGATAGATAAAAAAAGTATTTCAGATACAAAATGAAAATACATATCTTGTATCTGTATTTCAAAAAATAAATAAAATTATCGACCAATTTTTCAAACAATATATTAACAAAAAAATATATTTTTTTGTTAATATATTGTCTGAAAAATTGGTCGATAATTTTATTTATTCAACACGCGTGAGTAATATGTAATTTCGGGGCCCAGCTAAATTCGGGAGAGATAATAAATTACTTCATGTTGACGCGTAGAGTGCTAATAATGAGACGTTCAGTGTGATAATGAATTTTCTGGACCAATAGAAACGCAGTAGCAAGCCCAAGCGTGCAATAATGAAAAAAAAACTGCACGCAGCTTCTGGACCAATAGGAACGTGGTAGGCGGTATTGTATAATATGAAAACAGCATCGCAATTCAGTGAAAGTCAGGGCCATCTTGTGTGCATCGAGGACGGTGGGTACGTCAATCAATGAAGTGATTTATTATTTTTCCCTCTTTTATCAGGGCCCCGATTACATATTACTCGTGCTAGTTGAATAAAATATTATGTGCGACCATTGATCGAAGGAGAATATTCCACTCGCGTGCGTGTTACTGCACTCGCTATGCTCGTGCGGCAAATTTCACGCTCATGGAATCTTCTCCTTCTCTCACTAGTCGCACAATATACTATTATTGAAGAGTTCTAATCAGACGTTACCAAAGATTTGTGTATTTCAGATACTTGTATCTAAGATAGGTCTGCAGATTACTGTATTGTCATCGATACTACATAAACATAAGTATGCAAACCTTCAAAGTAATAGATGAAGTGGAAGTTTTTCAAAACGGACATGCATGATTTGACCTAAACTGACTGGCAAACATGTGAAGTTGAATAAAAGACTGTAAAAATGCGAAAACAAAATGTTAAATCTGTTTACACTCTTACGACTAAACAATTATGCTTCACTGAACCGTAAAAAATAGGAGTAAACGAATTCTATGTTTTACTGCAGCTATTCTAAAACTCAACGTTTTGTATAAAAATACTCGGTTGATAATGTTTGACATCAACAAAATCACTTTGTGTTAGCAAATTAAACTCTAATAAACTTATTACACTAATTATATTTGATGAGTCGGAAACGAATTGCTTTAAACGATTATTAGAATGGATTCATCTAGCATGGCTGCGTAAATTAAGTATATATTATGACAAATTGGAATTAAAAATATAGTTTAAAAGAACTAACAAGCACGCTTTTATAGCACATCGAACTAAAAAGTGAAAAATAATTCTTAATATAAGCAGAAAATAATAATGAACAAAAAATAAAAGTATTATTGTGAAAAAATCGTGAGGCGCTTTGTGCCGATTTATAATTTTATTATCATTTTTTATATAGTCTGAAAAAAAATTGGTCGATAATTTTATTTATAATATGTATCTTTATGTTAAAATTGTTTTAATAAAAAAAAATAATTTCCAGGGGGCGCTGAGTAATATTTTTTTTGGAAAGGGAGCGGTAGACCAAATAAGCTTGGGAGCCACTGGTATAGGGTTTTAAATGAAAAGGATTGGCATGCGGATTTCAAAATTACGTAATGCTCGAAGGCTACACATCTGGATTTATTTTACTTATAAGGTCGTGCAGTTCTCAGTAGACACTATACATAAGCGAAACTTGTTTAGGTGAGATCTACGTACTTTGATTCTAGTAGTGATCTAGAAAAGCCAGCTTGTAAGTGAGCAATTAATTCATGACCCGGTAAACAGTGACTTCAGACATTAAAATTACGAATTAGACTTTGCCGATTGAATACGTTTCTCAAAATAATCTTCACTGATGGTAAATCTCTTTTAACTGAAAATAATCCGTCATCTGAAATTGAAATGACCTGGGATTTGACTTTTAATACATTTAATTTGATAATTTGAACGCAACATCGAACAGTGTCTTTGAATCGCCGAAGCTGATTTGGGCGTTTATATAAGGTACCGAGGGAACTTTAAGACAGTTTGAAGTATTACTGGATTACTACAGCCTTTGAAGTGAGCTATTATTGTTTAAATTACTTGAACCACCTACATGATAGTTCATCCTATTTAGCCCGAAGGAAAGAACCTTTCCTGGTATAAGTTATGGGAACGCGCGCGAATGACGTCATACAAATAACGCCTCAGCCAAATAACTAACTGAAAGTAAACCAGTCGAAGGGTGGAGTCGTTTTCCGCCAGCCGTGTTACGAAAACAAGATGTTTATAAAGTAGTTTTATCTATTTTCGTAAATAATTTATGTGCAAACTTTGTTAAGATGTGTCTCAAATTTTACCCTTATACGTGGTGTTATATATATATCTGGCGCCACAAGTCAAAATTGCTTATGTCGATGTTTTAGTAATATTTTTAAATATCTTTTTGCACTGGCCATTATAACATTACTGTTTTTCATGAATTTTTGTAATAGTTAATTATAGTGATGTGGGGAGGAAAATTTTCCACGGAAAATATTCCATATTGAAAAATGTTCCACTATATTTTTCCGGAAAATTTTCAACGTCAAAATGACAATTTTTAGTAATTTTTTTATGGAACATAATTGAACTTTCCATACTTTGTTTTTTAGTCAATTTCTGTACCATTTAAACAAAAACTTTGTAATCCGCATGAATAAAATTAAGTTTCATTCTGTTTTACTTAGGATTTGTGGTATTGTTTATTTTGCAAGTAAAAGAAACAACTGCCTATTACTTGCCTTGAGAACAGACAGATTGTAGATCATAGGCGCTCAACAGTTGAGGTCATCAGCGACTTGCCTTTAATAATCTTCCTTTTATTCGAGTCGTGTGAGTTCCGAGTTGAATGAAGCTTATTCATCAACATATCGTCGGCTTAGTTTGTAAATCACATAAGTCCACTTTTGGGTGAAAATGACATTTTGGTGTCATTTGTTGTAGGAAACAATAATCTTCAGATAGGAAATATACATAAGTCACAATAAGTCTTATTTCTGGTACAATTTCAACTGATAAATTCACACAAGTCCTTGATTCTCCACAACAAACATAAGATCACATAACTCCACGACGTTTAGTATAGGTTAGGCCATGCCCCTTTTCTAGTGAACTTATTTTCTGAAAAACGATGCTATTCACGTAAAAGTCGTTGCTACACTGCTTCAGGTAAGTTTTATATTGTTGCAAATTTTTACATTAATTTGTGCGAAGTATTCAACATGTATTAATTGAATGTCGAAACGCATTAAAATTTGTCGGGACTTATGTGATTTGATATGTAAGTCAATTTTATTTTTGTTGGCTTTTGTGTGATTTTCCTGATATAAAATTATGGAATTCAGCCAATAAGTAAGGGTTTTAATTAAATATATTCAGATAAAAAATTAGTTTAAAATCAGTTTAACTCGAATATATATAGAATTATTAAGAATTTTTAATTTATTGTGGTTATGAATATTTAAAAAGTGGTACCGGAAAACTTTGACAGGTGATTTCTTTCTTTATAAAACAAGTTCTTATAGATGACGATCGGAATACGCGTTGTTACAAGGCTGCTGTCCCGTGCTCGAAGTTAATTTAGAAAATTAATTTTTACCACCTACGTCATTGTAGATAAAATTTTCAGAAAATTGCAGCTCCGTAACTACAAGTTTTCGGACTCCCGTCTATAGGAATCACCGAAGTCTGTCGGTTTTTTTTTTCAAACATCCTGTATATCTTCAGCCTTACCGCTGAGACAAGAATTTAAGAGCAGGTTCAACAATTTTTCTCGTCTGGAATATCGAGAAGTATTTAAGTGAATTAAAATACCAATACAATTGTGAAGCATTGGAAATATTATATTATGATCAAAAGATAAGTACCAAGTTATTATCAATTTTTGTTTTTTTTTAATTAATATTAAATCAAAAATAAGATATTATGCTATCAGGCTTAAACTTTGGGCTAAGTTAATTCTGACAAATGATAAAATGTAATCATATATCCACGATAATTATATGAATCTCCAAAAGACTCAGAGAATTGTTTGCTTACAGAAAATTTTAACCACTTTTGCAGAAACGTAATTTCCGGTAGTCTGCTATACTAGATTATGAAGACGAGATTTTTAGAGACGGAAAGGTATCTTAGAGAAAGTAACTCAGAAAAAGCTTCCAAATTTTAAAGAGAACGAGAACGACGATTTCTCAAGGCGGGACAAGAGGGCAACACTAGATAACTTTATATGTCGATTTTTAGAATAAATTGTAAAACGAATAAAGTAAGCTTCAAATGACTACAATAATTAATTTTATTCTTTTCAGATGTCAGCATGTCTTTCAGTAGGTTTCATTACGGACAAAGGTGATTGATTGATGCTTGGTGATTACGGTATTTTCATTGGCTAAGTAGTTTTTTTCTTTTTCTACTGTCAAATTACTTCGTAAATATTTTTATTTGTTCTCGACCAGGGCTGGGACTGTAAATTTTGAGTGAATCAATTCATGTAAGAGAAAACTCAGATCATATGCTGTCAAGAACTTCAGTTACATATATTTTATTGTTTTAATGAACATCTTTTACAGCTGTCTTTTTTTAGCCCCAATCCCTTCCGCCATGAGGCTTTTTAATGGCACTTCCCTAATTTTCATGCAGATTAAATTCTGATGTCATTATTTGAAATTTGCAGACAGTTTCCGTGGTATTATTGTTAAAAACGACAACAAAAAATCGAGATAGGTATAGCTATCAAAAAGAAGTCGAAACCCAATTTGAACACTTAATTTGATTTTTTTGTTTTTAAACTGTTATTTTATTTGTTTGGCAGTCCGTGCATTATTCATTTGTTCCAAGCAAATACAGTAAACGTCAAATAATGGCACATTGCTGAAATCTACCCAAATCCGATAAAAATTCGATGAAGGTGTTTTATAAGGATTAACCTCAAATATTGCCTGATGAAAATGAAAAATATCGAAAAATATCGACGAAACGTTGCAACACTTGAAAACGTAACATCTATTTATCCAACATGTCCAAATACGCGGTAATCGATAATTAACGGTTTTATTTTATATTTCCGGATATTTCATACAGTGCAAATATCTATTTATGATTTGATTTTTGACGAAAATCCTCGGACGGGCCTATTAGTGAATTAAAATAGTCATCTTTTGCCAAAAATTACACGTTTATATTTCGCTCAGTAGCTTTGCATGTGGATCATCTTGAAATTTTTAAATATCAAGGGGGGTTAAATGATACATTTTTTGTAAGTTCTTTTTAATCTCTATCCAACAATGAATTCTTTTTTGAATTCGGTTTAATAAAACAAAACAAAAGTTGTACTATGTTCTCAACGAATTTGAATATTGGAGCTACGTGCTAGAAAATTCGTGGACCTCATTTTGAGATATTCATTAGATGATATGTTTTATTTGGAGTTTTACCCGACTACTACGAAGCCAAAAGGAAGGGTTATGAGTTTAGTAGTCTATGAATGTATGTTTGTATTTACGGATGTTCCACTGTAGCGCCTAAACTATTCATCCGATTTTGATAAATAAGATGTCAATCGATTCGTTATTATAGTCCGGGTGACATAGGTTACATTTATTTTTGAATTTTGGTCCCAGAGGGGAGCAAATGGAAAACAAATAAAAAATTAGTTAAAAAAATACAAATTTTAAGCGCATTGTGGTTGAAACAAAAATAAAAAATAAAGAATAGTTACTTCTTACCACAATAGTTTTAATAGCGGATGTACATTTCGGGAGCTATGCTCTCATCTTCAGCAGACACTAAAAAGTTTAGTGTTTGCTATAATATATGTGAGGACCCTCTAGAACTAGATGTATAGCGTGATGCACTTTGTTCTGGAGCTTATGATCGCTTAACTATACTGTTAAATTGTAATGTTTTGTTAGGGTAGGTGGCATATGACCATTGTCCGCGGCTATCCTCAGATGAGAATATTTTCTTGTTTCATACTTTTCAGTAGTCGGGTTTTAGTTTTTGAACTTATTTTTTATTTATTTACGCTTTTAAGCAGATTTATTTGATAGCTTGATGAAGTAAGACATCACTTGTTTGTTGAAAGACGAAAGGCAATAAGATGATTTTTTTTGTTTTACTAAACCTAATTAAATAAATGAAAATGACTAAAAATATATAATTTGACCCACCTTGCTATTTAAAATTTTTAAGTTGACCTACCATGCGCCGTCTGGCAAAATAAAATGTGAAAATCTTGGCAACAGATGACAATTAAAAAAAAATACCAATGGATCTGTTCTAATATTTTCAACAAGAACCAACGACACAAATATAACAAATTTTATTCGTCACTTTTTACTAACACTACCCAGGTAGGGAAACGCGTCTTCAGAAATTTTTTGTTTGATTGCTTGTATTTATTAACACATTTGAAAACATCTAGATTGATCTGGAAGACACTGGGTCAGTGGCGTAACGTGGACTAATCTGGACGTGGGCGAAATTGCATCAGCGAGGCCCTTTTCTTTCAGTAGTGATCCTACCATATTTGTATGTAGGTTATATTTAATAGGGTCTTTTAGGGTACTTATCGTACTACTTACTTAGCGTAGGAATAATAATGTTCATGGCGTTTGGCCTCAAGTCAGTACACAAGGGGGTCTCGCACAAGGCCCGGCGAGGGCCCGCCTCGCCCACGCTTATCTACGCCACTTAAAGACAGGATTCCCGTCAGAACCAATATACGAGTGAATCTGCCATCAAACTCGATGTTCACGGGAGCGAAGCCGTAAGTAAACGATAAAATAATATAAAAGCGATTCTTTAGGTATCAATATCAAACTTGGCGTTTATTCAATATTTAATATGAAATAACGATAAATAAAAAAGGGATGGAAATTATAAATTCCATTATAATACATATTTAATGTTGTGAAATCCTTCGTTCAACATGTGATATTGTGGGCTAACATGATATTGTAAGCATCTTAATACTTACGTAGGTACACAGTCACACGAGCCGAACATTTATATATGCGCGCGTGTGTTTGTGTGCGTGTATGTGTGTCGTGTGACCACGAAAGAACGAAGAGTGTGTTAGAACCTTGGGCAAATCAGGCAAAGGCTAGGGAAAATATTGTTTTATATACAGACTGGCTTGAGAAAAATAACATATCGAACGTCAGTAGCGACAATATTCTAAACAGGAAAGCGTTTGATTTATTCAGCTATTTTTTAAGTTCGGTACGCCTTAGTCAGTGATTAGTCAGCCTAAATCGGAGCAGAGTCAAGTGTGTGTTTATGAGTAAAATCATTATGAAATTATAATGTGTTTTTCAGGAATAATTCATTATTGCGAGCGAGACTGCGAATACTGTCTATCGTTATAAAAGAGTACAGACTTATTAACTAACTTTTTGTTTTTTAAGTAGATGAAAATAATTAATTTTTAAAGATGCGGATTTTTAGAAGGCCATAATAAAACTTAAACTTGTATTTACAAAAGCCAAAAAAAAAATTGGTTGTCTGTAAAGTCGGTTTACGGACGATAGTTTTACGTGATAACGTATTCCGTAATACATAACCTAAATTCTACATATAATAATTATAATAATTCGAATCTATGATATTGCATCTTTCGCTTCAAATTTAGGTTAATTTTATTTATTAAAATTACTCACAACCTATAATAATAGATAATTGTTTTTTTTAACTTTCTTTCTTTCGTATTTATTTTAAGTCTCAAAGATTAATTGTCAAAATATTTTGAAAACAATTGTTTCATTGTTTATATAAAATTCCAAAACCTACTTACAATATTTAAGTATTTTCATACGTCAAAAAATTGATTTTTATAATGATAAAATTTGTATGAAAACGATTTTTTCGAGAGATGAGACCTAGCTAAAACGATTTTTTGCCCCCCAAAATCCCTTTTCAGTAAATTTCATCCAAATCGTTAGGGCCGTTTTCGAGAAAAGCACGCACAGGGTCAGGCGGAACGTTAGGAACGTTACACTTTTTCGTGCATGCAGGCGGTGTTTCATCAATTTATAAGATTGGTGATTCATCAATTTATAAGACGTTATCACGTCAAAACGATGATACTACTTTATTCATAGTTATATAAATAGCAACAATAATGTTATATGTGGAAAAGAATTCCAAACAATAGGGTGACGAGATCATTCAAACTTCAAAATGTTAACATTTGATATATAGTATAATAAAGATAGTTGGCAAAACCAAAAGTGCACATCCCGCAAGTTTTCCACTGTATGATAAAAAAATAACAATTAAAAAATATTTTTAATAAATTTAAAAAGATTTAAAAATTTAAAGAAATAAATTGAAAAAATTTTTTTTTTAAGTTTGCAAAAATAAAAAAAATTAAGAACTATACATAATATAATATATAATTAATATCAAGTGGAATAAAATAAAACAAAATAAAAAAAAAAAAGAAAAAAAATATATCAATGGTTTCGTAAGGAATCGAACCCAGGACCTTGCCCTTGGCGATCCAACGGCATAACCATTGCGCCACGGCGGCCTAATACGGAAGTGGTGTTATCACGGTATACAAGTGTAGCACTTGTTTTATGGATTACACTATATTTACAAATTGTTTTTAAACTTTTAGCTGTCAAAAATAATAAAAAATAAAACTGTTTATAAAAATTAAACTACTGAACACATTTTAGTGAATTTAAATAGGGTTCTGGTCTGATAGTAAACAAAGTGAATAAAATATAACCCAAGGCAATCCGACCAAAATTGCGATCTGTAGAGTCGTGACGTACATACGTACGTACGTACATACGTACGTACATACGTACGTACATACGTACAGACCAACCGACAACTGCTGTTTGTGATTTTCAATTACAATTTTAATAGTATTTATGAACTCAAATTGATTTAAAAATGGTTCTATTGTATAGATTAGAATCTCCTCTTTTCAAAAAGCTTCAATTTGAATGGATTTCGTGTGAAATTAACTTAGATATAACTTCTTATATGAACGAAAGTCAGCTCTGACGCACAAAGCGATAATAAAGCACATACCGCTAGTTTAGCGGTATGTGCAATAAAACTGTTTATAAAAATTAAACTACTGAACACATTTTAGTGAATTTAAATAGGGTTCTGGTCTGATAGTAAACAAAGTGAATAAAATATAACCCAAGGCAATCCGACCAAAATTGCGATCTGTAGAGTCGTGACGTACATACGTACGTACGTACATACGTACGTACATACGTACGTACATACGTACAGACCAACCGACAACTGCTGTTTGTGATTTTCAATTACAATTTTAATAGTATTTATGAACTCAAATTGATTTAAAAATGGTTCTATTGTATAGATTAGAATCTCCTCTTTTCAAAAAGCTTCAATTTGAATGGATTTCGTGTGAAATTAACTTAGATATAACTTCTTATATGAACGAAAGTCAGCTCTGACGCACAAAGCGATAATAAAGCACATACCGCTAGTTTAGCGGTATGTGCAAAAATCAAATTTCTGATATCGCCTGAGGTGACGCGGGTAATGGCTAGTATTCATTATGATATTTGCTACTCGTTGCCATGGTTTCACGTCATGTAAACATTAATCAAAGCATGTTTAACTAGTTTATTTCTAACAGATTTACAAAACAGAAGAACAGAAATTTTTATTATTTTTACAATATTTCCAAAACTAAAGAGTTTAGAAGAAAACGAATCTTTCTTAAAAAAATAAATACAATAAAAAACCGTTATGAAAAGTATACAATTATTAAATAAAAACACCGTTATAGTATATATCACTTCTGCGCATGCTCCGATTTCCTCCAAAAACAATAAGGCTCTTCATATTTGCATTTCAAAATTTTGTTTCAATCCGCTTATCCGTTTGACCTGTATCGTGTTCACAGACTAACCAACTAACAGACGCACAGAGTTTCTCCAAAAATACGTTTTTTGGATTCGGGGGATCTGATAACAAAGAGATATTTTGACCTAAACTAGTACTATTCCCCACTTGTGGGTTGGAATGGCAAAACTGTTATATAAAATCAACAAATATTTTTTTTCAAAATATTTAAATTGAATTTAAATAGCGATAATTTGGAGAAATCAAAAGCAAGCATTTATGTAAATATTTATAATTTTATTTTATTGTAAATTAGACACGTTGACACATGTAGTATACGGTAAATAAATTACGAAAGTTCTTACCGTTTCAATTTCGTTGATCGGTTTAAGTTACAACTTGCAGTAATATGACCGATCTGTCATTTGAGAGCCCAAAAATAGTCTATGAGGATATACCTAGATTTTGTTTCATACCGACGCACTATGTGTGACCCGCATCTCCACCATGTAGAACCCGTACTACCACCGTATAGTAGTTTATTATAATATGTTAACTAAAAAATCAACAGTACTAAATTTTTAACTTGGCATTAAATTAGCCGTCAAATAGCCCTTAAATGCAATCGTAGATATGATTCCACATTCTAGCTTGACCCGCTCCTCCACCACATGTAACCCGTACTTCCACCATATAGAAATGATTCAATGATTTTGCACAAATACTCACGAACATTAAATTTAAAAATGTGGCATTAAATTAGCCTTTAAATCTCATACCATTCTTTTCATAATTCAGCTCTGTGACGCTGATAGCTTTTACTAAAGTTAGCTGCTCCTCGGGTTTTACCTAAAATTATAAATGGGACATTAAAATAGCTCTTAATTCTCACACCAATTTTATCATGCAAAATTTTGGAGCTGCCGGCTTAAGAAACGTAAAATAAATATGTAATTAGTTGTTTTCAAATGCATGCGGCGCAATATATGACATTGTAGCAATTATGGCGCGATATCGCAGACTCGCAATATGCACTTCAAATATTGCACATTATTACATCGCAAACAGAAACGCATTACAATAAAACCTCGTTTATCCGGCCTTCCATCAACCTAGTTTCCGCATTATCCTAGATAACGCACTTATCCAAGCACTCTACATTAATCGGGGTGTAAGCTCGGATAATACCAAAAAACTCGGATTAAGCCGATATAGGTACTTACCTATGCTGTACGAGCCCTGGTATTTTTGTGATTGCTACTTTGTTGCTTATATAAAAAATGATTAAAATTTTCAATTTTTTTATCTCTTGCGTGTTATTTGAGTTTTTGCTTATCCGAGGTATCTTCTCCCCACATTAAATCGGATGAAAAAGGTTTTACTGTACAAGGCTATGTCTATTTTTACAGGAGTCACCAATTATTATTATAGCAATTCGTTTAGTATGAATCGGTATACTGTTGCAAGAAATCCAAGCTGTGCATTCAAACTTGATGGCGGGTTCTAACGAATTATGGTAGTCGGCAACTACACGTAGTTCACTGTACCATTTATTGCAGTACTCAGTTCCCGTGTAATAGTCGTTAGATATTCTGTGTTTTTATGAAATTAATTATTTATTACTTAATTACATGAAAACACAGATAAATTCCAAGCAAGCAGCTTTGAGTTTATACGTTAAAACACGAATGACAGCTGGTCGCGACTATTAGCTAAAATGGAATAGGGTTGCTATGGAAACAACATCTAAACAACAGTTGATAGGTTTTTACCATTCCAACCCACAAGTGGGGAATAGTACTGGTTTAGGTCAAAATTCACTTTTTTAAATTGTACAAAATTTTTTCGTTTGGAGGTCCCTCAAATTCAAAAAACATATTTTTGGAAAAACTCTGTGCGTCTGTTTATCTGTTGGTCTGTTAGACTGTGAGCACGACATAGGTCAAACAGATGAGCGGATTGAAACCAAATTTTGAGAGAATGTTTGGTATGCAAATATGAAGAGCCCTATTGTTTCTGGGGAATATCGGCGCATAAGCAGGTATATGCTATAACGTTGTTTTTTATATAATAATGGTATGCTTTTCTATTTATTTTTTCAAGAAAGTTCCGTTAAAAAAATTTTTCTAAACTTTATAGCTTCGGAAATATTTTGAAAATAAACAAAATCAGCCGCTTTTTATTTTATGGATCTGTCAGAAATAAAATAGTTCGGCATGCTTTGATTAATTTTTACATGACCTGGAACATATTATGTAGGTAACCATGGCAACGAATAGCAAATATCATTTTGAATACTAGTCATTACCCGCGTCACCTCACGCAATATCAGAAATTATATTTTCTTTATTTTATAATCAAATGTCAACATCTTTGAAGTTGGAATGGTCCCGTTGCCTATTTGACTGGATTTTTTTTTCTTTACTGCCGACCGAACGTACGTACCTACTTCTCGCATCAGTGATGTGTAATCGCACTAATGCAGACTGTCTGCCTTATAATTGACGCCGAAAGTATGTATGAAGAAAAGGTTATTTACCGTTTATAGCGTGAGATATATCGTGTAGCTATCGCTCTTGACGTGACGCGCGCCATTGTGACGTCCGAACACTCTGTATGCAAGGCGGCACTTTCACACACATACACACCGAAACTCGAGCGAGTACGCTCCCTTATGACGTGGAGGCTGAGGTATCAGCGAGTGTAGCGGCGTAGCTCCAAAGTCCCCAAGTTTAATCCCGTGTTTTACGAGAATACTGTGTTCTTATCATTGCGAGAGATAGCCGGTAGAGGCTCTCACGTTGTATGTGCAGTGCAAGGGATGGGTTGAATCGATTCTATTGTCGTACTGCGCATGTGCATCGCCCATCCTGGATTTTAACCCAGAAGCCGTCAGTTTGTACCCTTGAGTCAGGGCGTGCGTACGTTCAAGCAACGGGACCGCGTATAACAGCTACTTAATTGTTATGTACCTTGTATTCACTTAACAATTGTAACCGTTAATATAAAAAGACATACCTGTATTACATTACAGTAGTTTAACTGTTCGAAAATTTAAAACTGATAATGTAAATAGTTTCGCAAAATTTTTAACAGTGATCGCTGTTTAATAATTTTTTGTTTTGTTTTAAAAGTTTGCTTTTGTTTTTAGTTTGATTTTTAAAGTATATAATTGCTGAGAAACAATGCAGTAGATATTAAAAGTAATCCTCTTAAAGTTAATGTTTAGATATAAGACAATTTATAAAACTTTTATTCGCTAATGCGAGCTTTTCAAGTGCGCTTGAGTTTGTCACAGTTAGTGCGAAGACGGCTGCTCTTTCTTCTTTCTTATTAAAGACATTAAAAACTTACGTAAGTATTTTTATCAAGTTTGTCTTCCATATTTATTTTTGAACTTTTAAAATTGCAACAGTCATGTCATGTCTTATGTGTTTACTTTTTCCCGCGTTATTTTTTGTAACGCAAATGTTTTTATTATTGACGATGTTCATCAAAGTTTTTACTATATACAGTTTTATGGGTTCTACATTTTTTAATTAATATTATCGAAAAGTGCCCTAACTAATTGATAAATTTGATTTAAGACAAGAGTAAATTTCTATAGTAGGCATGTTTTGAATGTACTGCTCAAAAATAAAACAAACATGGCCAAGGACATAAAGGTCATGTGAACATAGGCACTCTTTTAAAATGGCGCTATTGAACGTTGTCATATATATATGATAGCAAATTTTTGTTTTGTGTTTATTAATATGAATATTTTTGAAAAATTGTTATTTTTTTAATAATTGTTCTTCGCATTAAAAAATGCGCAAGTTTTTTTCGAGAGTGATACATGTACCTATATTTACAATGCACGTACAATAATGTTATACAGTCATGCGTCATTTGCAACAAAGATACAAATTAAAATAATTCTAGATGTAGGTACGGAATATTATAATTCTTTGATTCAGATTTATTTTTTATTTATAATGAAACAAAAAATATACAGAAATATTTTATCCATAGATTAGAGACATCAAGAAATTAATACATAATAATGAGTTTAACTTTACCAATTATTATTTATAACGTCTTATTGAATTTCTTAATATATAGAGGCTTAATTTTTTTAAATTAATTTATTAGAAATAAAAATGCTAACCGCTTATTGTTGAAATGAAATAATGGATATTTGGAAACTTGAAAAGTTCAAGAGAAGTTGATTAATATCATAAGAAATATGAAAACTTCATAGAATAATTCTTCTTCTTAATTTTTTATTTCTCAATAAATACTAATTTTTAAAATCAGAAAAGAATTCATATTTGCAACTAGCTGTAATCCGCGATTTCGTTCGCGTGGAATTTATGTTTGTTCAGATCGCTGCAGAGATTACGAAAAGACATCCCTATTTATTTTTTTATATAGCCTAAGCTACCCCTTATAAGATCACCTATCTGCCAGTAAAAGTCCCGACAAAATCGGTCGTTTCGGAGATTAGCCGGAACAAACAGACAGATCGACAGACAAAAACTTCAAAAATTGTTTTTTTGTTATAAGTGTTTTCATATGCATCTACTAAAAAGCTGTTATTTTGACATCACAAACAAATTTTATATATGTATAGATTTACTTTTTCTCGTGTTTTCGGATTTTGTTTTCTATGATACCGTTTTCAAAATTTCAGTTTGTACCAAAACTACTTGCATTCGATTGTGATAAAACTTGGTACACTGTAACCACACTTGAAATAAAGTGAAATTTTTACTCAGCTATGCTCAGATTAAGCAACTCAGTGGGAAAAAT
The DNA here is from genome assembly GCA_963575645.1 of Xanthostigma xanthostigma. Classification (NCBI taxonomy): domain Eukaryota; kingdom Metazoa; phylum Arthropoda; class Insecta; order Raphidioptera; family Raphidiidae; genus Xanthostigma; species Xanthostigma xanthostigma. The sequence goes on along the minus strand of OY754468.1, from coordinate 28,319,003 downwards.
TAGCGCGCATGCTATTTAAACTGCAAGTAACACTAAAATTACATAAATCTATTTCAAAAATTGTTTTTCTTCATAAAAATATCGGTAGTGGGAACTATTCTTACCCGTCTGCAACGTTTCAAAACAATTTTTTATATGAAAAAAGAAGTTCTCCAAAAACTCTTTGTATGATAACTACCCGGTACGGCTTCACCCGCGTAGATTTAATTTTGTAATCTCAAAAATGATTTAAATAAGCTCTTTAATTGCAGGATCTTCACTTCGCCGAATCAATATACTTTATTTATTCGCTAAGCCAGTTCGCTCAAATTTAAAATGAAAGAAGAGAAAAATAAAAAAAAAATACATTTTAATTAATTATGTTGTTGCCACATTTATTATTGTATATATATGTGGAACCTCGATAAGTTAAATACCTCTGTGACTTAAAATTTTTTTGAATTCCCTTCCCCTCAGAGCCTAAAACCTCCATTACGTAAAGCACAAAACTTCGGTAACTTAAACAAATATTTTGAATGTTGGCCCTCGATAACTTAAAAAAAACTCGGGTCGCAGTGCAAAACCCTGCCGACAATATAGTGTATTTGCTATAATAGGCAGTGTGGCTTTATTATGTGAATTTAATCCTTTTGTCTTTGGACAAAATACAAAATTTAACCCCTTAATACATCCCTTAAAATAATATTTTTTTTTAATTTCGATATTACTATCAATTTAGCAAATTAAATTCACCCTTCACTAAGTAAATCCATATCTACAAACTAACGTTTTCATAAAATTTTTAAGTCCGGTCCTGCCAGGCCGATTTTAATAAAATTTTGGCAGCACATTTTTATCTTTACTAATGGGTTAAATTTCAATTTTGAAACGATTCCGAGAAATTTTTCGGTATTTTTGGGCCCAAAAACATTTTTCAACCCCTAAAACCTACCCTTATAGTGGCCCGATTGGGCCCATTTTAAATAGGCTTCGTGCGGTGATGGATTCCAACATGTGGACCAAATTTCGTTCAAATCAATTAACTCCTTCGAAAGTTATTGCCCGTACACTTATATATATATATAAATATATATATATATATATATATACATATATAAATAGACTTTTCCAAAAATGGTGCCAAAGTGTTTAGGAGGCTATGAAACGTCGAGAAATTTTGGTCCGCCCTCTAGGTCCCGCCATCCGACCGACGCCAATAGTGTAAGTGCCTTATGGCAAATACACTAATAATATTTCGGTGACCTTCATAACTAACGTATTATTAGTGAGTCAACGTGAATAAGTATACATACAAAAGGTTTTGCTAAGAACTTTATTAATTTTCACTTCAGTCTTTCACTAAATCGCTTTACGTATTGCTGTGTGCATGAAATACAAATTAACGAGTGATAAAAATATGTAATTAAATCTTTCACAGTTACACTTAAAGTCTTAATTTAAAATAAAAGACATAAACTAATAGACATGAAAGCCTACTCTGAGAAAAAAAATGAAGGATGCATTTTTGCAAAAGTTATTGCAAATGAAAAAACTGATGTGTCTCTTTAAGTTTTGAGAGTAGAACAATCGAATTGACCTTAGTACATCGACAACGATTTTTCGATTCTATTGCCATTCATAATTTGGTTAGGAAACAAAATGTTTGAAACAGCAAAACAATTTTTATTTTAAAGACGCTCTGAGTGCTTTTAGCTTTGTCTTTTTCAATGGTTAATTACTTTTCATTCTTTGATATTGTATGAAAAAGGAAAGTTTATTGCATGTTTAAGTCTGTTTAAATTTGTGTGAAATACATCTTTTTGTGTATAATTTAAAAATGAATGATGAGATACATCGGTGCTAAAAATAACTCATTTGCGATGTGGATTTACAATTAACGAGAGTTGATTTAATTAGAGTTTATGGAGTGTTGTCAGTTGTCTACGTTTCTGGTAGGTTCAGTCAATTAGCAAACTCCACCAAATTATACTCCATTACAATATTGGTTGTTGGAAGCGTTGGAAGAGAGAATTTGTTGTTATAATAAATGGAGGTCTGTGACCACAAGACAAAATCACTTATCTTGAATATTTTGAAACTTTTCCTGTGGGTCGGGCAAGGTTTTTTTTTTAAACAAATCAGAAACTTTTCAGTGAATGCAAGGATGTCTTGAAAGTCTTTTATTCGCTGAAATTAAACCAGTCACATGCTTCGAGATATTTTTCTACTACATTAACGTCGTGAATGACGAATCGAACCAAATTCACTAACCAAAGTATATTTAAAAACTAAATAAATTTACGCGTAAAAAAACCATGTCATCCCAACTTTCTGCCGCCTGGGGCATAAGCTGTTTAAGTAATTTAGAGCATTTTTTCTTATATGAGATATAGGCAAAATCTGGACCCATTTTAAGATATATGGGGGAAGGGAATTTGAAAAAAAAATGTCTGCCTAACAGCTTGGTTTTAACGGTATAACTTACTTTCAGTGCTTCAGATTTCCGGAAAAATAGTATCAGAAAAAATTTATGGGCCATTTTTCCATGCGTGAATTATAAAAAAAGTGTACCCTAACCGGATCTAACAAAATAAAAAAATTCTTTTCGAAAATTGGATAAAAATGTCAAAGATGGTAAAAAAATGGTTAAAATTTAAATAAATTTTATCGATTCGTGTTTAGGTTCTGTTAGGGCCAAATGACCGAAAAATACCTTCGGCAAAAATTTTGACCATTTGCACCATCTCCAAGCCATTGCTTAGAGGTTGGATTTATGAATTAGCCACCTCAGTGCATTTGGCCAATTCATAAATACATAAATGAATGTTGAATATATGTTATAAAATTCGTTTCGTTCGACTCGTCGTTTTACATGCTCGTGTGGCACAATACGATTCAAACATGTGATCGGCAATGTTGTCTTTTACAGAGAAACAGAAAATTCAATCATCAAGTGAACTGAACGATTGAATCAATTAATCTTTTATTGAAAATTTCACGTAAGTCGTTTTGCTTAATAACCACAGATTTATATTGTACGTTATGTTTGCGTTCTGCTTCTGGTATCATGTAGTAGATCTACTATATGTTACATTTTACAAGTGCGTATAAATTTCATAGTACTCCTTAAGAGATGATTTCTGAATATCTAGATATTAAATATATGATACATTATAGGCGTGACAAATGGGTAGAAAATCACTTTTTTGTTTGCCAGATTGTAGGTTAATTTCATATATTATCAATTTTCTGTGTACTTTCATAGTATAAAACAGAAAAATATTAATTCTGTCTATCCATCAAGGTATAGAATTATAGTCGTTATTTTTACAGCATTCTTATTAGTTAATATATAGGGTGATTCAGGAGGAAACGTCAATATTTTAGGTACGCATTTGGGAACTCAAAATAAACATAAACATTCCTGTAAACATAGGTCCTATTCTCAACCATCACGGATATTCAGGGTTATTTACAACATGATGGAGCCCCTGTACAAGTACGAAATTTTTTAAACAAATACTTTCCAGACCGGTGGATTGGTCGAAGTTGTCCGCACAAATGGCTAGCTAGATCGCCAGACCTTAGTCTTCTGGATTACTGTCTTTGGGGGTGGTTTAAATCATTAGTCTATTCAAGTAAATTAAACGCTAGAGATGCATTACTCGATCTAATAATAAATGCAGCAGCAATTATTATAAGAAACAGACTTGCATCCATTCATAGAGCGACCCGAGAGCTGACGTGTTTAGAAGTAAACTGACATTTTTGGAAACTATAAAACCCAGCCGACCTGCTATAAATCATTTAATTTGAATATTGTGTTTACCCTTGTTTACCCTTGTAACGGTTGAGTTTAGGACCCATGTTTATAGGAACTGTTATGTTTATTTTGAATCTCCGAATACGTACCCAAAATATTGACATTTCCTCCTGAATCACTACTTCAAACAAATTGTAGTTTAGATAATGTCTATCTTGAATAGTAGCAAGTATTTATGCTTTTATCAATGAAATTATTGTCTAAAAGTTTTAATTTTAAAACGTTATTCCATAATTGACGTTTTTCAATATGACTTGTTTCTGAGACACTGTTTCATTTACTCTATTTATTTAAATTTAACTAGATTAAAATCTAATTAACTTTCCTAATTTCTGTTACGAAGAAGAGAGTTTTATTTTGTGTGAAGGATGAAATTAATTATTTAAATTTGAAACCAACATTCTCTGCCTTTTTTTAAATATATTTTTATTTTAGAGAGCTTAGCGTTTTTTACGACGATAAAATCATTTTCTGAGATTTTTTTATCCAAATTCTTTCATTTTTCAGTTTCTCTGTCATTCAACAGATTGTACTTAACACTATCGAACTTTAAGCCAGGAAAGGCAGATAATATCTCAATAGGGGTGTTGACTAATTTTCGGAGTTGTTTATATTTTGTAGATAGACCCTTAATAAACACGTGCTCGCGTCATTCGCATGCTCGTAAATTACAAACCAAATGAAATATTTAGTGGATTTGTTCTTCGGTAAAAAATTACAAAATATTACACATTTTTTTTGTTTATGTATAGTAAAAGAAAATAAATTTACGAATGAAAATATGTAATCTTGGTGGCTTAATGAAACTTTTTTGTGAAGGTATTTAAATTTCTTACTCGTAAAAGTAAATTTGTACAAAAGATCGAGTAATAAAAAAAGTATATCAACTACTACAATTTAGCCTGCGAATTTCGTGACGTCACCCGGGACTTAATTTGTCTGAAAACAAATACCACGTTATTCTCTACAGTAATTTGTTAGCCTTAGATTAAATCGACCGCCTATGTAACAAAGGCCCATGCTAATTCTAGTTAGATGCAATGAAACTCGATTTTTATATTATGTAGCTCACTTTATCAAGACCGTATTTTGTTATTTATTCAGAGCTGTCGTTAAATGTCTCTCAATAATTGGTGTTTTTTTCCATTCTATTCTAGGAAATGAAAAAAAAAATTCTTATAATATGTTTAGTTTCTGACTCATAGGAATTTTTTTTTTTTTTGGACTAACTGGAAGTAAAATAAAATTATTTTTTAAATTTAGATAAATAATACAAAGAAAATAAAATAAAAAGGAGACAAATAATTAATATACATAGTTAAGGTTGAAATAAAAATAAAAATGTGTGCATCAATTGCTGTGGTTAAAATTATTATTTTAATTTTTAAATTCAATTGTTTTAAAATAATAAGAATTCTTCTTTCCACCATATCCCACCCGTTTCTTCCACCATATCGATGTAAAACTCATTTTATTTCAATGCACCCAATTTTTTTATGCAAATTGATATTTAAAAATACTTTTTGAAATTGAATAGATGCACATTAAATGCTTCGTTGTCTTTTAAAATGCAGTTTAACAATCGACATGCAAATAAAGAATTTAACAGTTAAATTCTTTATTGTCACGTTGATAGTAAATTTTAATTCAAACACGTCTGTGAAAATAACTCTAAGTTCTAAAATATTCTAGAACAATAATATTACAATTGTTGAATACTTTTGCCATTTGGAGTTAGTTTTGCAAATTCGTTAAAATAACGTGTGAGTGTTTTATATTTTTTATTCTGATGTTTAAACAAGCTTTATATATTATATCCTCAATTTTTGAATGTGTACTACAGATACAGAATGTTGAAAATTCATTTTTTTACCAATTAATTCGTAAAGCCATAATTCAGTTCGTTTGAAAATTTGATAGATGGTTAGGAAAGTTATTTTGACTAAAACAAATTCCAGCTAATTGGGCGACGGGACCATTCCAACTTCAAAATGTTGACATTTGATACAGTATAATAAATAAAATCAAATTTCTGATATCGCGTGAGGGTAATGGCTAGTATTCATTATGATATTTGCTGTTCGTTGCCAATATTACCTACATAATATTATGTTCCACGTCATCTAAATATTAATCAAAGTATGCTTAACTAGTTTATTGACAGATCTACAAAACAAAAGAACAGTTGATTGCTTTTCTATTTTCAAAAAATTTCTGAGATTAAAAAGTTGCAAAAATTTAACAAAACTTTTAAAAAAATACCCTATTGAAGCATGCTTATTATAAAGTTTAGATAAATTTTTTTACAAAACTTACTTAGAAAACATTAATTATGGAAAAGTATATCATAATATGAAAAAACACAACGTTATAGCATATATTTTTTTTGCGTATACGCCGATTTTCCCCAAAAATAATAAGGCTCTTCATATTTGCATATCAAACATCCTGCCAAAATTTGTTTTCAATCCGTTCATCCGTTTGACTTGTATCGTGCTCACATACTAAGATAAACAGATTATCGTACTAAGAGACAAACAGACGCACAGAGTTTTTCCAAAATTTTTTTTTTTGGATTCGGGAGACCTCAAACGAAAAAAGTATTATAAAACTTTGAAATGTGAATTTTGACCTAAACTAGTAGATACCATTGTTGTGGGTTGGAATGGTAAAATAATGCAAACATGCATAAACCCTTTCTCATTTAAATTTTCTTTATACAGCAATACATTTTGAACTGTTATAATTCTGTAACTAAATTATAGAATAGAACATTTGTTCATATAACATTTGAAAGATGTGGCATAGTGTTAACACGAACGGTTTAGTGATATAAGTAATATACCTAACAATTCGACCAAATTGGAAACTTGAATTATTTACGAAGACAAAGCCCCCTTTGCTTCTCTCTCACTCATATGGATTTAAATAAATATGGATTTAAATTACAACTGACTCAGATATAAAACTATCGGATTGGTAAAATTGCATTACTGTACGCACTGGTGCAAAAAAAGGTCATTACGAGTATACTACCGCTATTGTGGCATGAAAAGCAGCTATTTTATATGGGGTTGTGTTGAAAATATTTTTTCGTAGGACCGTATCATATGCAATATGAACGTGATTTTATCGTAACATCTATAAGTAACTAAAGTTTAGTAATGGAAGATATATTATAGAGTGCTGGATATCAAGAGATGGTATTATATTATATTGTTGCACGAGTAAGCTCACTTAACTTGCAAACGTGTTAAGAATGTTAAGTATTACAACATACTGGGATAATATAATTGAAAATGTTCCGCAGGTATTTCTTCTTATTTGAAGCTTTTCAAATGTACCAAGTGTAACTCGATATCGCATTAATATCTTTATAATAGAAATATTTGATTTATGTATTTTATGTGATTCGCATAGTTGTAATTTTATTTTAATGACAAAAAATGCTATAATGAAGAACTTGTATTAAACGATATATTTTTAAAATACCGCAATTTTTCATTCTTTCAGAAAGAAAAACGATATTTTATATGTACCTATGTGAATACTTTTTTTTGTATATATATCGTTTTTGTAATTGCTTTAGGATGTTTTCAGAATATGATTTGATTTTTAATTTTTATTCTTTGAAGGGTATTTCATCTGAAAAACAAAAGGCTTGTCTGAAACAGATTTTCATTAAAATTAATTTAAAATAAACAATTTTAACGATTCGATGAATTTATTCTTTAAAATTATTTTTATTTTGTCAGCTTATCGCTCATACAATTAAAATGATATTTTCAAAGACGTAATTTATTAGCGGTTTGAATAGAAAAATGTTAGTTCCTGTGTAATTTTTCAATTTTTCTTTGTGTCAGTGGCATCAATATTATATTCGCAAACTAATACCTATTAATAATACATTTTAAAAGTGTGATCCTGTTAGAACAATTTTGTTAAAATTTTAGAAATTCATTTTATTGTCTACTAAAGGGTTAAATTTATATTCTGAAACTGTTTCGATAATTTTTTTAGCTGTTTTTGGTTTCATTAATTTTTCAATCCTTAAATATAATCCTTAAAATGCTTCGTTTGCTCCTATTCCAATCAAACTTCATACGGTCAAACCGTTTTTGAGATATGGTGGAGAAAAATTAGAAAAACTAAGTTTTGAGAAAAACGTCTTTAAAGATTCTAGTACGATTTAAACTATGAAATATTAAATCACTATTAATCTGCAAAAAGCGCACCAAAATTAACTAGAAGCGATTAGGTAGGTATAATTCAAAAACGAAAAAAATAGATCTATCGGGTTTTGCGTGACAAAAGGCTTGGTAGTACCCAACTGCTCAACTGAGCACTCCGAACACCTCATCTTCTAACAGCTGTATCTTTCCAATAACTTCGAATATTATAAAATAATTTTACCAACATATTCTAAACATTATTAAGAATCAATTATTGCAAAAAAAAATCGATTTTTTTAACCTATCGCATGGGGTGAATCTCTTCAGTCTTACACACGCACACATTACTATTTATGTTCGTTGAAAAAGTCTTAAGTTCTGGGGCCATATAGATTGTAAAACGTATGTCTTTACTATATGCACACAATCTTAAACTTGTCTAATATTTAAAATTAAGTAACAAAACTAAAAGTCGGAAGTAATACAAAAATTTAATTCGTAATAAACATTACGAATTACATAATATTATATAAATACATAATATTGAAAAAATTAAATAAAAAACAAACGATGATTACGTAATCATATTTTGATCACTCAATAAGTATGTTTACAAATGTTATGTACGGAAAATTACAGATACGCTTCTGGTTGAAACTCTATCACCCTACAATAATTGAACATCAATGTTTCTCTTGTACATGTCTACGTTGATTTAATGGTGAATGCCTTTGATTACCTACATTATTTCGGCGATATTAAGCGTAGTACATATTGCTGGAGCTTATCTAATTGGGAGTAAAATGATTAGCTATTGTTGACAGATTGCTCGCTTTTCTATACCACTTTTGTACAAAGTGTAACGCAATCAAGTGACTGTATTAATATTTTAAATATTATGTATCCCTGAAAACTGCTTTTAAATGTAGATATAGCACTGAATACCATTGTAAGTATTTGATCGAGTTCTTACTTTAAAATAAATGAAACGCTTTAGTTGAATTATAAGCAATTTGTAATGAAATGTTTTCTTTAGATGCAATCGATTATTTAATGTTTTCAGAACTAATATCATTTTTCTTGCGTATAGCTAAGGAGAACTAATTTTGACAATATTACAAAAGAGAGAGAGAGAGAGAGAGAGAGAGAGTTAATGTGACAATACTTGCTACACCATGTTATCCAGCAAGGCGCTAGTCATAGTTTATCTATTCTTATAGAATAACAGTGATCTTAAAATAAAGGTCATTGTACAACTGGATGTAAACAAATTGTTATTCAACACCTCTCGAAATGTGCTACAATGTCTAGAGTAGAATTTAAGATTTGTTTTAATTTTGATCAGACCTACTTAACAACACGCCTTGTGCATAGCTGAAAATTTTGGTACCTGCTTTATTGTTCTACGTTGAGTAGATCAGAAGTTATGAGGGTACAAGAAAGTAAGAAATAAAATCCACGTGAAATGCAATTTTTTTGTAGTCGTATAAATGGAGTCGTATAAAAAGATGATCCTGTTTTTTCTTTGAAAAACGATAAAAAATAGTTATAACGAAAATATTATGAGTTATCTGGTTGTTAGCGTTCTTCTTGTCGAGCAGGCTATTTTTTACGTTTATTTGTACGTTTAAAAAAAATCATTGAATTTCAAATCTTGTTTTTTTTTTAGGGTGATTTATATTTCAGTGTGCCAGACTTGCAATCTAATTAAGCTAGAGTTTTGAAATTTTGTAAACGTGCATAAGTTAGATAACAATCCATAAATCCAATATGGCTGACGATCCAAGATGGCGGATTTTCTTTTGCTATGCAACCTTCTTGACATAGATATAAAATGTAAGAGTTTGTCGAATGGAATACGATCAACTGTGTGACGTCATTGCAAATCCAATATGGCGGACGTAACATATTCGATCGATTTGAAATTTTATACACATATGTATTTCCGACGACAATACATGTTTCAGTCGTTTTTAGAATTAAATGGTCAATTATTTTTAATGAATTTTGAGATTATTAGTAACAATTTTGAAGGAGAAAAAAGTACAAAATAAAATATTAGGAAAAAAACTTTTTAAAGGCAAATTTGTATTGAAATGTACAACAAATTTTTTAATTTATTGATTATTAATGTAATTGAATACTATACATGTTCTTAGGCCCTGAGGATGAAAATATAATTTTCGAAACGTTGGACACAAGCGATACTTTGGTAAAGCTTATTTCAATTGATCCTCAACCAAATAAATCTCCTTCAATACATATTTTGGAACAAAACTTCCTAAATTAATACAAATTCTTTTTTCCTTTTTAGTAGCTACGTACATACACAAAGCTTGTCTTTAAAAAAAAATTGGTTATCTGTAAAGTCGGTTTACGGACGATAGTTTTACGTGATAACGTATTCCGCTCGAAGGTCAGGCGGAACGTGACACATTTCGGAACGTGACACATTTCGAAACGTTACACTTTTTCGTGCATGCAGCCGGTGTTTCATCAATTTATAAGACGTTATCACGTCAAAAATTTTTTTTTGCTAATATCTTATGCATTTGTATATAATTAAGCATAACGTATATGTTTCTTGGATTTAGAGGCTAGGGATGTTACATTTTTTTTTTTTTTGAAAATTTCGAAGTTAGATGAGAATTTATAAAATGGTCACCTATTTTTCACGAGAGTTTCTAAAAATTATTTAGAGAATCTTTATTTTTCGTCTCTAATAGCTTACATCTTGCCTTCCTTTCGCTCTTTTGCATCCGTATGTATTCGGTGGTGTATTACTCGGTAACTATTTATGTAAATATATTACGTTTGAATTCTAAACATAAACTACGATACGGTGAGATATACATCAGTTTATTTACACTTTGATCGTTTTTGTTAGTGTTGAACACTTGGATATATTAATTAGAGTAAAGATGTTCAATGTATTTGATTAAATTCTGGGCTGCAAAAATCATACACACAGGAGCAGTTTATTGTCGATGTGAAATTCTCTGCTCTTGAGATTGTACTCATAAAAAAACAAATAACTGGCCTATACAGAATGAGATTTTTTCTCACGCTAAATGATAAAAATAGGTAGAAAAACAATGTTTCGACATGGAAAAAGTATAATTATGTAGTTTTAAAAAGAATATTGTTTCATTGGATCAGTTAATTATTTTTCGAGCAGGGTCGATTTAAAATTCTTTTCTTATGGAGAAATATGTATATTGACAAATAAGATTGTCTGACAAGGCTTTCTGCAACCGAGCATTAAACTTGTTTAACTAATTAGAGAAAAAATGACAACAAATTATTAATAATTTTCATATGTTGCGCGCCGTTTTTATGCTTTATATTTTGTTCAAAGAATTTCTTGCATTTTCCAATTTTGGTACCTCAGAGACTAAAATCGATTTAGAAGTTATTACTGCCACATACACTTTAGCTTCTATAAGTTTAATATAAAAATAATGGTGTTCCTTGATTTAATTCCCTGTTATGCGTTGTCTAAAATTAAGTCTAATTTAATCTGAAATTATTGAAAATGAAATAGTAATAGTAATAGTAATAGTATTTGCCAAGACAACGTTTGACTTTGTCTTATTTACTGTTAGCCTAGCCAAAAACTGAAATATATGAGAAAAATAGACCTAAGTCTCCAAAAAATATGAGCAATAACGTATTTGATTCAGAAAAATATTCCGAAAAAAACGTTTTTTTTATTTTTTTCGCCGACAAAAAATAAATTAACAAAAATGAAAAGACAAAAAAAGCCCCTCAGATTTTTGGCAATTACTCAAAAGCGATAGCGGAAATTGAAAAAAAGGTTCTTAAAGAAGATAAAATTTTCAATAATAAAGTCCCACTCCCGGAACTCAATTATTTATATCTTTAACTTAACGTTGAAAATAGGGTTTCGCGCGGCTGCTACAGCTCAACCGCAAGACTCTGTTTAGAGAATACAATACATAAAATATTTTTTTTATAGTATTAAATAACAATTTTAAAATTTGAAAAAATATGGTGTTATCTTAACTCTTGAAAAAATAAAGTTCTATTGAATTTTTTTTTAAGTTTATTTTTAAAATAGTGAGGCTATTGTTAACTAAATTTTTTTTTTCGAAAAACCATCTCCATTGAAAACTTTTTGCTACATGGAGCCCCATTTACATATATATACAGCTAATGCTAAAGGCAGGATGTAATGCTCTTTTGAGTTTTCTCCTTGCAACAAAAAACAATAATCTAGTGCTGTTTACATGAGGGGAATCCCCTTTATAACTGCAGCAGCCAGTACAGTGGAGCCATCTTCTGGCTTCTGCCAGTACCTCATTACTTTGTTTATCAAATAACAAGAGAAATGGGTGATTCATTTTCTGTGTGCTCTTTTATTAAATAGGATGAATTGACTTGTTATGAGTTGCAAATTAATCAATATGACAAATCTTAAGTAAAACAGAATCAAACTTAGTTTTATTCATGTGGGTTACAAAATTAGAATTATAACCTGTAGTTTTTGTTTAAATGATAAAGAAATTGACTAATAAAAAATATGGAAAGTTCAATTATGTCTTAGAAAAAATGTACTTGCCTTTTGACATTGAAAATTTTCCAGAAAAACATAGTGGAAAATTTTCCTCCCAACATCACTAATAATATCTAATATCAATGTCCGTGTTTTAGCTGGAACCATCAATGAAAAAAGCAAATTGCCTGACACAATACTATAAAAAGGTTGAAAACATGGTATTCTGCAACTAATTCTCTTAATACTTTTCAAGGGAAAAATTGAGAAACAACATGTTGAGTAATTGTCGTGCCTTGTAATTCCTGAATTATTTGCACACTCCCTCTAGCTTTTAATTTGACAACCGGACCATCGTTTTTGTGTAGACTCCGCTGCAGCAGAAGGTGTTAGTAAATATGAGTACGAATTTCCTCTAAGGACGCTCGCGTGCTAATGTGTCTGTATGTGTGTATAGCTCACATACCTAATCCATTATACGACAAGGTAAATAATGTGCGCCCGTTGTATTCAGTGACGTCATTCGTATACTGGTTCCTTGCCCCGCGTCCCATGATCCTGCCGCTCCTGTTGTGTCCCGTCCCGTGCGACTACCGCAACCTTTATATCGTTATATACGCACGTACGACAGAGACGTATCAATAAAATTCCAAACAGTAGTGGCGAGTCGTTGCCGGTTTAGGCATGAACGAAAGGAAGCCGTAACATGTATTACGTCAACAGGACCGTCTTTAGCCTATTGGAGACCCTGGGTACATTAGGATAATGGGACCCCTATGACATTGATTTTGTTAGAACAAACAAAGAAAGTAGATCATCAAGGTTCTAGATTTATTTTTAATTCTTTACAGTCACATTAAATAAATAGATAATATAATATAAACCACCAAAAGTAACTCTTTTAGCAGTCACAGGCTAATGCTTAAAAATCTATGTTGATTAAAGATTTGAGATGGGCATAATAGTTAATCACTTTTTCAATATCTATATTTTTGAGCATGTCATCAGTGAAAAACTGGTTAATCTCTCTTAAAGCATTGTACTTAAATAGTATTTTTATATATTTAACCTAAACATGCTGAAATTGGAAAGCCTGATTTTTGGGCGAGAGTAGAGTAGCTTCGCGCGTGCAAAAGCTAATAAGCAAGTAGATCTTGCAGTCAGTCATTATCGTTTGGTTTTTTCGAAATAAATATGTTTTTCGGTAATAAATATCGGTTATCGTTTGGTGATCTGGCAGGAATTAGGAGGCCTCTATCGATCTCGAGACCCAGAGCACGTGCCCAGTGGAAAAGAGGGGCCTGCATGTCATGTAATTGAAAAAAAACATATGTTTTCGTTAAATAGTTCACATTAACTACAAAGAACGCTAGGCAGGACTGTGCTACCTCAGGTTAAGTTGCGACTGTAAAAATATTTGTATTAAGTCGTTTTGTCCACTTGTTTAGGTTCGAGTTGCTTGTATGAATAAATCATTAACATTTAAACATCATATTGTGTTTGATATCTGTTCAGATAGTACCAAATAAAATTAAATTAACTAAAATTAGTGCTGTCTTAGAATTAATAAAGAAAAGATTGCAAATTTGAATGAACTGAACTTTTATTTCAACACAGGTTGGTTTGGCATGTTTGACCTTAATTAATGCGATTAAAAATATTTTTTACTGAAATAGTACAAGGAGCTACTATTGGTACCACGGTGAAATAAAAAAAAGATTTTTGAGCAAAAGTGGGGATGATATCGCACCTTATTTTGACTTAAAGACACATAAAATTCTCCCGTAAAATATAAATCATAAGAAATTGTATATAGGAAGGTACTTACATAAATAAATTGGTTTTCACGGCAATTTATACTAGTATAGTATGGATTCTTTTAAATTATTTATTCTGTTTTAAATAAAAAATGCATACCGCAATTTCAAACATTTCTTTTAATGATTGTCTGGATGTAATGGCTTTATGGGCTGGAATAAGAAATGAAATTGGGATACGCTACTGACACACCTATACAGATATAGGATATCCTAGTAGCACCTATAGAGCGGAATACCTCAGGGCTCGGCGTCGCGTCCCCTCTAAAGGGAGAATGTGTTTATGTGGTTACCGAGCGTGTATATGCTACGTTTGTTTTTTTGTACTCCTTTCTTTATATTTGCGTGTTTTCTTTGATATGTTTAAAATAATATGCTTCTTATTTAAACCTTAAAATGTAAGGTGACTTTTTACCCTTATAAATACCTAAGAGTACTATATTTTACAAGATACATTATAATTACCTTTATACTCAATATAACATGTAATAATTATGTTAACAGTACTAATGATCGCATGGTCGATGCACCTTTTTGTTGTATGCTTTTGTGTTTGTTAATAAAAAAAAAATACCTAAGATGGCAAAGAATATTTTTTTTTGCAGTTTTTACGTTTGGCGACCGTTCAGATGTGAAATAAAATTTGGATTTTTAAATTGAAATCTAGTGTGACAAATTTAATATAATTAACTTTTTATATATAGTTCCCAGTTGAGTTATACGGAAGCTGTTTCCTCTAAAAATGAAAATTGTTATGTTTTCATGCTGTCTGTGTAAGGAATATTTTTCAGTAAATGTATATATATGATCAATTCAAACAGACAAATATTTTTCTGTTTGAATAGATCGTTAAATTGAAAAATGATGTTTTTAGTATTAACTTGGCTGAATTAAAATTGTATTTTATATGCATTTTTAATGCTTTAGAAAACTCATTTAAATAACAAGAATGGATCATTATAATATTAACGATGTTGTTTAGAGTTTTTGAGCGCAATCTGGAATTATTGTAAATTTTTGCTTTTTTAGTTGAGACTACAATTAGAATTACTAAGAAGTAGTGGCTAAAAGATATACACTGTGACCAATAAATTGGTGTTGTTACTGTTAAAGAATCGTTGAATTAAATATTGAACGTTATTTTATAATCGTTGAAAGAAATATTTTTTGTATTTTTTTCAATAAATTAAAAGCACAAATAATTAAAAATAAACTGTGTAATTAAGATGGAAATTATAAGCAGATAAACAGTAAATATACGTATTTAGTTTAGTAGCAATAATCGGTTACAAGCAAACTTTGGGCACGAAACTATTACGTTCCTTTACAAGCACATTTCTGGGTGCGACATTTCGCTCAGGTCGTCTTTATCTAATTCATGACTCTGGAAACAATTGCAGCAACGATGTTCATTTGAACACTTTTGCTTGTTTGTGTACTCTGAAAATTGAACATTGTGCTTCTGGTTCATTTGTTTGTTTTGTTTTAGTTATATAGGAAAACTCTCTTGTTTCGAATATGTATCGAATTGTATAAATATGCAGTTCTGCTAAATTCCTAATCTCGTGGGAATTTCAATAGAATTATGTGTGTGTTTGTGTTATGGCAAAGTACAAAAACAACACAATCTAGTAGCTAGGAAGTTGGTGGCAGAAAATTTTAAGTCATTTGCTCGTGTGGCAGAAATTGAAAATATTGAAGTTTTGATTATAAAAACTACTAACGATAACTTCTGCCAAACCATTATCACTGCTTTATTAATCAGTAAGTAATTAAATACGTGGAAAAAATGTAAATTTAAATGATTTACTTGTCAATAAAATTTATGCGAAACATGCAACGTGAAGTGAAATAAAATCGTTTGAAAATCGATTTGTAACTTTCCGTATTTCTCAGAATAAGACCCTGAGAAATAGGAGAGGATGACCTATATGAGAACGACATTCCTATATGATAAGAAAAATGTGGAAACTGGTGGACCCGCTGGCCAACCCTAAAACTTTCCACTATGTGTTAAATACGTTACAATAAATTTATACTATTGTATTTAAAATACCTTAGTGTAGGTTTCAATTAAAAAAATTTGAAAAGAAGTTTGCCCTGCAGGCCATCCCTGTAACTTCCCGCTATTTTCGAGTTTAAAACGCTCAAAAATATAGAAAATATAGCAAGAAGTTTATTTTTTAGCTCTTCGAGCTCAAAAAAAAAACACTTTGTTACGAAATTTTCGTTCACGATATCTCATGAACAAATGAACCGATTTTGATGCGATTTGCGGCAGTCGACGCAATTTTTTACCTTAAAAAGTAATTTAATACAGAAAAATCGATCTCATAGGAATTTTACGAGCAAATTAAAAAAAACACTTTTTTAAAAAATTTTCGTTCACGATATCTCGTGAACAAATGAGCCGATTTTGATGCGGTTTGCTGCAATCGACGCAGTTTTTTTAACCTAAGAAAGTAAATTATTACAAAAAAATCGATTTGATAAGAATTTTACGAGTAATTTTAAAAAATTACTTTTTTCCTAATTTTTCGTTCACGTTATCTCATGAACAAATGAACCAATTTTGATATGGTTTGCGGCGATCGACGCAGTTTTTTTAGCCTAAAAAAGTAATTTATTACAAAAAAGTCAATCATAACAATTTTAAGAGTCATTTTAAAAAAACACTTTTTTACGATTTTTTCGTTCACGATATCTCGTGAACAAATGAACCGATTTTGATGCGGTTTGCGGAAAACGACGCAGTTTGTTAAGGAGAAGAGCTGATTAGTTTTTGGAATTAATCGGTTTAGTAGTTCAGAAAATTTTTTACAAAAACAAATTTTTAAAAATTTTTGAAACTGGTTTTTTTAAGATTTCTCAAAATTTTTTGGGCCGAATCGTTTCAAATTTTCAGGAAGTCTAAGTTCACCAAGATCACGTCAGATGCCGCCAACCGCGTTTCAGTCGTACACTCCGTTCAAAAGATATAAAAGGTTTATATACATACACACACACATACAGCCCTACGGACATCATCGCCAAAATAGTTTCAATAGCTTCCTAGGACCTAAAAACGTCGAGATCTGGCGAAAACTCGATTTTCGAAAATCGGGGTGAAACCAATAACTTCCCGATTTTTGAAAAAAAAAAAAAATTTCTTTTTTTTTTTAAGCGGGAAGTTAAAAAGAAAAGAATAATAAGATTTTTTAATCATAATTAAAAACATGGTTGATTTTTTGTAGGCTTTTATGTTTAAGCTAATTTAAGTTTAACTTTTCTGATCACCGTATAAACAAGTAGATTACGGGTTATGTGAAAAAACGTTAATGTTAATTTTCTTCGAATAACTTAAAAACTACTAAACCAATTGACTCCAAAATCTAATCAGATCTATGTCTTAATAAACCCTTTCGAATGCCGCAAACTCGATCTCAATTGCTTGATTCGCTCTAAAGAAAAAAAAAATTTTTACACAGTTATAATATACGGACGTCCATCCAAAAATAGAACTCTCATGAAAATTAGATTTATGAAAATCGGACTGAAACCAATAAATCCCTTTTTTTGAAAATTTTCAATAGCGAAAAGTTAAAAAAAAATACTAATGATACCTGCTGACAGTTTTTGTTATAATTATTAAAACGCTCTGTCATTTGATTGAAATATTCAGAGACAGGAAACCGAGTTGAAGCGCTACTTTTGATTTTTTAATTATGTGTTTTTGATTAATTATCTATGTGAAAGGTGCGCATAATTAGATTGATGTTAGTTGAACCGTGTCGGTTATGTAATCGGCGATCAAGTTGAGTAAACACGTAACAACGTAGAAGGTCTGCGTCCCGTTGTCTGTGTCTACATTCGTGGTCACATGACAAAACCACCTATTTCGAATTTTTAGCAACATCATTTTTGTATCTGTTTACTCATTAAGGGTATTTGCCCAGTACTGTAAGTAATAGTGTCCATATATTTTTTGCCACATAAAAATATTATATATAACGGTCCGTGTCTGTTTCACCCGACTGCGATAGACATTATATATCTGCAAAATGTATTTCGTTTGCGGCCAGGCATCTGAACTAATAGCTTTGAGTAAATTCTACCAGATTTGCTTCTGAACTAATAGCTCTGAGCGAATTCTATCAGATGTCGCTACTTGGTACCAAAAATATTTTTTTGCTTTGCTTCTAAACTAATAGCTTTGAGTAATTTCTATAAGATATCGCAACATGTTACTAAAACAGTTTTTTTTTACAAAACACCGTAATTTTGTACAAAATATTCAATAACATTACTATCCTATAGCGTAATTTGGATCAAGCAAGACATATTTTTAAAATTTCTTTAAAATCAGTTCAATGGTTTTGGAGATTAGCGCGGACGAACATCGAGATTTTTAATATATTATAACATACTCTCTCAAAGGGAGTTGTTATAAATTTTCCCGCCTTTATTAAAAGCGGGATCAAATCCAAACAATTGAAGATAATAAGATGAGACCAAGGTAAGTTTTAACTTTTTTTTTATTTGCACACAAATTTACTATAATTGTACTTTCTGATTCGCAGGTGGATGTAACGTCCAATATGTCACGGCTCTTTATTTTAAAAAAATAAACTGTACTGCTCTCTTGCTGGTGTTCTTTTTTTATTAACGTGGATAATGATGGGCTAAGGCCTCGCCACGTCCAAAATTCACCGTCGAGAGATATGATTTGATACAATAAAATATTTAGTGTTAACGCTTCGAAGCTAAAAGGTACTCTATTAATTATTTTCAGTCAATTTTTTTAAGATAGAATTTTTAATGATAGCTAGTTGTGCCAATGACAGATTATGTAATTTTTTTAAAGTTATTTAATTCAAAAATTCAAGTTGTATTCTTGAACTTTTTCGTTTTGATAAATACGTATGCTTGTTTCTGAGATGATAATTAATATTTTTTTTTTGTAAAAAAAAAAGGTGACATACGCTAGTTATGTTACATCCACCGACGCTGGGAGAAAGAAATAAACATATATTACATATAAACATGACAAACAATACATTTAAAAATAGAGAAGAAAACAAAAAAAAAATAAATATCATGATTTTCATATTACAGCATCCTTTGGTGTACTAGTCTCGCTGATGAAATTGCCGGATATGTTGGACATGCGTGCGGTACGTTCTCCCGGTAGGCTCGTCTTGTAAAATAACGGACACAGGAGTTGTAAACCTGACAATACGTCGTGGGCTTGACCATCTCGGGCGAAACTTCTTGGTCTCATTGGGCGTGTTAATTGGAGCAATCAGCCGTTGTAGAACTAATTGTCCCACCTGGAACTGATGTGCTGCTGGTCGGCGGCGGTCGTAGTATTTCTTGCGCCTGGTCTGACTCGTCTCAAGAGCACGTGCTACTTCCTCCTGAGTCGGGATGCGATCCGGGGATATCAATTTGGCTATATCCCACAAATTGTCCAGTGGTCTCGCGAGTTCACGGCCAAGAAATATTGATGCCGGTGACGTGTTCGTGGCTTCGTGCAGGGTATTATTATATGAATACGTCAACCATTTTACCTGGTTATCCCAGCGGGAATGTTTCTCGGCGCATTGCTTTAACAGAATTGATATGCTGGCGACGATGTTTCGATTGACGCGTTCCGATGCGTTGGCAGCAGGGTGATACGGTGTTGTTGTTACTCTCTTGATCCCAAACTTCAGACAGTGACTTTTGAAGTTTTTACTGACAAAACATTTAGCATTGTCGCTGACAAGAAGAGTAGGTGGGCCATAACGACACCATAATTCTTCTAGTTTTCTAACGCTAGCGTCAGAAGTAGCTCTTGATATAGGCATGATTTCCACCCATTTTGAGAACGCGTCGACCAGAACAAGCGCATACCGGTTCTTGTTGGCAGTTAAAGCAAGTGGTCCGATGTGGTCGATGTACACCTTTTGCCATACTGCAGTTGGAAGTTGAGCGAACATTGGAGCACCCTTGTGTACATTAGAGGCCTTGCAACGCTGACACAGTAGACAAGAGATGACGTAGTTTTTGACGTCATTGTAAAGCCCGTTCCACCAGAAACGTCTAGCGATGTCCCTGTAGGTTTTGGTAACACCCGGATGGGCACTCATGTCAACATCATGGTAATAATAAATGATCATTTTACGGATTAAATTTGGAACGTAGATCCTCCACAGTCTGTTTTTACCCACCCGTCGCATCAGAACGCCTTCCCGAATGCCGAAGTCCTTAACATCCTCTCCAGCGCGGATTCGTTGGCGGATGCCTTGGCAATAGGGGTCAGATTCTTGATGACTCTTGATGGATGCAAATGATTGTGGAACGGTTGTCAATACGTTCAAATTGTAGGTTGGAGTTGCTTGAATTTCATTTCCGGTCTCATTATCTTCGACATACAAACGAGAAAGGGCATCGGCTACTGTGTTTACCGCACCGCCTATATGGATGACGTCAAAATCAAATTTCGAAATCTCCAGCAGCCAACGGCCCACCTTTCCTAATTGACGTTGATGACACGCTAGCCAAGAGAGTGCACCGTTGTCGACCTGAAGGGTGAAATGATGGCCAAGAAGATAATCTTGAAATTTGCGAAGTCCGAAAATCATTCCTAATGCTTCCTTCTCGTAGGTAGTGTATCGTTGCTCTGCAGGGAGTAGCTTACGACTTGCAAATTGAATTGGGTGAAGCCCATCTTCATAGTCCTGCAACAGTACCGCTCCGACGGCAACATCGCTAGCATCGGTACGCAGCATAAATTTTCTTTTGAAATCCGGGAATTTAAGAACCGGCGCAGACGTGAGTCTTTCTTTCAATTCGCTAAAGGATGTTAACTGTTCTTCTTCGAGCTTGAACTTCACGCCTTTTCGTTTTAAATGGTTGAGTGGTGCAGCTACTCGTGCATAATCGGCGATGAACTTAGAGAAGAAAGATGTCATACCGAGAAAGGATCTAAGTTGTTTGATGTTTTTCGGTGGCTCTAGACGCTGAATGGCTTGGAGTTTCTCCGGATCCACGTGGATTCCGTCACTGCTGATGATGTTCCCCAGAAATCGTAGACGTGCCATGGCGAAGACAGATTTTGCTGGATTGGCTGTTAGACCAGCTTCACGTAGTCGTTCCAGTACGATGCGAAGATGTTCAATATGTTCATTTATATTATGACTATAAACAAGTAGGTCATCGAAGTACGGCAATACAAATTTGTATCTGAGATCTCCGAAGATGTCAGTAATAATACGGTTCAGTGCACTAGGTGACACTGCCAAACCAAATGGTACATGTGTAAATCGATATTGTCCGTGCGGTGTGACAAATGCTGTAATGTTTTTAGATCTATTCGACAATGGTATCTGATAGAAGGCACTTGTCAGGTCGATTGACGAAAACACAGTCGAGCCATGAAGTGTCATGAATACATCTTCCATCTTCGGTGACGGGAAAGCATCAAAAATAATGTTTTTGTTCAAACGCCTATAATCGACGCATAATCTCGGTGAACCGTCTTTTTTCATTATTAAGAACGCCGGTGAAGCATAAGGGCTGATACATTTTTCGATTATGCCCTTATCCATTAGTTTCTTCACGTGTTCTTGCATCAAAGTAGCTTTACTTGGCGTTAGAGAATACGGCGCCTTGCGAATAGGTGTCATATCTTTCAGACGAATGTCAAGTGTGTAGCGGTCTGTATGTCCAATCTCTTCGGTAAGTACATCTTGATAATTGTCCATTAAGTGATGTATCTTCTGTTCTTGTTCAGATGTACGTTCAAGCGGTTGCTCCAAAAGAAGTGAAATGGAATTATTTTTAACGGAATCAAAAAATATAGGAACAGTGGTATTTTTAATCGGAAATTTAATGCGGTTTAAATTAAGATCAATAAGTGCTTGCATGTGACGAAGACTAGTATTTCCAAGGATTATAGGAAAAGAGAGTACCGGAACAATGAGAAAGGTAAGTCTCCAGGTAAGTGATTTAATTTTGATAATAAAACTTGCAGCTTTTCTTATTTGCAGGTTTCGTCCGTCGGCAATCTTCGCTTGAGAATGAATTTTGATGAGCTTCATTTTCTTAAATGATTTCAGTTGCTTGATTATGGATGGATGCACGAAGTTTGCTGAAGCTCCAGTGTCGACGAGACAGCGAAAGGATTTTTTGTTGATGGATATGTCAATAAAAGGTAAGGCTAAATTTTTATGATTTTTTTCATCCAGGAAAGGTAGTTTGATATCCGAAGGAGAATGTAGTAAATGGTTTCTCCTGGATGGAATTAGTTTTTTGAATTTTTAAAAGGTTTAAAATTTGATTTATTTTGTAGATTGCTCGACGAAAATTCTTCGCGGGCCTTGGCAGCTTGCAGGAGAGCTTGAGTTTCTTCAATTTCTCGAGCGAGTGATTTGAGTTCATCAATTGTTATTGGAAGTGGTTTTCCTTTCAAGTTCAATAATGTAGAGTAGTTGGCGTTAGCGCAAATTTGCAAAATTAACTCGGAATTATTCATGTTAGCGCTCAATGCTGATGCTTTTGCGAGAACGTCTCGAATAAAGTTTTTAAACGACTCGTCCGTTCTTTGTGGTCTTCTCACCAAGGTATTTGTTAATTGCTGTTTGGTTATTGGTGATATGAAATTCCAAATTAAAGCTGACTTTAATTCGTCCCAGTTTTTATATTCCAGAACTGCTGACGCCCACCAGGATCGCAAGTCATCGTGAACTTTACTCAGTATCGACTTTAATAAGGTACGCTCCGGAGATAATCGCAAATCGACTACGGTTTGTATTTCTTGTATAAATTCGACTAGTTTGACGGGATCATCACCGGTACAATTTGGAATGTTATTCGTTATATCTCTAGCATCGATTTTGAAATTACAAATTGACGAATCGCCTGCTAATCGGCTAGTTATATCAGTCAATGTTCCAACTTGATCCATGAGATCTGCCGTCATTCTTATTTGAGTAGCTGCTGCCCTCACTAACGGTGAAGTTCTTTCCGGTAAATCATTCAGGTTTGGTGCTGTATTTGTTTGAGCTGACATAATTGGCGTTTGAATATTTGAAGTTGTAAATGTTTGTGCTATATTAGAATTTGGTTGCGTAAAAACTCCAGCCTGTAAGTCTTGTGGAATTGACGAAGAAACTACTGTTGAACATGGTGTTGGTATCATCTCGGTTGTTGTTGAATTTAATTCGAGTGACGGTAGTTCAGCCAGCGAATCTTCACGTCTTCTTGTTTCGTTTCTTGTTCGAATTTGGCGATTTTTATCCATTATTATTTAACTCTTGCTCTGCTACCAAAAATTATATAACATACTCTCTCAAAGGGAGTTGTTATAAATTTTCCCGCCTTTATTAAAAGCGGGATCAAATCCAAACAATTGAAGATAATAAGATGAGACCAAGGTAAGTTTTAACTTTTTTTTTTATTTGCACACAAATTTACTATAATTGTACTTTCTGATTCGCAGGTGGATGTAACGTCCAATATGTCACGGCTCTTTATTTTAAAAAAATAAACTGTACTGCTCTCTTGCTGGTGTTCTTTTTTTATTAACGTGGATAATGATGGGCTAAGGCCTCGCCACGTCCAAAATTCACCGTCGAGAGATATGATTTGATACAATAAAATATTTAGTGTTAACGCTTCGAAGCTAAAAGGTACTCTATTAATTATTTTCAGTCAATTTTTTTAAGATAGAATTTTTAATGATAGCTAGTTGTGCCAATGACAGATTATGTAATTTTTTTAAAGTTATTTAATTCAAAAATTCAAGTTGTATTCTTGAACTTTTTCGTTTTGATAAATACGTATGCTTGTTTCTGAGATGATAATTAATATTTTTTTTTTGTAAAAAAAAAAGGTGACATACGCTAGTTATGTTACAATATAAAGATTTGTAAAAAATATTATTTCTTACTGTATAATATTCCACAGCTTATAATTTAATTATTTGGCATTACCTTTAACTGAAAATTGAAACCTTAGACCTAAAGTTGACTACAGTAGTGTATTTTTTATATAGTATATCTGACAAAGACGAATATAAACAGTGCATTCAACAAAAGTGGTAACCGTGAACAATTCGCGTATCCTATTAGATACAAAAAAAGTTTAGAAAGTTTTTTGAAATTGCTGAGGTATATTTTTTTACATTTTTTATAAGGTGAGGTAAATAAGAAAATATTCGAGAAAAACGTTATCAATTTATTAATTAAATACACAATAATAATTATTATTAACGCATGTATGAAGTGCTGTGAAAATAATTATCACTGTTAAACGTTTTCAATTTATTAATTAAACACACAGTAATAATTATTTTTCATAGTACTCCACACATCTGTAAATATTAATGGTAAATAATTACTGGTGTATTTAATTATTTAATTGATTTTCTATATGATGCAGTTCCTATCTGGGCATGGTAAACTCAGGATTTACCTTCACCGAAGACATCGGAGCGATACGGCATGCTGCGCAAATTGCGGCGAACAGGACACACCGGTAGACACTGTGTTCATTTGCAGTCGTTGGATGAAGAAGCGCTTGTATGCTTTGCCCAGGTCGGAAGACTGACTGTTGTTCATTTTATGATTGCAAAGAAAAAGACTCACATGAGCTTACCCAACGTCATATCGCACGAAAATTATCGATATTTTAAATGTAAGGAAATGCTATTTTTAATAATTAAAAATTAGATAGACGAAGTTCATAGGTCTGTGCCAAGCAATCAGAGAACGGTAACAGAACAGTTACCGTCTTGCGCAGTAGCTAAAACGAAACTGTTATATCGATTTTTGAGCTACTGCACAAGGCAGTCTGGCGCAGTAGAAAGATTGTGACGGTTCTGTTACCATTCTATAGCTTGAACAGACTTCATAAAAAGTATAAAAGTAAATGCAGAAATTAAAATTTTGACTCCGAAAACGGTGTTTTAAATTTCATTAAGATAAGGAAAAGAAATAATGAAGATGTAACGATGTTAGTAATCGTATCGGACCGTTTATTTTTAAATGCAGTTCGAATTTACAATTTTAATAGGGACGAAACTTTTTTTCACACTTATGTTCATGAAATACAGCTAAGAAAATGTTTCTAAAGAAAAAAAATTGTCAAAAGTTTGACATAAGCGGTCTTACTTTGTGGTCAGAGATATAGCATGCACCTGTTTCAATTCAGCACCCGGACGCGCTGTTTATTTAAGCCGCCACCGTCGCCTGCTCCTCGCCCGTTTGCTAATAGGCTGAACTTGCAAATTACGCTTTAGTTTTAAAGACGTTAAAATTCAATGTTATTCTATATTTTATCTCTGCTTATAATTGCATATGAATATTCCAATGTTTTTTTCTCAAAAGAAAATGTTTTGTTTAAAAACAGATATAAAGATGAGCAGATAAAAATGAATAGGTTATTTACCTTTCCTCTTTTATGATTCTGTACCCGAAGGGTGCCCAACGGATTCCTATGACTAAGCCTTCGCTGCCCGTCTGTCTGTCAGCGAGCTGTA
This sequence comes from Xanthostigma xanthostigma, assembly GCA_963575645.1. Lineage (NCBI taxonomy): Eukaryota > Metazoa > Arthropoda > Insecta > Raphidioptera > Raphidiidae > Xanthostigma > Xanthostigma xanthostigma. The sequence continues at coordinate 28,293,193 of OY754468.1, read as the reverse complement.
TCTCATGAATCGTAATAGGTAGAGAGTTAAAATTTGTGTATTTCTATTTCCGATATAACAGCAAATAATGAAAAACCAAGATCATGCATTTCAAAATGGCTGCCTCACAAATTTAAAGAAATCTCCGATTAAGCTGATATTGGACATGCGTGTTCAGTCCTATTAATAATATACGAAAATTAAAGAAAAAAGATGGCGAATTTCAGAATGGCCGCTTTACAAATTAAAATATCAGTGAAATGTTATGCAAACACTATGTATAGCTACTTGAAAAATAAAAAGTATTTCTTTTTATAATACTTCTCAAAAAACCGATTAAGGGTGCTGTTTTCTGTTTGAAGTTTTTTATAATCTTTTCCCGCAGGAAATGCAGTGCGCATGTCCCTTTTCTGGTTAAAATTCCATAGCTTAGAACGCAAGATCGGCATAACCGACAAGACATTTTATGTATCCTCTATGGCCAATGGCCCTGCGTGTATCTATGGACTAGTACTATATCCAAAACTGTACAACGGCTGGCATAAAGCAAAGACCAGAGATATATTATCGCATATTAAGCGTCTCTGGTCACTGTGTGATTTGTTACTCTGTTTGTAAAAGGAACCGATACTCTGATATGAACAATAATTAATTTTATTGAAGTAAACTTGGAAACTAAAATGGTAGTGTACTGTTTTATTTGTGAGAAAAACAACAAAAAAAAGATAGAAATTTAAATGTTTTCAGATTTCTTAAAGACGAGAAAAGGTAAGAACCATTTATTTGCATGCCGTTCTAAATAATTAGACAGATACAGTAATGTATTATGTACGAAATTCAGTCATCAACGTACATTTTAAATCTCAAAAGCATGCCCTTTGGCAGTGTTAAGGCCGCTGTACACGAGGCTAGAAACACTGCTGGGACTTCTGTTGGAAATGACGTCACTGCGGGCTCGCCTGCTAGCTGACAAGATAGATTTTAAAATTAGTACAGGGGTCCTCTGCTTGCTCTGAGTAAGAATCAATCAGGAAACAGTATCTTCTCACGTGGACGACATGAACAAACGCCACAAACCCTGTGCCATATAGTGTCTGTTCTGTTCAGACACCATAAACGTCCACTTTTGTTATTACCGTTCTATCAGTGCATGCGACAAAACAAGCTTGAAAAGACGTCCCGTGTGAAGCGAGCACATAAAAACAGTCAAGCAAACAAGCGCTAGAAAACTAGTAGTCAAATCTAGCATGGAATCTAGCGGAAAATACAGCCTCATGTGCAGCGGCCTTTAGAGATTTAAAATTTATGTTGATAAATAAATTTCGTTTCGCACGTCATTCTTAGATTGCTTCGAACATTCAAAACTAACTGAGCCACAAAAATGTTTTTTAAAACTGCTGATAATATTCTCTACATGTTCTACTTCAACCTTATTGACAATTTTAATTATTTATTGGTGACCTCGTAGTTCGTATGTTTTAAGGTGAAGTCGATAGCAAAATGACTCTTTTTTTCTTACAAAAATATTTCTCCTTTTACGGATTTTGAGTTCTTTCAAACTTTGTCTATTATTGGGGAAACACACTGTGTATAAGAAGTGCGACGCTATCAGTGAAAATGTACTGAAATCAGGTCAGAAATACAAAGACAGTGGATGATTAATAGACTAGAGAGTAGAGCGATTGAAGATTCCGGTCTACTTCATAATATAGCCACCTATAAACACATACCGCTTACAGAGTGTTTCAATATTAAACATTTTGAAAAACTCACGACGGATGTAAATGTAATTGAAAAAGGATTAAATAAAATTTTAAAACCCCTTAACTAAAAGGAGGCAAGTAATTTTTTTCGAGCACAACGGCGCCGCCGGAGTGAACCCTCGAAATAAAGTAAGTGTTTTAAAGACCAGTTATCCACGAATACTTTACGCTATTTTTTTTCGAGCACGACGGCGCAGCCGGAGTGCTCGAAATAGAGCAAGTGTTTTAAAGACCAGTTATCCACGAATACTTTACGCTATTTTTTTATTGACGTATGCAGTCACATATATTTCCATACACACATATACGCACATGTAATTTTAAAATAGCTAGTAATTAATAAAATAGATAGATAGATATATAGATGTTCCAATTAAATTTTTTTATTATTTCACTTTATACGTAGCGAAGCACGTACAGGGCCGCTAGTCTTTTATAAATTAGGAAATTTGAAAATATCAAAACGCTGGTCAAGCACGTGTCGGGTACACACACGATAGGGCTCCATAGTCGTATGACAAATTTATGGGCTGTTTATGGGTTGTTGCTTGACATATTATCATATCCTAACCTAGATACGCGTTTTTTAAATATGTTGATACTGTTTGGTACCGTCACTTCCATGACCTGCTATATAATTAGTTACTATAAATAGGACACTTGTGCTGCGTTGTATTTTAAATTTCGATGTAGCATAACTTGGTTATTTTTAAAGATGTTGCAAACATCTTTCGCTTTGATTTTGTAATTTTTAGCACTATGATTGATAGTAAATAAAAAATTAAGGAAATCTTCCGTAATTCACTCTCCGCTTATAATATTGGATTTTCAATTGAAAATATGGTCACGATCAGACCATCTTGATTATAACCAGCTAAAATGTTTATGTTAAATATTACGATAATAAGTTATGAAGTTAGTAGGAATGTGGACAAAATGATGAAATCATTATACCAATCATTAATTCAGCGACGTTTCGGTCATATATTTGACCTTCATCAGGCATCTACAAATTATTACAAAATCAGCACATGTTAAACTGACATAACAATGTAAAAATGTTTACAGAAACAGCATATTTTACCTTAAAATACAGTATATAATAAACATCATATGTATAGCACTATCAATCTTATTTTTACAAAAAACCATTACAAACTTAATTGATAAATCTGGTCGAAATTTATTTAATAAGCGTAACAAACTTAAAAACATGTGACTTGTAACATTGCACAAGCAAATTAATTCCAATCTCAACATAATAAACTTAATTACAAAAAATGTCACAAGATGTCATTATGTACATCAAATTCAAACAATATATAATAAGAAATACATTGTTTTCGTCAAAAACACTACTGGAACGATGATTTAAATTTATTTAAAATGTCATTGTACAAAATATTTAAATTATTGGTATCAGTTCTTTTGTTTACAGTCTCATTACATTTAATATAGATCATTTCGCTAATATTTCTCTTTAACCAATTAACTTCTTTATCTAAAATTACAATCTTCTCAAAATCAAAACCAAAATTGTGATGTGAATTAAAATGGTGAGACGCCAAAGCCGTTTGATTTTCTTTAATAAAATTTATATTCCTACAGTCATTTATATGTTGTTTGACTCTCGACTCTAAAAACTGTTTTGTCTGTCCTATGTAACAAAGAATTAATGATTGGTATAATGATTTCATCATTTTGTCCACATTCCTACTAACTTCATAACTTATTGTATTAAATATGGACACAACAACTTCGAATATTACGATAATCTTTTTAAAACAATAATAAAACATATTAAAATTTGATTTATTCGTTTAGTCGTCTGAACACAGCAATAATTTAATATCGTTATGTGCTTCTTTATTGCCAAAGCGCAGCACTTGACAACCGAAATATAACTATATTGACGCAAGAGCTCATAACATTCTATATAAACTTGTTTGTTATAAACTTTTTATTTTCAGTAAATAGTCTAGTTCACATATCCCTTTGTAATGAATTCCAGTCTTCCTTCACTGAAAATTATGATCATGGTGTTAATCAATTCGGAGTGACATCTAGAAACTTTTTAAAAAAATTAACTGGGAGACAAAAAAATTGCAAAAGTTATGAACATTTTAATAAAAAAGGGGTTTGTTTTTTAGCGAATATCTCGAAAACTATTGCAGATATCTGCAATCACAAAAAAGATTCTGAAAGAACAGGAACTTTCCTACAAAAGAGTCCCATTTCCCGGAGCTAATATTTATAATTGTGATTTAGAAGTGAAAATAGGGCTAAACATTTTTAATTTCTATTTTTTATGTAATTTTCAACATTTTCGTGTTTTTTAGCTTGTCGTATAAAAAATAGAAAACAAATTTTTGTGAGCCCTATTTTCATCTCTGAATTAAAATTAGAAATATTGGTGGTAGAGTTCCCCCACTTACATTTTTTCAAAAAGTTTATATATGTCATTCCGAATCGAATGACACCATGATCATAATTTTTGCTGAAGGAGTATAGGAATTCATCAAAACGAAACATAACTAGACTAAAAATAGTGAATATTTTATTTCTATTTTGAAAAGGAACCATGTACTGATGAAACTAATTTGGATTTAAAAAATTAAATGAATTTTTTTATATATACATACGTCTAAAAGCGTAAGATAAAACAGTTACGAATATAATTTAAGTTTAAAAATTTTGCCTGGAATATTTTTTTGATATTAGTAACTACCACGCTAATGAGATTAGTTTGGTGGTTTACTAATATCAAAAAAATATTCTAGTCAAAGTTTTGAAACCTAAAGCTACTGGGTATACCAAGTATCGATATCGATTGTACATGTATGTGCTAGAGAGAGATAACAATGAAATCAATCTAAGATTACTGACTGACAGAAAATGATTTTAAGTCTTACGTGTTCTTAGTAACTTAATATATTAATTACATTTACACAATTTACACAAACTTGGATAATTTATGTATGTTTGAATATGAGAGTGATTAATTATCTGTCATTGGTTTTTAATTTTGAACTTGTTATTATTATTTTTTACGAACTTTATTTAGGTATACTCAAATTATTATTTTTTTTACCATTTTATCAGACATATTTTCATAAAAATAACCACTTTCTTGACCAATTTTTGTTACACTCTGTACGCTGCATAACACTGTACCTACATTGTACATGAATGTGCGGTGTAAGTTTTTTATTTGCAACTTTGTCTGTAGACGGCATTATTTCAAGCAATTTTGATCCATAATATATAGTAGTATTAGGAACAGATTTCGGTATCATTTATTTAAGTGACACAATTCGCGAACGAAAAGCTTTGGCAGATAAGCTTTGAGCTTTAGAATGAGTGAAAAGCTCAGTCTTTTTTCGTGAATACGAAAGATTTCTTAAATATATTAAATTGAACCTTTTTACTATTGAACTTACAAGTGCTTTTTGGTATCTAAACGACGCCATCAGTGAAATGTTGCGATCTGCCCTTTTATTTTGAAATAAAATTGACTTTATCGACTGATGAAAAACAAAATGAGTTAATATCGTTTGCTTTAAGCAAATTTACAAGTTCGTATGTTATTGTTTTCGAAAATTATTGTATTGTTTTAAAAAGAGGCATTAATCAAAATCAATAGTTTCAGATTATATTCTCGTATAGCAAAAGTATTAAAACAAGTGGTAAAAAAATTAGTTATTAACTGTTTTGAAGGCAAATGTTTTTTTTTGTTTATTTATGATAACAGCATATTGTAGAGAATTAACTTAAATTAAATTAAACAAAAAATGTCCTCAGTACTAAAGCCGTGAATTCATTTTTTTCAAAGATATATTCTTTTAAATATTCTTGTAAAAATCGGATTTCATTTAATTAACTAATGTTTAAACGAGCATATATCTTTCAATATAATGATCAACAGATTTAGTACCGAGGACCTTTTTATGTGGAATATTTATTCTCTCTATAACATGCTGCTATCAAAAATTAAAAAAAAATCTATTAGCTATCGATATTTGTGTGAAAACGCCGTTACCAAAAATTAAATGGGAAACAAACTCGGTTTGCGCCGTTCACAGGTTTAATCTAAGAAACTGAAATTTTGGGAGAATTTTTTTGGGTTCAATTAGCCAATAAGACAGAAAAATATTTTTTTTATGCGGGGGCGTATATGTTACAAAAAAATTATTGTGTTGTCTTTTGGCATTTCAAATTGATTTTTTTTTTCAATTGGCAGGTAATTCGCGCTGTAATAAACAGTAGATAAAAACTATTAAAAAATGTTTATTTATGTAAAATGATGAAAGTTTTATTTTTACGTGCATTTGATTTATGCAATACCTACAGTAAACAGTTATTTTTGTTGAAGTGAAAAAATAAACATGTGTACACTTACGCTTCAATTAATTTTAACAATACCATTACTGTATCAAAATTGGATATCAAATGATACGCTATAATAGAAAAATTATTACTGTGTTGATATAAAATTAAATGATGTAGGTAGTGGAAAATTATTTATATTTCTTGTATGCTACATAAATTGAATTACTAATTCCGTAAATAATACAACAGGAAGAGCAAATATGAAAAAAAAACATTGTTGGAATAATAGTAATGATACCTTATACTTATAAATTCTATATAATAAACGCATACAATAAATTAAAATACTCGGATCGAGTTCGGTTGAACGAAAAGAAATATATGTCCTTAAATACATCTAAAAGGATAAATAATTTTGGAATGCAAACTAATACTGTTTTTTAAATTTTTGTAAACCCAACTCATGGTCCATTTAAATCGTTACTAAAAAGTAAAATTTAATTTTGAAGTAGTTACGCTAATCGTTATTTTTTAATCTGACAAAGCAAGGAGTGTAGTGAAGTAAAAATTTACTGTACCAAATAATTGAAGCAATTTCGAAATAAATGACTCAGTAAGGGATTTTTCTTTTTAAGTCGAATTCAATATTTGATAGATACTCGACTTTTTTTTCGTTTCGAGCCTAGAAATGCGAGGTAAAAAAACAGGTACTGAAAATTTATTATAACCGTATTTTTAAATACTTCATTTGTAAAGAAATAGGCATTAGGTCAACGCACCCCCCCCCCGCAGACCTCCCGCACTTTACGTATTTGAATTTTTGGTTTCTGTATTAATAACGGCAGTTTCTTCCCTTCCTTATCATTCATTTTCTGCTATTAATTTTTTCCTTGTCAAAAGTTAACTCCACTGTAGAGTTATATGAGAGTTTTTGTACCCGTACTTCCACCATATAATTCGGTACCTCCACCGTTTCCAAAAATACGTTGCTTTGTAGGGTTATTATAATAATATGTCATGTTTATTATTTTCAACTCAAAGATGATGAACTTAGGTTAAACTTTAGAAATAACATTACGCTGGAGAATATTATGCGGTCATGTAGAAGCATGCCACAAAATATACACCTTGTTATTTTAAATTTTTCGTGACCATCAGTTCCAAATACATTATAAAATTTCTGACATGATAACATATTATTATAAATAGTAATTAAGAGCTAGCACTATGGTTGAAACAATATGAAAGTAACTAATTTGTGTGCAGTTCTTTCCACAAGATTTTTTTTAATGAATGTATTGTAGCAAAACTGTTCTTTGTGTGGTGGAGAATATTTATTTACAATAATAAAAACGTTAACAAAACAAATAAACGAACACACTAAATGTACATCTCTTACAAAATGTAAAAGAAACAACTAAATTCTAAGTAATAAAAGAATACAAAGTTACTATCTATATGTACACAAAAACACTATAAGACTATACAAGAAATTATTTTTGTCGATCCAGATTTATATAATTGAAATCAATGGTCTATTAGCCACACTGTACTAGTAGGTATTAGTGATGTGCCGGATATCCGTATCCGTATCCGCGGATATCCGAGGGAGAAGAAAGATCCGTATCCGTATCCGTTAGTTTTTTGGCGGATCTTTTACCTTATTTATTTTATATATAGGTATAGGTGATTAGGTAATAATGAAAAACTGTTAAATTCCATTCAGATTATTTTTTATTTTTTAAAATCGTATTTGGCACCTTTATATTGCAAACATTTATCGTAGTGAGTACCATACCAATAGTACATAACTCAAAGGTACTAAAAAACTACCTTTATAATGAGATATTGCACATCGATCTTTGGAAAGAGACAATCTGTTATGAGAGTTAAGTCTTAAAGAGGTCAATAACTTTTTCCCTAAGGTCGATGTGCAATATTTACCGCCGCGTACTCTAATAAAGTTAAGATCCGTATCCGTATCCGCGGATCTTGAAACCAAATATCCGTATTCAGATCCGTATCCGCAGATATACATTTTTAACGATCCGGAACATCACTAGTAGGTATACTGTTCAACTGTGTCTCTGTTGACTGTCGTGTGACGGTATTTATATGCGTGGGATACATTCTAGCGTTTTCTCGAATCTTCTAAACCCTTCTCTATACCTGCATTGCAATTCTAGGAAGTTTGAGATTTGGCTACCTGCTTCTACAGCAAAACCTTCTACTTGCGCACATTATTGTTCCACGAAATTATGTGTGTATTGTTAGACCGAGAACATTCGACGGAAGTCAGGGTCGTCGCAGCTGGGGGGTTGAGAGCGTGTTACAGTATCCATTTATAAACTGTTGTAAGAATCACTAAATTTGATTGTCATCCTTGTCATGAAATTCAACTGGAAAATATCAAAGTTTTGATCTTGAAACAGGGCATATTTTCGTTGGCGTACCTTCCATCGATATACATATATTATCCATGAAAACTCATAATTTTAAAAGTTAACCGAGTACTGAATCAAATTTGTGTGTATTTTTATTTTTGAATTTTTTATAATCTTAATGTTAAGACGTTTTGTTACTTATTGTAATTGAATTGTTTAACTATGCCGGCTTTAACCATTAAATTACCCTGTCTGTGTTAAGTTAAAGTTAATATAATTATTGTACGTTGGTAGCTCTATCTCAACTCCCCTTGTCGGTTGTTAGGTTGGTATACATGACATGTCATTACACAGTAACATGAAGATTATCTTGCGTCTGTACGTTAGTTTTCTCTCTGCAGAAGAATAATAGCTGTCGACTGTACTTAACAAAAGAGACATCTTTTCTTTTCGTCATGTTGGCATACATATACATGCATTGTGTTGTCTTTTATTCTGCAATATCCCAGTTTTGTTGCTTTTTTTATTTTTTTTAACTGGTTTGTTCTTTTAAACGTTTTGTTTCCTTCGAAATACCGATGCTAGACACGCTTTGTACATTATAAAAATATAATATACAATGTATTAATTTCTGTATTTATGAACCGAATCAATTCGAATTTTCGTAAAATAGATTTAAGAAAAAGAAATATTTCTATGAGAAAACCTAACAGAAATCGATTGTATAATTGTTTACTTTTCAGATTTTATGGATTAGAAATAAAGATTAGAAGACTTTATAATGGTGTATTTTTACATTAAAAAATTGTTTTAGGCATTGGAAATGGATACTAAGGCCCTTCACACAAGAATTGACTGTTTTGAAATTTCAAACCGGTTCATGATGCGATTGTTCTGTGACCCTGCGTATGCGTTAGAGAATAGGGAACCTCGCTTGGGCCGACAGAAACACAACCAATTTGAAACTCTAGATTCAAATCGATTGTGTGCGACCGTGATTGACGTTCCAGAAGAAATTTCAGTTGCATGGTTGTATGTTATAGAGATTTTTTTCTGCAGTAACGTAGAAGCAACTTTATCGAACGCGGACAAAGAGAATCAGTCGATTGCAGACCGATTGCACAACAGTCGCATCCGGAACTGGCGAAATGTCGCCTAGTGTGCGGAGGGGCAGAGAGAATAAATTTATTCTCTTTATGAACAGTAGGAAAAAATAAAATCATATTTTCAACACACACAATTAGTCTTTTTTATGTATTCAAAATATATAGTAGAGTCATTTGGTGCCGATAAAGAGGCTTCCCTGGAAAGTTTTCCGGGAGTTTTGAAATTGGTGGTTTTATAGATTTCTATGTGCTCTTTCTGAATTTCCACTTTTCCACCTTGTATCTTTACCGCTCGCGCCGCCATATTGAAAAAATGGCGCCTAAAAACAGTTATTTGATAATAGTTTTTACCCGACTCATTTTTATAAAAATATTGCGCCTTTGGAAAAAACGGATAATTTTACGAAGGAAACATGTGTGGCATGTATTTTTAACATGAAATTCGAGCGAGGAGAAATTTGTTAACTAAGGTCACAAAGTGACACACGTCGATCGCGTTCTTACATTGAAATAGGCTTGTGGGAGAGCGCGCGCTGTACAGAAATGGCTCTACCTTTTGACAGGGACAAGCAAATAATATGAAACCAATTGCAGATGAAAAAGTATAATTTTCTTGAAGTATTACGTGTATTCCAAAATGTTTTGTACTTTAAAAATTATAACTGTAGCTCTGCATTGGAGCACTGTGTAGGTTTTCTATTGTTTGATAAAATTCGATGAAACAATTTTTGAAAAAAAAAATACTTTGATAGCATAGATACTTAGGCCTAGTTTATATGAGAGGCGTTAACGCGCGTTGGCCCAACGCGCGTTTACAGTTTCTATACAATTGTATAGAACTGTTTATATGATAACGCGCGTTGGTGGCGCGTTGAAGGCGCGTTATCATATAAACAGTTCTATACAATTGTATAGAAACTGTAAACGCGCGTTGGGCCAACGCGCGTTGAACGCCTCTCATATAAACTAGGCCTTAAAGGGTTTGTTAAAAATACCTCTTCAGCCAAAAAAATAGAAACATTTTTCTAATTTTTTTGTAAATAACAGACCATTACTATTTTCCATCTATCTCACTTCCCGTTATTTTCTACATTTTTAAACTTCCACTTAATTAATAGCAATGGGCGAATGAAGGAATTTTAGTCAAATTTTAAGCATAGGAGTTTGACAGGTAATCGGCCATGACCTTGAATAAGGAACAATCTCGATATTTATCTGGAATTATTGAGAGAAACTATGGAATCCTCAACAAGATGGCCGGTAAAGAAATGACCGTTTCTTGGCTTGAGGCAGCAGGAAAAAGTCCTAGTCACATCGGTCCCCGCCGGGATTCACACCCGGCACCTCCCGAATGCAAGCGAGTGCTCTCACCACTACGCCATCTCGATCGGTAATCCCGATATTAATTGGCAACGGATTAGAAAAATTGCTTTAAAGTTAAGGAAACCAATTGGATACCTATATAAAAAAACTTATATGTATATAATTTTCTTTGTTACAGTTAAATAAAAAATTATGTAGATAGATTACAAAAAGATAACGAACCTCGTTAATATGTAAAAAATGTAATATATTCCTTGCCTACAGAGGAAATATTGACATTTTTATCAAATTAAATAAAGGATGCATGACGTAAACAAAGTAACATAATACAGAAGCCGGTTCAAGGTACATACAGGGTCATCACAGAAACCAATTTTTGGTTTGCCTTTGATAATAGAATCTTATTTTTTCTTTTTTTTTGTAAGGCCACCAATATACAAGCTTATTTAGGCCCAGCACCAATTCATATTTTTTATTTTGAAGTAAAACTTCTTTTGGTACAGTAGGGTAACATTGTTTTAATAGGTTTGAAAATATAACAAACGTGCGCATACCATAAACTCTAAAAATCGGTTGTTGCCTCGTAACCTAAAAGTCGTAGGTTCGATTCCGGCGGTGGATGTTACGATTTCTTCTGTTTAGAGTTATGTATACTGTTGAGTATCGTTTATTTTCCTAAAAATGTGTACATGAAATGCTCTCAATTGTACCAAGAAATTTTCTCAGAATCGACCCGTACTACCACCATATAAACTCTTTCTTCCACCACATGTATTTGTGTTGAAGCACATGACTAACAACACTATAAATTCAAAATACAGGATTTGAGAACACAATTTTTATTTGCTTACTTTATTGATCAACGTTTCGGCATCTAATTGTGGCTTCGTCAGGATCTAAAATTATTAATTTAATACAAATTTAAATAAAAAAAAAATAAAAAAATCCAAAATAATCCAAAATTTGTAATAAACTAATGATTTAAGATCCTGAAGAAAACTCAATTAGATGCCGAAACGTTGATTAATAAAGTAAGCAAATAAAAATTGTTTTTATTTTGGCCTCAAATCCGATATTTTGAACTCATTGAAGATACCGAGGTGACACTATAATCAAAAATAACAAAACTATGTAATTTTCTTTGTAATATTTTATTTTTAATATATTATTCGGATCTAGTATAAATTAACATTTTCAATTTGTTATTGTTTTTAGAAAGAAATTGACGTGACGAATGGTTTTAATTATTATTATTATTCGATGTACAGTGTACACTCAGTACAAAATAATAATAATAAAAATAATATTAGATAAAACATGAAATCTAGTTTGTTAATAAAACATTGCTAAAATAGCAGTCATCTTCTGTGAATAGATAATTCTGAGTATTATTACAACAGTCATTTGTTTTGTAATGACCCTGTACAGTGTACGTACATTGTGTGATGAAATAAAGCAGTACACCGGCCTTGTATACGTACTTTGGAACTTTTTATATCTCGGTAAATGAGCAATATATCTTTATAAAAAGTTACAAAGCAGTATTAAGTTTATAACACATAGTTTGGAAATATACAACCGCTTAGTATAAAACCTGCAAGTTTTATGTTAAATAGTTTGCCAACTTTCTCAGAGTAAATCTTCCTGAAGAAATTAGTATTAGCTTCAAGACATAGGTCACGATATTCTAATAATCGTAGGGTGGTTACTGAACTTGAAACTTATTATGTGATTGCTATACTAAAATCTGCATTAACATCACTAGCATTTGCAATATTGCACATACCGCTAACCTAACGGTATGTGCTTTATTATCGCTTTGCGCGGCAGAGCTGACTTTCGTTCATATAAGAAATTATATATAAGTTAATTTCACACGAAATTCTTTCAAATTGAAGTTTCAATTCTGATCTATAAAACAGAACCATTTTTAAATCCATTCGAGTTCATAAATACTACTGAAATTGTAATTGAAAATCACGAACAGCAGTTGTCGACTGGTATGTACGTATGTACGTCCGAGCTCTACAGATCGAAATTTTGGTCGGATTGCCTTGCAGGTCATCCTTGAAACTTCCCGCTATTTTCGAGTTTAAAACGTTAACAATAAATATATAAAATAGGGCTAGAAGTTAATTTTTTAGCTTTTCAAGCTCAAAAAAAAAACACTTTTACACAAATTTTTCGTTCACGGTATCTCGTGAACAAATAAGGCGATTTTGATGCGGTTTGCGGCAACCGACGCAGTTTTTTTAACCTAAGAAAGTAAATGATTACGAAAAAATCGATCTGATAAGAATTTTAAGAGTAATTAAAAAAAAACACACTTTTTTAAGAAGTTTTCGTTTACGATACCTCGCGAACAAATGAACCGATGTTGATGCGGTTTGCGGAAATCGACGCAGTTTGTAAATGAAAAGAGCTGATTAGATTTTGGAATTAGTATTCAATGGAGACGATTTTTAGAAAAAAATTATTTAGTTAACAATAGCTTCACTTTTTTAAAAATAAATTAAAAAAAAATTCCTACGGAATTTTATTCTTTCAAATGTTAAGATGACATCATAATTTATTCAAATTTTGAAATTGTTATTTAATACTGTATAAAACAATTTTATATGTTGTACTCCATATACAGGGCTTCGCGCTCGAATTGTAACGACCGCGCGAACCCTTTTTCGACATTAAATTAAAACTGTAAATAAAGCTATCGCTTATAGTTTTTGAGTAATTGTCAAAAATCTGAGGGTTTTTTCTTTTTCGTTTTTTGTTGATAATAAATGCAATTTTTGTCAGTGCAGAAAAAACGTTTTAATCGGATTTTTTTTCCGAATCGAATAAGCTACTAGGAGACTAATTGGATATATTTTTCACAGATATCTCACTTCTTGACTAGCCAATAGATTTTGAGATTTTTACGGAAAACAGAAAAACGACTTTCTCTTTTCAAAACGCTTACTTATAAATTACAGTTGTACTTATACGATACCATGGTTAGGTTATAAGTTTTTGTGCTTGTTTGTGTTAAAATGCAAATAATTTTCTTAAGATGGTCTTTGAAATGTCGAACAGCTTTAGAGATGGGTATAGTCATCCGAATAAGCGATACAATATGAAAAATAATACATTTTATGTTTAGCAGTAAATAAAAATGATAATAAATCAGACAATGTTAAATAAATTGTCATCATGTTATAATATATGGAGGCAAAAGTCTCCAGCTATAAATCAAGTAAACGTTTCACGACGACCAGCTCTTGAGAAAAGTTTACATTAATTATAACATTAACTTGAGAGTCACTAGCATACAGGCTGTCGGAAAAGTCTACCGACAAACTTTTAAGGGTGGAAGACAAATATTTAGATAAGAAATAATGGCTCGGAAATGTCGAGGTACAGCTTTACGAGCGTCACAATTTTGGACATATTTATTAATATTAAAAGCTCTTACCGAATTCATTTAATGTTTATTTTTAAAGTAATTTACTGTCGTTTTATTAACTTTCAATTTATTAAACTGAGGAAAAGTAAATTTATTTTCTAAAATTTTCTGTTGTTTCACGGTTTTATGAAAGCTCATTTATGGAGTATTATAATATGTGGGTCTTGCAAATATTCATCTCTCCTATGGTTTGGCGAATTGTTACAGGATAATTTAGAAATCTTACCAATAAAGATATCATAAAGATGTAGTTCCACATCAACAAACGTTTCTTCTCTGTCGACAAGCGATTGAGTAATTAAAATAAATAATACAGACAAGTGCGAGTAGAACTCGCGTCCTGAGGGATCCGTATCGCTATTTCATAAAAATTAAATTTGTTATGTAATAATTCTACATAGAAACAGAAATTTATGATTTTCGGATTTTTTCCTTTTTTTGTGCTACAAGACATTGGTTCTTTTCAAATTTCATAATTCTAGGTCAACGGGAAGTGCCCTATAGGTTTTGATTCCCTTGCGAGTGTTAAAATATGCTGTTTAAACGGCTGTATCTTTAATTTGCGTTGATTTAGAAGTTTGATTTTTTCACAGCTCCAAAGGAGTTGCTGACCTGAGTATTTAATATTAGCTTCAACTTGATACCTCCACGCGTTCCTAATAAAAAGGGTCTTGATAGACAGACGGATAACGAAGTGACCCTATAAAGGTTTCTTGTTTCCTTTTGAGGTACGGAAACCTAAAAATGACAAATTAATGTCGTAAGTTATAAATTAAAATAATTATCTGAAATCAGAAAGTGATAGTTACTGGTTTATTAGAAAAACAAAAAATAAGCCAGTTGGACTACAGAATAGTTACAACTTAAAAAATACTAACTATTTGACGTATTATAATGAATAAATAAAATTTCTGTTAGCGCACGCGATGACATGGCCAAGGATATTGTAATAAATATTTTGGAATATGGTTTCACGTGTAAAAATTAACCCAGCCACGTAATTTTTTTTTAGCAGATCGTCAGAACAAAAGGTCAACTGATTTTTTTTTATTTTCAAAATGGTTTGAAAAAAAAACAAAACTTTTTGAAAAAATGAACAAAAAAACAAACCGTTATAAAAAAATACTATAACAGAAAAAAATTGCGTTAAAGTACACATCTCTTCTGTGCAATCACAGTTTTCTCCAAAAAGGCTCTTCATACTTAAAGTGAATTTTGATCTAAATTACAACCTCTCCTAATTGTGGCATTGGAGTGCTAAAATTATGAAAAAATATTTTCGTGACTCTAAATCCAAATATTATGTTGCCCTTCGAAGTAGTAGTTTTTCAACATTCTGTATAATCATATCTTGAAACTCAGATCATGGTGTGAAATACTCGACTAAAAAAGTTACTAACTAGTTTAATTAATTTATCTCCTCGTTTAATGTGTACATTTTAATCAAGTTTGAAACTTTAATTGCTTTAATTTTCATATGCAATTTTCTGAATATTTTACACTAGGTACAATTACTTTTCGTCCTACTTCCTAAAGAATAGCTGCTTTACATACAATTTAAGCAACCTATAACACACTAGTGCAGCAAAGTAAAATTCAATAGTAATTTACTATTCGTTGACACTATAGAAACATATTGTGTAGGCTATTGTGAATTTTGTTTTAATTAAGAAGAAATTTAGAAGTGAAGTTTACTACACTAGTGATATATTAAAAACATTGAAAATATAATGAAAATGAAAACAAAAGTAGCTATTAGTGACGTAACGAATATTTGCATTCGCATCTGTATTTGCAAATATTCGCATATTTTCTAACATTCGCATTTATTAGAGTATAGTTTTTTGTTGCATCACTACATATTATTATAAAACAAAGTCCCTCCGCCGCGTCTGTCTGCGTCTGTCTGAACGCGATAAACTCAAAAACTACCGAAAGGATTTGCATACGATATTCACCAAATGAACGGAGTGATTCAAGAGAAAGGTTTATGTGTATAATTCATCAATGTTTTATGTAAATTGGTTGAAATATGATGATGATTGTTGAAGATGTCGGAAAAAATCAAGCCGAGTGGAAGAGTTTATCGAAAACGCTATCTAATTCCTTTAAGATATAACAAAGCAATATGTATGGAAAAATTGTCTCTCTTTTATAGGTCTACAGAAAAGTCCGCGATGGCGTATGTCTATTTTATAATGATAGTTTACTATACCCATTTTAATGCGCTTTTCGTTGATATTAATTTTGCAACGCAAGTCGACGAAAAAACGGTGGCAATCTACAAATTCGAGAGAAGCCGGACCGGGTCGCTAGTGTTTAATATATTGATCCGTGGGAATGCTACGGCTGCTCTCCTAGTTAGAAACTATCTTTATAATTGCAGCAAAAACACCAACCGTAGCCAATTGGCAGGTTTTGCAAGATATTAGCCGATTTGAAAGCTAATGGTTGAGTTTATACGGCCGTATTATAAAACTTTGTCGATTACAGAGTATCTCCACTTTCTATGTTATTCTTAAGACTAACTTGAAAATATTGTTACAATCTCCCTGTTCGGACAACAAAGGATTTCGTGAGAACGATCGATTCGTCATTCTGACAAAGACATACTTTGTTGTTAAACAACAATCAGCTCTCATTTTGACAATGAGACACATATTATTGTGGGATACAACAATCGACTTGATTGTTGTTCTAACAATATGCGTAGGTAAAAAGGGCTTTTTTGCCAAATTCTAGACAACAATGAAAGCAACAAACTAAAGAACGATCCAGCGCGTATATAAACCAGGGGATAGCTCACGATCGAGGCAGTCGCCAATAGGTAATCGTCAACAGACAGCCACATGGACACAATTACACAGGGGCAGTCTCACCGCTCACGGAGACAGTCGCACAGGGACTGTCATACAAACAGTGCGCGAAAGAAATAGTTATGACATAAATTAACAGCGAGTACCTGGAACAGTACTCAGATAGCTGCTGAAATAAATAGTTATGACATAAATTAACAGTGAGTACCTTGAACAATACTCAGGTAACTGCTGAAATAAATAGTTATGACTCAAATTAACAGTGAGTACCGTGAACAGTACTCAGGTAACTGCCGAAATAAATAGTTTAACACAAATAATGTTTTCAAAGATAAATAAATAAATTAACTGTCTAAATAATAGCGTAATAAATAAATAGAACTGTATATAGTTAATAGATAAATGTGAATAAATTTTGGTGTACTTCTCTGTTGTAAATAATCTTGTGTATATAGTTGTATAGTGACTGTATTCTTCATTACCTACCTGTTATTTTATTAGTTGGAACTGTTGTTTCTGTTAAGTTATAAAAAAGTACTTCTTCATTTGTGGGTTTATTTGTTCTGTTAGGGCTTCACTATTGTAGGTAAATATTTTCCACCACGAATTATCCCTATATTATTAAACGAGCTAATCTTGTATCTATGTACCTATGTATCTATGTACCTATGTCCCTAAATATTTTCTCGAAAACGGCCCTAACGATTTGGATGAAATTTACTGAAAATGGATTTTGGGGGGAAAAAAATCGTTTTAGCTAGGTCTCATCTCTCGAAAAAATCGTTTTCTTACAAATTTTATCATTATAAAAATCAATTTTTTGACGTATGAAAATACTTAAATATTGTAAGTAGGTTTTGGAATTTTATACAATGAAACAATTGTTTTCAAAATATTATGACAGTTAATCTTTAATTACTTATCCAAGTGAGACAAAATAAATACGTATTTGAAAGAAAGTTAAAAACAATTATTATTAAGTATAGCCGGGTGAGTAATTTTAATAAATAAATTTTTAACCTAAATTTGAAGCGAAAGATGCAATATCATAGATCAAGATGACGGCGAATCAGTTTTACAAGTACCGGATTGATATAAGGGCCGACAATCCTCTCCACAAAGGAGTCAAACTGTTTCAGCAATATTATCTTATTGCTCCTTATATGGAGAGCCGAAGGCTCGACTAGTGTTGTTTACAACCGAGCGGGGCGCAGCCCCGCGAGGTAAGACTGTAACAAAGGTGGAGACGTAGGCTCCACAAAGGGAAGCGACAGAGAACCTACGGTTCTCAAAGTTTTGGCGATATAAGCATATCAGTATTTTATTTAACTTTCCGAGCAAAGCTCGGTCACCCAGGTATTAATTATTAATTATATAATGGTTTAGAAAATTTTCCGCTTTAAAATTTTATCAGTCGACAAATAATAGGTACACCTAAACTGTTATTTTTCTGGTAACGGTTACTAGGTGTCGTTTATTTGCAAACTCACGTACGTAATAGTGACGAGAAAATATAAATTGGCTCGATGCCATTCGGAATTGGCTAGCGCAGAATAATTTATTGCATTTTTACCTTTTTCAAAAATAAATTATTATAAATTTAAACTATTTTTATCGCAAGTAGTTTTATAGTATATCATCTATATCCTTTTGCCCTTTAGTGCAAAACATATAATTAATGATCACATCAATTATAACTTAGTAAGATTTTTTCTTTCCGTGTTTGCTATATTGAAATGAAATCGCAAACAAACGAATAGAGCTCTAGTTTATACCGGGTGAGGCAAAAGTCCCGGAACGGTTGAATATCTCGCATACTACGCATCATATAAAAAAAAAAAAATACGTGTCAAATATTTTTCGCAAAACTATTTTTTGATACCACACATGACTCCCCACCCCCCACCCAGTTGGTGGGGGGAGGGGCAACTTTAAAATTTTAAATAGGAACCCCTATTTTTTATTGCAGATTCGGATTCTACGGGAAAAATTACATACAATTGATGTAATTTTTCCCGTGGGTTTTAGGGGTTGAAAAATATTTTTGGGCCCGAAAATACCAAAAAATTTCTCCGAATCGTTTCAAAATTGAAATTTAACCCTTTAGTAATGATTAAAATGTGCTACCAAAATTTTATTAAAATCGGCCCGACAGGACCAGACTTAAAAATTGTATGAAAACGTTAGTTTGTAGATATGGATTTATTTAGTGAAGGGTGAATTTAATTTGTTGTATTGATAGTAATATTAAAATTTAAAAAAAATTACATACAATTGATGTAATTTTTCCCGCGATGCAGCATAGCACATAGCACCCAACAATAATTTTACGCTCAGGAGAATCACGTTTAGCCTTACATTTGCTCGAGTTGCGACGGAAATAGAAGAAATATTCCAAAAAGGTCGACTTAGCATAGCTAGTTTTGATTAGATAATGTCCGATTATATGAACGTTTGTCGAGCGTTCTTCTGTTAGAAACGTACCTAGTTTTTCTCTTAATTGCCATAAGGAAACTCGCCGTTGATCGAATTTTTACTTGACCATATCAGTTTTTGAGTTATGATTGACTATCACTAATACTTCAACAAATAGCGGAGACAGCTGACTTAAGATATTATTCCGCATTTTATCCATTGCTGATTTTCAGAAAATCATTATTAAGGGAAGATATTTCTAAAATTTCGCTGATAGCCTGATATTTTCGGTTGGCAAAAAGATTAGTGATATTTTCGCATAAATATCTCAATATTTAAGAGTTATTTGATAGTATTTGTCTGATGAAATAATGCTTTTCTGTTTACAGTACTAGCCTCGTTTGTTGATCATAGTATTTATTGTGTCCAAAGTAATAAGCTTTTTGGCTTTGTCCTCTGTAGAGAGGGCAAGTGCATGGTAGATAAAAAATTGAAAAAATTTAGTCCAACATCAAAACAAACATAGTGTGTTCTACAAAGTATACTCCAAGATAATATTCAACAAACTGTCAAAAGCTGGACCCGCAATTAGCAAACCACTAACTGGACCTTGAATCCAGGAAACTTACATGAGAAAAATATACTCGTTGGCCCTTCAAACAGGGTTACAAAGGACTTGATAAAACTCAGTAGACCTAAACTCAGGAAAGTGGTTAGGCTCTTAACCGGTCAATCAACCCTAAGAAAGCATCTACACAAAATAGGAATCGACACAGTGTAGATTTTGCGAAATGAAGGATGAAACAGCCAACTATTTACTGTTCAAATGCGAAGCCCTAGCTTACAGGAGAACAACCATCTTTGGATACGTTGATGAGAGCGGAGTAATTCTTCAGGACAATCTAGTCACCAATAATCTGGAGTTCATGAGAAAATTCAGTCTGATTGCATTCAGAGGGAAAGTTAGACATTATCTCGTACGAAAATTTTCTAGGATGAGGGG
Organism: Xanthostigma xanthostigma; assembly: GCA_963575645.1. NCBI lineage: Eukaryota > Metazoa > Arthropoda > Insecta > Raphidioptera > Raphidiidae > Xanthostigma > Xanthostigma xanthostigma. The sequence continues at coordinate 28,272,633 of OY754468.1, read as the reverse complement.
TTTGTGTTGTAGGTTTTTTGTAATTTTTTAATATATATGATGATTTCCTGTATACTTGATGTACGTATGAAATAAATTAACTTTATTATTATTAGAAGGCTAGATCAAGACAAGGGGGTTGCACAAAAATTCTTTTAGGATGACGTGCATAACGGGCTAGTAAACCATAACCCCTAATTTATTCATTCATTCATGCCCCAAGATAATATACTCTCAAGAGAAAACTCCTCCAGCTAATATTATTGACGCGTCAGCGATTGGAAATGACACATTTCATTTTATGGATCACACTTGCCTCATATCATCTTAACTAACACTTTCATGTTTGCATCCGAGTGCTATTCATTACACAACACTGACTTAACATACGTGAAAGTCAGTTGTGAGCAAGTTTAAATCAAGCGGTTACTGCGTTCTATGAACTGTTTCTACTGTTTTACAAGTGCTTTGTACAATTTCAGTAGTTGTGGGAATAATAACAGTGGCATTGATTAAAGAGAAAACGAAGTAGAGTGGAGTGGAGCGTCGAGTAAAGTCGAATCGAGTGGTGGTTGTTTTATACAAAAGCATTGCTCCGGTTGTAAACGTCGCCCGCTGGAATTGCTATACGGCGATGATATAGATTACGTGTACATAAACAAAACACGGTCTGTGTTCACGTACGTATTATACAATCAACGTGCCGATGACGTCAGCATCCCATGAAGAGGACATGCATATTATATACGTCGAGCTGTGCTGATAGGCGCTGCTTAGACTTAATGTTTGAACGATGCGCGTATACCCACTGAAGAACATTTTAGATTTCTGGGCGAGCTACACAATTATCTTCTATTGTTCTGCAGACAGACACAGTGATTCTCGACATTTTTTTTTGGCTACGGTTTACCAATTTGAATAAATTTACATATTATGTTATTGTCATAGCCCGAAGCGTGGACTCGCTAAGATAAACTGGTCAATGTGCGGAACAAGAACGCGTTTTGGTCTAAGTCCAAAATGGTCGGATTTTGACTGAGACATCTACTGTGACTAACACGAGTTTTTGCTTATATTTATGGCATTATCAGATAATAATAGATACTAATAATAATAAGAATTGTCAAAAAAATTGATGTGACAATAACCTTATACACAGGGTGAGTTTTAAGTTGATGCTTTTTTTTACAGCGTGTAAAATTCAAATAGACGAGCAAATATTTCAAATAGTTTTTTATCAAAACTCAAAAATAAGAGAGAAACAGCCTTTCGAAGTTTAAATAAATTTTATTAAATTTTCTTTAATTGTGAGGTCGGTCCTGGGGTTATATTATGTCACTATGGAAATATGTTATTATTATTACACGAGTGCTTGTCGTTGGATCCTCATGCACTAAATCCAGAATGTGTTCCTCCCGCTGAGCATTTCTAAGATGCCTCGGTCGTTCTGCGCGTCCTCCACGATGCTCCCGTAAACTACCCGTTTCCCTAGACCTTTGAACAACATTCATAATTGTACGAGGGTTCGGATGAATCCGGTTGGGGAAACGATCTGCGTACAATCGCGATGCATCCGCGGCATTTTGACGACACTCTCCGTAAATTAATAACATGTCCACTAGTTCATTATCGTTATAAACATGAGCCATTCTCAAAAATAATTGAGGCACACACAATTCTCTCAAAAACAGAACAAACACATACTTGATAATAACTTATTTCCATAGTGACATAATATAACCCCAGGACCGACCTCAAAATTAAAGAAAATTTAATAAAATTTATTTAAACTTCGAAAGGCTGTTTCTCTCTTATTTTTGAGTTTTGATAAAAAACTATTTGAAATATTTGCTCGTCTATTTGATTTTTACACGCTGTAAAAAAAGCATCAACTTAAAACTCACCTGTATTGTGATAATATACATCATGAGCAGTCTTATGTCATATTTAAACATCCTGTCATATAGAATATTAGATTGTACCACGAAGTCTTTAATCAGGAGACCTAACTTCCTATGCTTTCTGCGTTCGCGATGGACCGTTTTCTGGCACATGCGAGATGGCGCTGTTATACATGGGAAAACTTCGGTTCTTTCGACCTGTTTTTGCAATAGTTACCAAAGTTTTTTTAACTTCATAGACACTACACACATGTAAGCCATGAACATGTGTGCGTTACCCAGTAGCTGACGCCATATTAGTTCATGCGACAGATATCGGTCCACTGCTACTCTCGAGCTGGTTGGTTATGACTTCGTGGATTGTACTGACACAAACAAATTATTGTTCTATATAGAAAAAGATCGCTTTTCAAATTTCGATCAAAATGCGTAGAAAAACTTTGTTTTGAAGTGGAAGCTGTACAATAAACGATGATAAATACATGTACACACAGTTTAAGTAAAATATCATTTCAATCGATCAACTATTTTTCGAGCATGATCGCTTTAAAACTCTACAATGCTTTTCATATGGAGAAATTCACAGTCTAAGGTCATGTCAATCATCAGTAAATGTAATAGAAAGCTGAAAAATATATTCTTCAATAGTTGATATCAGTGATAAAAATTCCATAAAGCGTTAATGATAACTTATCATGATAAAGATACAATCAAATGTCAGCGTTTCCTGTTTATAAAAAATCTATTTTTTGAACCTTGTCTGATTTCGGACATTGCCCGATGTGGCTCGGGTATTGTCGGCATTGACCGGTCAATGTCGACATTGACCGTAACATATATATAAGACGCCTTTCCACTCAATTCAAATATTGGTCTCTTAAGTTACGCCTCTGTCTTGCTTTAGACATAGATTTGCTAATACCGTATATTCAGTGTGTGTCTTACTTTATTGTAATGAAGATCATACATTCATATACACAAAACGTTGATTAAAGCCAAATGCTCTGCTAAGGAAGATGCTTTTTGGTTTTAGGTCGCGGTTACTCTAACATCATGAACACTGTGTTTACACTAATATTGCACTTACAGAGCGCTTATATTTAAACCAGGTTTCATATGGATTTTACGATCACATTTTACAACGTATATTTAGCATTCAACACTTATTTTATTGCTATGTAAAATTCAAGTGAGATTAACAAATTAGTTGTGTGAACCAGTCTGCGAATAGGCGTAACGTAATTTGTTAAATTGTTATCTTAATAGGAATAAACATTGATCCTGAAAATAACGTAGTTTCAGCTTATTAATTTATTAATTTTTTGTCTGATTTCTAGATTGTTTTATCACACACGCCTATATGCTAGGAAGTATTTTTGACACGCAACCTTTGCGCTCTCTCGTGTTTTTTTCTTTTTTAAATTCTAGTTCAGTCAAAACCTTAGTGCCATATGTTATACGTGCATTTTAGTAAGGACTAGCTGCTCCCCGCGGCTCCACACGTGATTGTGATGAAACACGATAGCGACAAACGTAGTGGAGCTTTTGGCTATGTATATTATATACAGAGGAACAAATAAAAAATACCTAAGCAACCAAAAAAGTATGATCTAACTGCTAGAAAACATTTTTTTAATGCGCGCGTTGAGACACAACCACCTTCAAAGTACGTGACTGATCTATACAAATAAAAAAATATATATATACGAGTATATAAGTGGTAGTTAAACTATGCCAAATATCAAGTAAAAATATTTAATGATTTCTAGGGTTCCATACCAATGGAAAAAAAGACCCTAAAAGACCACGACAGTACCTGTACGGACAAGAAAATTCTATTCGTCAAGGTACCCATGTTATTTAACGGAGTTGCGCATATTATAACGTCAAAGAGTGGGTATTACATTTACTTATTCTGAGAAATCTGTGGTGTTACTACCCCTGTTACAACTACTCCTTACCTCCCTAACATAATGTTATGTAAATAATCTATCCTGGCAATTATAAAATAATAAAAAAAGCGGTCAACCACAGGTTGAGGTAGTCAGAAAGCGGTGCCTTCACTCTGCGGTGTAGGCACGTATAGTATGCTAAATATGTGGCAAGTTTGATATAAAACTAAATTTGAATCTTAAAATATGTAAATGAAATAAAGCGGGAAAGCATCTTGCGGATTATTTTAAATGAGTTTCGTCTGACATTGTAAAGTTAGTGAAAGTTTTGTACAGTGTTTGTTTACCTAATAAAATAAATATACCTGCCTGTTCCGCGATGTTCTTTATCAACATTGCACCAGTATTTGGGCTAGGCAATTTTCAAAACTAAATGCTTTTATCTGCAATGATTATGATATGATTAATATATCCATCCTCATTCTCTTTAATTTCCTTTCTGAGAACTATATCGCCATTTTTTTATAAATTTTTTGTTTTTTTTTTTTCTAATAATTTATGTCTTGTATTAATTAGCACACTTTTTTAACTCTGAGAAGCGGCTAAATTATTTTTAATAATAAATAAAAAATCCAGCTGTTATACTTTCGTCAGCTCTCTGCCGAATTTGACCGTATGTAGGTAATAGATTAGTCATAAGACCGCGGGCCTTGCTGCAATCTTCAAGAAAAAATTATTCAATTATTTTGATACTCAATATCGATATTTGTTGCTATAATAATATGTAGGAATATGTTATAGTCAAAAATCAAATCTCTGCCGCTCCTAATAGGCTATTTATTATACCCTAAAAAAACAGGGGAATAAGGAACTAAGACGTTCACAGGTTTTTATTGCAGGAATAGGTCAATGGGTTATTTAAACCGCAGAGTGCTATTAAATTAGAGGGTGAAAATTGGAAATAGAGGTGAAAATGCACCCTTTTAAGTTTTTCCATTATATCTCGCAAACGAAGCAAAATTTCGATATATTTTATATGTAACTTTTTGTAGAGAATTGAATTTCTCAACGAAATGGCTTATTTAAAATAAATTAAAACATTTTTTATGCCAAAAATGTTGAAACAATTTCCTTTAAAATGCTGGGTGGAAAAAATATTTTATTTTTTTTTTAATTTCGATGGGAAACTCAATTCTCTACAAAAAGTTTCAAGTAAAGTATATCAAAATTTTGCTTCGTTTGCGAGATATATTGAAAAAAAACTAAAAAGGGAGTATTTTCACCCCTATCTCCAATTTCCATCCTCTAATTTAATAGCACTCCGCAATTTTTTCTTCATAAATGGCCCATTGACCGATTCCTGCAATAAAAATCCGTGAACGTCTTAGATCTCATAATCAATAACCTATAAACCTTAGATCTGAAATAAAGTCTTAGCCAAAGTTCAAACCAGTAGCGTTTTTCTATACTTTTGGCTAACGAATTTTTGTTTAATCTTAGGAGAGACTAATTTGGATAGTCTGACGCTGAAACTCAATTTGATGATTTCGCGTTTAGACCAGTCAGACCTAAACTAGGCATAATATGTTAGTTTGTTATATTAGGTATAATAAAAGCATAGTTTTTAATTTTACTGTTTATCGTTTCAATATTATAAGAATGGATTGACAAATAATCAGAATAAGTATTTCAATTTTTTATTGTTATTTTGTATTATAACAATAATTCATAAAGAAATTACTCTTTATTTTGACAAGGTGATGCTGTTATAGCTTTTTGAGTTGCACAATATGTTTTATCCTTACATTTATACAATTTTGAGGAGCATTTTTATTACAGTGGCATTTTATAAAGCCTTGGCCCCGAAACTTAGAATCTTTTGTACTGATCTTCCTTAGAAGCGTCGGGCACATCTTTCAAATGAAGAAGTTTTTCTTTGCATTCTTGTATCTGATTCCTAGCAAAAAGTGTGTTTATTATTTCGTGTTTCGTCTCTACTCTATATAAACCATCAACAGCTTTATCGACGTTTGACCGAATTTGCCTTAGTTGCTTCTAGGATAGACTAGATAAAGCCAGAAACAGATTATTTTACTTTTGACGTTCGACTAAAAAGTTAGGCACTTCTGGGTTTGACTAAAAATATATCAGTCGAAGGCCAAAATTTGAATCTATTTAGGGGTTTGCTGAAAGGCGTTGGTTAGACCTGGGATGAACCAGTGACTCCGCGAAGAGGCTGCATACCTACCTTTGACTATAACATATATATAGCGAGTGCGCTTAATTATGTCGTTGACTGTACTCCTTCTTTAATGGCATGCAACTATAGTAGACATTACAAACTAATAGCTTGTCTTCCAACCCCTTCTGAAAACATATATTTATAGGTATACACCCTATGCTATGTTACATACTACATAATATAATAATAAAAGTACCCTAATCAGAATGTACTATCATAATTTACATTTAGCCTGAAAACGTCACCACCTGAGCCTGTTCTTTTAACAATATTGGTTATAAAGTGTTTCAAAACATTTTTTCGCAATTTTATCATAAACACATTCTTTTACAAATACTACGAATATGACCAAACGTTTTCAAAATATCTATATTTTTAACTCGATACTTGTTGTCGGGGTAATTGTTTATACGGTTCATTGCTTTTCTTATTTTATACGTTTTTGTGGGCAGAAAACAGTGAGGGTTCGTAACGTTTGAAGATGTCAATAGAAGGGAAAGCTAGAAGCTTTATTAGATGCATATATTTTATTTGATTATTATATTGAAATACTCCCTGAGTGCTGAATTTGATTAAAAAAACCACAAAGAGATCTTAAACGACATATATAGATAAAGAGGGACGTCATTGCAATATGTTGCGAATGCTGATGTGAACAAAGAAAAAGACGTTCAGTGTTGTCGTCGAAGAGTATAGCGTCAGATGCGGAGTGCTTAAAAAGTATCTTTATCGAATTATATAAAGTCATCATAATACTGGCGCAATTATCAGGCGTCGTTCCTTGCCTAATGATAATTATATACCTATTCTCGTCTTCCTCTGTTCCTTCTGCCGATCTCTGCTTCATCTTTGAAACAGACGTCATTCTTTTTATGAACGTATTAATACCGTAATGTAATCTTGGATTAATTTTTGCTTACTGACGATTCGAAATTAAAAATTTTTAAGTTTAGGCTGATAGAAATTAATGAAAAAACACAGAAGAAAAATTCTTAATCAAGTTATTAAAAAAATTAAGTTGAAGGAACATATTTCAATAAAATTGACGATAATTTTATTTATTGAAGAATTCTAATCAGACGTTAATCAAAGATTTGAAGGAACATATTTATGTGAAAACTATATTTTCTGTTATACTATAAATTATCGCATATTTTTGAATTTTGAGATAAAATATCTCAAAAACTTGACGTTGTCAACTCAAAAAAATATTCCCTTTCCCTATTTTTTGAAAAATTTGAAGTCTTCATTTAAAAAAAAAAAAAAACGGCCAATTTCGTGATATCTCAAAAGTAAAACACGATCGAAAAGTGAAATATACCTATTTGAAAATTTCAACAAAAAATTAATTCTATAGTGCAAGATTTTATGTGCTCACTGTGTAATCAGTAGCACTGTCTATAGGGACGTACATCCTTCGAAGCCAAGTTTTATAAAATATATTTTCTGTTTCGTTGTAACTTACTGCGACTAAATTATTTCTGCCAAATTTAAACTAACAAACTTTATTTTGTACAGTTAATTACGAACTTTATTTCATGTTTTAAGTCTTCCGTTCGAAGTTGCGGCGGGGTTTAGAATATTAAGAAATAAGAACTATATTTTTAAAGATGGAATTACATTATTACAAACTAATCATTTTGTATCAACTAACATCTCCTTCTTTATTTGGAGAAAAAATCCATAATAATATGGATGAGAATCATAGAAAGAAAAAGTATTAAACGGTAACTATGTGTTTTATTATAATCGTCACCCGCTTTCCAGTATTTAATAATAAGAAATATTTATTTCCCAACAGATATAAACTCCAATAACAGGGAAATTACAAATTACAGAAAATGAATACATGTTAAAAAAAGAAAAGAAAAACACGTTATAAAAATATTTCTAATATCTAAATCATAAATTCATGATCTTATTAATTTTCTTAGAGCCTTATAACTAATCTGTAAAAAGTCTAAAAATGGTTTGTTAGCTTGCAGACTATTCACTAGTGTCACCATCCTACACAATACTGAATTGCCAAAATGTTGTGTTGAAGCTTGAGGACGTGACAAAAGTTGATGTTTTGGCCTAGTTGATACACTTGAAACTTTAAAATTAACTTTACTTAATATATAATTGTCATTGACCATATTATGAATAAGTTTATAAAAGAGAAGTATTACAGCATGATTACGTCTATTTTCCAATGTGTCCACATCAAACATTTTAATTAGATCTTTATATGGCATCATTGTCGGATAAATATGAAAAACACTAAAAAAAACATATCGCAGAAACTTACTTTGTATCACTTCAATACGTTTGATATAATTATGGTGATATGGACTCCAAACTATTGACGCATATTCCAATTTACTTCTAACAAAACTATAATATAACGCAAACGTTACCTTTACTTTATTAGTTTTAAATTCATTTGAAAATCTCATAATCATACCAAGCATTCTATACGACTGATTCACTATACCGTCTATGTGCATGTGAAAAGTTAATTTGTCAGTACCTGGGTGACCGAGCTTTGCTCGGAAAGTTAAATAAAATACTGATATGCTGATATCGCCAAAACTTAGAGAATCGTAGGTTCTCTGTCGCTTCCCTTTGTGGAGCCTACGTCTCCACCTTTGTTATAGTCTTACCTCGCGGGGCTGCGCCCCGCTCGGTTGTAAACAACACTAGTCGAGCCTTCGGCTCTCCATATAAGAACCGTAGGTTCTCTGGGGAAGCTTCGCTTCCCTTTGTGGAGCCTACGTCTCCACCTTTGTTACAGTCTTACCTCACGGGGCTGCGCCCCGCTCGGTTGTAAACGACACTAGTCGAGCCTTCGGCTTTCCATATAAGAATCGTAGGTTCTCTGGGAAAGCTTCGCTTCCTGTTGTGGAGCAATAAGATAATATTGCTGAAACAGTTTGACTCCTTTGTGGAGAGGATTGTCGGCCCTTATGGCAATCCGGTACTTGTAAAACTGATTCGCTGTCATCTTGATCTATGATATTGCATCTTTCGCTTCAAATTTAGGTTAAAAATGTATTTATTAAAATAATAATAATTGTTTTTAACTTTCTTTCACTTGGATAGTAATTAAAGATTAACTGTCATAATATTTTGAAAACAATTGTTTCATTGTATAAAATTCCAAAACCTACTTACAATATTTAAGTATTTTCATACGTCAAAAAATTGATTTTTATAATGACAAAATTTGTAAGAAAACGATTTTTTCGAGAGATGAAACCTAGCTAAAACGGTTTTTTGCCCCCCAAAACCCCTTTTCAGTAAATTTCATCCAAATCGTTAGGGCCGTTTTCGAGAAAATATTTAGGGACATAGGTACATAGATACATAGGTACATAGATACATAGGTACATAGGTAGATACAAGATTAGCTCGTTTAATAATATAAGGATCAAAAATTATTCCTAAATCTTTAATAGATTAGGGACATAGGTACATAGATACATAGGTACATAGATACATAGGTACATAGGTAGATACAAGATTAGCTCGTTTAATAATATAGGGATCAAAAATTATTCCTAAATCTTTAATAGATTTACTTCTGCTTAGCGAAATGCCGTTAATTATGTAATCACCATCGATAATGTTAACCTTACGAGTAAATGTCACGATTTTGCATTTAGCACAGTTTAGTGACAGCTTATTATTTTGACACCAGACATGTATATTATTTAAATCTCTCTGGAGCAAATCACAATCTTCTATTGCATTAATATGGCGAAAAAATTTAGCATCATCCGCGTATAAAAGACAATGGGAATTCTTCACCACACCAGTTATGTCATTTATAAACATTGTAAACAGCAATGGACCTAAATTTGAACCCACATCAACTTTTTTTCTTCCTAAATATTGATTATTGATGGAATGTTTGTAAAAAATTGAAGTTAGCTCGGCGATACACCAATAGTTTCCGATTCTTGGCGGTCCCAAAAAAAATTAATGAACATTGATGCGGCTGACCTACCGAAAATTTTGCAGATATCCCCGTGGCTTCATCTGCTCCTTAATCAAACTTTTAAATTTGAATAATAATTTGAATTATAGAAAATCAAACATCTACTTAAATCCTCTCTTGTTCGTGACACCATCTGGGTTTTAATTATTTCTCAATAGCCTCTCCCTTGCATTGTTACTTTTTGATATTCATATTTTACCATTCCAACCCACAACTGGGGACTGGTACTAGTTTAGGTAAAAATCACTTTTCAAAATTTTACAATATTTATATATTTATATATATTTATATTTTGAGGTCTCCCGAATTTAAAAAAAAACTGTACGTCCTGTTAGTCTGTTTGTCTATTTATCTGTTTGTCTATGAGCAGGATACAGGTCAAACGGATGAACGGCTTGAAACCAAATTTTGGGAGAATGTTTGTTATGCAGATATAAAGAGCCCTATTGCTTTTGGGGAAAATCGGCGCATGCGCAGAAGGGATATATGCTATAACGGTGTTTTTTTTATATATTCTATTTGTTTTTTGAAAGTTTGGTTAAAAATTTATTTTTGCACAAAGAACTTACATTTTACAATACTGAATGCATTTTAACCATATACGTACAGTTTATTTATACAACAAAAACTTTAAAACGGAGGTGGTTTACTTTTTGAAATCAAGAGCGCAATGAAAAAATGTTTAAAAAAAGTTTAATTGGCATTTGCGGTTGCTGATTATTTTGTATTGATTTTTCTTCTGAAACATATTTTTAGCGGAATACTTGAAGTGGCTTCACACCACGGATTGATGATGAAAATGTGAGTTTTTCAATGTCTGGTTGCCGCTTTGTTAGCGACAAACATAATATATCACGTCTCTTTACATTGAAGCGGTTGCGAGCTTTTGATAGTTTGGATGTACCTATATAACTAAATAGTAATTAATTAGACATCGGTCATTCTGGGCTGAAAAGGTTAAAAGCAGAGGCGAATTTCAACATTAACATCTATTATTTATTTGTCAGTACCGTTAATCAAATGAAATAAGTTCATAAATATTTAAATCCGTGTCTGGTAGTAAAATATAATATCCGATCCGTCTATCAGTATTTTATTAGGTATCATTATTTTTTTCAAAAAAATCATAACTTTATTTTCTTATTTTATCGGTTAAATCATCGCTAAAATCTCTGTATTTAAATTTTAAAAAATTGTTCCTTCTAAAGTTCGTAATATTTTATTTTCACAATAGGTGGGCCACTCAAACACTAATTAATGTAGCTCCATACTGTTCCATCTTTTACATATGTATGGTTCCTATAGACGTCTATATAACCCACATTTATTCCTTGAAAGTAGGTTTAAAAATATACAGTATGTAAACACGTAAGGTGCACATAGGGAAATTAACATTGAGAAAAAATGACTGGATCAGAGTGAGGCTTGAAATCTTGTTTTTCAATTTGACAGATAATATTCTTTTTCAAAATGAATGTGTATACTACCGAAGAAAATATTCAAATGATTATAACACAATCGGACTTTTTTTATTAATGGGACATTAAATTCCCAAAAATACTTAAATATGGTGCGAGATCAAATACCTCCGCTTATTCGTGTTGAACCTAAAAACATTTGGGTCACTGATTTACCAACGCGCATACGTCATAGCAGTCAGACAATTTTTGAATGAAATGTTTCCAAACAGAAGGAGTTGTTTTTTTGTTTTATTTTTGTACAAAAAAATTAAAATAATGATTTATAAGAGATTTTTATTATTAAAAAAGCCAAGTAAAATAAAAATAAATCAAAACAAAATAGAAATCCTCAAGATTACCACGATAATTCAATAGAAATAACAATTAAATAACAGTCATGGCTAACTCTGATCCAAGTATTTTTTCCCAATGCTAATTTCCCTATGTGCACCTTACGTGTTTACATACTGTATAAATAATTTTTACATTTTACTTGGTAATTGAAAGATAAATGTACTTTAGAAACGCCAGACACCGAGCATAAGACTCACTGGGCGTAAAGGATTATTTGACAACAGTTTTAAATCTGTCATAAATGTAAAAAAAATAGGCAAACAATTCTTCGAGGTTAAAGTGTATAGATTAATGTTTTTTACATATTAATATTTTTTAACACACTAGCTGTTGCCCGCGACTTCGTCCGCATGGGTTTTAATTTTCTTTCGCGGAACCTTAATTATTTTTCTAAAATAAACGTATCCTATGTTACTCCTTATAACATCAGCTATCTGCCAATGAAAGTCCCGTCAAAATCGGTCCAGTCGTTTTGGAGATTAGCCGGAACAAACAGACAGACAGACAAACAAAAAATTTAAAAATCGTTTTTTTTTAAAGTAGCGTATATACTTTCATATGAATTATGCATTTAGTGAAAAGCTCTTATTTTGATATTACATATAGGTACACTTCAATTTTATTTATTTTTATAGATTAACATATCCAAAGAAAAGTTTACAATTCTCTGTCGGAATAGAAATCCATATTTCTCGCTGAATTGTGCTAATAGTTACACTACAGTGCTATATTTAATTAAATATGTTTAACATTTTCCAAATAGATTGTTATATTGTATAATTCGTTTGCTTACTTATAGAATGGGCAATTGTAGTCTGTCTATAATAATAATAAAAAGAATTATTGCTTTCCTTTGATCTAAAAATATATAAAAAACAAATGGGTTAGTATAAAACCTCTTTCATATTTCCGTTTTATTCGCTCAAAAAAGAAAGTCTGTTGAACTGATATTTTATTTGTCATGAAAGAAGAATGCTGATAAAATAGTAGCAACTATAGTTACAGACATTGGATGGGTTTTAGAATGTATGGCGTACAGAAAAGAATCGATAAAAGTTTTGTACAAAGAGTCAAAAAATATAGTAACGATGCTCCTCAATTGATCAACAAAGAAGTGCTACGCAACCGCCTCGAACTTTAATCGTTGGGAGCCAAAAATTTGGCTACCAAAATATTCGCCAGGAACATCACGAATAGACTGAGTGCCTTCTCACTTAGTTATCAGGAGACATTTGGGTCTTGTAGCCCTTTAGAGATTTCTTGTAAGTAGACGATATCCATTAAAGGCGTATAAGAAAGTACGAGTGTTTATATTTATAAATTATTGATAGGTATACATAAATAACTTTCGTTGAAAATACTGATATATATTTTTTGTACTTAATAAAAATCAAACTACCAGAGTTTTTATTCTGTGGTAAAAACTCACAATTGGTTTTGTAAATTTGAGTGTATTTTATAAAATTCATGTATAGATACAATGTGCTTAGTCCATCCAATGGTAGATACGCATCTCTCAAGTTCAGTCTCGTTCTTTCTGTCGTCTTGTTCATCTGCCCAAACAAAAATAGTAATAGCTCTGTTTCAAGCGTCACCGTCTTGCGCAGTAGCAAAAACGAAACTGTTTGTTTTGATTTTTGAGTTACTGTGCAAGACTGTGACGATTCTGTTACCGTTCTCAGACAGCTTGGAACAGCAAATATAATTCATAGTAAACATATCCCGTAACTCATTTTCTTTTGTAAATCGTATATACGGGTATATGCAGTAAAATCCCTCTATAATGAGGTATGTATTACGAGAAAGAGTAAATTTCTCTTTACAACCGAATTTCGTTAAAGACGATTTTCTTAAAATTTTTAATTTTAGCATTTTTATACAACTTTCGTTCGAGCTTTTTTTATTCAACCCGTTGTTTTTTCAAGAAAAACTTCCAAAGTGTTAAAAAAACACCCGGTATATAAATTATAGGTACTAAAAATTTATAAGCGCATATCTTTACGAATTCGGTTTTATCACTTCCATATAGTAGGTAATTATTCTACAGATAAAGTTACCCACTAGTTGAGATAGCGGACATCTGATAGTGATTTATTGAAAAGTCCCTTGCATATTATGACTTTCAATACTAGCAAATACTTCATTTATAACCTTAAAAGTACAACTCAGTGCGTGCGTTGTGATGAAATTATTTGCGCAAGCTGTTGATGTTTTCTCCAACGAAAATAAATAAATTGGAGAAGAATTATTTTTTGTTAAGAACATTAGAAACGCACTAATGAACTTCACAATGAATATAAGCAGCGTAGTTTTTTTAATGATCATTCATTTCTTAAATTTTAGTAGCTAACTTTATTTAAGATTTAAATTCGTACCGGAAACTAAAAGTTATAAATATCTAAAGACTAGTTAGCTGTCGAATACGTAACTGGAGGTCTCAATGAAGAAAACAAAAGCTATCGGGAAGTGTAAAGAAATCAGCTATAAAAAAATATGTTTGGAATGTAAAGTAATAAATGATTATTTCACGTTCAACTGTTCGATGTTTGTTAAAATTTTACATTAAATGACGATTGTTTTCCATATTCTGTTTAAATAACACCGATAAATAAATTTCGTGGAACCGAAAAAGTGCTAAATCATCGTTTTATGTCAACGTTTGTGAGAATAAAATTACTTGAAAATTATGACGTTATTAATTTCGGGATAGTAATATTTTTTATGTTCGTCAAACGATCGTCAAATATATGTATTTAATCTTGTTTCCTTTTTTTTACTGCTCTTTCATATTTTATCATATATACATATATATTGGATGAGCTCATGGTCGTTGGTTATTTTCTTCTCTTTTTTTTGTTGTTTGCCGTTCGTACCTACTCATTGTAAGGGCAAACTGACCTCAGATTTACAGAAAGCTTAAGATATTTACAAAATGCAAACTTTTCGACGTTTGCTCTTCAATACATTGCTTATTTATCGATAACTACTAAGCACCGTAATACACTGACAAAATAATTTTACAGATTTGATGACTTTTTCGTACGTAAAAATACTAAACACAAAGAAAAAAAATAAAAAAATGTGTGACTTTTATTTTTTACGAAATGTCAGAAACTGCATTAAAAAAAAGAGAGAATTGCTCCTATTACGAGCGCGGGGTAGGATTTACGTCGCTGCCTTTGAATGTTGTGGAGATGTGAGTATATGACATAATTTTAATTTATAAGTTTTCATTTTCTTGTTCAGTCGTTGGAGAAATATTATTCTTTGTGTCGGTTTTATGATTTAGTATTCCAGTGGCACTCCAAAGTTTGATTACAATTTAACAAAATTATACTTTTATTCAACCTATGATTGTCAATAGAATTCAGTTAATGTTTCTTAGAATGATTAACCATCTTTCTTTTGACTTCTGAAGCGTCTGAAAAATGAACACAATGATTCCTGATCTAATGAAATGTAAATATCGTAAAGTATCGATAATTCGGACTTCCGGTAATTGATTTTTTGTTTTTGGTTTAATAGGGATACTGATTAATTTTCGGAACTGTTTTTACCTTGTAGATAGACCCTTAATAAACATGAAAAAATATTTTAATAATGAAAACTGATTAATTTTGAAGGTCAAATTGAAAAATTAAAATAATTTTTAAATTTCCCGCTGAAACACTCAAATCTGTCACTGAGTCCGACCTATGACACGACCCTCTGTCAGTCAGTTAAAAAACTGTTGGCGTTTTCGGCATCGAGAACTGCCCCGGAGCGAAGGTCAGGCCGAATAGATTACTATTGGTTAAATGAACAATAAACAAATTTCTTTAACCAGTAGTTATCCATTCGGCCTGACCTGCCCCGGAGTAGTTCTCGATGCCGAAAACGCCATGTGTTTAATCAGTTTTTTGCTTGTATTTTGTCAAAATTCAATATTGTAACCATGGAAAAGTTCTTCTAATTTTCGAATTTGTAGAAATAGGCTAGACGGCGAGGAGGTAAAAACATTAAAAAGTGTATTATTCGGGCACAGGCGAGATTATTGTTGGAATCGCTTCGTTTTAGGGAGTATAGTTCAACCCCCTAAGTTTGCTTACAAATTGTTTGTGTGCTTGATTTTATAATTAACAATTAGTGTCGAAAATAGTGCTTTTTTCTCTATTTCCTTTAATATCTCCGTTCCTCTTGACTTTTAGTATAGCATATTATGCATTGAGAAAGTTGTTCCTTATGAAATTTCCTAAAAAATGAGTACTGACAGAGGTCGCTAAGTGCAATTGTTAACTTGCAAATAGCCCCGAAAGTTAAAAAAAACACGTTTTTTTCACTATTTTTTTACACATAGATGACTGAAAATTCTCAAAAATGATGTCTATGTTGACCCAAACATGCATGAATAATTTTAGCGTCATCGGTCAATTACTTCTCGAGTAATTAACGATCACTTTTTTTTTGTTTCCTTAATTGCAAATTGCGCCATTTTTTCACAAACGGGTTTTGCTGGTCGGACCAAGCCAGAAAAATCACAAATCCATTCAAGTATTACCAATTTTAGATAAACGTATAAAACCATATAACTTTTCTAATATTCAATCGTTATAAAATCGGTTAGAATTAATTTTTTCCAAAAATTCCAACGGGATACTAAAGTTGAATGGATTTGTGATTTTTCTGGCTTGGTCCGACCAGCGAAACCCGTTTGTGAAAAAAATAATCTCGCCTGTGCCCGAAAAATACACCCAAAACTCCGCGCCGTCTCGCCCAAAATTAAAATCAAAAATACGAAATTTTATAAACACTGTGCAGTGCCCACGTGTAAATACACATGAGCACATCCATAAGCACACCACTTTGATATTAGGTAGGTAATATAAAACTATACTTAAGAAAAATTCATGTTTCTAGGTTCCGCTGAACAATAATCCTTGTTTGTGGCAAAGAAATTTTCCACCATCAAAGAATCTATCCTTGGTAAGCTAAAACTGTCTCCTTTGGTTAATCCAGTCTCCATTATAGCAAATACAATTATTTATTAACAAGAGGGTTTCAAAAACGACAGAGATATTTCTTTGAAAATGACATTAGCAGTCCGTGACATCATGCGTTGATTGGTGTTCGCAGACACGTTATAAAGGGTATAATTTAAATTTATAGCACTTTAAAATTATTTAAGGTATTTGTAGGTATATCATCATTAATCGTTTAAACATAAATTTTCCTAAAATTACAACTAGTGGAAACACTCTTATTGGCCAGTTTTTATAAATGATTCGTGAATGTAAAATTATAAGTGAAAACTTGCCACCTTCCTAGATTTCACTATTTTTTTTTTTCAGCAATGACACTTGTTCTTTTTATCGAACGATATCTTTGTATCACGGCTGAAAACTTAAACAAGTTCGTGTCTTTTTATTTCCTCACTGCTCGTTTCCGGTTTATCTTTGTTGTGCTCTCCATTTCGTACTGCATGTTATATTCTGTTATTTCGTTTATTTAAAGACGACTACACTTTGTATTAAAATAATAATTGTTTGAGTTTCTCAGCTGGAATTTGATGAGGTACTCCTGAATTCCATTTATTTCAAACAAATGTATGTACAAGATTCATTTTATTTGTAATGCCTCTCTCTTTTCATATGTAATTTATGTGCTCAAGTACAAGTAAAGAGAAATTGCACCAAAATGGAGCGTCCACAGTTTCAATGTTATGAGGGATTGCGGATACCCAATAGGACAAATCATATCACATAACTACTAATAACTTTTGTAGTCAAAAATCTCTATAATGAAACTCTGTACAACGAAATATTCTCTATAAAGTAAACAATATTTGGATTTAAGCCGAACTCATTCCTTATAACGAAAAACTCTCTATAAAGTAGACATTAGTTGAACTTGATTGGTTTTTTGATAAAAAACGATACTCACTTGTTAAAGAATGCGCACACTATTCGCGATGTGCAGTTACTTGGAAGAGAAGAGCTGAATGACCGTGCGCGCTTAGCGGCAAAAGTTGGTATTTTTACGACATATGTGCTAACATAAAATCAAAGGTAAAAATAGAATAAAATATAACAATAATTAATTTAATATATTATATAATACTAGCGGTCCCATCCGGTTTCACCCGGGTGCAAAAGAACGAATGGGGAAGGAAGGAACATGAGTACGCACATTCATCTTAGTTTACCGAGATGAATGTTGGGTCCAAATGTTCTGCAGTTTTCGGCAGTTCCCTGCTTTATTACTTATTTTAAATTCAAACCACCATTTTTGATGAAAATATTTTTTTTTAAGTAATAATTATTTCTTTTAAATCAATAATTACTGTATAATTAATAAAATATAATAAATATTTAATTGAAAACACTGTAGGAAAATTATTTTTATATATAGGTACTGTAATAGTTTTCAAATGAGCTATTATTTAGATTTATTTAATTTTAATTAGTTGTAAATAAATCTAAAATAAATTTAAATGATAGCCTTAGAAAAAAGCAATGTAGAAAATAAAAAAAAAAAAAAAACATTAAAAACATATTCGTCCCAGGTGGGGCTCGAACCCACAACCCTGAGATTAAGAGTCGAGCGCGCTACCGACTTAGCTAACCGAGATTCGGTAGATGCGCCACTAATATTGGGATATTCTGTTAGACAGTTAGGGCATTTCACCTGAATATAAGTATATGGTGAAAAATGTTGACTGACCTTCTGCAACATTTTTCATTGATTTTCCGCTCCTATTAGTCGTAACGTGATATTATATAGCCTATAGCCTTCCTCGATAAATGGACTATCCAACGAAAAAAATGTTTTTCAATTCGAACCAGTAGCTCCTGAGATTAGCGCGTTCAAACAAACAAACAACCAAACAAACTCTTCTGCTTTATATATTAGTATAAATATACATACTGAATACTAAATATTATTGAACTACAATTTAATCACAGTTTTTATAAATTTTAACTTTTCTTTCTACACATTTGGTTTGAAACTTTGATGTTGCACATTAATTTTAGTTTTAACTCACTTTTTACTAGTTGTCCCATTTGACATAATGTATAAATGTAGCAGTGGTTCGCCGGTCAATGCCACTAGATGTGGCGACTTTGATGCTGCACATAGCGAGTACCAGCACAGCCCAGATTAGTAAAGCATGTTATTTAACGGAGTAGCGCACATTAGACCAGCACCAGCAACCATTAAAGGTCATCAGAGCAACGACTGTCAGTTCAAATCGTGTCGGTCGGGGTACAATTTTGACCTCAAACTGTCTGACCGTTTTTCGAAAATTTACCCTATAATGGATATCAAGTGATAGTGTATCAAGTTTTTATTACAATAATTTCAGCTAGTATAAAAACAGAGGCAAACAGACAAAAATTCTTGTTATTAGAATTTTGTGTTGGCTTTGAATAAGATAGCTCTGATGACCTTTAATGTTTCTGTCTCTAAACGCCTATCTAAATCTCTACCCAAACCTTCTTGTATTCGTAATATTATGTAAATAAACATAATATCTATGTCTGTTTAATTTGCTAATGTATTTTACTAATTAATTTTAATGGTAACTTAGAAATTGCTTCTCAAAACTACACAAACATTTTGCTGTAACGTAGTTTTGTAGTTGAAATTGTGTTTTCAAATTATTTAATATTAATATTAATTAACTACTACCCTTTTGTTAAGATTTTATTTATACTTAATTTGATTACTAAATTGTAGTTATTTTAAGGGTCAACACTTTTTATAACATTGAATTTTTTATGCTCAATGTTTTCTTTTGAAACGCCAAAATCATTCAACGAGAGCAAATAGGCGCAAATAGCGTAAGCTAAAGCGTCTATATATTATGTACTCGCTTTGTTTGTGAATCTGTATGTCACGCTTTTTTGTGGATTGTGTACAGCTCAAACGCCTTAACCGATTTTAAAAAACTTTTTTTTGTTCGATTTATCTCCGGATAACTTAGATCCTAACGTCGCCCGATTTTTGAATTTTTGCTCCCGAGGGGAGCAATTTGGAATAAACGAAGTTTTTTACTTATAACTCGCTCAATTTAAATCAGATTGGTTCGAAATCTGTCTTAAACGAAAAAGGAGAAAATTTTACATAAATTTCGTACAACAGAATTTGCCTCATCAGTTTTTTTATACGCATTTATATAGAAATAAATTCAATCTGATATAACAGATAGCAAACATCTTTCGGTTATCTCTCTCTGTTGCACGGTATAACATGGTAATTTAAAAATTGCGTATGTTCTGTCTGAAAATAAAATTGGTCGATAATTTTATTTATTAAAATAAAAAGATTGCATTTGTTAAAAAAACGGATTAGGCTGGTGCCAAAACGAATTTTTAACGCTAAAAAAAAAAAAAAATAGCAGGCAAGGACCAGGTGGAAAATGTTGTTGAGGCTCCAACTTTAAGGGAAAAAACAATTTAAACACGAAAACATTCAAAATGGTGAAATGGGGGTGCAATTTAGGGGTTGAAGACGGTTTTCTGCGATTTACGACAAAACGTGACCTCTTAGCGGAAATTGTTCTACACAAAAGTTGTAGATGGTAAAAAAATCTAAAACTTTTGTACCAAACACTTTTCGACATAACCTCAAATGAACCGTCAAAATGGCGAAAAACCGGTTTTTCAGCATTTAATTTTTTTCTCGCGTAAAAATAATTTAATTTGCATGAAAATTTGTGAAAGTATGTCTTTTTTTATTTTAAGCATGATTTTTTTGCAGTTCAGAATACGACTATTTTCGGAGTTATGTACATTTTTCGAAAAAAACACCCTTATTTTCCACGAACAATTGTCTTGATGTTTTTTTGTATTTCGAAGGTCTATAAGTGGTCATTTTAATCTTTGAAATGTCTACTTTAAAATGGTCTATGTAAGTTGGTGGTTTATGTATCGTTAAACTACTTAAAATTGCGAAAAACCGAAAAGTCTTTCTGTCGTGTATATTCTGTGATAAGGTAAATATTTTACAGTAGTATTTTAACTATAGATACTTAACAAATTTAATCGTTTGGTTCAGTCTAGCAAACTGAGATTTGACAACAAATACACATGATTTGTTAAGTATCTATAGTTACAGTACTACTCTAAAATATTTACCTTATCACAGCACGACAGAAAGACGTTTTTTCGGTTTTTCGCAATTTGAAGCAGTTTAACGATAAATAAACCACCAACTTACATAGACCATTTTAAAGTAGACATTTCAAAGATTAAAATGACTACTTATAGAACTTTAAAATACAAAAAAACATCAAGACAATTGTTCGTGGAAAATAAGGGTGTTTTTTTCGAAAAATGTACATAACTCCGAAAATAGTCGTATTCTGAACTGCAAAAAAATCATGCTTATTTAAGATAAAAAAAGACATACTTTCACAAATTTTCATGCAAATTAAATTATTTTTACGCGAGAAAAAAATTAAATACTGAAAAATCGGTTTATCGCCATTTTGACGGTTCATTTGAGGTTATGTCGAAAAGTGTTTGGTACAAAAGTTTTAGATTTTTTTACCATCTACAACTTTTGTGTAGAACAATTTCCGCTAAGAGGTCACGTTTTGTCGTAAATCGCAGAAAACCGTCTTCAACCCCTAAATTGCACCCCCATTTCACCATTTTGAATGTTTTCGTGTTTAAATTGTTTTTTCCCTTAAAGTTGGAGCCTCAACAACATTTTCCACCTGGTCCTTGCCTGCTATTTTTTTTTTCAAAAAAGTATAGGCATTAGCCTAGATGGCATTTCAAATATTTGTGAAATGCAACACCTTTTGAGTTAACAATTTGAATAACTAATTATTAGAACATAATACAAACGTCATTTTTGACATTTCTTACCATTCCGACACCACGGATGAGCGGATTGAATCCAAATTTTGAGAGGATGTTTGGTATGCAAATATGAAGTGGCCTATTGTTTTTGGGGAACATCGGCGCATGCGCAAAAGAATATATCTCTTATAATGTAGTTTTATATAATAATAATATAGTTTTTAGAACAGTTTATTATTGTATCTATTTTTACTAGAAATTTTTGTAAATTTTTTGGTGGAAACCGGCGCATGCGCAAAAGAGATATATGCCGTCGTTGTTTTTTTTTATATAATAGTGGTGTACTTTTTAGAATGGTTTTTTATTCTATTTTACAAGAAAGTGTTGTAAAATGTTTTTTTTTTTAGGGAAAGTCGGCGCATGCGCAGAAGAGGTATAAGTTATAAAGTTGTTTGTATAAAACAATGGTATACTTTTCATAACGGTTTCTTATTCGATCTATGTCACATGAGATATTATTATGGTTTCTATGGAACATCCCTGGATCTATTAAAAAGTTTCTTGACCTCCAGGCAACAAATTGTCTCTCTTAATAATGTGAACAGCCAATTAAAGCAAATATCAAAAGGAGTGCCACAAGGCAGTATTTTAGGTCCTCTTTTTTTCATCATCTACATTGATGACCTACCTATTAATATAAACTGTACCTCTGTCTGATATGCTGACGATAGAACATTCATTAAAGAAATAACTTCAACATTTGACACTCATTACCAAGACATATTAAACAAGGCTAAAATGTGGTTTCTTGCTAACGTACTATAGTTAAACGAAACTAAAACTGTAAAAATTATATTTTCCAATAAACCAACATTCGACAAGGATTGTTTCAAATATTTGGGATTGCATTTGGATTCTAAATTAAATTGGCAACAACACATTAACATTTTATGCACAAAATTGTCAAACGCTTCATTTGCAGTTAGAAAGATCTATATGACAGTGGAACTAGAAGCCGCAAACACTGCATATTTTGCAACTTTTCATAGCTTGGTGATATACGGCATCGTAGCCTGGGGAACAGCACCATCAGCATCTGATGTGTTACTACAACAAAAAAAAGTTATACGTATTTTAACAAATTCTGGCTTTACAGATCACTGTAAACCATTGTTCAAAAAATTAAAAATTATGTCTTTTCCATCTTTGGTAGTTTTCTACAACTTATTGTATATTAAAAAGAACATAAACAACTACAATTTTTTAAATAGTTTTCATAACTACAACACCAGAAGCACCAATGTCATTAGCATTCCATCCCATAGATTAACGGTGTCAAATAGACAATTCAAAAGTATCCAATGGTTCAACTCGCTGCCACCAAGTATAACAAATTTAAATTATAAACAATTTCGTAATAAAATTAAAAATATTTTAATAAATGAATGCCTTTACGACACTAAAGACTTTGTAAAAATAACTTTTTAAAATGTTTGTAGACTGTTGTTATGATAAGCCTTCTTTAAATTTTGTAAATTATTTTTACCTGATGTATGTAATTGAGTGAATTGACGAATCCTGCGTACAGCTGTTTCGGATAATAGAAATATTGTATTCTATTCTATTTTTACAAGAGTTTTGTATAATTTTTGGGAAAAATCAGCGCATGCGCAAAAGAGATACATGTCTTAGTTGTTTTTTATATAATAATGGTGTCCTTTTAATAATGTTTTATTATTCTACTTTATAAGAAAGTTTTGTTAAATATTTTTTTAAGGGAAAGTCGGCGCATGCGCAGAAGAGATATATGCTATAAAGCTGTTTTTATATAATAATGTTGTATATTTCATAACGGTTTATTATACTCTCTATTTTTGCGAGCTTTGTAAACTTTTTTAGAGAAATATGGCGCATGCGCAAAAGGGATATATGCCGTCGTTGTTTTTTTTTTTATTTAATAGTGGTGTACTTTTAATAATGGTTTATTATTCTACTTTACAAGAAAGTTTTGTAAAATGTTTTTTGAGGGAAAGTCGACGCATGCGCAGAAGAGGTATAAGTTATAAAGTTGTTTGTATATAAGAATGGTAGGTATACTTTTCATAACGGTTTTTTATTCGATATATTTTTACAAGAGTTTTGTATAATTTTTGGGCAAAATCGGCGCAAGCGTAAAAGAGATACATGCCATAGTTGTTTCTTATATAATAATGGTGTACTTTTTATAATGTTTTACTATGCTACTTTACAAGAAAGTTTTGTAAAATGTTTTTTGAGGGAAAGTCGGCGCATGCGCAGAAAAGGTATAAGTTATAAAGTTGTTTGTATATAACAATGGTATACTTTTCATAACGGTTTATTATTCGATCTATTTGTACAAGAGTTTTGTAATTTTTTTTGGGAAAAATCGGCGCATGCGCAAAAGAGATTCATGCCATCGTTGTTTTTTATATAATAGGGTGTACTTTTTATAATGTTTTATTATTCTATTTAAAAGAAAGTTTTGTAAAAAATTCGTTGAGCGAAAGTCGGCGCATATATGCTATAAAGTTGTTGAGTACTTTTCATAATGGTTTATTTTTCTATCTGTTTTTACAAGAAAGTTATGAATTTTTATCTAAACTCATAATTTCAGAAATATTTTGAAAAAAAAATCTGTTGTTCTTTTGTTCTGAAGATGTTAGTTAGGTAGTTCTTTGTTTAATTTTTGCATGACATAATAGAGAACCATGAGATTATTAAAATTATTTTTTCTTTCTGTGTTTCAATATTTTCAACGGTTATTTTTTTCTCAGATTAAGTAAATTAAGTTATATTTTTCAGCTCCAAGTGTCGTTAAATATATACACCGATTTTCAAACAAAACACCGGGGTACATGATGTAAAATTTCGCGCCTTGTAATTCTTGAATTACTTGGGCATATACTCCCACTAGTTCTTTTATAGCGGGAAGTTAAAAAAAAGAACACTGCACCCACAAGAAGAAGGGGGAAACGTCTTTAGTCTTTATACTTTTATAGTAATCAATTATTAAATTAATTTTGAAAGTATGTTATCCCAAAATAAAATAATCTAATTGCTAAATTTGTTTTATTATACTTTACACGTAACACATACACCGCACACGCTTGGCGGAGTCAAACTACCAAACGAAAAGATGACTTATTTGTAATTCAAAATGTGTTATGTCAGAGGTTGAAGTGATAAAACAAACAGTATACAAGAACTTAGAAAACGAAGGTTGTCGGTCATTAAAAGTACAAAAACTAACTAACTTACTTTTCAAAAGTGATATTTTTCCGTTTTTTTATCCAAAGGGCAGTGCTGGATTAGCCTATAAGCAAAATAAGCAGCTGCTTAGGGCATCACATCTCTGGGGGCACCAAAAATCACAACTCAGAAAAGAAAACTCACCAGACCGTGTCAACAATTTTTTTTTGTCATGTTCTCAAAAAATGTGATCTACTGATATAAAACTGCCTTCAGAAGTACAGAAATTAAAAATAAATAATAATTTATTTTTGAAAATGAAAACGTAGGCATTTTTTTTAACTTTAATAGATAATATTAGAATTTTTTTAGACTGCTATTAGAGATGTGTACCCATAGGCAAGAAATGCTTATGGCATCAAGGAGTCTTAATCCGGCACTGCCAAAGGGTGGAATCTCTAACGTTTTATTCTCAGTTCTAAATATTCTGTCCAACCTTCTGAAATAGTAGAGAGTGACTCGTCATTATAGTACTATTTGTTTAATGCCATGAACCGACGAAGCAATGAAACAATGTAAAGCATAATATTGTAACAAAACTGCTATAGTCTGTGGCGGAAAGTATTTATTTAAGATATTAACTGTTTAACAAACAGTAAAAACACACAAACGAAAGCGTATAGCGTTAATAGAAATAAAACTAATAGTTCTAATTATACAATGTAAGACTAAATAATAGAATAAAGAATTATGTACAAAGAAATATTCACAACACACTAAAACACAACACAGAGTTTATCAGCGCACTTGTCTATTCACTAAGTTATTTATTTATTTACCGCACTCACTAGCGTTATATTTATTTTCTCAATACTGTAACAGAATTTATGTTGTAATGTCAGAACACGCACAATTTATGTAAAACAGTTAGCTGTACGTCCACTCGCTGTTAACACGCTGTAACTGACTGAACTCAACTGACTCCACGCCCTTCCTCTGGCCGCCTTTTATAGATTTTGGCCTGTGTTCCAGAACGTTCGAAATGCCATTTTTTTGCCTCACCACGCGTCCGAGTCTCCTACGGCTTGGTGCCAGCTACCTGCATTAATTGTTGCTTGCGTGGGCGCCTCTAACGGTCGGAAGTCCGTTACCTGCCTTCATTGTTTGTTCGTTGACCTTCGAGCATTTTATGGAGTTTTCTAGAAATTCCATAGGCGTAGCATTATGGGGTAACAATGCGCAACAATATCCTTCCGGCTTCCCACGAATAAAAACAGTGTCACTTATATTACATTGTGAAGTATAAGTGTATGATTCACTATTTAGAGCTAACGAATCGAGCTACAGTTCATATTAATAAGTGCTGCAATATTTAAACTGACATATTTTATGTAGGCATCTATGATTCAAGCCTAAACAAATACAATTTTTTGTATTTGTCGGCTCTATATGGGAGATTTCATTGGTATTTTGAATAACATTTTATAAAATATCGAAACCCGTACTCTAGAAATTAGTGTTGGGTTTCTTTCAGACTTGAATCTTTGAAGCTGGATGTCGTATAAGAAACCCAAAACTAAATTTCAAGTTAATGTTTATTTGTAATAGTTGACAGTTTCTGTCGTACTCGGTGTCGGAGCTGGGGTAATCGACGCCCAAGACACTAGGTTGAAATTTCGCGCCTTCAAAAATTATTAGTAATTTTTTTTTCCCATTACAGTAGTACCTCGATAAGCTCAAATTAAAGGGAATCGTTAAAAAGTTTAAGGCAGAGTTTTAACTTAAAGGGGTTTAATTAAGTTAAAGAGGTTTCAAAGATCCATATTTTTACTAGGTAAACCAGAACCGAAGGGAACAGATAACTATTAATTTATGAAGGCTTTTACGTTACCAAATACAGTGATTAGCGAGGTTCTGCTGTACTTACCAGGCTGGTGCCTGGTTCTACTATTTGTAGTCTACCTAGTTTCAAAGTTAAAGGATTTGAAAGGCGTAAAATAAACGACGAAAGGAATGTTGTGGAAAAATAATAATTTTATAATAAGAGTAATGTATGAAAAATTAACCGAACGGACATTATAATTATATTATTAATTAATAATAATGATAATATTTGGTAGGTATGTATACAAATGAATAAATATTTGGTAGCACATTACATAAAAAATGGTAGTTTATGTAATAAATAGTAGGTAAGTAAATTGATGAAGTCTTCAGCTGGAATAGTTAATCTAGAACTTTGTATATGCGAGTGGCTTTAACGTTGTCCACGCTCATCTCCTGTAAATCGAACAACACAAAAATAAATAAAAAAAATTTTGTTGCCAACAGTGCAACCGTTTCTATTATTATAGATTACAGACCCTCGAAAACTTACGTAATTATTAATTACATCAAATAGCATCATAAATTACAATTAACGACATCCAAAACATCTATAAGTGAAATGGTAATCGAACCTACAACAGCTTATTCCAAAGGATAGCACACTGGTCATTACACCAAGTTGTCCTTCTCAGTGCGACCAAAGAAGCAAAGCCATAACTACACATTTCGTGCCACTAGTACTTTTTTGAGAAGGATCTCTAAAAAAACTTGCATTTGTTTCAACTTTGTAATGACTTTTAACAAGTGATAGTGTAGCGGCAAAGGATCACTAGCCGTTAGCTGAGATTGAGTCCCCAGAGGCTAAGAACTTCTGGCATTTTTCTAACCCATTCACCCTGCAATTTGATGTATATTGTACTTTATTTTATAGATTGTATAAAATGTACTATTATGTAATTGATTTAATTATGTTCAGAAAGACAAATTCATTTGATGGAGCAGTTATAAATCGTCTCCTGTAGCTATAAGTTGTCCATATCATAATTCAGAATTGTATTCTTTTTATATTCACAAATTATTCAGTATCAAGTAAAGAGTGATTTCAAATACCTATTAATTATTATTGCAATAATACACAACACAATTAAGTTACTGAGTTTAACGTGCCCGCTAACAAGTGAATTTGAAATAAGATTTTATACTAACCATTTTAACTTCATCCGGAGAAAACTCTCTGATGATGGTGACCTCCTTGTCACCTTTCTGGACTTCAACAAATTTGTTCCCGTCCTGTGTGATGACAGTTTTGACTCTGCGACCGTCCGGTGTATCCTGGTCGAACTCCTGTCCCAGTGTGAACTTGAGGACGATGTCCTTGTACGTAGACTTGCTGGTCAATGTATATTCATCGCCGGTTTTGGTGAGTTCGATTACCGGTGATACAGTATTGACTATTTTACGGGTAATAAAGGGAACACCTGGAGCATAAAAATAATTTTGTCTATTTAGTATTTTTATAAAAGTATAATAATAATATAAGTACTGAAATTGATTCCAAAATTAGTATGTCGTATAAAAAAAACATTTTTTTAATTCGTTACTGTTGATCTCCTAGCTCTTGAAATTTTATTGGCTCTCACAAAAAACAAGCGCGACAACATTCGTATCCATAACCCAAATTATTATGTACCTATAGGTATACCGATAATAAAAACAAATGGTAAGAGTACGATAACTTGCTATGCAAAATATCCACTGGAAATTCACAATTATTGTTTTATATAACATATAACAGCGTTATTGGTCGTTTTAAGTGCGGAAAATTAATTTTTATAAATTAATTTAAAAAAATTAAATATGGTATAGTAAATATATTATTTACTATAGCGATCGCTATCTTGTCTTATATAGTGATAAGAAAAGAGAAAGTTATATATACCTGTACCTATGATAAACAAAGATAGAAATATCAATTGGTTGGAATGAAATACAATTGAACGTTCAGAGCAGAGTCGTATTTGGAAATTTTAATTTATAAAACGAATTTTAAATTTAAAACTCACATTTTCATGAAGATTGAAAACCACCGCTTTTTTTGATAATGGGGTATGCGAATTGTCTCGCAGTGAAACGGGAAGGGGCAAATGTGGAGTTTTTAAAAACGCAATTCCGGGGTGAACGATAAACGGGTATGCGAATTGTAATTCTGGGGTGAACGATAAAGGGGTATGCGAATTGTCTCGCAGTGAAACGGGAAGGGGCAAATGTGGAGTTTTTAAAAAAACAATTCCGGGGTGAACGATAAACGGGTATGCGAATTGTAATTCTGGGGTGAACGATAAAGGGGTATGCGAATTGTAATTCTGGGGTGAACGATAAAGGGGTATGCGAATTGTCTCGCAGTGAAACGGGAAGGGGCAAATGTTGAGTTTTTAAAAAAACAATTCCGGGGTGAACGATAAACGGGTATGCGAATCTAAATACGACCCTGCTTCCATAACACAATCGAAAGCTGCATTCAAAGTGCGATAGTTATACAATAATTCTACACCAGTTGCTATGACGTGTATTTGTGATTTTTGATTGGTTAGATTCAAAAAATGACAGTGAAAGACGAAAAGTAGTTCCATTTTTTTCACGTATTTTTGAGGAAATTTGTGAATAATCCGCAAAGTTTTTTTTTTGAACGTCAAAATTTAGCGTTTTCTATGACTTAAAAAAAAAATTTTCAAAATTTGGGTGCATAGTGTTATCGTACTGGACCCAAAACAAATATCTTATAATACCATAAATAACATGAAAATAAGTGTGGTGTCATATTTGTCAGATATGGTTACATGTAAACCAACAAAATAACAGATTAGATTAAATAATAACATATTATTAAAGAAATGTCATAGCTCTACGCAATTATCGGATATCGCTATTAATATTTCGGTGTCAAATGCCAGTTAAGAGCTCTAAAATCGTTCGTTATGTACTATAACGAAAAGTCCGACTAGCAAGTTCAGCGGTGCTGGGGTCGTGGGTTCCGTTTTTTTTAAATTTGGGCAACGTGCTTAAAAGGGCTTAAAAAATTTAATATAAAAAAACGCTCAAAATTGACACAGGCAAATGCCTCAAATAAAATCCTACCACCTACCACTCGACAAATAAAGACAAACACAACCAAAACCATTTTTTGTATTTTTCAAAGAAGTTTTATTTAATAAACAATGGAAGCTATTGTCGATCTCAAGAATGGCAAATATCGCATGTGTCGTACCGACTGGTATAAGAAAAGGGCGCCAGGACAAAAGACCATACGAGGCAACCCAACCGGTCCAAGGTTGCGTGCGAGAAAAGAATTTTCGACACAAGATAACCCTACAAACCAACACAACACACAATCATAACGAATTGAACCATTCAAGAAAATACCCTATACACCAAATCGTACGTTAAAGCTGGCAATTCAATTCCTACAATAAAGTACGCTCACATAATAACACATTAAAATCACTGGTGTCATCCACGCCAAAAGACAGGCCCGCCACTGGCAGCACCGTGAGATCTTTTTAATAATTATTTAAAGATCCGTGGAATAATTATTCTTATCTTAAATTTCGACTAAGAAGTCAAAAATTAGGTAATTATTTACTTTCACGGTCACCTGGTTTTTGGCTCTAGAAAATCGAAAAATAGATGGATTTCAATGATCTCGGTCTCAAAAAGTTCCATTTTACGGCGGATTTATGAAAAAAATTAGTTCACCCCGGAATTACAATTCGCATACCCGTTTATCGTTCACCCCGGAATTGTTTTTTTAAAAACTCCACATTTGCCTCTTTCCGTTTCACTGCGAGACAATTCGTATACCCTTTTATCGTTCACCCCGGAATTGTTTTTTTAAAAACTCCACATTTGCCCCTTCCCGTTTCACTGCGAGACAATTCGCATACCCCTTTATCGTTCACCCCGGAATTGTTTTTTTAAAAACTCCACATTTGCCCCTTCCCGTTTCACTGCGAGACAATTCGCATACCCCTTTATCGTTCACCCCGGAATTACAATTCGCATACCCCTTTATCGTTCACCCCGGAATTACAATTCGCATACCCCTGTATCGTTCACCCCGGAATTACAATTCGCATACCCCTTTATCGTTTATAAAAAAAATTAACTTTTTTGAAAATTTTTTTTTTCAAAATATTCATTTTTTTATGTAGATTGAGAAAAAAATATACGAACTTGATTCCACGACGTCAGAAACAGTTATAAAGGATTATATGTAGAATGTCAATTTTTTTTGCATTTAAAGTCATGAAACTGTGAGAAATATTGATTTTTTCAATTTTCGTATTTTTTTCCATAAATCCGCCATAAAAACGAAGATTTAAAAAAAAAATTCATCGAAATCGGATGATTTTTCGATTTTCTAGAGCCAAAAAACCAGGTGACCGGGAAACTAAATAATTACCAAAAATTACAACCATCAGCCAAACCAAACTCCAACGAAATCCGACAACCAAAAAAATCAAATATCAAATCCAAAATAGACAAATCGTCATTCAAAACGACCTGTCCAAATCCAATACTCCAAAACAAAATGCCAAAATATCAAATCGCCAACCAAAAACGTCCAATTCAAGCGCAATCCACAAAAATCTTTTTCCAATCTCAAAACAAAATCGCGTATCTGGCATACATGTGGCCGCTGTCACGGCTCGCCGGCCTTTCCTAGCTGTATCGCCAACCGATTCCTGTCTGCCCTCCAGACCAGATCGCGACAGAATCTGACAACAACGTACTCACTTGCACGCATCACAGTCGATTGGCCTTCTCGCTTGCACTCATTTACTAGCGCGTATTCCGTTTTCAAATATGATCCGCTATGTCGTCTGGCGCTCGTCAACACTGCACTGTTACAGTATTCAAAGCCAGATGTTTTTGACTTTTTTATAACATAGGCTCAATATAATTTTTTTTCCGGAGCCACTAATTGTAAACCGTTATGATATTCGTTATCAGTCGATACTTTATAACAATACTAGCGGCCCTCTACGTGCTTCGCTACGTATAAAGTGAAATAATAAAAAAATTTAATTGGAACATCAAATTCATTTATTCAAATTAAAAATTATTTTATTAATTTCTAGCTATTTTAAAATATACATGTGCGTATAAGGCGTATATGTGTGTATGGAAATATATTATATGACTGCATACGTCAATATATATAAAAATGTCATTAAATAATTCATTTTTAAACCGACGTGCTTCCATCTGTTACAAAAGAATAAAACACCCGTATGCACACAATATGTTTTTTTCAAATAAAGAAACACATATACATACATGTAATTCACTTCAACACTATATACTTTGTTACAGTCTTACCTCGCGGGGCTGGGCCCCGCTCGGTTGCAGACAACACTAGTCGAGCCTTCGGCTCTCCATATAAGAACCGTAGGTTCTCTGGGGAAGCTACGCTTCCCTTTGTGTAGCCTACGTCAACACTGAAAAAAGTTTCAATTTGACAGCACAGTCCCCATCCGAAAAAAGTTTCAATTTGACAGCAAAATCCCCATTAACAAAATGATCCGCCATTTATTGAATTCAATTGTTACAAAAAATGTAATAAATGAAAAACCGCTCGACCGATTTTGTGCAAACTTCATATAAACCATCTACTAAATAGTTCGAACAAAGCCTAAACATTTGGTTTGGATAGGTGAGCCCGTTCTTGAGTTATAAAATTACAACGAAAAGTGGCATTGATTTTTATATATATAGATTAAAGCTGAAAAATTATAAGTACACAACATTGTTACTGTTCGTAACAGACGATTAGCAGATACAGTTGAGTACCGACAATCGACATACAAATTGTTCACTTGCGCAACACTGTAGCTAGGGTATGGAAATAGAGGTTCGCGTCAAGGGTTCAAACCCCGAAGAATACAATAATCACCGATACGAATTGCATATTCGCAATTAAAGCAAAGTGGCTGACATCTGGTGTTTAAATAGGAAAATATCCTATGTAGGGCCTATACAAAGAAAGAGTAAAATGGCTGCTCCCCCGTAATGCCATTCTCTGCTACTGTAACCTCCAAAAATTGTCAAACTAACAATTTAAAAAAATATCCTATAAAATATTGTTGTTCAGTTCCTGAGTTGTTGGCATACAAATTAAACCTCCTTATGTTACACCACATAGACGTTCCAAGTGCTGAACGCTTTTAATAGCGAATAGTATTGAATATGATTTTTTATTCGAAAATGTCAAACAAAAATTGTTTGATTTATTTGAAGTTGGCCCCGCCATTTAAACAGATTTAGCTTTTCGTATATAAAGGCAACTGAAGTCCATGGTAAATTCATCGGATGGGGTCCTTCCTCAATATAAAAAAGCTTCACGTTGTAGTTTCATCTTTATAAATCACGAAGTAAAGTAAATATCTGTATAATTCGTGTATGTTCTTGAGTCAATACCTAACTCAAATTGATTAAATACAAAATTAATATTTTTTACCAAATTTTGTAATAAATGTAGCTTTCTCCTGTCTTAATGGCCATTCGGACCGGGAGCCCCCTCAGGCCAGGGGCCCGTGGCATTTTGCCCGTTCTGCTACCCTATATAGTTATACGCCACTGTATGTCGGGTTTTAAGATGATTTTTGAATAATTGTACAACACATCTTCACTCGTAGTGGACTAGAAGCTTTAATTACATAATATACCGACGTTAATCTTTAACGTAAGCAAATACTCTCAATTTCTAAGAATTTTATCTGATAAAGACACGAACATTTTCTATTTATTCAATATTGTCAATAAAAAAGCTAAAAACAACATCGCGTGTTTATTTAAGAAGATGTTAAAGATCCGCCCAACAACATTGCTAAATCTTCTACTTATAAATGAGTGATTGTAAATTAAAGACTTTCAATGCAGCTCCGCATAATTTTTACAAAGTGAGAGCCCATAGATGACTTTTTTTAATTAAAAAAATGAGCTCCGTCAACCTTAAATAAAGCAATATTTTTTGTCTAGTTTTTATGCACATTTTGGAAGTTGGTTAAATCACTAGATTATGTATCTAGATTTTATGTACGAAATATGACATTATGTTAAAACGATAATGTAGCGAGTTTCAACAATCACACGAGTCATAAAAACATTACAGTCAAGAGACATACTACATTTTTTGCGCGTGTCCTATAAAATAGCTGATTTTTACTTCAGAATAAGTATATTATCTTCACAGTTTACGTCCGATTATATTAGAATCTATTTGAATTGATTACAAAGGCAACACCTACTTTGTTGTCTCTGTTGCTCCTATGGATTTAAATGGCAGCTGACAGAAAAATTACTATTGTATTAGTCAAATCGCATGTCTTTTGTTTTATTTTACGCACTAGTGCGCAATAGATCATTTTACTACCGCTATACAGGCACGAAAAGCAGCTATTTTTAGGGGGTCAAGCAAAAAATAGGTTCCCTTTCAAGAGGCATCATTGGCGCCCAATATAAAAGCCCGCATACTACTGGGCATATATTTAATACATAAGTAGGCTTGTTGTACTATAACGGTAACCACGCGGTGATTACCAAGTGCTTAGCAAAATAACCACTTTGGGTAACCACTTTTGTTTGTTTTTTATTTTTCTAAGCAAAGTGATAGCTTGCACAGCATGTTAAAATCGCCCTTGTTACGTAAAAAACAATGCTCAAAACACAAATAGGAGAATATTAGCTCAAGAGCTCACGTACCACTTTTCAAGAAGTGTTTTATTTAGTTAGAAATTTTGACCAGTGGTACAGATAGAATAGATGGACAAGAAAAAATATGTTTGCCTGACTTACCGTGGTACAGCAGGTACTGGGCATCCGGTTGATGTGTCCAAAAATTTTTGCCAAAAAAGTGTTTGATTGATAGAAGTCAGTTAAGCAAGTTTTGATTAATTGTTAACATATTACCTATGTAGATAACCATGCCAATGAATAGCAAATATTGCATTTAATACTTGCCGTTACCCGCACACCGCATACGATTTAATATAAAAACAATCACCCTATCAAAATGGAATGTGTTATTTGTAAAAAACCTGCCGGGAAGGTTAATGTATTTTCCGAGACTAATTTAGAAAAGTGTCAAACTACGTTAAATATTCGGCAATATTAGAATTTAAAGTACAGTGATATGGTTATACCATTAAATGTGTCTCCTACTATATTGGCTGTCATCAAAAATGTTATTCAAATGATTAACCTTCCCAGCATATTTTTTACAAATTACACAAGAAACACATACCATTTTGATAGGATGATTGTTTTTATATTAAATCGTATACAGTGTGCGGGTAACGGCTAGTATTAAATACGATATTTGCTATTCATTGGCATGGTTATCTATATAATATGTTCCAATTAATCAAAGCATGCTTAACTGATTTCTATTAAACACTTTTTTGGCATAAAGTTTTGGATAATATATTAACCGGATGCGCAGTACCTGCTGTAACACGGTAAGTCAGGCAAACATATTTTTTCTTGTCCATCTATTCTATCTGTACCACTGGTCAAAATTTCTACGTGAATCAAACACTTCGTGAAAAGTGGTACGTGAGCTCTCCAGCTATATGACTAATTAATTATCTAAGTTTTTATTTTAGCCATGCGAGATCAGTAAGTGAACATAAATGACCGTTTTATATATAATAGAGTATATAATATTTATAACGAACACATTTTGACTCTTATGACGTACAAGCTTGTATTAAAATTTAATTATTATTTAATTAATTAATTATTAATTATTCATATTTTTTTTGGTTTTTTTAACAATTATACCCGTTTTGCTTCTGTAGTGTATATACTATATAGTGTAAAATACGCAATTTTTTTTCTATAGCTATATTTTCCTGGCAGTTCCAGCCCATACAGAATAGAATCTTTCAAATTGTAAAATAAATAGATACCTATTTTTATGTGGATCAAAACTACTAAAATATAAGTATATCTTTCGATAAGTACTGAAATTAATTTTCTTAAAATGAATAAAAAACGTTTAATGGAATCGAAAATATTCCTATAAATTTATTTCGATATTATGTACTTAGAAAATTATCATTACTTTTAATATTTATTAGCACCAATTAAATCTGAAGTGCAGGCAGCCAAATATGATTAATAACAATAAAAAATGGTCAACAATTGTTGACGCAATATTTTTCCAGCAATATTATCATTTATACTAATAACTAGCGGCCCGGTTTGGCTTCGCTCGAATTTGTAGCTTGTCGCCGTTTTTTCGTCGACTTGCGTTGCAAAATTGGTCTCCACGAAAAGCGCTTTTATTTAAACGCGATAATATATAATTCTGAAGGTCCATTCTAAATATTGGTAAAAAAAACTTGGAAGTCGGATGAGTAGTTTCGGAGATTGTCCCCCATATCCAAACTTACAAACTTTAGCTCTTTATAATAATTATAGCGGTCCGTCCCGGTTTCACCTGGGTGCGATAGATATAATTCTGCAAAATGTATTTCGTTTGCGGCTCGACGTCTGGATTATTAGCTTTGAGCAAAAAGCAAGTTCTAACAGATGTCGCTATTTGGTACTAAAACAGGAGATCGGCTCCCTACTCCGTGGTGTTTATTGGGTGAGAGGCGATACATGTCTGGCGGGGATAACTGAACGATTGATAATTGATAAATTATCGACCACATTATAATAATCGCTCATTCTGTTTTCACTGGGTTAAATATATAAAAATTTACCGTTATATTGCCATCTTGCAACCCTATTGCGTATGTGTGGATGAAATTAAAAATACTAATATCGCTATTAAAAAATAGGGGTTGGTGGTAGAAAAGTGAATATTTAGGGTTATAAGTATTTTTTAATGGCATATCATAAAGAAATAAAAAAAATTTTTGTCCAAAAATTAAAAAAAAAAAATTCGGGGGAGGCCCACCCATATCACGTAGGAGTATAAAAAATAGCCTATGACCTATTCTCAGACCTACCAAGTATGCGCAAAAAATTTCATAAAAATCGGTCAAGCCGTTTCGGAGGAATTCGATAACAAACACTGAGTATTTATATATACATATTAGTGATGTGCCGGATCGTTAAAAATGTATATCCGCGGATACGGATCTGAATACGAATATTTGGTTTCAAGATCCGCGGATACGAATACGGATCTTAACTTTCTTAGAGTACGCGGCGGTAAATATTGTACATCGACCTTTGGAAAGAGACTATCTGTTATAGGAAAAAGTTATTGACCTCTTTAAGAGTTAACTCTCATAACAGATTGTCTCTTTTCAAAGATCGATGTGCAATATCTCATTATAAAGATAGTTTTTTAGTACCTTTGAGTTATGTACTATTGGTATGGTACTCACTACGATAAATGTTTGCAATATAAAGGTGCCAAAATACGATTTTAAAAAATAAATAATTATCTGAATGGAATTTAACAGTTTTTCATTATTACCTAATCACCTATATATATAAAATTTCATCTATCAATTGAAAATTAATAAGGTAAAAGATCCGCCAAAAACTAACGGATACGAATACGGATACGGATATTTCTTCTCCCTCGGATATCCGCGGATACGGATACGGATATCCGGCACATCACTAATACATATATAGATAAAGAATAGGGGTTGGTGGTAGAACGGTGAAAATTTAGGGTTGTAAGTATTTTTTAATGGCAAATCATAAAAAAATAAAAAAAAATGTTTTGTCCAAAAACTAAAAAAAAAGTGCTTTCCCATTGAAGAGCGTAAATAAGATTTTTTTTATTGCATCGTACAGCGACTACTTACTGTACATTGAGTTGCAAATTTTTAATCTATTTCATACACCACGTTTGAACTAGGTTCTCATTTATCCTCCCGCCCCTGATAACGTGCTGTGTATATTAATATTATATCAGTTAGTAATATCTGATTCCGATTGGAGGTTCAAGACAGACCGTCAATTCGTTAGTTAGAAATCATTTTATTTTTTTTTTGCGACCGTCCCTGCCGCCCCTCCGACGAGTGCCGCCCTACGCTTCAGCGTAGTTGGCGTATAGGTTAATCCGGCACTGGCTGTAATCATTAGCTCAAAAAATAATTTTGCTACCTTTCAAATATGGTGTACGATATCAATACATAAATATTACGTAAACTTTAAATTTCAGAACAGTTAGTATTCTAGGGACTAGATTTATATTTAAACTTTAGCTTCGCTCGCGTGTACGTTATTTTTGTTGACATTTTTTTCTGGAACCTTATTTTATCCGAGCGTAGCGGTGTACCCTTCAATATACTTTAAGTTTCATCAAAATCAATCCTGCAACACTGTTTTCGAATGATAACGATATTTTCAAACAATTTGGAATCGAGTTTTCTTATAACAAATAATATCCGAAAATCCGGGATGAAAGCACATTTACAGAAAGAGTCAATCACAGCTTAATTGCGGGCAGCGGATATTATGTAGTAAAATAATATTTTATTTTTATAATGTGGTTTTTTTCAATGTTTGTTCTCACTGTTTAATTAACAATTACCACAACAAAAACAAAGGCTGAAAAGATGTGATAGGTATTATACAACGATTCTCAAAAAACATCTCATCAAAAAAATAATAATTGCATCTATGCACATTATCTTTCCTGCATCCTTTTCAATAGATGAAATGAAAAGATTGGCTCATTGTGATAAATAGAGCATCGACGCATCAAAACTGATCGGTAATCGGCTTTGAGAAAAATTACTTTACAACAATGTCATTGTTGGAACTTAAACCCGAAACTTCCACTATCGCGGCGGATGACTATAATAACATAATGAACTAATTCAACATTAATTATAATAAAGCATATACCTATATATACACTTGCAAATAAGATTTATTATGAGAATGACGAATTGTTCTCATATAACTTGATTCTACTGGACGAATTTAGATACGATTTTCACGATTATTACACATAATGGTGAAAATTGCGTCTAAATTCGTCGGTCGATGTGCATTTCTTTCCTCGCAATTTGCCAGTTTTTTTAAACGAATCATTAAATAACCATCAGCACCCACGGGGTTTTCTAAAAGCCGGCGCCCCTGCACCGACACACTAATAGTTAACTTTTTGCGCTCGACCAGTATCAAAACACTTCGATTTTGGAAAACTATTCTAAAACACATTCAAAAATGTTTCGCGTACACCTGTTATTGTAATTTGGCAGGCGTGCATCAAAACACACCAAGCTTTGAAAACTATGCCAAAATCAAATGCAAAAATGTTTTGTGTAAATAAATAACGGTTAGTTGCGCCGCGAGCCCACATGAATATTTGAAAACTAACCCAAAAGCACGTGTTAAAAAGTTTTGTGTTGGTAAAAAAATTTTTGGCGACAGCCTGTGCCAAAAATTGATCTTAGAAGACTGTGTTGTCACCTTCAAAAAAATTTTGAACAGGTCCTTTAGTCTCCTTTTGAAATTTCTTTGATACCGCGGCAATCTGCAATCTCTCTGAGTTGCCAATTTCTTTCATTTACCTATTAGCCATTTTAATATAAATAATAATTTTGACAAAAAGATTGCTTGCTATTACGACATTTGCAAAAGATGACCTGTCACAACCGTTAAAAAATTAGAACTCAGTCAAATTGTTACGTCGAAAATCAGTATTTTCTCTGTTTACGGCGAACAGTGAAGTACGGTGTGTGTTTACTATATAAAACGGCATAAACAAAAATTTAAGAACTTATGTCTAAAATATTCATCATTAAACAAATTGTTGTCACAGGAAGTTTTTTATTAACTTCACTGTACAGAATCATCAAAAAAACTACGTAAGCCCTAAATATTGAAGATCAGTAGATTTCTCAAAACAAAACATACTTTTATTTCCTAAATTACAAAGAGAAAACCGTTAATTTGAATAAATACAAATATAGGTAACCAACAAAATTGAAAAAACAAAAAACAATCTCACCTAATGCTTTCATGTATTCCTCAAAGTTGTCACTAGTGGTAAGTCTATATTTCTTTCCTAATGAATCCATTATGTAAAATTAATTATTAGTAACTATTAACAGTGCACTTAAATGACTAAATACGATGCTCACACCGAAACAGTCAAAACGGGAATGAATATAGGTAGGTACCCTTTAATGTTGTTTTTTATATAAATTTGATATGCATTTCATAACGGTTTATTATTCTGTATATTTTTACAAGATAGTTATGAAAAAAGTATGTTGTTCTAAACTTGTGGTTTCGGAAATATTTTGAAAATAAAAAAAATCTATTGTTCTTTTGTTCTGTAGATGTTAGGTATTTGACAAACATTCTTTGTTTAATTTGAACATGACGTGATAACATAATATATAGAAAACCACAGAAAACTAAATATCATAATGTTTAGTAGTAACCATTACCCGCGTTACCGCACGCGTTCAATGAAATTTTATTTTCTTTGTTATTATATTATGTCAAATGTCAATATTATTACCTATTTATTAGTTGAAAAAACCCTGTCGTCCAATTTCCTGAAATTTTTTCGACTAATCTGTCTAACTAATTACACACACATGTATAAGTCTGGTGACAGTGCATATATCCAATATGGCGGACGCCCCAAAATTACGGAATACCTTTTCCTTCACAACCATCTTGTATAAAATAATCAAATAATTTTTATAAATTAATGTTATATTAGTTAAAATTTTGAAATACAAAAAACACGAAAAATAAAATACTAATAAGATTTTTTTATTGAAATGTACCAAATAGGAAATATAATTTAGGGTCATAATTATTATAAAAAAGTCGGTTGTGACTAATAAACGATCATAGAGTTTACAGCTAACGCTTCTATAATTATGAACCTAAATTATTAAAATGATTTTTTCCTTTTTGTGTTTCAATATTTTCAACTGTTATTTTTTTCTTAGATTAAGTTAATTAAATTATATTATTATTAAGCTCAAAGTGTCGTTAAAAATATACACCAATTTTCAAACATAACGTCGGGGTATATTATGTAAAATTTTGCGCCTTGTAATTCTTGAATTACTTGTGTCTTCAGAGTTCAAACAATATTTTCTTAATTCTCAATTTTAGGAAATCATTCCTACCAAACATTTTTGCAAACTTTTTATGAATAATTTAAAATCATATTTTATTTCTGATCCTTTTAAAGAATTCTGTTTCATGTAAAAAATAATATGTGACCGTTTACATTTTTAAATTTAGTTTTTAAATTCTCAAACCTGTATTGTAATACTGTTCACAAAAATGTCTAAAACATTAAAATAAGAATATAGACGTAAATTTCTATACTTCCTTCCATATACATTTGGCGGTTTTAATTCAAAATTGATCGAATGTAATCCAAAATACATTTTGGTTAATTAAATTACGAAACAAATATAGGTTACAAAAATCTTGAGAGCCTACAGAAAGCTCAAAAGTGATTGACGTTGTACAAAGGATATTTTTCGAAAATTCATAAAAAAGTACATAATGACCAAAGACGTAAAATATAAATGAACCCTTAGATAGTTAATACTATGTTGTGATGACAACATCCAATACGAGAGAGAAGTTTTCGTCTTTTTCTAAATGCCGATTACATATAGCATATAGACACAGTTTTGAAGGTTATGAAAACGAAAGTTAATGAGATTTATAAGTCTTAATTAATATATATTAGATATCGTGTCCAACGAAATAATATTTAATTATAAAAATTGCAGGATTGTGCACAAAAAGTTAGGTTTATTAGTGTACATTGTACAACATAGAGATATAAGTTACTAGAGTATGTTAGTTCGTATGCTTGCCATAAGTGAAAATGTTCTCAGTTGAGAGAGAGAACCCTGCAGAAATTCCAGAAAACCAGTTATTTGTTTACTCAAATCAGCATTGTTTTGTATTATTATTTATCATAGAGATAAGAAACTGTTCTCTGTCTAAATGGCAGACACTTTCACGGCTCACTAGTGTACTCTAGTTTAATATCTACAACGGTTCGTCTATAAATTTAGACTTTTTCAAGTACTTGAAAAAATTTATAGACGAAACGTTGTACACTAAGAAATCTAACTTTTTGTCCACAATCCTGCGATTTTTCTTATTAACTGATAAAAACTTTGTCAAAAACATATTCTACACCTAAGGTAAACAGTTCGAAATTCATCGAAGAACGCACTTAATATTTATTTACAACAAAATCGCAAATAAGTGTCACTGAAAAAAAATCATTTGTCCCCCATGGTAAATTGGTTGCTACAGATTGACAAATCGTAACGCTACCAAGTGTCGGGTACAAACTGACTCTGCTCATTTCAAACTTTATTTTATCTATATCATAGATGACATCAATTACAACTGACCTAAAATCTGTCATTTCTACTAATCTATGACATCTATTAATTTCTACTAATCAATTACATCGTCCAAGCAGTTTGGCAACATTGATATCGATTTGTTTTCACTGGTGTCGTTTAGATTGTAATGTAGTTAGTTATTTATCTGATGTAATGACCTACCCCAGAATAAATATATTTAAAAAATAACAATATAATATAATGAAATATTTGGGCATTGAACAATTTAAGAAAAGAATTTACTGATTAGTGCCCATATTCAGCCGACACTATTAGAGATAGAAGCTACTAATCTTGGAACAATTTTATTCGTTAGAAGAAAAATTTACTTTCAATTCACCAAGCAAAATATCAGGTAGAAAAGTTAGTCAAAGAATAAATATACACTGAACTATACTCCTTGCTATTTTTGTTGAATATTTTGACGTTCACCAAAAAATATGACCGATGGCGTTAATGTAAACGTCAAAGTTTCACAAAATAAAAATAAGTCCAATAAGTCCCAATTGTACACAAAACTTAAGACAGAATAGATTTATACCTGCAGTAAACATAATTATGTTTGGTGAATTAAATTATCATTATTTATTCGGAGTAATGTAAAACAAATGAACCGAATAAATAACTATTTACGTTTGGTTAGTATGGCCATAAGTTGACCAACTTATTCGGTGTTAATTTATTCTTTAAATTGTCCAATTTCCTGCGATTTCAACATCAAAATACTATGAACGCAAATATACTAACCCCAATAACAATATATTTACGTATTGAAGGAAATTTAATTTGGTTGAGAAACAATTGAAAAAATAATCATTAAAAATTAAATCTCTTTCAATAGGTACATATATCTGGAACAAAACTACC
Source organism: Xanthostigma xanthostigma (assembly GCA_963575645.1). Classification (NCBI taxonomy): domain Eukaryota; kingdom Metazoa; phylum Arthropoda; class Insecta; order Raphidioptera; family Raphidiidae; genus Xanthostigma; species Xanthostigma xanthostigma. The sequence goes on along the minus strand of OY754468.1, from coordinate 28,229,739 downwards.
ACTAACAATATATTTACGCATACGTAGAATTTTTTTCTTTTGCTGTTCTGATTGGTTAACAAATTTTCGAACTTTTCATTAGATTGCAAATATTTGATTTAAAAATGTGGAAAAACAGTAAAAGTTTGATACGCGTAGAATGAAGGGTCAATTAATTACATTATCAACTGAAAAGTTAAATCGACTGATGTATAGTAAATTTAAAGGGATTTTATTATTTGCCATAGGAAGTTGTAACTGGAAAACGAGAAAAGTTTTCCCGGGCATCCCATGTCTATTGCGCGCTGAGTTTTGATATTGTAACCGGTGTAAAGTACAAATGAGTTTTGTTCAGGTTATTATTCTCCAAGTCCAGTTTTGCCAACTTTATAATACAGAGTGAAACAAAAAATTCTACATAGATACAGAGTATCAAAAACCACTGCCCCCGAGATAGAATATTATTATATTCAACTATTTGGCTACTGGCCGGTCGATTGGATTTTTCGTCGGCCCTACCTTTGAAAAATTATCCTATAAATAATATAATTTGTTTTGTTATTAATTATTTAGGTAAGATAGAAAAGTAATTTGACCTACGAGGCAATTTATTTTAGATCACCACATCATATGATGAGGTCCCCTAAATATGTCGCGTCCTAAAATCTGCCATCCTAAGTCACAGTCTCCTCGACATATTGGAAAATCTGGAATTGAATACTGACTACGAATTGCGTATGAAGTGGGGCAAATAAAATCGTAAAAAGAATCTGTTTCTTGTATGATAAGCCTGAGGATGACCGTTTAAGGTCGAAACTAGTCGCTAAATATTTTATCTTGTGTGGATCATTTTATTATCCCTATATAAATATTACGCAAGTACTAAGAAGTTATCCTGTTCAATATAAATATTCTACAGTTTGCAATGGAGAGGTTTCTTCAAAACGCAATATTTTCTTCTGACATTAAAATATAATCCGCTGATAAAAAAAGAATACTTTTGATACTATAACTGGAATCCAAGTGTGTAGGCTTTCACGGTCGGCATTCATCCAAATCTTCTTGGTTTCCGGGCTTGTATGCCGTGGTTCACTGATATTTCTACCTGATGTTTCGTCTACAACTGCGGTAGACATTATCAAAGGCGATGTGGTAGCGGGCGAAGTGTCCTTCTCGGCTGCTCACAGGTATCTGTGAGTAGCCTCACGGCATACAAGCCCGGAAACCAAGAAGATTTGGATATAACTGGAATGTTTACTGCTGTGACGTAATCACTCGCACGTCCTAGTTCAGGGGTGGCAAACCTTTCTACTTCTACATGCCAATTTTTTCTAAAAATTTTCAATGTAACCATGACGTGCCGACAATCCGCCAAAGAAATTTAGTTGTCAAAAAAAATAAATCAAACATAGATGAAAAAAATAATTTCCATAATACACTGAACGCCATGAAATTTTTTTATATATTTGTTATTAATTGGTGATAGTCAAGTTTTTTCGATATCTAGCATATTTTTAATTAATTCGATTTTGCACCTCAATCAATGTCGTGCCAACAATAATCTGTCGCGTGCCACTTGTGGCATGCGTGCCATAAGTTCGCCATCCCTGTCCTAGTTCATTACTTCAGAAGACAGGAGAAATATTTTTGCACGAGTCCCTATTAAATTGCTACTTTTATTGCCTGTATAGCGATAGTAAAATTACCTTTTTTCGTACAAGTGCGCAAAGTAAAACAAAAGCAATTCGAAACTTATAGTCATACTATCATTTCCATAGTAAAAGTGTGAAAACCAAATGCAGTGAACTTGCTCGAAATAGAATAGTTAAATTTTTTAAAAATTATTCAAAAACCAGTTATTTTAAAGGTGGTTCGTGTAAATAATACTTTATGTCTCTCGTGCGTGATATTATGGCTCGTGCGACTGTTAAAACTCACCGTTGTTCATTTTAAAAACAATGTAATATTCCTCATTATACAGTAGAGACTCACTAATCCGGCACTTCAGTAGTCAGGTACGTCCAATAATCCGGCACCCTCCGCTCACGTCTCCCTCACCCCTCCCTACTCTCATTCGGAGCTCATGTACCTGCATCAGTATAACCTCAAATTATTCAAAACATGCGCGAAAAAGTTTTTAAACAAGTACTGCAATTTGCAGAAAAACAGATCTCAATTAAGGATTATTTTAAAACTAATGAGTTAATTGCAAGATAGAAAAATTCATAATATGTAAATAAAATAAAGCATTTCACAAAAAGATAACCGTGACATTTATAACAGTGATTATAACACTATCTAGTAATTATAACAGTAACATATGAGTTAATTGCAAGATATGTTACTGTTATAATTACTAGATAGTGTTATAATCACTGTTATAAATGTCACGGTTATCTTTTTGTGAAATGCTTTATTTTATTTACATATTATGAATTTTTCTATACAATCCAATAATCCGAACATTTCAATAATCAAGCACCCCCCAGTTTTTAATAGTGCCGGATTAGTGAGACTCAACTGTATATGTCAGCTTTAAATAAGTTTGTTTTACTTTTTATTTTCGATATCAAAAAAAGAGAAATAATTTTCAATGTCCCTGAGCATCGCAACGAATGAAAATAATTTACTAATGTATCGAAATGGTGCAACTCCCCGAGGAGGATTACTGTATACCTATGCGAATTTTTTATACGTAAATAAGATTGAAAAATGACGTAAAGGAAAAAAAGTTAAATTAATTAAATGAAAAATATTTCCATGCTATATAAATAATGAGAGGTCTGCTTTAATGGACACATTGATAGAATTGAGAGGAAAGAGGATGGTAGAAGTAAATTTGCCATTTCACTTTACACACAGTAGATAAAATCAATGAGAGTTACCTATACATTTGTATTCGCACAAAAACCGTTCGGTGTTTTTGTATTTGATCTTTGTCCATTTCATGTCAATTTCAAAGGCTTTTTGATTCCATATTTTTGTACACTGACAATTTTTAAATCAAATAAGTAAATTATTTTTTTTTGTTTGGAATGCACACTTTCCAAATTGATTTCAAATAAAAAAACTTGGATTGCAGTGCCAATATAATTACATTTGTTCATACAGGCTGTTGACTGTTGACAGACAGACAGATGAACATGCGTTTTGCAAAAAAACACGTATTTTGCCACTGGCCTCAAGAAGAAAAAATATTATGATTAATTATAAATAAATTACAGATTTTCAGATACTTGGACAGTTTAAATAATAAGATATTAATTTTTCAAATTTTTGCTACGTTTCGTTGATATTTTTCAACTTCTTCAGGCAATCTACAAAATAATTACAATATATGTATAATATAACACATAATATTATATATTGTAATTATTTTGTAGATTGCCTGAAGAAGTTGAAAAATATCAACGAAACGTAGCAAAAATTTGAAAAATTAATATCTTATTATTTAAACTGTCCAAGTATCTGAAAATCTGTAATTTATAAATAATAACATGGACGAGAACAACAACCATAATTAATTATAAAGGTCGCTGCACACGAGGCTGGTTTAGCCGCTAGAATCTCTGCTGACAATTTGCTGGCTTGCGAGCTAGTCAGAAGGACGGAAATGACGTCAGTGTGGGCTCGAGATGGATTTGAAGATTAGAACCGGGGTTATTTTTCATACTAGTTCGTCTGCTTGTTTTGAACAAGAACCAATCAGGAAACAGTATCTTGTCACGTGGGCGACATAGACAAATGCCCACAAACAAACACTGCGTGATAGTTGGTGATCTTGCAACGGATTCTATTTAGTGATGATGGAAATATTGACCCTTTACGCAGTAGGTCACTGTTTTTTGTCGATTTCAGGGGAACAGAACAAACTCCTCTTCGGGCCTGTGACTCAACTTATACACGAAACACACACACAAAGTACAATTATAACTTATTAAATTCACTTAACAACTACAACTAACTGCGCAGTTTTGAAATCCCCCGTATGACAAGTACACATATAAAAATACCCAATATAAAAAATATACACTTAAAATGATTAATTTGATGAAAATATGGAACGAACTCACCCAAAATCTGCTCGTGATCGCCTCACCAGCTCACTGATGATACGAAGTAAACTCTCACGGTAGGTACTTACTTTTTCGTGAGCCCGAATACCACAAAAATTATATTTTTATTAGAAAAATATCAAAAACAAAATATTTTAATCTTACACAGAATCATGCTAAAAATCAACTGCCGTCTTGTCACCTGCGTTCACGCGTTCAAAGTTCAAACCTAAAGTTGCAAATTGATTCCGACGACAGGGCCGGAATCGTTACAATCTGTTCACGTCCACTTTAGTTAACATTCGAACTATCGCTGCGCGCGCACCAAACTCATCTACAAAGCAAGCTTAAATAAATGCATTGTGTAAAGCAAACACATAAAAACCATCACCAAAACCAGCGCCACAGCAGGCTTGAAATACAGCAGCGGCAAAACTAGCCTCGTGTGCAGCGACCTTAAGTTTCGTAGTAAATTGATGAAATAATTTGTCATTCATAAATAAATTTGATTTTCCCATTCGCATAAGAAGTTTCGTTTAAATAACAAAACATAGGTTTAGTTACATCTGTAAAAGTGAAATTTTTTTGTTACAGATTTTCGTTGAAAAATCGAGGTGTTATTTACATGGTAAGTTCTCTACGGTTTTCGTTCTTTTATATGCATGGTACTATGACTATAGGTAGGCTCACTGATGATACGTATTTTGGTTTCTTCTGCACATGACGTCACTCTGAGACAAACCGATGACGGGCCAACACAGAAAGTATTACAATATTATTATATTTGTCATGTTATACAGTCTACAGACCAAGAAGCTGAAGCTAGAAACTTGTAATTTAGGCAGTAGGATCCTTTCATGATCTAGACATGTAAAAAGAAAGGATTTTTGGGATTTCAATTCATAATTTATCAATATACAGGGTAATTTTTTTAATTGACCCATTAGAAGTTTCTCAGCTTAGAAATGGAATACAAATTTCATACAAATTTAATTTTAGTTGGGATAGCTATCCCAACTAAAATTAAATTTTATATCAGATGGCGCTATAAAAAATGGGGGTTGCCATTTGAAAAAATTGAGATATCGCCATTTTTTTATGTCCAAAACTGAAAAATCATAGTATGCAACTCTGGCGTCGCTCAGAAACCGCCGACATACCAAAAAATACCCCTTTCCTTGCTCTTTCAAATAAAAAAAATCGCAAGTCTCTATCTTTAACCGTTTAGGAGTTATGATTTTTCAAAGTTGACTCTACAATGACCAAATTTGACACATAATTTGACATAAGTCAAAAACTATGAGAGATAGGTACCCAAAAGTGGGGTGCTCCTTACTTAAAATGAAAGGGGGAATCATAATATGTAATAAAAAATAGGGGGTGCTATTTAAAAAAACAAAGATGGCGTCCGTTTTTGACATAACCGGTGGCGCCATCTCGACGAAAATATTTTAGAAAGATAGATCACGTGGTACAATGGTCCTGTACAAATTTTCAGATTTGTATTCCATTTCTAAGCTGAGAAACTTCTAATGGGCCAATTAAAAAAATGACCCTGTATAATTTAAACAGAAAAAGAGGAGGGTCAATAAGGCCGGTTTTTGACTGATTTTATTTTTGAGTAAAAAAAATGGAAACTTTTTTTAATATCTGCTTACAATAATAAGTCGATTTCACCCTAAACGGACCACCCCCAAGCCTCCCTAGTATCCCTAAAAGGGGGTTAAAGGTGGAGATTTTACTATTTATTCTAAACTTTACTTATTTATGTAAACTTGATCACCAGACTTGATCAGGGTATCTTAAGGTTTTTGGGGTCGCTGATTCAGAATCTGAGGTCCGTTGAACTCTATCACGTGTATTTACAGAATCCTGCAGACAATTGTAAGAAAAGTGGGACTAATATACATTTGAACAATATTTATATTTTTTATGTAAGAAAACAACGAAGTTAGGAAAAATTAGTGATTATTCAATAATAGTATATTGTGCGACTAGTGAAATTTGCCGCACGAGCGGTAACACGCGAGTGGAATATTCTCCTTCGATCAATGGTCGCACATAATACTTTATTCAACTAGCACGAGAAATATGTAATCGGGGCCCTGATAAAAGAGGGTAAAAAATAAATCACTTCATTGATTGACGTACCCTCCACCCTCGATGCACACAAGATGGCCCTGACTTTCGCTGAATTGCGATGCTGTTTTCATATATACAAATCGCTACCGCATTCCAATTGGTCCAGTAACTATGCAGTAATAATTCATTACCGTACAGTTTCAGCTCGCTACCGCGTTCCTATTGGTTCAGAAACTATGCAGTAATACATTATCGTACAGTTTCGGCTCATTATTAGCACTCTACGCGTCAATATGAAGTAATTTATTATTTCTCCGGAATTCAGCAGGGCTCCGAAATTATATATTACCTACTCACGCGTGTTGAATACCTAAATAACGACCAATTTTTCAGATACATATATTAACAAAAAATAAATAAAATAAATAAATAAATAAAATAAATTCAATACATTAACGTTTCGGTTAAACTTTATTTATTGAAGAGTTATAATCAGACGTTAATCAAAGATTTTAATTAGTAATTATTTATAATAAGTAGGATAGTTTTGATTATGAAAAGAAATATTCTTATTCGTACTGACAATTATTATTATTATTAAATTTCACCTAAATTACATCCTTTTGGTAAAACTGAGATGAGTGCATCAGTGCATTTATGAATGTTCAATAAAAAAATTTATTAAACGGCAGGTGTAATAGGTTTAGATTTGGGTTTTGTTTTATTGCCAATTTGATTTGAATTCTGGTTTATAATTGTCACAACAACGGTGGAGGTTGTAGAGTAATATCGTTCAAAATTTTAATTTTGTAATTGCGCCCGACTATTATATACTTCGCCGGACACATCGATATTTTCGCTGTGGACACAGAATATTCGCTAGGGCTGACTGAAGCAGCCGTTCTTAATATCTCTCTTTTATCACAGAATATATCGCAAGGATTATAAAGGTAGAATATCCTGAAAATAACAATTATTCATATTTTAGAATAATTCGAATAGTTCTGGATTAAAAAAAAATTATTCAATTTGTTTATACATTAGCATTGATAAACAAGACAGGTAGATTGTAGACGCTTGGCAACAGAGGTCTTAAGCGTTAATAATAATCACGGGATGTAAGTGTAATTATTTCCCTATGCAAAAAAAAATCGCCGATATTAAAATTTTAACCTAAAATTGTCATTTGAAAATTTCAAAAGTTTGGTATCAACAGACTTATAAAAAATACTTTTTAACGTATTTTAAATACAAATACAAATACTCTTGCTTCATTGAGTAATTAAATACAAATACAAATATTTTTCCTGCATAGAGTTCATATTTGAAATACAAATACTCCTGAAATATTTGAAATATAAATACAAATATTTTTGGGTTATATTTATAAAAATATTCCCAAGCAATTGCTTGATCTATCAGCAAGTACACAAGCTCAACTAATTAAAAAAATATTCTGAAGCAAGTACGAGATACTTGTAAAATATACTCAATTTTAAGTATTTAAATACAAATAAATTCAAATAAGTAATAAATACTTTCATTAAATTGAATCTGAAATACAAATACTAGAAAAATATTTATATTTGTCTTTTGAAATACTTTTAATCAAATACTTTACAAGTCTGGGTATCAAGACGGATCGAAAATAGTCTGAGGTAGTACAGTACTAGGAGTATATGGTGTGTAGACCCCAAAAATGCCTACGCCACTGTGTTTATGTCAGAAACTTACGCCATCCTACTGTGTTCGGAACAAAATATAGCCAGGAAGTACTCTGAAAGAAAATAAACGTATTTTCTGACAGTCGAGTTGCGTTAAAAGTTCTTGACTCCAACAGAGTACGTTTAAACATGAAATGTCAGCCAACACTGCAAACTCTTGCAGACAACAGACAATAGAATTAATTTAATTTGGGTACCTGGACATGTATCGGACGATTCATTAGTCCAGGAAGGATTTAACAGTGAGTCAATGGCAGCCGAACCTATAGGTTAGCCAAGATGGCTAGTTGACTCATGGGACAACATAGATTATTATAGTGGACTAAAATCTCAGCGCAAACACACTCGAAGGTATTTATCGAAAATCCCTTAAGGCAAGCGTAAGTTCAGTAGGAACCACTTAATTACAGTGTCTTGGATATTAACAGGACACTGTAGTGTTAACAAACACCCGACAGGTTGGGTATTTCCAATAATGCACTCTGCAGCAAATGCAAAACGCTGTTCATATACTCTGAAGTGCGATGGTGTTGCACAGATAAGGTACGAGTACTTTGGATCGGTTTATGCAAGACACTAGACTACGTGGGAATCCTTAAGAACTGGTATTAGCGGTGCACAATAGTTTTTATTGGTCGAAATAACTTCGGACCCCTTATTTTTAATTCTACTGAGCAAGATTGTGTGCAATGACCCAATCACTATTCATTTTTATCGACAAATTAATTTTCATTTGAACTGCTGAGCGAAAATTAAAAATAGATCATTGTTTATAACAATAATCGGAATAACTGAATATTCAGAGTGATGTTTGTTGATTCTTTTTTTTAACAGCGTGTAGTAACAACAAATATTTTAAGTAACTTGTTTATCAACACTCAAAAATGAAATAGGATTGGGCTTTCAAAGATTTACTAAATTTTATCTAATTTTGAGGTCGGTCCAGGCGTTGTGTTAAGTCACTACGGAAATATGTTATGTCATTATTAAGTACCTATTCACAGAAATTGTTGTCTCCGTTTTGTTGTACACAAATATGCGTGCGCCGAACCATGCTTCTGTACATTCTTATAGTAGCGATAAGGGCCTTCTGCGAATTATTTAGGCTGCATTACCGATTCGTGCTATAATTTCTTCGCGCGTATTAACCGGGCTTTTGAATTAATTAAATAAAATTTAAAAAATGTAATTCAACTTTAAAAGGCTGCTTCTCTCTTATATTTGAGTTTTGATAAAAAAGTTACTTAAAATATTGGTTCGTCTATTTGATTTTCACGCGCTGTTAAAAAAGAAGAATCAACTTAAAAATCATCAGTATAATATACCGAAGTAACACCAGCTGTTATTCGAGTTTCCATTTCTGCCACAATGAACGGAATCTGTCAGTTGTCATTATACATTTCTCACTGATCTAATCTATAGACAGTGTCGAAAAGATCTGAGATTCGGAGTGTTAAGATAGCTTGAAAGCATTGTTTAATGTCTTGGTCAGCCCTATCACCAGTATTATATAAGTAATATATGCACGGACACATGTATTTACATTGTATACAGGTATTGTGTACCGACTAAAAATACAGATATATACGATAGGTATGAGTGCACCTGGGACCACGCGCATAACTTCGGGCTTAATGAACTTTTTATAGTGGAACAGTCCACTAATGGACTTTGTGAATAATGTTCATTAATTAACGCACACGCAGTTGACAAACGTCATCTCATGCCAATTCACCGACATGTGTAAAATTATACAGCACACTTTCTAACCAATCATCGTTATATGAATTGCTTATTGTAACAAAGCTATTCTGAACTTGGAAGTAAAAATATTTATTTACAAAAAACTTTTTAACAAAAAAATTAAACCGCCGAAAAACTGAAAAGCAAAAAATAATAAATCTTTTTATTTAACTAAGTTCTATCTAAGTAGTTGAACGTATGTGACAGTCTAGTATATCTAAGTAATTTTGAGTCGGCGTCAACAATCCTTCGCCGGAAATCTCTGAGCGTTCACGAAGTTAATATCAGCGACAGAGCAACCCTAACGGGCACACTGAGGGCACACGTCTTTGCGAGTAGTCGTGTGGAGAGCGCATGTTTAGAATGTTAATGTTTATCGCTGGAGATTTCACGTATCATTGTTAATTTGATTTGGTTATTTCTTTTAGTGATCTTTGTTCATTGATGGTTTGACGCCGACTCAAAATTACTTAGATAGGTATACTAGACTGTCACATACGTTCAACTACTTAGATAGAACTTAGTTAAATAAAAAGATTTATTATTTTTTGCTTTTCAGTTTTTCGGCGGTTTAATTTTTTTGTTAAAAAGTTTTTATTTAATAATTTTTTGTGGCTATATAATTTATAATTGTAATATACACAACTCAGCATAAAAATCTGTGAGTGAACAATAAATCACCCCTATTTTCCCACCCTTAGGGTAGAAATTTTTTTTCCAAATTTATATGAGACGAACCTCGAGGTATACCCTATCCAATAAAAAAATAATTATCAAAATTGGACCACTCTGTAAAAAGTTATGTGTGGTCATACATTACAATCAGTGAGTGAACAATCAATCATCCCCTGTTTTCCTACCCTTAGGGTTGGAATTTTTCTACCAAATTTATATGGGACCAACTTCGAGGTATACTCTTTCAAACAAAAAAAAATTATCAAAATCGGACTACTCTGTAAAAAGTTATGCGTGGTCATACATAAACAAAAAAAAAAATAAATAAAAAAAAAAAAATAAAAAAAAAAAAAATATATACGCGTCGAATTGAGAACCTCCTCCGTTTTTGTTTTTCGTCGGTTAAAAAAGAATTAACGTTAAAAAGAACAAACTATAAAGTTTACTTCTCTAATAATAACGAAATATGGAATAATAAAATAAATAACGAAAAACAAATGAATTCTACAACGACAATAATAAAACTAAACTACTATGTACACCGAATATTTATCTCTCACAGATGTCTGTTTATTTATTTATGTCGCGCACTGTTCATTATCACTGACACTAACTTCTGACTGACTGCCCTGTATTCCACGCTGGCGCTGTTTATATAAGCTCTTCAGCTTCCTTCTGGAACATTCCTCGATGTTCTAGAGGCTTCGGCATTCTTCTATGTGGTTTCAATAACAATGTACGTGACAATGCGTGCATTGCTGTTTATGCGGTTTCGACAACAATGCTCTGGCAACAATGCACTGCCGCCGCCTCCAAAGGCGTCTTGTTACATTATTTATTTCCTAAACTTGATATAATTATTATCTTCTATTCTTGAATGTAAATAAAATCTCAGTAAAATATCGTTAATTGTATACTCAAATAAATTATATGAACTCTATATTTCATCATGGAAGATAGACAGAAAGAAAACTAATCTCCATGCACTCCGAGTTGTATAAAATTTGTGGAAAACAAGGCTTCCTATTCTTGCGATAAAAGCGCTGAAGACTCCGAGTGGAGCTCGTAGCCGGGCAATTTAAATTAATAAATCAAGCCAATTGGAACAATTCCAACTTTAAAATGTTGACATTTAATGTAGAAAGAAAATAAAATTTCTGATATCGCGCGAGGTGACGCGGATAATGACTAGCATTCAATATGGTATTTGCTATTCGTTGCCATGGTTACTTACATAATATGTTCACGTTAAGTAAAAATTAATCAAAATCAGTTTATTTCTGACAGATCTACGAAACAAAAAAACAGTTGATTTTTTTCATTCAAAATATTTCCAAAACTATTAAGTTCAGAAAAAAATTAAGGAAATTTTCTTGAAAAAATAAATAGAATAATAAGCCGTCATGAAAAATATACCATTATTACATAAAAAAACAAAGATTTTTAAGGTCCTGAAGAAGTCAAGAAATATTGCCGAAACGTTGACCAATAAATAATGTTCTAGTAAATAAAAATTGTTTTAATAATTTAGCCTTGTATCCCGTATAATAATAATTTTATCATACTATAATACCAAGATGTCTTATTTTATTTTGATAAAAAACAACGTTATAGTATATATCTCTTCTGCGCATGTGCCTATTTTGACCAAAAACAATAAGGCTCTTCATATACCAAACATCCTCACAAAATTTGGTAACAATCCGCTTATCCTTTTGACTTGTATCGTGCTCACAGACAAACAGTCTAACAGACGCACATAGTTTTTCCAAAAATATGTTTTTTGGATTCGGGGGACCTCAAAACGAAAAGATATTGTAAAATTTGGAAAAGTGATTTTTGACCTTATAAACTATAGTAACTACCATTTCTCACTTGTAGGTCGGACTGGTAAAATAATCGATCAGTTAACTGACAGTAAATAATAAGTATCACGTTGCAGAAAGGTACAACAATGCACAAGACTTTGAGCTATATAGCTACAGCGCCGCGTAAAGTTTTTATACGAACTCTAACTCCTGTTCGCTTGGTTCGTGCTCCCCATTAAACCGCTTACTTTTCTCCACGGTCCATCCCTCTATTGTGTTCCTGTCTAATTAATTAATCTTAAGAAATGAATGGTTAAATTATACAAAAAAAATTGTCGTGGATAACTGTTTTTGAAAACAAAAGCCAAAAAAAAAACGAACTCCAACCGTCATCGATTTTCAGGACACGCGCTTCGCAATGCAGTCTGCTGAGATTTATATCTTTTCTTTTTTTTCTCCATGCCTCACATGTTGAATGGTAGCTTTAAATTATTCGATATTGTGACTGAACGACGCGTCGAACGGAACTAATTAACCAACGTACTTTTTAAAAAACAATGAGATCCCCTGGGAAAATCGCACTGTTTCGAGTTTCATACCACTAAACTCCCAAATGAGTTTTCAGAGTAATAAAAATAATTTTATTTACTAAATGTACCTACATCATAATATTGGCGAATCGTGTAGAACGTAGTTTTAAAAATAATAACGTTGAGAGAAAGTTTGGTAGAAGAACAATTTAACAAGAAGCTTTGTCGATGTTTCGCTTGTGACCGACGCAACGTTTCTAAAAATTTATTTTTATATTCAGAGCCTCAGGCTAGTTGAAGCCGTACTAATCCTAAAATTATTATATTACAAAATAATAATCCTAAAAATAATATACAAAATTCCCATTTAAAATTTTATTTAAGTTTCGAAACTTCGGCCATAAGTGAAACATCGGTAAATCTTCTTCTCAAATTGTTCCCTAATAAACTTTCCCTCAATATTAATATTTCATTGGAACAAAACTAAGAATATCTTTAAAAAGGGTTTTTAGATTTTTTTTATTTCTCTTGATAATTATCGCCCATTTCGAGCGGAAGCTACAGAGCTGAACTTTTAACGGATTGTTTACAGACTTTTAAAATGTATTTCCTCGTCTCCGCTAGTCTGAGATTACCAATAAGGACTAGTTTCTATCTTAAACTGTAAAGTGAATGTGTATGTACAGCACGCCGTGTGGCGCTAACTGGCGGTTCTAATTAAAAATTGTCGCAATATCATTTATACGAAAAAAGCGAAGGAAAAAAAGATCAAATGTGGCATTAGAACTTCTGCACACTCTTTTCTGTTTCAATAAAAAAAAGATCAATTAATTATTTATGCAGTGAATTGGTGTATTATTCAAAACCTGTTGATATTTGTAAAATAAGTTTTTTTCTTAATTTTTATTCAAAAGTTATTTAAAAGAACGATCAAGACACATCAATCACCTTATGGATAAAAATTAATTCATATTAATCAAACGGTTAAACTCCAAATCCACACTTAGTTGTGGTTGCAATATTATGGAAAGCTTAACATTTTTTTAAAATACACATTGGCTGTAAAAAAAAACATGCAGACCAATGATATTGACATGAACAACAAACATTGACGTGATAAAACTCATACAAAACCATAGTAGCGAGCTACCCACAAATTTTTTTTATTTTGCCACCGCGAGCATGACATTCGGAAAAAGCTTAGTCCCACTTGCACACAACTTATAGATGATTCGAGTTAGACAGGAAATGATAATTTTCTTTTTAAATTCAATAAGTGTTTAGAGAAAAACATTTTTAATAAATAAACGAAAGATTTAAAAAAAAAACAAGCTGTTAATTAGTTTTAATAACTAAAAAGTTAAAAATAATTTTATTCCGATTCGAAATAAGTCGTTTTGTACGTAGGTACTTATCACAGTGGCAAGTTTTCAAATAAAAGCGTGTTACATCGTCTTTTTGTTCTCTCTTGTTATAAAATGTAACACGCTTTTATTTGTAAACTTGAGTAGGTATAAAACAACTTATCGGAATAAAACTATTTTTAACTTTTTAGTTCATTTTTATTAACAACTAATTAAAAGCTTGTTTTTAAAAAAAAAATTCGTTTATTAGTGTGCTTTATTAATAGTGTGATTTGCGTCCAGACGAAAGCTGGACCGGTCAGTTAGTTATTATTATATTGTATTGTTTTTGGAACTACGTGTACATACGTATGCAAAATTTCAACTCCATCGGATAACGGGAAGTTGTTAAAAGGGAGGTTTGCAATCGGGCAAAAGCCGGAAAGGTAAGTTAGTTATTATAATATTGTATTGTCATCGGAACTGCATATGCATGCAAAATTTCAGCTCAGTCGGATAACGGGAAGTGGATCAAATTTAACTTGCAAGATTATATTACAGACAGACAGACAAACAGACAGACAACGGGACAAGTGAAACTAAATAAAAGCTTGTAAAATGTATTTCATTTATCAAATTGTCTGAAATACATTTATTAAAAAGTTTTATTATTATTGTAAACGAAATTGGTAATATTGTGCTATCAAAACACGTATTGCTTTTAGTTAACTGAAAATTGTCATTACATATGAAATATTATGTCTTTATAGAGTTACGTATTGAGTATTATTGACTGGTTTTCCATTCAGCGTTTCCGATTCACGGAAAACTCTAGAGTGCTGACCTCGTATGTATGGTGTGTTGACTCGACTCTGGAGATTCGTCCGTCTCCAAAGTACAAAACGTTTACATTGCCACTGTAGGTACTTGACACTTCGTCTGTAGTCGTTCTTCCACATCCTTTTATTCCTGTTACGTGATAAGACGTATCCACACAAAATCAAGAATAAAAGCACAGACATAATCGCATCAAAATGATTTTAAGGTGCACTAGAATACACCAAAAATAACTTTTCACACTTTCGTGTTTATTTAAACGTATGCGTGTGTTTGTATGTACGTACGTACGTAGGTGGTAATTTCTATTTAAGACAAAATCTCAAGAATAAAAAATGTTATCGACTTAATTATGGTGCCAATCAAGACATATTTACGTCAATATGATCCAGAAGAAATTTAAAAGCAATCGGTCGATCAGTTTTTTATTTTATTTTTTTTTATTTAAAAAATGGTGGATTTTACGCGAAATCTCGGTAATAAAAAATTATATCGATATTGTTAGGATTCCAATCAAAATTTATTAACATCAATATATTATCAAAACCGGTTCGGTCATTTTTTTATTCAAACAAAAAAAAAAAACTGTGAATTATTTGGGTTTTTTTTTATAAACTACCAACATATTTAAAATATAATTTTGATTATACTGAGAAGTTGTTCGTGTGGACTTCATATCATACTTGTAGAGTCCCAATAAACGACCCACCTCACGGTTTGTTTAAAAAAGACATGCCAAAAAAGTTTGCTTATAAATAACGCAAGGGCAAACCATAAAAATTCAATACCTGTCTCTATCTAGTGGTGATGTTAATTAAAATATACCTGTGCTACGGAAAAAAGGGTTTTTTTCTATAATCTTCAGTGTAAACCACAAAAACACAAACACATAGTAAAATTGAAACTTTTGTTCACTTTCATAATATCAACAAGAAAATATTCGTAATGCTGATGCCTTCCTAGTTAAAAAAACACGACGATATTTTTTTATTATAGTATCGGTGCTTTGAATATAATGTTGATCTACTTCACTATGCCTTCATCGTATTTCGTAATACGATGAAGGCATATAGTGAAGTAGAACATAACATATGTATAATTGATCAATTTTTAAACTAGTGCTCAAAGAATCAATTTATTGTAAATTTAAATCAAATTATATATATTTAAAATAAAAGAAAATGTCAATACATATCAAAAAAAATTATCTAACAGGAGATTCAAAGAAATGTAACACTGTAAAATTTTTAGGACTTCTTGTAGATCATAAACTGAAATGGACTGATCATATAAAATATTACTTTGCAAAAAATTAAATAAACATTATTACTTAATAAAATTACAAAAATCTTACTTTGATCAAAACAATTTAGTGGTAATATACTACGCCTTTACCTACACTTCGTTAAAATGCGGTATTACAAACTGGAGACGATCATTTGAAGTGGACAAAGTATTCAAAATAAAAAAAAAATAATAATAGATATAGCAAATTTTAAACTTACAATATCGGCAATCCTGCCGAGGCCAGAATGTTAACATTATATATGGGATGTATATTTTTGAACTTCTAAAACATGCACTCACTAAATTATTTTGATCAAAATATGTATAAATACTATAATACTCGAATACACCATGCTACTCAGAACAACGTTCTTAGATAAAGGGTCGATTTATATTGGCTTGAAACTACCAAATACTTAAAAATTGAAAAGAATTTTATAAAGTTTAATAAAGACTTGAAAGTAATATTTAAAAACTTGGGTCGCAGTGCCAAACCCTGGCGACAATATAGTGTATTTGCTATTACAGACAGTGTGGCTTCGTTATGTGAACTAAACTTTCTGTTTGACCAAAATAAAAAAAAAAATAACCTTTTTATACACCCCTTAAAATAATTCGTTTTTTTCATAACTAAAATACTATTGTCCATCCAACATTTGCACCAAATTAAATACGGCCTTCCGACAGAAAAATCATTATTTCATATCCGCAAACCATAGTGTTTTCTTAAAATTCGTAAGTCCCGCCCTGTCAAGCCGATTTTGTTTAAATGTTAACAGCACATTTTAATCTATATGTGTTATTTAATTAATATCAAACAAAAAACGGGAATTTGTTTTTCAAAAATATCGCAATTTTTTATAAGGGGAAACTTATAAGAACGCGAACAAATAGACAAAAGTTACGTTAGGTACTATATTTGATTTATTTGTATTAAATAATCAGAAATTATTGCACCTACCTTTAGGTACGTCTGCCATTTCCTAAAAAAATTCAAAAAGCTATATTTGGAAGTGGCCAGTTTCCAAATTAACTTCAAGAATCCACCGTTCGATAAATAAATAAAGGAAACAATATTTTTTTATTATTAAATAGTTGATTTCTGTTAAACATAGCTCATAACATAGAAACGAAAAAAAACATATATAAACATAATATGCATTGCTTAGGTCGCAAGAAACACCTTTTTCCACAAAATTTCCATTTCCTTAAAACATACGAAAAAGAATGCGAAACACCTTAATCTAAAAAAAAAACATACAAGAAGGCGAACTCGACAAGAGTTCCGTTAGGTAATAATTTATTTATTATTGTAAAATAATTGTTGTACTTACGTTTACCTAAAAAGTTATATTTGGAAATGGGCAGTTTCCAAATCAACTTCAAAAACTAACTAGAAGAAACGAAATATTAAATTATAATTATAATATAACTCTAATAAATGCAATAAATATAAGCATCATTTTCATTCTGAGACCTATATCTTGACACGTTGTGGATAACTTGAAGAAGGAGATGTCCTCTGATGAAATCCGTGATAATATATTATCTAAAATCACGTTCGATGAAATTTGATCAATCATAAAATAATATAAATATTCTATTCTATTCTAAACAATTAAGTCCAATTAACTGAAACTTGGTACAGAATTAAAGCATGGATTTACGCAACTTATATATTTTAAATATAGGTATTTATTGTTCACGCGTCTATAGAAAAATATTCCTTACGGAATATTACACATTTTAATGGCGTTTAATAAATCAGAGCAAAGGTTAGATTTATATAAAAAAATAGATTATACTTACTTACTGCTCACTGCTTCCTTTGGAGAAACTAATTACGAACTGATATCAGAAAGCAAATAATGGAAGATTAAAGGATAAATCCTTTAATCTTCCAACATTTAAATAGGATCATCATCACTCTAAATTATTAGTTATTTTTTCACAAAGCAAATAATGTTAACTACTTCCATTTTTTTCATAGTAATTATTTCTACGATCACTCTTGCGACACTCAAAAAATAATAATTCATATAAAACATTTTAAAATGATTATTTTTATCTCCAAAAATAAAATAGATACAAGGTTGCGGATGGTCAGAATTGATTCAACGTGATTTTTTCTATGTGTATTTAATATCAAACAAAAAAAAAGGGAATTTATTTTTTTTTTTAATTCCTAAATGTTTTACGGGGGGAAACATATAAGAACGCGAACAAATAGACAAGAGTTACGTTACTATATTTGATTTATTTGTATTAAATACGCAGAAATTATTGCACCTACCTTTACGTCTGCCATTACCTAAAAAATGTGAAAAGTTATATTTGGAAGTGGCCAGTTTCCAAATTAACTTCAAAAATCCACCGTTCGATAAATAAATAAATGACACAATATTTTTTTCTTATTCAATAGTTGATTTCTGTTAAACATAGAACATAATATAGAAACAAAAAAAAAAAAAACATATATAACATTAAACATATACGTTACTTAGGTCGCAAGAAACAACTTTTTTCGCAAATTGAAAAATGTCCATTTTCTTAAAACATACGAAAAAAATGTGAAACACCTAAAACCTAAAAAAAAAAACATACAAAAAGGCGAACTCGAGAAGAGTTTCGTTAAGTACTATATTATTTATTGTTGTAAAATAATTGTTGTACTTACGTTTACCTAAAAAATGTAAAAAGTTGTATTTGGAAATGGCCAGTTTCCAAATCAACTTTAAAAACTAACTGAGAGAAACGAAATAGTAGATTATAATTATATAACTGTAATAAATGCGATAAATATAAGCACCATTTTCATTTTGAGACCCATATTTTGTAGATGACTTGAAGAAGGAGATGTCCTCTGATGAAATCCGTGAAAATATATAGAAAATTACGTTCATTAAAGTTTGGTAGATCTATGACTGATGAATAATAATGATAAACAAATTAATCAGAAAAAAAATAATAATTGTGCTTGTGTAAAAATATATATACAGTAAATAATTTACAGTATACACAGAATACAAAATTAATAAAAAAAAATATAAAAAATTTCGTTGGTTATGTAAGAATGTATGCATAAAAAATTTAATTACTTTTTCGAGATTCCATTGACAGATTGACGTAAACACCTATATGAAATTGTTTTGTATGAAAACGCGAAAGAAATATTGGTTTATTCGATATATTACCAAATCGATTAAAGTTCGGGGTTACCTGAAAACCCTAAGTGTAAAAATGTATATGAAATTGTTTTGTATAAAAACGCGATAGAAAAATTGGTCCATTCGATATATTACCGAAATCGATTTAAGTTCCTTGTTACCTGAAAACCCTAAGTGTAAAATTCTATATGAAATTGTTTTGTATAAAAACGCGGACGAAAAATTGGTCCCTTCGATATATTAAAGAAATCGATTTAATTTCGTGGTTACCTGAAAACCATAAGTGTAAAAATGTAGGTATATGAAATTGTTTTGTATAAAAACGCGATAGAAAAATTGGTCCATTCGATATATTACCGAAATCGATTTAATTTCGTGGTTACCTGAAAATCCTAAGTGTAAAAATGTATATGAAATTGTTTTATATAAAAACGCGATAGAAAAATTAGTCCATTCGATTACCGAAATCGGTTCAATTTCGTGGTTACCTGAAAACCCTAAATTGCTAAAAAGTTGAATGTAGTAAATCTCAGAAAAGTGGCAATGTTAAGTTTGGAACCCAGAGCCCCCGGATTTACTCTGATTACTATTATCTCTTAATCAGTAATAGAAAAAATCGGATCGATTATTCAGACTGGTGCACTACCCGAATGACAACACCCATCTCCGAGTGAAAGGATCTTTACTAAAACGCCGACGTCGCGTTCAGTTTTGCACACACCACTACTGACTTCCACGCAAAATAAGCATACAAAACATGGCGCGATAGAAACTACTGGTTTATACTATTGTGAGTATTATCATTTCGGATGACTAATCCGATGAGACTCGG
Source organism: Xanthostigma xanthostigma (assembly GCA_963575645.1). NCBI lineage: Eukaryota > Metazoa > Arthropoda > Insecta > Raphidioptera > Raphidiidae > Xanthostigma > Xanthostigma xanthostigma. Next base: position 28,209,677 of record OY754468.1, on the reverse strand, counting down.
CACTCAACCCTGCAAAGGATAGACAGAGTCTGAACTATCACAACCGATGCTAAGGTCACTAGAAAGAGCTTTTCTTTTAACACACGACTCTGAATGCTCGTTTCTAGAACCCGGCCTACATATCTCGTATGATTTTGGACTCCCCAGCTATTCTAAAACATATCGAGCTCGTATATAACGTTTGGCCGGATGTGCCTCCACCCGCTTAATATGCCGGCTCGCGTCCGAAACCCGGCACCCGCTGGAGACAGGTCTGATCGTAAACTATCAAACGGGCTAACTAAGATCGTGCACCAAAATAAATAACAAATCTAATAATTTTTACTGACCTCTTAGATAATATTTAAATATCAGAGAATTGGATTTCTGATAAATTTCCATGGCAACCTGAAAATCCCTATAGTGTGAAATATGTACAATAATAAGATTTGTCAAAAACGTTATCAGTCAATTGGATTTTCTGATAATATTCCATGGCAACCCGAAAATCCCTATAGTGTAAAAATGTGTATAATAATCAGATTTGTCAAACGCGTTATCAGACAATTTGATATCTGATAATATTCCATGGCAACCTGAAAATCCCTATTGTGTTGAAATGTGTATAATATTGAGATTTATCAAACGCGTTATCAGTCATTTGGACTTTCTGATAATATTCCATGGCAACCTGAAAATCCCTATAGTGTAAAAATGTGTATAATAATCAGATTTGTCAAACGCGTTATCAGACAATTTGATATCTGATAATATTCCATGGCAACCTGAAAATCCCTATTGTGTTGAAATGTGTATAATATTGAGATTTATCAAACGCGTTATCAGTCATTTGGACTTTCTGATAATATTCCAAGGCAACCTGAAAATCCCTACCTATAGTGTCAAAAAGTGTATATTCGTGGGTACCTGAAAATTCTAAGTGTAAAAATGTATATGAAATTGTTTTGCATAAAAACGCGATGGTAATATTGGTCTATTCGATATATTACCGAAATCGATTTAAGTACCTGGTTACCTGAAAATCCTAAGTGTAAAAATGTATATGAAATTGTTTTGTAAAAAACGCGATAGAAAAATTGGTCCATTCGATATATTGCAGAAATATATTTAATTTCGTGTTTACCTGAAAATCCTAAGTGTAAAAATGTAAGTATATGAAATTGTTTTGTTTAAAAAAGCGATTGGTCCATTCGATTACCGAAATCGGTTCAATTTCGTGGTTATCTGAAAACCCTAAATTGCTAAAAAGTTGAATGTAGTAAATCTCAGAAAAGTGGCAATGTTAAGTTTGGAACCCAGAGCCCCCGGATTTACTCTGATTACTATTATCTCTTAATCAGTAATAGAAAAAATCGGATCGATTATTCAGACTGGTGCACTACCCGAATGACAACACCCATCTCCGAGTGAAAGGATCTTTACTAAAACGCCGACGTCGCGTTCAGTTTTGCACACACCACTACTGACTTCCACGCAAAATAAGCATACAAAACATGGCTCGATAGAAACTACTGGTTTATACTATTGTGAGTATTATCATTTCGGATGACTAATCCGATGAGACTCGGCACTCAACCCTGCGAAGGATAGACAGAGTCTGAACTATCACAACCGATGCTAAGGTCACTAGAAAGAGCTTTTCTTTTAACACACGACTCTGAATGCTCGTTTCTAGAACCCGGCCTACATATCTCGTATGATTTTGGACTCCCCAGCTATTCTAAAACATATCGAGCTCGTATATAACGTTTGGCCGGATGTGCCTCCACCCGCTTAATATGCCGGCTCGCGTCCGAAACCCGGCACCCGCTGGAGACAGGTCTGATCGTAAACTATCAAACGGGCTAACTATGATCGTGCACCAAAATGAATAACAAATCTAATAATTTTTACTGACCTCTTAGATAATATATAAATATCAGAGAATTGGATTTCTGATAAATTTCCAAGGCAACCTGAAAATCCCTATAGTGTAAAAATGTGTTTAATAATCAGATTTGTCAAACGCGTTATCAGACAATTTGATTTCTGATAATATTCCATGGCAACCTGAAAATCCCTATAGTGTAAAAATGTGTATAATAATCAGATTTGTCAAACGCGTTATCAGACAATTTGATTTCTGATAATATTCCATGGCAACCTGAAAATCCCTATTGTGTTGAAATGTGTATAATATTGAGATTTATCAAACGCGTTATCAGTCATTTGGACTTTCTGATAATATTCCATGGCAACCTGAAAATCCCTATAGTGTAAAAATGTGTATAATAATCAGATATGTCAAACGCGTTATCAGACAATTTGATTTCTGATAATATTCCATGGCAACCTGAAAATCCCTATTGTGTTGAAATGTGTATAATATTGAGATTTATCAAACGCGTTATCAGTCATTTGGACTTTCTGATAATATTCCATGGCAAACTGAAAATCCCTATTGTGTTGAAATGTGTATAATATTGAGATTTATCAAACGCGTTATCAGTCATTTGGACTTTCTGATAATATTCCATGGCAACCTGAAAATCCCTATAGTGTAAAAATGTGAATAATAATCAGATTTGTCAAACGCGTTATCAGACAATTTGATTACTGATAATATTCCATGGCAACCTGAAAATCCCTATTGTGTTGAAATGTGTATAATATTGAGATTTATCCAACGCGTTATCAGTCATTTGGACTTTCTGATAATATTCCATGGCAACCTGAAAATCCCTATAGTGTTGAAATATGTACAATAATATGATTTGTCAAAAGCGTTATCAGTCAATTGGCATTTCTGATAATATTCCATGGCAACCTGAGAATCCCTATTGTATTGAAAAGTGTATAATATTGAGATTTATCAAACGCGTTATCAGTCATTTGGGCTTTCTGATAATATTCCATGGCAACCTGAAAATCCCTATAGTGTAAAAATGTGTATAATAATCAGATTTGTCAAACGCGTTATCAGACAATTTGATTTCTGATAATATTCCATGGCAACCTGAAAATCCCTATTGTGTTGAAATGTGTATAATATTGAGATTTATCAAACGCGTTATCAGTCATTTGGACTTTCTGATAATATTCCATGGCAACCTGAAAATCCCTATAGTGTTGAAATATGTACAATAATATGATTTGTCAAAAGCGTTATCAGTCAATTGGCATTTCTGATAATATTCCATGGCAACCTGAAAATCCCTATTGTGTTGAAATGTGTATAATATTGAGATTTATCAAACGCGTTATCAGTCATTTGGACTTTCTGATAATATTCCATGGCAACCTGAAAATCCCTATAGTGATAAATATGTACAATAATAAGATTTGCCAAAAGCGTTATCAGTCAATTGGACTTTCTGATAATATTCCATGGCAACCTGAAAATCCCTATAGTGTTAAAATGTGTATAATAATCAGATTTGTCAAACGCGTTATCAGACAATTTGATTTCTGATAATATTCCATGGCAACCTGAAAATCCCTATTGTGTTGAAATGTGTATAATATTGAGATTTATCAAACGCGTTATCAGTCATTTGGACTTTCTGATAATATTCCATGGCAACCTGAAAATTCCTATTGTGTTGAAATGTGTATAATATTGAGATTTATCAAACGCGTTATCAGTCATTTGGACTTTCTGATAATATTCCATGGCAACCTGAAAATCCCTATAGAGTTAAAATGTGTATAATAATCAGATTTGTCAAACGCGTTATCAGACAATTTGATTTCTGATAATATTACATGGCAACCTGAAAATCCCTATAGTGATGAAATATGTACAATAATAAGATTTGTCAAAAGCGTTATCAGTCAATTGGCATTTCTGATAATATTCTATGGCAACCTGAAAATCCCTATTGTGTTGAAATGTGTATAATATTGAGATTTATCAAACGCGTTATCAGTCATTTGGACTTTCTGATAATATTCCATGGCAACCTGAAAATTCCTAATGTGTTGAAATGTGTATAATATTGAGATTTATCAAACGCGTTATCAGTCATTTGGACTTTCTGATAATATTCCATGGCAACCTGAAAATTCCTATTGTGTTGAAATGTGTATAATATTGAGATTTATCAAACGCGTTATCAGTCATTTGGACTTTCTATTAATATTCCATGGCAACCTGAAAATCCCTATAGTGTAAAAATGTGTATAATAATCAGATTTGTCAAACGCGTTATCAGACAATTTAATTTCTGATAATATTACATGGCAACCTGAAAATCCCTATAGTGATGAAATATGTACAATAATAAGATTTGCCAAAAGCGTTATCAGTCAATTGGACTTTCTGATAATATTCCATGGCAACCTGAAAATCCCTATAGTGTTAAAATGTGTATAATAATCAGATTTGTCAAACGCGTTATCAGACAATTTGATTTCTGATAATATTCCATGGCAACCTGAAAATCCCTATTGTGTTGAAATGTGTATAATATTGAGATTTATCAAACGCGTTATCAGTCATTTGGACTTTCTGATAATATTCCATGGCAACCTGAAAATTCCTATTGTGTTGAAATGTGTATAATATTGAGATTTATCAAACGCGTTATCAGTCATTTGGACTTTCTGATAATATTCCATGGCAACCTGAAAATCCCTATAGAGTTAAAATGTGTATAATAATCAGATTTGTCAAACGCGTTATCAGACAATTTGATTTCTGATAATATTACATGGCAACCTGAAAATCCCTATAGTGATGAAATATGTACAATAATAAGATTTGTCAAAAGCGTTATCAGTCAATTGGCATTTCTGATAATATTCCATGGCAACCTGAAAATCCCTATTGTGTTGAAATGTGTATAATATTGAGATTTATCAAACGCGTTATCAGTCATTTGGACTTTCTGATAATATTCCATGGCAACCTGAAAATTCCTATTGTGTTGAAATGTGTATAATATTGAGATTTATCAAACGCGTTATCAGTCATTTGGACCTTCTGATAATATTCCATGGCAACCTGAAAATTCCTATTGTGTTGAAATGTGTATAATATTGAGATTTATCAAACGCGTTATCAGTCATTTGGACTTTCTGATAATATTCCATGGCAACCTGAAAATTCCTATTGTGTTGAAATGTGTATAATATTGAGATTTATCAAACGCGTTATCAGTCATTTGGACTTTCTGATAATATTCCATGGCAACCTGAAAATCCCTATAGTGTTAAAATGTGTATAATAATCAGATTTGTCAAACGCGTTATCAGACAATTTAATTTCTGATAATATTCCATGGCAACCTGAAAATCCCTATTGTGTTGAAATGTGTATAATATTGATATTTATCAAACGCGTTATCAGTCATTTGGACTTTCTGATAATATTCCATGGCAACCTGAAAATTCCTATTGTGTTGAAATGTGTATAATATTGAGATTTATCAAACGCGTTATCAGTCATTTGGACTTTCTGATAATATTCCATGGCAACCTGAAAATCCCTATAGTGTAAAAATGTGTATAATAATCAGATTTGTCAAACGCGTTATCAGACAATTTAATTTCTGATAATATTACATGGCAACCTGAAAATCCCTATAGTGATGAAATATGTACAATAATAAGATTTGCCAAAAGCGTTATCAGTCAATTGGACTTTCTGATAATATTCCATGGCAACCTGAAAATCCCTATAGTGTTAAAATGTGTATAATAATCAGATTTGTCAAACGCGTTATCAGACAATTTGATTTCTGATAATATTCCATGGCAACCTGAAAATCCCTATTGTGTTGAAATGTGTATAATATTGAGATTTATCAAACGCGTTATCAGTCATTTGGACTTTCTGATAATATTCCATGGCAACCTGAAAATCCCTATAGTGTTGAAATATGTACAATAATATGATTTGTCAAAAGCGTTATCAGTCAATTGGCATTTCTGATAATATTCCATGGCAACCTGAAAATCCCTATTGTATTGAAAAGTGTATAATATTGAGATTTATCAAACGCGTTATCAGTCATTTGGGCTTTCTGATAATATTCCATGGCAACCTGAAAATCCCTATAGTGTAAAAATGTGTATAATAATCAGATTTGTCAAACGCGTTATCAGACAATTTGATTTCTGATAATATTCCATGGCAACCTGAAAATCCCTATTGTGTTGAAATGTGTATAATATTGAGATTTATCAAACGCGTTATCAGTCATTTGGACTTTCTGATAATATTCCATGGCAACCTGAAAATCCCAATAGTGTAAAAATGTGTATAATAATCAGATTTGTCAAACGCGTTATCAGACAATTTGATTACTGATAATATTCCATGGCAACCTGAAAATCCCTATTGTGTTGAAATGTGTATAATATTGAGATTTATCAAACGCGTTATCAGTCATTTGGACTTTCTGATAATATTCCATGGCAACCTGAAAATCCCTATTGTGTTGAAATGTGTATTATATTGAGATTTATCAAACGCGTTATCAGTCATTTGGACTTTCTGATAATATTCCATGGCAACCTGAAAATCCCTATAGTGTTGAAATATGTACAATAATATGATTTGTCAAAAGCGTTATCAGTCAATTGGCATTTCTGATAATATTCCATGGCAACCTGAAAATCCCTATAGTGTAAAAATGTGTATAATTATCAGTTTTGTCAAACGCGTTATCAGACAATTTGATTTCTGATAATATTCCATAGCAACCTGAAAATCCCTATTGTGTTGAAATGTGTATAATATTGAGATTTATCAAACGCGTTATCAGTAATTTGTACATTCTGATAATCTTCCAAGGCAACCTGAAAATCCCTACCTATAGTGTCAAAAAGTGTATATTCGTGGGTACCTGAAAATTCTAAGTGTAAAAATGTATATGAAATTGTTTTGCATAAAAACGCGATGGTAATATTGGTCTATTCGATATATTACCGAAATCGATTTAAGTACCTGGTTACCTGAAAATCCTAAGTGTAAAAATGTATATGAAATTGTTTTGTAAAAAACGCGATAGAAAAATTGGTCCATTCGATATATTGCCGAAATATATTTAATTTCGTGTTTACCTGAAAATCCTAAGTGTAAAAATGTAAGTATATGAAATTGTTTTGTTTAAAAACGCGATTGGTCCATTCGTTTACCGAAATCGGTTCAATTTCGTGGTTATCTGAAAACCCTAAATTGCTAAAATGTTGAATGTAGTAAATCTCAGAAAAGTGGCAATGTTAAGTTTGGAACCCAGAGCCCCCGGATTTACTCTGATTACTATTATCTCTTAATCAGTAATAGAAAAAATCGGATCGATTATTCAGACTGGTGCACTACCCGAATGACAACACCCATCTCCGAGTGAAAGGATCTTTACTAAAACGCCGACGTCGCGTTCAGTTTTGCACACACCACTACTGACTTCCACGCAAAATAAGCATACAAAACATGGCTCGATAGAAACTACTGGTTTATACTATTGTGAGTATTATCATTTCGGATGACTAATCCGATGAGACTCGGCACTCAACCCTGCGAAGGATAGACAGAGTCTGAACTATCACAACCGATGCTAAGGTCACTAGAAAGAGCTTTTCTTTTAACACACGACTCTGAATGCTCGTTTCTAGAACCCGGCCTACATATCTCGTATGATTTTGGACTCCCCAGCTATTCTAAAACATATCGAGCTCGTATATAACGTTTGGCCGGATGTGCCTCCACCCGCTTAATATGCCGGCTCGCGTCCGAAACCCCGCACCCGCTGGAGACAGGTCTGATCGTAAACTATCAAACGGGCTAACTATGATCGTGCACCAAAATGAATAACAAATCTAATAATTTTTACTGACCTCTTAGATAATATTTAAATATCAGAGAATTGGATTTCTGATAAATTTCCAAGGCAACCTGAAAATCCCTATAGTGTTTAAATGTGTTTAATAATCAGATTTGTCAAACGCGTTATCAGACAATTTGATTTCTGATAATATTCCATGGCAACCTGAAAATCCCTATTGTGTTGAAATGTGTATAATATTGAGATTTATCAAACGCGTTATCAGTCATTTGGACTTTCTGATAATATTCCATGGCAACCTGAAAATCCCTATTGTGTTGAAATGTGTATAATATTTAGATTTATCAAACGCGTTATCAGTCATTTGGACTTTCTGATAATATTCCATGGCAACCTGAAAATCCCTATTGTGTTGAAATGTGTATAATATTGAGATTTATCAAACGCGTTATCAGTCATTTGGACTTTCTGATAATATTCCATGGCAACCTGAAAATCCCTATTGTGTTGAAATGTGTATAATATTGAGATTTATCAAACGCGTTATCAGTCATTTGGACTTTCTGATAATATTCCATGGCAACCTGAAAATCCCTATAGTGTAAAAATGTGAATAATAATCAGATTTGTCAAACGCGTTATCAGACAATTTGATTACTGATAATATTCCATGGCAACCTGAAAATCCCTATTGTGTTGAAATGTGTATAATATTGAGATTTATCAAACGCGTTATCAGTCATTTGGACTTTCTGATAATATTCCATGGCAACCTGAAAATCCCTATAGTGTTGAAATATGTACAATAATATGATTTGTCAAAAGCGTTATCAGTCAATTGGCATTTCTGATAATATTCCATGGCAACCTGAGAATCCCTATTGTATTGAAAAGTGTATAATATTGAGATTTAATAAACGCGTTATCAGTCATTTGGGCTTTCTGATAATATTCCATGGCAACCTGAAAATCCCTATAGTGTAAAAATGTGTATAATAATCAGATTTGTCAAACGCGTTATCAGACAATTTGATTTCTGATAATATTCCATGGCGACCTGAAAATCCCTATTGTGTTGAAATGTGTATAATATTGAGATTTATCAAACGCGTTATCAGTCATTTGGACTTTCTGATAATATTCCATGGCAACCTGAAAATCCCTATAGTGTTGAAATATGTACAATAATATGATTTGTCAAAAGCGTTATCAGTCAATTGGCATTTCTGATAATATTCCATGGCAACCCGAAAATCCCTATTGTGTTGAAATGTGTATAATATTGAGATTTATCAAACGCGTTATCAGTCATTTGGACTTTCTGATAATATTCCATGGCAACCTGAAAATCCCTATAGTGATAAATATGTACAATAATAAGATTTGCCAAAAGCGTTATCAGTCAATTGGACTTTCTGATAATATTCCATGGCAACCTGAAAATCCCTATAGTGTTAAAATGTGTATAATAATCAGATTTGTCAAACGCGTTATCAGACAATTTGATTTCTGATAATATTCCATGGCAACCTGAAAATCCCTATTGTGTTGAAATGTGTATAATATTGATATTTATCAAACGCGTTATCAGTCATTTGGACTTTCTGATAATATTCCATGGCAACCTGAAAATTCCTATTGTGTTGAAATGTGTATAATATTGAGATTTATCAAACGCGTTATCAGTCATTTGGACTTTCTGATAATATTCCATGGCAACCTGAAAATCCCTATAGTGTAAAAATGTGTATAATAATCAGATTTGTCAAACGCGTTATCAGACAATTTAATTTCTGATAATATTACATGGCAACCTGAAAATCCCTATAGTGATGAAATATGTACAATAATAAGATTTGCCAAAAGCGTTATCAGTCAATTGGACTTTCTGATAATATTCCATGGCAACCTGAAAATCCCTATAGTGTTAAAATGTGTATAATAATCAGATTTGTCAAACGCGTTATCAGACAATTTGATTTCTGATAATATTCCATGGCAACCTGAAAATCCCTATTGTGTTGAAATGTGTATAATATTGAGATTTATCAAACGCGTTATCAGTCATTTGGACTTTCTGATAATATTCCATGGCAACCTGAAAATCCCAATAGTGTAAAAATGTGTATAATAATCAGATTTGTCAAACGCGTTATCAGACAATTTGATTACTGATAATATTCCATGGCAACCTGAAAATCCCTATTGTGTTGAAATGTGTATAATATTGAGATTTATCAAACGCGTTATCAGTCATTTGGACTTTCTGATAATATTCCATGGCAACCTGAAAATCCCTATTGTGTTGAAATGTGTATAATATTGAGATTTATCAAACGCGTTATCAGTCATTTGGACTTTCTGATAATATTCCATGGCAACCTGAAAATTCCTATTGTGTTGAAATGTGTATAATATTGAGATTTATCAAACGCGTTATCAGTCATTTGGACTTTCTGATAATATTCCATGGCAACCTGAAAATTCCTATTGTGTTGAAATGTGTATAATATTGAGATTTATCAAACGCGTTATCAGTCATTTGGATTTTTTGATAATATTCCATGGCAACCTGAAAATCCCTATAGTGATGAAATATGTACAATAATAAGATTTGCCAAAAGCGTTATCAGACAATTGGTATTTCTGATAATATTCCATGGCAACCTGAAAATCCCTACTGTGTTGAAATGTGTATAAAAATCAGATTTATCATTTAATTGGATTTTCTGATAAAATTCCATGAAATTATATGGTATGTAAACTCGATCGAAATATTGGTCCATTCGATATATTACCGAAATCGATTTAATTTCGTGGTTACCTGAAAACCCCTAAATTGCTAAGTTGAATGTAGTAAATCTCAGAAAAGTGTTACTTTGTTAAGTTTGGAACCCAGAGCCCCCGGATTTACCCTGATTACTATTATCTCTTAATCAGTAATAGAAAAAATCGGATCGATTATTCAGACTGGTGCACTACCCGAATGACAACACCCATCTCCGAGTGAAAGGATCTTTACTAAAACGCCGACGTCGCGTTCAGTTTTGCACACACCACTACTGACTTCCACGCAAAATAAGCATACAAAACATGGCTCGATAGAAACTACTGGTTTATACTATTGTGAGTATTATCATTTCGGATGACTAATCCGATGAGACTCGGCACTCAACCCTGCGAAGGATAGACAGAGTCTGAACTATCACAACCGATGCTAAGGTCACTAGAAAGAGCTTTTCTTTTAACACACGACTCTGAATGCTCGTTTCTAGAACCCGGCCTACATATCTCGTATGATTTTGGACTCCCCAGCTATTCTAAAACATATCGAGCTCGTATATAACGTTTGGCCGGATGTGCCTCCACCCGCTTAATATGCCGGCTCGCGTCCGAAACCCGGCACCCGCTGGAGACAGGTCTGATCGTAAACTATCAAACGGGCTAACTAAGATCGTGCACCAAAATAAATAACAAATCTAATAATTTTTACTGACCTCTTAGATAATATTTAAATATCAGAGAATTGGATTTCTGATAAATTTCCATGGTAACCTGAAAATCCCTATAGTGTGAAATATGTACAATAATAAGATTTGTCAAAAACGTTATCAGTCAATTGGATTTTCTGATAATATTCCATGGCAACCTGAAAATCCCTATTGTGTTGAAATGTGTATAATATTGAGATTTATCAAACGCGTTATCAGTCATTTGGACTTTCTGATAATATTCCATGGCAACCTGAAAATCCCTATAGTGTAAAAATGTGTATAATAATCAGATTTGTCAAACGCGTTATCAGACAATTTGATTTCTGATAATATTCCATGGCAACCTGAAAATCCCTATAGTGTAAAAATGTGTATAATAATCAGATTTGTCAAACGCGTTATCAGACAATTTGATTTCTGATAATATTCCATGGCAACCTGAAAATCCCTATAGTGTAAAAATGTGAATAATAATCAGATTTGTCAAACGCGTTATCAGACAATTTGATTTCTGATAATATGCCATGGCAACCTGAAAATCCCTATTGTGTTGAAATGTGTATAATATTGAGATTTATCAAACACGTTATCAGTCATTTGGAATATCTGATAATATTCCATGGGCACCTGAAAATCCCTATAGTGTTGAAATATGTACAATAATAAGATTTGTCAAAAACGTTATCAGTCAATTGGATTTTCTGATAATATTCCATGGCAACCTGAAAATCCCTATTGTGTTGAAATGTGTATAATATTGAGATTTATCAAACGCGTTATCAGTCATTTAGACTTTCTGATAATATTCCATGGCAACCTGTAAATCCCTATTGTGTTGAAATGTGTATAATATTGAGATTTATCAAACGCGTTATCAGTCATTTGGACTTTCTGATAATATTCCATGGCAACCTGAAAATCCCTATAGTGATAAAATATGTACAATAATAAGATTTGCCAAAAGCGTTATCAGACAATTGGTATTTCTGATAATATTCCATGGCAACCTGAAAATCCCTACTGTGTTGAAATGTGTATAAAAATCAGATTTTTTATTTAATTGGATTTTCTGATACAATTTCATGAAATTATATGGTATGTAAACGCGGTCGAAAAATTGGTCCCTTCGATATATTAACGAAGTCTATTTAATTTCTTGGCTACCTGAAAACCCTAAGTGTAAAAATGTATATGAAATTGTTTTATATAAAAACTCGATCGAAATATTGGCCCATTCGATATATTACCGAAATCGATTTAATTTCGTGGTTACCTGAAAACCCTAAATTGCTAAGTTGAATGTAGTAAATCTCAGAAAAGTGTTACTTTGTTAAGTTTGGAACCCAGAGCCCCCGGATTTACCCTGATTACTATTATCTCTTAATCAGTAATAGAAAAAATCGGATCGATTATTCAGACTGGTGCACTACCCGAATGACAACACCCATCTCCGAGTGAAAGGATCTTTACTAAAACGCCGACGTCGCGTTCAGTTTTGCACACACCACTACTGACTTCCACGCAAAATAAGCATACAAAACATGGCTCGATAGAAACTACTGGTTTATACTATTGTGAGTATTATCATTTCGGATGACTAATCCGATGAGACTCGGCACTCAACCCTGCGAAGGATAGACAGAGTCTGAACTATCACAACCGATGCTAAGGTCACTAGAAAGAGCTTTTCTTTTAACACACGACTCTGAATGCTCGTTTCTAGAACCCGGCCTACATATCTCGTATGATTTTGGACTCCCCAGCTATTCTAAAACATATCGAGCTCGTATATAACGTTTGGCCGGATGTGCCTCCACCCGCTTAATATGCCGGCTCGCGTCCGAAACCCGGCACCCGCTGGAGACAGGTCTGATCGTAAACTATCAAACGGGCTAACTATGATCGTGCACCAAAATGAATAACAAATCTAATAATTTTTACTGACCTCTTAGATAATATTTAAATATCAGAGAATTGGATTTCTGATAAATTTCCATGGCAATCTGAAAATCCCTATAGTGTAAAAATGTGTTTAATAATCAGATTTGTCAAACGCGTTATCAGACAATTTGATTTCTGATAATATTCCATGGCAACCTGAAAATCCCTATAGTGTAAAAATGTGTATAATAATCAGATTTGTCAAACGCGTTATCAGACAATTTGATTTCTGATAATATTCCATGGCAACCTGAAAATCCCTATTGTGTTGAAAAGTGTATAATATTGAGATTTATCAAACGCGTTATCAGTCATTTGGACTAATTTCTGATAATATTCCATGGCAACCTGAAAATCCCTATAGTGTAAAAATGTGTATAATAATCAGATTTGTCAAACGCGTTATCAGACAATTTGATTTCTGATAATATTCCATGGCAACCTGAAAATCCCTATTGTGTTGAAAAGTGTATAATATTAAGATTTATCAAACGCGTTATCAGTCATTTGGACTAATTTCTGATAATATTCCATGGCAACCTGAAAATCCCTATAGTGTAAAAATGTGTATAATAATCAGATTTGTCAAACGCGTTATCAGACAATTTGATTTCTGATAATATTCCATGGCAACCTGAAAATCCCTATTGTGTTGAAATGTGTATAATATTGAGATTTATCAAACGCGTTATCAGTCATTTGGACTTTCTGATAATATTCCATGGCAACCTGAAAATCCCTATTGTGTTGAAATGTGTATAATATTGAGATTTATCAAACGCGTTATCAGTCATTTGGACTTTCTGATAATATTCCATGGCAACCTGAAAATCCCTATAGTGTAAAAATGTGAATAATAATCAGATTTGTCAAACGCGTTATCAGACAATTTGATTACTGATAATATTCCATGGCAACCTGAAAATCCCTATTGTGTTGAAATGTGTATAATATTGAGATTTATCAAACGCGTTATCAGTCATTTGGACTTTCTGATAATATTCCATGGCAACCTGAAAATTCCTATTGTGTTGAAATGTGTATAATATTGAGATTTATCAAACGCGTTATCAGTCATTTGGACTTTCTGATAATATTCCATGGCAACCTGAAAATCCCTTTAGTGTAAAAATGTGTATAATAATCAGATTTGTCAAACGCGTTATCAGACAATTTAATTTCTGATAATATTACATGGCAACCTGAAAATCCCTATAGTGATGAAATGTGTATAATATTGAGATTTATCAAACGCGTTATCAGTCATTTGGACTTTCTGATAATATTCCATGGCAACCTGAAAATCCCTATAGTGTAAAAATGTGTATAATAATCAGATTTGTCAAACGCGTTATCAGACAATTTGATTTCTGATAATATTCCATGGCAACCTGAAAATCCCTATTGTGTTGAAAAGTGTATAATATTGAGATTTATCAAACGCGTTATCAGTCATTGGGACTAATTTCTGATAATATTCCATGGCAACCTGAAAATCCCTATAGTGTAAAAATGTGTATAATAATCAGATTTGTCAAACGCGTTATCAGACATTTTGATTTCTGATAATATTCCATGGCAACCTGAAAATCCCTATTGTGTTGAAAAGTGTATAATATTAAGATTTATCAAACGCGTTATCAGTCATTTGGACTAATTTCTGATAATATTCCATGGCAACCTGAAAATCCCTATAGTGTAAAAATGTGTATAATAATCAGATTTGTCAAACGCGTTATCAGACAATTTGATTTCTGATAATATTCCATGGCAACCTGAAAATCCCTATTGTGTTGAAATGTGTATAATATTGAGATTTATCAAACGCGTTATCAGTCATTTGGACTTTCTGATAATATTCCATGGCAACCTGAAAATCCCTATTGTGTTGAAATGTGTATAATATTGAGATTTATCAAACGCGTTATCAGTCATTTGGACTTTCTGATAATATTCCATAGCAACCTGAAAATCCCTATAGTGTAAAAATGTGAATAATAATCAGATTTGTCAAACGCGTTATCAGACAATTTGATTACTGATAATATTCCATGGCAACCTGAAAATCCCTATTGTGTTGAAATGTGTATAATATTGAGATTTATCAAACGCGTTATCAGTCATTTGGACTTTCTGATAATATTCCATGGCAACCTGAAAATCCCTATAGTGTTGAAATATGTACAATAATATGATTTGTCAAAAGCGTTATCAGTCAATTGGCATTTCTGATAATATTCCATGGCAACCTGAAAATCCCCATTGTATTGAAAAGTGTATAATATTGAGATTTATCAAACGCGTTATCAGTCATTTGGGCTTTCTGATAATATTCCATGGCAACCTGAAAATCCCTATAGTGTAAAAATGTGTATAATAATCAGATTTGTCAAACGCGTTATCAGACAATTTGATTTCTGATAATATTCCATGGCAACCTGAAAATCCCTATTGTGTTGAAATGTGTATAATATTGAGATTTATCAAACGCGTTATCAGTCATTTGGACTTTCTGATAATATTCCATGGCAACCTGAAAATCTCTATTGTGTTGAAATGTGTATAATATTGAGATTTATCAAACGCGTTATCAGTCATTTGGACTTTCTGATAATATTCCATGGCAACCTGAAAATCCCTATAGTGTAAAAATATGTATAATAATCAGATTTGTCAAACGCGTTATCAGACAATTTAATTTCTGATAATATTCCATGGCAACCTGAAAATCCCTATTGTGTTGAAATGTGTATAATATTGAGATTTATCAAACGCGTTATCAGTCATTTGGACTTTCTGATAATATTCCATGGCAACCTGAAAATCCCTATTGTGTTGAAATGTGTATAATATTGAGATTTATCAAACGCGTTATCAGTCATTTGGACTTTCTGATAATATTCCATGGCAACCTGAAAATCCCTATTGTGTTGAAATGTGTATAATATTGAGATTTATCAAACGCGTTATCAGTCATTTGGACTTTCTGATAATATTCCATGGCAACCTGAAAATCCCTATAGTGTAAAAATGTGAATAATAATCAGATTTGTCAAACGCGTTATCAGACAATTTGATTTCTGATAATATGCCATGGCAACCTGAAAATCCCTATTGTGTTGAAATGTGTATAATATTGAGATTTATCAAACACGTTATCAGTCATTTGGACTTTCTGATAATATTCCATGGCAACCTGAAAATCCCTATAGTGTAAAAATATGTATAATAATCAGATTTGTCAAACGCGTTATCAGACAATTTAATTTCTGATAATATTCCATGGCAACCTGAAAATCCCTATTGTGTTGAAATGTGTATAATATTGAGAATAATCAAACGCGTTATCAGTCATTTAGACTTTCTGATAATATTCCATGGCAACCTGAAAATCCCTATAGTGTTGAAATATGTACAATAATATGATTTGTCAAAAGCGTTATCAGTCAATTGGCATTTCTGATAATATTCCATGGCAACCTGAAAATCCCTATTGTATTGAAAAGTGTATAATATTGAGATTTATCAAACGCGTTATCAGTCATTTGGGCTTTCTGATAATATTCCATGGCAACCTGAAAATCTCTATTGTGTTGAAATGTGTATAATATTGAGATTTATCAAACGCGTTATCAGTCATTTGGACTTTCTGATAATATTCCATGGCAACCTGAAAATCCCTATTGTGTTGAAATGTGTATAATATTGAGATTTATCAAACGCGTTATCAGTCATTTGGACTTTCTGATAATATTCCATGGCAACCTGAAAATCCCTATAGTGTAAAAATATGTATAATAATCAGATTTGTCAAACGCGTTATCAGACAATTTAATTTCTGATAATATTCCATGGCAACCTGAAAATCCCTATAGTGTAAAAATGTGTATAATAATCAGATTTGTCAAACGCGTTATCAGACAATTTGATTTCTGATAATATTCCATGGCAACCTGAAAATCCCTATTGTGTTGAAATGTGTATAATATTGAGATTTATCAAACGCGTTATCAGTCATTTGGACTTTCTGATAATATTCCATGGCAACCTGAAAATCCCTATAGTGTTAAAATGTGTATAATAATCAGATTTGTCAAACGCGTTATCAGACAATTTGATTTCTGATAATATTCCATGGCAACCTGAAAATCCCTATTGTGTTGAAATGTGTATAATATTGAGATTTATCAAACGCGTTATCAGTCATTTGGACTTTCTGATAATAGTCCATGGCAACCTGAAAATCCCTATAGTGATGAAATATGTACAATAATAAGATTTGCCAAAAGCGTTATCAGACAATTGATATTTCTGATAATATTCCATGGCAACCTGAAAATCCCTACTGTGTTGAAATGTGTATAAAAATCAGATTTATCATTTAATTGGATTTTCTGATAAAATTCCATGAAATTATATGGTATGTAAACGCGGTCGAAAAATTGGTCCCTTCGATATATTAACGAAATCGATTTAATTTCGTGGTTACCTGACAATCCTATGTGTAAAAATGGATATGAATTTGTTTTGTATGAAAACGGGGTCGAAAAATTGGACCTTTCGATATATTAACGAAGTCGATTTAATTTCGTGGCTACCTGAAAATCCTAAGTGTAAAAGTGGATATAAAATTGTTTTGTATGAAAACGGGGTCGAAAAATTGGACCTTTCGATATATTAACGAAGTCTATTTAATTTCTTGGCTACCTGAAAACCCTAAGTGTAAAAATGTATATGAAATTGTTTTATATAAAAACTCGATCGAAATATTGGTCCATTCGATATATTACCGAAATCGATTTAATTTCGTGGTTACCTGAAAACCCTAAATTGCTAAGTTGAATGTAGTACTAAATCTCAGAAAAGTGTTACTTTGTTAAGTTTGGAACCCAGAGCCCCCGGATTTACCCTGATTACTATTATCTCTTAATCAGTAATAGAAAAAATCGGATCGATTATTCAGACTGGTGCACTACCCGAATGACAACACCCATCTCCGAGTGAAAGGATCTTTACTAAAACGCCGACGTCGCGTTCAGTTTTGCACACACCACTACTGACTTCCACGCAAAATAAGCATACAAAACATGGCTCGATAGAAACTACTGGTTTATACTATTGTGAGTATTATCATTTCGGATGACTAATCCGATGAGACTCGGCACTCAACCCTGCGAAGGATAGACAGAGTCTGAACTATCACAACCGATGCTAAGGTCACTAGAAAGAGCTTTTCTTTTAACACACGACTCTGAATGCTCGTTTCTAGAACCCGGCCTACATATCTCGTATGATTTTGGACTCCCCAGCTATTCTAAAACATATCGAGCTCGTATATAACGTTTGGCCGGATGTGCCTCCACCCGCTTAATATGCCGGCTCGCGTCCGAAACCCGGCACCCGCTGGAGACAGGTCTGATCGTAAACTATCAAACGGGCTAACTATGATCGTGCACCAAAATGAATAACAAATCTAATAATTTTTACTGACCTCTTAGATAATATTTAAATATCAGAGAATTGGATTTCTGATAAATTTCCAAGGCAACCTGAAAATCCCTATAGTGTGAAATATGTACAATAATAAGATTTGTCAAAAACGTTATCAGTCAATTGGATTTTCTGATAATATTCCATGGCAACCTGAAAATCCCTATTGTGTTGAAATGTGTATAATATTGAGATTTATCAAACGCGTTATCAGTCATTTGGACTTTCTGATAATATTCCATGGCAACCTGAAAATCCCTATAGTGTAAAAATGTGTATAATAATCAGATTTGTCAAACGCGTTATCAGACAATTTGATTTCTGATAATATTCCATGGCAACATGAAAATCCCTATAGTGTAAAAATGTGAATAATAATCAGATTTGTCAAACGCGTTATCAGACAATTTGATTTCTGATAATATTCCATGGCAACCTGAAAATCCCTATAGTGTAAAAATGTGAATAATAATCAGATTTGTCAAACGCGTTATCAGACAATTTGATTTCTGATAATATTTCATGGCAACCTGAAAATCCCTATAGTGTTGAAATGTGTATAATATTGAGATTTATCAATCACGTTATCAGTCATTTGGAATATCTGATAATATTCCATGGGCACCTGAAAATCCCTATAGTGTTGAAATATGTACAATAATAAGATTTGTCAAAAACGTTATCAGTCAATTGGATTTTCTGATAATATTCCATGGCAACCTGAAAATCCCTATTGTGTTGAAATGTGTATAATATTGAGATTTATCAAACGCGTTATCAGTCATTTGGACTTTCTGATAATATTCCATGGCAACCTGTATATCCCTATTGTGTTGAAATGTGTATAATATTGAGATTTATCAAACGCGTTATCAGTCATTTGGACTTTCTGATAATATTCCATGGCAACCTGAAAATACCTATTGTGTTGAAATGTGTATAATATTTAGATTTATCAAACGCGTTATCAGTCTTTTGGACTTTCTGATAATATTCCATGGCAACCTGTAAACCCCTTTTGTGTTGAAATGTGTATAATATTGAGATTTATCAAACGCGTTATCAGTCATTTGGACTTTCTGATAATATTCCATGGCAACCTGAAAATCCCTATAGTGTAAAAATGTGTATAATAATCAGATTTGTCAAACGCGTTATCAGACAATTTGATTACTGATAATATTCCATGGCAACCTGAAAATCCCTATTGTGTTGAAATGTGTATAATATTGAGATTTATCAAACGCGTTATCAGTCATTTGGACTTTCTGATAATATTCCATGGCAACCTGAAAATCCCTATTGTGTTGAAATGTGTATAATATTGAGATTTATCAAACGCGTTATCAGTCATTTGGACTTTCTGATAATATTCCATGGCAACCTGTATATCCCTATTGTGTTGAAATGTGTATAATATTGAGATTTATCAAACGCGTTATCAGTCATTTGGACTTTCTGATAATATTCCATGGCAACCTGAAAATACCTATTGTGTTGAAATGTGTATAATATTTAGATTTATCAAACGCGTTATCAGTCTTTTGGACTTTCTGATTATATTCCATGGCAACCTGTAAACCCCTTTTGTGTTGAAATGTGTATAATATTGAGATTTATCAAACGCGTTATCAGTCATTTGGACTTTCTGATAATATTCCATGGCAACCTGAAAATCCCTATAGTGTAAAAATGTGTATAATAATCAGATTTGTCAAACGCGTTATCAGACAATTTGATTACTGATAATATTCCATGGCAACCTGAAAATCCCTATTGTGTTGAAATGTGCATAATATTGAGATTTATCAAACGCGTTATCAGTCATTTGGACTTTCTGATAATATTCCATGGCAACCTGAAAATCCCTATTGTGTTGAAATGTGTATAATATTGAGATTTATCAAACGCGTTATCAGTCATTTGGACTTTCTGATAATATTCCATGGCAACCTGAAAATCCCTATTGTGTTGAAATGTGTATAATATTGAGATTTATCAAACGCGTTATCAGTCATTTGGACTTTCTGATAATATTCCATGGCAACCTGAAAATCCCTATTGTGTTGAAATGTGTATAATATTGAGATTTATCAAACGCGTTATCAGTCATTTGGACTTTCTGATAATATTCCATGGCAACCTGTATATCCCTATTGTGTTGAAATGTGTATAATATTGAGATTTATCAAACGCGTTATCAGTCATTTGGACTTTCTGATAATATTCCATGGCAACCTGAAAATACCTATTGTGTTGAAACGTGTATAATATTTAGATTTATCAAACGCGTTATCAGTCTTTTGGACTTTCTGATAATATTCCATGGCAACCTGTAAACCCCTTTTGTGTTGAAATGTGTATAATATTGAGATTTATCAAACGCGTTATCAGTCATTTGGACTTTCTGATAATATTCCATGGCAACCTGAAAATCCCTATAGTGTAAAAATGTGTATAATAATCAGATTTGTCAAACGCGTTATCAGACAATTTGATTACTGATAATATTCCATGGCAACCTGAAAATCCCTATTGTGTTGAAATGTGTATAATATTGAGATTTATCAAACGCGTTATCAGTCATTTGGACTTTCTGATAATATTCCATGGCAACCTGAAAATCCCTATTGTGTTGAAATGTGTATAATATTGAGATTTATCAAACGCGTTATCAGTCATTTGGACTTTCTGATAATATTCCATGGCAACCTGAAAATCCCTATTGTGTTGAAATGTGTATAATATTGAGATTTATCAAACGCGTTATCAGTCATTTGGACTTTCTGATAATATTCCATGGCAACCTGAAAATCCCTATAGTGTAAAAATGTGTATAATAATCAGATTTGTCAAACGCGTTATCAGACAATTTGATTTCTGATAATATGCCATGGCAACCTGAAAATCCCTATTGTGTTGAAATGTGTATAATATTGAGATTTATCAAACACGTTATCAGTCATTTGGAATATCTGATAATATTCCATGGGCACCTGAAAATCCCTATAGTGTTGAAATATGTACAATAATAAGATTTGTCAAAAACGTTATCAGTCAATTGGATTTTCTGATAATATTCCATGGCAACCTGAAAATCCCTATTGTGTTGAAATGTGTATAATATTGAGATTTATCAAACGCGTTATCAGTCATTTGGACTTTCTGATAATATTCCATGGCAACCTGTATATCCCTATTGTGTTGAAATGTGTATAATATTGAGATTTATCAAACGCGTTATCAGTCATTTGGACTTTCTGATAATATTCCATGGCAACCTGAAAATACCTATTGTGTTGAAATGTGTATAATATTTAGATTTATCAAACGCGTTATCAGTCTTTTGGACTTTCTGATAATATTCCATGGCAACCTGTAAACCCCTTTTGTGTTGAAATGTGTATAATATTGAGATTTATCAAACGCGTTATCAGTCATTTGGACTTTCTGATAATATTCCATGGCAACCTGAAAATCCCTATTGTGTTGAAATGTGTATAATATTTAGATTTATCAAACGCGTTATCAGTCATTTGGACTTTCTGATAATATTCCATGGCAACCTGAAAATCCCTATTGTGTTGAAATGTGTATAATATTGAGATTTATCAAACGCGTTATCAGTCATTTGGACTTTCTGATAATATTCCATGGCAACCTGAAAATCCCTATTGTGTTGAAATGTGTATAATATTGAGATTTATCAAACGCGTTTTCAGTCATTTGGACTTTCTGATAATATTCCATGGCAACCTGAAAATCCCTATAGTGTAAAAATGTGTATAATAATCAGATTTGTCAAACGCGTTATCAGACAATTTGATTTCTGATAATATGCCATGGCAACCTGAAAATCCCTATTGTGTTGAAATGTGTATAATATTGAGATTTATTAAACACGTTATCAGTCATTTGGAATATCTGATAATATTCCATGGGCACCTGAAAATCCCTATAGTGTTGAAATATGTACAATAATAAGATTTGTCAAAAACGTTATCAGTCAATTGGATTTTCTGATAATATTCCATGGCAACCTGAAAATCCCTATTGTGTTGAAATGTGTATAATATTGAGATTTATCAAACGCGTTATCAGTCATTTGGACTTTCTGATAATATTCCATGGCAACCTGTATATCCCTATTGTGTTGAAATGTGTATAATATTGAGATTTATCAAACGCGTTATCAGTCATTTGGACTTTCTGATAATATTCCATGGCAACCTGAAAATACCTATTGTGTTGAAATGTGTATAATATTTAGATTTATCAAACGCGTTATCAGTCTTTTGGACTTTCTGATAATATTCCATGGCAACCTGTAAACCCCTTTTGTGTTGAAATGTGTATAATATTGAGATTTATCAAACGCGTTATCAGTCATTTGGACTTTCTGATAATATTCCATGGCAACCTGAAAATCCCTATTGTGTTGAAATGTGTATAATATTTAGATTTATCAAACGCGTTATCAGTCATTTGGACTTTCTGATAATATTCCATGGCAACCTGTAAATCCCTATTGTGTTGAAATGTGTATAATATTGAGATTTATCAAACGCGTTATCAGTCATTTGGACTTTCTGATAATATTCCATGGCAACCTGAAAATCCCTATTGTGTTGAAATGTGTATAATATTGAGATTTATCAAACGCGTTATCAGTCATTTGGAATTTCTGATAATATTCCATGGCAACCTGAAAATCCCTATTGTGTTGAAATGTGTATAATATTGAGATTTATTAAACGCGTTATCAGTCATTTGGAATTTCTGATAATATTCCATGGGAACCTGAAAATCCCTATAGTGTTGAAATATGTACAATAATAAGATTTGTCAAAAACGTTATCAGTCAACTGGATTTTCTGATAATATTCCATGGCAACCTGAAAATCCCTATTGTGTTGAAATGTGTATAATATTGAGATTTATCAAACGCGTTATCAGTCATTTGGACTTTCTGATAATATTCCATGGCAACCTGAAAATTCCTATTGTGTTGAAATGTGTATAATATTGAGATTTATCAAACGCGTTATCAGTCATTTGGACTTTCTGATAATATTCCATGGCAGCCTGAAAATCCCTATTGTGTTGAAATGTGTATAATATTGAAATTTATCAAACGCGTTATCAGTCATTTGGAATTTCTGATAATATTCCATGGGAACCTGAAAATCCCTATAGTGTTGAAATATGTACAATAATAATATTTGTCAAAAACGTTATCAGTCAACTGGATTTTCTGATAATATTCCATGGCAACCTGAAAATCCCTATTGTGTTGAAATGTGTATAATATCGAGATTTGTATAAAGCGTTATCTGTCAATTTTCTGATATGATTCCATGGCAACCTGAAAATCCCTTTTGTGTTGAAATGTGTATAATATTGAGATTTATCAAACGCGTTATCAGTCATTTGGAATTTCTGATAATATTCCATGGGAACCTGAAAATCCCTATAGTGTAGAAATGTGTACAATAATTAGATTTATTAAACGAGTTATATTTTCTGATAAAATTCAATGAAATTGTATTGTATGAAAAAGCGATAAAAAAATTGGTCCTTTCGGTATATTAACGAAATCGATTTAATTTCGTGGTTTCCTGAAAATCCTGAATATAAAAATGTATATGAAATTCTATTGTATGAAAACGCGATCGAAAAATTGGTTGTTTGGATATATTAAAGAAATCGATTTAATTTCGTGGTTTCCTGAAAATCCTAAGTGTAAAAATGTATATGAAATTGTATTGCATGAAAACGCGATCAGGAAATTGGTAAGTTTTGAATAGTTTGTAAATAAAATTGAAGTATTTATTTCACTTTTAAACCGTCGATTGGAAATAATAAATTAAAAAACTGATTTATCTATAGATTTTTAATCACAATTTTAAAGTCAAAAATATTTCTGTATTTCGGATTAGCAAAAAATTGATGTAATTTTTCTATATTTTGTACAAAATTTAGAAATTGAAAAATATGTCATATGAAAATGATTGTAAGGCGATAGTCAACTAAATAAACATTTACCAAATAAAAAATATGAACGGATTGAAAAGCATTAAAAATTATTTACTGTACATTTATTTGTATAATTACCTTTAAAATTAATATTGCTATCAAGAAGATAATATCTCCTACCTTATAAACAGCAAATAACAGTTTTCTACGACACATCGACTACCACCAAACCTTATATCCCTGGGCCCCACATTGTTATGGCAGGTCACTAGGACAGGATCTTTGGCCGGTCGGACCCCCCCGTCCACTGCTTTGATTTCTGTTTTCTGATCATCTCTTAGTTGGTACTTGGTTCAGCCTGCCGGACCTTCTCAATTTTGACCCCCAGGCATGAGTCCTGTAGTCTCCATGATCATAACTGAAATTAAAAAAATCAGAAATCATGATTATTTTGAACGTGGATAATAATGATGCACCAAGGCTTCGCCCCGTTTCAATAGTTGTAAAATTACAATATTATAATAAAATATTAATGTCAATGGATTGATTCTGTCATCATGTTTCTAAAAGTATTATATATAACGTGAATAAACAGTTTCATGTTGCATCAGACAGTCCTAAAGATGGAATGAACATGTCTGCGGAACTATCTAGTCCACTGTTTTACAATAAGATTATTGTTTAATTGATCATATATTAAAATAGTTCTAATCTTTGATTAACGTCTGATTAGAACTCTTCAATAAATAAAATTATCGACCAATTTTTCAGACAATATATTAACAAACAATATAAAATTAATACATTAACGTTTCAATCCGGATTTGGACCTTCTTCAGAATTGATCTAAAAATATAAAAATAATTAATAATTAAATATAATTCGCTTTTTATAGAATTTTTCAAAATTAATTATGATTTTCAAAATAATGAAAAAATAATAACAAACAATTTTTTATTAAGTAGTCATGGAAATAATAATTTGTGAGTACCTAAAAAAGAAAGAAAAATTATTAAAAACAAAAATTATTTAATGTTATGAGAGATTTAGAAAAACAATGTTTTGGTAATCTTAATTTTATACCTATTACCTATCACAGATATGTTGACGATATTTTTTGCATTATTCCTAAAGATAAAATAAACTATATGATTTGTATATTTAATAATTTTCACCCTAAAATTAAATTCACTCATGAAATAAAAAATAATAATCAAATTAGTTTTCTAGATACACTAATTATTAATAATAACGGTACTGTTGAATTTAACTAGTTTAATAAACCAACTAGTTCTGGTAGAGTTTTAAATTTTTATAAAAATTCTTTTTTTTTTTTTAATTTTTATAAAAATTCTCTCAATGCTCAATTAGATACAGAAAATTTAAGTAATATATTATATATATAAAAAGCGAATTATATTTAATTATTAATTATTTTTATATTTTTAGATCAATTCTGAAGAAGGTCCAAATCCGGATTGAAACGTTAATGTATTAATTTTATATTGTTTGTTAATATATTGTCTGAAAAATTGGTCGATAATTTTATTTATTAAAATAGTTCTATTTCATGGTTATTATTAACTCAATAATCAATTATTATTTTCAAAAGTTAATTAATGAAACTTACAGTTGATAATTGTGACTAAATGGCCAACCTTGAGATAATAAAATAAAATTAATATTTTCTCCTTCTTGTGTGCACTTTTTCAAAAACACGATAACTATGTTAGAACTATAAAAATAAATATTGCGAAAACTTAATTAAGGGAATTTCTTTTTAATTATTAAATTTAATTATTTAATTCAATTTAATTATCAATGTAAATTTTAGTTGCGTCCAACTTACAGTGTTTTGTTGTCCAAACCATGTTAAATATAAATTATTTACGTAGTCATTAATTTTAATTTTATTATACCTACGTTAAACAAAAGTTTTAATCTACTACAGTTATTTTTATAAAAAAATCTTTATATAAACATTAACGAAAATAGGTAAAAAACATAATATCGTCTACTGATTATCTATTTCTACCATGTTAAATTTATATTTTTCAATATTAATATTTCGAAAACGATGTGGTCAAAAATTTTCAAAAAATGTATTTATTTGACAAATTATTATCATTGTATAGAAAAATTTTTATTAAAAAATCTTTAAATTGTGTCATGCACTAGCCGCTAACCTTTTTAAGCAGGTAGGTATTTTCAATGTAATTTGTAGTACCTGTACTTACAAGATAAATAATTATTGACTGCATTGATGATGTCATAATGCAACATAGATATGCGATTTCAACAGGAAACTTTTTCACACAAAACACCAATTATTATAAAAACCACAACTGAAGTAATATCACAAATGTCAATAAGAGATCTTTAAAAACATGTTTTAACAAATATATTATTTGAATTTTGAAAATTTTACACTTTAAACTCAAATAAAACCAAACACTGCTAAACGCAATAATTATTTAATTGTTTGACAAATAGATGTTCATCTTTATATTTGAATGCCCCAGTGTTACCAACCTGATTACAGCATAGATGATAAAGCATAGGCGACTATGATCTAACAAATATGTCATTAGGTAACTGTGTAACCCGAATTAACGTTTCCAAATAAGTAATTTAGGAAATTTCAAAAATCATATAAAATTATTAACAAAATTATTCTAAAATCAAACAATTTTATTTATAATACAATAACCAATCGCGTACACATCTTAATAAATTCTAATCGCTGTTTTCAAAAATATTATAATATCATTAAATTTGATGTTATAATAAAGGTCAGTTTCAAAATGGAGATATAGCGGTTCTAAATAGGTGGATTTTAAAATAAAGAAAGTATCATTTACAGGGTGGGGCGTTTATCTTGAGACAAGCTGACATCTCGGTTGGACTCGATTATTTCTAAAAAAGTTTCAGACAAAAATTGTAGAGCACCGAGGGGGCGATTGAAAGGCCCATATTACGACTTCCGATCTAGATCGGAAGGAGTGCTTTTGAACTGTAAGTTGATTTTTTTAAATGGAAACATCCATTTTCGACCACGGGTTTCGATTAAAAAACGGAAAAAATTTTTTTTTTGTTCTTATTAATTTTTCGATTTAACCCATATTTTGTCCATAAAATGGCCATAAAGAACCAAAGAAGCAAGAATCTGGATATTGATTATTGGACGTGAAAACAACATGGATGGTTTATTTACAATTTTTTACAATAATTATCCCCATAGAAACGTTAATATTGATAAGAGATAAAAACCATCTAGTCGATATTAAATAAAATTGTCGACCAATTATTGGGTCATCATGAGGTAAATATACTTTGGATAACATTTCGAGTAAACAAAAATACAGGAGGGAAAGGGAACTGAAATAAAGTTAATTAGCCCCAATTAGGTATATTTAAAATTTCGTTGAGTATGATTAAACGGTTTTTCGTTAAACAGACTCCATGTGTCAATATTCAATAACAAAATAATTTAATTAAACTCGTCAGTTAAAAAATACATTTTTTTTTGTAATAGATAATGCCCTATTACAAAAAAAATGTATTTTTTAACTGACGAGTTTAATTAAATTATTTTGTTATTGAATATTGACACATGGAGTCTGTTTAACGAAAAACCGTTTAATCATACTCAACGAAATTTTAAATATACCTAATTGGGGCTAATTAACTTTATTTCAGTTCCCTTTCCCTCCTGTATTTTTGTTTACTCGAAATGTTATCCAAAGTATATTTACCTCATGATGACCCAATAATTGGTCGACAATTTTATTTACTTCAATCTTTGTGATTGGTGAAATTAAAAAAATTATCCAAAGAATATTTACGTCATGTTGACCCGATTAACTTCAATCTTCGTGATTGGTGAAATTAAGAAAAAATTTACTGAACAGCAAAGTTACAATATTTAGACACAATTAGTACTCGCGTACATTTCCTTCCAGAGTCAGCAAACCAAGAGAGCGTGCTATCGCTTTTCGATTTCAAAAATGTATTATTCATGGCGTTACGTAACGTCCTACCTAATTTTGATTTATCAAACAGCGTGATAAAAATGTTCAAGTTTACAGCAATATCAATCTTTTTGAAAATATACTGTGTTCATAAATGTAGGTGAAATTAATAGCGTTTTTAATATACTGAATGTCCAAAAACAAATGATGCTAGATAATTAATATCACTTTATACTTCGGTAGTTTGAAATAATGATTTGAACGTTTGTAATGTTGTCACATTACAAGCTTTTTATAATTTATATACTATTTAAAGTGGACTTCTATTTTGGACCCATTTTAAGTAGGCTTCGTGCGGTGATGGATTCCAACATGTACCAAATTTAGTTAAAATCGATTAACACACATGTATAATATTATATACAATATACATATATATAATATAAACATTTTCAAAAATGGTGCCAAACTGTTTAGGAGGGTATGAAATATCGAGAAATTTTGGTCCGAGCTCTAGGGTCCGCCATCCGACCGACGCCAATAGTATAAGTGCCTTATGGAAAATACACTAAAAATTCGTAGCGGAAAATATGTTTTATTCCTTGCACGTAATATTCGATTTCGATTTAAATTTTATTTTTGTTGTTTCAGGATGAGTGTCGGCCCGAGAGCAAGCAGTGGCCCGGGGCGGCGAGAATTTCAAGTCCGTGCTCTGATAACGCGTCAGAGGTGAGTTTATTTTTACGCCATTTTAAAAAAAAAAAGTATTGTTTCAGCTTGTCGATAGTTTTAATTTTAAAATTTATAAAGTAATTTATTAGGTTTAAAAATGTATATTCCAACAAAAATAAGAATGGATCAATTTTAATCAGTATATAATTAATATAGCTGGTACGTACGAAAGCATAGTCTGCCCGGGCGAAGCTGGCGGACAAATCTAAAATAATAAATTGAATAGATAAACTTAGCAGTTGGGAATCTTTACAAAACAAAAAGTACACGTGAATGAAATTAAGTTGTTTTGAATTTATATAAATACTAATTAATTATTTTTTGATTTCGCGTGCGTTTATTAACGTAAGTAGTTATAAGTATGTATGGTGTTTTCTTTTGTCAGTTTATGTACAATTCAATAGACATTTACTTGTAGAGCGGTACTATTCAACTGAAGTGATTAGTAACACAGGTAACAGATGGAAGATGAACGCTGCCTGTATAATATTAATTCAAATGCTGTTTTGAACACACTACTGTAAATATTAAATGAAATTATATTTTATTGTCAGCACACTCTGTTGTGACAGTTACGCACTTAAATAACTGACACTTCTTTGCGAAGAATTTCTTTAGGCCAGTAAAATGACGAAGTCAGTTTTCAAGAAAATTAGAAGAACTTTTCCATTGTGACAATATAGAAAATAAAAAAAAAAATAAAAATATATTCGCCGACGTGGGGCTTGAACCCTAGACCCTGGCATTAAGAGTCTTACGTTCTACTGACTGAGCTATCCGGGCTTGTAAACTTCACGCGCTAATATTGCAATATTTAGTTAAGGCATTTCACCTGATAATATTTGTCGGACGGACTAATTTTGAAAGACATCTTGCAACATTTTTCATTGATATTTCGCTCCAATTGGTCGTAGCGTAATATTATATAGCCTATAGCCTTCCTCGACAAATAGGCTATCCAACAAAAATTTTTTTTTTCAATTCGAACCGGCAGTTTCTGAGATTAGCGCGTTCAACCAACCAAACAAACAACAAACTCTTTAGCTTTATATATTAGTGTAGATATGTATGTACAATGTACATTGTACATCCTTCTATATTTATTATCTTAAGCCGGCATCCAAAATTTAAAGTGAAAAAAAGATATTTTACGTTATGTATTATTATCTGTAATATAATAATAGCTACATGCGGAACGAGAAGATGTCCTTTTTAACTGCGACAGAGGTTTTAATAACTTTCGGATTTATGGGTTTTCGCATTATGTGCACAAGAGATAAGACTTTACAGAACTTTTTTTATAACGTTGTTATAAACTTGTGTTTCAGTTGTGTTCTTTTCATTCAGAGAGTAAAGAATTATCAAGTGCGCATGAAAAAGACAATCAAAATTATATTTTGTCGAGAGTACAGTAAAATGATCAGATATCACATTTTTGTAACGTCCATATAAAAATCTTTGAAGTTTATACTAATATTATAAAGAAAGAGTGCAAATTTTCTGTTTGTGTATATCCGGAGATCATCTCCGAAACTACTCATCTGATTTCAAATTTTTTTCTCCGCCAATATTTAGAATGGACCTTCAGAATGAACATAGGCTATATATTATCGCGTTAAAGTAAGATCGCTTTTCGTGGAGACCAATTTTGCAACGTAAGTCGATTAAAAAACGATGGCCTACATACTCATAATAGAGTTTTTTAACTTCCCGCTATAAAAAAAATTATAAAAAAATCGGGAAGTTATTGTTTTCACCCCGATTTTTGAAAATCGAGTTTTCGTCAGATATCGACGTTTTTTTGAGGTCCTAGGAAGCTATTCTGACTATTTTAGCAATGATGTCCGTAGGTATGTGTGTGTGTGTGTAAACCTCATATATTTTAAACGAAGTGTCCGATTGAAACGTGGTTTGCGGCATTTGATGAACTTAGATTTCTTAAAAATTTGGAATGATTTAACTCAATAAATTTTGAGAAATCTCAAAAATACAAGTTTAAAAAATGTTTAAAAAAGTTTGTTTTTTTGGAATATTTTCTAAAACACTAAACCGATTAATTCCAAAATCTAATCAGCTCTTCGACTTAACACACTGCGTCGATTTCCGCAAACCGCATCAAAATCGGTTCATTTGTTCACATGATATCGTGAACTAAAAATTCATAAAAAAGTGTTTTTTAAAATTACTCGTAAAATTCTTATTAGATTGATTTTTTGTAATAAATAACTTTCTTAGGTTAAAAAAAACTGCGTCGGTTGCCCCAAACTGCATAAAAACCTGTTCATTTGTTCACGAGATATCGTGAACGAAATATTCGTAAGAAAGTATTTTTTTTTTGAGCCAGAGAGCTAAAAAATATTGGCTTCTTGCTATATTTTATATATTTTTGAGCGTTTTTAACTCGAAAATAGCAGGAAGTTTCAGGGATAGCCTGCAGGGTCAAACTTCTTTTCAATTTTTTTAATATAATACTTACAATACCTTCTATGTATCCACGATTTGTCCCCTTAGTCTATTAGTAACTGTAACAATAATCACATGCTTGACTGGAAGTAGTAGTTTATGTGTCTCGTTCGTAAATGCGGTTATTATATAACGAGTTGTGACATTATGTTACAGAAGTGACAACATTAGGTCTACAACTGCGGTAGACATTACGGTGTTTTTTTTGTGTGAGCCGTCTAGAAGGACACTTCGCCCACTACCATAAAATGTCTTCAACAGTTGTAGACGAAACGTCAGGTAGAAATACCAATGGATCACTGCCAACCAGCCCGGAAACTAAGAAGATTTGGAATAATATAATTCTTTATGTTTATTCTGACGATTTAATTTTTTTGAATGTTTTTCCTAAGATTGTTAATGTGTCAACTATTTACCTAGAAAATTGTCAGAATTTTATGTTCAATCTACGGTTTGAATTTAGTGTTACTAAAGTGTGTCAGTAAAACCAATTTCAAACCATTAATTTTCTAAACATCGTTCATTATGATATGCGATTTGAGAAGTGACAAAACTTCATACTAGCTTGCAATATTCCCGAGTATTTCTGCTTTGGAGAAATCAGTAGTATTAGCACATAAATCAACACTTAAATGATTATTTTTATTATTAAAAGGTTGGTTCAATCATTACGAGTTTCAGTGGGTACTGAAGAAGTTCTCTATAGCTGCGTTAATCTCTTTATTTGAAGAAAGTAAGATGGCTACTGAAATAAAAACAGTAAGTTTATGTAAAGGGTGAGAACATGTGTTTTGGCTCGTTAAACGATTGTACGGTCTTCTTTAAATGGCTCTAAACAGCAATGCGAAAAGAAAACATCACGGCTAACAGATAATGGGAATGTTTTATGTCTGGGTGTTAACAATTCAAGGTGATTCGTTTTCTTTTCGAAATTAAATGTTGATTTATAGAAAACCCGCGCCGGTAGTAATATTATTAAATTAAATTTCATAAGCTTTCAGAATATGGTCTGCTAAATTCAGCGAGCAAAAAAAACAAAACAAACAAGTTAGTTTAATTATAATATTTTCCCCGTTTTTTTGAACAATATGTGAGATCATTTTCAAATTGAGTGTGCTTATAAAATACAGAACACAAAAATTAATGAGAACACAAAATATAATAGTCTGTAATAGTATTTTATAATAAAAAAAATATCTTAAACCCTTTCTAAATTCAGTGTCAGCATCATGTATTAAGCGGCCTATACACTAGCAATATTATTGCGCAATATTTTAGATTGCACAATATTATTGACAGTCTGTGAATGATATTGAAACATTGTGCAATATATTGAGTATATCAAAATCGGTTTGATATTTATTGTGCAATCTAAAAAAAGTTACAGTATGTGGTTAATATTGCACAATAAAAAATATTATTATATTATTGCACAATAATATTGTACAAACACTGAGTTTTAACCTAGATTGTCAATATTATTGCGCAATAATATTGCGCAAAAATTGGAATTTGCCCTATACAGCAGAATTAAATTGCACAATATTTATCTCTGAAAAGTCCTGATCAGTGAACTATGCTTGCGAAAAAACACCAAGAAAAAGCGTAAATGGATGAAAGAGTGGTATAAAAAAAGAGATAGGTACACCCACGAAAATTTGCTAAGTGACCTGAAAATAAGCGAACCAAAAGATTTTTGCAACGTTCTCCGAATGGACGCTTCAACATTTTATGAACTTTTAAAAATGCTATTGAGAAAAAGAACACCCATCTGCGAGCCGCCACTCTTCCAATCCAGCGTTTGTCAATTACAACTGGTTATTATTGTGCAATATTAACCACAGACTGTAACTTTTTTAGATTGCACAATAAATATCAAACCTATTTTGATATGCTCAATATATTGTACAATGCTTCCAATATCATTCACAGACTGTCAATAATATTGCACAATATAAAATATTGCGCAATATTGTTGACAGTCTAGGGGCTTTTTTAACATTCTCAATATATTGTACAATATTTCAATATCATTCACAGACTGTCAATAATATTGTACAATATAAAATATTGCGCAATATTATTGTCAGTCTTGGGGCCGCACCTGAAATTTTCAATTTTTTGTGCAATATTATTGCACGATAATATTGAAAGTCTAGTGACGTTTCAATTTTTTGTGCAATATTATTGCGCAATAGTATTGCTAGTGTATAGGCCGCTTTAACACACAAATTAAGTGGTACACTTTTCGACGCATTGAAAATAAACAGTTCTTAGATCACCTTTCACTGTTATGAAATGCAGACTATTTTATGAGAAACAATTTCACGCTCATGTGCGTCTTATCTTCTTAATAAAGTGAGATAGCAAACGGTTCTTAGTTTTTATGACTAACTGGAGCGAGATTTGTAGTATTGTGGAAAGAGATAACATCTGTTTTTGTAAAAAAAAATATGTCTTGTAAAAAAACGCTTCGTAACTAAAACAGAATAGGTATATACAGAAATTTTCTTCTCATTTTTGTTAACATTTTCAAATCGTAAAATATCGGCTACGAGATTTACGATTATTTGATAAAATATGACATAATTAGAAATTTTTGAAATCGAGCTTTGTCCGACCTTATTAATTGTATAATTAAAGGATACACTGATTTCATTGAGTACCTTCACGTGTACGTATCTTTATAATGAATCTTTGAACTTAAAGTTGTCTTTTTTGTAACTTTAATTGACAAAGTTTTATATTTTTTCAATGAAGTTTTAAAGAGCTCTATTGTTTAAAAATTTGCTATAATAGATTGTTAAGGAATTTTTGGTTCAGATCAACAAAGAAACGCGATTCGAAACAAAAACGTGCCATCCCATTGTTTACATTTTGTTCGTCTCTTCTTTACTTTTCTCCCAGCTTTCATCTAGCTTCACACTTTGCTGGAAAGTCTTCG
Organism: Xanthostigma xanthostigma; assembly: GCA_963575645.1. NCBI lineage: Eukaryota > Metazoa > Arthropoda > Insecta > Raphidioptera > Raphidiidae > Xanthostigma > Xanthostigma xanthostigma. The sequence goes on along the minus strand of OY754468.1, from coordinate 28,174,897 downwards.
TGTTTTTCTCTTTATTTTCCGGTTAGCGGGCTTTATCTTTGTCTTCTCATTATATCTATTACACTCACACTTTCAGGAGTTTATAGAGGATAAACTATATTATATTAAAGCTTTTTTGAGGTTATCTTTATTCATTTATCTAATGCGTAATTTATTTTCACACATTTGTGCACGTCACTTACGTTAGAATAGAGCAGCTTGTATCAGATCTAATTCGTAATTTATTACGCTGATGTTTTCTTTAGAAAAAAAGTATTCCAGTTACAGCAACGAGCATTGAACACTTTTTTCCGGTACTATTACCATTCCAACTCGCAAGTGAGGAATGGTACTAAGAGTTTAGGTCAAAACTAGCATCAAAATTTTACAATATTTTTTCGTTTTAAATACTCCAAATTTAAAAAACATGTTTGGAAAAACTCTGTACGTCTGTTTGTTTGTGTCTGTTAGTCTGTAAGCACAACACAAGTCAAAAGGATTGAAACCAAATTTTGGGAGAATATTTGGTATGCAAATATGAAAAGCCTTATTATTTTTGGGGACAATCGGCGCATGCGCAGAAGAGATATATGCTATAACGGTATTTTTTTAGATAATAAAGGTATACTTTTCATAACGGCTTATTATATTATTTATTTTTTTAAGAAATTTTTGTTGAAAAAATTTTTTTCGGAAATATTTTTAAAATAAAAAAAACAGCATTTCTCTTATTTTGTAGATCTGTTAGAAATAAACTAGTATGCTTTGATTTATTTTTACATGACGTGGAACATATTATGTAGTGTAGGTAATCATGGCAACGAATAGCAAATATCATATTGAATACTAGCCATTGCCCGCGTCACCTCACGCAATATTAGAAATGTTATTTTCTTTATTATACATACTATATCAAATGTCAATATTTAAAAATAGAAATGGATTTGTACTATTGATCTCTTATCAACTAAAATTTAAGTAGTTAATGTACGTAATTTAGGCATTTAAATTCTTTCCATAAAACTCATGTGTGTAATAAAACTATATAGTTGTATTCTTATGTTATATTTAGAATACTAATTTCACACCTTGCTGTTTCTACTATTTGCGTAGAATAAGAGATTAGAGACAGACGCCACATCTTGTGCGAAACAAAGCGATCGTCATTTGTCTGCGATCACCTTAATTCAGCACATAGTGTGTGAAAACAATGGCCGATTTTCTGACGCAGAGCAATTGGATGGGAGATTGGTTAGGTCAAAAGCACATTCCAGTGTGTTCCGGTGTTCAGGCGTTGCCTTCCCTGTTCGGTATGTTTCGAATGTTTCGAACGTGTCACTGTGGGAAAGCCGATGCGTGACCACAGGGGGATTCCCGTACCTATACACGCGTCTGTATCGTTGTATATTGTGCCGAATATAAACCACACGTGTACGCATCTGGACTGCCTATTGTTCGAACCAAATTAGCTGTAAATTACATATACAAACAATGAGAAAATTCAAACAGCGTTTTCTCTCAATCTGGCTCATTTTTTAATCGAATTATAATCTATTTTCTGAAATTTTAATGAATTGTCTCGAATATTTTGTAGCGTAACAAATATAATATTTTTATTTTTAGTGTTCCGTTCTCCGTATCAGAACACTTAGAAATTATTGCAGTGTCTGTCTGTCATTACGTTTTTCCAATAGAGAAAAAAAAGTATATATGTTGCCAGCTGAAAACCTGATGTTGAATCAACATAAGCTAAGTGATTTGAGCGACATTGATATTTTTTTTTATTCAGAATATTTTTTACAATAAATTATTACAAAAAAAAACACTCAATAACTTTTTCTTGTGAAATCGATAATTTTAGAATACAGTAAACCCTCGTTAACACGAACACGGTTAACACGAATTTCGGTTTAACGCGAACAAAAATTTGCTCTCGACAATGGTCACATAAGCTTTAATGTAATTATGTTCGGTTAACACGAACCCTCGTTAATACGAACTTTGAACAACTTTTTCGTCCCTTCACGGTTAATTATCGGATAATACGAACTACAAAAATTCTCAAATCATATATTTTGATCATTTTGGTCAATGAATATACAATACAACTAAAAGAAAAGATTCGCTTAAGGGATTACAAAAGTAATTAACTCACATTCTAAAAATAGACAAAGGACTGAGAGATTAAAAATTCACTCGAAATCTTATAAATAGAAACATACCTCTAAATTTTGAATGTGCACAGAAACTCCGACCAACTTATCGTCAAAACAATATTGAAATGTATTTTGTAAACAAATAAAAACAAACTTTCAAACTCAGATAATATTTAAGAACAATTAATGTTATTAGATAATTTATAATAAACAATTATTCAATGTTTACTTAAAATAAATCATGATTTGACACTTAAAAAATGACTGTATTTTATGCCATACTCGGTTTACACGAACTCCCACATAACACGAACTTTTTGCCTGATTTTTACGAGTTCGTGTTAACGAGGTTTTACTGTATTACATTTTTTAAATGTGAAAATGCCTAAATTCACCTAATTTTAACTTTTTAATTATATTTTTGATCGATTACCATTTTTAACTATACCGAGTAATTCATCCGTAGAGTTGTAACTGAACAATCGCTGCATGAGCTATTTCATATTTTTGCCTTTTTTATCCTTGTTTCATAACTCGATAATTCGTGGAGAACCAATTAAAACTTCATTCATCTAAATTACGTTTAAAAATCTAAATAATCCCGTGAAATAGTGAAAATACCTTCCAAAAAAAAATTGAAATTATTGTTAATCTTTTTGAAATTTGATTTATTGGCTTCTATGAATACTAAGATGTAGCGTGACGTGGGAGACAATTTGAACATTTCAATTTAAACCGAAGTATTATAGCCCAAGAGCCCGTAAAACTAAAATCCTATGGATCTCCGAATAGGCCAGATTCCGGATCTTTGGGAAAATCTTATAGCCGAATAGGTTGAAATGACATTTAAATGAAAGGTTTTAACATCTAAAATCGTTTCGTGGTGGGTTGGCGAGCCCTTCGTTGAAAAAAAGCAATTGCATTTTTTAATCCGTATCATAATATCATTCAAGTAGACATGAAGCAGCTTATCATCGGTCCAATCGTTCTCAAATGATGCTGGTACCTACAAACAAACTAACAGGCAGACGAAAATTCTAAAATCACGTTTACCCAAAAATCTTGAATATTTGCAAGGAAACAAAATTAAAGCCAAGAGTCCAATTACTGTTTTTTTTTTTTTTTTTTTTTTAATTAGTAAACGCGCAGCAGCGTGGCTATATGCGTTATATTATTGTAAACACTTGGATGATGATGTATTCTGTAGTTGTAAGATGATCTTGATTATGATGTTCGATGATGATGATGGTGTGTATTCGGTGGATTCGGATGCAGCTGGCAATGATGAAGATATATTGATGAGATGTAATTACTGTTTTATCTGACTATTGGTTATTTGACACCTACAATTTATATTTTTAAGATAATCAGACCTATTTAACTAACGATATAACCACGATGATTACTAACCGCTTACCAAAATAAGAGCCCTAGGTAATCACTTTTGTTTGTTTTTTTACTCTGATAAGTAAAGACACTAACTAAATAGCATGTTAAACATTAATGATTGCAAACAGTGCTAATAAATGTAATTACTGTGGTCACGTAAGAACCGTAATTTGAACACAAATAGTAGAATATTACAAAATATTATGTCGAGTTTAGGCTATTTATAGTTTTATACAAATATTTGTTATATTTAGAAACTTAAAATCTAATAAAGTATTAAAGAAAAAAGAATATTAATAATACAGAATGAGGTGCATCAACTGCTAAGGTCATTAGCACAAAAAGTTGTGGGTAATTTATAAGAAGTTTTTTGAAGTTAAGCTCCTTTTGGCGCGTTATGAAAAATGATGAGAGTGAATTATTACGATACGCGCGAATGAAGCTGCTCGCAGAAAAAGGCTACCTACAGAATATAGGTAAGACATTGACTTATCCTAGTGGACATGCCTTAACTGACTGAGGAGGATAGAGTATGGTAGAGATCATATTCACATGCGCGTATAGCGTCCAATAGTTGTATGTTGAGCCACTCCAGTTCTTTTATTATTATATTTTAATAAATAACGGTGTTTTTTGGTTTCGGAAATATTTTAAAAATAAAAAAATCAGCTATGCTTTTGTTTTGTAGATCTGTCAGAAATAATTTAGCTAAGCTAGCTTTGATTAATTTTTACATGACGTGGAACATTATGTAGGTAACCATAGCAACGAATAGCAAATGTCATATTGAATACCAGCCATTACCCACATCACCTCACGCGATATCAGAAATTTTATTTTATTTATTTTACTATATCAAATGTCAACATTTTCGAAGTTGGAATGGTTCTGTTGCCCAATTGGCTGAAATTTTAGAAGTATTTTAAAGTTTAAATTCAACCCTGTTGGGTATATAATGGTTTGCAATACTGAATGTTAAGAACGACATGGTTTAACACATGGCGCTTATAATAATATCAAAACGAATTGCAAATCCAAACGATAATGCCAAGTTGCATTTCCAGTCGTATTATAAAATGGCTGGATAATACGTTCGCACAGCTGAATCAAATATATACATGCGGACTCCGAGATGAACTCATTGCATAATATTAAATTGTTTTGTTCAGAATTTCCAAGTTAAGTAAAGGGTTTCTTCATCTCCTCTTTTATAAACATAGCGCACTCACCATTTTCATTCGTATTCATTTCGCAATCTTATAAAGTTTATTTTAATACAGTGGATAGGTGCAAAGCGTGGGACCGATAAAATCTGATACAGCTATGGAAATGCTCAAATTAGAGAAATGCGATTATGTTGAAGATGATCAAATAGCTAACTTGTTTAGAAATGCGACTTGGAAATAATAAAGTAAATTACGTGTAGGAACGTGGATAGATGTTTTTCTTAAGATTTTAGCACAAAACATCGTCTTTCAAACGTTATTCTAGTTTTCTGTTTCACTGCTGAATCACGTCAAAGCATTCTTCAACTGCGTTTCCTGTTTTTCATGGAGCTTAAAGAACAGCTTTAATGCTGAAATCAGGCTACTGGTTTCTTAAAAGATATTTTTGTGAAGTTTAAAAACGAAATATTTAATATGCTAAAAGTTGTATTTACTATGTGCAGCATCAAAGTCGCGATATCTAGCGCCATTGACCGGCGAACCCACTGCCACTTTTATACATTATGTCAAATGGGACAACTAGTAAAAAGTGAATTAAAATTAATGTGCAACATCAAAGTTTCAAACCAAATATGAAAGAAAAAAAGTTAATGGTTAATTATAAAAACTGTGATCAATTAATTCAATGTTATTAGTATTCAGTATGTATAATGTATATACTATATTGTTTATTAAATTATTGTTATATTTTATTCTACTTTTACCCTTGATTTTATATCAGTACATGTGCCGTAAAAATGCCAGCTTTCACCGCTAAGCGCGCACGGTCGTTCAGCGTCTCTCTTAGAAACAGCTGCACATAGCGAATAAAGTAAAAATGCAAAAATTTCTTCAAAAAAATTTGAATTTTTGCTAATGATTACATTTTTAAAGAATTTTCAATATTGCATTTTAAATCTTATCGTAGGTAAAAGGATACAAAGAGCTGTGACAAAAACATTGAGAAGTAGTAGTTCGAGAGTATCTTTAAGATATTTTAATTGGGCATTTAATATAAAAAGATTTGCGTCGGTTCGTTGACACACGACGGAAGTTATGCTTCTTACGAATGTTATATTAATGTTTAAAATTTACGAAGCTAAAGGTACAAAACAAAACGATTTATTAAATTTTAAATTTGTTATTTATTAAATAAGACATAAACAATTGTCAGACTACTAAAAAAAATTCCAGCCTATTGGGCGACGGGACCATACCAACTTCAAACTGTTGACATTTGATATAGTATAATAAAGAAAATAAAACTTCTGATATCTCGTGACGTAACGCGGGTAATGGCTACTGTTCAATATATTTGCTATTCGTTGCCATGGTTACCTACATAATAATGTTCCACGCCAGGTAAAAATTTATCAAAGCATGCTTAACTAGTTTATTTCTGACAGGTCTACAAAACTAACGAACAGCTAATTTTTTTAAATTTTTAAAATATTTCTGAAATTATAAAGTTTAGAAAAAAAAATGTTTTTAACGAAACTTTCTTGAAAAAATTAATAGCATAATAAGCCGTTATGAAAAGTATACCAATATTATATAAAAAACATCGTTATAGCATATATATCTCTTCTACGCATGCTCCGAATTTCCCAAAAAACAATAGAGCTCAACATATTTGCATACCAAACATTCTCCCAAAAGGTTCAATCCGCACGTCTGTTTGACCTGTATCGTCTCACAGACAAACAGACGCACAATGTATTTCCAAATTTATGTGTTTTGGATTCGGGGCACCTCGAAACGAAACGATATTGCAAAATTTTGAAAAGTGACTTTTGACCTAAACTAGTACCTACCATTCTCCACTTGTGGGTTGGAATGGTAAAATAATCATTGATGATAATTTGAGATTTGAATCTGAGTAATTTGACATAATATCTAATCTAAATTAATTTAATAATTTATAAACATACGTGACGCAACGACCAGTCACAAATTGTCTTTTGCGTATGTAGAATAGAACGGTCTGATTGAATTGAGTACGTAATATCAACGACGTATACTATGCGCGCTTTGTTTCTATCGTCTAAGCTATGATCTGAACACAAGTACATATACGACTTTGGTTCGTGACGCTCGATCGATCGTTTTTTCGCTGTTAGCTACCTGCGTTAAAAACATAGTACAGCTTCAAGAAAAGTAAATGTAATGTCGGATATTTATTTTAAATTTAATTTCTACAAATCCGTATATATACATTCCAGTCATTATTGTACTTGTGTGTGACGCGTTAAGGGTTAAAAATAAAACAATTCAATATAAATATGTGAATTGGTTGCGCGACTTTGACATGTTAATAAAATAAAATTCAATTAACGTTCAGCTAAAAAGACGCGAGGCTCTCTAATCGTCAGGCATTAATAACTGGCGCTTCTCTTTACATCTGACGTATTAACGCAGGCTACCCTTTGCAGTCGAGTAAAGAATTCCAAGTAGTCTGCAAGTTTTAAATAATTTTTGAAGGAAGCCTTTTCGTTAGTCACTAAACATATTTTTGAAACCTGATAACATATAAAGTAAACACCGTTGTTAAAAAGTCGTAGGGCTTAATATTGTAACAAAACTGTTCTAGTTCGTGATGGAAACTATTTATTTACAATATAACAAACGTTTAACAAAACAGTTAAACACACAAACGAAAAGTACTTCTCTAACGTAACAGAAACAAAACTAATAAATTCTGACTAATAAAATAAAAGAACAAGTAATGAAGAATATAAAGTCACTAATTATGTACACATAATATTTTCAACAACATAAACACACCAAAATTTATTCAGCACACTTAACTATTAACTATATACAAGAGATTGTTTATGTTAAACCAGATTTTATATAATCGAAATCAATGGTCTATTAAACCGCACTCCGCACTAGTATTTACAAAGTTCATTTATCTTCTATCTTTACAGTTACCTCGGCATTACTGCACCGACTGAACAATTTATGTCACAGCTGTTTGTAACCCACTGTACGTTTGCCATTTGAACTCACACATGAAATCTAACTGCCTGCCCAATATGTCTGGTCGTATTTATATGTGTGCTGGGTACATTTTCCCGCGTTTTCTGAAATCTTCTGGTCCCTTCTATACCTCCATTTATTATTGTTATAATTTTGGGATTTGGATTCCGGCGTTCATTGTTGTTGTCTTTTAGAACGTTCAACAGAAAGCAGTGGCGTGCGCAACAATATTATAGCGAAACAGTTCAAAATATATATTTTGCCCGACCCCATATTACATAATATGTGCTTTTCATTTTTTGCACTAGTGCGTAAAGTAATACAAGTAATCCAATCGTAATATCTCTGTCAGTTGCAATATGAAAAGAGACAGAAATGTAGGCGCTGCCATCGTAAACAATCCACATGAGATTCCAACATGGCCGACCTGTACTGTCAAAAACATTACAAATACGAGTATATTTATGATGATGTAAAAATAAACAATTTTATAAGAGGTACGTGCAAAAATGTAGTATGCATCTCTATTGTAACGCTTTTGTGACTCATATGACTGTGAAAAATCGCCAACTACTCGTCTTAACAATGTCACATCTCGTACATAAAATAATGCATTACAATCTTAATATATAAACTACTATTGATACAGTGTTTTTGGCTTAGCAGAGGGAACTTTCTCTTTGAAATATTACTGAAATTATTATGTAATTTTTCGTTAAATTAAAATCAGAAGTCCTCCTTGCAACTTCTTTACACACGTGTGTATGTTATTGGAATGCGGTGAGTTGAGTGGAATCCAGGCGGGAGGAGTATCCGGGAGTCGGCGGCCTGGAGGCGCCACTCGTCCGGGTTCGAGCGACAACTGAATACCGGCCGAGCGCCGCTAGCTGCTAGCATAGCTATAGAGTGTTTGCTCGCATACCTTATATTGTGTACACAATTGTACGCTTTACCTCTTTATATACTATTCGTCGTCATCGATACAAAACAGCGTAACCCACTTTTAGTTATTAATTTAAATTGAATTTTTTATAAGATACAACTCTCGAAGCAGGCAATTAATTTTTTCACAGAGATCCTACTAATTGCTGGACTAATTCTCTGTGATAATCAAACCGGTTTACTGGACAAGATCTATGTTTCTCTTCGTATCATTTCTACCCACCGTAGAGTTATGACAGTATTTTAACTAAAGTAATTTAGTTTATTATAGTAGAACCTCTTTAAGGTAGTACAAGCACCAAGGCAACTATAAATAAAAAGCCTGATTTTTTTTTAATATTTCGGTAGATGGATGATATGTTTTCATTGATTTCTCCAAAACTAGTCGGTGGAAATTAAAAAAAAAACTATTTAAATTAAAGTTAAAACCTTAATAAATTATTGAGAAAAAAAAAACCGTTGTGCCCGACTAATTAAAAAGATATTTAATCTTTTTAATTAAATATCTTTTTAATTAGTCGGGCACAACGGGTTTTTTTGTTTTCAATAATTTACTAAGGTTTTGACTTTAATTTAAATAGTTTTTTTTTTAATTTCCACCGACTAGTTTTGGAGAAATCAATGAAAACATATCATCCATCTACCGTTTTACCATAAAGCCAATGTTAAATATGCCTACTTTTGAAGTAATTTATTTATGTAAATAACCGGGCAACCCTCCTAAAATTTTCAGAATTGGTTTAGACTTAGTCCAACTTCATATAAAAAAAATCAAGCCTTTTATTTAAAATTACCTTGGTGCTCGTACTACCTTAAGTCGAGCCTTGATAAGTCGAAAGCATCTAAAACTCGAAAAATTATTTTGTTCCTTTCCCTTCAAGCCTCAAAATCTCCATTACTCGAAATCTCAACCCTCTATAGGTCGAAATAATCAGTGAGTCCCTATAAGCCATTTCGGTACATATTTTCCCTTCATAACTCAAAAAAATAAATAGAACCTCTGTATCATGAACATAGCAATTCAAAATTAGTTAGAATCAATCTTAACCTCTACAAGTGTATTTTAGGGTTTTTTTGAAAAATATTTCTTTGATCTAATCCGTTAATTACATATCAACACACTGCAGGAAAGTTGGTCATGTGAATTTAAAAGGTCTTAATAAACGACCCATCTCATGGTTTGTTTATTTTACACTGAAATATGACAAAAAATTGAAACCGAAATACAGAATTTGAGTCTAAAAAGGAAACAATTTTTATTTGATTACTTTATTGATCAACGTTTCGGCATCTAATTGTTTCTTCTTCAGGATCTAAAATTATTAATTTATTGCAAAAATAAATAAAATAAAATGTTCAAAATAATCAAAAAATTGTGATTTTATAATGTTAATGTCCTATCAGTCACCCATAATATTTTATTTTATTTAAATTTGTAATAAAATAATAATTTTAGATCCTGAGGAAGCCACAATTAGATGCCAAAACGTTGATCAATAAAGTAAACAACTAAAAATTGTTATCTTTCTGGGCTCAAATGGTGTATTTTGAATTCATTGAAGATACCGAGGTGACACTATAATAAAAAAATTGAAACTTTTAAAATACGAATTATACTTTATTCTTGTGGTGCAACATTTAAATTTCGCGTTCTTTATCCATTACACATTCAAAGAGACAGAGAGCTTCTGGGTCATTGAAACTTTGAGCTAAACATCAAAGAAACCGCTCAAAGTGACGTCAGTTATGGAACTTACCGGCTCTTTGACAATACCTGAACACATCATAAAGACAGACTTCAATCATAGGCGTCGACTACGTGGGTGCTCCAAAAGATCAAACACCTATGAAATTTTCTCAGTGGGTGCAGAGCATGAATGTTCTTTAACCTCAAAATACACACTCCTTATTTACTCAAAGTAACTGTCATGTTTATGTTTGCAAATGAAAAAAATGTCTTAAGAGTATTCGTCCCTGCAAATACCCCCTGCACCCTTCATCTCAAATCTTTTCCCCTCGCCTAAAAACGGTTCGCGCTCTCCCGACGCTATTTTTAAAGCTGGAGGGTTCTGGTAAACGCCAAATGAAAGACAAAGAATCAGACTACAGATCCTTCAGGCGATTTTTTGAAAAAAATTCCTGAAAAAACTTACCTTTTGAAAAAAATAAAGAGTTACGTAATATTTCACACGTAGGCGAAACTGTTTTTCAAAAAATTCGCCTGAAGGATCTGTAGTCTGATTCTTTGTCTTTCATTTGGCGTTTACCAGAACCCTCTAGCTTTAAAAATAGCGTCGGGAGAGCGCGAACCGTTTTTAGGCGAGGGGAAAAGATTTGAGATGAAGGATGCAGGGGGTATTTGCAGGGACGAATACTCTTAAGGTCCCTTCACACGATGCTGGATTTCAAGCTCGCTTGCTTGCTTGAAGTCTTGCAGGCAGCTTTGCACGGTACGCTGCTGGATTTTGACGTCACTGATTGGTTCGCTGCTCGCTATCTTGCTGTATTTGGGAAATAGGTTCAGTGCTATTTTTCATGCAGCGCTGCCTGCTAGTTTGAGAATTTGACCAATTATGGAGTCGTATTTTATCACGTGATATCGCCTGACATTCGTTAAATATGGTGTTTGAGAAAAGTTTCAAGTGAGCAGCGATGGGGCCAAAAGTTGTAAAATCAAACTGTAAGAAACAAGTTTTCGCTTTGATTTTTCTCTTCTCTCCCCAAGAGTTTTAATCATTTAAAGTCACAGTAGCCATCTATGACGAATTATTTCTTGCATAACCATTACATTCGTATTTAAATTTTAAATATAACTGTCAATCTAGCAAAACAGCGAGCAAACAAGCAAGCTGCGTGTGAATCGAAACTAGCAGCGCTCCCTACCAACCACAAAGCAGGATACCATTCAAGTCTTCAAGCAAGCAAGCGAGCCCAAAATCTAGCATCGTGAGAAGGGACATTTAATTGTGATATTTCTTCGTTTATAATTTAAGGTAGCTTAGCAATTGAAATAAAAATTCCTCATAATTATATTTAATTATATTTTTGAATTCAACATAACGTGAATATTGATGAGTTACTTACTAAAAATTCACTAATAATATTGATGAATATTATGAAAACACACATGGCGTCTGTTTTTTAACCGACGAAAAACAAAAACGGAGGAGGTTCTCAATTTGACGCGTATATATTTTTTTTTGTTTTTTTATTTATGTATGACCACGCATAACTTTTTACAGAGTAGTCCGATTTTGATAATTATTTTTTTATTTGAAAGGGTATACCCCGAAGTTGGTCCCATATAAATTTGGTAAAAAAATTCCAACCCCAAGGGTAGGAAAACAGGGGATGATTGATTGTTCACTCACTGATTGTAATGTATGACCACACATAACTTTTTACAGAGTGGTCCAATTTTGATAATTATTTTTTTATTGGATAGGGTATACCTCGAGGTTCGTCTCATATAAATTTGGAAAAAAAACTCCTACCCTAAGGGTGGGAAAATAGGGGTGATTTATAGTTCACTCACAGATTTTCATGCTGAGTTGTGTATTACAATTATAAATTATATAGCCACAAAAAATTATAAAATAAAAACTTTTTAACAAAAAAATTGAACCGCCGAAAAACTGAAAAGCAAAAAATAATACATCTTTTTATTTAACTAAGTTCTATCTAAGTAGTTGAACGTATGTGACAGCCTAGTATATCTAAGTAATTTTGAGTCGGCGTCAAACCATCAATGAACAAAGATCACTAAAAGAAATAACCAAATCAAATTAACAATGATACGTGAAATCTTCAGCGATAAACATTAACATTCCAAACATGCGCTCTCCACACGACCACTCGCAAAGACGTGTGCCCTCAGTGTGCCCGTTCGGGTTGCTCTGTCGCTGACATTAAGTTCGTGAACGCTCAGAGATTTCCGGCGAAGAATTGTTGACGCCGACTCAAAATTACTTAGATATACTAGACTGTCACATACGTTCAACTACTTAGATAGAACTTAGTTAAATAAAAAGATTTATTATTTTTTGCTTTTCAGTTTTTCGGCGGTTCAATTTTTTTGTTAAAAAGTTTTTTCTACGTAGGTATACGCTTTGAGTGTATATGTGTAGCTGACACTGCTGATCGTCGCAGTAAATAAAAAATATTCTTACTGATTTCAGTTACAAGTGTTAAAATAATGTATTGCACCACAAAGGCAGAAAGCTTAAGATTCTTGCACTGTACGTCATGTCGATGCCCTCGGCGCGCCTCGGACATTATGACGCGCAGTTCAAGGCTCTCTTTCTGCCTGTGTGGTGTATACTATTTTTATTCATATCTCGGTGGAAAGAACGCTTATTAATAATTTACATTAATTGATTAATTATTAATTACATCAAAACATAAATACATTTCAAGCAAGCAGCTTTGAAGTTATACGTAAAAACACGAATGAGAGCTGCTCGCGACTATTGGCTGGCAACAATAGCGGCAGTCTCATGGAGCGGTGTGCATGAAAACTATTTTTCTTTATAGCCGGTCGGAAGTACGTACTTCCGGGATCAGTGCGTGTATTCCCACCAATGCGTAAATGCTAGACTTTCTACCGGAAGTACGTACTTTCGATCGAGCTGTATGAAGAAAAAATATTTACTTCTGAGTGAAAACGAAAGCGTTTGTCTTGTTGTAATGGAAAACATAAATGCATTAATGTTAGTGATGTATGTTTTTGTTCAGTGGATGTTAAGGTGACTGTGTACGCAGATTGTAAAATACGCACTCGGTAAATTTCAAATTGTGGCCACAAAATTCATTTTACTACTGTTTTTATTAGCTGTGATAGAGCATTAAAGTTCATAAAATTTGGCTTGCTGCTTAAAAATTTAAGAAAACACATTTTTTTGCACTAAAAATTTAATCAAAAAACGCCATATTCGTCAATATTTCTTTACAGTATGTCACGAGATTTCAAATTACGGGAAGGCAAATTAAAATTTTACAGTTTTTCCTTCGCAAATTGGTGTCAAAAATATTGACAAATTTGGCTTGCTCAATAATTTTTAACAAATTAATTTTTTTCTGTACAAAAATTTGTGTAAAAGTTATGCTAAATTCTCGTTTTTACCCGATTTTTATTCGCTTATTTAGGTCAAATAAACTGTAAAAACTTCGTTAAAAGTCATGTGGGAAGAATGGTGCATGTTTCTAGTTTATTTTGAAGCATTAACACCAAAGATTGAAAAAGATTTTCCATAGAAATTCTAGATTTTCTAAACTGATGTTTTTTGAGTTATGTTTACTAAAAATGATTCATAGATGGAACCACCAACACAAACTTTTACAGTGGAAGTAAATTGTTTTTCGTAAAATGTTTTATGTGCAGTAGCGGCTCGTATCATTTTTGATCAAAAACATTATATTATAGAATAGAATAAAATATAATCTTTATTGACATCCAAGAGGTATATAATAACGTCATATAATAATTTCAATTTACAAATTCGAAAAACGTGCGTGATTAAAATTATATAACTAAAATCGTATATGAGAATCATATGGACACATGTCCATCAACAATTTTTTTAATCTATTTTTGAAAGCAGGTATGGCTTGAATAGCTTTTATATTAGAAGGTAACATGTAATATTTTTAATATTTTTGACGTGATAACGTCTTATAAATTGATGAATCACGTCAAAATAAAAAGATGAAACACCGGCTGCATGCACGAAAAAATGTAACGTTCCTAACGTTACTAAGTGAGCGACTAGAATGCCTTCGGTAATTTTGAAGCAGATATCATCAACCGATTGAGATGAAAATTTGTATACACGTTTAGTTTGAATGACAATGCATGGTTAGCTGTGTGACGTCACTCTAAATCCAATATGGCGGACTTCTTAAGATGGTGGACTAACTTTATTATGGTTTCCTACAATATGAGTATCAAATAAAAGGACTTGCTGAGAATAACTCGAAAAATAAAGTGACGTCAGTCTAAAACCAATATGGCGGACTTCTAAAGATGGCGGACTAAGTGTTTTATGTTTTCCTACAATATGGGTATCAAATGAAAGGGCTTGCTGAAAATAACTCGAAAAATAAAGTGACGTCACTCTAAATCCAATATGGCGGACTTCTAAAGATGGCGGACAAATTTTATTATGCTTTCCTACAATATGGGTATCAAATGAAAGGGCTTGCTGAAAATAACTCGAAAAATAAAGTGACGTCACTCTAAATCCAATATGGCGGACTTCTAAAGATGGCGGACAAATTTTATTATGCTTTCCTACAATATGGGTATCAAATGAAAGGGCTTGCTGAGAATAACTCGAAAAATAAAGTGACGTCACTCTAAATCGAATATGGCGGACTTCTAAAGATGGCGGACTAAGTTTTCGACGTGATAACGTCTTATAAATTGATGAAATACCAGCTGCACGCACGAAAATGTGTAACGTTCCGTAAAGTTCTGCCTGACCTTGTGCGTGCAAGCGATAGTGCAGTAATGTATTATTAAATATGATATTCGAGCGGAATACGTTATCACGTAAAACTATCGTCCGTAAACCGACTTTACAGACAACCAATTTTTACCTTTGCAATTAAAATTAAACCGGTCAAGTGCCAGTCGAACTCGCACACGAAGGGCTCCCTACCACCGTACAAGATAAAATGATGTACTTTGTTGGGATTATGGATTCGGTGACGGTGTATTTATTAAGTAATTGAAGAGTTTAATTATTAGAAGATTGTCTTTTATTCAAAATAGAGTATTGGAAGTATTCCTTGATAGTGTCACGGATCAGAGAGAACTAACTATTAACAACTGTCTTATAATAGTTGTCCTTTTACCTCTTGTAATATTTTGGGTCTATTCTACGGTGAAATTATACCTAGGTTTTATGACTCGTAATTCGAGTACTAATTACCTTTACTTCTAAGAAAGAAAATAAATCCTTTTACAGGATTGATAATTCGTTTACCAAATGTTATCCGAAAAGAAAACTTTCACTTTTAAAATAAGATATCTTAAGAGGGATATTTGAACCCAATATTTCCACATACTTTTAAAACACTTTTGTAAAAGAAACAAGAGAAGTGCTATAACAATATGTAAAAATTTGGAAAGTAATTGTATAATTAATTTACATCTATTCGAAATTCGCCGTCGTGGTGCAGGGAAGTAATACGAATGCAAGGAGATAGCACAAAAACGATTACGCACAAAGACACTATAGGAGGTTTTTTTAATGCTTATGGCGATTGGCGGCCATTTCGAAATTTGCCATCTTGATTTATTTGTTGTTAGAGCGCCAATAGAAATACACACTGTGAAAATTTCAACTATCCTACTACGGTTTATGAGATACAGCTTGCTGACAAACGGACGGACGGACAGCGGAGGCTTAGTAATAGTGTTCCATTGGCACCCTTCGGGTCCGGAACTCTTAAAAGAAAAAGTAATAAAAAAAAGTCTGTAGATATATTTGGAACATGTATTGACTTAGATATTTTAACATTAAATTAGCATATTATCGATCCAGAAAGTAATTGTGACCAACTTTTTCGATATTTTTCGAATTTTGTGTTAATTTAGAAACCGAATATTTCTTTAAATTTTCTCTTAAAATCATATTATAAACAACTTTTTTAATACCATTTTTCGATATATATTATACTAGCTTTTGCCCGCGACTTCGCTCGCGCCAAGTTTGATGTTGATAGATCAGTCAGTCACGGTTTCCTTTTATATATTTAGATAAATGTAATAAAATGTATGAGACACTTTTTATTTCGCATGTTTTTTATCTCTTGATATGCTTAGATGAACGCCCAAATAGTTATATTTATTATATTATTATACCTACGCCGCTGCAATAATGTGCTTGCAAACGAAATAGTAACACAAAAGATATAAATTCTTCGCAGATATTCGTATCAATAAAATTAGTGAAATCAAATTATCCGATAATGTACGAATCAATCTTCTTCCACAGTGCATTTTGCATTTATATGCTCGTAACATAGACTTTTGCGGGTGCCTGCGGGTGCAGAGGGGCATGTAGAAATTGTGTAAAAATGCATGTAGAACTGAAATCTAAGTTGATCAGCTGGGCTCCAGCGACCTTAAGTGAAACAATTAGTGAAATTCCCTATTACAAAAATTAAATGTTCTGTTTTCACGGAACACTAAAAACATGTTTCATAATAAACGATTTTATTTTCATGAATTACATAAATGTACTAAAAAGAAAAAAATTATATTTTATTTAGGTTCATAATTATGAAAGCGTGGCTCGTAAACTCTATAATAATTTATTACAGTCACGACTCACGGTTTTATAAATTATTATGAAATATTAACCTATAGCTAATTTTTCCTTTTCTTTTTTGTACATTTATGAAAAACTTTCTTGAAAATAAACTAGATTTACAATTTTTTTATAGTTTTTTAGAAATTTTTGTTTATGATAGATTCCGTATAAATCTCAAAAAACTAAAGTTACTAGATTTACAAAGTGCCGTAATCCATTGTACAAAAAATAAAATTTTCGACAATATTTCAGACATAATTAATTAATTAATAAATAAACTGACGTTGCGATCAGAATTGATTTAGTAATTAATTTTATCTGAAAATTAGCTGTTAATTTGGTGTAGGTACCCATGTGTTAAGAGAGATAATGAAATTGACCCAAGATGGCTAGCTGACAGATGTGATCTTAAGTCTTACTTGTTCCCAGTTTGCAATTCAAATAAACTTAAGAGCCCGTTTGCCGATCACAGAGGGGAAGCTGTATTTTGCGGCGTGTGGTGAGGAAACATTTTGAAACATTCCATTCATAATAGTACACCTAATTATTGTGGTCTATGAGAATTGAATGCTCTCTCTCTATCTTTCACACATGTGAGAAGGATTGACAAAGAGAACCGAATTATTATATGCCTCGTTATAGTGATATACATACTATTACATGTGTTAGTATACTAACACAGACACGTATAGACTGCAGATATCAAATAGGGATGTGCTATATTCATTTTATATCCAGAATTACAAAACTTTACAACATATAATTTATCTGCAAAGAAATAGTTTACAAAAAATAGAATTATGTTAAATGTCACAAAAATATGGAAAAAAAATGTATTGTATATTCATAATAATAACTATAATACAGTTCTGTTTGTTACAATTAGGGTTGCCACCTTTTTTTCGAAAAAAAAGTATTTTTTTAAAGTTGCAAAAATATAGGACTTTCATTATTTGTTTTATATATTATTTATTTAATTATTTAATTTATGACTGAGTTTCTTTACTCCACAGTGACACAACTATTAGCCAACTTATGAGCTAACGAATGAGCATAAATAAAAATTTGAAAAGAAGTTTGAACCTGCAGGCCATCCCTGTAACTTCCCGCTATTTTCGAGTTCAAAACGCTCAAAAATATATAAAATATAGCAAGAAGTTTATTTTTTAGCTCTTCGAGCCCAAAAAAAAAACACTTTGTTACGAAATTTTCGTTCACGATATCTCATGAACAAATGAACCGATTTTGATGCGATTTGCGGTAGTCGACGCAATTTTTTAACCTAAAAAAGTAATTTATTACAGAAAAATCGATCTCATAGGAATTTTACGAGCAATTTAAAAAAAAACACTTTTTTACAAATTTTTCGTTCATGATATCTCGTGAACAAATGAGCCGATTTTGATGCGGTTTGCGGCGATCGACGCAGTTTTTTTAACCTAAGAAAGTAAATTTTTACAAAAAAACGAATTGATAAGAATTTCACGAGTAATTATAAAAAATTACTTTTTTCCTAATTTTTCGTTCACGTTATCTCATGAACAAATGAACCAATTTTGATCTGGTTTGCGGCGATCGACGCAGTTTTTTTAGCCTAAGAAAGTAATTTATTACAAAAAAATCGATCTGATAACAATTTTAAGAGTCATTTTAAAAAACACTTTTTTACGATTTTTTCGTTCACGGTATCTCGTGAACAAATGAACCGATTTTGATGCGGTTTGCGGAAATCGACGCAGTTTGTTAAGGAGAAGAGCTGATTAGATTTTGGAATTAATCGGTTTAGTAGTTTAGAAAATATTTTACAAAAACAAATTTTATAAAATTTTTGAAACTTGTTTTTTAAGATTTCTCAAAAATTTTTGGGCCGAATCTGTTGTGAATCCGCCTTTTTATTGTTTTATTATAAATTATCTAATATTGTATAATGAATTATTTAATGGTATTGAAATGTCATTGTAAATTTTTGTATCGAAAATAATCTAAGAATTTCTGTTCTGTTTAATTTTTGACATCATTATTAAAACGGCTGCGAGCTTATTAAAAGAAAATTTTTGTAACAACATTGTACTTATTTTTTTGTCTGAATTATTTCATGAATAAAACTTTAATTTCAATTATATTTCGTAAATTAATATTCAATATTGAAAATATAACAAAAGGTTATGGGCCCAGGCCACCATCAAAAGTTATAAAAATATTTGTGAAGATTTACGCACTGCAGAAAACCTGAATAGAAGAACCAAAAATGTCGGAAGCAAAAGTTTATCAAATTCATCGGTTTAACGGACAAAATTATCATCTCTGGCGTCGACAAATGGAAATATATATGACAGAAAATAAGCTTAAGCCGTATATATGTGGAACAATTTCTCGACCTGAAACCAACTTTCAAGCATGGGAAGAAAAGGACGCTGAAGCTCAAGCGTTCCTGATGCGTGGTCTTGAATTGGAGCAACTGAAGTACTTGTCAGATTGCACAACCGCTGCTCAGATGTGGTCAAGACTTAAGACTGTACATTCTGAAAAAAGCGACCAATCAATACAAGTATTACTGGATCGTTTTATAAACTGCAAGATGGATGAAGGCGAAAAGATGGCTGATCATGTGGCAAAAATCGTATCTCTTGCACAAAGATTGAAAGACATGAATCTAGAGCAAAAGGAGCCAATGATAATAGCAAAGATTTTGGGAAGCCTGCCGTCTAAGTTTGACAATGTTAGAACCGCATGGTATGCTGTACCCAGAGGTGATCAGACGGTTGAAAAATTAACCGATCATCTTGTCAATGAGGAAGCTTTGTTAAACGCAAGATCAACTGACAGCGCTGAACGTGTGTCAGAAGAAGCGCTCGCCGCAAAAGCATTTGGAAACAGATTGAAGCGATTAGGCAAATGTAATTACTGCGGTATACCTGGTCATTGGGCAAGAGAATGTCGTAAGAAACAGCGGGGCCGACAAGGCACTAATAACAATCAGTCGCTAGTAGCTCAAGGATCTCAGTCCAAGAGTGAGGTAGAGGAATCACCAAGTCGACCGTTCACTGACAGAGCTCAACTTCTAATAGCTGAAAATACAAAGTTGTTCACTGTTAACACAAGCAACGCTTGGTATGCTGATTCAGGAGCAACTGAGCATATGTCGTTCAAAAGAGAATGGTTTAAAAATTTCATACCTTATTCTGAACAAACATACTCAGTTAAAATTGGTGATGGTACCCTGATTGAAGCCAAAGGGAGAGGTGATATAGATGTTCAAACCGAAAGCAGAAGAGGCACAGTTATAACTCACACAATAACCGACGTTCTTTATGTTCCGAAAATAGAAAAGAATTTAATTTCAATAAGCAAGTCAACAAAGAAGGGCATCACTGTAATATTCGAAGAAGGTGGAAATCGTGTAAGATTTGAGAAGATGGGTCAAGTTGTTGTTGATGGAATAAAGAAAAATAACCTGTATCAGCTAAACTTGAGACCGGTGAAGATAGCTGAATTGAATGTAGCTGAAAGTTCACTGATGATGTGGCATGAGCGTCTGGGACATGTAAATTTCAAGACACTAAGAATGATGCAACAAAACAAAGTAGTTGAAGATCTCAAGGTCACAAATATGATTAGCACAGATCCTTTTTGTGAAGGATGTGTTTACGGCAAACAACACCGTAGATCATTTCCACAACAAGGTGCAAGGCCTTCATCGGTACCTGGTGAGATTTTTCACGCTGATTTATGTGGAAAAATGAGCTCTTCATCAATTGGTGGAGCAAATTATTTTTTCTTACTCAAAGATGATTTCTCACGATATTGCTATGTTTATTTTTTGAAGAATAAAACTGATGTTTTAGAAAATCTCAAACAATTTTATGCTGAAGTACAGGCGACCGGGCATCATTTCAAGCGCTTAAGAACTGACGGTGGAAAGGAGTTTTGTAACCATGATGTAAATGCATTTCTGTTATCCAAAGGAATTAAACATGAGGTAACTACTCCAAGAGCACCGGAACAAAACGGCTATATTGAACGTCAAAATCGTACAGTTGTTGAAGCGGCCAAGTCAATGCTTCATGCAAGAAGTCTACCTATTTACTTGTGGGCTGAAGCAGTAAATACTGCTGTATATTTGAAAAACCGAACAGCATCAGATACTCTTGGAGGAATCACACCATTTGAAAAGTGGTATGGTCACAAACCTTCCGTTGCACATCTTAAAGTATTTGGATGCGACTGCTATATTCATATACCTAAAGATCAACGCACCAAGTGGGAAGCAAATTCAATTAAATGTCAAATGATTGGATACTCCGAAGGAAATAAAGCATACAGAGTTTATGATTCGACAAATAGAAAAATTTTGATAAGAAGAGATATAATTTTTCATGAAAATATGAACATATCAACGCCACACGAAGTAATAGACACAAAACATAGACAAACGGACGATGCAACGATTTCGCAAGTCCCCGATGACAAGCAAATAAATCGAGAGGTGAAATCAGTTGATGCTATAAAGGACGATATAAAGCGAAGAAATCCACGCTTGCCAATTCCAAGAGACCCGTATCCGAAAAGAATAAGTCCAAATCAGAGTGAAGACGATGAACATCATCAAGCAACTATTGCTGAAGTGTACATGGCGCAGATCGAGCCATCAACTCTTGAAGAAGCAATGCAGCTAGAAGATTCTTCGAAATGGTTGGAGGCAATCAACGCTGAACTAAATTCGTTAAAAACAAATGACACATGGATTCTGGTTTCTAGACCGATAAATAAAAATGTAATTTCAAACCGCTGGATTTTTCGAAAGAAATTTAAAGCAAACGGTCAGATTGACAAATACAAAGCGAGATTGGTTGTTAGAGGCTTTTCACAGCAACCAGGAATCGATTTTAAGGAAACTTTTGCTCCTGTGGTCAAGTATGACTCTGTTCGAACACTCTTGGCCATAGCAGCAGCTCAAAATATGGACATTCTTCAGTTTGATGTCAAAACAGCGTTTTTGCATGGAGAATTGAAAGAAGAAATATACATGGAACAGCCATATGGTTTTGAACAAGACGATAAAGTATGTAAATTAAAAAAAGGACTATATGGACTGAAACAAGCTTCAAGATTATGGAACAAACGAATAGTAGATTATCTGTTCGAATACGGACTACAACAATCTCAAGCGGATCCATGTATATTTTATCTAAGATCAAACGATCATTATACTAAACTGTATTTAGCACTATATGTAGACGATGGTCTATTGTGCAGCAATAACATGACTGAAATGAGAGAACTGCTAAATCATTTACACAGAGAATTTGATATTACAAGTTCAAAAGCCGAATATTTTGTTGGGATGCAAATCGAAAGAAGTGAAGATGGAAGAAATATCAAGATTCATCAAAACGCATACGCGGAACAAGTTCTTAGAAAGTTTAGACAATTCGATTGTCATCCTGTTTCTACTCCTGCAGACCCAAGCATAAAATTTTCTAATTATTGTGAACACAATAATGAAAATGGAAAATATCCGTATCGAGAAGCGATAGGATCACTTATGTACTTGATGATATGTACTCGGCCTGACCTCGCATATATAGTAGGAATACTAAGTCGTTATATGGAAAAACCACAGGAAATCCATTGGAATGGCGTGAAACGCGTCTTCAAATATCTACGTGGAACCACAACGCATGGATTAACTTATGATACAAAAACAGAAGATACGGAACTACTTGCATATTGTGATGCGGATTGGGCAGGTGATATTGATACAAGACGAAGCACTACGGGATGGATTTGTTTTTTGAATCATGGCCCGATTGCATGGAGTTCTAGGAAACAAACAGTAACCGCCACGTCAACTACAGAAGCTGAGTTCATGGCACTGTGTTCAGCAACCAAAGAAGTGGTTTGGTTGAGACGATTATTAGCAGAACTGGGGTATAAACAGTCAAAACCGACATCTGTAAAATGTGATAATCAGAGAGCGATTACCATTGTTAAAAATCCAGAGTCGATCAAGAGAACCAAACACATCGACACTCAATTCTTCTATACGAGTGATATGGTAAAAGATGGTGAGATCGATGTTCAATATATATCAACAAACAATCAGCTTGCAGATACATTGACGAAGCCTCTTGCTAAAGAAAAATTTCAGAGTATCAAAAGTAAATTTGGAATGTATTAATAAAACAATGAAAAATGCGAAAGGGAGTGTTGTGAATCCGCCTTTTTATTGTTTTATTATAAATTATCTAATATTGTATAATGAATTATTTAATGGTATTGAAATGTCATTGTAAATTTTTGTATCGAAAATAATCTAAGAATTTCTGTTCTGTTTAATTTTTGACATCATTATTAAAACGGCTGCGAGCTTATTAAAAGAAAATTTTTGTAACAACATTGTACTTATTTTTTTGTCTGAATTATTTCATGAATAAAACTTTAATTTCAATTATATTTCGTAAATTAATATTCAATATTGAAAATATAACAAAAGAATCATTTCAAATTTTCAGGAAGTCTAAGTTCACCAAGTTCACGTCAGATCCCGCAAACCGCGTTTCAGTCGGACACTCCATTCAAAAGATATAAAAGGTTTACATACATACATACACACACACACACACCCACACATACAGCCCTGAGGACATCATCGCCAAAATAGTTTCAATAGCTTCCTAGGACCTCAAAACGTCGATATCTGGCGAAAACTCGATTTTCAAAAATCGGGGTGAAACCAATAACTTCCCGATTTTTGAAAAAAAAATTTTTTTTTTTTTTTAAGCGGGAAGTTAATAATAAATCAGTTAATTTACTAGAAATCAATTAAAAAAATGAATGCACACTTTTTATTTTTTTGGTTTTTTAATTCTGAATTTTTATTATGTACATAATTTTATTACAATTCATTCTTATTTTATTATGTCCACTCATGCGCCTAGGCACAGGTTTTTTGACATTAGCGCGTTATAACTTTAAAAATATTAATTTTAGAAAAAAAGTTTGAATTAAAAGCTGTAGAAAATTTGTAGATTTAAAACTTAAGTCATTAGCATTTTATTGTTTAAACAATTATTAGAAGAGATATGGATCCAAAAGTCAATAAACAAATCGTAATAGTTGAATAAGTCGTAAACGGTAAGTGATACAAAAAAAAAGTATTGAACAAAAAAGATAGTAAATTTATTTATCTACAATAAAGGTTATTACCTTTTTTCGCGTCAAGTGCACGGTTAGGGAGATATAGGCTGAAACGGTTTTTGTCAAAATGGCGGCACTTCCGCCCTCCTAATTTGTAAGGATTTTGTGCATTTAGGGTCAGTACGTGATACTGAACCTATTTAAGAAAACAAAAAAAAGTTGTAGGATAATGCAGAAAAAAATTCTCTATTACCTGTACTAGTGCCATAGTAATTAAAACAGTTTTATTATTTACATCATTTTAATTCAAAATTCTTATTTTGTCATTAATTCTAAATTTTTATTATGTAGGTACATAATTTTATTTGAATTCATATTTATTTTATTATCTCTTCATAATTAAAATTCTCAATATATTCTATGTGTATAGATATAAAATTAATCTCTTCCATTTTAATTATGCTGTGACAAATTTTTTTTTCTGTTTTGACTTTTCAGATAATTTTTCTTCTACTATTAAATACAATAACTTCCTATTGGAAGTTAAATATCAATATAAATCAATAAAATAAGTATTATAGATAAAATATTTACCTATTATATTTGGCAATGTTACATTTTTTCTTACGTTCTGTTGACAAAGGTAATCTTGTTTATTTTCCACGGCGATAATCCATGTTGAAACGCTGGACTTCTGTTGGTACAAATCTGGAAATGAAGTCACTGTGGGCTCGCCTGCTAGCTCACAAAATTACAATAAGAACAGGGGCTATTGTTCTTTCAAGGTCATCTGCTGGCTCTGAGCAAGAACCAATCTAGAAACGGTATCTTGTAACGTGGGCGACATGAACAAAGGCCCACAAACAAACATTATGACATAGTGTGTGTTTGTAAAGATGTCTCGTGTGATGGCAAGGTGACCTCTTAAATGACAAGGAATGATTTTAATACCAACTGTGTAAAATGGTGTGTGTGTCGTTGCTGCCCTGGGAATGGTGTTGTCACAACAAGCACGTTTCCAACAAAATGGTTGATGTTTAAAATACATTTCCTCTTATAATTGTAATTTTGTAAGAATTGAACAGTTTTTTATCCTTTTTTATTAAATAATATTGTTCATAACATAAGTAGACAATTTTGAAACTCCCGCTTTGATGCGCTTTGGTGAGCTGGCGCCATTTCAGCGATGCCAATGACTGAAAAAAGTTCGTCAAAAGTACATTTTCATTAATTTTCATGCTATCATGTTGGCATTAAAATTATTCCTTCAGACAAATAAGAGAAGCTCGAATAGCATTGAGTTTCATACCCCTGGTCAGTCCTGCATTAAAGTTCCGTGTCCCGTATTATAGGAAATGTCCCGCATTATTACGTGAATTTTACGAGACCCGTGTGGCTATATGAAAAAGACTTTTTTTTGGCTCTTCAAATTCTACCCAAAATAAAGTTTTTTAGTTTAGTCGTTTGGTTTTGGTTTTCCTATTAATAAAACTTAAAAATATTGATTTCTTTAGTTTTATACCCCGCCCCCCAGAAAAAAAATATCTACGCCCTTGTGTGAAGTGAGCACATAATAGCAATTAAGAAAACTAGTAGTGAAATCTAGCGGCAAATCCAGCCTCGTATGCAGCGAACTTTAAATTAAAATCGTTGCAACGAATATATCAAACCACTATATAGTATACAACCCAGCCCTAAATTTTAACGGCACATGCCAGCACAGAGGATAATTTCAAAAACACCCGTTCTTTCCGTAGTTACAGCACCAGTCAATTCAACATATTACGATATTTTTTCATTGCAGAGCTACGGCTTCCCGTATAAACTGGGTCGTAATTTTGGAAAACAGGCTACGGCATATTTTTTTCTAGTTATATTAAAGATCAATCTATGTCCGTATTGTAACAAATTTTTCATTTTTTACTTTGTTAATTAATGGCGAATGCTTTTAAAAGACACTTTTTACGGTTTTTAAAATTTTTATAAAAAATTTTCTGCTAAAAAAATTAAAAAAATGGTACAATAGGGACATAGATTGATCCTTAATCTCCATAAAAATAATTTTTCATAATTTTATCTCTCGTTTTACGATCAGATTTATACGGGACCGCAGACCACTGTATTGCATTGAGAAAACCAGGGGAAACGGGCTCTTAAATTGTAAATGTGCTTCTGTCATTGCTATTTATTTTTGAACTTGTTATTACTTTCTCCTTAGTTATGAAATTCTTCTTTTGTTGATATATTCTGTCAAAATCGTGACTATGGGAACGAAATGATGCAGTTTTAAGAAATCGTAAGTACGATTTGTACCCGGACGAATGCGGGCCAATCAACTATATCGATAAACGAAAAGTTGATGAAAATTCGATTACCTACCTACAAGATGTGATGATGATAGTAAGTTAGCATGCACTAAAACTAAAAAAAAAAAATCATTTACTAAAAATTAATTGTTTAAAAAACAAGAAACCCGACTGCACAAAAATGAAATTAATAACTAAAAAGAGCAAAACAAGTTGGAAAATATCAACATTCTGCAGATTGAGACCCATTTGTTTCTTTCTTTTGTTTTTGATTACGTCTCCATTCGCTGCATGTTGAGATTTTCCGACAAGTTTTCTTCTTTTTAGTCATTAATTTCAGTTTGTACAGTTGGGTCTCTTGTTTTTTTTTTTAATAATTAATTTTTACTTTCTTCCTTTTAGTTAATCATAATGTAGGACAATATAGATACTACAAAAACAAACACTCAGAAAACGAATGATAGAAAATATATTTATTTATATTTTTTCACGTCACTGATATTTCTATCTCCTTTTTCTTTCCGAAAAAAACAACACATAGTCCAGAATATCCGAAAAACAAGGCGAACCTAAGCCATAAATGGTTATATTGCTGGTACAAAACGCACTGCCAGTAAATAAAAAATTATTGGAATTTTAGTCACTTAAGTTCTTTTTTGCACGACCCTCTGTAAATAACTACATTTCATGTCTGTATAGCGGTACTAAAATGACCCTTTTTCGCACTAGTGCGTAAAGTAACAAAAATAATTCGATTTTATCACAGGTTTTTCAATTGCCATTTAAATCCATATGACTGACAGAGAAGCAAAGTAGGCGCCGAACAGTTCACATAGATACCAATATGGCCGAACATGAACTCGCAATAATATTACAACTAGCGGCCTGTCCTGGTTTCATCCGGGTACAAAACTGTTCTGGAAATATTATTTAACCTTCCCATTTACACAGCAGAACTATCAAAGTACTTTGTTTTAATGTATCTCTAAAGATTTGGTCAACGTCAGCTATGTAAGCGTACGAAAACACTTTTTTTTTACAAAACACTGTCATAGTTCAAACATTTTGTACAAAGATTTATAAAGTATATACAGAAACCTTTCTCGTTTATCGCTCTTTGAAAACCGTATGAAAATTCGTCCGGTTGTTTTTGAGTTTATCGCGGTCAGACAGACAGACGCGGCGGAGGGACTTTGTTTTATATATATTATAGAATATATATCGGGTGATAGAATGTTCAATCGGGTTAACTGTGATTTGACAGAAGGTAGAAACCATGTTGTTTTGACATTTCTCTTCAGTAAGCATTGACAAATTGTCATGGAAAGACTCACCCCGTAACAACGTTTAGAAATTGTTGAAATTTATTTTCAAAATCAGAGTTCTATTTGCCAAACAGTCTTACAAAGCACTTCGTGAAAATGGTTTACATAATCGTCCATCAGAGTAGCTTAGTTGTCAAACTATCGATAGATTTCAGGCAACATTTTCTCTACTTGATGCAAAAACCACAACAAAGACAAAGAACTGTACGTACCGAAAAAATATCGGTGCTGTATGTGCTAGTCGACGTTCACAACAAGTTGGACTCTGTGCATCCACCACATGGAAAATTTTGCGTAAAGATCTTGCGTCTATACCCATACAAGATCCAACTGGTTCAAGAACTAAAGCCACTTGACCATAATAAGCGAATAAGCGTCGGTTGTTTGCTGATTGGACCCTAGAACAGCTTGAAGTTGATCAACTTGATCCACTTTTTTCTCGAAAAATTTGTTTAGTGATAAAGCTCATTTCTGGTTGAATGGCTACGTAAACAAGCAAAATTGCCGTATATGGATTATTTCCTTTGGGGTTATGTGAAGTCATTGGTTTATGCTGATAAACCAGAAACAATAGACGCTTTGGAAGCCAACATAACTCGCGTTATTGATGAAATAAGGCCTGAATTACTCGAAAAAGTGGTCCAAAATTGGTCTGATCGAATGCGGCTCCTCAGAGCTAGTCGTGGTGAACATATTATGTCGGAAATTATTTTTAAAACTTAAATGTCATAAAATTATCTATCAAATAAAAAAAATTTGGCTTCAATCTTAATTTAATTAAATGTTTATTTCAATTTTAAGTTCTAAAAAAAACATCTAATACTTATTATAATGTGAACATCAGCTATTTTTAATAGGAGATACGCGCAAAAAAATGTAGTATGTATCTCGATTGCAATGCTTTGATGGCTCGTCGCTAATCGCTCGTTATTAAAACACTATCACAACTCGTCATAAAATAATACCTGAAAAAGTAGAAACATAAACTACTATTTGCCTCATATAATAAATTATATGAATTATCTGTCATGCTATAAATTACCAGATGATCGTGCCTTGATCTCTTAAATGAATTGTACAGCAGTCTAATTTTTTGTTTGTTAACTGTTAATTTTATAATTCTGCTCTCGTACATTCTACATGGAACGGCTTAAAGGGTTTATCCTCATATCCTATATTCATTAAAACGTGTTTGTACTGCCGCCTGTATCCCTCATTTTATAGTTTAGCATGACACAAATATAATATGGAATGTACCGATTCTTCTTTACTACACACCGATAAAATGAACAAATATTATATTGTTTGAGTACAATATGTAATAAACAGATTGTTGTGATTTAAAATTAATTATAATAGGTACACAAGATACTCTCAGAGAGTTTAGGTAATGTTTTGAAAGGTTAGACATAAAAGGTTTAGTTCTCTAGAGAATAGAGATGGAAGTATAGGTAGTTTTATTTTTATAGACATTTTTTAAAAACAAGTTTTAAACTTAATTTACTGTAACCCACAGGATGCACATATTGTAACAAGACTGTTCTAGTTCGTGGTGGAAACTATTTATTTACAATAACAAACGTTTAACACAACAGTTAAACACACAAACGAAAGTACTTCTCTATAACGTAACAGAAACAAAACAACAAATTTTAATTAATAAAATAAGAGAATAAGTAATAAAGAATACAAGCCACTATCGATGTACACAAAATATTTACAAAACATAAACACACCAAAGTTTAATTATATACACGATTATTTACAAGAAGTTATTTATGTAAAACCAGCTTTATATAACTGGAATCAATCACTCCGCACTATTTATTTCGCGCACCGTTTATTTATCTTCTATCTCTATAGTTACATCAGTACTTCTGAACTGACTGAATAATTTATGTCACAGCTATTTGTATCTCACTGTATCACTCCTGTACAGCTGCTGTATGACTAAATGAATCACCGAGCCCGCTTGGTCGTATTGGTCGCATTGGCGCATCAACTTGTCCGAAGGTAACATTAAAAAATATTTTTTTCAATAAATCGTCTCTAAAAGTGACAACAATAGTTCCGACGAAAGTCAAGTGAAGATGAACTGAATATTGCTAGTACGAGTTATGATCCGAAAATAACATTAAAATATATATCTATTTTCAAATCATCTTATTTTGAGGTGCATCTTTTTGTCCGCACCGTTTTATAGTCCGAAAATACGGTATGTAATATTGGGTGGAAAAACAGTAATATTTTAATTTTACGCCAGTGTATAAAGTTTACTGTAATCAGTATGCATTTTTGAGACTCTTCAAATTCATCTCATCGAATTGAGATAGTCGCGGGATTTAATTAGTTTTTCTGATTTTTAGTGTGCATATAAAAACTTTAGCAGGAAAAGATTTAAATGCTGCGTAATAAAAGAGACAATTTAGGTAAGCCGTGAAAAGTTAAAATTGCTCAAGATTAACTACAGTATGACGAGATGCTTCGTTAAAAACTTCGAACGCTGAAAGCTATTTTGCAGTTCCGATTTAACAAATTGAAAGTATCAAATTGTAATTTTATACTAAGAATGTTAAAACTGTTTGTGATATTTGACACTTTATTTTAATCCCGAAACATCGAGGGAGTGAATTAAAAAACCTCAACTCACATTGCGTTCAGCTTTATCGTCGTCAGGTAGGGTGTAGAAATCCTTTAAAAGCACGAGACGCTGGAAATTTACAACGTTGATATAATTTGCGTTCAGCATTTCAGCATTCCGATCGCTTCTTTGAGTTCAGGAATTTTGAACATTTAAACAGCATTTTAAAGACATAAATTCTGTGTTATCCCTCAAAACGCATTTTTAGTAAATATAGTTAAGTAGCTACCATATTATACTCGGGGCGTTTTCATAATTTCTTTGTAAACTTGAGATTAAGGTTTTATTTTCCAAGAAATAAAAATACAGTGTAACTTCTATATAGCAAACTTCTATTTAAGGAAAAACTCCTTAAAAAGTATGAATTGCTAAAGTTTGTTTGGTTTATTATTGTTACCCATATATTGAAACACTCTGTATAGCGTAACAACCACTCTCAATAGCGAAATAATACTTAGACCCCAACAATGGGATTCTTAGAAATGTGTTAATAAATTGGATTCAACAAGCTCTGCGACTGCATGCCTCAAAATTACTAGAAAAATTCTTTTTTTTTAAATACAATTTAAGTACTGGCACAGTCAAAAACGACAAACACAGCTAACAGATTATAATTTTGTCATGTACATTTTTTTCATTTAATTTAGTAAAAATTAAAACCGCTTATTCGTAAAATTATATTGTTTTCTTTTAGTCTCTGTTTAACGAAATTTTTTATAACGCAATAAAATATCCAGTCTCTTCAAATTCGCTCTATAGAGTTCACACTGTAGATTCAAATTTATACTTTTTTCAGCACCAAAATATTTTCGAAATAAGTTGTGTATTTTATAAGTTTATCTTGACTTGTAAAATTTTACAAATAATTTTACAAAACGAGTCCAACTAAATTTGAAAGTATCTATTTGTTAACATTTTGTAGAAAACTATTTTCCACAAAGTTCTAAGCAATCTTAAAGGGGAGTAAATTTTTGATTTATATACTCAAAAATATCGTATCTTTTTTAATCAGTTAAGCCTTTGAAGTTGCGCCTTATTTTTTAAAAACAAAGACGACCTTAATAGGTTAGTGGTATGAGATTGCTCTGAAAATTCTTTTACGCCGCCATGAAAATACACATTTAAATACTATTGATGTACAGTTACGTAAAGTATAAAACATGTAAAATTGAATTTAAAATTGAACTGTCAAACATTTTGAAAATAAGTGGAAATCACCTGTTTTATACGGGGTATTTGCAAAAAAAATACTATATAATACATCTTGTACGTGATGAAAATAATGACTCATGTGACCGTTATAACTCGTCGGTGCATCTTTTTAACACTCGTCAAAATATCACGCACTAGATACACAAATATTTTGCACCACATCAATAAAATAACTGATTAATATGCATATATGCAGGCACGCAAAGTGCCCCATTTTCCACTAGTGAAAGCAAAACTGGTCGCTTAATTCCAATTCCACAGTAAATATTTTGTAACCTATTATTAAGGGGTCACCACATGTGATAATTTTTACGATTTTTTTGACGACCAATAAAAAATAGAATTTTGAATTTATTGTTAAATATTTATTAATTTTTCAGTAGTGTATAAAAAAAAAGTTCACGTATAAATCTCTACAAAACATGAGTTTTATCATTTCGAAGAGACCCATCTTCCGAAAGCGGTTGTTGACGGTCCCATGATTCCGACTGATAGGCTTATCTCAAATTTTAATTTGTAATATTGTGGCAATAACATGAACCAGGCTTATCTGAAAATATTGAAAAATGAATAATTGATAGACTTTTGAAAATTAATTTGTAAATTTTATAATTTTCTTCGATAATTTTTCGTTGAAAAAAATAGACCACTCGGAATTTCCAAAAGATCCTAGTTCATTCTAAGATTATACATGTGCCAAATCTACTATTAAAATTTCAAAGAAACCGGTCAAATCGTGTTTTAGATATCGTGAAGACAAATTAGAAAAACACTGCAGTTTTAAGAAAAACGCGTTTAAAGATTCAAGTACCTACTCGTGTAATATAATTCATTCTGTTCTAGATAATATAATATATAAATGATGAGTATTTGGAAAGAATTCCGTGGCATAAGGATCGAAAATGAAGCAATACTGAGATTTTTTTAAACTTGCATTTAATACTAACGTTTCGATACGTTTTGTATCATCTTCAGAGTGTTCAAATGCTGTCACATGTTATCAGCATTTGAACACTCTGAACATGATACAAAACGTATCGAAACGTTAGTATTAAATGCAAGTTTAAAAAAATCTCAGTATTACTTCATTTTCGATCCTTATGCCACGGAATTCTTTCCAAATACTCATCATTAACTTCAACGGATCACAGTTACTCTATTTATTGAATAGAGACAATCTTCATATAATATATAAACACTACCTACTGCATGATTCAGAATAAATTGCATTTTCTCAGCTCAAGAAAGTATTTAAGAATCTTCTCAAATGGCGTTCCTTACCTACAATACACATTTATTAATCTGAATACTATAATGCTTTTGAGTACAATGAATGTCACAAATTCCTCCTTTGCAGTCGAGAGCAGAGAATAGAATAGAATCGAGGAAGAAACAATAGGCTAATACTCAATCTGTATAATAGTAGGGGATTTTATAAAATGCTTCAAACAGCGCTGACATTTATATATAAAATGTCACATAAATCACTGAAAATAAGTTTGAGTGTGGATAACAATAAATGTTAGTTCATAATACTAGAACGTTTATAACCCTTTTCTACAACACGCATTCACTTTCATGAATGAACTAATTATAAAAAGTTGATTTTTTTCTAATTTCAAAATATATCCTAACTATAAAATTTAGAAAAAAAGTCGTTTACAACACATTCTTAGAAAAATAGTTAGAATAATTAACCATTATGAAAAGTATACTCTTATACCTAATTGAAAAAAAAAACAACGTTATAGCGCATACCTCTTCTGTGCATGCGCCGATTTTCCCCAAAATCAATATGATTATTCCAATTTATATGTAAAACATCTTACCAAAATTTGGTTGCAATCTGCTCATCGCGTACTTGATTTGTAAACAACAGGTCAGGTCGCCTTTTCTTTTTAGGTAGTATTTAAACGAGTCACTGTAAATTACAATTTTGGGTGACAAAAATAATCAATTTGGGTTACTGTATTACTAAGTGAGCGACTGACTGCGCGTGACGAAAAAAATAATAGTTGGGTGACCAAATTACTAAGTGAGCGACTAAATTACTAAGTTGTTGATAGTTAATTGTTTGAATAGAACTGCGTTTTCTAAAAAATATATATTTAATTGACTGTCAATTAAATACACATTTTTTAGAAAACGCAGTTCTATTCAAACAATTAACTATTTAATTCGCATACCCCGTTATCGTTCACCCCGGAATTGTTTTTTTAAAAAGTTTACATTTGCCACTTCCCGTTTTACTGCGAGACAATTCGCATACCCCTTTATCGTTCACCCCGGAATTACAATTCGCATACCCGTTTATCGTTCACCCCGGCATTATTTTTTTAAAAACTCCACCTTTGCCCCATCGCGTTTCACTGCGAGACAATTCGCATACCCCTTTATCAAAAAAGCGGTGGTTTTCAATCTACATGAAAATGTGAGTTTTAAGTTGTAATCTCAAGGTGAAAAAAAAAAAATAAAAAGTAAAAACAAAAGAAGATATCTGCTTCAAAATTACCGAAGGCATTCTAGTCGCTCATTAGTAATTTAGTCGCTCACTTAGTAATTTAGTCACCCAACTATTATTTTAATATTTCAAGTTATTAAAACAGTATCTCATCATCAGTCACCAATTTTTTTTTTATTCGACCGTTTTATAATTCCCTTTTCTTTTTCATCTGTTATGTGAGCGCTATACAGATCAAACGACTGAGCGCATCGAAACTAAATTTTGGTAAGATGTTTGACATGTAAAAATGAATTGATTTTATAAAAAAAATCGACATTGGAGACAGGACATCAAACGTGCCGTACCGAGTTAGTTACTGTAATCACGAAGAGTTTTTATGCTGCGATATAGATATTTAACAAGATTTTATTAGCAATTCTTCATCAAATTTTTCACATCATTTTTTGTCCATTTCGTATTATGTTATGTGCAGAAAAAGATACGAAATAATATGTGTGCTATATTTGCCATATAAACGTTTTTGTTTGTGTTAGTCTTCTGCCTTTCAGTCGGCAAAAATAATTTCGTTTTCATAACATTGTATCAGCAATAAATTTAAATCCAATTTTTGTTTTATTTGTATTCTTTACATTCACACGATAATGAAAAAAGTTAGCAGATTGAGAATTTCTCATGCATCATTTATTTTATAAAATAATTACCAGAAATTCTACAGCTAGAGAGAAATTTATATTTAATACCGGTTTCTTTTCGATATTATTACGCTCGACGAAACATTGAACTTAAATCTGTGACAATTACATTTCGGTAATTGATTTATAAAATCACAATTTAAATATGAAAAAAAAATTCTATTCGACATAAAAAGCTATAGGTAGTATGGTGTGACAAAAAATTCCAGCCAATTAGACGAAGAGACCATTCCAACTTCAAATAATATATAGACATTGGTTATAGTATAATAAAGAAAACAAAATGTTTGTTGTCGAGTGAGGTGACGCGGGTAATAGTTAGTATAATATATGATATTTGAAATTTAATAAGAATAGTTCGGTCAAAATAGACAAAAAATTAGCGGTAGATTTACAATAATTCGCATAGAGCCGAAAATTGGTAAAGGTCCCCACCGATCCTACATCTGCTTCAAAAACTATTCAAGGTCAAAGGTCAAACGTATCGGTTTTTGCACTTTTTTCGTAAACGGTAGGTAAATGCTAAAAATAGGTCAGACAAAAGTTATAGACCATGCAATTGTCTACAAAAACTGTTCTTGTACTTTTTTTCCTACGAATCACTATTCCTGAGATATCAGATTCCAAATGTTGAAGAAGTCGTATTCTATATAACATGCACACATTTCCGCACCATCTGTGAGGTAGTGTAAGTACTTGGCGCATTTTTTTACGGCGTTTCTCCGATAGGAATACTTCAGGATCTTATGTGATTCAGTTTTATTAGACATTATTCTATTAATTAAAAAATTATTATTGGTATGATTAAAGTGGAATGAATTATTGTTGATTTCGGGAAAATTTTAGTCTATTTGATAATATTCAAAATCTGCTTTAACAATAATGTCTTCTTCGATATCTTCTTCTTCTCCTTGCTGGATATCTGTAAATTGTTCTAAAAAAGATGTATCAGCTGTTTCCTCATTGATATCATAAGAATCCTCATCAGTTCAACATTAGAGCAAGACTGGCCTTATCTTATTTTTACATGCATTAACTGGCTGCGATAGTATAATAGCAATTGTCAAAAGGAGTAAAACAGCTGTATTTAAATTAAGTTTGAAAAATGTATTGCGTGTAAAAATAAGATAAGGCCAGCCTTGCTCCAATTTTTGACATAAACTAGTACCATTCCCCACTTGTGGGTTGTAATGGTAAAATTGGCATTATTGTTGTAGGGCTTCAATTCGTCATTCGAGTAATCATAGTTTTCCCGTCACTTTCTATACGAGCTGTAGTCACCATCGTGTAGATGCGGAAAAGGAATAAATATACATTTTTTCATGATCGTGAGGAAAAAATAGATGTAAATAAAATA
Source organism: Xanthostigma xanthostigma (assembly GCA_963575645.1). Taxonomy (NCBI): domain Eukaryota; kingdom Metazoa; phylum Arthropoda; class Insecta; order Raphidioptera; family Raphidiidae; genus Xanthostigma; species Xanthostigma xanthostigma. The sequence goes on along the minus strand of OY754468.1, from coordinate 28,138,789 downwards.
AAAACTAAACATTCCCTATATAAAAATATCATGTAATTTCCTTTAAAACTCATATTTTTGAAGCAGTTACCGTAACGCACATTTTCAACTTCACGCTTCCACCACTTCAAAAATATAAACCCAAAAATGTATTGACTCGTTTATGTGCAGAATTTTATAAGCTTCATTTTTTCCGTGTGGTGAAAAGAAAACGAGTTATTGTTAAAAAAGTAGATTTTTGTAGCCTCGTGGTATCTGAACCTACATCGGAGGAGGCGAGAAACACGTTTCTCTAATAATGTCCAAATAAAGCCATTGAAACCAAAAAGCAAATATTTGCCAGCATTATTGACATGTAAATATTCCTGCCGCCTGGCCTACAAGGCGGCGGAATGCTTTATACATTCTCTTCATTCCTTCATTGTCATAATTTTCGAATTTATAACTTTATTACCTTTTCTATATACACAACGCTTTATGTCCGCTGCTGATAATAATCTGTTATTCACTATCAAATATTGACCAATTATAGTGTATAAAGGATGCTGTGTTTCATTGCCAGAATACTTTCTGGTCGACGGTCAAGAGAAACCACAACACGAGAATCGTTTTGTAGCTTTTTTAATAATAATAATAATGTTTATTTATTCCGTTGACATAAATGTGTGGAACAAGTCATAAAATTACATACAAATTATAACAAGGTAGAAAAAAATCCCGTTTTATAGCCATAGCAAACAGATTTAAATGATGCTACGAAATTTTCAGCCGACCATTAATCCATAGAAAATGACAAGTCGTGTTTCGAAAATGTGTTAATATTTTTTAACATGCGTTGAGCAATAATTATAACTATGTAACGATGTGACTGTTAAAATTTGATATTTTTTTAGGGTTCCATATCTGAAAGATACCCAGCGGGACCCTATTACCAAGCCTCTACTGTCCGTCCGTCCGTCTGTCTGTCAACGGGCTGTATTAATTCATGAACAGAAATAGAGAGTTGGAATTTTTACAGAGTGTGTTGTATTTCTATTTCCTCTATAACAACAAATAATTAAAAATCAATTTTTTTATACACAATACACAAACCGCAACAACGTGCTACGCACGTACACAGTAACAGTTCTAATACAAAACATTCGTTTGCTAACTGTGCGTTTATACAGGAGTATACTCGAACATTTAATAAAATACAACTCTAAGAACTCTCGCATACAGCACGGTACGATCGCTAGGCTATCAGATATAGCCACACTATACAGTACAGTTGCAATTATACACTTAGTTCGTAAACTGACCGCGACCTATTTCGATGTATGAGGACAACAGTTTTCCAACGACAAAACGGGAAACATCTTCGAGACTTCCTTCCCGTAATAGACGAACTATTTACATAGGTATTTACAAGTTTGTACGGAACCCACGATGCGCGAGTCGGTTTTTTAACATTACTACAAGTGCTATTTTGTATTAGCCACGATACGACTTGATTTACAGTGTTTGTAAGTTATATCAAATAATAGAGTCAGTTCGTAAAAACAGTGGCAACGTTATTTTTGACATTAAATAATTTTACAAAAACATTTTGTTTTTTCATTCTAACATTTTTAAATCCATTTATATGCTTTTGAGTAGATTTTAGAGCTAGCCTACTATTTTCTGTAATTTGAATCAATATAATTCAAATAGACACGTGAGTTCGCCTAGTATTTGATATAACTTGCATTATATGAAAATTGTAATCTATATTATGACAGTATGTTGATTAAATTCAAACACACTGCTTACCAAAACGCGTCGTGGTCAATTTTTTGAAAATTAATAATGTTGATTCATTTTTATGAATGGCAATATTGAGAATTTGATTGATATTTGCTCCATTAACCTTTTAATTATTATCGTAAAATCATGTAACATTTATGTATAAAACGAGTTATGGGTATAGTACATACGGACAGATTGTATTAAATAGGGACGAACAACCCACTGGCCTGCAACCCTTTGAGTCTTCTGATGTGACCTTATGATTATTTTTTCCGCTATAATGAAAACGAACGTTCAGATTTTTTATGACTTTTTTATACGCATGTTTATCTCTTTTTCTGAATATCTGAGAATGCGAATGAAGCTTTCAAAGGAATCGAAATAATTTCATCTATAGTAAAAAAAACTTAATTGAAGAACTGATGTATTTGGAAACACTGTGAATAATTTTTCAATTCGATATCCCTTGTTTGTATTGGTTATTTTCATTCTTCTGACTTTATTTTTTAACATACTGTGATGTACTTAATTTATAGAATGAAAAATTATTTCTGTAGTAGTAGTATAGTTTACATGCCCTTTTTTGATGAATTTCAGTGCAATTATTCTATTCTATTCGGAATTACGTCTACAAACTTTTTGAAAAAATTGCAGAAGTTATAAACATTTGACTAAAAAAGAGAGGTTTTGTTTTTTGCGAATAACTCAAAAAACTATTGCAGATATCCGAAATGACAAAACAGATTCTGAAAGAGCAAAAAATTTCCTACAAAAAAGTCTCCTCTCCCGGAACTGTTTCAACAATATTTCTAATTTTATATAGAGGTGAAAATAGGGCTAAAAAATGTTTTTTTTTCTATTTTTATACAAGCTAAAAAACACGAAAATATTGAAAATTATATAAAAAATAGAAGAAAAAATTTAGCCCTATTTTCACCTCTAAAATAAAATTAGAAATATTGATGGTAGAGTTCCGAGAGATAAGACTTTTTTATAGGTTTCCTGCTCTTTGGTGATATGTGAACTAGACTATAGTATCTCCGCCGGAAAGTTGATTTTTTACGGGAAACTTGTAATAGATATATTCAGCGTAATGCTTCACTCATCTCATTTTCAAAAGTGTTATTCGGACCTTTAAAATTTTGTTTGTTTGAAAGTATTATGGCTTCAGATTCTCAAATACAAAGTCGATAATGCTTTTTAACCAAACATATCACTTTTTTGCGACTGTCTCTTCGTTTGTTTTATTTGTATATGTCATTGATTTAAGTAATCGAAGATGAATAGACTTGAGCTAACTGTTCGTTGGATGCCTGAGTGTTAAATATTAAAAAAATAATTCAAAATCAAATTAAAACGTCTTATAATAATCGATAATGAATATAATTTTTTCGGTAATAGTTGAAAGTTTGTATCGCAAAAGTTTACTTTCAAACTTGATATTATAGTAGTTATCTACACACAATTCTACTTTTTTCTTTGTTCACATGTATACAGTGTGTACACCGAAAGTGGTAACTGTGAATAATTCGTGTACCCTAATAGATACAAAAAAAGTTTGAGTAGTTTTTTGTTCAACTCAAGATTTACTATCACAAACTGCTAAGGTATATTTTTCTGTACTTCAAACTCAAAATGTGTACATGCATTATTTTTCAAACTACAACATATACTTTTTTTACATTTTCTAAGTTTCTATTTTTTTTTCTATAAAACCATTTCAAATTTTCATAAGGTGACATAAGAAAATATTTAAGAAATACGTCATCAATTTATTAATTAAATACACAATAATATGTAGGTAATTATAATTTTTACATGTGCTATGAAAAATAATGATTACTGTGTAAAGTAATAACTTGGTAACGTTTTCCTCAAATATTTTCTTATGTAACCTTGTGTAAATTTTATATAAATTTATAGCGAAAAAAATGGAGATTTCAAAAATGTAAAAAAATGCATGTATATATCCGGTTGAGTTTCATGTACAAAAAAATATACCTCAGCAGTTTGCGATAATAAATCTCGAGTCGAAAAAAAACTATTCAAACTTTTTTTGTATCTAGTAGGATACACGAATTATTCACTGTTACCGCTTTCGGTGAACGCACTGTATACGCAAGTATAATATAAGCTTTTTTCTGGAAGCTAAACGTGATCTTCTGAATTCAAGCCGTGCGAGATTTAATTCACTTTGTCAGATGTTGCTTTTCCCGCACCTTGCATTACTGGAAAACTGTTTGTATCCTGGTGTCTTTGTGCCATAGTGCACGAGCACGACACCGTATCGTGTTTATTCACTCACGATCAGTACTCGAATTTCTAAACTGACAGCACTTATACCGTAAATTCACAAGTTTTTTTACCATTCCAACCCAGCTTAGGTCAAAATACACTTTACAAAAACTTTACAATAACTTTTCGTTTTGAGGTCCCCCGAATCCAAAAAACATATTTTTGGAAAAACTCTGTGCGTCTGTTAGTCTGTTTCTCTGTGCACACGATACAGGTCAAACGGATGAGCGGATTGAATCCGAATTTTGGGAGGATGTTCTACACCAGTTGCTATGACGTGTATTTGTCATTTTTGATTGGTTAGATTCAAAAAATGACAGTGAAAGACGAAAAGCAGTTCCATTTTTTTCACGTATTTTTGAGGAAATTTGTGAATAATCCGCAAAGTTTTTTTTTTTTGAACGTCAAAATTTAGCGTTTTCTATGACTTAAAAAAAAAAATTTCAAAATTTGGGTGCATAGTGTTATCGTACTGGACCCGAAAAATTGATTTGGTCGCCATTCAATTTTTTGGCACAGCTATTTTTAATAAAAAATTAAAGTATCAATTTTATTTCTGTAATCTAGTTATCGAGTTTTCAGATAAATTTATTACGAATCGAAAGTAAAATATGTTTATAAAATGCCAAAGTTTGGTCGATATTTTGATTCCTGGCATAAAACCAGGTAGATAGGTATACCTACCTTCAAAGTAATATTTTGCAGTGAAATATATAATATAATAATAATAATAATATAATATACGTGGAACATAATATTATTAAATTCCAAATTTCATTAGAAAACTCGATGGGTGAAAACAGAGTCTAATCGGGATCTTAGACCATAAGAGAAGACACTTTGCGTGAGAAGTAGGGACTAGGAATTAGTATCTTGAAAACACGTGAGTAAAATCAGTTGAAAATTAATGGAGTTGAAAGAGTAATCAGACGTTAATCAAAGATATGAAAATACTTGATTTGAAAATGCATGAGTCCGACTGTATTTCATTGTCCAACATTTTAGTGTTGTTAGTTTTGAAATACGCATATTATAAACACACGACCCATCCACCCACATACACACACGCAATATAGAGTACCTCAAGGTTCCGTGCTTGGGCTGCCGCTTTTCCCTACTGTACTTCAAGCTGAGAGTTTGGGCGAGGTACCGACGGTGTGGTAGAAAATACGATTTAGTACTTTTCACTCCTTTGATTAAATATAGGTATTGCGCCGACATTTATAGGGTTGTGACATTATCTGTTTATTGACTTTTGACTATTATGTGATTTTATTCGTAACTTTCTGGAATAATTATAATAATTATAAAACACCAATAAAACTGATACATTTCTAATATTTGATTTTAAATATAGTGGAGTGGATTGGGAATTTAAAACCGGTATGTCTCGAATCGAAAAATGTTTCCTTCAAAAACTGTAGAGTCGAGCTCCACCAACATTTTGGCATGGTTTGTGACCGGGTGTCGAAGGGGGCGACGGGGGATATGCCGCTTTAAAGTTCCGGAAAACCTGTTTTTGCCTCATAACTCGGCCATAATTATCGGGGGAAAGAACATGTTTCAACAAAAGTTGTAGATAAAAGGAATCCGCGTGTGATATTCTTGCCCGTCGCGCCATGATGCCTGAGGCGAATCCGAGGGCATCATGGCGCTCAGAGAAGAACATCACACTTTCGGCCCTTGTGGTATAATATACTATCTTAAAATTAAGCAGCAATATTTATTTGGAGAATCATATTCTAGATGCCCAATAATTGCTTTGATGGAACAACAGTTTTTGTTGTTTGACCCTTACCAACTTTAGGACTTTAATACTCTACATATGACATGGCCCTAACCTGCATACTTACATAAGCTATATCGACACCTTTAGTAAATATATACAGGTATAGTAGGTAGATAACATGTATAAAGTGGTATCTTTTTACCTTCAGGCTTTTTCCGTCCTCTGTAAAGCAAAGAAGATAACATGCAAAATTTATTCACATTTCTCAGGAGATGAAAATATAACCTATAATACAATCTTGAACTGCTTCGAAATCGTTCAATCCATTATTCTTACTTGATTTCTATGTGTTAGAGCAGTGATCCCCAATCTTTATGAAGTTCTGAGACAGTTCATAATAAAACTACCTTTTTCTGGTAATCTCACAGTTCGAAGATAAAATTAAGATGTAGATTGCTGGCAGAGAACAGAGAAAATCAAATTAATAGATAGATACATTCGTTTTTCAATTAACATATGTCTATATAAGTAACATCAATATTTAGTGTGTTTATATCTACACTTTCAGCCCAGGTTGATAGATTTCCTGTCAAATATAGACATTTTATGCTGCAAATGGAAATTCTTATAAAAAACAATTTCATACACATAGAAGAGGTCCACATAATCAGTGCTCGTTCGCGCGTATATGGCCTAGCAAGTGGCTGAACTATATAGACGTAGCTCCGATTCTCTCACTAATCACCATAGAGAACATTCAAATATTACATAAGTAAATTTTTGGTGATTTTAGATACACACCCCCCTGTATAAGAGACTCTGAGAAAATCGTGATCATCCTCCCCCCACCAACTGATAAGGCGTAAGAATTTTTTTAGAATATTTAAAAAGCATCAAAATTAGAATTTAAAAATGAATATTTTTTTGAGTTCAAGGAGCTTAGAAATAGTGAGAAGTTTTAGGTCAACCGTTTTTCAAATTTTATATATCTTATGTAAGATTCAGAATATCTTCCCGTTTCCTTCTCCAGCAAAAGTAGAAAAAATGAATACTCCGCCTTCTAACCCTGCTTACGTAATACTTGAATGCCCCCTTATTCCCATCGATCAATAACTGATCCCACTAGGGACGAACGAACTATGTATAAATGGTGGAACAATGGGCCTTAGTGATGACTCGAGTAATAGGAAGCTTAAAAATAGCTCAAAAATATATTTCAAAAGTTAAATGAAACATAGCCTAGAGCTCTTCTGGAATCATAAGGAACATTAAAACAAAAATTCAATAAAATCCGTCAAATAATTTTTAAGTTAAATCTGTCCAAACATAGGTACATCATTGCGAAGAATTTTATATAAAAGTAGGCATAGATGGCACAAGTAAGCGGCTATACTACTGGTATTGGTTGGATGACGAAACCTAATGATGAGGCCATAAAACCGCAATCGTTTAAAATTGTTTGATTTTGTTTTAACAAAAATTCGAACTTATTTGTCTCATTACCCTTAAAACTTTGTATATTGTAGTTCACATTTGCTCAAGCCTATTTAAATAAGCGCAGTCAGATAATTTTAAAGGTTTAATTTAAGTGTAAAAAAAAAAAAAAGTGTAACGAGAACGCATTACAGAAGTAAAACTTCTAGTTGCAAACCATACGATTACATTTGAACAAGTGGAAAAAATGTGTTACAACATAGTTTCACGTTCAGATATTTTGTCTGTACAAGTTAATCTGAACGTGAAACTCTCTCGTAACACATTTTTTCCACTTGTCCAAATTCAATCGTATGGTTTGCAACTAGAAATTTCACTTTTGTAATGCGTTATCGTAACACGTTTTTAATTTTTTCGCAGGTTTACTGCAACTATTGTTTTTTTGTATTATTGTGATAAATAAGTCGACAATTTGATATATAATAGGTATACTTAAAAATAATAAAAAACACTGATTGTTGCGTGCACCTGGCGGTAATCAAACCAAAGAACAAAAAATCATTGTTTATATAGGGTTACTAATAGTACAATTTCGTGACAAAATTCTTTACGTAGGGAAACGAGTTTTTATAGAAGTTTTCACTTCAAAAATGTTTCTGAAGAGCGTAATAAATTCACGTGCTGATATATTTAGCTGGTTGTTTCTTTTTAGGAATAATTATAGAAAATAAACATAATTTGGTGGACGCAATCGAAATCTCAAAAATTGTTTCGAAATTGCTCAGTAAGTATGTTGTTTTTGAATAATTTATGTGAGAATATTCTGTATCAAATCGAATACACCGATTTCTGTTCGACAGAACTGCGAAATCAGAATCCTTCAATCTAGTATTCTCAATTGATTTAAAGTTTATCCTCTGCAGATATAGTCTATATTATTACAGAAGACAGTATCGTTCCGTCACAATTGAAGTCTGTCTGAATGCCATCACTTTCCATAATATATAATAACGTGAACTATTTTCATCAGATTGACGTGTTCGATTATACATAGTATCCTTTCATATAATCGTTGATCTATGCTTTCATTGTTACATTGAGTTTATATTCTTATACTGCTGTCAAGAGTAATAATAACAAAAATCGCAGGATTGTGGACAAAAATATTAGATGTATTTAGTGTACGAAACGTCGTATACTAAATAAATCTAATATTTTTGTCCACAATACTGCGACTTTTGTTAAACAAAAAAAAAGTTTTTTCAAATCAGATAAGCCGTTCTTGAGTTATAAATGGTGTAACTAACCCGACTTTGTTTTATATATTAGGATAACATTGCGAAGATGACCTAAATTTTCAATTCACGCTCTCTTTCACTGTGTAGCGGTTACACATCACATTTTACAGCGGACACGTAACCATCAACATTATTTGTTTAATACGGTCGAGTGGATGTTTCCAGTTTGAACCCCGACGATAACATTATTGGTTTGAATATAATATTGCATTGTAACTTTACGTCAAACGATGGGTATTTTCTTACACTATTGAGTATCTAACGTTATCTATTTGTAACTATCAAAGTTTTTGTAATAAGATTTCACGGTGAATACCCATTGTTTTGGCTCCGTGGATCAGTAACAGCTAAACGGCAAGGTGGAATCTACAAGATGCCGTTGGTTCTTTTTAGTACTCAAAAAATGACTATATTTACTGTCTTAAAGTCGATCGATTCAATGCCGTGTGCCGTTTTTGGGGTTAATAATAATATGGTATTATTAAAATCAATAAAACAGGACCCGACTTACCTACAAAATTGATGAAAACAGTAGTTTGCTGATAATGGATATAATGTCTAGGCAATTGTATTGTAAGAACTAAATAAAGTTCTTACTAGAAATAAATAAAACACAGACTTGAACTTTAAAGATTCGTAATTGGTGTTTTCTCAAGAGTCGTTAGTGATCAATTAAATTTTTTCCAAATAATAACAACCTTCATTTTTCCAGCGTAGCTAAGGAAAAACTAATTTTGACAAAAATACAAAAAAGAGAAAGAGAATTAATGTAACAAAGCTTGCTACAGTATATTTCGCTGCAGATCAGAAACATATACTTTATAACATGAGAAATATAAAAGATTAAAAAAATTGTGTTTTATTCTTTATTATTTTTTTACATTTTTTTTTGTTGTTGTTTACTGTATGATTTGGTTTCATAGTTAGGAGATGGTGACAGAAATGGTCAAGGAGCACTTGGTGGCAGAAACGCTCTCCTTTGTATAGTCTGAGTCCCCCTCTACAAATATGTTTAGTGGGCTCTTAAAAAAAAAACGGCAAAATTCAAAACAGCATCTGGGGAACCCCTTAGTTGCAGAAAACATATTTTCTGCTAATTGACCCCCTGCAGAGACTTTCAAAATCCTTTCAAAAAATCGAAAAAACAGTCAAAAAATTAAAAAAATCAAAACATTGAATTTAAAGTTGAGACTTGACATAATTTGGTTGATTCGGTGGCCCGGAATACGAGAAAACATTTTCGTGGCTCCAAGTGACCTCACTTCCTTTCGATGATTCTTCAAAATTCGCACAAGCAAAAATTCGCAAAATCCTCGCTCGGCGACAGAAATTCTTACCAGACTTTCTATTAGTACCTGAAAGTTTGAAAAAAAATATCATCTACCAATTTTGTCACTGCTAGATCACAATCTGCCAATTTAATGTACTTGTCATTATGCTTTATCTGAATACCACGTTAAATTTTCGCGGATATGACGCGTTGCAAGGTCGATTTTGGCAAAAAACTGTACCTCGGGATTCTCTACAAGAAGATTTATTATATGCAGTTTCTGCAGGGGATAAATAAGCAGAAAATATTGTTTTCTGCAACTAGGAGGTCCCCCAAATGCTGTTCAGTCACTTTCTGCCATTTTGTAGAGGAATTTTGAATTTTCATGATTTTTTTAAGTGCCCCCAGCGTCGTACCGCAACGCGCTAGACCTCTACTCCACTAAGCGTGTTTGTAGAGGGGGACTAAGACTACACGAAAGAGAGCATTTCGGCCACCAAGTGCTCCTTAATCATTTCTGTCACCATCTTGCTAACTATTAATACCGGCTGTTTAAAAAAAAAAAATTACCTACTTTGAATAGCAAATCTAAAATGTTTCTATATTTTTAGTGAATTTATGAACAGAGAAAGTAGAAAATGTTGGTTAACGGTAATGAAATTTGGAATTATTATAGAAAAGTTAGTTACGTATATTATTTCCTTTACGACGTTGGAGACGCAGATACTAAAAACTGAAGAGACCTTGTCTGAGTTCACATTTTACAGCTTGCAGAGTCCTTAACTATATTATTTTGTCATGCTTTGCGACCGAGAAAATTTGAAATATAAAATATAGTGGTTTTGAGTTAAAATATAGTTTCAAGGTTGTTTTTACTGCTACACTTAACATTTAATAAGCGTACCAGTCATTTCGCTTTTCATTTTGTGTTTGATAGGAAATATCAATGAATTTGAATTTATTAGGAATGGATGTGCAAGTAGTGTTTTTTTTTGTCAATTACTCAAGAAATACCCGATTTTCGAATACTGTCTGGTAAAGTGTTTTCACGATTTTCAGTTATTTTTTTTCTTCCTATACGACTGAGCTATCTTTAAACAAAAAGAACCATTACTTACTTAGGAAGCTAATAATTACCCGATTTTATTCGATGTAGCTTCAATCATTTCGACTCAATTATACCCGCCTTCTACACGATTTGTGGCGCGACTTTAAAAGTATTTCTAAATTAAAAACTGCTATAAGCACTGAATTTTACATAGTATTCTAATGTTAAAAATACTCTAAAAATTATTACACTTGTCATTGAAAGTCAACAGAAACCGAGAATTATTCTTGCAAATTTTTTACTACTCGCCTCGATGAACGAACTTATTAGGTACCTACACTACTCGATCGTTATTTCATTTTTCGCGGACTCACAGATCCCTAATATATACATGATTTTGAAGTTTTCAGCCTGTAAAAAAATTTAATAAGAAATCGAAATCTCGACTATAAAAAATGAGACTAGTGAAAAGAAAGACATTTAGTTAGAAACCCTAAAAGTTCACTCGAAAACAAAAGTAAGAGACAAATTAGGTCACCACGATATTTTTCCTCTTTTAGTTAGTCTTATTTTTGTATAGTCTAGTTTTTTTAAAATAATATTTTTTATTTTGGACTTTTTAGTTCTAATTAATATTATCGAAAGTAAAATTCCTGGAAACGAGCGTTTTGTTTATTTTTTACATCTATCGTCCGACGTATTGAACGTTTTGTGACGTCGTGTACCCTCTAACACTATACCAGTGCTATCTCATTTGTCAAAATTGGTCGAGCAGATTTTGTTTTACAAGGGAACATACATTACTACGAAACACTTTTACCTTTTTTTTTTGACATCGCTGCAGTCGGGTAAAATATAGAATGAAATAGATCCTAGTACTATTTATTAGAATACAAAATGTAACAAATACAGCAAGTAATTCTGAATGGTCTATCTTTTGTTTGCAAGAAAATTAAACAAAAAAAATGTAGTTGTTGTAAATGTAGTTGTTGTAAATGTAGTTGTTTGTCAAAGTGATTCTGGGGCCCGTTTGCATTATACATTACTTATGAATATTTTCTTACACTGAGTTAGTACAAGATAAATTTTATATAATAATATGAAAATTAAAATATTATCTATATAATATGCCAGGTGATTTTTTAGTTGATTCTTTTTTTCAAATAGACGAACAAATATTTTAAGTTAATTTTTTATCAAAACTTAAACATAAGAGAGAAACAGCTTTCCAAAGTTTAATTAAATTTTTAAAATTTTATTTTAATTCAAAAGCCCGGTTAAAACACGCGAAGAAATTATAGCACGAATCGAAATTGCATCCCATATAATTTGCGGAAGGTCCTTATCGCTACTACAAGCATGTACAGAAGCATGGTTACAACGCACGCATCTTTGTGTCCAACAAAACGGGGTCAACTTCGAACAATTTCCGTGAATACTAATTGATAACGACGTAGCGTATTTCCATAGTGACATAACATAACGCCAGGACCGACCTCAAAATTTGATAAAATTTAATGAAACTTTGAAACCCCGTTCCTGTGTCATTTTTGAGTTTTGATAAAATAGTTACTTGAAATATTTGTTCGTCTTTTTGATTTCAACACGCTCGCGCTGTTAAAAGAAAGAATCATCTTAAAAATTATTTTGTATATACAAATCTCGTGTCACAATTTTGAGTGCGCTAATCTCCGAAATCACTAAACACATTTTAATAAAGTTTTGTACATGTGTCTTGCTTGGTGCAACTTACGCTAAACGATAGTTTTTATTAAATATTTTGTACACAAAAAAGGTGTTTTCTCAAAAAAAAAATGTTTTAGTAACATGCAGCGACATCTGATAGAATTTGTTTACAGCTATTAGTTCAGAACCAAACAAAAAAAAACTGTTTTAGTACCAAGTAGCGACATTTGATAGAATTCGCTCAAATAGCAGAAGCAAATCTGGTAGAATTTTCTCAAAGCTTTTAGTTCAGATGCAAATCTGCTAGAATTTGCTCAAAGCTGTTAGTTATGACGCCGGGCCGCAAACGAAATACATTTTGCAGAATTATATCTATCGCACCCAGGTGAAACCGGGACGGACAAATAATAATATAATATAATCTTTATGCTATCAAAGTGTCAGACAATAAAAACACAAATCGGTTCAAATTTTATTACTACCGAAGTCTTTTACAACTTTCGTGTAAATGTGCACTTCGAATCGAGAAAAATTTAAATATATCGACGTTAGTTGTTCGTATTGTGACTCATGCGAGACCCATTACGTGATAAAAGTCGCACAAATATGAAAGTACATAAATAACGGTGGACAAATGGTTTTGTAGAAGACGATTGCAGCACGTTTTTCTTCTCAAGGCAACGATGTGACGCCCTGCATCGATGTAAGCGCCCCCCTATGTTCGACGGACACTACTGTGACCTTAATTTAGCTAGAGGTCAAACGGAATATATGTGACAGCATTTTCATCTCCCGATCGATATAAGAAAGTTTTCTTTTATATCAAGGACAGCTGTGATTGAATGTTTTCCGTTCAAAATTTATGCATTATGCATATCAATGTTCGACAAAAATATGGGTAGTACACCAATTTTTTCCAAAAACGACCGTGTGGGATCTAAATTACTATTTCATAGCAAGTTACCGCCCTTATACAGAACGTTTCTTGCACTAACCTACAAACGAGCTAAAATCCTTCACCAAAGTATTAGTTTTTCAACAATGAAAAAGTTACATATCCTATTAACCTGAAATACCAATGAAATAAAAAGAAACTTACTAATGGCCATATTGATAGAACACTATCAAAGATAGAAATTACTAATCTTGTAACAAATTTATTCGTTACAACAAAATTTACTTTCAATTCCACAATTCAAAATTATCAGGTAAAATAGTTGAAGAATAAATTCACAATGTATTACTCCTTCGTATTTTTGTTGAATATTGTGACGTTCACTCAAAAATCCGACTGATGGCGTTAGTGTAAAGGTCAAAAAAAAAAGTTTCATTAAAATAATATTGTTCTAACCCAAGTGCACACAAAACTTCCACTAACTAATGTTTTACAACTATATACTTCACTAAAGGATAATAAACAACACATAAATAAATTTACAAGAGCAACTGCAGATATACTCCACACGTTTGTAGGTTAGGTATTATGATCTATGTGACGGCCATTATTATTTTCTCAGGCGAATAAATATTAATTATACCCGAAATAGATTTATACCTGCAGTACACATAATTATGCTTGGAAATTGAATGAAACAAATGAACCGAATAAATAACTACTTACGTTCGGTGAATATGACCATAAATTAGACAACAATTTGCACAGCTTTATAATATACTAGCGGCCCTGTACGTGCTTCGCTACGTATAAAGTGAAATAATAAAACAATTTAATTGGAACATCTATCTATCTATTTTATTTATTTTAAAATATACATGGACGTATATGTGTGTATGTCGAGCACTCCGGCTGCGCCGTCGTGCCCGGTGCAAAAGAACGAATGGGGAAGGAAGAAAAAAAATTTAGGGGTGGACTACCCCTAACATTTAGGGGGATGAAAAATAGATGTTGGCGAAGTGACACCTGTAGACATCTGGCGGGGATAACTAATTAAATGACGATTGATCAGTTTTCGACCGGAGAGGAAAAATGATTAAATTACTAAAATGGCTATTAAAAAATAAGGGTTGATCGTAGAAGGGTGAAAATTGAGGATTGTATGTATTTTTGTATGTTGTATCATAAAAAAATAGAAATTAAAAATTTTGTCTAAAAAATAAAAAAAAAAAATTAGGGGTGGACTACCCCTAACATTTAGGGGGATGAAAAATAGATGTTGGCCGATTCTCATAGATACCGGATAAGCACAAAAAATTTCATCAAAATCGGTCAAGCCGTTTCGGAGGAGTATGGCAACGAAAACTGTGACACGAGAATTTTATATATTAGATAAAAAAATGTCATACTTTGAAAATATAATCAAAATAATCCATTTAAATACCTACCTAAAAATAATACAGTATCAACTTTATAGGTACATATAGTCATACACTAAATTTTAATTTTTTATGAATAAATAATAAAAACATATTTCTATGTTGATAGCGTTGTAACAATGAGTGTTTCTTAACAATTGTAGCAAACAGTAGCTACTCTATAATTACTGATATTATTAAGTATTAATTGGGTAATTCTAAAAGACATCTATAGTAGAAGCAGAACAGATGTTTAAAACGAATCACATTATAGTCAGAGAGCAAGCACATTTTTGGAACTTCGGTTTTTTTTTTTCATTTTTTCCATTGCGTATATAAACAAGTGTTTTTTTTCTATATTCCATAATGATGAAAATTTGTTAACTATCAGTATATGAAATTCTTTTTAACCTAACTAAATCCTAAATTTCTATCCTTTTTTATATTTATTTGTAGCAATGATATAAATGCATTAGAAACCATACCATGCACAGATCTCAGACAAGAATAAATTCTTTTTCTTTAGTTCACTCATTACAATAAACTGTCAGATAAAATATATACTTAAATGTGATTAAAGCATATACAGCTTTTATTTTCTGCCACCAGAGAGCACTAGAATCAGTTCCTATAGGGAATAAGGCTATTAAAAATCTATAGCCTTAGGTTCTGGCTGGTTTTAGCACATTATCGAATAAATTCCGTTCGACACGTTACACATAAGTTTCTTGATTATAAGTTGTCTTTGTACGGCATTATGTAGATGGAGTGTCGTTACTTAATTACTGGCGCCAGTAGATTAGTAAAGATGTACGACACTCATCAAGGCTACGGAACATTATCAGTCGTCGGCAGGTGCATTGCAAGTACGTAGCACACGTAGCCTCATATATACAGACGTAGGAGTTTGTCGACATGTCACGCACTCAGGCGTTAATTTAATGCCAACAAAATGTTGATGACAGCTGCTGTCAGTTCCATCACGCGTATTGTGTTCATAAGATGAACACCGGATGTAATATTATGTTGATGTTTTTTCTTTTTATATTAAAAATAACTTGCGTGCGCTAATACTAATTTTGAAAACGAGTCTTTGTTGCACGAAGATTGGAGATACTTATTGTAACAAGACTGTTCTGGTTCGTGGTGGAAATTATTTATTTACAATAATAAACGTTTAACACAACGAAAGCGTACTTCTCAAACGAAACAGTAATAATAACGTTAACAGAAACAAAACTAATAGTTCTAAATAATAAAATAGAAGACTAAGTAACAGAAGAATATAAAGTCACTAATTATGTAACTGTAAATTACAATTTTGGGTGACAAAAATAATCAATTTGGGATACTGTATTACTAAGTGAGAGACTGACTGCGCGTGACGAGAAAATAATAGTTGGGTGACTAAATTACTAAGTGAGCGACTAAATTACTAAGTTGTTAATAGTTAATTGTTTGAATAGAACTGCGTTTTCTAAAAAATATATAATTAATTGACTGTCAATTAAATACACATTTTTTAGAAAACGCAGTACTATTCAAACAATTAACTATTTACTTCGCATACCCCTGTTATCGTTCACCTCGGAATTGTTTTTTTAAAAACACCACATTTGCCCCTTCCCGTTTCACTGCGGGACAATTCGCATACCTCTTTATCGTTCACCCGGAATTACAATTCGCATACCCGTTTATCGTTCACCCCGGAATTACAATTCGCATACCCGTTTATCGTTCACCCCGGAATTACAATTCGCATACCCGTTTATCGTTCACCCCGGAATTACAATTCGCATATCCGTTTATCGTTCACCCCGGAATTACAATTCGCATACCCGTTTATCGTTCACCCCGGAATTACAATTCGCATACCCGTTTATCGTTCATCCCGGAATTACAATTCGCATACCCGTTTATCGTTCACCCCGGAATTACAATTCGCATACCCGTTTATCGTTCACCCCGGAATTACAATTCGCATACCCGTTTATCGTTCACCCCGGAATTACAATTCGCATACCCGTTTATCGTTCACCCCGGAATTACAATTCGCATACCCGTTTATCGTTCACCCCGGAATTACAATTCGCATACCCGTTTATCGTTCACCCCGGAATTACAATTCGCATACCCGTTTATCGTTCACCCCGGAATTACAATTCGCATACCCGTTTATCGTTCACCCCGGAATTACAATTCGCATACCCGTTTATCGTTCACCCCGGAATTACAATTCGTATACCCGTTTATCGTTCACCCCGGAATTATTTTTAAAAACTCCACCTTTGCCCCATCGCGTTTCACTGCGAGACAATTCGCATACCCCTTATATCAAAAAAGCGGTTTTCAATCTTCATGAAAATGTGAGTTTTAAGTTGTAGTCTCAAAGTGAAAAAAAAATAAAAAGTAAAAACAAAAGAAGATATCTGCTTCAAAATTACCGAAGGAATTCTAGTCGCTCACTAAGTAATTTAGTCGCTTAATTAGTAACTTAGTCGCTCACTTAGTAATTTAGTCGCTCACTTAGTAATTTAGTCGCTCACTTAGTAATTTAGTCACAAACTGTTATTTTCATATCTCAAGTTAATAAAACAGTATCTCATCATCAGTCACCAAATTTTTTTTTTATTCGACCGTTTTATAATTCCTCTTTTAAAAATCAAGAAACAGATGAAAACAGAAAGAGGAGATCGGCTAATCTTTAAGAACGGTTGGACACCGTATGACCTATGATTAAGCTCCAAGGGAACGGCCTTTGTCCAATAGTGGAATCTGATGCCCTTATTATCATTATTATTATTAATTTGCAGTATAAATAAGCCATTTTCTGAAAATACGAATTATGATGGATTTGCGAATTTATCTCAGCGTGAGCTTCTAGAACATTAATGAATATTCAAATTTTGTCTGTTATATTCTTGCGACTTATGTGTTCTCGGAGTCCTAGTCTTTCCGATGAATAGCTTTCAACTGAATCCGTTTTTTCATCTTGATAATCGCTTCAACTTTAATATAATTCGGATTTAAAATATACCTATATAAAACAGAACCTATATTGTTTAAAATTGTAAGATTTCTAAACATGATTTTCCAATTCTTAGAATATAAACTATTTGTAGTTACAAATATTGCACAGAATTATTAACGTTATCATTTTTTAAACAAATATAGAACCCAGTAGTTAAAAACAATATTCAAATTTTGTTGATGATGCTTAACCTTGTGCCTTGTGATTATATTAACTCGAATGCAGAATTGGCGAAAAGGAGAGTTTATGAGTTTTTTCCGTAATGTATGTACCATATTAGCCCGACTATAACGCGACTTCAAAACGTCGACTTTTGATAACATTCGAAATGTTACTGCGCGTGGACCAAACCAACCTACAATGCTAGCTTTAAAACAAGCATCGCGTGAAGCGAAAACATAAAAGCCATCACGAAACCCAGCGCCACAGCACGCTTGAAACCTAGCGGCAAAACCATCCTCGTGTGCAGCGGCCTTAACGTTGAGCCGTATTAGACATAGTAACGACACAAAAATAGTAAAAAAAATCCAGCCAATTGGGCGACGGGACTATTTCAACTTTAAAAATGTTGCCATTTGATCATAATAAAGAAAATAAAATTTCTGATATCGCCTGAGGTGACGCGGGTAATGACTAGTATTCAATATGGTATTTGCTATTCGTTGCCATGGTTACCTACATAATATGTTCTACGTCATGTAAAAATTAATCAAAGCATGCCTAACTAGTTTATTTCTGATAGATTTACAGAACAAAATATTTAATAATCATGATCACTCAATTGTATATATAGAAAAGAAACGAAACGGTTGATTTATGAGTCAAAATTTTTTTATTGTAGGAAGACTACGTTTCGACACCTGTTTTGGTGTCTTCCTCAGGTCTTTAATTAAAAGACATTAATTGACCATCACATCACAAAATCTAAATTCATACTTTACTTTAACAACGATCGCAATAAACTTTTAATTAAAGACCTGAGGAAGACACCAAAACAGGTGTCGAAACGTAGTCTTCCTACAATAAAAAAATTTTGACTCATAAATCAACCGTTTCGTTTCTTTTCTAGAACAAAATATTAGCTGTTTTTTTTTATTTTCATATATTTCCGAAACTATAAAGTTTAGAAAAAAAATTATTTAACGAAACTTTCTTGAAAAAATAAATAAAATAAAAATCCGTTATGACAAGTATACCATTATTATATAAAAAACACCGTCATAGCAAATATCTCTTCTGCGCATGCGCCAATTTTCTCCAAATGCAATAGAACTCTTCATATTTGCATACCAAAAATCCTCCCAAAATTTGATTTCGATCCGCTTATCCGTTTGACCTGTATCGTGTTCACAGACTAACAAACATTACTAACAGACTAACAGACAGTTTTTCCAAAAATATGTTTTCTGGATTCGGGTGACAAAACGGAAAGATATTGTAAAATTTTTGAAAAGTGATTTTTGACCTAAACTATTACCATACCCCACTTGTGGGTTGGAATGGCAAAATGTTAACCACCGGTCTGATGTTTTTCATCATATTGCCTGTTAAATTCAATAATGAAATTATAGTAGTGTTGTCCAGCAGACTTTTCTACGGCCAGAGCTTGGATTATATGTAAGCAGTGTCCGAGATTCTGGACCACTAATTAATAATGCATGTGTTTTCCACCAACGACTAAACGACACACGTTCCGCTGATTTAATTACACGCAATTTATTTTGGTAAAGTAACTTAAATGAGACAACACACACGTAAGCCGTTTATGTGAAAATTATTCAGTGTAACGGTGCGTGAAATTCTCCTTTCAGCAGTTACTATTTTTTGTCGAACTGATAGCGTTACACGAATGTTGTATTATCGAATTCAGGACCGAGATAGTTTTTGATAGTGAATTTATTTTAATCTAAAACACGGAATTTTCTCCATAATTCAAATCACTCATATTTGACGCATTGTTTTACGAAAGCCACCAAAAATAAATGTCCGTTGCCTGCTTCTTTGAAATTCAAATGATGTAAAGTTTTATGAAGTGCGCCGCTAGAAACCGAATGTGAAACGCCGAAAGTTTCGAGGTCTCTAGAGAAGTGTTTTTCTTTTCGTACGAAAATAGACTAAAGAGATAGCGACAGAAATATGCTCTCGTGTTATTCCGACACAATTCGAATATTTTCGTTTAGTGCCAGCATGCCTGGTTAGTACTGAAGACAAGTAGGTGCTCTGTGCTCAACATAAAGAATCCTTCCGAATGAATTACACTTTTACAAGTCACGGCGCGGTGCGGCTCGGTCCCGCTCGCCAAAGTAAGCAACAAGCGTTACAAAACTTTTTATTTTTGTTAGATATTGGAAATTATAGACACTTTAAAAAATCCACAAATGGCCAGCGCGATTTGTGATTAAGTTGCTTGAATATCGTAAGATATAGCTACATAATAGTGAAAGACCACATACTACTTTTCGCTGAAATACACAACCGGTATATCACGGGAAATTAAAAGTAGCAATTTAGCATAATTTTCAATCCAAAGAGCATTCTAACATATATAAATTGTTCGTTTTTAGTAAAGCGGTATATAATAACGTTATGCTACTATGTGCAAAAAAATAAATAATAAAGGCGCAGTTCGGGTCCGCGGCGCAATTTTTGTGTGAAAACGTCGAGTATTACTATTTACTGTATCGTCTGCACATGATCCGTAGACCTATGGATTTTTTCGTTCCTTTTTCTCGGCTGCAGTGGCTTTCGCATTCGCTCGGCACTGGACATTTTAGGCATAGTTCAGTCGATGCGAGCTGTCCGCTAGCTGCGTTTTTTATAACTCCGAGCATATTTACGAATCAATGAAACGATATTTTTGACTATTTTGTAATTTTCGATTTAATACCAGGTTTTACTTATATTTTAGCGACAATTTTTATTGTAGTGCTCCGCGAGTTCTTTAAAATGACACCTGAATCAACGTCCTAGCTAAACGCGTTTCCACGCTACATTAACCTAAAACTTGACACAAAGTTAATTCATGACTATTTCGCGCATGCGCCTACACTCGTGCGATAACAGGTATGTTCCAAGCAGCCAGCAAGCGGACACGAAACCGTCACCCGCATGCGCAGTAACGAAAACGAAACTATATCGGTTTTGGAACGTTTTAGCTACCTGCGTATGACGGTGACGGTTTCGTGTCCGTTTTCCGGCTGCTTGAAACATATCTAATGTCACAGGAAAAACAAATCGTGCGCGACGAACTCGTAAAGACATGCTCTCCCCGTTGTGGGTCAACTTTAGTTAACTCATTATTAAGACCGCTGCACACGAGGCTAGAAACGCTGCTAGATTGCTTGCTAGATTTGCCTACTAGTTTTCTAGTGCTGGTTTTCATGATTGCTGTTATGTGCTCGCTTCACAGGAGACGTCTTTTCAAGCTAGTTTTGTGAATATTTATGGTGCGCGTGCAGTGACAGTTCAAATAAAAACACAAAGCAAAGCTTGTCTATTGTCTGACTATGAGCAGAATGACGGTTTGAAGGCATTTGTTCAAGTCGGCCACCTGACAAGATACTGCTTCCTGATTGATTCTTACTCATACCTAGCAGCGGACCTAGCAATGAAAATAGCCCCTGTTCTAATTTTAAAACCTATCTTGAGAGCTAGCAGGCCAACTCCAAGCAGTTTTTCTTGCCTCGTGTGCAGCGGCCTTTAGTGCCATACTTATTAGCGACTAAAATTTAAGAGTATTTTGTAACACATGAAAGCTCAACCGGCTATAACTGTACTTACGAGCGGATAGACGTTTTCGTCAAAAGTTGTATATTTTAATTGGTGTAAGCAATATATTTCATTAGTGTCCACTAAAACTAAACTGTTGTGTAATTAGTTTTTCCTTAGACGGCATTCGAAATCGCAGTAATTAGCTTTTTAGAAAGGTTCCATTTAAATAATATTTAGCATGATAAATGATGTATTAGGTACAGAAGTTTGGAAGTAGGGAGTAAAGTTTTAGACTCTATACACTTTACAGTATAATATGTATATTATATAAATAGCAGTAACTAGTTTTGTAAACAAGTTTGCTTATGATGGCACTCCAGCTTTAGTTCTACGAGAAGTTTGAACAAGGAGATGGCGGAACATTAGTATGACTCCTCACACTTATATATACTACTATACTATATAACTACTGCTGATATATTAGCTACTAAAGCATTACATTTATTGTGAGTTTCCCAAAACGTCAACAATTTGACAGCTTCCAAAATTAAACTCCCTATTGATATTGTTAGAATAATGTGGAATAGATGATTTCTCTATTATTTACTAAGGGAAGGCAAATATACAGTGATGTAGTTTTTCCAATCAATAGATATAGTTATCACGTGATAATTACATTATAGGACACACAAAGTATCCGAATGACTGTTCTGCTGTGCTGAGTTTCAAGCAGTCAATGAGATGCTGTTAGAATTTAGATAATGATCACTCAGTTTTATCTGCAAATAGGACGGAGTATAGTCTTATCTTAAAAAAAAAAACATTTACAATATAAACTTGAAATTCGTGCGTGCGACAAAAATAACTGATATCAAGTTTCGTGAGTGTAGTAAGAATAAAATTTATAGAACGAACTCCTTAACTTCTAAAATTAAAATCATGGTTTTATAAAGAATTTATTATTTTGTGTGGTCGATGGATGACTTCGTTCTACCATTTTATTCCCACTACACTCTCGAATTGTTATGATAACTTGATATCAAATATTTTTGTCACACTCGCGAGTTGCAAGTTTGCATTATAAATGTTTTTTAAGGATATCACTCATTGTTGAAGAATTTTTATTTCATTTTTTTTTGTTCAGTGTAAGTTTTAACACACAACATAAAATTAATAGTAAATTTCGTGGTTTTTAGCTTTAGGAAGGTTGGTCAATTAGTAGGCTATTAGATCATGGAAAAATTCAGGCCAAAAATTGAGAATATTTTTTTTTAATTTTTAACTCTCAAAATTCGGATTTTTGTAAAAAGAAAACCGAAGTAGATTTTCTCGAAAATGACGCATTTCCGACCTCCAAGTGATACAGGTTAAATCATTCCAAATTAGTCATAGTTTCTTCTCCCGAGAGGAATACGAGCAATCACTGGTCACTCTATATGATCTACTACGTATTGTCGAAGAACCAAGAAAAAGACGAAAAATACTATTGTACACATACAACTATGCATATTTGGAAAAGAAAACTCAATGCCTACTATTTGTAACGCCACATAATTTTTTAAAGTTAAACTTTTTAGTTCACAGTAATCCAGAATATTCTGTCATGAAAATTGACCAGGTTAATGAAAAAGAATGAAACGTCAGAAACTGAAAAATAAAATGATGACTGTACTTTGTATAGCCGTTTACAGGCAGCAATTAAGCTTAGTTTTAGCTCAAGGATTTAGTCCGTTAGGTGATTGTTGGAAATGTCAAATCCAGGTTCAAATCCCAATTTATACTTTCTCTTAGAGATATAAAAACTAGTAAATTAATTTATGCGTTGATATAAAAATATTATAATTAATGGAGGTATTTTTTGACAGTATTACTAAAAAAAATAAAATAATAGTATATTACATCACAAGGGCCGAAAGTAGAATTTTCGGCCCTGCGCGTCATGAGCCCGAGGCGAATTCAACTTTTAAGGCCCGTGTGGTGTATACGATTTTTCTTCATATCCACTCGAAAGTACGTACTTTTGTCAGCAGGGACGAAAGATTGATATTTACTCCCAGTGAGAACGGCGGGAGGAAAAAATTTCTCATGCGAGTTTATACTCGTAACTAGGGTTACCGCTGTCATTTAATATAATAAATAACAGGGAGTAAATGTCAAACTTTCGTCCCTGCTATAAGGGACGAAAGTAGGTACGTACTTTCGATCGAGGTATGAAAAAATATAATTATTTGCCTGCAATATAATATGAATATTTTATTTTTTTTTAATTTTTATAGTAATTTTCTTGAACTAAAAGTACCAAAATATTTACATTAAAAATAGGTATATCATGAAAGGACGCGGTATGTAGTATTTACAAATAATAACATTGTGTTAAATAAATAGTTTCACTTCTTCCGAGTGCGACCACGACATACCTGATCTTTTTTTTAACGTCTATATCTGTCCTAGAATGCGTGAAAATAAATTGCATGATATTTGCAACAACACATTAAAACTGAAAACTTTTGGGATTTGCGTCATCTAAAAATACATAATCCTTTTGACAAAAATAACTTTTGGAAAAATACACATCCAATTAATATCTTGTTGCGTGAGAACAGAATGTTTCATTTAAATAAAGCTGTTGAAGAAACTTTACATTGTAGATTTCTGTCTAGTTATAATATTTTAAATAATGATGCCGTCATTTGAAAGCTAGAATGCATTTTTAGCTTTAAATCTTTGTAAACAGCGCTCTCACAGTCGTTTTGTTCTTATGTTACACCTTTGTGTTCAACTCATGCATATATTTTAATTGTTATGTAAACATC
This sequence comes from Xanthostigma xanthostigma, assembly GCA_963575645.1. Classification (NCBI taxonomy): domain Eukaryota; kingdom Metazoa; phylum Arthropoda; class Insecta; order Raphidioptera; family Raphidiidae; genus Xanthostigma; species Xanthostigma xanthostigma. The sequence goes on along the minus strand of OY754468.1, from coordinate 28,114,415 downwards.
AAAATAATACTGATCTTATAATTAGTAAGATATCCTTACGTTACACTGTTTGTATAAAATTTAATCTTTTTTTCTAAATCGATCTCTGCTGTAAAGGCCGCTGCACACGAAGAAGGTTTTTCCGCTGGAACTTGTGCTGACTGCAAGAATCGAAATGACGTCACTGCAGGCTTCGCTGCGTAATCACAGACTGGATTTCAAAATTAAAACAGAAGCTATTTTTCGGGCTTGATTCTTTGATGATTTTGAGAAAAAACCAATTAGAACAAACATGGCACCATATTCAAAGTTCTGTTAAGAGAGAATAATCGTTCGTTATTATTAACGTTCGAACTATCATTGCCAGCGCCCAAAAAATCACGTTCAATTCCAGCTTCAGAACGCACATCGTGTTCGGCTAGCACATACACTAAAACAGTGTCACAGTAACAACATAAAACAGCGAATCTAGCGACAAAACCAGCTACGTGTGCAGCGGTCTTAACAAGTATAAGCCAACTGAAACATAAATAATACATAAAAAAATAAATACAGCAACAATATGACGAGAAGAGAGACAATGAACAGCTGAATATTATAAAAGAGGTCTTACTTAATATTAAAATGAAAGAAATAATTTTAAGGTGCCCCATTTTTCTACTTATTTAAAAAAAAATTGGTTGTCTGTAAAGTCGGTTTACGGACGATAGTTTTACGTGATAACGTATTCCGCTCGAATATCATATTTAATAATACATCGGAACGTGACACATTTCGGAACGTGACACTTTTTCGTGCATGCAGCCGGTGTTTCATCAATTTGTAAGACGTTATCACGTCAAAAAAACTTACCGCTTTATATCTAGATGAAAATTGAGATATATTTAAAAAAAATTTAAATAATAATCATTTTATTACTTGAACTGATAGATATACAGTAATACCCCGACTTACACTACTCCGACATAGGCGAATCCGGAGCTACACGATTTTATAAATTTTCTCATCTATTCCAGAGCCTGGCGAAATTGTATTGTTATCGAAGAAGTTGTCGATCTTGCCAGACAAATAAATTTAAAAGTGGATATGTAGTGATGATGTTCAAGATCACACAATCAGGAGCTGATAATTTGATGAGCTACTAGAAATGCGTGAACAGGATCGAGAAAGTCATTGAAAAGCTTGATTCTTTGGACCCGGTTCTATAAGAAGAATGGCGGTTGGAAACTTGATAGAAGGTCTCAGTTAAAATAAAAAATAATACATAGTTTAAATAGAACTGCACGTAAAAGAAAAATGATAGAAGGATATGTGTGGTCGACTTTGTAATAGTTTTGTGGCTTTAGTTTTAAAAAAACAGTCACACAAAAAGGCTCGAGTCTTTTGAAATGTTGAACTTCCTATAGAAAAATATTAAAAATAAAATGAATATGAAAACATACTGCTTTAGAAAAATGAATAGATATTTTTACATACGTACGAAATTTTAAATAAAATGTGAACAAAAAAATCTTGTTAACGTATAAAACTTTAGTATAAATTTTTTTTGCGCGACCCTCTATAAAATAGCGGGTGTAAAATGACCCATTTCGCAATAGTTCGTAAAGTAATACAAACTGAATACGATCTTACCAATCCAAAAGTTATTTTCCTGTCAGTTGCCATTTAAAACCATATGAGGAACAGGGACAGCAAAGAAGGCGCAGTTCTCATAAACAATTCAAATTGATTCTAATATGGCCGAACTTGTAATGTCAAATATATAATGTATACTCATTATGAAGTGAAAATGAAATATTTTATAAGAGGTACGCGAAATAAGTGTAATATATATCTCGATTGTAATTTTTTTATGACTCGTGTGACTGATGATACTTGCTGATCCTCGTATTAACATAATGTCACAACTCGTACATAAAATAACGCATTGCAATCTACATACATCTTATAAAATATGAAAATAAAAATTTCAAAGACTAATTTTAAACATCAAATTAGAAATAATGTTGCCAGGTGTAGAAAAAATAGTTAAACGTCTAAATAATATTTTATAAAAAAAATTGGTTGTCTGTAAAGTCGGTTTACGGACGATAGTTTTACGTGATAACGTATTCCGTAATACATAACCTAAACCTCCCAAAATTTGGTTTCAATCCGCTTATCCTTGGTGTCGGAATGATAAGAAATGTCAAAAGTGACGTTTGCAACTTACAAAGTATTATGTTCTAATAATAATTAGTTATTCCAATAGTTAACTTAGAAGGCTTTGCAAATCACAAAATACTAATGTCAAAAAATAAACATTAGAAATGCAGCCGTTTTCATGTTAAGACAAGACATACGTTATTTTCTAATTTCCATGTACGGCAAACAAAGACGACCGTCCACGTCGCGCGCGCGCCATGCAATAGACAACAATGCATTTATACAGCTATTTTTCTATATAAATTTGTATAAAATATTTTTCTATATAAATTTGTATAAAAAAACTGTTTAGGCAAATTCTGTTATACGAAATCTATGTAAAATGTTCTCCTCTTTCGTTTAAGACTGGTTTCAAACCGATCTGATTTAAATTGAGCGAGAAATTAGCAAAAAGCACGCACAGGGTCAGGCGGAACGTTACGCGTTATGCGTTATGCGTTATGCGTTACGCGTTACGAACGTTAGGAACGTTAGGAACGTTACGTTACACTTTTTCGTACATGCAGCCGGTGTTTTATCAATTTATAATATTGGTTATTCATCAATTTATAAGACGTTATCACGTCAAAAAAATGAATCAATATGTCTCTAAAGAATTTATAAATCGTGTGGAAACTGAAAAAATAAAAAATAAACACAGTCGTCACCATCGTTTGGTCTAATTAGAAATTTTATGACGTGTTCAGTTACGCCAGCTGGCTGCGGCATGTGTATTTTTCGGTACATTCTGTATATCATAAAAAACAGAAGTGTAAATTGATATCTTTTCAGTTTTATTTCTACTTGCTAAAAAGTCAAATATTTTCACAGCCGGTTCGCCTGAACCACACCACCGCACCGCTCTTTTCCCTAAAATAGGTCATGGACGACCGGCGTGTGGAGTCGCGGAGCCGGTGGAATGTACGGAGGCTACCAAATAGCTACACCCCTTCTGTTTACTTTAGAACCGCGCAAGATTGATGCTACAACAGAAGTTAGTTTATAAGGAAATTAGAATATATGAATAAATTATAACATCTCTGTTCTCTTTACTTTTTATAACAAGACCAGTGTCTTTTTTTCTGGCGTGAACAACCTTTTTTTATGAAAAAGTTAAAAAGAATGGCATGTTATGTATATAGTGCGTGATAAAAATAAGCGCCAGCGAGTTTCAACAGTCACGTTAGTCGTAATATCATCACGCACGAGATATACAGTAGAACATCTTTAAGTCGAACCTCATTAAGTCAAAACCTCCAAAACTTGAAAACATTTTTGTTCCCTTCCCTTCAAGCCCCAAAATTTTCATTATTCGAAATATCAAGTATCTATAGGTCGAAGTAATCAGTGAGTCCCTATAAGCCATTTCAGTACATATTTTAATTCCAAAAGTCGAAAAAATAAATTGTAACATTGTATCTCGAACACAGCAGTTTGATTTTACAACCTTTACAACACGATCATTTAGAATGAATCATAACCTTTACAAATCGAATATTTCCTTACAAAATCGAATTCCTTTATAAGTTGTAAACTCTATAACTCGAATTTTTTTGGTTTCCCCCTTGAAGTTCGCGTTTTATATAGTAAAAATAGCATTACTTGGATCGAAACTTGCAGCGGCTTATGTACGTCGTCAAAGAGAAAATAAAACTTTAATAGCACACATTCTAAAAGAAAGTAGTATCGCAATTATTTTCAGTTTTTAAGTACACATTTTAACACATTGTTATCATTTTCCGTGCGAACTATTATTACATCGTGACATTATAATAACATTGATTAACGAAATCTCTGTCCTTTACGTTTTCTTGTAAGTTTTTGGTTGTTTGAATGACACCTAGACGAAAATGGTCAATAATGAGAACTGATAATGAAACTTAATATCTTATCATAGTGGTGTGGATTGGAAATTTCAATGTATGTCTCGAATCGAAAAATGTATCCTACAAAAACTGTAGAGTCGAGCTACCCTGACATTTTGGTATACTTTGAGGTTGCGGTGGGGTTAAAGTTCCGGAAATCCCGTTTTCGCTCCATAACTCGGCAATTATTATCGGAGGGAAAAAAAAGTTCCAATAAAAGTTGTAGAGAAAAAGAATCTGCGTAAGCTCATTACAGACTGGGTCGGATCAATTTACCCGTTCGCGAGATATCGCCATTTTAGTGCGTGAAATTTTAAAAAATTAAATGCCACTTTTAGAAAAATCATGGAGCTTAAATTTCTATTTCTTGCAAATGTACAAAACCCATTCTTTGCACCGGAGGCTGGACACGGTGGGTCAATTAGAACCGGCAGGAGAGTGGGAAAACAATTTTTTTTTAATCTCTCTTAACTTTGGTTGTAATTGACTAGCCGACGTCATTTTTTTCGTTTTTTTATTTTCTTTTATGTGAAACTACTAAATCATGAGATTTAAGAAAGATTTTATATTTTATATATTACAATGGCTAATAATAAATAATCATTACGATCAAATTCCAGTATACAGCATATTTTTTCATTGAATTAGTGAAAGCATAATATTAAACGAATTATCGTCATAATATTTTTAGAAGGCAGTTATATATAAGAAAAATTTAAATATATAAGAGAAATCAAGCTATTCTAATATAAAACTTTCAGTCCCGTTTCAGTTTCACTTCAGGGTGAAAAAATATTTCCGCCTCATTTCAGTCTGAATTCTGTGTAAAATTCACTTTTCAGTCTTTTTTCAGCCCTTTTTCAGTCTAATATTTTCAACCGGGAATTTTACAGTTGTAAACAGTAAATTACTAATTATAGCGAACTATTTCTGAATATTCGCTTCTAGTACGCAGTTTAATAAATCTATTATCTCCCTGAATTGCGGTGAAAAAAAAAAGTATTTTGGACTTATCTACACCGTTGTATCAATGAGGAAGCTGTTGAATACTGGCGGTAGGTTTTAATTTTAAACAGTCGTATGATAGGAAAGCAAATCGATGAATTGCGGAATACGGCTGCATGTCATATTTAATCACATTATTTAAAATCAAGACTGAATAATTCATCGCTAGGAAAGAAGACTATTATTTAACGTTTTAAATTCGACAGTATAATATCAGTCACAACCGGATTAGCATGGACTTGAAAATCCGGATTTAATTTTATCTCGTAAATCCGAAAAAGATATATAACAAAAGAAGGAGAAAAATGGTTCGTTCAACGTCAAATAGACTGAGACGTTTAAAATAATTCATCTTAGCTCAAAAAATTCTAGAAAATTATACCTGTTTATAAGTTTTAAAATGATCATTTATATCATGTACCCCCTTTCGTTCATTTCAAACAAATTCAATTTTATTTTAGAACAAAAGTACGCTGTAATTATCTTTTTTTTATTGCTTGCTTTAATAAGGTATAGCCAAATGGAATGTATGTATATGAAAAAATAGCATTTGTTTGGATTTTAAAAATATTTTTTTTAATTAAATATTTTACCATTCCAACCCATAATTGGGGAATGATATAAGTATAGGTTAAAAATTCACTTTTATAATATTTTTTTCTTTTGAGATTCTCAGAATTTAAAAATCATATTTTTCTGTTTGTCGTTTGTCTGTGACACGATACAGGTAAACGGATGAACGGATTGAAACCAAATTTTAGGAGGATGTTTGATATGCAAATATGAAAGCCCTATTGTTTTTGGGGAAAATCGGCGCATGCGCAGAAGAGATATATGCTAAGCGGTGGTTTTTAGATAATAATGTAATATTTTTCATAACGGCTTATTATTCTATTTATTTTTTCAACAAAGTTTTGTTAAAAAAGATTTTTCTAAGCTTTATAGTTTCGGAAATATTTTGAAAATAAAAAAATCAGCTGTTCTTTCGTTTTGTAGAACTGTCAGAAATAGACTAGTTAAGCATGCTTTGATTAATTTTTACATGACGTGGGACATGTTATGTAGGTAACAGTGGCAACGAATAACAAATATCATATTGAATACTAGCCATTACTCACGTCACCTCACGCGATATCAGAAATTTAATTTTTTTGTTATACTAAGTGTTGTATAGATTACATAAGTTCAATTTTATGTTTAAGAATTATGTAATCTAAAAGTAAATTTAATTAGAAATATATTTTAAGTTAGTTCTGAAATAGAATTCATTGAATAATGTACTTTAAGTTTTTTTATGTTAATATTATTATTTCAATAAATATTCTAATTTAAAATAAAACTGATTTATCTTATTTTTATAAAAGATAATATAAAACACTAAGTATATCAAATGCCAACCTTTTTGAAGTTGGAATAGTCATGTCGCCCAATTGACTGGATATTTTTTGTTGGGCTAGCATACATCAACAAAAAATGATAGGTATGAATTTTTTATGTAAGTAATCAAAAAACAAAGTAAGTCATATAGACATAAGACATTTTACGTTTTGATCGCAAACAATTAAATTTAACTAATACTGCTTTGATAAAATTTAATTGTTTTGTGTTTAACATTATATCAAACTAATATTTGGATTATGGACCGTAAAGTTTTCTCATAATTATGCAAATATTGTAACTTGCAATGCTGAAGCAAATAACAGTTAGAAATACGATGGAAATTAAAGAAGTAGTGCTTTAGTTAAGTTTGTGCAAAGATATAGTTAAAGATAAATGCGTTAACATCACCTCGAGTCGCACCATCCATTTTATTGGCAGGAACATAATAGTAAATCACATGGAATTTTACAACGGATCGGTTACGTTGCTACTTTCATATTATACAGGATGTTAGTGCCATGAGTGCAATAAATTTGAAAGCGTGCTCTATGAGCTATAATAAGAAAAAAAGGCTCTCAAAACAAGATGTTTCTGTTTTATTCGTTTCTAGACGTATTGTTGAAGTGCCTATATGCAACTGCTTTGCCTGTAAGACTGTGCGTCAATCTAGATTGTTCCATGCGTAAAATTTAGCCGTTTTGAAAAATTCCAACCAATTGGGCGACGGGACCAATCCAACTTCAAAATGTTATCATTGATATAGCATATAATAATGAAAATAATATTTTCTTTATACCTCAATCGAAAGTACGTACTTTCGTCCTTTATAGCAGGGACGCAAGTTTGACATTTACTCCCTGTTATTTATTATATTAAATGACATGGTAACCCTAGTAGAAATACGCATGAGAAATTTTTTCCTCCCGCCGTTTTCACTGGGAGTAAATGTCAATCTTTTGTCTCTGCTGACGAAAGTACGTACTTTCGAGCGGATATGAAGAAAAATCGTATACACCACACGGGCCTTAAAAGTCTAAATCTCCGCCCTGCGCGTCATGATGCCCTTGGCTTCGCATCGGGCTCATGACGCGCAGGGCCCTTGTAATGTAATATACTATTCTGATATCGCGTGAGCTGACGCGGAGAATGGTTAGTATTCAATATGATATTTGCTATTCGTTGCCATGGTTACCTATATAATATGCTCAACGCATAGAGATATAAGTAATTAGATTACGCTAGTTCGTATGCTTGCCATATTAAGTGAAACTGTTCTCAGTTAAAAGAGAGACTGTACAGAAAACCAGACATTTGTGTACTCAAATCAGCATTGTTTTGTATCATTAGGTATCATAGAGATAGGGAACTGTTATCTCTCTGAATTGCAGACACTTTCACGGCTCACTCGCGTACTCTAGTCTAATATCTCTATGGTTCAACGTCATGTAAAAATTAATCAAAGTATACTTGACTAGTTTATTTCTGACAAAATTACAAAAAAAGAACAGCTGATTTTTTTATTTTCAAAATATTTCCGAAACTATAAAGTTTAGAATAAAAAAGTTTTACGAAACTTTCTTTCTTGTTTGGAGCAAGGACGAAGCTCATTTTCATCTTCACGGTCAGCAAGCTTAATTTTCATTATTGGACTTCAGAAAAGAAAAGCTTCATCAAACACATCTTCACAGCCACCGTGCGTTACGCGGTGTTCAATGCGGACATTGTGTGACCCGATTTTTGATGTGAAACATCTATTGGGGCGTTTAGCAGAAAATCCATGTCGTGACTGAAACCGGGCTATGACATGTTGTTAAGCTGTTTCCAGACCCAAATGGTAGAATTTAAAGCATATCATTTAGAGCACATCTAGTTTCAACAAAATGGAGCCCGTTGCGTCGTTCCCGTGCTATTCTGCAAGAAATCTTTCCGTGACATCTCATTTCGTTACGGGGCGATACTGAATAGCCGTCTTGCTCCATTAGCCTAAACCCCTGTGATTTTTTTTGTGAGGGTATCTCAAAGTTCAGGTTTACAAACATCTCTAACAACTTAAGGAGGTTATAAGAGAAGAAATCGCGGCTATTCCTCGAGTTATACTGGAGAGTGCGATGCAACAGTTCAGGGAAACACTTCGAATGAATATCGCCCATGGCAATTCCCCGTAGAGTAACAATTTTTAAAATAAAATCTTATTGCAAGTACTTTCAACAAATAAATTTTTTTAGCGTTTCTTGTTTATCCTCCTTTAAAATGTGGAAATTCATTGTGCCGCATCTTGTACATACTTACATAATGGCATGCAGGGAGAGGGATCGTATCGAAGGCCAGGGTTAATTTCCCGAAGGAAATTGAGTAGATTGGAGCTTAGCAGCTGTACGCTGTACAGGTAAACGCAGCGTTAAGGTTTTCCTGTTGCACGTTCATTGACCAGTTAGCTCTGAACTACGTTTAACTTATTCCAATGATCGTCATAATGATAAGTCCTACGTTATACGATCATGTAGAGTTGGGAATAATCAATAATTTTAAAAATCGAAAGGTTCGCTATTCGAATGATTTTTATAATAGAACGTTTCATTCGAAATGATTCCTTCGCATGATCCATAATAATAATAATAGGAGGTGTGAATAAATGAAAGATTCAACTCTCAAACGAAATTGTTCTCGATTTTGATAATTGTCAGTTTTGAGAGAGTCACCTACATACAGTGCTCATAGTACAGAAGCAGATAAAAGACATAAGTAAGCATATTCAATACTGTGGAATGCATTATTCTCTCGAACGATTAGGTACTTTGTGAGTGAAACAAAATTTATTTGATATCTATATATATAAAATTCTCGTGTCACAGTTTTCGTTGCCAAACTCCTCCGAAACGGCTTGACGGATTTTGATGAAATTTTTTGTGCTTATCCGGTATCTATGAGAATCGGCCAACATCTATTTTTCATCCCCCTAAATGTTAGGGGTAGTCCACCCTTAAATTTTTTTTCTTCCTTTGATTATAATTATTATTAAAGACACGAATTTTTTTTTAAATTCGTATCCATGGTTTTAAAATATAAACAGCCTTATGTATGATTTGAAAAAATTCTGTCAAAAATTAAAAAAACATTGATTTATAATAAACCATTGTGCGAGTCATTAGGATCAGTTTTTCTGACAATTATATTGACAAAAATATATAATTATAATTCAATAAATTTATTGAATTATAATTATATATTGTCAATATAATTGTTAGAAAAATTGGTCGATAATTTATTTATTGAAGAGTACTAATCAGACGTTAATCAAAGATTCAAATATCCCCATTCGTTCTTTTGCACCGGGCACGACGGCGCAGCCGGAGTGCTCGACATACACACATATACGTCCATGTATATTTTAAAATAAATAAAATAGATAGATAGATGTTCCAATTATATAGATATATATATATATATATATATATATATATATATATATATATATATATATATATATAGATATGTTTTCTATACAAGGTGAGATCATTTGGTGATAAATGCTATACAAATGGAGATCCGTTTTAACAAGCCGAGATCCGAATCGGATCTCGTTGTGTTTCTATGTGTATATCAATTTTTTTCGGTTAATATGGGTGTGGGGAATGCGCAGTTAAATTTTAGTCGGGATCTCCATTTGCTCATTTTTATCAATTTTTATACACGAGTAGTTCAACAAAACGCACTAGTGAGGTCACTGCTGTGCCAAACTTGTATATAACATTTTGTGCACAACCTGAGATCCTGTATAATCGGCAACACTGCGTCGCATATTTTCATACACACAGACGCTTTTATTTATTTTATGTTATATCATCTAAGTTTGTTTCGGAGCTCAAGCCTCAAACCGAGTGAATAAAATTCATAACTTTGGAATTTTGTAACATTGCATTTTATAATGATCATGTTAAGGAGTAAAACCGTAGGAATAGATAAGCGTGAGATTAAAGGCTAGCGGTTAAATATAATTGATTTATCTACATATTATATGAGTATTTGAAAAAAAAGTTGAGCATGCTATGATATTCAAATTGAAGTAAAAAAAATTAGATAATCAATATTTCTACAATAATTTCTTTTAGTTGTTCGTTTATTTATAATAAAGGAGCAATGGCTTGAGGCAGGAAGCAAAACAATGTAGATATTTCCAGAAAAAAAAATAAAAAAAATATTATCATAAGTTTTTATTAAACTGAAACTGTACTTATTACAATGAATAAAATTATCGACCAATTTTTCAGACAAATATATTAACAAAAAATAATAATTAATACATTGACGTTTCGGTATTAATTGAAATTCGGGATATTACAGGGTATACAGGGTGAGTCAGACCACCCGTATCAGTCGTTTTTTTCGAAAACGGTTAGTCGTAGAGAGTTGTGTCAAAAATCTGCATTATAAAAGCCCCAATGAAGAATCGAATGGTGATATTTTTTCCCCCCGGAAAGGTCGGCTTCCCTGTTAGTTTGCTCCGGAATGTTCAGAACTCCGGAATGTTAAATGGCACGATAGGTCGAAAGTGGAATTGTTGAAAAGATCTTTAAAAAATAAGCAAGTTTTGTAGGACATTTTTTTTTGTTACTGCCACCCCTGTTAAGTAATATTCGTTTGAAATTAACAAGTCAGGGGCATCTGATAACAGACAGTCAAAAATGAGAAAAAGTGTTACGTATGTGATTTTTAATATTTTAATGTTTGAAAAATAGTTTTAATAATAATACGTGGTATTAAGAGTATTCGTCCCTGCAAATACCCCCTGCACCCTTCATCTCAAATCTTTTCCTCTCGCCTAAAAACGGTTTGCGCTCTCCCGACGCTATTTTTAAAGCTAGAGGGTTCTGGTAAACGCCAAATGAAAGACAAAGAATCAGACTACAGATCCTTCAGGCGAATTTTTTGAAAAAAAAATCCTGAAAAAACTTACAACCTTTTGAAAAAAATAATAAGTTACGTAATATTTCACACGTAGGCGAGACTGTTTTTCAAAAAATTCGCCTGAAGGATCTGTAGTCTGATTCTTTGTCTTTCATTTGGCGTTTACCAGAACCCTCTAGCTTTAAAAATAGCGTCGGGAGAGCGCGAACCGTTTTTAGGCGAGGGGAAAAGATTTGAGATGAAGGGTGCAGCGGGTGTTTGCAGGGACGAATTTTCTTAATACGTTCTTTACCAATCATTAATAATAATTGTTACCATTTTCGTTTTCCTCGAAAGATTGTCTATTCCATTGTTCCAATTCGACGTCGAATTTATCACTGTCGACCCCCTTTCCATCATTAAAACTAACTTGGCTATTTTTGCGGTTTGGTAAACTTCCTGTGGTAATCTTAAAATAAAGTTTAAATTTATTTTTCGAATTACTTGGCGGAAGGATAAGTGAGATGCAAGAGATGTAATATGTTTAGTTTTGCGAGACAGTGAATAAATATTTAAAAAGTCGCAGGTACTTGAACAGTAAAGTGAAATAATAGTCAATGTTTCTCATTTACTAAATGCACGAGTTTTTTCGGTAAATTGCGACTTTCCCAAGTACTGTAAACAAACATTTTTACAATTATATTAAATCTAAGTACTTAATTTTAATTTTTAAGCACAACTTATTTAACCCCCACACACTCTTAATAATGTGAGATGACGTATAACAAATATTTATCTAATATACAGTGCATTTCATAATTGAATATACTTATACATATAGGTTCGTTTTTACTTCATTTCTGATATAAAGGGTCTTTCAACAAGGACGGGTCGATGTTGACAGTTTGTGGCGGCCATGCTGTTTTGGCGGCATCTGTCAAATCTGTTTTTTCTTTTTCAGTCATTGATGCCAAATCACCATCGCAAGTTACACGACTGAGCAGCATGTCCAAATGATAAAACTTTATTATGAAAATTCGTTAGTGCAAACGTTGCGCGCATTGCGTCAATTTTACGGCAGACGCGGTGGCCCTTCAAAGACTCTCCAACGTTTGGTGGCTAAATTCGAGACGACCGGTTCAGTAAACAACCAACCAACACCCTTACGGCAAAGGATCGCCAGATCGGCCGAGAACATCGCCGCTGTCCGTCAGAGTGTGCAGGAGACTCCGAGGCAGTCGATTTCTCGCCGTGCACAAGAACTCGGCCTTTCGCAGACTTCAACTTGGAGAATTTTGCGTCGGGACTTGGGCCTGCACCCGTACAACATCCAACTGACCCAGGAGCTCAAAGTTAATGATCACAGACAACGCCGTTTGTTCGCTGACTGGGCTTCGGAACGTTTGGAAGAGGACCCCGATTTTGGCCGAAAAATAATCTTTAGCGACGAGGCGCATTTTTGGATGAATGGTTTTGTTAATAAGCAAAATTGCCGTATATGGGACGACCACAACCCACATGAGGTTCACCAGGTGGCAATGCATCCACAGAAAGTTACTGTTTGGTGCGGATTTTCGTCAGATTCAGCCGGATCTATGCAGTAGAGTCATTGAAAATTGGACCTCTCGGATCCGTGCCACCGTTCGAAGCCGCGGCGGACATTTGAACGATGTCATATTCCATACATAATGGCATAAGTGGGCCTTTCAAACAAAAAAATAATTTCGTTAATATCTCACACACAGCTTGTTTTATTCAATTTCAACATCGACCCGTCCTTGTTGAAAGACCCTTTACAAGGTGATAGAGATTTTTTTGAAAAATTGATTTAGGTATTTTAATAAACCTGAAGCTAACCTAAGATTTTTATTAATTTGTTATTTGTTGACAGTCAATTAAAATAACTAATTTAATTTTAAAAAAATCTGTGTCACCCTGCGTATCAAATATGACGCAAATCGGGCCTAATGTTTATTATAAACTTTTTGTCTTAAAATCATGCACAATTAATAAACCCTCTTTAAAATTGACAGTCAATTACGAAGCAGCCTGTATTGAAAAATAATTTGTTTTAGTTGGTACTAGTGATGTGCCGGATCGTTAAAAATGCATATCCGCGGATACGGATCTGAATACGGATATTTGGTTTCAAGATCCGCGGATACGGATACGGATATTTGGTTTCAAGATCCGTGGATACGGATACGGATCTTAACTTTCTTAGAGTACGCGGCGGTAAATATTGCACATCGACCTTTGGAAAGAGACTGTTATGGGAAAAAGTTATTGACTTCTTTAAGAGTTAACTCTCCTAACAGATTCCAGAGATCGATGTGCAATATCTCATTATAAAGATAGTTTTTTATTAATACCTTTGAGTTATGTACTATTGGTATGGTACTCACTACGATAAATTTTTGCAATATAAAGGTGCCAAATACGATTTTAAGAAATAAAAAATAATCTGAATGGAATTTAACAGTTTCTCATTATTACCTAATTACCTATACAGGGTGTCCCATTAAGAATGGGACATAGAACAACCGCAGATTCTCCAATTCAAAATAAAACGATTAAGCGAAATATGCTTAGATAAAATGTTACTCGTTTCCGAAATACAGGGTGTTGAAGTTGAAAACTGAAAAATTATTAATGTCCATAATTTTGTTAATACACCGTATAATTTTACTCAAATCGGCACACTTGTTAAATATCATAAAATGCACCTAACAATAAAAAAATTAGTTCAGTACGCTCTACCAGTGGCGTACGGCAGGAGTAAGTAATACTTGTGCCCCTTCTAAATGTTACGCCGCTGTCTAAATTTTAATTTTGACTATAATTTTAATTTTTTTGATATTTTCTAAGTCAATAATGTACACTTGTTAGTTTGTTGTAAAGTCATTGGTTTTCGAGATATTCGCAGTTAAAGATAGATAGACATGTACTTTTTATGTGTATTATTATTAATAATATTCATTTTTACAATTTTGTCTTAAAACCAAACAAAGTAGAAACTAATGTAATGAAATTTTTAAAATTTTTTTAAAAATTTCATTACATTAGTTTCTACTTTGTTTGGTTTTAAGACAAAATTGTAAAAATGAATATTATTAATAATAATACACATAAAAAGTACATGTCTATCTATCTTTAACTGCGAATATCTCGAAAACCAATGACTTTACAACAAACTAACAAGTGTACATTATTGACTTAGAAAATATCAAAAAAATTAAAATTATAGTCAAAATTAAAATTTAGACAGCGGCGTAACATTTAGAAGGGGCACAAGTATTACTTACTCCTGCCGTACGCCACTGGTAGAGCGTACTGAACTAATTTTTTTATTGTTAGGTGCATTTTATGATATTTAACAAGTGTGCCGATTTGAGTAAAATTATACGGTGTATTAACAAAATTATGGACATTAATAATTTTTCAGTTTTCAACTTCAACACCCTGTATTTCGGAAACGAGTAACATTTTATCTAAGCATATTTCGCTTAATCGTTTTATTTTGAATTGGAGAATCTGCGGTTGTTCTATGTCCCATTCTTAATGGGACACCCTGTATATATAAAATTTCATGTATGAATTGAAAATTAATAAGGTAAAAGATCCGTAAAAGATCCGCCATAAAACTAACGGATACGGATATTTGGTTTCAAGATCCGCGGATCTTTCTTCTCCCTCGGATATCCGCGGATACGGATATCCGGCGCATCACTAGTTGGTACACATATATAAGATATGTTTAAAAAAAATCCTAAAATATGTATTAATTAAAGCGAAAGAAAAATAATTTTTTTCCTACAATTTTTATAGTTTATTTATAAAATATCATACCTATAAAACTGTTCGTGCGTCTTCTTCGTATAACCCATAAAAGTAGCCAATTGTTCCATTTCATTATCGTTAAGGTTTAAAATTTGTAAAACAGTTGCAATTTGTTTTCTGAGACGGGAAGATGTTAAAGTACCCGGATTTTTTTCGTTTTAACGAAACAAAAGGCAATTTATGTATTACAATTTTAATTTATCAATGATGAAATTAAAAAAAAAACAATTTTATAGTCTTTCAAATTTTATTACAAAATGCTTTTAATAACAGCAAAATATTTTGCTGTACTATAAAATGGTTTTTGCATTCACAAAAAAGAGTTCTGCTTGAATGTAGCTTAAAAAAAATTAAAAAGTTAATTTAACTTACCTTCGTCTTGTATACCTACTAGCAGTTGTCGTGTATTTCTTATTTATAGCTAGATTTACGAACTTTTTCCCACGTGATAACATTTTGGAGCAAATTATTTTTCGTCACTATCACAACTCGAACACTAAAAGTGCACGCGTACTGCGTCGCAACGTCACAAAAATTTGGCAATGTTGCAGGATCTCATTTTATGCTACATACATCATGATATACATTTCCGGATCTCCACTTGTTTACATTTTATAACAGATCTCGTTTTGTTCAAATTTTATCACGAAAAATTTAAACGCAGAAATTGTTTCCCCTCTGCGGGGTTATAGATTAAGGACAATAAAAGGAGCCTTTTTGTGAAAAAGATACTCCAAAAAACCTTTGTTTTGTGGTGGACCTCGGGTTGTCTGTAATTTAGTCGGATCTCCACTTGATACAAATATATATATATATATATATATATATATATATATATATATATATATATTTATATTATACTGTTAGGCGGTACGAAGTTCGCCGGGTCCGCTAGTATTATTATAAAGAATGTATTTTGGTATCTGTTCCCATTTAAAGATTTGGGAGATTAGCCATTAGTAATGCATAGAATATGCCAGTTGAGGAGAATCGGAGAGAGACACTCGCGTGTTTGAAATAAAAAAGAAATAGGGTAGTATAATAATTTGTTTATTACTACAGTCTGTATTAAAAAAGTCGTAATTCGTAAGTAAAAAAAACCATTCGAGTGATTTTGAATAACCTCCCGAGATATTTTAATAATCGAATTTTTTTTTAATTTAAATATTAAACGCTCAGCAACTAAGGCTATATGCGGAAACATAAGATCAATTAAAGGTAGGTATGATTGATGAATGTCAAGAGCACTGAGGTTTACACCAATTATGAAACGTGAGCCTGGACACCCCTTTATAATCGAATAGTTCGACTCTTTTCACTCGAAATATCCCATCACTGCGATTATAATACGCAAGTTACAACACGCAATTCGACGTTTCTACTTACAAGTAGAGACGTTGAATTATTCTTACGGATTACACGCTAAATAAAAAATATTTTTAACAAAGAAATTGAACCGACTTAAAAAAATATGCACTAAAAAGTAAAAAATAATAATTATTGTTATTTTTGGAGATGTTGTCACATCGGAATTCGAAAGTAGCAATTTAAATCTTACATGTCTCTAGTTCTCGGAATAGATTTCATTTTGGCTGACACCGACTCCAAAAATAACAATAATTATTATTTTTTACTTTTTAGTGCATATTTTTTGAAGTCGGTTCAATTTTTTTGTTAAAAATATTTTATTTTTCTCTTTTTATTAGTGTTAGATAAAGTATTGAAATGGGTAGGCAAAGTATACGTGCCTTTGAAATTTGAGAGTTTCCCTCGATTTCCCCGGATTCTACCATCAGATCCTGACTTGGCTCCGATGGGATCACCTCGGAAGTGCACTCTTTCGAAAAAAAAAAAAATTTGAAAATCGGTCCATAATTGACGGAAAAATCGGTGAACATACATAAAAAAAAATAGAAAAAAAAATATATACAGTCGAACATAGAACCTCCTCCTTTTTTGAAGTCGGTTAATAAAACAGTTACACTTTGAGAAAAAAAGTATTTCTAAAGTGATATATTTGAATATTTATTTTACATATCTGTAGTAAAAAGGCTTTTGTGTCAATTTTTTATTCATACAGATTTATTCTATGGGAAAACTTTTGATTCCTACATAGTGTCAAAAATCGTACCTACTGCTTTTTAACTTACTAACCCAGCATAATTTATTTAGAAATTAACAAAGATTTGAAAAACTATATTAGTTTGATGCAAGAATACATTTTTTTTTCAATAAGATTTTCTCTGTTAGCACTTTTTTTCAATTTTGTCTACTTTATTCATACATACAACAAAATATTTAACTTTTCGTGCATATAGCCAAAGTTGCTGAGCACGTAATTTAAGGTAGTACGAGCACCAAGGCAATTTTAAATAAAAGGCTTGATTTTTTTTATATGAAGTTGGACTAAGTCTAAACCAATTCTGAAAATTTTAGAGGGGGTTGCCCGATTATTTAAATAAATAAATGACTTCAAAAGTAGGCATATTTAACATTGGCTTTATGGTAAAACGGTAGATGGATGATATGTTTTCATTGATTTCTCCAAAACTAGTCGGTGGAAATTAAAAAAAAAAACTATTTAAATTAAAGTTTAAACCTTAATAAATTATTGAAAACAAAAAAAAACCAGTTGTGCCCGACTAATTAAAAAGATTAAATATCTTTTTAAGGCCTAGTTTATATGAGAGGCGTTCAACGCGCGCTGGCCCAACGCGCGTTGACAGTTTCTATACAATTGTATAGAACTGTTTATATGATAACGCGCGTTATCATGTAAACAGTTATATACAATTGTATAGAAACTGTAAACGCGCGTTGGGCTAACGCGCGTTGAACGCCTCTCATATAAACAGGGCCTAATAAGTCGGACACAACGGTTTTTTTTTGTTTTCAATAATTTATTAAGGTTTTAAGTTTAATTTAAATAGTTTTTTTTAATTTCCACCCACTAGTTTTGGAGAAATCAATGAGAACATATCATCCATCTACCGAAATATAAAGAAAATCAAGCCTTTTATTTAAAGTTGCCTTGGTGCTCGTACTACCTTAAGTAAAAAAAAACAAAATATTTTTATGTTTTTTACTTACCACACTAAAGATTTGAAGATGTCAAATTTAAGTCATAGGAAAGCAGTAGATTTTTTTATTTATAAAGTCATGTCGCTCTAGTGTTTGTAGATACGTGTCTCAAAAGATTTAAAAACGGTATCTTCTAAAAGCGCTTTGACGAATTCCATATAGTGATATGCAATATACAAGAAGTTTAATGTTTTATTACAGTTGAATAATACGTTGCATCATGCACTGAGTTACGTAATCCAAGCTCTGCACAATTTGATTTAATTAAGAGAGTGTATATAATCACTGTTCGTATTATGTAACATTGTATTAAGTACATTGCATCTTACACAGGAATTATAATTTACCATTAAAGTTAAGTGGATTTATTTTTGTGAAACAATATTAAATCTGTGGTGAAATAATACGATCATCAGCTATAAATTCTTTTGATGACAAAATCACAATGATTATTTCGTGGCGCAACCAATCAAGAAAATCGCAATAAAATAAAATTCAATATAAGTATTCACTGAAAGTCCTGCACTTTAGCAATGGTTGTTGTAATAGAGATCGACTGGGTTACATTTTTAGGGTTCCGTACCTCAAAAGGAAAAAAGGAACCCTTATAGGATCACTTTGTTGTCCGTCTGTCTGTCTGTCAAGAGAAACCCTTTACGGTACTTCCGTAAATTTGTAGTTACTTACAAAAAGAAATAATGTTTTTAAACCGCCTACTCAAGTACACAGTAACAGTTCTAAAACAAAACAAGCGTTTGCTACCGGTGCGTTTACACAGCATAATATAAAAACTCTCGCATACAACACGGTACGACAACTAGGCTATCAGATATAGCCACGAGTTACGATGCAGTTCAGTAGTCCATGGACGAACTATTTACATACCTACAAGTTTGTACAGAACCCTCAATGTTAAAAATAGACATTGTTATTGTTATATATGTTACGGTAAATGTAAATCTTGGGAAATGTACACTTTTACCGTAAAATGTGCCGGGAAATTTGTACATTTGCCGCAATATCTACATTTAATGTACACATTCTTCGGCACATTTTACGGTAAAAGTGTACATTTCCCAAGAGTTTACATTTACCGTAACATATATACCACACATTAAAAACCGAGCCCAAATGCAGACTTAATAATTCGAATACAAATAAACTAAGACGAAGGAGATTCCGATGGCGTCATGAAACCGAATCTCTTCTATGGCTGCAAATTGAAGATCTTCACATTTAAGTAATGCAATTGCAGACTTGACAGACATTTTCAATTAAGATACGGGTTTATGTAAATGTCGGATTTAAACCTGCCAAAGAAATGAACTTTTCTATTTTTCTTAGAATAACGTTTGAAAACAACTATTTCTCCATTTATCTGAAAGCTAGTACCAGAAAAATGTTAAGCAAACTAAATTTAGCTATCATCATTGATCACTATTTGCAATATATATTTTTCTGTACAGCTTTAGAGTTTAAAAGTCCGCGATTTATTAAATATTCTTAGAAGAAAGAAATAAATTGCTTATATTATATTTATATTATATTTATATAATTGCATTCAATGGTTTAATGAACAACTGACTGACTGACTGCTGCCAGCGATCCGCTCGCCTTTTATAGCTTCGATCCCCACAACATAGAAACTTCTAGAAGGGCCGAGAACCTCTCTTTACCTGCATTGCATTCTCCAGGCGATTCTCTGAAGGTCGGGTTTTCTTACCTGTTTTCCATTGTTGTTGCTAGAAGATTCTACAGAATCCATAGTCGTCCCAACAGGGGGCACGCAAAACTACTTACTTATATTTCAACAACAACTAACCCCTGTAACATATGTACGAAACATTTAAATGGACACAAAAGAAGCAACTGTCATACCTTCATTAACGCATAACCCCAATTCCGGAGTAACGCAGACATTTATAAATCTATCTCCATTGAGACGAAAGACACAGCCGTTCTTCGGGTTTATTCGGGCCGCGCATTTGTCACAGGTTCATTAGTGTGGCATTAACGACAAACTTCAAGTTGGCAGGAGGCAAAGAAATCCATCTCCATTGGCAACTGCCTGCGGACGACGTCCACAAAAGTTACGCGCACCGAGCGTATAATAAATGGTTCAATTTAATGCGTGTATTCACCCCGAGAGCGTCATCGTCAGACGACAACTTCACTATAATTTAGTGAACATCGTTCGTTTAGTACGCGAATTGAGGCCCATTTATGCACAGTCGTTCCATTTCCGTGCCGTGTCCGGGCGTGCTTGATCTCATTTTTTTTTCGCTTCTAAATTGACTTGCACCAAGGATAAATTTTAGTATGAAATTTGAAATCTTTTTACACTCATTACAAAATTCTCTGCCATTCTCTGTGATTATTAGTTATAATGACACTAGATGATAATAAAAAAATGAACAAGTGTAAGTTACTATGAAATAAACAATAAATTGTTTATAACAATTGATCGCGTTAAAATTTTTCTATCCTGATAATTGTTTTGTTCTTTTTGGGTTCAGTTCCATAACTCGATGTGCCAAAATTTTGACTTTTTTTTATATCATAAATTACGCTAAATTTTGACGTTCTAAAAAAAAATTGTAGATTATTCACAAATTTCCTCAAAAATATGTAAAAATATTTCGTTTTTCACTGTCATTTTTTTAAACTAACCAAACAGATATCACATATACCTACACGTCATATAAATGATGTAGAATTACTGTATTACAATTTACTATTATAATCTATACATGACCCCGTTATTGTTTTTTAAATATTTCCCCCCAATCGCCTTCCTCTTTTCACTGCGCAAAAAAACGCTATCGCATCGACACGACCTTGTAATTGTATTTTTAAAGAACAGCCCCAGACGCCTTCCTCTTTTCAGTGCGTAAAAGAAACGTCATCGCATCGACGCGACCCCGTAATTGATATTTAAAGAACTCCCCCCAGATGCCTTTCTCTTTTCACTGCCCAAAAAAAAATAATTTATAAAAAAAATCCGCACCTAAAACGGTTAAAACACTGTTATATTACATAAAATAATAATTCTGTATTTTCAATGAATATTTTGCACATCGAGTTATCGTAATCTACCCGTTATTTTTATACTAAAAAGGGTATTAAATACATAAAAGAATAAATTCAAAACTTATGCATTATCGCCTTATGCGGGGCTAACCCACGACCCTGCATATACGAATGTCACGCTCTTCCACAGAGCTAACCTTTTATTTGTACAATGTGCATATCTATTGTTCGATATTACTAAATATCAATTTTACATTAATTACTTATAATTTAAAATATAGTGCTTATTAAATTGTTCATATGGAAATTTTTAATCTTAACAATTATCGTTTAATTTTTAAACTGATTCTTTTCTTTTTTAACAGCGTGTAACAATCAAATAGACGAACAATTATTTTAAGTAACTTTTTTATCAAAACTCAAAAATAAGAGAGAACCAGCCTTTCAAAGTTTAATTAAATTTTATTTAATTAATTCAAAAACCCGGTTAATACACGCAAAGAAATGATAGCACGAATCGTAAATGCATCCCAAATAATTCGGGGAAGGCCCTTATTGTTACTACAAGCATGTACAAAAGCATGGCTACGACATCTTTGTGTCCAACAAAACGGGGATAACTTCGAACAATTTCTGTGAATACTTGATAATGACAACATAATATTTCCATAGCGACCTCATAATTTGATAAAATTTAATAACACTTTGAAAGCTCGTTCCTCTTTCATTTTTGAGTTTTGATAAAAAAGTTAGTTGAAATATTTGTTCGTCTATTTGAAATCTACACACTGCTAAAAAAAATAATTAACTTAAAAATTATTCTGTATAAGAAAAATGTATTTTCTGACAGTGCCACTATCGGAACTTAAGCCGGAAATTTCCACTATCGCGGCGGATGACTTAACCATTTAGTTTACAATGACACGTCAGAACAATAGATCATTCTTATAATAAATTTCAGCTCTGATTCACACTCATAAAGTAGCTCTCGTTAGCGGTTAGAGTGAAGGTTCATATTCCGCGATGCCTAATATAAAAAATTAGCTCTCGGAGTATATGGATTACTGTTTACGCTTTATTATGAGAATGGTTGATTATTCTGATGTGTCATTGTAGACTAACTGATTAAGTCATCCGCCGCGATAGTGGAAGTTTCGAGTAAGTCCTGACAGTGGCAATGTTGGAAAGCATTTTTCTTATATTATCATTGTAACTATAACAACGACTATAGTTAGAGAGCTGACGTACAAAAAAAACCGGTCTAGTGTGAGTCGGACTCGCACACGAAGGGTTCCGTACACTATGTACTTTTTAAATACTTTTTTAAAAGAAACAAGAGAGGCGCTATAACAATATGTAACCAGTGGGAGTATGCAAGTAGTTCAAGAATTTCAAGGCGTGAAATTTTATATAATACACCCCGGCGTTTTTATATTATAAACACTTTTTTTACAAAAATTTCTTGTAGAATAAAATAATATAAAGTTTTGATAAATATACCATCATATCAAATAACAACGTTATGGCAAATATCTCTGTTGCGCATGCGCCGATTTCCCCCCCCAAAAAAATACAAAACTTTAGAATATTAAACCATTATGAAAAATATACCATTATTATATAAAAACAATGTTATAGCACATATCTCTTCTGCGCATGCGCCGCCTTTCCCCCTAAAACTTTTTACAAAACTTTCTTTTAAACCATTATGAAATATATACCTACTATCATTAAATAAAACAACGTTATTGCATATATTTCTTTTGCGCATGCGCCAATTTTTCCCAAAAAAATTCCAAACTTTTGTAAACACAGATAGTAGAATAATAAACCGTTATGAAAAGTATGCCGTTATTATATAAAAAAACAGCCTTATAGTATATATTTCTTCTACGCATGCGCTGATTTTTTTCAAAAATTTATTTTACAAAACTCCTGTAAAACAAAATAATACTATGAAAAGTATACTATTATCTTATAAAAACAACAATATAATATATATTTCTTTTGCGCTTGCGCCGACGTCTCTCAAAACAATAGGCCTCTTCATATTTGCATATTAAAAATCCTCCCAAAATTTGGTTTCATTCTGTTCATCCATGGTGTTGGAATGGTAAAAAATATCAAAAATGACGTTTGCATCTGTCAAAGCAATATGTTCTAATAATTAATTAATTAGTTATTCAAATCGTTAACTCAGAAGGCGTTGCATTTCACAAAATACTAATGTCAAAAGACTGACTAATATTTGAAATGACATTCATTTTTGAACAAATGCAATCTTTTTTTTTAAGACAAAACATACGCAATTTTTAAATTCCCATAGTACACTATGCAACAAACGAAGACAGACGATCCCCGTGTATGCTATGGATTAGACAAAATTGAATTTATACATTATATTTCTATATAAAGCTGTATAAAAAAAGTGTTTCGACGAATTCTGTTATACAAAATCTATGTAAAATTTTCTCTTCTTTCGTTTAAGACAGGTCTCGAAACGATCTGATTTAAATTGAGCGAATTATAAGCAAAAAACTTAGTTTGCTCCTCTTTTGGGAGTTTTGGGGGTTTTTTAATTATTTGTTGTTCTAGCGGAAATAGAAATACATACTCTGTGAAAATTTCAACTCTCTACCTATTACGGTTCTTGAGATACAGCCCGCTGACAGACAGACGGACAGACAGACAGACAGACGGACAGCGGAGGCTTAGTAATAGGGTTCCGTTTGAGCACCCTTCGGGTACGGAACCCTAAAAACATATCGTCCCAACTTTCTGCCGCCTGGTGCATAAGCTATTTAAGTAATTTAGAGCATTTTTTATTGTATGATATATAGACGGAACATGAACCCATTTTAAGATAAGTGGAATAAAGAATTTCAAAGATGATAAAAAAATGGTTAAAATGATTTTCTTAGGAGTGGCTTAGGGAGGGCGAAATCGGTCAAAAAATTATGCCGGTGATATTTCCCGGGCATTTGACTCTAACAGAACCTAAAAACGAAGCGACAGACATTTTTTTATATATTAACCATTCTTTTACCTTCTTTGACATTTTTATCCCCCTTATCTTATAATGGGTCCAGATTCTGCCTGTATATCATATAAGAATAAAACCGGTCAAGTGCGAGTCGGACTCGCACACGAAGGGTTCCGTACACTATGTACTTTTTAAATACTTTTGTAAAAGAAACAAGAGAGGCGCTATAACAATATGTAACCAGTGGGAGTATGCAAATAGTTCAAGAATTTCAAGGCGTGAAATTTTACATAATTCACCCCGGCGTTTTTATATTATAAACACTTTTTTTACAAAAATTTCTTGTAGAATAAAATAATATAAAGTTTTGATAAATATACCGTTATATCAAATAACAACGTTATGGCAAATATCTCTGTTGCGCATGCGCCGATTTCCCCAAAAAAAAAAAAAAATACAAAACTTTAGAATATTAAACCATTATGAAACGTATACCATTATTATATAAAAACAATGTTATAGCACATATCTCTTCTGCGCATGCGCCGCCTTTCCCCCTAAAACTTTTTACAAAACTTTCTTTTAAAATAGAAAAATAAACCATTATGAAATATATACTATTATTATATAAAACAACGTTATTGCATATATTTCTTTTGCGCATGCGCCAATTTTTCCCAAAAAAATTACAAAACTTTCGTAAACATAGATAGAATAATAAACCGTAATGAAAAGTATACCGTTATTATATAAAAAACAGCCTTATAGTATGTATTTCTTCTACGCATGCGCCGATTTTTTTCAAAAATTTATTTTACAAAACTCCTGTAAACAAAATAATACGCCTTTATGAAAAGTATACTATTATCTTATAAAAACAACATTATAATATATATTTCTTTTGCGCTTGCGCCGACGTCTCTCAAAAACAATAGGCCTCTTCATATTTGCATATCAAACATCCTCCCAAAATTTGGTTTCATTCCGCTCATCCATGGTGGTGAAATGGTAAAAAATGTAAAAAATGACGTTTGCATCTGTCAAAGCAATATGTTCTAATAATTAAAATTAGTTATTCAAATCGTTAACTCAGAAGGCGTTGCATTATTCAAAATACAAATGTCAAAAGACTGACTAATATTTGAAATGACATTCGTTTTTGAACAAATGCATTCTTGTTTTTTAAGACAAAACATACGCAATATTTAAATTCCCATAGTACACTATGCAACAAACGAAGACAGACGATCTCCGTGTATGCTATGGATTAGACAAAATTGAATTTATACATTATATTTCTATATAAAGCTGTACAAAAAAAGTGTTTCGACGAATTCTGTTATACAAAATCTATGTAAAATTTTCTCCTCTTTCGTTTAAGACAGGTGTCGAAACGATCTGATTTAAATTGAGCGAATTATAAGCAAAAAACTTAGTTTGCTCCTCTTTTGGGAGTTTTGGGGGGTTTTTAATTATTTGTTGTTCTAGCGGCAATAGAAATACACTCTCTGTGAAAATTTCAACTCTCTACCTATTACGGTTCTTGAGATACAGCCCGCTGACAGACACACAGACAGACGGACAGCGGAGGCTTAGTAATAGGGTTCCGTTTGAGCACCCTTCGGGTACGGAACCCTAAAAACATATCGTCCCAACTTTCTGCCGCCTGGTGCATAAGCTATTTAAGTAATTTAGAGCATTTTTTATTGTATGATATATAGACGGAACATGAACCCATTTTAAGATAAGTGGAATAAAGACTTTCAAAGATGATAAAAAAATGGTTAAAATGATTTTCTTAGGAGTGGCTTAGGGAGGACGAAATCGGTCAAAAAATTATGCCGGTGATATTTCCCGGGCATTTGACTCTAACAGAACCTAAAAACGAAGCGACAGACATTTTTTTATATATTAACCATTCTTTTACCATCTTTGACATTTTTTATCCCCCTTATCTTATAATGGGTCCAGATTCTGCCTGTATATCATATAAGAAAAAATGCTCTAAATTACTTAAATTGCTTATGCACAAGGCGGCAGAAAGTTGGGACGACATGGTTTTTTGCACGGCAGCGCCTAACTACCATGTTTCGAACAAATTAATATTATTAATAGTGTTGATCTAAAGTTATTACAATAAGAAAGCTATTTAAAACTTGAAAGGTTTGTTTTTTATACAATTTTAGTGCGTTAGTGTTATAGTTGGTTCGCAAAGGTCTACGATGTAAACGAGTTCAGATTGTTTGCGTGCTAATCCCGACCGAGTCTTCCGCCATCTACTTTACTTTCCTGCTACTTACTACGTGTTGTCATGAAGCACACAAACATGATATAGCACTCTCATTTGTTCTGCCGTTGTCATGAAATGCTCGCCTACGCAACTAATATAACCTGAAGAAGGTCATTCTAATGCGTTTTTAGTTTTTCTTTCTTCCCATCATTACAAGTTCCCGATTGTAAGGCTTCAAATGAAGTAATTTATAATTATTATTGTTATGAATCAACATTGACATTTGTCATCATCAGTTTTATTTTTTAACCGACGAGCATAAAGCCGAGTATCGCATTTCAAATTTTTGGCGATAAAACAATCTAGTATCTAAACAGAAGTCTGTTTATTTTACAAACACAATTTCAAACACGACCAACCAAAAGCGAATCAACACAACGTAAAAAAATAATAACTGCTTTATGTAAAAGTAACATTTCAATTGTGTTTGTTTTAATTAAACAAAATATCCATTAATTAACAATAAACGGTAATTTGTATGAAACAATAGATCAATAAGCAGTTATGTGACAACGTATATAATCCGAAATTAATTAACATTGATACTCTAATCGCTAGTAAAATATTCATTGATAGTTTTAATAGGTTACTAGTTTATATTTATGGTGGTTATAAAGACAGAGCCGTGCGAGACAAACAGCAAAAACAAGATCAAGTGTGAACGTCGAATCTGAGAGAACGATCTAAGTGTTTCAGTGGAGACAGTAACAATAATACCGATGCTACTGTTTCGCAATTCAACCCGTACTCACACCATACCGACACGTTCTTCCGCCACATTAACATTGTATTTTCTCATGAATTTTTGTTGGTTTATAAATATAATTAAAAAATTGGTTGTCTGTAAAGTCGGTTTACGGACGATAGTTTTACGTGATAACGTATTCCGTAATACATAACCTAAATTCTACATATAATAATTATAATAATTCGAATCTATGATATTGCATCTTTCGCTTCAAATTTAGGTTAATTTTATTTATTAAATTACTCACCACCTATAAAAATAATTTTTTTTATTTACTTTCTTTCTTCCGTATTTATTTAAGTCTCAAAGATTAACTGTCATAATATTTAGAAAACAATTGTTTTATTGTTTAAGTATATAAAATTTCAAAACCTACTTACAATATTTAAGTATTTTCATACGTCAAAAAGTTGATTTTTATAATGATTAAATTTGTAAGAAAACGATTTTTTCGAGAGATGAGACCTAGCTAAAACGATTTTTTGTCCCCCAAAATCCCTTTTCAGTAAATTTCATCCAAATCGTTAGGGCCGTTTTCGAGAAAAGCACGCACAGGGTCAGGCGGAACGTTACGCGTTACGCGTTACGAACGTTAGGAACGTTACGTTACACTTTTTCGTGCATGCAGCCGGTGTTTTATCAATTTATAATATTGGTGATTCATCAATTTATAAGACGTTATCACGTCAAAAATATTTAATTTTTAAAATATATGTACAAACAATATTTTATTCTTTGCGCTTGCACTGTCGAGACAACGTTGTTTTATTTTAAGAAACAAAGTTTTAATATTTTGTTCTATTTATTAATTTTAATTTAATATAAAGATCAGTAATAATATTACGTTCTATTATCAACAGTTGTACCATTATATTTTGAAGATCCCAATGTGATTCAATAAATAAATATTTTGCTGATAATCCGTTTATGTATCAAAAAAATCGACTATCTTCTTTTTAAAAGTGACCACCAAAATAATATTCTAAATGACGAAAAAGGAGACTGTCGAAATTTCAGCTCTTAATATTAATATTAAGAGGTGCCTCATTGCGAATTTCTATTTTCCATTTAAATAACAGAAAAAAATCTTTTTAACTTTTGAATTTTATAATATGTCAACGGATTGGGTTTAGATAAAACTAATACATATTATTGTAGAGAATTGAATGCACTATAAAAAATGGTTTCTCAGTATTTTATGATAAATCTTCTCTTTCAGTTATTAGCGGTTAAAGTAGAATTTCACAAATTTTCTACTTGTTCCGTTAAACTATTAAACTTTTTGTAATTTTTTTTTTAATTTGTAGTTAAATAATAAATATACATCGCACTATACCTCCTTGCTCTTTTGTTGAATATTTTTATGTTAACCCAAAAATCCGACCGATGACGTTAGTGTAAACGTCAAAGAAGTAAGTTTCACAAAATAAAAATGTTTTATCCTAGCCCAACTGCACACAAAACTTTCACTAACTTTAATGTTTTACAACTATACAGTTCACAAAAGGTTAATAACCAACACATAAATAATTTCACAAAAGCAACTGTAGATATATAATACACCACGTTTATAGATTATGTATTATGATCTATCTGGCGGCAATTATTATTTTATCAGATGAATAAATATTTATACCCTGGAAACACGATTAAAACAAATATTATTTAACTATAAATACAAGTCTAAAGGTCGAGATCACGTGGCGTTTCAGTGGATCGGATAAATAAATAAAATCGTACTAAGCAAATAAAGCACGTAAAAAACTTAAAAATGAAATAGGTTTAAAAAATCCTTTCTAGTTAAACGGTTTTATTGTACAAACGATAATGTATCAAAGGCCAGAAGCTTAGAAATCTGAGACGTTGATCAGACTAAAATAAAATCTTTGGACCAATCTAATAGAAAACTTTGTTCTGTTGGAGGTCAGAAATCATATCTAGCTTTCAACTGTTTACTTCGAAGCTTCGTGATTTTATTTTTGTCTGATTAAAGTCCTAGATTGCTGAGCTACAAATTATTTTCTAGCTTTCCATACCTGTACATAACTGATTGTATCTACAACAAAATAGTTTAAGTTAAAAAGTTTTTTGATCTTTTTTTTTCAGTGTTACTCAAAATCTCAAAATAAAGTATTAATTTTGCTGCAAAAATCCCTAACAGGAGCTTCATCTGTCAGTAGAATTTACAGGCATTATTTAAAATTTTAAATTCTCTTAATAAGTGATACATTATAATAACATTTTCAAGACATGTTTCCTAAATTAATTATTTAAACGGAAGTATGTGTAATTATATGCATGTACACTGTGCAGGTTAAAATGTGAGAAGATAAACTCTCATTTCAGTGTGTTATGAGTGAGAAAATAAGACCTAGCTTACTTTAGTTGTTTCAGCTTTACGTAACTTTTGAAAGGATTTCACAGAACGTTCACTAAACAATTTTTTTTTATATTTTTGTTTTTTTAAATCTAAAAGAATTTTTTAAGTGATAAAATATTTTTTAAGTTATTTGTTTATAGCTAATAGTGATTTAATACTGCAAAAAATGGAACCTTCATTTAATTTAAAAAGACAGCGTTAATTCCACCTGGTCTAATACAATAGAAATAATAAATAAATTACAAGTGAGGAATGGTACTAGTTTAGATAAAAAATCACTTTTCAAAAATTTTACAAAATATTACCGTTTTGAGGTCCCCCGAATCCAATAAACATATTTTTGGAAAAACTCTGTGCGTCTGTTAGTCTGTTTGCACACGTGAATTCAATAAAAACAATAGCAATAAAACGAAACTATAGACAAAGATTCCACTTTAATTCTTTTTGTGATCACACCTCCAACTTTTTTTCAGACACTAAGGAGTGCTTATAATATATTATATAGAGCATAATATGCACTTACACACGTCCCTTAGGGTATCTGGAATATATAAGAAGTTATCTAGAGTGCCTTATATTTTAAAATTGCCAAGAAACTTTGAATGCTTTCTTGCAAAAGACAAGCTTAAGATCACATCAGTAGAACTGGAAACGGTACGAGCACATTTTGTAATCCAGTGTCGCAATAGGTTTGCATGGGACGTGCCGACTAAAAGCAGGAACCGCGCTCGTTTGTTATGTCTGCATACTATTCAGCAGGAATATGGTACATATTATCTTAACTATTTGAACATGAACTTTTTGCAATACATTTACGTAACAAATAAAAATTAAGTTTAAAAATTATAACCCGACTACTGAAAAGTATGAAACAAAAAAATAATCTCATCTGAGGATAGCCACCTCATATATGTGGTCATATGGCGCCTTCTAGATGTATAGCGTTATGCACTTTACCCCAAATTCGCTTTCTATTGTTAAAATGTATTTTTTTATTAAAGTCAGAGGCATACGACCATGGTTACCCTCAGATGAGAATATTTTCTTGTTTCATACTTTTCAGTAGTCGAGTTTTAGTTTTTGAACTTAATTG
The DNA here is from genome assembly GCA_963575645.1 of Xanthostigma xanthostigma. NCBI lineage: Eukaryota > Metazoa > Arthropoda > Insecta > Raphidioptera > Raphidiidae > Xanthostigma > Xanthostigma xanthostigma. Next base: position 28,083,673 of record OY754468.1, on the reverse strand, counting down.
TTAGGTATTTAATTTTTTTTAAAATTATTTTTTATTTGTTTCCAATTTGCTCACCCCTGGGACCATAATTCAATAATAAATGTAGCCTATGTTACCCAGACCATAATAACGAATCGAATGACACCTTATTTATCAAAATCGTATGAATAGTTTAGGCGCTACGGTGGAACATCTGTAAATACAGACTTTGATAGACTGCTATACCTACTTAAAACCCTTCCTATTTGGCTGCGCCGCAGTCGGGTAAAAAGTAGGGAAGAATAGAGAGATTGATTGTAGGTTATAGACGCTCAACAGTTAATATCGTAAGAATAGAAAAACAATAATGCTGGGCTGCAGAAAGGATTGTCAAAATATCTGATTTGACAATGACCTTGGATTGTGAACATAATATATATTTCTTCATATGAAAAGCATTGTAGAGTTTCAAATCGGTCCTGCTCGAAAAATAATTGATGGATTGAAATGTTATCTTTCTTAAACCGTGTATACATGTATTTAGCATCATATTTTGTAGTTACCACTTCATTGTAACGTTTTTCTACGCATTTTGATCAAAATTTAGCTTGAAAAGCGATTTTTTATTTTATGTAGAACAATCACTCGTTTTTGTGTGAGTACCCTCTAACAGGCAGTTTGACTAACGACATTGCACTGCTCCTGATGTACCCAGGAAACTACTGATATCTAATCACAGTCTAAGATCATTGTCAAATTAAATTTTTGACAAACCTTTCGGCAACTCAGTATTAGTTTTTAAAAATAACTTATTAACATAGCTTATTAAATATAATAAAATCAGTTTACCATTGAAAAATCAATGACTTGATTACAAATTTGAAGATGATAATATTTTAAATAGACATTGAAAAATACTATATCAGAATATCAGAAACCTTGTATTTCAGTCTGAATGTTTGTTTTTAGGGTTCATTTATCAAAACCCTGAATGCTTAATGTTTAATGTTTCTCGTTAACCTAGAATGTTGTTTGGCGCGAAAGAAGGTTGCATCAATGCATAGTACAAGTAAAGAAAAAATCCGAAAATCATAAATTTCTGATTCTATATAGCATTATTAGATGACAAATTTAATTTTTATGAAATAACGGTACAGAACCCTTTACTCGCACTTGTCCGTCTTCTTTTCGGTTTTTTATTAAATACACAACAGTCTTTGATGAAAGTCCAAATATTAACCGGTTTTTCTTTAATTTTCAGATTTGGTAAAATGGACGTGAAGGACAAACTCACCAAACAACTTCAACATGAAAGAAAACAACAGTAGCAATAAAATATTCTTTTAAAAACACAAATCAAATGGAAGACAGAAATTAACACGGAAGCAGAAAAAAAATTATTTAAATTCCCGATACCCTGCGAAAAATCAAATAAAAAATAGAACAAAATGTCTAAAAGTTTGATTTTAATTATAGATTTGGACACGATAATTCCACGTTTAATATTTAAACCAATAAACGATAAACTTTTGCGAATTATTTGGAACTTTAAGTTTGTATGATAAACGAAAAAATGTTAAAGTAATCAAAAAGATACCCAATCATTTTTTCCCTTCAAAATTTTCCTAACACCTTTCATTCCTTGATATCTTTTTTTTAATCATGCAGTTTCGAAGACCTCGTACCTTTCACATATCCATACCCTTAGTCTCCATATTGTTGATGTGTTTAGAAAATGGCGGATGCCTATTTCAACCGCGTCAAGACAGCGAACGGAAGATGTACTTTGCGATCGCGAGTGATTCAAGTGGACAAACTTACAGTCGGGCGTTCAACAAGACCCTTTCCAACTTGACGCAATCCTATTTGAGCGGCGGGGGGCGAGATTTCGACATGATAACGTTCAACATTAGTCTGGAAACGTTAGTTATCGAGCTGCCGTCTAGCGGCGGCTTTTCAAGTACCTTTCTCGAAAAGCTCTGCGTGCAGTTTGCCGGACGTCATGTGGCTGCTGTGTTGGTTGTCGGTAATTCCCCAGCCGCTTTCACAGTCGCACTTGTCGCAGGCAACGCGGGAATACCCGTACTCTGGGCGAGAGGTGACAACCAGTACACATCTTCGTTAACCGACAGAGTGAGTATTGTTATTTCCAATAAAAAAAACTCCTACTGTAGACCATAGAGTGTTAGTGTTGGCAAATGAAATCACAACATTAACACAATTCTTTCACATGACAAAAGTTGCAATGAATTGTGACCAGTTTCAAAACTAACTCACGCTCAAAGAAACAGAACAGTTGAGGTAATCGTACAGTTTATCATATTGATTTCTAAAATTATAAATATAATATAGTAACTAGAATCCAGATAATTATATATTATATTACACTATATAATATTATATCACATTATATTTATACTAGTCATTCGTTCGATTCGCAATCATTTGAGTCGATTAATTTATTCATGAATTAATTAATATATTTATGAATTAATGATTTCAACTCAATGTGTACACAGAACAACGTAAAAGCAAAGCTTAAATCATTTAATTTGCTATGAATTTTCTGAATTCGGCACGTATCCAATAGAAGGTACGCGTTTCGATAAAATGTAGTTTTCAACTTAGTTGCGCCTATAACTTCTAATTTTTTTTAGATATCGATTTGTCACAAACAACTTGGTTTAGAGAGATTTTATTTAATGAATATATATACTTTAATTTAAAATTTTATAAAAAACATATTAGATTTAAGTAATTTTGTTCGAAAAGTATCCATTTTCAGATTGGTAATAATGAATGTTTTTGTTTTAAAACTAACCATTTTTCAATTCTTTCTAAATGACTGTTTTCTGGACACTTTGCCACTCCGTACAGATTTGTGCACTTTCCCTCTCCAGAAAAAATTAAAGTCGTACGTTTTTAAATTATTATCAAGCAACAACTTTAGGTAAAAAAAGTAATTCTAAACAGAATATTTTATCGACTGAACTAATATTATTGAAGTCAATTAAAAATAAAACACTATAAAACAAATTTAGAAACATGAAAAATAATATACCCATTCTTAAATGTACTTAAGCTACTCACTGAAAATATGTTATTCCGCTTTTTTCTTTTCAAATCAAATAATTTGCTGTTTATAGATAATAATTAAAAATGAACCATAATTATTTTGACATATCTAATATAAATTATTTTTCCAAAGCATGTTCATTATATAAGTATCATCTATTTTGTTAGCTTAAATTCGATTTTCCGAATATCGATTTTCAGTCCTTAAAATCCACTTGCCGCAATTCTGACACCCTATTGCACATTTATATGTCTAGATCTTTTAAACGACACCCCTGTCGTCGAAATCGGTCCAATATTTTAAGAGGAGATAGCCACATTACATCTATATAAGTACCTATATAAAACAAAGTTCCCCCGCCTCGTCTGTCTGAACGCGATAAACTCAAAAACTACCGAACGGATTTTCATACAGTTTTCACTGATAAAAAGAGCAATAAACGAGGAGGGTTTCTGTATATAATTTGTAAATATTTTGTACAAAATGGATGAACTATAACGGTGTTTTGTCAAAAAAAACTGTTTTCGTACGCTTACATGGCTAACGCTGGCCAAATCTTTAGAGATACATAAAAACAATGTACTTTGATAGTTCTGCTGTGTAGATATGAAGGTCAATATAATTTGAGTTAGTGCAGTGATTTATTATCTCTATATATATAAAATTCTCGTGTCACAGTTTTCGTTGCCATACTCCTCCGAAACGGCTTGACCGATTTTGATGAAATTTTTTGTGCTTATCCGGTATCTATGAGAATCGGCCAACATCTATTTTTCATCCCCCTAAATGTTAGGGGTAGTCCACCCCTAATTTTTTTTTTTTATTTTTTAGACAAAATTTTTAATTTCTATTTTTTTATGATACAACATACAAAAATACATACAATCCTCAATTTTCACCCTTCTACGATCAACCCTTATTTTTTAATAGCCATTTTAGTAATTTAATCATTTTTCCTCTCCGGTCGAAAACTGATCAATCGTCATTTAATTAGTTATCCCCGCCAGATGTCTACAGGTGTCACTTCGCCAACATCTATTTTTCATCCCCCTAAATGTTAGGGGTAGTCCACCCCTAAATTTTTTTTCTTCCTTCCCCATTCGTTCTTTTGCATCGGGCACGACGGCGCAGCCGGAGTGCTCGACATACACACATATACGTCCATGTATATTTTAAAATAAATAAAATAGATAGATAGATGTTCCAATTAAATTGTTTTATTATTTCACTTTATACGTAGCGAAGCACGTACAGGGCCGCTAGTTATTTATATAATTTTATTTTTAAAAACACTTCCATATTTGAAATGTTTGCCTGATTATTTATTGCCATCTTTCCGGTGTACAAATTTCACTTAGTAGAAGAAGTTTGTGCTGTCGATAATAATTTGTAGTATAAAATAATACACTTTTAAACAAAACTCCTAAACCTTTGCTGTTATTTTTTTATTATTTATGCGAACTACATTGCATACGAAAAATGAATAGTGAATGATTTTTGTCCAGAAAATAATAAAACAAATAAATTTTATCATGAACCAGTTTTAATCAGTATTAAAAATAAAAACAATAAAATAATGTGTACACTTTCTTGAATATAACCCCCATAAATAACATTGTATTAACTAGTTCTATGCCAGATATTGTATGACCGTGACGTGATGTTATGGCATAATTTCTGACGGTACGGTGGTAGACTAACTGTTGGCAGGGTCTTTCATGTTGGACAAGTCAAAGTGAAAGATCAAACAAAAAAAAAGTAAACTATCCCAACCTACAGTAGAATAGAGGCAACAACGACTGCTTGATAACAGTCGGATGTCCTTGACAAAAGCTAACTGGGTGAGGCTCGCAACTACTTACACCCGCCTGCCCACCGATAAGCGTTGTTTATGAGGAGTACGGTCTCTTTAACCTCGGACATCTTGAAGGATATTCAAGATGTAAACAAAATAGTTTCTAGTGTAGATAGCGACTCGGGATCTGCATTACGAGAGTAACAAACTGTCATTATTTAATAGACAATTTTTTAGGGATTTAATTATGGTATTTCTTGTGCAATCCTTCTATTTTTGGAGCATTTTACAGGAAATAGATGTTATCTATTGTGAGCAAACTTTGTGCAGTAAATTGTGAATGTGCTCAATAAAGACACAAACTCCTAATTTGTAAATATCCACACTTCTGAGTAGACACACACAAATAATTGTTCGAAATGAACAAAAGAATAAAAAGAGGTAAAAAAATTTTAATGTACTAAAAACTAGCAAGCCAATATGAGTCACCATTGGGAGCTTTGATTAAAAAAAAAATGAAACCGTGAGGGGTATTTAATAGAAAACTTTTATTTGTTTGAGATTGGAAATCATATTTAGCTTTCGACTGTCTTCTTCGACTATAATGTATAACTATAAATTACCCCCACGATTTTATTTTAGTTTAATCCAAGCCCCCAATGGTGACACATTTATTTTCTAGTTTTAGTACTATATCGATTGTACAATAAAAACGTTTAACTTAAAAGTTTTTTTACCTCTTTTTATTTTTTAGTGTTTAGTATGATTTATTAAAAGTGCGATTTGCATTCGGACGAAAGCCGGACCAGTCAGTTAGTTATTAATGTTATCATAATATTGTATTATCATCGGAACGAAAAACCGTTTAACTTAAAAAGCTTTTTTACCTATTTGATTTTTAAGTTTTTAGTGTGCTTTTTAAAAAGTGCGATTTGCAACCGGACAAAACCGGAACGGTCAGTTAGTTATTATAGTATTGTTTTGTCACCGGAACTACATACCTATGCAAAATTTTAAATCAATCGGATAAGTAGTTGAAAAAGCTGTCCCAAGATTTTAATCAAGATATAAAGAAATATACGGAGTCAAGATAAATAAAAGCGTTTAAAAAGAACCTCTAGAAATAAATGCATTTGAAAAGTCTATTATTTTGAAACAAAAATTAAATACTTTTAAACTCCATTTAAATCGAAATGAGTGCAAAAACAGCTGATACGATTTAAACGAAGTTTGTATAACTTTGTAGTCAAAATTCCAAATGTGACCTGCACTAGCTATCTACCAACCCTTTTGCTTCAAACGTGACGATTTGAAATATTTGGTAGATGATTAAATGCAACGTTGCAGCACGTGACCTAAACTTCTTACCTATTTATCTGTTTGTAACAATAAGGTTCCTATCAAAACAAACCATAATGGAAGCAGCAACGATTCAACGCAAACAGAATCTACGAGGAACGGGGTCTTCCGGTATATTCAGTGTTTACAAACATATATTCACTAACATAATAACCTTCTTTGAATATTCGTCATGCAATTTTAAAATATTTTTTATTTACATTCTTCTGACACTGACAGTCAACAAATACTTATCCCAGAGAAAAATATAAAAATTATGCACGATCTCTCTATTCAGCGTCACTTGATGGATGGATTCTTTTCTTAACGTTTTCATCATATTTTTATTGTCAGAGTACATTTTATACTTTGCATATTTATTATCGTAAATATTACTCATTATTTCGGGGGTCGTCAAACAGCAAATACACTGCGGTCTATTTTGTTTCTAAATATATTTAATGGCCCTTGTTTGAAGGTTTCTTTTATGAAAAAAAAAACAACATATTTTTAACTGCAATTTCTCTTAAATCAATGTCGATTTATTAAGGAACCAGTAGTATCAAGTTTTATCAAAATCGGTTCAAATGTTCTCAGGTTTCGCTGAAACGAGATAACTTATGGAATCACTCCGGTGTCCATCCGATCGTTTGTCACAGGCGATTTTCTCTGAAACGCTTTGATATTGAGAACAGAGCTAGAGTGTAGTGACTCAAATACAGATGTGAATTTTAAAAACGTTAAGTTTTATTTTGGGGTTAATTTCAAGGAGTAAATGAAAAAATGTTTTTGAAGGCATCGCGTGTAGAAAGTTTATTGAAGCACAAATTCAATATGAGGTATTATTTATTATTCCATTATTTTAAAACCCTTATCATCAAAAGGATCCCTCAGAAAAATCTGAAAAAATAAACATTAGGTGGGAATTGAACGAAAATTATCAAAATTAAAAATAATTAGCGCGATGAATTGTTATAAACAATTCAATTGACACTATATTTAAAATTCATGAATAAACGTCCAACTGGTATATATAGTAGTCTCGGGCATTATATAGAATCTTTAGAATAGGCATTCGGTAGAGCGCGAGATTCCTAATGACAGGGTCGTGAGTTCAAGCCCCTCGTTGAGCGTTTATGTATTTTTATTTCGGTTTTTATTGTATGATATATCCTTATTATTAAAAAATTTGAAAGCCTAAAAATAAGAAAAAAAATATTATTATTTATTTATTTATAACTGCAAAGCCAAATTTGGCTATTGTGACACACAAGACTGATAGCATGGAACACTAATTGTGCAAATATTTCCTGCAATTAACCTTATTTCATTATTTACTTTTTATAGACTTTTATTCGTTGTTTTAAAGTTTAATATATAGTCACATACTCAGTACGGTTTACACGTGAATTTTATCAGTGTAAAGTTCACAAAAAGTCAATGAAAAAACAAAATTTTGTGGACACGACAGCAGCAGACAAAAAAAAAACAGGAAAATATTTTATTTTCAGTATCACGACACTGTCGTACATTGGCATCAGCTTTTCGAGTTTATATTTTATTAAACAAAGAAATTTTTTTGGAGCATTAAATTTTAAGTCCTCACTGGTACAGTATAATATTTATTATGTAAGTTTGTATTCACAAGTGCAATGTACGACGTTTATGATGTTTAGTAACTTACTAACTTGTTCAGTTTGAAGTAGTTTCAATTGTAGTAACAGTTTGAAATTGGGGAACAGACGTGCGAAGGTCAAGTATTCAGACGAGGGTATCAAATTAGTAAATCGTAAGATCGACGAAACAAACTTGTGGACGTAAACAGTTACTGCTGTAGATTATAGACGTTCGATAGCTTAGTTCAGTATCCGCACAGTCATACTTGAATAGTAAAAATTATAAAAACTCGGTAAGATAAATAGAAAGTCAATAATTTTATTATATTATTTTCACTCATAACAGAGTAGCTACAATTGTTAAGAACACCCATTGTTACAACGCTATCAACATTAGAAAAATTTAATTTTTCAAGCAATGTCACCGTCGGAATACAAACCCCGAATCTTTCCACTGTTGCGGAGCACTGCGTTACATTACACCACAGTGACACAACTATCAGACAATCATTCTAATATTTATAGCATTTGTTACTGGTTTTTTATATCATGCGAGCGCCAATTATATTAGTTAACGTAGATATGAACCTTCACAGTAGTGAGAGCTATGGGTGAATCAAAGGTGAAATTCTTTCCTTACATTAACTTAACATGCAAACAAGCAAACTGCGTGTGAAGCGAAACTAGCGGCGCTTCCTACCAGCTACCAAGCAAGATACCATTCATGGCAGTCTGCAAGACTTCAAGCAAGCAAGCGAGCTCGAAATCCAGCATCGTCTGAAGGGACCTTTAGACACTAAATTATGTAAAACCAGCATCGTGTGCAGTGGTCTTTAGGTACAGCTATCACAATAATTTTCTCTCGTTATAATTTCAAAATCTCAACGAGAAAACAAATTCTTATTTTTTAAAATAGACAATGCAAAATATAATCAATAAACGTTTCGGGTTCGGCTAGATAATTGTAAATATAATTGTATAGTAATAATTATAAATATCGCCACTGTATTTTTTCTACATAATTCTGAAGTAGAAGACTAACTACTGCCGTTTTTATTTTTATTTCTTTAGTAAAAAAAAGAAACAACACACGGTTCGCAAAGCTGAAATTATTTGACTGTAGTAAGGGACACAATGTACGCGTTATAACTTTATGTACCGAACTTTGAGAACAATACTTGATTCTGTCTCCTTCACAAAGTGACCTGACGAAAACTGAAGCTGAACCAACAAAAAAGAAAACAGAGCGGAAGCACTTAGTGGCGCCATCTTGAATTTATGTAGTCCACTATTTGGGGTAATGTTACTGGAGTTGTATATGTGTAGTTCAATATAAGGGATGTGCAATGCTTTGACCCACCTCAACTTAATCTATAGATAGATAGATAGATAGATAAATGTATTGTCCATAATAGCTATACAGCAGGAGCTCGTCATAAATTTCTTAGTTAAAATTAATTTAAAAAAAATCTTGTACTGAATATAGACAAGCTTTAATTAAAAATGATTTAAGCTCCTTTTTAAATTTAAGAAAAGGTAAATTCTTCAGTTCTATAGGAAGGCAGTTATAGAAATTTAGGGCAGAGTATTCGGGGCTATTTTGATAAAGACTAAGATTTGGTTTCGGAAGAATAATTGAGTTCTTATTACGCGTTTAGTAGCTATGTATTGTACTGTGAGTTGGATATTTAGTTACAAATTTCTGCAAATGACATAGAGAGTGATAAATGTAAATAGATGGAACTGTTAATATTTGATTTGCCTAAAAAAAATTTTTACAATTGTCCCGAAAGCCTAGATTGAAAACAATTCTTATAGCTTTTTTCTGCATTAAAAATACTCTATGGAGATCGGATGCACTGCTACCCCAAAACATGATTCCGTGTATACCTATGTATAAAAATCACGTGACATTCGTCCGAGCATATATTTTTCCTAAGATATGGTACTGTAATAAAAATACAGTATAGTGTATAACTGTTTTAAGTTAACCTAAAAGTGAAAAAAAACGTAAAACACTTTGTTTAAAGTTGAATTATTATATTATATAAATACAGTAGAACATATTTAAGTCGAACTTCGATAAGCCAAAGCCTTCAAAACTCGAAAAAATGTTTTGATCCCTTCCCTTCAAGCCGAGAAACCTCCATTACTCAAAATCTCTCTCTGTGGGTCGAAATAAGTGAGTTCCTACAAGCCATTTCGGTACGTATTTGCCGTCCATAACTCGAAAAAATAAATTGAAGCTCTGTGTCTTGAACATAGCAATGTTTGATTAGCTAGAATGAATCTTAACCTCTACAAGTCGAATATTTCATTAAAAAAACCGCCTAAGTCAAAACCTACATAAGTGGAAAATTCTATACCTAATTCGAATTTTTTGGCGTCTCCCTTGAAATTCGACTTACAGAGGTTCGACTATATATATTGTTTTTTCAATTTAATAATTTGTTTTTTCTTTCAACATTAATTAATATTCATTAACGTTGGTAAACTATTTTGCTGATTATTTTTTTGTGCTTCACAACCTCAATACTTATTGACCATAAAAAGACAAACGTCCTGTATAGTGTATATACTTACATAGTACATACTTGTGAAGCTGTTGAACGGGCTGTGAGAAATGGTTGTTCCTTTAGCTGATTTTTTTATGTCAGTTCTTCGTAAGTTTAGCAGAAGTGGAACATGCATGTTAAAGTACTATTATTTTTTACTCAAAAGAATTTTTTTGTTTGGTGATGTGTTCAAATCTAATATTTATTCTTGAAAGTATATGAAAATACTTTGTTGAATAAGTTGGTTATATTTCAAATATCGTGGTAGAAGAAAAATTATTTTATTTGTTTGTCAAGAATTTTGAAACTTAACTCCGAAAAAGTTTATTTAAAATTTTTATTAAAATTTTATAGTTATTAACATTTTGTAATAAATAATAAATATAAAATTCAACATAAAGTTTCCGAACGTAAAACCAGATCAAATATTTTCAAATTTTTAAAGGTAATTACACAAATTGCCGTACTAAACAGATAAAAGAGTGTATTTGCTTATACATAAAAAAAATCAGCCCCATAAAATACCGCGCACACTATAGCAGCATAAACCAGCACAGCACAAACCTGCAGTTTTCACGAATTCGCACACTATGTCAGCGCGGACCAGCAACGCTTAGTGCAGGTTCAGTGTGCGGCATACATTTTTTCAGTTTTAAAGTAGTGAGTGTGAAACACAGATTGTGTTTCGGTAGAAGAATTTTTTATTTTGACGATGTTTTGTGAACAGGAGGAAAAAAGTCACGACAAAAGAAGGTTTTGGATTCATCCTATTAATGAAAATTAAGTAATGGAAACGACACATCACCAATACACTAGATCGGTTCAGCACGGAAGACAGAACTTGCAAGCGATCAACTGACGGTCGATGCTGGTTACTGGTTGCATGTGCTGTTCTAATGTGGGCTACTCCGTTTAATAACATAACCACGGTCAAGATTTTATAGTCTCTCTACTCTTCTGACCGTGTTGTTCCGTGCTTATAGTGTGCGGAGTCTTTAATGTTTCTATTTCAATATTTGGTATGCACCCGTTCAACGCAACATGCATTCTAAATGATGTACACCCATTATTATCTGCGAACTGGCATTTCCATACATTTTATTACGCCGTGTCTATCTCGCTGATATAAAAAATAAATACATTATGATATACCGAATTGGTAACCTCTTTTTTAGGTCTGTTAAATATAAAATATTACAAAGTAAATTTTATATAGCTTTATTAGTCTACTAACGAACTGGCACGAAGAAATGTGGTGGAAGAACGAGTTTATATGATGGAAGTAAGGGTTGATTTTGTGAGAGTAGTTTAGTACAGTATTTTGGGGTAACCAATAGCCAAAGTTTTAATTTATAATGTTCACCTGAGGTCTATAAGATGAATCAACTTAATAAAATATTTATAACGGTTAATCATTTTACTTTTATGTAATTTAAAGTCAATTTTCAACACTTTGCTGGTAGAAATATGAGAACGCAAACTAGCATGCAATCAAAAATGCAGAAGTATAGAAATGTATCGATTTCCTGAAATTGAATATTTATACAAGATATGTTGGATGTGGGAATTTATTTGTTTCCTTTTACAATGGAATTTCGACCATTTGAAAATAACTTATCTCATCTGACCAAAATATACAAGAGGTACTAAAAGTAATGCTGACACTTTTCCTTGTGAGGCTTCAAAAATCCTTGCGGGCGCGCGCACAACTCACCAAAGTTTCATCGTAATCGGATGAATGATACAGAAGCGCATAGATCCCGAAAAGACGAATAGGTTGACGAACATTCATTTTTATATATTCGAAATTTTACAAGAATTATTTATCGTATTTCAGTCTGTTCTTTTTAACCAACTTCCAAAAATGACGTTATAATATTATATTCGACGCCTATTTTTTTTAAATGTATGTTCAGCCATAACTCTTCAAGGAGTTAACCGATTTGAAAAATTTTGATTCCATTTTGTTCAGAATATTTCCAGGTTGGTACCGTACATTTTTCATAACAAAATAATTTTTTACTGACTTTACTATTCCAACCAACAAATGAGGAATGGTACTAGTTTAGGTCTAAAATCACTTTTCAAAATTCCCCCGAAATAAAAAACATATTTTTGGAAAAACACGATATAGGTCAAACGGATGAACGGATTGAAACCAAATTTTGAGAGAATGTTTGGTATGCAAACATGACGAGTCCTATAGTTTTTGAGGAAAATCGGCGCATGCGCAGAAGAGATATATGTTGTAACGTTGTTTTTTTTTATATAATAATGGTATACTTCTCATAACGGCTTATTATTCTATTTATTTTTTCCTGAAAATTTTGATAAAATTTTTTTTTTCTAAACGTTATAGTTTTGGAAATAGTTTGAAAATAAATAAAAATAGCTGTTCTTATGTTCTGTAGATCTGTCAGAAAGTTTAGCATGCTTTGAATAATTTTTACATAATTTGGAACATATTATGTAGGTAACCATGACAACGAATAGCAAATATCATATTAAATACTAGCTATTACCCGCGTCACCTCACACGATATCAGAAATTTTATTTTCTTTATTATAATCGAATAGCAAATATCGTATTTAATACTAGCCATTACCCGCGTCCCCGCTCGCGATATCAGAAATTTTGTTTTCTTTACTATACTAATCAAATGTCAATATTTTCTGAGTTGGAATGGTCCTGTCGCCCAGTTGACTCATATCTCCAGCATTTGTGAATCGATTTTGATGAATCTTTTTTTGTTTAATAGGGCATACTTTAGGGTATAATTTTTTACTTAAATCGACTCAGTACTTGTTTTGTAGAGTATTCAAATATTAGCTAAGAAAGCGATTAAAAACGTGCAAACTACATAATATTGGAAGGCCTCCGAAAAGTAAATAAATAGTAAACCCAAAAAAAATTGAACCTCCTTCAAAATGGGTAACTAAGGACACTTTTAAAAAAAAATTGGACTTCCTTTAAAATGAGTCAATAGAAAGCGTTAAATAACAAAGTTTTGAAGTCGACATCATTAATGTAGATACCTAAAGTATAGCGCACACGATGCTAGTTTGTGTGCTAGTTTTCTTGCTGTAAATGTCCTAATAAGCACCGATCTCAATTTGCTTATTTTATTAATGATCCATTTTTTGAAGTAAGTTCAATATTTTCAAGGTTTTTATCTTAACGTTATGATGTAAATTTCTTTATCGAAATAAAGATTTTTCTCTTTGTTTTGAAAATTGAATGTGTTATTTTTTGAAAATTTTCCGAAAATGTTTAAATTTAAAACTTTTACGATTTCATTTAAACCAAATAGCGCTTATTTTTTTTTCATAGACGTAGGTATTTTACTTTAATTCAAAAATCGTGTAACTGTACTTTTTATTGACACCTTGTATAACTTCCGTTCTTCGACTTGAATGACTTTAAAGTCTCTGAAGATTTCTGTCGTTCATATTTCAGATATTCTACGTACGACAGTAATTTAAATTGAATATGCATAAGGCTCAGTGATTTGCTATGTAGATCAATTACGTTTAAATTCCATCTTGTTGAATAAACTTTATAAAAATCATTGTTTTAACCTATTACTATCTACAGTAGAGTCTCACTAATCCGGCACTTCAGTAGTCCGGTACGTCCAATAATCCGGCACCCTCCGCTCACGCCTCTCTTACTTCTCCCTACTCTTTATGCTATATTTTATTTACATACATGAATGAATTATGAATTTTTCTATACAATCCAATAATCCGAACATTCCAATAATCCGGCACCCTCTAGTTTTTAATAGTGCCGGATTATTGAGATTCTACTGTACTATAGTTTTTCATAATCGTGTAAAATATTATTTAAGTGTCAGGTTGAAAATATGACTAGTAAATACTATGAATTTATTAACTATACAGTAGCGTAACTATAAAAATTAGATTTGGAAACAAAATTGACTAAATCTCCACATAAAAAGTACCGGATTTTTGTTGTTCTAATATCGTCAAGGTAGTCAGGGTTGTTTTGTTGGTAATTTCATTTTCTATGTAAAAAAAACGTTCCTTCCACGCATTCCCTAATATTTTTATCTATGCCTCGTCGAAACCAGTATAGCATTGAATCGGCCTCGTTGGTCTAGTAGGTTTGGTGTTCTCGACTTACCTACAATCAAGCTAAGCGACTCAATTTGCACATTTGACGGGCAATGATACTCAATTTATTCTTTCGCATTTACGTTTAACACTAGGTAGCAGAAAACTATAAATTTTACATTTCGTAGGTCCCTTTTTGTTATATTTATATTGTATTTTGTTACTTTAATTAACTAAAATGCGTATTACGAAAGGGGGTTATAAAAATATATTATGTATTATATTATACCTACTAACGTCTATATTTTTTCGCAGAAAATTACGGAGATACATGGTATACTCAGCCATAACGTATTGCTACCTGTATGTTCTATTAACATGTAAGATTCCTGCAAATTTTATGTTTAAAGTTTATCTCTAAATTTAAAACTTTTTATTAGTATTTATGAACATGCAATACAATACAATGAATTTGGGAAATTGGATACAAGCACTGGATTAATTAATTTATATTATTTTCTCACACACTACATATTAGCTAATAAATTATAATATTAAGTAGGCATAACATATATTATTGTTTGCAATGTGCGCCAAGCCTATTTTAATAAACATCTGTAATCTGCAACCCCTCTCTCTCTCCTTTTAAGGTAATTTGCTTTTTGTTGATAATGAACAGCTATATAGTCTACATAAAAAGTTTTGTGTTATTCATTATTTTAATTTCCGATGCACAA
This sequence comes from Xanthostigma xanthostigma, assembly GCA_963575645.1. Classification (NCBI taxonomy): domain Eukaryota; kingdom Metazoa; phylum Arthropoda; class Insecta; order Raphidioptera; family Raphidiidae; genus Xanthostigma; species Xanthostigma xanthostigma. Next base: position 28,068,521 of record OY754468.1, on the reverse strand, counting down.
TTTAATTTACAATTTAATAATATTTTTTTGGTATTCTTTCCAAAATTGGAAAAACGAGAGCCAAGAAATAAATTACTCATTTTGATTAAAAACTTTTACGTACCGACTTTACATTCGAAATACAGCTTTTGAAACTTTATAACAGATATTTTTATTCAAAAATAAACAAAAAAGTTGCTGATGATCAATCGATTACAAATAAAGAACATTTCATTATATTTAAAAAAAAAATTGATAACAAAAAATATTGACAGTGAAAGAGATGTTATAGTATTAATTTTGTTTGTTTTTTATTCGTTACGTTTTGATCCCACCTTTTGAGAAACCCTGGAGTTCTTATTCAACTCTTTATAAACTGAATATATAAAATATGCACGGAAACTATATAATGTTTCTCTTTTTGTTGCAGAACATCAGTCCGTTCGAAGTGCATCTGCAACCGACAGCACGTGAGATGTTGCAGGCGCTCAGAGCATTATTCGTGCAGACACATTGGCATACCTTCACCATTCTTGCCGATGACTCAGCTACTTCCAACATGCTGCTAAGACGCGAACTGTCGTCCATCCTTCATTCGCCGCCACTCAACCCCAACGTCCTCTACTTGCCACTCTCCGTAACGCCGCATTCTTTGTTTCGGTAAGTTCACACATTAAAAAATGTCACCGGAGTGATTCCATAAATGTTTTGTTTTGGTCCGGAACACTAACAATTATACGCTATCTTGATAACAGGCGAGTTTTGAATGAACTTATCGTCGATGTACGCAGGCTCGGCTATTTTATCGAAGGCAGAAATTTAAACGATAAGGACAAATTATATTTTTAACATGACACATTCGCAAATTTGGTAGGTATACAACACACATAAAAAGCCATTATTTGAAAGTGATACCGAATAATATTGAATGTGTTTTTTACTTTCATACGAACAAAAAATTGATATCGACGAAGAATTTTGCGAAAAAAAGATAATAAACAAGTCTTTATTTGTTTCTTAGATTAAAGGTTTGTTTACTGGCGCATGCAAGAAAATAAATTTCGTTGATAGAGTCGATGAAAAGTTGACCGTGGGTTAAGGGCAAAATTGGTGAAAATAGTTGTTACCTAATTTTAATAAACAATCCAAAGCAATTACGAAAATATTGACATATTAGGTTGATTCCAAGTAGCCAGAGAACGGTAACAGAACCATCACACTCTTGCTACTTCGCAAGACGGTAATCCGCAGTAGCTCAAAAACCGATATAAACAGTTTTGTTTTAGCTACTGCGCAAGACGATGAGGGTTCTGTTGCCCGCTGCTTGGAACAAACCGATATGCTGATTTATAGATAATTTTAATCTAGCGATAACAATAGCACTTACGTATTTCCGACATTAAATTTGATTACATAATTGAATTCTACGATCGTTGTAAATGAGATTTTCTGATAGCAGAACATTAAAGTGTATGGCATTTCTAGCTGCAGTCTAGTTTTGTACGGGTTTCGTTTTAACACGAGAGAAACTTCGGGTAACGGGCCGTCACGAAACGGTTACCTTTGTAGAAAATCCGAATATACGTGAGCGCGTCTATTGTTATCGACATCAGTTCTATACTTGAAGGGCGAAGAAGTGCAAGTACGTTATGTCTTGCTTATTTATTTTTGTAATTTCTAAAGTCTTGTCCCAACACTGGCCTATTATGAACAAGGCTAAATAATAAATCCTTATCAATATCAATTTTAAACTCCATATTCACAATGATCAGCACGAGGTAGGTAGGTATAGGTAAAAACATGCGCGAACATCTGTCGTCGTCAACAGACTTCTATGAAATTACGTGTTCCACTGCATCGGACCGATCGCCGTCACGCTGAGGGGCGACGTGCGGGTAACCGTCGAGTTTTGTTGCAACGGTTACATGCCCAAAAACCCACACTAACCTATTGAACACTGTGCGTCGACCCGTCACCCGTCATAAAATTTGCGCCGTTATCCGTTATCGTTAACAAGAGGCCTAAAAGTTTTTGCAAATATAAATTCAATGCACATCATCGATTCGTAATACACCTGATTCTGTTGAATGATTGTACATTATATAACGGCGTATAGATAAATAAGACCATTAGCGTCGATGGCTATCATCACTTTATGTCTCGGAAATAACATGCCGTTACGCGCCTATTTACATAAATTCTGGCGTTTAATGCACACACATATTCCACATATCGTCATTTTACATCGTTCGCATATCATAATATCTTCTTCAGACGCATCGCGCGCTGTAACGTTACTAGAGTTGCGCCGCACACCACTTGAAAACATCATCATCAGTCTGACGATGCCGATCGATCAATCTCCTTCAAGGATAAAGCTTTTTACTGCTGACATATTTCACGATTCCTTGTTTTCTTTTAATATTGTTCGCTAAGTGCGTCTTTATCGCACACATTACCGTTATATCGCTTCAACATCAACTTGTCTTTCTCTGATTTAATTAGCTCCCATTTCTGATTAAAATTCTAGCCAATTGGGTGACGGGATCATTCCAATTTCAAAATGTTGACATTTGATATAGTATAATAAAGACAAAAAAATCAGGTGAGAAGACGCGGGTAATGGCTAGTATTCAGAATGATATGGTTACCTACCTAATATGTTCCCCGTTTTGTAAAAATTAATCAAAGCATGCTTAACTTGTCTATTTCTGACAGTTCTACAAAACAAAACAACAGCTGATTTTTTTTAATTTTACAAATATTCCGAAACTATAAAGTTTAGAAAAAAATTATTTAACAAAACTTTTTGAAAAAATAAATAGAATAATAAGCCGTTATGGAAAGTATACCATTATTATATGAAAAATAATAGGACTTTTCATATTTGCATATCAAACATCCTCCCAAAATTTGGATTCAATCCGCTCATCCGTTTGACCTTTATCGTGCTCACAAACAGACTCACAGAGTTTTTCCAATAATATGTTTTTTGAATTCGTGAGACCTCAAAATGAAAAAATACTGTAAAATTTTGAAAAAAAGTGGATTTTGGCCTAAACTGAAACCATTCCCCGCATGTGGGTTGGAATGATAATACGTTAGAACAACGCCTGAATATTCTCCGTTATTGATATGTGTCGAATAATGTCAAAGATTCCGGTAGTACATATCTATTTTCGGTAAGCTTAAACCCTTTAAAATTAAAAAAAAAATGTTTTCCTTCAATTGCAAAAATTTTTAGAATTATCAATTAGATCTAACCTGTGAAATTAATAAAGAACATTTTACCATTCCAACCCACAAGTAGAAAATGGTACTAGTTTAGGTCAATAACCAGTTTTCAAAATTTCAAAATATCTACAAATTTTCGACATACCACTTTCGTGAGTAATTTTGAAAGTCGCTCTAACAGAAATTTGTGGGGGAGTCAGTATAGATGTTAACAAATCAAAAGTACATTTTAAAATACTCTTAATAATTTAATAAATAAACTTGATCCCTATCAAAGTTTGTGTCAGATTTTCCAGTTCGCCTGTTGCATTTCATTTGTTTTAGTAGGTATTCAGAAACTTCTTCTGCATTTTTCTCAAATGAAAATTTTACTATAGGTATAACTTTTTATTATTTTTATACTATTTATAAATGCATTTTATAGGTTATAATATTATTTCTTGTTTGAAAATCCGTGGAGACTCTATTTGTAAGATTTTTGGTATAGGTATGGATTGAATTTAAACGATTTTATTATATTTTGCTCGCACTCGTTTTCAGAAACCCTATCTAAATCCGAATGCGGCCAGACACCTTATACTTTAAATTTCAGCACCAATTTTCGATCCCAAACTGTCAGCATACTGACAACGCATGCGCATTTGCTTAAAGCACTCGCATGCGGCATCATTTTGGAATCGTTGTGCGAAAAGAGCTGTTGATTAATGAAAAACAACAATTCACGATGGATTTAAAAAGCAACCAACAAAGTAGTAAACTTACAAAAAAATCTGTATTTATTAACTCTAATTTCTCTTTTAATAATATGTTCATTTTTTAATGTTTTCGGAAAATCAAATTCATTTTGTGCTTTCATAAGGTCTTTATATAAATTTTATGTACAATATTTAAAAGCACGAGATAATGCGCCTGTCAGATTAAATAAAGCTTGCACGCCTTGAGATATTATTTCATTTTCCGTTCATAAAATATTTATATTCTATCTTAAAGCTAGACATCAAAAATTTTCCAGATATAGACAAACTGCTGATAATCTGAATAAAATATAATCATAATAGAAACAAGTTATATTTCCAAACCTTTTTAAAGATGGAAGAATACAAGGATTTTTTTACTGTTACCATGTATATTACTATTATAAAAGACAATTTCTAAATGATTGTCTGCATGCTATGAGGATAGATCACTTGAAAACGACTGGTATGAATGGACTTAAAACACTTTATATACTCGAAAACTAAGTTTATATGAGGTTCCCTACAAAACCAACATTAAATCCTCCGAATCTGCTAGTAAACATAACGTTCACGCAAGTTATACTACAAGAAAAATATATATCATAAAAACTGCTTCAAAAAATAAAAAAGTTAGATCATGACAGAACATACTATGGTAAGAAAATTGAAGAAAATTAATCGTTTTCTTAAATTTTAAATAATTATGTTGTTATACAGGTGACCGGAAATTGCTCGTATTCCTCTCGGGAGAAGAAACTATGACTAATTTGGAATGATTTAACCTTTATCACTTGGGGGTTATATCTACCTATCTATCTATCTATTAACTTGCATTAAAAAACACCTAACCGATATTTTGAAATAAAACTTCTTTAGTATTTATAGTCCAATAGTTTCGGTATCTCGGCTATGGCTACTCTTTGCCACTAATAATATAGGTATTATTTAAATGTTTTACTTCAACCGCGCATAAAAATTATCGCACACTGTTTTGGCCGATTTTAATACTAGCCTTATTTATTCAGAATTTTCCGCAAATAAGGGCAGGCAGGTACCCTAAGTAAAAAAAAGATGGTTGATGTTGACCTTGCAGAAATAAATATTTTGATGATCTATGTTGTTGCAGACGATTAGCTGACATATCCAGAGCAACTCGCGGAGTGATGATATTGATGAGCAACTTGCATGTGGCAAAACGTGTCTTAGAAGAAGCCAAAAGGCTGAACATGGTCGACGGTCATTTTGTGTGGTTATGGATCGACACTGGCGTCACTCCGATATCAACTGACAATACGGACAACAACAATGCGACATTAACAACCAATTTCCAACCGTCAAACGACAACATCATAGTCAAAAATAGCAATAATAAGCAACCGAATCGAAAATCAAAAAGAAGTTTAATAAGTGATGATATTAGTGATATGCACGTGAATTATTTGTTAAAAAATGACAATTTTCTTTTATTTAATCGCGCCGACGATTTTCAAGAAGTTCGTAATAATTTGTTTTCTATTAATTATAAAAATAAATACGGTGAGAGTTCAGCGAACAAAGTAGTCAATAAGCGTGGCATAAAGACTGTGAGTAGTGAAAGTGTCAGAGCATCGCCGAACGACGGACTTCCGGTCGGATTACTGGCCATCAGAGCACTTCCGCTTAAAGTCGATCGTCATTTGGTCAAAGGCGCGGTACGCCTACTTACCAGCACCTTGCGTACAGTTCTGTCTAAGTGTCCGGACTGGATCACGAAGGCCTTGTTCGCCGAACAGATGACTAGCAGTTGCTGGAGAGAGATTGGATCGGCCGAAAAGAATTTCTCCACACTTTTTGCTCAGTAAGTTTTTTTTTTTCTTATATAATATAGTTATCTCTTTTCATACATAAATTTTCCACGCGCAGATCCGAGATGTTTTTCAAATGTTCTTTATCAAGAGTGCACGTCAACGGAGCATTTATTTTCTACTAGCTGCCTTCCGCGGCTCAGCACGCGATTGTGATGAAACATGGTAGTGACAACAGTAGTGGAGCCTTCTGCTGTATATTATATCTTCAAAATGACTGGACCGATTTTGACGGGACTTTTACTCGCTGATAGCTGATGTTATAAGGAGTAACTTGGCTATTTTATATATAACTAGCGGCCCTGTACGTGCTTAGCTACGTATAAAGTCAAATAATAAAAAAAATTTATTGGAACATCTATCTATTTTATTAATTGCTAGCTATTTTAAAATATACATGTGCGTATATGTGTGTATGGAAATATATATGACTGCATACGTCAATAAAAAAATAGCGTAAAGTATTCGTGGATAACTGGTCTTTAAAACACTTGCTCTATTTCGAGGGTTCACTCCGGCTGCGCCGTCGTACTCGAAAAAAGTAGCGTAAAGTATTCGTGGATAACTGGTCTTTAAAACGCTTGCTCTATTTCGAAGGTTCACTCCGGCTGCGCCGTCGTGCTCGAAAAAAAATAGCGTAAAGTATTCGTGGATAACTGGTCTTTAAAACACTTGCTCTATTTCGAGGGTTCACTCCGGCTGCGCCGTCGTGCTCGAAAAAAAAATAGCGTGAAGTATTCGTAGATAACTGGTCTTTAAAACACTTGCTCTATTTCGAGGGTTCACACCGGCTGCGCCGTCGTGCTCGAAAAAAAATAGCGTAAAGTATTCGTGGATAACTGGTCTTTAAAACACTTGCCGGTACTTGTAAAACTGATTCGCCGTCATCTTGATCTATGATATTGCATCTTTCGCTTCAAATTTAGGTTAAAAATTTATTTATATCATTTATTTATTAAAATTACTCACCTATAATAATAATTGTTTTTAACTTTCTTTCAAATACGTATTTATTTTAAGTCTCATTTGGATAGTAATTAAAGATTAACTGTCATAATATTTTGAAAACAATTGTTTCATTGTTTGTATAAAATTCCAAAACCTACTTACAATATTTAAGTATTTACACACGTCAAAAAATTGATTTTTAAAAAATGCCACTTTCGTTGTAATTTTATAACTCAAGAACGGACTCACCTATCCAAACCAAATTTTTAGGCTTTGTTCGGACTATTTAGTAGATGGTTTATGTGAAGTTTGCACAAAATCGGTCGATCGGTTCTTCATTTCTCACATTTTTTATATATCTTGGCATTGATTTTTATAGATATTTGTTACAAAATATGTGATAAATGAAGAACCGCTCGATCGATTTTGTGCAAACTTCACATAAACCATCTACTAAATAGTCCGAACAAAGCCTAAAAATTTGGTTTGGATAGGTGAGCCCGTTCTTGAGTTATAAAATTACAACGAAAAGTGGCATCTATATGTATAAAAATCAAAATGCCACTTTTCGTTGTAATTTTATAACTCAAGAACGGGCTCACCTATCCAAACCAAAGTTTTAGGCTTTGTTCGGACTATTTAGTAGATGGTTTATGTGAAGTTTGCACAAAATCGGTTGAGCGGTTCTTCATTTATCACATTTTTTCTAGCAAATATCTATAAAAATCAATGCCACTTTTCGTTGTAATTTTATAACTCAAGAACGGGCCCACCTATCCAAACCAAATTTTTAGGCTTTGTTCGGACTATTTAGTAGATGGTTTATGTGAAGTTTGCACAAAATCGGTCGAGCGGTTCTTCATTTATCACATTTTTTATATATCTTGGCATTTATTTTTATAGATATTTGTTAAAAAATGAGATAAATGAAGAGCCGCTCGACCGATTTTGTGCAAACTTCACATAAACCATCTACTAAATAGTCCGAACAAAGCCTCAAAATTTGGTTTGGATAGATGAGTCCGTTCTTGAGTTATAAAATTACAACGAAAAGTGGCATTGATTTTTATATATATAGATAATAATAATTTTAATAATTTATTTTTCCTTTTTTGTACATTAAAAATGCATAGGTTAAGCTAAGTAAATATAGACACAGATACCAAGATAAAACTTAAAATAAAAGTTACAAATAAAAGTCATTGACAGAATAAAAACACTTAGCATTTAAAAAAGCTCCAAGCCCTCTTTTAATAAAATATAGTTTAAAAAAAACTAAAAAACACGCTTTATATCGGACTAAAAAGTAAAAATAATTGTTTTAAAATAAGCTTAAAAAGCGTGGGGCGCTTTGTTCCACATTTTCGTACATCGAGCGCCCAACGCTTTTTAAGCTTATTTTAAAACAATTATTTTTACTTTTTAGTCCGATATAAAGCGTGTTTTTTAGTTTTTTTTAAACTATATTTTATTTTTCACTTTTTAGTTTGAGGATCTATAAAAGAATTTATTAATCCTGGGGGTCCTAATAAGGATAATGGGAAACTGTTATCAAATTATTGCATTGTCATCGGTCCTTGATACGTATGCAAAGTTTCAAATTAATCAGACTTCGGGAAATTGGTGAAAATTATGCTCAAAGATTCCGTTACGGACATACATACATAGTTAGTTACATACATACATAGTTAGTTACAACCCAAACTAATATAAAGCGTTTAATATAGAATTATATTCGTATTTTAATTGGAATGCTTTAATTTTTTTTTTTTTAAATTATTCAAATTTGTTATTTTTTAAAGTTTTGTAATTTATTAAATAAACTCATGTTTACTAAAATTTTTTTGCAACATTTTTTATCGGTCAGAATTAATGTCCTGGGGGTCCTAATAAGGATAATGGGAAACTGTTATCAAATTATTGCATTGTCATCGGTCCTTGATACGTATGCAAAGTTTCAAATTAATCAGACTTCGGGAAATTGGTGAAAATTATGCTCAAAGATTCCGTTACGGACATACATACATAGTTATTATTATTAATTATAACTATGTATGTATGTCCGTAACGGAATCTTTGAGCATAATTTTCACCAATTTCCCGAAGTCTGATTAATTTGAAACTTTGCATACGTATCAAGGACCGATGACAATGCAATAATTTGATAACAGTTTCCCATTATCCTTATTAGGACCCCCAGGATTAAAAACTAATATAAAGCGTTTAATTATTAATCCTGGGGGTCCTAATAAGGATAATGGGAAACTGTTATCAAATTATTGCATTGTCATCGGTCCTTGATACGTATGCAAAGTTTCAAATTAATCAGACTTCGGGAAATTGGTGAAAATTATGCTCAAAGATTCCGTTACGGACATACATACATAGTTACAACCCAAACTAATTAATCCTGGGGGTCCTAATAAGGATAATGGGAAACTGTTATCAAATTATTGCATTGTCATCGGTCCTTGATACGTATGCAAAGTTTCAAATTAATCAGACTTCGGGAAATTGGTGAAAATTATGCTCAAAGATTCCGTTAGTACATACATACATAGTTACAACCCAAACTAATATAAAGCGTTTAAAAAGTGCCTTACTATCACTGTTTTTTATATCAACCGGTAATTTATTGAACACTTTGATACAGTTATATAATGGCCCACTTTTGTAAATATTTAGGTTAACTTTTTTCTTACACAAATGATTTTGTATATAAAGTGTATTATAGCCAAAGGCTCCACTACTGTTGTCGCTACCATGTTTCATCACAATCGCGTGCGGAGTCGCGGGGAGCATTTAGTATAAAATAAAAGTAGCCTAAGTCACTCCTTATAACATCAGCTATCTTTCAGTGAAAGTCCCATCAAAATCGGTCCAGTCGTTTCGGAGATTTGCCGGAATAAACAGACAGACAAACAAACAAATACTTTTAAAATTGTTTTTTTGTTATCCGTATGTACTTTCATATACACTTAGTAAAAAGCTGTTATTTTAACATCTATATAGATATTTCCTGTATTTTCATATCCTCTGTGTTTGAATATTAATTTTGGTTTTCAAATGAATAAAAATATTTGAAATTTGTCATATTGATTTTGTGTCGTAGTTATGCGGAAGTTTATTTCCATGAACGTTTGTATCGTTTTAAATAATTGAAGAGCAACATGCCAAATCCCATATGTTCATTTTGCATGAAATAAAGTTAACAAAGGTTTATATTTTACTGCATTGGTTTTAACTTGAAATTCAACTATTTTTAGTCAGAAACCAACGGAAACATGTTTAAATACAGACCAATATGTAGTTTTTCAATTGAAACACAACAAATTTATCCCGTGTTTTAACATTGTGTTTTATTTATTCAAATCCCTGCAGTCGTACTTAAAACTGCTCTCGCTAAATCAGAAATATCCATGTATTTGGCGTTAAAGAGCCAGTGTCTTATACCGAGCTCAAAATGAAAGGTCTCAAAGATAATCACTTTGAAAAAATTTTAAAAGCACAACTTGTAGGAACTAGTCCTTATAATATCTCAGATATTCAATCTTTCATTAACGTCTGATTAGAACTCTTCAATAAATAAAATTATCGACCAATTGGTCGATAATTTTATTTATTGAATACCTCAGATATATTGCACATACCGCTAAACTAGCGGTATGTGCTTTTATATCGCTTTGTGCATCAGAGCTGACTTTCGTTCAGATAAGAAGTTATATCTAAGTTAATTTCACACGAAATCCATTCAAATTGAAACTTTTTGAAAAGAGGAGATTCTGATCTATAAAACAGAACCATTTTTAAATCAATTCGAGTTCATAAATACTATTAAAATTGTAATTGAAAATCACAAACAGCAGTTGTCGGTTGGTCTGTACGTATGTACGTACGTACGTATGTACGTACGTCACGACTCTACAGATCGCAATTTTGGTCGGATCCCCTTGGGTTATATTTTATTCACTTTGTTTACTATCAGACCAGAACCCTATTTAAATTCACTAAAATGTGTTCAGTAGTTTAATTTTTATAAACAGTTTTTTTTTTATTTTGATTTTTTTTCTAATTGTTTTGACGAGTGTATCCATACTTGGCTTTACAAATAAAGAACTATTCTATTCTATTGATGAGGTTTGGTGTTCTTACTTCGATCGTAATTCTTGAATAAATGTGCTACAAATATTATTATTCTTTTAAAGTTAAAAAAATAGCATGCATAAAAAGATATTACATAGTTTAATATTTTTTCCCAAAGATTTAAATTTCGAAGCTCATTAACTTCCATCCCTCGAACATTGTCTACATTGTCTTATTCTTGTAAGGATATCTACCATGAGAAATATAACACAAAAAACTTTTTCACGCTAAAGCAGATAATATAATATGTACTCTATTTTGATATTTCCAGAAATACCTTTACTCTAAATATTTGTAACTTTTATAAATTATCATTTTATAAATTAGCATCTGTCTAGCTAGAAGTTTTTTGTATTTTGTGAGAAATTATGATTTTGGGACATATCGGCTTGTTGCATGTTAGCTCCTTATTTAGTTTCTTTCAAACTTTTTGAAAGTATATAAATCCTGTAAAAGTGTTTCTCTTATATTTGTAACATCCGATATATATTTGTGTGCTTGAAAAATATTTGATTATTTATTATTTGTTTTAAATTACAAAAAAAAAAATACGTACGAAATGAACGTTTATTGAATAATATTGAATGTGTGCATATTGCCATTTTGTAAGGATTGTATTTTAAAGTTATCAAACGAACGAAATTGACATTTTTTTATTTTTAAGATAAGCAATCAGGTACTTTAGAAATTTAATTTAATGTCCGTATATTATGATGTATACAGACTAATGCACTTTGGATATATCATACATTATAAGTATACAATATACACAGTGCAGAAATGAATGTATCTGCAATGGATCATACATTATTCATTCGAATTTCATTTCTTCGTTTTTACATATGCGCTGTAATGGCAGACCGAATTTAATATTTAAAATAACGTCATGAAGCAAAAATTGCACATTGGCATTAAAATCAAATAAGATGTCAATATTTCTACTGAATTTAGCGTAAAGTCTGATTGATCAATATTTCAATTAACAGTTGGTAATACCGCATTGTATAGTCTTTTTGGAGGTTGGTTCCATATATTATGCTAAAACACACATTACTTTCACAAATGCACAGCTCCCGATATTCAGGATGTTGAAATTCTAAATATTTACTTCAATATCTCGTAAAATATTAATTCAGTACATTTGAAGTTTTGACAAATAGTTGATAAGGTTTTTTTTTAATACAATATCTCTTGTTAACATAGACCAGTTTCTTATTTGTTTGCAGAAATCCCTAGAGTTTTTTTTTCTAGGGAGATGAGGGCTTTCGCTGCAAGGCTATTAACTCCAGATGTAATATGTATTCCAAGAGTTTAAATTTTGCTTAGGGTGACACTCACAAACTTTTGAACTCTCGAAGCTTAGAAACAAAATAAAATAGGAGATATGTTAACATCATTTTATTTTTCTCAAAATAACCTACCCAAGAATTTATCAAAATTTCAAACGTATTAGTTCAATAATTTGCGATGCAATAAAGCGAACATTTGAAATTTAAATGTCTTCATTTTAGTAGTCAATTTCTAGTTGCTTTTCTTCTGTTCCAATACGTCTTTTTATTCTGCCCGGTCCGACTTTGTCTGAATGCTGGTCCAAGTTGAATTAAAATTAAGTTTATGTCAAAAATGTTATTAAGACCAGAGATATTAAGACACATTTTATCTACCGGGAGGCCGCAAAATTCATTCCCTTCTTATTCACCCCGAAAAATTCCATTGCACTAACACCCCCACCTCCCGCGAGAAACTCCCCCCCTGCAAGATATTAATAATTTTTTTGGGTATGATAAAATTCACAATTTGTTTTACTGACAATTATTATTATGTGGTACTGTTAAAGTGAAAAATAATTAGTTTTTAAGTTAAATCATTCCAAAGAAGCATTCATATAAAGAATTTTATATGTAAATATAAATAATTATCTACGTTTACTTGACTTCAGTCATTAAATAATTTTTTTGTGTCAAAATTTAACATTGTGTCTTGGGCTTCCAGCGTCATAATATAGTCATTATAAATTATAAATTGAATATAATTGAATTAGTTGTTCTGCTTATCATTTAACACTTTCTGTAGTTTATGTCGCAAGTAAAGGATTTCTAAGGAATGTTAACATAATCTTAATATTAAATCACATGGCAACAATAAGTTTCATCTCACGTTCCTCTTGTTAGAAGACAATGTCACCTTCACCCTGCTGTCATGGTTGCGTGTCTAATTTGTCAAAGCGCAGACTTGGAAATCTGATCTATTCTTCACCATTTACGCTATACCTATTATACGGTGCAGTGCTGGGACTTAAAAGCATGAGAGGACAAAGAATTAATATTACTGAAATGAGATAATATGTTCACGTCTTTTCAAGATAGGCTGTTTTGATTTCCGTAGGAATCTTTTAGCTTTCCACTCTTACTATGGTAGGGAAGAATTGGATTCAGTCCAAACATTTTTTCGGGATATTACTAGACCTTCGCGTTTTGATATTATAGGAATCGTTTGCGACTATTTTCTGATTTATATCTCTGTATATATGTGTGAGTGGAGGGGGTATATCTATTTTTCTTCTTCGATATCTTCAAAACGGAACAACATCGGATCACATGGTTTATTTTATTGTGTTTGTCAACATTTAACTTTAAAAATCTGATTCAATTTCGAACTAAATTTGTTTTGTGGAAAGATATTTAAAAAAATATTCTAAATGTCACGTATATTAACATAGGTAAAAAATATAAATACAGGCTAAATGTTACAAAATCGGCCAAGTGCAAGCTATACTTGCACAGTTAATGTTTCGTGCCATCAGCTCGGTGTGTTCTATAGCCAAACTTTGGTTTTGCGAAAGAAATTAACAATTAAATTGTTTCTACACAACTGATTGCGCTACAATTTTTTAATACTAATAATTTTTTGTTGTTGTTTTTAGGCTTTCAAAATTTTTACTAAAAGGATATTTAATACAATAATGGATAAATTTAATAAAAATATGTACCTTCATCCAACACGCAGCTTGACCCCTGGACCCTGACATCAAGAGTCCAGAGCTGCAGTAATTCCCAAAGTGAGCGCCACCGCCCCCCTGGTGGGTGCTGCAGCAATCCAGGGAAGCGATAATGGCACAGGTGCATTTGGGGGCGCTGAATTCTGAGTGCAATAAATAGTTTCATAAATTCGAACTTCAGTGTTTCTAATTTACATCTCTATTTACTATATTTTACGAAAAAGGTAAAAACATTAATAGGTTACATAGGTACATATTATATCTTTCTGTTTAACTTAACAAGTTTAGGAATCACTGGTCTAGAGCTTTACCACAGAGCAATTGAATCATTTGACATTACGATATAATATATCAATTTGTCATTTAATCATAAATTTCAAATTAGTGACAATTAAATTGCTCATAACAATTAATCTGCAATATTTAATTCCTGATAATTTTCGATCTCAATTTTCTAGATCTTTTTTTGTTTTTTCTGGTTTGTACTTTTGGAAATGAGGCGGAAATAGCAATTTTGAAGCCTTTTTTTCCAAAAATATTTAAAAAATAATAAAATAAAATACAAAAATTCTATTCTTGAATCTGTGCTTCCATAATAATAAGCTTTCATTTGGCTACCTATACAATTCCCTTGTAAAAAATTTTTTTTTCATTTTCCATTTCACCCCCTGAAATTAATCCTCAGACTTAAAATTCAACTTTTTGTACTTCGCGTCTGTGATTGGGCCGCCGCAAATTATGTGCCAAATTTAAAATTTTAGAATAGTGACTGAAATTTGGCGCAGTTTAAGCTTGTTATGATATTTATGGGTAAAAATGTGGGGGAAAAAGCCTTTGGAAAAATGAAACTTTTTGTTCCAAGCAGCAGAGAACGGTAACAGAACCGTCACAGTCTTGTTACTACGCAAGTCTGTCTTGCACACTAACTCAAACATTGATATAAACAGTTTCGTTTTAGCTAGATGTTATCATTCTCTGACTGTAAAAGTAAACTTTTAAATATAAAGAAAAACCATTCCAAAATTTTAAAAAAATTTTATTATAAGCGCTTTCGACCTAAGTCATCCTCAGATAAAATAATGTCTCAAGACATAATTTTATCTGGGGATGACTTAGGTCGAAAGCGCTTATAATAAAATTTTTTTTAAATTTTGGAATGGTTTTTCTTTATATTTAAAAGTTTACTTTTACAATTAACATGCTTCCAAATTTCTATAAGTACTCTAAATTGATTCTCTGACTGCTTGGAACATATCTACCTAAAATGTCAATGTCACAATAAAAGAAAACCATCCGTGGACAAAATTAACTGTATTTAATTGATTAGTGTTTCTTGCCCAACATTTAACGCCATTCAGAGTGTGACGTCACAAAGTAATTCTATTGTTTCTGGAGCGTTTAAATAGCTCTTTCCCACGCTGAATTTTTAAAAAATTATAACAAAGAATTTTATGCCTTATATCTATAGAAGTTGATAGAAGCTACATCAAAAATTAAAAAAAAAATGATTATACAACTCTGTAAAGATTTATAACTAACGTGATTTTATTTTTTTTCAACAAAAAAAAAAAAACAAAACAAAAACAGAAACAAAAATAAAAATAAAAACAAAAACAAATGAAACTCTTCTCTCATATTTAAAAACAAAATGCTAATCCACACGATATTTTTTGTTATACCCTTTGTTTTATTTAAAATCTACGTTCTATCAGAAACAATTTCTCGCTTATGAATTATTTAATAAGCGGTCACAAATGTGCTTAATATTAATTTTATTACAAGAGCTTTTGTATTTCATTTTACATTCACAATGAAACGTGAAATGCATTTTGATAACTGTACATTAAAAAGGACATTTTTGAATAAAATAAAACATATTGTTGTTTGCATTTTTATGAGACTTTTAAAGTCCTGTTTGCCGCACCGCAGATGTAGAAACCAGGTATCAAAATTGGCAACTACCCCCAGTTGAGTGTGTCTAAATATCTCTGGTTATATATTTCGCTATATTGTTTTCGAATGATGGCCGTTCAAATTTATTTGAGAAATTTCGTGATTTATTAGTGTATTTGCCATAAGGCACTTACACTATTGGCGTCGGTCGGATGGCGGGACCTAGGGGTCGGACCAAAATTTCTCGACGTTTCATAGCCTCCTAAACACTTTGGCACCATTTTTGGAAAAGTATGTTTATATATGTATATATATATATATATTTATATATATATATATATATAGGTGCGGGCAATAACTTTCGAAGGAGTTAATTGATTTTAACGAAATTTGGACCACATGTTAATAACCATCACCGCACGAAGCCTATTTAAAATGGGCCCAATCGGGCCATGTTAAGGGTGGTATTTAGGGGTTGAAAAAAGTTTTCGGGCCCAAAAATACCGAAAAAATTCTCGGAATCGTTTCAAATTTGAAACTTAACCCTTTAGTAATTATTAAAATGTGTTGCTAAAATTTTAATAAAATCGGCCCGACAGGACCGGACTTACAAATTTTATGAAAACACAAGTTTCTGATATGGATTTACATACTGAAGGGTGTATATAATTCGATACAGATGTTGAATTGATATATAGTATTGAAATTAAGTAAAAAAATGTTGTTTAAAGGGGTGTATTAAGGGGTAATTTTCTTTATTTTGTCTAAAAACAAAGTTAAATTCATATAATAAAGCCACACTGCCTATAAAAGCAAATACACTATATTGTCGGCAGGGTTTCGCACTGCGACCCGAGTTTTTTAAAATGAAGTACAAGTTTTTAAGTAACTACTTTTTTAATTTTTCGCTATTGAAAAACTTCAAAAAAAGAGGAAAATTCTTTGTGTTGGTTCGATTTTCGAAAATCGAGTTTTCAGCAGATATCGACGTTTTGGGGCCCTGGGAAGCTATTCTGATTATTTTGATTGTTTCAAAATTGGATTGTTTCTTTTGTACGTTTTTACACAAAATAGGCTGACCTGTAATTCGCTCGGGAGAAGAAACTATGACTAAGTTGGAATGATTTAACTTCTATACTTGGGGGTCGGAAATGCGTCATTTTTTATGAAACTGACACTTCTGTGAAAAATATATATTTTATTTTTTTTATTTATTGTAAGTTTTAACACACAACATAAAATCTAACAGTAAATTTCGTGGTTTTTTGCTTAAGGAAGGTTGGCCAATTATTATCAGATCATGGAAAAATTCAGACCAAAAAGTGAGAATATTTTTAATTTTTAACTCCCAAAATTCGGATTTTTGTAAAAAGAAAACCGAAGTAGATTTTCTCAAAAATGACACATTTCCGACCCCCAAGTGATAGACGTTAAATCATTCTAAATTAGTCATAGTTTCTTCTCGCGAGAGGAATACGAGCAATTACCGGTCACCTGTATAATCATAAATAATAGATATACACATGTATTTAAAACTTAAGTAATATTCAATAAATATTTTTTCACACGACCTTCTATAAAATAGCTGGCTTACGGCTAAAGTGACCCAATACTTCACTGGTGCTCTAAAGTAGAACAAAGTTCATCATGCTATACCAATTCCATAGTAAAATCACTGTTCATCAGTTGTTTTGTTATAGTCTAAAATTAGAAGTGATGCTTACGCAAAATAGAACTGTAAAAAATTTTGAAACTGAAGTGAAAACTAGCATTTTTATAGCAAAAAATACCTTCTATACCTCTTGCAAAATGGTAATACGACACGTATGACCGTTAAAACTCCTTCTAAATGTACATCTCGTCGTAATAGAACTCATTACGATACTAGATATATAATCAACTATTAACGCAGCGTTCCGTCTTAGCGAGGAATTTATCGTGTATCACAAAGTCAAACAGACTCACAGACTTTTTCTCAAAAATATGTTTTTTTGGATTCGGGTGATCTCAAAGCTAAAAAATATTGTAAAATTTTGAAAAGAGAATTTTGATCTAAATTAGCACTTTTCCCTACTTATGGTGTTGGAGTGGTAAAAAATTTCAAACGTTAGTTTAAAATATTTTACTCAGTAATTTCTCTTCACAATTTAGATCAAAGATGGCCGTTATGTGTCCGTGTAGTTCGGGGTTTCAAATTAATGAGTTAAGTGGTACCTCTCTCTATAGATAGAGAGCAACAAGACTGGGAGAGAAATTAGCCGTCGTCATTAAATAGAGCATAGTTTTTGTGCGGTTCTGTGTGACGCACATCTTTTGTTCCAGTGACGTCATTCCGTACCTCTTACTTCACTCCTCGTCCCGGTGACTCCCGAGTTTCCCGCGATCCTTCCCTCTCATTCCTGATTCGCGGTACCCCCTGAGATCCGTTCATTTCTGGTATGCTATGCTTGCGTGCGGCTGTCACTGTGCCAGCATTTATCCAACAACTCGTGACGTAAGCAACACAACTGCTATAATAATATATGATTATATCAGCTCAGAAACTTTAATACTCTTAAACAAATACTTCTTTCCGGTTTATTTTTATCGATTTAATTTAAATTAACCTTCATTAGCCGAAGAATGCTTTTAAAGTGGTAGCTATTATATCAAATGGTGACAGCTATTTTACCTTTTTTTTAGGTCGTTTCCCATAAAAAAATTTTAAAGAAGGCCATCCCTGAAACTATCCACTATTTTCTAGTTCAAAACGCTCAAAAATATATAAAATACAGCAAGAAGTTTATTTTTTAGCTCTTCGAGTTCAAAAAAAGGCACTTTCTTTCGAATTTTTTGGTTCACGATATCTCGTGAACAATTGAACTGATTTTGATGCGGTTTACGGATATCGACACAATTTTTTAAGGAGAAGAGCTGATTAGATTTTGGAATTAATCGGTTTTGTAGTTTATAGTCGCGTCAATGAATACATAAAACAGGCAAAACTTCGAACTCCACAAGAACAGCTCCGATTTTGATGATTTTTTTTTTAATTTAGTTTTTTTTTATATTATTGAAAATCAGAAACATTTTGGGGCGGGGAACGAATTATTTATATTGTTTAAGAGGCTAGGAGCAGTCAGAGGCATGCAAAAATTAAAAAAAAAAATTTCGACAAAATTTATTTTATAAAGCTAATAATATCGCAACTTCACTAAATTTTCAAAAAAAATAAAATATTTTGGACAAAGTTATAGCCATCTGTTGGACTCCTCTCATAAGTAGGTAATGCTTTTCGGTGACCATCATAACTTTGTGCTGCTACAAATCATTCTCAAACAGTTATGGCTATGAAATAAAAACATTGAAACTTTATTCAGGCACCGTTATTTCTATGATGACGATAAAAAATAATGATACAAAGAAAGGTCATTAAAAAGGAAAAGACCGTATAATATGAAAATTTTTGATTTTCTGATTACACGTGGCTGTACTCCAAATTTACAAAAATTTTTTTTTAGTCTCGCGCGCGCTTGCATTTTAGTACAAAAAACAATATTTGGAATGAAGATGAATTCTTGTATGAAGTATAAGCAAGGACGTAACCCTAGTTAAAAATACAATGTGATAAAATCAAGTATATTTATCACGTTCCACGCTTGCAATTTATATATTTCAGTCCTTCCGTGTAACAAAATTTCTGCCTATGCCCCTGAGTATAAGAACAAATCTACTTCTAGTGCTTCACTAACCTTGGGACCCACGAGTCGTCACTGCAAACATATTAACACTAAGTTTTAGACTAGTGTTTACTCAAAATATATTTTATGTGAAAGCCAAAATACACATTTTTTATCCAGCTTGGCGATGTTTTTATTGAAAAATATATAGGCTTTATTTTAAAATATGTTAATTTTTCTTACGATATAGTGCGTATTACTTAATTTAATAACTTACAAGTGTAGCCACTGTTCGCTACATTGTTAACAGTGGCTGCACTTGTAAGTTATTAAATTAAGTAATACGCACTATATCGTAGGAAAAATTCACATATTAAATTAGGAGCTGTTTCAATCTTAAGAAATATGATAAGTTTCAATATTAAATGTCTTATTAAAAACAGAAAAATGTCTCTGACTTAAGACTGATAATGATTAAGAAATAATGTCGTCTTTGATTCACCCATAACTCTCACTTCTGTGAAGGTTCATATCTAGCGTTAACTAAGATAAAAATTAGCTCTCGCATGATGTGAAATAAATAGTTACAAATTGCTATATTATATTAGAATGATGAATTGAGTGCTTCTTAACAATGTGGCGAATAGTGGCTACACTAAGTTGTAAGTTATTTTAAAATGTTCAGCCCATAAATTAGTAACTATTATAGTGAATATGTTACTGTAAGAATACGGAATACGTTAATTTGCGCATTAACTAGGTAGGTAATCTGCAAATTACCAGGTACAATCCGTTAAAATGTAAAATTTTATTTAAAGTAGCAGATATCCGCACTTTACCCAGTTAATATGCATATTAACGGATGCTACAGCGTTTAATTGCGGAAGACAGTGAACGAAACACTTTTGTCTCGTTTTCTCAGCAAAGCAATCATTAGATAATATGTAATGGCGAAGACTTCAGGAAATGTGACTGAAAATGTAAATGTGCTTATCGCAAAAATATTTTTTTGTGTAATTCGAATGTTACCAATATTTAGATAGCACTAATAAGTAATTCTGTGTATTTTCTTATGTGGAATGTGACAGAACTCTGAGAATAATTAGGATTGATTCTATTCCAATTCCATAACTTTACGTAGCTTTAAGCTTGTTAGTGTCAGACTTTTTTTCGATTTTTTAATTGCTTTTATTGAAGTAAAGTTCTTTTAGTTAATTGCCTAATTAGTAATTTGATCGGTTATTTCAATGGAGTATATAGGTACGACTTAAATTTTACAGTTACATATTACTGTATAGATTTTTTTATTACTTTGTTTACGCGTTTAACAAATTAAATGAATAATTACAATGAATTCGAATGTTCTATTCAAGTAAAGAACCTGTTTTATTAACTTAACCGTATCCTTGGTCGTTAGTCTGCAGATTACCTAGGAAGTCTGCAGATTATCTAGTTAATATAAGAATTGAATCGATTTTTTCCACTTTAATAGACTCAACCAGATAATCTGCATATTAACAAGTTAATCTGTACTCTGACTGATTTACACACATTAGCGGTAACAAATATGTATTTTAGTTTCGAATAATAAAAATTCTTACAGAAAAATCGATTTTAAAGCAGCTTTTTAAAAAAAAGTAAATGCTGTGTAAATTCACTTTAAGAATACAAAATTAGGTAGCTAATTTAAATGTAAGATGCAAGGTGCAACTTTAGTAAGGTTGGATATATAGTTTATATTTTATAAGTTTCAAACTCGCCAGGTTCTTGAAACATTATAATATTATGTTCGTGGAAACACAAAACTTTTTAAGAAATATGTGACTGACACAATTTCTATTATATAACGTGTTTCACAAAATTAGTGTACAAATTCTGTAAGTAATCAAACTTTTTTTTAAAATACATACGAAAAATTCGTAAGAAAGTATATTTTTTTTGGACTCGAAGAGCTAAAAAATGAACTTCTTGCTATATTTTATATATTTTTCAGCGTTTTGAACTCGAAAATAGCGCAAAGTTACAGGGATGGCTTGCAGGGTCAAACTTCTTTTGAAATTTTTTTCTTTTGTGAGGGGTTCAAAAGCCAACAAATCACCTATCACGGTTGGATCCCATCGTCTTTGGTACCGAGTTTCCATTGTTCTGATATCTTGACGGAACCTTTCACCCTTCTTGTTGCTGAAAGCGCCCAAATTCTTTGGAGCTGCCTGATGATGCGTTATTATTTCCCAAAATAATCTCTTGCCTATCTAAAGACGAAGACGGTACGGGCAAGTCTGCATTGTGAGAAATAGGGCTTGTGGTAGAAGGCAAACTCGGATATTCGATCTTGCATTGTTCTTTTTTGGAATAAACTTCACTCTTTGTCATGCAAAAATAGAAATCGTCAAAATGATTGGTGTGTTCTCACCATACCATTGGAAGTTATTGGAACTGCAAAAGGCATACTTTTTCTCATCCCTTTCATCCATTGCACTAATGACACTCTACAGTTGGCACAGCACACATTGATCTCCGATTAAAACACCAAAGTACATTAAAAAGGCTTTTTTAATATTTTCAGAGAATGGTCTGGCTTGTGACTTCACCAGAAATTCTCCACAAATATAACAAAACTTACAAGGAGAAATTTTGCAACCGCGACGCGTTTCACTCGACATTGTTGAAAAAACTTTCTTTACTGCACAGAACCACTCAATTCGGAACTCAAATGAAGATTGAATAAGTGAATAATTTTAATGTTATAAACAATCCATTTTAGGTTATCTTTCTGTTTTAAAATGCATCCTTTTTAAATGATCCTTCATAAAATGGCATTTTGAGTCCACTGAAAAGTAGGCGTATTAGGGTTTTATGAATATTTTTTTTGTTATTGGAAAAGTATTTGCATTGTGTAATTGATACAATTAATCGACATGAAATGTGTTGCAACTAGAAATTTAACTCATAAAACGACTTGTTAATTTTAACAAATTAACATTATTTGAAAGATTAAATTAGTTTTTTTGGTAACAATGTTAAACTGTTTTATGTAAATAACTTCCTTTAAACTCTTACTGAAAATATTTCTATTTTTTAAACAGTCAGTTTTTATGTAGATCGATATTTGGTATTTCCTTCTGAATTTTCATGAATTATTGACGAAAAACTGTTACGACGCGACGTTGCGGAACGAAAATAATAAACATTTTGGCTAACCGGGACATCTTATCAAATATTAAAATCCACTTTATCCAGTTGACACTTCTATTTTCTTTTAATATTCTCTATCAAATATTCTAAAACATCGGTATACCACGACCCCAAAATGACATAAGGTTTTTGCAGCTGAAAAATCTTCGATCTTTACAAAAAAAGTTATACCTAATTTTCTTGCAATGTCTTCAGGTTCTGTGAGAGATATATAGGCAAATGTTTTAATCTGCTTACTAAATGTCGAGTTATATTGAAGATTTACGAAGTATTCCAAAAAAGTAATATAAAAATTTAATACTTATAAAAAATTTGCACGCTGAATTCGCTGAATGTGCAAGCCTGTATTTTTTATTATATTCTAAACTTTTCGATAATTTTCACATTCGATTTGCTTATAGAAAACAGCAGTCTTAATTCAATGAGCACGAAATTACACAAGCTTTTAACCTCGAATACAGTTGACATTTTTGTAATTTTGATGACCCAAAATGGATTAAAGAAAAATGTTTGGTAAACTCATCTAAATTAGAGAATGATTTTTTACCTGTCAGTCTTAGAAAGAAAAGCCAATGTTATTACCTTGCTCCGCGAATTTTGAACACTTTCATATTTTAGGTAAGAGTACGATAACTTGCTATGCAAAATATCCACTGGAAATTCACAATTATTGTTTTATATAACATATAACAGCGTTATTGGTCGTTTTAAGTGCGGAAAATTAATTTTAAAAAATTAATTTAAAAAAATTAAATATGGTATAGTAAGTTGATTTAGAGTATATTATTTACTATAGCGATCGCATCTTGTCTCATATAGTGATCAGAAAAGAGAAAGTTATATATACCTGTATCTATGATGAACAAAGATAGAAATATCAATTGGTTGGAATGAAATACAATTGAACGTTCAGGGCAAAGTCGTATTTGGAAATTTTAATTTATAAAACGAATTTTAAATTTAAAACTGACATTTTCATAAAGATTGAAAACCACCGCTTTTTTGATAAAGGGGTATCCGAATTGTCTCGCAGTGAAACGGGAAGGGGCAAATGTGGAGTTTTTAAAAAAACAATTCCGGGGTGAACGATAAACGGGTATGCGAATTGTAATTCTGGGGTGAACGATAAAGGGGTATGCGAATTGTCTCGCAGTGAAACGGGAAGGGGCAAATGTGGAGTTTTTAAAAAAACAATTCCGGGGTGAACGATAAACGGGTATGCGAATTGTAATTCTGGGGTGAACGATAAAGGGGTAGGTATGCGAATTGTCTCGCAGTGAAACGGAAAGGGGCAAATGTGGAGTTTTTAAAAAAACAATTCCGGGGTGAACGATAAACGGGTATGCGAATCTAAATACGACCCTGCTTCCATAACACAATCGAAAGCTGCATACAAAGTGAGATAGTTATACAATAATTCTACACCAGTTGCTATGACGTGTATTCGTGATTTTTGATTGGTTAGATTCAAAAAATGACAGTGAAAGACGAAAAGTAGTTCCATTTTTTTCACGTATTTTTGAGGAAATTTATGAATAATCCGCAAAGTTTTTTTTTTTGAACGTCAAAATTTAGCGTTTTCTATGACTTAAAAAAAATTTCATAATTTGGGTGCATAGTGTTATCGAACTGGACCCCATATTTTATTTTCCAGAAGATAAGGCGGACTAGAATGCATTGTATAAAACACAAAACAAAATCCTAGAAGGTCTAAAACTGTAAAGATGAATAAATAAAATACGATTAGTACCTATTTAATGTTTTTTCATGAAAGCGAGAAAATTTATATGGTACCTTGAACAGTCTTTCGCAAAAATAAATAATTTTCTGCCAATTTCATCGTAAATATGAAAAACAATATTGGTTGAAAAATTTGTGAATATTTTCGACGCACATTAATTAAAGTTAATTTAGTTTTTAATTAATTATAATAACAATAGCTGAATAATAAAGTACAATTAATAATTTCCTAATAATAATAACAGTGTATTGTTTGTGTAACACCTGTTGGATACTTTCGGTTTTATAATATATTCATGGAAAAGAAGGCGAGCGGAAGTAATGAAGCCAATCTGCATATTTTTAGTAGTTTGTTTTTAATGACTACAAATAACTGTTTATTTAACAAACAAGTATCAGCTTAAATATTCAAAGTTTTATTCAACTACACAAACCGCAAACAAACAGTTTCGAATTAATTAACATTTTTTCTGTGGTCTGTAAGAGCTCCTTTAAACATATTGAAAATGCGATATTTCTTTTCCAAATCGAGTAGACCTAAACTAAAATAAAATTAAAGCTATAAGTACTCATTCGTAAATAAAACTGGTTTTATTTATACCTACTAAAAAATTCCAGTCAATTGGCGACGGGACTATTCCAACTTCAAAAATGTTGAAAGTTGATTATAATAAAGAAAATATCGCCTGAGGTGACCCGGGTAATGGCTAGTAATGGCCGGGTAATGGCTAGTATTCAATATGATATTGGCTATTCGTTGCCATGGTTACCTACATAATATGTTCAACGTCATGTAAAAATTAATGAAAGCATGCCGAACTAGTTTATTTCTGACAGATCCATAAGACAAAAGAGCGGCCGATGTTTTTTTTATTTTCAAAATATTTCCGAAAGTATAAAATTTAGAAAAAAAAATTTTTACAAAACTTTCATAAAAAAATAAATAGAATAATAAGCTGTCATGCAAAGAATACCATTATTATACAAAAAACACCGTTATAGCATATATCTCTTCTGCGCATGCGCCGTTTTTCCCCAGAAACAATAGGGCTCTTTATATTTGCATACCAAACATCCTCCTAAAATTTGGTTTCAATCCGCTCATCCGTTTGACCTGTATCGTGTTCAGAGACTAACTGACTAACAGACGCACAGAGTTTTTCAAAAATATGTTTTTTTGGACTCGTGGGACCTCAAAACCGAAAGATATTGTAAAATTTTTGAAAGGTGGTTTTTGATCTAAACTAGTACCATTCCCCACATGTGGGTTGGAATGGTAAAAGTATCTAATTAAACATCTTATGCTAGTGATTACCGTACAAATTTGATCTGTTGTCTATTTCAATAGACAGGAGTTTCCAAAATTCTATAAATGTTAAATTTAGTTTCTCACTGAATATATCTTAATAGATAATTAATTCAACATCTTAAAAAATATTTTGTGTTTTAAAAATCCAAAATTCAGATCCGAAAGGGTGTTAAAGACAACAAATGCAACGGCATTATTAAATTTATATCAGACACGGCTCATTTCATTTGTTTAATAAAACAAAAGCCGATTTACACTCATTGACAAGGATCAGTCAGTTTGTATGTCAATAAGTACATATGAACAGTTATTGTCGGTATGGTATATTTACATTTATGGCCGCGTACGGTTGGTGAATAATGCTTCGAGTATTCAATCGGTCAAGCATGAATTTCCCGCGGTCATTTTTTTTCTCTCCGCTTTTATCTCAGAAGACTTCTTCGCACAAAAGAATATCGACATTTCTATACATTATAGATTTAGGTTTAGGTCTCTTAATAACAAAACAACTTGACAGCTATTTTCATTCCTTTAAATAAGAGTTTCTCAATCTGGAATCCGTATACCGAATGATTTTTAAGTTGATTCTTTTTTTTCAAGAGCGTGTTGAACAAGTACATTTTTTTATCAAAAATGAAAGAGAAACGGGCTTTCAAAGTTTTATTAAATTTTATTATATTTTGAAGTCGGTCCTGGCGTTATGTTATGTCACTATGGAAATATGTTATGTCATTATCAATTCACATTATTCACAGAAATTATTCGAAATTGTCACCGTTTTGTTGGATACAAAGGTGCGTGCATAGTAGCCGTGCTTCTGTACATGATTGTAGTAGCGATAAGGGCCTTTTGCGAATTATTTGGTATGCATTTTCGATTCGTGCTATCATTTTTTCGCGTGTGTTAACCGAGTTTTTGAAGTAATTAAATAAAAAAAAATTTAGTTAAACTTTGAAAAGTTGTTTCTCTCTTATTTTTGAGTCTTGATAAAAAAGTTACTTAAAATATTTGTTCGTCTATTTGATTTCTACACGCTGTTAAAAAAGAAGAATCAATTTAAAAATAATTCTGTATGTATATTCGAGAAAATCCGCGAATTCGTCTCTGGTGTGAATAAGCAAAGCCATAGGTACAGTTAGACCGGGGATAGACGGTTTTTAAATACGCCGTCCGGCAAACAGTGATACAGTAGCACCTCTGTAAGTCAAACTTCAAGGGAGACGCCAAAAAATTCGAGTTATACAGTTTTCGACTTATGAAGGATTTCGCGGACTTTGAAAGAAAATATTCGACTTGTAGAGGTTAAGATTAATTCTAACTAATTTTGAGTTGCTCTGTTCGAGATACAAAGGACCAATTTATTTTTTCGAGTTATATGACCCGAAATGGCTTGTAGGGACTCACTGATTATTTTGACCTATAAAGGGTTGAGATTTCGAAGTTTGGAGGTTTTCGACTTATAACGATCGACTTAAAGAGGTTCTACTGTATACTGTTTACACTGTAATAAAGTATAGAATTTAAAGAGTAAGTAATAATTACAATACGGTTCGCTAAATGGTGCGGCAAACCGTGCTTATAAAAATTTCGCTTAAAAAAAAATTGGTTGTCTGTAAAGTCGGTTTACGGACGATAGTTTTACGTGATAACGTATTCCGTAATACATAACCTAAACCTCCCAAAATTTGGTTTCAATCCGCTTATCCTTGGTGTCGGAATGATAAGAAATGTCAAAAGTGACGTTTGCAACTTACAAAGTATTATGTTCTAATAATAATTAGTTATTCCAATAGTTAACTTAGAAGGCTTTGCATTTCACAGAATACTAATGTCAAAAAATTGAATTAAACATTAGAAATTTAGCCGTTTTCATGTTGCATTTATACAGCTATTTTTCTATATAAATTTGTATAAAAAAACTGTTTAGGCAAATTCTGTTATACGAAATCTATGTAAAATGTTCTCCTCTTTCGTTTAAGACTAGTTTCAAACCGATCTGATTTAAATTGAGCGAGAAATTAGCAAAAAGCACGCACAGGGTCAGGCGGAACGTTAGGAACGTTAGGAACGTTACGCGTTACACTTTTTCGAACATGCAGCCGGTGTTTTATCAATTTATAAGATTGGTGATTCATCAATTTATAAGACGTTATAACGTCAAAAAATAAAATAATTTAATGAATTTATGGAAGTACACGACAATTCTGCAAATTTCTAAGGCGCCCGTAAGTGAAAAAGTTTAGGTAGCGCTGTTTTTAACGATTCCGATTGAGAAAAATGGCAAAGAAGTGTGAAAGCATTCTTTAAGTTCAAAGAATTGATCTGTAATATTCTATAACTGAGGAAGTGTTAAGAACGTCAACTGCTAGGTATCTATTTTTTTCTGTTTTATACATTTTTCTATTTTTAGAACGCTTCCCAACTCCTTAACTTAATCAGTTACTCAGTTTTCGATTATTATATGGCTCCGTGAAACCAGCCGCAACTTTGTTAGCCGCATGGACCAAAATGGGTGGGCTGGTTTGTGCTTCGTTTGTGCCCTTTCCTGCTTTAAAAATTTTCGTTCCTGCTTTTAGCGTTTCCGAGAAAATCGAAAATTTTATAACTGCGGCCAGGATCACGCCAGCCGCAACTTTTTTGATTTTGTAATTTTTTTACTTGCGGCTGGTTTGTGCTTCGTTTGTGCCCTTTCCTGCTCCAAAAAAATTCGTTCCTGCTTTTCGCGTTTCCGAGAAAATCGAAGAAATTTTAGCTGCGGCCAGGTTCACGCTAGCCGCAACTTTTTGGAATTTGTACATTTTTTACTTGCGGCTGGTTTGTGCTTCGTTTGTGCCTTTTCCTGCTTAAAAAAATTTTGTTCCTGCTTTTCCCGTTCTCGAGAAAATCAAAAAAGAAAATTCGGTAAGCGTGAAGTTAGCCGCAACTTTGTTAGCCGCACGGACCAAAATAGGTGGGATGGATTTAGCTTCGTTTGTGCCTTTTCCTGCTTAAAAAATTTTCGTTCCTGCTTTACGAGTTTCCGAGAAAAATACGAAAAAAGAAAATGCAATTCTACACTGACCGGCACAAAAAACGCAACACCTAAAATGATGACCAGTTTAGAATTGCAATAACTTTTAAACGTATCGCTCGACTTGAATGAGTTTTTTTTTATTTGAAAGGTCTATGCTTTGTCAATATTTCTGTAAGTGCTCTGCTCATTTTGGCGCTCTTCCATTTCGGCTGTAAAGAATAACGCTAATGCTCGTTTTCCCCATACACATTGAAATCTGTGTTTTTGCATATTCTCTACTTGCAGCTCGAAAAACTGTTTAAAACTGCTAAAGTAATATGATGCGGCTGATTAGTGCCTACTATGGAAAGTTTCCTGCCTTCATAATATGTTCGAAATATTTAACCCTTTCTAGAGAAAATCGACATATTCTAATATATCTGTGTTTTCACGTATTCTTGACGTGCGGCTCGAGAAACTGTTTGGAACTGCTGAAGTATTATGATGCGGATGATTAGTGCCTACTATGGAAAGATTCCTGCCTCCATAATATGTTCGGAATATTTAATCCTTTCTAAAGAAAATCGACATATTCTAATATATCTGTGTTTTTACTTATTCTGGACGTGCGGCTCGAGAAACTGTTTGGAACTGCTGATGTATTATGACGCGGCTGATTAGTGCCTACTGTGGAAAGATTCCTGCCTTAATAATATGTTCGGAAAACTTAACCCTCTCTGGAGAAAATCGACATATTCTAATATATCTGTGTTTTTACTTATTCTGGACGTGCGGCTCGAGAAACTGTTTGGAACTGCTGATGTATTATGACGCGGCTGATTAGTGCCTACTATGGAAAGATTCCTGCCTTCATAATATGTTCGGAAAATTTAACCCTTTCTAGAGAAAATCGACATATTCTCATATATCTGTGTTTTTACGTATTCTGGACGTGCGGCTCGAAAAACTGTTTGGAACTGCTGAAGTATTATGTTGCGGCTGATTAGTACCTACTATGGAAAGATTCCTGCCTTCATAATATGTTCGGAAAATTTAACCCTTTCCAGAGGAAATCGACATATTCTAATATATCTGTGTTTTTACGTATTCTCGACGTGCGGCTCTAAAAACTGTTTGGAACTGCTGAAGTATTGTGACGCGGCTGATTAGTGCCTACTATGAAAAGATTCCTGCCTTCATAATATGTTCGGAAAATTTAACCCTTTCTAGAGAAAATCGACATATTCTAATATATCTGTGTTTTTACTTATTCTGGACGTGCGGCTCGAGAAATTGTTTGGAACTGCTGATGTATTATGACGCGGCTTGCCTACTATAGAAAGATTCCTGCCTCCATTATATGTTCGGAAAATTTAACCCTTTCTAGAGAAAATCGACATATTCTAATATATCTGTGTTTTTGCTTATTCTGGACGTGCGGCTCGAGAAACTGTTTGGAACTGCTGATGTATTATGACGCGGCTGATTAGTGCCTACTATGGAAAGATTCCTGCCTTCATAATATGTTCGGAAAACTTAACCCTCTCTGGAGAAAATCGACATATTCTAATATATCTGTGTTTTTACTTATTCTGGACGTGCGGCTCGAGAAACTGTTTGGAACTGCTGAAGTATTATGACGTGGCTGATTAGTGCCTACTATGGAAAGATTCCTGCCTTCATAATATGTTCGGAAAATTTAACCCTTTATAGAGAAAATCGACATATTCTAATATATCTGTGTTTTTACGTATTCTGGACGTGCGGCTCGAAAAACTGTTTGGAACTGCTGAAGTATTATGACGTGGCTGATTAGTGCCTACTATGGAAAGATTCCTGCCTTCATAATATGTTCGGAAAATCTAACCCTTTTTGGAGAAAATCGACATATTCTAATATATCTATGTTTTTACGTATTCTGGACGTGCGGCTCGACAAACTGTTTGGAACTGCTGAAGTATTATGACGCGGCTGATTAGTGCCTACTATGGAAAGATTCCTGCCTTCATAATATGTTCGGAAAATTTAACCCTTTTTGGAGAAAATCGACATATTCTAATATATCTATGTTTTTACGTATTCTGGACGTGCGGCTCGACAAACTGTTTGAAACTGCTGAATTATTATGATGCGGATGATTAGTGCCTACTATGGAAAGATTCCTGCCTCCATAATATGTTCGGAATATTTAACCCTTTCTAAAGAAAAACGACATATTCTAATATATCTGTGTTTTTACGTATTCTGGACGTGCGGCTCGACAAACTGTTTGGAACTGCTGAAGTATTATGACGTGGCTGATTAGTGCCTACTATGGAAAGATTCCTGCCTTCATAATATGTTCGGAATATTTAACCCTTTCTAAAGAAAATCGACATATTCTAATATATCTGTGTTTTTACTTATTCTGGACGTGCGGCTCGAGAAACTGTTTGGAACTGCTGAAGTATTATGACGCGGCTGATTAGTGCCTACTATGGAAAGATTCCTGCCTCCATAATATGTTCGGAATATTTAACCCTTTCTAAAGAAAATCGACATATTCTAATATATCTGTGTTTTTACTTATTCTGGACTTGCGACTCGAGAAACTGTTTGGAACTGCTGAAGTATTATGACGCGGCTGATTAGTGCCTACTATGGAAAGATTCCTGCCTTCATAATATGTTCGGAAAATTTAACCCTTTATAGAGAAAATCGACATATTCTCATATATCTGTGTTTTTACGTATTCTGGACGTGCGGCTCGAAAAACTGTTTGGAACTGCTGAAGTATTATGTTGCGGCTGATTAGTACCTACTATGGAAAGATTCCTGCCTTCATAATATGTTCGGAAAATTTAACCCTTTCCAGAGAAAATCGACATATTCTAATATATCTATGTTTTTACGTATTCTGGACGTGCGGCTCGACAAACTGTTTGGAACTGCTGATGTATTATGACACGGCTGATTAGTGCCTACTATGAAAAGATTCCTGCCTTCATAATATGTTCGGAAAATTTAACCCTTTATAGAGAAAATCGACATATTCTAATATATCTGTGTTTTTACGTATTCTGGACGTGCGGCTCGACAAACTGTTTGGAACTGCTGATGTATTATGACGCGGCTGATTAGTGCCTACTATGGAAAGATTCCTGCCTTCATAATATGTTCGGAAAACTTAACCCTCTCTGGAGAAAATCGACATATTCTAATATATCTGTGTTTTTACTTATTCTGGACGTGCGGCTCGAGAAACTGTTTGGAACTGCTGAAGTATTATGACGTGGCTGATTAGTGCCTACTATGGAAAGATTCCTGCCTTCATAATATGTTCGGAAAATTTAACCCTTTATAGAGAACATCGAGATATTCTAATATATCTGTGTTTTTACGTATTCTGGACGTGCGGCTCGACAAACTGTTTGGAACTGCTGAAGTATTATGACGTGGCTGATTAGTGCCTACTATAGAAAGATTCCTGCCTTCATAATATGTTCGGAAAATCTAACCCTTTTTGGAGAAAATCGACATTTTCTAATATATCTATGTTTTTACGTATTCAGGACGTGCGGCTCGACAAACTGTTTGGAACTGCTGAAGTATTATGACGCGGCTGATTAGTGCCTACTATGGAAAGATTCCTGCCTCCATAATATGTTCGGAATATTTAACCCTTTCTAAAGAAAATCGACATATTCTAATATATCTGTGTTTTTACTTATTCTGGACGTGCGGCTCGACAAACTGTTTGGAACTGCTGAAGTATTATGACGCGGCTGATTAGTGCCTACTATGGAAAGATTCCTGCCTCCATAATATGTTCGGAATATTTAACCCTTTCTAAAGAAAATCGACATATTCTAATATATCTGTGTTTTTACTTATTCTGGACGTGCGGCTCGAGAAACTGTTTGGAACTGCTGAAGTATTATGACGCGGCTGATTAGTGCCTACTATGGAAAGATTCCTGCCTTCATAATATGTTCGGAAAATTTAACCCTTTTTGGAGAAAATCGACATATTCTAATATATCTATGTTTTTACGTATTCTGGACGTGCGGCTCGAAAAACTGTTTGGAACTGCTGAAGTATTATGATGCGGATGATTAGTGCCTACTATGGAAAGATTCCTGCCTTCATAATATGTTCGGAAAATTTAACCCTTTTTGGAGAAAATCGACATATTCTAATATATCTATGTTTTTACGTATTCTGGACGTGCGGCTCGAAAAACTGTTTGGAACTGCTGAAGTATTATGACGTGGCTGATTAGTGCCCACTATGGAAAGATTCCTGCCTTCATAATATGTTCGGAAAATTTAACCCTTTCTAGAGAAAATCGACATATTCTAATATATCTATGTTTTTACGTATTCTGGACGTGCGGCTCGAAAAACTGTTTGGAACTGCTGAAGTATTATGATGCGGATGATTAGTGCCTACTATGGAAAGATTCCTGCCTCTATAATATGTTCGGAATATTTAACCCTTTCTGGAGAAAATCGACATATTCTAATATATCTGTGTTTTTACTTATTCTGGACGTGCGGCTCGAGAAACTGTTTGGAACTGCTGATGCATTATGACGCGGATGATTAGTGCCTACTATGGAAAGATTCCTGCCTCCATAATATGTTCGGAATATTTAACCCTTTATAGAGAAAATCGACATATTCTAATATATCTGTGTTTTTACTTATTCTGGACGTGCGGCTCGAGAAACTGTGTGGAACTGCTGATGTATTATGACGTGGCTGATTAGTGCCTACTATGGAAAGATTCCTGCCTCCATAATATGTTCGGAATATTTAACCCTTTCTAGAGAAAATCGACATATTCTAATATATCTGTGTTTTTACTTATTCTGGATGTGCGGCTCGAGAAACTGTGTGGAACTGCTGATGTATTATGACGCGGCTGATTAGTGCCTACTATGGAAAGATTCCTGTCTCCATAATATGTTCGGAATATTTAACCCTTTATAGAGAAAATCGACATATTCTAAAATATCTGTGTTTTTACGTATTCTGGAAGTGCGGCTTGAAAAACTGTTTGGAACTGCTGAAGTATTATGATGCGGATGATTAGTGCCTACTATGGAAAGATTCCTGCCTCCATAATATGTTCGGAATATTTAACCCTTTCTAAAGAAAATCGACATATTCTAATATATCTGTGTTTTTACGTATTCTGGACGTGCGGCTCGAAAAACTGTTTAGAACTGCTGAAGTATTATGACGCGGATAATTAGTGCCTACTATGGAAAGATTCCTGCCTTCATAATATGTTCGGAAAATTTAACCCTTTCTAGAGAAATTCGACATATTCTCACAAATCTGTGTTTTTATATATTCTCGGATTGCGGCTCTAAAAACTGTTTTGAACTGCTGAAGTATTATTATGCGGCTGATTAATGCCTACTATGGAAAGATTCCTGCCTTTGTAATAATATGTTCGGAAAATTTTATCCTTCCCAGAGAAAATCAACATATTCTCAAAAATCACTTTTGACTGATAAATAATAATAATTTGTTTACAGAAAGTAATCAAATCCCATCAAAAACATAAGCGTAAAAATTCAATGCAAAAGAGTTCTAAAAAGGTGCTAAGTTTTCAATTGGCAAGTTTTCACACAAATAAACATGAAGTTTAGGTATAAATCATAATAAACGAACACTTGCTTGGTGAAAATTTGACACCTTTTTAGATCTCAATTCCTTATTTATTGATTATTAAACTTGGCTCCCGTTTTCACATTTATGTTTTTGATGGGATTCATTTTACAAAAATGATCGACTTATACTAAAAAGATTATCTTTGCGAGCGTACTGACACATTTAACTTTTAAAGTCATTTGAATAATTAAGATACGAAATTAAGTGAAAAAGCAAAAACAATCATTTAAGGGGGTACTCGCTCGAATTTTCGGAAAAAATCATACATTTTTGAACGAGTGTCAAAGAAAGAGGAAGGCAGATAGAGAATTGATTTTTTTTAAATTTTATTTACATATCCTTCTACCATATGCCCATTTTTTTTGACGCGCGCGCTCCACGCGCTTGCGCACAGCTGTCTGTATCTCAGGAAACAATGAAAAAACGGCGGGCCCGATCAGCGCTTTCCAGAACATCCTAGAACAACAAAAAAAATGTATTCTTAAAGTAGAAGAGTCCAACTTCGCGTTGACGGATGGAAATTCTGATAAAAAAAATTTCGCGATTCAGTAACCGTTTTTTCCTCAAATTTTCTAGCGTTTCCGAGTTTTTTTTCGTAGATGCGCCATTTCTCTAAAATCGACTTTTTTTTATTTTCCATCCGTCAATGCGAAGTTTGACTCTTCTACTTTAAGAATAATTTTTTTTTTTGTTCTAGGATGTTCTCGAAAGCGCTGATCGAACCCGCCTTTTTTTAATGGTCTCCTGAGATACAGACAGCTGTGCGCATGCGCGTGGGGCGCGCGCGTCAAAAAAAATGAACATATATGGTAGAAGGATATGTAAAATAAAAAAAATCAATTTTCTATCTGCCTCCCTCTTTCTTTGAGACCCGTTCAAAAATGTATGATTTTTTCCGAAAATTCGAGTGAGTACCCCCTTAAATTAAAAATTTTAATTTTTAATTAACCCAAGAAAACAACAAGATAGGGGTAGATATTTCGAATTAATACTCTGAAAGTTGTATGGTCAAAAAATATCTGTATTTCTTAATGACTTAGTTATAAAAATTAATTTACCTCTAAATTTATAGGTTTTTTTTTTTTTTTTTTGGCAATTATTTGTAAGAAAATACATGGGTACTTATGGCTCAGTGCTATTACGAAACATTCCGTATATTTAAAGAATGCACTAGGTCTACTACATTTCTGCAAAAAATTAAGGGAGCAAAAAATTTTTTCGAATTTTTAGTGATTTTTCAGAAAGCTGTATCTCAGTTCAAATTAGTCGCATTGAGCTTTTAAAAAAAGCATTTTAAAGCGCTGAATGTCTAGTTTTCAGATTTCTTAGCTTAAAATTTTTAGGAGCGACAGTCATCGCGAAATTGTAAGAAAGAACACAAAAAATTTTTTTTTTTATTTTTTGCCTTTTTTTCTCGATCCACGGGCTTGGAAAAATTTTTTTCACAAAAATCATGATATGGACTTGATAGCCTGTTCATTCAGCTTTAATTTCTTTTTTTAAATTTTTCTCTACGTTAATTTGACCCGGAGATATTCGACTACGAATACAAAAGCATCCTTTTGATTTTAACCATCGATATCTCAGCAACTAATGATCAGACAGAAAATTGACGGGCAGTTTCAAAATCTCGAATAAATTTCCTACAAGGCTATGTAGTGTTCTTGGAAGAAAAAAATTTTCTTTCATCCTCGATATTAACTTGAAAAAAGTGAAAAAAAGTGACTTTTTGACTTGTTTTGCTAAGTTGACCGCATATTTGCTAATATTGGTGGCAAGTCTAATGCTTGTACGAATTTTTACACCTCATTGTACCCCCAAGAGCTCCGTAAATCGACAGATCGAACTATCGATCGGTTTTTCCGGACCGCTTAATCAAAATTTCAGAAAAATTTAAAGGAGCAAAATTTACAATTCTGAACACTCTGTAATGTTCGTAAAAATGAATTTGATTTTTTTTCAATTCTTTCACAATTGGGCATCTTTTGCTTATTGAATTTGCTCCTTTAAATTTTTCTGAAATTTTGATTAAGCGGTCCGGAAAAACCGTTCGATAGATCGATCTACCGATTTACGGAGCTCTTGGGGGTACATCGAGGTGTAAAAATTCGTACAAGCATTAGACTTTCCACCGATATTAGCAAAGATGAGGTCGACTTAGCAAAACAAGTCAAAAAGTCACTTTTTTTCACTTTTTTCAAGTTGATATCAAGGATGAAAGAAAATTTTCTTCTTCCAAGAACACTACATAATCTTGTAGGAAAATTATTCGAGATTTTGAAACTGCCCGTCAATTTTCTGTCTGATCATTAGTTGCTGAGATATCGATGGTTACAGTCAAAAAAAGGCTTTTGTAGTCGAATATCTCCGGGTCAAAAATTAACGTAGAGAAAAATTTAAAAAAAGAATATAAAGCTGATGAACAGGCCATATCATAATTTTTGAGTAAAAAATTTTTCAAAGTCCGTGGACCGAGAAAAAAAACGCAAAAAATGAAAAAAAAATTTGTTTCGTGTTCTTTCTTAGAATTTTGCGATGACTGTCGCTCCTAAAAATTTTAAGCCAAAAATTCTAAAAACTAGACATTCAGCGCTTTAAAATGCTTTTTTTAAAACCTCGATACGACAAATTTTAACTGAGATACAGCATTCTGAAAAATCACTAAAAATTCAAAAAATTTTTTTGCTCTCCTATTTTTTTGCAGAAATTTATAATAATGCAGTAGTTTAAACAGTTTCTCGAGCCCACAAGTCGAGAATATGTAATAACACAGATTTGTTAGAATATGTCGATTTTCACTAAAAAGGGTTAAATTTTCCGAATATATTAGAAAGGCAGAAATCTTTCCATATAAGGCACTAATCAGCCGCATCATAATACTTCAGCAGTTCTAAACAGTTTTTCGAGCCGCAAGTAGAGAATACGCAAAAACACAGATTTGTGAGAATATGTCGATTTTCTCTGGGTAGGATTAAATTTTCCGAACATATTATGAAGGCAGGAATCTTTCCATAGAAGGCACTAATCAGCCGCGTCATAATACATCAGCAGTTCTAAACAGTTTCTCAAGCCGCACATCCAGAATAAGTAAAAACACAGATATATTAGAATATGTCGATTTTCTCCAGAAAGGGTTAAATATTCCGAACATATTATGGAGGCAGGAATCTTTCCATAGTAGGCACTAATCATCCGCATCATAATACTTCAGCAGTTCCAAACAGTTTTTCGAGCCGCACGTCCAGAATACGTAAAAACATAGGTATATTAGAATATGTCGATTTTCTCCAGAAAGGGTTAATTTTCCGAACATATTATGAAGGCAGGAATCTTTCCATAGTAGGCACTAATCAGCCACGTTATAATACTTCAGCAGTTCCAAACAGTTTCTCGAGCCGCACGTCCAGAATACGTAAAAACATAGATATATTAGAATATGTCGATTTTCTCTAGAAAGGGTTAAATTTTCCGAACATATTATGAAGGCAGGAATCTTTCCATAGTAGGCACTAATCAGCCACGTTATAATACTTCAGCAGTTCCAAACAGTTTCTCGAGCCGCACGTCCAGAATACGTAAAAACATAGATATATTAGAATATGTCGGTTTTCTCTAGAAAGGGTTAAATTTTCCGAACATATTATGAAGGCAGGAATCTTTCCATAGTAGGCACTAATCAGCCACGTTATAATACTTCAGCAGTTCCAAACAGTTTCTCGAGCCGCACGTCCAGAATAAGTAAAAACACAGATATATTAGAATATGTCGATTTTCTCTATAAAGGGTTAAATATTCTGAACATATTATGAAGGCAGGAATCTTTCCATAGTAGGCACTAATCATCCGCATCATAATACTTCAGCAGTTCCAAACAGTTTTTCGAGCCGCACGTCCAGAATACGTAAAAACACAGATATATTAGAATATGTCGATTTTCTCCAGAAAGGGTTGAATTTTCCGAACATATTATGAAGGCAGGAATCTTTCCATAGTAGGCAATAATCAGCCACGTCATAATACTTCAGCAGTTCCAAACAGTTTGTCGAGCCGCACGTCCAGAATACGTAAAAACACAGATATATTAGAATATGTCGATTTTTTCTATAAAGGGTTAAATATTCCGAACATATTATGGAGGCAGGAATCTTTCCATAGTAGGCACTAATCAGCCGCGTCATAATACTTCAGCAGTTCCAAACAGTTTCTCGAGCCGCACGTCCAGAATAAGTAAAAACACACATATATTAGAATATGTCGATTTTCTCTATAAAGGGTTAAATATTCCGAACATATTATGGAGGCAGGAATCTTTCCATAGTAGGCACTAATCAGCCGCGTCATAATACATCAGCAGTTCCAAACAGTTTCTCGAGCCGCACGTCCAGAATAAGTAAAAACACAGATATATTAGAATATGTCGATTTTCTCCAGAAAGGGTTAAATATTCCGAACATATTATGGAGGCAGGAATCTTTCCATAGTAGGCACTAATCATCCGCATCATAATACTTCAGCAGTTCCAAACAGTTTTTCGAGCCGCACGTCCAGAATACGTAAAAACACAGATATATTAGAATATGTCGATTTTCTCTATAAAGGGTTAAATATTCCGAACATATTATGGAGGCAGGAATCTTTCCATAGTAGGCACTAATCAGCCGCGTCATAATACTTCAGCAGTTCCAAACAGTTTCTCGAGCCGCACGTCCAGAATACGTAAAAACATAGATATATTAGAATATGTCGATTTTCTCTAGAAAGGGTTGAATTTTCCGAACATATTATGAAGGCAGGAATCTTTCCATAGTGGGCACTAATCTGCCACGTCATAATACTTCAGCAGTTCCAAACAGTTTCTCGAGCCGCACGTCCAGAATACGTAAAAACACAGATATATTAGAATATGTCGATTTTCTCTAGAAAGGGTTAAATTTTCCGAACATATTATGAAGGCAGGAATCTTTCCATAGTAGACACTAATCAGCCACGTTATAATACTTCAGCAGTTCCAAACAGTTTCTCGAGCCGCACGTCCAGAATAAGTAAAAACACAGATATATTAGAATATGTCGATTTTCTTTAGAAAGGGTTAAATATTCCGAACATATTATGGAGGCAGGAATCTTTCCATAGTAGGCACTAATCAGTCGCGTCATAATACTTCAGCAATTCCAAACAGTTTGTCGAGCCGCACGTCCAGAATAAGTAAAAACACAGATATATTAGAATATGTCAATTTTCTTTAGAAAGGGTTAAATATTCCGAACATATTATGGAGGCAGGAATCTTTCCATAGTAGGCACTAATCAGCCGCGTCATAATACTTCAGCAGTTCCAAACAGTTTGTCGAGCCGCACGTCCTGAATACGTAAAAACATAGATATATTAGAAAATGTCGATTTTCTCCAAAAAGGGTTAGATTTTCCGAACATATTATGAAGGCAGGAATCTTTCCATAATAGGCACTAATCAGCCACGTCATAATACTTCAGCAGTTCCAAACAGTTTGTCGAGCCGCACGTCCAGAATACGTAAAAACACAGATATATTAGAATATGTCGATTTTCTCTATAAAGGGTTAAATTTTCCGAACATATTATGAAGGCAGGAATCTTTCCATAGTAGGCACTAATCAGCCGAGTCATAATACATCAGCAGTTCCAAACAGTTTGTCGAGCCGCACGTCCAGAATACGTAAAAACATAGATATATTAGAATATGTCGATTTTCTCCAAAAAGGGTTAGATTTTCCGAACATATTATGAAGGCAGGAATCTTTCCATAGTAGGCACTAATCAGCCACGTCATAATACTTCAGCAGTTCCAAACAGTTTGTCGAGCCGCACGTCCAGAATACGTAAAAACACAGATATATTAGAATATGTCGATTTTCTCTATAAAGGGTTAAATTTTCCGAACATATTATGAAGGCAGGAATCTTTCCATAGTAGGCACTAATCAGCCGAGTCATAATACATCAGCAGTTCCAAACAGTTTGTCGAGCCGCACGTCCAGAATACGTAAAAACATAGATATATTAGAATATGTCGATTTTCTCTAGAAAGGGTTAAATTTTCCGAACATATTATGAAGGCAGGAATCTTTCCATAGTAGGCACTAATCAGCCACGTTATAATACTTCAGCAGTTCCAAACAGTTTCTCGAGCCGCACGTCCAGAATACGTAAAAACATAGATATATTAGAATATGTCGGTTTTCTCTAGAAAGGGTTAAATTTTCCGAACATATTATGAAGGCAGGAATCTTTCCATAGTAGGCACTAATCAGCCACGTTATAATACTTCAGCAGTTCCAAACAGTTTCTCGAGCCGCACGTCCAGAATACGTAAAAACATAGATATATTAGAATATGTCGGTTTTCTCTAGAAAGGGTTAAATTTTCCGAACATATTATGAAGGCAGGAATCTTTCCATAGTAGGCACTAATCAGCCGCGTCATAATACTTCTGCAGTTCCAAACAGTTTCTCGAGCCGCACGTCCAGAATACGTAAAAACATAGATATATTAGAATATGTCGATTTTCTCTAGAAAGGGTTAAATTTTCCGAACATATTATGGAGGCAGGAATCTTTCCATAGTAGGCACTAATCAGCCGCGTCATAATACTTCAGCAGTTCCAAACAGTTTCTCGAGCCGCACGTCCAGAATACGTAAAAACATAGATATATTAGAATATGTCGATTTTCTCTAGAAAGGGTTAAATTTTCCGAACATATTATGAAGGCAGGAATCTTTCCATAGTAGGCACTAATCAGCCACGTTATAATACTTCAGCAGTTCCAAACAGTTTCTCGAGCCGCACGTCCAGAATAAGTAAAAACACAGATATATTAGAATATGTCGATTTTCTCTATAAAGGGTTAAATATTCTGAACATATTATGAAGGCAGGAATCTTTCCATAGTAGGCACTAATCATCCGCATCATAATACTTCAGCAGTTCCAAACAGTTTTTCGAGCCGCACGTCCAGAATACGTAAAAACACAGATATATTAGAATATGTCGATTTTCTCCAGAAAGGGTTGAATTTTCCGAACATATTATGAAGGCAGGAATCTTTCCATAGTAGGCAATAATCAGCCACGTCATAATACTTCAGCAGTTCCAAACAGTTTGTCGAGCCGCACGTCCAGAATACGTAAAAACACAGATATATTAGAATATGTCGATTTTCTCTATAAAGGGTTAAATATTCCGAACATATTATGGAGGCAGGAATCTTTCCATAGTAGGTACTAATCAGCCGCGTCATAATACTTCAGCAGTTCCAAACAGTTTCTCGAGCCGCACGTCCAGAATAAGTAAAAACACAGATATATTAGAATATGTCGATTTTCTCTATAAAGGGTTAAATATTCCGAACATATTATGGAGGCAGGAATCTTTCCATAGTAGGCACTAATCAGCCGCGTCATAATACATCAGCAGTTCCAAACAGTTTCTCGAGCCGCACGTCCAGAATAAGTAAAAACACAGATATATTAGAATATGTCGATTTTCTCCAGAAAGGGTTAAATATTCCGAACATATTATGGAGGCAGGAATCTTTCCATAGTAGGCACTAATCATCCGCATCATAATACTTCAGCAGTTCCAAACAGTTTTTCGAGCCGCACGTCCAGAATACGTAAAAACACAGATATATTAGAATATGTCGATTTTCTCCAGAAAGGGTTGAATTTTCCGAACATATTATGAAGGCAGGAATCTTTCCATAGTAGGCAATAATCAGCCACGTCATAATACTTCAGCAGTTCCAAACAGTTTGTCGAGCCGCACGTCCAGAATACGTAAAAACACAGATATATTAGAATATGTCGATTTTCTCTATAAAGGGTTAAATATTCCGAACATATTATGGAGGCAGGAATCTTTCCATAGTAGGCACTAATCAGCCGCGTCATAATACTTCAGCAGTTCCAAACAGTTTCTCGAGCCGCACGTCCAGAATACGTAAAAACATAGATATATTAGAATATGTCGATTTTCTCTAGAAAGGGTTGAATTTTCCGAACATATTATGAAGGCAGGAATCTTTCCATAGTGGGCACTAATCTGCCACGTCATAATACTTCAGCAGTTCCAAACAGTTTCTCGAGCCGCACGTCCAGAATACGTAAAAACACAGATATATTAGAATATGTCGATTTTCTCTAGAAAGGGTTAAATTTTCCGAACATATTATGAAGGCAGGAATCTTTCCATAGTAGGCACTAATCAGCCACGTTATAATACTTCAGCAGTTCCAAACAGTTTCTCGAGCCGCACGTCCAGAATACGTAAAAACATAGATATATTAGAATATGTCGGTTTTCTCTAGAAAGGGTTAAATTTTCCGAACATATTATGAAGGCAGGAATCTTTCCATAGTAGGCACTAATCAGCCGCGTCATAATACTTCTGCAGTTCCAAACAGTTTCTCGAGCCGCACGTCCAGAATACGTAAAAACATAGATATATTAGAATATGTCGATTTTCTCTAGAAAGGGTTAAATTTTCCGAACATATTATGGAGGCAGGAATCTTTCCATAGTAGGCACTAATCAGCCGCGTCATAATACTTCAGCAGTTCCAAACAGTTTCTCGAGCCGCACGTCCAGAATACGTAAAAACATAGATATATTAGAATATGTCGATTTTCTCTAGAAAGGGTTAAATTTTCCGAACATATTATGAAGGCAGGAATCTTTCCATAGTAGGCACTAATCAGCCACGTTATAATACTTCAGCAGTTCCAAACAGTTTCTCGAGCCGCACGTCCAGAATAAGTAAAAACACAGATATATTAGAATATGTCGATTTTCTCTATAAAGGGTTAAATATTCTGAACATATTATGAAGGCAGGAATCTTTCCATAGTAGGCACTAATCATCCGCATCATAATACTTCAGCAGTTCCAAACAGTTTTTCGAGCCGCACGTCCAGAATACGTAAAAACACAGATATATTAGAATATGTCGATTTTCTCCAGAAAGGGTTGAATTTTCCGAACATATTATGAAGGCAGGAATCTTTCCATAGTAGGCAATAATCAGCCACGTCATAATACTTCAGCAGTTCCAAACAGTTTGTCGAGCCGCACGTCCAGAATACGTAAAAACACAGATATATTAGAATATGTCGATTTTCTCCAGAAAGGGTTAAATATTCCGAACATATTATGGAGGCAGGAATCTTTCCATAGTAGGCACTAATCATCCGCATCATAATACTTCAGCAGTTCCAAACAGTTTTTCGAGCCGCACGTCCAGAATACGTAAAAACACAGATATATTAGAATATGTCGATTTTCTCTATAAAGGGTTAAATATTCCGAACATATTATGGAGGCAGGAATCTTTCCATAGTAGGCACTAATCAGCCGCGTCATAATACTTCAGCAGTTCCAAACAGTTTCTCGAG
This sequence comes from Xanthostigma xanthostigma, assembly GCA_963575645.1. Classification (NCBI taxonomy): domain Eukaryota; kingdom Metazoa; phylum Arthropoda; class Insecta; order Raphidioptera; family Raphidiidae; genus Xanthostigma; species Xanthostigma xanthostigma. Next base: position 28,024,761 of record OY754468.1, on the reverse strand, counting down.
CCGCACGTCCAGAATAAGTAAAAACACACATATATTAGAATATGTCGATTTTCTCTATAAAGGGTTAAATATTCCGAACATATTATGGAGGCAGGAATCTTTCCATAGTAGGCACTAATCAGCCGCGTCATAATACATCAGCAGTTCCAAACAGTTTCTCGAGCCGCACGTCCAGAATAAGTAAAAACACAGATATATTAGAATATGTCGATTTTCTCCAGAAAGGGTTAAATATTCCGAACATATTATGGAGGCAGGAATCTTTCCATAGTAGGCACTAATCATCCGCATCATAATACTTCAGCAGTTCCAAACAGTTTTTCGAGCCGCACGTCCAGAATACGTAAAAACACAGATATATTAGAATATGTCGATTTTCTCTATAAAGGGTTAAATATTCCGAACATATTATGGAGGCAGGAATCTTTCCATAGTAGGCACTAATCAGCCGCGTCATAATACTTCAGCAGTTCCAAACAGTTTCTCGAGCCGCACGTCCAGAATAAGTAAAAACACAGATATATTAGAATATGTCGATTTTCTTTAGAAAGGGTTAAATATTCCGAACATATTATGAAGGCAGGAATCTTTCCATAGTAGGCACTAATCAGCGACGTCATAATACGTCAGCAGTTCCAAACAGTTTGTCGAGCCGCACGTCCAGAATACGTAAAAACACAGATATATTAGAATATGTCGTTTTTCTTTAGAAAGGGTTAAATATTCCAAACATATTATGGAGGCAGGAATCTTTCCATAGTAGGCACTAATCATCCGCATCATAATAATTCAGCAGTTCCAAACAGTTTGTCGAGCCGCACGTCCAGAATACGTAAAAACATAGATATATTAGAATATGTCGATTTTCTCCAAAAAGGGTTAAATTTTCCGAACATATTATGAAGGCAGGAATCTTTCCATAGTAGGCACTAATCAGCCGCGTCATAATACTTCAGCAGTTCCAAACAGTTTCTCGAGCCGCACGTCCAGAATAAGCAAAAACACAGATATATTAGAATATGTCGATTTTCTCTAGAAAGGGTTAAATTTTCCGAACATATTATGGAGGCAGGAATCTTTCTATAGTAGGCACTAATCAGCCGCGTCATAATACATCAGCAGTTCCAAACAGTTTCTCGAGCCGCACGTCCAGAATAAGTAAAAACACAGATATATTAGAATATGTCGATTTTCTCCAGAGAGGGTTAAGTTTTCGGAACATATTATTAAGGCAGGAATCTTTCCACAGTAGGCACTAATCAGCCGCGTCATAATACATCAGCAGTTCCAAACAGTTTCTCGAGCCGCACGTCGAGAATAAGTAAAAACACAGATATATTAGAATATGTCGATTTTCTTTAGAAAGGGTTAAATATTCCGAACATATTATGGAGGCAGGAATCTTTCCATAGTAGGCACTAATCATCCGCATCATAATACTTCAGCAGTTCCAAACAGTTTTTCGAGCCGCACGTCCAGAATACGTAAAAACACAGATATATGAGAATATGTCGATTTTCTCTAGAAAGGGTTAAATTTTCCGAACATATTATGAAGGCAGGAAACTTTCCATAGTAGGCACTAATCAGCCGCATCATATTACTTTAGCAGTTCTAAACAGTTTTTCGAGCTGCAAGTAGAGAATATGCAAAAACACAGATTTCAATGTGTATGGGGAAAACGAGCATTAGCGTTATTCTTTACAGCCGAAATGGAAGAGCGCCAAAATGAGCAGAGCACTTACAGAAATATTGACAAAGCATAGACCTTTCAAATAAAAAAAAACTCATTCAAGTCGAGCGATACGTTTAAAAGTTATTGCAATTCTAAACTGGTCATCATTTTAGGTGTTGCGTTTTTTGTGCCGGTCAGTGTAGAATTGCATTTTCTTTTTTCGTATTTTTCTCGGAAACTCGTAAAGCAGGAACGAAAATTTTTTAAGCAGGAAAAGGCACAAACGAAGCTCAATCCATCCCACCTATTTTGGTCCGTGCGGCTAACAAAGTTGCGGCTAACTTCACGCTTACCGAATTTTATTTTTTGATTTTCTCGAGAACGGGAAAAGCAGGAACGAAATTTTTTTAAGCAGGAAAAGGCACAAACGAAGCACAAACCAGCCGCAAGTAAAAAATGTACAAATTCCAAAAAGTTGCGGCTAGCGTGAACCTGGCCGCAGCTAAAATTTCTTCGATTTTCTCGGAAACGCGAAAAGCAGGAACGAATTTTTTTGGAGCAGGAAAGGGCACAAACGAAGCACAAACCAGCCGCAAGTAAAAAAATTACAAAATCAAAAAAGTTGCGGCTGGCGTGATCCTGGCCGCAGTTATAAAATTTTCGATTTTCTCGGAAACGCTAAAAGCAGGAACGAAAATTTTTAAAGCAGGAAAGGGCACAAACGAAGCACAAACCAGCCCACCCATTTTGGTCCATGCGGCTAACAAAGTTGCGGCTGGTTTCACGGAGCCTTATTATATAACGTAATAATCAACACCAATTTTTTGTAATTTGCTGTAATAATAATCTGGTAATAATTCTCTACGAAAAACAAGGGGATTTGGAAGCTTTGCCGAAAAAAGTAGACGCCAAGTTTTTACTTGGCAAGTTTACATGCACAAGTCATTTATTTATAGCAGTGTTTTTCAAAGCGTAGGTCACGACCCCTTGAGGGTCGCAAAACCTCTACAAGGGGGTCGCGGAGGCTCGCGAAGCCTCAGTAAAAATAAAAATGTTGCACGGATTTGATATTCGTAATATAATAAAATACACTATACCTACTATACTATATAATATACTATACTGTTAGGAACAGCATTGTTATAAATAATTTTATTGTTTATTTCGTCATAGCTGCAAAACCAAAATTTGGCTGTAGATTCCACAAGGAGGGGTTGATCGCTTGCAACACTAATTGTGCACCGATTTTTTAGAAGATTTCAATCTTTAATATTTTGGCATATGGGAAAAACTCGCAAAATATAAACATCTTTCTAAACCAATTTAGTTTCAAATAATGAAATTTTGAAATACCATTATATCGTAATTATAATACAATTACAAATCAATTCTGAATCCGTTTATCGTGACTTTGGGTCCGATCAACATCTATTTCCAAGTCTTTTACTGATCGAAAGAACCCCACTATTTTTAAGGCTGTTTTGTAGATTGGGAAAGTCATTACACTACACATAAAGATCCTTTAAAATGGACGACTAGGTCGACTAGGTTTGGTAGTGTTCGTTAACAGTTATTTGCAAGTCTGCATTTTCAAATAACAGTAACAGTTAAGGTGTAGTTAAAAATAACATTTTCGCTCATCTCTACTATTTGATTATACTTACTACATAATATTGCGACGTTCACCACGAATCGGGACTATATGTGATATGCATAATTATGTGTAACGTTTATAGAGAGGAAGCAAGAGAAAGGGGGAGGAGCCAGAAGTCTAATAATAATCAAGCCTGGCACCAAAGCAATTTGCATATAGTATAGGATGCTAGTTGCCTCTTTGGTAGTTACGGTTGCTAGTTCAATTCGCATGCATTGTTAATTGAACCAGTAAATGTACACATATGCTCAATACGTGGCACAGTGGCACACCGTTGAGGTAAGAAATCAGGTTATAGAATGTTCATCGAGACAATGCACATTATAGGTAAAGTATAAAAAAAGGTAAAAAACATTTAAGTCAAACGCTTTTATTGCACTAAAAACTAGAAAATAAATATGAGTCACCAAAGGGCGGTTTGATTAAACTAAAACAAAATCGTGGGTGGTATTTATAGTTACATTATAGTCCACGAAAGTTAAATATGATTTACAATCTCAAACAAATGAAAGTTTGCTATTAAATGCCCCCCCCCCGCGTTTTTTTTTTAGTACATTAACGATTGTTCAATAAAAGCGTTTGACTGAAAATCTTTTTACCTCGTTTTATTTTTATAAGTTTTTAGTAGATATGTTTTATTAAAAGTGCGATTTGCATCCGGACGAAAGCTGTTAATTTTAAATTTTTAATTTGTCTAATAATGATTAATTGTGGATTATATTTGTCAATTATAGAGCCTTGATGAAGCTAAAATTAAAGACAAAACGTTGGCAACATAAATAAATATATTGTACAGAATAAGGTTCCAATTTTCCCGTTATTATATTATCTAAATCAATTAAGAGGAACATAAAATATGAATTTTCTCTACTTTTCTCGAACCTCATAAAAGTCGCAACTTAGTAGAATTTAATTTTGAGAGGTTGCTTACTTTTGAATGCAATATTTATTGCAAAAATTTCACGTGTTATACGAACGAAATGCGTTTCTTATGTGCTTTACGTATTTATGTTCGAGATAGGAACTTGAGAAGATACAGACTCATTGTTATGTCACTGCACTGTTTGACCATTCATGTAATCCGTTGAAATTTCTTTATTCGTTGAAATATATTCCTTAGTGGATTATTCATAATATTTCTCAAAAAAATCAGAAGTAGGTATGAATAATTTAAGATTGGATTTTAGATTTAAAATGATAATAATTTTTAAGTTTGATTTTTGAATTATTTTCAAATTTATTTCAGAGATTACACTTCTTTTTGTTTTATTTGATTCTTGCTGTTAATTTTTCAAGTGTATATTTCTCTTGTTCTTAATGTATTATTTTGAAGGAAACCACTAGCTTTTTTCTGCTTCACTTTTCCCGATATTGTATTGATTTTCAGTGCTCTTCATATAGGCAGTTTTTATGCTCTTGTTTTTATAAAACTTGTATAAGAAAAATGAAAAACAATGTTTCAAGTATCGCCACTTCTTACCCGTGGATGAAACACTTTACGTCGAAGAACAGAAATAAAAAAACTCTATATTTAAGTTTATATGCCAGCTAACCATAACGAAATACATAATATATAAATATCGATAGAAGCTTTTTCAGCAAAATATATAAATAATTATCTTTTCTGAAAAAATCTTCTATTTTAAAAATTGAATAAAATAAGTGAAAAACATATTTTAAAAACAATGGTTCTCGTTTGCACTAAAAAGTAGAAAATAATTTTGATCGGAACAATTTTCAACGTTTGTATAAAAATAGCAACTGTTATATTCAATTTTTGGTCTCCAGTTCTATAAGAATAATTTTGTTTTCCCAAAGCCCACTATTGAATTTTAAACTTAAAAAATCTTTTAGAAAACGAATATTTCATGAAATTGAGAAAATACATTTTTTTTGCAATTTGAAAATAAGAAAGTCATTGTAAAAAAATATTATTCGCCCAATGACCCTGCAATTACGAGTATCCTGCTCTACTGACAGCTACCCAAGTCTGCGTGTACAGATCCGTATTCATTGATACCGGTTTCACGTCCAATTATTATTTTGAAAAAGTATTAATCATTTTTAGCAAAAATGATTGATTCACAAATTATCTTCTGGAATATACACGTGCATACAATTTCAACCCCATCGGTTGACAGGAAGTGTGTCAAATTTCACTAACTAAATTTGAATTAGACCCATACAGATATGATTTAGAACTTAAGAAAATCATTGAAAAAGACGAAAAAGTGCGAGTAGAATTCACGTTTTGATGCTTCCTTACCGTTGTAATAATTTTATATGATTTACCGCATAGGATGGCACCACTTTTGCTTCCTTTCCTGTAAAAATAAATAGAATAATAAAACCGTTATGAAAAGTATACCATTATTATATAAAGAAACAACGTTATAGTATGTATTTCTTCTGCGCATGCGCCGATTTTTACCCCAAAAACAATAGGGCTTCTTCATATTGGCCTATTAAACATCCTCTCAAAATTTGATTTCAATCTGTTCATCCGTTTGACCTGTATCTTGTTCACAGACTAACAGACGCATAGACGTTTTCAAAAATATGTTTTTTTGGATTCGGAGAGCCTCAAAATGAAAAAATGTAAAATTTGAAAAGGTGAATTTTGACTAAAATTGGTGCCATTCTACATTTTGTGGTGTTGGAATGGTAAAATAACGAATCACTGCTAGTCGAAGCAAATTAATTTGAAATCCGGAAAGAAAATCTGTTCACAATCTGTTCTGAAATGAGAACGTTCGACACGAATGTAGGTAGGTAAAAGTTTCCGTGTACTCGACATCGTTGGAACCCGTGTTTGTCGTTCAGGATCTTGTCCACACTTCACTAGCTTCACACACTCGACCAACTATCGCCAGTGACAGAGTAGAACAGAGAACTTCAAGCACTATAATTAGATAAGGTGGCGGTTCTCGTCGCCCGCTCTCTCGACTGGTTTTATGGTCGCTAATAACGTTATAGCCAATATTGCGCTGTCCGCAGACACGTATATACAAGCGAATCAAACAGACATTTTCGAAATAATACGACTTTGTCAATATTATATAGTTTTAACATTGAGCGCGTGATAAAATGGAGACAAAAAATTCCAGTCAATTAGGAGACGGGACCATTTCAACTTAAAAAAAATTGTCCAGCCAATTGAACAACGGGACCATTCCAACTTCAAAATTCCAGCCAATTGGGCGGCGAGACCATTTCAACTTCCGAAATGTTGACATTTGATTATAATAAAAAAAATAAAATTTCTGATATCGCGTGAGGTAACGCGGGCAATGGCTAGTATTCAATATGATATTAACTATTTGTTGCCATGGCTACATAATATGTTCCACGTCATGTAAAAATTAATCAAAGCATGCCTAACTAGTTTATTTCTGACAGATCCATAAAACAAAAGAGCGGATGATTTTTTTTTATTTTCAAAATATTTCCGAAACTATAAAGTGAGAAAAAAAATTTTTAATAAAACTTTCTTGAAAAAATAAATATTATGAAAAGTATACCATTATTATATAAAAAGCAAAGTTGTAGCATATATCTTTTCTACGCATGCGCCGATTTTCCACAAAAACAATAGGGCTTTGCATAAAAAACCTTTTTAACGAAACTTTATTCAAAATTTAAATAGAATAATAAGCCGTTATGAAAAGTAGATATACCATTATTATATAAGAAACAACTTTATAGCATATATTTCTTCTACTCATGCGTCGATTTTCCTGAAAAACAATATGGGTCTTCATATTTGCATATCAAACATCCTCCCAAAATTTAGTTTGAATCAGTTCATCCGGTTGATCGGTATCGTGCTCACAGACTACTAACAGTCGCACAGAGTTTTTCCAAAAATATGTTTTTGGATTCAGGGGACCTCAAAACGAAAAGATATTGTAATTTTTACCTAAATTAGTACAATTCATGACTTGTGGGTTGGAATGGTAAAATATACCTATTGTGTTAATTAAACCAATAGGGGCACTTAAAAAATGTGGGGCCTATTTCGCTATTTTAACATATATAAACTGTTTATTTTTGAACTCAAGCACCATAAACTTTTTAATGAACGTTCGTTGGCTGAATGTTTTTTAAGGCTACATACAGTAGCAATAAACCTTTGTCTCTTATCAATGTTTACAGTATAGACTTGCGGAATAACGACATAGCTCGACGCGAAATTGACTAAAGTATATTTCCTTGTGATGAAACATACATAAATGATACATACACCCCGAGGAGAATCGTTTCTACGCGTCACATTTCATCTTTATATCTTCTCAACAGCATCGTGTTTGGAACTCTCTACTACCGCCGGGCCGAAAAGTTCACTAAAAAAAGTCAACACTAAAGTCTTTAAATGTCGAATTTGTTACATTTTAGTTACATTCAAGTCTTATTGCTCAATTTACGAGCAAAATACATTGTCTTAAACACCACTAGTGTATTATTTTGATTTAGATAAAAAGAAGTGAAGTTGTAAAATATTGAAAATATTCTGAAAATTGAAATAAAAGCCGCTATATTATAGAGGATACCGACAAAAAATGCCCTAATCTCGAGCGCAATGATATTATGACTCGTGTGGCTGTTAAAACTCGCTGAGCTCGTATTTAACATATTAACACTTATTTATATAATAACATACAATACTATTTTCATCTTAAAAGCGGCTCTTTTTATGCGAAATAGCAGTTACAAAGTTCATTCATAAATTACACAAAAATGTTATTTGTAATGAAAATTAGCAAAAAATTATATAAAATAACTTTCGGTAAGACCTGTTAGCGGAAATATAAAAATTTTACCTAGCCCGTTTCATATTAATAAAAAGGCCAAGTGCGAGTCGGACTCATGCACCGAGGGTTTTGTACAAACTTGTAAAGATGTAAATAGTTCGTCCCTCACGGGAATCGAGTCTCGAAGATTTTTCCCGCTTAACCGTTGGAAAACTGTTGTCCCCGTACATCGACAAACATCGCGATCAGTTTGCCAAGTAAGCACGTAATGAGTTCAGATGGATTGCTAAGTTGTATTGTGCCTCGTGGCTATAACAGCCTAGTTGTCGTACCGTGTTGTATGCGAGAGTTCTCTTATTGTGCTGTATACACGCAACTGTTTCTGTGTACGAGCGTGGCATGTCGTTACGGTTTAAAAACAATATTTTTTTTGTGATGTAACTACACATTTTCGGTTTTTTGTGCTATAAGACATTGCTACTTGACCATGATTCTAGGTCAACGGGAACTACCCTATAGGTTCTGATTCCCAAGAGCTTTGACAGACAGACAGACGGACGGACACCAAAGTGATCCTTTAAGGGTTTTTTTTTTTCCTTTTGAGGTACAGAACTCTAAAAAAATAAATATTAAGCCAACGACACTGATGATTTTGCATTTCTTTTCTCTAAAAATATTTTTTGATAAGTATGATAGAAACACAATGATTTTTTTTATATTAAAAGAAACAATAGCTTTCCATTATATCAAAATAAAAAGCTAATATTGCAAGCGTCTTCGCATGCATGTAACGAATATAAAAATCAAATTTTATGAAAATTGTTCGAGTACCTATCGTCCGCGTAGTACCAAAAAAGCACACACGCATACAAATGGTACGCACATGAAATTCAATATTCTATATTAGGATACACTTTTGTAATATACAAACTGAATCTCCGAAATTATTTATCAATTTATTTTAGATTGAGTTAAACAAACAAACTTAATCCTTTAAAAACATAAATTCTAGAGAAGAAAAGTTAAACAACCAAACAATGTTACCTTATTATAAATTTATCTTTGTTTTACATGATTTAAAATTGAATTCTCGAATCAACACAGTGTGAAAATAAAACGTTATTAAATTAAGGAAATATCTAAGTACGTATGTGTGTGAAAACAACCGACTGCCTACCATTTGAATTGCTTCTTATTTATTACACACACCCCTATACAATAATTGCTTTTCATGCCTGTATAACGATCGTGAAAAGACACATTTAACTCTAGTGGTGTAAAATTGGATCCAGGCGTTTTGATCCCCGGTCAAAATTTCTCCGGACAAAATATCTCAGCGGCAAAAATATCCCCATGGTATTCATGAATTTTTTCAGATTTCTTTTCTTAGAGATAAGGATAAGGGACAGCAATTTTAAGCGTTTTTATCCGAAAAATGCTTAAAAAATGAACAAAAATATACACAATAAATATTGTCGAATTCCTGTCTTAATAAACTTTTAATTGACACCCTACACAAATAGCCTTGAAAACGTTTTTCTTTTCATTTCCCAATACACCCCCTGAAATTAACTCCCGGAATAAACACAACATTTTTTATATTTCATGTCTATGATTAAGCTGTGACACTCTATCTCTGTGCCAAATTTCAAATTTTTCCTTCAAATAGCTTGAAAAAAAAAATCGTCTGTGATAGACGGACGGACGGACAACGAAGTGATTCCATGAGTATTTCGTTTGCACGGAGCACTAAAAATCAGCTGTTCTTTTGTTCTGAAATAATCGATCTATCAAAAATAAATGAATTAGCATGCCTCTATGGAATTAGATAACAAGTTACAAGATGTAACCATTGAAACTAAGAGCAAATATAATATAAATATTGATTACTGGCCGTTACCCGCGCTATTGCACGTGTTAACAGATTTTTTTGAAGTAAAAACTTCTTTAAAAACGGGGGTAAACCCGTTTCCCTATGTAACGAAATTTGTGTCACGAAATTGTACTATATAAACAATAGTTCAGAGCAAGCATCTGTAGCTTGTTTGTTTTATTTTTTTTTTTAGAGTTGCAAATCATACGATTAATTTTTGTTTAATAATCCGATTATATATAACAAAAATTTTTATTTAAAAAAATATACGAATAATTTTTCAACTCATGGAATTATTTATTGTTTGCGGTAAATCTGTGAAAAGAAATAAAAATGTGTTACGAGATTGCATTACAGAAATGACACTTATAATATGTGAACAAGTAGATAAAAGAAAATAAATAAAGTGGACAAGTGGAAAAAAGATAAGAAGTCCAATGGACAAGTGGAAAAAAAAAGTAAGAGTAAAAAGAAAAGATCCATAATTAATTTTTAGCATTTAACTCATAGTTTCACGTTCAGATTAACTTGTACAGACGAAATATCTGAACGTGAAACTAAGAGTTATATGATAAAAATTAATTATGAATCTTTTCTTCTTACTTTTACTTTTTTCCTTTTGTCCATTGGGTTTCTCTTATTTTTTCCACTTGTCCATTGGAGTTTTTTTCTTCTTTCCACTAGTCCATTGGACTTCTTATCTTTTTTCCACTTGTCCACTTTACTTCTTTTCTTTTTTCCACTTGTCCACATAGAAGTTTCACTTGTGTAAATGCGCATTCGAAACACATTCTTTTTTTTATATAATGTCAAATGTTATCAGTTTTTTTTAGTTGAAATGGTAACATCGTCCAATTGGCTGGAATTTTTGTTATCGGTTAACCATCAAGTTTGATATTCTGTCTGTTTACTTTTAATTTAATCACTTTTAGGATTCTCTACATTCTGAAATGTGGTATCGTTAAAAAGTAGGTGGGTTCTATAACAGACTAGGAATTTCATTTCAACGAACAATGTGCTTAAAAGTTGATATTACAAATTAACTTTATGAACAACAAATGAAACTAATCACAACGAAACTTAAATATTAAATTACACAAAATTATAATAAAAACAATCAGGCAATTATAAAGTATTACAGCAAAATATAAAGTAAATAAATAAACGAGTATTGTTTATTTTACAGAAGACACTAATAAGTCGCCTTTAAATATATGTCACGTTCTCAAAGAGAATTTATATTATTAAATAAACCATCCAACTTCATAAAAATATAAACTAATATACAAACATAATGTTTTGTTAGTGCAGCAATGCAAGCGAAAAATAAGTTCAAACGAATTATATAATATTCCAAAGCAGACAGTGAACTTACGTAATGATATGTGAACTGCTGTGACCCGCGGCACATAAAACTTTACTCCGTTACGTGACTGCATTCTGAAGGTGACCGAACCATCCGTGATACATATTGTGAGATGCTTCTGGATGAACGGTAATTGTTGACTGGGCTGTACACATGTAGAAACTAGACGAAGATTTCTGTATACGTAATAACAATGATACATTGTAGGTGATTTTCTTTAAGAGTTTAAGCTAAATTACTCACTCTGTATTAATTGACCAAAGTAAAGCTGTTTGTGAAGTTATAGTCAGAGTGCCCGTCGGCAAAAATTTTACTGACGCATACTCTCCCCAATAACACGAACTATTTAAAATATCTGACACCTCGAATATATCCGACATATTCGAGGTGTCAGACATTTTAAATGGCTTATGTTATTTGTCAGAGAACATTATTTTAGCGTTTTGGTTGAAGTTTTTAAGCTATCCAATAAAAAAAACAAACAGTAACTATAAATTTTTACATGTCGTCAAAACGACATCTTTCGGAAAATTTAGAGGGAAAACGCCCCAAAATCAAGAAAAGTCATAGAGGAAATAGGTGTCAGACTAGGCCTAATGAAGCCATATTATACAAAGTTTGGGGAGAGTATGTGTCAATAAATTTTTTACCGACGGGCACTCTGACTACTTCGTACAGAGCACGTTCAAATACTCTACGAACCTTTGTATATTGTACGTGGGAAAATGTTGGCGCAAAGGTGTGTTTTTGCGCTGTGAAAAAAGAGGTGTGTAGGGGGAAGTTCCCCAAGAAACGTGCGAAATTTTTGTCAAACGAGAAATTATTGTTCTGGGTTTTGTATATTGGGGATGTTTTTGTATGGATGAATTTCCTGGGTTTTTTAGACACCCAGCTGGAATAAATAATATCACGTTCTAATAATTAAGTTGGAATCATTCTACTTTTTTAACATATTATTCATAAAATGACGTCAGCAGCTGTCAATAATATTATGTCTAATAATGAGATTGAAATCATATTGCTTTAAATTTTCCGACATAAACAATATAAATAAATTAAATTGTTTGAGAAACCATCCGTTTCAAAAACAAGGCATGTGCTATTTTCCAACAGGCAAAAACAACAGAAACAAATTCGCGATTTGTTAGATAAAATCTAATTTATACGGTTGGTTTTACTCTGATAGTGAAGAAAGCTAAAAAATAACCTAGTCGACCTGTCAATAATTGCGACCTGTAAAAGGCTTGGACGTAAATACTTAACATACGTTTAAAATAGATCAATCGACAACTATACCTACTGTTCGAAATTTTTGATTAAAATTTTAGGATTTATTATGAACTCGAATCAATCTAGAAATGGTTACATTTTATAGAATAGAATCTCCTCTGTTCAAAAATTAACATAGAACTATTTATATGAGCAAAAGTCAACTCTGGCGTGCAAAGCGAAACAGAGTAATTAATACCTCTAGCGGTGTGCAAAATAACAGTCATCTAAATATATAAAAGGAAACAGTAACTGACTGACTGATCTATCAACGCACAGCTCGAAAAAACGGACGGATTGGGCTGAAATTTGGTACACAGATAATTATTATGACGTAGGCATCCGCTAAGAACTGATTTTTGAAAATTCAGCCCCTAAAAGGGTGAAACGGGGGTTCAAAATTTGCATGGAGAAATCATATAAGATAGATGTATTAATTCAAAAATGCGCAGGGTTACTCCTGTCAACAAATAAACAAACACGTGTTTCGTGCTTTTTCAAAAACAACCCTTTCACAGGGTAAAAAGAGGTAAATGGTCTAAAAATCAAGATGGGTGTCATTTTAAAGGTCTATCGGAACGTTGGTCATGTGGATGTCATCAATTTTGAAATTTATTAGACCTGAACAACAAAAAAATTCTAAAAAGTCATAATCTTTACATATAAAGCGAAGCCACGGGCAAAAGCTAGTTATGAAGTAATTTATTGGCAGTTATATATGTTAACTAGAATAAATACGACAATCGACAGGTTGGTATTTATATTTCATAAAAAACAGTCCTTCGGATGTATGCAACAAAGACATTTCAAGTAAACGAAAGCCAATAGTCAAAGCTAGCTTTGTATGTAGTTTTAAGTCGATATTTTTGGTTGACTAGTCAAGGAAGACCGCGCGCGGACTCTGTGTTTACACACTTGTTCGCTCTATTTACTCTTAAATGTGAAATGGACGGTTTTTATGAGATACTGCAGAGCTGGCCTGAGGCACGAACAACAAAGCTTTCATTTGTTCCTCTATTTCGTGAAACTACGGATACCATATCGACTTTTAGTTTATTACACATAATACAGGAGAACACTGATAACAGACGGCAATTAGGATCATGACTTCTTTATTGTTCGGATTATCAAAGTTTTTTTATTGAATGAAATCGTTACTATTCCAACACCATAAATGGGGAATGGTACTAGTTTAGGTCGAAATTTACTTTTCAGAATTTTACAATAATTTTCCGTTTTGAGATCCTTCAAATCCAAAGACATACTTTTGGAAAAAATCTGTGCGTCTGTTTGTAAACACGATACAGGTCAAGGAATTGAAACCAAATTTTGGGAGGGTTTTCGATGTGCAAATATGAAGAGCCCTTTTATTTTTGAGGAATATCGACGCATGCGCAGAAGAGGTATATGGTATAACGTTGTTTTACCATTTTAACCCACAAATGGGGAATGGTACTAGTTTATCAAAAATCACTTTTCAAAAATTTTATATCTTTTCATTTTGAGGTTCCCCGAATCCGAAAAACATATTTTTGGAAAAACTCTGTGCGGACGTCAGTCGGTTAGTCTGTGAACACGATACAGGTCAAACGGATGAGCGGATTGAAACCAAATTTTGAGAGGATGTTTGATATGCAAATGTGAAGAGCCCTATTGTTATTGAGGAAAATTGGCGCATGCGCAAAGGAGATATATGCTATAACGTTGTTTTTTCTCACATTTTTACATGACGTGGAACATATTATGTAGGTAACCATGGCAATGAATAGCAAATATCATATTGAATACTAGCCCTTACCCGCGTCACCTCACGCGAAATCAGAAATTTTAATTTCTTTTTATAATCAAATGTAGACATTTTTGAAGTTGGAATGATCCCGTCGCGTCGCCCAATTGGCTGGATTTTTTTTTATTTATTCGGTCAACGGTGTTATCAGAGCTAAATGTGAATGAATAGCAAGCAAAATATCAATCAAAAATTCTACCAATTATTGTGAAAAAATAAAAGCTCAACGAGCAACGCAGTATGGATTGCACAATGATTCTGAATTATTTGACGATCAGATAGTCGATGGTCTACTGTATAAGTCAATGTTTAATTAAGTAGAAATTTTATATAAAACATCAAATTATTATTATTATTAGTAAAATCTTAACTACCAGGCTATCCGAACTGATGTTGACGTACCGTAAGCTACAGAAACAGTTTGAGAAACACTTTAAGAAGATATAAAAAATTCGTTATATTTTTTCTCATTTATTTACAGTAATAAGTGTAATAAGCGAACGCTTGTTTTACTTGCACCTTAAGCCGTCCCAGAGAGAGAAAGCGAATACTTTCTTTTGTCTTTCGTTTGCTACGGTTTCTTCTTGGAACATCTATTTACATTGTTTTATCTTCAAAAATAAATCATCAGTTTTATAGAACAACGTCACAGTCTATAAAACATTTGCTTCACAAATATATTAATTGTAATGGCAGTTTTTCTTTCAGCTGTTGTAACTGGCTTCGCCCGGATAAGGTTTACGTCAGCATTTTACTCATTCTGAGTGGCGATATAGCAATTCGAAAAAAAATTGGTAACTTTATTTTTTCCGTTTCTAGCTAAGTGGTTTCAGAAATATAGGTATCCTTCAAGAAAATCACCTCTAACGATTCGAATATCGAAAATTCATTGTAAACATATCTCTTCGATTTAAACAAAGCAGATGCATATAAAATTTCGTATGTCTTATACGTGTTTTGTTAGGAATGTCGAAAGATAAAAAAAATATACTTATTTTTAACAATTAACAAAAATTTATTTCTTTGAATATTGTAGAGCGACGACAGTTTTTATAATGCGATCAATCTCAAAAATAATTCACTAAAAAGTAAGTTCTAAATTTGTTTGCAATGATCTTTTACTATTCCAACCCACAAGTGGGGAATGGTACTAGTTTAGGTCAAAAATCACTTTTCAAAAATTTTACAATATTTTTTCCGTTTTGAGGTTCCCCTAATCCAAAAAACATTTAAGTATTATTGAAAAAACTCTGTTAGTCTGTTAACACGATACGGGTCAAACGAATGAGCGGACTGAAACCAAACTTTGGGTCTGGTATGCAAATATGAGGAGCCCTATTGTTTTCGGGAAAAATCGGTGCATGCGCAGAAGAGATATATGCTATATAACATTCTTTTTTATACAACAATGGTATACCTACATTACATAAAGGTTTAGTATTCTATTTTTTTTTTAAAGTTTCGTTAAATATTTTGTTTCTAAACTTTATAGTTTCGGAAATATTTTGACAATAAAAAATTACCCGTTTTGGGAGTGAGATTTGGCCAGCGGAAGGATTGGTGAGAGTCGGCGGCAATTTGTAACAAGTAATATAGAGTACAGAGTGGTATAAAAATAATAGTTTTGCACTACGTTGAAATTTATATATAAATTATTATTGTTTACAGATTAATTATTAGTCGAGTCAATGAAGTAGAAAAAATTCTTCAATAAATAAAATTATCGACCAATTTTTCAGACAAACATATTAACAAAAAATATAAAAATTAATACATTAACGTTTTGGTCCGAATTTGGAACTTCTTTACAACTGATCTAAAAAATATAAAAATTAATTAATAATTAGTTTCTAATTGGTGTTTGAAAAAATTTCGCTTTAAGTTTTTAATTATCAAATCAGTTCTGAAGAACATCCAAATTCGGACCGAAACGTTAATGTATGAATAGTTATATTTTTTGTTAATATATTTTCTGAAAAATTGGTCGATAATTTTATTTGTTGAAGAATTCTAATCAGACATTAATCAAAGATTTGAAGTGGAAAAAACTTAAAACTTCTAAACCCTCCCAAATCGATCCTATATTGACAATTTTTTTTTATTTGTCATAACCAGTGTTCAAAATCAGAAAGAATCACAAGATTTGGCTAGAATTGAATATTTCTTTTTAAAACGGTGAACATTTATTTATTATCAGACTTGTTCAAGACTCGATCGTACATATAAAAAAATTTAGAAAAAATCTTGCAAAATTCAAAATTATGTATAGAACGTGTTCAAAGTTTGTACACAGTGAAATACATGCATATTGAACAATTATGCAAATTATAAATATTCAATTGTTTTTAACATCTAACTAAATTTGCAGTGCTGAGTTGAAACGGGTTAATTTAACGATTCTGAAAGTTTTAACCCTCTATAAGTTCTTTGTTTTCATTTCTAAAGCAGTTTATTACCTTATGCGCGACGCAAGCGTATAGGAAAATTCGAAAAAAAACTTAATGTAAAATTTAAACTAATAGAAATGACGTGCTCAAAGATTTTTTTTATTGTGAAATACATCTATTTTGATCAATTGTGAAAAATTTCATCATTATTCAATAAATATTTTAAACACAGCAAACGATTTTCCCCACGTATATACTTTGGAATGCGGAAAATCGCGGACAAAAACTGATCTTAAAATACAAACGCTAAAAATTTCAGAATCATTAGAATAAATAGTTAATATACTAAATATATAATTTGTTTCCAAAATACATGTCAAATAAACATACAAAATTTAGTCGAGATTGAATTATTCTTTGTAAAACGGCAGATATAATATGCGATTCGAGTTTACAAGAAAACTCGGAGGAAAACTTGTTGTAAAATAAAAATTTTGAATCCGCGAACAAGAATGTTTTTGATTTAAAAATTTAAAAAAACGCCTTGCAAATGGTTTTTACTTTTAAATCCATAAGTACGAGGTTCAAAGTAAAAAAATTTGAAAAGTAGTTTGACCCTGCAGGCCATCCCTGTAACTTCCCGCTATTTTCGAGTTCAAAACGCTCAAAAATATGTCAAATATAGCAAGAAGTTTATTTTTTAGCTCTTCGAGCTCAAAAAAAAACACTTTGTTACGAAATTTTCGTTCACGATATCTCATGAACAAATGAAGCGATTTTGATGCGATTTGCGGCAGTCGACGCAATTTTTTAACCTTAAAAAGTAATTTTATACAGAAAAATCGATCTCATAGGAATTTTACGAGAAATTTAAAAAAAAACACTTTTTAAAAATTTTTCGTTCACGATATCTCGTGAACAAATGAGCCGATTTTGATGCGGTTTGCTGCAATCGACGCAGTTTTTTTAACCTAAGAAAGTAAATTATTACAAAAAAATCGATTTGATAAGAATTTTACGAGTAATTTTAAAAAATTACTTTTTTCCTAATTTTTCGTTCACGTTATCTCATGAACAAATGAACCAATTTTGATATGGTTTGCGGCGATCGACGCAGTTTTTTTAGCTTAAGAAAGTAATTTATTACAAAAAAATCAATCTGATAACAATTTTAAGAGTCATTTTAAAAAAACACTTTTTTACGATTTTTTCGTTCACGGTTTCTCGTGAACAAATGAACCGATTTTGATGCGGTTTGCGGAAATCGACGCAGTTTGTTAAGGAGAAAAGCTGATTAGTTTTTGGAATTAATCGGTTTAGTAGTTTAGAAAATTTTTTACAAAAACAAATTTTTAAAAATTTTTGAAACTTGTTTTTTTAAGATTTCTCAAAATTTTTTGGGCCGAATCGTTTCAAATTTTCAGGAAGTCTAAGTTCACCAAGATCACGTCAGATGCCGCAAACCACGTTTCAGTCGGACACTCCGTTCAAAAGATATAAAAGGTTTACATACATACATACATACACACACACACACACACACACACACACACATCCATACATACAGCCCTACGGACATCATCGCCAAAATAGTTTCAATAGCTTCCTAGGACCCCAAAACGTCGAGATCTGGCGAAAACTCGATTTTCGAAAATCGGGGTGAAACCAATAACTTCCCGATTTTTGAAAAAAAAAAAAATTTTTTTTTTTTTTTTTTTAAAGCGGGAAGTTAAAAAAACCTTCACTGACTAGACTATAAAAAAAAACAATTTTGAAGTTCTCTTATTAACACGTTTGAGTATGAATCAGAGTTTTATTTAAACGCTCAGAAAAACCGAAATTTGGCGGCCAAGAATATTAAAAAGTAGCGTTCTGAATAATTTCTTTATAAAAATATATAAAGATAATTGCAACTATTTGTTTTATTTCTTAAAAATCTTTGCAGATATTCTCGCTCTGTCGACTATTTTAGTTTATAAATTAACGTATTATTAAGGTATTAATTATCTGATATATGTTTATAAATTAGAAAGTATTGGTAAAAGATAATTTATAATTGTCTATTTAGTTTTGTCTGATTAAAATAAATGGGAAGTAAATTCTCTCTCTGTTTCTTTGTGTACAAAAACACTTTCAGAGCTGCATTAATCTAGATAAAAACTTGGCACAAGTTTTCTTATAGCTGATATAAACAACCAATTTTCTTAGATGGGATATAATTAAAACTTTTAATTGATGCTCATTAATTTTTTACGAGCATCCGTTGGGAATTGTAATAATTTGAAATGCTAAAATCCTATTTTGATTACTAAAAATATATAACAATATTTTTCAATAGTTTGATTTGATCAAATTATTTTTACAGAATTTTTTTAAAGATATTAATATTTTATTATATTTTTTAAGGACCGTATTATGTACATGGATTACATTTACATAATTTTTGAAACGCATTCGATATAGGTATCCATTATTTTTCAAGTCAGATTTTTTCTAAAACTGAGTGTTTAGACAAACCATGAAAATAATAAAAAGTTTTTCTCAATAAACATAATAAAAAATAATAATCGACCATCTAAAGAATTATCAAATAATGCAGATAAACGTCAGCAATTGACTCCAACATCGACTTATTACGGCCTTTCCATATTATTACGTGCCAAATAAATATAAATAATTTACAATTTCCGCAAACAACTCAACGAACAAAATTCAATCACCAAAGTATATTATAAATCGAAATAAACTCGAAACAAACCGAACTGCAAATCTATTTTACATTTTTTCACATTTTTCACCTAAATGATTATTTTAGGGAGTAAACAGGTACAATACATTTGTTAACAATCGTATAATTGATTAAACCATATTATCTGTAATGGGACAGGCGTTAACTAATTTGTCTACCAGTAAATGTGTTTCAGTGCTTCAGTGGCGTCACACGAGTCAAAACACATTGAGTTCTAGATAGATATACATACTGTATTTTTGTTTTGCACTGTATGTCTTCATTTCCAGTTTTTCAAAATTTTAAATATTTCATTTCTGTACCTACCAAATCGAACTTCAACAATCAATTGTAGGCACTGTAGATATCATGTAAAGTAGCATGTAGCGTCCGTGGCCGTGTAAATGTCTGTAATCTGTAATGAGAACTGTTCACAAGATCGCAAGTTCGTCTCCAGCTGGAATAAAATGAAATATAAAAAATATTGATTTTTCATTGTTTTTATTATGAAAGATAACAATTTGAAAAAAATATTTTAGCGTCCTCTATAAGTGGGTAGTATAGATACTTTACCATCCGGCTCGTCGTCGGCCTGAAATGGGTCATTTTACAACCGGATATACATGCATAAAAAGCAGCTTTTTTACAGAGGGTAAGATAAAATGTTATTTTATAACATACAATCGTTCCAAAATTTTGTCTTAACTCGATCATAATCAGATAAAAAGTTCCACATATTTTAATTTTGCGAATACCAATTGATAGTGTACTAATATTAAATTTCATTAAAGATAGTCATGTAGACGTAATTATAGAAAAACAGAAAATCAGAAAGACAGATAAAAATTGTGAAATCACTGTCAGGTATCATATAAGATACCCAAAAACGCACTAATCTTGCAAGTAAACAAAATTAAAGACAAAGATCCTATTACTATAATTTGTATTATTTGACTTGCTGAAACTACAATAACGTGTAAATTAAATTACCTATACCTAAGTAGGTACATTTATATGCCACAGGAAATAAAAAAATAAAAACCTCCAACTTTTGACCAACCAGTATTTTTCGTGGCTCGCAAAATATATTTATTTACGAAAACCAAAATAATTAAATGTTTTGTGTAAAAAAGAAGGAGAGCTATAATATGTGCTTGTACAATTTTACCGATTTCTTATGTACTTAGTAACTTTTTACGTAACTACTTTGTAAGATGAATTTTTTGTATTTTTTTTTTTGATGTTTTGATGTTTTTTGTTTGTTTTTATTTCACATAATAATTAAAATTATCTCCCATTTTAACTGTTTTCCCGTTTCTTTTCCTTAATTTAATAAGATCATTGTCATATTCTTAATAAAAAATATATTAAACCCGTCACCCACGCCATATCAGACCCCGTACGTCCACCATAAAAAGACAACGTGTAGCTCACAGTGTTGTAAAATGTAATAGATAAGCTTTTTTATTGTTTTCTTCGATTTGCGATAATAAATAAATTGATAACACGTCTGTCCGGTACAATATATTCAAGGTACGTCAATGTTGAGTAGGGAAACATTACGTTGGCGTTGTCGTCGCAATGGTAGTTCTGCTAGAACGGGCGCCTAGTAGGTAAAGCTACGGGACGTCACATCAATCACACCGCAGTGTCGTTTTTACTGCGCCAATCCGCGTGTCGCATTTGAGTCATTAGCGATAGAAATAACAGGACCGTAAACTCATATTTTTAATTTTAAAAATCTTTATTTTGGAAACGTAAACGTCACACTTTTCACAGTCGACACAACATTTTTTTATCTCTTCCTATCGAACTGACACAACTGCAAACCGATTAAGTCAAATGCAGTCAAAATGATTAAAATATTACAAAAGATTTAGAATTAAAATAAATCAAGCGAAATCTGAAGCAGTACACAAAGCGTAGACCAAAAATATTGTTTAAAATAAACATCAACACATAGAATGAAAATACCAAGTTAAATTCTTGGAAATGTTTATGTATTCACAATTACTTTTACATACCACATCAAACAACAGGCGAATAAACCAATTCCTTAGTGTTCTTGATATTCATATCATACTTACATTTATCATACTTACCTTTAATTGATCTTATGTTTACGCATATAGCTCTAGTTGCTGAGCGTTTTATATTTAAATTAAAAAAAAAATAAACCAATAGGAATTATGTTTCGATTTTTTCCTATCTTTAATAAAAAAACAAATTCTAAATGTAAATGAGGACACAGATAGGAAAGAAACAACTTCAAACCAGGAAGAGAACCTTGGAAACCAAGAAATAGATGATACAATGACTCGTTCACCAACAGAATCGGAATTACGAGAAGTAATAACTTGTATAAAAAATAATAAGGCCCCTGGTCAAGGCCAGATATCTGCGGAGATGCTCAAAGCAGATACTGACAGATCGGTAAAAGTTTATACCCCTTATTACTTAAAAACTGGAAAACTGGCGTAATACCTAATGTATGGAGAGAGGGTACAACAGTTAAGATTTCAACGAAAGGTGATGGATCAGACTATAATAATTGGAGAAGAATTACGTTACAATCAATTCTTAGCAAAATATTAACATCTATAATTTATAACCGCCTAAAAAATAATATGACACTTCCGGCAAGGAATGAACAGGGAGGCTTCTAAAGAGGTAGAACTTCCGTAGACCATATCAACACACAATTATGTTTCGATTTTTTCCTATCTTTAATAAAAAATCAAATTTAAATGTCCAAAACAAGCTGCTAATTTACAATGGAGTCATTCGTCTAATCCTAACATATTATGCTGTCGCTGTTTGGTATAGTATGCGGAAAAGCAATTATGATAAACTATAAATAATACTAAACAAATATCTTCGAACGGAACCATTCCAACTTCCAAAATATTGACATTTGACGAAGTATAATAAAGAAAATAAAATTTCTGATATCGCGTGAGACAACGCGGGTACTGGCTAGTATTAAATATTATATTTGCTATTATGTAACAATTATGTAACAATTACTCAAAGCATGCTTAACTAATTTCTTTCTGGCTTTAAATAGAACAAAAGCACAGCCGATTTTTTTTATTTTCAAAATATTTCCGAAACTGTAAAGTTTAGATGAAAAAAATTTTAAGAGAATTTTCTTAAAAATATAAATAAAATAATAAACCGTAATGAAAAGTATACCGTTATTAAATAAAATACAACGTTATAGCACATTTCTCTTCTGTGAAACTTTCCTCAAAAACAATAGGGCTCTTCATATTTGCTTATCAAACATCCTCCCAAAATTTGGTTTACAATCCGTTTATCCGTTTGATCAGTATCGTATTTACAGACAAACAGACGTACAGACTTTTTCCAAATATATATTATTTGGATTCGAGGGACCTCCGAACGAAAAAATATTGTAAAATTTTGAAAAGTGAATTTTGACCTAAATTAGTAGCATTCCCCACTCATAGTGTTAGAATGGTAAAAGAATATTGTTTTGTTTCTACTTTATTGTTGTTAAGAAATGGCGCCGATATGACGAACGACGGTTGTGGCTTAGAGTTTAGACTTTAAATGGTCGGTCTGACGTTATACAATTTAAAGGCCGCTGCACACGACGCTAGAAACGCTGCTAGATTTGCCTACTAGTTTTCTAGGGCTGATTTTCTTGATTGCTGTTATGTGCTCGCTTCACACGAGACTACTTTTCAAGCTTGTTTTGTGGATAGATCTGATGCGCCCGCAGTGACAGTTCGAATATAAACACAGAGCAAAACGTGTCTGTTGTCTGACTCTGGGCACAATGGCGCCATGTTGGTTTGTGGCTGTTTGTTCAAGTCGCCCACGTGACAAGATACTTCTTCCTGATTGTTTCTTGCTCATTCCTAGCGGTGGGCCTAGCAAGAAAAATAGCCTCTGATTTAATTTTAAAATCTATCTTGTGAGCTAGCAGGCCGGCCCGCAGTGACGTCATTTCCAGCTTCGTACCCAATCTACTGGTTAGCAGAACTCCTAACAGCGTTTCTAGCCTCGTGTGCAGCGGCCTTAATATACAACGGTCCTGATATTTTTCCATTAAATATTCGCCGCCGGCAAATAGGATTGTGTTGCCTGGTTTACCGGGTGAATATATTAATATTGTAGAACGTTAAATATCTACTGTCAATGCTGTTCCGTCACATTATATTAGGTTTGCGACCTACACATCCTGTAAGGGGTTGTACGCGACCTCCTGTCGTCGCAAGGGTCGCGTCTATCGACTATTCCGTTGTGACAACGATCCTTATTGGGTGTCGCCTATCGGCTTCCGGCTGTCAGATGTTTGACGAATTATCACGTTAAACACAGACGCCACTTAAACGTTCGTGATACTAAATTATGGCGGTGCAAGATCTAAGTTTAAAGTCTCGTTAATTTGTCTATTGATTAATAACAGCACTTCAGGGTCAAACATGAAAAACTTATACACCAACTTTCAGAATAGACCAACTATTTCGAAGTGGAAAAAAATCAGGCCGGATTTTTCATACCTAAGGGTTTTTAGAATTTAATATCTAAGTGATTTTAATATGTTTTTTTTTTCTTCAAATTAATGAATATACTTGAAACTGGTATATAGTAGCTCTATTCCAAGCTGTCCGAGAACGGTAACAGAACCGTCACAGTCTTGCGTAGTAACTCAAAAACCGTTACAAACAGTTTTGACGGTGACGGTTCTGTTACCATTCTCAGATAGCGAACAGGATAGTTGATAGAATTTTATTCTTTATTGTATTAAGTTACCTTTTTTTTAAAAAAATGAAAGATTAAAAAGAACAAAAGAAAATATTAATGAAAAAAAAACTTTTTAAGAGTCACCTTTTTAATAATTTAGATTCATAATTAGTGTGAGTTGTAACTAATGAGCTATCATAGAGTCAACAATCCACACTTTTATAATTATGAACCTAAATTATTTTAAAAAAATTTTCGTTTTCAGCACATTTCAATGAATGTTCATCCCTAAAAAGACATTTTATCAATATTTTTTAAGAATGCTAATCTAAACATTTTTCCTTACGAAGGGATATTGGATTAGCCTGTAGTGTCTACAAACAGCAACAACATTTTCCAATTCTTTTTTTACTGTAACTTGCCTATGTTTATGAATTTTCAAAAATTAATCTGTCACATTTACCAATGAAAACTCTTCACCGTTGTCGGAATTGACCACTAACAATACCTACCTAGACTTCGTTAGGAAAACTAGAAATACCACGCGACATGTTAAGAATTTAACATACAGTCTGAAACGCGATAATCCGTATGTATGCGGTCTGGTCTTTTCGTGAAATATCAAGTAATTACCATAATATGATCTGCGTATTATAGACCGTATACATACTTACGGTCTAGCCTGTTTTCAAATAATTCTACATCTGTAACACATACATATTATATAAAATTATTAATTATTATACAAAAGTTGTTTGTTTTTTTTTTTCAAACATAATAAACACGCAAGTTGTAGCTATCGGAATATTTCGAAATATTCTAAGTTTCAACTATAAAGTACATAATGAAAAGAAATGGTGTATTTGTTCGTCTTGAAACACTCGTACTTCGAGAACTTATATTTCTTCTTTCTGATTTTATTTTTCGTGTCATTTATAAGTAAAATTACGACAAGAACAAAATGTAGCAATTTATAATAATTTATAATGTAAATTTCATACATAAATACATTTTATACTTAGTTGCAACTCAATTTTTGCTATTTCCGTTTATATTTTTAATGCTTCTTATATGTTATGCAGTTTATGAAACGAAACGTTTTCATTTTTATAGGTTATTTCAAAAATAATTCTCATAAAATATTCACGTAGTGCTACAAAATTATATACAGTGGCATTTCATTAATTCGAACTACGATATTTTGAATTTATTTGTTTCTTAAAGCTGATCCCTTGTATTTCCCATATAACACAATGTAATATTTTCTTGCATAATTCGACCACCTACTTAGATAATTCGAATTTTTTATCTGCCTCCAATAAAATCATATCAAAAATAAAGAAGAAATTTTCTAAAAAAGTTTGGAATTAGTTCTTTCTGTTAATAAAAATAAACTGTGATTTAATGACCTGCAAAAATGATTTAATTTAAGTGTTAAAGAAATGCTATGAAATATTAAATTATAAAGTAGAAGTGTCATAGTGTGACGTCACTTGGCACAGGATGGTTCAATGATTTTATGACTAAATGTGACATAGGGGGAGAGAGGAGTCTGGGAATCTTATATATCGTGTGACGTAATTTATGGATGACCCCTAATGTGCCTGTAAATTACTATGATTACTGAGCATTTGAATATAATTCTCGCAATGAAAAATAACCCTTGAGAATTCCGTCATTAAGTCTTGTCTTCAAAAATACCCTTTTAATTAAATATAAAAAATATGCTTAGGCCTACGTTAAAATTATCTCAAATCCAAAACTTTTTTTTCATGTACCGAATTTAACAATGACTATTTTACCAACTTATGCGCATATTTTTTGTTAAGCAAAATTTACGGCTTTGGGTTTATGTTCCCTCTTCTAAACAATAAAACAATTTTAAGCGGCTATATTTTCTCCATTCGTTTTTAATTTCTGACGATATGGAGGAGTGGTTCACGACTTTAATTCACCTTGTTCTTAAAACGTATATTACATCCCGTTTTTTTATGAACACCAACATTAATATTTTGTTTTTTTTGTAATTCGTATAAACTTAACTTACGTGCATTTAATGCTTCAGGCCATTTATATGTATATGTAATTTTAAAAAAGTTTGTGAGGTTTTCCGACAATAAAAAGATATGACAGGCGATGTGAAGTCTGCGTGGTGAATGTTTTTATCCTTGCTATTCTCGCCAAATATCCGAATAAGACAGGTGAAATACGATAATGCTTAGAGCGCTGCGTGTGTTTGACGACGTCGAAGCTATAAGTTATCAAATATACAAGATGGCGTGTGCTTCTGCATTTAAGTCTTATCCTACTGATATAAGATGTCCTAAACTAAGGCCAGACACATGCTAAGCTTGGCTCAATAGTCATTAGCAAATATTTGCTTCCACAACACTTAACAAAAATGCTCTCGCTCAATTGTTTCGCAGTAGGTGTTAACACTATAATTAATTATCAATACCGTTCAATAATCATTTCATGAAACTTTCAGCCATGAATTAATTACAATTAATTACAAAAAAAAAAAAAACAAATATACCGAACTTGAAGTTATATAAAATCGTTTAAAAATGCAACTAACTTCTTGTTTTTCTATTTCAAATACAAAACACATTGTTGTGTTAGTATTTAAGTACTAAATGCTAAATACGTATTCTCAAAATATTTTTATTCAAATAAAACACTTTTTGTGTAATTATGCATTTTATTTCATTTATTTCATAGATTTTAATAAAGCATCATCGACGAATGTGTGGCCACTGATTGGAGCATTGTCAAACACGGCGGCTTCTTAGACTCGAATTGAAACCTAGTCAGTATTTATCGTTCTCTTCGACCAGTCGTCCAATACCGTCCAGCGTCGAAGATTTGACGATCATGTTTATTGAATGATTTTGGGCAAATCTTGCTATGTGTGTAGCCTCTGCATTATATATAAGCAAGGATACATCATTATGAATATCTTATTGTGATTTGATAAAATGAAATTGGCGAGGACTATAGAAAATTACAGAGTGATACAGATACTTCATCTCGTACAAATTACAGATAAATGAAAACATTTTTGCAATTTTGTATAACTAAATGCTGCTAATTCTTAAAATAAAATAAGTCAAAAAAACTGTCTTTTTAAGCTTTTGGAAACCTTAAAAGTTCGTTACTTCTAGCTTAAAATGATACAAACTCAATGAGTGTGCCAATTAGAATAAGCGAGTCTAATTCTACAAGCACGCTAAGTTGAAAACTGTTTTGGGAAAATTTGGTTATATAAAAAAATACTTTAAGAAAATCACAAAAATAAAATTTTTAAAAATATTTTTCAATTAAAAAATTCCTAAAGAAAAAGACAGATTGTTATTTCTAAACGTTCAAGCCTGCAGGGTCCATCCATTATAGATCTTTTAATTAAGAAGTTCTGAGAGAATTTTACCTACTGCAAGGATTTCAAGAAATTTATTTATAGCCTGGAATTTTGTAAATATTTTTACAAAAATGACGATTTTTTCTACATTCAGTATATTCGTGTTTATAATATTTTTGCACAAATACGAAAATCCGACTAAGCTTGTAGTTAAATAAAAAACAAAAAAGTCATAAAAAATGCTGATTTTGTAGATCAAGTAGAAATATGTGTTTTCTAAATATGTTGTGTAAATACAACTGATTTATTATTCTTGGTTCACGTTTTAAGTTCAGATTATATTTAAGAAATATTCGTAAGGCACCAAATTCTTTAAAAAAACTTTCGACCCCTCGTTTAGTACCTACTTAATCACGCGGTATTCTTAATTAATTTTCAATCAAATTAAATACATACATCTTCGGGTTCATTCGGTTGTTGAAATTTTGCTTTATTTTTTTATTTACATAGTATTGATTAAGAGGCCTTCACACCACTTTTGTAAGTTCGTTGGTACATATTGTACAATCAGTCTGATATTCAAATAGAAAAATTAAGGTGGAGTCCCAAATATTAATATTGTACCTACAGATAGCCCCCTCAGATAAAAATCCAAAGTGATCAATTAAAAAAGTGGTCCGGAAAACTCCCTTAATGATTTTTACTGAGTTAAAAAATTTTTTTTTGCGAATTTCTCGGTTTCATTTCAATTTTAGTAAAAAATAGTTATTGTCAATCTTATAGAAAACAGAATTTTCTACAAGTTGTGTGATAAAATCCATAGTTTTTGAGTTATGATTAATTGTAGGTCATCAAACTTGGCCCCCGCCAAAAATTTTTTTTTTATTTTTTAATTTTCATTATTGCATATCGTTAGTTCATGGTTTGTTCTTGATTGTTCGCTATAAATATTTGTTTGTTCCTTAATTGTTTATTTAAAAATAATTAATTAAAAACGTACCGTTTGGTTGGCCCCTCAATCGAAATTATTAATATTTTCTCTTATTATTAGTCCATAAATACAGATTAACGTTTGTTCTTCAATAATTTACGTTTGTTCCGACATTTAATTGCCTTTTTATTGTTTAAATTACAATTTTTATTTTCGCGAATAACATTTCTGTCTCGCAGTGAAACGGGAAGGGGCAAATGTGGAGTTTTTAAAAAAACAATTCCGGGGTGAACGATAAATGGGTATGCGAATTGTAATTCCGGGGTGAACGATAAAGGGGTATGCGAATTGTCTCGCAGTGAAACGGGAAGGGGCAAATGTGGAGTTTTCAAAAAAACAATTCCGGGGTGAACGATAAACGGGTATGCGAATTGTAATTCCGGGGTGAACGATAAAGGGGTATGCGAATTGTAATTCCGGGGTGAACGATAAAGGGGTATGCGAATTGTCTCGCAGTGAAACGGGAAGGGGCAAATGTGGAGTTTTTAAAAAAACAATTCCGGGGTGAACGATAAAGGGGTATGCGAATTGTAATTCCGGGGTGAACGATAAAGGGGTATGCGAATTGTAATTCCGGGGTGAACGATAAAGGGGTATGCGAATTGTAATTCCGGGGTGAACGAAACGCAGCACGGAGCATGCGCAATGCAACTTTTTTTGAAATGTTATTCGCGTCGCGTAAATAAAAATTGTAATTTAAACAATAAAAAGGCAATTAAATGTCGGAACAAACGTAAATTATTGAAGAACAAACGTTAATCTGTATTTATGGACTAATAATAAGAGAAAATATTAATAATTTCGATTGAGGGAGCCAACCAAACGGTACGTTTTTAATTAATTATTTTTAAATAAACAATTAAGGAACAAACAAATATTTATAGCGAACAATCAAGAACAAACCATGAACTAACGATATGCAATAATGAAAATTAAAAAATAAACAAAAAAATTTTTTGCGGGGGCCAAGTTCAGTGACCTATAAATTGTTGTGGGCAGTAATTACCTCATATATCTTTCATAACCTCATTAAATGAAAATTATTAATATTCTTCAGAATTTTTTTTAGGTACCTACTGATATATAGCGCGTTTATCGAAAGCTGGATACAAAAAAAAATTTAAATAGTTTTTTGTTCAACTCGAGACTTATTATCGGACACTGCTGAGGTATATTTTTTTGTACTTCAAACTCAACCGGAAGTATACATGCTGTTTTTTTTTCAAATGGCAATATTGTTTTTTTTTACATTTTCGAAATCGTTAGTTTTTTTCTCTGTAAATTCATACATTTTCATAAAGTTACATAAGAAAACATTCGAAAAAACGTTATCCAATTTAATAAAATACACAGTAATAATTATTTTTCATTGCATTCCACACATGTTATTAGTTTGTATTTAATTAATACATTGATAACGATTGTCTTGAATATTTTCTTATGCAACCTTATGAAAACTTTATATGAATTTATAGAGAAAAAAATGGATATTTCGAAAATTTAAAAAACTATGTGTTGCCATTTGAGAAAACATAATATATGTACCTACACTTCCAACTGAGTTTGGAGTACAAAATAATATACCTCTGCAATTTCCGATAGTAAGTCGCGAGTTGAACAAAAAAATATTTAATTTTTTTCTGTATCTAGTAGGATACACGAATTATTCACTGTTACCACTTTCGGTCAACGCACTGTATATTCAAAAGTTTATCTCTAATACGTCTATTTTAATCTTAAAATATCAACAACGTAATATGTTAATAAACTTCGAAGTTAGCATGTTAAATGAAGCAATTCATCACATGCACAATGCACATTCAACATAACTAACAGACTGGCACTGCAATGTCTGCTTTGGTTTTCAAATTAGCCGTTTTTTTACAATTTTGTTAAAGCTCCTACTAATTAATATTAGGAAAGTTTTGAGGAAAAACAAACAAAATAAAATATAGCATTATTTATTTATTTCTGTACTGAGAATAAAAAAACTTTTTTGCAGCAATAGCATAAATATAATGGATGAAGAATGGTAAAATATATTCCAGAGAGAAAACTAATAGAATGATTTCCGGAATTACACAAATAAGTCATACACTAACAGTAAATGGATCTCGTGTTATTCGAATAATTAGAAAAATATAGGAAAGTGTGGTGATAAGGATCTAATATTATTTTTAAGTCTAATTAAATATCCACCGAAATATGATAATTAAATTATGAAGTTCATCAACTGCCAACTTAATTTTGTAAAGTTTGTGTCAACATGAAATGCGTTTCACATAAATCCGTATTTTATAACTCCGTTTTAAACTTAGAGAAATATTTAGAATTTCAAATAGATACAGAAACAATTGCAAGTAATTAAAACATTACAAGAAGGAACAGTTCCTCAGTATTTTTTTAAAATTTTCCTTCAAAACTATTAGTTTTGTAATATAACCCAAGAGCCCGTAACATTCAAATCCTACGGATCGCCGAAAAATCCAGTTCACGGGTATTTAGGAAATTTAAGCCCTGCTTAAAGGAAAAATACAATGGTTGGCAGGCTGGAGTGGGCCGGTAACTTCCGCCCCCACCCCCTCAAAAAGGCTGTTATCCTATGCATCTTCGAATAGAATGTTGTTTACTTTATTAAGAAGTTTACGTTTTTAACGTGCTCAAACTCGATAGGTTAAATGTTGAATATTTTCAGATTTAAATTCCAAAGTCCAAACACTACTAATTATCAAATAAATAAAATTATCGACCAGTTTTTTCAGACTTAGTATATTGAAAAAAAAATTGGTTGTCTGTAAAGTCGGTTTACGGACGATAGTTTTACGTGATAACGTATTCCGTAATACATAATCTAAATTTATATAATAATTATAATAATTCGAATCTATGATATTGCATCTTTCGCTTCTTTAGGTAAATTTTATTAAGTAGAATAATAAAACACTATAAAAAGTACACTATTATTATATAAAAAACAACTATGGCATGTATCTCTTTTGCGCATGCGCCGATTTTCCCCAAAAAATTTACAAAAATTTCTGGTAAAAATAGATAGAGTAAAAACCGTTTTAAAAACTATATTATTATTATATAAAACATCATTATAAGAGATATATTCTTTTACGCATGCGCCGATGTTCCCCAAAAACAATAGGCCACTTCATATTTGCATATCAAACATCCTCCCAAAATTTGGTTTCAATCCGCTTATCCTTGGTGTCGGAATGATAAGAAATGTCAAAAGTGACGTTTGCAACTGTCAAAGTATTATGTTCTAATAATAATTAGTTATTCCAATACTTAACTTAGAAGGCGTTGCATTTCACAAAATACTAATGTCAAAAAATTGAATTAAACATTAGAAATGCAGCCGTTTTCATGTTAAGACAAGACATACGTTATTTTCTAATTTCCATGTACGGCAAACAAAGACGACCGAGCGCGTCGCGCCATGCATTAGACAACATTGCATTTATACAGCTATTTTTCTATATAAATTTGTATAAAAAAACTGTTTAAGCAAATTCTGTTATACGAAATCTATGTAAAATGTTCTCCTCTTTCGTTTAAGACTGGTTTCAAACCGATCTGATTTAAATTGAGCGAGAAATTAGCAAAAAGCACGCAGGCGGAACGTTACGCGTTACGCGTTAGGAACGTTAGGAACGTTACGTTACACTTTTTCGTGCATGCAGTCGGTGTTTTATCAATTTATAAGATTGGTGATTCATCAATTTATAAGACGTTATCACGTCAAAAAATTATAATTCAATAATTTAATAGATGACGTTTGGGTCATCTATTGAATTATAATTTTATAATTTTTTGTCAATATACAGTCTGAAAAAATTGGTCGATAATTTTATTCATTTGAAGAGTTCGGACGTTAATCTAAAATTTCACTACTAATTATCGTCAGTAAAACGGTTTTTATTCGCGTGTAAAGTTGACTTGCCCAAACAAACCGGCTCTCGTGATACACAAACATCTAAATTATTAGAGTTAATACCCAATTATCCATTCATTGAAAAATTAACCAAAATTCAAAGATTTTGTATCGTTGTACTCCCACCCATTGGTTTAAACAAACAAACTGATAGCAGAGCAATATAGCTGATGAACCACAATCAGTCTCTTTTTATTGTCACCCAAATTGGTCGAGTGAGTCGTCAAATAACATTTCCCCCGATTGGGAATCATTCAATCACTTATTTGGCTGAGCGTTCATACCACAATTTGCTTGATTCTTTTTGTTCGATTTAAATCCTTACATCGAAAGACATTTGTGGGAGCATCGTGGGAAATGTAGTTGAAGCTCCTGAGTCCTGTGATACACACGGGATCCGAAAGATTTCAATGTAATAATAACAAAACCTACATATGCATACAGCGCGTACCAGTAAACAGTGAATTTTGTTGAAATGGCAACTATGGAAATCATTAATGTAGTATAGAAAATTGTTCCACATAAAATGCAACATAGACCGGACGCTCAAGGGAAGTTCGTTGCATTCTAGCGTTTGATATAGGTTCTAGAAGTTCGGCATTATTAATGTTGTTAAGAAAAATTGTTTTAATATTTTTTTTTACCTTCGTACCTCAGCTTGAACTTTGGAGGATACCTCCATTCTTTCTATAACGTGCTTACCCATTAATAAATATTTTTTTCATTCTCAAGTGCGAGATCTGGTATTAGAAAAATATATTATTTGATGATTACAAAGATTATATGTTAGGTAAGAATATATACATTGATACATATATATACCTACGTGAGTTGCTTAGCTAAATCGTGTACCGATAATGTTGAATAAAATAAATTCTAATTAACCTTTTTGGATTACCTCCCCCATTTGTTAATCATAAAAATCGAGCCTAAGATGAGAGAATACCGAGCCCACGAACGCCACTGGAATTAGCCGAAAGTTCTGGAGGTAATTAAACGAGGCTAGAGATATATATAAGGCTCGATTTTTATGATTAACAAATCCAAAAACGTTAATTCGAATTTATTTATTATTATATTATATTTATTATTTATTTAATTTAACAGCATCGGTACGCGATTTAGCTAGACAACCCATGTGCGATTTATCAGTGTAGGTATATATTATCTAACATATAATCTTTGTCATCATCAAATAACAGATGATGGTATATATTTCTAATACCGAATCTGAGACTAATAAGCGCAAATGATTTTTTTCACAAATTTAATTATTCTGACTATTACTACTATTTGTCATTGAAACATGATATATGAAGCCCCAGACTTGTTAATCAATAATTTTTCTTTTAGAGTTTTATGAAAACACTAGTAATTAGAAAACACTAGTAATTGGAAAACATTGACCGACTCATAAACAGAATAATAATGAAAGTTTAATATTGTTAAATGATGATATTTTTGAAAACTTGTTATAATTTCTATTTTAAATGGAACGAATTCCAGTAGTGCATAAAACCGTAGACACCAAATTAACAAAACCTGCGTAAGTTGCGTCTTAAATGAAATTCTCTGTATGTGTGAGTTTGAAGTATTTTTTTTTCTAAGCACAGTGTAGAGAGAAGATAAATATAAATTCTTATTAATATAAAATGTCTAACCAATAAATAAGATTGAAAATCAAAAAATAAATTAAACAGAGACAAAATTCGTAAATTAATACAAGAAAATTTAATATTGTCAATGTAATAACTCCATGTGGATTTTAATGATGTTAATTTATCTATTCATAATTAAAATAAATTAATTAAAATCGTTACTAAAGCGTTTAATATTTTAAAGTTAATTACGGCTACACGTATCATTACACTCGCATTCTCTTTTCGGAGATTGTGTTAAAATTTAAATTAAATGGGCATATTATGGAATCACCGCCATTATAAATGTATATAAAACAGTTTATTAAAAACAAGGAGAGATAACAAAGGCGGCGACATGTTTGTAGAGATTCCTTCAATAAAACTTTTATTGTTTCCTTTATTAGTTAAATATTGTAATTCTGAAATTTGTTTTTATTTTTTTTTTTAATTATTTTGCTATATGTAAGGAAAAAATGTAATAACATTACTTCTTTATAATATAGAACCAGCTGCTCTACCCGATTTTGTTCAGATGGGGATCAAATAGTCTGTATTTCGCTCATTATGAATAGTGACAATTACTTTAAAAAATTCATCCCCTTCAGGTTTACCCATTTGGGTTTTTTTTTCTTTAGAAATCGTCAAACATGCAATTCTTTATTAGAAGAGTATTTTTTCCAAGTTTCACGTTTCAAGCTTCCAGAGATACGCTTAACCTTTACAAAAGTTTCCACCCCTTGATATAGGAATATTGAAAATTCGTCAAATAGAATTCTTCGATTTTAATAATCTTAACTCTGATTGCAAAGTTTCGTAAAGCAAACTTTTTGGATAATAAAAAAAACTGCTTTGATGTAAGAAAATCACAAGTAACAAATTTTGTCAACACTAGAGGCTATCATTAAACTGACGCCTATACAGGAATGAGACCTGTGTAGCTTGGACCTAAGGAAGGAAAAAGAGAACCACTTTTTCAGGGTTATCTGGCTTGTACCAATTGATATTTTCAATTCTGTCTTCATTATGGATTCAAAATACAACTACTGATAAAATGATGAGATTAAAACTTGGAACATTTGTATTAGACGAACCATGCATGGGTAACAACAATATAATATATTCTAGGACCAAGTTTTTCAAGCCTAGAACAACATAGATGTGAATAAGGGGCGAAGTTCGATATAAATAACAAGTGGGTTTCCGGCTTTCCAAAAAAAAAAGAAAAATCTAACAAGGTGCCCAGATTTCACTTGACAAACTTTTATGTTTTTACTATAAATAAATGACTCGTGTACGATATCAATACTTTCAATAAAGTTACATTCTACTTAAATGTTATCTAGATACATAATATATAGTTTAATATAATAATTCGTATCTATTTATGGTGAGAAATTGTAGATAATTAATAGATGTTGAACAGGTGCGACCATCAACGTCTATGTATATACGGTAACCGGTAATTGCTCGTACTCCTTTCGGAAGAAGAAACTATGAGAAATTTGGAATGATTTAACCTCTATCACTTGGTGGTCGAAAATGCGTCATTCGGTTTTATCTTTACAAAAATCCGAATTCAGAGAGTTAAGAATTAAAAAAAATGTTCTCACTTTTTGGCCTGAATTTTTCCATGATCTTATAGCATACTATTTGGCCAATCTCCCTAAAGCTGAAAACTACGAAATTTACTGTTAGATTTTATGTTGTGTGTTCAAACTTACAATAAATAAAAAAATAAAATAAAAATTCTTCGCAGAAGTGTCATTATCATAAAAAAATGACGCATTCTGTCTCGCAAGTAATAAGATTAAATCGTTCCAAATTAGTCATAGTTTCTTCTCCTGAGAGGAATACTAGCAATTACCGGTCACCTTATTAGTAAATAATCCCATCACAGAATATACACCGACTGCTTGTACTCTGTAATATTATAAATCAGAAGTTGCTATTTCGTGTCAGAATCAACGAAATTGCAACCCATGTTGTAAATTTCAAGGCTGTAGCTTGATTAGAAGAACCCTAGATTTATGATGATCTATCAGACAGTCAATGAATGGAATTAGTACCCGTTACTTCCTGAAAAAATTCAGTCCTGTAACGTAACTAACGTCGGGGATGAGGGTTGAGCGGCTTGAAATGTTTCGTGTAAATAATGCACACGGTGCTTTGCGAGAACTTGGCCGGCACACTCCGTGCGCTTAGATTTGCTTTACATAATGTATACCTTATACGCGTGGTTATGATACTATAAATTCATAAAGGGTTACACTAACTCTAAGACCTAGGGGCTAACCTGACTCTTATCCGTTTCGAACATACGGCTTCTAGCAGTTCTCTTGCTTTTATATGAAAAATTCCAGCCAACTAAGCGACGGGACCATTCCAACTTCAAAAATATTGACATTTGATATAGTATAATAAAGAAAATAATATTTTTGATATTGCGTGAAGTTACGCGGGTAATGGCTAGTATTCAATATGATAGTTGCTATTCGTTTTACTGGTTCTACGTTCTAGGTCATGTAAAAATTAATCAAAGCATGCTTAAAACCCTCTGCGACTGAGGTGAAATTATTGTATACATTCGACTGAGGTGGTGTCTGTCAGACGTCATTTTAAAATGTAAATATCTTATAAGTTTAAATAGATATCATTTTTTTTATACTTTAATTACTTCATGTGTTTTATATAGAAGCAATAAAATAAAATAAATTGTTTTATTAAAATGAAATTCTAATAGTTATAGAGAGTCTTTATTGAGATCAAAAATTTTGTCTTAAGGTAAGTAGGTATCTTAATATATTTTTTTCTTAATTAACAAAATAAACTTTCAAAAACTTAACATTTCTTCTATTAGTCATTAACCTTATAAACTTTACTTAAAAAAATCAACGAAATCGTATGATACGTTTAGGCATAAATCAGCCTCAAAGTTACGGTACTTTTTTTACTCAAATTTGCAGTCTTCGCAGATTTGGGCCGAACATTGCAGACAGATTGGCTTCTTACAGGCACAGCAGGCAAATCTTGTCTGACGTTTCAATTTGCTAGGACAAATGCTGCATAATTTGCTAGGTGGAGGTCCAGGTGCAGGTGGAGGTATAGACTTGGGAGGCAAGTCTTTACCCAAAACTCTTGTAATGGTCAGTCGCAGTTCTCTTGGTAGTCGCTGCTTCAGACTAGGTAAGACTAATTCTCTTGCTAGAGATAGTAAAAAGTCTCCTCTCCTCAATTTAGCTCCTTGACAATTTTCATACAAAACAAAAGCATTGATAGCAGCGAGATCCAGGATCCTATAAAATATTACCATAGGCCATAGTGCGGGTGTTCTACTGGTTCTTCCAACTTCAGACTTTGACCACATGAATCCATTTTTGCCTGTGAAATGTGAATTAGTTTGGTTTCTTATTCGGTTAGCAAGCAAGTTTAGCGGCTCATTACCATCACTCTCACTCTGTTCTTCTTCTCTCTCACAATCTTCTTCTTCTGCACATTCGTCAGGTTCACTTTCACTCTCAATTCGTGATTCTTCTGGTTCCTGGACATTTTCAACTTCAAAATCAGGATCTTCGACTGAATCATCGAAGTCGCTAAACTCCACGTCTTCTTCTAACTGTTCAAGCCAGTCTTCTATTTTCTTATCATTATGTATGGGTGTTCCTTTAAAACTTCGTTTAGTAGATCTAGCCTGCTCTCCACTTGAATTCGCCATCTGTTACATAGGTGTACATACACATATAAGTGGGTATTTTATATAAGTTTATAATTATGTGGTTACGTCTAAGAAACTTCAGGTAAATTTACAACTGTTACTGAGCTAACGACTGATAGACACTATGAAAATATAAACATTTTTGGTAGGTGACGTCTGACAGAATCAACGCTTATTGCTGTACTTACGTCTATCCGACACCAGGTGCTCGTCCCGCCACACGTGTGCACTGCGTCGCCGCGCGCGCCTGACTGTTCACTTGCTCTCAC
Source organism: Xanthostigma xanthostigma (assembly GCA_963575645.1). Taxonomy (NCBI): domain Eukaryota; kingdom Metazoa; phylum Arthropoda; class Insecta; order Raphidioptera; family Raphidiidae; genus Xanthostigma; species Xanthostigma xanthostigma. Next base: position 27,986,641 of record OY754468.1, on the reverse strand, counting down.
CGTTTTAGGAAGGTACTGAGCGGGACAGAACTACATCACGCCATATCGCGAAATGACAACGTTGTATTTGGTTTGCGGTGTCTGAGAGACTACCACCTCAGTCGCAGAGGGTTAACTAGTTTATTTCTGACAGGTCTACAAAACAAAAGAACAGTTGATTTTTTTTATTATATTCAAAATATTTCCAAAACTATAAAGTTTAGAAAAGAAATTTTTTAAGGAATTTTTCTTGAATTAGTAAATGGAACAAAAATCCGTTGTGAAAAGTATATCATTATTATATATAACAAACACCGTTATAGCATGCGTCGATTTTTTACAAAAATAATAGGGCTCTTCATATTAGCATACCAAATATCCTCCCAAAATTTGGTTCCAATCCGTCCATCCGTTTGACCTATATCGTGTTCGCAGACTAACAGACAAAAAGGCTAACAGACTAATAGACAAACAGATGCAGAGAGTTTTTTCCAAAAAATGTGTTTTTTTGGATTCGGGGGACCTCAACACGAGAAAATATTGTAAAATTATGGAAAGTGAATTTTGACTTAAACTAGTATCATTCCCCACTTGGGGGCTGGAATGGTAAAAAAAGAAATTGCTGCCTTTAGGCTATAATCAGCTAAAGCTTAAATCAAAGCCTGCGCCTATGGAACAGGGATATTCCCGGCGAATACATTAAAATGTAAAATTCGTAACATAAAACTGAAATTACAGCGAAATTAGAGTAGCACGTCTCTACCACAACACGCATTGAAATTTGTGTGTTTATCAACTAATAATCGCGAAAGATATTTCTGTGACGATAGGAAAAAATCACCTATGTCAATTTTGATTTGTATTTCCAATCGATTTTTTAAACTCTGTTTTATGTGTGTATGTAAACCCTAAAAACTACCGAACGGATTTTCATACGATTTTCACTAATATAAATAGCGATAAACGAGAAAGGTTTCTGTATATAATTTGTAAACATTTTGAACTATGATGGTATTTTGTCAAAAAAAAACTGTTTTCGTACGCTTACATAGCTAACGCTATCCAAAGCTTTAGAGATACATGAGAACAATGTACATACTTTGATAGTTGTGCTGTGAAGATGGGAAGACCAATATAATATTTCCAGAACAGTCTCGCACCCGGGTGAACCGGGACGGGCCACTAGTTTTATTATAAATTTGAACCGCCTTTTTATGAACTTATAACGACTTTCCTTAGTTCGGAACGAGTATTAAATAAGTTGTAAAACGGAGGTTGGATTTAGATAAAAACTGTATTTTAATAATTATATTGGTAATATACAATAAAACTAGTAACTATTAATACTCGAAAGTTAAATTGTTATTACTTTATAAATCCTGGAGATAACTAGACTTCGGTCAATTATAATATTTTTTAAGTTTTTCGTTTGAAATACAGCGAAGAATTAATTTTACAAATTGAAACGTATAGATTATAACAAAACTAATTATGCAAGATGTATGTCGAACAAGTTATAAGTTATGTCACTATATGACTGGGAAAGTTTAAATCATTTAAATAATTAAATTAATTCAACTTGTCTAGTCATGTTTTATTTACTTTTTTATATAGATAATTTTAATTAGATTGCAAACTTTCTGACAGGTCATTTTCGAGTATATATTTTGCTTTAATAAAAAGAGACAGTACGTATTGTCTATCACAAACCTCGAAATACCAACCGACTAAAAAACTTTTCAAACGGCAAACCAAACGAGACTTGTAGGTACACCAACGTAAATTTCAAATCTACATAAACTAACTAGAATTTTTTATATTCAACTTTTGTGCATAATTATTTAATTTCTACTGTTATATAAAAGTGATAATAATCCAACGTCTAGTTTTTAATATTTTATTTTATATACGACTAGCGGTCCCGCCCGGTTTCGCTAAGCTGTGCATCGGTGATGTACATAACTTGATATTACGGTATATAAATTTGAATTTATTCATGAATTTAAAATTATTGTTAATTAAATTGTTTATAACAATCAATTGCACTAGAATTTTTCAGTAATGATAATTTTTGTTCACACATAAATGTTTTAGGGTAGGGGACATTGATTTTTAAGCATTTTCCTCCAAAGATTATTAAAAAATGAAATAACAAAAATACAACAAATATATTTTTATGCTTACTAATTTCTGACAGATTTATATAAAGTTTACCGTGCCCATCACTGAATTGTAATATAGATTAGGTATAAAAGATTGTGGTTAATAAATTTCGTAACAGTTCGTATGTGAGTTATGTTATAAGAGACAAAGATATTGTAACGAAACACCACTGCAAGCGGAAACAATATATTTCAAGGTCAACAATACACACATTGTTGTCGAAAGCACATAGACAACAATACACGCATTGTTGTCAAAACCACGACGACAATGCGCAGTTTATTGTCGGAACCGCGTAAGAGAATGCCACCGCTTTGAGAACGTCTGAGAATGTGGTCGTAGAACATATAAACGGAGCAACGACAAACGGCGGGGCAGTCAGTCAGAAGTCAGGTCAGTGACAGTGAACAGTGCGCGACGTAAATATAGTGACAAATAACCATTATAAAATAAATAGACATCTGTGAGATATAATTATTCTGTGTAGATAGTAGTATTGACGTGGGTCGGATGGCGAGACCTAGGGGTCGGACCAAAATTTCTCGACGTTAAATAACAATAATATATCTTTCAAAGCAGTAAATTGATTTTAACGAAATTTGGTCCACATGTTGGAATCTATCATCGCATGAAGCCTATTTAAAATGATCCTATAGTCGGGCCATTTTAAGGGTAAGTTTTAGAGGTTGAAAAAAGTTTTTAGGCCCAAAAATACCGAAAAAATTTTTAGAATCGTTTCAAATTTGAAATTTAACCTTTTAGTAATTATTAAAATGTGCTGCTAAAATTTTAATAAAATCGGCCCGACAGCACTGGACTTTAAATTTTTATGAAAACGTTATCTAGTTTGCAGATATGGTTTTATTTAGTGAATTAAATTTGGTAAATTGATAGTACCTAATATTGAAATTAAGAAAGAAAAATATTATTTTAAACAAGAGTTCACATTATAAAGCCACGCTGTCTGTATTAGCAAATACACTGTATTGTCGGCAGAGTTTCGCTCTGCCACCCGAGCTTTTTTCGTTATTGTTATAGAAGTACTTGTAGTTTGTTTTGTTATCTTTTATTTTTGTAAATAAATCGTTTAATCAGTTTTGCGAGTTTTGTTACAATATAATATTATAGGTACACTGTGGGCGTACACCTACAGTACTGACGCATGCTTTGAGGCTTGTACAATGTACATCGCATAGCATGTACAGAGAGATTATATAACTGTATTATTCATAGGACAGATGATGCAGTGAAATTACTTACTCTGATTAATATGCTTACACATTACCTATGCAGTATCTACCTCGAGGTATGTTGTGCACGTGCTCACATTATACTCATAACGTGACAGCATATTCGTACAGACGGCTCCCTTAAGAACAACTATGTGCTATATTTAGCTCAACGAAAATAGTTCTACAGGTCTGCGTCATTTTGTACCAACTGAATAAAGTATATATTTAAAAAAATACTTTGTATTTTACACTACACACTACAGAAGTAAAACTGGTTGCAAACACACACTCCCACACACATGTTCACAGTACTCAGATTTTTTTTTTTGAAACCTTGCAAAAATTATTAGAATAACAAATAGTTTTGCCAAGTATACCATGATTACAGAAAAAATAACAATGTGGTCTCTTCTGCGTGTGCACCAATTTTCCCCAAAAACAATGGGGTTCTTCATATTTACATGTGAAACATTTTACCAAACATTTCTTTCGATCTGATCAGCCGTTTGACCTGTATCGTGCTCACAGACAAACGAACTAACAAAAAGAAAAACAGAATTCTTCAAAAAATATGTTTTTTTTTTAACTCAAGGACCTCAAAATGAAAAATATTTTCAAATTTTGAAAAGTGAATTTTGAGATAACTTAGTACCACTCCCCACTTGTGGAGTTGGAATGGTAAAATTGAAAAAATACTCAAATAGGTATGGAACTCGACGAACCTACGATGTCTTGTGTACGAGGCAGCCGCTGTACCTCTCACCTACCATAGCTTAATGTTGAACAGTCGATTGTTATAATATCTCCAAAGTTTCGTTACACTTTCAATCTCATGAATCGATTTATTCTACCGTTCCAAAAGATCTTTTACTTACTTATATGAAAATTTGAATTTTTACTAATAAACAAGTTTCTGTATTTAATTTAATTACTGCATTTATGTAGGTTATAAGTAAAACACCTTAGAAGAATGATGTCTTAGTCATCCAGTGTATTTAACGATTCAATGAAAAGAGACACTAAAGCCGATCATATTACTCGAGGCGCCTTCCCACATGAAAAGAGATTAAGGGAGTCTCACCCTTTTTGCAAAATTTCCTAATTCATCTCATGACGTCGAACGATAGGAAGCGAGAAAACGACAGTTCTATTTCATTTCCTTCAAATCGAAAAAATTGTTTTTATTGGAGAACACTTTTTATTCAATTAATGATTTTATTTAAGATGTTTGTATTTGACTAATCATGTTTGTATTTACTAATCCATTTTCTATTTTGGAGCAATTTTTGAGGATTAAAATAATATATATTGTTATTATAGAATATAGACTTCAAAGTGACCTACACATCAGGACGATTAATAAATAATTTTAAAAATCAGTTAATTTTGGAATAACTGATGTCGAGATTGCGCAGTGTTACACAATATATATAAATAATAGTCCAGGTGCAAGCTAAACTTGCACAATAATATTCCGTGCCATCAGCCCACCACTTGTGTGTTCTATAGCCAAATTTTGTTTTTGCAGTTAAAAAGAAATAAACAATTAAATTGTATCTACCAACTGATCGCGCTTGATTTTTCAATCCTGATAATTCTCCTTCAATCTACACCTAATTCTTAATCTTCGTAATTTTTTCAGATTTTTCTAAGCGGTACTCTTGGTAATAATAGTTGGGAACAGCAATTTTTAAGCATTTTTTTCCCAAAAATTATTAATGAAAAAATAATAACACAAAAAATGTATTGTTGAATCAGTGCTTCCATAATCTTTCATTTATGCATCTGTAAAGTATTACGTTCTAATTAGTTATTCAAATCGTTAACTCAGAAAGCGTTGCATTTCACAAAATACTAATATCAAAAAATCGAATTACTAAATTGCAAATGCAGCCGTTTACATTTTAAGACTAGACATACGCAATCTTCTAATTTCCATGTTACATTGTTGGCAGACAAAGACGACTGATCTGCCTACGCGATGTATAAGACAAAATTGAATTTATATAGCTATTTTTCTATATAAATCTGTATAAAAAAGCTGTTTGGGAAAATTCTGTTATAGGATATCTATGTAAAACTTTCTCCTCTTTCGTTTAAAACTGGTTTCAAACTGATCTGATTTAAATTGAGCGAGTTATAAGCAAAAGTAGTAAACTATACTGTGAGACTACGAAGCATCGCACGAGTGTAATATATTCCGTCTCATTATTTGTATATCTGTTTATCTCTTTTGAAGCGTATAAGCGTAACGCCTCACTTGAACTGGTGAATCGTAATAACTCACCAATTGATTTTACTACTCATAAAATGTCCGTACCGGGCCTTATAGCTCAAAATCGTTTCTTAAGGAGTAAACTCCAAAAAGTCTCACTTCAAAAACATATACCTAAGAAGTTGTGAGAAATATTGACATTAATTTGCGAACATTCTGTACTAAAAGCACATGACTGATTATAGTCATAAATCCATGAGCAAAAAGCACCGCATAAATTAGCTGACAAAAACAACATGATACATTATCTTTTAGTTTCGCTGACTGTACAGGGCAATTACATTTATTTTTGTGTTTTTTTGTTGCAGAGAACTGAAATTTGCCACGCGAGATGCTCTTGCCGGGAAAAAAATTTTACAAGAAAATGGCGTTGAAAAAGTGGACAAATCATTAGTGTCAAATTTCGAAATTACAAATTTAGTTCCAGAACAATCCCAACGTGAGGGGGTTCACAGCTATTTTAGCGGCTTAGATAGATGTAAGTACTTTACAAAATTTTATATTAAAATGTGTATTACTAGCGGCCCGTCCCCGTTTCACCTGGGTGCGATTATAATTCTACAAAATGTATTTCGTTTTTTTTTAACATATTTCCACACCAATGCGTGGTTAGTTTACTAATCACCGTATTCCATAAAAGCCTTGGGTATACATCTGTTCTCCTGAAGATGGACTGTTTGTCCGAAACGATCGTCGAAAGAGAGAAAATATTTTGTAGATATTTCAAGTGCGTTTTTATTATTTGTCATTAATCATGGTCTACCAAGTGCCTAGTGATAAATCAGTGCAAATTATGTTTCTTTTTTCAATTTTTTCATAATAAATAAACCCTAATTAAATTAGAAATGCAATTGTCTTATTTGTGAAATCATCTTTAAGAAACCGTGACTGAAAGAATTAAAATTTGTAGATTTTACATCATATCTCGAGAATCAATTATTTAAAAAATGGCTGCAAAATAAGTTTATTTTCCACGAAATCTCGCGAATAATGATGCTAACCGAAGCTTATTATTGCCAGTACGATTCAAAAGAAACTATCAAAATCAGTCCAGGCGTTTTTGGTTTAAACAAAAAGACTGCAAAAGAAGTGTATTTTAGGATTTTTTGAAAAATATTTCTCGAGGTTTAATTTGTTAATTACATACTTAATATTGAAAACATTTATCATACTGAGAAGTTCGTTCTGTGGGCTCCCAATAAACAGTCCATTGCAACGGCTTATTTGAGAATTCTGTTAAAAGATTGACTATTTTGAGAGCGAATTATGTAGTGCAAAGATGTGTTTACATTGTTCTGACGACAACGTTGGAGTTAATTTTAGAGAGATTGCAAAATTATTAGGTTTATAAAGTTAAATCAGATCACGAAAAAATCGTTTTTTAAATTTTAAAACAGTTCTCCCTCGTTATAAAGTATTTTCAGCACGAATTTAAAATTAGTTTATAAAATTAAAAATAAACAATTATTAAAATAAGTATATATGCTTTTTAATATTAATTTATCATAAATGTCTGATAACATATTTATATTTGATATATGCATAAATAATTTGTTTAGTTTTTTTTATTAAAATGAAATTTGCATGTTTAATTGTTTCTGTGTATCGAAAAGGGAATTCTAAAGTTTAGCTACAAAATTTAGGAACACCATAATATATATAATAAGATTTTTATCTCTTATGCAATTTAAACGCAGTTTATATAAACGTATTCATATTAAAATGAATTATGGAACGCTGGACGTAATTTTGTTAAATTAAGTGGAAAAAGACAACATGACTTGGTAGAACTTAGCGGCAGTTTTCAACTGGATTGAAGCAAGACATGAATTGAATTGAGCTCGTCGCTTTTCGGAATCTCTTCCAGAAAACAAGAACTAACGAAGAGTCGCCGAATCGAATAACTTTTGTGCCGACGCCATCCGATTATATGCGAGATAGTTTGTTTACTCTTATACTAGACTTTAGTCACGGCTTCGCTCGCGTAAATGTCGAATTTCACTGAAACCTCTTTTACGTGATTTTAGAATATCTTTAAATTAGTTTTTTTACCCAACTAAGGATAAGGTCACATGAAGAGCGTTCAACGCGCGCTGGGCCAACGCGCGTTGAACGCTCTTCATGTGACCTTACCCTAAGGCGAAGCCAAAAGAAACCCTTCATTTTGGCTTCGCCGTAGTTTAGCAGTATATATATGTATGTTTGTATTTACAGATATTCCACCGTAGCGCCTAAGCGATTTTAATAAATAAAGTGTCAATCGATTCGTTATTATCGCCGGGGTAACATAGACAACATTTATTTTTGAATTTTGGTCCCAGAGGGGAGCAAATTGAAAACAAATAAAAAATAAGTTCAAAAAACAAAACCTGACTACTGAAAAGTATGAAACAAGAAAATATTCTCATCTGAGGATATCCGTGGTCGTATGCCATTTCATATAATTATATGAGGCTCCTCTAGATGTATAGCATGATGCACTTTGTCTCAGAGCTTATGATCGCTTACTACTGTTAAAATGTAATGTTTTGTTAGGGTAGGTGGCATATGCCCACGGCTATCCTCAGATGAGAATATTTTCTTGTTTCATCCTTTTCAGTAGTCGGGTTTTAGTTTTTTAATAGTTAACTTCTACATAGATTAGTGAGATAATTTTAGTCAGGTCTTTTAACTAAAATATAAATTTAATAATTCCTCGCATCTGGAAGTCACTGACCGAAATACTTCATTCACGGATATCAAATACTACACGTAACTGCCGCTTCTATCGCTTTAAGACTGGTTCTGTTTTTCGGGGCCTAAGGTTTATTGAGGTCCAATGGGGCTCCCTTGTTGTAAGGTTAAGATTCTTTAAAGTGGGGTTTAAAATTAATTTTTAATAACACCGAAATCATAATGCTCATTGTTAATGAAAATTTAAAAAAATATATAATTTTAATTCATTTTTTCTGGAAATATATTTCCTCTTAAGGTAATACAAAATACTCAAAAACTATTGAATTTGTATGAAAAATATTTTTATTTGTGTACGAAGTCCTATACCTTAGAGCGAGTGAAGCCGGATATACAGTTGCGTCTCCTTTAAGTTGAGGAGCTTTATCTAATTTCGTTGAAGGTGGATTAGAGGTTAAAGACAGGCTCGTCAAACTCATATGATATTGCGGGCCACATTATCTATTTTGTACTAAGTTGGGGGCCGCATGTTTTTAATGTTAAAAAATATTAATAAAATACGATTGTTAGAATGATTATATTATTAAACTCAATATTTTTTTAACGTCTCGGCGGGCCACATGTATGACATCACTGGTTTAAAAGTTATGGTGAAATAAACAGATAAACATATAATTTCCCTTTATGATTGTATAATATTAGTATTGATTTTAATCGAATCAGTGCAGTACATGTACTCGTATTGTTTTATATTCATTTTAAATGTCAATATTTTACAACTAATAAAACAATATATTCTGGTCACAAATCAAATTTGCCATTGGTTTTGTAATAAAAAGGTCAGATTTTAATTTCGTAACTAGTTTGTAATTAGTACTTCAGTCGTTTAATTAAGTGAAAATTTTTTTTAGTTGTCGAGCATGAATAGTTTACGAAAACTCTTTTTTCACCTACCCCTATACGGTATACGTTTTAGCAGGCCTGTGAATCCCGTCACCCGTCGCATGCTTAACGAGCCAACGCAGCTATCTTCCTATTACTAACGTCTATCCTCCACCCGTTGTTATAACGCGTGACGTTTTTCACTTGACTGTACATAATTTTTTTTCAGCTAGGAACAAATTATACTTTCTACTATATTAATCTTCAAAATAAAATATTGCTTACGGAGTTTATATTTTTCTTCCTCTTTTGCTCATCCTTAAGATATTTTATTCAACTCATGCGCGTTATTCATGTTTTATCATGCCTAAAAACCGAACCCTAAATAGCCATTTACCGACTGGTGACAATTACTCGTCATAACTCAATGAAGATTCCTACTAGCTCGGCCATTGTGGAGTAATGAAAATAAACGTAACTATTTTCTGAGTCGTAACGAAATAGTAGGTAACAACAACTCCCTGTTGTTACCCATTGAGGCTAAAATTGAGAGGCCGAATGTTTTCGACATGGAGTTTATTCATAACCGGCTAACCTCAAACCAAAACATTGAATCGTGCTGTTTGGTGCTGTTAGTATTGACAGTTTTTTTTATAAAGAAATAAATAGATATTAGGCTTCGTTTTTTAGGCAATGAATAAAACATGAATAACGCGCAATTGTTGAATAAAATTATGGGCGCAACTTGTAGCCTAAGTCATGACTCGTCTCCGGTGCGCAGTATGCACTCGCTTCGCTCGTGCCTGCGCACCTACGACTCGTGCTGAAAACATCGCGCTGACACGCCATGAATGACTTAGACTACTAGTTACGCCAATAACTAATATCCGTTTGTCTAAAATCTAGGTTTTAAACATTCCAGATAAGTAAAACTTTAATATAATATAATAGAGAAAATACTCATGTCTGTCCGTCACACAATACCAAAGATGCACCGTGACGTCATGAAATTTTCACAGTTTATTGTGCTTGGCAGATCTGGTTCACTGAGACCCTTTTCATTTCTGTGTCTGGTACGGATTCGTCTGGGTGAAAATTTTATCCGCTAACCTTTTTCTAAAGGTTAGCGGATATACCCCGAAAAATTCGATTAATTTAAAAAAATTCCAGCCAATTGGGCGACGAGATCATTCCAACTTAAAAATTACTGATAAAGAAAATAAAATTTCTGATATCGTGTAAAGTGCCGCGGGTAATAGCTAGTATTCAATTGATATTTGCTATTGGTTACCTACATAATATGTTCTATGTCATGCAAAAATTAAACAAAGCATGCTTAACGAGTTAATTTCTGACAGATCTTCAAAACAAATAACAGCTGATTTATGTGCTTGTAGAATTTTACTGATTTCTTATGTACTTAGTAACTTTTTACGTAACTACTTTGTAAGATGAATTTTTTGTAGTTTTCTGACGTTTTTGACGTGATAACGTCTTATAAATTGATGAATCGCCAATCTTATAAATTGATAAAACACCGGCTGCATGTTCGAAAAAGTGTAACGTTCGTAACGCGTAACGTTCCTAACGTTCCTAACGCGTAACATTTTTTGATAATTTCTCGCTCAATTTAAATCAGATCGGTTTGAAATCAGTCTTAAACGAAAGAGGAGAACATTTTACATAGATTTCGTATAACAGAATTTGCCTAAACAGTTTTTTTATATAAATTTATATAGAAAAATAGCTGTATAAATGCATTGTTGTCTAGTGCATGACGCGACGCGGTCGGTCGTCTTTGTTTGCCGTACATGGAAATTAGAAAATAACGTATGTCTTGTCTTAACATGAAAACGGCTGCATTTCTAATGTTTAATTCAATTTTTTGACATTAGTATTTTCTGAAATGCAACGCCTTCTAAGTTAAGTATTGGAATAACTAATTATTATTAGAACATAATACTTTGACAGTTGCAAACGTCACTTTTGACATTTCTTATCATTCCGACACCAAGGATAAGCGGATTGAAACCAAATTTTGGGAGGATGTTTGATATGCAAATATGAAGTGGCCTATTGTTTTTGGGGAACATCGGCGCATGCGTAAAAGAATATATCTCTTATAATGATGTTTTATATAATAATAATATAGTTTTTAAAACGGTTTTTACTCTATCTATTTTTACTAGAAATTTTTGTAAATTTTTTGGGGAAAATCGGCGCATGCGCAAAAGAGATACATGCCATAGTTGTTTTTTATATAATAATAGTGTACTTTTTATAGTGTTTTATTATTCTACTTAATAAAATTTACCTAAATTTGAAGCGAAAGATGCAATATCATAGATTCGAATTATTGTAATTATTATATAAATTTAGGTTATGTATTACGGAATACGTTATCACGTAAAACTATCGTCCGTAAACCGACTTTACAGACAACCAATTTTTTATTTTCAAAATATTAGAAAAAAATGTTTAACGAAACTTTCTTAAAAATATAAACAGAATAATAAGCCGCCATGAAAAATATACCATCATTATATAAAAAAACGCCTTTATAGCATATATCTGGGTAGCCCAGTACCCCCCCCCCCCCTTCTACTGTTCTAACAATATAGAGGCTAAAAAAGAAGAGAAAAACACACGTAAATTTAAAAATTATTCATAGAAATTAGTGGAAATATACCTATATCTAAATTTTTTTAGCTCCCTCCAAAAGTTGTTTTTCTGGTTAATACTATTATTTTAGGGAAATAAGTAGCTTTATTTAATTCATAAAATTTAGTGTATGAGAACCCAAGGCTCCAAAAAAGCTAATTTTGGCCCTGCCGACAAGGACATTATTTTGTCTCCAAGATTTTGTTCTGGAACCAGTGTTTTTATTATACTGACCAGACCGTATGTAACAATGTGTAAAGTTTTAGTTTATCGCTCTAGTCTTCGTCGTTTAGTAATTTTCTTTGGTTTTTATGTTTAAGTAGGTATTTGTTTCTTTCTGTATGTTGTAAAACAATCAACTGTTTTTGTGTTGGAGTGCTTTAAAACGCGAGCTTTCATTGTTAAAGTGGAATTACTTTACATACCGTTTCTGCTGTGTTTAGTTTTGTAAAGTCTACAACCGTTTCTACTTAACACAGTTTATGTGCATTTTAAACAAAATAACAACTGCAATTAAAGTCCAACTGCAGTTGCATTACATTTATTATTATAAAATAGACAAATACTGATGAGCCTAATTAAAAAACTCCAGCTAGCTGGGCGACGAGACCATTCCAACTCCAAAAATATTCACATTTGACATAGTTTAATGACTAGTTTTAAATGTGATCGTGTAAAAATTAATCAAAGCTTAAAATATTTAAAACGTAATATGAAATGTTGTTATCTGAAACTTAATTATTAATTATCCTATAACACTAATTTTAGGCCCGCCTTAAAACTTTGAAAGCCCAGATGTAATAAATAATCATCTTAATTGCCTTCACAAAATTTAATTAACTACGTGCAATATATGATAATAACAAAACGATTTATTTTATTGATGTCTGAAAAAAATAATAGAACTAGCTTAAAACCACTGCTTGAACCAATAATAAAGCAACGCATCAAAATGTGATTTTTGTAGACTAGTTGTTCTTCCGAATCAGCCTTCAGCGGACATGATTCTAAGCACGTATCAACTATTGTTCTCGAAGTGGTTATTAAATCTTTTCCATCTGTCTATCATCTCTATTATTCTATAAACGAACCGTTCACTTGCAGTTTTTTCCCTGTACTTGACCTGTAAATTGTTGCGACCCGAGTTTTTTCGTCTTTTTCTTTATTAATTACTAACTGTAACCCGCGACTTCGTCCGCGTGGAATTTATGTTTATTTAGTTCACAGAGCTTACGAAAAGACTTCTCCATTTTTTTTATAACCTAAGTCACTCCTTATAACATCAGCTATCTGTCAGTGAAAGTCCCATCAAAATCGGTCCCGTGGTTTTGGAGATTGTATTTTGTATAGATAAGATCAAGCACTTTAACTCTTCCTGGTGATGGAGAGGAAACCATGTTGTAGTTTTTTGAAGAAATGTATTACACGTATTAAAGCTGACAATTATTAGTCTTCAGTTTGACTAATAATAATAATAATATACGCTCTCTCTCACATAGCGCAATTTACTCGTACCTACTCACATATAACTTTCCCGTTCACCTGGTAAATAAGAAGTCCCACCAAAAAGTTTTTCTAGCTACATGTAAATATTATTGTCTAAACTTTAGTATGCCTCAAATATATTAATTGTTAAAACTTAAAAGTGAACAAAAAATTCAATATAATAATATTCAACAGTTTAAAAATTGAAACAAACATTTGCACGGACTGCCAAATAAATAAAATAACAGTTTGGAAAGGTAAGAAATACATTAAAAGTGTTAAAATTAGTTGGTTTCGTCTGCTTCTTGGTAGCTGTATATATCTCGAATTTTTGTACTCACTTTGAACAAAACAATATTTCGAGAATTGTCACTGCAAATGTCAAATAGTGAAATATTGCTTAAATAAAAATTTTAAAGTATATCCAAATCTATATAAAAAAATAATTCAGGGGGTACCATAAAAAAGTCGATCATGCCGTTCCAGAAAGGGATAACATATCTGTGATTTTTATATGAATTGTTCCATAATAAATAGACGCACTGTAAGTATGTGCTTTTAGAATTAAATCAAAATTTGTTATTAAAGTGATGTTAAAAAAAACGATCAAGTGCAAGTCAGGCTCGCGCACTGAGGGTTCCGTACAAACTTGTAGGTATGTAAATACTTCGAAGATGTTTCCCGCTTACAGCCGTTGGAAAACCCATACATCGACAAAGGTCGCGATCAGTTTGCCAACTAGCGTGTAGGTAATTGCATTGAGTTCAGATGGACTACTGAACTGTATTGTAACTCGTGGCTATAATATCTGATAGCCTAGTTATCGTATCGCGAGAGTTCTCATATTGTGCTGTATAAACGCACCGGTAGCGGACGCTTGTTTTGTATTAGAACTGTTACTGTATACGTGCGTAGCATGTTGTTGCGGTTTAAAAACATTAACTTTTTTGTGATGTTATGTACTATAAATTTACGATTTTCGGATTTTTCCCTTTGCTTGTGCTATAAGACATAGCTTCTTGCCACATTTCATGATTTTAGGTCAACGGGAAATGCCTTATAGGTTTTGAATGTCTGACAGACAGACAAATTAATCCTTTAAGGGTTCCTTTTTTCCTTTTGAGGTGCGGTACACTAAAAATATTAAAATTTACAGAAAAATTATCTACCAAATAAGCGGTTTTGCCTTATGGCTACAAATATGTTTATTTGTATTATCATTTTTCAGTTTTATACACCTGTTTAAATGTATTTTTATAGAGTATCAATAAAAATTTATCGCATTGATATAATATCATAGAATATTACCCATTACAAAAATTTATCATTTTTATATTATTGTATATAAAATGATACCAGCAATAAAATGTCCAAAACTGAAAAAAATAAAATATACCGATCTTACTGTAACTTTGTGCTTAAATTATTAATGTCCGTAAAGTTATCAGAGCAGTTGTAACAGAACATCTGTTCCTAGAACTAATTAATTAAAGCTCAGTAAAGGCTATTTAAATGCCCTAGTGTGAAAATAAATGCTCCCGTACATATTGCAAAAATTCGTGTTCTGCTAACTGAACGAAAAGTTAGCAGAGCATTAATGTTAAAAGTTGATATCAATATATGAAAAAGGGCTCATTAAAGGCTATTTTATTTATTTATTTGCAATATGTATTGGAGCATTTATTTTCACAATAGGGGATTTAAATAGCCCTAAATTTTTATACATGATATATCTAGCTATTGATATCAACTTTTAACATTAGTGCTCTGCTAACTTTTCGTTTTGTTAGCGACACATGAATTTTTGCAATATGTATGGCAGCATTTATTTTCACAATAGGGGATTTAAATAGCCTTTAATGAGCCTTAAATTTTTATACATGAAATAGCTATTGATATCAATTTTTAACATTAGTGCTCTGCTAACTCTTCGTTTCGTTAACAAAACATTTTTTTTTGCAATATGTATACGAGCATTTAATTTCGCACTTAATTTCGCATTTAATTTCGGACTAGGGCATTTAAATAGTCTTTAATGAGCATTAATTAATCGATGCTAGAAACGGTTATTCTGCTACAACTGCTTTGCTAGCTTTACGGACATAAATTATTGCCCAAAACGAGTAAAAATACGCTCTCTATATAATGATAAACACCCAAATAGAGGATGGATTACATAATGTTCCTCGTTTTTATTCGCTTTTGTTTCTTAATTTCTCGTGAACTACTAAGTCAATTTTCATCAAATAAACGTTGAAAGCTTCCTTGAACTTCAAGAAATCTTTCAACGTTTGTTCAAAGCTTAAAATCGCAAGGGTGACGGATTTCGAGATGTTCGAAACTTTGCCTTAAATCTAAATTTAAAACTGAAAAAGTCGTATCAGAAACTGAGCATTTCTGTACCAGATGTGAAATTACACTAAAATAATAATTTATGTATCTGGAACCCTGAATGCCGTTATTATGAACGAGTTATGACATTATGGAAAAACGAGACATCTGCGAATTAAAACAGTCACACCAGTCATATAATTATTACGTTCAAGATAAATACTGCATACGTTCTAAAAAATAACTGACTTTCACATCATAATAAGTATATCTTTAACATTTTTGACAGCTGAATGTGTAGCTATTTACAATCTACTTTGATTGTTTGCGAAGACTATAGGTACGCTTGCAATGCTCAGTTCCTTTTATAATATTAAATGATAACTGATAGGTCGATTTTAAAAGTTACTGTTGAATTGGAAAGACAGCATTTATTTTAGTTCACAGCACTATACTACTGTTAAATTTGTTATATTACTATCGCTATTTAAACATGAAAAGCAACTATTAAACAGGGGGGTGCGCAAAAATATTTTATCTCACCACTTTTTGTATTCGAAAAAAATAAAACGCATAAATAAAAAAAAAAATTAAATTAAAAAAAGTATATTACACCACAAGCGCAGAAAGTTTAAGATTCTTGGACTGCGCGCCCGAGGCAATCCGAGGGCATTATCACGCGCAGTTCAAGGCTCTCAAACCTTCTGCCCGTGTGGTGTGGTCGAAAGTATGCTAATTAAATATATTGATTAATAAATTACTTATTAATTACACAAAAACACAGATGAATTCCAAGCAAGCAGCTTTGAGGTTATACGTAAAAACACGAATGTTAGCTGTTCGCGACTATTGTCTGACGACAGTAGCGGTAGTCTCATGGAATGGTGTACATGATAACTATTTTTTTCTCTTTATAGCCGGTCGAAAGTACCTATTTCCGGCATCAGTGCGTATAATCCCACCAATGCATAAATGTTAGAATTTCTGCCTTATTAAATTGATAGCGGAAGTACGTACTTTCGACCGAGGTATGAAAAATAAGTCATTTACAGAATACAGATAACAAATGTATAATAGTTATACTTCTTCTTTATAAAATATGACTTTTTAGTTTTGTGGTAAAAAATATTCTACTTCTTTTATCACAATTCACAATTAAATTTCAGTTACCTACTGTTTATACACTTTTTTTTATTTAAAACTTCGTTAATGATATTAATTAGAAGTTAGAACTTTAATTCAACGAGACAGACAAACTAGCTGTGCTCTAGAAATATTATTCTCAAAAGTTTTCTGTTTTATTTTTAATATCAACTTTAAGCTAAATTACTATATCTTCTTTTAACCGACTTCAAAAAAGAAGTGTATGTTTGTTTATTTGTAGCTCTATAAGTCATTTAATTAAAATTAATTAATAACTGAAATATACTTTTACATAAAAAATAAATTTATAAATTTAAACGGAATACATAAGAGATTTCCTGCATGGCTATTAACCATTTAAGCTTTTTTGCGCTTTTACACATGAAAAAGATAACCGTCTTTTGCTTTTGCTTAATCAGTCAGATAATAGAATAAAAAACAAAATTAAATATTTTGAAGAATCCCACTACGGATGTAAATGTTGTAATAGAAAAAGGATTAAATACAATTTTAAAATCCCTCCACTTACAAGAGGTAAGTAACCAAAGAAAATCCGTCGGGGGCTGCCATTCACTGCCCTGAAATGAACTAAAATATTGCAATTTTAGAGTATGTGGCTGATTGAAATCACGTTTGGTACGTAAATAACTGTAGTATTTAATTGATATTCTTAATTCAGGGCAGCAAAATATGGCAGCCTCCGAAAAATTTTCTTTGGTTACTTATCTCTTTTAAGTCGGGGTATTTTAAAATTTTATTTAATTCCTTTTCTATTACAACGTTTACATCCGTCGTGAGTTTTTACAATTTGTTTTTAATTTTGTTTTAATCTTTTTTAGAGATTTCTTGCAAAATACTATTGCAGTTATACTTTTTCAGGCGCGTTGGAAACATTTAAATGCCTAGCCCAGCATACGTTGCTGTACAATTCATTTTTGCGATAACCGGCTATATTCATTTTTTTTGCATTGCAGTGCCCTCTGGCGAGTTACCATCGTATCGTCTATCTAAGAACCATCGCAGATGAATTACATACCCTTTACAGAAAACCGCATCTGAATTGATCAAACCTTTTTCTAGATAAATGTCGACATTCGAGTGCACAAACAAACAAACTCTGGGCCAAAACGCATATACCTTCGTTGTTCCGTCGTGGGTAAAAATAATTGATTACTGCTTGACCCATTCATTAGCAGTGCAAAATGTTAGTTCAATTATTGTTGAAACGCGTTCTGACGTTCATTTTAAACGTACCCTAAAAAGATTACGCTGTAAAATCTGTACACGTTCTGTATTTTGAATGCATGTAAAGAATAAAATGAAACTTTATGAGAAACCGGTACTGACAACCCACCGCCGCACTTTGCAACGAGTATTTGCGACTCGCAGTAAACTCCAACTTTTTTATTTCATTTTTTATGTAAAGTTTTGCTGATCTTCAGTATCGTAGATGCATTACAATGTCTGGAATATAAAAAATAACATTACGTCTAGAGCCGGCCTTCAATAATTCATAGTACTAAAATATCATATTAAATGTAAATTGGTTTGTTATGCTATGATTTATATTTAATTTTTGAGAGGATTTTTTTATTTGCTTTATATTAAACACTGACTACCTGGTTCGTCTTCGCACGGGTAAATTAAATATTTATTTTAATATTATAGCTGTTACCTGCAATTTATTATTATTATATACAGGAGTACGCGTAAGTTTTGGTTCTAGACCGTTTCCACTACGGCTGCTCACTCAATCATCCGCGTCTATGTCATGTGCCAATCGACTCAATAGTTGCACAATAGCTATATAGTTACGAACACCACCGGATTTACCATGTAGCCATGTGGGCTCGGGCCAGCGGTGCCAGACGTCCCGATTTTGGTGGGATGTCCCGATTTTTAAATCAAAATTAAATGTCCCGCGCGGGACAGACTCAATCCCGCTTTTCGGGGATAACTCGACCGTGCGCGCAGTTGCAATTTGTAACACTCAATCCACAGACTATTGTTTGAAACGCCATATTTTCTAATGAATAAAACTTTTTTGATTTCGATTTCTGTTTTTTTTTTATTCTGAAGACGAATAAGACTCAACTATTTAACGATAGGGTAAATCTGATTTAAAATATTATATTTTTATTAAAATACATTTTCTATGCTATTTTTGCTATCTATTATCACATAAACGTAATTTTAATTCAAATAAAAAGATAAATATTTGAAAACTTATGATTATATACGTTTTTTTACTATGTCCCGCTTTCGACGAAAGAATCCCGCTGTTTTCACTCAAAGAGTTCCAAAAAAAAAAAACTGGCAACGCTGGCTCGGGCCCATAGCGGAAAATTTTTAGGGGCGGCAAAACGGCAAAAAAACTGTAATTTGGGAAATAATATTACAGTACCTACTATGTTTTAACAAAACTAAAATTTCATTCCAGTTTTACAACAGATGCGCATGAGCGTGTGATATAGACATGAATGAGCTAATGCCTAGTTATTCGTTTGACTCAAACTAAATGTACGCCTGTACACTGAACAGCTGCAGAGCGGCTCCACGCCGACGTGTTTGTGAGTGTGTGTGTGTGTGTGTGTGTGAGAGAGAGAGAGAGAGAGAGAGAGAGAAAGTGGCGGTCGCCGCTTCGCGCAGTCTCGGGTACATTTGGAGACTGTGTGCAAAGGGGAGGGGGCGTCGTCACGCCGCCTGCTGCTTTGTGCATCCTCGGCTCCGTTCTGCGGTAAAAAATATTGCAAATTCAATGTAAACTAGAGAAAATTTTGATTGGGGTATAGAGTGCTTTTAATTGTGGGGGGAGCGGCAATTTCGGGGGGCCATAGGCGCAAAATATGTAAATCCGGCCCTGACTTACGACAATATGTTACCGTTTCAAAATGCCTGCGAACCTGATGTACCTGTAACCAACTATGTGTGATATATTGTAGTGAATATAATAGTCGGCGCCTTCAATCCGTTTGGAAGTCAGACGGACAATTATTATAGTCCTGAACTTTTTCCAAGAAATAAGCTGTCGAATGGTAAAAACCGCATATTAATCCGTTCAGTAGGCGTCGTGTTTTCATCGAACATACAGGCAAACAAACATAAACGGAACTTTGTCTTATGATGAATGAACATCTATAAATGTCAGACATTTTACTTTTCGACAATTTTACAGACTGTTTAAATATTTTTTTTTCATAAAGATACTAAAATAATGACTTTAAATATATTTAATAGATGATAATAATCACAAGTATAATTAACAATAGAATATGAAATAGTTTAATGCTGAAGAAGTTACAAAAAGTATAACGAAACGTCCACCATAATTATATAATATTCTTGTATCATTTATGTCCACTTCTCTACGATTAACTAAATTTTTATTGGAAAACAATCTATCAAGCAGTCTGTATAGCAAACATGTTTGGGTATTTCCTATTAGCACCTTTAGTCCGGATCTTGCTTTTACCAACGAAAAAAAACGGTATATCTGAAATTTTCTGTACAAAATTTATTTGCAATAAAATAATATTCATTTTTATTATTCGTTTTTCCTTTTTTTTTTGCAGCGCAAGATTATAAGTTAAAATGGCGCACAGTTGGTCACGTGACCGGCACATCCGTGCATCTCGACACGATAGTGTGGCCCGGTGGCGACGTCGTTGTGTCGGGGCTGAGCACTAGGGCCCGGAACGTGTTTCGGGTAGTCACTGCTCTGGCACCACCATTCGTCATGGAAGGTGAACTGGATGAAGATGGACAGTGTCTCAGAGGTTAGTTGTTCTGAGAGGTTTTCTACTGTTATTAACTTCCCAGTACATTGGAAAGATATTAACAGATTCGAAATTAGAAATGAAGTTTTTTGTTTCAAGGTCAATGCAATATTATAACACAATCTTTTTGAAAAGATGTCTCTCTGTGTGGATGTGTGTACGTTTAAACAAAAATACTATACTAAGATTTTACACCAAATCTCGCAAATAAAGAATGATTTTCATTTGGTTAGGATGTCAAGCAGAAGCGTTCATATGCTCCGAAATAAATGTTTTGTTTAAATAAAATTACTAAAAAAGTGAATTTTAAGATTTCTACCTCGATCGAAAGTACGTACTTTCGTCCCTTATAGCAGGGACGAAAGTTTGACATTTACTCCCTGTTATTTATTATATTAAATGACAGCGGTAACCCTAGTTACGAGTATAAATACGCATGAGAAATTTTTTCCTGCCGCCGTTCTCACTAGGAGTAAATGTCAATCTTTCGTCCCTGCTGACGAAAGTACGTACTTTCGAGCGGGTATGAAGAAAAATCGTATACAACACACGGGCCTTAAAAGTTGAAATTTCGGCCCTTGTGTTGTAATATACTATTTTTGATGATTATGATGCTCACTTTTCTGTCTGCCTAGCACACATGAAGAGCGTTCAACGCGCGTTGGCCCAACGCGCGTTTACAACTTCTATACAATTGTATATAACTGTTTACATGATAACGCGCGTTCAACGCGCCACCAACGCGCGTTATCATGTAAACAGTTATATACAATTGTATAGAAACTGTAAACGCGCGTTGGGCTAACGCGCGTTGAACGCCTTTCATATAAACTAGGCCTTATTATTGGTATTTAAATTCATTATTTATTAAAACTGACAAGTTGCTCTTATGAACCTTAGGGCTATTTGCTATTTCTTTTTGTTAAAAAGTCAATAAAAATACTGCTAATAAGTCTATAAAATAAACACGTTCATTTCATATTTCATTAAAAACCAAGCTCGGAGTTGATGAATGCATGTTATTTTATTTTCAAGTTTTAATATTTGCATTAAACTTAAAAAAACTATCCACTTTTCAATTTCTGAGTGTACAAGCACATTTCCCGTTTAGTTTCTGGCTCACAGCGTTCTATCAGTAAACGTGGTGTGTTTTATTATTTTAATAAAATTCAAATTGATGCAATATTTTGTAACAAATATTTATGGATAAACACGGTTGAAAAACTGTGGCTATTTATTTATACCAACAAATAGAAAAATGCTATAGCTACATACTAAATTTGTATCTCGAACAGAATGGAACAGGAAGCTTGTCTAATATGCATATTGTATAAGAAGTATATTTATTCTTAACCGACTTCAAAAAAGAGGAGGTTATATGTCCGACGCGTATACTTTTTTATGTATGTTCAGCCATAACTTTTGGAGAGGGTAATCGATTTGACAAATTTCGACGCCATTTTGTTAGGAATGTTTACTGATTTATATAATAATTTTTATAAAAATCAGTTTGGTCGTTTTTAACTGACTTCAAATCTCCCGCATTTGTAAATCGATTTTGATGAATCTTTATTTAATATATCGTTTTTTTTTAGTTTAGTATTAAACTATTGGGGAAGAAGGCGATTAATGACGTGCAAACTACATATTACAAAGCTACTCAAAAGTAAGAAATAAAAAACTTAAAAAAATTGAACCTCCTTTAAAACGGGTCAATTAAAAGCAAACTTTTGAGGTCGACTCCTATTCAATACAAGTACATAAAACGTGACAGTATAAATAGACGCCGACCTTAAGAGATTGTTATTTAACCCTTTTATTGACCCGTTTTACAGGAGGTAGGTACATTTTTTTTGAGCTATATTATTAATAACAGTGGTTTAAATTATACTGTTTGTATTATTTTATATTTTCCTAGAATCTTCTATAAATACTTTGAAAGATACAATAAGTATAAACAAGAAGTTGAACGTGAAACAACATTCTCATGAGGGAAGGTTTTCGTATAACGGAAGCCCATATAAATCACTAATTATAAAGATATTATATTGATAATATAAATGGGTGGTGTTCATAGATTAACCCAGATGTCAACGAGTCAGAGAGTTCTGTTCAATCACTCAATTTATTATGTTCCTTTCCGAACAGGGTCCTAAAATATGCTTTCTACCCGATACCTTTCATATTTACGGTATTAGCCCGAATATAACGCGACATTTTTCGACCACTTATTTTCCGTTAAAAAATCGACTCGCGCTAAATTCGGGGTTTAAATAATGGCGTGAATTATATTGACATGAATGTAACCTAAATAAATGCTTATCTGATTGAATTTAACTTTCTTTGAATTCTTTTATGAGTATTATTTTTTTTCTAAATATCTTTATGAAAATTTTGGAGTCGCGTTAAATTCGGGGTAGCGTTATATTCGGGCTAATACGGTATGTCTAATCAAAATTTAAAAATTTGTTTTGATTTTCGTTGCGAATATATTATCTATAGAGAAAACATATTTATATATTAATACGTGAAGAAAAAACTCTGTACCCCTTTTTAAGCACATTGCGCGCACGGAGGAGTGTTGGATTGGCATAGTTAGAGTTCATATATAGAGAAGGACTGAAGAAAGATAAAATTTATGTATAATATATGTGTTAGAAATACATTAATGGCCATATTCATCGAACACTATTAAAGTTACAAATTAACTGATCTTGGAACAAATTTATTCGTTACAATAAAATTTACTTTCAATTCACCAATCAAATTATCAGGTAAAATAGTTAGTTTAAGAATGAATACACACTGCACTATACTTCTTGGTATTTTTGTTGAATATTTTGACGTTCACCCGATGGCATTAGTGTAAACGTCAAAAAAAAGTTTCACAAAATAATAATGTTTTATCCTAACCTAATTGCGCACAAAACTTCCACTTTAATGCTCTACAACTATTCACTTCACAAAAGGTTAATAAACAACACACAAATAAATTTACAAGAGCAACTGTAGATATAATACTCCACGTTTATAGGTAAGGTATTATGACCTATGTGGTAGAGTTGTGTACTTCGCAAACGATCTACTTCGAAGAGAGCTTTTATGAGTGAACTAGTTCGCAGTCAACCAAGAAGTCAGTTCGTTAGTTCTATTACCTACCACACAGTGAAGATGGCGGCCGCTAAAAAATAAAATTGTAGAATATGTACGATACTTTTTTATTACTTTAAATATCCTTTCGAAAATAAACTAATAGGTATTCTATTTTTTTTAATTGACATTTCTTTACTCCACTATGTAAGTTTCACTATTTTAGTCTACTTTTTCTCTTCTTTCTTAGGACTACTTTAACAGCGAACTAACGAACTATAAAAACGAACTATAGTTCGCGAAAGAATGATGAACTAAATTGAGCGGTCTCTTTAGTGAACTAAAATATCCAAGTCTACTATGTGGCGGCCATTATTATTTTCTCAGGCGAATAAATAATTATACTCAAGAATTTGGACAGAATAGATTTATACCTGCAGTAAAAATAATTATGTTTGGTGAATTGAATTATCGCTATGTATTCGGAGGAATAGCTACCTGAAGAGCAAATGAACCGAATAAATAACTACTGACGTTCGGTGAATATGATCATAAACACAATAAAATAACAGATAGGTTCATACACTGTAAAAAATTATTCATTGTATACGTTCATACAATGTAAAAAATTAGCGGAGTGAATTACGGTCGAATTTCGACTACTGGGCGACCACTAACATATCTCAATAAATCTAGATACGCGTAGGAAGTATAATTTACCAAACATTTTTACGGTTCTAAAATATTAAAAAGGAAAACCCTGTTATTGAGATAAAATTACTGATGCTTGAAAGTGTAATACAAAATATGATTTAGTAAGTACCTACAATGTTTCATTTTATGCATTAATGCTGTTCAAAAATAAATACACAAGTATATTATTATTTTGAGGAAATAAACAATTATTTTAAATTTTCAATTGAAATATTTATAAAAAGTGTACTAAAGTCTTTTAGGCAATTCCAAACATCGTGCCTGTATAACAATAAAGAATATATTAAAATTCTTCCCACGTGGAAGCTATAAACGTGGAATAATAAGTATTCCAATATTTGTACGAATATGATACTGTAGTTTTATAACGTAATGGTTATATCTTATACATGATAAAGTCACAGATGTAAAGAAACAAAACAATTTAATAAAAAAGTGGCCAACTCAGAATAATTGAGAACAATCAAATCCTCATTTTGTCATCTGTCTTTCCAGGTTTCATTATTTACACTGAACATTAAAAACTGCATCATTTTTGTTTTGTTTAAACTGCTGCCAACAGAATGGTGGGCAATAATAGAAAAATATTAATAAGAACCTACCATCATATCATAGCGCACGGAGTATGCTGGTCAAGTTCTCGCAAAGCACTGTGATCTATAATTTGCGCGAACCATTTCGAGCCCTTTTCGGTATCTCTCTATCTCCCAGACTAGTTACGTAACAGAACTGTTTTTTTTCAGGGGGGTTAAGGTAAGCAGTATTCCAAATTTATACGTCTAGGTGGAATAGCTTCGAATATACGAGTATTAAAAAATCACGATTTTATGCATTCACTGACTGACTTATGGGCTATGTGCAAGAAGGCGGAGTTACAAATTTATCGATATAAGCTTGTCGTGATCACTAGGGGAAACTTAGAACTCAAATTTTCCATATATGTCAGTGACAACCACAGAAAAATAACTGTTCTGTGGTGACAACTGTTTATTAAAAGTGAAAATAGTTATAAATTTTATAAAGTTTTTAAATAACAAAGAAAACATGGGCAAAACTAGGCGATCTGGAAATGCTTGTTGTATGCATGTTGCGTTGATGGCGATTTAAGTAAAATAAGTATAATTGGCGCCATAATTTGACATTACGCTGTCAACGTAAACAAATTAATTATTTATTATATTGTACGTCATAATTGATAAATTAATCTCACTTACCTTTTATGTTATGCTATTTATAATATAATGGTCTTCAAATCCGAATTTTATTATATACCTATAAAATTAACAGCAGTTATCCTTATTAAATTTTTTTTTAAACATCATGGCCAACTAAAGTTTTTGACTTACCACCAAAGAAACATGTCGCGAATTTCCATAAAAAGTGAGTTCAATAATTCTCTATTACCCACTAGCGGGCGCTGGTAGATTTCGTGCAAACAGTCAATAGGTCATCACAAAGTAGCGTACCTACTTTGACTGGCTCTGCGTCTTCCAACTCCAAGAAAAATTTTCAAGCATGCAATCTTATAATTGAAGGTTGTGTGCTGGAGCTAATTTTGAAGGGTAGTGGTTGAAGCTAGGAGTTGGAGGTATGGGATAAAGCTATAGGGGTGAAAGTTAGAAGTTGGAGCTAGAGTTTGAGGACTAGGCGGCTCGCGGTTGTTTGCTAGCAAAGTTAAGTATTTATTTATTTATTTATTTATTGATATAACACTCAACAGGACAAGTCAGTAGTAACTAGTAGGGATAATAACATGGAGTTTCAGGATTAAAAATTTTGCTTGGTGGTGGCCAAAATATTACCTTCTTCATAATTCACAAGCGTCTAGTCGGAGGAGCATTGATCCCGAATGCTTTAACCGGTCGACAAAAGACTAATCGCGTCTAGACGGTACTGGAGTGATATAACGAATTGTGGTACTACGATATAGTAAAGGACGGTATATAACTATAATATTATATGCGGGATAAAAATTTTTAACACACGATTTATACATTTTTTATTTATCTATTTTTGTTTATTTTCAAAGATGATTTCATAGCTTAGTTACTTAGGTACAGCTGGCTGTTCCGGGAAGAACACAGCCAATTTAATACACTCTCTACCTTATGCCCACTACCAAAAGGCTATGAATTCTAACTTTATTTTGAACTTATCCCAAGTCGTGTACATACAAACGTGTAAAATGTTGCCGCCATTTACTAGTACATTTCCCCAGTGTGTTGTAACGTTAACATTTTGTTAGTTGGCTTACTATTGGAAGTCGTTCACTTTTTCTGCAGTTACATAAAACTGTAGATAGAGTCTTGGACAGTAGAGTTCGGAAGTAATTTTCGGTGAGTCATGCATTACTAACAAGTTTATTGGAGCGACAAAGCAACGATACAATGTAAAGAATACAGTTATTTTCGATGTATTTTTTACCTGACTACGGCGAAGCCAAATGAAAGGGTTATGACTTATGAGTTAAGCAGTCTATGTATGTATGTTCGTATTTACGGATGTTCCACCATAGCGCCTAAATTATTAATCCGATTTTGATTCGTTATTATGGCCCGGGTAACATAGGCTACATTTATTTTTTAATTTTCGTCCCAGAGGAGACCAAATAGACAAAAATTTAAGTTAAAAAAAAATTTTAATAAAAAATGAGTAAAATAAAACCCGACTACTGAAAAGTATTAAACAAGAAACTATTCTCATCTGAAGGTAGCCGTGGTCGTATGCCATCTCATATATTATATGAGGCCGCTCTAGATGTATAAGGTGACGCACTTTGCCCTAGAGCTTATGATCCCTTACTATTGTTAAAATGTAATGTTTTATTAGGGTAGGTGGCATGTGACCACGGTTATCCTCAAATGAGAATATTTTCTTGTTTCATACTTTTCAGTAGTCGGGTTTTAATTTTTGAACAATACGATCAATAGGCCATAAGATTAGAAGGATGTTTCTGTATGAAATAATACGTTTTGACTATTTCGGTACTTTGCAAATTCGGTAACTTTATTCTCGACTTAAAGCCTTGCATGGATTGAATTATTATTATCGAATACATTTTTTCATTAACGTGCGTTCTTCTGCACATACGCCTATTTCAGACGTATTTGTGAAATACCCTCTAACACTAGCGGTATGTTGTCTATTATCGCTTTGCGCATGAGAGTTGACATTCGTTCACACAGGAATTATATCAGATGAATCCATTCAAATTGTAGCTTTTTGAAAAGAGGACAATCTGTTCTATAAAACAGAACCATTTTTAGATCGATTTGAGTTCATAATTACCTACTATTTAAATTGTAATTGAAAATCACGAGCAGCAATAAGTTGTCGATTGGTCTGTACGTATGTACGTACATCCGAGCTCTCCAGACCGCAATTTAGGTTGGATCACCTTGGTTTATATTTTATTCACTTCGTTTACTATCAGACTAGAACCCTATTTAAATTCACTGAAATGTGTTCAGTATTTTAAAGTGTTGAAAGTAAATGTTGTAAATTATTAGACTTTAGTTTTGAATGTTAATGTAATTATGGAATGTCATTAAACAATGAAAAAAAATTTTACTGCTAAACTTTTAATAAAAACAATAAAATATTTGGTAATTTTTCAAAAATTGCTTTGGACTAATATCTGCCCTCGTTGACATTTTTATTTCAAAGCCGATGAATGGGATGAAAGGGAAGACGGGCAGCGGTCTTTAATCGGAAAATTTGAGTTCACTCAGGCTATTTTAGTTGAAGTTTTTTTAGTGGTTTTCCCCAACCACTTCCAAAAATGTAAAGGTGGTTCTTTACTCGAAAATTATCATAAGCACGACGTTTATAATTAATTTCTTAGTAACTCGCGACCTTCAAAAAATAAAGAAATGACTTTGAAAAAAACTTTTTTTTACTTTGATATTATAATGAACGGTTATATTTTCCAAGTACTGATGATATAAAGAAGCATTTGTCGGAGACTGGTGTCGTTGTTGACCATTTGCCATTATGTTATGTTGTTCATTTACGAGTACGAGCTACCAACATAGCCATGACGTCTATGACACTTATGTGCCACTGAAACAACTGCCTCGTCTGTTTTCATCTGCTGTTAATGTCTACCCTGGCAGCTTTGGTATTATGGAGATTGGACTACAGAGCGATTTCATTAAAAACGTTAACTGTAAACATTTTATTAGTTTCCCTCTTTCGAAATTAATAAACACGGATTTGATTTTAATCTGCCTTTTTCAGTTAAAATGATATTTTAAAGATTATCTGTTTAATATTACACGTAATAAAATCATCACAAACATTTGCAGTATATTATTATTAATAAGAAAATAATATAAATAAATTGTTAAAGTAGACAACATGTGCAGTATTTTTTATTGCCTACGTTTCGTTAACAATGTTAACTTCTTGACCCATTTATCGCGGATGCTTAAAGTAAAAAAAATGCATGCAATGTATCCTATTCAACAGTAATTTCCAGTAAAATATTTTATATGATAAGAACAGCAGGCGTGATAAGTAATTTTCCATAAATTTTGTTTCAAAATAGAACTGTCAAAAATATTAAAAATATACTTAATCTGTTGTTAAAACCAGCTCGTATCAACATAATGTCCCTTACTCATCGAAAATAACCTTTGTTACATCCTAAATACTTAAACTACATCCGCGATATGTTTAACTGTCGACTAATTAAAGAATATTTTCATTTTAGGGAACGTGAAACAATAAATACATTCCTTAGTTTTTTTTTCTTGGTAGTATGCATTGCATAACTTACCTCACGGAGAGTACATGATATGAATGCGAAACAACTATGTATAACTGGACCTTGAACCTTTTTCAGTATGTAATTTTTTTCGCCTTCCGTTATTCGAAACAGTTCTTGTTAATTCGGTATATCTAGCGAGCGGGGTGGCGTAGTGGTGAAAGCACTAGACTTGCATTCGAGAGGTGCAGGGTTCAAATCCCGGCGGGGGCAGATGTGGCTGGAACTTTTCCTGCTGCCTCACACCGAGAAACGGTAATTCCTGTACCGGCCATCTTGTTGAAGTCTTTCATGATTTTCCTCAATAATTCCAGATAAATATCGAGATGGTTTCTTATATTATAAGGCCATGGCCGATTATTACCTATAAAACTCCTATGCTCAAAATTTTCCTACCGTATCCTAATATCCTAAAATTCATTTTTCGCCCATTGCTATTAATTAGGTGGCAGTTTAAAAATGTAGAAAATAACGGGAAGTGTGATAGATGGAAAATAGTAATGGCGCGAATGGCGTCTGTTATAACATTAAGTCGAGAAACGGACGTTAAACGCATTATTGTTATTATTAATTCGGTATATCTACCAATGTTATTCAAGACTGTCGAGTAGCCAACTAAAATAGGATACCTGTCCCAACAATAATGTACCTACAAAATCAATGCCAGATTTGGAACTTTGGAGGCTCGGCGTTCAGTTCTTCTTTTTCACTAGTACGAACCCCCGTGGTATCAATCGGCTAAAAGAGTGGTATTTTTTTATTTAAAAATAATTATGAGGCTATTTCAACAATGGAAAATAAAAATTATTTCCTGTTTATATAGTGTAATCTCTTAATAACGTCCTTCGTTATAACGAAAAACTTCCTATAACGTAGAAATGTTTACAATTTGGTTGGTTTATCTTAAAATTCATACATTACTAACCTCTTTATAGCGCAACAGCCCTTCTCTTCTATGTATTACGAAAAAATATGTTCATATTTAGACTCAGCCAATGTTTTAGACGTAAAGAGGACATGATGCCGCTAAACTTATCGAAAAATTCTTATTGTTTAATGAAGATGATTCCACCACATCCCAAGCCATACATAAGATACTTAATAAAATACAAAACAAATATTGGCATAGCAGAAAAAGTTATCAGACTATATGTGTTTGGAATAAATTAATTGGGTGAGATTTGGTTATTTTTCTTTTTTCCCTCCATATAACGAAAACTCTTTATAACGAAAAAAAATGTTCGGTCCATTGAGATTCGATATAAAGAGGTTACACTGTATTGTAATTTTAATAAACAATATCATTTCTGACATCAGAGGATCCACATGACCCCCTGCGGTTGTCAGCACCAGTGCGATTAAATGTCTTAGAGCGGCCCTGGTTGCATGCAAGTAAAATCACACTTTTTAACACGCTAGTATTGGCTTCAAATGTATGTAAAAAATCTTTCAAATCTTCTAAATGTTCAATTGACGTGATAATCTATATATTAATAATAATAAATCAGATATTAATATTAATAAATCATAAAGTTTTGCGCACGGGTGAAACCGGGATGTGCCGCTAGTAATATTTACATAACTGAAAAATACACTTAATAATATGGTGGAAGTAACGGTTTTGATGGTGGGAAAACGTGTCTCCACCGATTAAAATAATATGATATGATGTAATAAAATAAAATTTGTATGCTGGAATTATAGTTTTAAAAAAATCTAAAACACACGTCTATCACTGCATAAAAAAATAGAAAATAAATTTCTTTTCTTTCTAAAACGCTCAGAAGCGTAGGGTCCTAGATGAATTAACCCGGCGGGAGTGCAGTGGTGACAAAAAATTACTTATAGTATGTGGCGGGGTATGACCTACTCCAATACAAAATGGCATGTGTACACCACACTGATTATATTTGGGGATTATTTAAGTGGAATTGAAATAAAAAGATAATGTAAATTCTTAATATTTTTATTATTTTACATACACGGTCTAAGGCACTAGATTTTGGTAACAAAATAATTATCCTCATTTTCAATAATCACTAAAATAAAGGTCTTACTTAAAAAAATTCTAAGAACTTAAAAAACATGAGCTCTTAGATAAAATAAAAATATAAGACTTAGCAAATAGTTTGGGAACACATTAGGAACTTG
Source organism: Xanthostigma xanthostigma (assembly GCA_963575645.1). NCBI lineage: Eukaryota > Metazoa > Arthropoda > Insecta > Raphidioptera > Raphidiidae > Xanthostigma > Xanthostigma xanthostigma. The sequence goes on along the minus strand of OY754468.1, from coordinate 27,955,318 downwards.
ATCAAAATCAGTACAATTTTTACAAGAAAAAATTTGCGCACGTGTATTCCGAACGCCGGTCGGCGCAACACTGCGATCATGCCACGTTCACCTCCCGCAACCCCTTCCCTACAGCTAAAGCTAAAATTTAGCATATCAAATTAAAAAGATATACCCATGTAAACTGTATTAGGTGTATGACATACCCCACCACGTGCTCGCCGGGTTAAATGAAATATAGGTACAGTGAAGTGTCCCACGCGTCTAAACTTTATAGAAGAGGAAAAAAATTATTTTCTACTTTTTAGTGCTTTGACATAAGCGTGTTTTTTAGATTTTTGTGACTAATTATTTAAACTCAACTTGACCGATTTCCATAGTTTTGTCGTCGCTAATTTGTGTCTTAAAGGCCCCTTCACACGTTGCTGGATTCCGAGCTTGCTCGCTTGCTTGAAGTCTTACAAGCAGCTTTGCACGCTACGCTGCTGAATTGAGACGTCACTGATGGCTTCGCTGGGTGTTTGGTTGCAATATTTTGGTGATAGGTTACGTGCTATTTTTGAGAATTTGACCAATTATGGAGTCATATTTTATTACGTGATATCGCCAACATTCGATTAAATATGGTGTTGTTTGAAAAAAGTTTCAAGTGAACAGCGATGGAACCAACAATTGTACAATCAAAATGTAAATGGACTCGACAAGAAATAAGTGCTTTGATTTTTCTTTTCTCTCCCGAAGCTTTTCAATCATTATTAAAGTCATAAGTAGCAATTCAACTACACCGAATTATTTCTTGCATAACCATTCCATCCATATTTAAATTTCAAATATAACTGTCAATCTAGCAAAACAGTGAGCAAACAAGCAACCTTCGTGTGAAGCGAAACTAGCAGCGCTCCCTACCAACTACCAAGCAGGATGTGATTCATGGCAAGGTACAAAAACTTTAAGCAAGTGAGTAAGCTTGAAATCCAGCAACGTATGAAGGGGCCACACGTTTGTGTCAGTATTTTTTCGATTGAATTGCTTTTACTTCCCAAATCGGCGACGTGCCCTATAAGAACTTTCACTTCACAAACAAACAAATTTACTAAAGTGCGTCATAACAGCCTTTGTTCAGTTTTCTAACTTGATTAGAATTCATGAGAATTTTGTTAATTTTGTTGGTGTGCTATAAATATAATAGTATGTGTTAATAAAATATCGTCTCCGCGGGTCTCTGTTCTAATACAGAGGCGTCAGGATTACATTTTTATCGTTCTCGTTAAATGCCATCATAAAATCATTGATAGCTTCTATATAGCTCAACAACATATATAATTAAACATTGAGCGACATCGGCCTCTTAGGTTTACTTAGGCTTGATTTTTGTTCTATTATTTTTATTTATACAATTGGATTTTGAATGTTTTTTTTACACAAATGGAACGCTCAATATAGCAAAAGTGCTTTTAGTGTTTTCTTTATTCCATTATGAAGCGTGCTTATAAATTAGTGCCAGAAATAAGTACGAGTGGAAAAAACTGTCCTCCAACGTCTCCTAGGAGATACGGAACAACATCATCATCATCATTATGAAAAAGTTTACCTAATGAATTTCAAAATAATCTAAACTAAATTTCGATAACCCTCCAAAAACGCGTTTTTTATCGCCTTTGTATTCATGATTTCTTTGATAGTATGTTTAATATACGTGCCTCAATCGGTACATGGCTTTGAGTATTACGACGTCACAAACATTCCTGGCGCTTTTTGTAGTCACTTGATATTATATAAAGTTTTATACATTTCAATTAATTTACTATTAATTAATTATCTGTGGCTTCATTTTTTAATAACATTTATGACTAATTATTAAAAAAAATTGTTTTCAAAAACCCAATTGAAGTCAAATTAAAATTAATATTATTATGCAGCCTGTTCATTTCAAGATCAAACATTGTCACATATTTCTTCTTTAAAAATTTAAGATTGCTTATACATTTAGTGAAAAATCTGCAAATAAAAAAAAGGAAAATGTCTACAGTATACTGATAATTTTTTATAACTTGAATTCATAACAGTTATAGAGAAATAATTTATTTCAGTAAGTAATACAGAAATTGAAAATGAATAATTGTTCTTCAATATGCTATTGTATGTTTTGAAAAAGTATAAATCGCCTTCAAGGAGACTAATGTTGAAACATGCATTCACTTGTTTCGAATTGTGCAAAAAATAACAGCTATCTTTTTATAGAAAATCACTTGTGTTTTTTTCCTTTAGGTTTACCGTGTCACAGAGTGCTAACGTCGGATAAGGATAATCTGACCCTGGTGTTCAATGAAATGGAGACTCAAGAAAGGCTCGAGGAAGAGGAGGAGGAGGAGGGTTTCAGTCGTGACGGTTTCCGTCACATACACGTCGACAGCAAAAGTAACAACGAAAACAATGACAAGTTCTTTCCGTTTCAAAGATACAAATACCGAACGAATTGTTGTTACGGCTTCGCCATGGATCTGCTCGAGAACATCGCCGAGGAGTTGGAGTTCGACTTCCGACTGTACATAGTTGCCGACGGCCTGTTCGGCACCCGAATGTTCAGTAAGAACAGACGACGCACGCATCGCGATCTATCGAGTCTGACAAAGAAACATTTCAAAGGCAACTACAAGTTCCAGAGGGAGAGCTCGATATTCTATAAGCGATTCGATCACAGTAAGATCGAGCCGTTGGATGAACTTGACGACGCCGACGTCGAATGGAACGGAATTGTCGGCGACCTGGTATCAGGTGCCGCGCACATGTCGTTCGCTGCTCTGAGCGTGTCGAGTCTGCGCAGTGAAGTGATCGACTTTAGTGCCCCGTTCTTCTTCAGCGGCGTCTCGTTCCTGACGGCGCCGCAACAGAAGTCCGAGATCCCGCTGTTGGCCTTCCTGTTGCCGTTCTCGCCCGAGTTGTGGATAGCCATTTTTACGTCACTGAATATCACGGCGGTCGCGGTGGCGGTGTACGAATGGCTGTCGCCTTTTGGCCTCAACCCGTGGGGACGGCAACGGTCGAAGAACTTCAGCTTGAGCTCGGCGCTCTGGGTGATGTGGGGCCTCCTGTGTGGACATCTGGTCGCATTCAAAGCGCCCAAAAGTTGGCCGAACAAGTTTTTGATTAATGTTTGGGGCGGATTCTCGGTTATATTCGTCGCCAGTTACACTGCTAATATTGCCGCTTTAATTGCCGGACTGTTCTTTCATAACACCGTCAGCAATTATCATGATAGAAGTGTAAGTACCTACTTTATTTTAAACATTATATTTAGATAAATAAGTTTGCCTGTAAAGTGTTCATATCTCAGTGACGAGACAGCAAGTATAAAAAGAAATTCAGCTTATTCGTGTCCTGTTTCATACATGTCTCACAGTATATAATAAATTATACTTCAGACGTGTTGTGAACATCTGATTTATAAACCATTGTATAGGTAATGTATATTTTGTTTATCTCGGGTTTTTAAGAGATTTTTCTGACATGACTATCCTATATTCAGACTTCCCGTCACAACTGTTAACGTTGTCATTTCTGGAACGCATGCAGCATTTATAAAATGTCATCTTTTGGATCCTACATTTCACTGTTTTTGATTTAACTTCCTAACGGTCCATGCGGAATAATATAAAAATAAACATTATTTTTGTACCGTGTAATTAATATACAGGGTGTATCACAGAAAACCGAACATAGGGAAAACTCCATTGTACAAATTAGTTAGGATCAGCGATTACTTTGGCCACATATGAAAATGGGTACCGTGTTAATGCTGATTTTAGGTACCTACTTTAAATTATATCCATGACAACTTATTAAAAATTGTTTGTTATTATTTTTTCAATATTTCGATATTTAAAAACTTAAATTAGAAACTATAGTTATTAATTAATTTTTATATTTTTTTTATCATTTCTGAAGAAGATCTAAATCGGGACCGAAACGTTAATGTATTGAATTTATATATTTTTTATTAATATATTTGTCTGAAAAATTGATCAATAATTATATGTATTGAATTGCTAATAATGATTAATTGGAATAATCAGTTAAAATAAATTCTTCAGTATTAAATAAATTTATTTTTATTGAAAAAAAACATTTTTTTATTTAGAAAATATTTTTTTAATTAATAATTAAACCAAACAAACAGCTTAAATTAAAAAAAATCAAATGTTCAAATAAACTTCTATTTTGATTAAGCAGTGGCTTAATCGGTTAAAAAAACTTTGTTTCCCTTTGTTACCATTACAGAAGTCACATTGAAACATACTTCGGCGATTTTGTCTTTAAATCCAGATTGTGGCACCATCTCGAATAGATTTCATTATGTAAACCATGATAACGACCTCTGAATAGAGAGCAGAACAACTAATATTTACGGTTTCTTGTGATACATCCTGTATGTATTTCGTATTTGAAGAAGCTTTCTCTAGAATAATATTATATTCTTATGTCAATACAACCTGTAACAAAAATATCATCTTTTTAGTGAATATTTTATAATGATTTATATACGTATAGTTTATATATGTTAAAGAACATTGTAGAGTAAGAACTGTTAGCTATGTAAAATACTTCATGAAGGCATATTTGGATTTTTTTTAATTTTCTTAGTTTTGAATTTAGTTATGCCGAAACTTGAAATGTAAAATCGTGATGAAAAATGAAAATATGATAAAATGCAACGGAGTTTTCTAAAACAAAAAGAACGTTTAAATATAATTTGATTATTGACTTTTTGTATACCATATTATGGTAACACACGGACAATATATATTCTATTCTATTCGGGGGTAGTGGCTAGGTTTTCTTATATAGAAATAACTAACCGCTACCCCCGGCTTCACAGGCGGTTGAGATGAAAGAATAATAGGTGTATTTGATATAAGTATTTAAAAAGTACGTTCGAATACGTATTAACTTATTTTTAATGAAGAGTTCGTATGTTCTCTTCAATACATCTCGATTAAAAAATTCGTAAGATATCACACAAAACTCTACATTCTCTTTTGACTCTCTTAGAAGAGGAATTTTAAAAAATCCCTTCTTAGCGATACTTATGTCACGAAATAAACCCACTGTCCAAATTTAAAGTGTCTAGCTTCTGCGGTATGATCTCGGCTTTGTTTTAACAACCACGCTTGTCTTCTTTAAGGGTTGAATTGAAAATAACGCTCGAATATTGATTTGATTACTGTTAATGAAGAGTTAATATCTTAAGTAGTGATGTGAGGAGGAAAATTTTTCACTATTTTTCCGGAAAATTTTCAATGTCAAAAAGGCAATTTTTTAGAAAATGTTTTATAGGACATAATTGAACTTTCCATATTTTGTTTTATTAATCAATTTCTGTACCATTTAAACTAAAACTACAGGTTGTAATACCTATACTAATTTTGTAATTCACCTGAATAAAACTAAATTTGATTCTGTTTTACTTAAGATTTGTCATATTGTTTAATTTGCAACTCATAACAAGTCAGTTTATCCTATTTCATAATAAAAGTGCACACAGAAAATTAATCACCTATTTTACTATGCCTTATTAATTTAGTGGCTTAGAAAGTTTTCCGGAAAAGCCCCAACTCTAATTTTGAGTTCAACTACTCTCATTTTAACGATTTGTGGGATATGAACATTTCGTCAAAAAACTTTTCTTTATATCTCGATCGAAAGTGCATAATTTAGGCATAAATTGTAAGGCAGAATGTTTAACATTTACTCCTTGGTGGGATTACACGCATCAATGTGGGAAGAACATACGCTCGAACGGTAGTAAAGCAAAAACAACCAATCAACTGTTGTTAAGATGTTGTTTCCATAGCAACCCTATTACATTTTAGCTAATAGTCACGAACAGCTGTCGTTCGTCTTTTTAGTATAACCTCAAAGCTTCTTGCTTGAAATTTATCTGTATTTTTATGTAATTAATAAGTTATTAATTGATTAATGTATTTAATAAGCGTGCTTACGATCGAGGTTTGAAGAAAAATAGTATACACCACATTGGCCGACAGTGTGATGTGATATACTTTTCATCCTCTTTTGGCCTTCTTAGGGGTTGAATTTCGAAAAAATCGCTTACTGTCCATTGTTTTAGCTGTTAAGTCAAAGAGTGGGTTCACCCAAAGCATCCGCGGCCGAATACTACGTGCAGAAAGCGAACCGTCACCTGTGGGACCACATGCATCGTTACACGTTAGACAGCGTTGAGGAGGGTGTCGAACGGTTACGAAACGGCACCTTGGACATCCTCATAGCCGACACACCCATTTTGGATTATTATCGCGCTACTGATCATGGCTGCAAACTTGAAAAAATCGGGGACACCATCAATGAAGACGCTTATGCTGTTGGAATGAGCAAGGGATTTCCTCTTAAGGTTTGGTTTCATTTTTTTAACAAGTTATTATTATTATTTTTTTTTCTATTCAAATGTTTTTTGTCCAGGGTTATTCAACCCACTTAACCCACACATGTCCACATCATCTCCTTTTTTCTTAATGGTTTCCTTGGAAGGAACCTATATACTTTCATTTATGTGTATTTTGTTTGTTTATAAATAACTGTATTTTCATGGAAGTAATAAATTATTATTATTATTATTATTAAATATTATTAAATATTTAACTGATTAAATAGAATATTACAGTTTTTTTTTCTCGATACAATATTGAACACAAAGCACTGATCTAAAGAATTTTAAAAAACAGCGTAAGTTTTTTAATAGTGTAAGTACAAAACTTTTTATCAGAATTGTCTTTTGTTAAAAGTTGATAATTTTTCCTTTGTTATCCGAGAAGTTACTAAATTCAAATTGCTATATCATAATATTTTAATTACACTATGCATTTATTAAAAGTTCTATAAAAGAAACTTTTGTCTATTTAAAGCGGGAATTAAAATGTCGTCTGTTTTTACTTTTCATTTTTTAATAGGTGTTTTCTTAATTTTCACGATTTCAAACTTTGATATGTTTGTTTATTCGCGTGTCATTTTCAAGTTTATAAAAAACTAGCGGTAGGTACGTCCCGATTTCACCCGGGTTCAAAAGAACGGATGTGAGGGTGGGAGAACATGAGTACGCACTTTCATCTTAGTTTACCGAGATGTATATTGTGTCCAAATTTCATGATGATCGGAGTTACCGTTCAAAAGTTTTTATCGGACAGACATATTTTGATTTTGAGTCGAACCTGGATAATCAAGAGTTCAATGGACCGCGATCTCTTTTTCGCTTATGGAGATTTTTCACTAACCCGAGTTTCTAACATATAAAGGTACAAGAGTGGTCTTTCTCACTTCTATAGGTCTACAAAAAAAAAACAAATGTGTAGTGATAAACATGTATCTATTATTCGACATAGATGCTAAAAAAAGAAAACAAAAAATCTTACACACATTTACTTAAAGAAATCCGTTAAGTTCTTCTGCGTTTCTGTTTTTACTATCGCTTATAGAGGTATAGGCAAGTAGTAGTCTCAGTTATAGAGATCCATGAGTGAAAAACGTCTTTCTCTTTATAGAGGTTTCTGTTTCTTACTTATAGAGGTTTTATAGAATTACAAAGACGGTACCCGGCAATTACTTAGAGAGTTTTCTCGCTTAACCAGTTCTCACTCACTCAGATTTGACTGTATATAGATTTTGTTCCAGGATAGCATATCGGCTGTAATTGCCAAGTATTCAAGTAACGGTTACTTGGACATCTTACAAGAGAAATGGTACGGTGGGTTACCATGCTTTAAACTCGTACAAGATATGGCTCAGCCTCGTCCGTTGGGCGTCGCTGCTGTCACTGGCGTGTTCATTCTATTGGGCGTTGGAATGTTCATGGGCTGCCTTATTCTATTAGTAGAACACTTATTCTATCGTTACACGTTACCAATTTTAAGACATAAACCTAAAGGCACTATATGGAGAAGTAGGAACATAATGTTTTTTAGTCAAGTAAGTATTATTAAAATTATTTTTCAAAAATAAAACATATATCTTCAAGTAAATAAAATTGTCGACATAATATATCTTATTGTACCACAGCATTAACGGACTGTAAAAAGCATCGTTCACTTCTAAAAACTGCTTTATACAGAATTTTCTTTGTTTTGAATGTCTTTTGTATGTTTCAGAAATTATATAGATTCATAAATTGTGTGGAGCTTGTTTCACCACATCATGCTGCAAGGGAATTGGTTCATACGATTCGTCAAGGTCAGATCACCAGCTTGTTTCAAAAGAGCGTCAAAAGGGTTCGTCATTTTAGTTCTCATTAATTTCTCTACTCTCAATCTATACTGAACTTTTTGCATGTTTTAATTTTTCTGTTTCAAAAAAAATCTAGATTTTCGTGGAGGCAATAGGTATTCTTAAAATTATATATAATTTCTTAAATAATTACTAACTTACATACGATTTTTCTAATTTCTTTTACCTTGAAAATTAAAAGAAAAAACATTTTATTTAAATGTGTTTGGCGGAACAGATGTGTGTTTTTCAGGTAATGCATTCTTGATGACCTGCATAATATTTGTTAAAAAATGGTTAGCTTTAAATGAAGCTGTCGATACTGCAATTTCTGAGTGGAACTACGATTTATCTTTATAGTTTACAATAATTTTCCTATATTAGTTCTCTTTGGTCTCCAGTGTATGTCCTATTTCCTTCGTATGTAAAAATTAAAATAAAATAAAAAAATGTCCCGTTAGTTTCAAAAAAGTATAGTCAGTTGTACACATTATATTCAATATAGATGTGCCAAGTACCGAGTAACTCAGTTTTATATTTGCCGAAGCAAATATCTACTCGGCCGAATCCCTCGGTTTAGTTTACGTAGGTTTGGGGTGCGAAAAAATGTTTATATAGGTACATTTACATGATCGCGACGTGCGAATGAACGGTATCCCCGACGGAGATTCCCTGTCAGTCACTTATTATCCGGCTTACAAACCATACACGAAACGGGTTAAATTGTTTTTTAATGCGATAACACTGAAATTTACTGGTTATTTAGCTTGTACACTGTTTACTGGCTGTTCGAAAAATAAGTAGACTCAAAAAATCATGAATCTGTAGATTTTATCACACAATTGAAAAAGACAAACCTAAAGTGCAGGGTTGGTCTGGAACCTAAAAAATTACCGGGATAATTGTCAAACGCTTCTACGAGACCGCGTAACTATGGAAAAAAAGACGGGTTGCACTCCGGGAGTGCCAGCATAAGTGAAAACTTGAATATTACCTCTACTCTCCATCCGTCTTACGAATTTTCGATCAGTTTACCCATACCTCTACTCTCCATCCGTTTTACAAGTTTTCGATCAGGTCACGTGTCCTGACGCGAGTTTAACATTTCTTACCCATTACAAAAAAAGTGTACAATGCCGCTAAAGAAGTTTTCACTTCAAAAAACCGGACCGGATTGGACTGGTCCACGGAGGGCCGGCGGCCCACTGGGAAAAGTCCCGGTTTTTCCTGAGGCCAGACCGACGCTGCCAAAGTGAAATGTATTTTTTGGGCAATTCAGAATTCTCTCTGACAATCAAAATTTACTTACATTACATTATTTTAGTCAGTTCCTTATTGAGTAACAAACCAGTACTTGGCGTATCTCTAATATTCAACTAAATGAAGACTTCCTGAAGAAAAAATCTCAAAGTGTTTATTACAGAAGAATTAAATATTATTTTTTTAGTTCATTTTTTAACATTGAATGAACGTTTGTACGTGTTTTGTTTTTGGTAATTATAATTTTCGATCACTCTTCCATTTTTTTCTATGCACAATATTCTATTTAAGATTTATCTGACCTTTCTTGCGCAGTTGCGATTACATAATTTGTTTCAGAAGGAACATGAACAGCGAAGGCGCAGAAAAAGCAAAGCACAATTCTTTGAAATGATTCAAGAAATACGAAGGTAAATAATGTTGTTTAACTAAACATACGCCAAATAATATGTTTAACTCGTTTTTAGTTAAATGTAAATGCATCGGATGAATGACGAGCATTGGTTTATACTTTATAATACAGGCTGACCGGTAATTGCTCGTAAGAAAAGAAACTATGACTAGTTTGGAATTATTTAACCTTATCACTTGAGAGTTGGAAATGAGTTATTTTTTTATGATAATTGACACTTCTGTAAAAAAAATATTTTATTATTTTTATTTTATTTTCATACAACATAAAATCTAACAGTAAATTTCATGGTTTTTAGCTTTAGGCAGGTTGGCCAATTATTAGTAAGCTATCAAATCATGGCAAAAATTAAGGCCAAAAAGTGAAAATATTTATTCAATTTTTAACTTCCAAAATTCAGATTTTTGTAAAAAGAAAACCGAACTAGATTTTCTCGAAAATGTCGCATTTCCGAATCCCAAGTGATAGAGGTTAAATCCTTCCAAATTAGTTATAGTTTCTTCTCCTGGAAGAAATGCGAGCAATGACCGGTCATTCTATATACCTAATATTTTGAGTTGCCCTCGAGTTTGTTTCAATTTGGGCAAATTTTTCCAAATTGTAAAAAAATTCTATTTTAATTAACCTAGTTTTTTCATCAAAATTAAAAAGACCCCCGAAAGAGATGAATGTACGATAACGATTTAATTGGTTAACCTTGCTGATGTATATATAAGTGAGTTTGGCTGTATCTTTTGTATATAGGGTTCAGCAAGAAGAGCGTGATCATCCATTGACCGCCGTAACTGAACAAGCAGAAAACGAAGAGTCTGATGAATCGCCCGAAGAGAAGCGTAGTAGACTGAGTCCGAACATAATTCGACGCACTTTTAACAGATCTAATCCAAAGATCGATACGTCGCCAAGATCTCCTAGTAAAAAGGCATTCGTCAAGCAGATCTTCAGTCCGCGTTCGAAAGCGAAAGCGAAGAGCGTGAGTACGCTGAACGTGCGTCGTTTCAGTACGGATAGCGTGTTTAATTCACAGACACTTCGTCTGGACACCAGCAACGCGATCGGGCGTCGACTGAGCAAAGATGCGACATTTTTAAACAGCAGTCCGCCCGACATTAACAGTCGACGATCCAGTAATTTGGACGTAGCATTCGGCGGCCCCAAATTCGCTCTGAAAAGTCCCGTGTTGTCTATAGAGAACGTGTCCGACTGTAGTTCCTTAGGCGTAATGTCAGACTTCGGACGGAAATTATCTGACGCTGAAAGTATCGGGCGAAAGTTGGCTACTCTACCTAAGTACAAAGACATTAGACATAAGTTAAGTGTGGACGACAGCTTTACAAGAAGAAAAAGTGATATTTCAGATAACTTGTCAAAATCGACCGAAAGCAATATTATGTTGCGATCTAACAGTGAAATCAAATGCGGTTCAAACGAAGTATTTAGAATAGATAGCGCTGATATTTTGTCAGCCACAAAAAGTGCTCAGAACTTGAGCGATGGTAATAAGAGTGAGACTGAAGCTGAAATTATCATAAATATTAGTGCCGGTGATCAAAAATCGTTAAATGTTTCAGACGATGACACTACGACGCGTAAAAATAAACTCACTTTAAATCAATTGCAAACACAATTAGCCAGTGAATTGAAAAATAAAATCAATCCTCCAAAGTTACCTGCGAAACGATCGAATAGCAATAATGTGTCCAACACAAACACTAGTACTATTACGAAAAATCCAAAAATACGTATTGAAGTCGAAGATACGTCATCGGGTGCATCAAGTAGCGGCACTACGACCGGCGTCCCCAAGAGACTGAAGCAGCGCCATAGGAGTTTAGGTTTTGGCGACGGAAGTTCCGGTGCGAGAAACAAGCAGCCGGAACATTCGCAGTCGCTCGATTCGGCGAGCGGTAAGCCACCGCTCCCCGCACGCAATAAGGACGAGTTGACGGTGTCGAAGAAGAAACTTGCAGGTAGGAGTCGTAGCACGTCGCCTAGATGTAATGAACATGATCTGCCGCCCGCACCTCCGCCGCCCAATTGTAGTCCGCGTAATTCGAACGGTAAATCGCCGTTGGAACGACTGTCTAAAGAGGACCTTGTCCTATTGTGGAGAAGTTCTGAATCGGAACTCAGAAGTCATTTGTTGAAAGCTTTAAGAGACAAAGAAGTAGACGACCCGCCGTGAAACGAACACTGAGTTTTAGTTTTGAACGGTTTGTTTAATGCCTTGGTAATTTAAGGGCTGTTTATCACTATTTCCGGTGACCGTCACTTTGCTTGTGCTGTTTAAGAGATGACGTAGGAAAAAGTGGAAAATTATTAGTGATGTTTGTTTTTACAATAGCTAATCGATATTAAGTTGTAGAGATGTTTGATTAGTTTTTGTTGAAACGGACATATTTTAGTCAGTTATGACGAACTGGAAATCAATTTATATTTGAGTAACTGCCGACCTTTTTTCGAATCAAAAACCAGAAAATTAATTATTTTCTGGACTCAAATTGTTTGAAATGCAGTTAATTCAAGTAATAATAATATGTTTTCTGTATTCGTTGTATTATAACTTTTTATACGAGATTTTAAATGCGGTGTCGATATAAAGCCGCAAATTAATGCAATACAAAAAATAAAGGTTAATTAACATACACAATATTATAATTAACAACTTAATTAATGCACACACAGTAATTGAAATATTGGAATTTTATAATAAAATCACTGTACAATTAAATTTAATGTTAATTTAAATATTTACGTTCAATTTTTGCATTCTAATTTATTATTGGAACGAATTGCTAAGTTAAGTGGGTCCAAATTGTGTTCAGTAGACAAATTCAAAATTCATTTACTGTTTTTTTGTTAACAAAATACTAATTATATTTACTTTGTAGGTCACTGTTTGTTTCTTTGCTAATTAAACAGTTTTTTTTTTTGTAAATTTGTTATACATTTGTTAAGCCAATATCATGTTGTTATGAAAAAAAATCATACAGCCGTTAATTTTTTTGTCTATCTGATATTCTTTACAAATGAAAAATTTAATTTAATATTATCTGTTTTTAATTCCTGTACAAAATTGAATTATCGACCATTACTAAATAAATAGATTTACGAAAGTTGTCGTTCAAAATTATTTTAAAACTAAATAAAATTCGGTGGTTAAAATTCGGGTGCTCTTATAAAGAATAAGCATTGTTATTAAAAATAAATAATTATAAAATTGAAAACATTATTAAAAAAAATTATATGTGGTCACAAATTTCGTATCGGTTATAAGAAGAAAATTGATTCAACATTGCCTTTCCTAATATTATGAATTTCTTATAATTAAAATATGATAATGTTAATTATCAGGCAGTCTACAAAATTCTATTTCAAAAATTTTGACCTACTAACAATATTTTTCAGTGATTTGAAATTAAATTCAATATTTTGTTTACATATAGATTGAAAACAAGAGTTAAATAATTAACTTTTATTACTTTAAATTCTTTCGCTAAATTACCAACTGGAAAAATACATGATTTGTAGTAATTTTAATTTGAACGAAATAGACAGCAACGAACTCATTTTAATATAATAGAACATAATAAAACACTCTAAAGCGGAGTTTACACTTGAAGTGTTTACTAGGAGAAAATACTTTCCACCGATAAACTAGCCCGCACTTTAAAATTTCTCTGCACTTGCCGTCAAGTGGCAATGCGCTTGAATCACAGGCTTCATAACTTTATTGTCGGCAAGCGCTTTACTCCAATTAAATCTCCAAAATTAAACTTCGCTCCTGCAGAGAGAAAATATTGAAGTTGTGGTAATACGGAGGTAAAAATTTAATAAAGAAAAACGGTATACCGCTATATTTATTTATTAGGTTACATAGTTCTTCTCTCCGTATATGTCGACAATTGATTGATATTATGCAATGGCAACCAGTTAAAAAATAGTAGTTATTCGTTTTAGTTATTAAGATATCTACTTGTTCAATTAAACATAGATGATTTTCCAATTGAAAAATATATTTCCAGTTGACAAAATACAGTGAAAGGTTTTTATAAAACATCAAATAATGTTGATGTAACTTATTTAGCTGAGCCAATTCGAGAAGGCGTATTTTCAATACAAAATGTAAAAGTAAATTAAACTTTTATGCAAAAAAATCAGTCATTTTTATGATCTATTATTATTTACCTGTTTTGTTCAATTTTGCAAAATGTGTCGATTGATAATAATTCTTCAATATTATCTTTCGTAATAAAATCTTTTTCAAGATATTTTAAACTAATTATATTATGAAAAGGTAATAACAATACGTTTTTTTTGTCCTTGCTCAGATTTAAGTGTTTTATAATAATTCAATGCGTTTCTAAAGGCCCCCATACACCTCGTTCTTTTTTGGCAGTTTTAACCGCCGGGTAAAACTGTACGGTTAAACACGAACAACGGCCATCCCCATACACCTCGTTCTTTTATGGCAGTTTTAACCGCACGGGTAAAACTGTACGGTTAATTTAAACACGAACAACGGCCATATCCACACAGAGGCGTAGTTTCGTTCAGTTTTTCTGAAGTCGTGGCATCATTAATACGATCTGCTTTGATGGAAAATACAATAATATTGATATTATTTTATGTTTAATAAACATTAATAAACAATATAATGCAAAAATAATTAATAAAATTGATTGATATTTGTCTAAATTAGAGTGTTTTATTTGACACCATTATTTTTTCCTCTAAATTAATCAATATGTTTATAGCAATTTTCATTTATTTTTGTCAAAATTGCTTAGCACTAAAACGGTTAAAATATAAATCAATACTCAAACTAATTACAATCATTTAATTAATATGACTTATTTGCTGTACGTCGCACCACTGAATAAACACGTCGATTCTTATCGGAAAGCGCCACACATTACGATTTAAAACGACAACCAGCAAACACGTCGTGTTTAAAATCAAGATTCGGCAGATAAAAAAACTGCCGTGTTTCATCGACAGTTTTTGCCCATACACTTCGGTTTTGACCGACGTGTTTTATCGTGACGATGAAAACTGCCAAAAAAGAACGAGGTGTATGGGGGCCTTAACAAAAACAAATTAATTTCGTAATCGAGGTGCTACCACCTTTAACACCAAATTAATATACATACTTGTATCAATGTCGATTTAGAATAGCTAGTTAGCTGTAAAGAAAATTATCTAAATAAAATAGAAAATGTTTATCTATGGTAAAACATGTTTTGAATCCGTTTTGAACTGGCTATGTACTATTTTAATTATAAAAAATACATCTATTTTTTTCGACAAGGTTTATAATAATTTTGAATTAAGGCGTCTAATAAAGTAATTTTGGAAACTAATTCATGTAAAAATGATTTATTATTTATACAGTTTAATGCTAGTTATTTTTCGTTTTTCGAAATGTGCTTTTGTTGATTGTTATTCGAAACAAATAATTATTTTGGTAGATACAGAGTACATTTTTAACTGAAATATAAACTTTGTACATAATCTTAGACATCTTCAACTTTCGCCAGTTTAAAAGGATATTCATATTGGCATAATCATTAACTTCAAATCTGTTTTTGTTTTCAGACTATTGAAAATTGGTACATTTCTATCTTCGATAAGCTATGAATTATTAAAAAAATTGTGTTCTTATTTTTAACATTTTTTTCAAAATATTTTAGGCATTGTTATTTGTCTACATTAGTTTATAAAGAACAAGAAACATCGATATTGAAATAAAAATAAGCGTCCAATGTTCAGGGCTCAAGATTTCAAATTTTATATTTACTTTTATCAATTTCCTAGCTTAATCAATTTTTTTTCATAATTGTTTATAGCTTATTTTTATTAAACTTAAAACAAAACAGTTTGAAAGTTTAGACTCAAAAAAATTAAAAATAAATATCTCTATATTTTAAATTCAGGCATAATTTTCTATAAAGTTGATCTAAAATTTTCTAATTGTGGTTTATGAAGCAGGCTAATTAATAAAAAATGGAATTGCGGTTTTCTTCGTAGTCGACATTGCGATTGTAGCCCGAACAAAATTCAAGAAGACCAGAGATATTCAAGGGCAGGTATTATGAATAAACAAGTAAATTATTTTAAATGATAGTTAACGTCATAATATTGAATAGAGAGAAATGTACTAAGTTCAAACAAAACATTTTTTTTTTGCATAATTATCTTAATTTGACGGTATTGTTTTAAATAATCTATTGACCAATGTAAAGTCCAATGTTTGCATGTTAGTAGGTTTCAAATTTTATCAAAGGAAAAATATAATAATAAAAATCAACTATAACTTTATAATAAATTCTACTGCCAAATATAAGAATAAGTTGATAATTAATTATTACTAGAAAATATTATAGAAGTGATATACAAAGTCTTATGCTCTATTATTAAATAAATAAATATAAATATTGTAGATATTATTCCAAATATTATGGGACTATTTCCTACAAACTACGCTCAGTATAACGGTTATCCTAATTGATCCCATTCTTAAATATTGAGTCTTGTTCGACAACCCACGATAAATTTGATGATTAATGCATTTGCAAGAATAATTCGTCGAAAAATCCCAAACATCGGTTATAAAAATATGTTAAGATCTCAATAGAACTCAACAATTACTCTCGAAAAAATAATATAAATTTTAGATTATGCACATTTTCAAATAATAGCTCGACAGTTCTATAATTTTGTAAATAATTTACGTGAACAAATTTTACGTAAATTTTAAGGCGTTTTTTCAAATTTTTTAACATATTTTTTGCCCTACCCCCCCCCCCCCCTCTTATAAAATAGTTGCTAAAGTAATTTGCCAGACCGAAGACGATAAGCAACTTTACCAGCCGCCGGTATAACATTTATGAGAATCAAAACATTATTATAATTAATATCGAATTGTGACAAATTTTGTGTTATACTGAGCGCGGTCTGTATTTTAATAGATAAGTTCATAGTTCGAATTGAAAACTTTATTTGCACTAAATAATTAAATTATCATATTTGCTAAATATATATTTTACCGACAAGCAAGATTTGAATTTCTTAGAATTTTGTCCGTCGATATTTCAATAATAGAAAGTAGCATTGTAATTTGTAATATGTGTAGTAAGTTACACTTGTGCGTCAAATAAAAATATCTCAACATTCTTTAAAGGTAGGTCAAAAAATTGAAACGTTCATTTCTTCATTTGTTAAATAATCATTTGTCACCCCTATCAAATAGCTGTTTTTCATGCATATATACGGCTTATAATCCATTTCAGACCAATGGCTGTCTGCCCTCTGATACAGAGCGCTAAATTTTTTTTTAACAATAAATGTAAAATTCAATAATTTCAATATTCGATATCACTCCAAAACCTTCGATTTTGTGAACAGTACTCAATGAATACATCGCTACCCACGCGGTCACGGACGCTATGTACGTGCGACGGTTTAGAGAAACTACTTATGCATGCTACACAACTACAATGTCAAAAATGTTGAAATTTTGCAAATGAAAACAAAACCGCTATGTTATAGTGTGTATAACAAAAGATGCAGCGTGTATCTAGATAGACTCTAGAGACCTGTTACTTTGACTTGTGTAGGAAATATATATCATTACGACCTAGATACACATTCTACAATTTTATTGTCCTATCGCAAGTATTACCTTACTACTGTCGAACTATTTTGAGGAGCGTTTGTGAGTTTGCTGTTGATTTCCCGATGACGTCACGATGGTAAAATATATTTGGCTTCTTAAATATCATAATGTATTAAATACCTATATATAGTATAGGTATATGTTACAGGCTAAAGTCGATATCGGTCTCATCGCGATTTATTCGGGCAAATCGAGATATGCTTACAAAGTATGCTTGATAGCACGCCAATCGCGGTATGCCCGGGTAGATCTCGACTTCTCTTGGTCGTATTGGGCACATCCCGAAAAATAATATAACAGCTTGTGGTATGATTATATATTTTTTTACAATCACACAGGAATCATAGGGAATATTTATAAGTAAACGCTCGTTGTTTAAAATATTTATTGGTAAGGTAAGAATTACAGTAGCTCTACTTAAATTATGCTGACCTCCTAACTTACGAACCTACGTTATTTAAAAAAAAAGTTTACAATCTTAGAACCTATACTACCTAATAAAATAAAAAAGGAACATACATTTTCTTCGGCATTAAAAAAATCACGAAAAGAAAAGAAAATTAAATCACTTCAATCGTACTTATTTGTACACGACAAACACGAATGGCACTTTGAGTTGCATTTCAAATTATTGGCCTTGCATTTGCATCCTTTTTTTTGTATTTGTTTTTGAGAGGGTCAAAGGCGGGGTAAGTCACACGTGTTTATAACTTTCTATCGACGTTTGTACAACTACGTATAGCACATCTAGGCGTACCCGGTCAAAAGTCGGAATTATGCATCTCATACGGCTTTAACCAAAATCAGCAAGCATATCGCGGTTTGTCCGGGCACTGTTAATTCGGCTTTAGACCGCAACAAATACACAGTTTTGTTATTGAAAGAGATTTATTTGGTTGAGGAACAATTGAAAAATAAGCTTTAACCTTTTGAAAAATATATGTTTATCTTCAAAATATACCTTTATAATAATACATTTCTTTAACTCCCAAGTAGAGCATAGGGCCTCTACGAAATTTTTAAATCTAGTCCTATCTTTTGCCATATGTTTGACTTGAAGCCAGGTAGTTCCTTGTTCCATAACTTCTTCACGAACAGTTCTTCTCCAGGATATTTTTGGTCTGCCTCTTTTTCGGTATCCCTGTGGGTTCCAATCCAAGGCTCTCTTTGCTATGTCGTCATCTGTCTTTGGTAGCGTGTGTCCTATCCAATTCCATTTCCTACGTTTTATAGTTACACAGATTTGTTCAAGCCATGCACGTTTCCAAAGTTCGTTGTTCGAGACATGTTCATACCATTTCACCTTGAGGATTGTTCTGAGACATTTGTTTATGAAGATTTGCAGTTTAGGTTGTTATACCTTTAAATATAGCTAAATATACCTGCTCCGTTCCGTCGTGGGTAAAAAAATACGGCATTTGTCGGGTTCTTGTATTTTAGAAAATATGATAACTAAGCAATGACACTCTATAAAGCTCTAGCCTATAGTGAATTCTAAATAAAACTATTAGCCTGAAATATATTGATACCGTTTAATTTTTAGATAGCTATAAAAAATGTCTGAGCAGTAATTAATCATGGTTGTTTCGAAAATATTTTTCAATTAATTATTTGTATTGATTAAAATATTTCTAAATGTTAGCAATATTTTATGTCTACAAAGAATTGTCTAAAAAAATGGTCCCTGTCTCTAAACCAGGAAAAAATACAAAGCTATAGGCATGCAAACTTTAGAAAAAATCAAGAATTTTTCAAATTGTGAAATAAGCGAGGCTATAATAATACAACATGTTCCATTTTTGTCTACCTAAAAGTCAGCATAAAAGTCATACAAACTATAGAAATCAAAGTAAAAAATACTAGTCTTTTAGATTGATAAGTATTTGAAAATTTCTTGAGGTATTCAAATAAATTTCAAACCATTATCTATAAAGATCTGTATAAAGTCGACCTACAAAATTTAAAGACTTATTAATTATTGATTTATAGTTTATTCCACGACATGAGAGGTTTATTTCGTATTACGTATAAGTAAATACTTTAAACTTTGCGTTTTTGGAGCACGGGATATTATTTCTATCATAAGTAGCAAATCGAATCACAATAAAAGCGTGTGATTTATTTGTGCTGATTAATCTAACAGCTATCTTCACCACAGAGGCCTTAGAAAAATTTTCATTTGTCTACAAATTAACCAAATTTCTGTTTGTATGTTGCATTCTTTTAAGTTGAAATACACTTATTGTAAGCAAAAGTAGAATTAAAAAAAATGTGCAAAATAATTCTTGACCTGCATTTTTGTAGTGTATTTAATTTCTATGATTTCTTTAAAAAAAGTGTCAAAATTGCGTTTGAGCCTAGGAGTCAGACAATTAAATTCCATTTTTTTTTTAATTGCTGTCCTCTCACCATATCTCGAAATATATGACAAAAAAAACCCGAAAAAATATCGAAGTTATCATCATTGCATTACATCAGATAGTTTTTGGTATATAAAGCACGTCACGCAAGTTCTGTTTGCATTTGATCGCTTTTTTAATGGCTGGATTATTTTTTATTTGTGGCCTGACTGTTTTATCATGTAGAAAAAAATGGACCAAAAAACTGATTCAAATTAGTTTTAAGAGAATTAATGAGACGGTTATTTATTTTGAGAGAAAATCACCTTGAAACTTCATTAAGGCCGAGTTTTACTATCCTTACAGTCACTTTTGATACATTCCGAAATTTCCAGCGTTTTAATTCAATATAAGTACGTGCGTAGTCCTATGAAACGAAAAATTAATCCTATCGCTTCACCTTTGAATCTCTTCACCCCAACTGGCCGGCATTATTTTGTAACTTCATAAGCAAATTTTATTTATAAAGCAGTAAAGAACCCTGCACAAATTTGGGATTTGGTTCTCGGATAAATTAATAGAAAATGGTTTTATTTCATAGTTTAAAGGTCACTAATAAAAAGTGTTCATAGGCACACAGCCTAAAAACCAATAGATTTTTAGCTACAGATATGTTTACCTAGATTTTAGATATAGGAATATCCATTGACTTCACAATCAAAAATCTTAAGCTCTAGAAATATGTTTTCGTTTGCGCTGAATCCGAATATGACAATATTGTTTCATATAGGCTGACACATTCTAACATTTCTTAGTTTTCGACTATTCTTCTATTTCTATAGAAAGGCACAAAAGTTGAACATGGAACGTGTTTGTGAATACAATGGATATCACTATATTATCTAAAATATCTAAACATACCTATCTGTAGCCAAAAATCTGTTGGTTTTTAGGTTATGCGTTCTTTTTCTTAGTTTGTGCGGGGTCCTATTATGACACTACTTTGATTACCCGAGTTTTTAACTTTAATTTAAAAATTTATGGGAAAGTTCATAAAAAAATATTATACTTATGTTATTGATAATAATCGATGGTCAATTAAAGTAAGGTAATGTTGTGATTCGATACTATATTATGCTACTTTTTCAAGTTAAAGAACTAATAAAAAATTAAAAAAAAAAATTGAAACTTTTATTCTATCACCCCGAATTTTTCTGGCCGTCTGTTGCATGTCGCATTACAGGCGGCCGCGGAGTAGGGGTAAAGTGGAAGGTGCTCGGAGTAGGCGCTCGGTAGAGCAGCCAAGGCCAATATGGCGGCGCCCATGGTTAGCATCAGCTGACCGTGTAGTATGTATAACACATAGTCAGTCTGTCATGCGGGCAAGTGCTGTACAGTGTTTACATGTTTTTATTCGTGTATTCATGTGAATATTGTTGTTTATAATAATTAATCGTGATGGATAAGTGTCTACAATCCAACGCCTACAATCCAATAAAAGTTTCACTTGCGTCGTGGTTTCTTAAAACCACACAACTGTTTTTGAAATATTTATAATTAACAAAAATACATGTTGTTTTTAATTTATTCTACCATCGTATTATAAAATTAACAACCACGATTAATTTTCAAACAAAATTAGAATATTTAATAATCTACTTATGATAAAAATATATTTACTTTTCTGCTTGTTATTCATTAAACATTTACATGTAATTCTTCATATTTACCAATTTTTGAGATTTGAATAATAATAATTTTATTAGTAGAAATTCGTAAAATGATCATAGCTAAAGAAATTTGTTAAAATTATTTTTGTTCGAAAAATAATTTTAATTATTCTTCTCAATTTTTTTTATAAATAAGTAATTGCTTTAAAACCCCTATTTACGTTCAATCAGTTTGAGAACTATAAATATCATTTTATAGAAATTTTATTAGCTAAACCAATTCAAAAGTCATTATAAATATCAAAACACATAAATTCATAATTTTGTAATTTGAGGTTTGTAAAAATCCGCTGTTGACGTTGCACAAAGCGATTGATAGTGAATAGAGGAGCAATTAAACAGTCGTATTTTTTGTAGTTAATTACTTAATTCTAAAAGTAGCAACGGCGTAGATTTTTTTCTGGAGGGGGGTAAGCAAACAAATCAATATTTTTAGTTTTATTAATATCTTAGAATTCCTAAACAAATTATACAAATTTTTTTTCAAGAAGACGTAGGTAAATTTTATTTTTTAGCAAGGTCTTTATATTATTTTCAGTTTTATTTTTCTATTATTATGATCCTGGGGGGATTACCCCCTTTTACCCCCCCATCTACGCCCTTGACAAATGGTGTCGATATCGAAATTTATGCTAGTGGTATATATGTACTTATTTAATTAAAAAGACAGGGTATTTGCAATATTTTTGAATAGGTACTAGACAGATGATAACACTTAGATTTAGAGAAAAATATATATGAAATTAATAATAATTTTAATTTTAGTATATACTTTTTTCACAAAAGCTTCGTTTATTTATTTGGTATACACTGTGTCATTGGATTGGGTTGCCAATAGGAAAAACTTAAGAAAAATTAAGAAAATATAAAATCGCTTCTTGAGAAAAGTAGGTGCCCTCATTTATTATTTTATACAAAATTTTTATAAACGAAAAAAATAGATAAATAAAGGCACTTCTCCTTTGGAGTATTTTCACGTTTTCTTAATTTTTAAGCACCCTGTACATTTGTTTTAATTTTTTTTTATAACAATCTCATTTTGTAGTTTTTATAAGAAATATTTTTTCCCGTAAAACCCATACCTACTATTAAAGGTTTTTCCTATTGGCAATCCAAATACGGGAACACACTGTATCTTTATAACTACAAATGATATTCTTGTCAGTTTCTCTTTATGAGATATTGACACAAGATAGGTAATTGAAAGCATTTCGAACAATATCACATATAAATCAATTACTTTGAACGATTTTTTGAAGTTTGCCATATTTTGGGGAAATTTGGAATGGCTTATTTCGGAATACTAAATTAATAGAAATAGGAATATAGTAAAGTACCCATCGGAAAATGTCTTAATGTGAAACAGTGAATAAAAATTAATTTAATTTTGCCTTATTAATAATATTTCCCATATTTCTTTATCGACATCATTTAAAAATGTGTATTTATAGTTACGTTTTTTATTGATTATATGATATCTGTTCTTATGAATTAATTGCAAATTATCAATCTACAGTACGTAAATAGAAGAACATTTAGCACTGGGATAAAATGAACAAAAAATATCTAATTGCAGTAGGGTAAAATATGATTTTCATTTCGGATAAATCCTTCCCTACATGATTCCTTGAAAAACGTTTGGGAAGGTGTGTAGAACAAAATATATCAAAATGCCACCGCGTGATTTTTCCTGCAAAATTTTTTTATTAAGCAATCTAGACAAAAACATGTGTTTTTTAATTAACAATAATTTTTAAATCATTTTTTTAGAAAAAAAATGACTGGCGCCATTTGAAAGAACGGAAAATTTCACAAAGGAAACATGTGTAATATGTTTTTTTCACATGAAATTCGATCGAGCAGAAATTTGTTAACTACGCTCACAAACTGACACACGTCGATCGGGTTCTTACATTGGAATAGGCTTGTGGGAGCGCGCGCGCTGAACAGAAATGGCTGTAACTGAGACACGCAAATAATATGAAACCAATTGCAGATGAAAAAGTATCATTTTCTTGAAGTATTACGTGTACCTATTCCAAAAATTTTTTAAGTACTTTAGCAATTATAACATATTATGTAGCTCTACATTGGACAACTGCGTAGGTTTTCAATTATTTGATAAAATTCGATAAGACACAAACAAATTGTTAAAAAATAAAATACTTGGTTAGCATACATAAAGAGTTTATCTAAAATGCGTCTTCAGCCAAAAAAAATAGAAAAATTTATTTTTGGAAATCCAGGTTTTTGAAGTTTGTCCAATTTCAAAAAAGCCGTTTTTCGTGCCAGGCATCTACTTTTGATTGTCAATATTGCAACTTTAAAATGTGATATTGACATTTTATAAGTAGTCATTTTCAAGATTATAGGTAACATAATATGTATTACAAGTTACAAATATTTATTTTGCGCCATATATACGTTTTAATGGGTTTTTTTAGTCAACTAAAACGAACTTAACATTTTCGAATGAAAACAATGAAAAATCGCTTGTAAAAAAGTTTAATAATCTAAAAAAAAAAATTTTTTTGCGCTCTCACCCTATGTAGGCGTATATTTGGTCGGTCGAGCACTGTTTTCAGCTTCAGAAAATATTTTTCCCGCAAGCATAATAAAAAAATATTAAATGCAGACATGACTTTTTCTGATCCATTCTTTTTGGACAAATATTTAATGAGCGACAGAGAAATTAATAGCAAAATTTCAAGTTACAAAAATTTACCGTAACAATTAACAGCCTTAAATAAATTATACTGATATAGTCATGTCTCAGTCTGGTCCGTTCATTTTGTCCCAATTTTAAATTCCCTATAATATGTACACCTTACAGACTTACTTACTGTATATTAAAAACACGTGTACCAAAAAGGTTGATGTTATGTAATTGAGAAACGTTAAAAATATTTTGTACTTAATTACATATATTTTTAACTACAAAACTTCAAACATTATAAGACACCCGTTATATAATTTAGTTTAATTTTATAAATAGATACAGAGTGTCTACTAAGAATATATAGACATAGCAAATTTCATGTAATAAATTCTTTTTTGAAGACAGACATATTGTGAATTCTACAAAAATGGTATTCACTTGTGTGTTGCCCTAGTTCTTCTGTTAATTATTATAATAAGCAAAGTAAAAAACATTTTCTTATGCCCATATTCATTGCACACTATTAAAGATAGAAGTTACTAATCTTGGAACAAATTTGTTCATTAGAATGAAATTTACTTTCAATTCACCAAGCAAATTATTATCGGGTAGAAAAGTTAGTTTAAGAAAAAATATACACTGCATTATACTCCTTGCCCTTTTTGTTGAATATTTTGACATTCACCCAAAAATCCGACCGATGGTGTTAGTGTAAACGTCAAAAAAAGTATCATAAAATAATAACGTTTTGTCCTAACTCAATTGCACACAATAATCCTACTAACTTTAATGTTTTACAACTATACACTTCACAAAAGGTTAATAAACAACACAAATAAATGCACAAGAGCAAACTGTAGATATAACACTCCACGTTTGTAGGTTAGGTATTATGATTTATGTGACGCCCAATATTATTTTATCAGGCGAATAAATCTTTATACCCTGGAAGTAAGGCAGAGAAGATTTATACCTGCAGTAAACATAATTATGATTAGTGAATTGAATTATTAATATTTATTCGGAGGAATAGTGACCATAAGAACAAATGAACCCAATAAATAACTGCTGACGTTTGGTGAATATGGCTATTAGATATACAAATTAATAAAGTGTCAATTTTGTATATATGTATGATAACTGGTTGCAGATTATAGACATTCAATAACTAAGAGCAGTAGAGCACTGATGACGATGCTGATCATTAATATCACGCGAGTATAGCATAAAGCATAAAGGCACGTGTAAAAGTTTATAGGTGGTCCATTCCTACATTACTCGCGAATAAAACGCAGTGTTGGATATATAGTATCAACTTGAGAAAATGTTTCTTACAGAAGCAAAAAACTAATATCTATCAAAGTTCGAATTCCAAAATTGTAGGCATGCAGAAATAAAGAGTACAACAATGTGCATTGATATCGTTTGATCTTAGGATAATTTATAATAAAAAATTAGTTCCCTAGTTAAACTAAAAATTTGTTATGTTTGTGTATTTTTATTGAATGCTTCTAAAGGTGGACGACCAAATTATTGTTATTTATTCATATTATTAATAATATTATTTAGCTTTGAAGTCAATTTTAATCATAAATCTCCGTCTTAAGATTGTGTGCAGTGCCGGCTTAAGGGATGGCATTGCAATTATGAAATGTATTGAGGAACGGACAACATTTGGATTTTTTAATGTTTTAGAATTTTCAAATAATTTTTTTTTGACTGGAAACCTATTTAAAAAATTATAAGAACGAAATTACCACATTCTCTGTATAACAAAAGCAAAGAAATAATATAACGCACTAGTCGGTTTTAGAAAACTTAGTAAACCTGATTTTGTAAATTTTAAGTAAATTAAAAATTAACACTGTCTAACAATTCCACAAAGAACTTTCACGAGAATAGTATGTCAGATTGTGTAACTTAAAATGAACATGAAGCGCCGCGCGAAATCGGTAATTTCATGAACTACCTAGGTCCTAGCCAATTGGTGTATTTCAAATAAGTTACACGGCAGGTTATAAGATATCTCGGTTTTTCACAATCTGGTGGATTCCACTATGTGACTACAACACATATATTGCAACTGGGTTAAAACTCACCTATTTATTTATTTTATTAAAAAGTATAAATCAATATAAAGGTAATTCTAGGCCATACTTTGATACTGACATCTTACCCGCTCATAGACAATCGGTATTACTATTTTCGATTTATTTATTTTGCTTTAGTTTTTTCACATTTCCGTTAAAGTTGAAGCAATATTAAAGAATCGTAAATTATAGCTGTTTTGAAACATTTGCGTCAATCCTTCCCATAAGCCAGTTCTGAATAATTTATTATGTTAGGTACAAAATTAAAAAAAAATATATACTTAACGCTATATCTCCTGTTGATATTTTAAAGTTTATCAGTGGAAAATACTAAAAAGAGCGATATGAATTAACATAAATTTTTTTGATGCAAAACAAACTACACGAAGTATTTCAGAAGTATATTGATATTCTTGGAATATTATAGGGACTTCGCTTGAGTACCGTTTAAAAATAACTAATATATTTGTTTTATAAGTACAAACTGCACAGCATAACGTTTTGGGTCTTAACTTAATTTTTTTTGCTGGTTTTTGTATACTTGTTGAGTAAATGATTTATTTTTTTTTGGGTATGATAATTTTGAATACATACTTAGTGTTTAAACAGTCTAAATTTCTTTCATTGATTTTTAAAAATGAAAAAATGTCATAAACTGACTTTTTTAAGGTAGTGGTAAAAAATATTTTTAAGGTAAGAACATTCTTATAAAAGCATATTATTATTGTGCAGGACAACGCGTTCCCGTATGTTTAATTGTTGCCACTCTCATTTCTGTTATTTGTTATCTGCTTTTAATTACCACAAAAAAATGTTCGATTGTAAAATTTATTGAATATTTGATCTGAAATCAACTGTGAATTTGTTTTGCATTTCAAACATTCGCAACTATAATTAATAAATGTTATGTACATAGTGTAAATATAGAAAAATATATCGGTGGAAAATAAAACAAGAAATAAGTTTGTAAAAATAGAAAACGAAATAAAATAAAATAATTATGTTGTTGAAAATATATTACGTAGAAACGAAGTTAAGTAGTTTTTTTCTGTCATTTACATGACAAAGATGCCCAAACTTAACCTTCCTATTTAAATTGGTAGCTATTTATGTACCAATCATCACTAAATGTTGTGTACTATAGTGACAGATATGTCAAGTAAAAATTGGACGATTATTATTGTGGCTTGGTGAAATAGTCCCACTTGCGGTCAGAACAATTATCGTCCAAGTTGCGGTCAAATAATATTATTAAGAGAAAATAATGTTAGGTGTGACCCCACTTGCGGTCAAAGAAAATTTGACAATTTCTAAAACACTATCGCATCAACAGCACCCCGTAATCGTTTTTAAGGAACTCTCCCATTATACTTTTTGCGAACGAAGTAACAGCATTGAATAAAGTATTCTAAAGAGGATTAACCAGGTAACGAAAAATTTTATATAGTAAACCTCTTACTTTTCATACCCCTGGCATTTTAGTCAATGGTTACAGTACATATTTTCATTGCCTTTATGATTTAGTTTCAGAATTCCAGAGTTTCTATGGTTTTTCAATTAGACATTTAAAATGTGAAGTGTTTTATAACCATGAAAAAAGGGAAATTATTTTTAATTTTATTTACGTCATTTTATATATTATGTTTATTTGGGGCAGTTTCTCCTCTTAAGTCTGAGATACATTCTCGTAGTGCTAGAAATATTAACAGAAGTAAGTGAAATTTACTAAAACATTCTATATAAAAAAATGTTGTTACGCGACACATTCGTGTTTTTTTCTCAAATACATTTAGAAAAAATACTTGACGTTCAAAGTTAAACAGGCGAAAGAAGGAATAGTTTATAGATTTTTTTTTGTTAATTTTTCCGGAACAAAACATCATTGTTATATTTTGTCTTAGTGTATGTGTTTTATATTTATATTAAAAAAGAATGTAGGGGTGGGAACATAAGTGCATACATTCATCTTAGTTTACCGAGATGAACGTTGCGTCCTAATTTCATGATGATTGGAGTTACCGTTCAAAAGTTTTTGTCAAACAGACAAATTTAGAATTTTATATATCTATATGATTTTATATAAATTAAAAAAGTGAGACAATTGCTCAAAAACATTCTTTAGCCATGTTTTTCTCATAATAAAATTGTTGTAATAACAAAAACTACGTCATTAGGTATGTTCCAAGCAGCCAGAGAACGGGCACAGAACCGTCACCGTCTTGCGCAGTAGCTCAAAAACTGATACAAGCAGTTTCGTTTCAGCTACTGCGCAAGACGGTGACTGTTCTGTGTCCGCTCTCTGTCTGCTCGAACATACCTATTGGCTCTATAAACAGATTGTTATCAAAAAAAGTATAGTTGCTTTGATTAGTTAACTAGAATACAAGAAGGATATTTGGAAAGCAAACAGAAAATAAAGTAACTATACCTATATCACATCTTGGCAAGGGGTGTAATTTCACCTAAAAACTTCATAGCATGATAAAAATGGTTTAAATAATACCTTTTTCATTTGTAGAAGAATCAACAAAGTGTTATGATGATCTTGGTTGTATATCGACAACAAAGGAATGGTACGATCAGGATCATCGACCTCAAAATTTAGATCCTTTAGAACGTCACGTTATTAAAACTACATTTGTACTTTATTCTTTGACGAAAAATGATTTAGTCGTAAGTATTTAGTACGTAATATTATTACCATTACTTACCTGCACTTCGCAATAAAAAAATGGTATTTTTACAGACAAGTCTTGAATATGAAGAACTCCTGCCTACACAAGATGGCATTGTCGTTTCGAAATATTTGAAAGAATTAGGAGTTAGACTCTTGATTCACGATTTTACAAGCAATGGATATACCGGCTGGATTAAAGTTAGTCTATGTTTCTGCACATCGTTGTATATTTAACGCTTGAAAAATGATTTAATAACTAGCCATGCGTTGATATATAACAATGCCTTATATAACAGTATAATTTATTGGCTATTTATCGCATGTCTGTAATTGTTACTATCATCTAAAATAAGCCGACATTTCACATTTTTTGAATTTATAAATTAAATATGTAACCCCCTTAGAGGCCGAATTTTCAAAAATTCTTTTATAGTTGTCACCTATAAGGAACTCCTATGCAAAATTTCATGCTTCTGGACCCACCGATTTGTGCTATGCGTTGTCTATCAATTAGTTAGAGAGTTTTATTAATTAGGTTTAACTGGCTATTAAGTGTGTCAGTAGCCCAGAAGTTCCTGTGAAAATGGAAAAATCTCAATTTTTAAATTTTTATAAAGACTCATAAAAATACAAAACTATCAAATATAACCAGGTATTTAGTAACCAGGTATTCTGAAAAAGTTTCGTTAAATACCCAGAGTACTCAGAGGCATGCGTTTAGACTACAATATCGGTAAACTGGACACTTCAGAGGATCTTGCATGAGTTCTCGCGTATTTCAAAGAGCCATTAGTTGTACGAGTAATGCCCATCTTCACCGAACACTATTAAAGATAGAAGTTATTAATCTTGGAACAACCTTCTTCGTTAGAATAAAATTTACTTTTAATTCAACAAACAAATTATAAGATAGAAAAGAATAAATATACACTGTACTATACTCCTTGCGCTTTTTATTAAATATTTCAACGTTCACTCAAAAATCCGACCGATGTCGTTAGTGTAAATTTCAAAAAAAAAAGTTTCACAAAATAGTAATGCTTTATCCTAACCCAATTGCACGCAAAACGTCCACTAACTTTAATGTTTTAAGTTATATACACTTCAAAAAAGGTTAATAAACAACACATAAATAAATTCACAAGAGCAAACTGTAGATATAATACTCTACCTTTATACGTAAGGTATGATCTATGTGGCGGAAGTAAGACAGACTAGATTCATATCTGCAGTAAATATAATATTATGGTTGGTGAATTGAGTTATCGCTATTTATTTGGAAGAACAATTACCTGAAGAAAAAATGAATCGAATAAATAACTACTTACGTTCAGTGAATATGGAATATAAGTAACACAAGTTACAAGTTTTTCTCGTCACTGTACCACCAAACCATGCAATGGGACTCTCCGGTCAACTCTGAACTATTATATATTTTTAAATTGCTTCAATTTCGGAAAAAGTCCAGCCTTATTAACAAAATAAAAACAATATAGTGAATTAATGGTCTTAATTAATAAGGGCTCTGCATATATTAATTCCGAAGCCATTATTTTTTATTAAAAAAAAATTAAAAATCGGATGCAGTATATTAAACATTTCTTTAATATGTTTTATAGCATTTGGCAGAAACACTATCTCATAAAGATGGCGTCCAACAAAGCAACATTATCGCTGTTGATTGGACGGGTGGAGCTGAACCGCCTTATGTTCAAGCTATCTCAAATGCACGCGTTGTGGCATTGGAAACTGGGGCACTTTTAGAGATTCTGATGGTAATTTTTGTTGGTAATTCATCATCATTATTATAAATAAACTACAAGATATTAATTTCACTTGTTTGGCTTCGGATGTAAGTCAACTGCTTCTGTGATTTACGCAAAGTTGATCTTAAGGCCGATAATTAAGCGTCTGTTTGGAAATACGAGCACTCAAAATTATTAGGAAATAGAGACGTTTGACGTACTTGCAAAATTTTATATTATATATTTAATATTACACACGGCTTAGTTCCGTTGTGATGTGGTTAAGAATTTGTTGATTACACATTTTTTAAATAATATTTTCGATTGTTATCGTCCCTAAAGAAGTTAACATTTTTTTTTTAAAGTAAAAATATGAAATATTAGTCTGCACTTTCTAATTATTTAAGAATTGGTTTAATTTTTTTTTAATGTTTGTGCAGTTAGATTTAGTTTCTTTATTTTGTGGATTAGTTGCGCACAGATGCCATATCTTTGGATGTAGTATTGAATTAAGTATTTGTAAATTGATAGTTCTCCACTAAAATATTACGATAACTTATGACATTCGTCGTAAAAAAACATCAAAGAAAAGTAGATGAAGACTGAAGACGAAGTGTTCGCATGGCGTAAGGATCAAATTAAAACGCAATACTGATGTTAAGTTTTGCTATTTATCTAATGTTTCATCAGAGTTCCTGTTATCATCAGTAATAACTAATAGTCGTCAAAGTTTTTTTGTCAGTAAATTTTCATTATTGGAAGTGATAATGTACTACAGTCTAGTTGAAGATTTCTGAATCACAGCTCTGCAAAGAAATAATAGTGAAGTTCATTATTACGTCTAAGAGCTAGTTACTAATCGATTAATGATTGTGACTTTATAAATAACTAACGATAAACATAAAGTCGTAATATCCCGAAGTTACACGACAGGAGAGACCGATGAAAACGACGTTGTTGAATTCGCGTATAGTTCGAGGAACATCTTTGCATATTCGAACGTATAAACTTTGTTTAAATGGAACCAAGGACCTTTCTAAAATACTAGTACCTACATATAGGACAAAAATAAAATCTAACAAACTCTTCTGGCGAGACAATAATTTCTTATTTTCGCACATAATTTCATCGTAATAGTATATTACACCACACTTTCGCAGAGTGTGGTGTATACTATTTTCTTCATATCTCGGTCGTAAGCACGCTTATTAAATACATTAATTAATTAATTAATTACATAAAGATACAAATAAATTCCAAGCAAGAAGCTTTGAGGTTATACGTAAAAACAAGACTGGCAGCTATTCGCGACTATTAGCTAAAATGTAATCGGGTTGCTATGGAAACGACATCTGAACAACAGTTGACTGGTTGTTTTTGCTTTACTACCGCACGAACGTACGAACTTCTCGTATTGTAGCGTGTAATCCCACAAAGGCGTAAATGTTAGACTTTCATCCTTACAATGGTGCCAAAAGTATGCACTTTCGATCGAGGTATGAAGAAAATAATCTTTAATTCCGTGTTTTATAGTTGAAACACTCTCTTCTTTGGAGTTTGTTTTCCAAAGTTTTTAACGCTTTTTCAAATGATCAAAATCCTTCTGTCAAGTTTGGTACTTATCAGAAACCACCTAACATCTAAATCACGGAAATCGTGATATAGTAAGTCGGGATATCACTAAAATCCTAATCAATCCTAGAAAAATGCATACAGAAAAATTTTCATGTTGACTCTTTTTTTTAATAGCGTGTAGAAATCAAATAGACGAACAAATATTTCAAGTAACTTTTTTATCAAAACTCAAAAATGAAAGAGGAACGGGCTTTCAAAGTTGTATAAATTTTTTTAAAATTTGAGGTCAATCCTGGCGTTATGTTATGTCACTTTGGAAATATGTTACGTCATTATCAAGTATTCAAAGTTGTGCCCGTTTTGTTGAACACAAAGATGCGTGCGTCGTAGCCATGCTTCTGTACATGCTTGTAGTAGCGATAAGGGCCTTTCACGAATTATTTGGGATGCATTTCCGATTCGTGCTATCATTTCTGCGCGTGTGTTAACCAGGCTTGATTTAGTTGAAAAAATTTAAAAAAAATTAATTAAACTTTGAACTGCCGTTTCTTCTCTTATCTTTGAGTTTTGATAAAAAAACTACTTAAAATATTTGTTCATCTATTTGATTTGATTTCTACACGCTGTTAAAAGAGAAGAATCAGCCTATATATAAAACAATTATAATAATAGAAACGTCCGTTTTGATTGTTGTTTTGTTAGCATACTTTAATTGACATATTATTTTGTAATTTTGCTAGACACATTTTGAACTTAATCCTATCAAAATACATATTATTGGGCATGGCATCGGTGCCCATATAGCTGGATATATAGGATATGCTGTTAAAGGCACCGGGAGAATTACAGGTAATATTTTTGTAATTGACTGGCTTAAATATCAAATAAATAACTTTATTCAACTCATGCGCGCTATTCATGTGTTATCATGCCTAAAAACCGAACCCTAAATAGCCATTTACCGACTGGTGACAATTACTTGTCATAACTCAATGAACATTACTACTAGATCGGCCATTGTGGAGTAATGAAAATAAAGGTAACTATTTTCTGAGTCGTAACGAAATAGTAGGTAACAACAACTCCCTGTTGTTACCCATTGAGGCTAAAATAGAGGCCGAATGTTTTCGACATGGAGTTTATTCATAACCGGCTAACCTCAAACCAAAACATTAAATCGTGCTGTTAGTATTGACAATTTTTTTATAAAAAAATAAATAGATATTTGTATACATACCTTATATGAACGTATAACCGTGTTAAAAACATGAATAACGCGCATTTGTTGAATAAATTATAAAATTATGGGCGCAGTTTGTAGGCTAAGTCATGACCTGTTGAAAACATTTCAACTGACAGGTCATGACTTAGCCTACAAACTGCGCCCATAATTTTATTCAACAAATGCGCGTTATTCATGTTTTTAACACGGTTATACGTTCATATAAGGTATGTATACAAATATCTATTTATTTTTTTATAAAAAAATTGTCTGACACGCCATGAATGACTTAGACTACTAGTTACGCCAATAACTATTTCCCGACAGCGAAATGGTATATCTATCGATTAATTAATTAAACCTACAACTGACGTGGAGCGCATTTATCTCGTTATGCTCTGTTTCTTTCTCAAGGAAGCATTGTATCACTTGAAATTGAGTTAAAATATTTAAAACAGACGAAAAAAACAATTCTAATTAAAATAATTATAATAGGCATGATGGCAGATTTTGAAATCCCATTCTATAATGTAGGTACACGTCTACTATATCCAGTAAAAAAAAACATTATTTCAGCACTAAATTAAATTTTAAAGCAAATTATTGCATTAATATCTTTCTATTTTGAATTAAGCGTGAAAACGCTCGTGGGTGTCATGGCGTCCGCTTCTGACGTCACGCCTAAGTGACAACTGATATTAAGGCCGCTGCACACGAGGCTAGAAACGCTGCTAGGAGTTCTGCTAGCCGATAGGATAGGTACGAAGCTGGAAATGACGTCACTGCGGGCTGCCTTGCTAGCTCAGAAGATAGGTTTTAAAATTAGAACAGGGGCTATTCTCCCTGCTAGATTTGTTGCTAGGTATGAGCAAGAACCAATCAGGAAGCAGTATCTTCACGTGGGCACTTGAAGAAACGCCCACATAGCGTCATTCTGCCAGACAACAGACACGTTTTTCTCTACGTTTAATGTTTATATTCGAACTGTCACTGCGCGCGCACCAGATCTATCCACAAAACACGCTTGAAAAATAATCCCGTGTGAAGCGAGCACTTAACAGCAACCAAGAAAACCAGCACTAGAAAACTAGTAGGCAAATCTAGCAAGGAATCTAGCAGCTTTTCTAGCCTCGTGTGCAGTGGCCTTTAAATGTTATATTTATGGGTGTAGAACTGTGGCGCACAATTATTTCATAGATAGGTATGTAAATTTACTTAATGATATGATTTATATTAAATATTTTTTTAAAAGTACGTACTTAGTAGAAAAAATAGTATGGCTTTTTTTAGGTGCAAGTTAACTAACCTCAAAAATAACCTATGACATAAATGTTATAAAATATCACAAAACCACGAATAAACAACAAATCAACTAATTAAATGATGCAGAAGTCAACGATCGCAACAAAAAATCAAACGATACGGTGGTTATTTACTTCAAGTATTTATCTACATAGGCGTGACGTCATTCGGTGTTTCAGTTAAAATGACCGATTCTAGTATTTTATACTTTTATCTCATTGTTTATATTAACACTGGGTCATTTTTCAGATAAATATTTTTCTCTAAAACCATTTATTGTTTGATCCTTTTATACTGTCATCATGCCTATTGATTTTTATTCTATAAATTGTATCAATTTGTTAGCATATAAATTTATGATTGTTCTCTAATAGGTTTAGATCCATCAGGTCCATATTTTGAAGGAATGCCAAATATAGTCAAATTAGACTCTTCCGATGCCTTGTTTGTGGAAGTAGTACACACGGATAGTTCATCAGAAAGTAAATACAATTTAAATTCTTTCTAATACCTTACAGTGGGAGTCTTGGTGATTCTGATGATCAGTTAGTTTAATGAAATTAGAACAACAAAAAATATATAAATGTGTTGCATCATTGCGCCTAAGAATTTCTAAATTGTATGGAATTCGTAGTACTTACATTACAATCTAACGATTATTATTTATAAATCTCTAAATCACATCGTTCCTAAAATAAAAGTTTTTATCTTTGTTTCAATCTAAAAAACACTGCACAAGGTCCTTAGGTGGTGTTCATACAGTACTGAGTTATGCTCTATTGACCGTGACATAACGAATCCTTGAGGATAAAGGTAAAAGAGATGTATCTGTGTAGGACACAGGCCAAAAAAAGGAACCAACTTTATAGATTAAGTCGTTAGAAGGATACGTAAGAACCGAACGCCAAAGTAAAACAAAGCAACACATAAGACATATAAAATAATTTAAATGAATGGGTACCTACTGTAGAAAAGAATAATTTCATGACAAATTAAAAATTCTATAAAAACTTCAAAAAACACCGATTTTTGTGTGTCACTCTTTATTTTTCCGGCTACGGAGATTCGTCTACTTAATCTTTATACTCCATGACTCGTCTAATGAAAATAATGATGCAATTCATAGAAATGGGTCAAGGAACACCAGAGGTCACGGGTCACGTTGATTTTTACGTAAACAATGGCCTTTCCCAGCCGGGATGTGAAATTGATACAAACAAACCGGCGCTTTTGGATTTAACCCGAGATGCATTGAAAGAAGGTGTAATTTATCCTGGCTGCTCGCACAAGAGGGCTTTCAAATATTACATCGAAGCGTTATCGTGTGATGCGTGTGAATACGTTGGTTATTCTTGCACGAATTATCAAAGATTCCTCGAGGTTTGGTATATTTTATTCATTGAATTCTATATCGAATGACAGGCGCGGTTTTGGTTAATTCAATAGCCAGACAAGTCCTTCCGTTTATCGAAGCAACGGTTTTTTTGTATTCCGTACCAAAATGCAAAAAACGGAACCCTTATAATTTCGTCATTTCCGTCTGTCTGTCTGTCACAGCCTTATAACTCTGCCATCTTTCCATTGATTCGAATGCAATTTTACAGGCATGTGTCTTAGGTAGAGCTGTCATATATTTGTGTAATGGAATTACAAACAAATAATTTACTGGGAAGCTTTCCATACTCATAACTGTGAGATGGAAATTTGTTTTTTCGCGTACTTCATGCATGGGGTACCGTTGGACAGGCCTCTAAAAAGGCAAAATAAGTTCTTAGGTTACTTTTTTTTTCTTAGGTGAATATTTTTCGAGATATAAGCTCTCAAAGCTGTTAATATCCTTCTAACTTTGCAACCATTTGCAAAAATCGAGGAAGTAGCACTTTGTAAATAAAATAAAAAAATTATTTTGAGCAAGATATATATTAAGATATATTAACAAGCTGTAAAAGTTCAGCTGATCTTTCCTTACGGTAATTTTTATATGACAGTCATATTTCTATTAATATACCAGAAACAAGAACCACGGCTGTATAAATTTAGAAAAAAATCATCCGATGTCACTAGTGTACAATGTACATCTCAATATTTATTAGGACTAGTTGGTTTATTGAAGACCCCAAAGTGATTTCAATAGTAACTCATGGATATTTGACGTTTGTCGATGTTTGTGAAGTAACGATTGGGACTCATAAATAGCCCATATATGCGTTATACGGACACTACGGACCACATGATAGAGATGTGTATGCCCAAGACGCGGTTGCTTGGTTTTTTCATGATTTCATCTTCCAATTTTCTTCATTTCCGAATACTGAATTGAAATTTACTGAAATTTATCAGTCTTGCCACCTTATCAACATCAAAATCATTCCAATACGGCTAGAACAATAAACTTTGTATCCAACTTTAAAGTAAAAATATTTTTTATCCAGGGATTCCCGTCAAAACAAGCATTAACCCAAGCGAATTTGCGAGCAAAAGCTAATATTTGAACAAAATTTAAAGACCGTCACGCAAGGAATATAAATAGTAGTTTTATTAATCATTTTCTAAAATGGCGCCTGTTGCATGATTGAAAATATTTCAGGCACAGATTTATGGATATAATAAATTCTCTTAACAGGGACTCTGTATATGTTGCCAAGGTTCAAACATCACTTTAGGATGTTTCAAGATGAGTTTAGAAGAGCCGCCCTTACTTCAACAAAATGGAATTATGCTTTACTTAAAAACATCTGACAGGAAACCTTTTTGCAGTAAGTACAATCAATACATTTGATTAATAATAGCATTTTTCTTTGTGTAAAAGTTACAGTGAAACGAGCACTGCACCCACATTCCGAATGGATTGGGTTCGAATCCCGACGGGGACAAAAATAGTTAGGATTTTTTTCAGCTGCCTCTCATCGACAAATGATGATTCTTGTAACGGCCGTCCTGTTAAGGTTTCGCATGGTTTGTACACAACGAGCTTGTTCCTCATACAAGGTCATTACCAAACTAATTTCCAATAATCTTCCACTCGCACCTTACTTAATATAACTAATTATGTTGAAGTTTAAAAATGCAGAAAATAACGGGAACGTAGTAAATGAGAGACAGAAATGGGTCAAACCGAGTCTATTCGAGTATTGTACGTTAAACGCATACTAGTACATTGGTCATTGGATTCGTCTTTTGACAAATATAGCTCTACACAAAACAATTAAGCTAACCGCAAAACACAGATTTATTCATCTCCTGATAATGAACATGGTTAGCGAAACGTACATCGAGGCTTGGTGTTTTTTTAGTTGCTTTTAATATTTTTCGTCTTCACTCCGAATGCAAGAGCTACCTAAACAAAGACTAATAATAATGAATTATAATATCAATTGTATCATGTCACTTACTGGCTGTACTCGACCACGCTTTGCAGGGCTAAGTATGGTTTGAGTTTGCTGCTGTTAGGTTAAATAGACGGCGTTCCCGTTAGCCTAAAATATTCAGTATATCGTGTGTTACTTTAATTTCCAGCAGATAGCACTGTATTAAACATATGACGCTCCCGTTGCCGCAAAATATTAAGTATTGCATGTGTTGCTTTAACGTCCAACAGATGGCGCGGTGTGGCGTTGTTTTTCAAAAAAGCACGTGTTCACCTATCACAGGTGTGACATCTATATAATAGGTATATAGAAACAAGTGCAAAGTTGTGTCAAAATTTCAAAGCAATCGGTGAAGAACTTTCGGAGATTTAATATTTTGAACAAACTTAATTTTAGCATTTCCAGCATTTTCTGCTGGTCAATTTAAAAGATTTTTTTGCACACACTCCTATAAAACGGTTGCCTACATTTCGGTCGTGAACTGACACATTTAACACTAGTGGTGTAAAGTTGCGTAAAGTAAAATAAACGTAGTCGTACAACCATTTTCATAGTAAATCATAATCTTACCTCATGAGATTACAACGTAGTCTTAAAGAAGAAGTGAATTTGCTCAAAACCAAACTGTCATACATTTTGAAAATTAAGTGAAAATCAACTATTTTGTTGGGAGCACGTGCAAAAAATACTATACCGGGTGTTTTTTAAAGCTTTGAACGTTTTTTATCGGCCTTTATTTTTTAAACTTTGAACGTTTTTTAATCATTACCTAAATTATCTTTATGTGAAAATGAACATCTTTTGTCGGAATTTTTATAATAGAGATTGTTGTTATTTTGTCTAGGTATCGCTAATAATTATTTTTTTTAATGAGCGTTTTGGTAAAAAAAAACTACGAACGAAATAGAAGTAAAGTTCTGAAAAAAATAGATTTTTTTTCACAAAAACAATATCCGACCATAAAAAATGGGAGTTTTCATTTTAAAAAAGGTAACCCCCTCCCCTGCAAAGGGGAGAGGTAGTAGGGGTGGGTATTGTGTCCAAACTATTTCTCTTTCGAAACCCAACAACTTTCGTTCGAACTTTTTTTTTATTCAACCCGTTATTTTTTAAACGTCCAAAGTTTTTAAAAGAAACACCCTCTCCTGCGTTTTTAAAATATTATCACATTCGTAAAACATTATTCATCACGCACTAGAAAAATAACCTACTATTTCAGTGCACTTATATAAAATAATTATTGACTTTCCGGAAACTCCCCAAGCAAGTCAGTCTTCAAATGGTTATTTTGAAATGATAGTAATACCAGATGGACCCGGTGAAGCACATTTTACATTTAACAACGATTTGTGAGTAATAGCAAATATATTATCAATACTTTTAATTAATCAGACAAATTGTGCCAGTGAACTTTATAGAAACCTTCTGCCTCATTATCTTTTTTATTTAAAATCCATATAACAAATTTACTAGAGCTCAGACAAAAGTTCAAAGAACAACGAAATACACGTAAGAATCAACGATACTGTTGGGTAAAAACATTTTATTTTTAAAATTATCTAAAAACTAAATGTAGTTTATCTTCTGATTGTGAATATAGTTCTTCTTGATAGCGGAAAGTTGGAAAGAATAAGAAAAAATATTTATTACACTGACATTTTCAATCAATAGTCTGTTTTCATGATAAAAATTCGCTGCCTATCATGATTATTCTGCGCCAACACTCCAATATTTCAAGTAAAAAAAAATATTTGAATTGTACGCCCCGTGAGGTGAATTGGTGATTGGTGTAATGAAACGTTGCATCCACACTCATGTGCGTCCTTGAAACATGGACAAAAGGAAGACATTACTGCATCATTGCAGCCCTGATCCTCAAGATATTATGTATCTCTACATTGAATTGAATTTATTTTGTATTAACTGAAGTACTTCGTTTTCTAAATAGTTACTGGTTTCTTCTTTTTCCATTATTAATTTATCGATTGTGAAGTTTTTCTTTCTCGTGTTTCTCTCTAACGTTACAATCTTGCTCCTTTGCACTTTAACTACCTCTTTTTCTTCCATTGCGTCGTACCGCCATAATTAATTGTCGTCCATTTTAGCACACTTCAAAGTTAACTATCTGTTACATCGTATGTCAATGATATACAAGATTTTTTTTGATTTTGCTGGTTGAATTGATTTGATAGCCTTGTGGTTGAGAATTAATATTGATAATTTCAAGTAAATGCTTCAAACTGTTCTTCCTTTAACTTCGAATCTTACACCTCAGTACCAAAAAAATTTGGGAAAACACTCGAAAAAGTTGCGTATAAAACCACAAAAAAGAACATTGTCCGCGGACTGGAAAATACGCGACTCTAACACTAACCAGTTCTCCTGTAGAGTCTAGTGAAAAATATATCTCGTTTTTTTATATTCTTCGATATAACTAATGTATATTGTGTATATTGTCTACCAACTATCAGGGTTATTTGGTCCTAGTAAAAATCAATAGTTAAATTTATATATATTTTTGAGGATTCCGTACCTCAAAAGGAAAAAGAGAAACTATTATAGGATCACTTCGTTGTCCGTCTGTACGGTCTGTCTACCGAAACCCATTTTCTCAAGAATGCGTGGAGGTATTAAGTTGAAATTAATATCAAATACTCAGGTCTATAATCCCTTAGAGCTGTGTGTACGTCAACGCAATCAAAAGATACGGCTGTTTATGTCGCATATTTTGATACTCGCAAGGGAATCAAAGCCTACAGGGTACTTCCCGATGACCTAGAATCATGAAATTTGGTATGAAGCAATGTCTTATAGCACAAGTAAAGGTAAAAATCCGAAAACCGTAAATTTGTAGTTACCTTTAATGTTCCCCGTTAACCTAGAATCTTGTTTGGCGCAAAAGAAGGTTACGTAGCACAATTAATGAAGAAAATTCGAAAATCATAAATTTCTCATTAATAAATTATTACATAACAAATGTAATTTTTATGAAATAACGGTACGGAATCCTCAGGGCGAGAGATTTACTCGCACTTGTCCGTCTTTTTTAATTTATTATAAACTGAAAAATATATATTTGATATTTTATAGGCCAGTAAAATGTCGAACTCGGTTTTCACTAATTCGAAAATCTGTAGAATTTTTTCATGGTTACAATATTGAATTTTGACAAAATACAAGAAAAAAACTGAATGAAACACATCTGTTTAAGTGTATCATACTTATATAAATGTTCCCTCAAATTTGCACCCTTTTTCGATTTTGTTAAAATGTTTCGGGCATATCATCTTCGTTTTACTGGCCTATTTATTACCAGTTTTCAAATTGGAAGCTAGCAACTGGGACTTGTAATGAAGGAGCCATGGGAACGCTAAATATATAACGGCATCGTTTCCTTCTCGGCTATTCAAAAACCTAAGAACTATATTAATAATCCGAAAAATATGTACATATAATATCAACATTTTGTTTTTATGTGTAATTTTGAATTTGAATTTTTTCGAGGCTTTTAAATTTAAAATTCTGTTACCATGTTTGATTTCGTTAAAGTAAACATAAGTTTAGTGTTAACAGAATCAATTCTATATTCTCGAGTAACATATTTTTTTCTGTATTGTTTTTTTTAATTTAACAAAATCTTCCACTCACCAGCTGCCGAATCCAACCTGTTAGGTATTATAGTATTAGGATTAATGATAGTTTTTTTCTGACATATTTTAGTGGTGCAAAGGAAATTCATCCTGGAAACAACATTACATTCATGGCCTATTCGCCCTCGCCTCCTATTGATACAATAAAAGAAATCCGACTGAAGTGGATACATAATACGGATCTATGTTTTGTTTGTCATAAATCTATTTACGTCCAAAAAGTTACTCTATATAGATTGGTGTACACTTTAACGTAAATTTTTATTATTTTTAATACGGTTAAGAAACTATTATTTCAAATTTTTTATACTTAGAGAAAAATGTTGAATGATTTTCACTTTGAATTTTCAATTTTGAAATGAAAATCTTTTTTATAAAAATGTTTATATAAAAGATAAATAAAATTATCAACCAATTTTTCAGGCAATATATTAACAAATTATATAATTAGAATTCAATTAATTAACGTATCGATCCGGAATTGGATCTTTTTCAGAATTGAGCTAAAAACTATTTAAAAAATGTAAAAACTAATTGGTAGTTAGTTTATAATAGAATTCAATTTAAGTTTTTTTTATAATTTGTTAATATATTGTCTGAAAAATTGGTCGAATATTTTATTTATTGAGAGTAATCTGACGTTAATTAAAGATTTTTATATGAAAGACTTCTATCTATTCCGGAATTGTTTCACATATTTATGTATGTGATTATTTCATTAATTACGGACCAACAAACAATCTTTATTCTAAATAAAAATAGGAAATTATAAATTTAATGTCTCGGTAATGGGAAAACTAATCACCAGTTTTATGTAAAAATATGTTTCGGTCTTTAGT
Source organism: Xanthostigma xanthostigma (assembly GCA_963575645.1). Lineage (NCBI taxonomy): Eukaryota > Metazoa > Arthropoda > Insecta > Raphidioptera > Raphidiidae > Xanthostigma > Xanthostigma xanthostigma. The sequence goes on along the minus strand of OY754468.1, from coordinate 27,912,522 downwards.
TATTTTTACTATTTTAGAATTAGAAGAAAGTAATAATATTTTATCATTTTTAGGGGGAAAAAAAGTCCTCCTCCAATTAGCATGTGTACAAACCTTTGTCAAGCAATTGAAATAAAAAACGATGATACGATTGTACTCAAAAAATGTCCAGTATCAAATGCAGGTGATCTTAATGACGCAAGTAATTTAGACTAGATTTAATTGGTAGGGATTTGTGAAAAAATTGTATTATCTTACTCTGTCTTGTATTTAATATATGTTTGACTTAAGCGTTTACCTTTATTTTTATTAAAGTCCAATTTTCCATTATTTCAATATTTTATGATATTTAAATGATTAATAAATTTCAATTTAGACTTAGTACGAAACATCGAACCTATATGATCGTATAAACAACTGGCCAGACTTTGTTTTTTCATTGCTTTTTTATCAGTTTTGGTATAATATTGAACTTGTCACTAGGTACGAGATTTTTTTTAGACAATAAATGATAAAGCGTTCTAAAATAAATAACAAAATTGTCGTAGAAACTATGATTAGTACTACAAAACAGAAAAGACTGTGCGCACCTATCAAGCAGCAACCAGCACGAACCCGCAAATTTTAGTGTAGGTTCTGTGTGCGATATACATTTTGTTATTTTTAAGTAGTGAGTGTACAACATGGACGTGTGTAATTCGGTGGAAGAATGTTTTATTTTGACAGTGTTGTGTGAAGAGGTGGAAGGGGAAGAAGCCAGGAAAGAAGGAAGGTTTTAGATTTAATTTATTAGAGCACACTAGATCGGTCATACACGGCTAGAAAGAAATTTCAGGCGACCAATTGACGGCATTGCTGGTTGTCGGTCTAATGTGCGCTACTTGGTTACATAACAAGCTTTTCTGGTTCATGCTGGTCCGTGCTTGATAAATGGGCGCGATCTGTTCTGTTTCGTATTACGTAATATTCAAGTACAATTGATGGCAATCTTGTTATTCATTTTAGAAGGCTTCATCATTTATTGTACAAAAAAAAACCTAAAAAATTATCGTAAGAACAAATTCAATATTATGCTAAATCTAACAAATCTGTGGAAAAAAGTCCTCAGACCGGTTGTTTGTATGTGTGCACAGACTTTAATTGTCAATTGATAGCAATTTAAAAATGTATCCAAAAAATGTCCAAAAAATTGCTCAGTAAAATCTAATAAAAACCAATAAAGTATCAGCGTTGCATTACATATTAAGATTGTTTGTAATATACGAGTGTAAAACAAAGAAACATCTTAATAGGACATGGGACTTCATGAAAGTTCAGTTTTCTGTCTCACTTTAGGAAGAGAACCGCCATGATGTTAGGTCTGACCTTTGTACTATTAAAATAGCTAAACATTCCCCCAGTAAAAACGGTTTTCAAGACATTAAAACTTTGTAAATTTTAAAAACGCTTATCCTCGACTATGAAATTACAGCTAATGTTTGGCTATTACTCAAAAATAAGACCCTAAATGGAAATAGATTTTTTTTATGACATTATTGTTATGTTCTTTTATAATAATATCATTTTATCTTTCATTTACACAAATTTATTTAATATTTTTTCAACACTAATTCACAAAATAATAATTAAGTATATATGTACTTATTTTATATGTATTCATTTTATTTTTACATCGCAACGATCTAAGTAATGCTATACACACATTCACATAAGTAATAATAATCAAAGCCATGTTATTCAAAACAAATTTTTAAATACAGGTGCATTACAGGATTGAGAACATAAGGATTAATGAGCGATATTTGGAGATCAGTCAAGAGAAATTTTTATTATATTTCAGTTCATTTTTTTTATCATATGCCTAATCAGTTGAAATACAAGGCAAAACGTTTCGCTTGTTAAAGCATCATCAGTTGCTAAAATACAATATAAGAAGAAAATTTTACAAAAATTAGCTGAAAAATACTCCCAATATCGCTCATACAATTCACAGTCGTACTAACTTAATTCATCATAAGTATTGATGATTTGTTTGACCATGACAATTGATTTGAATCGGTTAGTCATCTTTGCCGCGCTATTCGTTTTGTTTGTCTTTATTTCATTAATTTTCTATGTTCAATCTCTTGATACATCCTGCAAATTGGTTAAAAAAAACAGTTGGTCTAAAGTTACCAGCAACGTTAATATTACAGTTCAAACACACACAAATTTGGAAGAATTGTTAAAAATAAAAATAGTGTTTTCTTCTAAATTGGCTGCTCAACCATGAAAATAGTATTCTAGAATGCAGTAATTTATTATTGGTTCTCATATTTGATCTCATTTTATTATTGTTTAATATGTAATAATAATACATATGCAGTGACGTAACAGATCTTTCCCACAAATCTGTTTTATTATTGCACTAATTTTGTTTCTAAACGTCGTAAATTTTAGTTATTCAACACATGTGAGTAATATATAATTTCGGGGCCCTGCTAAATTCATGTTGACGCGTAGAGTGCGAATAATGAGCCGAAACTGTACGGTAATATATTACTGCACAGTTTCTGGACCAATAGGAACGCGGTAGCGATTTGTATATATGAAAACAGCATCGCAAATCAGCGAAAGTCCGGGCCATCTTGTGTGCATCGAGGACGGTGGGCACGTCAATCAATGAAGTGATTTATTATTTCTCCCTCTTTTATCAGGGCCCCGATTACATATTATTACTCGTGCTAGTTGAATAAAGTATTATGTGCGACTGTTGATCGAAGGAGAATATTCCACTCACGTGTTACCGTACTCGTTACGCTCGTGCGACAAATTTCACGCTCATTGAATCTTCTCCTTCTCTCACTAGTCGCACAATATACTATTGTTTTTTTTTGTCAGATGTATAATAATATGCTTAGTCAACATATTTTACGTCTTCAAATTATTTCACGCTGTGAAATATTTCCCGGAGTTTTTAATATGTATTTTGCTAGTGTAAACATTTCACTATCAAGTTATTTTAACTATTTATGGTCAATGGAATATTGAATCTGTTACACTTGTCAAGCATAAACCTGCGCAATGTCGCACACTAGGCCAGCATAAACCAGCAGAAACCTGCACAAACCAGCAAATTTTAGTGCAGGTAGACATTTTGTAGTTTTAAAATAGTTTTATAATTTATTACAAACTAATTGTAATGAAAACGACACATCAGTAGCATCAGTCCAATCGGGCTAGACAGAAATTACAGGCGACCAATTGACTGTCGTTGTTGGCTGCTGGTTGCTGATCTAGTGTACTGTTGGATTTTTAAAACAGGACCGGTCTATGGAATGTAGTCCTATGACCTTATTGCAGAAGAGCGCACATGTATTTTATATTAGTAAAAGGTAATGATCCTGGAACCGCTTCTATGCAATAAGGGAGTCCAGTCGACCAAACGAATCACAATTGTCGTATCGTGATAATTGTACTATTGCCATAGCCGTACGACTATACAGCGACACTTGCTAATAGTACAATAAAATCATACGCCAGACAGTACATAGGTGTGCGTTCACGGACTAAGTTGAGGGGTGTTGTCTGAATATCATCAAAATGGAAAGTAAAAATGGAAAAACAGTTAGAAGTGGCGCTAGGGAGGTCATAGCGAATGTAATTAAAATGGGCGAGTTAGAGGCTCAAAATAATGCCTTAAAATTTAAAGCTATACATTGTTTGCATGCCTTGCTATGCGCCGCCTATGAATTCCGATAATTTGGGAACACATCAGCGACTTCTTGCCCTTTCCCCACCGGTTTTCTTTTGCCGATCGCACAGTACGCTACTCTATAAAATAACAGATTTTTTTCTCCGTGCTTTGCTGGTCGTGCAGGTTCATGCATGATAGGTGTGCGCGGTCTTTTAACTAAAACATAATCTATAATTTTGTAAAAAAGTCTTTTAAAACTCTAATGCTTAAAAAAATTTAAATATTTTGAGTGCGAATTGGTTATATTAGTGGTTAGTGCATTCTAGAATGTTGAAAACTGAAAAACGACTATTAGAATAAAAATTAAACTGACATCACTTCTTAACGACGTTAAAGAAGTTTAAATAAGAAACAGACATTACACTTTTTCAATATTTCATAAAATGTTTAAAAATCTGTTAATACTTTTTTGCAAGGCATTATGAAAATAAATTAGAATTGAATGACAAAAGTAATGATTTCAAAATGGACTTTTTTATTATAATGCTTAATATAAAATATTTGAATTATATGTCTACTGCAATACAAGTATAATAATTGCATTTAAAATTAGATACAGCTGCACAAATAATTCATATCTCAGGGTCGTATTAAGATAGTTTGCCGCCCTAGTCATAAAATTGCGCCTATAATTCATATTTTATTTACCTACTTAAATTTTTCTTCGAGCCTTCTGGACGCCTATTTGTTCGCGGATATGCAAAGTTTAAGAAATTCTGTATTGTAAAGAGAACATTTTTTTATTATAGTTTTAAAACGTCAAAAAAAGGGAAATTGGCGTTTTATTAGTTTTTAAAAATTAATAATAGTTAGGGAGCTGACGCGCACAAAGACATGTCGTCCCAACCTTCTGCCGCTTGGTACATAAGTTATTTATGTAATTTAGAGCACTTTTCTTATATGATATATAGGTGGATAAAAAATTTCAAAAGTGGTAAAAAAGGGGTTAAAATTTAAAAAAAATTTGCCGCTTCGTTTTTAGGTTCTGTTTGAGCCAAATGATCGGGATTAACCAGCGGCAGAAATTTTTTACAAATTGCTCTCTCCCCAAGCCACTCCTAAGAAAGTGGATTTATGATCAAAAATCCAATTTCTTAGGAGTGGTTTTGGGAGACTGCAATTTCTGCCGCTCTTATTTCCCGGTCATTTGGCTCTAACAGAACCTAAAAATGAAACGGCAGATTTTTTTAAAATTTTAATCATTTTACCACCTTTGAAATTTTGTATCTCCCCTATCTTAAAATGGGTCAAAATTCCGCCTACATATCATATAAGACAAAAAATGCTCTAAATTACTAAAAATATGTTATGCTTATGTACCAAGCGGCAGAAGGTTGGGACGACATGTTAATAAAAATAAAAATAATAACACACCAGGTTGCTATCTGATTTTCATACTCAGTATGATTCCAGCAAAAAAACCCTCAGGGAAACATTGGAATTTAGTAAGCACTCCAATCTATTTATCTATCCAGCAAAAAAATTCCATCCCAATTCCATTTGGTCTTATTTAATTTAATTATTAATCAACGTTGGCAACAAAAGACGTAAGTATTGTCCAGAAAATGATTCAGCCCTACAATTATAATAAAGGTTAAAGAACAATACCTACTAAATATTCAAGAAAAATATATTTTTTATGACGAGTCTTTTATAGTTTTGGTGAATTTTTTGTTGCCGATAACTTCATAATTTCATTTTGTATTTCGTAAACCTATCAAACGGATGTTAAATCTCACTTGACTAAATAAATATTATGTCATATACAGCCAGATTTACCATATAAATTTACCAATAAATGTTCAGTTAAATGAATTTTAAATTAACTATCTAAAGAAAGTTAACACTATTATATCATAGGTTCCTGGTATAATTTAAACATTGACGCTAAGCATTTGTTAGATTATTATTTTTTTATTTCATCCATAAAAAATCTCCTGTTTTGCGCTTACATTTCTTTGAATGCACGCTGTAATTATTAAAGCCACTGATTTATTAGTGCAGCTGCATAATATGCATTTTTAAGGAAAGTTTGTTTTGTTCAATAAAGAACAAGGAAGACATTTTCTTTTATAGGCCTAAGATATAAACCTCTACTAAATACCAATGTTCATGCTACATTACTGGTGCAATAGCAGTGAACACATTTAGTATAATAACTTGAATAAAAATCTAAATTAATTCTGTCGACAAAATACTTTGAATAGGGATGTTGACTAATTTTCGGAACTGTTTTTATTTTGTAGATAGACCCTTATATTAAATTTAAAGAGCGGTTTCTACCGTAACTGCAAATCGGAGCAAACTTTTTCATAGTCAGAATAGTTTCCCCAAGATCGATCACGAAGATCGTTCTTGAACTATTAATAAATACGAAAAAAAATATTTTATAAAAAAATGTTTAATTTTGAAGAAAAAATTGCAAAAATTAAAACAATTTTCAAGTTTCCCGCTGAAACACTCAAATCTATCACTGAGTCTGACTACGTCACGAAACTCTATCACGCAGATAAAAAACTGTTTCATCAGTTTTTGCTTGTGTATCTTGTCAAAATTCAATATTGTAACCATGGAAACGTAATTTTCGAATTAGTGGAAATTGAGTCGAATACTAGAAGGTTTACAGCGAATTGTTTCTTATACGTCGATCTTAATAAGACATCATATTTAGTTTCTTTTTAGTTATTTAAAAATTTTGTTTGATGTGATAGTAAACTATTTTTTTTAAACAAAACTGTAAAAGCAATAAAATTATCTTTCGCTTGGAACCAAGGTCATAAGTCCGTCGGTAGGAACATCAAAGGCACCGCCTTCGAGTTATTCCTCTGGTTCCTATTTATTCCTGTAATCGCTATATGCGGCCGGCGAACAAACGATATATCTTTCCTGACAAAGGTTCCCGATTGCTGAAGAAGTTGTTCTTCACTGGTTAGATAGTGCTCAGTATTGTTTAGTGACTGTTCAAAAAACGAATGGGCGTCAAAAATCGCGAATTTGGGGGTTTTATGACAACATCGAAAAAGATAAATCTAAATTGAAATGTATAATGTGCGATTGTTTCTATGAATCAGAATGTTGCCGAATAATTAAACCGAGTTATTCGACCGAGTACGAGTACTAAACAAGTTGCCGAGTTTCCGAGTAATAAACCAGTTCGATATATTATATAAACTTCTATAGCGTATAACCTGGGAACTTAGACAGATAAGCCTGAATTAAAAATTAACAATGATTTTTTATGTCTTTTTCAACGATTCAGCTAATTATTTGATGGGCACCAGGCACCAGAGTGGTCACAAATTTTAATTGAGACAATTTCAGCTCCCTTTAATCAAGTTTGATGAATGATTCTGATTTCGTAACCTAAAACATCATAACGTGATGTGCACAATGCAAAAGCATGGCTAATAGATATAAGAAAAAACGAAAAGTGACGCAAAGCTAATTTTTATATATGAGAAATTTAATTTCCAACATTGTCACAGTCGGGACCTTCACTATCGCGACGGATGACTTTCAGTTAGTCTACAATGACACTTTAGACCAATCAATGAATCCAATTGCATATACTCCGAGAGCTATTTCTTTACAATAGACATCGCAGAATAAGAGCCTTCACTCCAACGAGAGCTAGTTTAATAATTTAATACTTCCGTAATTAAAATTTTACATTGCCAGATATAATGTTTATTGCTTATAACGATTTGTATTATTTTTGTGTAATGTATTTTGTATTAAAAATGTTTACTTGTGAAACTGCAAACGTTTAGTTTAGCTATTATAGTTTTAAAAAAAACTCTTGAACGCACTGAAACTTTAAATTTCAATTTGCAAGCCTTCTTGTGATTGAAAGTTGGAGTCAAATAATACATTGTTAGTTTAAAAAGTAGCTTCACTTTGTTAATTACAATTCCTTTCTTCTTATATCCGCATTCTAAAGTCTTAATTGCCTGGATGCAGTGTTTATAGGCCCCACTCACGATCACACTTCATGCAACAGTTCAGTGTTCAAACTTATAGTTCAGTGAAGCATGATAGTGTGTGGGACAAATAAACACTGAAACCAACACTGAAGTCAAGCATGAACTCATCAAATGCATCTTGATTTTTGAACGACTTCAGTGTTCAGTGTTCAAGAAAACTGTTGTGTGTGTGGGTGTTTTTCAGTTCAGTTTTTGGAGTTCTGTGTTTTGTACAACCAGAAGCCAAAAATCTCAATGTTGCTGCCTTTCTTGTGCAGAAATAGATTTTCACATATTTGTGTCCTGGTTCTTAATAAATAGGGTAACTAATTCCAGTAAATAATTGTAAGTTAATTCATTCATTCGTAAATAATTATTGCAATCAAGCGGCTCAAGATGTAATTCATTAATCAAATAAACATGACTTCTTGAATCACGCATTTCTAACCAATTTTTCACCCATATTCTTCTTTTTTTTTCTTATTTCTCTATTTTAAATACAATCCCATAGCTCTGAACAGCCAATCCTCACCATTTAAATTACTCATTTAGTTCTTATTAATGAACTATACTCTATAGTATAATATTATAGTGTGTATATAATATAATATATCTTATGTATCTATACTCGACGAGTGTATGCCAACAACTGAACCAAACTGAACACAAAAAATTTAAAAAACTGAGCAGTTTGCATGAACTGTGTGTGGTGCCAGTCAGTCTTTCGATTAATCTGTCCAACTTCACTGAACACTGAACTGTGGCATGAAGTTTGATCGTGAGTGGGGCCTATTAGGGCTAATTATAAACTTCATGCAATCATATTAAAAATGCAGGCATTTATAATGTGCGTTAAATGTTGCCATGTTAAGCAAAAGTTCATAAAGCAATTTTCACTAAGTTTATAAAAATTATGATGAAAATATTGTGTATTCTAACGCATAAATACTTTTCAACAACCGTTTTTTTTTTTAACTATCTACGCCGTTTCTATTATAGGCCCCACTCACGATCAAACTTCATGCCACAGTTCAGTGTTCAAACTTATAGTTCAGTGAAGCATGATAATGTGTGGGACAAATAAACACTGAAACCAACACTGAAGTCAAGCATGAACTCATCAAATGCATCTTGATTTTTGAACGACTTCAGTGTTCAGTGTTCAAGTAAACTGCTGTGTGTGTAGGTTTTTTTCAGTTCAGTTTTTGGAGTTCTGTGTTTTGTACAACCAGAAGCCAAAAATCTCAATGTTGTTGCAAGTCTTTCCTGTACAGAAATAGATTTTCGCATATTTGTGTCCTGGTTCTTAATAAATAGGGTACCTAACTAATTTCAGTAAATAATTGTATATTAATTCATCCATTCGTAAATAATTATTCCAATCAAGCGGTTCAAGATGTAATTCATTAATCAAATAAACATGACTTCTTGAATCACGCATTTCTAACAATTTTTTCACCCATATTCTTCTTTTTTTTCTTATTTCCCTGTTTTAAATACAATCCCATAGCTATGAACAGCCAATCCTCACCATTTAAATAACTCATTTAGTTCTTATTAATTATCTATAGTATAATATTATAGTATGTATATAATATATATTTTATATATCTATACTCGACGAGTGTATGCCAACAACTGAACCAAATTGAACACAAAAAATTTTGAAAACTGAGCAGTTTGCATGAACTGTGTGTGGTGCCAGTCAGTCTTTCGATTAATCGGTCCAACTTCACTGAACACTGAACTGTGGCATGAAGTTTGATCGTGAGTGGGGCCTATTAGAGAGGTGATATTTACCCATGATACTATCACTATAGGCCCCACTCACGATCACACTTCATGCAACAGTTCAGTGTTCAAACTTATAGTTCAGTGAAGCATGATAGTGTGTGGGACAAATAAACACTGAAACCAACACTGAAGTCAAGCATGAACTCATCAAATGCATCTTGATTTTTGAACGACTTCAGTGTTCAGTGTTCAAGTAAACTGTTGTGTGTGTGGGTGTTTTTCAGTTCAGTTTTTGGAGTTCTGTGTTTTGTACAACCAGAAGCCAAAAATCTCAATGTTGCTGCCTTTCTTGTGCAGAAATAGATTTTCACATATTTGTGTCCTGGTTCTTAATAAATAGGGTAACTAATTCCAGTAAATAATTGTAAGTTAATTCATTCATTCGTAAATAATTATTGCAATCAAGCGGCTCAAGATGTAATTCATTAATCAAATAAACATGACTTCTTGAATCACGCATTTCTAACCAATTTTTCACCCATATTCTTCTTTTTTTTTCTTATTTCTCTGTTTTAAATACAATCCCATAGCTCTGAACAGCCAATCCTCACCATTTAAATTACTCATTTAGTTCTTATTAATGAACTATACTCTATAGTATAATATTATAGTGTGTATATAATATAATATATCTTATGTATCTATACTCGACGAGTGTATGCCAACAACTGAACCAAACTGAACACAAAAAATTTAAAAAACTGAGCAGTTTGCATGAACTGTGTGTGGTGCCAGTCAGTCTTTCGATTAATCTGTCCAACTTCACTGAACACTGAACTGTGGCATGAAGTTTGATCGTGAGTGGGGCCTATTAGATGTGATTACTGATTGTACGTATTTTAGCTTCTTTTTCGCAGGACGTCACAGAGACAAAACGATGGCGAACTAACAAAAATAGTATTATATTACTAAATTTGCCAAACCGCTGAAACTATAAACTTGAAATTTGGATAGCTGGTTCCTTTCATCACCTAGGCGTACAATAAGAAGACATGTTTCGTAATGCATTCTCTAAGGTGGTCAAGAACGGTTGTCAAATTTTTTGACGAAAATTCATATCTCGAAAATCGTCAGTGAGAGATCCTGAATTTAACATACTAACCTTTCATTAAAAATAAACAAACCCGTATTCGATATTTTTTTATGTTCAACCTCTAAGGTGGTAAAAAGGGACGTTTAGGTTTTTTATTAACTAATCAACGCTCAGATCAAACCGCTAAAGCTAGAAATATGAAATTTGGATAGTAGATTTATTTTTATGATCTCGGCATGCAATATGAAATAATTTTTGGAAATTCAACCCCTATGAAGGTTAAAAAGGCATTATTAATAAGAATCGCAGGATTGTGGACAAAAAGTTCTTTATTCAGTGTACGACGTTTCGTCCATAAATTTAGACTTTTTCAAGTACAATTAATGTGAAAATTTAAAACAATAATTATGAAAATAAACAATAATTACTAACCATAGCAATTAACAAAAGTTAAGGTACACAAGACAAAAACATGGCAACAAGTTTATGTATACACTAGCGGACCCGGCGAACTTCGTACCGCCTAACAGTATAATATATATATATATATATAGCGGCCCTGTACGTGCTTCGCTACGTATAAAGTGAAATAATAAAACAATTTAATTGGAACATCTATCTATCTACTTTATTTATTTTAAAATATACATGGACGTATATGTGTGTATGTCGAGCACTCCGGCTGCGCCGTCGTGCCCGGTGCAAAAGAACGAATGGGGAAGGAAGAAAAAAAATTTAGGGGTGGACTACCCCTAACATTTAGGGGGATGAAAAATAGATGTTGGCGAAGTGACACCTGTAGACATCTGGCGGGGATAACTAATTAAATGACGATTGATCAGTTTTCGACCGGAGAGGAAAAATGATTAAATTACTAAAATGGCTATTAAAAAATAAGGGTTGATCGTAGAAGGGTGAAAATTGAGGATTGTATGTATTTTTGTATGTTGTATCATAAAAAAATAGAAATTAAAAATTTTGTCTAAAAAATAAAAAAAAAATTTAGGGGTGGACTACCCCTAACATTTAAGGGGATGAAAAATAGATGTTGGTCGATTCTCATAGATACCGGATAAGCACAAAAAATTTCATCAAAATCGGTCAAGCCGTTTCGGAGGAGTATGGCAACGAAAACTGTGACACGAGAATTTTATATATTAGATTTTAAACAATCCACAATCCTGCGATTCTTATTAATAATATTGTCTCGATGGACACGATTTCTAATATATATGTTAAAAAGGGATGTAAATTTTGTCGAAAACTCATTTAAGTGAGAGATATTTGAATTCAACATACAAGCTCTTCATTAAAAATAAGCAAACTCATATTCAGTCCTTTCTTGATGTGTGCCTAGGTCTTGAAAGGAACTTACTATCCAAATTTCTCGTTTCTAGCTTCAGTGATTTAATATGTTCCGACAATCGTGTTTATCTTTGGGTGTGACGTCACTCTGAGGCAAAACGCTGGAGAGAGATAGACTACTACCTGCGCGTGAGCATATCTTCTTATTAGTTGTATCATGATCTTTACCGATACGATGTTAAGGTCAGCTATTTTATTACAAAAGCAGATTACATAACATCAACTTGTACAGACATATTTACCATATTTTATTTTAATAGTTCAGTGTAATTTATTTAGTGTTGTGTTAAATAGTTGTCTAATAAAACATTACCTTTTTCTGGGAAGATATTTTGTGGTTTATTTCGGTGACATCCTGAATTACTTTCACAAAAATGTAAGTTTAAGTAATTTTTATTTGGTGTGAAATTTTTTTAATTCGGTATCTAATAGAAGGTACGCGTTCTGTTTTCGACTTTGGTTGTGTATATAACTTCTTATTTTTTTAAGATATTGATTTGCCACAAAAATTATAATTTAGAAAATTATTACTTTACGTAAATACTTTTTTTTAAAGAACATATCAAATACGTAGGTACTTTAGTTCGAAGTTTAATTGGCTTTAAGATTGACAATGAACTTTTTTTGTTAGCCGTTTCCCAATTATTTCCAAATGACTGTTTTCTGGACGCCCTGCGACCACCTACAGACTTATGCGCTTCCCTCTTTCGGAAAAAAATTAAAGTCGTGTTTTATTACTTTCAATTCAAATAATTTACTGTGATAAACAGTGAACCGTAATCATTTTGACATACCTAATACAAATTGATTTTCTAAACCCTGCTCATAATATATTATCATATATTATGTAATATTAATCGAAATTCGACTCTTAAAATACACTTATCGCAATTCTGATTCCCTATTTCAAACATCTCACGCGTCGAAATAGGTCGAGTAATTTAGGAGGAGATAGTCGCACAAAAAAAACTGCTTGCCTATTAATATACAGATTCCGAGGGTTATTTTTATAATTATGGAAGTCATGAAAAGGTTATATTTAAAGAATTTAGTACCTAATTGTAATTTTAGAGGCACGTACAGATGTTAAAAAGATGTTTGTATTTTAGAAATAGTTAAGTACCTACTAAATTTTAATTACTTACATAGAAAGAGGAATGGTTGACTTTATTTCGAAAAATCGATTAAAAATAAACGCCAACAAATTTACCTATGTTCAGATAGTTGAACCTACTACCATGTGTTCATTGATCCACTAACCGTTATTATTGTGATCTGAATGATCTTATTTTAATTTATTTTTGGCAAGTATTTGACATTTGTATATCACCATTTGTGGCATTTACGATAAATTTTATTCCATTCAATTGCCAGTATAGAATTTTCCACATAAGTCTTTATTAGCACCTATTATTTTCAAATATCTCTCAATATGTAAGCAGCTAAGATTTTCATCTGACACTTTACGCTTAGGACCAATACGTTTGATGCTTTAATTATATGTAAGTGCAGCAATATAATGGATTTATTAGCTTTTTCGTCTGTATTATTTAATAAGTTCTTGAACAAAACGCGATTACAGTCCACAAATATTGAAACGAAATATTAATTTCCAATATTTATTTTTTTTTTCAGATTATTAGGTATCTTACTATAAGCATTTTTTTTTTTGTTAACAGCTGATACTTTATTTTAGACGAACACCTTACATTAAATGACAAACAAAAACATTTTTATGTTAATAACGTGAAAACTAAAAATACTAAATTTAATATTGCAATGATATCAACAAAATTACCAATAAAAACGAATAAAAAATGACCTAACAATGAAATAGAATTATGAATTTTGTCACTCGGAAATTCATAACAAAAATTGTTAGCGTTAACGGTGTAGATAACAATAATTGCTAGAAATTTTAGCAGTCACGAGTTTTATGCAACTGTTCTTTTACATTTAATAAACATCAGAAATATACGAGACAATTTTATAGTACATTTCGAAACAGAACCTCCCAAAGGGATGCATTCGTTTAGCGCTACTTATCGGTAAATAGTCTTATGTGAACTTATTGACGCTACGCAACGCAACATTCTAAGTGAACCCGATGACGTCATAACTGCTCGAGCGATTACATCGACTATCTAAGTGTTTTTCGTTTAGTGCTAGGAATTTTATAATCTTTCAATTGCATAAATGCAATTAATTTGTATTTAGCAAAGCTGAACAGTAATTCAAGTAAAATAGTAACTGATCAAAGTCTTGGTAATTCAATAGCTTGCCCGGGTAATTTAATTACTATGAACGTGTTGAAACTTGCATTTTTTAATGAAATTAAAGTATATCAGTCATTTTTATAGTAGTAAAGTTTACAAAAAATCTAAAAGTTTTCTAAGATAATTATATATCACTTAACGATCATTTTTAGCAAATCTGTACCGTATTCGCCGAGAGTTACAATTTCGTAATATACTATGAATCGTCATTTTAAGTTTCTAACAAAAGATTTCAACAGTATAGATAAAAATACACATTTTTGAACATCAATAGTGTTTTAATAATTGACATCACACTTGCATTTTATCAACATTAACAATTTTATGCGGATTATATGCAAAAAAATCACAAAATAATGACGTGTATATTATAGAATAATGAAAACTTACCGATAATTTCTACGGATCCACATTTTTTGTTTAGCGATTGACAATACATTCGTCAAAATTTCATAACTACCACTCTTTTTTTCTGTTCTGTTCTAGCACTAATAGAGAATTATTTTTTTTTGTAAATAGTAAATAAAACACGTTTTTGAAATAACAAGGCAATTAACAATAATATTTTGACATTTGATTCTGCTGGTCAATTCTGAAGCCTCCTAAAATATTAATAAATTTTGTTTAGCTTATGGAATAAGATTAAACTTCAGAATTGGCCAGTCTGTGACTATTTATCAGGGTATTATCATTCTAGGATGTTACATCTTTTTTCTACATATATTTTCGTCAGACTATAAAGATGTACAAATTCGTACAAATATTATTTTGAAAATTTTGAATATTAACATGTTTGAGTAGATTGGTTATATAAAAAACAGAAACTAAATATTTTTGGGTTGGTCCAACGTGAATTTTAAGCGTAGAAACTTATTAATTAAATAGAAAAGTAAACATCAGTTTTGCAAGGGGTTGAAAGTAGATACCTTTGTCTATAATAAAACTTACACTAAAAAAATAGAAAATACTTTGTTACGATGTTTCAATACGTTTTATTTATATCTTAACGCGTATTTTAAACAGCATTAAGCTTGCTCGCTTGCTGGATTCGTGTCAGGCTGCCGTGCATGGTGCTGCTTAAAGGTCGGCAGAGGCTGATGCTTGCTTGACCTCACACGAAGTATGTTCGTTTGCTTGTAGCTCTACTAGTTTAACACTTGGTTAAAGCATGGGTGATTATGCAGGAAGTAATTCGTTGTAGAAGAATTTCTATTGCAACAGTTTTCATGATCGAAATGTTAAAAAAAAGAAGAGAGAAGGCAAAGCGAGAATTGTGGAGTCGGACGTGGTCCTTAAAGAATGAAATTTTTCTGTACAGTCTTGATCATCAACGCAGTACATCATCACCCACACTGTTTAACGCCTGACTATTTAAATGTTTGTGATAATTTGAGCTGTTGACGCATACAAATTAAACCATGGTTCATAAAATTAATTATTTGTTCTCGAGTTCATTTCATTGTCATAACTTTTGGCCCCATCACTTTTCACAACAAGCCTTTTGATATTTGATTACTTAAAACATGGGATAAAATCCCGTTCTGCGATCGATTAACGCTTGAACGAGCAGACAGCTTTGCATGAAAAATAGCACAGGATTTATCACCAAAATAAAGCAGGTTATCAGATCCAGCAGCGTAACATGCAAAGCTACCATCAAGACTCCGAGCAAGCGAGCGAGCTCGAAATGTAGCACCGTGTACGGGGCACTTTACTTAAAAATAGAAAAAAATATATTCGTTTTTTATGAAATAATAAAGATGAACTGTTATATTTTTTATGGTAAAATTCTCTGGACAACGCCAAAATAGTAGTTTCTTTATTAGAAGCGTTTTGTGTACACAATTTTAACAAAAATAAAAAATAATAAATTGTCATTTTATATTAATGAGGTCATGAAAACTAGTTGATTTAACTAATTCATTAACTATTGTTATATATTTGTTTATATTTTATTTATTATTTAGCCTGCATCCACATATTCTACTTACTTTGTTAGCTTACTATACATACATCATACACACATACATTACCGTCAATTTATCATTAAAATAACAATAACGAATAATTGTTCTTTAAATGAAAAAAAAATATATAATGTAAATTCTTTTAATTATATAAACTCTTCAGTTGTAGTGTTGCTAAAAAATATCTATTAACTCGTATAGATTCGCTTAAATAGCTACAGTATTTACTAAAGCTGCGTTACAAGAAATTGGAGAAATGTGTAAAAACAGCTAAAGCTTGGGTTATTATATTCAGATTAATTAGAGATGGTAGGCGCGTTTTGTTAAGACATAAAATGTAACTATTTTCCGTTACTTTCTTTAAATTGCAGGGTCACATATTCTATGTTTTGGCCTTACTAAAGCCAACACGTTTAAACAATTTTTGCATCATAATTTTTATAGAAGCAAAGAGCACATAAATGCAGTTGAAATTTGAATGTATGCCCTAGAAAGAGAGCGCGAGGAAAAATATGCAAGAAATTCTTTATATCAGCTTATTTATTGTAATCAATTTGGCTTGCATAAAAAGATTTGGTTATTTGTTAACTTAACGTAATTTTAAAATAGTTCAATAACAATATAATATTTTAAATCTTAGATTAACGCCTGAATAGAACTCTTCTAATAAATAAAATTATTTAATATAATATTTTGCATAAAAATTATGTACTAGATAATTGTGTGTTTTTGTTATGAAATGTGAAAATTCTGTATGAAAGCATTCTTTCAACAATTGTTATTAAAATATTAAAGCCTTGTGGCATTAAAAAATCGTTGTTAAAAATAAAATCTATACGAGTTACAAGATATCAGTTCCAAGATATATCATTATTCGCCAAATTTTTTGAAAAAATCCATCAAATTCAACTGGTCCATTTTTATAATTTGGTCATGTGGGTATTTTAAACAGTCGATAAAAATTCACGTGTGATTATTTATTGATATAACTTGCTTCAGGAAAATGGGATTTCTACATTTTAAACTTTGTAGTCGAGCTATCGTATCTCTCTAAAGATTAACCTGGCTAAAATTAATGGGCAACAATTTGCTAAATGTGTGGGGAAAAAAAAATTAAACTACGAAAGTGAATTATATAATAAGGTCATTTTAGATTTTTATGGAACCTACAATAAAATAGGGAAAAGAAACATTTTAATCGTTACCAATTTTGTCCAGGTTAAAGCAACGTATTAGTGTTTGTTTAATATATTTTTTTGTACACTATAGTGTCTGAATTTTAAAAATATGGCGAATATTAACAATTTCAAAGTGCTATAATTTATTAACATTTTAATAAAAATTTCATAGTATAGAATTCTGTGTAAACTGTAATGACAAGTGATTGGACCAAAAATGAAAACAGTTTGCAAAATACTTTTATTAATTGTACATATCAACATTTTATCATTTAATATTAAATTAGAGATAGTTGTCTAAGTATTTTTTTTTTCGTTTGTATAATAAATAGTTATAGAGACAGATTTTATTTATTTAGTTTTTGTCAACATCAATTGTACACTTTTTTGATTGAAAACACCATTAAAAGATCGTTAGTTAGGTTCGTTTACCGGTATTTTGTTCATACGCCATTTTGAATATCCTATCCTGGCGGGCTTGTATATTATTAATTCAATACTGTATGTTCTATTACAAATCATTTTTTGCAAATTTAAACCACGCAAAAAATTATAAATAATGAACAAAAATTGTGTCCAAAATACATAAGGAGACGTAGTGATCAAAAATAAACAAAAATTGCAAAATTACATCATATAAATCAGTTTAAATTTATATTTTGCTTTGTTATTCATCAGAGCATCTAAACTTTATAGATATCAAAAGTGCACACCTCGTTAAGTTTTCAATTAATTATAAAAATTGAAAAAAAAATAAAAAGATTTTAAAAAATAGAAATATATACGTCATTAAAGGACATTTTACGCCTTTAAAAATAAAATGAACCCGGGATGTTCTGGGCAGGAATAAAGCCTGTTACCGTTTATTATAGTAAAGAACTTACTTAGCCTACTTTACATATTTATTTACTTAAATAGAGCACATTACTGAAGCGTTATGTGCAACTTTTGAAAAGTTTGTTAGCTATCATAAATTTTAAATAAATACTGAATGCATTTCAATGAATTAAAATAGGACCCTATTCTGATAATTAACAAAGCGAAAGATAAACCACGACGATTCGTCAATGTTTACGACCTGTATCGCTCGGATGTAAGGACAGACTAGCCAACAACAGCTGTTCGCACTTTTCCATTAAAATTTCAGAACTTATCATGAATTAGAATCAACATAATATATAGAACAAAATCTCCTCTTTTTTAAAAAAATTACAATTGTAATGGACTCGTGCAAAATTAATAAAGATATAGCATCTTGTATGAATGAAGCTCAGCTCTGACGCGCAAATCAATAATAAATCGCTAGTATAGTCTGGCGGCGTGTGCAATAATGTACATAATTTAAGCCAAATAAAGAATTTAACAATTTCAATTAGAAATAGCATCTCCATATTAAATGTTATATATAAATTAGTTATGATTCATATGTTTCCTCAAGATCCATAGTGAACTCTAATTTTATGGTTTTATTTTTTAGAACGAAACATTGCAAAAAAATGTATATCATTCAAAAGCTTGATAAAATTCCTTAAATATCATGTTTATTTAATTTTTACTTTCGTTTCCGAATTTTTGTATTGTCTTGTTTGAATCATTTGTGCGTTTACTTAAAAAAATACAGTGTCATTCCAAAAAATAACTGAAAATAGTTTCCATAATTCATTTTTCTGAAACCATACAACACGAAGTCAATGAAACAATGCTCTGTTTGTCCTCAAAGTCAATTAATGAAAGCACAATACTTGCTCTATATTCAGACTTTATTTTTTTTAAGCCTATAATTGTAAGAAGAAAAGGAACGCAACGATATCGGTCATTAGTAAACTAAATTATGGTCACGCGATAAAATTTGGCGTCACATCGATATCGAAGAGTTGTCTATTTCATAATGCATGCATTTTATAGCATGTTCCTTCAGGACAAAGATATGAAGTTATCGGCCTTAATAATTTATAGATGACCGCTTTAAATATTTTAAAGATATTGATCTTTCTTGCGTCGGACATACAAAATATATAGTGTGTTCAGAAAGCATTGAGCGATATTATTACAATCGCTTCCAAGATTATTGGGACATCATTATCATTACCATGATCCGTCAATAATAAACTTCCCAATTTACAAGTTATGATGTAAGAACCGACGGCGATGATAAATTTTGTTCCATTACTATAAAAATATAATAATTCCCTTAAGACGTTATTTATTGTCGCCTGTTGTTTAGTGAACCACTACTGCATTTAATAAAAACACTGCCTCTTTTTTATTCAAATTTAAACTGCAAGAATCCCTTGCCCAATTAAGCAACATTTTAAAATGTAAACTTTCATGTTTGATTTAAATCGAAATAATAAATCCAGTTAAAGTTTTCAAAAATGTTGGTTTTATTTCGCAAATATTAAACTATGTTTGTTTAATTATTTTTGCAGGAAATTTAATTGTAGAGAGTATATATTTATTATTTACAGACTTTTAGTATCATTATAACAACAATAAGTCATCGTTTGAACTTGCCCAGTAACTATAATATTTCTTTCTTTATGTTTTTAAAACCATTCGTATACAATTTAACTCTACTTTCCGCCAAAAGACAAAACTAAGCCTAATTTCTTTTTATGATATGAAACGGAAGCTCCCAAAACTTTGTATTTTTTTCAAAATAATTGTCAGATTAATAAAAATTACGTTTGCAAAAGTTTGAAAAAGTTCACTGATTTTTCTAGCAAAACCAGCTTAAAAAGTTTTTTGCAAACCTACTTTATAATATGTTCAGTGTTCACATACATGAAGATGTATAAAATTTTGACGAACATTAAACAGTGAAACAGATGTCCATGATAGATAAAAAAATGTCTAATGTGGTGGTTTAATTATGCAGAGTTTAATGTCCACTGAAATTTTAGAAAGCTTCGTGAAAGGAACAATAGACTTAAATATTTGGTACTTATATAATATTTGATATAAATTTAAAACATGATAACAAATTTTTGTGCCTTACACAAATTTTAGAGCAAACTATCACCAATAACAATCTACTTATTCATACACATTTGACAATATATATTATATTTTCTCTACTCAAGAAACCGTATTTAATTTAGCGTACTGAGTAATAAATAACAATTCCGGTAAACGAACTGACAGTGATAGAAAATAGGACATGCCTTAGTGTACAACAAAGGTGGCACCCTTGTTCGCGTCTTGAGGCTTTAGGGCAGAGTTACAATATACAATATAATGTTACTAGCTTTGGGGCTATTAGCAGTTACAGTTTGCTGCCTGAGGTCCTTGCGCTGGTTCCGTAAGACGCGTGCCTTTGGCGCCACCGCTCATTAAAGTCGGATCTGTGTCCAGACTGTCGGACATCTTGTCGCAAATTATGTCAACCAGCCGTTCAAATACAGCCTGTAAAGTTGTCACCATTTAATACATAGTATAATTAATAGAACAGATTAGTTTTTTAAATTGGTTTGTTAACATCCAAAGATTCGCGATATCCACCCAAGAGATCCGCCAATGCTTTAAGATTTTTTTCTAAATTATACACACCAATCAAAACAGAAACATTTGAGCATTCATTAATCTAGATTTTCAATTTCACAACTTGGGAATAGCTTCGGTCTTCGCCAAATTTTAATTTAATCATTTAAGAGTTTTCGAAAAACCAAAGATAAATATTAATCGCACTAAAATCCATATTCTAGTAATTTTCTACTAAGTAACGACTTGAGCTTTGATCTAGTGCTTCGGTCAATCGATGGTGTTCCTAAAATTAGCTAAAATTATAAGATTAGATTTTATAACTTCAAACTAAGGTAACAGCCCGTTCACACTGCAGTGCGTACGTTACGATATTTTAATCGAAACGATATTTCAACAGAATCGGATTGCATGTTCAAACGGTTTGGTGGTTTCATTTTAGATTACGATTATATGATTGCCTTTGAGAAACCGAAATGTGAATAGTGACCGAATCGCTGATTTTACTGTATTCGACGACAACAACGCCGTGTGAATACCTACACTTAAATATAGGAGCAGATAATAAAACCATTAAGGCGAAACAACCGATTCGGAGCAATGTGAACGGATCTTGTCCTACTTTTTCAAACCCAATTCACTTAATTGAGAAAGTACGAGCACAACAATTTGGAAAAGAAGATAAGATTCTTTTTTTATATGAAGTTTAAATGCGTCTAAACAATTCTGAAAATTTGAGGGGGTTAACCGATTATTTAAATAAATAATTGATTTCAAAAGTAAGCATATTTAACATTGGTCTTATGGCAAAGCGACGGATCGGCGACATGTTTTAATCATTTTCACCCAAACTCGAAGAAAATGAAAAAAAAAACTATCTAATTAAAGTTTAGGACATTAACAAAGAAATTAAAAAAAATAAGAAAACCGTAGTGCCCGACTAGATTAAAAGATATTTAATAAAAGAAAGATCAGATTTTCAAGAAAATTAGCTTGTATTATTTCTGAAACGAACCGGCAACACTGCAGACTAAACGCAACCTAATTTTCCTGAAAATCTGATCTTTTGAAGTCAATTATTTATTTAAATAATTAATCGGTTCACCTCTCTCAAATTTTCAGAATTTGTTTAGACGTAAAGGGTACGTTTCAATAAGAGAGCACGATTTGAATTGCGTGCCATTTTGGCTGTCATAATGACAAAATGATTATGACATGATAGATCAAAAGGTGACAGGTGGGAGTTAGTAAACATGGATCACGTCCTGATTGTTAAACATTGCGTATTATCAAAATGGTGAAAGTTTGATTGTCAGGATTCGTAAAATGCGTCCAATTTTTGGTCGAGATAATGTTCCTAATTCATCTACTCTGAAAAGAATAATCGAAAAATTCGAAAGAACTGGTTCGGATAGTGATGACACGAGCTCGTAGAGGTCGTTCTGAACAAAATATTACGGCCATTGGATTCTTGAACAACAAGAAGTGCATGCAAATTTTGTGCGCAAAATCATTCTCAGTGCGATTTGACACCTTTGGACTTTTGGCTATGGGGTTATTTGAAGTCACGGGTTTTTGCCAATAAGCCCGCGACCATCAAAGCATTGAAGGCCGAAATTAGACGCTGTATCAACGAAATATCGCCACATGTACCTATGCAATACGATTATTGAAAATTTACCAGATGTGTTGTTCCATAAATTCCCAAATATCTACTTTATAACCCAATAAATATTTCAATCTTTGCCACAGAAAATCTGATTTTATTGAACTTTTGAATCTTACATTCTTATTAAACTTCATACAAAAAATAATCATGTCTCTTTTCCTAATTGATATCGTGTTCGTACTTTTTTAAAACATTTTATTCAAAAACTCTTCAAACATAAAATAAATACTTTCACTGGCATTTTTGTTCGTACCTTAACGTTGATATTTTCCTTGGCACTAGTCTCGAAAAATTCCACTCCTAGTTGTTCAGCTAGTTGCTTCCCCCTCTCGAAACTGATAACTCTCTCATCTTCCATATCACACTTGTTGCCAACCAAGATGACTTGCGCATTGTCCCACGAGTACGTCTTTATCTGGGTCACCCTGTAAATGAGCGCATCCAGTTATTATTATAAAAACTAGGTCAAGCGGCATTGACTGGAGCAAGCGACCTTGTTTACAAAACCAGTGAGTTTCACACAAATGTGTTAATCCATACATATTTTTAAAAATATATAGCTTAACAGCAGGGATTTAAAAGGTTTGTGGGGAAAAAATAGGGGCGGATACATGGGTCAGTCGACTTCACCAATTTTAGGGAATTCCCGATTTCGTATATACGGGTGTTTCAAAAGTCCGGAACGGCTGAATATCTCAGAGATTAAGTTTTTTTTGAAAAAATGTTGCGAATGAAAGTTGTTTAACTCGTTGGAATGTGTTTTTCGGACACAAAAAATTCCCCAGAGTGCAGAGTGTAATTCCGAAATTTTAAATGGCAACCCCGACTTTTCTTATTGGGTCGAGCTCTTCGGGAAAAAAAAACATCTTTTGTCCCAAACTTTTTTTTGTACAAGCTACACATCACCGAGTATGCGAGCTAATATTTACTGTGTTATCCTCACCCCCTCCAATAAAATTTGTTCATTTTGTGCAAATTCCACTTTAAAAACGATAAACATCTTTAAGATTGTTATCAAGGTCAAGTAAAAGAGTACCATTCCTTGACCTGTTATAAAATAAAAAAAAATTATTTGAGGGGGGTGAGGATAACACGGTAAATTTTACCCCGCGTACTCGGTGATCTGTACCTTGAACAAAAAAAAGTTTAGGACAAAGGATGTTTGTTGCCCAAAGAACTCGACCCAATAAAAAATGGGGTTACCATTTAAAATTTCGGAGTTAACCTCTGCCCCGCCACGAGGGCAACCCCATTTTTTAAACCGAAAAATACATTACAACTTTCATTCGCAACATTTTTCAAAAAAAGTTTATCTCTCTGAGATATTCAGCCGTTCCAGGACTTTTGAAACACCTGTATATATAGGTAGTAAATTATTATTATATACATAATTTACATCTATGATGATATCACTAAAGATCACCAGCCAATTGCTAGCTCTAGGAGTTCAATTATATAAATTATAACCAAGTTATTGAAAACAGTGTATTGTGTAAATCTATCTTTGAACTCCGATTTCTATCAGTCCTTAGAAAAAAATTGCAACCGTCGGGTGATCCCTCCAAATGAAAACATTTATTCGCCTATTGAAGAAAATTATGTTAAACAAAAAAAAAGAACATCGACTGCAAGTATCATTGTGGCTAGAAAATAGTATTCTTGACGGAATCGGAATCTTACTTTCTTATATCCACGGTAGACACATTATACACAGGTAGGCACATTTGTGTCCACGGTGGGTACAGTTATGTCCACGGTGACCACCTATACAACGCTACATCATTTAGAGATCTGTACACATAGTTTCAAACATAACTTCTCGTACAAGAGATGTATTCGTCAGTAGGCAAGCGGCCTTAGGATAAACAGTGGATGTGCGTTATTTACATATTATGTAATAACTTCCCACTACGGGGCCCATTTTACTTATGGTATATCAGATTGTGTGTTATTTGATAACTTTGATATGCCGTGAAGTTAACAGGACATCAGTAATTACTATAATTAATTAATTTTACTTGAAAATGTGCGACTAATTTGCATGAAACTATTAGGCTTAAAGTTCAAATAAAACTCAATCTATTTTAAAGCAGTTTGATCAAAAAATTCAAAACTGTTTTTTCAACGTGGAAAACTAGCAGTAATAAAAGGATCTAATAAAAGGAAACCGGGACTGACTAACTAATCTATCAACGCACAGCTCAAACCACTGGACAGATTGGGCTGAAATTTGGCACACAAATAGTTATTATCTGCTAAGAACAGATTTTTAAAAATTCAACTCCTTAAAGGATGTAATTCGAAAATGCGCAGGATTACTCCTGTCAACAAATAAATACAGACGTGTTACGTGCTTTTTTCAAAAACAACTCCTTCAGAGAGTGAAAAGAGGTAAATAGTAATTTTCAAGGTTTATCCGGACTTTGATCACGTGAATATCAACAATTTTGAAATTTATTAGACTTAAACAACCAAAAAATTCTAAAAAGTCATAATCTGTATATATATAAAAGAAACCGTATAACCTAATATATAATTGAATAAATTAATTTTCCTACGATGTAAGTACTGTATTTTCTCTTTCTAAATTAAACAAAACTGACAAACTAAACGGAGAAGCACCTTGCATACTATTATAGTTTCAGTAAGTGCGAAGTTTTAATTGTATGGCAAAGCCACACACAAAAAGTGTTGTAAGTGAAAATATAATTGCTCTTCGTGCTTTTATTAAATTAAAAATAGAATTCCTGAGTTTACAGCTTCAAAATTATTATCGTTTTTATAAAAACGTTATATAATATTATTACTATAATTTAACTCCTTCTCATACGGGTCGGCTGTTTTGAAATTTGAGTTTCAAACTGGTTTAGGATGCGACGGTTGTATTGTTGCGTGCTCCCCGTTGGCACGCCTATGCTTTCTTTCGAATGTTCTCGCAGACAGCAACAATGACCCCAGGTATAAGGGTTTTGTAGCCAAATCCCGACCTTCATAGAATTGCCTGAAGAAGGCAATGCAAGTGTAGGAAGGTTCTCGGTCCAGCGAGATGTTTCTGAAACATTCGACCAGGCGGGGGTCGAAGCTATAAATACGACGCGCGCTAGGAAGTCAGTCAGTCAGATTTCGTGTGTGAGTGAGTTTATACGGCAAACGTACAGTGGGCTACAAATAGCTTTGACATAAATTGTTCAGTCGGTGCAGTAACACCGAGGTACATAACTGTAAAAATAGAAAATAAATTAACTGTGTAAATATATGTAAGTGTAGTGTGGTTAATAAACCATTGACTGAAGTTAGAAAAATCTGGTTTAACATAAATAACTTTTTGTAAATAATTGTGTGTACTCCCTGATCATATTAAAAATATTAAAAATTCAAATGCATTCAAAAGAAAATTAAAAACATTTTTGGCAAATAATAGTTTCTATGACATATCAGAATATTTAAATTTTAAAAATTGATGATGTACAACTATATTGTTGGGTATTCTTTGTATTTACTTTTGTATTGACGATTCTACACCTGTAATAGGTCTCTTGAGGAATAAAGTATCTATATCTATATATCTATAGTTGATAGATAAATGTGAATAAAACTTGGTGTGTTCCTGTAGTGTGAACAAAACTAATAAATTCTGTCTAATAAAATAAAAGAATAAGTAATAAAAAATATAAAGTCACTATCTATGTATGGTGACTTTATATTCTTCATTACTTATTCTTTTATTTTATTAGACAGAATTTATTAGTTTTGTTTCTGTTACGTTAGAGAAATACTTTTCGTTTGTGTGTTTAACTGTTTTGTTAAACGTTTGTTATTGTAAATAAATAATTTCCACTACGAACTAGAACAGTTTTGTTACAGTATAATCGGTTTGCAATCGAACTCAAATTCCTTATCTATCTGCAAACACGGTCGCACACAACCAGTTTGAAACTAATTTCAAATCGATCGTGTTTCATTCGACCCATGTGCGGCTTTCTATTCTCGTATGAAAAGTCATAGAACGATCGCATCGTGAATCGGTTTTAAAATCAAATTACAAAACAGTTGACCCATGTTGGAATCTGAATACCCTTTTCAGACGAAAGCTGCAGGAAACAACGGGATATAGCATTGGCTAAATCTTTTATTTCATTTGGTGGAGGTGCCTCCGAGATATCAAGATCACATCCACATTTTGAAAAAAGGAACTCATATTTTTTTATCTCGGATTTTTGTTCTTTGGGTCAAAGAAAATAACTTGTACCAATTTTTTTTCGATTTGATGCAATACTGTACTGTCTCATTTTGTGTATGTGTGAATGTGCGTGCGTGTATGTGTATTCAGCATCATCGAAAACTAATTTCATTAAACAATAGATGGGTTTTTCGAGATTTTTTCTGACTCACACAATCCGCTAAAATAGAAAACATGATATAAATTGAGAATCAAACAGCGGTTCAGGATTGCATTAAATCGAAAAATGTTTGCTATAAAAATTATTTTTTTTTGTCCCAAAGAACTATAATCTGAGATAAAAAATATGGGGTCCTATTTAAAAATAGTGGAGGTAACCTTGATAATATCTCGCAGGCATGTCTATCAAATGAAAAAAAAACACACCAATGTTCTTCTCCCTTGATTCTCTGTAACTTTTTTTTCGAAAACCTTTCCTCCACGAGATAAAAGGGTGTTCGGGTTTTAATAAACGACAGTTTTGTGAATAAATTCATATCTGGGTTCTTTAATCGTTAAAAGCATTATTTTGTTATTTCTAGAAAGAAGTGTTAATGTCTCAATTCTATAACACAAATAGATAATCTAGATT
Organism: Xanthostigma xanthostigma; assembly: GCA_963575645.1. Classification (NCBI taxonomy): domain Eukaryota; kingdom Metazoa; phylum Arthropoda; class Insecta; order Raphidioptera; family Raphidiidae; genus Xanthostigma; species Xanthostigma xanthostigma. Next base: position 27,885,272 of record OY754468.1, on the reverse strand, counting down.
ATATGCAACGCAAATTTATGTTATTAAAAATAAGGTTAATATAATATTCTACACAAGATATACTCTAATTTATTTTTCATAAAAATGAGAATTAATACAACCGGATTTCGCGTTTTAATATTATGACCACTGTCAGAATGAAAGTATCTATATTTTAGTATTATAGAATGGAAAAAAATGTTAAGAAATATTACAATTTTTTCTTTATAATAGCACAGTATGGACACTTAAAAATATGATACTGTAGGCAAAAATAAGGCTTGTAGGTATAGATTATTTCCAAAATAAAACCTAGTATATTACAAATGTTTAGAAACATTTTCTGACAAACTGTTAAGATTTCTTTTATTTAGATCTATGCAAAAAGTGACATACCAATCTTGCACACTGTTGAACGATTCTTCATTTGTAATGTCGTACATTAGTATAAAACCCATCGCTCCTCTATAATAAGCCGTAGTGATTGTTCTATACCGTTCTTGCCCTGCCGTATCCTGAAATAGAAAACATTATTTTAATCTATCGGCCGGGGCTTTTCGTTGGCCTTATCATTTATCCCATTTATCATTTATCCTTCTTTTGTGTCCACGTCTATGGATAATATAGTATTAGCTCAAACAGTCAATTAGTATATATCAGGCCTGGGCAAATGGCGGCCCGCGAAGTGTTTTATAAATATTTATTAAAAGCAAAAATATTACTGTTTGCCAATATAAATTGGCGCATAAAAAGAATTTTCGAAAAATAGTAAATAATGTTTAAAAACTTGAAATTGTTGTTTTAAAAAAAAACTAATAGGTAGGTACTTAAAATTAGAAAAAGAAATTGTTTGGGCCGCAGTCAAATTTTCATCAGCAATGTGACCCGACAATCAAAATATTTGCCCACCCCTGGTATATATAGCTTACGATATTTTTTTTCATTATTATTATTATTTTCATTACTTTTATTTTTTACCCTTCTATTCCTAATTTTCTTTTCTTTACTCCTTCTATATACATGTAAATACTTCAAATTAGTAAAAATATTTATTACAACACCGACGATAGCTGATTGTGCAAACAATAGCCAAAAAATGTATTAAAATGTATTAAAAAAAATCTATTTCTTTTGATACATTTATCTACGGCTGTTTATTCCAATTTTGAATAAATACTCCGAATAACAAGTTGAAAAAAGCGTCCTCTACTATTTTGTTGATTTATTTATTGGGAAGAAATGTCCATCAAAAATTAACATAACATATTCCTCCTAAAATATTGTCACCCTAAATCATACCGGAATTGGAAACATTATATTTTTGAAGTGAAACTTCTTATGCAGCTGCGCCATTGCCCCGACGATATGAAGGGTAAAATGCTAACTCGATGAAACGAAGAATGTATCACAGGACTGAATGTTCAGAGTGTAAGCCCTCTTGTCGTCTGACGGGGATCTATATTAATTATGTTATAATATGAATTCTAACGCCAGTTGTGTTGGACTCCACTGAAAAATGACACAAGTCAGGTTAACACACAAGACATACTGTCCTATCCAATCACAAGTCATTCGAATTCTGACTTTGCTTGAAGTGTCTTATCGCTAGCGGGGTCCGTTTTATTATATTATGGTATAGATCAGGCCTGGGCAAATGGCGGCCCGCGGGCCGGATCCGGCCCGCAGCGCAATTTTAATTTTTGAAAAATTGTAGCGGAAATAGAATGCGTTTTTTTTTGCTCTCCACATGCGGAAATAGAATGTGAGGACCTTTTTTTTTCTCTCCGAATGCGGAAATAGAATGTGAGGATCTATTTTTCTGCAAATTTTTGACCCGCGAAGAAATTTTCGTCAGCCATCCGGGCCGCGGTCAAATTTTCATCACCTATGTGGCCCGCCGATCAAAAGATTTGCCCACCCCTGGTATAGATGCATTGAAGTTTCTCTTCGATCGTGTGCCGCGTTAGTGACAGCCGCCTTTTGACTAATATTTTTCGTAAAATGAGAAAATAGATCTGGTCACATTATCGATAGCTGATGATATTAAAAGTATAGTGTATTTCTCTTGGTTCAAAATAAAATATCAGACATGCAAAAAGAGAGGCTGCAGATTACAAAATATTTGTTGAAATTTAATAAATAAACGCACGTATCACAAATACAGATAGTATTATCCATGTATTATTAAACGAGCTAATCTTGTATCTACCTATGTACCTACCTATGTCCCTAAATATTTTCTCGAAAACGGACCTAACGATTTGGATAAAATTTACTGAAAAAAAATTTGGGGGGCAAAAAATTATTTTAGCTAGGTCTCATCTCTCGAAAAAATCGTTTTCTTACAAATTTTATCATTATAAAAATCAATTTTTTGACGTATGAAAATACATAAATATTGTAAGTAGGTTTTGGAATTTTATACAAACAATGAGCATATCTGTATTTTATTTAACTTTCCGAGCAAAGCTTGGTCACCCAGGTACTTATGAATTGAATTGATCATCATCCAAGGTGACGTTAGATATATCACGATGTTCATTTAAAGAAAAGCAGCTCTATACCTTCTGGCCAACAGGACTAACAGAAGCGCGACCAGATAAACCGGATGAATTGCCCCGAGGGGATCAAAGAATGAACCACAGAAGAATTGTTATAGACGTACATGAGTGCAAGTACAGTTTTCGTAGTTGATTATTATGAGAGTTTTTTTCGTTTGTTGTTCCAGAAAGTCCAGTTCAACTAATTCACTTATCTAAAGGTCTTCTGTCAATACGCTTGTAATACATTTCAAAGCCAATACTTTAACAGAAAGACTGCGTTTATAAAAGACTATCTGAACTTTGATACCAAAACTAAAGTATATCATTATTATTACTTTTATTGTTATATTCTGAAACTTATAAAAATAACAGTGTTTAAGAACTTTACCATGATTGTTATGAACTAAAGCTACTGTAAAGATTATCAAAAAAAATCGATTTGACAATAACCTTAGATGTGATCATATAATTACAGTTTTTATACATGCAAAACTAATCTAAGGTTGTTGCGAAACATCCTATCCTAGAAGGAAATTACCACATCGCCTTTGATAATGTCTACCGCAGTTGTAGACGAAACGTCAGGTAGTAATACAAATAGACAACGGCATACAAGCCCGGAAACCAAAAGGATTTGGATCAACACCAGCCGTGAAAGCCTACACACTTGGATAAAAAGAAATTAGTAATCTGCACAGGAAAATATCACTTTTCAAGGTAAATTTTTATCAAAAATACGTAGAAAAGTGTTGTTTCGAAATAATATTTTTCAAACAGAGTCGATTTAAAATTGTCTTATGCTTTTCTTATGAAGAAATATGTGTGGTCACGATCTATGTTCATTGTCAAATCAGATTTTCTGACAATGCTGTGTGCAGCCCAGCATCGGTCTATTATCCGACATAACTTGATTACAATTAAAATCAAATGGAGAATTTTTAACTTGTAAATTCAATATCGAATCAAACGCATTGTATAGAGCGGCACATTTTATATGAGCTTATACACGTTTCCATAGCAACAGTTTGCTATTCTTTTCATACAAATCTTATAAATACCATACAAAGATGAGTACTGAAATAACTATATCATTAAAAGTGAAAATATAAAATGCATTATGAAATAAAAAAGTATTGAAGAGGAATTTTAACGGTATTTTTACAACTTAATTGCAAAACATTTAAATGTTTCGTTTGCGTGTTTTTCATGTTTTATTATATACAGTGTGTTTCAGTTCAACCAAAGGTTCAGTTCAATAAAAGGCTATTTCCACAGAAACGTTATTTTTGACAGTAAATAACAGTACAGAAACAATTGATTTTTTCAATCTAACAACTTTAAAACTGTTACCATGGTTTTGGGTAGATTTAATTTTAATTCAATGTACATAGAGACTATCCAAGGAACACGAGCTCAAATGGAAGAAATTAACAGAATCTGCTCAATAAATTGTATTTTCTTTTCTTTACAACTAGCCGCGATCATTTCCCTTTTGTACTGACGTGAATTTAATTTATAACTGATCTCCAGTTGTAATTTTATAGAAATTTTCGTTATATGTTTACTCAAATTAAAGCAGGCTAAAGTATTTATTTAATTTTAGAAGAATTTTCCATGCTTTCGATGCATATCGCTCTATTGCTCCGGTGGTGACATTTTATTTTTATATTTGTATACTCCTTGTCTAGTCACCATGAATGTAATTCAAATTAAATGGAGATATGAGTTACCTAGCTATATTATTTGATATAATTTGCATTCAATATGAAACATAATATGGAGAAATTCGTATGTTGATTGAAATCAAAAATAATACAGGTGAGTTTTAAGTTGATGCTTTTTTTACAGCGTGTAAAAATCAAATAGACGAGCAAATATTTCAAATAGTTTTTTTATCAAAACTCAAAAATAAGAGAGAAACAGCCTTTCGAAGTTTAAATAAATTTTATTAAATTTTCTTTAATTTTGAGGTCGGTCCTGGGGTTATATTATGTCACTATGGAAATATGTTATTATTATCAAAAATAATTGAGGCACACACAATTCTCTCAAAAACAGAACAGTACACATACTTGATAATAACAACTTATTTCCATAGTGACATAATATAACCCCAGGACCGACCTCAAAATTAAAGAAAATTTAATAAAATTTATTTAACTTCGAAAGGCTGTTTCTCTCTTATTTTTGAGTTTTGATAAAAAAACTATTTGAAATATTTGCTCGTCTATTTGATTTTTACACGCTGTAAAAAAAAGCATCAACTTAAAACTCATCCTGTATATAACTAGCTACTGAAGATTAACGGAAATTAGTCAAATAAGCAAACAGATGAATTATTATAATATAATAATTCATATAATATATTATATTTATATTATTTAACATATTCGATGTTTCGTGGATAACTTTGTCCACTACCTCAGGAATGATTAAAAAAAGGAATAAATTTTTTTTTTAAATGAAAATTATGATTATATTAAATGAAATACCAAATTGAATTTTTTTTTTGAATTTTTTTTTTCTAGAAGACATTTCTTAAAAACTAAAAAAATCGTCAAGTAGTTTTTACGTTTAATCCAGCCATTGCATGCACACAAAGAATTTTAAATATTACTATGGATTTGATATCGGTTTAATACGTATAACGGTGTAACTAAACATATTACAAACGAATACTTATGTAGATTAAGGAAGTACCCTCGGTACGCAGTAAGTCAAAGAATTTTAGTCTTCTACTTGAGTAACGTAGTATATAATTTGGCAACACGGCAACACCGCATGCCTTGCTATAGTTACAAGTGCTTATGTACGCAGCATAAGTCAGCACGCGGTGTCAAATTCGCATTAATTTATGAAAATGCTTTTCTTTATTCCTGTCATTTCGGAAATAATAATATACTATCATTTTTTTGGAATACTATGCTTTTAGCATTTACTCAATTTACGTATGTTTTTACGATATCAAAACTGCTGCAGTTTCGTAACTTACCTTTGAATGACGCGCCACAAACTATAATATTGCGGTGTTGCCATGTTTATGAATTGCTAAAAAGCTCGGCTTTGTTTTAGTTATTTCTATTAACATAAGCAAGCTTTATACGTTTTGGAAAAAGAAAAATGTTCATAGAATATTCGTTTATGTTTCCTGAAAATTTTATCAAAATCTGTTTGTCAATTCCAACGTAATAAATGATGGAGTGCGTCAAAATCACAGATTTCCATAAGACTCCATGTTAAGTGCAGCGAAATAAAATTATCAATATCTTTTTTCAAAGTCAACCAAAAATCACAAAAATTTAACTGAGTCATTTTTGAAAAGGTTTTGACATATTTGCAAATTTTCGTAATTTTCTGTTTGTTAATTCATTTATCGAGGGTACTTCCTTAATATTAGCATAATAATATTCTTAATAATGCTATTTTGGCAAGCAAAACGCAAATGAAGATTTTTTATTTAATGTGTTGACATTTAAAAATGTTTACTTAATTTCGGAATCACATGTATTCTTATTTTGTAAACATCAATAATTTGTGAATATCAAAGAAAAACAGTAGATATATATCAGAGATATTTTCACAACGAATTCGCTCTTCACATGAATCAAACAAGTCACGTTTCAAACGATAACGTGGGTATATGTAGGTACGTAAAGCAAAGAACGGAGCTTTACAATATCATTATTATATATTTTCTACATTACACATACACACAACAGTATAATATATTCACGTTAAATTTCTAAACGCTTAAAGAAATTGGAAAATGAGATAAGTATCAATGTAAATAATAATATACACGTACTAAAATATTTATCAACACTGAAATAATATTAAAACTGTAATTGAATTTTTGTTCACAATTTAGTTTTCTTACGAATTTGTTTAGTATGTATCAATATTAAAACTGTAATTGCATTTTTGTTCATAATTTAGTTTTCTTACGAATTTATTTAGTATGTATCATTGTCCGCTAAAAATGGAACCGTATTTAAAACATCAAAATTAACAATTAAAATAGGGGTGCCACAAGGTAATATACTTTGACCGTTGTAATACATTATTTACTTAAATGACCTCTCTATGAGAATAGTCAATATTTTTATGTACGCAGATGATACGTCAATCATCCTTTAATCAAAAAGTATTATTGAATTGCAGGAATTACCCAAAGATATTATGAATAATGCCAACAGTTATAGTAAAAAAATCACGACCAAAATTTCTTTTGAGAATTAAAAAAGAAAATAATTGTATCAAAGATTTTTTCGGACTCCAATTTAACACCCTAAATCAGGAGTTTGCAGCGTGGGGTAAATATTAACTTTATACAAAAATACATATTCAGTAAATTGAACCTGCATTTACTTTTTAAAACCAATCGTAAGAGAACTATACTATATATACTGCGAATATGGAAGTTTGCCTCAAGTCTATAACTACATATTAATACTAAATTATAAGAGTGTTTAATCCAGCAGATTACGTGAGTACTCCAATTTTAAAACAGATTACATACAACAAAAACATGTTTAGCGTGTCTTTGTTAATAATGTCTCGTTTCGTGTTGTTTTCATACACATGGCGTGGATATAAAACGAGATGAAAATACCTCTGAACTTGTATAACGCACATAGGCAATACCTACAAGCATTTGAATATTTTAAATATTAAGCATGGGACGTGTTTTATAGAAGGAATAGACTTTAAACTTTTGTGAAAAGTTAGGTATGATTTATTTCTTCAATAAATAAAATTATCGACCAATTTTTCAGACAAATATATTAACAAAAATGTTTAATATACCAAGTTTTTAAAACGAACTATAAAATATAAAATAATATTTTGTTTAACCCTATGAAAAGGATTTGAAACAAAAAATGTGGGGTGCATTATTCGTTGTATCTCATTCATTGATAGCTACTCTCTACACTTCTTATATAACTGTCGCATGCGCCCCACGTTTTTCGTCTCAAATCATAAGGTATTATTTTATACTTTTTAGTTCATTTTAAAAACGTGGTATGTTATTTTTTTTTCTTTTATTATTTAGGTACGTTACGGTTGTGTCGCACTATGGTACCGCTATCTTAAAACAATGTAGTTTTTATTGTGAATACTGCGTAAAACATAGTTTATATAATCTATATCACAGGCAGGGCCGGATTTCCCATAAGGCAATGTAGGCTCGCGCCTAGGGCGGCAAATTTTTTAGGGGCGGCAAAAATCAGAGCTGAAAAAAATATATGTGTTTGAAAAAATATAAAGTCAAGTCAAAATTTTTTTTTCGATCACGTTATTTCATTAACTAAATTTTTCAAGCAAATACTGATTTTTTTCCAATTTTCAATTTGAATTTCCCGCTGAGAATTACCTTAATACCAACCTCCATGCAACTGACATGAAAAAAAAAACTCAGTGAGACCTCAATTAGAGGGGCGGCACAATTTACTCTGCCTAGGGGCGGCCAAATTGTAAATCCGGCCCTGATCACAGAGTATGTTTTATTTGAAATTGCAATGACTGGAACTTCGCGTTTGATTTTTAACGGCTTATGAACGAAAAAAAAACTTAAAATTTAAAAAAATCCATCTCTAAAGTTGTTATGTATTCACAGTTCGTTTCGTAAAATTCACATTTTTTTGAACCCCTCTTTTACACAGCATTAATCTAATTGACAGCTTTGTGTTTTATTTGGGTTGGTACTTTAAAGATACTTTGTACAATCGTCGCGTTGCTAGGAGAAGCACCGTCGATCAATGAAAAAGTGAACACCGAACACCTGGTAGTACTCATTGGAGATGAACAATTTTTTTATACTTTTTATGTGAAAATCGGATATATTAAATACTAGCTTTTATCCACGACTTTGTCCACGTAGAAATAGTGCGTACAAATGATATAATTGATTAAAAAATTCGTAAATTCAAGCAAAACTCTAATTTCAGACGACCCTATAAGCAATGTTTTTTGTTTTACCATCTTTTGTAAAAACATAGAGATTTAGTGGATTCGATACACGTGACTGTGAGCAAGCCACATACAGCTGTACGAAAAATATTGTTTGTTCTAAGCACCTATAGTGTTTTCCCCTGGGCTTTGTTTATAGTTATTCCGAAATCAGTTCTTAATGGAAATTGTAATCTTTTAAATTGGAAAGGCGAATCCGTTGAGATCATTTTTATTCGTGGTATAAAAACATTGTCTTCTTTAGATTTTACATAATAGTCTCAACAATATTTCGACCCGGATGAGAAACTTGTAAACGTGTACCATTTCACAATTTTTCGCATTAAAAGTACTGAAACACCCACTTTTAACCTTAATTTATGAGAAGGAATACAACCTCATTAAGAGTTAATTTAAAAAAAAAGTAGTGTAGGTATGTCATTTCCCAGAGTATAAACTATCTCTATAATAAATTTAATTACAATCGGCCCAGCGGTCTAGCCGTGAAAGCGTAACTTCATACAAAAATTATAACCGCCACTTCATTCCCATAGTGATTGAGTTTTGAAAGTTGCCTGTGTCCTTCCCCAGCCTTCAAACTATTTCCATATTTAATTCCATTCCAATCGGCCCAGCGCAAGCGGTTTGGCCGTGAAAGCGTAACAGAGAGACAAATAGACAGGCAGAGTTACTTTCGCATTTATAATATTAGTATAGATTAAATTTAAAGTATTTTTTGGCTACTGCTTTAACACGCAATTTGTCAAAAACTAAAATAAGACAAAACCAGCAGACCAGCATCCAAAAGATGTTAAATAAATGAAACGAAAAAGCGTTACGAAAAAGCCAAGAAAGTGTTATATGAACAAGAAAATTGTATTATCAATTATTATTGTCACCGACACTAACGAGTAACATAGAAAGACATGGAAACGAAAAACTACAACTGTTAGATATAATATTATGATCTAAATTATAAACATATACACGTGTTCATAGGCCCTGAAGATGAAAATAAATTTTTCGAAACGTTGGCCACTAGCGAAACATTGGTAAAGCTTATTTATTTATGATCCTCAACCAAAACCTTTTTTCATCGTAACATTCTATTGGATCAACACTACTTTACGCAGAAAAACTAAATGTTAATTCAAGTTGTGTCCTATATTTTATACATCAGAAGTTTCACTTCATTCGTGTATGCCGTGAAGTAAAACTTGTTTTGCCGTGGTCAACCGGTATCCACATTTTTTTTAACATTTTTTTTTAAATTAACATATTATAATATCAAAATGACTCAAATAAAATTACCACGTATTTCGTCACGAAGATCGTATGTTTAGCGTCTTTATAATTGGCTGGAAAATTAAAATAGACGGTTGTAACGAATTTTGTTGCCGTAAATTTAGTGACGCCGTGCGTCGCTTCATTTTGATTAAAACGCATGTAACGTTCCTTTAACGACGCGTCGCTCTTTTCCCTTTCCAATTAATCAACCGCTTAATCTTTTACTACACTTGGGTGAATTGGGAAATAAGTAAGTCTGTTTGTACAACTTCAAATTTAATCATTATTAAAAGCGAAGCTTGGAAACTGCAATTGCGGTATTGGATTCGGGACATACTTGCGTTCGCTTCCAAATGAAACGAATAAAATATGAACTTCAGTGTTCCATTTTGTTATTAAATCGGTTGAGAGAACAAATGAACAGTCAGACACAACTTTGTCATATATTATGAGTAGGTCTATTAGTCTAAGAGCTATCAAACATTTTTGGGTAGGTATTTGTAGGCAGCGTGAAAATTTGTGTAACACTTATTTTGTAATGTCTGAACACCAGTGCCAGATTAAGACTCTTTGATGCCCTAAGCATTTCTTGTCTATGGGCCCCCATCTCTAATAGCAGTCTGAAACAATTATAATATTATCTGTGTCATGTAAAGTTTATGAAAAAAATTAATTTTCAAATTGTTAATATCATAAGTTTAAAATTGATAGAAAAAAGTTAAAAAAACACAGAATTTTAGGAAAAAATTGAATTTAACATTGCAAAGGTTGTCTATAATAGCGGTCCTTAGGCCTTTTTATACAGCTAATTAATTTAAAGAAATGTACGAAACTAAAAACTTAAAAAAAAATCGTTTTCATTTTCAAAAATAAATTATTTATTTTTAACTTCTATACTTCTAAAAACCATTTTATATCAGTAAATAAAATTTTTGAGAACATGACAAAAAGAAAAAAAAATATTGACACGGTCTAGTGAGGTACTTTTCATTTCTGAGCTGTGATTTTTGGTGTCCCCTGAGACGTGATGCCCTAAGCAGTTGCTTACTTTGCTTATAGGTTAATCCGGCACTGCTGAACACAAAATCGAAGACCTGGCTAAAAGGTAGTGGGGCCTAGCCAGGCTTTGAATTTTTAACTTTGCAAAAAATCCTCGAGACATTTTGAATACTTTTAGTGTCTTCAAATTTAGTGTTTAATAAAATAAAAACTGGGAATAGCGGTCCCAGAAACCCGTGCTCGTATTATACTGGCAGATTCTCTTGTACATAGAAAGACGCTGATGATCTCAGCTGTTGAGCGTCTATAATTTACAATCTATCTAACAGTGGTAGCATTTACTTGTAATAAATTTAACCTTTATAATACGAAATCGATGAAAGCAGAGAGCTCATAGGAAATTTAGAAATTGACACCTCAAAAGAATGTATAAATGGTGGAGGAGCGTGTATTTATGGTGGAAAGACGGTTTTATTTGTAGATTATTCTATTATCTTGCAATTGTCTACACACATTATAGCAGTGTACGATGAACGTCGGATATTACGATGAAAATTTTAATTTCCGTACATTTTGATACAATAATATTGGCGCTATCTATTCAATATAAGTGTGTACAAGCCATAGCAGATCACCGTCCAGTCGTAATAAACGCATGTTTAAACCTCAGCATTACAGTCAACTTGAAAATCCAATGGAAAAGCTATCATTTTTAACTTGTTACGGAACAAGAACGTAAAGTTTTAATTATACTAATAAATAGCTATAATTTGCTATTGTATTATCAAATGCCAATTGTTGGCTGTTAATATAATATTCTAAATTAAGATTTTTAGATTTTAAAAACAATTAAATTCATTTTTAGAATAAGACGCCAGAACACTATTCTTATATTAAGGAAAATTTGACATAAACCGGTTTGCTTTGTGACAACGGAAATACTTTTTGTATGCTATTGGACGTTATTTATTTAATATTTTTTTAAAAATATAGCCAGAGTATTCAAAGTCGACTGTCATTACTATGTATAAAGAGATAAAATCCTATAGCAACAGTGCTAATGTTGTAGACGAAGTTTTGATTAATTGTTTGAGACCCTGTTATATTAACCTGAAATTGTCTAAATAAATCATAGTATAGTATGAATGTTGTTGGCGATGAAAATTCTATTTTTAACACAAGGAGGGAAAATAACACCCTACACTGAGAGTTTAAATTATGTAAATATTAGCTTTCACAATCATTATTATTTTAAAATATAACAAATGCACCATGTTTTGTTTCATTTAAATAAATTAAACTTTAAATCTTTTTATTATATTTTATTTTCAAACATAATTAATCTTATTCATTTTATATTAAATCAAACACGGTTTAAATAAAAAACATCGATCTCATAAAAAGATCGATTGTAAAACATCAATGGAAAAAACATCGACATTGAAAGTAGAACATCAATGTTTTCAAAACATCGTATTCCAATGCTCATCCCTAACTTACTACATGTAGGTACTGAAGATACAGACAAAGGCGCATTATTATACTTAAAGTACAATATATATTCTCCGCAGATGTTTCATGTATTTTTTTTTTCTCGGAAGAGACTGGAAATAAAAAAGAGAATATATACGGTCGCTCAGTTTAAATGCGAGTTGATATCTGTCTACGAATAAAAAACGAATTTTAATAGTGGTACAAAATCCAGATTTAATATCCAACAGTAAAAATGATAATCAAAAAAACCTATTTCTCGTGAGGTATGTTGACACAACGTTAAGCGTTTAATGATGAAATAAACTAAATAAAGTATATTTTTACCCGACTGGGCCAGAAGGAGGGTAATGTTTTTTGAGTATGTATATGGTATATGTCTGTTTCTTTGGCATGCTCTGTAGCGTAAACGGCTTGATAGATTCGCCTTAATATTGTGGAAGTGACATAGAATAGAATAGAATAGATTTTATTTCTTCGCGAAGCCATAAACGGATGCGAACGTCAATACACATAAAAGTACAGTATTAATTATAAAAAACAAAACCATATATTAAAATAGTAATATTAAAAAGAGCAGTCATATGGGCAGGCTTTTATTAAAAATCGTTTTAATCGAGCTTTAAAGATGCTCAGGCTAGGGCTATCTTTGATAGTATCTGGTAGCTTATTATAAAAATAACTTCCTTTATTGGTTGAGCTATTATATTTGGAAGTTCTGCAGCGTTCCAAATGTATGTCATTTTGTGTACGAGTATTATAGCCATGTATATTGGAGTTTAAGTTTAAACTGTTTAATTTGGTGTTCACATTATTTATTAGTTGGTACATGTAAATAGCATAAAAAGTTGAAACATCCTTTTCAATAAAAACTTGCCTACATGAGGATATAATATTTAAATATGGCGTCTGCGAATTAAAAAACAGAGGAGAAATATTTCTAATAAATAAACACATTATTAGGTGTTAGTACCTACCTATATCCTCCCGACACACTATATTAGACTAACATTTTGACATAAACTACAAAAAAAAAATAAAAAACTCAAATGTGTAAAAATAACTAACTAAAAGGAATAAAATAAAAATAAATGATTAAAAAAATACAAGAAAGCCGACTGCACAAAAATGAAACTAATAACTAAAAAGAAGAAAACAAGACGGAAAAGCAGGTGGAGACCCATTTAAAAAAAACAGAAAGAGACAAATATAGATTCCCACATTCTGCGTGTTTTGGTTTTCCGACTTGTTTTCTTCTTTTTAGTTATTAGTTTCATTTATGTTCAGTCGAATTTCTTGTTTGTTTCTAAGTAACTGTTTTTATTAGAACAGTTTATTTCTTGTGGCTTTTATATTTTGAAGAACTCATTGTTTGATATCTCGTTTCTTGTTTCTAGATACTTTTTTCAAATTATAGCTCTGTCAACTTCACATGAATATTGTATTTAACATTAATTGTGAAGCTAACTGTTGTCAGAAAATACTCAATATTGTTAAGGATGTACTAGCAGTGGATATGGCAATATAGACTCGAATAAATACTGATATTGAAATCAAGTCACATATTGTAGAAAAATAATTTTAAAATCTTCCCGTATGTACTTAACAGTGGCGACGCATGAACATTTTAAATAGAGGTTCTGCATGGGTCTACTGGATGTATTTCCTAACACGGGCTAAGAATGAAGTACATCAAAGTTTATGATGTTTTAATTATTAACTTTTTTCAAGCACCGCTGACAACAAATTACAATATACACTGTGCCGCCAAAGGTGTTGACTGAATGAGATAGATTCAGTGAACAACTTTATCTTATGACAGTGACATATATATGCATATGTACTGACGGTAAATGCAGCTAAAAGCCGATTTAGGCCTCCCGCGCACTAGGCAGCCTGGCTGCGCAGCCAGGCTGCGGCAGCCAGAGTATTTGCGCAGCCAGTTATAGCAGCCAATCGACGACCATTCGAGATCCTACCATCGAGCGATATGGACGTGGAAGAACTGATAATTATTGTTTACCTATATCTCGTAAAAAACACAAAACAAAGAAAAGACACTGGATTCATCCTCTTTTTCTAGAAAGGCACTAAAAAGGCTTATTCCAAATCTATTTCAAAAATGTTCGCGCATTCCCAGACCGGGTTTTTAACTACACGAGGATGTCAGTGCAATCGTTTGATAATCTTTTGGAAAATATAAGAAATTCAATCAAGGGCACTGATACTCCTATGCGAGCTTACATAACTCCAGAAGAAAATTTGGTTTGGCTGTCGATAAGTGCGCGGAGACTGACGGCAGCCACATACATTCGCCTATACACGCTCTGGCTGCGCGCAGCCAGCTGGCTGCCGTGCAAACAGACGCGTTGTATTTGGCTGCCGTAGCCGGGAATTCGTGATTGCCTAGTGCGCGGGCTCCCATACAACGTCATATGTTTTACTGGCTGCCGCAGCCAGGCTGCCTAGTGCGCGGGAGGCCTTAAATAACACGCTATAGCGTGTGGGTACACAGGGGGTATCTGATGATAACGTTTCATGTGCTGTTTCGGAGTACAGAACAACGCAAGAAAGTCTCCGACACAGCACACATGTTTTGTTGTCTACCAGTGACTGTTAAACTTTAGCGTTGATTGTGTAACTATTACTTTATTTCCTAACATTAAATACCGATTAAATATTGAAAATATAATTTATTCTAAAATGATTTAGTGCCCTGCGGCTCACATAGACGAACCGCCACTAGTACTTAAACTTTTACTCGCTGCAATACTCCACCTCTCACATTTTTGTCATAAATACTAAATTGGATTCGAAAACGAAAATTCGTTCAAATCAGCTTTTTTAAAATGAATCATTTTTCTTCCAGTTTTACACGACTCAATTCGATCCGAAACAATTTTAAGTCATTTAAGCTCATCTAACAGTTACATTCTCGCAGATACATAATCAGCGATGTTCTTTTTTCTTGATGCGAATAATTTCTTTCAATAGACTCACCATTTTGAATATTCTCGCAACCCTAAAAACTATATAACAACGTCATATATTTTTTATTGAAACGCCGATCATAAAATATTATTTTAAAAGCAGTAGGTTCTCGAGAAAATTATCTGTGGTTCTACGACAAAAAGGCTTATATAACGCTTAAAAAATTAAATTTGTGACGATTTATCCTGTTTAATGATAGAGTTTTCAATTTTTTCTTCAGGAAAAAGAGATCTCGTGCCTCTATTTATCTTCCTGATGCTTACGAAAATCGCTAAATCGCTACGTCAACTGTATAGAAATTAATTTACCAACTTAAAAAAAAAAATAAACTTGAAATGGCCACACTATTTCTTTCGAGTTATGTTTTCACTACTGCCGCTTTTCATTGTAGCGAAAAAAAGATATCTAGTTGATCCACACACACACACTGGAGATTTGTTTTAGATTAATTTAGAATTAGTGCAGTTTTTATTCAAGGTTCTACAAAATAGAGTTTAAAAAGGTGTTGGAAAATAAAAGCAAGTTATTAAAAAAAAATACATAATCAGTCTTTTCTTGTGGCCACGAGAGTTAGTATCCATCTCTAGATCGAATATCATCCTATCTTGCTTGTTATTTTAAAGAATCAGTTTATACATCTCCAGATACTTACATCCAAGATACTGAAGGAAGTCTTGACCTGATTTAATAAATAGTACTCGAGAAATATTGGTTATACATGTACATATATTAGGTAGCAGTGGTAGCCAATGAATTTTTGATATAGAAAGGTGACAATTTGAGATTTTGTCCAACCAATGTAGGTCCAAAATTGATTAACCGATTTTAATGCGTTTTTTTAGAGAGTATGATTTTGTTAAAGAGTTTAGTTTGAAAAACAGTGCACAATAAATCTATATAGACCTATATAGTGTGCGCTCGGCTAAAGAAGACCGGTGGGGAAAGGGCGAGAAGTTCACAATTGTGATACGCTTGGTCGACTGGACTGTCTTAAAATGCATATGCGCTCTTCTGCAATAAAGTCATAGAACTGCATTCCATAGATCAGTCTTCTTTCAAAAATTCGTACAGTATATAAAAACAAAATCAAAATTTGTCTGTCCGACAAAAACTTTTCAACGGTAGCTCCGATCATCATGAAATTTGAACATTCATCTCGGCAAACTAAGATGAATGAGCGTACTCATGCTTCCACCCCAGCATCCGTTCTTTTGCTCTCGGGTGAAACCGAGACGGACCGCTAGTCATATTTAAATACGGGAAGGAAAAAAAGTTGTGATAGCAATTTGAGTGTATTAATTCGCACACATTTTGATAAGACATACATTGTTCTCTTTGTTTTAATAAGAGGAAGTGCACAACACATGTTTCGTCACGATGTCTACGAATTAACACAGGTAAAATCGCTTCAGGAGAAATCCAAAAAACTCAATAACGTTTAAACTTAAAAAACTAATGAATTACAATCGAATTTTGACTACTTGGCGACCATTACTAAAAATAAATCTGGAAACCGAAAATTATTTAATTTAAAAAAGTTATTCACATGTACTTAGGCTAACTAAATATACATACATCTTCGTACGGCGTTTTCCGATTGTTAGTAAGCTAGTTTCAAAGTGCAAAATAAAAATCAAATTAAAAATTTGAAAAATCCTCGACTCAAAACTACTAACTAATCGATTTACCAAATTAAATATGAAATAATTTAATGCAATTTATTACTTTTAAGCACGTTGGAGACTGCTGAAATATGTCAATAAAAAAATTGAAAAATTTCAAAAATTGTAAAAACTTACGAGTTCTTGATACTGAGCTATTACAAACTTTTTATTATTAAAGACCCGAATAGACAATAATTTATTGTGTTATCTATGCTACATTATATGATATTTATTTAGAAACTCCTGGTTCATTTATAAAAAGTACTAAGAGCTGATACACATATAAAATATTACATTGAATACCCTACATGACAGAACTGTACAACATATGAAAACTGTGTCAAAAGCATTCAATGATAATCATTCTAATTTGCAGTTACGTTGATAACAACAAAAATCCAACCGTTTATAAATAAAATAAATAACAAAAATGTTCATCTCTGTAAGTACAACAAACATATACCTATACATCGCCGATTGAAGAATATGATGATTACCGGACATGTTTAATAATTACTTCCATATTATTTTAGTTTATTATTTCCAAGAATTGCAACACTGTACAAACGCAAACGGCAATTCATGCATTTTACAAGTCTGCGATTGATAAGTGATAATTATCGGCAAGTATTTAACGCGGCGACAAATTTATCTGAATTAGGGATAAAAAAAAAATTAAAGTGAGTATCAAAAATAGTAGGTTGGGAGCTGCTGAAGAGAATAGTATTAAGTAAAAAGTAGCAGCTTAATAATCAGTTGTAAGCTTTATTTTAATTTAAACTGGCATCGAGTTTTTGCTTTGTTAAGCGGATAAAAAATAGAAAATGGGCATTCCTAAATTATACAGTTGAGATTCTGTCAATCTTATAATCAAATAATAAACAAAGAAACAACATTCATAACCGTAATATAAAAACCCCATCGCATCGACACGATCCCGTAATTGTTTTTTAAAGAACTCCCACCAAACACCCTTCCCTTTTCACTGCGCAAAAAAATCATCATCGCATCGACACGACCCCGTAATTGTTTTTTAAAGAACTCCCCCCAAACGCCCTCTCTTTTTCATTAGTTGTTATAATACAATCTTTGTCTCCCCATTGTTAATATTAGTCGCCGTGTCATTGTTTATAGTAACTCGCCTGTGATTTTAATTGACTTGTTAGTGTATTTGCCATAAGGCACTTACACTATTGGCGTCGGTCGGATGGCGGGACCTAGGGGTCGGACCAAAATTTCTCGACGTTTCATAGCCTTCTAAACACTTTGGCACCATTTTTGGAAAAGTATGTTTATATATGTATATATATATATATTTATATATTTATATATATATATATATATATATATATATATATATATATATATATATATATATATATATATATGTGTGCGGGCTATAACTTTCGAAGGAGTTAATTGATTTTAACGAAATTTGGACCACATGTTGAAATCCATCACCGCACGAAGCCTATTTAAAATGGGCCCAATCGGGCCACTTTAAGGGTGGGTTTTAGGGGTTGAAAAATATTTTTGGGCCCAAAAATACCTAAAAATTTCTCTGAATCGTTTCAAAATTGAAATTTACCCCTTTAGTAATGATTAAAATGTGCTACCAAAGTTTTATTAAAATCGGCCCGACAGGACCGGAATTAAAAATTTTATGAAAACGTTAGTTTGTAGATATGGATTTATTTAGTGAAGGGTGAATTTAATTTGTTGTATTGATAACAATATTAAAATTAAGAAAAAATATTATTTTAAGGGGTGTATTAAGGGGTTAAATTTTTTATTTTGTTCAAAAATAAAGTTAAGTATATATTATATAAGGGAGCCACACTGCCTATAATAGCAAATACACTATATTGTCGGCAGGGTTTCGCACTGCGACCCGAGTTTTTAATATGTTCGCTACCTTAAAGTAGCAGCCATTATTTAGTTGTGAAATACCTTGCGTTTGAAACTCATCTAATATAATTATTGCTAAAATATTTTATCGTTGTCAAGTTATTTTTTAGTTGCAAATAGCTAGTCGCCTGGAAAATTATTTCCCATAATTTTTTTTATGCGGAATTATTGAGTCAACACGATCGAGTTTGAGGCACACATGCCCAATTAAATTATTCACAAACTATTTAATCAGCCGATTTAACAGTTGCAGGTAAGCGCATTTGTTCATAAAAACACTTTGTAGTCATTTATGCAACTATAAACGGTCTACCAACTAAAAGTTGCCTCTCAGCGTCACGTCAAACAATTCTCATTCGCTTTAGCCGTTATTTTGCAATAGCCGTAATACTTAATAGTTATAAAAGAGTTTTCCTTTATTTATTAAGCAAAATAAACTTAAAGCCAAAAAACTTGTAACATCAATTAAAATCTTCTTGTAAATTTTGTTATATTGAAATCTTGAGTTATATTTCGTTCAGTAGATCTGTTTTCTACGCGCCACTGGTTTACAGCTTCTGCGTCATCAGCTACTGTAGATTTTATAAAATGTTTTATGCATGTAAAATGTCTACCACACGTACCAAAAAGAAAGATACTACACATGTGTTTATATATTGTATACGACATTTAAGGGGTTAAAAAATGCAATTTTCTGTAGTAGATTTACTTTAGTTTTGGAAGCAGCATAGAATGTGTGATATAATTTCTAAATATGTACAAGAGAAGACTATATAAAAAACAACCCGTGAGATGGGTCGTTTATTAGAACTCTATCAAGTATGACCTTTGAGGTCCACACAACCAACTTCCCAGTATGTTCAATATTGAATTTTAAATATGAAGGTATTTTACAAATCAGATCAGAGAAAATGTTTAAAAAAATACTAAAATACACTTTTTTGTAGTCTTTTGTTTTAAATAAAAAAAAAACGTTTGCGGTTAAATTTATTTCGGATCATTTTGTTGTTAATATGCACCAGTCCATATATTTTTTTATTCACGAGGTTTCATGTAAACCCACCTTTATTTTTTATCTAAAACAAAAAAACGGCTCCACCGACTTTGATAAAAACAATTTGATCATATTGACATAATACGCTTCGATTGGCACCATAAATAAATCGATATTGTGGATAATCCACTTTTTGCAGTCATTTTGTTTAAACAAAAAAAAAAAAACGCCTGGGCCGATTTTGATAAAATAAATCGGATCAAAACGACGTTAACACACTTCGAAGGACAGCGTAACGAAGTCGATGTAATTTTTTATTCGCGTGATATTATGTAAAATTTGATTTTTTGGAGTCTATTTGGTTAAAAAAATTCTGGTTCGATTTTGAAAAAAATTCTTTCAGATTATATTTAAGCTAGTACGCGTCGATTTGCATGCTAACGTCGTCGATGTCATTTTGTATTCTCGAGATATTGTCTTAGATAGAAATAACCACGTACGTACGTACGTACATACATCCACACACACACACACACACACACAGTGTGACATATCCTTTCAAAAATATCTCTGGTGCCGTATTAAAACGGCCTTACTATATAATTCGTCAATATTGTAGTAAATAAGAAATAAAATATTAATTCTTATTACTATCTTAAGCGCTATCTTAAGTTGTAGCTCCCTATAGATTATCCAACACTCCAATGTTTCCAATTTCTAACTCAAAAGGCAAAACAATGAAATGTGTAGAAAATTTCCACCCAACGTAATAAAATTTTTGACGTGCTTTATTTTCCAGGAACACAGGATTAAATTATTTACCTTCGAAAAAATGATTTGACATCCCTCTAATTTAGAAAAAAATGAGTTAGTAAACGCGAGGGGACGGCAAAGTAATTTGACGATAACAATGTACAACGAATTGGGGGTTGTAGGAGGACAATCAACACAAAATAAATTAAAACCGTGTTTCATTTTAATTACCCCAACATCCGTAGCGTAGGTGATACAAAACAATAGCAGGTTGACAATCAAAATAATACTTACGCAGATTCTGGGATGTAATCTGACACTAATTATTATTGATTAGCTATATTATATATGAATACTTCTGACGATGCTGTTATGATAAATTAGTTTGGGTAATACCAACATCAATTTAGAAGCTAAAAGCCGAGCTAATTATTATTTGTACACATACTAATAGTCCAAGAGCTATCAAACATTTTTGAGTAGGTATTTGAGGCAGCGTGAAAATTTGTGTAATAGGTACTTCTTTTGTAATGACTAAACACAACATCGAAGACATAGCTGAAGGGTACTGGGAACAAGCTAAGCCTTGAAATTTTAACTTTGCGAAATTTTATTTGCAAAAAAGTCCTTGCGACGATTTGAAATTTTAGTATTTAATAAAATAAAAAAATCAGATCACTTAGTTGTGTTTAAATGCTTAGCAGGTGGTTTCAAAACCGCCTATTTTACGTGGATGCGAGTAAGACGCTACGGGTAGGTTGAAATGTGAGAGAGAAATTGATAAAAAATAACCCGAGCATATCTAAGAAAAAGTTACGTCCAAGGTCGAACTGAAAAATTTTAGAAAACTCTGTAATAGATTATAATATTATTAAAATGAACTCACCCATATCTGTAGTTTAACTCTTTTGTCATGCCTAAACACAGTCTTGACTTTGAAATCTATTCCCACAGTGCTGACGAACGCCGATGTGAAACTGTCGTCTGCGTACCGGAACAGGAAGGACGTTTTCCCGACGGAACTGTTGCCGATTATCAGTAATTTGAACATGTAATCGAAGTTCTGATCCGCCGCATCTTTCTGCCACTTGGTGTCTGTACCTCCGGCCATCTAAACGGAAGGTAAGAATTCCTTAGATAACAAATCTGACATATCGAACTTATATAAAGCAAACATGTCAAACGCAGCGAATTCACAGGCACACGAGCAATTTCTTATAGTTACATATTTCAGACACTTAACTTACAACCTATATATGTATTATATATTAAGATGAAGGAAGGTTTTGGTTGAGGATCATAAAATAAGCTTTACCAGTGTTTCGCTAGTGGCCAACATTTCGTAAAATTTATTTTCATCTTCAGGGCCTCAAGCTGGTCAAGTAGTGGTAAATTGTTCTAAACAGTATACATGTTACATGATCATAATTATTATTAGTTAATACAATTATTTTGAACATATCTTATTATATAAAAATTAATTAAAAAAATTATTATTCGATTTTTATAAAATTGTCAAAATTAAAATATTGATTTGAGAATTTAATTTAAACAAATAGTACAATCAATCTGGCGAAAAAAAATCATTTCGTATCAAAAACACCCAAAAAGGTGAAACTTGGTGAGTCGTTAGAGAATGATGAAAAAAAGGTTACCTGGCAATGGCCACCTGGTACCTGTTCAAATAGTCAAAAAAAAACTCAAAAATATTTTGAAATGCATTTTTCTCGAAAACTATCCATTTTACAGAAAAATTTATTGAACAAAAAATGTAAAGGGCATCGTTATCTACAATTAATGTCATTGGTGCTATGTTGTACAACAAAAAATGTGCGCAGTAGGTGGCGCTAAAGTGCCAAAAAACAGGTGTTTTTCCACTTTTTTGCCCTGAAATTTTCATTTTTCAGTTACGATTCAAATGGAAAAATTGTTCCTTTTTATTTTATAAACAACTTTTATTTCAACATTTTTTTCATACAACTTACTTTTCATACAACTTATTTTCACTTCAACAAGCTGCAGCTCTGAAACGGTAAGTTGTATGAAAAAAATGTTGAAATAAAAGTTGTTTATAAAATAAAATGGAACAATTTTTCCATTTGAATCGTAACTGAAAAATGAAAATTTCAGGGCAAAAAAGTGGAAAAACACTTTTTTTGGCACTTAAGCGCCACCTACTGCGCACATTTTTTGTTGTACAACATAGCACCAATGACATTAATTGTAGATAACGATGCCCTCTACATTTTTTGTTCAATAAATTTTTCTGTAAAATGTATAGTTTTCGAGAAAAATGCATTTCAAAATATTTTTGAGTTTTTTTTGACTATTTGAACAGGTATTTGAACAGGTACCAGGTGGCCATTGCCAGGTAACCTTTTTTTCATCATTCTCTAACGACTCACCAAGTTTCACCTTTTTGGTTGGTTTTGTTGAGGTTTTTGCCAGATTGACTGTACTAAAATTTGAGAACTTTCTGTGTGCTTTTATTCGATACTGATCAAATGAAGATGAAAATAAATTTTTCGAAACGTTGGCCACTAGCGAAACACTGGTAAAGCTTATTTTATGATCCTCAACCAAAACCTTCCTTCATCTTAATATTCTATTGGATCAACACTACTTTAACTGATTATATATTAACTTAAAATATGTATAACTTTATTGCACGAAGTCTGTAACCAGGAGACCTAGCTTCCTATGCTTGCTATGTTTCGAGACGGACCGTTTTCTTCGGTTCTTTTTACCTGTTTTCGCCATAATTACCATAGTTTACAGACACTACACACATGTAAGTCATGAACGCGTGTGTGTTACCCAGTATCTGACTCCAAATTGGTTCATGCGACAAATATCGGTAAATAAAAAAATTTCAATGCTTAGACAGGTGATAGTAGAGATCGAAACAAGATAATAATGCTCATTGGTATTCGAATTAGGGTTTAATTGAACAAAAAAATGTAGACTATGGAAAACGCATTTAGCGCACTAAAAATGTTACAGATGTAGTAAATTCCTACATTGAACATAAGAAATAGCACCATAATATAGTTGTTTACTAATACGTAATTTCGCAGTTAATATTTGAAGTTATTAGTATTTGTTTCTTATTTTGGTACCTATCATCTCTCAAAGCGTACAAAGTACGCTGCATAATTTGGCACAAATGGACTGATACAATTCTTTCCGGATATTAAACATCATTTTATCGGTAGGTATATTAAGCATATAATTTTTTAGTTTTGCCCAAAAATAAATTTAAGTTCACGTAATCATACGTTTATTTGCCATTGATCATTAGCTAATATAGTTGATAATTTTTCGTATTTTAAAAATGTTGGGTGTTTTTAGACATTTTCTTAGCCGTGGAAATTTTTAACTTCTCTACTTATAATAATTTTATTATTAATTTTTGACAATCGGTGGAAAAATTATTTTTAAAGACTTTTTCACAAATCATTATGTATCTCTTTTACAATATGACTAGTTCTGACTGTTCTGAAGATATAAACTGAAGAAACACAGTCTTTAACTCTTCCAGTTC
Organism: Xanthostigma xanthostigma; assembly: GCA_963575645.1. Classification (NCBI taxonomy): domain Eukaryota; kingdom Metazoa; phylum Arthropoda; class Insecta; order Raphidioptera; family Raphidiidae; genus Xanthostigma; species Xanthostigma xanthostigma. Next base: position 27,861,170 of record OY754468.1, on the reverse strand, counting down.
CAGTCATCGAATGAAGACAGATAGATTGTGTATCGTATTTATAGTATATAAATGTTTAGGGTTAAAACATCTTCATTTTGCTGGCCTAAACACATTACTTTGTGCCAGGTTTCTATACTGCCACTTGGGTTTAATTATTTATTTGTCATTACAACGGTCTATAATCTGCTACCCCTAATAGTCACTTAATTACTTTTAACTTAGGGGAGAGACGCCTAATTTGGACCATTTTTTTATTTGAATTTCTGGGAGTCAAATAACAAAAATTCCGGATAATTTGACTATAGAGCCTCAAAGTGCAGTTCATGATCATCTTCCAAAAAAATCAACAAATGTCAAAAATAATTGTAGATATTTTATTTAACACAAAATAAAAACGCTTGCAAAAGTCCAATTTAGGAAACCAGGCTCCTTAATTGGACCAGTGGTTTCTTAAATTGGACCTGCCTACTAATTACATATAAAGAGACAAAATAAAAATAAAAATAATATACAAACAAACAATTTTCAGTATCAATAAATTTTTAACAAAAGAAAAATAGGTGAAAAAATTAAACGTTTCATAGCAAGAAACAAGTAGGCTATGTTTTACTTTTTGCACTCATTACAATAATATTTTTTAACTTTTGACGAAACTTGAGCACATATTGCATGAATCCACATGCTACATGACATGCATTGTATCATTTCTTCAATTTTTTCATCCTCACAAATATTACAAAACCAACTTTCATCTTTATGTTCAGTTGTATTCTCAGCTACCAAGTTTGACCGGTCCATTTTATGGACCACCTGGCGGTCCAATTTAGGAAACTACTACGTTACTTTGAATCAAACGTCATTTCTATCAGAACACGTGAATATAAATTAGAGGTTATGTCATTAAAATTAACAAAAAGCATTAGAAAAACAATGCCGATTTTAAAAAACTTTCATCTACATACCTGGTATTTGTTTAGGGTAACGGTAAGTGGTGTAAAATTAGCATCAAATATGTTGTTTTCCAAAAATACCCGATATTTCAACAACTGCAAACACTAGAAATATTTCCACCGAGAATCACAACCATATCAATTAGTAGTTCGATCAGGCACCACGAGATGATTCTAGTTTTCTGCTGTATAGGAGAAACTCGGCCGGTCCAATTTAGGAGCCGGTCCAATATAGCCGACTCTCCCCTATCTCGCTAAAGCTGCGAACACATTTCTCTGTTGTGTCGCAACGCAATTCGAATCCCTTGCTCCCAGATTTTCATCACACACACATATGTAAAGTCAAAGCATCAGCTAATCTCATTACCCGCCATATATGAAATGTAGTAAAACATTGGTGAAAAAAGAGCTCATATTGTTTCCCATTGTCATAAATTCGTAGAGCGGAACCACTAAACAATTATCTACTTTAAGAAAGATATTAAATTATCATTAAACCACAACTGAAATTGGTTTTTATTTGCTTTTTAAAAATAATAGTGACCAGTTCTTGATACGGCTTTTAATTTGTTAAAATAATATTTGCAATGAAAATAGCTGATTAAATTAAAATAACAAATGAAAATACACTCACTTTATTGTCTACAGGAAAGTCTAAAGGTATATCGTACAATGAAATTTGACGGTATTTGCGGGAAAATCCATTTACCTTGCCTATTAATTAAAATTCATTAATATTATTTTATTGCTAATTGGCAGTAATTAAAAAATATATATGAATCTACTCGACATGGCATAATGTATAAATTGAACAGCTTTCGTTACGCAATGTATATAGGTATAAAATGTTAATAAGTAAGTACCCAGTAAGGTAAAATATATATTTTAAAATAACATTTTCTGAGTATAGAATTAATATTAATTTTAATATTCTTATCGCTATCTACTATATTTTTAGTGAAACCGAAGGAATTATACCACTTGCTATTGTACAGGAAACGAATAAAGATAATTTAAAGGTTTTAGGTAGCAACTTTAGTGAAATAAATATTATTTCTGCAATTTGAAAATATTCTATCGTGCCTTTACTTTAAAGAGAACTTCTGTTGACAATTTATCGGCAAACTATTTTTACAGAAAAAAAGCATTTTTTGGCGCACACACCCCTCTTAAACAGCATGCCTGTCTAGTGCTATTAAAATAACTTCTACACTCTGAACTAAAACAAATAAATGCTGTCTTACGAATCCGACAGTAATTTTAAATAATTCCTGTGGAATACGAAATAAAATTTAATACAGAAATACCATTCTCCTTTTGAGAAAATTTAAGAGCATCTAACAGAAAAATACAAAATAGTAACACATTACCCGATTTCGACATATTGCGGCATGCATTCTTAGGGTATATAATTCACTTAAGACACTTATATCATTTTATATCCACTCACTAAAGTTGAAAACTTAAAATTCCTATAACTATATCGTCAAATATTTGCTGTAATATTATATTTCAAAATAAAGAATAACGTTACAGTGTAAACTTATTCTGTACGTTAAACAATGTACTTCACTACTGCAATTAATATTTTAGCCGGTAACTGAATCACTGATAACGATAGCGATGTAATGTTTTGACTTTGGTCAAGCAAGCGTTGGTCGAATATAGACAATTCGTCACTCTATTGCTGGATTGCAGAAAGCATTATCAGAATAAAATATAATTTGACAACGACCTTAGATTATGACCACACATATTTCTCTATAAAAAAGGCATTGTAGAATTTTAAATCGATCCTGTTTGAGAAATTAATCAGTTGAAATAATTTTTGAAATGAATACTTCTTTAAAAACGGGGGAAATTCGTTACCCTATATGTAACGAAATTGATTTCCCTATGTAACGGATTTTGTCACGAAATTGTACTATTAGTAACTATATAAACAATGATTCTTTATGAGCATTGGTAGCTCAGTGGCAGAATGCTGGCATACCACGCGACCGGCCCAGGTTCGATTACCGTCAAGTGCACGCAACAATTTGCTTTTGTTATCATTTTTAAGTATACATATTATATATAAAATTTTCGACTAATTTATCAGAATAATACTTGAGCTAAAAAAAACAATATTTGCAGTAAACCTGCGAAAAAATTAAAAATGTGGTACGAGGACACATTACAGAAGTGAAACTTCTGGCTGCAAATCATACGCTTGCATTTGAACAAGTGGAAAAAATTTGTTACGATGTAGATCGCGAAATAAAAAATAATTAGTTCTATAACTAAAATCCGCTAACTGAAAAGTATGAAACAAGAAAATATTCTCATCTGAGGATAGCCGTGATCATATGCCACCTACCCTAACAAAACATTACATTTTAACAGTAGTAAGCGATCATAAGCTCTAGGGCAAAGTGCATCACGCTATACATCTAGAGGGGCCTTATATATATGAGATGACACAACCACGGCTATCCTCAGATCAGAATATTTTCTTGTTTCATACTTTTCAGTAGTCGAGTTTTAGATTTTGATCTTATTTTTTATTTGTTTTCAATTTTCTCCCCTCTGGAATCAAAATTAAAAAATATGTAGCCTATGTTACCCGGGCCATAATAACGAATCGATTGACACTTTATTTACCAAAATCGGATGAATAGCTTAGGCGCTACAGTGGAACATTCGTAAATACAAACATACATAGACCGCTAAACTCATAACCCAATTATGCGATTGGTTCTGCGCAACCCTTGAAGTGAGAGTTTCACTCGCGCTTGACCGTTTGTTTTAAATGAATGTTAGCTTGTCCAGAGTTAAAAACCACAACTGCGTCCGCATATTATTAAATGCTTAAATTATACGTTAAAATGCAATATGATTAAAAAATTACGAGCAGATAAAAATGCTTAAATTGTCACCAAACTGATATAAAATATAGGCATGTAGCATGACAGCTGTCTTAAAGCATTTTTACGACTGAAATAACTACTAAAATTCAAATTTCTTTTCAGATACCTAGTTTACTAAGATTTATCCACAATAAAAAATATTAAAAGTACCTACAAAAAAGCCAACTGTGTCAACACAAAAGACAAAAAACATTTTTACAATATGAAAAGTAGTTGGGTAGAAAGACGCTTAATTTTAGTATTATGTACTTCACATTAAAACATTATATTGAATAATCTTTTTTTTTTTGCACAACCCACCATAAAATAATAATTGCTTTTCATGCCTGTATAGCGGTAGTAAAATGATCATTGTCACACTAGTGAGTAAAATAAAACAAAATTAATGCGATTTTACCAATCCAATAGGTGTATCTCTCAATTGCCTTTTAAGTCCATATGAGCGACAGAAAAAAAAAAGTTCATAATTTACATACCAATATGATCGAATTTGAACTGTCAACAATTTTGCAAACATACTTATTATGATGTAAAAATCAACTATTTTATAGGAGGTACGTGCAAAGAATACAGTATAGGTATCTCTATAGTAATTCTTTTATGACTCGTGTGACTGTTAAAATTCACTAATTGTTTGGTATATTTACACGACGCATTACAAACTAGATACATAAACTACTATTAAATATTTAGAATAAAATGCTATTTGGCCATGACGATAGCCATGCTTGAGGATTGGCGTTGTTTTATGAATGAATATAATATAATACACAAAATATAATTATATTTATATTATAAAATACATAACTTAGATTTTAGGGTAACAACGCAATATTAATATCTAAAAAAATAATACTTACATCTAAAAGAATCCCCGTTTTAGATGTACCTTCACAAAATAATTTAATTGTCTTTGTTGATTTAAAACACATTTGTATATTATAGAATAAAATAAAATAGATACCGTATTTTTCGTACTATAAGATGCACCTTTTCACCAGTGGCGGATTTACAGATTTGCCGCCTGTAGGCTATTCAATTTTTGCCGCCTCTGAATTTTGATACCTTAGTCCACAATCATATCAATTACATTTTTTATCAATGAAATTCCAACTTTATGATTTGTGTTCCAACTTTTCTCGTATGGTTAGTATCATTGAGAATTAATAGTCCAAGAGACTAGAAAATGTGTCGTCATAAGGTGGACGAACGAAAAAATTAGAGATGATAGTTAAGACCATAATTAAGAAAGATCGCTAAGGTTGCCTGCGAAAATCCTGCCGAAACAATGTTTTTTTAATTTATCAGTTAATAGACCAGTGAAGTTAGCTTTTGACAAGGACAAAATTAATAACTCGGGTCGCAGTGCCAAACCCTGCCGACAATATAGTGTATTTGCTTACACTGGCAGTGTGGCTTTATTATGTAAACTTAACCCTTTTGGTTTTGAACAAAATAAAAATTTTAACTTAATACAACCCTTAAAATATTTTTTTTTTCTTAATTTCAATATTACTATCAATTTACCAAATAAATTCACCCTGCACTATGTAAATCCATATCTACAAATTAATGTTTTCATAAAATTTTTAAGTCCGGTCCTGTCGGGCCGATTTTAATAAAATTTTGGTAGCACATTTAAATCATTACTAAAGGGTTAAATTTCAATTTTGAAACGATTCGGAGAAATTTTTCGGTATTTTTGGGCCCAAAAATATTTTTCAACCCCTAAATCCCACCCTTAAAGTGGCCCGATTGGGCCCATTTTAAATAGGCTTCGTGCGGTGATGGATTTTAACATGTGGTCCAAATTTCGTTAAAATCAATTAACTCTTTCGAAAGTTATTGCCCGCACCTATATATATATATATATATATATATATATACATATATAAACATACTTTTCCAAAAATGGCGCCAAACTTCTTAGAAAGTTATGAAACGTCGAGAAATTTTAGTCCGACCCCTAGGTCCCGCCATCCGACCGACGCCAATAGTGTAAGTGCCTTATGGCAAATACACTAATAACAGAAAACGAATGATGAGGAAGGGAAGAAACTGCCGTCAGAAATACAGAAACCAAAAATTCAAATGCGTAAAAGGCCGGAGGGCTGTGGGAGGTGCATTTTAGGGGTCAAACGCGGTTTTTCGTTATTTCCGGCGAAAGTTGACCCCCAATCGAAAAATGTTGTATGGCAATGTTGCAGGTATTAAAAGGATCTACAACTTTTATGAATATAACTTTTTCACATAACCTTAAAGATTTAAAGAAATATTGAAAAAACCGTGTTTTTTGTTTTTAATTTTTTTATCGAATCGCTATTGCGATATTCTAAAATTTCATGATCATTAAAGGATATTTTACAAAGCGCTTAGCAATTGTTCATGTAGAGATGTTGAAATATTTAGTATTTAGCACTGTATATAGGACTATATTTCGATTTTTGTTAAATATTTTGATTTCTCTTCAATTTTCGAAATTCGTATTTTGTGTGGATAATAATTTTTTGTTTAATTTTGTAAATCGAAATAAAAAACTTATAAACTAAATCTGCCGCCCCTTAAAATTTGCCGCCCTAGGCTTCAGCCTACTCAGCCTGCTGGTAAATCCGCCACTGCTTTTCACATAGAAAAATTGACTCAAATTTTGAAGATGACATTGAAATATTTTTTTCAATAAATCTTCTCTAAATTTATGTTAACAATATATAAAAATTATGATCCGAAAGAAACATTAAAATGTATTTTTCTAAAAATCATCTTATAATTAATGATTTGAAGTTCGCATTATAGTCCGAAAAATACGGTACCTTTCTAAAGTTTCATTGACTCGTCTATTACAAACCACCGAATTCCGGATTTTAATCTGCAGATAAAAATAATAATAATTAGCACTAGGCTCAGAAAATCTTGGAAATTGATGATCTTATAAAAATAATTTGGATTGAAAAAAAATTAAAAAAATTTCCAGGAAAACGTTTCTTTGAACACTAAGAATTAATTATTCTTAGGCGGGATTAAATAAATTTTCTGCTAAAGTGTCTAGAACAGAGGTAGCAAACCTTTCTACATCTACGTGCCAATTTTTTTCAAAAATGTTTAATGTAGCCATGACGTGCCGACAAGTAAAAAACTTAGCTGTTAAAAAAATGAATAAAAAATAGAATAAAATAATAATTTTGATTAATACTCGTACATTGAGAGTCATGAAACATTTTCGTATTTGTTATTTGGTGATAGTAAATTGTTTTCGGCATCTACAGCATATTTGTAATTGTTTCGATTTTGCACTTTGATCAATGTTATTCAAACAATAATTAATCTGTCGCGTGCCACCTGTGGCACGCGTGCGATAGGTTCGCCACCTCTGGTCTAGAATAATATAAGTCTAAGTTCTAATACTTGTACTAAAGACATTTCACAAGTTGCCATTATTAGTAGTTATTATGCTCAGAAAACTTATTCTTGAACCACGTGTTTACGTTATTTACGAGGCAGGTTGCATAGCCCCGCCACCTGTAGAAATGATGCTTGCCTGTCTGATAATTATATTTGTACAGTAGAACCCCTATAAGTCTTCAAGGAAGACGCCAATAAAAAAATTCGAGTTATGAACTCATTTGGACTTATAGAAGGATTTTGACATAGGCGGATTTTGTAAGGAAATTTGATTCAATTATGTCTTGTGCTGATTTTTGATCCATTCCCTTATTTGTACTGTGCTTCATCCGGATGCAAATGGAACTTTTAATAAAGCACACTAAAAACTTAAAAAATAAAATTAATAGTAAAAAAACTTCTTTTAAAAACAAGATTTTATTTAAATGCACTTAAACGAAGCAGATAAATTTTAAATTAAATCAAACCTACTCATTCATTACATTGTACAATGTATATGATATAAAAGCTTGTAGCGAGATTTCCTGTGTAAATAAACAAGAAGATAATATGTAACTTGATCTTGACACAAATAATTCTAAGAAAAAAATGTACATATTTCAAAAAATAAATTTACACAAGAAATTCTCACGACGAGCTTTTATATCATATAAATTGTACAATGTAATGATGATTGGGTTTGATTTAATTTAAAGTTTATTTGTTTCTTTGCAGTGCATTTAAATGAAACCTTGTTTTTAAAAATGTTTTATTACTATTAATTTTATTTCGTGTGTGTTCTTTTAAGAACAGGATATTATGTATAGTTTGTTCATAAATTACAGCTTCTCACGTAAAGGCGTTTTTGTGATAAACCTAGAAACAAAATATGTCTAAAAATTATGATTCTGATGGCCCCCAATAGTATTAAGTTCAGTTTAAGAGAAATTGAAAATATATTTGTTGTCTGCTAGCAAAGTGGGTAGAATTCAAAAGGTTTTCTCCTCCTAATATGTACTATGACGCACCCTGCAAATAAAGTTTTTTTTTTTAATTTTAAATACCTCTTTGGCTGAAATATTTTCACACTATATGTGAATCTCAAGTCGACATCTCATTTCGTTTAGAATTTTAAAGGTTCTGACAGATTGGCGGATGGATACATTGAACCCTACAGTATGGAAGCTCATGTCTGTGTTTATAGCATCAATCTAATTCACATATTATATGTTTATAATATTAATTTTGATGTTTTACGCACTACACAATATTTAGTACCTATTACAGAAATAAAGAAAATATTATATTATTATTATAGGTATATGAATAATAGATTACAATAATCTAGTTTGACACTAATGCGAAATGCATACATTGACCACAAAATTGATACGTTTAATATATACGTAATTGGTATGGTACATGATCCCTTGTGTATAATTCATTAACATAATTAATTTAACAAATTACGAGAATAAATTAGTAACGTTAAACTGAACCCATTTTGTGGGCCAGAGTCCAAGTTACATTTAAATAACTCAATCTGATAAGTTACGAAGTAATAAATGCTATTCAAATCGAAAGTACGGCTGCAAATATCTTGGAGATTTCCAGAAAGAAGACAGAAATTATAATATTAGGCCTTCGTGTGTTAACCAAAGAAATATGCAACAAAAAAGGAAAGGATGCTGAAATATAGGCATGGCCATCTAACCTTTAATATTATGGCCATCTCTAACAAACGATTCAGGACAGATGGTCAATGTAATTTTTTTAGAATTAAGCGACTATTGTTTCTTTTCTAAATTGTTATTTGATTCAATAATTATGTGCAAAAATAATTTCAGTTTTGATGAGTGTAATCAATTCTCTTTTATTTGGTACTATACCTGAGAAGTTCGCCTTGATGAAAACTAGGCTAAGCGAAAATGTCATAGAATGGAACTATCTTCGCTTACTTTCAACCCAAAAAGCATTGCCCAAGTGAGGATAATACGTTAGGTTTGATCTGAACATACACGACTTTTTTTTCTCAATGCTGTTATGCAATCATCACATTCGCAGAAACAAATATGTAATATTACACTTTCAATCTACGTATTACAAAGAAATATTTGTAAAATAATTTCTTTAACAAATATTTGATTACGAGCTATAATTTTCTACACATTTTTGATGCTAAATTTGTATTGAGGAAATTAAATTATTAAAAAATATAATATATTCAAGTGTAAAATTTATCGTCAGTAGGAATTCTGTAACATTCTGTACAATATCTACCTTTGCGTAGGCAGGTGTTTGTGTGGTTTCAAGCAGACGAGACATAACCGTTAAAAGGGTCCCTCGTTTCATTTCAGCTTCAGTTAACTTGCGCGTAATGATTCTGACATAAATCTGTGCAAACATTCTCTTTTGGCGTCTTTTTACATCAACTTTTACTACGAAGATCGCAACACAAAACGGCCATGTAAAATCAGCTATTTACAAACAGGGATTCGCGAAGGATCACCAACAATTAATTTAATTTCAACTGTGTATCGTACTTTTGTATAGGTATTTAAAATCACCAACTTTCGCGATTACCACTTTTATTTCCATTAATTTATAAATCCAACCCTACCAAAAAAATGAAATGAGCCGAGTTCTCTTCTAATAATAATGTGTTCGAGTAACAAAAAAATAAAAACGATTCCAAGTTCCATTCGAAAAATAAGAGGTGACACTATATTAAAATTTCAGAACTTGTGCTTTAAATATCATGTTTGGAGTGTCGAATTCGAAAGAAACTCGACACCGTTTTAAATTTCTTTCGGTTGGATATCAATACTTTTTGCAAAGTTAAATAATTTTCGATATTCGATAATAGGGTATATGCATGTAACTTATATATTTAGTTTTAATGTTATTTTTTGTAATCCTTATTGCAATTGATTAAACTCTAAATAATTTTTTCTTTTTAAATTTTTTGCTAAATAATAATATTAATTAAACAAAAATGCAATAAATACGCGCGAAATATAAAATATCAAAACGCAATGCTGTTGATTCGGCCGTAGTGTGACATCAAAACGCACGTAAACATATGGTTGCCATAGAATTATTGACGTCACAGATCGCCCGCGCAAATATGGCGCGTTTAAATAATCAAAATAGTTGGCCCAAAAAGAATATTTATTTTTTAATTCAATAAGAATGTTTTAATGAATGATTTCATGTGTTTGATAACTTTTAATATGAAAATAATTAATTTTAAATATTTTCAAAAATTGTGCATAATGTTATACCCTATTTAGCCCGGTCATATTTTACACTAAAAATCGCTAATCTCGCAAACTAACATGTAGTTCTGATTTTTTAATATGTTGTTAGGGCCACTACCAGTAGCGTATATCCAAGTTTGCAGCTTCGAAAGACCTGTGCTAACTTTGCAGCACTCAAAAAACTGCGAAATTTTCGCAGTTTTTTTGGTATTCTCAATATAGGTCTTAAACTATGCATTTTTTTATAAAATATTTTTTATACGTTTTTAAGTAGACTAAAATTGCTACAATTTGAGACCAGAAGCAGCTCTGTAGCTTCAATACTTACCAAGATACAGCTTTCCAAAAATTGACCAGTTTTTTCAAAAAAGTGAAATTTTAAGATTGGGTCAATTTTTGACCCCGATATCGGGGAAAATACTCATTTTAAGGGTAATATCATAGGAACATATATTGTAGCAAATGTTATTAGCTTTAATTTAAGGAGAGAACGACGTCTGTAAGCCATATAGTTTACTCACAAATTTTAAAAATACAAAAAATGAGAAAACAGCATTTTCGCAAATTTAAATTTAATACCTAGTAATCGTTATGTAAATCCATTCAGTGATTTTAATGTGGTTGAGTAACAAAATTGAGTAACATAGTAGCGTAAACGAGTAACATAATAAAAAAAATAACATAATTGATAACATCATAAAAAAATTATGCAGTTTTTGACAAAATACCGTCGTATTTCAGCCATTTTGTAAAAAATATTTACAAATTATATTCATGAACCTTCCTCGTTTATTGCTCTTTCTATTACCGAAAACAATTTCAAAATCCGGTGAGTGGTTTAGTAGAAGAGAGCGGAGAAAAAGACAGAGACTTTGTTTTTAACTATGCAGTCTTTGACAAAATACCGTCGCATTTCAGCCTTTTTGAAAAAAATATTTACAAATGGTATAAAGAAACCTTCCTCGTATATTGATCTTCCTATTAGCGAAAACCATTTCAAAATCTGGTGCGTGGTTTAGAAGAAGTGAGCGGTGAAAAAGACAAAGACAGTCTGAGACTCTGATTTTAACTATGCAGTCTTTGCTAGAATTCCGTCGTAGTTCAGGTATTTTGTAAAAAATATTTATAAATTATATACATAAACTTTCCTCGTTTATTGCTCTTTCTACTACCAAAAACCATTTTTAGATCCGGCGCATGGTTTAGAAGTAGTGAGCAGAGAAAAAGGCAAAGACAGACAGAGACTGTTTTTAACTATGCAGTCTTTGACAAAACACCTCGGTGTTCTTCTAAACTATGCGCCGGATCTTAAAATGGTTTTCGGTAATAGAAAGAGCGATAAGCAAGGAAGGTTTCTGTATATAATTTGTAAATAGTTTTTACAAAATGCCTGAACTACGACAGTGTTTTAGCTCAGACTGCATAGTTAAAAATAGATCATCTGTCTGTCTTTGTCTTTTTCTCAGCCCACTTCTTCTAAGCCATGCACTGAATCTTGAAATGCTTTTCGGTAGTCGGAAGAGCGATAAACAAGGAAAGTTTCTGTATATAATTTGTAAATATTTTTTACAAAAGGCCAGAACAGCGACGGTGTTTTAGCAAAGACTACATAGTTATAAACAGAGAGTCTGCCTATCTTTGTCTTTTTCTCCGCTCATTTCTTCTAAACCACGCACCGGATCTTGAAATGGTTTTCGCTAATAGAAAGAAAAATATACGAGGAAGGTTTCTGTAAACAATTTGTAAATATTTTTTCAAAATGGCTGAAATACGACGGTATTTTGTCAAAGACTGCATAGTTAAAAACAAAGTCTCTGTCCTTTTCTCCGCTCTCTTCTAGTAAACCACGCACCGAATTTTGAAATTGTTTTCGGTAATAGAAAGAGCGATAAACGAGGAAGGTTCATGAATATAATTTGTAAATATTTTTTACAAAATGGCTGAAATACGACGGTATTTTGTCAAAAACTGCATAATTTTTTTATGATGTTATCAATTATGTTATTTTTAACTTCCCGCTTTAAAAAAAAAAAAAAAAAAATTTTTTTTTTTTCAAAAATCGGGAAGTTATTGGTTTCACCCCGATTTTCGAAAATCGAGTTTTCGCCAGATCTCGACGTTTTGGGGTCCTAGGAAGCTATTGAAACTATTTTGGCGATGATGTCCGTAGGGCTGTATGTATGGATGTGTGTGTGTGTGTGTGTGTGTATGTATGTATGTAAACCTTTTATATCTTTTGAACGGAGTGTCCGACTGACGTGATCTTGGTGAACTTAGACTTCCTGAAAATTTGAAACGATTCGGCCCAAAAAATTTTGAGAAATCTTAAAAAAACAAGTTTCAAAAATTTTTAAAAATTTGTTTTTGTAAAAAATTTTCTAAACTACTAAACCGATTAATTCCAAAAACTAATCAGCTCTTCTCCTTAACAAACTGCGTCGATTTCCGCAAACCGCATCAAAATCGGTTCATTTGTTCACGAGAAACCGTGAACGAAAAAATCGTAAAAAAGTGTTTTTTTAAAATGACTCTTAAAATTGTTATCAGATTGATTTTTTTGTAATAAATTACTTTCTTAAGCTAAAAAAACTGCGTCGATCGCCGCAAACCATATCAAAATTGGTTCATTTGTTCATGAGATAACGTGAACGAAAAATTAGGAAAAAAGTAATTTTTTAAAATTACTCGTAAAATTCTTATCAAATCGATTTTTTTGTAATAATTTACTTTCTTAGGTTAAAAAAACTGCGTCGATTGCAGCCAACCGCATCAAAATCGGCTCATTTGTTCACGAGATATCGTGAACGAAAAATTTTTAAAAAGTGTTTTTTTTTAAATTTCTCGTAAAATTCCTATGAGATCGATTTTTCTGTATAAAATTACTTTTTAAGGTTAAAAAATTGCGTCGACTGCCGCAAATCGCATCAAAATCGCTTCATTTGTTCATGAGATATCGTGAACGAAAATTTCGTAACAAAGTGTTTTTTTTTTGAGCTCGAAGAGCTAAAAAATAAACTTCTTGCTATATTTGACATATTTTTGAGCGTTTTGAACTCGAAAATAGCGGGAAGTTACAGGGATGGCCTGCAGGGTCAAACTACTTTTCAAATTTTTTTTATTATGTTACTCGTTTATGCTACTATGTTACTCAATTTTGTTACTCAACCACATTAAAATCACTGAATGGATTTACATAACGATTACTAGGTATTAAATTTAAATTTGCGAAAATGCAGTTTTCTCATTTTTTGTATTTTTAAAATTTGTGAGTAAACTATATGGCTTACAGACGTCGTTCTCTCCTTAAATTAAAGCTAATAACATTTGCTACAATATATGTTCCTATGATATTACCCTTAAAATGAGTATTTTCCCCGATATCGGGGTCAAAAATTGACCCAATCTTAAAATTTCACTTTTTTGAAAAAACTGGTCAATTTTTGGAAAGCTGTATCTTGGTAAGTATTGAACCTACAGAGCTGGCTCTGGTCTCAAATTGTAGCAATTTTAGTCTACTTAAAAACGTATAAAAAATATTTTATAAAAAAATGCATAGTTTAAGACCTATATTGAGAATACCAAAAAAAGTGCGAAAATTTCGCAGTTTTTTGAGTGCTGCAAAGTTAGCACAGGTCTTTCGAAGCTGCAAACTTGGATATACGCTACTGGTAGTGGTCCTAACAACATATTAAAAAATCAGAACTACATGTTAGTTTGCGAGTTTAATGTAAGATATGACTGGCCTAATTGGCTCGTAGCCTAGTCGGCGAGGAAGTAAAAACATTAAAAAGTGCATTTTTCGGGCACAGGCGAGATTATTGTTGGAATCGCTTCGTTTTAGGGTGTAGTTCAACCCCTTAATTTTGCTTACAAATTGTTGGTGTGCTTGATTTTATAATTGACAATTAGTGACGAAAATAATGCTTTTTTCTCTATTTCTTTTAATATCTCCGTTCCTCTTGACTTTTAGTATAGCATATGCATAGAGAAAGTTGTTCCTTATGAAATTTCCTAAAAAATGAGCACTGACAGAGGTCGCTAAGTGAAATTGTTATTTTGCAAATAGCCCCGAAAGTTAAAAAAACACGTTTTTTTCACTATTTTTTTACTAAAAAATGGCCGCACATAGATGGCTGAAAATTCTCAAAAATGATGTCCATGTTGACCCAAACATGCATGAATAATTTTAGCGCCATCGGTCAATTACTTCTCGAGTAATTAACTATCACCTTTTTTTTGTTTCCTTAATTGCAAATTGCGCCATTTTTTTCACAAACGGGTTTCGCTGGTCGGACCAAGCCAGAAAAATCACAAATCCATTCAACTTTAGTATCCCGTTGGAATTTTTGGAAAAAATTAATTCTAACCGATTTTATAACGATTGAATATTGGAAAAGTTATATGGTTTTATACGTTTGTATCGCTAAAGAAATCGTTATAAAATCGGTTAGAATTAATTTTTTCCAAAAATTCCAACGGGATACTAAAGTTGAATGAATTCATAGATATTCTCTAGTTTGAGAGTTAACGCTGATAAAGATGAGTTTTTTTTTTCAGAGCCCCACCTATGCGCTACATTTCAAGTTTCAAAATGCACGGGATTACCCTGTAGAATTTGATGATTGAGTATCAAAATTTGCGATTTTATAGTGCCAATATCTCCTAGAAACTTTACTGGGCGTTGACAACGCTAAGCTGAACAGCTTATTTTGAAAGCTTAATTAAAAGTGAAATTATGAAGAAGGTAAATATAGGTCTTAAGTTATTTCGTGTATATAGACGCACGGTGTGCGACTAAGCTGCGAAAACTTGACTTAGCGAACACTTAGATTAATACTTTCACTAATTCTCAGATTAGAACTTTAGAGCTAGAAGTTTGTAACAAACAAGACGTGTTGTTTTATTTTTACAAATTTTTATTTAATTTCACCTGTCCCGGTGTACGTTTGTCTGAAATCAAATCTTGCAAGGTTAATTTGACTCACTTCCCGGTTTCCGATTGAACTGAAATTTTGCATATGTATGTAGTTCCGATGACAATACAATATTATAATAACTAACTGACCGTTTCGGCTTTCGCCCGGTTGGCAATCGCACATTTTACTACTTCCCGTTATCCGATGAAGTAGAAATTTTACATACGCATGTAGTTCCGATAACAATACAATATTATAATAACTAACTGACCGTTCCGGCTTTCGCCAGGCTGCATCGCACCTTTAATAAAGCACATTAAAAATCTAAAAATAAATAACGAAAAAAATTTTTTGAGCAAACTTTTATTAGTTAATAGAAAAGAACTAAAAAGTTAAAAATAATTTTATTCCGATTAGAAATTAGCCGTTTTTATACTTATCACACTCTCAAGTTTTCAAATAGAAGCGTGTCAAATTTTTATAGCAAGAGAGAAAAAAGAGGGTGTAACACGCTTCTATATTTAAAAACTTGAGACTGTGATAAGTACGTATAAAACGACTTATTTCCGATCGGAGTAAAATTATTTTCAGCTTTTTATTTTTTTTTTATTAACAATTACCTACTAATAAAAACTTGTTTTTAAAATAGATTGCTTTTCGTTTATTTTTCCCTTAATTGCGGACATGTAATAAATATGTGGTCTCTGAAAGCAATAAAATTTAACGTTTTTTTTTCTACGCAAATAGGAATTGATTATTTTAAAGGTAGTTTTTTCCTTACGATATGGTTTAGTCTTAAATATTGTCATTAATAACAAACATAGTACAAACCCATTATGTAATGGGTTTGTACTATGTTTGTTATTAATGACAATATTTATTTAGTTTTAAATGTACCACATTTATACTTTAGTACTGATGGAGATCCATTATCAAAGTTCAATTTTTTTCTAGAAAATATACTATGCAAAAGATTTAAAAACACTATTATAAAAAAGCTTAGCAATACAATAGATATCGGGAATGAAGTCATCATTTGATAACTGAAATAAATGAACAGAAAGGTGCAAGCAGAATCCAAGAAAAATTTCATGAAAGACGTTAACATAAGGTCTGTTCAAGCTTACAGAGAACGGTAACAGAACGGTCACAGTCTTGCTACTGCGCAAAAATAAATTGCGCAGTAGCTCAAAAATTAATATAAACAGTTTAATTTTAGCTACTGCGCAAGACGGTGACAGTTCTGTTACCGTTCTCTGACTGCTTGGAACAGACCTAAACTTAAACTTATAGTACATACCTATCGAATGTTTAAAATAATTCGGAAACACCGTGTCGAACGACAGTCATTCACTAATGTACTTTTTAAATTTAAATAAATTAAAAAAACGATGAGATTTCCTTATAAAGTCAAATCGTTTTGAATTTAGAAATTTCATTGGTGAAGGAATTATTTCAAACACATATATTCAGTATGTGAGCTACGGCCTACAGGTATCCAAACTATTACGAGCTATGTTGTTATTGGAGCTAAGACATAAGTTAAATATTTTTGACATAGATTACGACGGTGAAAATAAACTTTTCCTATTCCAACTCCACAAGTGGCTAATTCATTTAATGAGTTTTTAAGTACTCAATAAAAATCATTTAAACATGTCCATACTTCAGTTCTCAATGACATTTTTTATTGTTTTGAACCTGTCACGCAAAACGTAATTATTATTATTGGTTTACATTTCCTGAAACCTGTCAGATTTCACTGGATATGATGACATAATTAAGAATCTAATTAAAGTGTGTTTTGCTTTATTAATGTAGGTACCTCTAATAGTCTAAGATCCCGATTTGGCTCGATCTTCACTAATCGAGTTTTCTAATTTTTATTCGTTGCAATGGTTACCTATATATAATATGTTCCACGTGTTAGCAGTAAAATTTTCTACATTTTCATAATATGCGACGATATAGAATATCCTATAACTGCAAAATACTAATTCGAAGGTACCCGTCTACCTGGTTTTATGTCAGAAAACAAAATGTCGACAAAACTTTGGCATTTTATATACCTACATATTTTACTTTAGATTGGTAATAAATTTGGGTCCAGTAGGATAACTCGATGTGCATAAGTTTTGGCTCTTTTTAAGTCATAGAAAACGCTAAATTTTGACTATCCAAAAAAAAATTTTACAAATTTCCTTAAAAATACGTAAAAACTGTTTGTCTTTCACTTTCATTTTTTTAAACCAATCAGAAATCACATATACACGTCATAACAACTGATGTAGAATTACTGTATTACTATCTCACTTTGTATACACGACCCCGTAATTGTTTTTTAAAGAACTCCCCCAAACGCCATCCCCTTTTCACTGCGCAAAAAAATGCCATCACATCGACACGACCCCGTAATTGTTTTGTATACACGACCCCGTAATTGCTCTTTATACACGACCCCGTAATTGTTTTTTAAAAAACTCCACCCAAACCCATCCCCTTTTCAATGCGCAAAAAAAAACGCCATCAAATCGACTTGCCCCCGTAATTGTTTTTTTTTTAAGAACTCTCCCCCCAGACGCCTTCTCCTTTTCACTGCGCAAAAAAAGACGCCATCGCATCTACACGATCCCGTAATTGTTTTTTAAAGAACTCCCCTCAAACGCCTTAATACATTATATTATCAAAATTCAAATTTCATGAGAAAACTCGATGGATGAAGATCAAGCTAAATCGGTATCTTGTACTATTATCGATCGCACATTGTTATTTAAACGCACATATAGAAAAACGAGACTGTGAGTTTGTTCGTATAATTTTCCTACAAATATTAAGCATTCTAAAAGTCGTCGGTACAAAGCTAACAATAGCGAAGCCCAAGTAATTAATTAATGAATGAGTATGAGGAGGCGCATATCTACTAGACGTGTCAGCACGAAAAGTGAGCATGGACTTCCATTATTATTGATTTAATTAATGATACACGTACGGCGTACCTGAACCTGAGTGTATAAGATAAGATTCGGTATCAACATATACGTGATTCAAAATGCTCTTCCCAAACGCAAATTCTAAAATTCTTTTGTAGAGATTTTTTTTTTATTTTACTAAATTACTGAATTAAGAACGCTGAAGTGACTGTTCGGAAAATTAAACTAATAGGTTGCAGTGTGATCAAATTTTAATTTAATAATTTTACAAAATATATTAAACTGTTGTATATTTTCCTCTGCTAGAGTTATGATTTATACAAATCTTTGAACGCCTGATTACTCTTCAATAAATAAAATTACCGACCAAGTTTTCAGACACTATATTAACAAAATACATAATTCAAATTCAATTAACGTTTCGATTTGGATTTAGATCTTCTTCAGAATAACAATTAAAAAAGTTTTTTCTGAATCAAAAATTTTTTTTAATGGCAAAATTTTTAGTGAAAATAATCCGGAATCGAATTGAATGAATTATAATTATATATTTTGTTAATATCTTATCTGAAAAATCTATATATTATATAAAATTCCCGTGTCACATTTTTGACCGCGCTAATCTCTGAAACCACTGAACAGATTTTAATGAAATTTTGTAAATGTGTGCTTGGTGCAACTTAGGCTATAGGACAGTTTTTATTAAATATTTTGTACAAATTTTTGGTATTTTCTCAAAAAACCTTTTTAAGTAACTAATAGTTCAGAAGCAAACAAATAACACTGTTTAATACCAAATAAGTAGCGACATCTGTTAGAATTTTAAATTTTCTCAAAGCTATTAATTCAGACGCCGAGCCATAACCGGCAGAATTATATCTATCACACCCGGGTCCTAAAGTTTGTAAGTTTGGATGTAAGAGGAAATCTCCGAAACTACTCATCCGATTTCAATTTTTTTTTTTCACCAATATTTAGAATGGATCTTCAGAATGGATACAGGCTATATATTATCGCGTTAAAATAAATGCGCTTTTCGTGGAGACCACAAGTCGACGAAAAAACGGCGACAATCTACAAATTCGGGCGAAGCCGAACCAGACCGCTAATTGGTCGATCATTTTTAAATATTTCATTGAAAATAAAACGAATCAATATGGAAGCAAAATTTATTCAGTCGTTTATTTTTAGACAATTTGTAATTAATTATTCTACGAATATGATATACAATCGCAGGTTTCCTCTTCAAAAGATAGTCGAGATAAAATAGCTTGAACTGTATTGGTGAGCGTAGTACCTGAATGAAATTTTGCTCAAAGCTCTTCGAAAGCTTTAATTAAAAAAGTTTGTGATGTTCATATTTTCAAAAGGCATACAAATAGTACGTTTTAACTTAATTAAACATGTATGTACTACGTATTGCAAGTATTATAGCCTATAGGTTTATAGTTGCCAATGGCAACAACTTTTCATTCGTCATTTATTTTGTACTTTAAAACACCGTTTCAAAATGTATTTTATCGAGAACAGAAAATAGCTATTTATGCTACAAGCCGGGAAAGTGACAAATTATGCTATGGGATAGTTACAAAACGAGTCGATAGATTGCGCTGTTTCACACTCGTTCTCCTGTGATACTGCGCAACCAGAGACGAGTTCTGTAAATACCCAAATTCATGACTTTCCCGACTTGTAGCATACAATATTTTAGGCAATCCCTGCTTTGAAAGTTTACTTTCTGCCATTTATTTCTGCAAAAAAATCCAGTATATAATTAATAGAATTTTTATTAATATTATTAAATTATCATTTCTTCATTATCATTAAATAATATTTCATTATTACACTATGTGCGATAATATAAAGTATTATCTTATAACACAGTGAGATAAAAGTATACATCGTCGAATAATATTTCATTACTACCCAAATAAATAAAATTGTCGACCAATTTTTTTCAGACCAATTGGTCGACAATTTTATTTATTTGAAGAGTTCTATCAGACGTTAATCAAAGATTTTAATTTCATTACTACACCCTGTACGATATTATAATGTATACAGTTTAGTGCTCAGATATTGGTCACTTAGTGCACGCTAAGTGAACTTTCACAGCAAGGATTGCATAAGAAAATTTTCTTCATACCTCGATCGAAAGTGCATACTTTCGGCATCAATTGGAAGGCAGAAAGCCTAACATTTACTTCTTGGTGGGATTACACGCACTAATGCGGAAAGTTCGGACGGTAGTAAAGCAAAAACAACCAATCAACTGTTGTTTAGATGTCGTTTCCATAGCAACCCTATTACATTTTAGCTAATAGTCGCGAACAGCTGTCGTTCGTGTGTTTGCTTTTTGCTTGGAATTTATGTGTTTTTGTTTAGTTAATAAGTAATTAATAAAATATTATATTTAATAAGCGTGCTTACTACCTAGGTATGAAGAAAAATAATATACACCACATTGGCCGAAAGTTTGATACCTTGCCCTGCGCGCCATGATGCCTTCGACTTCGCCTCAGGCATAATGACGCCCAGGGCAAGAATATCAACTCAAATATTTTTCAAATTAGTTATATTAAACAAATACGACTAATTTGAATATACAGGGTGTCCCATTAAGAATGGGACATAGAACAACCACAGATTCTCCAATTCAAAATAAAACGATTAAGCGAAATATGCTTAGATAAAATGTTACTCGCTCTACCAGTGGCGTACCGCTTCTAAATGTTACGCCGCTGTCTAAATTTTAATTTTGACTATAATTTTAATTTTTTTGATATTTTCTAAGTCAATAATGTACACTTGTTAGTTTGTTGTAAAGTCATTGGTTTTCGAGATATTAGCAGTTAAAAATAGATAGACATGTAATTTTTATTTGTATTATTATTAATAATATTCATTTTTACAATTTTGTCTTAAAAAAACTGCGAATATCTCGAAAACCAATGACTTTACAACAAACTAACAAGTGTACATTATTGACTTAGAAAGTATCAAAAAAATTAAAATTATAGTCAAAATTAAAATTTAGACAGCGGCGTAACATTCAGAAGGGGTACAAGCATTACTTATTCTTGCCGTACGCCACTGGTAGAGCGTACTGAACTAATTTTTTTATTGTTAGGTGCATTTTATGATATTTAACAAGTGTGCCGATTTGAGTAAAATTATACCGTGTATTAAAAAAACTATGGACATTAATAATTTTTCAGTTTTCAACTTCAACACCCCGTATTTCGAAAACGAGTAACATTTTATCTAAGCATATTTCGCTTAATCGTTTTATTTTGAATTGGAGAATCTGCGGTTGTTCTATGTCCCATTCTTAATGGGATACCCTGTATTTATGTACTGGTGTATAAGAAACATATCAGACAGAGTTTTCTAAATTTATACCATCTAAATCTGGAATCAATATCAGAATTGATAAAAATTTTAAATCAAGTGCAATGAGCGACAAGGTTACAAAACCGAAATACACTGTTATTTTACATTAAAAATATATTAAATGAATTTTACTTCTGTTTACTGCAGTCATGCCTTCAGGATATTATAATAAAGAATTTGAGACTAGCAGAGAATATCTCAGAATTATTTACATTCATATAATCATGTACCAAAATAGTAGGTTTGTTTCTAGTGCGCGAATATGACATTCCGTTAAAAACGAGAGTCAGGCAATTTTAACAGTCACATGAGTTATAATATCATCATACGCGAGATACATATCGTATGTCTTCCACGTATCCCCTCTATAAAATAGCTGATTTGCACATAATTTTCAAAATGTTTGACAGTTCAATTTTGAGCAAGTTCATTTCCAACTGTAAGCTGCGTTGGATTTTTATACATTTGCTATAGACAAATGATTACGTTTAGGATTTCTTTTGTTTTACTTTACGGACTAGCACGAAATTGGTCATTTTACTATCGCTCTACAAGCATGAATAGTCGCTATATTATAGAGGATCGTGCAAAACACATATTTAAAATAATGTAACATTATACTTATTACACAATAGAAATTATTAACTTCCCGCTATAAAAAAAATTTTTTTCAAAAAAATTGGGAAGTATCGTTTTCACCCCGATTTTCGCAAAATCGAGTTTTCGTCAGATCTCGGCGTTTTGAGGTTTTAGGAAGCTATTCTGACTATTTTGGCGATGATGTCCGTAGGACTTGGTGTGTGTATGTGTATAATATGTATAATCGTAAACCTCTTATTACTTTCGAACAGGGTGTTCGATTAAAACTCGGTTTGCAGCATCTGACATGACCTTGCTGAACTTAGATTTCCCAATAAAATTTGTGAAATCTCAAAAATACAAGTTTCAAATATTTTTTAATCACCTCGTCTTCATAAAAAACTGCGTCGATTTCCGTGAACCGCATCAAAATCGGTTCATTTTTTCACGAGATATCGTGAACGAAAATTTGTAAAAAAGTGTTTTTCTAAAATTACTCCTAAAATTCTTATCAGATCGATTTTTTTGTAATAAATTAATTTCTTAGGTGTTGAAAACTGCGTCGATCGCCGCATACAGTATCAAAATCGGTTCATTTGTTCACGAGATATTGTGAATAAAAAAATCGTAAGAAAGTGTTTTTTTTAGCTCAAAGAGCTAAAAAATAAACTTCTTGCTCTATTTTATGTATTTTTGAGCGTTTTGAAATCGAAAATAGCGGGAAGTTTCAAGGATGGCCTGCTGGGTCAAACATCTTTTCAAAATTTTTTTTGCTCTTACGCTTTCAAATGTTTCTATTTAATGTAAAAAAATCAATTTAATCATTTAATTAATTAATATCGAAAAAATGCTTTTTTTTTAAATGAAGTTACTTGTAATTAACTCATTTTTTTACAAGTAACCATTATATATATTTGAAGCTGAAGTTTTCAAAAACTTTATAAAAAAATATTCAAAAATCATGTAAGTACCTATCTACACAAAAAATCATTATATACGATTTATTCCTCCGTAGTCAGAAATACAGTAATTTTCAGATGGCTGTAACTGGTCTTTTCATTATGATAACCATACGTTTTTAAGAACTTAAGGAGACAGCTTCATGAATGGTTATTTGTAAAAAATTGAGTTAATTACAAGTAACTTCAATTAAAAAAAAAAAAAACATTTTTTCCCTGTTAATTAAATGGGAAACTAAAATTAAAATAGCGACCTCTTAGAGTTGAGCTACAGCGCCCATCTTTGGTGAGGATTTTTTTTACATTAAATAGAAACATTTGAAAGGGTAAGAGTATAAAATTTTTTTTTTTTTTGATCAGCCTATTGCACAGCGTTCTCTATGTTATGTAATAATTAATTTATTGCATATCTATCAAAGGTAAAATGCTAAATATAAAAAGTGGCGACTGATGAGAACGAGGTGCCTTTACCCCATCTGTAATCAGAACTAAATATCATTGTTGTGCAAAATTTTTAAACTTGTCGAGAATAAGTGAAAACTATTTTGTCGTGTTCAACTTTATCTAACATTCATCAATGGGTGCTTATTATCAGAAGTCCAATAATTGTTTTCCATTAAAATGTGTTTTCCACGAACATAATATACACCGTTACCTAAACTATTTGTAATGTTTATTTTATGGACACTTTTATAATCTATAAATGAACAACAGCATGAAAATTGTTCTGATAATATTTTATGAATTCAAAATGTGTGGATATCGTTTCATTATTATTTAATTACCAGTCTTACGTGCACACTTCTCGAAAAACCTCACCATTTTATTTAATAATAGCATTTTGGGGAAAAATATAATTACATAAATATAATTCGCGCTCCTAAAGGTCCATACAACTAACAAAGGCTTAATCTAAATATATAAAAGGAAACCGTGACTGACTGACTGACTGATCTATCAACGCACAGCTCAAACCACTGGATGGATTGGGCTGAAATTTGGTATAAAGATAGTTATTATGGCGTAGGCATCCGTTATAAACAGATTTTTAAAAATTCAATTCCTAAAAGGGTGTAACGGGGGTTCTAAATTTTAATGGAGAATAAACGCACAACTCAAACAACTGAACGGATTGGGTTGAAATTTGGCACACAGATATGTAACAGATTTTTAAAAATTCAACCCCTAAATGTCGAGAAGTGCCGGATTATTAAAAGTACCCAAATGGAAAATACTGAAGTGTCGGATTAGTAAGACTACTGTAGTTACATTAAGGTTTAATGGTTTATAATAATAGTATATCTTAAGAAAACTGTTTTTGGTACCTAATTATTAATTTAAAAATAGTTAACGTGTAGGTGGCGCATAGACTTCCGTTATTGCTTTTATCAGTATTATTATGCATGACCCACTAACACTGTTATCAACAACTCTTTTGTACGGGTGTCCATTGTTTATTTACATACATAAGCCATTTCATACCCAAGAAACAGAAAAAAAATGAGAATAAATACTCAAATTTGTTCGCAATTTTTTAAAACATTTAACTGATTCAAATATTACAGTAATTAACTTTGTAAATCACATTTAATATAATATAAAAAATATTGTTTTCATTTCACAATACTTGCCTCATATACAACAGGAGCGTCCACTCAGTGGGTGCTCAGGGTCTACAACATTCACAGAAAATAAATAGTGAGTACGGATCATCCCCGACCTCAGACGTCAGACATGTAAAAATGATTAATCGAAAATACCACTTCAAATAACTTTCTGATTTTAAATAAGTTTTGAATGTACACCAATTTTTGTAAACAAGTCATCAAACGAGCACCCACGGAGTATGCCAACAGTTTATGTATAAAAAAATTGCTAATTTAATTTATGTGTTTTATCGATAATTTCTTACTGTAAAGCTTACAGAATCTTTTGTTATTTTTTTACCGCTTGTATTTTTAAGGTCAGACAGATTTTGCAGCGACGCATGCGTACAGAAAGTTTATCTTACGAAACGAAATATTTTTATCTTTTTAGTTCATTTTATATTCTAATTATTAAATTATTTCGAATACGCAATCAAAATAAATTCTTCTTTAATAAAACTCAGTCAAATATAAATTTACGTATTTTTTAGTTATGTATATGTAAAAAAAAAAATAAATGTATAATTATATTCTGTTTCACAGTTAATTGTCAGCTGCTATTTTTAAACCAAAAAAATTAGAACAATAACTTATGCAGTACAAATTATATGTAATCAATACACAGTTTGAATTTTAAAACACCCGTATTGCAGTTGTCGAATTACGATTATTATCTAATGTAGTAGTTACGCTCTTTTTAAAAGTCACCGAAAGTTTAAATTTTAATAATAATATAAAATTATTAACAATTTGTTCTTGTAAATTTATTTATGTACATATAGCTTATTAAATATATTTTCATGTATTAAATAATTCTAATTTCCATACCAAGACGCTTATGACCTCTGCTATCGTGCGTCTATAATCTACAATTTCTTACCTAATTCCATACCCAAATAAATTTTGAAATATGTTAAGTAGGTATACCTTTATTTTTTACCTATATAATATAATAATATATATTTCGAAAACATTTATTTGTTAAAACTAAACGCAGCTATTTTGAATATTGATTGTGTACTGATATAAAATATTGAAACGTAGTAGTAACTCATTCATTCCAATATATACTAACAATATTACTTAAAAATATTATATCTTACCTTTAAATTATTTATTTAAAATTAGGTATTAGTTCAGCCACTAAACGTTTTCTCGTAGAAAATAACTAAATAGAGGCACACCCACAATATTTTACAACAATAGTTTTAATCGAACGATTTGTATATTTCAGTAATGCAATGATATGACGATGGCTGAAATAAACTGTATTCCTCTATTCTTCCCTTTTAGCCCCCACCCCTTGTTTGGAGCTCGACTCTCTACAAATGTTAGCAAGGAATCGATCAGCTGTGTAGGTACACTCAGCGCTACAAGTTTGATAACAATATTTTTATTCATATATAAACATCGTATTTATTCAACAAATTCAGAATAAATTATATAGTTGTGTTATAGACCGTTCAACTCGACAACGCGACTATTTTTCCTGGTATACCATTCGTTTCCTACTAGAGCGTATACGGCTGAACCGATTTTATTAAATAAACGTCAATTCCATAAGAGACACACTTTCTTGAAAACCTGGAAAAACCAAAATGGTGGTCAGTACTTACCAGCTCACCACTAATATTAAAAACACAAAATAAGCCTTCCTATCACTTTTAGCAGACTATATGGAAAGTTCAATACTAAAATAAATTCACTTCAAATTTCAGAACTAATGAGTAAAATAAAATGTAAGTCATAAGTGACAAAACAAGAACTGAATAAGGCAGAGCTGTGGCGTAGCTAGGCGTGGGCAAAGCGGACACGGCCTCGCAGCTTTGAGGGCCTCGGGCGAGACTCTCTTGTGTGCTGACTTATGGCCAAATGCCCAGTGGCGTAGCTACCTAGGGGCTAGGCAGGGCAGTGCCCCGGGGCCCTCAAGCTAAGGGGGCCCTCGAATCCTTACCAGAAAATCTCGATCGAACTGAACTTTTGAAAATTTCTCCCATTTTCAAAATAAATATGACAACCCAACTTTAATCATGGCAGCTCAGTTGAGAGAAATTCGAAACTTATACCTAGGGAATTCCCCTAAATTCTTTCTGTGGGTTGGCAGTGTTGTCAATTTGACGGATAGCGATATGTGCGTTTTATTATTCATCGATATGCGTTTTATTGTAAATTCGAGTCAAATTTTTTTTTTAGAACGGTTAAAAAATTAATGCTGTATCAGGAGTAAGTAAGCTAATGTCAATAAACTTTTTAGTACTGGTCAATATGGTGGTTCAATTTTATTTGATTTTACCACATTATTTGAGTCACTATCAATAGAAATATTTTGTCCAGAAACACTTACAGAAGGCTGACTAAAAAACTTGTCAATTTTCTATAGATTTGACACGATTTATTGACGTAACGGACATCAATTTGAGTCGTACTAAAAATGTTAGTACCACTCATATTGATGTATTATCGATGATAAAGTAGCTTAGCATTTTTTAAAGTACTTGTATATTTAATATTTTTATTTGATAAAATCTTAGCCAGTTTAGATATCAGTGGGGCCCCATTTTTTTATTTGCCCCAGGGCCCTTGGTTACCTAGCTACGCCACTGCAAATGCCATGATTTGTATTATCTACGCTAGTATGATTTGTACCCTAAAAGACCCTACTAAATATAACCTACATACAAATATGGTGGGATCACTGCATTGATATTGAGAATAGGTACCTTCTGAAAGAAAGGGGCCTTGCTGATGCGACTTCGTCCATGTTTAGATTGATCCACGCAACGCCAGTGAGGCAGATGAAATTCCAACTATTTATTTATTTCGTCTTTAATTTAAAATGAGCAAAAAAAATTACCGAAAAGTAAGTTAAAAATGTAATGTTTTATTTTCACCATTTTCACTGATAAATAAATAATCTTCCTTGAGTTCATGGGACAATGAGCTTCTGACAGCAATAATTAATTAATTAAATACCAAATCTGTACTTTATAGTAGCTTATTTTGTTGTTGATCTTGTTTAGTTTATTTTATCACAGTCGAACTTTTTGTTTTTTGAATTAATTAATACTTTGTTCCTTCTTATTCATAGACTGTTACCTTTTTATTGTCTTTCTGTCTGATTTTTAAACCAGAATAAATTTTACTTTTCTTTTTAAATTTCAGGCAAAAAATTGCCAAAATTATGTTTTCTTTATTGTTCAGCCATGTCGTAATTCGGTGAAACCGTTTTTATTTATTAATACTTATACGTTATCTTTTTCACATTCCTTTTTACAAGCAAAAGACACTATTAATACAAAAATATTGTGTATTAATTAAATTAAGATTGAAATGTCTATATGTCCAAATCTTGTTAAATAGGAAAGTTATTGTAATGACTCCAAAAATCAAATTTTCAAACATATTTTTGTTTCAAAGTCACTGCATTACTTTTACTCTATTTTTTTAAAGAAGTGTGTGTGTACAGTGTGTGTTTGTACGTATGTGCGTGGTCATTTTTTCCCTGCTCTTAATCTCACAAATAAAAAGCGATATCGACTTCGTTAGGATGACAATCGAATCAATATGATCCAAAAGAAATTTTATCAAAAACGCCTTTGATTTTGGGATTATCTTGAAGAAGATTTGTCGGATCTAATTTGTTCTGCGGCAACCGATACTTTTATTAAATGTCAGATATTTTCATAGAGTTTAATCACAAGTTACAAAACCATCAGTACTATTTCACCCACACCAATATATACAATATATAGTAGAACCTCTGTAAGACGAACTTCAAAGGTGACGCCAAAAAATTGAGTTAGACTTTTCGACTTACGAAGGATTTAACTTAGGCGGATTTTGTAAGGAAATATTCGATTTATAGGGGTTAAGATTCATTCTAACTAATTTTGGGTTGCTATGTTAGGGACACAGAGATCCAATTTTTTCACGGATTATTGCGTTGTATAGAGGGTTGAGATTTCGAGTAATGGAGATTTTGGAGCTTGAAGGCAAAACATTTTTTCAAGCTTTGGAAGTTTTCGACTTATCGAGGTTCGACTTAAAGAGGTTCTACTGTATATAGTATTATTAATAATTTATTATTTATTATTGTTATAAGTATTATTATTATTTATAACCCAATAGTTTCATTACGAAAATAGAACGTAAAAGTTATATAAAAATGTACAAATAGATAGCTACGGTTGCTATTATATTATGAAACACCCGTAAACGTTACAATTTTTCTAATATTGCATTGTAATAGCAAACTATTTCTAACAATTTGTATTATTATTAATATTCAATATTTATCATACTTGGTCTGAGGAGTTGGTTCCATAGACCCCAACGGTCGAGCTTGTAGAATCTTACTCCTAATACACGACCCACGCTACGGCTCGCTTTTTCAGTTAAGTATCAGATAAGAATGTATACCTAGGTAGGTATTACAAATTTGTAAGTCAAAGAAATGTCCATAAAAACAATTTAAAAAACTACCCTTTTCAATTTACAAATGAGAAGGTCAAATTTCTAACGCTATACAGAATTAAAGAAACAGAAACTATAATGTTTAGGTATATCCGAATGAGACCTGAATATCACAATATCGTCCCTATAAACGGTTCCAACGTTAAAATTTTGGATAGTGTAATCTAATTATAAAAAAATGAATGTTCGTTTGTCTGTCATTCTGTCTGTGTTTGTTCATTCATCCGATTACGATGAAACTTTGGTGAGTTGTGCGCGCGTTTGCAAAAGCTACTGCCCTCCAAAAAAAAAAAAAAAAAACGAATTTTCAAAGTGTATAAACATATATTGTTTTAAACTGGTAATGCAATAGAGTGGCGCCAAAGGCTCCACTACTAACTGTTATCGCTGACTTACGGGGCACAGCCCTTTAAGGCAAAACTGTAATACGGTGGAGCCAAATGATCGACTACTGTTGTCGCTGCTATGTTTTATTTCAATCGCATGCGAAGCCGCGAGTAACAGTTAGATTGACATAAAGAAAAGTTATTTACGCAATTTTTCTGTAAATTAAACAATATGGTACAGCTTTATGTGGGTTTTAGGGAGCGTCCACAATTTCGTTGAGTGTACCGTCGGGACGCGCATGACGTCAGAGAGACGTCGATATCGAGCGACCATTTCATATTCAAAATAATGTGTTACTGTCGGCGTCATCTGTTATCGAAAATGTTAAATATGTGTTGTTTGAACAATGCGATCTCTGTATATAAGATTATCAGTCTATTTTGTTATATTTTTTAAATGTGACTGAAGATTTTTAACATATTTAATTAAAACAAATCACTTCTATATCAATACATGTAGCAACCTAAATGATAATAATAATGATCAAATCTCTAACATCTGATTAGTACTCTTCAATATTGGATAATAATAATGCGTTATTCTAGAAACTTCTGTAAGTCTAATCACAAAACTTATACTTTTGATGTTTCACTTTCTAAGGTAGACCTTTCTGTTTTCTGCTTGGCGTCCTTGGCAGATATTTAAAGTCACTATTCAAATCTTTGATTAACGTCTGATTAAATAAAATGATCAACCAATTTTTCTGACAAATATATAAACAATAATAGTATATTGTGCGACTAGTGAGAGAAGGAGAAGATTCAATGAGCGTGAAATTTGCCGCACAAGCGTAGCGAGTGCGGTAAAACTTTCACTGAATTGCGATGCTATTTTCATATATACAATACCGCCTACCACGTTCCTATTGGTCCAGAAGCTGCGTGCAGTTTTTTTCATTATTGCACGCTTGGGCTTGCTACTGAGTTTCTATTATCACACTGTACGGCTTATTATTAGCACTCTACGCGTCAACATGAAGTAGTTTATTATTTCTCCCGAGTTTAGCAGGGCCCCGAAATTACATATTACTCACGCGTGTTGAATAAAATATATAATTAATACATTGACGTTTTGGTCCGGATTTGGACCTTCTTCAGAACTGATCTAAAAAATATAAAAATAATTAATTATTAGTTTTTAAATCGTATTTGAAAAAATTCTCTACAAGTTTTTAAATTATTATCAAATAATTGATAATAATTTAAAAACTTGTAGCGATTTTTTTCAAATTGGTCGATAATTTTATTTTTTGATAAAGTCACTAGTATCTACAGCATTTAAATAAACTTTTCGAAACATCAGAAAAGTTATTTTTAACTTGTATAAAAATAGGAGGGGGTTTGACATCCCAAAAAAATATGTATTTCTCTTCGGTCATGTGGGGAATCATTTGAAAAGGCTTTTCTTAAGCCGCTCAAAACTGGTTTTTTTTAAATTCAGTAATAAAGTCTTAGAAGTGTTGTACAGCAGACTTTCGTAAAGTGTGAGTTGGACTATGGTAAATACAGCGGTTGAAAAGAACTTTTTGCACTACCCCATGTAAAATAGCTGCTTTACATGCTTGTATGCACCAGGCATGTAAAGTGGGCTATTCCCCACTAGTGTATTGTAAAGAAAAATTCAATAGTTATTTATTATCAGTAACTATAGTGACTTATTATGTTTAGGTACCTACAGTGTATTTTACATATTATATTATTTGAGGGGAACTTCGATTCTAGCGCGTTTGTTCTTTAAATTATTGTAAAAATTCAAGCCAATTGGGGGACGAAACCATTCCAACTTCAAAAGTTCACATTTGATATAAGTAGTATAATAAAGAAAATAAAATTTATCATATCGCGTGAGGTGACACTGGTAATGACTAGTATTCAATATGAGTTTTGCTATTTGTTGGCATAGTTACCCACATAATATGTTCCACGTCATGTAAAAATTAATCAAAGCATGCTTAACTAGTTTATGACAGATCTACAAAACAAAAAAACAGCGGATTTTTGTTTTTTTTTTTCAAAATATTTTAGAAACTACTTATAAAGTATGGAAAAATAATTTTTAACAAAATTTTCTTGACAAAATACATAGAATAATAAGCCGTTATCAAAAGTATACCATCATTATATAAAAAACACTCAGTATAGCATATATCTCTTCTACGCATGCGCCGTTTTCCCCAAAACAATAGGGCTCTTCATATTTGCATATCAAACATCCTCCCAGAATTTGGTTTCAATCCGCTCATCCGTTTGACCTGTATCGTGCTCACACACAAACAGACTAATAGACAAACAAACATACGCACAGAATTTTTCCAAAAATATGTTTTTTGGATTCGGGAGACCTTAAAACGAAAAGATATTGTAAAATTTTGAAAAGTGATTTTTGACCTAAACTGTGTAGTACCATTCCCACTTGTGGGTTGGATTGTTAAAAGAACAGTAATTTTATTTTATTTCCCTGTGCGCAGGCAACTAATATAACAGCATTTGATAGTTTAGAAGGAAGTTGAATATAGAGTTGCTTAGCTGTTCTATCAGGGACATTTAAGAGTTTAATAATAATTTATGCCCAATATACCTATTATCTGTGTGCAACAACATAATATTTTTTTCCCATATAAATAAATAAGATATAATTTCTGTATAATATACCTATTATGATCTGTACAATCATAATAATTGCTTTGCAATTTTCTCTATTGAATGTTGTCAGTACTGATTTTATTTGACTTTGACAGAAACATGGCTATGGGTTCCTCAGTTAATTTGTGGTTTTTTGCTTTAATATCTTTAATGATATTATCAGGAAGTCAGAGTACAGAAGAACAGAAAGAAATACCTCTAACGAAAATAAATAGGAATTTCAATGCACCAACTTTAAAATTTTTATATTGGTAAGTTTCGAGCTACCTACTAAGTACCTAACCTAATTACTTAACGCTAATCTTACAAATATATCTCATATCATGTTTGTTTTTATAATCTTTAATAATACTACATTGTTATATGTTTAGTTATTCATGTGGTTACCGAAAAATGTTTGATGAATATGCGGGTATTCTTAATCAAAAATATCCATTGATTATGGTCGATGGAGCTAACTATGATCCGCCAGGAATGAATATGTTGTTGTCTAGATTTATTGTAAGTACTTACAAATCTTGAAGAAATAGATCACTAACGAGCATTGCAAAATAATAATTCCTTAGTAAAAGTTATTATATTATCTGCCTTGCTAAGGTTATATTTTCGTCCAATGCTTTTCCACTACCATTGATAATTAAATTTACCACAGATAAATATACTAAAAAACTGTTTAAAATGTGTTCGTATAATTTACATTGTTTTTAAAAATTGTATATAATATCACATTGGAGAATAGATACCTACATCCTAATGTCGATGCAGATTAAAAATAGTGGAAACAAAAAGCGGCAATGACGAAGTACTTTTGAGAACCTTGGCGGCTTTAACTTATACTAATTATTCTACTGTATAGGCGCCGAGAATGCCCTAGAGGTGGCGGATTAAGTGATATCGAGCTGCCAATTACTGGCCAAAAACCTTAATTACACAAATAGAAATTAATTTTTATGTAAATAATTTTTAAACAATGTAGATTGTACTTGAAAAAAATTCTAACGATTTTACCATACAATGTAAATCTTTAAAAATCACAAACATCGACTGTGATTTTGATGTTGACAAAACATAACAGTTTTTAAATAATTCCAAGAAATTATAGAGGACTGAAAGCTTATTAAATACTGTTAAAATTAAAGTAAATAATGCACTTCTGCACTTTATTTTTTTTTAACAGTCGGTGCTGTACTCACCATTCTCGATGCCTATTAAGTATTAATATTGATAGTTTGGTAAAAATTTTATCAGTTATGACTTATGATAATTATATTTGCGTTTTAGGGCCTTGCCAAAATTTTAGTAATTATGGTGATTTTAAGCGGTTTTGATGTTTTTGGACGATTTGGTCAAGTTACTCCATCATGGTGGACGTGGTGTATTGAAAACAAATTGTATGCCTGCATGATGCTCTTCTTTTTGTGCAACATTATTGAAGGGCATTTAATTTCTTCGGGAGCATTTGAAATATTCCTAAACGATGTGCCGGTGTGGTCCAAATTGGAAACTGGGAGAATTCCTCAACCGGCCGAACTCTTTCAGATAATTGAGAATCATTTACAGTTTACTGAAAGCAAGGTGGAACTTAAACCGGGTTTCGCTAAATAACGAGGATGTGTTATGTGCAAGTTGTGTTCAGTGTTTAAGACTATTATTGTTTAGTAAATTCACAGGCAACCCACAGGATGTAAGTTTGGTGTATTTCGTTTTTATATATAGATCCATTTTCGTTTGTTTCATTTTATAACATAATGGCTGCAAAATATTGATAAATGTCGGTGTAGCAATTTTGTTAATAAATATTGTATAAAAAAAATAATAGCCACTTTCAAATTTTTATTATATTTCTATGCCTATAATTGTAAAAAAGAGTTGGAAGCAGTCGTAATTTTTGATTATATATACAATTTTGTATGACGAGAACCGTTTTTACGATTTTCAATTATTATAAAAATCGAGTACGTGCAAACGTTTCGAATTGGTTTGTGTTAATTATAATTAAAATCTTGTAAAATAAATTTTGAAAATATACTTGAAAATAAATGAAGTGTACATTTGATATTTTTATGAAAAGGACCTTGGGCCAATTTTCCATTCAGCCATGACAAGACTAGTGCACGACAACTTGTGTCGTAACTATGTAAGGTATTTTTCCAATAATTAATTATTGATTAGTATTGTTTCTATTTCCATGAGAATAGCAAAAGTGAAGCTTTGATATTTTGTGGATTATATTAAATTATCGTATATAATTCGGTAGTGATCTCATAATGACTCGACAAGTTGCATAATATGGCTTGACTGATACGACCAGTGGAGTTAATAAATACTTATCTATTTCAATGAATACGACTCGTTCATAGAGCAGTGTTTCCCAAACAGCGATACGCGAAGTCCTATTAACTGGTTCGGTGCAATAAAAAGGAATTTAAGACAGAACATAATTTACGAACACTTGCTATCTGTAGAATTCTCATGTAAAATTGAACTTGTGTGCGAATATTGACTATCCTAATTATAAAATTAGTTCTAATTAAAAACGACACCCGCTGTAAAGTGCCAATATAATGTAAAGTAAACCCGTCTCATGCATAAAAACTAAATCCCTTTTATATTACGTTGAGAAGTATAAGACTGTATGACTAACTAGTTAAATTTTGAATTCATAGTTGTATACCTATATTAAATACTAACCTTTTTTTCGTCGTCCTCGCACAGGTTTCTACCGCAATGGTCACTGACGGATTTAACGGTAAGCTGACTAAGCGGCCGCGTGGGGCCCCGGGATATAGAATTCAATTGTTTACAAAAAAAAATCAATATATATAGAGCCGGAAATTTTTAACTACACTGACAAATTAATTGATGATTTTGCAAATGGAAATTCTGGTCAAATTTTTTTCAATAAATTAACGATAGGTTGGTCTCAATGATTTTTCTTATTAAAAACTATTTCACACTTACCAGATTTATTGTCCGTGGAAAAACACGCATTCAATCCAGTGAGCTCGTACATTTTTTCTGTTTCGAATTATAGAATTTTTAAACTATAAAAGTTTTTAAAAAATTACTTTATTGTTCCGTCGCTGAAAGACCCTAAAATTAGTAATAGGTTCGTTCCAAGCAGCTGCGAACGGTAATAGAACCGTACACAGTCTTGTCACTGCGCAAGACTAATTTGCGCACTAGCTCAAAAATCGATACTGCGCAAGACTGTCTTGCGCAGTAACAAGACTGTACGGTTTTATTACCGTTCGCGACTGCTTGAAACGAACTTTATGATATCTAAAAGAGCAACACAAGAGTGAATTTCGCGTTTCACTTCATGTAGGCAGCCATTTCGTCCAGCTTTCCGAGCTCCTGATTGGTTCCCTTTTCTATCGTGAAGTTGCTTGCGATATCTCGAGCAATTTGATCAATATTCTCGCAGTATATCTTACAAGAATATCTCGAGGTGCTCTTTGCGCGCAAGCTATGCTAATTGTAAAAAAAAATATAACTTCCCCTTTTCTGTATTCAGGTAATTCCATAATTAGGGTTCGAAACATCTTTTAAAAAAGTCTCTGCACAAACTTCCCTTACGTAGGAATTCTTATATGACATGCACAAAAAGTTAGAATTTTCGAAAATAACGATCCAACCATATTTGCATGATAACCGTCTAACCAGCAGGTGTATTTTCAATTTTCTTTTTGTTTATAACATTTTCTTTAAAAAAAACTGTATGTCGTTTGTGTTCATGTTATTTTATTTTATAAATCATATTCAAGCAACAGTACCTATACATTCTGTTTCACCAAAAAGAGCGATATCAAATTTGATTTTAATTTGTAGTATTTATTGTGACTGACTTGTTTTGAGCTCTGTTGTAAGGCACCATTGTCGGGTAAGTAAGTTTCTTGCTTCCTGAACAAATCTTATGTCTTCAAACAAACACGACAATTAATGGTCAATGGTGCCGGCAACAGCAACGAAACTTTTGATGCCTGGACATTACATTACAATAAATTAAAATCATATTTGATGATACAGCAACGGGGCGTAATATAATATTGCACCTATTTTATAATTCCTCTTTTAATAAAAAAATAATAATAATAAAAAGTAATAATAATAAAAATTACAATAGGAACATGTTTCTTATTTATTATACAATGGCTCTGTACATTTATATTTAGCGCTATATTATCGACAGAATAAAATATTATAAACTGATTGTGACGAAACTAAATAAAATAATAAAAACAATTATTAATATTAGACTGAAAATATATTATGTAACAATACATAGTACAAATATTTAATATGATGACCGGAATCAAATTAACTTTATTCCAGATCAATAAATATTGATGCGGTTAATTCGATCCCGTTTACAAAAATTAAAACAGTTAAAATTAAAAACCCTGCTGTGGTACTGAAATGAGAAAATGAAACACAAGCTGTTTGTTTTTAATTCTACTAGCGAGTGTACTTTGCAGTGTATTTTTGTGTATAATTAACTAATAATTAATTATGATTTTATTCTACCGTGCGTAGACTTCCGACCGCGGCAAGAAGAAGAACCGATTACGAGTGGTTTCCGTCTCGTTTTGTCTGGTTCGTAATTTGATCTCGGCCGATATCTCTCTAATAATATAATATGTATTTACTATTTCTATTTACTTAATAAGTATATGCCACAGCTTTAGCAAAACTATATACGTTATACAAGGTTTTGTATATACGACGTATTTATTATGCTATTATTTCTCTAATTCTATAAAAAGTTAATCATCATTATTATATTATTATTTCCATTTGATCATCAAATACGTTATACATTATACAATATATTATTATTATGTGGTATACTATAGTTAATATTTTAGTAATAATCTCGCAGTACATAATATTATTATTATTATTATTACATAGGGAGCAAGTATAGGAACTTCGTCAGACAGCAGAGCGTTGTGACGTCATCATCTCAGGCTGTGTTTTGTATTTTTTTTTTATAGAAGGCACCACCTCGTCCCTCAACAAGGAGTAGAGCTAGAGAAATATAGTATGAGCCCGCATGCGGCCTTCCTAACTTGCCGATAACGAAACGTTTGTTGAATTTCTTAGTGGATTCCCGGATTTTTCGGTCCATCTTGTAGCGTCAATCTCGCGATAATATACGAGGGAGGCGCTTGCAGAATTAATTATTGCAATACAGAATTCATAGTTCTGAATTGCAATAGTGGAACTGAAATCAAATCTGTAACCAAAAGGCAAAATCACCTATTTCGAATTATTATTATTATTATTATTGTACTGCTAACATATTGTTCGAACACAATTTTGTGTAACATTGTATAAAAACGTTTGATTTCTACAGAAATTCTAAATTTAAACGACATTTTATACCGGTCATAAACCTCAGGCGGA
This sequence comes from Xanthostigma xanthostigma, assembly GCA_963575645.1. NCBI lineage: Eukaryota > Metazoa > Arthropoda > Insecta > Raphidioptera > Raphidiidae > Xanthostigma > Xanthostigma xanthostigma. Next base: position 27,823,357 of record OY754468.1, on the reverse strand, counting down.
TCCCAATGTCATTCCAACGCATAGAAAAGTGGAGAACCGGAGATTTTATTTTATCAAATATTTGACATAAGTCATTTTGCCTTATGAAAACAAAAATCTGACTTTAATGTTTTTGAAATGTGCTGACTGCACACTCGAACTACCATCTTCATTACGCGAAACACCTTTCTAAATTGATTTAGAGATGGAGTCGATTCCGACCGTACAACCAGCATAAGACGTAACAATTTAAAGTCAAATTTGATTGAATATTTAAATATCGAACACAACATTCAATTTATATTTACTTAAAAACGATCAGTTTCGTGTACTTATTACTCTTTAACCAAATACACATTTTATTAGTATCAAATTTTTGTGTACTTTTCGATGTGCTCTTTTTAAATTTGAATATATTATGAGCTATGACACGTACATAGTAACGACCTAACACTTTATAAAACACAACATGTGTCCGGTTACAATATTATATTGCATAATCAGTATAAAAATAAGCGTCCGTTACACAAACAAACAAACTAACAATTGATTCTTGTCTCGGTTTATTGTTGAGGAACAACACACTTACACATTTTGTAGGAACCACGAAAGTCTGTCAGCTTATAGAGAATAGAAAGTATTTCATTTTTTTCCATGCAGACTTAAAGGAGAATCGCTTGCATAAAAAGATTCGGATAACTTGATACATAAAAATAACATCTCATTTGTGTAAATGAAACTGTTTTTGTATTTATTCGGCATAAAATTATAAAATTCCATAAATAATATTTTTTCGTGAACAACATAATATGCAAACGATTCTACATTATGGCACTATAAATTGGCTCTTTCTCGTTTTTTTTTTTTATAATTACTTAATTATTTTAATTAATAAGCTCGCAACATTGTCCACATACACACATCTGAACAAATTATTACATTTTATACTCAAACATAAGTCTGCTTGGACCCTGACTCTTGAGAGATCTGACTGCTTAAATGGAAAACGTCTAATAGTAGGTGATATAGATACTGTAAAAAAATTAAATAAAACCATTAACATTTTTGACATATTAGCGTTTTTTTCAAATTTCGTTTTTTGACAAAATTTTAAGACTTCCTATACTGTTTACAAATCATGCTTGCAAAAGGCAGCCACTAATTTCAATAAGCACGCGAGGATTTCCTTATTGCAATCGGTTTACTAGGTGTGGACGCTCCAAGAATTAATAATAAATTATTGAAAAACTTTTATTTCTTTCAAAAAACTCTAAAATCTATATGTGCTTATAATTTGGCGTGCTTTAGAACTATCTAGGATACAGTCATCTTTGAGGCCCTCAAGAATAAAGTTCCAATTTTTAACGATGCTCCTGCGAATTTCTGAGTGAAATGCTCCAGGTTTACTGTCACTACTTTAAATATAGGCAGTATTTACTGATTTAGCGAAACGTTTTAATTTGTGGTAATTATCTTACATTCTTAAAAAAATTCGCAGCGTGAATATTGTACTTATAAGACATATTTTGTTGGGGTTTATGTTTTGTACCAGAAGTTGTTGCGGGGAAGGCATTGATAAATAATTTGTTTTCAAACTACTTAAGTATTTATAAAATAATTATAAAACTTGTTGATTTCTTTATGGTTTTACTGTTAGTACGACTTATTTCTGTTTAGTTGTAATAAATAACTTATCAAAAAACGGCACTGAATAATAGCAACACGTGAAAAGATTTCTTTCGCTAAAATTTTTAACATCCTCGGTCGTACCACAAATTACAAATTAATTTCTTTAACACATAAATATCCATACATCAACTTATATTAAATTACACATTAAAAAAGTTTTTTTTTTTGAGAACTCGAAGTTTGCAAAACAATGTAAAGATGTTGTTAAAAATAATAATTAAATTTAGTAAACAATAGAATTTAGGTTAGACAAGTATCTAGTAGGTATTACTAGAATAATCCGGAATTTTTTATCTGTTATGGAATACTTACCTAGTGATACATTCTATGCAAAAAAAACAGTAGCAAATGTGTATTATTATTTTTTTATACGAACTGTATTTTCCGATATTTGTTTGCACCTACCTGTAAATAGTAACTATATTCATTTGTTTCGTAAATTTCAAGTTCACAAACAAAATAACATCAATCGACTGAAACCATAAGGTATTTTTATTTGTTGTTGGACACTACAAGAGAATAGTCGAATAGGGGACTCCCGCAAGATGTCCATCGCTACAAACAAACATTTGTGCACATATAGTTAAATATATAGTTCACAACCACGCAGACATGCGTATATATACGGTGATAAATCACATACGCTGCAGTTAGTGCGATTGCCTGAAGTATAGGTACTTGCAATAAATTAAAAAAAAAGGAATAATATAATCACACAATAGAAATACATAAAACACAGCAGACGCTTGGTATTGTGAACACCTCTCCAACAGTGAAATTTTAACATTAGAGGCTCTATTGAGTGAACAGCGAAAACCTTGGTTAAATGACCAACATTCGGTAGTTTCTCGTCTAGGCTTGAGGTTGGAACAAGGAAAAATTGTTGGGAAAATATTTTGAATTTCACTGAATCTGATCTGGAAGAAAACATTCCACTGAGCATTTTGAAGGAAAAATATAAAAGTAAAACAATTCAATCGCTCATATAGAAGTTAAGAATTTGTTAACAGCAGTAAACAGTTCGGTAAACAACCAGGTGCTTTTGTTTATTGCTCAATTCTGTTTAGCATTTACCTAAACAAAATTTATTCTTCTGGTTGAAGATTTAAAGGAGGATATTTTGAAATGGAATGAAGATGGTTTAAGCAAGTAAAATGACGATGACGATGATAATTCAATGTACGAAGACTGTAATATAGTATAAATAATGAAATGCTGGAAAATAGTTAATCAGAAGCTGTGGATGCATTTAATAAGGCCATTATTTAGAGTAAAAGAAATATTTTTAATACAGATGACTTAACGATATTGCGAAAATGTAGGGACAATGCTTTCCAGAAAAATTTGATTAAAAAAAATAAATCAAAAATAAATCACTTAAAATTCTTCTAAATTATAGCTGTTTATTCTCGTAAATAAAAATATACTTTCGATTATATGAACAATTTGATTTTATGAACATATCTTATTTATTAGGCCACATAATCGAGCGTCTGCTGTATAAGTAAAAACCTTTAAAAAAAGCTTTTATTAAAATGTATTAAAACGAAGAAAATAACAAACAATAAAACAAATAATATCATTTTATCATAGTTAACCTAACCTAAAAGTTTTTTGCGAAAAGCTTAAGTTATGCATTTTTTATGAACATAATATCTTGCTGTAAGCTTTTAGGTCAGGTCAATAATGATAAAATGATTTTATTTGTTTGAATGTTTGTTATTTTGTTCGTTTTAGTACGTTTTAATAAAAGCTTGTTTTTAAAAGCTTTTTACTTATATTTTATTATTTCCGTTTTAGTCCACTTTATATACACATAGCGTGGGTGTATTATAATCAGAGCCGTCTGTTGAGTGTTGACCAAGAAGAACTCAAACACGGCAAAGTTGCATAGTGAACTCCTGATTGCAGCAGATTATTGTATTGTCATGGATACCTGTATACTACAAAGTATGCAAAATTAATAGATCAACTGGTACCGACTTGCAAGATTTGGTCCAAACTGACTGATTGACTGACTGACAGACGTGAAGTTGAATAAAAACTTGTAAAAACAAATTTTCATTTGTATTCATTTTTATTTACAAACAACGACCACGCTAAAAATAAAATAGTACCAGCGCGGAAATTTATAAACACGTAATGAAAAAATAAATAGGAATAATTTCAACGTAAACAAATGTGTAATAATACCTAATTTTTATAGAAAATTGGGTCGACAACTAAATTTTGCCAGTCGTATGCAAGTTATCCCCGAATATATTAAAATTTACAGCTCATGTTTCCAAATATAGTATAATTGTATCATAGTTTAGAACTACTATTTAATAACAACAATTTTTGAGGATAATTTTTTCTGAGGTAGAATTTAGTATTTTTTCAAATTGCGAGTTGCGCATTCTCTCAAAAAATGGTGATAAAACAAATTCAAATATCAAAAACATAATAATAATTATATTGTGTTACGATCACATATTACCTAAGTATTTATAGATAGAACCTACAACTAAATAACTGGGAAATCGTAATGTGACCAACGCATTTTCTAGAAATATGGCACTGTACAATCAGTGCAATTATGGCACTGGCAACAATTATTATTATTTGACTCTAGCTTACAGAACGGCCGGATTGTTAAAAACAATTAACGAGTTGACTTTTAATTTAACGTATACTTTTAGTTTTCTTTCTTTTTTCACTGCTTTAGTCACATTTACGATTTGTACATTTCATCTTATTTTTTCTTTTTCTAATAATTATTACAAATTGTTCTTAAAATCGTATAGTTTCACTTTTAAGACAAAATTATAATTTAAAAATATCACTCTCCTATTAAGTATAGTAACATTATCAGCGTTATTTAAGTAGGCATATAAATAATATACATAAGAACAAAAACAAAAATGAAATCATCAAAGTCAATTTTTATCTTAAAACAAAATACGTTCATAGTAAAAAAGAGAGATAAACAAACTGAAGTTAGTCCGTAAATACACGCTATACACGATTCTACAATAGGATTCACTCTTCTGTCACAGAACAGCGAGTTTAGAGTTTTTTATTTACATTACAACTAAAGCAAACCGATCAACATTCATAATAAAAGAACAGAACAATATAATATAGTATAGTTTTATAATATATATATTTTATATATAATAATATCAGTTTTTATATATATTGTATGTATGTATGTATGTATGTATGTATGTAATATTTATAAAGCACCGATCTTATCTATTATGTAACTTTTCATTACAATATAATGTTTTCACCTAAGTCTATAAATTTTACATTGAAGGAACAGTATAAAAGCTCATTTAGTAATTTCGATCTAAAATAGGTTAATCGACTGAGGCGCCGACGTTTTCTAAACGCAGCACATAAATCGTTTCGTCTATCAAGGATCGATTCGCTTATACATCGTAGTACAAGACTGTGTAGGTATAAGCTGACCATTGAACTGTGCTGGGGAACCCCCGTTCTCTGGTCGTTCTTCACGCGTATCGTTCATCCGCACATCGGTTTTCTTCGCCGATACCGATGTCTTATGTAACACAAATATAAAACATCAATGCGTCCAATCCAAAGAGTTAAATCTACTGCCTAAACCCTACCCTAACTATGACTCTTATTAAATATAAATAACAACGAGACAATATCATCTGGCTTTAATTTTTTGCTTTTTTTTGTTATATGTTTCTCTTTCAAAAACTACAATTCTTTTCTAAGTACTACAAAATACCAAACATCGTTTTTTTTCTTTTTCTTTATCAATAATGTAGTTATATAAAATTATTTTCATTAGTATACTTTTATACATTGCAGTGGTTTTTAATCATACGGTTAATGTACACATTCAGTATTGAATAATATATTGTACAAATTTGTAAATAAACACGTTTTTTTACGCTTTATTTATAATTGATTTGAGACTTTAATTTACTTGAGGCGATTAAAAATTTTCAGAATAAAAAACCGTTCTTTTCTACTTTTATTTTATTCAAATTTGCAACTGTGATTAAACAAACGATCAGCAACTTTGTATCGAAATAATAATTCATGTTTGGTGATTCATCAAAATAAAAAAAAATAGTAGATATCACGACCCAATAAAAATTTAAATAAAAAATTGTTAGTCTACTTTTACAGTAAATTCAAGCGAAACCCAGAAAAATTGAAAAAAGTCTGATTTACTTGAAAATGTTCTGTTCTTTTGAAAATATAGAAACTGTGTCCTACCCGATTATCAAATCACAGTCTAAAAATGTTATTTAAAATTTCAACAATACCCAACTGAATGTGTCACATTTTGATTGAATATTTGTTAAAAACTAGTAATTGTTTTAATTAAACGATTTCCTACAGAAGTAGGTACACAAACTATACATACAACCCATAACATTCAACAATAAAATCGCTATACTTCTCGTATCATATTATTATAGAGAGCCTAATAGTTCCTTTTATGAAAACAAAACAAATAAAAAAACAAACAATATTAATGTATATAACGGGAAACATGTGTAAATATTATCATAAAAATATGCGAGGTATTTCGTAAACATAAAAAAAGATAAATTATTTACGTAATAAGAATATAAGTCCTGCCATATTATTATTAATGTAAAGACAAACATCCACTCTTACAATGCAAAGCTATTGATATTGAAGGATAAAATGCAAATGTAATGATTAGATACTAGACTGCTAAAGGATAATTGTTACAGCTTGATCCATCGAACAATAACAGATACTTCAGTATTTTTTATCATGTCAAAACACATATTTTGACAGTTTTTCTCACATTGAAGATGTCTAAAATGCAACAAAACTAATCTTATTTTGAAAATCATGGAAAAAGTATTAGCAGTTATTTTAGTTAGTACTTGAGTTCAAGTTTAAGTTTTCCCGTTAATAACTTAAGTAACTGTTTACGTAGAGTATTTGCGAATACTATTGTACTAAATGATGTGATGTGATAACTGTATGCTTCTTAATTAAAAATTTAATATCAATTAATCACTTCAAATATGTTAGTACAAGTGTATAATCAAAAGACTAGTTAAACCAAAAATCTCAAAATGTTTCTGTGATCATTGAAGTCAAAGAAAAAAGATAGTAATAATGTACAATATACAGCTTGCTTTTTTGAGAAAGCTGCTTATAGAGTTTAAATTGACACTTTTCTGAAACCAAATTTTGTTTTTCTTTTTTTAAATTATTTTTAACAACTGCAAATAATAAAAACACACTTGAAAATTCTACAAAATATTTCGTCTCTCTCGACGATTGTTTCAGACAATCAGTCCATCTTCAGGAGTACAAACTGAAGACTGAAGATGGACTGATTGTCTGAAACAATCGTCGAGAGAGAGGAAATATTTTGTAGAATTTTCAAGTGTGTTTTTTATTATTTGTTATAAATCATGTTCTAATGTTCTACTAAGTGCCGAGTGAAAAATCAATGCAAATTATATTTTTAATAAGCTTAATTCTGGATAAGAATTGCATTGTTTGAGTGAACGATATCCTCAAAAGTACGGAGCAGTCGTGTGGAAGATCTATTATTATAATATCTATACAAGTATGTATATCTATTTGCGTTGAGTGATTTCAACGCTGGAAGTGTTTACACGTGGAAGTTATATTATGTACCATTAAATGGAAGAAGCTACAATTAAAAATTAAGTACAGACAATACAATAAAAAAAATAATGACACATGTAAAAATGATAAAATAAGGTAATGACTGAGTATTTATACCTGAATTAGAATGGGGTAAAACCTGAATACGAAAAACCCGATGAACATAGATAAGTGACAGAGAGCAAAAGACCGGTGAGAACGATATCCGCTCCTCGGAATATACTCTAGAATAAATTGTGGCTTACCACACCCGAAAGGTTGGGAACCCCTGCCCTTATATCACGGTCATTTGAAAAAACTGAATTAACATGACTATCAACAGCGTGTTTAACAATAAATGGTATATAAGTATTTTACTTATTACATTAATATATAAAATTTGCAAAATATATTGTTTAAAAAAGTATCTGAACCTGGATTAAGTATTCACTATTGTAATTAACTATCCCTGAATTGTGTATATAATATAAAAACTGTATATAAATGTAATGTTAATTATATAAAGAGATCTTCATAACGGAGATTATAATATGTATGTAAGTATAATAACATTAAAACCTGGGTTTCGGGCTTCGCATACATTTTACACGTCAAGTTTTGTTTTAACACGTTGTTTGAACGGTGCGCTTATATTACATGTGCAAGAATTTTAAGAAACATGGATGTCACTCGGTAATTCTTCTACAGTTGAGGCATTAAGCGCACCCATATTTTAAAAACACAGCTCGTAAATGCTGCCCCCCATACTTTGTCCATTTTTAACAGTTTCAGGTTAAATTCGGCAAACGAGAAATGTCTCATGCCTAGAGAATATCATCGCACTTCGATGTTTAAACATGTTTTTGTCACATGTTAGTAGTTTTAAACAGTTGCATGATGAGGTCATATCACTCAGTATTCTAGCTGACTTATTACCTAGTGCAAAACAAAACACACAGATTTTTCTAGGCGTTTCGAGTGCTAAATCAATCGGAAAACTTTTACTTTGAACAACCACGGGCGAAAAATAAACTTCGCTACGTAATCCGTCAGTTTTTAGCCGTAATTGTACAATCGTAATGGATTTGCCTGTTCGTTTTAAACTGTTAAAAAAGAACGAGGTAATGGGAAATCATCTGGTTTTGAGTATTTTCGATGTAAATGGAGTCCGGCTTGTAAATTATTTGCTAAATTCTCTCGAAAACACGTGTATCATGTCATGATTATTAGGTCGGATACACAACGAAACCCGATTGTTTGCGAAGCCCATGAGATTGTTTTTGTTTAGATGTGTTTTGTACTTGACTGTGTTAATTTATAAGTAGCGACAATAAAAATATTCTGATGAAATATCACTATGATCAGAAATCGACCGTGTCGAATTGGGGATGGAGTTGAGGGGAAGGGACATAGTTATACTTAATCTATACAAACACGGCTGTATAACACAGTATATAATATAATAATTCTTGTACTGTTTGCAGATTGCTTTTCGGTTACTTCTTCTTTAAAAAATGTAAAGATGTTCACAGCACGTTGCTGGCAAAAACTCTAATTTAATGTAATGATAAATGCAATAAAATATTCTGATTGTATTCGTTTATTTTATAAGTGCAACGCAATGCAAATATCTGGACATTTTTATAAAAAGGCATAAATGTGGTGTAGTTGTACTTTAAATTTACCTGATTTGGTAATTATTTCATATTATATTTATAAAAATAAATGGCAATATCTAAATGAAACTTTCATTATAATCAACTGATTCCGCATTCCCGTAAACATGGTTCAGTAACTGGTTTAATGGGCAAGTCCTCCGATGTCCAGTTATACAGTACACTTCTCTATTATACCTATGCTATATGCTATGGATGCATTGCTAAATAAAATTTTCGACTTAATTTTTTTTTTTTTAATTTTGTTCACACCATCAACTGGATGTTCACTTCATTTTTATTAATTGTTTATCTCTTTAATTAAAGGATTATTAATTTGGAAGAGTTGGCAATTTGAAACACGATTTCATAATATACAACTTACCCCAGCAAAAAGAAAAAAAAAATCAAGGTGCGTTTTCCTCACATTCATCATCATTACGGATAAAAAAATCATCAATCATAATCATGTTAAAATTATTTTAAAATAAAACTCTCTTGTAATCACTTTAAACGCGTCCATGACTATATTTTATAAAAAAATTGAAATTTGAGTTAAAGTACATTAATTTAATTATTATTTTTTAATATACTTCCTTGCCAGACGCGAGGGATAATTTCACGGTTGGCGAAACGGAAGGTATCAGATGCACTGTCGAGAAATAATATCTTGAAAATAAGCTTTTCTTTCGCAAACGGTATACACGTACAAAATGGCGTACAGAGGACATTTTGGTTAATGAAAAGGAGCGTAATAATTGCAGCCCGCGATCGAAAAGAATTTACTGCATATTAGTTGTAATGTCGATTATGAAGTGAGCATCCAGTATATTGTGGTGACAATGGTAGCCGTTAATAATTTGTCCCAGCATCAACGAAACACAGTACGTACATGTACGTATTTAAAGTCTTCTAATAAAACACAGTAAGTATAACTAATTTTTACCGTATACATATTATCTACTTGTATTTACCTATCTACGCATTGAGTGGCCACGGCGCTCATTTCTTAATTTATTTCACTGCATTCTTACTATTTACTCAAACAAAATAACAAAAAAATATATTTCGACAAAAAAATTGAGGTAGACGGATGGAATTATTCAGTTTAAATTTTCTTTTCAAAATGAGGAAAGTTTGTCATCGACAATAAATTTGTTTATCCGTTACGGCTATTGTGACGTTTATATTTCAATTTTTTTTTAATAGTTCTTTTTTACTCTACTAAAATATTCACTAAAAAGAGGTAGATGGATGGAATTCTATTTGTTTGTTTTTAACGCGAGACCTTAAGAAGAGAACCAGTTTTCATCACTGTTGGACACTAGCCGTTTCTGGTCTCGCGTCGTTTCGTCTTTCAGCAGCCTTCCACCCCCCGTCGTCGTGAGGCGACAATCACTATTCAGCCGTCTTGACTGCCTGTTCTGAGGCTGTCTCGGGTTCTTCATCGCTATACTCGTCCTCTTCCTCGCCGGCCGACGTCTCTACGTCGTCGTCCATTCGTTCGGCCGGTGTTAATCCTCCTCCGTTGTCTCGATCACCGCCGCCACTCGACATATCGTCGGGCATCGGTGCGGTCGCGTCATTCCTTCTTATGTCGTGTTGCAGCGGCCTCTTCATCGAGAAATCGTGTCCGCCCACAATTTGTTGCTGCATCTTTTCGAGCAGATGTTGATGCTGTTGGTGCGACGCTTTGTCAAGGCCATGCATCGCGTTCAGTTGCGCTAATTTAGCCGCGTGCATCGCTGCCGCCGCTTGCTGCTCAGACATTCCCATGCCAAGACTGTTTTCGGCGATGATTTGCAGGTACGTGTCGAGGATAGCTGAGCCGGTAGTCGATCCACCGCCGCCACCGCCTCCACCAGTCGGCGGACCCACCGGAGGTAACGGAGCCGGATAAGGTTCTTTCGACGACAAATTGTGCGCGATAGAATCTATGCTTTTGGCAGCGAGCGCTTGCGCCGTATTGTGTTTCGTCACTTTGGTAATCGTCGCCGAGCCGAAGTGATTCATTGGTGGCGACATAACGTCTAGATATCGCAGTGCGCTATGCTGATGTTGTTGTTGTTGCGACGACACCGTCAGGTCTTCGGGGTCGTTATCGCCGCACACCGAGCTCCCCGCTTCACTCGGTGCATACTGCACGTGCCCTTTCGCGTCTAATTTGACTTCCGACCGACGCGGACCCGTCGGCGAGGCGCGTGCCCTCAGTTCGGCCGCGCTCACTTTAACGCCGGCTTTAGCCAGCAGTCTGCTAGCTAGGTCTGGGTCGAACGGAGACGGCATCGGAAGCACCGGCAGATCCTTGGTCGAAATGCCGCGATGCTGGCGAGACATATGCGAGTGGAGTGAGTTGCGAGATTTAGCGACGGTGCCGCACAACACGCATCTATAGCCGGGACAAACGGTGTGCTTATCCTCCAAGTGCGTTCGCAGCGTGTGCGCCGAACGGTAAATTTTGCCACATTTTGGACATGGTCGTGGATCGGTGGCTCTTACACGCAGCATATCCAAAGATCGTCTCGAAACTGTGAACAATACAATGATAATGAAAACAACTGGAATAAATGACGAATAAACATTACTTTTCTTTGAAAAAAAAATTTCCATCCAGGCTTAAATTTGGCAATGAGACTGCAATTATATAAACTGTAAAGGAATGAATACCCTATCTTCCTTTTCCTTACCTTTTTATATCCAGAAATGTTGCATAAAATTTTGAGAGAACTACTAATGTACAATATTATGTTTATGCGTTTTTTTTCAATAAAAATATCCTAACCATAGGTAATTGTTTAATGTATGGGGCATAAATTATATTTTAAGATTTTGTTTATTCATTGTTAGTAACTAGTCATTTTTATCTATTTTTATAAAAAAAGGGGAATTTGGCTTCACTATAAGTTCAGAATTTCAAATATTATGTGGATATACCCTGAAAAATGAGGCGATAAATTAGTTTAAAAATTTTGAGAAAAAATAATACGTCCAGGTAATATTTGTGGTCGGTATTAATGTAGTGCCCCCCCTATATGCGAATGTCCTTCATTTAGTTCAACGCCTACTGTATACTTTCTATTGTCAGTGCATCTATCAAGAATTGCTGCCAAACAACTTAATCTGTAATCGATATTGGAGTGAATGATGCGCAAAACACGATAAACACACAATGTTATGTTTAAAATTTTATTCAAATGCAAATATTTTATTACACAGGTTTTATTAGCACTTGATTTTTACACGAGACTGGCAAACCTATAACGGGAAAGGACGAGGAAACAAACTTAATTGCAGATCATCAGCGGACTTAATTGAAAATTATTAGTTATTTATCAATTTCGATTTTTAAAACAGTTATCTTTGCCTTTTGCAGTTTCGAGTTTTTTTTTAAGTGTAACTACTTATGCAAGGCCGTTAAACATTTCCGTTAAATATTTAACGCTTACGTTGTAATCATTACAGCGCCGAACAAATATATATTTCATTTATTCTGTAAATATCAATTTATAACATTTCGCTTCGCCAAGAGCGTAGATATTTTTTTCTGGGGAGGGGGGCGGGAGGTAAAGCAAAAAAATCAATCTTTTTTTTAAGTTTTACTAATTAAGTGAGGTGTCAAGCAAAATATTAATTCCAAAACTAATTTTGTATTCAAGAAGTATTTCTAAATTTTATATCTTAGATATTTTCAATTTTATTTTTGATTATTATAGTCCTGGGGGGGATAATTACCCCCTTTACCCTCCATGTCTACGCCCTTGTATGTAGTGTAAAATATACACGGTCTTATAAGTAAACTAATTTTTTTGTGTAACCTTTGAGTATTGCATAAGAGGTTATTTTGGGATGCGAGACAAACAATTTTTTATCTTCAAGACTTTTGCTGTGAATAATTTAATTTGGATAGTTACTGTTTCTTGTCATAAAAAATTCTATCTCGACCACCCAGCTTGGAAATGAAATTAATGAATATAAAAAAAATTACTTTAATGAATCGATTAAGTTTGTGTCCCAATCCAACCCTGTATTTCTAACATTTAATCTAAATCATACATTATTTTTAATACATTATTTATTTATGTCATTATAGCTTTATTTGCTATTCAGTCAAAAAATATTAGCTGAGCAAGTATTATTATTAACGCGTCCTTTTAAATAATTAAATACACTGGAAGTATTGTCCAGAAATTCTGGAAATTGTCGCCAATAAACTGTGGGTATGAAAAAAACTATATCAATTACTTAGTGATCTGATAGGTATGTATGTTTATAATTATAAGAAAATTATTCTTATTCAGTCATTTATATTATTGAATGTCTTAAAGGTAGCCACATTCTGCAAAAAATAGTTATCAGATATTACAAATCCTATAAAAAATATTTAACTATCTTTAAATAAACAATTTTATTGAATTGTTTATAATAACTGTTATTACTGACTTTTGACCACATTGTATCTTATCCTGCAAAATGGTAATTTATTCTTAAAGCAACTTTTGATATGAAAAAATAAGGACTAGAAATAAAATTGATGAGAAAGTTATAAGAAATAGTATAATATAGACTGTTTTCTGTGAGTTAGCCATTTTTCAATGAAATAAAACCGTAAAACCAATACGCATGCCTAGATTGAAAGTATATATAATAGAAAAGTGCCAATTTATATATTTAAATTATTTGCCTATTCAGCAATTTGAAATTAGCCTCTTTAAAGCGATATACTTAAGTATTATTCAACAATAATTTTCATTTGCATGTATTTTAATGGAATGCATGAACTGTGAAATATGTGGCTTAAAAATATTTCGAAACTTAAGAAATTTCGGTGGGGTTTTAGTTAATTTCTATAGATTAATTAATATAACACAGTCACAGATACAGACATATACATAAGGGAAAACTTGCGAGACCTTTTTCATCTCATTTCTTGGAAAAGAAAATGTTAACACTAAAATTAATTTATTGCAAATGAAGGTGAATACACACAACGATACAGAGTGGCACCATTTAATGACAGTACACTTAGTTTCGTTGTGGAAATTTACTTAAATATTACAGTACAAGTTAAAAAGTAACAGGATTGTGGGCTTTGTCCAGCGCCGACCTTAGCCTTCCGGACGCCTCGGGCGAGATATTCTTCAACGCTCTTTATTTCCTAGTACGTATTAACTAGAATTTTGTCCGCGGCTCGCAGGCAAATGTAAAATGTCCCATGTATTATTGAATTGCAATTATACATAATCAGAAAATTGACCTTTGAATTTGTACCGTAAAACAGTTTTCGAAAATAATCACAATTCACAAGTTTATTAATTAATTTTTCTCTTGTTTTGTGGTGGCGTTATTCTGTCATAACTGATTGTTTCACGGGAGCCCGGGTGACTTTTCCTAAAGCCGGCACTGGTTGTGGCAAATGCGTTAATCTTAACATTTTTGGATACATAATTATATACATTGCGCGTTGTTAATAAAACTCCGGCTTTATAATTTCCTAATCTACCTTATTTTAATTATTACAAAATTACAGACTATTATATAGGAATTGCAATAACATCTAAAGAGATCAATTTTGTTTATACATTATACATATCACGAGAGATTAAGAGACATATATTTATAGTATGCAATTGCAGAAAAAAAATTGATTTCCACAAGTGAAACATATATAAAATGTAATGTCCCCAAAATCCAATCGCTAGTCCTATTTATAGAATTTTGTTTTCCTACACGTCTCAAATGTATGATTGGTCTGCTTATGCGCATTATTCAGAATTTAAAAATGCGCAGTAGCATATTATCGTAACTATACTTCGCGTCTACACGTCAAATCACACTGATGAGAAATGAATCAATAAATAATGTTTATTAATCGTTATGTTAAGTAAAGGGAACTGATTCATTTTCCATCGTTTTTATGATGGCATACAAATAATATAATTTAAATATTGAGTTAGTCACGAAAATTGATTATTTAAAATTACAATTTATACATTTTAAAGTATGTAGGTACTTATCGTTAATCACGATTCAAGCAAATCAATTTCAAAAGCTTGCATTTAAGCGATTCTACAAGAACGCATGTTTCTGTTGATAAATTGTATACACTAATGTTTATTCGTTTCACTGATTTAATGTATCGATAATGTTCGATCAGGTTTCGAAAATTTCGAGTTGATTATTCGTAGCGGTACAGGCGGCTGTCACTGACATCGTAGACCGCAAACCGAGCAGTTCATTCCAGTGGCGTTCGCGATCGCGAGTAGATTTGTTATCGTCAGTGGTGGCGGCGGAACCGTGTTCTAAGCGGAGCGCGACTCAAAAAACCGTCGATCCATAACTCCATTTCAGCGCTTTCATTTGATCCCATTCGGTGGGATGTTTGAGTCTCATATGATTTCGTACTGAATTGGGATGTGCAAATCGTCTAGCGCAAGCTGTCACCGGACAAACTGGACTGTCACGCGGATAGTGTACGTCGATATGTTGACGGATCTCGAGCAGAGAGATCGCGGTTACCTCGCATAATGGACAACTGAAACCTGGAGATACTTCGGTCTTGATGCCGCTGCCGCATCCTCCGCCGCCAACCCCGCCCCCGACGCTCCGATTCTCGTCTGAACGCTCGAACAGCATCGAAACTCCATCTGCAACGCCAACAATGGCTGCAGTGAGTTTCCTGTATCTCAAATATTATGCAGATATCATATTATATCATCATCAAAATTAGCTATTGCATAAAGAAGGCTATGTGTTCTTCTTATTGTCAAGGGCACATCATGCTTTACGGCCGTATGGGCAGACATAGTTTATCGTAATACGGCCGTAAAATTTTAAAGAACATTTTGATGATGGAAATGGCGTTTGACAAAATTGAAATGATGAAAGTAGAAAGATTATATAAACACGCTTTCTTAAGATTGCAGACGATAATACGACCGTAAAGAATTTGTGTGTGTACTAAAGTTCTTACACATATATTTTACGACCGTATCGGCAAATACTATCGCGATAAAGATTGCATATTGCGTAATTATTTATTTAAGTTTCAGAAATAAATATTATATAGAGCCGTACAATTTCTAACAAAACAGTATAGCGAAATTGTGTAATGGTCATGATGATGATGATGACGATGAAAAAAATGTAATGCATATAATGAGCAGTAAAATCCGTTGGAATAGATTACTTTCCTAAAGCTGCAACACTTAATTCGACTATAAAGTATCTGTCTGTAATAAAAACCATGAATCATGATGTATAATTGGAAAATTACAAGAATTAGAAATGTTGCTTATATAAGCTTAAAAGAAAATCTTTTGTTATTCGCAACTATGCTTTTTCAAAGCTTAATAACTCGGTAATAATATTCAATGAATAGAAAAAAAATATTTTTTGTATTTATAAAAAAAAACTCTATCGTTATTTATTAGATCTAAATGAACAATAAAATATTATAATTAATTTTTTAATAGCACAGCTTGAAATGTATAGTTGCAACGATTTTGGTACACAAAATAATGTTATTTAACCTAAAAATAGTTCCTATCAACAAGTGATAATAATTTCTAGCTACAACTTTTTGGATTTTTTTTCTAAATTGGGTCTCAGTTCGAAAAGTGGAACGCCAAAGTGGAACACGAAACAATGGAATTTTATCGTAATTATAGGAGATTATTTAAATAGATTGGTAAATTTAAAACGTCCTATAATTATTCCAACCTTGGAATCAAAGTGAGAGAAAATCCTAACATCACAATTTTTATCGGAACAACCAAGTTGCGTTTAATTAAAAGCAGAATTTTAATAAAATCTACTTTGAACGGTCTCTATAATAATTACTATATGAAGCATTGTCTATTTACACAATGTGCGGTGAACGAAGGCGCAAAAGCGTATCGAAATTATATCTACGTCTCTTTTTTTGAAGTAATTCCTTGGTTATTCCGACAATACATATATATTAGCATGGAGTATATCGCTCATTATCAAAAGTTTTATATCTATGGCGTTAGCCAATCAAAACCAAAGTGCTCTTACGACTTAAAAAAAATCCAACCAATTGGACGACGGGACCATTCCAATTTCACAATGTTGACATTTGATATAGTATAATAAAGAAAATAAAATTTCTGATATCGCGTGAGGTGATGCGGGTAATGGCTAGTATTCAATATGATATGCCATGGTTACCTACATAATATGTTCCACGTCATGTAAAAATTAATCTACAAAACAAAAGAACAGCTATTTTTTTTTATTTTCAAAATATTTCCGAAACTACGTAGGTAGGTATATAAAGTTTAGAAAAAAAAAATTTTAACTAAACTTTCTTGAAAAATGTATAGAACAATAAGCCGTTATGAAAAGTATACCATTATTATATAAATAAAAAACACCGTTATAGCATATATGTCTTCTGCGCATGCATTGATTTTCCCCCAAAAAAATAGGACTCTTCATATTTGCAGACCAAACATCCTCAAAAATTTGGTTTCAATGCGCGCATCCGTTTGGCGTGTTTTGTGCTCACAGACAAACATGCTAAAGATGCACAGAGTTTTTCAAAAAACATGTTTTTTGGATTCGGGGGACCTCAAAACTAAAAGATATTCTAAAATTTTGAAAAGTGATTTTTTACCTAAACTAGTACCATTCGCCACTTGTGGGTTACAATGGTAAAAGACAGCAACATATGTTTGCACCTTAATGGTTCGATTGCGATTTTATTCCTATGCTCGGTATAAATAAAAGTATATGCTATAAAGTGACTCAACTATTTATCTAACGTACGTCTATATTTATTCACATTCGAGGCGATCACGCGGCGGTTTATCGCGGCGGGCAATCGTACGAAGTGGCAGTCGCCTGCCTCTGCCTGATGCCGTGCGCTTGCAGCTGATGGTTAATCAGGTAGTGTTTGGTTTTGCATTTTTTGCCGCAAAGTTCGCAGCGGTGCCACTGGTCTTGGGACGTCTGTACGTGCACGTTGATTATGTGCTGACGTAGATTGCTGGGCGACGAGTAAGCCCTCCCGCACAGCGGGCACTGCGGCCTGTTCGACTCCCCGACTGCCGCCCCTGTAATGCAGAGGCGGCATCAATTAGTATCACAATTATAAAACAATTTTCAACTACGACACTGAATATGGAACTCGTATTTTCAAAACTGAACACGATCTAGTTATTGGGTACTTTTTCTTCATTTCAAAATTACGATAGTTTAGTTTTTTTTTTCAGTTATTTTGGAAATGCGGCCACGGTAATTTTGACAATTCAAATGTATACTACTTATACCCGCGGCTTCGCTCGTTTTAATGTCGATTTTTAAAAAAGGAACCTCATTTTAACCCGAGCGTAGCCTAACATACATTATCCTATACATTTGATCAGTATCAAATTAAAGTACACAGAAAGTTCTCAAATTTGGTTATATTTAATTCTTTAATATTTTAATTTTTTCACCGCGTGACAGTTTTATAATAATTGAATAAATTTTTTAATTAATGTTTTACAATAAGATTTTTAAAATTATACTAACTCATAATAATTATGATCATATATACTGTTAGAACAATTTACCACCACTTGACCAGCTTGAGGTTCTGAAGATGAAAATAAATTTTTCGAAACGTTGGCCACTAGAGAAACATTGGTAAAGCTTATTTTATGATCCTCAACCAAAACCTTCCTTCATCTTAACATTCTATTGGATCAACACTACTTTACACTGAAGATTATCCTATACATTAAGTAAAATTGATCCAGCCGTTTTCGAGTAATCCTAGTACAAACAGGCAGACGGACGTACAAACAAAAATTTGGTAGCACGCGTTCCCGTCTAGATATTATACACCGAAGAAACCTCAAGAAATCAAAATTATAGAAAGAGATTTCGTTATAATATATACGGGGTGACCGGTAGTTGCTTGTATTCCTCTCGGGAGAAGAAACTATGACTAATTAGGAATGATTTAACCTTATCACTTGGGGGTCGGAAATGCATAATCTTTATTTTACGATAAAAATACTTTTGCGAAAATCTTTTATTTTATTTATTATAAGTTTTAATACACAATATAAAATATAACAGTAAATTTTGTGGTTTTTAGCTTTAGGAAGGTTGGTCAATTAGTAATCAGATCATGAAAAAATTAATGCCAAAAAGTGCAGAGAATACATACCTATTATTTTTTTTAATTTTTAACTGCCAAAATTCAGATTTTTGTAAAAACAAAATCGAAGTAAATTTTCTCGAAAATAACGCATTTCCGACCCCCAAATGATAGAGGTTAAAACATTTCAAATTAGTCATAGTTTCTTCTCCCGAGAGGAATACGAGCAATTACCGGTCACCTGTATATATAGGATGTCTTTAAAACAATCGACAACGCCTTACATGGGACAATATTAGAGTGATACAGCAATTTAAAGTTAGAATTTAAAAAAAAAATGATATTGAGAGAACCTTAAATTTTACTTTTGAAAAGCTGCATCTTATACGTAAATTTTTATCTGTATAAATTTAAACGTTGTTTAACTACCGTATAGAAGGTTTAGTAAACTTTTTTTGAGAAAAATCAAACATTGCGTTTATAAGGGAAACCAAAAATCAAACTAAAAAACTATAAGAGAAAAAAATATCGATTTTAAATTTTATTCCAATGTGAGCTTAATATAAAATATTGCACTTCAGTATCAAGTTTGCTGCGATTTGTCTATTTCCAGTGGGTTATTTTACTCGAAATTTTGTAAGATTATAGCGTTTGATGAATGTCAAACAGGTTCCAAAATATAAACCCCAAATATAAACCCAGACAACAAAGGCCTGTATGTCTCAATCGGCCTAATATTGTTCTATAAGTCTTCTCTAAAAAGTTGTTGGTTGTATTTAGAGACAGTCTGTATATTAGTATTTATAAAAATATCAAATACATAACGACTAAAACATTTGCCAACCTTGCTCTCTGCAGTTAGTCCTAGTATAGCAATTTGAGAAATACGACCACAAGAATATTAAATATTTATATTAAATTTGGATTATAATTATTGAGGTCTGTGAGTATTTATTAGACACACGAGGGTTGTCTCCGGTACGAAATGCTAGACTTGAGTTTTTGTGCTCAAGGGCACCTGAACTTATCGCTCAAGAAATTTCAAACATGAAAAAATAAGTGAAACCTCCAGTTTGACATCTTTGACCGGGTCCACGCATTGTCTCCGGTATCAGCTGCCAGACTTTTTACGTTCAGGGTAGTGCCCTTAATGAATGTACAAAAAGTCAGGTTTGAGGAAATACTATAAGTAAAATCGTCACTAGCTTCCTATCTATTACGTTGAGGGATTACTTTGTGATCTGTCTAGGAAAAACTTTCTTATACTCCCCCTATATGCGCTTTCCGTGGTTACACTACATAAAATAAAACAATATACATTTTAATCCAAATAAAACCGTATATAAGCAATAAAATACAAACACATAAAAAGTTTAAAATAATACAGAACCTTTCTCATATAACTGATGTATGTATTTATGTATACTTGCAGTATACGCCACAAAAGGGGAAGCTGATGGGACAAGAGCCGATGACGTTACAATATAGAAACCGCGCAAAAAGTTCGGTATACATAATCTGTCGTCTAACGACATAATTAATAACCGTCGTAAATAACTATGGCAAATAATATAATTAATTAGTGCATTAATGTTAATTAGAGCTGTATTTTAATTCATTAATTAGTATGTTATTTATTATTTGTTAATTAAGGTTCCGCAAACTTTAATAAATAATTAAATACATTTTCATTGTTACAGCGCGTAATTGTTTGTAGGTATTTCCGCCGGAATATGTACGGTATGGTTTGAAATACGTTTAGGTGTCCATTTAAGTATTAACAAATTAGGGATTTTTTAAAACTTCATATTGTTTTTAACCAGTCATTATAAATAACAAAAACATTCACTTTTAAGTAAATGTGACAAATGAAGATGTATTAAATTTTTTTCTATGATGGAGAGAGAAATTAGTTAGTTTAATTAAAAGTTAGTTCAAATGTGTTATTGTGTTACACAAAAAATCAGACTTACCTAAACTGAGTGGGACTTCTACAACAGAGTGCCTTAGAAAAATGCGATAATTGTTTTTTAATTAGTTAAAATTTCTAAATGGTATATAATAAGAAATAGCTATTATAAAAAAATATACCACGTGATATATTTTTTAGTAGTTTAATTTTTCTTCTTGAAACGAAATCCCGCAAGCCTATGTTTTTGAACTTTATTTTAATATTGTTTTTTAGCAGAGAAAAAATCATAGAAAATTGGTGCACTGTTTAAGTGAGATTTCGCTGCATATAAATATAAAATACTAAATTATAATTTCATTTTTATAATTGTAATTAGTTCACAATTAATGTGGGTCAAATAATGTCAGAATCCAAACTTTGTGAGATGCAGTGCGTGCGATAGGCGCTATCGGCGGTCGAACGGGGTAGTTCGGGGGAGTTGTAGTAAGGGGTGGGTACGACGTCTCAGTCGATCGGGGTGGCATTATAATACCCGGCAACGCATACAGCAATAAGTCAGCAGACTTATAGATCTTATTATGGGATATAAAGTAATAAACTCAAATAATGTCTCTACATCACGCATTGGCAGCGCCACTAGCGGCACCGCGCACAACTAACTGCACTGCAAACTATTACAGGACATAAGTTTAACCATTATATAATATATCTGACGCAATCCGTTTTGAATCACTCATCGACTTAATATTTTATACAAGAGCTGGAAAAAATCGGAGCTTTGGAAAGGTACGAAATACTTAATTTATGTATCTAGAACGTCATGAGCTGAGACAATGTGTTAATAACGATGCTAGCACACAGTTAACAGTAACTCGAGTCACAATATTATTACGTTCCAGACATATGCTATATTTTTCGCAAGTATCTCTTACAAAATTGCTGATTTTTATATAGTTTTCGACATATTTGACAGTTCAACAACCAAATCGAAATGAATTAGTTTGTTATACTTAAAAACTAATTCATTTCGATTTGGTTGTTTACGAAAATTACACCTACTATATGGATCGTCGTATGTCTGTTAATGGTAAAAGACAAATCATTTATGGATATAACTGTTGAATTGGCTAAATAGAATTTGTTTTACTTTGCGGCACTGGGTTTTACGGTTTTAAGCTTCGGAGTTAGAGTGAAAAGTTTTGAATGTGACTTTTTGATAAAGTTGATTTCTAAAAATACTTCGTTGTATTCAAACATAATTTATAGTTATAAAAGACGAGATTTGTTTAATGATACTTTTCTCAGAATTAAGTATTATTATTATAACATAATCAAACCATGTTTAAGATTACATTTTCAAAGTTTAGTCGTTTCAAGATTATTAACTTTTTTGCAGACCAGGCAGGAAAAATTCTAATGGAAGTTTACAGATATCTATTTATATAAATACTAAAAATTTAATTAAGAGCAGCATGAACTATTACATTTATATGGCTTAGTTTGTGCACATATTGCGTGAAAACTACTGACCCAATTCGGATTGGACTTTTTTTAAAAACATAGATTTCAACTTGTAGTAACATTTAATTTATATTTTCTCGCTATCGGTTCATTCAATAAGAAGATAAGCAAATTTAATGCTTTCAAAAATGTATTAGCACAACATAGAATACTATAGTTTTGAAGCCGATCAGGGCAGCAAATTGATTGCACTAAAGTTATATTCATATAACTATCTTGTGCGACTGTTTATTCGAGCGGCACAATAAAAATGCATTGCAGACCAACGAAAACTATTCTTGCATCTTCATACTGATTAGGGTGGAAATTCATTCATTAGTATGTCAAAACAAACTCAGCATCAGTTCGAAATGTACGTGAGCGAATCCGCGGGTACAACCAGTAAATAAGTAAGAAAATATTTGATAAAAAAGTCGATAGTTGAGAAAATTCAGCTGGCAGGATATAAACAAAAAAAAAAAAAAACAGGAGGCCATAAATGTAAGGAGAGAGTAATGCAAGAGCAAAAGCGATATTGTACATAATATGGTATATGTGTGCGGTGAGCCCTCGATTCCCTGGTGACGTATGCGGTAAGCTCCGCCTCTTACTACTTTACTTCTAGGCCTTCTATCATCAGCGAACGTACACACTACATACCTCTATGTGTGTATATGTACTAGTTTTATTTGATTCGATTTTTATGCCTTTATAGTCGTATTATACGTACAGTCCTGCAGATATAAAATAAACAAACGCCAAGATAGCAAAAGGCTTTGTTTATTTATGCGGTAATAAACTTTACGGAAAGATGGAATGCACTCTACCGCAAAATTGATTTTATTTTTATGGTTAAGACGCTGTTTCTTTAAAATTATTGCAAATTATTACTTTTCAAAATGGGAATTTGTTTGCGTTGCTCAATTTTGTTTTCCACAAACGATTGTCTATTTTTCAACTGGTATTTTCGTTTTCATGAAACAAATCGATTATTACGGTTGATAACGAGCCAGCTTGTGATTCAGATTCTTTATAAAAAACAACGCTTCTTTCAATGAATTATTTTTTAAAAAAAACCTGATTTACGTATAACACCAAATATTCATATCATATGCAAAAAAAAACAGATGCTTAGATAGATTTGTGATAAATTCTAATTCGGGTTTTAAACGTCTTTTACCAAATTGATAATTAATAATCTTTGATTTTGAATTTAAAGAACTGGTTAATTGATAAAAATGTTTGTTTAGTATTTTAAAGTTAATTACGAATATGAATAAATAAAATAAAATAGGTAGATAGAATTAAGATGGAAAAAAACTGATATAAGTCGACGGAAATTCTAGAATTTTCAGAAACCAAAAAGTAAATACTTCAATATATACAATCAGTCAAAGTTTTGATGGCTCATATTTTTCTACAAATTATTTTGATAATTTTATTTGTACTCAAAAAAATCATAATTTATAGTTCGGTGCTCTGAACATGTAGATATTTTGATCTCTGCATGTATTGTCATTCATTCTATGAAATAATGACATAATAATTACTTTATGTACTAATCAAAATAGCGACGTTTCTTATTATTTTCATTTACATAACAGCAGAATATTTATGTTATATAAACAATTGATCTAGTTATGTATTAAAACAATGATATTAGAAATGCTACGTCACGTCCACCATGCTGCCGCCGCTCCACTATAAAGCGACTGTGCCGTGTGCAAACATACAACACAACACACCAAACCCATATCTGTATGGGCGAGTTGAGATAATATGAGCTCGGCTACCATAAAAAGCTTTCTTCGCTTAAAACACTAAAAGGAAATTAAAGTTCGTATAGGCCATAGGGAGTACATTATAGTTCTGTCTTCAATCGATACACAGAAAGAAGAACGCACCAAATATACATAAGTATGTATGTAGTGCACTCCAGAGACGGACTCGAGACACTCTTTTAACATGGTGGAGGGACGGGTCGAAATATGGTGGACAGAACGAGTAACGTGAATAGAGAACATTTTTGTCTATGATTTTAATTCAGTAGAAAAAAGACAAGCAAATGCTAGTGTAGATCACGCGTTATAAGAGCTCCGTGTCGTTATAATAATTTAATAAAAAATAAGTTTATCACGTAATAATGCCACATAAATTAATGATTTTCGGAAATTACCTTCCATCGTGCAAAATTTCAATATTCTAGGTCTATCACCTATATAGATAGATAGATAGATAGATATAGAATTTATTAAAAAAAAAAGGCCGTAGCCATTGAATATGTCATACATAAAATTGTACAATACCTTAGTATTTGATATTTCAACTTGGTACCACTAGGCGCTCCTGAGAAAAAAGACCTTAACGAACAGACAGACGGACAACAAAATGATCCTGTAAGGGTTTCGTCTTTTTACTTTAAAGTGTGCCATCGTAAATATGGATTTTTGCAGCTTAACAAAATTATTTATAAGAATAAAAAGAAGTCTCGTTTTTAATTTTTTTTTTATGGAATCAAACACGATCGTTTTTAAAAACTATTTTTATAAACTGTTAAAATGCAACAAAAATATTTTTTTTTATGTTTTTTTGATTTTATTAATAGTGCCAACCATCGAAATTCTTTTTAAAAGTTTCCAGTTCAACGATCACAGGTGGTGGAAGAGCCGGGTCTAATGTGGTGGTGGCAAAGGGTCATCTATTAAAATTGCGCACAACGTTAATTGTGCATTTGTAGATCGGCCTAAACTTTACAGTACAATAAACAAGACAGGCCAAATCAAGTGAAAATGACGTCGGTCCGACTGTTACCGTGGTGCGCCTCTGCTGAGACACGAGGAGGTGGTGGTTGTGCAAGCGTATGAGATAGATATAACTGAAGACTCGGCATGTAGTATGTTGTGTAGGTGAAGGTGCGTCCTTCCAGTGCGCGCGCGCGCGGAGGGAGCGGAGCGCGCCCTACTGCCCTTCCTCCACCACCCCCCACGCACGGCGCACGACCCTGACGTACACACAGATGCGAATGCGATGCTTTATCTTTGCGAATGGAGTGTACTTGACGTTGGACTGTCCGTCCGTAATGCATTCGCTGCGAGTTGATCGTTTCGTCGTCGAAATGGTATTTATTGCTATATCGCTTGTGTCATGCTTCGGGTTTATCAAAAATAGCTATGTCGTGCGCATTTTTTCAGTTTCAAAATCAGATATTACCTACATATTCATTTCGTTTTGTTGCGGGGTTTTGGGTTATTTTGTATATCTAATAAGAATAGGCGTGTACCGGATCATTTCCTATCTATTTGTACCGGCATCACTCAAAAATGGTTAGACGAACTGCAGTGAAACTATATAGCCCTTTATTTCTATCAATATTTTTTCACCTTGAGGATTTAGTTGAAATAATTTTAAAAAGGCTATATAAAAAAGTTATTTTTACCAATGAAATATCGTTTTTTTTTCTTCACGAAGAAGAATGTTGTTTAAACGCTGAATAGCAATGTGGTTCTCTGGAGACGAAAGGTTAAAACATACAGGCAATGATATTTACGTTGCGTAGGCCCGTATTCATCGAGTCTAGTTAGTTATTTATTCCGTTGATTTATTCTTCAGACATCTATTCTTCGGAAAAAGTAGTCGTTAAGTTTACTGCAGGTATAAGTCGTACGAATAACTTTTCTGTTCAATTTCAAGGACATTTAAATATTTATTCGCCTGATAAAATAATAATATCGCCCAAAAATCGTAGTACCTATATACTGTTCATTTTTGTGAATTTTATTTATGTATTATTTAATATTTAGGCCTTTTGTGAAGTGCGTCGTTGTACTAGCTCTTAAAATATTTAAAGTGAGTTCAAAGTTTGTCCATAGCTTTAGTTACATAACTTTGATACAAAAAAGGGTCACTGCTGTATATAAATCCCCATTCCCTACCTATCAAAATAAACGTAAAACTACGAAAAAAATTTATTATTATTTGATTCAATTTTGCATAATTATTTTCGCAGTTTTACGTTTATTTTCACAAAAATGGATGTTATTATATAATATAGCAAAGACTTTTTGTTTTGTATCAAAATTATGTAACTAAATCGATGTAAAGTTATGGTTAAAAGTTATGTGTGAACGTTGGAGCGTAATAATATTATTATGATTATTATACATTAAACTGTAATGAACACGTACGAGGATAACCAGTCATTAAAGTATCACCTGACATCTGTAATTATTGAAACGTGCTTAGAGTCAGAATATTTAAAATAATATCCAATGCGTATAGTATTAACTAAATTTGATCCACAAATGACTATTCTACCGAATGTATTACTTTGAGAATTAAAAATACATATTATTCCAAGGAATAAATTTATTCTACGATTAGTAGCTTCTAACGTTTAAGTGTTCGCTCGAATAGGGGCCGTAGCAATGCAATTATAGCGAACGGCGTCACCGTACTCCGAAGGTGCACAACGCGAGTCAGTGTATTCAGTATATGTTTGCCGTTTGATTCGGACCGGCAGAGAGTTACACAAGCGACGCGGGAGGACAAGAAGTGCGGGGGAGGCGCGCGTATATGTATGTGTGTGTGTTGTACAGAGAGAAAGAGAAGAGAGGCGCGGAGGCAGGGGGGAGGGTATATAAATCAATACGCGCGGACTTGCACTAACCCACCCACCCATATAAAGGGCGTAATCTCCTCTGTTTGACTGTTACATGTTTGGCCTGGAGGCAATACCGCACACACACACACACAAACACGAGGGCTCATATCCTTTGTATCTTCTTGTGTCTGTATTTGTTTGCAGAAAGAGTTCACACGTTTGATAAGGGTTGTCCAGTATACGCGCTTCTCGCTCATGGAATAACCCTGTACCACTATAAATTCACTGCAAATAAGGTAAATGTCATTTTTGAATTCTTGTTGAAAGAAGAATAACGTTAAAGACTTAAAGATAATCCTTATTTGAGAAGAAAAATGTTCAAAGCGACTTCCATATTTTGTTTGTTTCTTGAATTTAACGTAAGTGCTGTTCGTAATAAACATTTTTCATTTGAGAGATATTTAAGAAATTTTTCAAAAAAGATTAACAATTATTACACAACCTTACTTCTTTTTTTTACATTTTTCTAATCATTATTTTAAATTACAAATTCTTATAGAAAAACTATTCCAAAATATTTATTAAAATATTTATTTATTATAACCACTTTCGACATTTAAGAGTAATTTTTCTATAAGAATTTCTTAACAAAAATATTAAAAAAAAAAGAATTTCTTATTTAAAATAAATATTAATCCAAATTTCTTTAAAACATATTATAATACTGCTTTAATTTATAATCTTTTTTTTAAACTTGGTATCATGAATTTAAATAATACCTTCGCACTTTAGCATCTCATATATTAGGGTTTGACCAATTTTGCGGCCAAAATTTTCCAAATTCCGAAACATACATGTAGATATGCTTTTCGCACTTCGCCTGTCATTTCAATATACTGTTTTTTTTTTTTGTTTTTATCTACGAAATGACATTTTACTTTTACAAAATTTGACCGTAAGGTCAAGAAAACCTTAAGATCTTTTCAAAATATGCATCTTGGTAAAAATGAGTACGCTTAAATCAACAAAAGTACCCTAACTTTGGTATCTTTACAACGCGAAACACATTAGGTACTCCATATACCGCTCGCCTATCAAACCAGACTAAAATGTCTAAAACTTTTGGTCAAAAGCACATGCTACTCTTTGCTCCAAAGCTAAATAATATATATTCAAATTCAACTGTCTAAAATCAAAAAATCTAGACGGCTGATTTTAAATATGCTATCATTCTTTTTATTTATGTTCATATTCATTTTATAAGTATAAACTGCACTTACATGTAAGAAGTGTATTCACTGTGTTATAATTCTGCGCTAAGATACAAACAGAACTGGCACTTTTCAAAATTCCGTTTTAAGGTAGAATAAGAATTTAGGAAAATAATCTCGTATTAATTTTACTGACACAATTTCATGATTTCATCATTATTAATTTCAATAATTCAATTCGCAATAATTTGAGGGATTTTTTCTAGGATGTGATTATGAAAAATCAAAACGTTATTCTAATTAAAATTTATTACGTATAATTAAATAGGAACAATACATTTGATTTGACACAACTTATTGTAGTCCAGGCGGTAGGGAGTTTGAGCTGGAAACATACTCTACCTCGCAGAATTTTTGCATACCCTTTTAGGCCCCCCTCAGTGTCCAAAATGCACAAAAGTCTACAATTTTTGCGTTATGGGGGGCAGGGGGGCTGAAAGGTGCAAAATTTGTTTTCTAATTTTCTCGCCTTGTATTATAGCTACGACAAAAATAATTATACCAATGTAGAGGGCGCCCCCTGAGCACTACAAGTTTGTACCTCATGATTTTCGCCGTAGCTGTAACGGTTCTACGAATTCAAAAGTATTTTAGCAAGTATTGTTACATTAACTCTCTCTCTCCCTCTCTCTCTTTAATGTAATATTGTCAAAATTATTATTCCTTAGCTACGCAGAAAAATTGAATGTTGTTATTCTGAAAACATCGTTCGAAATGTCTGGTATAAATCGGTAACCGTTGCAGTTACGACGAAAGTCATGAAAACTCCTGCCACAAGATGTGCTATTAAGTGAAAGTGACTGATATATAAGTATATTTTTTTTATCATATAATAATTTATTATAATATATAGTGCAGTGGGCTTAACTCCTTATACCGCTACATCTCTTTAGTGCTCATTACTCTGTATAACATGTAATATGTAGATCTGGTATATTATTATTAAAAAAAAAAGTCATGAAGGGCAAACTTGTAGTGCTCGAAGCGCCTTCAACATTGGCATAATTATTTTTGTCGTAGCTATAATACAAGCCGGAAAAATTAGAAAACAAATTTTGCACTTTTGACCCCCCCTGCCCACCGTATCACAAATATTGTAGACTTTTGTGAATTTGGGACATTTTAGGGGCCTAAAAGCGTATGCAAAAATTCAGCGACGTACAGTGTTTCCACATTAGCATAGGGAAAATCTCCCTACCGCCTGGACTATTGATGTTATAATGAAGAGACGATAAGATAAAACTGTTATTATTAAAATTTTTGTAGCCAAAATTCACGTTATTACGCCAATTAAAAAAATGGAACCATGCAGTGTACACTTCACATTAGTGAAGTGAAACTTCCAGTCGCCTAAATTTATACCAAACACGAATATACCGGGTGTTTCTAAAATAGGCTTCAAATTTCTATAGCGTGTAGTATTCATCAAAGTATGTTAAAAAGTTCATGCAAACGTGTTATTTAAAATGCAGCTTTACAAACACGAATACTTCTTTCCGAGACACGCGTCGACTGTACAGAGGGGAGCAATGGTGCAGCATTACATCAGTCTTTTCGTTACACGCTCAGCTGCAAGAGTCCAATTTATTTCACCGTGCGTAAAGAAAGTTTCACTTAAAAAATAATAATTGGAAACTAATATAACCATTTTAAGAATAACCACGACGAAAAAATCATGTAAAAAAAGAAAGAATTTAATAGGCCAACGAATGAAATAAACTTGACGTTATCTCTCTATAAAATCATAAAATTTTGAAATATTTTGTAGACAATAAACCTAGATTTTCCCGAGATAAAATTCGTATTAATCAAATAAAGCGCGATGGTTTATACGTACTTTATCCACGTAAACCTACGTTAATGGTTCTTTCTAGCTTTACCCGTAACAAAATATTCTAATCTCTAGTTGGAAATTATAAGTCTCTTAAGATGTAAGTCAAACACGGAAAGATTTTGGATAAAATAACTTTACAAAGTAGCACAACCAAAAAACTTCATTCAACAATCCAAAAACGGTGACTAAATATTTTTTTGTTGGTAATAAATTTCAGTTTTGAAGTAAATTCAAACAGTTTTTAAAAATGATAATAAAAATCGATGTAATAATATAATGTTAATTATAATATTCATACTCTTGCAAACAACATTTTTTTTCTGGGAAATATAAAAGATGAAATTTATTATTTGGCTATTTTCCGCACTTAAAAAAAAATAACGTTCATTAAGAATACTGCTTTTATATCTTTGGCTTTTAGAAGTCCAAGGCATTCATTCTCTTTTAGTGAGGTCCATTTTAAAACAGTTCGTTATTCTATCCATTGATATCTTAGTTGCAATATACTTATAAATCTAGAAATATAATACTGTACGAAATCACTGATTACTAATTAATACTATTCAGTCAATCGTTAACTTATATCATATCTAAAATATAGTCATTTATAGGAAGACAGCATGTAAGAAATTATGTACTTCTTTTTAAGGGCGTATGCATAATTTTGTTCTATTTCTGAAATCTAAACAATAAAAGTTAAAAAAAAAACTAAAACCCGATGAGATAAAAGACAGAAACAAGCAAATCAAAACATACATTTCTTGTTATCAATAGTCATCGATTCGAATATCGATTTTTTTCAGTTTCCAATGAGGATCCCGACTACTGATAACAAAAAATAATATCTAATATTTTGATTTGTTTGTTTTCTTGTTTCACGTGGTCGAGTTTCAGATTTTTTAAGTTTTAGGTATGTTTATTTCGGTCTTTTTAGTTGTTTTTTTTTTCAAAATAACCATTTAAAAAAAACATAAAAATGTTTGAAAATACATAACTATCTTTTTAATTTGAAATAAATTATGTTTCTACTAAGTGCTAATACCTGCTAACATATATTATGGCATTATCTATCCTATATCACTCGCAATATCAAGACGACTCAATTAATGTCAAAATCGGCCCAGCCGTTTGAGTTCTAGAGAGGAACTAATGAATACC
Organism: Xanthostigma xanthostigma; assembly: GCA_963575645.1. Taxonomy (NCBI): domain Eukaryota; kingdom Metazoa; phylum Arthropoda; class Insecta; order Raphidioptera; family Raphidiidae; genus Xanthostigma; species Xanthostigma xanthostigma. The sequence goes on along the minus strand of OY754468.1, from coordinate 27,792,020 downwards.
AATACACACATATCGCCATACTCGGGTAAACAACGCAATGTCTCATTATATTGCGCTAGTACTTCCAAAAAAATTAAATTTAAAAAAGCAATAAAATAAAAAATAGATCTGAGTTGTGCTGTTCAAACAGTTTCAATAAGTCGTCTATTTGGTTTATTGCAGTCAAAATTAACTCGTCAAGTACTGTTTAGCATTTTTACAACAGTCTATAATTTGCAATAGTTGGCAAGACCAAAAGTGCACATCCCGCTAGTTTTCCATTGTATGATAAAAAAATAACAATTAAAAAATATTTTTTATAAATTTAAAAAGATTTAAAAATTTAAAGAAATAAATAATTAAAAATTGAAAAAATATTTTTTTTAAGTTTGCAAAAATAAAAAAAATTAAGAACTATACATAATATAATATATAATTAATATCAAGTGGAATAAAATAAAACAAAATAAAAAGAAAAAAAAAGAAAAAAAACAAATGATTTCGTAAGGAATCGAACCCAGGACCTTGCCCTTGGGGATCCAACGGCATAACCATTACGCCACGGCGGCCTAATACTTGTAGTGGTGTTATCACGGTATAGAAGTGTAGCACTTGTTTTATGGATTACATTATATTTACACAGCAATTATTATATTGTTTTTTAAAACTACTTAGCTGTCAAAAATAATAAAATAAAACTGTTTATAAAAATTAAACTACTGAACACATTTTAGTGAATTTAAATAGGGTTCTGGTCTGATAGTAAACAAAGTGAATAAAATATAACCCAAGGCAATCCGACCAAAATTGCGATCTGTAGAGTCGTGACGTACGTACATACGTACATACGTACAGACCAACCGACAACTGCTGTTTGTGATTTTCAATTACAATTTTAATAGTATTTATGAACTCGAATTGATTTAAAAATGGTTCTGTTTTATAGATTAGAATCTCCTCTTTTCAAAAAGCTTCAATTTGAATGGATTTCGTGTGAAATTAACTTAGATATAACTTCTTATATGAACGAAAGTCAGCTCTGACGCACAAAGCGATAATAAAGCACATACCGCTAGTTTAGCGGTATGTGCAATATTGCAGATTCGGATTCTTTGCATCAAAATACGTAAGTTTTGTACTAAACAGTTTTTCAAATTTTTTATCTAATAGGCTGAAATTTTAAAAATCATTTCTTCATCAGACTACATGTACTACCCAAAAATCTAAAGAAATTCACATTAAACCACAAAAAACAAAAAATACGTTTCCTTTTGTTATTGGAAAAATCATCCAATAACACGAGGGGGGGGGGCAATTTTGAATTCTTAAATGGAAACTTGCAATATAATTTTCGACGAAAATTGAAAAACTGTTTCGGATAAAACTTACGTAGTTTGATGCAAGGAATCTGAATCTGCAATAAAATATAAAGACTCCCATCTAACTTTTTTAAGTTACCCCCCTTCTCCCCTCGGTGAGCTAGGTGTCAAATTTGTTACCATTCAAAAGCTTTTCAAAAATTATTATACACGTATTTTTTCTTTTCCCCTTTATCGATGAATTTTCATAGATATTAGGGTGGTTTAGACCCTATATACCTACACTATTAGAGTTAACATTTAGTGCACACATTGTGTTCGTTGAGCCTACTTAAAATACTCGGAATTAGGTTGATCATAAAGCATAGAAAAAAATAGTTTTCAACTACCAATTAAAATATATTCCTTAAGTTTTACCAAAATTGTTTAAATCTAACTTTTAGGAGTAAAATTACTACGTAATTTGGTGCCAACATTAGATTGATACAAAACCTGGACGATATCGGAATTAGAATAGTATTTTAAAGGGAGCATATTAAGAGGGGGTAATTTTTTTAGTAAATAAAATTATATATAATGGACTATGTTTTGCACTACGATTTGTGATTTTCTTTTTAATTTTAAAAGAAAAACAATTAATTGGAGTATACAGAATACTATTGAAGATTACGGAAAAAATAAATTGTCAGCACGGAATAATGAATCTTTTCCAGCTGAAAATCTAAATATTCATGCGAAGCTAACTCTCGTTATTTATAATGCAAAGGAATTTCTAAAGCTCTCATAACCTTTTACAAACTGCTTCCTATATACAACTAAGGTAAATTTTCCTGATGAAGAAAAAAGTACAAAATTTTCTGTCATGATTTTACATCTTTGTCAAACGATATCTACTTACTAGATGTTTAAAAAATTATATCAGCCAGACAAATACAGTTATACGTAACGCGAAAAAAGCTCCACATTCTCGGTATATTTAGTTTAATATTATAGGCCGTACAACGGATTTCATTGCCCGAGATTAAACGAAAACGTCCGATAATTTTGGCATTATTTCCTTGTGCTACCTCTAAAACACTACAATCAAGTAGCCTACAAAGCGATATCATGTAACAACGAATTGAATGATTAATTATTTAATAAGTCACTAAGTTTTATATTATATTTTGTATGTACAAATTTGTTCAAATATGAATCACTGTCTTAAATTAGAATTCTTGGTTAAATATATAATTAAAAAAGATTGAATCCAATTTTTATCTTGTAGTTTTTTAAAGAAAAAAATGCCATCAACTGAGCCCAATCTATGTTACAATTCGGTTTTTTACCGTTCCTCAAACAGTAATCATTTCACGCCGTGAGCTATAGTTTATCATGCGGTTAATGGCCCTTTTCTTAATTCTAAATATATATATTATCACTATTCTCCACAATAGTTCACGATAATGAAGGTCCTGCGTTGAAATCTTTTTCACAGAAAACGTTGTTATCTCTCTCTCTTTAAATGACCATCTTACTTAATTGCTCACTGATCTTTCTCCCGTAAAGAGCAATGAAGGAATCTTTTTAAGTGATCACAGCCAAAACTAATCAACGTCACTTCGTAATACTGACTCAGAAAGCATTTACGGGTTGATTCAAGCAGGAGTCAGAGAAGAACAGTTCATCCTCATGTAGTTGAAAGTTTTCAAAAAAACAATTTCCACTGTATAAAAAATTGACGCGAACAAATCAGTCCTAGGAAAACAATTGTGTGATTTTGATGTGATTTTATTGAAAACAGTTCTGCAATTCACTGATAAGATGGCGGCGAATTATAACTAACACTTTGTCTCTTTCTGATGCCATGCATCGATAGCATATGTATCTGCGCGTACTGTTTAGTTTTGAACGTCTTTCCGCAAACTGGACAGGGGTGCACTTCGGTGGACACCCTGTGAACGTTAACAATGTGCTGCTTCAGGTTGCTATTGTTGCTGTACTGTTTGCCGCACTCCGGACACTTGGGCTTGTTGCCGCCGCTGCCGCTGCTACCGTCGGCGTCGCTGTCCCCCGAGTGCTGCTGGTGTTGTTGAGTTCTGCCTCCGAGTGCGGCAGTCCACGATGTCGACGCCCCTTTGGTGTTGTCGACAGATGCTGACCAGCCACCACCACATCCTACGCACACCAGTTTCATCAATTTTCATTTCTTTTCTCGTTTTTCTTTTTGATTTTCTTTTGTTTTTAGAGCTGTTTTTCGTATTGCATCTTCATCATATAAATGAAGCTGTCTCTGTCTAAATGTTTTAATCTATCTTTGTTTAGTAAGTGGTAGCTGGTCAAACAACGGGAGGTCTTACAGAGTCAATTGTTTTCTTATCGTTTATTTTAATGCCAACAAATTAACGAGTATTTTATACTGTTTTTATTTTATCGTCTAGAATCTGTATTAACCATTTGCATGCACAAGTTTTTAATATCGCATTTTTTACCGTTTTTCCTTGTAAGGATTGGAAGAAAGTTGACAAATATAAAACTAGTAGACATATTATAATGTGGTGACGCACTCACATCGGGAAATTGTATAGTTTACGAAATAATTATCTACTTCATGAAATGGCTCAGGATTGTATAGGTACTAACTTTAAATTAATTTTTTAATATTCTTCGAGAAAAGGGTGAATACTACTATCCGTCTGAAGTAATGTTCTCAACGTTTCATTGTATTGCTGATCATTCATTTCATGAAATAATAAAAATGTCAAAACAACTATTTTAGTCTAGCATTTATTTCGATTAAATTTAAGTCTCACAAGAAAATAAAAATAATGGTTCTACATTTACTTTGAACTACTATTATTTCTAATATTTTTTTGGAAACTGGAAATAGTTTTATTCAATTGTGGCATCTGCTTCAAATAACGCTCTACGTAGGGACCGTCTAATTGGCAATCGTATACACATAAATAGAATGATGAATTTTTTGCCACTGCATAAATTAAATCAGATATTTTATCTTTTAGAGCCATGCTGTTTTGTCAAATTTGAATTTATAGCAGTGTAAAATTTTTGCCTCAAATTAACTGAGCTGTACATTCTTACACTGGCCACACAGAATAGCGCCGTTAATATCTTAGTTGCTTCTAGATGTACACTTCATCAGTTACATGAAGTGGACAACACAATTAGCCACTTGAAAACATCTATCCTCTATATGAATGAATTTATACAAATCAAATAATTTCAAATGAGTTCGTGCACTGGAAATATCAAAATTTAAATAAATAGAAAAAAATAGTATAGGTTCACTTGACGAAGACAATAAAAACTACACAATCAGAAACCATTTCATAAAACATTACAACTTATTGATGAAATATGCAATATCATGATTTGGGTGCGACATAAATATACCACGAATGTTGGATATCCAATTTGATTCGTGAAAAAACGTAAACGGGCAAACGAATAACTACCTAAATTTTGACAGTGCATGGTGGATTTAGTAATGGCTCCCTTTATTATAACTGAATTGACATCTTGAGATAACGCCACAAATGAATTCACAAGTTCCCGGTATGTTCATAAATTATACAAAATAAAAACAATTAGTTGGAAAGACATACCTCTAGTGTCAAGATTTATTAATTTATTTCTGATTATAAAACTTGAATTAGTTGTTGAGAAGGAGATATGAGGATAATATTTAATAGTTAACAATGATATTTATTAATAGCTCATGATGTGGAGCAGGATAAGGGAGATCTAACAAATAATTTTTTTTTAAAACTATGTATTGTAAGTTCTCAGAAAAATGTCTTTCAAGGAGTATTACATTTGAATATATGGCTACTAACATTATATTTGAACAAATGTATAGTTAGAATATGTCGGACACGGTCGTAGCTATAGAGGAACATAATATAATAGGAACAGTGTGTTTTATCTTTTGATGGCTTATCTAAAATTTGGCTCTAAACACGTCCCTGATGCCGAATATCTACAGTTTCCCAAATATGATAATATATATTATGTCTACTAGTAATACATTTGAATTAAGCCTTCAGTTTGTTACATTTTCTCATCCCTGTAATATGTTGTGTAACATGACCCTACGGTAGTTTTTTTTTACTCTCACTCTCAGATTGTGTTCAAGTATTTAAAGGAAACGATAATATTTTCTGGTCAACGTGTTTTCTATGCGAACCATAGAATTGATAGCGTTTTTTACCAAAAATATGTAAATTATATTCGTAGAGAACATTATAATAATTTAATAATACATATGCCAAAGGTTAACATCTCGCGTGTATTTGTGTAAGAAACAATTTTATTTGCCTGTCTCATGAAAATTATCGTGTTTTTGCGCATATTTTGCAGATATAATACAAGAAAAAACGTCCAATCAATATTTTGAACGACGGAGTATTTAACAAGGTCTTTCTAAATCACTGTTTAGGGTATTTATTACTATTTACAAAAAGAATTAACATATCGACAGGTAAATGTTCAGAAAAATATCATTAGTTATGGTTCAAATCTTTGATTAACGTCTGTTTTTTTTAACTAAATATACAGAAAACCCAAATTTTACTAGCACTAACGCTGAATCTCTAAAACCAATATATTAACAAACATTTCGATTGTACATACATCATCAAAACGCGCTCTGAAGCTACTCGGTTTGATTCGGAATGGCACGAACCAATCGTCACTGTAAGACCTGGCGCCGATAGGCAATTTTTAGTTGACTGAAACTTGACTTGCATGCGTTCTTATGAACATGCATATACCGCAAATGTCAAAATTGATTAAGAGTTTGTGGATCATTTAACTGGTCTAGTGAGATCTGATCGATAGACCGACTGAATAAATGGGCAATTAAAAATTACCTAGAAGCGCTTGACTTAAGGTTACACAGAAATAAGCGAATGTCCGCACACTGAAACGATTCTGCACCGAACCTATCCGAATGTGCGTGTTTTCGTTTTTTCTTATGCAGGTATTCCAAAAGTGATGATTGTTCCGAACCTGGAATCGACTGAGTAGGACCCGGACTGGCAATCAGTATTATTACCGGGAAACTTCTTTGATAGACCTCAACCCTTATCATTTGTTTTACACCAAAAATAAGTCCAATAAAACGGATAGTTCTTACATTGAAAGTTTTTGATTTTTGGAGATTTCTCGGCCCTATTAATCCTTTATTTTTAATATTAATAAATAGGCACAGTCTAGTCCAAGACTTGTTATTACATTGATAATAAGTTTTAGAAATTTGTCACCAGTTAGGCAATATATCAAAACGAAAAAATACATATAAAAAAAACATATTTTGACTAAACCGCTTCCTTAAGAATGTTAAAAAAATCTGAACATTTAACTAATCGATTTGTGAAAAAAATGATAATTTTAGACTCACCAAAACTATCTGCATTATTCCCGTGTAAACCTGAAGGTCCTGGCATTAATCCCGGTAAACCTGTAAGGAAGTCTTGATGTCAGTCAATTAGTACAACATGCCATAAAAACACCCAGAAAAATTATTGACTATTATACTCAAAATTAAACTTGAATTTGAACTCTGAGTTTTTTGATTTTATGTTTGAAAAACACAGAGCAAAAAAAAACTTTAGTTGTGTTTTTAGTTACAAAATTTATGAAGAAAATATGATTTTTTTTTTTTGAGAATTGTCACTCTATTACAATTTGAGTTAGTTTCTAGAATAACACTTGCGTTAGTTAAAATCGATTACAAAATAATTTTGAAGTTCTAATTGTCAGTTTCAGCACGTGTAGTGCGTCATCAACTCAACAATAGAATTGTCCTACATGTCAAAATTTGATAACTTTGAACAATGCGTATTACTCGTAAACTAATAATGCTAACCTACTTGTTAATTCGTACACCATTTCTCTTAATTTAAAACATTTCAAACAAGAATTTAAAAAAGGTAATCATTTTAAACAGTTTGGCTCAAACTCGTCTATGATGAATCGGAGAATGGTTTCCGCTTGCGCGTTATACCTATTGTTTTGATACTCCATATCAAACCTACCCCTAGCTGAGCACACGCATACAAAAGCGATCTATTACTATCATTAGAGCCATGGTACGTTTGATTTCCCGTTTGCGAGATATGGTCAACAATAGACTGGTTGGCCATTGTTAAGCGTCACTTTCGTAGCGGCATCTCAGTATTAAAACACATCGAAAGATACACACATTTTTAATAGCAGAATAAGCTTCCAGAAATATCTAAAAAACTTCTCTTTTTTCCTATTTGTATTATAATTTCTATGGCTCAAATGAAAAAAAAAAATATTAACTCCAACATATTACGGCTATTTTTAAATAATTTATTCTTAGATCATCATGGGTGTGAGTATTTTTGTTTTAGTGAGTGAAATTTATAAAAGAGCTGATTCCTCATTGCTCCACAGATCTCAATTTTAATACAAAAACGCGTGTGTTCCAGTGACATATAAAGTGTTAAACAAGTATTTGTGGTATGTACCTTGTAATCCTAAGAGTGCGCCGGGAAATGTAGGTGTTCTGGACTGGTCTAGCATGCCGGATGATCCCCCGTTGGCATTAAGCAACGGATGATCGTCCAACATCCCGCCCGGATAGTCGCCAGGTTCTGCTTTGGGCGTCACTCTGTCACCTCCTCGATCACTCAACGCTGTGTCGCTGCTATTAGAGTCCTCGCCCGTTGACTGCGCTTGTAACGACGAGTCAGATTGACCTTTCTGTTGGACAAACGCAAAGAAATCAAAAACACTTATTCTACGTTAGAAAACACACACTTCTTACTCAAGAGGTAAGCATGTTTTTCCAAAATTCTCCAAATAAGAAAATATATTATCTATAGGTCATCATAAAAACCAAAGTTGGTATATTCGTTTGTACCTGGTCAGAAACTACTGAACACCAATTTGAAACATTCTAACTCTTGGTTGTTTCTTTGTAAAAAAAAAAAAAACTGCCCGCGTGAGTTCAGGATTGAAAGCTTTTAAAACTTTGTTCCTGATGCATATTTGTAGATCCATAGTTTACTGACCTGATTACTGGAGTTGGTATGTATCGTCGGTCCTCCTTCCAATGCTTGCCCTAAAAGCGATTCGCGCATATCGACGACTCCATTATTCCCCCGTGACGGACTCCGTCTTCTGTCTGGTGAATAATCTTCGGCTCTTGGTGCTCGTTCTGTACTCCGCGATCGTTTTGGAGGCGGTGGCGACAAAGCGCCTTCTCGTAATGAGTCGTGCATGTCAGATGTTGCCCATGGAAGAGATGCTGACGTCTGCAACAATGATAGGACTAATTATTATCATCTCCGTTTTCTAATGGAAACTATTTAGAATACGCTTTCACAGTGCGTTTAAAAATTATTTGCGTAATTTTGAAATAATATAATCTTTTTTGGCCTATTAATTTTCATTAATATCCTTTGTATCAATAAATAGAATAAGAGCTGTTTACTTTGGGTTTTGATATGAAAATACAAAACATAACAGAGATCACGTGTTCCAAATACTGACAGACCTTTTCTAAATTTCGTATCGTATGAAAAGTATATATGAAACAACTTACCGGTGATATTTTATCGGTCGGTGTGGGCGTTCTGTCCGGCACGGCAACCTTTTGCTGTTGATTGTAGGGGACATCGGCGAGGCCGCGCACCTGCAGCATCTGTGCAGTCTTGAGAAAGTCGGCGAGATGCTCCTGACCAATGTGCACCTCGCCATTGTACATGAACCTGAGTAGCGAGTCCATGTCTTTGTGTTGGACGTCGCGCAGGATGACAATTGGATGTTGGCACGGATTCGCTTTGAGCAGCCGACGAAAGTAAGGACTGCATGCCGACAGAACAACTTTGTGCGCTGTGAACGAGCAGCCATCGCAGGCGAGCGTCACGTCGACGAAGTCTTCCTCGTCGCGCAGGTGCCGGAACGATGACAGAATGCTCGCATGGAAGTCGTTCCATCGCAGCGAGTACTGCTGCTCGGGCCCCGTTTCGCCACCCATCGGAGACCCCCCGGCGCCTCCTGCAAAGCCGCTCCAATCACCGCACCCTCCTATTCTAACCACCGTGAATGATTTCTGGTGCTCTTTCACGAAATGTTCGCCTCGGCGTTTGCATCTGCCCACGTCCGCAGCTTACTCTCTCGATTCAACCGACAACAAACAACTCTCTTAGTCACTTAGTCTCTTGTCTTATTACATTGAAATTAACCACTCTCCCTTTCTCTCCTCTTGTTTTTTTTTCGTATACAGACTGTTTCTGTTTTGTTTTTCGTATACGTGCGGTATATTATTATTATTATTATAAAAATCTTTTATTTTGGATGGCCGTTTTTTTTCAATTATTAAACAGTATACTTAATTTGCAAAATAAATTCTGTTCTTTATAACAAATAGTGTTTAGAATTTTTAGTTTTTATTCTAGTATACATGGGAGTCGTATACATTAATTGTTAATTTGTTGCGAATTGCTTTTGTCATTCAGCGATTACATTCCTTTATAATTAAACTTGTCAATGTTGCTTGGTTCATTGGCTTTCTGTTTTTGTTAATTAATTAATTAGTATCAATTATTCCTGTTCAGTTTTTATTACATACTGAAATCTTAACTTGCTGTCAACATGTCTTTTTTGAGTATGGATTTCGCTCAGTTTACCTGCAAAAATAAAGAGAAAAAAGTTAAATACTTATCCAAGTTAAATAAATTTTTTGATAATGTGACATCAGCGACCAGATTATTGTGAAAAATGGATGAAACAACAAAGAAGGGTCGATCTAATCGAAAAACGCTCTTTTTAATATCATTACAATGTTCTCTAAATTACGAGTCATATAGGAAAAAAATGTTTTCAACATGAGAAAATACATCAAAAATATACTTTTAATATTTCTAAATAGTCAGTTCTAGCTTAAGACGAATGTGATTAAACGCCCTTAATCCCGCCTGTAAATTTGCATTATATTAATTATTATAATATTCTTATCTACTATGAAATATATCTATTAACTATTATTTCTTGTACCCACAAGTACCTATACTATAAAGTTTCCAAACGCATTAATTAATTCTTATAATTCTGTTAATTACACAACAGACATAAAATACGAGAATATATTTTTTGTTTGTTTCAAGAATGAATTTAAAAATAAGACATGAACCTGTTGCACTTGTGTGTGTTTGAGTGTGTGAGCGTATGTATAATGTCCTGATCGAAGGACATCATTACCTCTATGTAACAGACATTGAATGTCCGGTCGGATAGGCGCGAGGTGCGGTAACGCGGTTCACAGGTAATGAGTTGAGTGTTATTTTATACCTGCTTTAATATGATCAAAAACAGGTAACAATACTCTTTATATGTGTGCGTATGTACATTACTTAAAACTACGTACAAACAGGGACGATTTATTCTTGAAAGTTCACTTTCAAGCGAACCCCAACCTACGAGCACCATGACGTATTCTTAGAAATATGTAGGTAAGTTGAATTTATTTTTTAATAGATTTTACATGCGGTCTGCGGATTCACTTGCATGGCCGTCAATTTTACTAGCAGAATCATTTGTAATTAACTCTGGTATAAGTTAAAAAGTATCTCATACAAAGTTTACAAAATAGTGTGTTTCATCAAAATTGATACAGCCGTTTTCGAGTGGTGTCAATACAAATAGACACACATCTAGAAACACGATCTCCGGTCTTAAAGTTTCTTGTAAAATAAATGAAAATAATTATTAAAAATTAAATAATACATAGAGTATAGACGTTCCGTTACTATTTTATACAGAACTAGCCGTTACCCGCGGTTTCGCAAGCGACTGAGACAAAACACGAATGCATTCCCATTTTTTGGCATAGTTATTCCTTTCTCGACGTAGACCCCCCTAATAAATTTCAAAATTGATGACATTCACGTGATAAACGTCCTGACAAACTTTGGAAATGACTATTTACCTCTTTTCACCCTCTGAAGGGGTTGTTTTTGAAACACGTGTTTATTTATTTGTTGACAGGAGTAATCCTGCGCACTTTCGAATTGATACATCTATCTTATATGATTTCTCCGTGCAAATTTTGAACCCCCGTTACACCCTTTTAGAGGTTGAATTTTCAAAAATCCGTTCTTAAATAACTATGTTTGTGCCAAATTTCGTACCAATCCGAATCCATCCAGTAGTTTAAGCTGTGCGTTGATAGATCAATCAGTCAATGTTTTATATGTTTTGAAGAAGAAGATATACTATCTTATATTCAATAAGTATTGTAGACACACTTTTCTAATAGTGCAGGCAACTGTAGTAATTTATACATTTGTGTATGGCGCGACCAATTGTGTTTTGTAATTTCACTTATGGCATGAGTTAAAACAGTTTAACTACAGAATATTAACTCATTTTTTGAATTTAAATATGAAAAATATTCCAAATCTGTAGGTAGTTTGAAGTTAGGAATATTAGCCATCATCGAAAGAGTTTGTAGTAGTTGGCGTTAAATCGATCTCAGAAATAAAGAAAAACACATTTCTCATCTGCGATATACATGTTATATTTATTTTGTATATTTATAAGAGGGAAAACGCCCTTAAGAAAAGGGGAACATTTAAATATTGCTATAAGAATGCATTTGGCTAACAGTAATATAGACGTTATATATCTGAACCTAACCGACATATCATTAGTCATACGCGAAGAATACAATGTGTGGCGTGTAGCCAATGTTTTATACCGCGTCATTCACATTTTAAGAAGCCGCAAGCGTTTTTAAGCTATAGCCCTACTGCGATCACCGATCAACAATTGTTGATCGTATATCCACACCAGCGCTTTTATCATTCAATCATAATGATCGTTCTAGGGATATATCAATAAGAGCTCGTATCGACTTTTTAACAGTATCGATTTTTAGGCCTGTAATATTCGAATATGCCGTAATCTATACCGTCACGATACCTCTTTCTAAATCTTATTAATAACTATAGCGACCCGGTCGCTTTAAAGACTGATATTATGCTGCATCGATAGAATAATAGCCGTTGTCCAGACTTGGATGGGCTCAACTATTACGGCCCGGGAAAGTAAGATTCAGATTCCGTCATGAATACTATTTTTTCATACAGAGGGCCGGCGCTAGTTTTTGCTGCCCTGATGTACAAAGTAAGCGTACGACACTCGCCGCCACAAAAATTAGAGCTTACGGTTGTGAGAGCTATTACAACAAAGACAAAAAAAAAACGCTTTATCAAATTGTTTATATAGGAGACCGGTAATTGGCCGTATTCCTCTCGGGAGAAGAAACTGTGACTAATTTGGAATGATTTCATCTTATCATTTGGGGGTCGGAAATGTGTCATTTTTTTAAAAATTTGTCTCATATTTACCCTCAAGCATGTCTCATTATTACACTTACCTAAATTTCATCATAAATTTAAATAATCTGCGTTATTTAATATTTGCATATGGTACACGATAAAGCTTAACAATCAATAAACAACAAACAGAAACTAAACCCAGTCTTTTAACTTTAAAACAATGATTACAGTTTTGTAATTTTTTAAAACCATTATGGAAAGTTTTTTGAAGTTACACATCGACAAAATTTTAATATATATACTCAAAGATTTAAATGTCTCATTTTAGCCCCACTGACCCTAATGACACTTCTGTGAAGAACTTTGATTTTATTTTTTTTTTATTTTTTGTAAGTTTTAACACACAACATAAAATCTAACAGTAAATTTTGTAGTTTTTAGATTTTAGGAAGGTTGGCCAAATAGTAAACCAAAGAGTGAAATATTTTTTTTTTATTTTTAACTCCCAAAATTGAGATTTTTGTAAAAAGAAAACCGAAGTAGATTTTCTCCAAAATGACGCATTTCTGACCACCAAGTGATAGAGGTTAATAATAATAATAATTCCAAAGTAGTCATTGTTTCTTCTCCCGAGAGGAATACGACCAATTACCAGTCACCCTGTATATGAGCCATTAAAGCCGCAATGATATAAAACATTGATAAAAAAATGTACTTTTAACATACATAAGAATTTGTTATCAGACAACTTAAATTTTATAAAGATTCTGAAGAAAATAGTTATGGTCATATTAGTTGAAACAATCGATCTTCCATCAAAATAAAATATTCTTCGTAATTCCCGTGTTGAATGCGTGGTTAAAATAATATAATTGGTTATTGGGATACTTTGTGAATTGTAACATCCCTACCCGCCTATGCTCCACGCTGCACGCACAGCAGCATCTGTTCGTCGCGTGTCGTATGTTTATTTTTTTGTTTGATTTGCGCTTAAGCGCGCCGTTCAGCTCTGTACTACAGCTGTTTATCAGATTGCTGAGGCTTCAATTACCTCGCCACTTACCACAAGACTTGTGTATTTACTCTGAGTTAATATTAGACACTTAACCGTTCAGTAGCCGTGTCAACTTTGTTTGGTAAGTCATATTTTTTATTCAACGGCCGTAGATTTAAAAACATTTAAATTAGTAGTTAAATTGAAAAAAGTACAGCCAATTGGGCAACAGAACCATTCCAACTAAAAATACTGACTTTTGATATAGTATTTTAATAAATAAAATACAATTTCTGTTACGCGTGCGATCACGCTGTTTACAGCCAGTAATAACTATGATGTTTGGCTTCACAATTAAAAATTAAGTAAAGAATACTAGTACTATACATAAATAATTTCTTTTTGACAGATGTTAAGAACAAAAGAACAGTTGATTTTTTTTATTTTAAAAATATTTACGAAACTACGAAGTTAACAAAAACATTTTTTACAAAACATCTAAAACCGTTATGAAATGTTTATCATCTAATCATATATAGTATAAAAGTCCCCCAGCCGCGTCTGTCTGTCTGTCTGAAAAACAGTTCTAGAAATCTGCAATATCTTTGAAAAACCTTGATCAATCTTCAATGCTAATGATTTTATTCTTCTCATATGATATTATATAATATATTACTAGCGATTTGTCCGTGACTTCGTCCGCGTGATATAGATGGTATATTTGTACCCAGTTAAATTCTTTTATATAAAATTCACTCCCATCCCGTTCGGGTAATGTGTTCAAATGACCGTCGAACATGTTTTTGTTTATTTTCTAAAAAGAGTGTTTTTTCCGAGTTTCGTATTTTTATAGCTTGAACAATTTCAGAGATACAGCATATCGTTTATGAAGGTGCCCCCCCCATCTTTTCACACACTTAAGGGTTATTTTTGGGATAATATTTTCTCAGAAGAGTATTTTTTCCCGAGTCTCGTGTTTTTAGCTTTAGCAATTTCAGAGATACAACGTATCCTTCATAAAAGTGTAAGCCCCCTTAAAAGTAATTTTTGGGATAAAATGTAGCGTATAGATTATCTGTCTGTTAAGTGCTATTACAATCGATTCAGCCGTTTCTAAGATTCGCCCGGACAGAAAGACAGACGTCACTTCAATTTTATATATAAAAACATTTGATCAAATAAATATCAGATAAAAAACACACGGGTTGCACTCCGGGAGTGCCGGCAGAAGTGAAAACTTGAATATTAACGTCTTACGAATTTTCGATCAGGTCACGTGTCCTGACGTGAGTTTAACATTTTTTACCCATTACAAAAAAAGTGTACAACGCCGCTAAAGAAGTTTTCACTTCAAAAATTATTTTTTACTTTTTAGTTCGATATAAAGCGTGTTTTTTAGTTTTTTTTAAACTATATTTATTTTTCATTTTTTAGTTTGATATAAAGCGTGTTTTTTAGTTTTCTTTAAACTATATTTATTTTCCACTTTTTAGTTCGATTTATTGTCAAAAATTTGCCGAAAAACAACAATTTTTTTTCGACGTAGAGCGTTTTCTCGCTTACCCAGTTCTCACGTGTCCTGACGCCTGACGCGAGTTTAACATTTTTTACCCATTACAAAAAAAAGTGTACAACGCCGCTAAAGAAGTTTTCACTTCAAAAAAAACTATATAAAAATTTTGAACAAGCTAAATTTTTCTCTATGTTTAACACACATTTTCGTAGAGAAGAAAACTTTAAAATGTTAATTAGATTTCCCGTAATTTTAAATCTTATGTCGTGCTGCAAATATTGACAATTTTTTTAGAATTTATAGAGCAAAAAAACATTTTTTGAAATTTTTAAACCAAAAAGTCAAATATTGTGAAGAAGAATGCTTACTCACAGCTAATAAAACAGTTCTGCAGCCACAGTTTGAAATCGGAGCATTTTTTTACAGTCTGAGTCGCCTTAATCCCGAACAAAAAGTACCGCATAAAAGTTTCATAAACATCGTTTTGAGTGATTTCTGTTAATTCTCGCTTCTAGGTATCATCCAAATTACAAAAAAGCCCAGCAAGAAAAGTCGGATTCTTATATTTTAAAATCAGTACAGCTCGGTTTTTTAAAGTTGTCACTCTGCTGCGCTACGGTTAGATAAGTCAACAGAAGTGAATTTATAAATACGTCTGGATAGTCGCGTGCCTTCACCGGTCGTCACTAATTTTTTTTTGTCATGCGACAAATCTTTTTGTGGCAATACCGTCTGCAAAACTCTTGATAAACGAGTGAAGATGTGGGGGGTTTCACTAGGGCTGTGCACAACGATATCTATATATATATAAAATTCTCGTGACACAATTTTGGCTGCGCTAATCTCCGAAACCACTGAACCTATTTTAATTAAATTTTGTAACAACAGTAATGTAATGGGACTTTGCATGTAATTCAGCTATTTTATATATAGTAGTGCAAATTTTTTTGCAACCCTTCGATAAAATAGCTGCTTTTCTTTTCTGTATAGCAGTCGTGGATTGACACATTCAACACCAACGGCATACTACCATTTCAATAGAAAATCATAGCCTAACCGCATTAGAATACAATGCAGTCTACAACTAAAAGAGAACTTGTCCACAATTTTGAAAATTAAGTGAAAACACAGCTATATATATTTTAGAGTAGGTGATGCAAAAAAACACCATAATATATCTTGTGCGTGATGATATTATGACGCATGTGACTGTTAAAACTCGCTGGTGCTCGTTTTAAACATAATATCACGGCGTAACTATAATCCATTACGACACTAGATACACAATATGTCATTTCCTTACTCTATCATTGCTAAAACCAAGTTAAGTGAGGCAATTTCATTTGTACTTTCGTTTTTGGATTGTTTTTTTTCTAGATGTTTACTTCTATTTAACTAGCTGCATATTCCGGCTTTGCTCGGATGTAAATCTCAATTTTCGCTCACTGCTCATCCCCCATTTTGTCGTAGCATAATAATATATATCTTATAAGCTACTCTTCAAGACGTGGGCTTTGAAACAGCGAACAAACATTTCAAATACAAATTCTGAAAATATATTTTTCGAAACGTTGGCCACAAGCGATACACTGGTAAAGCTTATTTTCAATTGTTCCTCAACCAAATAAATCTCCTTCAATACAAATTCTGCGGTTAAACAAAGAAGTAACTTTTATATATCAGTAATCAGTATATTCAATTTTTTTATTACACATTAAAAGGGCAGACGTTGACAGCCAGTACTAAAGATATTATTATTAAAAATCAATACCTATGGCAAGAATGAAAACACCACAGACCCCATCAATGAATGACTTTTATAACCGAACTAAGATTTTTTTATTCAGCATGTAAATTTATCAAACATTAATTTTTGCTATTCTATAATGAATTTATGACAGTATATTTAAATACATGAATTTTGATATTTTGTAGTTTTCAATTTTTCGTGTTTACATATGCTAAATATTTTGGTGAGCCAAATACTTAAAGATATGTAAGTACAAAATTAATGGGGGACGTGGGCAGAAGAGATTTATGTATATATCTAAGTCAATGTTCACATAAATAATATAATATTTCTTTCAATATCTCACCGATGTTCGGTATAATACCATCTAGTGTTCATAATTATTGTTAGGCTTTTCACTAAGAAAGTATTTAGGGCTGGGAGATATTGTAAAAATCATATCTTTTATCGATATTCAATTAATAACATTCCAAAATTCATTTACAATTTTTTGTTACATTTAAAAAATAGTAAATTATATTAACAAATATAAAAATATTTAATTAATATATTTTATTGAATTCCTGATCGTCATTTTTTATAGTAGCTATCATCTTCTTTTAAAAAACAAGTAGGTACGTGTATACTACATCGTATCTCTTTTCTCTCGAATCGATCCACTGAGACAAGGCCTTTGTTATCAACATCAAACTTGGCGCGAGCAAAGCCGCGGGCAAAAGCTAGTTTAATATACTTAAACCTTGTTGAAAAAAGACGAGCGTTATTAGCGTAATATAGGGAATGCTAGGTCCATTTATATATTATTAAGTCTTTGGATTAATTATTTATTTGTATTTTGGTTTTATTAAGTATATTAAAGAGAATTTACAATTATGCTGTCATACCGTAAACGATATTCGTTTTTATCAATCTCTATCTCACATCATAAATTAAATATAAATGTAGGTATGTAACAAACCGTGCATATTTTTTTTACTCTGGATATTTTTTAACGGTGGATATGTATTTATAGAAGGAATAATAATTATCCCAGGACATTAATGTCGCGGATATTTTGACATTGATGTAACAATATTTCACCTGATATGAAGGGGCGCAGTCTTTTAAACGTTTAGATTGTTCCATGCTATTCCGGACCAAAATAAATCAAATTTCTTACACGTCTTGCTTAAAGTGCTACTGTATTTATATTCTTAAAAACAGCGTTTCCTAAATTGTGGTACACAAAGTATATTAGGTATTACGCGGCAGAAAACGTATTTAAATAAAATATAGTTTAAAAAAAACTAAAAAACACGCTTTATATCGGACTAAAAAGTAAAAAATAATTGTTTTAAAATAAGCTTAAAAAGCGTTGGGCGCTTTGTTCCACATTTTCGTACATCGAGCGCCCAACGCTTTTTAAGCTTATTTTAAAACAATTATTTTTTACTTTTTAGTCCGATATAAAGCGTGTTTTTTAGTTTTTTTTAAACTATATTTTATTTTTCACTTTTTAGTTTGAGGATCTATAAAAGAATTTATTAATCCTGGGGGTCCTAATAAGGATAATGGGAAACTGTTATCAAATTATTGCATTGTCATCGGTCCTTGATACGTATGCAAAGTTTCAAATTAATCTGAGGATCTATAAAAGAATTTATTAATCCTGGGGGTCCTAATAAGGATAATGGGAAACTGTTATCAAATTATTGCATTGTCATCGGTCCTTGATACGTATGCAAAGTTTCAAATTAATCAGACTTCGGGAAATTGGTGAAAATAAAGCGTTTACTACAGAGGATCTATAAAAGAATTTATTAATCCTGGGGGTCCTAATAAGGATAATGGGAAACTGTTATCAAATTATTGCATTGTCATCGGTCCTTGATACGTATGCAAAGTTTCAAATTAATCAGACTTCGGGAAATTGGTGAAAATTATGCTCAAAGATTCCGTTACACATAGTTACATACATAGTTAGATACATACAACATACATACAACATACATATTTACAACCCAAACTAATATAAAGCGTTTAAAAACAAATTTGTTTTTATAGTTCATTTTGTATCTTGTTTATGAAAATAAAATAAATTTCAACATACCTATAGAGTTAACTGGCATTTATTATATTTTTCTGTATACATTTTAATATGTCTTGCCAATTATTCCAATTTTTAACGAAAGTTTCATTAAAATAGACATGTTTTTTTCACCTCAACAGTATGGTGACACTTGGGTCGAGGAGAATGTAAGTGGTATGTAGATAAGTTGAAGTTTGAAAAAGATTGCTATAAATAATTCCGAATAAGTAATCCGGTGTTATCATTGTATTTATTACGTAATTATTCGGAAAGTCTTAAGTTTATAAGTAAACTAGACAGCCGACATTGTTGTGTGTATTAACACGTAACAACCGTGGTATCGTCGCGCGTCGAGCCGCCGCCCCATCCCCCCGATCTTTATAGCACTGGCGGCACTGTCGCACGAGAGCTTTGCATACTAACAGCCCCATTATCTGCCGTTTCCGCTTCCCCGCTAGGACGGTCTACCCTACATATTACTGCCATCAGCTGTGCTAGGCAGGTAGAGTTTGTTCATTCAAAATTTGAAAAAGAGCTCACGCATTGTCTACTACAAAAACCCGACTACTGAAAAGTATGAAACAAGGATAGCCGTGGTCGTATGCCATTTCATATATATGAGGCTTTTCTAGATGTATAGCGTGATGCACTTTGCCCTAGAGCTTATGATCGATTACTACTGTTAAAATGTAATGTTTTGTTAAGGTAGGTGGCATATGACCACAGCTATCTTCAGATGAAAATATTTTCTTGTTTCATACTTTTCTGTAGTGGGGTTTTAATTTTTGAACTTATTTTTTATTTAAATTATTTTTTTAACTTACCTAGTTTTTATTTGCTTTCAATTTGCTCCCCTCTGAGACCAAAATTCAAAAATAAATGTAGCCTATGTTACCCGGGTCATAATAACGAATCGATTGACACCTTATTTATCAAAATCGGATGAATAGTTTAAGCGCTACGGAGGAACATCCATAAATACAAACATACATACATATAGACTGCTAAACGCATAACCCTTCCTTTTGGCTTCGGCGTAGTCGGGTAAAAAGTAAAAAAATGCATTATATAACTTTACAGTTATTTTTTATATGTACCTTTCCGTTCATTACTATACGTGTATTTTATATGTAAAATTTAATGAAACTACATACATAAGTGTAAAATTTAATAGTTTATTTGAAATTAGGTTTAGTTAAGTAAATTATTCAATAAATAAAATTATCGACCAATTTTTCAGACGTTAATCAAAGATTTAAGTAAATTATTGATAAGTAAACTGGTTCTCTCAAAATAGTCCCGACTAAATTTGGAAAAAACTAAATTTATTAAATTTGGAGATTATGGAAACTGCCCAAATAGCCTTACCATTCCAAATGTAGGTGAAGTCTCTTTCTTGAACTCGGTAAATTTTTTGGGTCTAATCATTGATAAGCATTTAAACTAAAAAGATCAAATTAAAAAGGCTAGTAAATATGTTTATAATATATATATGTATTATAATGTCCGGAAAAATTTATTCCAGAATCAGTTCTCATCGCTGTCTATACTACCTTTGTGGAATCTATACTTTCATATGGAATTGTCTCTGTAAATACTGCTCAACTTTTTGTTGCACAAACGCGCTGTATCAGAGCAATCTGTCAAGTTCCTCCGAGAATACACTACGCCCCCTTTTTAAGACACTAAATATCTTAACATATTTTCATGACCTTTATGTACTAGAATGTGCGAGTTTTGTTAAATTTAATTACAATATTTTCTCTAGAAATACTACAAATCACAAATACAGCACGAGAACACGAACAAACTTTAGACTAGATTACACATCATTGACTACTGTCAACAAAAGTCCTGTTAATGCTATGTTGAGAGTTTTTAACAAATTGCCCCCAGAAATTAAATATCTACCGTCCACAAAATTCAAACAGAAATTGAAATGTTTTTATTACTTTTGAAGAATTTTTTAATCATAGATTTTAATGGTATCTATTTGTAACTGACGCATTCTACACTGTTCGTACAGTATCAACAGAATAAATGTTCTTTCTATCTATCTATAATAGAGTGAATTGAGAATCTTGTAATTTATATTATTTATTAACGGGTCATTTTGACCGAAATATAAAAATTTGATTTAGTACAATTTTACAAATTTTGATTTCATAAAGTATATCAACAGAGAAGTGACAACACAACAATATTTACATGTACACCTACTATGAAAATTAGGTGACAATTTTCCCCCATTCAGTCGCTCAATTCCCGTTTATCTAAATGCTGTTCGCGCGTGCGCACGATAGTACATGTGCTTACGGCAGTAGTGAATTGTCATTATGTTCCGGTTGCACTAACAGCTGATATTTATCATTCTGGTATGGGGTAACTGTTTTGTACTGCAAACATTAAATTATTACAAGTGTTTTCAGTAAAGCAAACCAATATTCCACGGCTCTATTCTAGAATTCTGTGCACCACAAGTCCTTTGTAAGACTATCGTATGACAAAATCGAAATGAAAACGATTTTTTACCCGACTGCGGCGCAGCCAAAAAGGAAGGGTTATAAGTATAGTAGTACTAGTCTATCAAAGTCTGTACTGTATTTACGGATGTTCCACCGTAGCTCCTAAACTATTCATCCGATTTTGATAAATAAGGTGTCAATCGATTCATTATTATGGCCCGGGTAACATAGGCTACATTTATTTTTGAATTTTGGTCCCAGAGGGGAGCAAATTGAAAAAAAAAAAAAAAATTATAAAAAAAAATATTAATTTAAATAAAAAATAAGTTCAAAAACTAGAACCCGACCATGGTACGGGTAACAAAGGCTACATTTATTTTTGAATTTTGGTTCCAGGGGTGAGCAAATTGAAAACAAATAAAAAATAAGTAAAAAAAAATAATTTAAATAAAAATTAAGTTCAAAAACTAAAACCTGACAACTGAAAAGTATGAAACAAGAAAATATTCTCATCTAAGGATAGCCGTGGTCGTATGCCACCTACCTTAACAATACATTTTAACAATAGTAAGCGATCATAAGCTTTAGGTAAAGTGCATCACGCTATATATCTAAAGGGCGCCATATGACCATATACATTATGAGCTGGCATATAACCACGGCTGTTCTCAGATGAGAATATTTTCTTGTTTCATACTTTTCAGTTGTCAGATTTTAGTTTTTTAACTTAATTTTTTTTAGCAATCAGTCTTCACCAACACTGTGCAACCATTAACATTTTCACCCACAGTATAAGAATTAAACAGCACCCGCGTTTGAATCTGACACTGATAGCTGAATCAGTTGGGTTTTTAGTTTAATCATACAAAAATAACGGTGGTATTTAAATTTACTATATCGTAGCATCGCCCGTTGGTCTGGACTATGGGAATACCGGGACTTCTCCCGGTGGGCAGCCGGTCCAGATTTTTTCTTTATAGTTACACAGTCCCGGAGAGGCGTTTGACAATTTTCCCGATAATTTTTTAGGTCCCAGACGGATCCTGATCTATCGACAGATTGATTAGTTGAAATGGTTATTTAATAATTTACTAAAATTATCGTGTGCCAGTATGAAATTAATTTTCAATAAAATCTTTTAAATTCATGATACTGTTTTGACCTAACGGTAAATTCTTCAAGGAATTTTTCCGTGTCCATATATTTTTTTTAAATTTTTATAAGATTTTCGTATATGCGCATATTGTCCAAAACCTGTCATTATCAGTTAAGTTCTTTAATTAAACGATTGTAATAATAATTTAATGTTTAATTACACGCTTATTACAGCATTTATACAGCTGCATCATCGAACAACGGCTGATTGTACAGATTTTTTTAATTAAAAATACTTATTTTCATTAATCCGAACGCTTCGCTAAAATAATTGCTGTGCTGGAAACATCTGAACTTACGCAGGTCAAATTAAATGTCAAGTCAGGATTGTCCAAAATGATTTAACATCTGGTTGTAAATTCATCTTTGTACATTTTACTTAATTTTGATATCTTAATTAAATAAAATGTTGGCATCTTTTGAGTTTCAAATAAATAATAGTAATTTTTTCTCACTTTTGCTGACAAAGGGAACGGGGGATATTATGAATACCTATAGATAAAAAAAACCTGAAAAAGCGTTGACCATAAATTCTTGCAGTTTTCAGGTTCCTTGAGCTCAAAAATACTATTTATTTAAAAAAAAAAAGAATTTTAATGTCTGATAAAAGTTCTAAAAAATTCTTACGTCTTATTATATAGAGACAGGGGGTTTACAATACTGTTGAATATTTCCTTACAAAATTCGCCTAAGTCAAAATCCTTTATAACTCGAATTTTTTGGTGTCTCCCTTGAAGTTCGACTTACAGAGGTTCTACTGTACTTGAACGCCCTCATATATTTAACGATCGCTTCAAAAGAATATCTTCAGTTAAAATATCATTAGGTATCTATACTTGACAGCATTATAAGAAGTTTAATGAATTTGAAATTTCCGTAACATATGTATTTGTCAACCCTGCGTAGCGTCATGTACTTATGGTGATTGTAGTCAGTCAATAATAATTACAGCGTGTAAATATAATAATAATAATTATTATACAAGTAACGAAACATCTAACAGGTAATATTTAATTATTTGAAAATATAAAGAAACAGATGTTCAGCACGTACCAGGTAACCACGCCCACATAACAATACCGTTTTCGATTATAACTAAACACCTCCCCCTCCTATATCCAGCATTCTTTTCTATTTTCGTAATTATCCGAAAGAAGCCGCGGTTATACGGACACCGTACGAAAACAATCAAACACGGCGAAATAATTTATTTCTATATGTATTTTTTTTTCATTTTTAAAAATATCAATAAATATGAAAGTTATAGTTTATTAAAAATTAACCATCTATAGAACAAAGCGTGACGTCATTTGCCTGCAGTCTACGTACAAGTAGCGAGAGACTAATCAGTAGTTACAATATGACACTTAGATATCTATCACAGTAAATACGTTACTAAGCTACAGAATTAATAATATTTAATAATATTTGCGAACATAAATTTTCTGAGATAAAGACAGGCATTATACAATATTTGATATTAGTTATTAGCCTATCCTAGCACTGACTCTGTCAAGTTGTATAGCTTAATTCCATAATGTAACTAGATAAGTAAATTGTATATGGACATGTTTTTGTGGGAATAATTTATTATTATTATTATTATACCAGGTGAGTTTTTTAACCAGACACATCCAAATATCTCGAGAAGGAAAAAGATCTCGGATCAAAGTCAAATCATTCCATGGGGGAAAGACTTTGGTGCAAAAAATACCCCACCCCTCTCGAGGGGATGGGGGGGAACTTTGAAATGTTAAATGGGACCCCTATTTTTTATCGCGGATTCGGACACCCAAACTAAAAATCCAAAAGTTTTATCCCAAACACTTTACAAGACATTGTAAAATTGACTCAACAAATGTCGATTTGACCAATTTTTTTTGTCAAACTAACAAAAAAATTGGTCAAATCGACACTTTTAACATTTCAAAGTTCCCCCTCCCCTCAAGGGGAATGGGCAGGGGTGGGGTAAATTTTGCAATATTATTTCTCCTACGGAATGATTTCACTTTGATCCGAGATATTTTTCCTCAGAGTGGTTACTTCTCGAGATATTTGGATGTATCAGGTAAAAAACTCACCCGGCATATCAAGTTTTATCATTTATAAGTGACACCGCTGCAAACAGACAGATTCGGAAAACGCGTTCTCCCGTTTGGCTTCATAATATAAAATACCCGAAAACTTGCTAAAATTTAAAGCAAAATTATGTCTCATTAAAATTTTGATTATGAGACGTGCATAAATAGCGTTCTTTATTTTTATTTCCTTATTTATTCTGTAAGGCTATTTTTTTTTTGACTTTTCAACTACAAAAGTAGCTAACATAATATGTTATCATGAACGCTATCAAATCTGTATAACTTAAACTGGTAACTATTTTTTTAAGAAATATATAAAGAATTACGAGAGTTATCGATTAATTTACGTTCAGAAGTTTTAGTCTTTGTACTTATCAAATTATCTTCAGCAATACATTATTTGAAAGAATGTTATCGAATATTTGCAGTGAACAATATTATCTAAAACTGCATAGAAGTAATGACTGTAATGGCCTTGTATAGATTACCTTTAATTACAGTTAATTAGAAATTAACAACGCCGTTACATGAATATACCATATCAAGGATGTGAACGCAACAATTGAATGTTTCAGTCATAAATATATTTATTTAATTATAGAAATATTGATGTGGGTACAATTTAATTATTCGACACGTGAATTAAAAAATATTAGAGTAATTAGGATTTACATTTGAATCATAGCATAGCGTGAAAATATTAACAAAATATAGAATATTCATGATGCATTAAGTCCGTTGCACACGAGGCTGGATTTGCCGCTAGGTTCCTTGCTAGATTTCACTACTAGTTTTCTAGCGCTGGTTTTCTTAATTGCGCGCGCACCGAACGATAACAAAAGTGCATATTTATTGTCTCTGAACAGAAAACACACTATGGCACAATGTTTGTGGGCGTTTGTTTAAGTCGCCCACATGACAAGGTACTGCTTCCTGATTGGTTCTTGCTGATACCTAGCAGCAAACCTACCAAGAAAAATAACCCCTGTACTAATTTTAAAACCTATCTTGTAAAGCGCGGGTCACACTAGGCTGCTTGTCAGCCGCTGCAGATCACCGGCCGACAGTAGCTCCAGCAAGCAGCGGCGGGCAACCCGGTCACACTACGGCTGCTACTCGCTAGTCTACCGCGAGTAGTGGCTGACAATCCGGTCACTACATTATCAAACATAAACCACGTGGTACGTGATGGTTTACTCGCCTATGATGCACTGTTTTGGTCAGACTGCGCTGCTCGCTGGTGGTAGAGGGTGCGAGTGAGTCACGTGACCTGCTAGTCGCCGCTGCCTGGCTACCAGAATAGAACATGTCCAATTTCACCAGCCGCTGATAAACACTCGCCGGCTGGCGGCGCCAGCGACGAATTTTTACCTCACACCAAGCTAATTGATGGCTGACAGTAGCGGCTTCCACAACTCGCGGCTGGCAACCAGCCTAGCTAACAGGCGAGCCCGCAGTGACGTCATTTCTAGCTTCGTACCCAGTCTACCGGCCAGCAGAAATCCGAACAGTGTTCTAGCAGAGTTTCTCGCCTCGTGTACAACTTCTTTTACTTAGTCAATTCTGTGTAGGTAATCTTTTCGAAACCGATCACTAAATAAAAAATAGTTCTGTGAGTTATAAACGGTTTATTAATCACACATATTTTTCTCTTTGATTAGAAAAAAATGGTTATATCAATTACTTAGTTTAGTAACAGTTACTTCGCGCGTAATTAAAATAAAAAAGTATCCACCTATTTAAAGTTACCAGTGATTAGCTCTTTCTTAAAACTTCAAGAATGTTGCATAGTTTTCTCTTCTACCCAATAATCATGAATCGATTTTACCCTATCGTGCCGCAACTAGTTGTACCTCAAAGAACAAAATATTTGAGATGCAGTCTTTGAATTTTGCTTACATAGCGCTTTGAAGTTTACAATTTTGCAAATCTGAATCTGAATAACTAGATTATATATTATACATTATATAGTTTTATAAGGGCATACTGAATATTCAAACATGATAATATAATAATTACAATCGACAAATAATCAAAATTATAAATGTCATTTTGATAGAAATAAAATTAATCGTCATATATTTTCATTAATAAAATTACGTTGTTATAACAACGTAATTTGAAAATATATTAATGAAAATATATGACGATTAATTTTATTTCTATCAAAATGACATTAATAATTTTGAATATTAATTGTCGAATGTAATTATTATATCATGTTTGAATTTTCAGTATGCCCTTATAACTATACTTATAATGTATAATATATAATCTCGTTTTGAATTACAGAATAAATATAGAAATTGCCAGAAGTGCACTGTGTCACATAATTATTGAAAAATTTTTCGCAACATTAGCGCCTTCTGGCGGCTCTTTATCTTCCGTCTAGCCTTCTGGCAATTTTTTCTCTACTTACTTGTACTATCTCCTATATTATTCTGCAAATTTTCAGCTTTGCACCGAGTGACCCCTACCCCTCCGTAGCCAGCTCTCCGTCTACAACTGATGACACTATGAAAAATGCACCAAAGACCAACGCATTGTGTTAAAATTTTAATGCGCAATTTGCTTTCAAAGAATCATCAAAAGATAACCAATATCACTATATTAACGCATGACGAAAAATTTAATTTAATGGGTGGGGTTTTGTACAATATACTTAGTGTTTATTTTTAGGGTTCTGCACCCAAGGGTGGAAACATATTGCACTCTCCGTCCGTCCTTCCGTTACATACTTCTATAGTTCTTAAATTATAAGCGATACTACACTCGAATTAACAGATTTTATTTATGTAAATTGATGACAGAGAAAAATGGTAATTTAAAGTATAAGTCAATAGGCTTATATTTATTCGTGGGCTCCCATATTTCGAAAAGGTGGAAAAAATTCAAGTTTTGAAAATAATTTCATGAAGATATCATTGAGTTGAGCAAGAAAATGTTTTTCATTTCTATTTTTAGTCCAAAATGGTGACTCTGAAAGCTCGCAGTGGCATATTTTACTGTCCCTTGGACAATTGTCATATTTGGAAACTATTTTATTTACAAATGAGTTTCATCAAAGTCGGCCCAGTTATTTCTGAGATGTACATCTTTGAAATTAGAATATGATTAAGTCAAGGGCATAGATATGGAGGGGTACAGGAACATAATAATTAGGGCGACCAACCGTCCCGGATTAGAGTCCCGTGTCCCGTATTAGAGAAAATGTCCCGCAGTATTACGTGAATTTTACATGATTCGTTCACTTATCAGGAACAGGAACGCCGAAAGAAAGACCTCTGTTGGCGGAAGTGAAAAGAACCTTTTTTTTGCTCTTCAAATATACACAAGGGCAAAGTTTGTTAAATTATTATTAATAATAATAATAATAATAATATATTTATTTCATATATAGCTATCTGCTATGAAACAAGTCAAATGTGCAACATTTTACATAAAAAATTCGTTTAGTGAATATAAACATTTTAAAATCAAATAGTCTTTGAGCTGTATTTTAAATTTGTGAGGTGGCATATTTCTTATGTGAGGTGGTACATGATTATAAATTTGAATGAGTCTATAATTAATATTTTTTTTTAAACATAGCGCTTTTTGGTTTAAACTGGTGAAGATCCTTGGAGCTTCGGGTGTCGTAATTGTGGATAGTGTTGTTACTATTGAAGAATTGTAGATTGTTTCGAACAAATACTGCTGATTCAAATACGTAAATTCCATATATAGTTAATAGTTTTATATCCTTGAAGTATGGTCTACATGATGTTCGGTGACTTAAATTGAGCATTACACGCACGCACTTTTTTTGTAATTTAAATAGTTTATCACATTCTGTTGACGCTCCCCACAAAATGATACCGTACTGTATATTAGAATAAATAAACGCATAATAGACAGACAGAAGCACTTGTATGTTCGAAATATTATATAAGTTTCTTATTACATACACATAACTGCTTATTTTATTTCTTATATGCTTTATATGTGTCTTCCAAGATTAGCAATGTTTAATTTTTTTTATTTTACTTTAACCTCCTAAGAAAAAAATATCTACCTACGCCCTTGCTACCACCATCTCTTTAACTTTATAAGTTTAACAATTCCGTTTCGATGTCGTTAAGTTTTATTTTAGTAGAGAACCCTCTGTATGCAAACGGATTATTTTTATACGTCACTTTTTGTTATTTGCTTGTCAACAAATTAGAAAGAATTCTCCCAGCCTTATTTAAGAAGCCATAGTCTATTATGCAGTGTAATGTAACTATAGTAGTACTTAAATTAGATAGTAGGAAAATACTAAACGTGTGTCCCAACAACAAACATTTATTAATTACGCTATCTGTACAGCAGAGGCGATTCGTGACTTCATGGGATTAGCTACACTGAATAGTGAATAATAGTTCAAAACGTTGCGTTAAAATTAAGTTCACTTACAAGTAGCTATTTGTAAATTGTGTGTATAAACAAACATGTTCACGACAATATGGGCTAGCAGTAGTGATGTGCCGGATCGTTAAAAATGTATATCCGCGGATACGGATGTGAATACGGATATTTGGTTTCAAGATCCGCGGATACGGATACGGATCTTAACTTTTTAGAGTACGCGGCGGTAAATATTGCACATCGACCTTTGGAAAAAGACTATCTGTTATGGGAAAAAGTTATTGACTTCTTCAAGAGTTAACTCTCATAACAGATTGTCTCTTTCCAAAGATCGATGTGCAATATCTCATTATAAAGATAGTTTTTTATTACCTTTAAGTTATGTACTATTGGTATGGGACTCACTACGATAAATATTTGCAATATAAAGGTGCCAAATACGATTTTAAGAAATAAAAAATAATCTGAATGGAATTTAACAGTTTTTCATTATTACCTAATCACCTATATATATACAGTGTGTTCATTTCAAAAGTATCCACCCTTAATAACTCCTGACCTGATGTGATTATTGTTTTGAGTGAAAACACGTCGATTTAGATATCGAGGGGGAAGTTCAAAAATGGAACCTAGAGAATTATAGGTTTCATCCCCTAGCCCCCAGCCACCCCCACTTTGAAATTTCAAATGGCACCCCCTACCTTGTGATGCATCATTTGAAAGGGCATAAAATTCTCTATTCAACCATGATAAAAAAAATGAAATCGATCGATTGGTTCTTAAGATAGACTACACAGAAGATAAAAACGTTCTTCTTTCTTATTTGACACTTTTCCGCAACAAATACTACTTTTAACAAGATAACACTCGACAAAAGAAGTAAAGAAAACCGTACTGATGTTTGACAGAAATTGTTGCATTTGTTTTTCCATAGCCGCCTTCGAAAACGACAAAAATCACATCCCATGGCTCGAGACTGTGTTTTTTCCATGCTGCGACGTAAGCAACATTCGTCAAAGTTCGTGAAGAGTTCCAAAACAGAAAGTATTTTTGTCTACCAAATAATGGTGGCCATTTCGAACATATCATAAAATAATTTCTTATGACTAATTTAAAATAAATAATAATAAAGATTTGAATAATAATAAGTGTTTCAAAATGTTTGTTGAATTCAACAGTGCATCCAATCCGCAATGTTTTGCTAATAATAATTGATTTCATACCTTCCATCTTCTGTGTAGTCTATCTTAAGAACCAATCGATCGATTTCATTTTTTTTATCATGGTTGAATAGAGAATTTTATGCCCTTTCAAATGATGCATCACAAGGTAGGGGGTGCCATTTGAAATTTCAAAGTGGGGGTGGCTGGGGGCTAGGAGATGAAACCTAAAATTCTCTAGGTTCCATTTTTGAACTTCCCCCTCGATATCTAAATCGACGTGTTTTCACTCAAAACAATAATCACATCAGGTCAGGAGTTATTAAGGGTGGATACTTTTGAAATGAACACACTGTATAAAATTTCATCTATGAATTGAAAATTAATAAGGTAAAAGATCCGCCATAAAACTAACGGATACGGATACGGATCTTTCTTCTCCCTCGGATATCCGCGGATACGGATACGGATATCCGGCACATCACTAGCTAGCAGTAGGTATTTAGAATTATCTGGTCTATATTTGATAGGACCAGGTTTTATGATTCATCTCGTTTTCGTAACGGCTGTACCGTCATGAATTTATCCTCACGACAATGAATAAGAATTCGTCTGCAAGGATGTTTTCCGTACACAAATAAATGGTACGGTTCCGTCGTACTGACTTTCTCGTTGAACTGTACTGACCGTTCACGTAAACTACCCTTTCTAGACTTTTCCCTAGCAAAGAAAGAGTCGCACATTGCAGAATCGTTAATTCATTAAAATAATATATCAGATATGCATATAATCGTTTTTAGGGTTCCGTACCTCAAAAAGAAAAAAGGAACCCTTATAGGATCGCTTTGTTGTCCGTTTGTCTGTCTGTCAAGACTCTTGGGAATCAAAACCTATATAGGGTACTCCTCTAGACCTAGAATCAATAAATTTGGAAAAAAGCAATATCTTATAGGATACAAGTAAAGGGAAAAATCCGAAAACCGTAAATTTGTCGTTACATAACAAAAAACTGCAACAACGTGCTATAGGCACGTACACAAACAGATCTATTCTAATACAAAACAAGCGTCCGCTATCGGTGCGTTTATACAGCATAAAATGAGAACTCTCGCATACAACACGGTGCAACATTTAGACTATCAGATATAGTCACGATGTACAATACAGTTCAGTAGTCTATCTGAACTCATTGCAATTACATGCTTAGTTGGCAGTCTGGCCGCGACCTTTGTCGATGCATGGGGACAACAGTTTTTCAAAGGCTATAAGTGGAAAGAATCTTCGAGACTTTTTACTCGATTCCTGTGATGGATGAACTATTTACATACATACAAATTTGTACAGAACTCTCGGTGCGCGAGTATGTCTCGCACTTAGCTGATTTTATTTATTTGGAGGTGTAAAAAAAACTTTAATTTATTTTGTTTCGATCCGTTAAGTGGTGTGTCAGCTAGCCCTTTGCAAATAAAATTCACTTGTATGCTATGTAGGTACTTTGGAAGTTTAAAACCATCAAAATCTGGAATTTTCTTGCTACTTACCTTTCCAAAAAAAAAAAAAAATTTAATTGACAATTTCTTACAGAAAAAAAACTCGCGGTATCCAATAATCTCCCTTCTTATCCTTTTTTAGTTTTAAAGTTGTGTGCGTACAAAGTATTTTTGTATTGGAGTATAGGGGTAGTGCAGAGATGGATCAATAGAGTTTGCATTATTAGTAATGACGCCATTAAGATGTAACTTCATTGGTTTAATTCCCCTACGTGAACACTGCGCAAACTTTTCTCAACAAATAAATGCGTAGTGGGCAACTTCAATTTTTACTAAAATATAATAACTATTATATAAGCAAACTTCTTTACCAAAAGAGGACTAATCGATTATTCTTCAACTCTTTCATTTCATTAAGTAAATTACATTTTCCAGCAACGCTCAAAAGCTTTTCAAAATTGTTTAGGAGCTGCCACTGACAAATTGCAGAGACTTAACAAATAAAATGCTGCAACCAAAAAAGGTACTGTAATAAAAATACAGAAGCAGAGATTTTGCACAATTTAATGGTTAATTATCTAATAATTACCTACACATGTGAATAATAAAATATGATTGTTTTATGTCTAAAACAGGGCTATTCAATACATTAATAGTTGCGAGAACATCGACCCAAGTATAGTGCTTTGTAAAGTATGAGTCTTGATTTTAAAGATGTTCTGACATTAAATTGGCATATTTTGTAGAATATACTCAATATTTGTACTATTGCATTGTTGGGGTTCCATAACCCAACGAGTGAACCCTATTGTAGTTCTAAACTATATTATTATTATTATATTAGTAGTTAGGTCTCCTCGAGTGAATTTTTTTCTTATCTAAAATGACGACGAGGAGATCTCCTAAAAGGATAATTTTAATATTGCAATTTTGTGTCCCCCGATTGCATTTGGAAACAATTTGAACGAAAAACCAAAACAAAGTTGATGATATTATACTGGGTGATCCATTTTCATCTATATGGGAATTTATTGAAGAAAGAGGAAATCTCTGAAAAAAAAGTTTCAGGCGAAAGTTACATGGTTTTAAGGGAGACATCGTTGAGACATCCTTCACCCTTTCACCCTCAAAATATCAAACTTTTATTGAAAAAAAGATTATGATAGTTTGACCTAAAGATATGCTCTATTAAATATAAAAATAATCATTAAGATCGGTTAACAACTGACGGAGACATCGTGGAAGATACAAAAAAAAACTACTGGCCCGATTTAAAGATATGTCCTATTAAACAGAAAAAGAATCATTAAAATCGGTTCACAAATACTGGAGTTGTGAGGTAACATATATTAAGAAAATCTCCTTTTTTGAAGTAAATTAAAAATCTGCACCGATTTAAAAAAAAAAATATGGAACCAATACGATAATATTCTGGACAAAATGGCGTATCATTTTTTCAAATCTGTTCACAACTGGCGGAAATTTCATGGAACTATAACATTAAAAAAATAAAAAACAAAAAAAAAACCGCATCGAAATGCATTCTTTTGAATTCCGCGTTTAAAATAAAAAGATGTCCGTATACGTGTGGAGACTGGACTAACTTGGTGGTTCATAGGGAAATTCCCAGGGTTTAATAATTTTCTGCGTATTCTTTCAAATAAGGGTAGTTCACTATAACGAAAGAAAGAATAAAATTACGATTCTCCCGAAAATGGCGTCAACGATTTTGCTCATATTTCATAAATCAATATTTAAATATTGACCTTACAATATGCCACTTTCTATTTGTCTCGGCAAAATTTAGAAAAGGTAGTTTTTTGGTGATCTTAAATTCGCAATTAGTTTAGCACGAAAATTAGTGCGATGGAGCCATACCAATAATGTAATATATGAAAAATACAGTAGAGCATCGATTATTCGAACTAATTGGGGGACATGGGTGTTCGTAAAACCGTTTTTTTTTTTTTTTTTGGATAATCGAATTGTATTGATTCGCACATACTGCATATTTATATGCAATCGAATGAAAAATATATTTATTTATAATATATATTTAATGACAAATAGGAATTAAACAAAAAAAATGCAAACAGTCTTATAATAAAACAGGTACAATTAACGTTTAAGGAAGCGGTCGTTCGGTTGATCGACTTTCGGATAATCGACGCTCCACTGTAAATCTATAAAAATGTTGTTTTGGAAAATCTTATATTTTTCGAAACTGCCAACATTTAATGAAACCAGTATTTTGCTCTGCAGTCTGCTAGTCTAGATAAAAGATGATATTGTACGTGGGCAGCCAATCGATGTTACGAACTGAGGTTAAGTGTTAAAGTTTTACTCGTATAAGATTTTATGTGCGATGAACTGGAAAAACAGTAATAAAAAATAATAAACACTAAGATTTTCTCCATATTCTGCAAAAAAATCTAAAAATATAAAATATTACTACGTTTTTTTGTATATTATACAATTCTTCAAATTTATATTAGATATCGTGTCCATCGAGATAATTATAAATAACAAAATCGCAGGATTGTGGACAAATATTGGATTTTTTAATTGTACAATTAAAAAATCCAATATTTGTCCACAATCCTGCGATTTTGTTATTTATAATTCTTCAAATTCTCTACAAATCGATTCCACAACATAAAAATATTAAAATATTTATTTCAATACCACATCTAAGCTTTTCCTTTCCGACAGGAATACCGTGTTTATTTCCGTCCTACATTTCTTTCACGTTTCTTTTTTTACAAAATCAAAACTAACCCACACAGAATGTTTCAGTTTCGACATTTTTAATCGACAGAAAACCTGCAAAACAATATACTACTGTACGGATCGACATTTCAAATGCAATATTAATAATGCAAAATGCCAAATACAAAAAACAAAATGATAATATGTGACTGCAGTCAGTATTACAAAACCTAGCGTGTTGCTTTATCCCCAAAACACCAAATATGTATGCCAATGACTTATTTTAGATTTTATGTGCAAAAAGGATAAATGATAATTTAATCATACATGATTCATTTAATGATCTAGTTCTCTGGTTTTTACTTATAGTAACACCTCGAACAAAGTTTTGAATCAATATAAATTTGAAATATTTCGAATTTTTTTTTATTTAAAATGTACGTTTTTGCTTGAAACAAGCGTTTTGTCTCTTCTTATAGTAGCAAAAAATAAATCACTGGGTGATTGTGGTACACATGCCAGAGGACTTTTTGGTTTGAACTTCTTTACGCACGGTAGAGTGAATTGTATTGATGCGGATTAACATGTAACGAAACGCTGCACTTAGTCTGTATGTGTTCCAAAAGATCAGACTAGGCGTTTGACTTCTGTAGTGTGAAGTTTGAAATAGGCGATCTCAATTTTCGTATTTATTACTTGTACCCCTTGAACAGATATACCTACTACATATCTTATTGGTTAAGCACTCAATTTTGAGTGATCAAGCCAATCATATACTTTGCGCATCGTAGTCAAGCGTTATGGTAAAATGTAAATATAGTATCTATGTATCTATCTATATGCTGTGCACGTGATCATAGTAACTTCACTTACAACTTTATATCTCATACCAATCCGGTCCGGCTTCGCCCGAATTTGTAGATTGCCACCGTCTTTTCGTCGACTAAACTTTGCAAAATTGGTCTCCACGAAACGCGCTTTTAATTTAATTACACCCTATGTCCATCCTGAAGGTCCATTCTAAATATTGGTGATAAAATTTTTGAAATCGGATGACTAGTTTCGGAGATTACCTCCTACATTTAAACTTACAAAGTTTACCTCTTTATAAATATTAGTATAGATTTTCGACAATTTTTCAATACCTACATAAAATACCATTTAGAAATAAAAAAAGAGACTGCGTACTAATAAATTAATAAAAAAAATCGCAAGATTGTGGACAAAAAGTTAGATTTATTAGTGCACAACGTTTCGTCTGCGTATTATTTTTACACTACACACTGCTGAAGTGAAACTGGTTACAGAACGCACATACACGCACGTACGGACACAATTTTTTTAATAAAATGTTGCAAAAGTCAATAGAATAAATAAGTACATACAAGTATATACAGTTATAATAGGAAAAAATAGCGTTGCAGCATATTATATCACTACTGCGCATGCGTAGATTTCCCCAAACACAATAGGGCTCTTCGTATTTACATGTCAAACATCTTACCAAAATTTGGTTTCGATCTTATCAGCCGTTTGACCGGTGTCGCGCCTACAAGTAAACAAATAGAAAAACAGTACAGACAAACAGACTTTTTCCAAAAATACGTTTTTTGTATTCAGGGTCAAAATTTTGGCCTAAATTAGTATCTACCTACCATTCCCTTTTTGTGAAATTACAATAATGAAAAAGTAGGTATATAAAAAAATATAGATCAGCTCTTTCTGAGAAAGGACCTAGATATTGGGATCACAAATTTTAAAATCATTTACCTGGTGACATAAAAAATATAAAATCAATCAAATGTTAAAAAAAAATTGCAAAAAAATCTTATTAGAAAAATGCTATTATAATTATGAGGAATTTCAAAAAAGCAAAAGAAATTATAGATGTACGTACTAACGACCTCGCAGCCACTTTATACAATATACACATGTCGGTTTTTGTAGCACATTGTTACGTTCGCCATACTTTCAATCTCATAAATCGATTTTACCCTACCAGGTCAAAAGAAGTTTTACTCCAAAAATGTATCGATGCATAAAGAACTGTAAAAAGTTTACATAGGCAATTTAACTTTTTGATCACAATTCACAAAAATAAAATGATATACAAAGAGCGAATATTTCAACTTC
Source organism: Xanthostigma xanthostigma (assembly GCA_963575645.1). Taxonomy (NCBI): domain Eukaryota; kingdom Metazoa; phylum Arthropoda; class Insecta; order Raphidioptera; family Raphidiidae; genus Xanthostigma; species Xanthostigma xanthostigma. Next base: position 27,755,503 of record OY754468.1, on the reverse strand, counting down.
TTCATTTGGTCCTTGTATATTAACTGTACCTATACATGGTTGAATATCGCCAATGCTGCATTCAATGCCGATTAGACAAGACTAGGAAAAACGCTACCGAATTCTCATTGGTTCTCAATAATTATAAAATCAATACTGTGCACTGCAATTTAATTGATCAAACAATAGACAAACGGCAAACCTATCAGTGAGCATGTTTATGTTTGGCGGAAAGAATTATACTGGGTGTTCTAATTACCTAAATATATATACATTCACTAACAAGATTAATCCATTCTCTGTATATACTAATTTACGTAAAGTGACATTTGAACGTTAATATAAATGCAAAAACGTAAAAACCACTGGACAAATTTTAATGAAGTCTTACATTGCAACATTCAACCCTTACTAGTAGGCTGACAAAAATTTAATTCGTTATAATTAAGAATATTTAATTGTATAGATCCAGTTGAAAAATCATTTTTAACAATGAATCAATCGTAATTCCAAGATTTCACGATTAATTAATTCTAATTGTAACAACTCGCAATAACGATTTTTTTAATTGTTAGTAACGATTAAAATAATAATGTATGTATCAAAATTGCAATGTGTTATTTTATGTACCTACGATACGTGAGATTGTTACGAGTATTCAACGAATTTTACCGGTCACACGAGTCATAAAATCATTTCAATCATGCTTTATTTTTTGCACATACACAAAATAGTTTATTTTCACTTCATAAAAAGGATATATCTCACAGTTTGGTTATATTGAAAACGATTGTTTACAAAGCCAAATACTACTTTACTTCTCTGTTGTAAATATAAATGGCACCTGACAGAGATTTAACTATGCATTGATAAAACCGCATTACTTTTATTTCATTTTACGCACTAGTGCGAAAAAGGGTCGTTTTACAGCCGCTATACAAGTATGAAAAGCAGCTATATCATAGAGAGTCGTGCGAAAAAGAATATTTAATTTACTGTTTATTAAATTTTGCCTCTCACGGAAACGCTGTCATCGCGAATGACTCGTCTAACAATTGCCCAACGTATATTTTATATTTAAACTGTTTCGAATCAGCGCGGTCCGTTTTTACAAAATGATTTAGATTCAGAATGTACGTCGGTGGACTAATTTCACGACGATCATGAAGTGGGAGGGTACATGTGAATGGTCGAACATTTTTTCACTTTTCCTTACAGCCAAAAATAGATCATTAATTAATGATTTACACCAACTAACTGTGATTTTAATATCGAAATTTTTGAGATGTTAAATAATAATAATAATGTTCAATAATAATGAGGAAGTCAAAAAAATCTTTGAATAATATTTTCTATTACTAAGTCAAAACATATTCTGCTTTCAGAGTCTAGATATTATGAAACATTGGTATACTACATTGGGAATTTACATTGGTTAACATAATAGAACGGCTAAATAACTTATAGGTACTTCTTATTACTCTATTATTTGTTGAAATTTAGCTACTAAGTATATATTTTTTTTATTCTGCTGCATTGTATAGTAAATATTTACAGTGATTCAGGTATCAGGAAAAATCATATCTTTAATTTTTCAAACCACATGGAAACCAACAAATATACTTAATTATTTTTAATTAACCACATAAATATGCAGTTATCACTCATAATATTTTACATTTTAATTTTACGTTTATTTTATAACCTGTGGCTTATTTTATTTCAAGATAAAATGAAAAGAAACTTAAATTTAGTTAACGTCCTTTTAATAAATTTGTAGGTACTGTCTCTTGTACAATTTGATTGAATAGTATACATTAGAATTTTCAGTACCTTTATGATCTATGTAGGTACTTCGATTCGTGGTTGGCGATCGGTCATATCAAACGTTTATTTTTACATATAAATGTAATGCTTTTTTAAGATTCCGTATACCCAAAGGGTCTAAGCGGAACCCTATTGTTGTTTATCATTGCTGTCGAAAAGATAAAAAGCCCTGAATATTTTAAAAAATATTACTTCTGTAAATTCTCACTTTATGAACATGAAAATCATAATATAAATTATTTGACAAATTTTTGAGATATATGAATAGGTACTACTTACTAATATGAAATATTTTGGCGGTAACTTTTCCTAATTAAACACGCATTTTATTTTTTCGAAGTCGATTTAAATATTTGTATTGCATTGAAAACTTTTATCTTTGTCGACGAAACTATAAATCAATAGCTATTAGTATTACCTAATTAATAGATGATCAAGATTATGTAATTTTTGAATAAATTAAGATTATTTTATTATCAATATTTTCGATCTAATAAAAATGACAATTTATTTTTATTTTTAAAATAAGCATCACTCATCAGACATTGTGTATATTTTTTAAGCATTCTCTCAATACGACGTGTTACGTAACAATAATTACAGCAATATTTCTGTGATTTAGGTAATAATATTACGTGACTAAAATGTCAAACTAGAAGATAAAAGTTTGTTCGTTTTTTATTCAAATGTTACTCGTACGATCAGATTTTCAAATAATAATATAACGGGTGTCAAATCACAACAATAACCTATAGGTATTTAAGGTAAATGCTGTTACATTATTAATTTAGAAAATAAATATTTATATAATGTCATGCTAAAATATTGCATAAATTGAACATGCCACCAATACCTCAAGTTTCCTATCATTATTAACAAAAAAAAAAAAAATGTAGGTGTACCTATATGCAAATATTTAAAATAAAAAAAATAAGTAAGTAGGTATGGGTTATCTTTAAATTCACCAATCCAATGAACTAAGAAAAACGACACGTAGAATTAATAAAAAATATACCCTTTATTACATGAATATCTTAAAATCGGCATTTTCGCGTTAAATTTTATGTGCAGTAAACTCGTAAATTGTGTTTTGTTTGTGATAAAACACGCGGTATAGTATATTAAGTAATATAGTTTTTTTACATAATTAAGTTATTAATAAAAATATAATAATAAAGGCAAAATTTAATAATAGATATTAACACTTAATAAAATATTTTGCAAGAATCACCGCACTAAATTAAATATCATGCAAATATATTTAAACAATATACCTTCAATTAGCAATCAGTCAATTTAAGCAGAACTCGAATGAATATAACAAAAAAATGTTAAAAAAGCAGCCACTTATTAAAATTAGAAAAATCACACATCACTACGCATAAAAATGATAATATCAAAAAAATCACTGTCACAATCCAAAAATAAAAATGCACCAAAATAAATGCATTAATAACACACTTGCAGAGAGTCACACAAAAAACACGTTGTCATAAAAAAAATATGCGGTCAACGTGAAAAGGAACTCATTAAGGATTGAGATTAATTATTATGGCACTAAAGTCGACACCACCAAAAAAAAAAAATTCTATGGCAACAGTTATTTTTAACACTTACTATCTATTAAAAAAATATCACTAAATGAAAATCATAACAATTCAATTTGAATTGCACCGCGCAAGGAGAAAAGAACAATAGTCACATCACAACAACAAAACGTAAACGAAAACACGCGTCAGAGCTGACTCAGTCAGTAAAGTCATTGGTAGACTAACGTGAGTATTAATTTAGTCAGCCAAAACGGGCGAAAGCACCGGAGTGAGTGTAAGTGTGTGTGTATGTGTGTGTGATAGCAGTGACGGCGAGTGTGGGGAGCGCATTCAGTACAATATCGTACTGATGGTACACCGCGCCAAACACGACTGCTCTTAGTATTGCGCGTACAACGTTACGCCGCCGGTCGTCGGCGGTGAGTATTGCGCGAGATAGAGATACGAGACGTGTGTCCGACGAACAGAGATGGCGAGAATAAACGCGCGTGTATGTGTAATGGACCCTCCCAGCAGCGCGCGTGTGTGTGCATTCTACGCTCACAGTCTGAGCGTACGGCGTCTCACAAACACTCTCGCGTTGGCATGTCATGCACAAGACTAGAAGTACACTACGTACGTCCACGCGTCCATACAAATTTATACAGTGTGTATACGCAGCAAGCGGATCTTACCCTACGCCTACATTGCACGAGTTTGAATCAACGAGATGTATTGGTACATAATATGGAGAGCTAGTGTACTGGTTTACACGTTGCGAGCTAGCGTACAAGTCGGTCTATCGAGTAGCTGCAGTGCAGTAACTCACACCTAGGGAATGCAATACCGAGATCCCGCATACATTTTGCGGGACTAATCTCGATCGAAAATTTTGCGGGTTCCCGCTGAACTGGTGGAATTTACAGAGAAGCATGGTTCATATGTGTTACTCGACGTGCGGCGGCGCGTGGACTGGCATTTGGCAAGCGAGCGATATTTTATTGGCGCTAATCGTGAGATTACAAACAGTTTTTCAAACAAATAAGTCACAATTCAAAAATGTCAAACTTAATACCTATCTGATAGTTCAATTTCCTGGCATTGTATTCCACCTCGCGCACCACACTTCGGTGATTTGTAGGAGATGGCCGTAAAGAGTTGTATAAGTATCATTACTTAAGGTCGAGTAAAAAAATGCGTTGTTTACGTTGGAAAAAATTTATACACTCCTAAATCAAATTAAAGCTTGTTTGAATTCGCGACCCATAACTCCAATATCCGACAATCCCCTCTGACTTGAACGCCTTAACTCCTGGTAGTTTTCTTATGGGCGATTCACCCGGCGCCCTTTTGGAGCTAAATCTTGCAGAAGTCAAAGAAAACCGGCTGTCCCGATGGCAGCGTATACAGCAACAATTTTTGGTCAATTTTATGTCTTAATCTTTATGTCTAAGAAAGTATTAATAAACCATTTTAATACCTATAGGTTAAAATTAAAACCATGAAAACGAGGTCTGTTAGGTCTTCATTACGATTGAACTGAGAAGCTTAAGTCCACCCTGCTGGATGCCGCAAATACCTATATCCAGCGGGACTAAGATGATTCAGTTCCACAAATACCTGGATTGGAATTATCTTGAGGGATTGCATTCCCTACTCGCACCGTATGAACGTGCCTTACGAGTTAGTAGCACGTGTGAATTTGATAGTGGCTCGCATGCGAGTTAGTTCAACATTTCACTCGCCTAACGCCTGAGAGCAGCTCGCACATCACTCGCATCGTTCAGACGCGTTCGGCAGTAGCGCGCTAGTGTCGTCAGGCAGTTATTACAGTTTTTTTTTTTAATCAAAGCACGTTGACTTGACATTGCGAAAACTCGCATCAGACTGGGCAGCTCTTCGAATTATGTGGACAGCACAGGCGACGTTATGAAATATCAAATCGTCGTTCGATACGCACAAACGGGAATTTATAAAAAAGTTCAAAATTAAACAAAATAATTTCGTTAAATCGGAATCCCACAGAACCGCCGTCATTTACAATGTAACTGCTTTCGAAATTTCCGTCTCAATACAAAAAAAATAATTAAAATGAACAAATTTTGGAAATATTGGAAAATTCTCCGAACTAGGGAGGTTCCCTTTAAACTACAACCACTCAACTCGAAATCAACAGAGCAGTGCACATTCATTGGATGCAGGGCCGTAACTAGACAGGGGCAATAGGGGCACTTGCCCAGGGCCCAGGGGGGCCCCGGATGGGGCCCAAGAAGACCCCGATAAAAAATTATCTCAATTATTTTCATTCGTATTTTAATGAATATTACAAATCACATATATAAGTAACACCACTGGTGGCTCAGATAGACGGGGCCCAAAAAGGCCAGAATATGCTATTAGAATTTTTATTTAAAAATAATCGTACCAAAACATCGTTGTTGCTTTAAGAATATTTCTAACCCTACCAGTCACCACCGCTTCTGGCGAGAGAAGTTTTAGTAAACTGAAGTTAATTAAAAACTATTTAAGATCGTCGCTCTCACAACAGCGTTTTGTCGAACCTGTCTATTATATCAATTGAATCTAACATAGTGCAAGAAATAGATTTTAATAATATAATTGATGAGTTTGCGGAGAAAAAGCAAGAAGAATGCAATTTAAATAAATTTTTAATTCGTTTTTCTTCATAAATATAAAATAAAAAAAAATTACAAAAAATATGGACAGGACCAATTTAAAGATTCCTTATTTTGTGTTTATTTATTAAGTGATATACCTACTAAGCTTTAAAAATGTGAAAGAACAGGAACTATAACCATGGTAAGTTTTTTCTCAATTTTTTTTTATTGAGGGGGGGGGGGGCAATTTGAAGGTCTTGCCCAGGGCCCACAAAATCCACGTTACGGCCCTGATTGGATGATACCGGTCATTAATTTCTATATCCTACAATTTTGTTTAAGATATTCTATAAGAGACAGAGAAACACAATCTAAATATAATTCGCATTTGAAGTTTAGGCTTTGGCCTAGAGGCCTGGATTTATATAAAGGGCTCGACGTGGCGGGTCGGTAAACCAACTGATAGATGAACGGATGACAAAAATAGAAGCTGTATAAAAAATTGGACCCAGCAAAGACCCTTCCTTGGGAGCTCGCTGCAGAATTCATATATCATTCTTAAAAACTTTGTTAATTATACTATACACTTTCTCGTTTATTATGCCTATCTTGAAACAACATAGAAAAAACATGTAAACAACATGAAGATAAAATCACTACACTTCTTAAGTCGCAATATGACGAAATTATACGGTACTTGGCTGGCTTTAGGCCAGTATAATTTCGAATTGCGTCAAGTGGGAACTACGAATGCGGTGTAATTTGAACGTTAATGAGTTACGCTTAATATTAGGCGACAATCATCGTGAACTAATATCTATATCTACACTAATATATAAAGCTGAAGAGTCTGTTTGTTTGGTTCGTTGAAATGCTATACTGGAATTAAAAAAAATTGCTCATTATATAATAAAAGTATATGACTTTATATTATATACCTATATCTTCTGTGACAACTTCATTCAATCAAATCTGCGTTTATATCCCCGCCACAACCCACCCGATTTTTTGACGTGATAACGTCTTATAAATTGATGAAACACCGGCTGCATGCACGAAAAAGTGTCACGTTCCGCCTGACAGCTACTAAAATTTAGGTTATGTATTATTAAATATGATATTCGAGCGGAATACGTTATTACGTAAAACTATCGTCCGTAAACCGACTTTACAGACAACCAATTTTTTTTACTTTGTAATAATGAACCGGGTTTTGTGTCGATAGAGAAACACGTATTTTTAAGACATTTAGAAATCCTGTGCGTGAGCAGCCGGATAAAAGCAGCTGAATTCAGCTAAATACTAAAAAATATCAACAATGATCTACTTACTAACATAGTTTTTGTATTCTACCGAAAAACATATATTTTTTGCGTTACGTTGGTTTTTCTCTGCACGTCGATATAAATGTGTACTTTTAAGCCCCTACTCCCACAGGCTCACAGTAACTGGTGTATCATATCAATATCATGATTGAATCTTCCAAGAAGAATCGGTCGAAAAGACCACCAATTGACTATGCACAGTGGCAGCTTAAGGCAAACATGAAATATACTAATCTATAAAGCTGAAGAGTTTGTTTGGTTGAACGCGCTAATTTCAAGAACTACTGGTTCGAATTGAAAAATTTTTTTTTGTTGGATAACCTATTTATCGAGGAAGGCTATAGGCTATATAATATCACGCTACGACCAATAGGAGCGGAGCATCAACGAAAAATGTTGCAAAATGTAACTCAAAATGTGTCCGTCCGAAAAAAAACTTTTGAACGGTAACTCCGATCATTATGAAATTTGGACACAACATTCATCTTGGTAAACTAAGATGAATGTGCATACTCATGTCCCTCCCCCTATTCGTTCTTATGCACCCGGGTGAAACCGGGCGGGACCGCTTTATTTTATAGAACGAAAGTGATGTTGCTTTGATAAACAAATAATACAACAAAACAATATATAATAATTGAGACACTTCTTTTCTAGATGTAGGCGATAGCCTAGGGTATTCGAGTTTGGGGGGGGGTGGCATGGCGAAGGCACGGAACGGGTGGGTGTGTCGGAGTCGCGGTGCGGCCTGTGCGGTGCAACCGAAGAACATGTCGAAACAAATATTATGTGTATGACAGTGTATACACAGTAGGTACACACCGAATCGCTCCGGCCTGAATATGTATCCTATAGCGCAAATACCCAGAGCTGAAACTAGGTAGGGGTAACAAGGGCACGTGCCCACGGTCCAGACGAAAGGAGGACCTCAAAAAATCCCCAGGAAGAACGAAAAAATTCGCATTATTTTAAAAAAGACTGTACGTCTTTCAACAACTTTTTAGAAGCCTGCCCGAAAATAGTAACATCCTTCCCCTACTATTGTCCTAACATCATAGTAGCTAAAAAAGAACAAGAAAATAAACACGTAAATTTAAAAATTATTCGTAGAAATAAAAAAAAAAATAGCACCCTCCAAAATTTGTTTATCTGGTTGTATACTACTGGTTAAAAGTTAAAACTATTATGTTGAGGAAATAAGTATCTTTATTTAATCAAATCTTTGATTAACGTCTGATTAGAACTCTTCAATAAATAAAATTATCGACCAATTTTTCAGACAATATATTTACAAAATATAATTAATACATTAACGTTTCGATCCCGATTTGGATCTTCTTCAGAATGGATCCATTCCGAAGAAGATCCAAATCGGGATCCAAACGTTAATGTGTTAATTATATTTTGTTAATATATTGTCTGAAAAATTGGTCGATAATTTTATTTATTGAAATCTTTATTTAATTCCTAAAATTTATTGTAGGGGGGCACAGTGATGAGGTCTTTCCCAGTGCCCCAAAAAATCTAGTTACGCAAGTACCCCTGTATAATATATGTAGCGCCAAGGGCGTAGATATGGGGGGTAATTGGAGTAATTACATCCCCCTAGAATCATTATAAAAAAAATAAAACTAAAAATATTAAATAATATGAATACCTGGCTAAAAAATAAAATTTAGAAATACTTTTTAAAAAGGATTTTGTATATTTAGTTCGGGAATTAACATTTTGCTTGACACCTTACTTCGTGAGTATTTTAGTGTGATATTAATAAAACTTAAAAAAAGTATTGTTTTTTTCCGCTTTAACCCCGACCCCACCAGAAAAAAAATATCTACGCCCTTGTGTAGCGCGGCTCGTGACTGACCGCAGTAATGTTTTATTTTGTTGCGAAACGTCTAGGTCTTTAAGTTAGTTCGAGCTGACGCTGATAAGGTGTAGTCTGTAAGGTAAAAATACGTACTTTTAGAATAATGTTCAAATGTGCAGTCTATTATATAGCGTACTAGCGGTCCCGCCCGGTTTCACCCGGATGCAAAAGAACAACCGGGGGGGAGGGACATGAGTACGCACTTTCATCTTTGTTTACCGAGATGAATGTTGTGTCCAAATTTTATGATGATCGAAGTTACCGTTCAAAAGTTTTTGTCGGACGGACAAATTTTAAGTTACATGTTTCATTGATGCTCCGCTTCTATTGGTTGTAGAGTGATATTATATAGCCTATAGCCTTCCTCGATAAATGGGCTTTCCAACAAAACAAAATTTCAATTCGAATTAAAGCGTTCAACCAAACAAACAAACTCTTCAGCTTTATATATATTAGTATAGAAGTATAGTACTATTATCAATAATTATCAACGATGGTCATCGATCGCTATCACATTTAATTAAAGATCCGATTCAGAGTTATCTCTATAACGAGTTGAGTCGTAGATTAGAGATACAAAGCTGTCGAAACAGTATAGGCGCAAAACATACCGGGTCTCCAAACCCTCGTGTCGGCCACATGTGTGCGTGACGCGTGCGTGTGTGCGTAAGAGAGAGAAAGGTGAAGAGAAAGATGGAGTAAGTACGAAGTGTGGACATACTTGCAATATAGTATTTAGTAGGGATATAGGCGCCCCGTGAATATATCAGTGTCGTACTTGTCAGAGATAAAAACAGATTAAAACATGCAATGATGCAACGTTCATATATAGTTCAGGCGGCGAGACAGTTAAAATGATAGTTTGTTTTACTTTCCGAACAAATGGGTTATTTTAAGACCGCTATACACGCAGGAGTAGCAATTTTATAGGGGAGTGTGCACAAATTGTATTTTAGGGTTTTGGAGGCAAATTTTAATTGACTTATATGATTATTGATTAACCCTTTTTAAATTGTTTTTAGTAAAAAAGAAACATCCATACGTTATTTCACACCTGTTTTTAAACCACAGCAATATTTTAAATTTTACTTCAGATTAAATGTTATCCGTAAGTCCTTAAATTCTAAAAATTCGGACTCCTCTTTTAATAAAAAAATGTATATTTTTCGAGAAAAATTTATATAATTCGTTTCAAATTTAGAATTTCAAAATCATTATTATTTTTTTGTACTGCAGTTATATAAATTATTGGATTTTACTAAAAAAATTCACAAATATTACTTTTGAGTGAAAATAATTAAATTTTTTTTGTGTTGACTTTTTTAATAGTTGAAATATGACGTAGCCAAGCCTTTAACTATAAATGTTTTTCTCAAACTTTCTAATTCAGCTATATATCCTAATAAAATTTACCTAATATTTACCTACCTAATTAAATTTAGCTTTAAATTTCGTTCTTTTAAATATTCCAGTATGTACTTAAAATAACAAAAAATAATTTTCTCAAAAATATAATTTTAAAAATCGCTCTCATCTCAAGAAACAAGTAGACCTTCACTAATTCGGCACATCTTAAGTCAGGCCGCGTCGGATTATTCGAAAGTTGTAATGTAAACATGTGTATTGTACGGTGTTTTTATTACCAAATAACATAAAAATAAGAGAAGACGCTCGGAACTACTGTAATAATAAAGCATCAAAATAATAGAGGAAAAAAGTTCCATTGAATCATATTAAAAAAACAAACACGCTACCGCACGCCACTGAACAATGTGAGCTTAACGGGGAAGGCAAAGCAAGTAAAGTAACCAGAAGTAGCAATAGGGGGTGGAAACGGTGTGTGTAGCAGAGAAGTACATAGTACTACATACACGGGTACAGTGGCTCCTCTAGATGGACGATAGACGCACTAACACAATACGTACTGTGCAATGATATCCCACTGAAAGTAAAGAAGAGTCGCCGTTTACAATTGGCAAACCGTTTGTGCGGTTAGACTGTGACTAGTTATAATATGTACATTGTACATACTAGTTTAGTAGTTCTCTGTCCGTTACTAACACTTATCTCACTCTAATACATCGGTGTCGGTGCATGCATATCACGCAACATCTTTCTCGCACTAATGCGCTTTATCGAGCAGGTTATTTTCACAAAAGCACCTTTATTATTATTACGTGTATTTGTTGTATTCATTAACTAAAGTTACCTGTGCCAGCTTCTCTAAATGCATTATTTGTACCTGGCTTTATTTACACCTATCGTATTTCAGTGCATATGAACACGTTATAAGCCAGCATAGAAAAATACTGCGAACGGCAATTTTATTAATATTATTAAAAAGAATATTAGCAAAAAATAAAATACAATCATAACACCTATAACAATTGATCTTTTAATTAAAACAAGCAAATAATGTATACTTTTTTATTAATTAATATTTTTGAATTTATAGAAAATAAAATGCATATCTAACCACTTATGGCACTAATTAAATGGTCAAAAATAACAAAACGTGTGTAGTTATAGGTTATTTGAAAACACATTAAATTACAGATCTCAATACGTCAAAACAAAAATATAATTAAAACAATAGATCAACGTACATTATTCACTTTTCAATGGTTTGCAGCACACAAAAGATGCACTTCGCCATTCCGCTGTCATAAACAAAATACAAACACGACGGCGCACCAATCAAAATGCACACACGCATACATTAATAAACAGAAGAAGCACGCAACATTTCAACGTTCAATTGTTTAAATAACGCACTATCGGCACACACCAATTCATTAGAACATTGAAAACAAGAAAGCCAACATTTAGAATTGGTCAGTAATGTCCGTTTTATAATACAACACGGTAATAAATCATACCTGGACCCATTCTTGGCACAACAAAAGATCAATCAACAAGATTTGCACTTCCGGTGAGAAGCTGGCGAGTTTGGTGGCGTACGGGGAACGGGCGGTGCACGGCTCCGGTGGTGGGATGCGTTGTTCTTGTGCGCATGACCGATAGACGCGCATCGGATAGCCGGCGTCGACGTCATACGAAAAGCTCGACGAAGCTTTCTCTAATGCTTTGACGTGAGAAAAATGCATGTTGGTGTAACGACTAAACTGCGCTGGCAAAAAACGCAGCTTTTTCAATACTGCAACCGGACCAATAATGCATGTCCAAAAATGATGTATTTATATCTAATGTGTTTATTACAAAATTATGCGACGTTGCTTATAAATATTTCAAGACTTTCATATTATTTTATTTTATTTTTACACTAAGTAAATATGAATAAAACGTATCCTTAGGTATATATTTTACTAGCGGTCCTGCCCGGTTTCACCCGGGTGCAAAAGAACGAATCGGGGAAGATATATGAGTACGCACATTCAACTTAGTTTACCAAGATGAATGTTGTGTCCAAATTTCACGATGATCGGAGTTACCATTCAAAAGTTTTTGCCGAACGGACAAATTTTGAGTAACATTTTACAACATTTTTCATTGATGCTCCACTCCTATTCGTTGTAGCGTGATATTATATAGCCTACCGCCTTCCTTGATAAATGGGCTATCCAACAAAAAAACGAGTAGTTTCTGAGATTAGCGTGTTCAACCAAACAAACAAACAAACTCTACAACTTTATATATTAGTATAGATTCAGAGCAATCCTACAAGGTGAAATGGTATGAACACGTCTCGAACAACGAACTTTGGAAACGTGCATGCTTGAACAAATCTGTGTAACTATAAAGCGTAGGAAATGGAATTGGATAGGACACACGCTACGAAAGACAGATGACGACATAGCGAAGAGAGCCTTGGTTGGAACCCACAGGGATACCGAAAAAGAGGCAGACCAAAAATATCCCGGAGAATAACTGTTCGTGAAGAAGTTATGGAACAAGGAACTACCTGGCTTCAAGTCAAACATATGGCAAATGATAGGACTAGATTTAAAATTTTCGTAGAGGCTCTATGCTCCACTTAAGAGTTAAAGGAATTTATTATTATTATTATAGATTCCTGTAGAGTTCAAACGTTTATAAGTATTAATAATTATGAACTTTTATTTCTCCATAACTATATTATTTTAGACAAAATTCCTTTTTTTTTAAATTCAAACGAATGGAATAATGAAGCAAATATTATATGTTGAATTAATCATCCTCAATCTCAGGAACTTTGCTTTCGCTGATTTAATATGCACACCTACCTATAATATGAACTTATTTCATGATTCAGTGTGGAAAGCTTTCTTCCGAAGCTTGTTTTATTATTTCAATTACACGTAGTATAACATGGTTTTTAACTAGCAAAGGGATATATAGTTACATTATTCTGGCCAGCTTTTTGTGGATAAGACTGGAACTAAAAATTACACTTTGTTTTCTATATATAATATTGAGCCTAATTAAATTGATATACCACATTTCGATGAGTGAGTCTTTCTTTGAAAATTCGAGGACTTAGTAACATTAAGATTTAAACATATCGTTCGCTTTTTAGCATGTATTTTTTGTGGAAATTTCATTCTAATTTTTGTCCAGATTTCAAAATGGTCAAATAAATTTTATCAGATTTATACAAATTAAATTACGCATTCTTTGCCAAAAATGTTTTAATATATTTTTGGATGATAATTGGTATCTGCATTTATATAAACATACCATATTTATTTTAAAGGAAAAATATATATTACACTAACAACGGTAATTAATTATTTATCAATTAAATTTTATATGAAAATTAATTCTTTTCGTGAAATATTTAGAATTTCTCGACATGCAAATTGATTTACAAACATGTTCATCATCTAGACAAACATAATAAATTGTATATTATGTTTTAATTTAATATAGCTGTGGTCCGTGTGATGCGTTTATGGTCATATTTAGGTGCTTTCCTTCAGACATTCTGATTATCTTATTTTGTTACAGATTACCCATATAAGTAAATATTTTTTGTACTTATCTATGCAATATCATCTAAGTAGGTAAATTTTTCACGTTAAAAATAATGGAATGAATTTGCTTTCATATTTAATCATATTGATATACAAAATTCACATATAAAAGCAACAATCACAAAAATATACTATGCAGTGAAGTGCGTATCTTACAATATTAAGATTACGAGATTCTCCGTGTTATAATATGATTGATATAATATACTACTCGGTATGTTACTCGGTACTCCGCGATATGACATTTTTTTAGTACTCGCACTCGGCCGAATAACTCGATTTATGTGACGAGTATTCAGCTAAAATAGTGTAGTGTAAAAAAATATTGACTGTTAGAGAGAATTGCGCAAAGTACATTTTAATTTGGATTTGTCTTCTTCAATCTATATTAATATCGTTACAAATATTATAAAGAGATAAAGTTTGTAAGTTTGGATGTAGAAGGTAAAATCCGAAACTACTCATCCAATTTTAAAATAAATTTCACCAATATTTAGAATGGACTTTCCGGATGGACATAGGCTATAATAATAATAACAATAATAATAATTCTTTATTGCTCCAAAGACAAGAAAAATTGTATAGGAGAAGTCAAAATACATATTAGTTACAAGTTAAAAAAATCATTAATATTGTAAAAACATTTAGCAGCTAAGAAGGCCTTAAGTCTTTTCGTAAACTGTCGACAATTATTTACATTTTTTATTTCTTCGGGAAAAAGATTGTATATTTTAGTACTGCAGTATAATGGACTTTTTTGATATAAGGATAAATTAGGTCTGATGCTGGTCAAAGTGTCCCTATTTCTTGTATATATTTCTTGTATATTATCCGGTTAAAATAAAAGCGCTTTTCGTGGATACCAATTTTGCAACGTAAGTCGAAGAAAAAACTGTGGCAATCTACAAATGCAGGCCGGGCCGTTATTTTTAATAATCTATATAAATAAAAATTAAATGCTGTTCGTTGGTTCACTTGAGAACGGCTGGACCCATTTGTCAATTTTTTTTTAAATATTCAAATATTCGTGATAGTCTAAATATGGTTTTTATGGAAAGAAAAGTTGGAAAAGTTGTCCGGAATACGGTGGAGCCAAAGGTTTCACTACTGTTGTTGCTGTCGAGCGGATCGCAGCCCCGTGAGGCAAGACTTTAATACGATGAAATCGAAGGCTCCACTACTGTAGTCGCTACCGTGTTTCGTCTCAATGATAACGCCCTGCAAATACGGCTATTATTCTACAAGTTCATACCGCATACTAGGTATATGTCTGTCTTTAATAGGCAATCTTCAAATCCAGACGAAGCCGTATCGGGCCACTATTTCGTTATAACATTTTTTTTATTCGTGATCTTTTGTGTCCACTCATTTTTCGAACAATATCTAACCAGTAAATTTTCGGTTTATCCACTAAAAACAATTTTAAACTTTTCATATAATATGCTCTATACCTATACGTATAAGTCAGATAACAAATTACTGGCGGAGCTGCGGACAGGAAGGTACCGTTCACTCGCCGCGCTGGCAATCATAAAATTGAGTAATACTCGGTACTCGATTACTCCGTATAATTTGTAAGTTGTACTCGACATATCTCAAAGACATACCCAGTCCGCTTACCCAAAGATATTTGGACAAATACTCGGTATATACCCAGGACCATAACAGCATACCTACAGATATTTAAATAATGTAAACATCACACGGTCGACGCACATTATATTTTTTATTTTTGTGTTCGTTAGTAATAAAAAAAATCTTCAAAAATACAATTCGATAACACTCCCGGGAAACGAGAATTTTCTGAGAATATTTTTGAGAAGAAATTGCTGCGTTAATGTTCTCTTCTAGTGATTTGGTTTTAAAGCCCTAAAGCTGTTTTCAACCCAGTGACTTTGATCCATTGCACAATTTTCTGGGCAGTGAATGAACTCAACATGTGTACCTACAAAATTTCGTTTCAGTCAATTAAGTCTTTCAACGTATATCGTGCTAACATTGTACTTACATTGTAAATGTTCACATATTTTGCAGTTTCACTCTTCAACCAACACCAATAGTGCATCTGCCTATATACCTACTATGTTTAGGAAAATGCACTACTAACGTCCTGTCCAAGAATACTATTACCAACTATAAGCGTTCTTTTTATTACCTGACATCTTCAGCTCAGCCTAAAAGGAAAGAGATTGCGTTGTTCTAGGGCGTGTCAAGGGGTCAAGTGGTCACTAGCTTGGCTCGGTCAAACGGCCGCTCCAAGAAACGTACCGAGCTTTATAGGAAATGTGGTGCACATGTGTCAGATCTATGCCTGTGACTGGTGACATACTGGCTGTTAACAAGAAATTGGACACCGCTATAATGTCAGCGTTTAGTATCACAGCAAACGTTGGGACGAAGATTGTGTGCATTTATTCTTGGTTTCACAAGCGGCCCGATCCGGAAAAACAAATGAAATAGAATTTTCTGTTTCATTGTAATCAGACGTATTTAAGTTTCGTCTTGATTAAATTAAAGTTTATTGTATTTAAATAAATGTAATTATCAACCAATTTTTTTCAAACTATATATTTCCAAAAATAATAAAATAATTTGAGTTTATTGTATTTAATTTATTTTATTTTTTATCTATATACTTACTAATAAGTTCGTTCCAAGCAGCCAGCACACGGTAACGAAAACGTTACCCGCATGCGCAGTAGATAAAACAAAACTGGCGATTTTAGAACATTTTAGCTACTGCGCCTGCCGGTGACGGTTTCAAAACCGTTTGCTGGCTGCTTGGAACGAACCTTATATTATAAAGGGGTAAAGTTTGTAAGTTTGGATGTAGGAGGTGGTCTCCGGAACCACTGCTCCTATTTGAAAAATTCTGTCGCCAATATTTAGAATAAACCTTCAGGATGGACATAGGATATATTATATTATCGCGTGAAAAAAGCGCTTTTTGTGGAGATCAATTTTGCTACGTAGGTAAGTCGACGAAAAATCGGTGACAATCTATAAATTCGTGCGAAGCCGGACCGGGCCGGCAGTTTTATATAAAAATCAATATGATCATTATAATGTGATGTAATACCAACTGCAATATGTATGTGAGCGATACGTCCAAAAATTACATAGACTATGTCCTAAGAGTTTAAAATAAACACGTTTTTTATAAAACATACTGTACACGTTTAAATGTTTTTCATAGTATGATGCATATTTGGTTTATATGAGCAGGTATGCTATTTGCATAACTACATTCACTGTAGTTGTAACTTGAGCTATGCTATTGGATTTGCATTTATTTCAATGGTTAGTAATAAGTAACTCACTCAAAAATTTAGAATTAAATTCATAAATCAAAAATTCAAATTTTAGCAAATTAGTATTATTTGTGCTTCATCGATAAGAAATGTATACAGCGTGTCCACGAAACTCCTTTCCAAATGGAATTTTTTTTGTATAAATTATTTTTTTTGTGGAAAAGTTCTGCTTCGTCCAAAACCTCTAAATACCAAAGACAATTTTGGAAGAAGAACTGTTCTTTGTATATGAAAAGAGATGGAGGACATGTTGAATTCTGATTTATAATTCTGAGTAAACAATTACTTAATATAAGTTAGTTATGTTATTATTTTGAATTAAATTTGATTATGTAACTAAATTTGCGAAAATCCTGAATATCACAGATAATTTTTATTTTTACTTTTTGATTTCCCTCGTATAACTTTAGGCCGAAAAAAATTTTCTTTGGTGTTTTAAAGGTTTTGGACGAAGCAGAACTTTTCCACAGAAAAAATGTTTGCTACAATAAATAATAAAAAAAAAAACTCCATTTGTATAAAGAACTTTCGTGGATACGCTGTATATTGAACTTTCAAGATTTTTTTTATATTCTTATTTGCCAAATTCAAGTATTGGGACGAACGTTTCTTATAATTTTTAGGGTTCCATACTTCAGAATGAAAATATTGGACTCATACGATCTCTTTGTTGTTCGTCTGTCTGTCTGTCCATTTTCTCAAGAACTAAGTATAATCAAATACTAAAAACCCATAGTCGTATAAAAAATTTAAGCATCGTGCATCTAGCTTGAAATGCAATAAAAAGATAAAAAATATCACGTATTTTGAGCCCTACTAATCAAAACTATTAGGACGATCTCAAGCATATCAACTTTTGCAATACGTTCGAAAAAGTTCTTATAGGTATGAAAGATATTATTAATTTTCAAGTGTTTTTCGCATCAAGTGTACTTTTTAGTTTGAAAATCATCTTAAAGCTTGTTATATTTAATTTTATGATAGGGGAGATCGTCGTTGTGCAACTTTTGCGTAAGTGGTTTAATCATTTATAAGGTTTAAGGTTATTCGTCTAGCACCGCATTTCTTGTAATAAAAAAATTCAAGCCAATTGGGCGACGGGACCATTCCAACTCCAAAAATATTGACATTTGATATGGTATAACAAAGAAAAGAAAATTTACTATTTGTTGGCACGGTTACCTACTTAATGTGTTCCACGTCGTGTAAAAATCAATCAAAGCATGCTTAACTAATTTCTTTCTGACAGATCTACAAAACAGGAGAACAGCTGATTTTTTTTAATTTTCAAAATATTTCCGAAACTGTAAAATTTAGCAAAAAATATTCTTAACAAAACTTTCTTGAAAAAATAAATGTAATTATAAATCGTTATGAAAAGTATATCATTATTATATAAAAAACAACGTTATAGCATATATCTCTTTTCCCATAAACAATAGGCACTTCATATTTGCCTATCAAACAACCTCCCAAAATTTGGATTTAATCCGATCATCCGTTGACCTGTATCGTGTTACAAACAAACGCACAGTTTTTCCAATTTTTTTTTGTTGGATTCGGGGAACCAAAAACCAAAAAAATATTGTAAAATTTTGAAAAATGATTTTTTATCTAAAGTAGTAGTATTCTCCAATTGTGGGTTGAAATGGTAAAATTATTATATATCTTCATAAATTATTATTTCTTACTTAATTGAAAACTAGACTTGATAATTTATAAAAAAATTTAGTTGAATGTATGAAATATCCATAAATAACGTATTAAATTTTCAGATTTTCGCTTGGAAACTGCTCTGTTCATTGAATAACCTTAAATTTTCTGAAAATTTATTAATTAAGTAAAGAATTAAATTTCTTACTTTTAAAGTTGGGAGATATAAATATAATATCAGATTAAAGTTATTAGAAAACATACAGAACTGGTTAAAAAAGTGGTTTTCCAGTTACTACGCAAATAGTCCGCGACGGCGTAATATGCCTCAAGTCAATAGGTTAGAAAAGCAGTATACTAGAATTTATTATGCCTGGCCTGCAGCTCATCCCTATGCAGTAATTTCGAATGTCAAAACATTTCAAAACTTCTTAATTTCCTTAAAAACTGCAATCTGCCTCACTTAATCTAACAATCAACTAAAACCTGAAACAATTACTCATTCTGTACAATAATTTAATCACATAAAATAACAACAACTTTAACCTTGAAGAGGTTCCGCCGTACTAATTTTGGTGCAAAGTATAGACCTGACACACATTCAATTTTTGAGAATGAGCCAGTTATCTAGCACTTTAAAAGACTCTCTAGAAGACTTTTGCTGTTTCAGTTGCAGGCCTATTATATTTTTACGTAGCTGCACAGATGAATTTCTATTCAAACAATATCTACCCCTTTCTAAATCTAAAACAGCGCTAAAGCAAATTATGAGTTATTTCAGTTATATTTTCATTTTATAATGTTATTAAAAGTGAGCAACAGTAAAAACGCTTTGAATAAAATTTTGACACATAACAATTTTATTGCAAAAATTCCGTGCCAGCATTTCTATAAAAATAAGACGTTGCATATTTTTCTTTTCTCACAAATATAAAACATTCGAAGGTGCTTGTATGTGTGCCTAGGACTCTTATATCCCACCTACGGCCTGCAGGAGGAACACAACAAACTCTCCAGCAGGAGAGTCCATCGGGCTACGCACTACACACTGACCCCCCGCCCGCCACTCCTTCTAAGAGAGTCCACCCGACACACACACACACTTAGATACACACATACACACGTCAGTGTGCTTTCTCGAGCAGGAGAAGCATTTCTCTTTCGTACAGGCGGTCGCCCTCGCACGTTGGCCGCGGTAGGTACTTTCTCGGTACTCGCACGCGAGGGATGGACAGCTACTGTCACTTGAATGCCATCTATAACTGCGATAGACAGAATAGAACTGATGTCCAATGATCCAATTTCCGTACAAAAGTCTGCTGGACTAAAACTTTATTATTGAATTTAACAGATACTATGATGAAAAATATCAAATCGTTGGCAGACTAATTATTTACTTCCTAATATATTATATCTGGAAATTGATATGAAATTTAAAACGCACAGTGTAAACTCTATATAGCGACACTCAAGGGACTGTTCATTTTGTGGCGTTGTTGAGAGTTGTCGTTAAATGGAGAGAAGAATATTGCGCGTATTAACAAAATAATACAAAAAGATTTTTTTTTACTCACCATGTTAACAGTTTGCAAGTTCGTGGGCAACTAAGAATATGATAACTTATCGATAAGCAGCTGAGCTAAACATATGAAAGATAATCCCAACAAACAAAAGAACGAATTTCTTAGAATCTTCGGTACGCATGATGTCGACAACAAAGCAACAAAATAACAAACAAGTATGTTTATTGCTTAATGATGACGTATTGTTGTCGTTAGAGTGGGTGTGTCGTATTTAGAGTGTATCATTGTATGAGCAACAAGGTAAACCAACTAGAGTTATGTAATTTCGACGTTTTAGGGAGCTTGTCGTTATATCGAGTGACGTTAAATGTAGTTAACACTGTATTTTTATGTTTCACTACAATAATTTTACACTTTTTTAACCGACGAAAAACAAAAACGGCGGAGGTTCTCAAGTCGACGCGTATATTTTTTGTTTTTTTTAATTTTTTTTTTTATGTATGACCACTCATAACTTTTTACAGAGTAGTCCGATTTTGATAATTATTTTTTTATTGAATAGGGTATACCTCGAGGTTGGTCTCATATCAATTTGGAAAAAAAATTCTTACCCTAAGGGTGGGAAAATAGGGGTGATTTATTGTTCACTCATAGATTTTCATGCTGAGTTGTGTATTACAATTATAAATTATATAGCCACAAAAAATTATAAAATAAAAACTTTTTAACAAAAAAATTAAACCGCCGAAAAACTGAAAAGCAAAAAATAATAAATCTTTTTATTTAACTAAGTAGTTGAACGTATGTGACAGTCTAGTATATCTAAGTAATTTTGAGTCGGCGTCAAACAATCAATGAACAAAGATCACTAAAAGAAATAACCAAATCAAATTAGAGAACTCTCGTGAACTCTCAGAGATTTCCGGCGAAGGATTGTTGACGCCGACTCAAAATTACTTAGATATACTAGACTGTCACATACGTTCAACTACTTAGTTAAATAAAAAGATTTATTATTTTTGCTTTTCAGTTTTTCGGCGGTTTAATTTTTTTGTTAAAAAGTTTTTACTTGAATAGAAGTATGCATGCGTGCATTTCTTTCTAGCATGAATCTCGCGAATAAAAATTATATCAACTTCATTAGGGTGCCAGTTATAGCGTATTAGCGTTAATAATATGATCTGGAAGTATTTTTTTCAAAATCGGTTCAGTCGTTTCTTTTGTTTAAATATAAATACTGTAAAAAAGTAAATTTTTCACGAAATCTCGCGAATAAGAAATGATTTCGACTTCGCTAGGGTGCCGATTGAAGATTATTAATGTCAGTATGATCCAAAATATTTTTTTTAAATCAGTTCAGCCGTTTTTGTGTAAACAAAATTACTGCTTAAAAATGAATTAAATTTAAGATATTAAGATTTATCGGATTCGACTTGTTCAAGTGGCAAATATAAATTATTTTTGTTTTTAATGAATGCTCACTTTTCTATGTTATTATTATCAGCAATATTCAACATTCATCAAACTGCGAAGTTGCTCTTGTGAACCTTACGGTCACTTGCTATCAATATGGATACATCCCTAAGAGCGTGTGCTTGCAGTTTTGCCCCCTCCTCCATTCTTCTACCCCCTTCCCCTTTGCAAGCTTTCTCGTGCCCAAAACAAACCATATCGATTTTAAGAGCACCGTGTATGTACAATGGCTAGCTGCTTTCAGTAGTTGTACTGCCGGCCCACACTATTTCAGTGATTCCCAAACGGTTTCAAAATGAACGATGAGGTATTTTTTTCAAACAGAGTTTATTATGGTGTGAGATTGAATTAAACCGTTATACTGTAGATGACATGGTGGGAGAGACGGGTCATTTTTACAAGTGTATATTTTAATAAGTAGGTATATAGAATTTAATGAAACAGATAGACCCAATCTTTCTCTCTTTCTCTCTCACCCTGTCTCTCTCTGAGTTTTTATAGAGATGTCTCCAGTTAGGGTGAGCCTATACGTACTAGTGAGGTAACGAATATTTGCATATTCTTGACATTCGGATTCGCAAAATTCAGGTGAATATTTTGCAAAATATTTAATATCAGAAAAAAAATCATATTAAAATAATATTATTAAAATATTGTTAAAAAATATAAACTGCATAGCATTTTTATAAGAACATTTTTTTTCTTACACACTTTCACTGCGTAAGCAAGTATTGACACCTAGGGTAGAGTTAACTAAGTATTAGAAAATATAAATTATTATTCAAATCTTTGATTAACGTCTAAATAGAACTCTTCAAATAAATAAAATTATCGACAAATTGATCGATAATTTTATTTATTTGAATAAATTATTACTAATGGTTAAATAATCCTGATTATATAAATAGAAATAATCATGTATATATTTTGTTAGTGATTTTGGTAACCTAGTACCTAGAAATACTAAAAATGTGTGCGTGCAACTAACAAACTAACATATCTTTAAATTTTTGAGCATCATAATTGATTTAAAATTTCTAGTTTTTACATAGATAGATAGTAGATTATAGATGATAGACAACTGAGGTTATAACTAATAAGAGTATATTAGTATTTGCATTTTATTTATTTTTTATATTACTTAAAAACGAAATTTAATTATTAGTTTGGAAAATAATAGGCACTTATACACTTATAAATGGAATAAAACAATATTTATACATGGGAAAATCTAATAACGGGTATGATTTAAGTTTCAAAGATGTGCCGTTCCACTAAGCTTGTTAGTAATTTAAATACGTTAATAATACTGATCAGGATTCATATTTTGTTAAATACTTAGGTCTTCACATGGACCAAGATCTCAGATGGAGATCGCATATAGAATATAGATACCTGTCAATGACTTTATCAAGCGTTATTTTTTCTAAGAAAAGTTAATCAATTCGGTTCTACTGAAGTTTCTGTGGAAAAAGTTCTTTAGCTCTAAAAAAGCCGTCAGAACCGTAGTTCGCATTGTAAACCATTTTTTAAAGCTTTTCACATAATGAATCTACACCCCCTGTTTGTTTTCGTCAACCTTATGTATATAAAACACATAGCATTCATGACTTCTAGACCGTTGATGAAGTTCGTTCGCATGCAATGAGAAGTGCTTGGGTTTTTTCCTGCCTACAAACATATATGGACCCAAATATTATTCTTTGAAATTTTTCAATAATTTACCAATGGATATCAGGCTTCTTCCTGTTAACTAAAAAAACAAAATTAATGGGTGCATGTTTACATGACTTTAAAGGTTTTTTCTTCATACCTCGATCGAAAGTACGTATACTTTCGACATCAATTATTGTAAGGCAGAAAGTCTAACATTTACGCATTGGTTGGATTACACGCACTGATGCGGGAAGTACGTCCGTTCGGGCGGCAGTAAAGAAAAAAAACAACCTGTCAACTGTTGTTTAGATGTCGTTTCCATAACAACCCTATTGCATGTTAGCTAATAGTTGCGAACAGCTGTCGTTCGTGTTTTTACGTATAACCTCAATGCTGATTGCTTGGAATTTATCTGTGTTTTGATGTAATTAACAAGTAATTAATGTATTTAATAAGCGTACTTACGACCGAGGTGTGAAGAAAAATAGTGGGGTATACTATTCACTTTGGTCGTCATGGCATCATGGCGCGCTATCAAGAATATCAAACTTTCGGCTGTTGTAGTGTAATATACTATTTTACATTGCCTTTCTTTTAGCAAATCATTTTAATTCTGACCTGATATAATATATTGTTGATAATTTTACGAAACAATGAGTTTTCTCGCACTTATCGGTGATCTATAATACTCTAGAAGGCGTTTACTTTTTAAACTTCCTAATTATTTGAGAAATGATCACATTTATTTGAGTATGTATGAGAATTTCATTATTGGAAAAATAAGTATTTGGAATATCAAATCGTAGAAGAATATTTTTAAGTCACTGTATTTCGCACTTACGTATAGTAAGCAGGCAGTTATGTCAAGAGACGGTGAGGCGCAAGTTCGATTCTAGCTCGCAAACGACTCGCCAACAAACTGCCATAAACAACCGGCTGGTCGACGATTCATCAAGCCGGGCTCCGAGAACAAGAAACAGTAGAAGAAAACGGAGAAAAAGGAAAAATGCTGCGTAATAAAAAATATACCAACGCGATAGTTCGCCATTTTGGTATGGATTATGTACCTGCTTTATCAGGGCTGCAGCAACGCTTTACAATTTATGAACGTATAAATTCGATATGCACATAATTACGTGTTAAATAGGTCAGTGGCGTATTTAAGATCAGGGTTTCTCAAACTGCAGTTTACGAACATTTCTTATTGTTGTTGAAACATCTATTGGCGCGTTACAGCATGATACCCCCTCCTTTGTGTGTGCGCGTGCGTACACTATACACTTGGTTGCTTCTCTGTGACTTACTATCCGTTGTTATATATTGGTAAGTTACATTACGGGGCGAAATTTAGTTACTATAGAATTTCGCTTAAATTTATGTTTCACATCTGCCCTGCGTCCAACGATAGCTCAATTTTTTTGTCGTCAGTTATGTTTAGTCAATTAAAATATATTAAAGCGCGATATAACTTTATTTCTAAAAAACAAAAACCTAAATTTTATTTATAAAAAGGTCATTACCTATTTACATCCCGGTAAAGACATGAATACTTAAAGTTTGAAAACCTCTGCATTCTAAGTAATTAGGTTTGTAATTTTTGATGAATTTAACGTTTACTATTTTAAAGCTTTGAAACGGATTGTACACAAGTAAGGGCGTTTTCACACTTGCCGACACGATACCGGAACGAAAAATTTGAACAGTTCGTGTTTTGATACAATTTAAAACTTTATAATTACAGCTTCACTTTTAAAAGAGCAGAATAGTAACTTAGGCAATATTATTGGAATGTCATTTTTTTAAAAAAAATATTCTCTTAAGGGTTCCGTAACCGACGGGTGCCCAATGGGACTCTATATTACTAAGCTTCCGTTAAGTAATAGGGATGTCCGTCCATCTGTCCGTCAGCGGGCTTTATCTCCTTCACCAAAATAAGTAGAGAGTTGAAATTTTCTCAGAATGTGTATTTCTATTGTTGCTATAATAACAAATAATAAAAAAAAATGTATACACAATACATTCTATACTATACATACACAAACCACAACGTGTTATGCACGTACATAGTTCTAACAGTGCGCTTATACAACATTATACTTGAACATTTATTAAAATACGATTATGAAAACTCTCGCATACCGCACGGTACGACCACTAGACTCTCAGATGTAGCCACGGCATATAGTACAGTTCGAGTAGTTCATCTGATGAATTCATTGCAATTTTACACTTAGCTGGTAAACTAACCTATATCAATGTACGAGGACAACAGTTTTCTAACGGCAAAGCGAGAAAAATCTTTGAGACTCGATTCCCCAGATGGACGAACTATTACATATTATATACCTATACAAGTTTGTACGGAATCCTCGGTACGCGAGTCCGACTATGTACGAAATGTGAATGTTCCCTCATAGCTTCAGAACTATTTGACCAATTTTGACAAATAAGGTCTGTCCATTCGGATTTAATATGGCGGATGAGAAACTCAAATTGACTGTGAAAAAAAAATGGTGGAAGCTATCAAATGAAAGGGAAATTAAAAAAAATATAGAAATTGTCGTGGGACGCCTGGCAGGAGTGCAACATAAATTTTGCTTGCCAAATGCGACTATAAGTTACAAAGCTTTCCCAGCCGGCCGTGCTCCTGACTTATTGTTAGTTTGGTCCGCCGAGTTGGGTCCGAGGCACTCACGTTGTCTTGATTCCAATTTCCTTATGGTCCATCCATCTTGTGTTCCCGTTTCATATATGTGTATATGGTAATATATTTAGTAATAATTATTTATAGTTTAGTTAGTGCAGACTGAATACACAAAAGTGTAAAAGCCAAAACTTTATAATAAAAAAAAGTTACAAAGTTTATGGACACTCTACGGACCCTTCTTCAAGTCGTATGGACACTGCAACTACTGTCTACTAACAGTGCCACTTATGTGACCATTATAGTAAACTGATAAATCTCAGTTAGATGTTCCCCTCAACAAAAGCCATGTTACAATCCAACGCATACACACAGCACGAAATACTACTAATTGAAAAACTAAGCTGGTAACTAAATTTTACCCTATTATCTAGATATCGTCTTTTACTAAATGCATGTTTAATCCAACGCACATAATTGTAATGTCCTCCCATCAAACGTCGGCATATAAAAGTGTCGCGCCAATTGCACGGTTTTACTCTCAACTAAACGCGCCATTAGATGTCTTACATCAAAATTCTAGGTATATGTAAACAGAAATGAATGTTTGAAAAACTAAAACTCGACTACGAAAGAGTAGAAAATCAGTTTTCAATATGAAAAGCAGTTGAATAATTAAAGAAGCTTTGTTTTTTAAAGAAATCTTGTGTCCATATATAAAGAGATATTTCTGTATTACTACGATCAATATCAGTATAGAACAGTGATTTTGAGGAAGAGGAGTGTTTATCTTCTCGCATCCTTGTCTTCGCAATACAAGATTCTCTGTACACACACATACATACACACGTAACGTGCAGTCATGTATGTACGTAAGTATAGGCCATTGCCCAGGTACGAACCTATGCCCGCCGATTTTATGTCCGCTTTCCGTAAAGCACGCGATATATATACATATATATGTGTGTATATATAAAATATCCCATTTGAAGCAATCAATACCTCTTTATACATTTAAGGAGCGGCAATAGTTTAGTTTTTTCTTCTTCTTCATCTCTTTTCTGCGCCCGTCTTTTCACGACAACGGGCATTAAACACTCTACGATTTAGGTTTAAAATGGCGAGTTTCACAATGCCTTGTTCTATAATGTGTTATATACGTGCAACTATAACAGACGTCTTCAAAATGGTTCCCGCAGGAATCTTCGGTAAAGTATATTTTCTGATGTCCGTCCCAATAAGTTACAGTATTCATCTCAAATTGGAAAGAATAGTGGAAATAAAGATTTTATAAACAAAAATAATGAAATACTGAACTTAACTTTTACTACACCAGAATCTGGTGTATCTGTGAAACGGGGTAACCTGTATATCTACTAACCTTGCAGTTTTGATATTAAATTGCAGTTCATGTTACCTTGAGAATAAGGGTTTATACAAAAACCGACATTTTAAAAATCGGTTTTCAAATTCCAGATTTCCAAAAACCGGTTTTAATTAGGTTTCGAATTTTTGTCAAATAAATAAATAATAATACTTTTAAAATACATATGAAACTATAAAGTTTAGAAAAAAAATTTCTGAATAAAACTTTCTTAGTAAATAAATAAAATAATCAACCGTTATGAAAAGTATACCATATAAAAAACAACGTTATAATATATATTATCTCTTTGTGCATGCGCCGATTTTCCTCAAAAACAATAGGGCTTCTCATATTTGGTTTCAATCTGTTTGATCTGTATCATGAATACAAACAAACGTAGTTTTTTTCCAAAAATATAATTTTTGGATTCAGGGGATCTAAAAACGAAAAAAGATTGTAAAATTTGGAAAGTGAATTTTGATCTAAATCCACTTGTGTTGGAATGGACAGTTGTAGTTTTCTAACTCCATAAAACATTATATATTGAACGATTTTATTGAAATTGAACGTTTTTTGTATTTTTAAAAGAATTTAAATTTTAAATTATGCAAAACTTAAAAGTACAAAAAAGACATTCGTGGCTCTGGTATTTTACCGACGATAATAAAATAATATGTTGTCTGCCTTCCAGTAGCCCCACTATCACAGAAATGTGGGAGAGAAGACAGCCGGCAAGTTCATTGCGTCTGTGGCAGAAGTTATGGCTGTAACAAATAAAATGTTGGGTACCACTTAACTGGGGTGTTGTATATGTGTGGCCCTAGTGTACGCCCGTAGGTGATACGTGGTACTGGGAAACGAAGGGTATATATTCCAGGTTGTGAACGATTCCGAACTGTCATATATTAGGAAATTGACTCCTGACTCAGTTATAACTGTGCTGTAACTATAAAGGCAGTGTCTTTCGCGACAAAGAAAAAATATTGTCTTATCTAACGGGTATTACGTAGAATTATAGTCCTATTATTTCAGAATTCAGATAATATTATGAAAAATAATAAATGGCAATTGTCAATTACAAACTTGTCTCTTAGTTTAAAACCGACACATTTACTTGCACGTTATATTTTTAACTTCCCGCTTTAAAAAAAAAAAAATTTTTTTTTTTTTCAAAAATCGGGAAGTTATTGGTTTCACCCCGATTTTCGAAAATCGAGTTTTCGCCAGATCTCGACGTTTTGAGGTCCTAGGAAGCTATTGAAACTATTTTGGCGATGATGTCCGTAGGGCTGTATGTATGTGTGTGTGTGTGTGTGCGTGTGTGTATGTATGTATGTAAACCTTTCATATCTTTTGAACGGAGTGTCCGACTGAAACGCGGTTTGCGACATCTGACGTGATCTTGGTGAACTTAGACTTCCTGAAAATTTGAAACGATTCGGCCCAAAAAATTTTGAGAAATCTTAAAAAAACAAGTATCAAAAATTTTTAAAAATTTGTTTTTGTAAAAAATTTTCTAAACTACTAAACCGATTAATTCCAAAAACTAATCAGCTCTTCTCCTTAACAAACTGCGTCGATTTCCGCAAACCGCATCAAAATCGGTTCATTTGTTCACGAGAAACCGTGAACGAAAAAATCGTAAAAAAGTGTTTTTTTAAAATGACTCTTAAAATTGTTATCAGATTGATTTTTTTGTTATAAATTACTTTCTTAAGCTAAAAAAACTGCGTCGATCGCCGCAAACCATATCAAAATTGGTTCATTTGTTCATGAGATAACGTGAACGAAAAATTAGGAAAAAAGTAATTTTTTAAAATTACTCGTAAAATTCTTATCAAATCGATTTTTTTGTAATAGTTTACTTTCTTAGGTTAAAAAAACTGCGTCGATTGCAGCAAACCGCATCAAAATCGGCTCATTTGTTCATGAGATATCGTGAACGAAAAATTTTTAAAAAGTGTTTTTTTTTAAATTGCTCGTAAAATTCCTATGAGATCGATTTTTCTGTATAAAATTACTTTTTAAGGTTAAAAAATTGCGTCGACTGCCGCAAATCGCATCAAAATCGGTTCATTTGTTCATGAGATAAGTGAACGAAAATTTCGTAACAAAGTGTTTTTTTTTTTTAAATAAACTTCTTGCTATATTTTATATATTTTTGAGCGTTTTGAACTCGAAAATAGCGGGAAGTTAACAGGGATGGCCTGCAGGGTCAAACTACTTTTCAAATTTTTTTCAGCGTAAAGTGCAGGTTTGAGCTTCACATAAATATATCTAAAATAAAAAATTAAAAAAACGCGGTATAAATTACATGTCAAAATATGACGTTTAAAATGCGCACCAAAACGCCAACTTACGTGACCTGACCTCACTGCGTCGAATTTTCGTGTCAGATCACAAGTATATAACCTATTATTATAGTACCGTGCTCAGCATCCTCGAAAACGGGAGTAAAGTAGTACTTCTTTTTGCAGGGAAACCTAGTACATCGCGTTTAACCCCTCTCGGGAGTGGTTTTTGACCGATTTGAGGGGTTGGGCCACCCCAACGAAAAATTCTGACGCCGCCATCGTGTTCAGCATCCTCGAAAACGAGGGGGGGAGGTAGTTTCATTCCGGCTCAAAATATTTACCATTTTCGCGTTTTTTCCGAGTCACACAATCCACTTTGGTTACAATAATAATTTATAATTGTTTTTTTTTACTTTTAGCTGTCAAATCAGAAAATAAAATCTAATATATAAAATTCTCGTGTCACAGTTTTCGTTGCCATACTCCTCCGAAACGGCTTGACCGATTTTGATGAAATTTTTTGTGCTTATCCGGTATCTATGAGAATCGACCAACATCTATTTTTCATCCCCCTAAATGTTAGGGGTAGTCCACCCCTAAATTTTTTTTTTATTTTTTAGACAAAATTTTTAATTTCTATTTTTTTATGATACAACATACAAAAATACATACAATCCTCAATTTTCACCCTTCTACGATCAACCCTTATTTTTAATAGCCATTTTAGTAATTTAATCATTTTTCCTCTCCGGTCGAAAACTGATCAATCGTCATTTAATTAGTTATCCCCGCCAGATGTCTACAGGTGTCACTTCGCCAACATCTATTTTTCATCCCCCTAAATGTTAGGGGTAGTCCACCCCTAAATTTTTTTTCTTCCTTCCCCATTCGTTCTTTTGCACCGGGCACGACGGCGCAGCCGGAGTGCTCGACATACACACATATACGTCCATGTATATTTTAAAATAAATAAAATAGATAGATAGATGTTCCAATTAAATTGTTTTATTATTTCACTTTATACGTAGCGAAGCACGTACAGGGCCGCTAGTTATTTATAAAAATTAACCTGCTGAATGCATTTCGATAAATTTAAGTAAACAAAGTGAATAAAATATAAACCAAGGCGATCCGTCAAAAATTGCGATCTGTAAATACAGTAGTGGTTCTTGTCTTCGTTGAAACTCGAAAAACTAGTAGATAGATCATGTTCAAAATGATTTTCATTGAAGTATTTATCAATTGCCACGCTCTTGATTTTTTCAATTTTCTTAATCGTATGTTTAAAATATAATAAGTCATCAAAATCTTTCAGTAACTTTTATGGAATGACTTGTTTTAGATTTATAGCGTCTCGTGGATTCAATATATTAAACATGAATATTTTTCAACGCTAGATCTTGATTTTGTTGCCTAAGTGATTGCAATTCTGACTTGTCAAACAGAGATCAAAGAGATTAAATACACCTAATGCATATATGGAAACTTGGCACTTAAAATTGATTACTGTCAAAGTTTGTGTTACATTTATACGTTCCAAGTATTTCATCTTCTTTGAAAGTAACCACATCAAGATTATTTTACTTTGTGCTGTAAAAGAAAGAATATTTAGATCTATCTGGTATAATATGGCCACTCAAAATATCCGTTCTTGAATCTCATATATTATATATTGGAATAATAGTTTTGTCAATTTTTACAAACACATATTAAAAAAAAACCTTCTTTGTTTATCTGAGTTCTTTACAGGTTTTTAAATCACTATTTCAAGTCACAAAAATTGTTTAGAAATTAACGCCAGCAAAGTTAGCAAAATTAGGCAACTTATATTTTTATACTTTATTTACATTTTAAGGGAACTGTTCTAATTATCAAACAGTGCCATTATTTTTCTAAAAACAATCCAATAAATTCGATTCGATTTTTCAATACCTTTATTATTTTCTCATCTAATCCACATTCAGTCTGAAACCTATCGAGATTTGATATCGACGAATCGGCACAGAACCGTACAAGTCACCGACGACGACGTTCGCGTGTATGTGGGGGGAAGGGTGTTTTGGAGGGGGTGGCGAAAGGACTATCGGGCAGGCGGGCGAGTCTTGAGGAAGGCACATATGGCTTTAATGGGCCGCAGCAGGTGCCTTATACGGCTCTCTCTATAAATGATATTACAATCAATTGTACATTTGCAAAGCAGAACATGGATATGCAGACTGTATAGTATGTAGTACCAACGGGTACCTATGTACATCATGCATGTATATAGTACGCAATCAACATTCAAAACTGTCAGCGCTTTATTACTGCTTAAACGTGACACGCCGTATTAGTGCTTAAAAACACAACTAGGACTTATTGAGTTATTGTAGACAATTTTCTCTTTCATTCCCGTATGACATATTGTCATGCTGTATCTTAATTTGAAGAAGTGCACCTTCTGTTGTAAGAATTTTTACTTTACAGAAAGCTGTGCGATTCGAGTATTAGGAGTGGCAAGACTTGAACACTGTTGACCTCTTTTTGAGGAATATCGAATAATGACTTTTTCATCTTTGGACATCTATCATTGCATAGTGCATATCACAAAAGAGCAAAATTTGTTGGAAACAAATTCAGAATTTAATGATTATGACACACGGTATAAAAATTCCACAACACTGCCGCTATATAGACTAACCGCTGTTAAGAAAAAAAATCACATACCTACGGGTCTCTCAAACTCCACAACAAATTGCCTAAAGAGATGAAAATGTCGCAATTAGAAAATTAGAAAAAATCACTGAAGCTTTTTTTCCCAATAAATTTTCATACTATTGGAGAATTTTTTAATTACAATTTTTGACGTCACATACACGTATTGTCCTATTATATTGTGTTAAATAAATTCTATTCTATCCTTTTCTATCCTATTCTTTCCTATTCTATTCTATTCTGTCCTATTATATTCTGTTCTGTCCTATTCTATCCTATTCTGCTCTATTATTTTCTATTCTATTCTTTTTTATTGGTGGAATCCATAGATAAATAGCTGAGTTCTACAAAAATTCAAAAATACTCATGTAACACTATGTTTGTATAACGTGTGGTCAGCGCTTTATTACTGCTCAAGCGATATAGAAAAAAGTGTTCGCAAATAATGATGTTTTATTGCTTTAAAGTTTAAACGATGGTTTACTGACGATAAAAGATAGTTCTAAGAAGTTGAAATATTTTTTTGTTGTTTATGTCCATAGCTAGTATCTATTTGACTAAAATTGTCAAGCCCACTTTTATTCGTACGATACACTATACGGTATTCGTTATACCTTATTTATCAATTATGTTCTTGCAAGACTAAATTCTAAATGGTTTGCTAGAACTTTAATGATTAGTTTCAGCAAACAAAACAATTATAATATTGAAATATATTTAATAAGGTTTTTCCTAAAAAATCGGCGCAGAATTAAATAATGAACAAAACTAGAAGCATAATAATCTGTCTACATTATTGTTAATATTTTAAAATTTTGCGAAACTGCTTAGTAATTTGAATGCAGCCAGTAGTTCTGTGTGTAAATACGTAATGTGTTTCAGACAATATACATTTGAACCCTGAATCATAACCGTTTTTCTGAACCATTTATCAAGAAAAACATAACCGTAGAACTGTGAGCTTTTCTAATAATGAAGTAGTTTTGAGGGTTTGCAGAGAACAGTTTTCTATTGCTAAAAATATAGAATGCTACAGATTTGATATTTATGTAATTGAACCTAGCTTTGTCTCTTATTTCGTGTTCTTGAAAGTTTTCTAGATGTATTTTGTATGATACCTAGGCGGGAAAATGTTTGTCTATATTATGTCTGTTTTGAAAGGTTTCAATTGTTTTTATTGAAGCTTGGTAACGAGTAAAATATAAGATACTTTTTTTGGAAACGTCCGGATCGAATTACTGTCAAAATTGGCATTAACTCGAACGAATGTGTAAATAAAATAAATATTCACGTACAAAAACAGTATTCGCTATGTGCAACATCAAAATCGCGACATCTAGCGCCATTGACCAGCAACCCCACTGTCACTTTTATACATTATGTCAAATCGGAAAACTAGTAAAAAGAGAATTAAAATTAATGTGCAACATCAAAGTTTCAAACCAAATGTGAAAAAAGAAAAGTTAAAGTTTATAAGAACTGCGATCAAATTGTTCAATAATATAAGGATATAAATATATCATATATTTAAATTATTGTTATATTTTATTCAATTTTGCCGTTGATTTTTTATCAGTACATGTGTCGTAAAAAGGCCAGCTTTCGCCGCTAAGCACGCACGGTCGTTCAGCACCTCTCTTCTAAGCGGCTGCACATAGCGAATTGTAAAAATAAATATACAATATATATTATGTAAATTCATAAGTAGGTATGTATAAATTGACTAATATTTGTAGTTTCCACTTACCTTTCGTGTGACTCCATAATCCATAGATCCATGGTTCAAAGCCGTCTTGTGTGTATCATCTTGTTCGCTTGTTTCGTGCTCTCCTTTAAACCGCTTACTATTTTCCATGGTTCATCCCTAAGTTACTAATCTTAAGCAATGAATGGTTAAATAATAAATAAAAATGAAAATTTGTCGTGGCTAACTGTTTTTTACAATACGGAAATTTTTTCTTAAGAATGAATAAAAACTATTGAGACTTGGAAATCGGGCTGGATTCGAAGAAGCGTTGTTTTATTACCTAGAGCTATTGGTGATTCTTGATGCTATAATTGCCTGCGGGGTTTTTATGTCCTTCAATCAGAGAACGCATTTAATTCCGTTCGTAAATATTGATAAACAACAAATCTCCCTTCTTTATTATATATATTACAGCGTTCTAGTAGATCGTGACAAAAATTTATTATTTTTAAAAGGGGTTCAGCGCAATATCTTCATTGGGACTACAAGTACAAATCGCTAATGACCTCAGTTGTCGAGCGTCTATAATCTACAATGTATGTCACTCTCCCCCTCTGCCTTTCTCTCTCTCACCCTTTCACCCCCCTCTCATTTTCTCAGTTTTTCTTCAAGTGTAATGGATTAATTTACAGGGTAGAAAGTCGGATTTAAACAATTAATATAATAATTTTATACCGAAATTTTAAAGAAAACTTTAAATATGGAACTTTTGTTTATTAAATATTTCTTTCTGAATTATTTTACTACTTTAATATTCTACCAATCATTTTCTTACGACCGAGCCACTAGCATTGTCTTACCTAGCTCCTAAAACAAAGACGTATTCGTTAAGAAACGTCAAACAGTCTCAATATTATACAGGTAAGTATAGGAAACGTATATATCAAACATTAAAATTTAGAAAAGCAAATAATTGTAGAATCAACAGCATTATATTCTTACTTTTCTGAACTTTAACAATATATCAAGTGCACAGTTATGGAATGCTAAGTGACATTCAAGACTTCAAAAATAAAAAGTAGGTACCTACTTTACTACTTGTAAACAATAAATAACATATTTTAAGGAAAATATTTGTTTTCTTGAACTACTTAAATATATCTTGAACGTAAATAAAAAATAAATGTTTTGATATATCATCGTCTCTTAATGACTAAAACGTCCTATCTGAAAATGGAGCAATATATATAAGCATAATTTCAATAATTTACATATATGAGAGACTCGCAAGTGCATCTAATTACAGTGTAATAATTATGAAATATGGCTAATAAATAAAGGCGAAAGATTGAGAATATTTTTATTTTCTAAAAGTATAAATTAATTTGTTCATTCTAGATATTATCAGGGAACGTGAGTTGTTTTTTACTAAATTTAAACCCGCCTTCCCCTGTAGATTATAAATTTGTATGAAAATAAAATACAATAAAAACAGTTTTAAAAGAAAAACATAGTATCTATTGCATGAAAAGCTGGACAGTAGCCCTGTTTGACTGTAAGAACTTATAATACAGATTACTACAAAACTGTAACAAAGTGAACCTATATATGCTCGGTAATAGGAAATGAGACTTTTTCCGAGAACCGAAGAGTCTCCAACTTTTAAATAAGTTCAAATAATATATAAGATTTAAAAATTATGTCATATTGTTGCAGCTTGATCGCGTCCGAAGTCGTTTCGTATAGTAGGCCTCCTGACAAGACATTGTGTCAACTCCAAATAATCGGACTGTTTAACGGGGACTTAAAGTGCAGACAGTGCAATAAGGAGACTGAAACAGCGTATCATATTCTATGTAAATGCGAAGCTTTGGATCGAAGAACACAGATAATTTATATATAAATGTAGAATGAGTTCAGAAGATTATATTAATCACTAAGTCCACAGACGAGGATACTGGACCAAGTGATATAATAGATTGGGAGATAGCACAATAAGCCCAAGAGGCTGCGGTGTTCCCGGCGACATGCCAACTCCCGTTAAAGTAAAAAAAAAACAGACTTAAACAGCAACTACTTACTTATAACAGAGTGCTGTTTATGTGATAAAAATATCTGTTGATAGAAAAGACTGTAGTTACCTGATTGCGCGTTTTGGCTCTCGATATAGTGGTAAACTTCAGTGGCGCCTAGGTTAAACAGATGAACTGCGTAAGTCATAGAGTTGAAGAAAACAAACAGCAAGAATGTACCTATATATGAACGTAGGTACATAGCACGGCGTCGCCAATAGGCCGCGTTGTAGGTGTGCCGCGTCACCTTCCGACCTCGCACATAACCTGGGTCTCTAGGCACACCTCGGAAATCACAACATCAAAACCCAATTAGCTACGAATGGGCTATATTTATCAGTTAAGCTTTCTTTTCGCTTATAAAAAAGAGAGCGCTTGCTTTAGACATCACGATAGAAGTGAAACCCTTTCACTCACTTACTACTATACTTTTGCGCCCTCTCTCTTTCACATATACTAAAAAATAATGCAAACTTTTAAACAGTTTGTCAAAACAGAGGAAGGACTTTTCATATTTTATTTTTTAGTGACGAATTAACATACAAGTACTACGGTTGTATTTCTTATTTCCTTTATTTTTTTTTACAGCTTCATGAAATTTAGGATTTTTATTTGTTTACACACATACGTAGTACATACACATAGTAGTCCATGAGGAGTATTCGTCCCTGCAAACACCCCCTGCACCCTTCATCTCAAATCTTTTCCTCTCGCCTAAAAACGGTTCGCGCTCTCCCGACGCTAATTTTAAAGCTAGAGGGTTCTGGTAAACGCCAAATGAAAGACAAAGAATCAGACTACAGATCCTTCAGGCGAATTTTTTGAAAAACAATTTCGCCTACGTGTGAAATATTACGTAACTTATTATTTTTTTCAGGAATTTTTTTTCAAAAAATTCGCCTGAAGGATCTGTAGTCTGATTCTTTGTCTTTCATTTGGCGTTTACCAGAACCCTCTAGCTTTAAAAATAGCGTCGGGAGAGCGTGAACCGTTTTTAGGCGAGGGGAAAAGATTTGAGATGAAGGGGGTATTTGTAGGGACGAATACTCTTAAGAGAGAAAAACTCCATGGAAATAAATAAACAACCTACATTTCATGAAGCTGTCAAAAAAAAAATTGTCTAGTGCTCTCACTCACATTCATATGCATGTGTTTTATGTACCTTTAGAACCTGTTATCTCTAAAAGGCCCCCGCTTTTAAGCTAGCAAATTTGCATACGTTCTTAACTAAATATTATACATTTACTGATAAAATCTTAGCAGTACTGAAATAACGTAGGTCTGCCGGGTCTGGGATCTTGGTCTATTGGTAATTACAAACAATGTTTATAAATTTTATAATCACTGTGGTTACATAAGAACAGTAATTAGAACACAAATAGCAGAATATAGCTAATTGTAGACTATAGAGTATAGACGCTCGACCATTAAGATTTAAAAAGAATAAAATAATTAATGTTCATATCGCATGAAAAAAATTATTACACTTTGTGAAAATAGATTTTAATTTTTTACTCAAAAAGCGATTTTTCTTTCATTTCTCCGGATAATATTATACAAAACATCAGAATCTGTTCTTTTATAAACTGTTTCCAAATTCAATTTTTTTATTAAATACATTTCCTTAATTTTCAAGAATAATCAATTTGAAAAAAATCAGTTTCTCTATTTTGTAGCGCTACTGCATTGTCATCTAGACAACTGGATTATACAGGGGTGCACGTTAATTAGACCTGCTTCAATTAACCAAGAAAAATGGCCTGACTCAGCATTGAGAGAACGGGGCTCATTTGTTTACACGTAATTTTCTTATGTAGTTTACTATATTGCCAGCACTTTCGGATTTTTGAAAGTGTTCTTATTTATTATCGTCAAGAAAGCGGTAATAACAGCTGAGAAATTAATAAATTTTGCTTCATTGCATTGAAGATTTCCAGCTATAAGTCTTATGCGTTTATAAAATCTGTTTATCGTTTTTTTTTTTTTTCAACTAAAACATTTTATATAAATTTAACAGACGGGTTTAAATTTAACGTGTCTAATCGCTGTTCTGTTATACGAAAATTAAAAAATAAAAATAAAGAGAGCAAAAAAATTGCAAGGAATATAGTTTTTTGGTAGTTTGTTTATTATTCTTTTTTTTTTTTTTAAATATACACATAACAGCACCAAACGGTGATAAGATACGATATTATAGAAAAATGTTACATTTTTTAAAACACTTTAAAATTATATAATATTTACGACCTTGTTAATGTCATAATAATGTAAGAAGCCATTTCAATTTTTTAAAAGTGTAAGTAGTACCAAAAAATGCATACTTCTAAATATTAAAAAACCTCAAGTTTTTTAATTTATCAGTGTATTTCTTGACATATTACATTCTGGCATTTAACACTATCTCAATATTAATGGATCAAGTAAAATCATTAAAATAGTAATTTTTTAAACAAATTAGACGAAACGTAAAAAAACAAAACAAGTAAAAAAAACTTTATTGAATCAAGGACCGGACTAAATAAGTCTTCCAGTCCTACTTCGACAAGGTCAAGCGCCTCAAAAACAAATGAAGTTATTCGTCTGTCGCTTCGACTGTTTCACTTCAACACGCGAATTGATCCATTTTTCCAACTCACTCAAAACAATCGTCGGCCGGTCAACAACGAACGCCTGGGTCAATCGATACAACGACGCAGCCCGTCGATGACGTCGTCGCTACGGTCGACGTCGCGACGACCGACTATTGCCGACAACAAACGGAACACGCCGATCGGCATTCTGCAGGTGGTGCTCCATATATGACGTAGCTATATGTTGTGACCGTGTTTTAACAGAGATACGGGACTCGGGGTTTTTCTCTGTGATCATTCACATATGAAATATTCGTGTCGGCGTATAAAATACGCCGTTGGTTTTACATGTGATACGTGATTAATTTATATCTAGATACAATCAAACGGGAATACAACTACATCAAACCTGTTGTTGCAGATTTTCCGGGACCAGAGTGAGACAGTCATACATATATATGTATATATGAAACGTACATACGTCCTTGCAACAACCGGGGCATACGGGTTCGTCTGAACCTAATATTTTATAAATGCTATTGATAAATTATCAATGAAATGATACGTCTGTAACAACTGTCAAAAAACTAAACGCGTGTCGCTTTGACATGTGCACGTGAGTTACAACTATACTTATGACCATAACCTCAAAATGACAATAGACCATGGCAACACCGTATTGATTTTATCATACAAACGTCAAAACAAGACAGAATAATTTTTTTTTATACTTTAAAGACCTTTGGCCGTCTTGACGTACGTTAGTTATGCTATTTTGGAAATAGAGACGATTGTGTTTTCGTAGACTTAAACGTGAGAGAAAGAGTTCGTTTGTTGGTTCGATTTTTTTTTTTTTTGAGTGTGTGATATGGTGTGAGCCATGGTGGTGTGATTATTGGCGGGCGAGAGGCCATGACATCTCGCCACCTGGCGGTCTTGAGTTCGAGCACCAGTGGTCAACACATTGATCAGCCACAGCCGGTTGTTATCGCGGACGACAACGGTGCAGGAGGCAGTTCTACTGCAGTTGTAGAAGGCACGCCTCCGTCGTCAGTGCCTCCCGGAGCTGACCTGGTGGACGTTGATTTGATTGCTGGACAAGAAGATTCACTACTGCTGTCGCCATATACTACCGGTGGACAGGTCAGTGACGTAGATATTTTCATCCGCTATGACAGGTCTAATGGTACTTCTTGTAAATTAGAACCGCGCGATTTGAATGCAATAATTTAAAATTAAAATTCCAACAACCAACAAATCTTCATTATCAGCACGATCTTTTAAGGAAACAAATCAGTTATGCTCTTGAATTCTCCTCATATGCACATTTTACAGCAAACATATTATTTTAGTACCTAATAATTACCTTTGAGCAAAAATTATTTGGAAAATGTGTTCTATATGACGATGAGAATTAAAAAATCATCGTTGCAAAAAATATTTATGTGTGGCGCGGCTTTACTGGCGTGTGTTCAAAAACAGACGCAACGCGCATGTGTGAGATTCGTTTGACAGTTAATAGAAAAGTTTTGAAAGATTTGTTAGCTGGTAACTATAAATAAATCAACATAACCGTTACGCTTTCAAAATAGCTAATCGATAAACTAAATCAAAATAAAATTGTCATAATGTAAAACAATGTTACAGCGCGCACGTACCAATTTAGGATTTATGTAATTACTAGCGGCCCTGTACGTGCTTCGCTACGTATAAAGTGAAATAATAAAACAATTTAATTGGAACATCTATCTATCTATTTTATTTATTTTAAAATATACATGGACGTATATGTGTGTATGTCGAGCACTCCGGCTGCGCCGTCGTGCCCGGTGCAAAAGAATGAATGGGGAAGGAAGAAAAAAAATTTAGGGGTGGACTACCCCTAACATTTAGGGGGATGAAAAATAGATGTTGGCCGATTCTCATAGATACCGGATAAGCACAAAAATTTCATCAAAATCGGTCAAGCCGTTTCGGAGGAGTATGGCAACGAAAACTGTGACACGAGAATTTTATATATTAGATGTTAAAATTTATGTTAGAATTTTAATATCTATCAAGATTCAAGAAGGGATATGTTTGAGGTTTCAAACTGAAAAAAAGTGTATTGATGGGCTACTGCCTAGAGTAAGTGTTATACTTCGCAAGAGACCTATATATTATCGAATAAAAAGGATTGTAGTGTCTCGGTATAATAGATATATTGATTAAGCAGAAAAAATGAGATACCATTATATTTTTTATTAAGATCGTTAAGGGACCTGACGTTATATCGTGATGAGTTAAAGTGCCAGCATAACTCTACCGGAAGATATCACAATCCAAGAGAGATAAACAGCTAATATTAGGACAGCATATAGCCCCGCTGCTGCGCGTTTACAAATATATATAAAAAAGGAAAAAATTAAAGTGCAGAACACAATCGGAAATCGTCCCTTCCTATTTAAAGAAAATCTACTCATTAATTGTATAATTAACT
Organism: Xanthostigma xanthostigma; assembly: GCA_963575645.1. Classification (NCBI taxonomy): domain Eukaryota; kingdom Metazoa; phylum Arthropoda; class Insecta; order Raphidioptera; family Raphidiidae; genus Xanthostigma; species Xanthostigma xanthostigma. The sequence goes on along the minus strand of OY754468.1, from coordinate 27,713,960 downwards.
AATTGGAACAAACAGAAGAAAACAGCACATAGGATCGAGTGAAACTTCTTATGCATAAATAGTAGGTATACATATAAGCTTGCTTTTACGATTCAATATATTTTATTTTAATTTTACACCCATTCTATTGTACATGGCATAATTAATAGTAAATTGTATATCTAGTGTCGTGATGGTTTATATTATGGCGAGTGTGATATTATGTTTAAAACGAGCGCCAGCTTAATTATAGACGCACGAGATATATTTGATGGTATTTTTTATAAAAATCTCGTATAAAATAGGTAGTTGAATTTCAGTTTTTTAAATTTTCGATAGTTCCTTTTGAACAAACGTCACTTCTAAATGTGGGTTATAAAAAAAAACAACTGACAGAAAAACAATTATTTATTATGTAATTGATATAGCTGAACCAGTTTTGCTTTAGTTTACCACACTAGTGCGTAATCGATCACTAAATATATCTTTGACAGCACGTAGCAATAATAAAATGCCTTTGTTTATATTGCGTTTCCATGGTTTTGTAGACAATCATTTGTGTTACTTCATTTATGTCTTTGTTTTTCGTATCATTCACTTTACCGCCAAATTGGCGAAAAGCCGCATTTCACATAAAAAAAATTATAAATTGCAAAAATGTCTTCTGTACCTAACAAATAGCCGAAAAAAAAAGTAAAATATCAAAATGACAAAAAAACTATTTTTTCCTAAATTGATTTTTTTACTTGGAAACACACGGTGTTGGTAAGACAAATACCGTGCAAACGAGACCGAGAAAGTCTCAGCATCTTGAGAAGTCGTAGTCATTTTTTTTATTATCATTAGGAATTTCATAAGATGAACCAGCCTTTAACACATTTAACAGTTTGTTCGTCATAACAACGGTATCAATTTTAAATTCTCATCGTATAAAATATGGCATCTACTTATAACGTAAATTCTCAATTTTTATTAAAAAAAGAATCTAAACATAAGAGCTAGCCGACTAAATGAATATTCAACACCAAAATAAAAAAAGCGTTTTATTATTAATTACGACAGAGAATTAGCAGATGTTTAACAGCAGGTCAAATCGTTTAGTGTCGGGTCTCATTGACCTCTGTATTACAGTCTAAGTTTAAACATTAATATTGTAAGATATACATCGAAATGGTTAGACTGTGCTCATGCAGTGTTCAATACAAATGATATGCATTTATCTGACGAGACATTAACAAAATATTTTGTATGTGTCGTTTTTTTATCAATTTATTTTCTGGTAGACAGTAACTTCGTATTTACAATTTGAATGTACATCATCATAATATTATTATGTACAGGGTACCTACTTCAACTAAAGTTTCTTTTAAAATGTTTGACGTCTATAGTTTTCAAGTTATTAATTATTAAAAATGTGATATTTATGACGAGTTAAATGAGACAATCACCGGAAATGCACATTATAATTAAAACTAAACTACATTCGATCCAGTCAAAACTATGACTATTTGAAAGTTTGACTCCTTTAGATAACATAATGTAACAAAACTGGTCTTTGTTGTGGTGGTAAATATTTATTTTCAACAATAAAATGTTAACAAAACAAATAGTTGGAAAAACCAAAAGTTCACATTCTGCAAATTTTCCACTGTATAATGAAAATTGAAAAACAGCGCTGCATGTATCTAACTACCGAATCGCATCTTGTAAACTAAACACTGCTACAATAAGTATTATAGTTTCTAATACATTTGTGTCATGGAAGTCCGTTAAAAAGTTTACATTTTCATATGTGACTGTGAACTTATTTTGAAATTTTTTATAACATTTTATCTTTGATAACACCTGATTATTAAATATTTCTTATTTAGTTCGTATGTCTAGTTTTGAGTAAAAGGTATCGATTCAGGTTTCTTAAAAAAACATGATTGAACACATTTCCTCAGAATAAAGATAAATTATCAGGCCTGTATTATTTCACAGCAAACACAAATCCTGTCAATTGGGCGACGGGACCATACCAACTTCAAAATGTTGACATTTGATGTAGAATAAAGAAAATCAAATTTCCTATCGTGTGAGGTGACGAGAGTAATGGCTAGTATTCAATACGGTATTTGCTATTCGTTGCCATGGTTACCAACTTAATATGTTCCACGTCATGTAAACATTAATCAAAGCATGCTTAACATGTTTATTTCTGACAGATCTACAAAACAAAAAACAGCTGATTTTTTTATTTTCAAAACATTTCCGAACTATAAAGTTTAGAAAAAAAAATTTAACGAAACTGTCGTATGCGCCGATTTTCCTCAGAAACAATAGGGCTCTTCATAGTTGCAAACTGAACATCATTCCAAAATTTGGTTTCAATCCGATCATACGCTTGACCTGTATCGTGCTCGCGGACAAACTGAAGCACAGAGCTTTTCAAAAATATGTTTTTAGGATTTTCGGGACCTTAAAACGAAAAGATATTGTATGGTGGGTTGGAATGGTAAAATTCAAAATAATAACACGTAAACATACTAACGATCCGTATAAAATAAACTGATCTCATTGCCTATAAGTAAACTACAATAATTTGTGTTTCTTTGGACCGCCCGTACATATACGAGTACGTACTATGTAGAATACAATATTTATGTAAAAATACGTTTGCTAATGTATTATGTATTGTTTTTACGTGTGATAGACTAATAACTATGTTTTATACCTCATTCGGTACTCAGCGCTTTATAACTGCTTAAACGAAATGCATTTGCTAGTTTTTATCATAGGAGTGAAGTTTTATTGTGGCTCTTGTTTCGATATGAATATACTTAGCCTTAACGCTACACAGATACGATACACTATACCAGCGGTCGGCAACTTTTTAGCAAGCAAGGGCCACATAGCGGCTAATTGAAATAAAGGCGGGTCGCACTTGGTCATAATTTTAATAATAGGTATTTGTGATATTAAAAATTCGAAAACATTTTATGTGAATTTTATTAAAAATTTAACTGAGAATTTCAAAATAGAACTGTTTTTTTACAAAAATTAGTGTTATGTTGAGGTTGTATTTGAGTGGCTATTTGTTGTATGTTAGCTTCCAGGTTTGTAGTTGCAGTTCGTAGAATAGCTCTCAAATGCTCATTTGTAAGACGAGAAGCATATTTATTTTTTCTGTAATTGAGAATCGAAAAAGTTTGTTCGCATGAGTAAGTAGGTACTACCAAAAATTGTAATTAATTGCAGAGGAAACCTTTTTAATTCTTCAAAATTAAATGGCAAACTGACATAAAATTTAACAAGATCTTTGATTTCAAAGAAAAAATTAGTGAGAGTATCATTAGATTGGAGATCAATCACGCTCATTTGTAAATGACTAGGTACATCCTCAATATCACAAATTAAAGGATTTGTGAAAAATAATTTATTTATTTATATATGTAGGTAGATATATAAGAATTTTATTTATAAAATAGTCACGAGCCGCGGGTTGCCGACCCCTGCACTATACAGTACATATATCTAAATAGTCAATATATAAAAAAAAACCGTGACTGACTAATTGACTGACTGGCAGACTGATCTATCAACGCACAGCTCAAACCACTAGACGGATTGGGCTGAAATTTGGCACACAGATAGTTATTATGACGCAGACATCCGGTAAGAACATATTTTTGGAAATTCAACTCCTAAAAGGGTGTAACGGGGGTTAAAAAATTTGCATGGGTATATATTTCTAATACCTGATCTTAGACTATAAAGGTAGTTGAGTCTTAAAACTGATACCCACGTCGCTAACAAATTTGATAAAACAATTTTATGCGGATTGTTTTTAAAACGTGTAAGGATAAAAAGATGCATGTGGTAAGAGTATTTATTTATTATAATGTAAAGTATAAACGAATATGTAATTATCACGTTGTCCAAAAATAACCCTAAACGTGCCGTAAGGTCACTGATCACCAAGGGACAAGGGCATTCGGTCGACTAACACGCATCATATATCCCTTGATAATTTTTTGGTTTTATGTAATGGTCTTACAGGCTGAAATAGTCGATTATGTATTGAGTGCGACTGCGTGATGACTAATATTTAACGAATGTTACAAGTGGAAAACGAGCGCTAGCAATTTTTGACAGTCACATGAGTCAGATCATCACGCGCGAAATATATATGGTATTAAAAAGCACGCAGCTCTAAAAAATAACTGATTTTCACTTAATTTTTCAATTGTGCGCAAGTTTCTCGTCTAGAAAATATACCCGTAAATAAAATGAGACGTAAATAAAATTTTAGACCCATTTTTTTCGAATTTTGTTTTACCTTGCGTTTATGTGAGAATAAACAACCTGTTTTGTTAACATTAAACACCAGTTTGTTTTCAAAACACCTGCACGGGAATTCCTCAAAGGAAAGTATTAATTTTAAACTGGAGCTTATCAATATTATCGGCAGATAATAATTAGAGAACAGTATTAAAAACTGCAGCTGTGTAATCGTTGTAAAGTAACGTAAGTTTAACAGAATTTCCATCATTTTTTTTTGTTATACCGTATTTTTCGGACTGTAAGACGCACCTTTTTACATAGAAAAATTGACTCAAATTTTGGGTGCGTCTTATGTTCCGAAGGTAACATTAAAATATTTTTTTCAATAGATCTTCTCTAAATTTAGTTCAGATGAAAGCAATACGAACGGTGACATTAACGAGACGAGTGATAGTACCGAGAGAGAAGATGAACTGAATATTGCTAAAGAGTGTGCCAACAAGAGCGCCGAATTTAATTTTAAAGAAAAACAGATTAATTTTTTGAATTAAGCAAACATTTTTATTTCAACAAAAGAAAAATAGTTCCGATTAAACGTGAAATACAACATTAGGCAAATGGCCACCACAAAACCTCTGGCACTGGGTTATTTTTTGATGAAATTTTGAATGAAGTTTTCGCATAAATGTGGCTGTATTTCACCAATAAATATTCAACTCTTTCAGGCTTATTCGCATAAACCTTTTCGTTAGTAGAAGTTTTGTTCCAAAAATATGTATTGAAGGAGATTTATTTGGTTGAGGAGCAATTGAAAAATAAGCTTTACCAGAGTATCGCTTGTGGCCAACGTTTCGAAAAATATATTTTCATCATCAGGGCCTATGAACATGTATAGTATTAATTACATTTAATATTATTTTAATTTCTAAATTACAAATATAGAAAAAACTGAACATTATAACATACCTCAATGCAAGTTGAGATGGTAAATTGTGCAAATTATTGTAATACACATGATCATTTATAGATAGACTTTTTTCTTTGGGGCTATGTTTATTATGAATTTCAACAGTTTTTAAATTTAAAAATATCATAAAACAGTTTTTAAATAAAATTGTTCTGTCCAATATGAAAATAAATATTATATTATAATTTTATTTTCATATTGGACAGAACAATTTTATTAAAAAACTGTTTTATGATATTTTTAAATTTAAAAACTGTTGGAATTCATAATAAACATAGCCCCAAAGAAAAAAGTTCATCGGCGTTAGATCGCATGATTTTGGTGCCCAATGTTGATCGCAGGTCGCACCGTCTTGATAGAAAAAAAGTCCTGCACGACAATTAAATCCAATTCGGGCCACAAAGACTCCGTTAACATTTCGCGATACCGCACACCATTAACAGTTAGCGCATTTCCAGCCGCATTTTCAAAGAATTACAGATTCCCTTACTGTGGCTATATTTTTGAGTCACCGACAAGGATGACGACGAACAATGGTCTTCTGATCCATCAGCGTAAATTTATTCTCAAATTTTGCAATTAATCGCCTCAGTGTCAATTTATTTGGCGCATAATTGCGACCGAAAACTTGACGTAATTGGCGAACTGTTTTCGCAAAACATTCACCATTTTTGTAATGTCTTTTTACAATAATTAAACATTGTACGTTTAAATACTTCTCCATATTCTTATCGCGTGGTCTGTACATGACAACTGTCAAAAAAAAAATCACCGTACAACTCGTATTAACAAAATGGCGGCAAATTTAAATCGGGCGCTCTTGTTGGGCACCTTTAGTACGAGTTTTGGTAACAATAAATAAAAATTATGATCTGAAAGTAACAAAAAAAATTATTTTTCTAAAAATTATCTTATAAATTTGAGGTGCGTCTTATCGTCCGAAGAATACGGTAAACTGCTAGGATTATCTGAGTTCAGTAGCAACACTTATTAATAGTCTATTGAAAATTGACAAACTCTCGAATTAGAATCTGAAGTTTCATATTCGTAATAGACGATTCACGGTATCGACATATACTTAAACAAGAGTGTACCGGCGCAAATGATCTCAGTTATCGAGCGTCTTTAATCTACAGTTATTCTCAAGCCGATCGTTATTTATTTTATGGTTTTCTACCTTTGTTTTCTGTGCTTTTACTGTTGTAGAAAGCAATCAGCTGTCAAAACTCGATATTATGAAGTTTTTATTTTGCAACGGCAATAGTACAGCAAATACAAAGGATTAGGATATATATTGCGTAAAATGTATTTCTATAACAATTCCGTAGGTTTTATTATCGAACTTTAATAGATTGTTTCGCAATAAAAACATATATCCACGTGCTGCACGCATGCGCTGTTCGTACGAACCAAGACGAACGCACATATTGGTTTTTATAACGGCGAAGGCAATAACATATTGGATTTATTTTTATTAATATTGTACTTTGGTATATCGTTACATACACATGGCGTTTCAAAAATCTCTATCAAATGACCGAGTTTCGAAAAATTGTATCCGACGAACTAAGGGTTTGTAATAGACGAACGTATCACCACACGTTCGTCGTATAAAAACTTTAAAACGATTTCTGAAATTCTCACAGGATACGACTGAAGAAAATTATCTGAGAGTTCAGAACAATCTTAGAAAACTATTTTTGAGGAAAGTTTAAATGTTTATATTATTATATTCAAGACCGTCTTTGGACGCCATCTTAGGAGGGACGCCATTTATATATATACTAGCCGTTACCCGCGGCTTCGCACGCGATTGAGGCGAAACATGGATGCATTCCCATTATTTGGGCATAGTAACTCTTTTCTTGACGTAGACCCCCCCCCCCCCAGTAAATTTCGACATTGATGACATTCCCGTGATCAACGTTCTAATAACAAACCTTGAAAATGACACCCATGTTGATTTTTAGGCTATTTATCTCTTTTCACCCTTTGAAGAGGTTGTTTGTGAAAAAGCCATGGAAAACGTGTTTACTTATTTGTTGACAGAAGTAATCCAGCGCATTTTCGAATTGAATATCTTATACGATTTCTCCATGCAAATTTAAACTCCCGTTACAGCCTTTTAGGGATTAAATTTTCAAAAATCTGTTCTTAGCGGACGCCTACGTCATAATAAGTATCTGTGTGCCAAATTTCAGCCCAATCCGTCCAGTGGTTTGAGCTGTGCGTTGATAGATCAATCAGTCAATTACGGTTTCCTTTTAATATTTAGAAGATAATTAATTAACTTCTCGTACATAAGAATATAACAGAGTATAGCACAGAGTAGAGAAAATTATAAAATCTCAAAAAGACCGTCGAGTTTTGCCGCAAATTTTCTTGCGCTAATATTAATTTTAACTAATCTCTTAACTTAGCTTCACGGAATAACACATCAAACGGACGAATACACATTCTGGAAAAGTTTTCTCTTATAATTTTGACTTAGTCAACACAATTCTCCCATCTATGAAAAAAGTATTTGACGAATTTTGACTAAACTTTTTGAAGTGAAAGTTTTATAGAAGCGCTGGGGGTAAATTGGTTAAAATCAGACCAAAAGTGGTCGGAGGAGGCCCGGTGGGAGAAGCGGAGCTACGTCTGTAATGCAGTCGCAGTTGCGCGAGTATACGCAAGTGAACGAGCACCCTACGTGCACCTCTACTATGAATGAAACCTTTTCTGTTTATAAGAGTTTCCTCAGTAATTAAATATTTTATTTTTTTTATTTAGAATGGTCATTAGCACATAATACATTATTATAGATATGTAAATACTACGGTTAAATACTATGGAAGACAAAACCGGGCGAAGCCTGGACCAGACAGCTAGTGGAATATATTAATTTGATTTTAAACATCTAAAATATTTCGAGGATTGATATCTGAGAGTCAAGGAACTTTCCGAAATATATTTCCATTCTTTGGGAGCTGTTTGACGACACTATTTTTTTCGTCTTTGTATATCTAAAAAAATTAACCATTTTTATGTTCAGTTTTCAGACGCCTTTTTATATTTTTACGTTGAATTACACAAAGTTGACCGCTAGAAATCGTCCCGTTTTTGCCATTTCAAATAAAACAATATAAATACTCGCTTTACGAGCATTGTTGTCGTTGGTAGGTGCGGTAAAATAAAGCTCACTGCGCCTAAGGCTTTTCTTTTCGTCTTCTTTGATGATATATCCTTAAAAATTTATTCTTTGTACGCACCAAAAACTGTATACATGTAATAAAAATTCTGCATCATTCCGTTACCATTCCAAAATGAATCAAACTAGCGGATTATTGTATTATGTACGTTTCGTGTTGTCATTGAACTTAAATTAATGCGAATCAATATTAATATTTTCAGTTTAATTTTAATACAACGGAAAACATTTCGCAAAAAGATTGTAAAATAAACAACATTTTTGTTTTTTCTAGTAACAAAAAATTCGCAAGAATTCATTATTCGACTTAAACATTTTAATGATTCACATAAATACTCTTACAATTTTGATGAAAACATTCAGATCCTTTCTTTCAACTAACTGAAGTTAAAAAATTCCAGCCCATTGGGCGACGGGACCATTCCAACTTCAAAAATGTTGACATTTGATAATAATAAAGAAAATAAAATTTCTGATATCGCGTGAGGTGATGCGGGTAATGGCTAGTATTCAATATGATACTTGCTATTCGTTGCCATGGTTACCTACATAATATGTTCCACGTCATGTAAAAATTAATCATATCTGACAGATCCATAAAACAAAAGATCGGCTGATTTTTTTTTATTTTTTAAATATTTCCGAAACTATATAGTTTAGAAAAAAATTTTTTAACGAAACTTTCTAGAAAAAATAAACAGAATAATAAGCCGTTATGAAAAGTATACCGTTATTATGTAAAAAATACCCTTATAGCAGATATCTCTTCTGCGCATGCGCCGACTTTCCCCAAAAACAATAGGGTTTTTCATATTTTCATACCAAACATCCTCCCAAAATTTGGTTTCGATCTACTCATCCGTTTGATCAGTATCGTGTTCACAGACTAACAGACACACAGAGTTTTTCCAAAAATACTCGTATGTTTTTTGGATTCAGGGGACCTCAAAACGGAAAGATATTGCAAAATTTTTGAAAAGTGATTTTTGAACTAAACTAGTACCATTCCCCACTTGTGGGTTGGAATGGTAAAAAAAGAATTTGTCGCACCTATTCAAAGGAAAATTTCATCGTTCTGAATTTTGTTAAAACATCTACATTTTTACTCAGTTTAGGGAACCCGCTTCAAGTTTGGGTATATCCTAGGACTCAGGTTCAACGAGAGGATGGGGAGGATTTCCCCCGAGCTATAATTTTTGAGAGTTCGTATATATTTCGACCGTATATTGTTTTCATAATTTAGATTCATTTTTACTTTTATACAATTAACTTCAATTCAATCAAAAAAATATCCTCCGATCTGTAAATTTCTCATCCTTGCACTCGATGATGCATTTTTGCACCACTCATGTTTGTCTTCAGAAAGGACAAGTACGTGACTTCGCGACTTTACCGGTGTTACTATCACAGGTACTATTTATAAAACTATGTCGCAAATGACAAAACTTATGGGATTTGGTTCTCGGTTAAATTGATCGAAAATGGTTTTATTTTATAGTTTAGAGGTCACTAAGAAAAAGTGTCCATGCGGGCGCATATAGCCTAAAAGCTACAGATGTTTTTCCAGATTTTAAATATAGGGATATCCATTGAATTTACAAACAAGTTCCATGTTCAACTTTTGTGCTTTTTTTAGAAATAGAAAAATATTTGGAATGTTGGAAGGTGTCGTCCTGTATAAAATAATAATGTCATATTCGAATTCAACGCACTCGAAAAAATATTTCTAGAGCTTACGATTGAATTGAAATTTTTTTTAATTATCTAAATATACTGACCTCAATAACTCAATAAATTTCATTGTTTGTAAAAATTCTAGATAGTTCTCCATCTAATGTGATTTTCGGTACAGATACACTACCTAAGGATGCTCAGTTGTCGGTGTGACGCTTTTAGAGGCTGACAGGTAAACGCAATTATATTATATACACGTAAGGTATACAATGACAGGTAAATAATCCGCAATACTGACTTAACATAGGTGAGATTATTTGTAATCCCGCGTCAGCAACGTGTTAATTGTTGAAGTGATCTTTTGAAAGTCCTCTATAGTACGTGCTTTCTCGTGCAAATTCACTTGCAGTCTTGAACTTCCAATATTGTAAAATATACTCAAAATCTATATACATAGACCGCCTAGTTTGTGAGACAGACGATCGACTAAAGAACCTGATTTACAGGAATACAAATGCATGTGAGCCTACCATTTTTACACAAAGAGATGGCGTTAATGTGTTCATTTTACATATTATCATCATAGTACTATACTTTATTATAGTACTAAACCATACTTTCACAAATGGAACATTTGTCTTCTCATTTTGCCACGGAGAGATGGCAAATGGGAAATGAACAAGTATATTACAGGGCACGAATTTGTTTGTGTTTAATTTTTTTTTTTGTTCGAGATGTTAAATTCTGATTCTGCTAGTCTCGAAATGAAAAGAAAAGTGGTTTACTGAAAAAATGCACCTATTTGAATTAGTCTCTTTGTGAAATGTTTATCTCAGCAAGGATTCAACTGTTTACGCCTATTGATTTTAATAAATAAAAAAAAATTAAGTACGATCACAGCAGTTTCGCGTATTATACAAGTGGTTTCCAAAAATGGAACAAGTATTTATAAACTTATTTTTACTTTAATTATTTTGAGTGTTGCATAATCTCGTCTTAACTGTTTATAGTGAACTCTTAAAAAAATCGGGCAATTTTTTTAGTTTTCATTTCGCACAAATAAAATTAAAATGTTGTTAAGTCATGTGAAAAGAAAATACAGGTATAACTGCCGCTGCCCTGATATAAACTTATCCAATGCAGTCAATTGGGACCACGTAGTACGAATAGCTGTTAAGATGTTATGATAATGTAACACGGTCCGGTAGATTTGAACCCAAATCAACCAAACGCATTGCAGTACCTGCTTTTTTACTTAACCTTCCCAATGCTCTGTTAATTTGTTTCGAACAAGTACTATGTTTCAGGATAGTTTCAGACAATGTCTATATTTCTGGTAAACAATTCGTAGTTGATTTTTTTCGTTCCTATTTTTTTTTCTATTTTTTTTTGGACACGGTAATTAGGGGTGATTCCAATTGGATATAAAAAACCGTGTGAATAAAAACTTTCTTGTAAAAATAAATATAATAATAAACCATTATGAAAAGTATCTTATTATATAAGAAAAACAATATTACAGCATGTATCTCATTTGTGCATGCGCCGATTTTCCCCAAAAATAATAGGGCTCTTCATATATGCATATCAAACATCCTTCCAAAATTTTGTTTCAATCCGCTTATATGTTTGACTTGTATCGTGTTCATAGAAAAGACAGGCTAACAGACGTACAGACTTTTTAAAATATGTTTTTTTAGATTTGAATGACCTCAAAACAAAAAGATATAAATTTTTGAAAAGTGAATTTAGACCTAAATTAGTACAAATGCCCACTTACGAGTATGATGTTGGAATGGTAAGACAATAGTTTTTGTGCACTTTTACTAATTAATATTCACCTCAAATAAATAAAACTCAAAGTCATATAACTATACGGATTTAAGTGTTTTAAGATTGATGAAAAAAAAAACCTCTTCGTGTGAAATGAGTAAAATACCACCCGCTATAATAGTCCGTAGTTATGCAACAACATACCGGGGTGTGGCATTTCAAATCAACCCCTAAGATATATATAAAAAAGTTAAATCATTCTTTTTTATTTATTCCCACTAAAATATCTTTTATTGTTCGACCGAAAAACTAGAAATATTAATTCTGTATACATAAAACAGGTACTAACTCTAACAGGCGACTTAATGTACCAACATTAAACGCTGCTTAAAATATAAGGCAATGCTAAACCCCGCTGACAAATACGCGTTTTTGCAGCTTATATATGTGTTGTGGTTTTGTTTTTGAAGAAAATAGAAAATTTAACCTCTTAATACATCATTTAAATTTATTTTTTTTTTAATGTACATATGCATTTAATTGTATACATATTTACTTTTTAGTAAATAGTTCACTATCTGCAAAGTAAAGTTGTTTTCATAAATGTCTTAAGTTTATGTTGTTGGGCCGATTTTATTAATAAATAATAATTTTAGCTGCACATTTTAATCTCTACTAAAAAAATTAACTTCAATTTTAAAATAATTCCGATAATTTTGTCAGTATTTTTGTGCTCTAAAACAGCTTTCAATTTCTAAAATCAACCTTTAAAATAGGTCTGATTGGGTGAATTTTAAATAAATTTTGTGCGGGGGTAGATTTCAACGTGTGTACCAAATTTAGTTAAAATCGCTTAAGGTTTTCGAAAGTTATCGTGGTAACACCCACCCATACACACACATATTTTCAAAAACGATCCAAATCCCAATATTGTAAGTGCTTTAATGGCAAATACACTAAAAAGGAAATAGTATTAATATCGCTAAATAAAATAAAGTAAAGCTAAACACCTAAACCAAATTTAAATACAATGTTATGAAGTGTCAGCGTTATACTTTTGTTCTCATATAATATTTGTGTTTCCATTATATATGCTGGATATTCAAATTTTGTTGTGATTAAACGTATTTTTATGACTAATAAAGGGTATAGCCGGATAGATATGGCGAGTTGGCCCCCAAATGGCAACCTATATCGAAACTTATGTTTTAATATCTACTTGATGTACGAACTCTTTTTATATATGTGTTACCCCCGCACTCCCCTTTGACCTTGAGATATAGAGCAAAAACCAGCCTACCTACGACTATCGTTCAAAGAGACATATCTCGAAAACTAATTGAGCTAAAGAGGTAAAACCAACGCGAGCATTTAGGTAACCTTTAAGAGCACATTTTATATTTTTTTTGAATTTTTGCGAATAATTACACACAATATTAAAAAATAAATAAAAATATAATTTTCAATTTTTCAGTGTTCTCTGTGACTTACAATCACTGAAATAATATATATTGTGGCACTTAATATGCACTACTACACATACAAATTGCGTTAGAAAAAAGTTGGTGCAACACTTCGAAAAAAAATTTTTTTTGACGCGCATCACATCATATAAGGATACAAACTTGACATAGTACACACATATATAAATATTTTATTAATTAAAATTATTGTTAGAATCGATTGAATGAAAATATAAACAATTTTCAGGAAAATATTGATTTCATACGGCGCGGTGCCGGGAATTATACGAGCGACATCGAGTTCGAACTTAACGTACTTAAGAGTTAAGACTTTATTTATTTACACCACCATGGCATCATTTTCTGTCGGAAGTAGCTATTATTTATTATTTGTAGCTATTATTTTATTTTGTTATCTATAATAATGTCAGATGATATGTGTAAAAAATAAGGTTCTTCGTAAGGTTACTGGTTATAAAAAAGTTATCAAAACTGACAAAGACGCTAATTTGTTTAATTAATTTAATGAAATTATGACGTGGTGGTGTAAACACATAAACAGTCTTAACTCTTAAGCACGTAAATAACAAGCAGTGCAATAACAAGTACGAACTCGCTGTCGCTCGTATAATTCCCGGCACCGCGCCGTATGAAATCAATATTTTCCTGAAAATTGTTTATATTTTCATTCAATCCATTCTAACAATAATTTTAATTATTAAAATATTTATATATGTGTGTACTATGTCAAGTTTGTATCCTTATATGATGTGATGCGCGTCAAAAAAAATTTTTTTTCGAAGTGTTGCACCAACTTTTTTCTAACGCAATTTGTATGTGTAGTAGTGCATATCAAGTGCCATAATATATATTATTTCAGTGATTGTAAGTCACAGAGAACACTGAAAAATTGAAAATTATATTTTTATTTATTTTTTAATATTGTGTGTAATTATTCGCAAAAATTCAAAAAAAATATAAAATGTGCTCTTAAAGGTTACCTAAATGCTCGCGTTGGTTTTACCTCTTTAGCTCAATTAGTTTTCGAGATATGTCTCTTTGAACGATAGTCGTATGTAGGCTGGTTTTTGCTCTATATCTCAAGGTCAAAGGGGAGTGCGGGGGTAACACATATATAAAAAGAGTTCGTACATCAAGTAGATATTAAAACATAAGTTTCGATATAGGTTGCCATTTGGGGGCCAACTCGCCATATCTATCCGGCTATACCCTTTCTACTATTTCATTTATTTTTTTAAAAGCACCTAATATAAAGTTACAATATGTCTATTTTTCATTATTGAATATCTTATGGGTTCAAAATTTTGAACGGTTAATATAAAGCATCCACAAATAATTTATTTATTAACGTACGTAGTTACTTAATTATATTTTCTCTTATTATTATTCAGGTAGGCTTCGAAATATGAAAATCTAAAGAAAATGAGGTAAAAATGTGAATACATTTGAAATCTGTATTATGAGCCGGCTCTGTTAATACTGTATGCTGAATGATGTGTTTTAAAAATGAATCGATTGTAATATATATTTCTGGAAATGACTTACCTATTATTTTGTTCATCGTCTTATATAAAGGTATCGTTTGAACGTTTGCGCGATTATTTTAACTGTCGAATTAAAAACTTACCGAATGATATATGGAGTGGTCATTTTTTGCGCACAATGAAAATAGTTTTGGGCTTTTTTTGTATGAAGACGGAAGACAAAGGGACTTGCATAAAGATTTAGAGGGAACAAAGGTGTAGCAACTTTAACTAGGTACCTCTCATACGTATATGTTCAGTGGTAGCGGTTCAGGGTTCATTCGTGGAGTAAATCCTGCATTAAATTAACATTTTTCTTGCTAATATTTCTATTATGCACTAAAATAATGCCAATAATAGCAGCGGAGTCAAACATCCTTAATTTTTATTTTTTTTTATAACTTGTATCAAATTAGTGTAGTACATATTATAAGTTTTAATCATCTCCCGATGATGCTAATGTGATTGAAGAAACAGGCGTCAAGGCAAAAGTTAAAGTGGTTTGATGTAATTTTTTTCATTTTAAGTGTCTTCATAACAAAGGTTCCATACTCATTCAAGAAATTGATGGATGACTAGGGTTACCAACTCTGGAAAGGACCAACCCGGGAGAATTTTAAGAAATCGAGTAGGAGGGAGGGTGAAAGAAAATCTCGATCATTTATTAATTTTTAAATTTATATTTGCTTTGCTTTCGAGCAGCATCTATAATATTTGACGGTTTTTTACCACAAAATCATAAAAGTTTTTACATCAAAAATCGAAGTTTGTTAGTATTTGTAACTGCTTTTACTAAAGAAATATTCATTTGGTTTCTTTCCTTGCTCCATATTTGTTCCATCATGCTGAATACGCGCTCGCAAGAAGCATTAGAGACAGGAATGGAAAAAACAAACGTGACAAGTTTTTTCAATTCAGGACAGGGATTTCTGTCTTTCGATTTTGTAAAGAAGTCAACCCAGCGTATATCCACTCGATTTTCTAGAATCTTAGAAAAATCGGAGAAATTGTTGCTTCCCGGAAGGTCGGGAAGTTAACCATTATTACCAGAGTCTCCCGGGGAATTCGGGAGGGTTGGGAACCCTACGGATGACCCATGTAGTAGCTTGATATAAGATTAAAGCAGCGAATACATTTTTTTGTCGCACCCGGCTGAAACCTGGACGGACCGCTAGTTATTATAAAGTATTCTTTACAAATATAATATTTAAATAACCATTACTATCGTCGCCACTGTAACTACAAGTAAGTAGTAGATATAATAGTTCTGATGTAAGATTTTTGTTTTTTTCAACCGCCAATAGATATGTGTCCTTGATCGACAAAACGAGATTCTTAAAATTAAATCAGAAATAAATAAAATCAAAGAAAACACCGATGCGTTTCTCGGCAACGATGACAAAAAATAATTATTATACAATATTTGAAATAGTTGTTATGGTACATCGTATGTTGGAGGTTATTGTTATTTAGTGTTGTTGTATGACAATTTATAGAGCTGATATTCCTTCAAAGAAATACCTGTTACAGTCGAACTCCGCATAAGTTATATTTACAGGACGGCGCTCTGTGCCCCTCATAAGTTATACATCCCTTTAGTCCCCAATCTGTTTTGCAATCACAGGTTTTCCTCAACGAGTAGTCACATTCTATTTATAAAGAACTGATTTTTGATTAAATTCTTCTATGTGGAATACGGCATTTACGAAAGCAGGGCTCGCACAGTTATCGTTTTAAAAGGTAAATTTATAATTTCCAAAAAAAAAAAAACACACTTATAATATATGAGGGCAATAAGAGTAGGATATGTCACTATTAAAAGGTGTTCTGTCCGTTAGCTTTGACGATCTGAATCCCATTTGATGATGACCATCAGCGCCGTCACGTCCACCACATGCTTTTATCTTAAACGCCATTTTGTAAGGATAATATTTCACGAGCTATAGCTCGTCAAAATTTATTAAAAATTAACAAGAAATTTCAATAAAAAACTATTTTTTATAACTTTCTATAAGTTTTGGCGGACTAAAAATCGTAAAATATTTGGTTTACAAAAAGATATTTATTAAATTAATTGTTGAAAAATTCGTGCTTTACAAGACTGCTATTTGCCATTATTATGTGTAGTCATTAGTTTATAAAATAATTTTCAAAAATTACTTTTTGCAACCTTTCACGCGTTGTGACTGTAAACGGTTAGTTCTATTGCAGTGACTCTGAGAAGGATTTTGTAGACAAATTGGTACTAAATAAAAAAACTTTTTACAATTTTTGTCGTAGCATCACGAGAGTTTAGTCTTTAAAGGTTGCGATTTTTGCATTACGAACCCGCTTTTTTATCCATTTATTGAACTACATACTGTCTCTTAGTGTTTGTGTTTGACTGTCTGTACCAGCATAAATTGAAAACCATTGACCGAGTTTTGCAAAACTCGGTATACTATCCAATAGATATCCAAATATCAATTACTTTTTGTTTGGTTATGCTCGAGTTATGATAAATTTTCTATAAAAACTGACGTTAACGCTAGTAACGCTAATCTAGTAAAATATAAAATATTGATTGGAGAGGGGTAATATTCGAGATAAACATTTATTACTTTATAGTAGCAGAAATGCTAAAATTTTGTGGGATCTATAGCTTCATGGGGTAGGTATTAGTGATGTGCCGGATATCCGTATCCGTATCCGCGGATATCCGAGGCAGAAGGAAGATCCGTATCCGTATCCGTTAGTTTTTGTGCGGATCTTTTACGGATCTTTTACCTTATTAATTTTCAATTCATAGATAAAATTTTATATATATAGGTGATTAGGTAATAATGAAAAACTGTTAAATTCCATTCAGATTATTTTTTATTTTTTAAAATCGTATTTGGCACCTTTATATTGCAAACATTTATGGTAGTGAGTACCATACTAATAGTACATAACTCAAAGGTACTAAATCAACTATCTTTGTAATGAGATATTGCACATCGATCTTTGGAAAGAGACAATCTGTAATGAAAGTTAACTCTTAAAGAGGTCAATAACTTTTTCCCATAACAGATAGTCTCTTTCCAAAGGTCGATGTGCAATATTTACCGCCGCGTACTCTAAGAAAGTTAAGATCCGTATCCGTATCCGCGGATCTTGAAACCAAATATCCGTATTCAGATCCGTATCCGCGGATATACATTTTTAACGACCCGGCACATCATTATAGTAGGTATATAACTTATGCGAGGTTCGACTGTATTGTATTGAGCATGATCCTGGGTACACACTCATAGGCTTGATGTGTTAAATAACTCAACGAATAGTGTACAAAGAGCACATCTTTACCATTTACCGCCTTTTCTAATTAATATTCATTGAGTAGCTACTATATCAGAGCCGGATTTGGAGATGACGAATGACGAAATCTGTATTTTTTTTTAATTTGGCTACCCGAATTAAATATCCGGTTTCTATACTCACAAGGCAGTATATAGTAATATTCAAACTCACATCATTTTTAAGGTCCCGTAGTCAAATGGCAAAGGGGCTCTTAAAGACCGCGCACACCTATCAAGCACGACCAGCACAGCATTGGCCACAAAGACCTGTTCGTGAAGATACCCATGTTATTTAGTGAAGTAGCGCGCACAGGACCAGACCCTCCAACCAGCAACGACGTCAATCGGTCGCCTTCAATTTCTGTCCACCCATGCTGGATCGATCTAGTGTGCAAGTGATGTCTCGTTTTCATGAATTAATTTTCATTGAAATAAAGTGTCAGCTTCGACGCACGACTGGAGTTTACTCCTTAGATACGCTGTGTAATGTATTCCATCTCATTCTTTCGCACGTTAAATCCTACAGATATATATGTTTGTCTCTTTTGTATTCCATCTCATTATTTTGCCCGTTAAATCCTACAGATATATATTATGTTTGTCTCTATACATATTATGTCTATTCAAGATTAGTCTAGCATCACACTAGCGTAATGTATTCCAACTCATTCTTTCGCACGTTAAATCCTACAGATGTACATGTTTGTCTCTTGAACCGGACGAGCGTAACGCCACACTTGAAGCAGTGGAGCGTAACGACTCACCAATTGATTTTACTATTAATAAAATTTCCGTACCGGCCTTATAACTCAAAATTATTTCTCCAAAAACTACTCCAAAACGTCTACCACACACGAAACCTGCACTGAAAGCTGCTGATTTGTGCTGGTCTAGTGTGTGACTTAGTGCAGGTTGCATGTTGTAATGTGCTGGTTATGCTGATCAAGTGTGTGTGAACTTTAAGTTTCGTCATGTCCGTCCGCCATCTTTTCATCTATTCTGATGAGATTTTGCAAGCAGATGTTTTATGCAAATCACTATGCAATTGTCTAATACCTAAAAATACAAAAAAAAAAATTGTGGGGTAATTTATTTGCGTAAAATTGAGGGACGAACAGTTTTATTAGCCATGTGAGATGTTCTTAATAATATCTCATCGAGTATATTGTGACATTTTTGTAAAGTGACTGACTTCATATACTGTTTAAGATCACATGCTTTCTTTTGAAAATAAATATTTCAATAAACGCTTGCACTTCAACGAATCATTCGGTGTTTTTTGAGATTTTAGAGGCTTCATAGTCAAAATGGGATAAAAAAGTTCATGTAAGTAACTTGCTTGTTACGCAATTAAAAATGGCCTACCAGTGCCAGGCCTCGCACTAGACTCTATTAACGACTTGAAAATCAACATTTTTATTGAAAGTTATTTCTTTTGATTGTTAATATCACGTTTACAGACGGTAAAAAATTTGACTTTTTTTAAATTAAATATAAGGCACCTTATACGCCTTATCCTCCAATTTTATTAGATTCCTAAGAACAGCCGTTTCACGAGTAAACTACCTTAAGCCAATCCTGTCTTTATTTAGTGCGTAGGCAAACCATAAAATTGTATATGGGTTAGAATAACTACTGTGATGTTAAAGGTATATTTCTGTGTTGTTTTGATGGATTTTTGAGATCATTTTCTAAACCGACTTTTTTAATTTAGCTCAGGACAAAAATTTTTGACAATGCTAATACATACTGTTTTAAATATTCCTGATTATGATTTTTAATTACCGCCAAGGTCAACAAATGGTCAAAGTTTCATCCCGATCCGTTATTCGGAACTACACCCGAAACTAACGGTCCCGTCCGGTTTCACCCGGGTGTAAAAGAACGAATGGGGAAGGGAGGAACATGAGTACACACATTCATCTTAGTTTACCGAGATGAATGTTGTGTCCAAATGTCATGATGATCGGAGTTACCGTTCAAAAGTTTTTGTCGATAAAAAGCAGTATTTATACTTTTTTTAAGTATTTTTTTTTAATTAATTAAATAAAATTAAAATAAATTTAAATGTAAGCCTTAGAAGAAAGCAATGTAGAAAATAAAAAAAAAATAAAAATATATTCGCCCATCGTAGGGCTCGAACCCACGACCCTGATATTGACAGTGTGCTCTACCGATTGAGCTAACCGTCGTTGTATTGTGACAACGCTAATATAAGTATATTTAGTTAGTACATTTCACCTGAATAGAAGCTTATTTTTGAGATACATTTTGCAACATTTTTCATTAATGCTCCGCTCCTAATGGTCGTAGCCTGATTTTATATAGCCTATAGCCTTCCTCGATAAATGGGCTATCCAACAAAAAAAAATTTTCAATTTGAACCAGTAGTTCCTGAGATTAGCGCGTTCAAACAAACAAACAAACTCTTCAGCTTTATATATTAGTATAGATAGAAATATAGTTACATTAAGATTACGGTTTGTTCTTTTATAATAACCGCTTAATACAAAAATCTTGACACCACTGTTTATAATATGCAGACCGTCGGTTGATCGGGGGTCTGGGGGGCGAAGCGCCGTCGTGTGTGGTTTCCTCGGTACCGCGGGCGCGCGTGTGATGTACAAGGGGACAATACACCGTCTCTGACTGACATCACTGTATGCTGTACAAACGCACATATTTAAAAACTAATCAATCATCTGTCAACTTACATTAACACTTTATAAGACAAGTGGATTACTTATACCCGTCTATACATTACTGTACAAAAGAAATACGATATCAACAATATTTTTTATGACGGCCACCAACTGTTAGCGTTTTGACCAAACGCACTTCTCTTAGAACATAGTGTCTCAAAGACACTCATCCGTATTTTGTAGGGCACGACCTGCACGACACGGAACAATTGGTACATTTAGAAAATAAATAGAAAAAAATTATAGTTTATAAAACGAAAAAACACACTTTAATAGCAAACCAAACTAAAAAGTAACAAATAATTTTTAAGTATGAAGAGTTTGTGTTACAGCAATATAATGTCCAATAATCAATTACGACTGATCAATTTGGAATAAGATTAAAATATGTTATTAATAAAATAATTCAATTATAGAAAAAAGTTTGGGGTGCC
Organism: Xanthostigma xanthostigma; assembly: GCA_963575645.1. Lineage (NCBI taxonomy): Eukaryota > Metazoa > Arthropoda > Insecta > Raphidioptera > Raphidiidae > Xanthostigma > Xanthostigma xanthostigma. The sequence goes on along the minus strand of OY754468.1, from coordinate 27,692,645 downwards.
AATTACTATATTTTCATTATAACTCAAATTTTGATTATAGATACCTACCAACGAAATAATTGTAACATTTAATTTAGCACCCCAATGTTTTTTACTATAATTGAATTTGTCTGTTAATAACTTAGTTTTATTTTAATTGTCATGACGTGTATTATGGCGAATGTGACAATATGTTAGAAACGAGAAACAGCGAGTTTTAACAGTCACCTGAACCATAATATCATTACACACGAGAGACATTAATACAGTATTTTTTGAACGTACCACCTATAAACAGCAGTGCTCCTAATATAGAATCTTGTGGAACTCCACATTGCATTTCAACATTTATTGCGATTCAACAACCAGAGTAACGACTTTTTGATATCTGTCAGAGAGGTATGACCTGAGAATTGAATAGGGGACACCCCTAATTCCTTAAATATAAAGCTGTACTACCATTTTCATACTTCTACTATGAAAATGGTATATAAAATAACCACGATTTTCACATAATTAAAAAAATGGCCGAGTTCACTTCCAATTGGAACTTGGCCATTTTTTTAAATTTGAATTTTAATTATTAAATAAAGATTAAACTCAGCATAGCATTTTGCCATATTACAATATTATGACATTCTCAAAGAAAAAATACCCGTGAAGTTTTTAGGTGTCTATACATATTATATAGACAATGATTTAAAATGGAAAACTCATATGGATAATTTATGCTACAAACTTTCCAAAATTATCTTTATTTTACGAAAAATATCTGCAAAATATTTATTTTATAAAACAGCATTAAATATTTACTATGGCTTATTTCATTTGAACATGATATATGGTATTCTACTTTGGGGATCTGCTCCGGATGTAAAAATAGTGTTTCGTCTACATAAAAAAGCTATTCGCATAAAAACAAAAAGTAATAATTCCAGAGACACATGTAAACCACTATTTAAAGTACATGATATTCTAACCTTACATTCGTCTTAGAAAATTCAAAATATATTAAAGGAAATATGACCATATTGAAACTGTTGAGAGCATACACTCTTATTGCATCAGAAGCAGCGAGGATATCAGAATTCCTCCATATAAATTAAACAAATTAACAAATGGCCCACACTTTTGTACTCTAAAATTTAACAATAAGAGACCTACTGTACTCATTATAGCGCTACTATAAGCTGCATTTATAAACGATATTAAAAAAATGCTTAACGATATGTGTCTATATAACTTTATAGATTTCTTGCTTTTATGTATTCTGACTATTTTTAAAACTATTTTTTTTATTAGTATACAAATAAACCAATAATTAATATTATATTATAATAACAAATATATTTGAAAAAAATGTATCGAACGTTATAACCTCACTTATTTAAGTCGATTAAAAATATGTTTGATTCAGGCTGAAGTTTTTTTTACACCACTGTATAAGCATTTTAGATATACAGAATCAGACTAAGTTAATTTATTGACGTCAATTGGTTATTGATATCTTATAACTTGAAATACAACGTTTAAATATTTTTATAATAATTTAAGATATTGTGATTTATTTTCAACTTTTAAACTTTTTGTTTACTGAGTTATAATCGAAATAAGCAACGTTTTAAAATTAAAGTAAGTACCACTGTTACTGTGAATTGTAAATAAAAATTGCCAACTGAAAATTAAAAACTCGCAAAACTAATAGTTCAGCATTGTCACAGACTAGGAGAATGTGAAATGTTCTAGCATTTGTTCAGTTAATAAAATAATAGAGTATGGTCAATGAAAAACATGAAAATATAATTTTTCTGGTAGCTATACAAGAAGTATACAGCGAACTACCTGCTCTAGTGACCGGGTGCCGAATTACCTACGTGACAGCAAGCAATAATCTCATTTAGCAGTCAGACGAGATTCATTTGCACATATTCATTAACTTTGTGAACTATAACATAATTCCAAAAAAAAGAAAAACCTTTTGATTGCCGCTTAATGAAGGAAAATTGTACTTTAAGTACTGAAAAACCTGGGGCAAGTAACATTGTTCCCCTGATATATGTGCCTACTCTGCATTTGTACTCAGTCAATCGTATTTTTTTAATTTAATACGCTTTTATATGGTTGTTACTGTATAAGCGTAAAAAATCTTGCAACTTGATTTTCACGTATTCCAAACGTTCAATTGACTTGAAACTTTATAGTTTTAATGACAACACAAGATTCTGATATTTTGGCTGTAATATTTATAATGGGTGTCCAAGAGCGCCGGATTTAATTTAAAAGGAAAACACATTTATTTTTTTTATTAAGCAAACATTTTTATTTCAACATAAATAAAAATAGTTCCGATTAAACGTGAAATACAACATCAGGCAAATGGCCACCACGAAACCTTTGGCATAGGGTTCTTCTTTTGTTGAAAATGAATAACGTTTTCGCATAAATGTAGCTGCATTTCACCAATAACGAGCCGTATTTCCTCTTTAAGATGTTCAACTGTTCAGGCTTATTCGCGTACACCTTTTCCTTCACATAGCCCCAAAGAAAAAAGTCCATCGGCGTTAGGTCGCATGATCTTGGTGGTCAATGTCGATCGCCAAATTGAGAAATACACGGCCTGGAAACTTGGTCTGCGGTAACACGATTGTTTCACGTGCTGTGTGGCAGCGGGCAGGTCGCACCCTCTTGTTGGAAAAACATGTCCTCCACATCAATTACATCCAATTCGGGCCACAAAAACTCTGTTAACATTTCGCGATAAGCACACTTTTAACAGTTGGCGCATTTCCAGCAGCATTTTCAAAGACATACAGATTCCCTTACTGTGGCTATATTTTCGAGTGACGACGAACAATGGTCTTCTGATCCATCAGCGTAAGTTTGGTCTCAAATTTTGTAATTAAACGCCTCACTGTCGATTCATTTGGCGCATAATTGCGACCGAAAACTTGATGTAATGGGCGAACTGTTTTCGCAAAACTTTCACCATTTTCGTAATGTGTTTTTATAATAATTAAACGTTGTGCGTTTGAACACTTCTCCATATTCAATCAACTGTTAAATCACCATACAACTTGTATTAACAAAATGGCGGAAAATTTAAATCCGGCGCTCTTGCTGGGACACTCTTTATAAATAACAAGTTTAAAACATAAATAAAAACATGTGGTGAAGGTGAAGGTTTTGATGGTGTGGAAACGTGTTTTTAGTCGTATAAAATTTAAAATTTAAATATATAACAAAGTGACAAAGAATCTATAATAAATATTATATTTTTAAAGAATAATAAAACACGCTTATATCAACGCACAAAAAACTAAGATATAAATTTCTTTCCTTTCTATAGCGCTTAAATATTTCATTTCATTTACCGAGTGCCCCAAGCTTTTAAACTTTATAGAAGAGAAAGAAATTTATTTTCCACTTTTTAGTCTGCTGATATAAGCGTGTGTTTGTTTTGTTTTTTGTTTTTAATATATATGACTTTGAATTTTGCATAGAGACAATTTGTTGTATCTTAATCCGTCCCTGTCTTGTAATGAATTCTTTCTTGTTGTATATTCGATACTGTCTTACCTTTTAATAAAAGTATTATCTAATAATACAATAAAAACACCATTTGGTTCTCGACTAAATAATGGTATATTATTTCTTCGCTATAAGAGAAGGTGCACTCAAATGGAAGCAAAATTATTTTACGGCGGCATAAGAAAAGTAGCATTTCAAACAGATGCAACCCCTACGTCATTAAAATAGAAATAGTTTTAGCATTCCTATAAAATTTCATATACCTGATTATTTAATTTAATTTCACAACTTAATTACGTATTTTTGATATCATTTTAGAAAACAGATAAAAACTTACTATAATTTTCGAATTGAAACAAAGAACGTGTACTAGAATCGCGTTTAAAGTATGAAGATTTTAAACATTATAAAAAATCAAAGATTTTGACTTTAAGCAGAGTGACGAAATCGAAATATTGCATTTCTTTTTAATTAACAATTTCTATGGAAAGTATTCATTAGTTCCAAAGTAAACGTTTGCAGCTCTCCCAGTTAGAAATTAGAAGTTTATAAAATATAAAAACAAAAGTCGACGTTTATTTGGAAAAAGAGTAGAAACTATATATTTAATAATTTGTTGTCAATTTGTGTATTGTTTAAAGATTTTTGAATATTACTAATTTTTACATGCAAATATTTAAATGATAACAATCTATCAAATGCTCTCATAATTGTGTATTTGTATAGTGATAATTTTTATGGTACAAACTTTATCTTATGTTAATTGTATTTCTACTACGAATTTAAAATGATTTTTGGCATAATTTCTGTTTACATCATTTTTCGGGTTCTGTTGGTACATCGAAAGAAATAACGTAGCCCATAGAGAATCACGTCTGTCTGTCTGTCCGTCTGTCACAGCTTATTTTTTCGAATCTATACTGGACGAGAAAACTGGAAATTTGGTGTATAGAGCAAGGCCGTAGATATTTTTTTTTCTGGGAGGTAAAGCAAAAAAATCAATATTTTTTTAAGTTTATAATAATATCAAACAAGAATATTCACGAAGGAAGGTGTCAAGCAAAATATTAATTCCCAAACTAATTATGTTACAAAATATGCTGTTGCAATCTTGTCTAAATTTTCTTTTTAGTTAGTTATTCGTAATATTTAGTTTAATTTTTTTATCTTATAATTTTATTTTATTTTTTTTTTTAGTTTTATTATTATAGTCCTGGGGGATAATTACCCCCTGTACCCCCATATCTACGCCCTTGGTATAAAGTTGGATGATCCATTTACGGACGTATAGCCTCAATGGACGAATTCCGATTTTTGGGGTTAATTTTGTGGGACAAATTAGAAAATTGAAAAAAAAAATTTGAGTGTATCGTGTAACATAAAATATAAGGGCGAGAAATGTAATTATATTTTTTTTGTATAATTTTACAAGAGAACCTAAACGAAAGTCCAAAGTCTTAATGTTCTTACGAAAAACGGACTGTTATGGAACCCTCTCCACGCAAGTTCGACTCGGGTCACTATATCAAAATTTCGAATGTCCGCAAAAAAACCTAGATATTTTTTAAAAAAACAGAAATTTTAGTTACATAATGAAATGATTAATTTCACGTATAACAATGCACGTTTTAGACGTTTCGAACAGTTGGTCTGGTCCGGCATTTCCAAACGGACGGTTATTATTTTCCGAATAAACTTACTGTTAACAAAGGTATCAAGTGTTAAGAAATATAAGAATTAATATGTTAAGAAAATTTTGAAGTAAAACATGACTACTTTATAGAAAACTATTTTATCCCCAAAAGAGACTATTATTATATGTTTGAACTATAGTTAATTGATAAAAACAAAATATTAAAGTTTATTGTCAAAAGATTATTATTTTATTTTTAAGCTCAAAAGCTCAAAGTTGATTGTTTTTATTTGAGATGAGACTAACTTACTAGTTTCACTAGTTGAAGTACTTCTATGTATAATGTAAAGTTAAATAAAGATTGAAGACTGATTTGATACGTGCATTTTATTTTAAGGTAATTAAATGAAAAAAATATTCTTTTATTATTTTTATTTTTCTATCTTCGTAAAAAATCTGGATGAATTAAAAAGCCGGACAATGTCCGGACGAAAGGCCAAAAGTCCGGACATGTGCGGTAATCCTACTCGCACTTGATCGGTTTTACAAGTTCAGGTAGATTTTTAAAATATGTGAAGTGAGATAATTTAAAGTCAAAGTACTGACACATTTAACGACTTAAAGTTTCTCGTGTACTTACTGCTTTCGAGTTTCGACAATCTCAAGTTTCCATTCGTGCGCAACGGTCCATCTCTACACAAATAACGCAGTGACCTAATAAACAATTCGATTGTGTGTAGATGCTGTAGTGATGTGTCGCTCCTAAGCGAGTCGTTCATAATGAACGGCTCCTTTCTCGGAGCGAGTCTTTCTTTTTTTTTCGAGCGCCATTGCTCTGTGCTGAGCTATTCTGTACTGTTGCATTCGCACATTTACAGAGCGCACACAGCACAGGCCACAGAGGCACTAGTGAATTTTGCACATACGGAGCTATCTTTGCTGAGTCATTTAATGTTGAATGACACACTGTAAGTGCAATAGTACTAAGCTTACAGTGACTTAAACCATTCACATTGACCTCGTTGACAAAGATATAATATTGTAACAATAAACAGCATTATTGTTAAGCTTTTATTATACTTTATAGTATATCTGAAATGCGAATAATATCATATTAAAATGAGCTCAGAGGTGAGTGTGTGTATTGTGCTGTGCATTGTGCAATGCTAAGTGACTCCTGATCATGTATGATGACAGTTCACACTTCTGCAGTCTGCACTCTTGTGTAGTGTGTACTGTCTAGTGTCGCTACTTTGAACGACTCGCTCGGAGCGACTCTTTTTAGTGAGCGGGGCGCACATGACTCTTTATTGGAAGCTGGCTCAGCTTCCAATAAAGAGTCATGTGGACACATCACTCTATGATAATTCGAATGTGTGTACATGCTGGCTTTTGAATGGGGCAAAACGAACATTGTTTACGCAACGCCTATTGCCTCGTAGTCGTGAACTTGAGGCGACTTTACTATCTATGTACAATCACTGCAGCAAATAGCAGTGCACCTGATTATTGCTGATTCTCTCTCTTTCTCTTCTGCGATGCCGCACTGCAGCTGCAAGCCGGAAGGGGGATGCAGTGCGTGGCGGTGTACTCAGGAACGCGACCTAGTTCTTCCTTCCACTTGGCTGTGGTTGTGTCAGACTGTAATGTGACAACATTACAGGCGTTGTCCCCAATCATTATTTTGAGTAATCGAAACATAAAATGATATTAATTAATTAAATTCACCTATTTTTGAACATTCAGTATTCTAAGTGCAAAACGCTATTAAATCTAATTACATTTATGAACATAATGTACTTTTTAAAAAAGATGTTATCTAAGTTCGATTCTGATTGATATTGCTGTAAACTTGAAAATTTCGATCGCACTGATTGGTGAATCAAGATAGAGTGGGGCGAAATAACGCCGTCATTGATAGTTTTTTTGAAATCTAAAATATGATAAGAGTCTCTCTTGCTTGCGAACTTTGGAAGGAAGTACACGCGTTAAGTTTATAGTTTAATTTTGCTAATCAGTAAATCTTCACTTTTTCGTTACCTACTTGATTTCATCAATCTTGGTGAACGGGGTTTTTCTGGTCATCATGAGGTAATAAAACTTTGGGTAACATTTTTAATTAAATAAAAATACATTAGGAAAAGAGAGCACAAAAAATAAAATCAATTGATCAAAAAATGCCTTATATAATATAATAAATAATACCGTTAATATTGGTTCGATGGTTTTACTCTTATCAATATTAACGCGTCAATGTAAATAAATATACCCAAAAAGGGGTTGTAAATAATAAAATAAACGATTTAAATATACATATTAAGTATTAGTTGTAAGTTGTAAATACCTTAAATATAAAAAATGGAGTTCAAAATATATCTCCACATTAAATTGAATATGAAAATAATTTTGATTTCAAATAATTAAAGAATATTAATTTTCATTTATTTTTGATATGATAAATTTTGTTTATATTAAATTCAAAAAGATTCAATACTTTGCGAATATTTATATTGAAAAGAATAAGATAATGTTTAGAGAAGTATGCCATATACTTCTTCCTTTGCTATCGAACTTTGCTCAATATTTATAGAATTGAAGTATTAATGTAAGAAACAATGCGTTTGATCTAAAAAAAATTAAGAATGAATGATAAAAATTTATAAAGTATTAAAAGTATATAATTGTCGACCCGCAAAGACGGGCAATTATAAAAAAATTATTATGATGAAATTATGAAAATTTAAAAAGTATTAAAAAAGGTATATTATTATTGTAGACCCGCAAAGATCGGGCAACTACAGAAATTATGATGATATAAAAATGGTATAAAAGTTAAAATGAATGAATGAGAGATAACGCATAATATCGAGTAGAAATAATGATATAATAAAAAGATTTAGCAAAGTCCGAAGATAACGAAGCGGTATATGAATTACTTTAAAAAATAAAGTCATATTTTGATTAATTAAATATTAAATGAAAAATTATAAGATAAAGGAAAAATTATATGTAAATTGGAAAATAATTTGAAATTAGCAAAGTTAAGAAATAATTTGAATTTATGAAATTATTAAAGTAAAATTTGAAACATAATAAATTGTAAAATCATTTTTGAAAATAAAAGTTAAAAAAGTTAAAGTTAATTTTAGGCTAAGTTAGTTTTAAGTGAAATAAATGAAATTGGTTTAAAATATATTTTGATTGAATAAAATTTGAATTTAAAAGTAATGTTGTTTTTGATGTAAAAAAAGAAAAGAAATACATTTTTTGGAAAATAATTAAAGATTTTGCCCTCTACAGATATCAACAATAGCGTTGGTATTTGTTCAGGAAGAAGTAGCGTTTCGTCCTTATCAACACGGCGTAAGGGCCAACGGGGAACGTTACAAGACGTTGTAAATGCATAGCCAGTCGTCGTGCTCGAGAATCTCATAGCTTCGGAATAAGTGCTGAATGTTATGCTCGCTGAAACATCTCTTTTATTTAAGTGGGCAACTCACAACTTCAAGTATTACAGAAATAGCGGATATCGTTTTTAGAGCAAACCTTTTTAAAAGCATGTCTTATTAACTATTTTGTTTTAAAGGCAATTCTTTTCATAAACGGGCTTACTTTTAGACTTGAAAAGATTAGTTTATAGCAGTAATAAACAGAAAAAGTCTGCGGATAAAAAGCATAACTGCTTAAACAAAATTTTGATTATCTAGAGATAGATTATTTAATACAGTAATCCCGTTGACAGTGACGAGCAAAATTTTAACAACAATAAAATTTTCTTTTACCATTCCAACCCACAAGTGGGGATCAAAATTCACTTCTCAAAATTTACAATATATTTTTGTTTTGAGGTCCCCCGAATTAAAAAAAAACATATATTTGGAAAAACTGTGCGTCTTTTTGCCTGTTATTCTGTGATAAAGGTCAAACGGATGAGCGGATTGAAACCAAATTTTTATGTTTGGTATGCAAATGTGAAGAGCCCTGTTGTCTTTTTGGGAAAATCGGTGCATGTGCAGAAGAGATATATGCTATAACGTTGTTTATTGTATAATAATGGTATACTTTTCATAACGGCTTATTATTTTTTTTTTTTCAAGAAATTTTTGTAAACCATTTTTTTAGAACTTTAAAGTTTTAGATATATATTTTGATTTTGATTAATTTTTACATGACGTGGAACATATTATGTAGGTAACCATGGCAACGAATAGCAAATGTCATATTGGATACTTGCCATTACCCGCGTCACCTCACGCGATAAAAAAAAATTTATTTTCTTTATATAAGTATACCATATCAAATGTCAACATTTTGAAGTTAGAATGGTCCCGTCGCTCAATTGGCTAGAATTTTTTAATTATGATTAACAAGTTAAAAAAATGTAGGTAAATATTGCGAATTGTTACAATTACAATTAATTAGTCGTAATCCTGAAAGCATACTGAATTAATACGATTGAATAATTTATTGTTAATCGTATGAGCTACAGAAAAGCAAAGGTGATTTTATCTTTGTAAACAATTCAAATTTACAATGTGGCCGAACTGTCAAATATATAAATATATATATACTTATTATAAAGTGAAAATCAGCTATTTTATAGGAAATACCTACGTGCAAAAAATATAGTACGTATCTTGCTCCAAGCAGCTAGAGAACGCTAACAGAACCGCCATAGTCTCGCCACTGCGTAAGACTGTCATGCGCAGTAGCTCAAAAATCGAAATAAACAGTTTCGTTTCAGCTAGTGCGCAAGACAGTGACGGTTCTGTTACCATTTTCTGGCTACTTGGAACAAACCTAATGGTATTATCACTCAAGGACTGTTAACACCCGCTAAATCGCTCGTGTATTTAACTTTTTAGTGATAATAACTCTCATTAAAAACGACATATACAAACTACGGTTTTGGTGAGGGAGGCTGACTCTAAATAAATTTCGGCCGAAGACTCGCTAAGGCCGGCCCTGGTTTACACTGATCGCGCTGCGATAGAGTAAAAACATATCAAATGTGGGCAGACAATTAGAAATATTACGTACGCGAGATTAATATTGTCTATGTAATAAATTTTATTTGAAATTATAGCGCTTGAAGGCTTTTGAACGAATTCATAAATTCATATCGTGACATATGAATTAGTCTCCATAACTGTTTTACTGTTTGTAAGTTCGAATAGACACATTTCCGTAGTGCCGTAAATCGTCTGGGTGTTTCTGTAACTTGAACGTTAATGATAGCGAATTAGCTTGCCTGGCGTTCAGGTCGGAAATTAAGACCAAACGCCTGCATAATGTACTTATAGAATTGCCAATTCATAGACATTTACAAATAGGATATGTGCATGCAATTTATGGCTTACAGATAAATAGGTAAATAATAAGTAATAATTTTCTTTACAAACAAAAGTGTCATTTCTTTTAAATGCTTTATTAGATTTATTGAATATTAATTTCAATAGGAGATAGTATGTATAAAACATCAACGGAGTACGATAAAAAACTTCGTCATGAATTATAGTTAAATGAAGCTGTTTAATTTAATGGATTATTGTTTGGGATAAAAACCCAATTTTGATGGTGTAATAAATTTAAGAATTCAACATGATTTGGCAGAATTTATATTGAATAGGCATGACACTATAAAATAATCAAATTATAAATGATTTTAGAGAAAAATTATAGGTTGAAAGAATTCTAAAAAATGATCGGTTGTTAATATAAACATTAAGATTAATAAAATAAAAAAATAAAATACGTCAAAGAGAATAATATAATCACCGTATTGCTTGAATTTTTGTTGCGACCATACACTCTTGCATCATTTAATTAGTTTATTTGTTGTTTGTTCGTGGTTTTGTGTAACATTTATGTCATAGGTTACTTTTGAGGTTATTAACTCGCAGCTAAAGAATGCCATTTATTTTACTATTTTACTAAGTATACCATACTTTTAAGAAAATTTTAATAGAAATTATATCATAAAGTAAATTTACATACCTACCTATCTACGAAATACCTCTACACTACAGCTCTACACCCATAAATACAACATCTAATGTCAGTTGTCACTTAGGCGTGACGTCACAAGCGGACGCCATGACACCTACGAGCGTTTTCGCGCTTAATTCAAAATAGAAGAAAAATGCAATAATTTGTGTTAAAATTTAATTTATTGTTGAAATTAAATGTAAACGCGTACCTACATTGTAGAACGAGATTTCAAAATCTATCAGCATGCCTACTCTGCTATTTTAGTTATAGTTAAAAATACAACGACTCAGAGCTAGACGTGTGGTTGTGGGTTTTTGTTTAAACAACGTTTTGCATGTTGACAATTGATAACAGACTTTAATGGTCAATTTACAGATGTTGCTTCCATTTAGATAGTGGGAACAAGGCGTGTGGCAGCATAGTGCATACAGCCAAAGGCGCTGAATGCACCTGTAAACTGCAAAATACAGTACTGTGCAATTTAAAATCTTTTGGGGAGAATAAAATAAATTGATCTATCCAGGAATATTAAAATCTCACACGATCCCTCGTGCCTTTTTTGAAAACTTTGACAGGATTTCAATTTTCAGGGTTGACTCTGTATTTCAAAAAGTACCTAGTATTTTATATGCACTTTCGTAACATTTTCAATCTCAAAATTCACTTCTCAGTGCCAATAGAAGTTTTACTTCAAAAATCTATTTGATATAAAATATTCTTACGAAGTAACAAGACACAGTAGAATAGGAAAGATATAAGTATATTTTGCACAGTAGTATGTGAAGAAAAAACCAGTTCTGCAACACAAAAGGACGGAACATATAAACGGACGACCTGGTGACACAGATACGCGTCGCGTCCGTCGTCTGCGCTACCCCGGAAATGACTGCTGCACCGATCTACTTCCGTTTCTTCGTTTCATTCATTCTTTGCGGAATAATGAGAGAATTATGCAGTTATTTTCTGGAAATCAATCCCTCTAGGGCAGGGGTCGGCAACCTTTTGAGACGGAAGAGCCATAAGTTACAATTTACAAAATTTCCCAGTTTTTAAAGAACCACTAAACATTTTCGTTTCAGTATTATAGTATTTGGTATAACACCCAAGGACGACACGTCGCGACGGAGGCGGTGCGGGTGAGACGCGAGTGGAAATGGCTGAGAGATAAATATGGTGCTCAATCATTGATCGATTGGACAATTTTCAAGGGTTTATATAATAAAATAATTATTGTATGGAACTGGAGAGCCGCAACTTTACATCAAAAGAGCTGCATGCGGCTCGCGAGCCACAGGTTGCCGACCCCTGCTCTAGGATATCACCCAAATACTTTACAGGTTTACAGTTTACCGTCGTACAGTTTCATGCGGTGGAGAATTAATATGCTATTTATTAAACTTTTGAACTAATACATACATACATGTTGAAATTGTAACTTAATTTCTGTAATTTGGTTTAAACGCGGAATTTTCAGGAATTATGTAATACAAGTAGACAGACATATAGGCAAACAAATTTATTAAAAATTTTGGGAATCCTTTTTCCCATCGAGAATTCGTAGCCTAAAATTCTTTTTGAGTAGTTTCATCAATATTAATATTAAAAACATACCGAAAGGGGTGGCGTAGTGCTGAGAGCACTAGACTCGTATTTGGGAGGTACCGGGTTCGATTCCCGTCGGCTAGAACTTTTTCCTGCTGCCTTTCGCCGAGAAACAATAATTTACTGTATCGGCCATCTTGTTGAGGTTTTCCATGGTTTCCCTCAATAATTCCAGATAAATATCGAGATGGTTCGTTATTCAAGGCCATGGCCGATTACCTGTCAAATTCCTATGCTTAAAATTTGCCTACCTTATCCTAATGTCCTAAAATTCCTTCATTCGCCCATTGCTATTTAAGTGGAACTTTTAAAAATGTAGAAAATAACGGGAAGTATGATAGATGGAAAATAGTAATAGTGCGAACGGCGTCAGTTATGACATAAAGTCGAGAAACGCATTATTATTATTATTATTATTGTTATTATTATTATTATTATTATTATTATTATTATTATTATTATTATTATTATTATTATTATTATTATTATTATTATTATTATTATTATTATTATTATATTAAAAACATTGTCATTTCATTTTCTTACAGTTTATAATTATATAAAAAATAGAAAAAAAATTGTAGCCCTATTTTCACCTCTAAATTTAAAAAAAATTTGAAATATTGGTGGTAGAGTTCCGTAAGATGGGACTTTGTTGTAGGTTTCCTGCTCTTTCAGAATATTTTTAATGATTTCAGATATCTGTAATAGTTTTTGAAATATTTGCAAAAAAACCAAATCTCCCTAATTTTTACTAAAATTTTTTTTCCGAATCACACCATGATCATAATTTTCGGTGAAGGATGACTGGAATTCATCAAAAAGGGACATGTGAACTAGAATAATAACTCTAAAACTAATTCAGGGACAATAGCGCCGTTTGTATACTTCTTATGTATATTTAAGAAGCTCAGTGTAAAAATAACGGGGCGGTTTTTAAGGACGAAAAAATAATTAATTGCTTATATGAAACCGGGATAGTTATAGAAATCGAATAAAACTCCAGAACATTTCGAGATCCTAAAATAAAGGTCAGTATGTATAGTGCACGAACATTTTAATATTTAAAAATAAATTGCCTCTACACAACATAAATTATCATCAAAAATATAATTGTCTTATGGTATCACGACAAATTATTTAATATAATTTATACATATAGCTTGCTTTATAGTCATATTTTGAAATTATAGCTACTAATATGTCAGCACCATTACATTAGAATATACCTTGTCTTTAGTAGATTACTTGACAAACCGGCTCATTCTAATACCCACAATTTGTTAATATACTGATATGCGTTCAAAAATGATCAATAAATTATACTTTTTTGATTATTATAAACATTTTAAATTAAGTACCAAACGAGTACCGAATAATATGTTTTTGCACGTAGATGATTTCCTTTCATATTTTCGATAAATGGGCGGTGAAACATTTATAATATTAATATACATTTTTCTATCCCCATTAAATTTTTAAACGTAATGGTTTTCACTACGGATTTAACGTTGACTTGTTACAATCAGTAGCCAACTCAGAGGCGTCGAACAATTATTTATACTATACTTTTTTTTAAAAAACATTGGCATTTTGCCATTTTAGTATTTGGATACTCCAGCTTGTCATGTAGGTAGCTAATGATACTAATGTGGGAAAAAGTATTAGAACTAGAGCTTTCATACCGGACTTCGGCAATTTCGAAGAACGTTTTTAAACATATCAATTGAGGAAATACAGAAATTTATATCATAATTTTAGAATTAAAGATGATATTAAAAAATAACAAATGTTTGCTTCTTTTTTACAATTGTCTAGAGTTATATGGAGTACTTAAAAGTTTTTTTTTAACTTTCTTCTAGATGCAGCATTTTAACTAGTTCCGAAATTCCGGAATTGTGAATTAAAATACAGTCGACCCGCGGTAATCCGACAAACGTTTGGCAAGGCGGTGTCGAATGATCTAGTTTGTCGGACTATAGAGTACTGCCACCTACCCCTTGTAGTCCGTAACTTTTTTGAAAAGAAGAACCTTGTAATCTGACAAATTACATAGACTATAAAAGTCACGGTGCCACGAGCGATTCACAACACGTTTAGGCATGCGTTGACAAAGATTTGACGCAATAAATGTGCTTTGTATTTACTGTTATAGGCATGTCGGATTACAAGGCGTGCCTTATTAGACAAGGGCCGGATTACCGCGTATCAACTGTAGTATACGTTATTATTTTCTGGAAGAGCATATAAGCAAATTAGAAAAATAATAAAAGATATTGCATTTACCTATTGCTCGTTTTTATATAAAAAAATTGGTTGTCTGTAAAGTCGGTTTACGGACGATAGTTTTACGTGATAACGTATTCCGTAATACATAACCTAAACCTCCCAAAATTTGGTTTCAATCCGCTTATCCTTGGTGTCGGAATGATAAGAAATGTCAAAAGTGACGTTTGCAACTGTCAAAGTATTATGTTCTAATAATAATTAGTTATTCCAATACTTAACTTAGAAGGCGTTGCATTTCACAAAATACTAATGTCAAAAAATTGAATTACACATTAGAAATGCAGCCGTTTTCATGTTAAGACAAGACATACGTTATCTTCTAATTTCCATGTACGGCAAACAAAGACGACCGACCGCGTCGCGCCATGCATTAGACAACATTGCATTTATACAGCTATTTTTCTATATAAATTTGTATAAAAAAACTGTTTAGGCAAATTCTGTTATACGAAATCTATGTAAAATGTTCTCCTCTTTCGTTTAAGACTGGTTTCAAACCGATCTGATTTAAATTGAGCGAGAAATTAGCAAAAAGCACGCACAGGGTCAGGCGGAACGTTACGCGTTACGCGTTACGAACGTTAGGAACGTTAGGAGATTTTGTCGGGGAGATTTTGTCGGGGAGATTTTGTCCGGGGAGATTTCGTGGTGGAACCATTTAGGAACGTTACACTTTTTCGTGCATGCAGCCGGTGTTTTATCAATTTATAAGATTGGTGATTCATCAATTTATAAGACGTTATCACGTCAAAAATGAAGCATTTAAATTTGATTAAATTAGAACAATAAAAAATGTACCTTTGCTCTCAACAAAAAATAAATATTAAAAATTGAATTAAATTGTCTATCAAAAGCGTAATGCCTGGTTTACATTATTCCAGTCCAGCGATCCAGTCCAGTGCTGGATTGCAACTGGAATAATGTAAACCCTCACTGGAATGCACTGGATCCAGTAAGCATTCCAGTCCAGTAACTGGATTCGCGGTCTACTTTTGAATCCAGTGCAACTGGAATAATGTAGACGACCAATCCAGTGCCATTCCGTTCCTTTTTTCTTAGTTCATTATCAACCTCATTAATAATTTCTTGTAGCAAGAGTGATTGAGCACGTTTGAAACATTTTCGAAACTGATCTCTTTTTGAAATCATTGTCACTGTAGTGTTCATAATGAAAACGGCTTCTAAATGACTGGAATAATGTAGACAACGAATCCAGTCCAGCGATCCAGTCCAGCACTGGACTGGATCGCTGGACTGGAATAATGTAAACCGGGCATAACTCTAACAACTAAAAAGAAATGTTGCAACGACGATATTATATAGAGTAATAGTTTTAGCAAATGAGATTGCACACTCGAGCGTGTTTTTGTGAACATCATATATTTGCAATTATCCAACATGATTGACTGCACGCAAATACAATATTCCTCGGGAAATGATAACGGGTCAAGGTAATCCCCAAACCCCGTTTCGCCGTCCCTGTACGCAGTACCAGTCGGCATACAAGTGTTTGTGTGATCATAATGTAATGTGGTAACCAATGATTAATTACTAAATTATAATATTTAATATTGCATGTTACATTACGCTCTTACGCCAACCAGTTTTCGTATGGGAATTAATAAATTTAATATCAAATGTACTTTGTACGTATTTTATGTTCCTAAGTAAATATCGCAGAGTCGGTATTTTGTAGTGCTGTGTTTTTATTTCTCAAAAAATTGCAACCTTAATGTACTACCAAGCAAAATATCAGGCAGAAAAGTTAGTTAAAGAATAAATATACACTGCACTATACTCTTTGGTCGTTTTGTTGAATATTTTAACGTCCACTCAAAAAATCGAACCGATGGCCTTAGTGCAAACGTCTAAAAAAGTTCACAAAATAATAATGTTTTATATTAACCTAATAGGTCATATTATGCGTGAGACTCCAAATTGGTTTAAATTTTTATGTCGAAATATATTTTAGAGTCTGATAATATCGTCTACTAACTTTAATGTTTTTCAACTATACACTTCCTAAAAGGTTAATAAACAACACATAAATAAATTTACAAAAGCAACTATAGATATAATACTCCACGTTTATAGGTTAGGTATGATCTTTGTAGCGGCCATTATTATTTTTTCAGACGAATAAATATTTATACCCTCGAAGTAAGACAGAATAATATATACCTGTAGTAAACATATATTATATTTAGTGAATTGAATTATCGTTATTTATTCGAACGAATAGCTACCTGAAGAACAAATGAACCGAATAAATAACTACATGCGTTCGGTGAGTATGGCCATAAGTAAAGCAAATTTTAGAAGGTTTTCTGCTATATTTCATTAGGTGATCATAACAAGTGTTCCCATTCCTGAATAAAAATTTGTAAATACCGCTGGCCATTTAATAATGCCGCTGCTATATTATCCATGAATGCCAACTTATCTATGCGAGGTCCGCGTGGCTGGACTTCCATATTTTATTTGTCTGCCAGAAAAATATTATTAATAAATAATTTCTTCGTCTGTCTTCTGTAATTTTATTGCGTGTTCGATAATACAGACTGTTTAAAAACTGTGAAAAAACATGTTGAGTGTTCTTGCGTGTAAAATATTAGCTTAATAAATAATTAATATTATTGTATTTAACCATTTCATAAAAAAAAATTAAATAAGGCTGATTTTAATGAATGTATGTTATGTTCGTGGATATACATATATTTAAATTAATATTTTAAATATTTAACTCATTTGATAAACCTTCTTTGATCTAACATCTAATACAACGTACCCTGTTTTCAACTATGACTAACGCACTATTTTTTATGGTTTTTCTTGCTAATTTTTTTAGCAAAGTTGGAAAATCTATCAGATTTAATTGAAATACAATATTCTTATATAAAACATCACTCTTTTCCTTCAATAACCAAAACCACACACCCCTAAATGGTCATGAATATTTACCCTTTCTTGAAAATATTTTAGAACTTTGTCACATCAATTTTAATTATAGAAACCGATTAACGCTATTTCAATTTGCACAACTTTTGCGTGTTTAGTATAGCTTCACAGCTGTAGACTCATTTTGAGACTTTCCATTTTGCGAGAAAAATATAAAAGTATTGAAATGGAAATTAAGAAACTCAAATCTTCTTCAAATTCAGTATCACGACAGAAAATTATGTATTGAATTCCTGTTAATTGTATATAAGACGAAACCTTAATATCCGCAGCCTGCAAAGCAAAGCGTGTAGCAAAAAAACAGTACTTTTAGAAGTTTCAAAAAGTGCCATATGTGGCGCTGTTCTCAGTATGAACCTATCTAGTTTAAGAACCATAACTAGTAGGCTTTTATTTAACCATTTTAAAGAATTTTTAATTTACCATGAAATTTTACTTTAAAATCACTTTTTGTTAAGGATGGTGACAGAAATGGTCAAGGAGCACTCGGTGGCAGAAATGATCTCTTTCGTATAGTCTGAGTCCCCATCTACAAATCCGCTTAGTCGAGTAGGGGTCTAGCGCGTTGCGATACGACGCTGGGGCACTTTAAAAAAAAACGGCAACATTCAAAATTCCTCTTGGCCCGTGTCCGATATACACATCTGCGTTTCCTTTACCTTTGTCCTTCTTGTATACGTCGTGGTCACTTATTCAAATATTATTTTTTTGGAAGTAAATTTGATAAGTAGACTTATAATATCGCTAAAATCAAATTCTTGTGCCGCGTGGTAGTACGGCTTCTGCGCACGGCGCGGTGTGTGAATTTATTTCAAATTAATTGTGGGCACGTCATCGCAATGTCACGCTTAGACGCGCGTGTAAAACACCCGGCGTGGCATATAATCAGACTTAAGGCGGTATTTGTCTTTCATATAGAATGGCTCGTTTATTCTATATAAGTAAAAGTTAGTCCACTATTAGTTCAATTAGAGGCAGTGGATCGAATTTAGGCTTGACGAAATAATACAATGTAACAAATTAAATAAGGGGTTCAGTACGATAACTCGATGTATCCAAATTTGGACTTTTTTTAAATCATAATAAACACTAAATTTTGACGTTCCAAAAAAAACTTTGCGGATTATTCACAAATTTCCTCAAAAACACGTAAAAAATGGAACATCTTTTCGTCTTTCACTGTCGATTTTTTAATCTAACCAATCAGAAATTATATACACCTCATAGCAACTGGTGTATAATTACTGTATTACTATCTCACTTTGTTTACAAGACCCAGTAATTGTTTTATAAACGCCCTCCCCTTTTCTCTGCGCAAAAATGAACGCAATAGCAGCGACACGACCTCGTAATTGTTTTTCAAAGAAGTTCCCCCAAACGAGTTCCCCTTTTCACTGTGCAAAAAAAAAAAACGCCATCGCATCGACACAACCCCGTAATTGTTTTTTTAAGAACTTCTCCCAAACGCCTTCCCCTTTTCACTGCGCAAAAAAATGTAATAAAATCAATTTTCCGCACTTAAAACGGCTAGTAACACTATATAAAATAATAGTTGTGTATTTTCGGTGGATATTTTGCACATCGTTATCGTACTCTACTCTAAATAAGCCGATAAAAATACCTTATAAGATTTTTGCTTCCGAACGACCATGTCGAAGTGAAGAGATTCTTATAAATACGAACCCCATCAAAAACGTAAATGTGAAAAAAGGGAGCCAAGTTCAATATTAAGAATATTATTTTCTACTGTGAAAAATGGAACCATACCTCAATACGAAAAGAATTGAAATCTAAAAGGGTCCTAAGTTTTCACTTGGCAAATTTGTGTGTTTTATAATATGATTTATACCTAAACATAATGTTTATATGTGCAAAAACTTGCCAAGTGAAAACTTGGCATCCTTTTATATCTCAATTCTTTTTGTATTGAGGATTCCATTTTTCACAGTATGAAAATAATATTCTTATTATTTTTTCACATTTGTTTTTGGTGGGACATCATTACTTTTTGTAAAGAAAATATTGTTATTTATCATTCAAATGTGATTTGTAAAATTAATAATCTTTTTTCCTGTATAAATTTCTTTTTCAAAAGACGCTACTTACTTAGCTGGACGCTAAAATTCAACTTTCTAGGTCATCTGGAAGTGGGTTAGGTTTTTGATCTATATATCAGTGAGTCGGTCAGGCAGTAAGTGACAAAAATACCGATTTTTAGATATTAATATCTCAATAAGCTGTAAATATATCAAATCTTAAAAATTACTGTTTTCTGATTTTTTCCTTTGTATACCTACCTAGCTGATGGACGCCAAATTTCAACTTTCTCGTATTTCTTTGTTGAACTTGACTTGACGCGCTGCCGCGCGTCTAGATAAAATCGAATTTGAGACTTCGACGGATACAGACTTTTATGGTCTCTATAAGTATATATATGTCGCCGGGATTATGGGATATTGTCAAACCCGTGATATTATAATTTCACTTAGTGAAATTATAATATCATGAATCTTTGTCAATCGTGATATTGTAATTTCACTAGTGAAATTACAAAATCACGGATTTGACAATATCCCGGCGACATATACACCGAACATTGGACTTTAGAAGTACGTCCGTACATAAAAGCTAGCTGACAAACCGTTCGACGGATTGAAATCAAATTTAAAACTCAGAGTTCCTAGGAGATCGCTCAGGTTTTTATATTACCCAATAACAGGGCATTTTACTAACAGTAACGAACAAAGATCGATAAACGCTATTTTTTAGAAAATGGCAACACCGATACCTATTGTTCATATTTCAGAAATATGGCGTATAACCCTAGAATTCTTCCTTCTCTAAATTGTAAATTATAGACGCTCAAGATCTGGTCATCAGCGTTTCTCTAAATTGTGAATTCTACGATGGATAGTAAATAGTATCACAAGTATAACATTCATTATTCACACATAAGTTGAATAAAAAAATGCCTGTGAAACAATTTGTCTCGGTAAGCTGCGTTTTAATATGCAGACAAAATGATTTAAGAGGTTGATATGCGAGAGATCGCAGCTTTACATACTACTGTAGTTTTCTATTATTATACAGAGTCACGTTGGCTCGGAGGGGGGCCTGTCCGCTGGGGCAGCGGCGCCGCATCCGGGCGCGAGTGGCCGCTTCAAGAAGAAACACCGTCGATCCATTACCGCCCCCGTGGCTGGTGGATCGCACGCCGCCACTGCATCCGGTAGTCTCAGTGACAGCTCATCCAGTGTTATCCGACAGGTCAGTTATGTTATAAATCTTCGTGTCTTGTGTGCAGTAATTCGGTGTTCGATGTTGTGTTGCGGTCTTCTTTCTTACAACTCTTCACTTTCCTCTTCAATCTTCACGTCGGATGAACACAACTTCAAAATCATAAGTGCCATATTTTTTTTAATGTTTCTGACATTTTTTATAGTGTATCATTGGATTTATTTTCAAATTTATCAAGACTCTAAGAAAAGAAAAACCATTCTTTACTACAGGTCGAATTGGTTTGCAGAAGTTGGGGATTAAAATGTTTGAAGTAAAGTAATTTCTTCAATTTTTTTTCTTTCGCGAAAAGACTTTATATCTGACGAAACCTTCATTTTGTTTTTTAAATACCTACCTGTAAAGATTAAGAAGCTTTTTTAAAAATTCGGCAACTAAACTTCCATAGAAAATATTAGCTTTTTCCGAAAGATTCGTTTGTATGAGCGTCGATTATTCTCGAAATTTCGTTCGCGGAAATGTCGGTTTTGACAGAAACTTGATTTTAACTCGAGCGTAAGGAGGCAAAAATACCATAGTTTTTTAAGTTTATCAGCGATTGTGATAATGTAGTAGGTTTTATTCCGAAATTGTCCCCTTTTTTTAGCTTATTTGACAGCACTAATATGGGTTTTTCGAGTACCCGTTTCCAGAATTTTTGTATTTGTATTGATATCACTATATATAGCAGATAAACCTTATGGGATTTAGTTCTCGGTTAGATTGATCAAAAATGGTTTAATTTTATAGTTTAAAGGTCACTAAGAAAAAGTGTTCACGGGCGCATTGCCTAAAATCCAATAGATGTTAAGCTTCATATATGTTTTCTAAGATTTTAGATATTATAGGGATATCCATTGAATTCACAAACATGTTACATGTTCAACTTTTGTGCTTTTTTTTAAGAAATAGAAAAATAGTTGGAATGTTGGAAGGATTCAGCGCAATCGAAAACATATTTCTAGAGCTTAGAATTTTTTAAGATTTGACTATTCTTATATCGAAATATATCTATGGCTTAAAATCTATTTAAAGGTCACTAAGAAAAAGCAAATAGCCTAAAACTATTTTCTTTCTAACCGAGAACCAATTCCGTAAGATTTATGCGGGGTCCTTTATTTGCTATATATAGTGATATCAATACAAATACAAAAATTGTGGAAACGCGTACTCGAAAAACCAACATGCCCATAAAAATACAATGATAGACGTTGTTTGATATTATTACTCTACGATTTTTACCTTACAATTCGTGGAAAGTTGTTATTAATCTTCGAAAACAATTTAATCAGTAGTTTATGTCAGCCAAGTGAAACATAATAAAGATATACTTGAAGTAGAATCTTCAAACAAACATCGAGTTACGTATAATTTATTGGTTCGTTACAGTCGGTAAAAGCTTGCTAATAAAACTAAGTAAATATACATTTTATCTTTACTTTGCGAACATAAAAAATGATTTATTCACACTTTTTGTGTAGTTTGACGCCGGCACTAAAATGCGATGCGACATTGTGTCGGTAGTTACAGTTCTGTGACACAATTGGAATTATATTTATATCAGAAAGTACTTTGGAGGAAGACACTACTTAAATCGTTGAAATATCACCAGCTTTGCTGCCAGGTTGTGCCAAATGTACGTTGGAAAATTTATTGCATTTTTATAAGAGGACAGATAAATTTCCAAAAGTTTTTAAATCAGTGATTTTAAAATACTTATCAAGTAAGTTGTTTATATCATAGGGCTATGTGCAAGGAGGCGGAGTTACAAATTTTTCGATGCGAGCGTTTATGGTGAATACTAGGGGAAACTTCAACCTCAAATTTTCCGTATGTCAGTGAGCAATGTTTATTAAAAGTGAAAATAGTTATAATTGTATGAAGTTTTTAAATTACAAAAAAAACATGGGCAAAGCTAAGCGATCTGGAAATGCTTGATGTGTTCCGGGCTGTTGCGCTGATGGCGAATTAAATAAAATAAAGACCATTGGCGCCATCATTTGACGTTCCGCTGTCAGTGTAAACAAATTAATTATTTATATATTGTACACCATAATTGATAAATAAATAAGTATTTCTTACATACCTTTTATGTTATGCTAGTTATATAATGATTTACAATCTGAATTTTATGGTACCTATATAAAATTAACATCAGTGATCGGATTTTTTTCACACGTTAATTTTATCGATCTAAATAACGCCTCGAAAGTTCTCATCGATGTATGCATTTATTTTTTATAAATATTTTTTTGAGTTTAGAGTTTGTGTGGCTCAACACTTTCAAAGTGTTTACATTTATAATATGAAAGGAAAAAATAAATTAATTATGGATGTCATTAAATAAATTAACTTAGATTGATTTTTATTTTGCTACGTCATCACTGACCTATAATATTACCAAAATATTGTGATCAAATACAATACTTAGTATATGAAAACTGTATAGCAAGGTATTTAAAGACATAATTTACCTTTATAGAGATTTAAAAAAGATTATTCAGAATTTAAATGCCGTTAAGTACGGAAGCCGGGTTGGCTCATTGGTGACTAGTGGAGTAGTGGCACCGCACACGGCCACTTCCAACATGTTAACGCGTGCACGCGTTAACATGTGTCCGTGTGCGGGATAAATGCAGATTTCTGCCTTATCCGTGTGCGGGATAAATGCAGATTTCTACCTTATCCTGGAACGGTAATCGAGCTATCTCTGTCTTTTAACTGTCAAATTCTGTGAGCAGCGTTTTTTTTGCATTGAGGTTAGGCGTAGCTGAAGTTTTGTTTATAGTGAAATAAAGTAATAAAGAATTTCAAAGTAAACATTAGAAATGAGTTTATTGTTCATCACAGGTAATTTTACGGTAACATTTTCATTTTTAATTTTAACGAAACTCATTTCTAATGTTTACTTTGAAATTATTTATTACTTTATTTCACTATAAACAAAACTTCAGCTACGCCTAACCTCAATGCAAAAAGTAACGCTGCTCACAGAATTTGGCAGTTAAAAGACAGAGATAGCTAGATTACCATTCCAGGATAAGGTAGAAATCTGCATTTATCCCGCACACGGACACATGTTAACGCGTGCACGCGTTAACATGTTGGAAGTGGCCGTGTGCGGTGCCACTACTCCACTAGTCACCAATGAGCCAACTCGGCTTCCGTAGTTAAGCTGAAAACAAAACATTTATTTATTCAAATAAATAACTGAATCGGGAAAAAATTATTATATTCCTAACTGTATCCATTTATGGCTGAGCAAATGAATATAGATAAAATGTAAGGTTAATATGTTACTTATTATCTATTGCAGTGAACTTTAGAATGTTGTTAGATAAATCATCATTATATAATATTGACAATGGGTAAAAAATGTTTTCATAGTTCTACAACCCTGGTTTCCTAAAATAGGAGTAAGCGTAAGACAGCGGCCGTTTTAAGATAAGAAATTACAAACTATACACACCTACATAAAATTTCCGTGTCACAATTTGGCAGCGCTAATCTCCGAAACCACTGAACAGATTTTAATGAAATTTTGTAAATGTGTGTTACTTGGCGCAACTTAAGCCTATAGCTTTATTAAATATTTTGTACAAAAAAACTGTTTGTTTGCTTCTGCACTAATATTAGTGGTATTAGTATTATTACTAAGTATTATTACTATTATTACAGGGTTGAAATTTCGAGTAATGGATATTTTAGGGCTTGAACAACATTTTGTCGAGTTTTGGAGGTTTCTGATGTATCGAGGTTCGACTTAAAGAGGTTTACTATTAAAACCGACTGTAGAACTTTAACTAAGGTTACAGCGAGGTAGAACGGTTGCCTCATAACCTAAAGCTCGTAGGTTTGATCCCGGCTATCGGTACTATTATTATTATTATTTTTACAATTACACCTGTTTCTTTACTTCTGTAGTGTGTAGTGTAAAATACAATCTCTTTTTTAATTATGTGAACCGATAAAACATAAATAGCTTCAGAATTTATGGATAAATAGTCAGAGCGTGAAATTTTTCAATATAAATCATTTTCAAAATACAGTGTAACCTCTTTATATAATGTTTTTCGTTATAACGAAAAACTCCCTATAACGTAGACATTTTTAAGATTTGGTTGGTTTACCTTAAAACCCATACATTAATACTCTCTTTATAGCGCAACAGCCATTCTGTATTACGAAGAAATATGTTCATATTTAGGCGTCAGTAAATATTAACAAACAAAGAGGACGATTCTGAACTATCGCCAACTTATTCAACAAGCACTTGATACCGCCAAACTTATCGAAAAATTCCTATATGTATATTGTTTAATGAAGGTTATTCCAACACATCGCAAAACATGAAATACAAATAAATATATTGGCATAGCAATAAACGTCAAGCAAAGTTAACAGACTATATCATGTGTTTGGAAAAAATTAATTACGTGAAATTTGGTTATTTTTCTTTTTTCCCTCCATATAACGAAAACTCTTTATAACGAAAAAACAAACTAGAAAATTAAAGGATGAAACCTGGAACTTTGCAAATACTGAAGGTTTTTTTATTGCATTTTATTGTATTCTTTGAAGATGGCATAGACAATAAAATGCAATAAAAAAAAACGTCAGTATTGGCGAAGTTCATTGATTCTTTACCACCAGGTTTCATCCTTTAATCTTCTAATATTAAAACAGGATCATCATTACTCTAAATTATAGTTATTTTTCACAATAAAAAAAAAAAAATGCTCGGTCCCTTGAGATTCGTTATAAAGAGGTTACACTGTACCTCCATATTGTCCTTAAAACATAAAACAAATAAGAAACCGGCTGCTAATCCATCTAATCAGCTGTACTCATCGTAAATATGGATTGTCAGAATGTCGAATAAACGAACACACGTGGGTGTTTCAACGTGCGCATTGCAGTAGCACTGTAATATTTATTGTTCTGATCTTCCCCTTTGGTCGTGGATCTTCGTCTTTCCCTGCGCCGTGTTGCTATCCAACATAATTAATGCGTGTCCGATAGTATCTCCGTCAAACGAAATACAAGAATGCTGCTGGTTGCTATAGAGTTTCTTGCATATCCACGCGGCGGTGCTATCGAAATCTCCCATCGTCACCCGTACTCGATGATGTCTTCGACTTATAGTGGGGGTCACTGAATATCGTGCTATTAACACTCATCAGTGGTCGGTAGAATTTATTTAGGGTTGGAAACTAAGTATTTGCTGGTAGAAATTCGTCATTAATTACATATCTACGTAAAATTTCGTTCTTTTCCGAAACAAGAGAGCCTCAGCCACATGAACTCATGTGGGAATTGGAACTTCTTTGAAATTATTTACTACAGCCGAAATTATGACGTTGTTGATATCACGCATGCGCTGACACTCAACGAAATACACACATTTATATTTAAGTATTTATAAATAAATAATATGTATGTTCCAAGCACCCAGCAAACGATAACGAAACCGTCATCGTCATGCGCAGGTAGCTAAAACGTGTTCTAAAACCGATACAGTTTCGTTTTAGCTACTGCGCATGCGGGTTATGGTTTCGTTAGCGTTTGCTGGCTGCTTAGAATATACCTAATCTATAACTATAGATATATAAATGTGTATGCAATATTACAAACGTTATTTTATTAACACGAACTTTTTTATTATGTAGTACTTTGACAGTTATATAATATTACAAAACCTACGCAAAACTATTGAATAAATCAATAATGCCACATAAATTATACAGTGAACTCAGGGGTTCTAGTATATTTTCCCTATATTAAATCGTTTCTCTTGTTTTGTTAGGTTAAAAATTGATTTTTTGAGTATCAATTTTCAATCTTTAAAATCTTCTTATCGCAATTCTGACACTGTAATAATAATAATAAAGAATTTGTTAAATAGATCGTCAGCGAAGATATATAACAAGTCAAAATACACATATTGCACATAATATGTACGACGAGCTCATTTAAACGGCACCTGGATCATCGAAATCGGTCCAGCAGCTTAGGAGGAGATAGCCGTATAAAAAAACTGCTTGCCTATTAATATGTAGATTTGAAATCGTGAGTTAGTAAAATTCAGCAAATAACCGGGGAGACGCAAACCTTCATTAAGTTTAAAAATGTTTTTAATGCATATCTAAACGTTCTATCAATTCACATCCCTAACTCGTTATAATTGACTAAATTCCAATAAAGGAGAACAAACACATTTAAATTGAATAAACGAGGCATTTTTATTTGGGTGTAATCAGTGGCGCCCCTCTTTCCGCGCCCGGCCTCTCTGTTCATCGTCTACACAGCACAGGTGTGACGGTGCTATTATAGTGTATGCTCGGCTATGTTTGTGTAGCAATTCTTTATGTTTATTTAAATTCAAATGCTTTCTCTAAAGTCAAACTATTTATTTGTCATGTGGATCTTTGCGCGGCAACAATTTCGTACTTTATTGCTGATTTCACACAGGTAGAATTTATTATTTTGATAACGGAATGCTTTAGTGAATGCCAAAAATTTAGGTACGCGACTGATTATTATAAATGTAAACTTTGTCACAGACGCACATAAATGTCGTAAGTTCATCAAAAATCGAGAAATCACTTTGGAATCCTTTGGCCCTTTGTCTAAAAATCGCGTAATTTTTAAAAATAAAAGAATCCAGGAAACTTACATGGGAAAAGGATGCTTGTTGGCCCTTCAAACAGGCTTTACAGAGGACTTGATCCTAAACTCAGGAAAGTGGTTGGACTCTTAACCCTTGAGAAACCATCTACACACAATTGGGATTTATGAGAAGTCGACACAGTGTAGATTTTTTTTAAATTGAGGATGAAACAGACAACCGTTTACTGTTCGAATGCAAGGCCCGAGCCTACTGAAGAACAACTATCTTTGGATACATTAATGAGAGCGGAGTAATTCCTCACTCCTCAGGACAATCTAATCACCAATCTTCTGGAGTTCATATGAGAAGATCCAAACTATTGGAGGACTAAATCTAAGACAAGAGAGATCACAAAAATTATTTTAGGATGACGTGCATTAATAATAATAATAATAATAATACTAATTTTTTATTGTACATAAAAACAATCGTTTGTACATAGTCAGGGTAGTTACTAGTTAAGACATAGCATAATAATCATTTAAAGTGTACAGTAGTTTTTAACCGACGAAAAACAAAAACGGAGGAGGTTCTCAAGTCGACGCGTATATTTTTTTTTTTTTTATTTTTTTTTTTATGTATGACCACGCATAACTTTTTACAGAGTAGTCCGATTTTGATAAATATTTTTTTGTTTGAAAGGATATACCCCGAAGTTGGTCCCATATAAATTTGGTAAAAAAATTCCAACCCTAAGAGTAGGAAAACAGGGGATGATTGATTGTTCACTCACTGATTGTAATGTATGACCACACATAACATTTTACAGAGTAGTCCGATTTTGATAATTATTTTTCTGTTTGAAAGAGTATACCCCGAAGTTGGTCCCATATAAATTTGGTAAAAAAATTCCAACCCTAAGGGTAGGAAAACAGGGGATGATTGATTGTTTACTCACTGATTGTAATGTATGACCACACATAACTTTTTACAGAGTAGTCCGATTTTGATAATTATTTTTTTATTGGATAGGGTATACCTCGAGGTTGGTCTCATATAAATTTGGAAAAAAAATTCCTACCCTAAGGGTGGGAAAATAGGGGTGATTTATTGTTCACTCACAGATTTTCATGCTGAGTTGTGTATTACAATTATAAATTATATAGCCACAAAAAATTATAAAATAAAAACTTTTTAACAAAAAAATTAAACCGCCGAAAAACTGAAAAGCAAAAAATAATAAATCTTTTTATTTAACTAAGTTCTATTTAAGTAGTTGAACGTATGTGACAATCTAGTATATCTAAGTAATTTTGAGTCGGCGTCAACAATCCTTCGCCGGAAATCTCTGAGAGTTCACGAGAGTTCTCTAATTTGATTTGGTTATTTCTTTTAGTGATCTTTGTTCATTGGTTGTTTGACGCCGACTCAAAATTACTTAGATATACTAGATTGTCACATACGTTCAACTACTTAAATAGAACTTAGTTAAATAAAAAGATTTATTATTTTTTGCTTTTCAGTTTTTCGGCGGTTTAATTTTTTTGTTAAAAAGTTTTTTCGCACAAATATTCTTTTAATTTATTTTTAAACTTATTGAAAGGTGTTATATTTTTAATGGACTCAGGGAGCGCATTATACATATGAGCAGAAGTATAATAGGGACTTTTTTCGAACCTCACGTAATTGTGACGAGTCAAGTAAATATTATCTCTATTTCGTGTGTAACGGTCGTGTATATTATGCGTAAATTCGTATTTATTCAGATTTTTCTTAAGAAAAATAATGTTACTGTACACGAAAATTGCGTGGACAGTAAGAATTTTGTAATTAAGAAAGTACGGTCTGACTGATTCGCGGTAAGGTAAGTTAAATATTATTCGTAGAATGCGTTTTTGTAAGATAAATATTCTAGAGATTTCCGTAGATTGACCCCAAATAATGATGTTATAATTTAATATAGAATATACATACGCGTAATATACATTCAGAAGTACGTCAATACTACAGCATGTTTTGAGACGTTTAATAATAAAGAAAACTTTATTTAACCGAGTTATTACGGAGTTTACTTGACTTGTCCAATTCAACTGAGAGTCCAATATGGTTCCGAAAAACCTACATTCATCAGAAGTACGGATGTTTTTGGAATTTATATTTATATCAAATGCGGTCTTTGGCACTGATTTAGTTTTGAAGATCATTATCTTAGTTTTTTCGGCATTTAACATAAGCTTATTTCTGTAGCACCAGTCATAAACCAAATTACAGAGTGAGCTGACTTCGATTTTCAGTTCTTCTAAGGACTTACATGAAACCCCCAGGGTTACATCATCAGCATAAAGTATTATGCAGTCGTTATTAACGAAACTACATAGATCATTCACAAACAGTGAAAAGAGCAACGGACCCAAAATGGACCCTTGTTGTACCCCCTCCTCGTATATTTCAGGTATGGATTTGACTCCGCTTATACTAACTATTGCTCTCCTCTTAGATAAATAGGAATTAATCCAGCTAGCACAATTACCTCGTAGTCCCAGCTTTTCAATTTTATTCAAAAGAAATTTAAAATTAACGGGCTATTAAGCCATAACCCCTAACCTTTTCATTTCTTTTTATTTCAAAAATAAAAATACTGCTTTTGGAGTTCTACATTTAAAATAAAATATACTTAATATATTTATGTTGGCATGTATTTTGTTTTTAGAGGCATATTTCTCAGTATGAAAAAAAGCTATGTTGGAAAAACGGAAATAAATTATAGAAGCGCATAAATTAACGCAATAAGAGTGTCGAAATTACAATGATTAATTAATTGATTAATTATCAATTAATCAATTTATTAATATCCTATTATTAAATTATTAATTGACGTATTATCATACGCGATGAAAAAATCCGTACAAACTATAAAAACAATTTTCCATAAAACATTTAAACATTTATTAAAAATTAAATTTTTTATGTCAACTGGAATCTTATAAAAAAAAATTTATACAATAATAAATTTATCTGTTCATAATTTTTGCATTTTTATGTAATGACAAGCACAAGTTATTTATGGTGTCATGACTATGAATCAGTGAGTGGTAATAATTATACTTTAAAAGGAATTGATTTTACTCTATAGGTTCAGAGGGTATCCGAATGTTTCATGACCAAAATATTTAATGTTTATAAAATAGCTAATATCATTTTACGATTATTGTTTTGTCAAATCGAGCTATTCGATAGCAACAAATGTAAATTTAATGATTAAAAATGATTTTAAATCATAATTACTATTCAACTCTGGTCTACATTGATTGGAAGACTATTGATCCATGTGACATTTCAAAACTGAATTATTCAGGTGTCATTAATACTGACACTAGGTGTTGTATTCAATAACGATTATCGTAAATATTGATTAAGCTTTACTCGTATATATAGAATTGAATTTATAAAGGTTGATTCACATTAAACTGCAAAATTTTACTTTATAACAATTATAGCAGGTCTGGTTACATGTTGAACACTTTCGGTTCCAAAGGATTATGGTCAAAGTGCAGAGAAAAGAATTTTAAACCAACTCAATCGGTTCCATAAAACTGCCAATTTAAGATGATCCAGAGTTTAGACTACTGTATTATAGGTATGGCAGGATAAGTTTGTGCCAAAAATTGAGGAAACATTATTTTCCAGAAAGTATATATTTGAAACATTATTATTAATATACGTGAATCTCTATTACGGTATAGTGTGTAATTTTTTTTAATACAGCGTTGTAACAATGGGTGTTTCTTAACAATGTAGCATACAGTAGCTATACCTACTTTAAATGTTATTATTATTAATCTTCATTTCATATCTGTGTCAATTCCAGGGGAATTGCTCGTCAAAAAATTATTCTATTTCGATAATATATTTAACTCTAATAAAGTTTAAACAATACCTACCGGTAAATGTTTTTATTTTTTTCTATGCTTAACCTTTTTTATTTCCTGGATTAAAAAGGAGCAAACTCGTCGAATAATAGGTTAAATAAAATTTTATTGTTTATATCTGTAAACAAAATTTGATCTACCAGAACTCAAATATTAATATTCTGTCAAAATTGAGATTTAAGATTAGTTTTTGTGGAAGTGAAGCATCTTAAATTGAGTATAAGTATATTAATTATGAATCTGATGTATTGATATCGTGGCTTAAACTTCGATACCATTTTGTGCAATCAGCCATAAATTACGATGTAGCGAGGCGTGGCTTCTGTGTGCAACAACCTTTATAATAATACACGACAATAATAAAAATAAATCTATATGATCGACTGTAAAGAAATCTTTACAGTTAGATACATTTTAATATGGCGGATTTGCATAATTTAGCGATTTTAAAAAGCAAACCGTAACGTCTGAACAAGCACCTCTATCTCCTATTCAAAGATACATAGAGATATGAATAATGCGATGCTATATTATGGTGCTTTATGGCGTTGGTTGGCTCTGCCGAACGGAAGATGATACTGAATTATGGATAATATCTCCATGTGTGTGTGTGTGTGTCCGTAATTGAATAAAATATTTCTGGTGACAAGACCAAATAGCTTAAATCGAGTTTTTGATAAAATTCAAATAAATATTCAGATAGATTTTTAAAACTCTTTTAGCATTTCAACTTCACAAATAAGGAATAGTTGGTACACATTTATGGCAAAATTCACTTTTCAAAATGTTACATTTTTTTTTCAAATTGAGATATCCTAGTTGAAAAAAATATGTTCTGTCTACACGGTACAAATTAAATGGCTGAGAGGATCGAAAAAAAATGTCGCGCGTTCAATTTTTGTCAAGAAATGTGTAAAAACTTTTCATCATCGCATAAATTTTAAATTCAAATAGAATTTCAAGACAGGTTGTTATCAATCCTTCAATGGACCAGCGAAGACCACGCACTTGGAGCCTCAAAGCAATAAATAAAAAATTGATTTTTTTTACTTTCAATATTTTAAAACTAAATACAACATTTTTTGCGGAGGTTCTTAAAATGAAGTTGCGTATGATGATTTCTAAATCCTAATCCGTCAGTACATCTGGGTTACAATTAGGATTACCAACTTTGAAAATCGTTTTTTTGGGATTTTAGAGACGCAATAAAATTCGAGACTACTCAAAAAAGAAACATAGATATTCATAACAACAACAATTATTATTTTATTTGTTTATAGGTAATTTATAAACTCAACATTTTTTTCTTCTGAAAACTCATTTACAAATACTCGTCTTTTTCCATAATATGTTAGAATAAAATGATCCAGAAAAACTAATCAACTAAACTAAGAAAATCGAAAAATATGTAAATTTTTTATTGAATTCCAAATTCTAATGCCTAATTCCAAATAATTAACATTAAATAAATAACCACCTAATAAACAGAAATAACAGTTATTGGACATACTAAACCATATTTGTATCTATATTGCAATATATACCTAGCAGCTTCATAGATAAATTGCGTATCTATCTATCTGTTCTGCTACGTATGCGTATTTACGTTGAAATTAAGCACATTATAGTAAACTGCACGAGAGGCAGCCAAAATGATAAAATTTGCTAGCGTACAGAGCTTTTAAACTTGAAATTGGTACATGATAAAAAATAGGGACAAATGGCGTCACGCAAGCTTCTTCGTCGGAACACGGAATAAAAAGGTCTGAAATCAGGACAGTTGGCAAGCCTAGTTACAATAATCTATGTAGAATGCAATAAACTGCGAGTTAGATTTAAAATGTACGTCGGTGAATATATTTCACTTGGTTAATCAGCTGTTTGTTTACTAGGGAAAGTCTTTAAGGGTTGTCACTTTTTACAGAAGTGAAAAATAGAGAATTAGATCACTAGACTGGACAATATTGACATAATTTTTATTTTATCATAAAATCGGACATGAATGATTTGGCCTTGTGGCCACATATATTGTATACATATACACTGCGCTGAACTGTGAATTCGCGAAATCTCTTTCAAATATTATATTAAACCGTTTTTGAATAATTCAGTAGCGTATCAATTACTTTATATAGTTAACATACTTAAATGACAATTAGAATAAATGTTCAGAATTTTTTTTTTATCTTATATCATATAAAAATAGAATGCCACTATTTTATCATTCAAATATAGAATGTTCATAAAGTAACGTCGGACATTTTATTTACTACCGAAGTTTTTGGAAGCCGATTTCCACATGGATATGACATACTTTATAATGTTCTTTAATCAATCTATACAACGAAAATGAAACTTTATTTCATCGAATCTAGTCGTTTCTAAGAGTAATCAACCCCTAAAATTGTCAAATAATTTATAAAAAATCTGATAGTCTGGTGAGTGTCTATACCAAGCGTCGGCAACCTATGACTCACGAGTCACTAAGTGAATGTTTCATAAATTACTGTTGGATTATTAAGATCACTTTTTTTGTTTTACTTTACACTATTACGAATTGGGTCATTTTATCGCTATACAGACATTAAAAGCAGATATATTATATAGGGGATGTTCAAAAATACAAATAGATATAAGATTAGGAATCAATAATCTCTTGATTTTAGCAAGCATTGTTAGTTTTCCTTGAATTTTTGTAAAACCGAAACATCTGCCTTGATATGAATGCACCATTTCAGAGGCTCAAGATAAAACAATCCCGTTGGACATTGCTTCAGCAAGAAACGCCTTGATTTGTTTGCATTAGTAAAATAATTTGCATATGCAGGTATATTACATAGGAATGTGGAAACCTTTTTGAGTCTAATTTATTGTGCACTTTAACCCTTTAGTAGCTACGTTAATCACCATGCAGTTAGAAAAAAGCAGATTCATTAATTCCCATGATAGACAAAAATAAATTATCCATTGTATTGTCCTGATATAGATTCTGTTCCACGTAGAAATTGTTTGAAACATACTAAAGAAACGATACATTCAGAGTTAATTCTCCATAAAGCAACACCAACAGAACTTAAATTTCAAACAAAAATTTCGGAAACCTTTCAATGAAACAGAAGAAAATGAAGAGATAAGAAAATCTAAAAAAATCTTAATTTTATAATAATATCTGCGGATCCAGCTTTGATCGGGTCCAGCTCTGTGCATATAATCTATAAATTGCAATTAGGGAGTGAGTGTGAGGTATTGAATTGTAACAATATTAATGTAGAATAAGTATTTTAGGACAAAGAACATAAGAGTTTGTGATAGGTTTCAATCAACCGTACCGAAGCGTCATCTATTAACCACTTTATCAACGATTTGGTAGAATTTGCTCAAAGTTCAGATGTCGGGCTGCAAACGAAACACATTTTGCAGAATTATATCTATCGCTCTCGGATGAATTAGGACGGACCTCTAGTTAATATATTAAAATACACTCAGTAGAGTATTTGCCAGTTAATTATTATTATTAACAGATGCATAGTCTTCTGATGCTCACGTATTTTAGGTACTTTAGTGTCGTGAATGATGCAGGGTTAATAAAAACAGTCTGATCTTAACAATCGTAGACAAATGCACATTTAAGTCCACTCATTGCCTCTGTAAATTGCCGGTAATTATATTACAAATTTCGGTCACGTTATAAGTAGATAGTTTACTAACAACGGCTATTCACAATAATAAATAAAATATTTATATTAAATACTTTATTGCAAGTATTTATTCAAATGATATATCGACAAAATTATTTATTGTATAGCAGTATTGCTATCAGTGTCGTACGTGGCATAGGTAATAGGCACAATACAAATTTGAAAACCTAACAACATTATTTTGCAGAAAAAATGTGCATTGAATCATCTTTAGTATCTTCTTTTTTCAGATAAACATATGGACATCTTAGGTTTTCCTAACAATAAAAATGCTTCTACGTTTCGGTTCCCACTAGAAAGTAACACTACGAGTCTCATTCAAGGTTTTCGTAGAAAAGTTTAGACCATGCTCAAATTTGACATTTCTTTTTCTTCGGGCAAGTTTTTCTTGATTTCTTGCGTGTTTATATGTTTTTCTTTATTCATTTGAAACTGTACGAGATCGAAATGATCCCTATCTGAAGATAACGCGAGTCAATACTGAGATGACTAAACGTATAGTTTCGCCTTTCTGTACCTTTGTTTTTAGAAATTTTTTATATATTTTTGTCATTTAACGAAAAATGTACCTAGATATTCTTCAGCAAAATTGAACTTTTCTTATCCAAGTGTGTAGGCTTTCACGGCCGGTGTTGATCCAAATCATCTTGGTTTCCGGGCTTGTATGCCGTGGTCTATTGGTATTTCTATCTGATGTCATACAAGCCCGGAAACCAAAAAGAGTTGACACTGATCACGCTTATAGAAAAAGAAATACTGTTTATTAAATTGACACATCCACTTCTATGTGTTTTCGACTTGAAAGGCTCCTTCCATTCTTTTTTTAAGAACACCTGCAGCTATGCTGATATGAGTCTAGTAAAAATCCACATTTTTAGTTCGTCATTTTTATTAATAAGTAATCAATTGCTAACCTAATTGATTCTTTGACCAGGTCTTGGATTTAAACCTGGGAACTGGGGACTTTTTGTAGAGAAGGCATGGGAACGACATGTAAATAACCGCATTGCTCACGCTCAACTGTTCTCAAAGTCCGTAAGAGCCTTTGAGTATCCAATTTTTTATTGAATTTACCTGTACTTAAATGCTTATAGCTCAAAAATGTCTCAATTTATCGGAATAAGGCAAAAAGAATCGTTAGGGAATTAAATTTCCTTTTGATTCCTATACAGACTTTATTAAATTTATTTGATATAGAAGTTATTCTTAGTATACGTGTCAAAGAGCATATAAAACTCTATGATGATTTTGAATTTGAACTTCTCAATTTATTGCATGGGACAAAAACACGATTTAGGGCTTTCTTTGCTTTATAAACACAAGTAATTTCAATTGACAATTCGATAAATAACACGATACAACGTTACGCTTTAACAATTGGTTTTCATGGCGACAAAAGCACTTGACTTTCTGGTCCTTTTTCTGGCTATACTTTGTCAGATACCTACCCGAAAATGTGTATACGAACCTTTATAAAAATCTAACAATTTTTGCTTGAAACTTTTTTTGTACTACTAAGAGTTCTATCTATGGGGGTAGTTTTACTATCCCCATTGCCAACAGAGGCTAGATCCCCAATATCTTTAAACAATACAAAAATGTACTTCTGTGCGAAATTTTACACTTTTATCATAATCCGCTTCACTATTAGAAAAAATTGAACATCTTTACTTCCAAGCCGAATGAGATACTGAAATATAATTATTACAGAAGTTCAGTTTAGTCCAGGACACTTTTGTATCAGATCGTTCAGTAACGGGTACTAAGTCGTAACTTGGAACTATGTTATGTGCTTTGACTTGCGGGACAGTTGGGTCGAGTTTAACGTTTGTGATCGGATTGGACACAGCATGACTTCATGTACCTACCTATGTAATTCTATAAAACACCACACTATATGTATATACCACGTTTTGATACCGACTAGAATACATTTCAAAGTTTGATATAAATAATTTGTTTGTATCACGCCATATTACCACTCACAGTACATGTATTAGGGTACGTTGCCAGAGGCGGACTAAGTTTTCTTCATAGACATTTATTTTACCAGTTGACACATTAGTTAAAAGAATAGTTATTTTTTTATAATTTCTTGGTAATTTTTTAAAAATCTCACTTGCATAGTTCTTTAAGCAGTGCTCATATTATTAATGGTGAGCATAATGTTAGGTTAATAGCCCTTTTCCCCGAGACCCGAGTCCAGCATAGCAAAAAGGAGATTTGGAAAATGTTCAATCTGAAGAAGGCAATTTTTTATTTAATCTTTTATAGGACATAATTGAACTTTCCATACTTTGTTTTATTAGTCAATTTCTGTACCATTTAAACAAAAACTACAGGGTATAAGTCTAACTTTGTAATCCACATGAATAAAATTAAGTTTGATTCTGTTTTATTTAATATATGTCGTATTGTTTAATTTGCAACTCATTTTATAATAATAAAAGAACACGTATACAAATTGAATCACCCATTTCTCTTGTTATTTGATAGTAATGACGTAGTG
Organism: Xanthostigma xanthostigma; assembly: GCA_963575645.1. Taxonomy (NCBI): domain Eukaryota; kingdom Metazoa; phylum Arthropoda; class Insecta; order Raphidioptera; family Raphidiidae; genus Xanthostigma; species Xanthostigma xanthostigma. Next base: position 27,654,643 of record OY754468.1, on the reverse strand, counting down.
GCAGAGGCCAGAAGATGGCACCACTGTACTGGCTGCTGCAGTTATAAATGTAATTCCCCTCATGTAAACACCATTAAATTATTGTGTTTTTTTTTTTTTTGGAAGGGGAAAACTCAAAAGGACATCACATCCAGAGGTGATGAAAATACTCGTTCTGTTTACTTGTAGCATCTAATGAACGAAAGTTTAATTTTACAATATACCTATTATTAATTTAGTAGCTTAGAAAATTTTCTCTTTCAACATTTTCCGGAAAAATCTCAACTCTAACCGTCCTCTGAAAAGTTCCATAATTTAATTTGTATTTTCTTGACAAATCGTTCATTTTAAATAAGCACCCAAAAACATTAATATACTCTCGAAATAAACAACGATAATTATTTATAAATTTTAAACATAAATAGTTCAATATTTGGTCATCAAAAAGTGTGTAGAATTTTTTTTTTTATTTAATAATAAATGCATAAAATCTAATAAAATCTAACATAATATTATGTACAACATCTGGCAAGTAAACATGGCAACAATTTCAATTAAATATCGAATTGTGACATATTTAGTTAGTTGTTTACAAGACCAGCAGTTTCATTGTCTTACTAAATGCATCGAGTTTGAAATTCAACCGTAGGTGGATTATCTGGACCCGTAACTACATTGAGATCGTACCCATCTCTGTAACATTGCGCAGGCACCATGTGCCGTGCCTTACCATCGGCAATGACTGCTTTGTGTGGTCGTTGATTTCTTTGTGATGTCACACTCACACATGAATACGTGAATCAGAATTCGTGGTGTATTCATATACCCAATGCAATTCCGTAAAACTGAAATCTGAAATATTGGTAGTTTATTAATTTTTGAAGTGAAACTTCTTTACGCATGGTGAAATGTATTCATGCATATGAACGTGCTGCTACGGATTGCTGGACCACCACTTCTCTGCTCTGTTGTACCAGCTTTTGCACACGACTTCACTTTTCTCCTACCGATTCGCTCACGCTAATGTCGGTTTTGACGAGATTCCTTCTTTTATTCCCGAGTATTCATACAAAGAACATTCTCTATTTTTTTTTACTATTTGTGGCTTTAAGTATCACGTGAAAGATCTGTGAATAATTTTATCTTTACATAAGTCCATGGAAAGCTGAATTGGTACTTACCGGGAATTTAAATCTAAACAGAGATGTATATTTTGTATAGTAAATACTAATCAGTTTTCTTTCATTGAACAAGAAAAAAGGAACAAGTGATCAGTTGTCGCAATTAATCTAATGAAACAATCTTGAAACACGTTCCTATCTACTCGAAGATGGCTGGGAATGATGAAATAATTAAAATTATGACTATTGAGAACATATATTGGAGACAAAATTTTTGAAAATCTTCGAGTTTATGTTCACGAAATATTAATCTGCTTTCGTTTCCTCTCATAGTAATTGTTTTTGAATAGAGGTGTATCGTTTTTGAACACACATGATATTTGATAAACGGAGAGATAGATTACAACGTAGATTATACACGCGCAACAACTGAGGTAATCAGCGTCTGTGTGTTTATCAAGAAATCTGCCCGTCGGTACACACAAACTAACTGGTTAGAGCTCAGGTTCTAAAAAATATGGAATTCGGCCTACATTCCAATGTTTCTTCTAAGGGCAATAATATTGGAGTCAAAAGCCTCGAGATTATACACTCTGATGTAATCAATATCTTCGTCTCCAATCGACTCTTTTCTTTTATTTTAATATTCTTATGTATTCTTTTATTCTTTAATAATAGGTACATTTTGTTTACAAAAAGATTACAATTTTCCCACCCAAATTGGCAAGCCAGTGCTATTGGATAATAATTTGCAACCACTCTAGTCGCATCTTAGAAACTAAAAGCAATGAGCATACATTTTAAACGGGTATTTTAAGGAAGGTAGGGGCAATCACTCCGTCTTAAAGTTTCTGGATCATATTCGATCATTGGATGTGCTATAAAACTGTTTCAGCTAGTGAGCTATCCAGTATGGACATCCGTAGCATAGGTATTAGATGCGCGAGTATACCTACATACGAAACATGTAAGTGTACTTGAGTGACGGCATAATGATCATGTACGGCTATGATATTTAATTTATAATAAACGAACAATTTAAATGGTAATTATTATATAAAAAGGAACAATTCCAACAACTCGCCACGGGCAAATAAAACAATGTAAGTAATACATAGTACATGTATATTGTATACTTTATCTGTTAGATTTGTTTGTGTGCCTATACATTGTATGATCAGTAATCAAGTAGGCGAGATACAGTGTAATGATATTAGCATAAAAGAGATATGTACAGTTTTAATGCTAACCAGGAAAAGAGACTTAAAGCCATAAATGAAGAGCTTTTATCTTTATTTTCAAACACTATCGACAAATTAATTGTGTATTTGCATTGCAGATTATTTTATCAGAAATTACGACGACAAAACTAAATTTAATATTCATCAGTTTTCAAATAAGTAATAGTGTACAAAAATAGAGGTATTGTTTCCACACTTTTGTGAAAACTGGCTTTTAAAATAATATCGATATTACGTGAGATGCAAAAGCCAAGTCACTTTGATGAATTCGAATTTTTAACGCATTTCAGGCTTCAATTTTCACTTTATTAAGATTTTATTTTACTTACCTTTTTTGTCAATCAGTCAGTCTGTCAGTTGGACTCAAATCGTGCAATCAAGTATGCAAAGTAAATCTAATTAAGTTAGAGTTTTATAAGTTCGGTGACAATGCAATGTAATAATATCTAATGTCGTTCTAAATTTAATATGGCAAACACCCTAATATGGCGGATTACCTTCTTATTAACAACCCTCTTGACCCACGCTTTTATAATTTTGAGCCTAAATTAATACATTTATTTTACTATTTGGTATATATGTTACGGCTAAAACCCGAAGTGCGGCTACAACTAGTTTTAGCCGGTTAGAACTAGGTGTAGCCACTTACTCTTGGTTAAATCTAGTATTAGTCGATTGTTTTCGGGTAAAACTAGGTCTAGCCGGTACCATTCCGGCTAGAACTAGGTCCAACCAAACCCTAGTGGCTAATACTAGGTCTAGCCGAAATCATGCCGGCTAAAACTAGATCCAAACACACCTATTACTAGTAATTCATTTTACTGGATTACTAGACCTATAGTTTTACCCGAAAACAATCGTCTAATACTGGATTTAACCAAGAGTAAGTGGCTACAGCTAGTTCTAACCGGCTAAAACTAGTTGTAGCCGCACTTCGGGTTTTAGATAACAGCTTTTCTTTAAAAAGTTTTTGACTGCGATTCGTGTGCCGTGGCGCTCTCTCAGTTGTCATGCCTCCTCTACGCTACCGCTCTCGACTCCCTTGCGTGTACTCTCGCGTATACTATACACTTCGCTGCTTCTTTGTGTGAGCTGTGTACTGTGTGTGCCTTTCGTTAGCGTGGGAAAATAATAATTACTGTGCGTTGTTATATATTAGAAACTTACATTACCTACATGAAATTTAGTTACAGGGCAAAATTTCCTTACTGCAGGAGTAAGTTACATTGCAGGGAAAAATTTATTATTTGACGCGGAAATCTTCACTTTTCAGTACCACAGACTCGCAGTGGGAGTTTTTCGTGCAATGGTGCTTCGTAATCAATGGCCATAGCACCGACTAGGAGTTGGCACTTTACATATTAAAGAAAAGTAGCAATTCACATTGCTTGCAATTCCGACACGTTTCTGAAGGCAGCTGCACACGAGAATGGATTTGCAGCTCGATTTCTCGCTAGATTTGACTTCTAGTTTTCTAGCGCTGGTTTTCTTGATTGCTGTTATGTGCTTGTATCACACAAGATCTTTTTTCAAGTTTGTTTTGATGATAGGTTCGGTACGCGCACAGTGACAGTTCAAATATAAACACAGAGCTGCACAGAGCAAAACGTGTCTTTTGTCTGAGCAGAATGACGCCATGTTGGTCTGTGTACGTTTGTTCATGTCGCCCACATGGCAAGATACTGCTTCCCGATTGGGTCTATCTCAGAGCAAGCAGAGGACCCAGCAAGAAAAATAGCCCTTGTTCTAATTTTAAAATCTATCTTGTGTGCTAGCAGGCGAGCCTACAGTGACGTCATTTCCAGCCTCGTAGCCAGCCTGCCGGCCAGCAGAAGTCCCAGCAGTGTTTCCAGCCTCGTGTGCAGCGGCCTTAATTTTTTTTTAAATAAATATTTTGTCTTTGTTTCAAAGTGTGTTGTTTACTGTATATGAGACAAACGAAAACAAAACGAGAAAAAGTAAACAAAGCCGGCAGTACAGTGAAAATTTGCCTGAAACAGATGACATTGAGTGCTTCTGACGCGCACTGTACTATGTTTATTCAATATTAATTGTATGGATCTGCATGTCCAGGTAACGTGAGTAGGTACGTTTGTTCAATGCATATCTTATAAAGTTCATATTCTCTCAGACTCTCGGTACTGGTTTATAGAACAGGTATGGATGATTATACAGACTATTTCAACTAAAACCCGTATATATATTATTTAAGCTTAATACTATATGGAAGTACTTACCTGAAATGAAGCGCGACATACGAAAATGTGTATAAATGCCGCTGCACACGAGGCTGGAAACACTGCTTGGGTTTCTGCTGGCCGGAAGGCTGGAAAGGAGGCTGGAAATGATGTAACTGCGGGCTCGCCTGCTAGCTCACAAGATTTTAAAATTACAACAGAGGCTATTTTTCCTGATAAGTCCTGTGCTTGCTTTGAGCAAGAACCAATCAGGAAACAGTTTCAAACGCCCACAAACCAATATGGCGTCATTCTGCTCACAGTCAGACAACAGACACGATTTGCTCAGAGTGTTTATATTTGAACTGTCGTATGCGCGCGCACCAGATACATCCACAATACAAGCTTGAAAAGACGTCTAGTGTGAAGCAAGCTCATAAAACCAATCAATAAAACCAGCCCTAGAAAACTAGTAGTCAAATCTAGCAAGGAATCTAGCGGCAAATCCAGCCTCGTGTGCAGCGACCTTAATTCAAATCTAGTGTTAAGGCCGCTGCACACAGGGCTGGTTTTACCGCTAGAATCACTGCTGGGACTTCTGCTGGTCGGTGGACTGGCTGCGAGGTTGGAAATGACGTCACTGTGGGCTCACGTGCGACTTGCGAGGTCACAAGGTGGATTTCAAAATAAGAACCGGGGATATTCTTCTTGCTTGTTCGTCTGCTTGTTTTCAGCAAGAACCAATCAGGAAACAGTAACTTGTCACGTGGGCGACATGCATAAACGGCCACAAACAAACACGGCGTCATAGCGTGTGTTCTGTTCAGAGACAATAAACGTCCACTTTTGTTAACAATCTATCACCGCGCGCGCACCAAATCCATCTGCAAAGAAAGTTTCAATACATGCACCGTGTGAAGCGAACACATAAAATCCATCACGAAAACCAGTTCTTTAAGGCTTAAGCTAGCAGTCAAATCTAGCAAGGAATCTAGAGGCAAATACAGCTGCACTGCAGTATGTGCTCTATTATCGCTTTGTGCGTCAAAGCTGACTTTCATTCATAAAAGAAGTTATATCTAGGTTAATTTCACACGAAATCCATCTAAATGGTAGATTTTGAAAAGAGGCGATTCTGTTCTATAAAACGGAGCCACTTTTTAGATTGATTCGAGTTCATAATTATAAAATTGGAACTCAAAATCTTGAACAGAATTTGTCGTTTGGTCCGTACGTACGTATGTACGTCCAAGCTTTACAAATCGCAAATTTCTTCAGATCGCCTTCATAGTGCAGTATATTTCTTATATATTATTTTTGTTCTTTTTTTAAACGTTTTTTAATTTTCTTTTTTCGATTTTAAATTATTGTTTTGCAAGTTATTATACATTGGAAAACTTGCGGGATGTGCACTTTTGGTTTTGCCAACTATTTATGGCTGTCAAAACCATAGAGATATAAGTAACTAGAGCACGCTAGTGCGTATGCTTGCCATAACTGAAAGTGTCCTCAGTTAAGAGAGAGAACGTTGCAGAAAACCAGAAATTTCTTTATTCAGAGTAGCATTGCTTCGCATCATTAGTTACCATAGAGATAAGGAACTGTACTCTTTGTTAATTGCAGACATTTTCACTGCTTTCTCGCGTACTCTAGTGTACTATCTCTATGGTTAAGTGTGTAATAGTGTAATATCTCTATAGTTAAAACTCGCTAACGTCCGTTTTTAAAATATTCTCGCTACTATTGTATACGTTTTTTCTGACATTTTTTTATGTCCACAAAATTGTTTCATATCTGAAATATAGTTATCTTATTTTTAGATTCAGCGGATTTACTATGTTGCGCTTCACTTTGCGCACACTGTATGTAGGCACAGTCGTACTGTATAATAGATATATACGGGTAATCAAATTCCGCGTGATTTGTTACAGATAGACGTGGTACCGGTTTTATAATATTAAGTGTAACCAAATAGACGCGGACAGTATTCTATTTGAATAACCACAATTATGCTCTTTATATACCACGGTCAGTCGTAGACCTTTGTCATACTAGCCAGATATGTACAGAACTTGATATAGAAAAACTATTTTTATAATTGCGACCGACAATACATTTTATTTTGACCCTCTCAAGGTTTTGGTAAAGATGAAACTTTGATGACAATGCTCCTAAGTTGTCAAATTACCTTCATTTATTGTACCTACATTAATTGAGATATTTCATGTAAAAAAACTCCAGCAAATTGGGCGACGGGACCATCCCAACTTAAAAATGTTGACATTTGATATTGTATAATAAAGAAAATAAAATTTCTAAGGTGACGCGGGTAATGGCTAGTATTCAATACGATATTTGTTATTGGTTGCCATGGTTATATTAATACATAATATTATGTTCCACGTCATGTAAAAATTAATCAAAGCTTGCCCAACTAGTTAATTTCTGCCAGATCTACGAAACAAAAGAACAGTTGATTTTTTTATTATTTTCAAAATATTTCCGAAACTATAAAGTTTAAAAAAAAATGTGTTAAACAAAACTTTCTTGAAAAAATAAATAGAATAATAGGCCGTTATGAAAAGTATACCAACATTGAAATCTTGCATTATCGTCTGAAGTATACCAATATTGTATAAAAAAACACCGTTATAGCATATATCTCTTCTGCGCATATGCCGATTTCCTCAAAAACAATAGGGCTCTTTATATTTTCATACCAAACATCCTCCCAAAATTTGGTTTCAATACGCTCATCCGTTTGACATGTATCGTGTTCACAGACAAATAGACTAACGGACAAACAGACGCACAGACTTTTTCCAAAAATATGTTTTTTGGATTCGGGGAATCTCAATACGAAAAAATATTGTAATTTTGTAAAAGTGATTTTTGACCTAAACTAGTACCATTCCCCACTTATGGGTTGGACTGATAAAAGATGTAAAAAATCAGTGCCAGAATGTAATAAAGAAAGTTTCTAGTCAGCGCCGGATTGAACTTTTTGGGGCCCTAGATTTTAATAGTAAACGATTTTATTTTTTTGTTGTTTTTTGGTTCATAGCGAAGGATCTGGACTTTTTAAATATTGTCTTCTTTTAATATGTTTGTTTCACTTTCTAAAGTTCCACTATTTTTCATAATATTAGATCCAGAAGAAACGTCATCTAAATTTTTATTAAGTGGTCATTAATGCTCTAACATTTAATTTTTAATCAGAAGTCTAAATATAACTAAAATAGTTCTAACTCAAGGAAAAAATACTCTCGTTTTGTGGTGCCCCCTCTGTGGTGGCGCTCTAGGTTGCTGCCTAGTGTGAAGCCATATTATTAATACATAATTGTTATCATAGTGTACAGCGGTTTAAATATTCACCTGAAAAATTACGGAATTGAAAGTAAATAATACATTATTTTGAATTTCACAAAAGAAGTAATTAAAAATCTAAATGCAACTTTTTATACTTTGCCACAATCAATTTACATTATAATTTCGTTTTTTGTCAGTTTTTTAGTTTTTTTTTGTTGCTATTCTTATTATATTAATACCTAAAATAATATAGGTATATGAATTAAACTTGTTCTCTAAAAACATAAATATTAAATACGTTTTTTATGTTTTGTGTATTGCCGTTTTAAATTTTTAAGTTTTTGTTCAATTTTAGTCATCACGTGCTACTGTGCTGATGAAGTACCGCGATTTAACAGTACACGATCGTTTCTCATAATATAAAGTATGAAGCTGAAACTGAATTAAAAAAAAAAATATCTGGCAATAATAAGTATACCCTTGTGCTAAGAGTTACTTGCTTGTCGGAGCGTTGAAATCTTTCCATACATATATGTCTTATACGGTTTTCTCAATGAACGTTTAACAGTATAATTTTTATACTGAGCGATTTGCATTGTTAAATGTTTAAAATGAAGTTAACTGCTGTTCTTTATTAATTTGAAATGATTGTTCATCGTTTGCGTGTCATAATAAACCTCTTCATATTGAATTATTGCACGAAGTGTTTGTAACTTAAAAGACGATTTTATACCTAGTGACGAAGTCATCTGCAGTGTTGTCCAACTTTTTAGATTAAATTTAAGCTCCGTAAACTTGTTTCCACCCGATATTCTGAAATATCAAATGTTGAAAGTGAAAAATCAGTTTTAAGATGCAGCGATTCATTTTGATTTGGTGTTTTGTATTCGGGAAAAATATACTACTTAAAATTTTGATTAAATCTAACGCATGTTTGAATTAGACAGAACAAATTGATTCAGGAAAATAAATTGTAGGAGAGGAAATAGGAATGACGTTTTACAGTGTTGCTATGTGTCAAACCAGTTAGGTGTTCATAAATATGTACTTTATATAGTATGTTCGGAAAAATATCTTTTAAAATCTACATGTTAATTTTTTTTCATTTATGTAGATATGAATTATGTGTTAAATGGCACTAAAATCATTTTAATAAATTCAATTGTAAATTTCAATGTTGACACATCAAAATGAATACAGTCTTAAACTATTTAAGAGTATTCGTCCCTGCAAACACCCCCTGCACCCTTCATCTCAAATCTTTTCCCCTCGCCTAAAAACGGTTCGCGCTCTCCCGACGCTATTTTTAAAGCTAGAGGGTTCTGGTAAACGCCAAATGAAAGACAAAGAATCAGACTACAGATCCTTCAGACGAATTTTTTGAAAAACAGTTTCGCCTACCTGTGAAATATTACGTAACTTATTATTTTTTTCAAAAGGTTGTAAGTTTTTTCAGGAATTTTTTTTCAAAAAATTCGCCTGAAGGATCTGTAGTCTGATTCTTTGTCTTTTATTTGGCATTTACCAGAACCCTCTAGCTTTAAAAATAGCGTCGGGAGAGCGCGAACCGTTTTTAGGTGAGGAGAAAAGATTTGTGATGAAGGGTGCAGGGGGTATTTGCAGGGACGAATACTCTTAAGTATAAGGCTTTGTAAGAAATAATGAAATGATTATCCCAACCTGTCATTTGACCAGTAAGTAAATACGACATTTTACCTTGGGCGCAGAATATATTTTTGACTAATTTTTTATCAGTTAAATTTGATTAAACAAATCTAAAATATGTGACCAGTATTTAAAACAAAAGACGACCGCTTCTCTCTCATATTACATGTTGTCATCACTGCATTGTATTAACTATATAGGGAAGGCTAGGCCCATTTACATATTTAACGTATTTTGTATAAACTATAAACCAACTAATAAGAAAATATACCTACATATTACAAACAAGCGAATAAGTTTGGGGGATGTAAACGTTGAATTATGGTATCCTTTTCCTCTAGGCTCCATTCCTCGTCCAAATTGAACGTAACAGGGGTGCCTAGACTTTTTGCAGTAAAAACTCTAGTTACCTACCTGAAAATATTGAAAAACCTACATTTTTTACATAGATATTGAAGGTTGAACCGAGTCGAACCAAAGAATTCCGAACTGAACCAAACAATCATCTTATATGGGCCACGCTGGTTTTAAACATCAGAAACAATATGTATTGGGTAGACCGTAGATAAAATTGAACTCAAAAAGAGGCAGCAAATCGTCTTTGCCCACGGCGCAAATTTTACAAAAAAGACCCTCCGTATAAAGAATTGGGAATTTGGCATTCAAAAGTGGAAATTCTGACTTATTTAATAAATTTTCGCGTTAAATTTTTGTCAACAATCTGTATATAATGAATACAGCGCGTGTGTACGTACAAGACAAGGGACTTGTATCTTTTTAATTATGTAAACTATATGCAGCGAATGTTTATTAGCATCAGTTTGGTTACAATGTGCTGTTATCACCTCTCAGCACACAACATAATAAATATATTGCGCGCTTATCGAGGAAACAATGCCCAAAGCTATGACATGATAGTTGAAACACCCACGTCGAAAGTACTACCTACTTACAGTTATAGTATTGTACTAAGTACTTACTTTGTTGTCGACTAATATAAAGGTTACAATTAATAATTAAACAGATGCATCGATCGTCCGATTACAGATTACATTGTTATTGTTGTGTGTTATACGAAAACTGTGAAAATGTTGATTAAATACAACAATTTTAGCTATAAGTTGTAACACTAATAGTTCTCAAAAAAACACTTACCTAAAATAAAGATTATATGTAAAAAAATAGTTACAAAACCTTTTAAATATGAGAAAGATTGACTGTTTGGGTTTGTCACTGTTGAGTAATTGAGAACTTACCTGTCGCGATAATTAATGGAAAATTCGAGTCCCGACGGTAACAGTGTTTGAAAATTAATTTTTACCTACGACGGAACTGAGAAGGTTTTAGGGTGAGAGATTATTTGTTTTTATGTGCACTCGAATGTTGTCAATTATCTCAAAAACGGTTCAATCGATTCAAATGCGGTTTTCTTCAAATTATTTGTATTTTTTTTATTAATCTGCGATGGTTCTTAGATAGATGTTGCGATGGTAACTCGCCAGAGGGCGCTGCACTGCAAAAAAAAACGATTGTGACCATTTATCTCGAAAATGGTTCAATCGATTCAGATGCTGTTTTCTGCAAATGATTTGTAATTCATCTGCGATGATTCTTAGATAGATTTTGCGATGGTTACTCACCAGGGGGCTCTGCACTACAAAAAATCTGGGAAAACAAAATCTCTAAAAAGTTTAAAATAAAATAAAAAACAAAATTTAAAATTTTGAAAAAATCCACAACGGATGTAAATGTAATTATAAAAAGGATTAAATAAAATTTTAAAATCCCCCCACTAAAAAGAGGTAAGTAACCAAAGAAAATCCGTCGGGGGCTGCCATTCGCTGCCCTGAATTAAGAATAAGAAAATATCAATTGACGATTACAATTATATACGTACCCAACGTGATTTCAATCAGTCACATACTCTAAAATTGCAATATTTTAGTACATTGCGAATGGCAGCCCCGACGGATTTTCTTTGGCTACTTACCTCCTTTTAGTCGGGGGGTTTTAAAATTTTATTTAATCCTTTTTCAGTTATAACATTTAAATCCGTCGTGGGTTTTTTCAAAATTTTTAATTTTGTTTTTTATTATATTCTAATATAGCATTGAGACAATTTGTGTTTGTTATAACAGTTGTAGCAAACTATAGATAAATAACGTATACGAAGATAATAATAATTGGTAACATAGCACTTATTTTGCGGAACATAAAAAAAATATTTTTATATAAATCCGTTAAAAATGTCCATAGTTTAAAAAATAAAATGCATTCGTAACATGGGTCAATAGTTTTAGAAATAATTTGATCGTCGTGGCTAATCAGCAATTTGCAAAGTGACAGTAGGCTTCCTGTTAACCGACAATAACGGACACATAAATAAACGGCGTTCCTCACGTGCATTGGGCCTTGGTGGGCCGTCTATGTTGACATACACGTACACAAAACTACATACATCCATTTTGATACCTAATTAATTAATAATTATGTTGTGCTTGTTTCGTGAAAGCAAATTCTCTTGGAAACATAATGTAACGCCCGCCATCGACCCTGCGCGCATGGGTAGAAGAGTTTTTGTGGAAGCAGATGAGAAGGATTTCGAACTTTCGAGAAAAAGCTATAATGGGTATTACACGCATATAAATACAGCCGTGCGACAGTGTAGAGAGACACAGTTAAGGCGGTATAGTGTTTACAGTGTTCGCTGTTCGGTCGCCAGACATAAATCATTGAGTTCGGATATAATTTTTTAGAGCACTTAGATAAACATTTCTTGTATACATTTCTGTGTATCTAGTGACTGTATTATTTTTACTACTTTCATGTCCATTATATAAGAGAAGCACTTTTATTTTGTTTGTTTATTTGTTTTGTTAACATTTTATTCTTCTAAATAAATATTTACCACCACAACTAAGAACAATTTTGTAACAATAATATAAAATTTAATAAACCATAGAATTGTCTCTTAATTTCTTATAGTCGAAGTGACCCTTCTGAATTATTGAGCAGTTTAATCGTTATGAGATTTGGTAAATTTGGTTTTACAATCAAAAACTGTTTTTTCAACAAATATTTTCCAACTGCAGATTCCAATTTTTTCAATCATTTGGTTATTTTAATGAAAGAAACGAAGGATATTATTTAGTATACATAAATGATAAGACGGAACCCAAAAAGATTCCATGAAACAAAATAAGGATATTGCATATTTTTATCTACATAAGGTTAAATAACGTTTTTAAAGTGTCTTCCCTTCTTTTGTGCTCAGTGTGCTAGTGTTCTCTGCTCGGTCGTAGTTCGTTCTTCCATGGTTGATCGTTCTGCTCTGTGGTTTTGTGTCACATTGCTGGACTCCACATCTTACTTAAATTTCGGAGTTGATCTTTTCGGTGGAAATTCTACGTGTATTTTGGTATTTACATTACTTCCTTGTACTTTCGCAACTCGATTTTCTGCCTATAATTTGAGTTTCTTCCAAGAGGATCTTGTGATTGACCATCATCAATGTGTGCTCAACTATTTACAGATTTTTCTGTGTGTCCTAGTCTACAGCTTCTCTTGTGCTCTGTTATACGTGTCTTTACGCTGCTATTTGTGGTCCCAATATACATTGATCACAGATGCAGGGAACGTGGTATACTCTATAGACTCTAGAGTTTAGGTGTTACTGTTAGGTCCCTTGATCTTACGCATTTTTTGTTGGCTTGAAGGCTTTTTTTGGAGGATACTTCACTCGTTGCCTTGCCTTTAATAAGGTCTGCCGCAGTTGTAGACGAAGCATCAGGTATAGAAATAACAATGGACTATCGCCTACAAGCCCGGAAGCCCAGAACATCTATTCCTTATTCTCTCTTCCGAATTAAGGAATCTGTAAGACTAGTTTTTAGTCATAGTCTGCGTTATTCTTCGAATACACGAGTATGGTACCGTAATAATAATATATTTTCTTCATAGGTACCTCGATCAGAAGTATATACTTTCGGCATCAATTGTAAGGCAGAAAATCTAACATGTACACATTGGTGGGATTACACGCACTGATGCGGGAAGTACGTACGTTCGGGAATCAGTAAAGAAAAATAACCTATCAACTGTTATTTAGATGTTGGTTCCATAGCAAACCTTTTACATTTTAGCTAATAGTCGCGAACAGAAGTCATTCGTGTTTTTACGTATAACCTCAAAGCTGCATGCTTGGAATTTATTTGTGTTTTTATGTAATTAATTGATGTATTTAATAAGCGTACTAACGACCGAGGTATGAAGAAAAATAGTATACACCACACTGGCATCATGGAGTGCAGTCAAGGTATCAAACTTTCGGCCCTTGTGGTGGAGATATACTATTTATAAGTAAGTGAGTCAAACTTGCTATTAGTACTATATTATTCTTGTGCATTTGTTGTAGGTTATTTGTATTGCTGAGTACAGTTAAATCAAATTTAAATAAAAATAAAAAAAACTACTTTCGCAATTACTGAGAGCGCGCGCGTCCAGTTTAGAACGAAGCACAATCGTTGCCGTGGGCAGCGGAGTTAACTGTTTACGGCCAGACAATAATATTTTGTTAATGAACTAGAAATAAAATATTACTTATTATTATTTCCCGCAATAAAAACTGCTATGTGTAAAATGTTCACCATTCAAAAGTTGAGTTAAAAAGCTACTAAAAACTTTGTCAGATTAATTCAGTTGTCTTTGTAGTTTATTTATTAAAACAACGCTGTCATATTTTGTCCGTTTAAAGTAAAACCTTCATATTTTTATTGCATTATAAAACCGTATAAAGAGAACATTAAATATTGCTAATAAAAAATCATGCAAATCACAATGAAAAAGTTGACTATAAAAAAAACTTGTATAAATCCGATATCCTATGATAAAAGTACAATAGAATTATTTTTTTATCACGTAAACAAAAAATATTACTTGATATGAAATATCCGTTATTCTTTGTTATGTTGGCTATGAATTTAGTTGAAATACCTATTCGTCTATATAGATTTTAAATTTTATACCGAATGTCAAAAAAATTGTTGCCGATGCGTTTTCAGAATAAAATTAATCAAATAGGTATATTTTGGTGGTAGATGTGTGTCGCCAGGAGCGGACTGGGTCGGCGGGTAACCGGGAAAATGCCCAGTCTGAACACGAGAGAAAAATTTTCCTTTAGTGCGCAAGTGACCCTGCAGTACCTACTTCCAGTGCTTGAAAAGCAAAACTACTCTTGTAAAGTTGTTTGCAAAATTTAATACAAGCTTCGAGCCTTTACAGTGACCAGGATGTATATAATGTATATTCTAGGGTTTTTGAATATTGAGCTACTGGGCCTCAAGGTATACGGGGCCCTAAAGAACGCTCAGATGACTGGATAGGAAACTCTCGTGAAATTTTTTGCAAATTTTGATACGACGGCGTAAAATATGTAATATATTCTATAATTTTAAAATGATATGGAGTTGAAGGGGCCCCCACAGTATTCTGAGACGGTTCAAATGGAAACTCAGGATAGAATCGATTCACACGAGTGAATCATATAATAAACAAGTCGTATTGTCAACTTACCCAGTCAAGTTGCGTTCCAAAAGTTAGTTACTTTTATTTAATTGTAACTGAAAAATTAACTATCGATAAATTTCTTCATCACCTATTACTACACAATCGTGCAACAACTAATGCAATTTCGGGGCCCTTTTTTTCAAAGGCTCGGGGGGGCCTTTGACCCCCAGTCTGCCCCTGAGTGTTTCAATTTTCTCTATTTCTTAGAGGTACAACTTGGGTTTGTTGAGAAGAAAGTATTTTTTAAAAAATTTTCTTCGAAAATTTATTATTTTCCACTTCTGTTTTACATGAAAATTACACTGTTTGTTCAAAAATATTAGAAAAGCCGTTTTAAATAAGAATAAAGTTTCATCTAAGTTTCGAGAAGGGAGGAAAATGAAGAAAAATTGACTTGCGATTAAAAACGTAAATTACGTATTGCAAAGTCATTAAAAAGTAAAGAAACTTTTAAAAAATTGGTTCCCTAAAAAACGTAAAAGAATCAAGTTTTGAGATCGGCGCCAGTTTAATGAAGAACATTGATACATAAAAAGTTTAGTTACCAAATTGGCGCCAGCTTTAAAACTTTATTATTTTACGCTTTTTAGTCGTCTTTTTTGAAGGAGGTTCAATTTATTTTCAAGTTATTATATTTTTTTTACTTTTTATTATAACTACATACATGAGCTCTGACTATTTCAAATTTGAATGCTTTCACAATATTGGCGTGTATGTTTGGTTGTAAAACGTAAAAACTCATTAGTGCGCCCAATAAAACCTTACGGATGCTCGAGCACAGGAACACCCACGTAATCGGCGCTTATGGTAAATATTTCGGAGATACCTTGACCGTACGAATGCAATACTTTTTCATTAATTTTGTGTATTCATTTAGCGAAATTAATTAGTAAGGTATTATCATTTCTACTCGAAATGATTTGTGTTCGATGAAGCATGTTAAATGAGTGATTTCCTTATGATGTCGCACGTTAATGAATATTCTTTAAGAACATTTTTTTAGTTTATTTATACAAAGCAGAGACGTTTAGAATATCCGCCACACGGGCCGATTATTAAGTACATACTTATCTTTTTTATTTTATTATTTTTTCGGGTAATTAAGATATAAAGAGGCCGGAAAAAGCATTATTTTTATTACTGCATTAAATAATCTTTGCCTATTTAACTGTTCTTAAGTCAGCTTAATGAGGTTCGTTAGAAAATAAAACCCTGCTTACAGGTTTAAATAAATACTATATCTTATTATTGCAATTTGAACTGGATTGTGGTTTTGTTAATATTGATGCCATCCAAAAAGTTATGCCTTGCGCAAAACCGCTGTAAAATATATACACTATCGCTGCAATAAATATATTGTATGAACTTTTTTGGGACAACATTACTTAATACCCTGAATTGGCGAGCACAACATTGTTCTGTTCTAAATTTCTATCTAAGAAACAAATAAAAGGAATCGAATTTTCAATCTTGTTATGATCAGACTTATTTACTTGTCACAAATAATGTTTTTTTGTTTTATTTAAGATCAATTAGATCACTATATTATTGAATATTGATATATGGAAGTAATTAGTACTATTTTAACTGTTTATTTCATTAAATATACCTATATTTTTTTAAACCTACTACCTGTTGGGAATCTTTGAATTTTTTTAAAGAAATATTCAATTGTATATGTTATAGAGCAGGCCTGGGCAAATGGCGGCCCGCGGGTCGGATCCGGCCCGCAGCGCAATTTTATCCCGGCCCGCGAAACATTTTAGAAAATTTTAGAATTTTTTTTTGCTCTCCACATGCAGAAATAGAATGTGAGAACCTTTTTTTTTTTGCTCTCCGAATTGCGGAAATAGAGTGTGAGGATCTTTTTTTCTGCAAATTTTTGGCCCGCGGTGAAATTTTCGTCAGCCATCCGGCCCGCGGTCAAATTTTCATCAGCTATGTGGCCCGCCGATCAAAAGATTTGCCCGCCCCTGTTATAGAGCATAACATTATGCATTTATACAAGAGAATATCACTTGAGGGTGGCTCCACCATATAATGTTTTTGGCCAGTATCATGAAATATTAAAACTGTATCTAAACGACATAACCAAATAGCCGCAAGCAGAGGCGGGTTTCGAACCCGCGACAGTCTGATTCAAAGGCCAGCACGCTGACTCTCCTCAACTTTGAACTTAATTATCTCTTAAAAATCGCTTACCAGGTTGCTAAATGTACATATTTTGAGTAAAGAAAAAAAATATCGTTACGTAATATTTTTCACGTTCTCTGTTGAATTTTTGTAAATAACTTAAAGTCGCTGCACACGACGCTGGTTTTGCTACTGGAATTGTTGGTGAAACTTGCGCTGGCTACGAGAATGGAAATGACGTCACTGCGGGCTATATCAGCGTATATCACACTTCAGCACACTTCAACTCAGCCCACATACTCTCTCTCTCTCTCTCTCTCTCTCTCATAATTCAACCTACTCGTAGCGTCTTAGACAGTTTTGTAATTGCCGTGTAGACATTTAGAGCCGTCTAAATGATTTTGCTTGTTTTTTTTTAACAAATATTAAACAAAGCATGTATTAAAATTTCAAAATGTCTCAAGGTCTTTTTTGCAAATAAAAAACGCAAAGTTAAAAATTCACGACTTGGCTAGGCTCCACCACCCGTCAGCCGGGGCTTCGATTTTGTGTTCAGACAATACGAAAGAAGTGTTACATTTTTCACGCTGCTTCAAATATCTACACAAAAATGTTTGATAGCTCTTGGACTTTTATTGACGTCAGTATGATTCGAATTTTTTTATCAAAATCGGCCCAGTTTTAGTGTACTTTAGGATTTTTTTATAAATATGTCTCAGATCTAATTGTTAAATTCCTACATATTTAATATTCAATCTTGATCTAACGGTGTACCGTGTATCTATTTCCCCGTTGTCTTGTGTCGCAATGCGGTGAATCCCTTGCTCTCAGATTTTCACCAAACAGAGAAATGTGTTCGCAGCTTAAAACATACTATATAAACAGTCACATGATTTGCACAATTGTTTAGGTAACCAAAGCGTTGTTTTTGTAATCGGTTGCCGAGCCACAAAAATCCGAACTCCAATTAGATAATCCATTACAAACCGGAGTCCATACTTTTGGTTACCTAAATAAAATAGATAGATACCTCTCACAGAAATACGAAGTCGTAAATTTAGTCAGTAGTCATCGATTGATGACATCTACACTGTCGGTAGTCGCGGTTACTCTAATGTTGTCTTTGTCTGTCGGCTGTGTTCTGTCCTCCTCACACCCACACACAGGGATCATACCGGCGTGTGTACATTAATGGGAAAATAAAACTATCTAGCCAGGAGTGTATTAAATGTCGAAAAATAAGTTAAGACACGGTATTTTAAAAGCAATTTCAATTTGTGAACAAGAATTTGATGCCGGATTAATTTTTTTTATGTCTATAATCTACAAACTCTCCCCTTAAGTTTCTGTTTGTATTTTTTCAACAATTTAAGTTGATTTGTAACGATTTCATGGGCCGTGCTGACTAAGAGCTAGCTAACACGAAAACTGCATTTTTTCCTGGTGATTTAAACTGAACTTTTTAAGTTTTTTATTGAATAATGTGTAGTTGTTCATCAATCCTATTATTTTTCTAATTATTTTACACCTTTACAAAATAATTATGTAGCTAACAAGTTTCGTATACGGTGGGAGCATGAAAATTCGATTTGGTCCAAGAGTAAAGAGACCAAGCTTATCGTTTAAAGAATTGAAACCAAATTTTACACTTAAAGTGCTTATGGAATTTCCTAAGAGTGCTTTTCTAATTTCCCTAAATAATGCTATAGTTTACTAATGAAAAAAATAGAGAACTTTAAGACAGCTCTAATGATTAATCGTACAATATTTATTTGTTTCGGAAAAATCTCGAATGAGGAAATACTGTAATTTTTTATATTTGTCTATTACTCTTAGTCAGGAGTAGAGAGGAAATAAGAAAAACCTTCTTCAGGAGACCTATAAGAACCTTAAGTTTAAAATTTCGTTTCGATCAGTTGAACGGTAAGTCAGCTGAACCTCTTTAATTTTGTATCAAATCAAGCTTTCTTCCCCTCACACGAAAAGAGCTATATCTATTATAAATAGCTCCTTTTCAGTTCTAGAATATACTTAATACCTACTCATATAGTGGTAGTTCCCGTAAGTGGTAGTTTTGCCCACCAAAAGAGACAGCAACTGCATATTTATTTAGTGGGGAAGTGGGAAGTAATATATGCTCCATTCTCGGACATACGCATAACATTTGAGGTCTAAATGATGAAGACAGACGTATGTATGTCTGCACTGTTGGATCGCCATCCTTTTTCAGACCCCTACTAGCAATATAGGATTATTAACTATATGATTTTTTTATAAATCAACAAGGTTCTAGGTATGGAGTACTATTCGAATACAAACCGACAGGAAAGAGAAGGATTTAAACACGGTACATGTAGGCCCGTCTTGTATGTTGAACTACCGCAAATATTGCTATCTTTTTCTGTCATTTTGCTTGCACGGACTAGACTAGCACTCCATATTTTACTTCGATGGTACATATGCCTTTGACGTTACTAGGTTGAACCATTTCATAGTTAGAGACATGTGACAGATGACGAGTTCAGTACATTTTTAGGATTCTGCTACGAAAATATAACAAACGAAACCATAAAAATGTAGGACAATGAATTGAATGGAATTATGCCAATAGTTGAGAACAATATGTTTGGTATTGTCAGATAAAATATTGATTTCAACCCTGGCAATATCTTGTTAGTGCAAATAAGATTTTTTACATTTCATTTCAAATTTCAACGCGCCAGACGCTGGACGGATTAAATTTATAATTCTTTGAACTCGCAGTAATTCCGTGTAAAACAAATATACTTGACATTTAATATATTTATTTGTTTGCAATTCAATACGGTACATGAACGGCGATAGAAGGGATTCTCATGGGTTTTATTGATATCTATATACTAAATACTTATATATAAAAATCTCGTGTCACGATGTCCGAAGCCACTGAACCGATTTTAATAAAATTTGTAAATGTGTCTTGATTGTTACATCTTACACTATAGGAGAGTTTTTATAATAATTTGTACAAAGTAAAAAAAAAACTGTTTTAGGGACAAGTTGCGTCATCTGATAGAATTAGCTCAAAGCTATTAGTTCAGAAGCAAACAAAAAAATAACGGTTTTAGTACCAAGTAGCGACATCTGATAAACTTTGCTTAAAGCTATAAGTTCAGCAGTAAATCTGGTACAATTTGCTCAAAGCTATTAGTTCAGACGCCGGGCCACAAACGAAATATGCATAATTATATCTATCGCACCCGGGTGAAACCGGGCCAGGCCGCTAGTTTAACATAAATATCAGTTGGTGTTTGTACTATTTAATGTAGCGGCTTTTATTTTTTTACATTCAACTGCGGAATTTATTTGCGAAAAATAGAGTACCTACCTACTAAATATATATACTTAATTTTAACAAATCTTAAAAGTAGCAAACTGAAAAATAGAAACCTCAAATTTTGTCGAAAATCGCATTTTTATATCGAAGTCGATGTTGGAACTTGAATGTGCTTCCCATCACTAAAGCACAATAAAAAAATATTGTATTTTACTACGAAATTTCTCTGCCACTGCTAAGTTTAAGAGAGTGCCCACGTGTATTTTATTTATTGTAGGTAATATTTACAATTTTACTTAAAATGCTATAAAAAATAACATACGCGTATCAATCTACAGAATTCACACACAGCCTATGCATTGTCACTGATTTTTATTATTCTCTACACTGTGAATAACTGATCACCACCAAACCGGTGATTTTAAAAGTTAAAGAAAGCCAAGTTTCAATAATCGTAAACCTAAGGTTCCAAATATTGTCTTTATCGCGGTTCCTTTATTAATAATAATATTTATCTATTGGAAAATGGAAACACAGTTCAATTTTGTTAGAATATGTGGAAGCTATTGCAATCATTTTCATCTGCTATATACTGTTTTGCACAGAAGAAATCTGATATCTGTTGTTTTTATTGCTTTGGAAATGACAAGAAAGATTCAAATCCATTATAGTTTTCTACTTCCAGGCATGTATAAGTCGTAGGCATTATTTTAAACTAGCGGCTCGGTTCGGCATCGCTCGAATTTCTAGATTGCCACCGTTATTCGTCGACTTCCGTTGCACAATTGATATCCACGAAAAGCGCATAACATTGAAATGGGTATAGTAAGCTGTCCTTAAAAGATAGACATATGCCATCACGGACTTTTCTGTAGACCTATGAAAGAGGAACAATTCCACCATACATTGTTTTGTTATATCTGAAAGGGATTAGGCAGCGTTTTCGATGAAAGCTTCCAGTCAGCTTGATTTTTTGGATATCTTCAACAATCATTGCTATATTTCAACCAATTTACACAAAACATTAATGAATTATACACATAAACTTTTCTCTTGAATCACTCCGTCTATTGGTAAAAACCGTATGAAAATCCGTTCGATAGTTTTTTGAGATTATCGCATTCAGCCAGACAGACAGACGTGGCGGGGGAATATTGTTTTATAATATGTAGTAATGATATTATTTCAATAGAGCATACGAAAACATATTTTAATGGGTAACGGGAAGAGTTTTTAGTGTTGAAAACTTTTATAATCGTTGATGTAATCGTATATTTATCATAATAGTAATGTCAATTCTAAATTACTTCTTAATACATTAATTTAGTTATTAATGGTTGTTTGATTTGAATGATGTATGCTATTTTCATAGAACGTGTATCGAATATGTTGTAAAAATCAGAAATAAAATTGCTAATTTAACTATACGATTTACGTAGATAATTAACAAGTACAGTTACACGGTTTATTGGTTGTTTTATTTAAATGAAATGTATCTGACATTAGGCATTTTTACTCTGACGTACCTGCGCAAATGGCCTTACTGGTTTGCATGGAGTTAATTACGTTTTTGTAAATTGATTTATTCGATTAATTAAATAAGCGCTTATACTCACGAGTCCGACTCCTTCATTCTATTTTTTCACTGCGCAGGACTGGATTGAGGCAAATAAGTTCATCTGATGCAAATAGAAGTCAACCAGATTATTGGCAAATAACCTACATTAGGTCAGTCATTTTAGATCTTTATATATTATATTGAGGTGATGTAAATTTGATTTAACATTTTTTTTTAATCAGCTGCACGATTACTTAAAAAATAAAAGCGATATTAAAATTTAAGAAAAATGATGAAACATCGGGGAAAAAAATTATTGGGATCAAATTACTATTTTGTAGCCCAGTTTATTTCACTTTCTTCTTAGTAAATCCTTAACAGCACGCTGATCCTGTCAAAAATACACATATAGAAGCTGCGGAAAAATCATCAAAAGTTTTAAATCTAGGTCAATTGTGTTGATTGTGTTCTGTGTACTTTAAATTGCCGCAAATAACGTATCGAACGGAATTCATTAACCAGTGTATATTTCAAATTTAAATACAGTCGGAAAAACAGCGCAGTACGTTTAAATATTTACATATATTTAAGTCCCAAAACACTTGCTGACTTTGAAATATTAATAAAAAATATTTTAATTTGCGATTTATTTTTTATCCTAGTTCGTAAATTCGTTGAAATTGTAAAGTAGATAGGTAAATTAATTTAGATTTTGATTAGCCATCCTTCATACGTAAGTCATTCCTGGCAAGAATACGTAAGCACGGCATATGAGTAAGTATTATGATAATATATGGTATTTACCAAATGACTTTTGATATAAAAATATAAATAACATACATGGGTTATATGGGCATGCATAAATAAATAAAGTACGTGTTGTTTCTTCGGTGTAATGTGTCTAATAATATGTACCCCAGGTTACCCGATATACCGGGTGCATAGCTATTAAAAATAAAGACGAGAGGTGTCGTGGAACACCCGGTTGGAACCAGGTTCTTTTCGTTATTTGTAATCTATCAAATATTTTTTTTACTAATTTGTCTGATAAATTATTCGAAAATATTATTTATAATACCTGTAATATGATTTTAAAAAAAATTAGTAGTGTGATTGCAACTCTAAAGAAATAAAAATAACACTTGTTGCGCATCTGTCGGGAATCGAACCCGGGACACAGTGCTCCGCGGGGCAGACGAGTATTCCACCACTGAACCATTGACCTTGCATAGATTTCATTATTTATATCTATTTATCCAGAGCAAAATACATACTATCAAAGAAACAACATAATAATGAAAAATATTAAAACAATATTATCAAATGTTACTAGACGAATATTTTGAGCAATATTGATTATTCTTTTTCTAAAAAAGGAAAAACAATACTAGGTTCAACCGGGACCTCTCGCACCCAAAGCGAGAATCGTGCTTAATACTACACATTAATTTGTAACAAATCATTAAGTTAGAACGCGTTAAATTTCACAAAATATTAATGTCAAAAAACTGACTAACATTTGAAATGATATCCGTTTTTAACCGACGAAAAACAAAAACGGAGGAGGTTCTCAATTCGACGCGTATATTTTTTTTTTTTTTTTTTTTTTTATTTATGTATGACCACGCATAACTTTTTACAGAAAAGTCCGATTTTGATAATTATTTTTTTGTTTGAAAGGGTATACCCCGAAGTTGGTCCCATATAAATTTGGTAAAAAAATTCCAACCCTAAGGGTAGGAAAACAGGGGATGATTGATTGTTCACTCACTGATTGTAATGTATGACCACACATAACTTTTTACAGAGTGGTCCAATTTTGATAATTATTTTTTTATTGGATAGGGTATACCTCGAGGCTCGTCTCATATAAATTTGGAAAAAAAACTCCTACCCTAAGGGTGGGAAAATAGGGGGTGATTTATAGTTCACTCACAGATTTTCATGCTTTGTGTATTACAATTATAAATTATATAGCCACAAAAAATTATAAAATAAAAACTTTTTAACAAAAAAATTAAACCGCCGAAAAACTGAAAAGCAAAAAATAATAAATCTTTTTATTTAACTAAGTTCTATCTAAGTAGTTGAACGTATGTGACAGTCTAGTATATCTAAGTAATTTTGAGTCGGC
Organism: Xanthostigma xanthostigma; assembly: GCA_963575645.1. Classification (NCBI taxonomy): domain Eukaryota; kingdom Metazoa; phylum Arthropoda; class Insecta; order Raphidioptera; family Raphidiidae; genus Xanthostigma; species Xanthostigma xanthostigma. The sequence goes on along the minus strand of OY754468.1, from coordinate 27,630,445 downwards.
GTCAAACCATCAATGAACAAAGATCACTAAAAGAAATAACCAAATCAAATTAACAATGATACGTGAAATCTCCAGCGATAAACATTAACATTCCAAACATGCGCTCTCCACACAACCACTCGCAAAGACGTGTGCCCTCAGTGTGCCCGTTTGGGTTGCTCTGTCGCTGACATTAACTTCGTGAACGCTCAGAGATTTTCGGCGAAGGATTGTTGACGCCGACTCAAAATTACTTAGATATACTAGACTGTCACATACGTTCAACTACTTAGATAGAACTTAGTTAAATAAAAATATTTATTATTTTTTGCTTTTCAGTTTTTCGGCGGTTTAATTTTTTTGTTAAAAAGTTTTTTTGAATAAACGCAATCTTTTTATTTTTAGACAGAACATACGCAACCTTTAAATTTCCATATCACAGTGTGCCACAGACAAAGACGCGCGATGCATTAGGCAAAATGAATAAAATTGTCGACCAATTTTTTTCAGACCATATATTTACAAAAATTATATAAAAATATAAATCAAAGTAACAAAGGATGACGTTTCGATCCGGATTTGGATCTTCTTCAGAAATATTTAAAAAATATTTTTATATAATTTTTGTAAATATATGGTCTGAAAAAAATCGGTCGACAATTTTATTTATTTGAAGAGTTCTATTCAGACGTTAATCAAAGGATTGTATAAGGCAAAATCCCATTTAAATACATGGTTTTTTTTCTGTTTTCTATGTACTTATAAAAAAACAGCAAATTATAACCGAAAAACTTTTTTGTTTTCAATTTGCTCCCCTCTGGGACCAAAATTCAAAAACCCGGCTCCGTTAGAATCTGTGTCAGACATACAATAGGTACCTAATTATATATGTAGACTTTCGTTACAGATTTTTGTTTCCGTTTTCTTCTTACGATTTTTTTCTAACCCTCTTCATTTATATCTATAACGTCCCACAATGAACTTTGTTCCAAAAAAATGTGTTGTGATTGTATTTGAAATTTACATCTATACGTTTTTTAAGATGTCATGTTTGTTTTTTATGACAAAGAAAACGATTTTTTTAAGTTGTTAATTTAATAAATTTGTACACATGGAAGTCACAAATCGGTGTCAGGAGCATAATTCCTGCTTTTTCTCTATTTGTTACGCTACTTAGCACAGGAAAAAAAAGTATAAGAACAATTCTTGAAGGCAATGCATGGTCCAGGTCAACAACTTTTGTTTAACATATTTTTAGATAAAGTTTACCTTACGAGAAAAGTGCATAAAAAACCAATACTTTTAACCTTTGACCTTGAATTATAAGATGTAGGATCGGTGGGGACTTTTGATATTTCATTTGTAATAGTGTTTCTAATAGGCCCCACTCACGATCACACTTCATGCAACAGTTCAGTGTTCAAACTTATAGTTCAGTGAAGCATGATAGTGTGTGGGACAAATAAACACTGAAACCAACACTGAAGTCAAGCATGAACTCATCAAATGCATCTTGATTTTTGAACGACTTCAGTGTTCAGTGTTCAAGTAAACTGTTGTGTGTGTGGGTGTTTTTCAGTTCAGTTTTTGGAGTTCTGTGTTTTGTACAACCAGAAGCCAAAAATCTCAATGTTGCTGCCTTTCTTGTGCAGAAATAGATTTTCACATATTTGTGTCCTGGTTCTTAATAAATAGGGTAACTAATTCCAGTAAATAATTGTAAGTTAATTCATTCATTCGTAAATAATTATTGCAATCAAGCGGCTCAAGATGTAATTCATTAATCAAATAAACATGACTTCTTGAATCACGCATTTCTAACCAATTTTTCACCCATATATTCTTCTTTTTTTTCTTATTTCTCTGTTTTAAATACAATCCCATAGCTCTGAACAGCCAATCCTCACCATTTAAATTACTCATTTAGTTCTTATTAATGAACTATACTCTATAGTATAATATTATAGTGTGTATATAATATAATATATCTTATGTATCTATACTCGACGAGTGTATGCCAACAACTGAACCAAACTGAACACAAAAAATTTAAAAAACTGAGCAGTTTGCATGAACTGTGTGTGGTGCCAGTCAGTCTTTCGATTAATCTGTCCAACTTCACTGAACACTGAACTGTGGCATGAAGTTTGATCGTGAGTGGGGCCTATAAGCCCTGTACCAATTTTCTGCTGTATGCGAATTATTTTTTGTACTACAAACCCCACGTTATTATTAAAGATGACAATGTATCGAATTTCCTGTAAATTGTAATGACGATTTTTAGATGACAGCTTGTATCCGCAGTATTGTAATAATTGTACTTTTAAAGTTGATTACGTGTCCCGGTAATAAATATGTAAAAAGTTGTATTACCACTATGTAAATCACATACATTTAAATTGGTCGGTCACTGTAGGTACAACACATACAAAAATTCACAGGCACATGTATATCTATGCCAACAGAGTAAAATCGCTTATGCCGTCTTCTTTACTAGAATAGGATTGATGTTGATTTTTGTACGCTGAAAAAACAAACAAGTTTAATAGTATTTTTGATCTCCTTGTGAACAGACGTATTTATAGTTAGACTATGGCGACAGAAATGGTTAAGGAACACTTGGTGGCAGAAACGCTCTCTTTCGTATAGTCTGAGGCTTCATCTACAAATCCGCTTGGTGGAGTACTGCACTGAGGCGATAAAAAAAAACGGCAAAATTCAAAAGTCCTCTACGAAATGGCAGAAAATGAGTGAACAGCATCTGGGGACCTCCTATAGTTGCAGGAAAAATATTTTCTGCCAATTTACCTCCTGCAGAGACTTTCAAAATCCTTTCAAAAAATAAAAAAAAAATGAAGTTGAAGTTGAAATTTGACGGAATGTAGGGGAGGGCTCAGACTACACGAAAGAAAACGATTCTGCCACTAAGTGTTTATTGACCATTTCTGTCGCCATCCTTCTACAACTAGACTTAGTCCTAATTAAATCAAATTTTAATTGATAAAATTATTGACCAATTTTTCAGACAACATATTAATAAAATATTTATTTATAATTCAATTAATTAACGTTTCGATCCGGATTAAAATTAATTTTTATTGTTGAAACAGAGAAAAACAGACCAGACGACAGATCAAACAGACTACTATATAACCCGCGGTATTAATGTCAATGAGATGTCTTAAATTGAGATTAAATTTGAATGTGTGTACAAATTAAAGAGAATTAGACAAAGCAGACCAATAGGGGCGACAGCGAAAAAATTATCCAACATTTTACATGATCGGTTTTGTTTTGTGGTCATAGATATAATATATTGTATATTACACTGATAGAACTAAATTTAATTATTTAACATTTATTCTCATTAAAATTGTCTCCTTACCTATATGTTATATCTGTCTCTCTCATTTTTAATGGGCGAGTACACTGCCATATTAGGACCACCAAACGTCTTAACCAAATAACGACTGATTAAATCATAACATGTAAAGCTCTGTCACACTCACTTACTTACATTTCATTGAATCAATATATCAAAAATACAGCGATTATTGTGATTATTATGTGTGCAAAAAATGCTGCAATAAGCGAAAAGGGATCGCAAAGTGTAATTTATAAAATATAGGTTATAGTTTTTCAGATTTCCGTGCAAACGAAACACTTATGAAATCACTTTTGTGCCCGTCCGTCCGTCTGTCATAAGCAAAATTATTTGGCGTAAAAATTTTTAATTTGGCACAGAGATAGACCTTGGTGAACTAATTACAGAGATGAAGTACAACAAGTTGAATTTAGATTCTGGGGGTTAATTTCAGGGGGTGAAATGAAAATAAAACTTTTTTCAAGGACATCGTATACCCTATACCAGGGGCGGATAAATCTTTTGATCGCCGGGCCACATAGCTGATGAAAATTTGACCGCGGGCCAAAAATGTGTAGAGCAAAAAAAAGGTCCTCACATTCTATTCCCGCATTTGGAGAGCTCTTTAGATCCTTTTTTCGTCTGTTCTGGCCCTTGCTATTTCTTTACTAACATTTATTAAATGCTTCGCGGGCCGAACAAAATTGTGCTGCGGGCCGGATCCGGCCCGCAGGCCACCATTTGCCCAGGCCTGCCCTATACTATGACCTTGAAAAAAAGTTTCTTTTTTCAAATGAAAGCTTATGAAAACACGGAGTAGACAATATAATTTTCTATATTTTTATTTTTTTCATTTTTTAATAATTTTTGGGAAAAAACGCTTAAAAACTGCTGTCTCCGTGTCTTATCACCAAAAGTATCACTTAGGTGATAAATATTGAAAAATAGGTGTAGATTTAACTAAAATTATTATTAATATTGAAAGGTTCTAGTGTGATTAACTGTTAAACAGTTTAATAGACGCTATCATTTCAACTTAATGAATAAATGTCCAATTGATATATTATACTGTAACATCAAATGTCGGGATTCAGATGCTGTAGCTCTATGGTAAAGCTCTTGCCGCTTGTTATCAGGTTTCAGGATTGAAGCTGCATGTTAGGTGAAGGTATATTTTTTATTCCTTAATATATTAAATACATTTTTTAAAGCTAGAATGCTTAAAGAAAACAAAAAAAAATGTCAAGTATAGCTGGCACTTACCCATTTTTATTTAAGTCAAAATAAAAAATTTAAGGAGCTTGTGAATATAAATAATACGTATATCATGTTAGTTTTGCTTTTTTTAGTTTTTAAACCAACCATATAAATGGAAAAATTTAAACGCCTCTGCCGGGAGTCGAATTCAAAACAATAATTACCAAATGTTACAAAAGCAAACTAGTATTAAATAACAAAAAAAAATATCGAAACGTTGTTTTTAGGTGGAAATACACATTAATTTTTATTTACAATTTCTGATCGATGCTAAATATACATAAATATTAATATATTTAAATATTGCAGTTCTGTGAATTGTTATGCGCAGTATACATGCTTTAATATTAAACTGTACACCGCAATATATCGAAATAAAAAAACGTTGTATATTTGTAACTCCAATACAATCGAAAAATTTAATAATATGTAAGGCACATAAAATATAATTCCTCTTTCGGTTAGTATACTATGGGTTTCTGAATGATGGGACAATAACTGCATTTTTAAGCGACTGGATTCACTTGTAAATTGATGCTGGAAAACAATCCTACAGGTTGCTGAGGTTAATCAAGCGTTTGCTTAGATTCGTCAACACCATATTTAGACATTTCAAAAAACTGAAAATTTAAGAAATCTTTCATTATTTTAATAATAATTATTAGTGATCGTCCATTGGTCGAAATTCGACCGTAATTCAATTAATTTTATTCTTATATAGATTTCTCCACAAACGATATTACCTACGCTAATGCATACACATCGTGATGAAAAATATATTGTATACTTCCCCTCATTAAAACAAAGAGAACGATGTGTGTTTCATCACAATCTGTGCTAATTAATACACTCAAATCGGTATCACACTCTTTTTTTTGTCCTTCTCGTACACGATGTCCCAACGAAAATTTGTACCGCCATAAAACTCGGTAAAATGAAAGTTTTGACAAAAATCCAAAAACACGTCGATTTTTATATCAAAGGGGACCAATTTTTATGCAAAAATCATTCCTGCAACTCTAGCCCTATGCGGAGGGTAGCATTCCCAATTTTTTTAATAGGACGGGGGGTCAAATGATTCCAAATTTGGAAGCGTTTTTCATTACTTACACGACCGTATTTGTCTGTTTCAATTCGATCGATTTGTTACCGTGAAATAGCTTTTTGAATTTTCGGAGTTAAAAAACTAATAAAAGCACAAAAAGGTTTAAACTATCGAATGTATTGCTTGAAATAACCTCCACCAATTGCCATACGATAATACATTCTGGGTTCAAATCCAGATCTTACATTTCTCAAGACCTCAGAAGTTATAAACCGGCATTCGGCGATAATTCTTCGTCGGAGTTTATCTGTATTTTCGGGTTGAGGGAAGTAAACGGTTGATTTCAGATGATCCCAGAGAAAGAAATGTAGGGGGTTGAAATCTGGGGATCTAGCTGGCCATTCCATTGCACCTCTCCGATCAATCCATCGTCCGGGAAAACGTTCATTCTAAAACTTTCGAACCTGAGCAGCATAATGTAGGGGTGCACCATCTTTCTAAAAAAATTATCTGATCCTCTAAAAGGTTATTGCCCTTTTTTTTAAATTTCCGTTATCATTGAATCAATGTTATTTTCTAATACGTCTAAATAAGTTGCCCCATTCAGACTGCCATCAATGAAAAGTAGTTCAACAATATGGTCTCCCAAAAATCGATCGAATTGAGAAAAACAAATACGGTTGTGTAAGTAATGAAAAACCCTTCCAAATTAGGGATCATTTGACATCCAGTCCCAATAAAAAAATTTGGAGGTTGCTATCCCCGCACAGAGTTAGAGTTGCAGGAATAATTTTTGCATAAAGATTGGTTCCGTTTGATATAAAAATCGACATATTTTTGGATTTTTTTCAAAACGTTTATTTATCCTGTTTTTATGGGAGTACCTACAAGTTTTCTTTGGAACACCGTGACTAGATTCTATTATATAGTCATAGCGTCGATGTATTTCGTTTCAATTTTACTCATCTAGAACAAAATTATAAAACTTCTGAAGTCTGGACACAATTAATGTTCTTCACTTTACAATAAAACCGGGAAAGGTTTATAATTAATTTCTAATTAAAATGTGATATTTATTAACTACAAGCGGTGAAAGGTTATTTTATTGCTTTAATTGCAAGTACTTAGCATAAACCATCCGAAGCCAGTTGCAATAAATACTCAGCAAATGTGTGATTCCCTATGTGAAATGATCAGAACTTAATGTCAACTAAGCCATACGTGCGTGATGTGGGCATGGAATTTTAATCAGTTTTCTACTCGTGGTTATTAAGTTTTATTCGATGACAATAATTTATTATTTGGTTTTATGTATTTTAATATAAAAGTATTTTTGCAAACGTAATTAATAGTTCACAAGTTTGTAAATACTAGACAAAGATAGGAAAATGGGCATGTTGTCGGTTTGGTATAGAACTTTACTTCAACTCGAAAAGTTATAATATAGGTATATAATAAGTTATAATATAATATAGTATAATATAAATATACGAATTACACATTGCACTTGCGAGGAGCGAGCAAAAAAACTGGTCAAGTATGAAAGTACTTCCTGCGCTGAGAGTTCCATACATCATTCGCTATAGTTTTTATGTAATTTTGTCTCATTGTATGCGTTAATTGAATAAAACAGTTCATTCATTATTTTGTACATAAATTGGTCATTTTACGATCGCTATAGAGGCATGAAAGGCAGCTTGGCACCGTTTTTTCGTCAACTTACGCTGCAAAATCACAGTCTCCACGAAGAGTGATTTTATTTTAAAGCGATAATATTTTTTAATCGGATGAATAGTTTCGAAGATTACCTCATACATCCAAAGTTAATCTCTCTAAATTATTTGTACAGAAGAAAAATAAATATCCATCAGTTTATTATCTACACAAAATTGTTTAAATGATATATAACATAAAGAGAGAAAGAATACAGTTCTACGTGTAATAACTGGCATTGTTACATAAGAAAAGTAATTTGACATTCAATGAGGTCAAAATAATTAAATTATTGGTTCTGTCACAGTTTGTTTTTAAACCCGATAGTATATTTTCGTGTACCAGTGCGGTATAAATAATAAAGAAATCCTGTGCATCCTAGGATAATTCTATAATTCTCTACTCCTTCGTATGCTCATATCTAATCTTGTACCTACGTGAAAAATGAACAGAGTACAGAGCTGTCAGTTTTCGGCCTCGTGTCCCTTAAATATGCAATTTTGTTTTGTTAAATCTTGTAAAATTTATTAATAGTGTTAAATTGTGTATGATTAACTTTAATTTAGATACTAATGATCTCAGTTGTCGAGCTTCTGTAAATAACTAATTGAATTTCATTATGTGATTTGTGATTGGTGTGTGTTGAAGTGTCGTTTTGAGTTTTCGACGCTAATATTAACTATCGAACATGGATAATCTACAATTTCTCTCTCTTTCCCTCTTTTTGAGTTGGAAATAGCCGCTGTAATGGAAGGCTAGGTGAGCAAAGCTTGTATAATCTTTTCGTTGTTTTCGATTGTACAGAAAACATTTTAAGGTTAAATAAAATTTGCACGAAGAAACTTTATAGTCCAGTATTTGATAAATTTGTCTCAAAACCGAGAGTCTAAATATTGAACCAGTGACTTGGCATTATTGGCCGGTCATTAAGATGCTATAAATTTTCCGCATCTATAATCTAACATGGCTTTTTATCATGATTAAGATGCCAAGCCATTGCATTGGTTCCTTTTTAACAGTCTTTTATTAACTTCACTCTATGTATATTTGTGTGTACCTATGTATGTTTAATGTTTATATCTATCTAACAGCATATTTCAATTTAATTTTCACCCACTTTTAGATGACTGAGTGATTTGAAATTTTAGACATATAAAGAAGTCATGACAAAACAACAATTTATATACAATTCGCCCAAATTTGTAGATTCCCACCGTTTTTTTGTCGACTTACGTTGCAAAATTGGTGTCCATGAGAAGCGTTAATATTTTGTCTATCCTGAAGGCTCATTCTAAATAGTGGTGAAATAATTTTTCAAATAGGTGCAGTGGTTCAGAAGAACACCCTTCGCATACACACAGACTCACGAAATTCGCACTCTCTCTTTATAATATTAGTATAGATGTGCAAATATGTAATGCCCGAGGTTCCGTTGCAGTTTTATTAAGTTATATTGATTTTTTGTACCGATAATTTTAATGCTACTTTAATTATTTAATTATTTTAATATTTGACGACCTTTCTAGTTAAACATTGTCGTTTTCTGTATTTCTGATAAAATTAACTAAACAAGTAATTGAGTTTCTAAACGGACTATGTCACTTTGACACTATATTTGCATAATATGAGATCTAAACGACCCGTGTAAGTATCATTTGTGCGCGGTTTAGATAAAATATTATAATAATATTATGATAGTCGTAAAATATTTAGTGATTAACCTCATTGCATAAAAAGACATAAATTACGAGATTTACTATGCATAATACTATAACGAGAAAGAGCTTTGTAATTTGTGCATTTACCGATGAATCAGCAAGTATGAATTTTTTATATTGAGAAAAATTTATAAAATGTGTTTCATATAAATTACGATCGGTAAATTGTACAATTTATGTTAAAAATTAAAATCATGTAAACAAATTAATATTATGGTAGGAAGTATGATAACTTATGGTTGAAAAAAGGCTAATAATTTTTTGACACTGTAACTTTTTTATCAAATATTCATTTATTCTCTTTGCCAGCCAGACGGCAATTAAATCATTGCAATCCCATAACATATAATTTTTTTTTGTTAAGTAAAGACGCTAGATATGACGCTAGATATGTCGATAATTATATATAGGAGCAAACAGTATCATTAAACAATAATTTTAAAAATTCCAACCAATTGTGCGACGGGTCCATTCCAAGTTCAAAAATATTGACATCTGATATACCTATTATAATAAAGAAAATAAAATTTCTGTGAACGCGTGCGGTGACGCGGGTAATGGCTGGTATTAAATATTGTTTGCTATTTGTTTGGATGGTTATCTACATATATTAATATGTAAAAATTAACCAAAGCATGCTTATCAGCTATCTAACTAATTTCTCTGTGACAAATTTACAGACCAAAATTTTCAAAATATGTGCGAAAGTTTAAAGTTTAGAAAAAACATTTTTTAACAAAACTTTCTTGTAAAAATAAATATAATTATAAACCGTTATTACTATTATATAAAAAACAACGTTGTAGTATTTTTTTTTCTCCAAAAATAATAGGGGCTCTTCATATTTGCAATTTGCGTATCAAACATCCTCCCAAAGTTTGGTTTCGATCCGCTCATCCGTTTGACCTGTATCGTGTTCAGACAAACAGACGCTTAGAGTTTTTCCAAAAATATGGTTTTTTAGATTCAGGGGACTCAAATAAAAAAATATTGTAACATTTTGAAATGCAAATTTTGACCTAAATTAGTACTATTCCTCACTTGTGGTGTTTATGGAAAAAAATTGAGTAAAAATGCAGAATGTAACGGAGCGAATCTGTGCAATTGTATTTCTTCAAGAGACAGAATAAAAAATCTATTATAATATAATCGCTGTTTGCAGATACAACTCTTGAATCTGATTATAAGTACAAACATAAATGTACCGAGCGCAAACTGACGTTATTATTATTCTAATATATTAGCATAATTAATTCTTACACAGAAAGAGCATTATGCTGTTAATTCATATATAACGAGTGTTTCATAAGTCATGTTTCATTTTCGAAAATACATTCATTCAGGAACTCGAAATAAATTGAAAACAGTCTAACTGTTAGATTACGGTAATATAATATTTTTATTCGTTCAAAGACTATATATACATTATAAAACATATCATCTATACTAACGTATAGCTGAAGACCGCGCATACTTATCAATCACCACACCACACATCAGAGAAGCATGCTAATTAATGGAGTAACGCACATTAGACCAACAGCTAGCAACGATCTTTAGTCGGTCACCTGCAATTACTGTCTAGCCGTGCTGGGTCGACCAGTGGGCTAGTGATGTGTCGTTTTCATTAATTAACTGTCATTGATAAAACTATTTGAAAACTGCAAAATGTTTGTCGCCCATGAAACCTGCACTATAAAATATTCTAGTCTATACTGGTCAGTACTCAGTAGCTTAGGAAGCTGCGTCTCCTGGTTGGAAAACTTCCGTTCTTTCCACGTGTTTTCGCCATAGTTACCACAGTTGTTTAACTTTCCCAGACACTACACACATGTAAGCCATGAACGTGTGTGCGTTATCCAGTAGCTGACACCATATTGGTTCATGCGGCAGATATGGGTCCACTGCTACACTCGAGCCGGGTGTCCTGGTTACAGAGTTCGTGGTCTAGACCAAGGAATTATTGACAGAACTGTGACATGAATATTTTAAATTAATTCATTTGACTGTAACTCTTTACACAAGACTCAACCAAGATTTTGTCATTCTTCACGTTCGTCTATTTTGACTTCTTGAATACATTTCCAATAGATACGACATGCATTTATTATGGTACACTCTGTATCCACGGAACCTCGCTATCAACTCTTTGAAGAACACTGCCGATATTATTGATAATATTGCCATGACTTGTAGTGGCTATTCTTTATAATTTATAACTTAATCCGTACGTGAACAAATGTACTAAATTGCAAGAAATAAATCGATATGTTTTATAATGTAATAATTTTAAATAAAACTATTTAATATAAAATTATAACTGCGCTTCTGAAGGTTGCATTAATAATTAACACACTGCATTAGTTAGCAATGTAAGCATTTTGTTTTATAATTTGATAATGTTTATTAATTAGTAGCATTTAATTTAAGTTAATGTTGTTGACGTTTTTTGTTGTGCAAAAACCTATAAATGTGCCCCCCCCCTCCAAATTAAAAAAAAAAAAGAAAAATATGTCTCAGACTGTAATTTATTAGCGTTGGATTGTAGTGTGCACCTATTATGATATAATTATTAATAGATTCATTTGATTGTTCTTGATTTCTAAAATACGCAATTTTTTAGGCGTTCCGCGGTATATATTAAAGAGGTCTCTAGCAGTTAAATTAGTAAATAAATAACATAGAACTAAACCTGAAAATTATTACAGTGTAAACACTATACAGCGAAATTGAAGGGACCGGGTATTTCATTGCGTTATAGTTTTCGTTAAACAGAGAGTAAAAGAAAACAGTATAAATTGAATTCACATAACAAAACTATAATCTGTAAATTTTGCTTGTCGTTTTTTTACTATGCCAGTATTGTAACTGTATCTTTCATTGTATTTTATTCATATCTTGGGATACAGTAAGTTGGATCATCTTCGTTAAATAAAAGGAATTTCTTTAATAAATTTGTTGCATGCAGAGCTTGTTCAATGCAACAAATGAACATATTTCTAAGAATCCCATTGTTGAGGTCTAAATAATGACGTATTGTTTCGCTATTGAGAGTGGTTGTTACGCTCTATAGAGTGTTTCAATATATATGGGTAACAATGCAAACCAAACAAACCTTGCCAATTTCTATATTTTAAGGGGTTTTTCGTTAAATAGAAGTTCGCTATATAGAGTTTACACTGTATTTATTTTTTCATTATACCACACCATAAAATGCCTAAATGTTGCATATAAAAGTGACAAGTTTTTAAAAATGTTTAAAAGGAAATATGCATGTCTTCATAAAAACTGTGGTTTGAATTTGTCGTCCAATATTTTTCCATACTTGACTGTATTCCGTTTTTTTTTTTTAAATGAACAGTAGGCGTTTGTTGTTTATAGAACATACTTTGATATTTTTTCTCAGAATTCAGAATCTAGACCTGGAGGTTTGTGAAAAATAATTATTACCATGAATTTTGACTTGTCTCAAGTATTTGCTGACTTAAAAAATATTTTATTATTCTGAATTACTTTACTATTGAAAATGGACAATAACCTCAGTAGAAACATACTTACATGTACGAGGTGTTCGAAAGTGATGGAGTTTAATTAATTATCATAATATATTGGTATACCTAAGCTAATTATATACTAACCCAGGTATTCGTGAATACAGTGTACATGATAACATTTTTGATGGAATCTGCGTACAAAGGAAGTGAAATGTAGACATATAGATAATATTATTATTTTATTTTTATGTCGGTAATTAGATTTGGACTTGAGGACAGCAAAAGCGCGTTCTCTGTGTCTTATGACAGGAAATCCGCTGTTGAACTTGCTCAATGGACGTTTGTTTACAAAATATTTATTTATTACTTTACATTACTATACATTAGAAATTCTCTACCTGATATTTTTATTTCAACATTTTTCCTGTTTTTTTTTTAAACTACTGTATACTATCCCTCCTCTTGCCGTGCGAGCACTCGATCGTATTTTTGAACTTTAAGGTTTCGTTAAGATCTCAAACAATGTTAATGTGAACGAAATTAGCAGAAAAATAAAAAAAAAATTGTATTTGATAAGTAATTTTGACATTTAAAATGATAACACAAAAAAAAATTGAGAGCAGTTTCTGAATCGTAGATAGTTATTCAAATAAATACAATTATCGACCATTTTTTTCAGACTATATATTGACAAAAACTATAAAATTATAATTCAATATTTAAATAATTCAAAATTAATTCTATTAGAAAATAAGTAGATACTAATTAATTCTTATATTTTTAGATTATTTCTGAAGAAGATCCAAATCCGGACCGAAATGTCATCTATTTAATTATTGAATTATAATTTTATAGTTTTTGTCAATATATAGTCTGAAAAAATTGGTCGATAATTGTATTTATTTGAAGAGTTCTATTCAGACGTTAACCAACGATTTGACGTAGACAGTTATCTTAATGAGATTATACAAACTCTCCTACGTTAAGGAGGTTGGGTCAAAAATTCAAAATGATTAAAATTTGTTAAAATTTCAGAGGTGTTCTTCTGAAATTTACATCATATCTCAAATTTTGAACATTATGGACAGTCTCATTGTTGAAAAAATAACATTCAAAATACATTTTGGCTAATCAATGAAATAGTGACATAAAACAACAGTAAACTCATAAAATCAAATATAAGTCATAATAGGATTAATTTCAAAAACAACTATGCTATGAAATATAATATATTTTCAAAGTTAATAGAAGAAGAAAAAACTAGAACTTTTCCCTGTACCAGTAATAAGAAAACTAATTAAATAAAACACAAAGATCCCGATTTAGTGATGTTTTACATAAATTCGCAATAAGTAAATGGCAACTATATATAAAATTAGGAGGCTTGTGTATAAGAATAGAGTTTTCCTCGCACCACGTCCCCCGCAAAAGTGCCTATCCAACATTCTTAAAAGAATTAATATTTAAAATTTTAAATTCAAAATTTATATCCCTAGTGATTTTCACCAAATAAATAATAATGTCTCCTATACTATAATTTTTCACAATGGCATGTGAATAAACAGACATAATTAGTCAGTTTATCGAATTATGAACCCAACCCAACCCATGTTCCACAAACCTAACATTCGCGTGATACAAAACAACTATCATGTCAAAGGTTAAAATGTTTTGCACGTAAAACTATTGTATATTAAATCGACATAAAAATATCTATCTTAACATTTGCTTGACGAAACTATAAAAAAATGAAAATATGCGTGTACGTATTTCTCGTTTACTTTGTTTAGAAATGCGCGCGGCCTCTTAAATGAGACAATAAAAACTGTATACATATCAATAAATTTTATATGTTTATATCTACGAATGTATGTCTGTGGATGAGTTGTTATCAGTTTCTGTTTTATGGACATTGTTCTGATGAGTTCAGACTTCGGATGGAATGCGACGGCCGCAAGTTTTATGTTTATCTCTTCTTCAGATTCGACGATATGACTTTCTTAATTACTCTTGTTGTTCTGAATCTACAGCTGCTGAAGCGTTTCGAATGGCAGAAATCAAATCATATAAAAATACATTCCGTGGTTGTCAAATTAGAAATGACACTCACGGCAAATTTATATAACAACTAGCGGTCCCGTCCGGTTTCACCCGGGTGTAAAAGAACGAATGGGGAAGGGAGGAACATGAGTACACACATTCATCTTAGTTTACCGAGATGAATGTTGCGTCCAAATTTCATGATGATCGGAGTTACCGTTCAAAAGTTTATGTCGATAAAAAGCAGTATTTATACTTTTTTTTAAATAATATATTTTTTTAATTAATTAAATAAAGTTAAAATAAATTTGTATATAAGCCTTAGAAGAAAGCAATGTAGAAAAAAAATAAAAATATATTCGCCCAACGTGGGGCTCGAAAATACGACCCTGATATTCACAGTCGCATGCTCCACCGATTGAGCCAGCCGGGGTTGTTTCCTCACAACGCTAATATGAGTATATTAATTAGTTAGTGCATTTCACCTGAATAGAAGCTTATTTTTGAGATACATTTTGCAACATTTTTCATTAATGCTTCGCTCCTAATGGTCGTAGCGTGATATTATATAGCCTATAGCCTTCCTCAATAAATGGGCTATCCAACAAAAAAAAAATTTTCAATTTGAACCAGTAGCTCCTGCGATTAGCGCGTTCAAACAAACAAACTCTTCAGCTTTATATATTAGTATAGATTCACAACCCGACATCGACAAACAGAAGCTGAGGACGACATGTAGGTAATATAAGTTGATAGATTTGAGTTTATTGACGCTCGACAACTGAGGTCATCAGACGTTATCACTGAATTAGTACCGAACAAAGTCAGTTTTACTCTTCAGTGAGTCATGATCTTATTATGATAGGGGAACTGTATTTTGAAAATTGCAATAAACACGTAGGTGCCTATGTCAATCCTCCCTCTCTTATAGTCAAGTCATTTTAACGTTTATTATGGGAATACAGTCGAATCTGGATAAGCAAGCGTTCAAGGGACCGCTTATGGAGGTTTTTCACTAACCCGAGGTTCTAGCTTATAGAGATACAGGAGTGGCCTTTCTCACTTTTATAGAGATCTATAAAAACTATACAAAAACAATGTTAGTTGAGCTATTTATGACTCATTCTTAAATTTGGTGGAACTATTAATACGTTCGACTATGTATCGCTTATAGTAGTATAGGCAAGCAGTAGTCTCAGTTATAAAGGTCCATTAGTCCATTAGAGGTTTCTGTTTCTCACTTCTAGAGGTTTTAGAAGGTTACAAAGACAGTACCTGCCAATTACTCTCACTTAGAGAGTTTTCTCGCTTACCCAGTTCTCACTCACTTAGTTTTGACTGTAACTGTTATCCAACAACGCTAGAAAGTAGCAGCACTATGAACTATATCTTATGCACTTTACAGTAAGTGCACGAAACACCTGTCATCATCAAGCCATAAAAAATGCGAGTTTCCTTAAAACAATAATTTTTTTCGTGTATACTATTAATTATAATTTCTTAGGTCTGCTAATCTCCGCATCCCTTTGTTTAACTTAGAAAGCATTTTACCTATTTTATGAATTATAATTATGGTTACATCATCACTAGATACCTGTATTTAAGAAGAGTTTAAAGGTCTAAAAAAATCCTCAGTTATAAATTTTTAGCTCAAACTTAGAAAAAAAAAACATTTCAGAATTCTTTTCAATCGATATCATATTTCACAATCGAGCACGATGTTAAAAATTGCATTGGAGCATTTGATTGTAGTCTCTTTTGTTATTCTCTACAGTTCATAGATATACAATCTAATTCCTAACGAAATAAAAAATATTTGTAAGTGTTGACAATTCAAAAAAAAACTAAAAACCTTCCTATGTGATAAATGTTTTTATAATGTCAATGATTTTTTACCTTATATTCTATATAATTATAATTTGTATTGTATTTGTAGCTGTATTGACTTCTCATATATAACATCTTAATGTCTTTGAAGCAATAAAAAACTATTATCATTGCCACGTTTATATTAAAAATGTTTTTTATTTCTATTATTATTATCATTATATATAAAGATACACAAATCAAAGCAATTAAGCACAGTAACTATTGTGCAACGCTTTAAACTATTGAAAATTAAATTGTACCTAAAATAGACATGTTAGAAATAAATTTAGAGCAGCAAGCGGCCTCTAGCTCTTTGTTAACGCATTTTACTTTTTCTATGAGAAATTCAGTTAATTGTTTTTTTGACAAAACATATTAATAAGTTTAGAAGCCGTACAGCAAACAACACGGTTTTAATGTACGTTCCTATGGCATGCTAGCATGTCTTTATACAATATGTAAATTATTTAATCGTGGGTCGATTAATATATTTTTTTCAGTTACAAAAGCATTTTGTTAATTAAATATAATAACGTGTAGGTGCGGACACATGAAGGCTGTGTTAACTTTGATTTGTGACCTGCTGAGAAATAGACAAAATACAACACGCATGAAAATTAAGAAGCTAGTCATTCCACTACTTTACAATCTATATATATATACTAATATAAAGAGTTTGTTTGCTTGTTTGGTTGAACGCGCTAATCTTAGCAGCTACTGGTTAGAATTGAAAATATTTTTTTTGGATAGCCCATTTATCGAGGAAGGCTATAAGCTATATAATATTACGCTACGACCAATAGGAGCGGAGCATCAATGAAAAATGTTGCAACATGTAACTCAAAATTTGTCCGTCCGACAAAAATTTTTGAACGGTGACTGCGATCGTCATGAAATTTGGACACAACATTAATCTTGGTAAACTAAGCTGAATGTGCGTACTCATGTCCCTCCTCCCATTCGTTCTTTTGCACCCGGGTGAAACCGGGCGGGACCGCTAATGTAATATATAAAAGCAGCATAGATTGTATGCACGAGACGGTTTCGTGTTATATTGGTTCAATGGTTTGCCGCTCCATTAAGCGATCAGTACTATAATAATTACTATCTTCTTAAATTTTGGTCTCAGACTATAGGTCGTTGCTGTTTTTAATATTACAAAAAAAATTTAAATATGTTGTAAACAAAAAAAAACGAGAAAATATCTCATTGTATTTGAGGAATCAGAATCATAAAATAACATATTACACTACGAGGGCAGAAAGTTTGAGATTCTTGCACTGCGCGTCATGATGCTCTCAGCTCGTCTCGGGAATCATGATGCGCAGTTCAAGATCTCAAACTTTCTATACCCTTGTGGCGTAATATATGTCATCTCATGATTCTCAGAACAATATGAAATACATAATTATTATGTATATATAATATGGCATCATTATTTCTAATTTTTTTACACTTTTCGATTACGTTATTTTGAATGTTTACGCAATTTCTCCGTTTTCTCCAAGGCAAAGAAAGTACAAGTTTATGTTAAATAAATAAAGAATGAAAAGTTACTAAAATGTAAAAACTTAAACAAAAACTTCGTATTTAAAAGATGTACGTAAGTACTTTTACTGAACTTTGAATAGTTCAAATTAAATAATGTAAAACATTTTTCTGAGAAACAAACTTTATGAAATATTCAAATACGTTGGGAAAATCATTGGTTATACTTTTCAAATAGTTCCCTTGCCATTACAATCATTAATAAAAAAACCGACATGACAAGCAATCGGCACGTTCGCCCAGCCCCGTTAGACCTGGTGAATTATTAATAGCTCAGACATAAGTCATATTCTATAAAGGTAATGAAAAATTAATACAGTGTCGTGCTGTCTCCTGTACTATGACTTCCTTGCTGGCTCTCAAATGCAGCGACCGTATCAATAGTCATCGACTCGAGAATCGAGATTAACTTGATTCCTCAGATGAAACAAAAATTCCGCATTTTTTTACCATTCCAACTGACAAGTGGGGAATGGTAGGAACTAGTTTTGGTCAAAAATCACTTTTCAAAATTATACAACTTTTTTTCGTTTTGAGGTCACTGAATCCAAAAAACATATTTTCTGTGCGTCTGTTAACCTGTGAGCACGATATAGGTTAAACGGTTGGACGGATTAAAACCAAATTTTGGGAGGATGTTTGGTATGCAAATATGAAGAGCCCTATTGTTTTTGGAGAAAATAGGCGCATGTGCAGAAGAGATAATATATGCTATGAATTTTTTTTAATATATATATAATAATGGTATACTTTTCATAACACCCTATTATTTTATTTTTTTCTGGCAAGAAAGTTTGGTCAAATTTTTTTTCTAAACTTTGTAGTTTCGGAAATATTTTGAAAATAAAAAAAATCGGCTGTTCTCTTGTTTTGTTGATCTGTCAAAAATAAACTAGTCAAGCATGCTTTGATTAATTTTTACATGACGTGGAACATAATTACAAAGGTTACCATGGCAACGAATAGCAAATATCATATTGAATACTAGCCATTACCCGCGTCACCTCACGCGATATCAGAAATTTTATTTTCTTTATTATACAATACCAAAAGTCAACATTTTGAAGTTGGAATGGTCCCGTCGCTCGCCCAATTGGCTGTGGACAACAAAACATTTTGTAGAAGTATCTATGCTAATATGCATACAGTAGGTATGTAAACAAAAATGATGACACATACAGGCCAGTAAAATGAAGTTGTTTTGACCCTAACATTTTCACAAAATCGCAAAACGGTGAAAAATTTAGGGAACGTTTATATAACACAATCTGCCAAAATTGCACCTTCGTGCGATAACTGGAACTTATTAAAAAAGAGTTACAAAACTGTTTCATCAGGTTTTCGGTTGTATCTCCAGAACTAGCCATATTTTTTGTTGATAATATTGTAAAAGAGATAATGATTCGCAAAAAAGTTTTAAAAATAATTATCCACTTATTGTTAAAATTTAATAATAAATTATTAAAGTATAAAAGTTGAAAATTTCCACGGCTAAGAAAATGGCTAAAAACACCCAGCATTTAAAAATACAAAAAATTATCAATTTTTTGAATTTTTCTATTTTTTATTGATTTTTAAAATTCGGACCAAAACTGTCATCTTATCTGCTCCGAGCTCTTCTAACTTTGAAATTAGTGGAAACTGAGTCATCATTTTACTGGCCCATATATAGTAAGCATTTTTGGGCAGTTATTTGAGGCAACGTAAAAATTTGTGTAACACTTCTTTTGTAATATCTGAACACAAAATCGAAGACCTGGCTGAAGGGTAGTGGGGCCAAGTTAAGCTGTGGATTTTTAACTTCGTGATTTTTTTTTTTCAAAAAAGTCCTTGAGACATTTTAAAATTTTCATATTTTCACATTTAGTATTTAATCATAATTTAATTTCTATACAGTGAAATATTTTATTGAAATAAATGACTACCAGTTTTGATTAGAGTATTATGCTATCATTATTAGACAAAGTGGAATTAATAAAAAAGTGCAAATAAAAAAAAATTACACTGGTTTCGACTAACATAAGTATTAAGTTATCATCATAGAATTGAAATTGTTTTTATGATACAAATAGAACTTGAAGACATCGTTAGGATTCTAAGAATTTTAATTTGGTCCTTTAATTTCACATTCAGTAGTGTGGTAATTACAGACTGACGTAAAAAGAAGCTGATAATATTTTTAAAATGTATTAATAATCGAATTTGTATGTTAAATGAAAGTGTGTTTGAATTCAAATTTTGAGCTATAAATATATTTTGCAAAGCCGATCTTATTCACACATTCTAAAAACCACTATTAATACGGCCAATTATTATAATGTTTGTGTATTTTATTCTCTTAAACAAAATATTATGTGTACATAGAAGTAATATTTGATTTTGCTTATAATAAAAAGCAAGCATTCCTATCTTAAAGATATTTGGGGAAAGATGTCTGTGTATTTTACAAGATATACCAAATCATTGGTTCCTTTTTTACAGTGTCAGTTCTGAAATAATGTAACAACCAGAACTTTTTAATATTACTCGTCAATTATACATATGGTTTGACTTCTCAATAATTTAATGGATTTTTTTGTGTTTTCAATCTTGGGCTAGTAGTAAATAAAACATTGCTAGTATGTGAGAATTATGAAAAGAAGTACTTAGTTTTAAGCGAGTGGATTGATACTCAGGTTCCTAAAATTCAACTTCGGAAACAATACCTACATTTGTAGTCGCGATAGATATTCATCCTGCTGTCTTTAGCACAAATTCAAACCAGTAATAATATTAACGAGTGTAGTGGAAACTCAGATATCTGGCAACTTTACCTTTCAGATAGTTTGCCTTGTGCAAAAATGAATTGTAATAAATTGTATTATTGAACTGTTTAATTTTTCATTATTAGACAAAATGTTGTATCTGTCGAGTTAATCGATTGTAGTTGTTATTATTTTATTCAACATTTTAAAATTATGTGATAAATTTAGTTAGTAATAATCGGTTCAAGCTCGATATTAGTATTCTTATTATGTTTGCTTTTAAGTAGAATACAGAACGCAAATCAAAATTATTTTGAACTAGCATAGAAAACGCAGTTCTATTCAAACAATTAACTATTTAATTCGCATACCCCGTTATCGTTCACCCCGGAATTGTTTTTTTAAAAACTCCACATTTTCCCCTTCCCGTTTCACTGCGAGACAATCCGCATACCCCTTTTATTCGACCGTTTTATAATTCCCCTAAAAAAAATAGATTTTTCCTTTTTAGTACATTTTTATAAAAGTTTGTACTAATATTTCATTTTGATTTTTAGTCTTCCAAATGTTTTACTAAAAAGGATATCTAATACAATTAAGAACAAAAGAAAAAAATATATTCGCCCAAATTGATGCTCTAACCCACAACCCTGCAATTATGAGTCTCATGCAATACTGATCGAGCTATCCTGGTTTGCGGGGGCAGTTTGATCTACATAATATATTATACCAGTTTTATATCTATTAATTAACTTGAAAAAAAAAACTAAATATTACAATCTGTTAATTATTAAAATTTATTGGCGAATTTTTTTTTTTTTTTTATTTAAAACAAAAAAAAATAAAATGTACTTCAACCCTAGGGATTGGCGAATTAATTGCAAAAGCAATTGATTCATATATTGTTATCGAGAATACATCATGTGCCAAAATTTCAACTCGGTCGGTTAGCGGGAAGTGAATGAAAAATCGATTGCAAGCAGCGCCGAACTAGCCTTTTATGCATCCGGTGCGAACTTCTATAACTTCACCCTTGAAAAATTTTCTAACCTGAAAACTTGGTTCTAGTCTGGTCATTTCTGCGCCCTGTGCCTGGGCACCGCTGGTACCGTTCTAGATACGACACTGGCTGCAAGGATTTGAAACACTTAAAGAAACGAACAAATATACGGAAGGTGATGTTAAATAAAGATTTATAATATGGACTATTTGCCACTGAGAGAATTATTTCCATCTGTTTAGTGATTCTCAAGTTTCGAGATAACAAACTTACACGATACCTACATAAAAAACTTTTGTCTTTATACAGTAGAACCTCTGTTAGTCGAACTTCAAGGAAGACGCCAAAAATTCGAGTTATAGAGATTTCAATTTATGAAGGATTTCGCTTTAGGCGGATTTTTTAAGGAAATATTCGACTTGTAGAGGTTAAGATTCATTCTAACTAGTTTTGAGTTAGAAAACATTGCGATGTTCGAGATACAGAGGTCCAATTTATTTTTTTTGAGTTATGGAGAGAAAATATGTACCAAAATGGTTTTTAGGAACTCACTGATTATTTCGACCTACAGAGCGTTAATATTTTGAGTAATAGAGGTTTTGAGGCTTGAATGGAAGGGAACAAAATATTTTTTCGAATTTTGGAGGTTTTTACTTTTCGTCTTATCGAGGTTTGACTTAAAGAGGTTCCATTGTATATTACTAGCCGCTACCAGCAGTTTCGCACGCGTTCATTGAGACGAAAGAATGATATACTTATGATGTATAGTTTTTTTCCGTGATAATTTAATTTTGTTGATATAATATAATTTTTAAATTTTATATATTATTTTAAACTTATTGTTCCTTCGGTTCGCGGAGGAAGCTTCTCTTTCATTTGTCAAATTTCTAAATTTAAAGAAATTTAATAACAATTAATCGGTAAAAACATAAGAAAATTTCTGATTTTTAAGATTTTCCCAAATCTTAAATAAATAGAAAAAAAACGGGTTGTCTCTCAAAAATATTGATGCTGTTCGTTAATGTTTTACATATTATTACTATTTGCAAGATAATTTTTGCACATAGTATACCAGTTTGACGTTATCATTTTTTGAACATAAATTATTTTCCATTATTTCACGTGTTTTTCCTCACTTATTCCATGCATAAAATGTTAATGCGTCAGTACATCATAGTGTAAGTTTCTATTTGACCTTTTTAAACGCAATCGGGTAATTTACATTAAAAGAACAGAACTCGTCTGATAGCAATTATAGTATTTAAACCTGTTCCAAAAAATGTCGCCTCTGACTACATAGAATTATTAAAGATATACTAATACGTACATTCAATGTACATCTATGTATAATACCGTGTACAAATTTTATCTACAGCGTGTCAATTGTTGTGGTACGTTTTTCCAAAAGGCCCCCACCAAAGCAATACGGTTTATAAAAAATTGGTTGTCTGTAAAGTCGGTTTACGGACGATAGTTTTACGTGATAACGTATTCCGTAATACATAACCTAAATTTATATAATAATTATAATAATTCGAATCTATGATATTGCATCTTTCGCTTCAAATTTAGGTAAATTTTATTAAGTAGAATAATAAAACACTATAAAAAGTACACTATTATTATATAAAACTATGGCATGTATCTCTTTTGCGCATGCGCCGATTTTCCCCAAAAAATTTACAAAAATTTCTAGTAAAAATAGATAGAGTAAAAACCGTTTTAAAAACTATATTATTATTATATAAAACATCATTATAAGAGATATATTCTTTTACGCATGCGCCGATGTTCCCCAAAAACAATAGGCCACTTCATATTTGCATATCAAACATCCTCCCAAAATTTGGTTTCAATCCGCTTATCCTTGGTGTCGGAATGATAAGAAATGTCAAAAGTGACGTTTGCAACTGTCAAAGTATTATGTTCTAATAATAATTAGTTATTCCAATAGTTAACTTGGAAGGCGTTGCATTTCACAAAATACTAATGTCAAAAAATTGAATTAAACATTAGAAATGCAGCCGTTTTCATGTTAAGACAAGACATACGTTATTTTCTAATTTCCATGTACGGCAAACAAAGACGACCGACCGCGTCGCGCCATGCATTAGACAACATTGCATTTATACAGCTATTTTTCTATATAAATTTGTATAAAAAAACTGTTTAGGCAAATTCTGTTATACGAAATCTATGTAAAATGTTCTCCTCTTTCGTTTAAGACTGGTTTCAAACCGATCTGATTTAAATTGAGCGAGAAATTAGCAAAAAGCACGCACAGGGTCAGGCGGAACGTTACGCGTTACTCGTTACGAACGTTACGTTACACTTTTTCGTGCATGCAGTCGGTGTTTTATCAATTTATAAGATTGGTGATTCATCAATTTATAAGACGTTATCACGTCAAAAGCATTTTATCCGACAGGATATAACAATATAATAGTGTAACAAAACTGTTGTAGTCCGTGGCGGAAATTATTTATTTGCAATAATAAATGTTGAACAAAACAGTAAAGCACACAAACGAAAGCGTGCTTTCTTAACTTAACAGAAATAATAACGTTAACAGAAACAAATCTAATAGTTCTAAATCATAAAATAAAAGACTAAGTAACAGAGAATATAGTCACTAAATTATGTACACAAAATATTTACATCACAGGAACACAACACAAAGTTTATCAGAACACTTGTCTATTAACTGTAAATCATTTATGTAAAACCACTCACTAAAGTTAATTTATTTCCACAGTAAAATTTATGTCGTAATGCCAGAGCACTGTATCAACACAACTCACGAACAGCTCCAAAAACTGACTGACTGACTTGCCCACTCTACTCGCTTTTTATAGTTTTCGGCCCATGCTCTAGAATGTTCTCCATGCATCGAGACCCCTTCTATTGTCTGCAGGTTGGATGTTTTACCTGTTTTCCTTTGTTGTTGTTTTTAGTAGTTTCTACCGAATTCCATAGTCGTTCCATCAAGGGGCACGCAACAATAGGGAGGTTTCATAAATGATCTTTAAGGTCGCACTGATTGGGAGGAATTTGCCTTATCGCCCCATGTTAAGGCCGCTGCACACGAGGCTGGAAACACTGCTAGGACTTCTTTCGGGCAGCAGGCTGGATACGAGGCTGACACGTCACTGCTAGCTCACAAGATAGATTTTAAAATTAGTACAGGGGCTATTTTTCTTGTTAGGTTGTGTGCTTGTTCTGATCAAGAAACAATCAGGAAGCAGTATCTTGTCACGTGGGAGACATGAACAAACGCCCACAAACCAACATGGCGTCATTCTGCTCAGTGTCAAACAGACACGTTTTGCTCTGGGTTTTTATTTGAACTGTCACTGTGTGCGCACCAGATCTAACCATAAAACAAGCTTGAAAAGACGTCTCATGTCAAGCGAGCACATATAAAAGCAATTAAGAAAACCAGTGCTAGAAAACTAGTAGTCAAATCTAGCAAGGAATCTAACGGCAAATCCAGCCTCGTGTGAAGCGGCCTTTAATCTCTAATCTACTCTAACCTTGTAGTACATGCAGAACAAATATAAAATTAATGAGAGGATATTTAAGTTGCATGTTGTATTATAAAAATTTTTTAGTATTGAGTTATTTTTTATCATAACTGTCATTAATAAATAAAATTATTTATTGAAGAGTTCTAATCAGACGTTAATCAAAGATTTGAATAACTGTCATTAATTATTATTCTTCGTACATGTACAAATATTTAATGTTGACATTCCTTTGATATTTTGAGGTATTAACAATTTCTAATTTTACTCTGTTTTGACACTGCTATACTTTTTGTTTTAATATTTGATTTTATTGTTTGTAATTATTTATTAGTGGTCTGAAAATGTCTAAATAAAAGAAATGAAACGTCGCATATTTCAGTGATAGATTGATCGTTGTTTTTATTTTCTATTGTCCTGATTCCCGTGAATTTTTTCATAATTAAAATTATGTCGTACAAATATTTACCTTTAAATGATTCGTGTGACATATTCGAACAATCAGTCTGTATAATCACATTTGCCAGTGTATGTGTGATAGTTAATAGGTAAAGTATGAAGCATTATGTATTCACAGAGATGCTAGATAAAAATAATCACATGTAATAAGTGTGTATTTAAATATGATGTCTTTTGTATGTGTGTGTGAGGATGTGACCATCTGGTCAACCGCTGGGTATATCGCGGGCCACCGTTGCCAGAGGTGACAATTACTGGTCCTATTGCAGGAAATGTACCGAGATGATCATGCATTATGTATAAACACAATATTCATTACCTACTATAAAATAATGAGATGCTGTGGAAATTTTTACAACAATACAGTCATATTTTAAGTTTTTATTGGTCTTTTCTAAAAAAAGTAAGTAATGAAAATTTGACTGGAAAAATATTTTGCACTTGTACTCGATTTGAATACCAATAGAGAAGGATTAATATTATTTTTTTACAAGAGCCCCTATAAAAAAGACACTTATCCCCCTCCCGCGAAGGAATGACTGGACGTCAGTTCCGTGGGAGTGATACAAGGAGCGTGAACGAGGAGGTTTAGTGGGTATGGGACTTTGGCCCGAGTCCCACACTACCAAGGGTTCCGTAAGTGGATTTCCT
The DNA here is from genome assembly GCA_963575645.1 of Xanthostigma xanthostigma. NCBI lineage: Eukaryota > Metazoa > Arthropoda > Insecta > Raphidioptera > Raphidiidae > Xanthostigma > Xanthostigma xanthostigma. The sequence goes on along the minus strand of OY754468.1, from coordinate 27,604,040 downwards.
CCTTTGCGAAAAAAAAAATGCTAGATAAGTGTGCGCGGTCTTTTAATCATCCACTGATATAAATCGTTAAGTCTTGTGACCATAGAATTGTTTGTATTTTCGAGAACCCGAAAACGGCGTCAAGCGCACTACTACTCTACTACTACTACTATATATACGTTCCTCCACTCATCAGGATTATTATTCTCTCATTTAGTTTCATTTAGTTTTAATAGACCCGTAATTCATAGTTAGATCCATAATCTATAGATCCGGACGCTAATAACCTTTGATGCCGATGCGTCCATAAATAACTATATATAGGTACCTACATATGTAAAAAAAAGAATTGTGTGATAAAAGAAAACTAACGTCAAAATGAAATTGAGATTGATAATTGATGCTAACTTGTATACTTACTTTTTATTTTTTACTTTACTTTACTTCACTTCACTATTTCTTTACTTTTTACTTTACTATTTACTTTACTTTCACTTTGATTTACTTTACTTCTCGCACTCCCACCTGCGCATATAACCTTTGTAGCTGAGCGCGGTTTATATAGAAAAAAATTGATGCTAATATAATTTAATTATTACTGTTTTTTGAACTCGATAACTCACGTAGTTAACTAATTATTATTCAACTGTATTTGAGGTTGCTGTTAAAATAAAATTTAATATCAACTCGTACTATCTCAGCTTTAGTTATAGTTATCATTATGTATAATTTCTATTTTTGAATGACATTCTTATATAACTATTGTAATATTATAAATATGCCTGTTTAATTTAATGTTAATAGAGTATTCAGTTATTTTTCAACCTGCGTATAATAAACGAGTTATAATTAATTGTATTAACTTATTACTGTGCTGAACATTCCACATCATATCCAAACTTATCAGGTTATGGGCCCAGGCACAACAGAAGTGTGAAATACAGCATTAAAAGCGAATAGACTTTGAAGGTTAAGCAAAATTGCCGACCACGTGTTTTTCAAGCAAAAATGAGTTCCAGTAGTTTAGTGAGTTCTACCAGAATAGAAATGTTAACGAAAGACAATTACGACTCATGGTGTGTTCAGGCTGAAGCTTTATTAGTTAAAAACGATGGCTGGAGTTACGTCAATGGTAAAACTCCGAAACCAGTTTCTACGAATGCAATAGCGACAGCCGCAGAACAAAGTGCTATAGATCAGTGGTTAATTGCTGATAGTAAAGCAAAGGCTGACTTAATTTTGTCTATTACGCCAAGTATTGCTAAACGGGTTGGTAAATTAGAGACTTCTCGTAGCGTTTGGTTAAAACTAAAAGAAACGTTTGCGTCAACTGGTCCAATAAGGAAAGCTACTCTCTTACATACACTCACTTTATCCAAGATGTCTGAAGGAGATGATGTTCACGAACACTTGAACGTTTTCTTTGATACTGTTTCGAAACTTGAGGCAATGGATATTGATATAAATGAAGAACTTTTAACAACTTTATTACTCAACAGTCTTCCTGACAGTTATGACAATTTTTCTGGAAACATGAGGTGTCGTGATACACTACCAAATCCTGATGAGTGTAAGATAAAAATTCTTGAAGAGTTTGAGAGAAAGAACTCAAAAAGCAAGCGTGATGAACAAGCGATGTTTGCTGCAAAAAGGTATTATTCAAATAAAAATACTAATTATAAGCCTTCTTCTAGTCAGAATGACGACTCAAAAGAAAAAAGGTTTCCGTTTAGATGTAGTAAATGTGGTGAAGTTGGACACAAGGCCGCTGATTGTCCACTGCGACAGGATCAAGGACAAAAGGAAGTGCCTAATCAAACTCAACAACAGTTTAGACGTCAAAATCGAAACAATAATCGAGATAAAGCTAATTTAAGCGAAGAGTCATTTCTAGTCGAGGCTGTAAAACTTGAGAGTGCTTTTCAAGTTGAAGATAAATTACATGCAACGAGATGGTGCTTGGATAGTGGCAGTACGTCCCATTTATGCAAGGAGGAATCTTTGTTCACATCATGCATTCCGGCTGATCGAGCTAAGTTAAATCTTGCGTGCAATTCATCAGCAGATGTGCGGGCGAAGGGGACAGTCCGTCTTCCCGTAACAGATGGACAAACCTCAAGGTCAGTAAATTTAGAGAGTACCTTGTTCGTTCCTGATCTGCGTGTGAATTTGTTGTCTGTAGCAAAGATCACAAACAAGGGATATGAAGTCACGTTCAAACAAAAAGAAGCAGTGGTCAAGGATGGTTCTGGTGAAGTAAGTCTAATAGCTGATCGGATCGGCGACCTCTACTACGTCAGAGAACCTACTGAGTCGGTTCACGTAGCTACTTGTGTCTCCAAGCAAAATCGAAATGATGTACAGACATGGCATGAAAAGATGGGACATCTGAATGCAAATGATCTACAATCGATGGTGAAAAACGACTTTGTAAGGGGTATAAAACTAAAGGTTGGTGAAGAACTTCCACCTTGTTCAATTTGTCTCGAGGGTAAATTAACAACGCTACCGTTCCCTAAGAGATATGATAGAAGTGACGTGCCTCTACAGTTGGTATATTCAGACATTTGTGGACCAATGAGGACTCGGTCGAATAGGGGTGGTATATACTTTGCCACCTTCATAGACGACTACTCAAGATGGTGCGAGGTTTTCATTTTAAAGAAGAAAAGTGACATTTTCACTGTATTTCAAAACTATAAAAACTTGGTCGAAAACAAATTTAACTTAAAAACTAAATCATTTCAGTCTGACAATGCTCGTGAATACACGTCAACTGAATTCAACAATTTTTTGAAGGCTAATGGTATCCAGAGACGACTTACAGCTCCGTATACGCCTGAACAAAATGGGGTAGCTGAGCGTAAAAACCGAACGCTTGTAGAGATGGCGCGCTGCATGATTCTGCAATCAAGTTTACCACTGTCATTCTGGGGTGAAGCTATTTGTACGGCAAATTTCATTAGAAACAGGTGTCCAACTGTCACATTATTAGGAAGAACACCGTATGAATATTGGTTCAATAAGCTACCGAACCTTAAATACTTCAAAACATTTGGAGAGACAGCTTTCGTGTTGTGTAAAGAAATGAATAAAGATAAATTCGCAGCCAAATCAACGAAAGGAATTTTTGTGGGCTATTCTTCGGAAGCCAAGGCGTACAGAATTTATTTATTAGCGACTGGAAAGATTGCAACAAGAGATGTTCGCTTCCTGGGCGAGATGTGCTATCAGCCACATAAGGAAGACATTATCTCAATGGACACAAAATGTGGAAATTTGACACTTATTTCAACTGACGACGATGACGAACTAAGTGAAGTTGATGAAGTTGAGACTGAAGTTGCTCCATCAAACTTAGGCGAAGCAACTACGACGACGACATTATTTAAAAGAGGTCGAGGGCGGCCAAAAAGTGTTCGTTCAGGAAATCGGGGTAGACCGACAAAACAATACCAGATGGTGCCAGTAACTTTCATACGAAATTCTGCATCGACTAGCTCCGTGACTGAAGCAGACACGCCAACGACTCCTGAATTTCCAATTATCGAAGAGCTAACGGATGACGTTTTTGAGACCCAAAAGGAAAATGCAGAAGGTGCTCCGAATGTTGATGAAGAAGAAAAAATTGTTGCTTACGCTTTCAATACTGAAGTGGAATTTAAGAATGCTATTGGAGGCTCTGAAAGTGATATATGGAAGGAAGCACATCGACATACGATATCACTTCGTCCGATATGTTTTAAAAATAAAAAAAAAAAGTCAACTTGATTATCTTAACACTAATGAAATGATAGCTGATGTATTAACAAAAGCTGTGACTGGACCAAAACATCAACTATTCTCTCATGGACTTGGATTTAAAATAATTAAGTAACGTACTCATTGAGGGGGTGTGTTAAAATAAAATTTAATATCAACTCGTACTATCTCAGCTTTAGTTATAGTTATCATTATGTATAATTTCTATTTTTGAATGACATTCTTATATAACTATTGTAATATTATAAATATGCCTGTTTAATTTAATGTTAATAGAGTATTCAGTTATTTTTCAACCTGCGTATAATAAACGAGTTATAATTAATTGTATTAACTTATTACTGTGCTGAACATTCCACATCATATCCAAACTTATCAGTTGCAAATAAAAAATATATTTTGTTCTGTTGACGTTTTATAAAATCGTTTTTTTGCAACTATACATACTTTTGCAAATTAAATGTGAGTTTGGAATAGAATAGCTCTTGTAAAAGCTAAAATCTCTGGTACTATAATGGATGTTTATGAAGAAATATATTTATTTTTATAATCGGAAAGATATCATATCGATATATTTTTTCCGGTGCTTAAAAAATTTACAGTTGACTTTCGTAACTATAAAACTGTCTCTTTTATAATTTATATTAGTATAATAAATAATAATTTACATGTATCCATCAAATATAACACAATCTAACATGCGCATTATGAATAAATGATTTCTATCATTATTGTTAATATAACTATTTATTATTATAGTTTTGTAGTTTTAATATTTTTTTTTTATTTTTTTGTGTTTTCGAAAAATTTATTGCACATTAATTATGCATTATGTACGGTCAATTCCGTGACCGACTGTCACTTGTTTACATGGCGGCGAATGTTCACATTATTTTTGTTTTTTAGATATTTTATTTAGCTCTGTTTACAGTCGCTCAACATAAAAATCGATTGTTAAAATCTATAATAGTGTATTTTCTATATTTATGCTCAGGGGGGATTTATGCATTATAAACTTTTTCTCGTGTTAATGATTATCCTACTACGAATTTTAAAATTGATATTCGTTTAGTTTATGTCCTCTTTCACGAGTTCTAATAATTTTTAAGAAGTTACCATATTTTAAACAAAGATCGCTGGACCGTCATTGTTTATCTGGCATTACTAACTTTCAAATCCCAGTTTAAAATCTGAGAAATAGTACAAATAAATGGATTTTCAACATAATGTAAAAAAATTGGTTGTCTGTAAAGTCGGTTTACGGACGATAGTTTTACGTGATAACGTATTCCGTAATACATAACCTAAACCTCCCAAAATTTGGTTTCAATCCGCTTATCCTTGGTGTCGGAATGATAAGAAATGTCAAAAGTGACGTTTGCAACTGTCAAAGTATTATGTTCTAATAATAAATAGTTATTCCAATACTTAACTTAGAAGGCGTTGCATTTCACAAAATACTAATGTCAAAAAATTGAATTAAACATTAGAAATGCAGCCGTTTTCATGTTAAGACAAGACATACGTTATTTTCTAATTTCCATGTACGGCAAACAAAGACGACCGACCGTGTCGCGCCATGCATTAGACAACATTGCATTTATACAGCTATTTTTCTATATAAATTTGTATAAAAAAACTGTTTAGGCAAATTCTGTTATACGAAATCTATGTAAAATGTTCTCCTCTTTCGTTTAAGACTGGTTTCAAACCGATCTGATTTAAATTGAGCGAGAAATTAGCAAAAAGCACGCACAGGGTCAGGCGGAACGTTACGCGTTAGGAACGTTACGCGTTACGAACGTTAGGAACGTTACGCGTTAGGAACGTTACACTTTTTCGTGCATGCAGCCGGTGTTTTATCAATTTATAAGTTTTGGTGATTCATCAATTTATAAGACGTTATCACGTCAAAATAATATAAAATGATTATAAACCTAAGTCTAAATTGAGCATACGTTCCGTGTTCAACGAGAATATACTATACTAGCAGTCCGACTTCGGCCGAATTTTTTAGATTATCACTGTTTTTCATTGCCTCACTTTGCAAAGTTGATCTCCACGAAAAGTGATTTTACTTCAACGCGATAATATATAGCCTATGTCCATCCTGAAGGTCAATTCTAAATATTGATGAAAAATGTTTGAAATCGGATGAGTAGTTTCGGAGATTACCTCCTGCTTCTAAACTTACAAACTTTACCTCTTTATAATATTAACTTAGATTATACTAGTTCTGCCGTTTTGATGAAAATATCACAACATAACCTTAAATAACAAATTATTGTATTGTATTCCATTATAAACACTAACAGATGCGTGTCGACCGATTGCCAAAATTCTGCAAGAAATACACGATTTTTTTCTCATAACTTATAGTTCTTTCTGAACAACATTCCTTCTTCTCGTCTTGTTTTGTCCTGAAAGAATTGTCTGACTTTCCTGAATAATCTTGGAAGTCGGCGTCTTTTAATAAATTTTAGAAAAACATATTATTTCACAATACATATCTCTGATAGCTGAATTCTAATTTAAATGAATCTTCACTCACTGTTTGTTTCAATGTCAATTGATACTAGTGTATAGTAACAAAACTGTTCTAGTCCGTGGTAGAAATTATTTATTTACAATAATAAATGTTTAACAAAACAGTTAAAAACACAAACGAAAAAGTACTTCTTTAACAAACAGTAATAATAACGTTAACAGGAACAAAATAACGACAGTTTCAAATAATAAAATAGAAACAGAAGAGTATAGAGTCACTAATTATGTACACAAAATATTTGCAATACAGGAACACACCAAAGGTTATTAACACACTTGTCTATTAACTATATAGGTACACACGATTATTTACAAAAAGTTATTTATGTGAAACCAGATTTATATAACTGCACTTAATGATTTATGTCACAACGCACTGGCACTGTATCAACACATGAACGCTTCACGAACAACTCACTGACTGACTTGCCAACCACTCCGCTCGCATTTTATAGCTTCGTCCTCCGCCTATCGAATGTTCTGGAAGCATCTCGACCTTTCTTTACATGCATTGCATTCTCCAGAAAATTCTAAGAAGTTCGGGTTTTCACCTGCTTTTTTGTCGTGATCTGGAACATTCTATGGAACCCATAGTCGTCCCAACAGGGGTGCGCAACAGTATTTTACACTACGCGCTACAAAAGTGAAGGTACCCACACGCGTATATGGATACGTAAACAATTCACTCTACCCTGCGTAAAGAATTTTCATTCAAAATAGAATGGTGTAGCTACAAGTTGGTTTATGTGAACCGAGCTAAATCATCTACAATAATAAAAATTCGCATTATAAACACAGACTAAGATACAGAGAGACAAAAAGACACGATAGAAAGAGACGATGTTTTGAATATATTTCACGTCTATATGTAATACATTAATACAATGTAACAGTCGATTTGCAGTAACAACTCGCCATTTAAAATAGTAATAAATTACTGATCATAATAACATTATAGCTACATATGTAAAGTATGGCCAGTTACATTACTACTGGCCAAATATTTGAATACTAACATATTATATTGGATCCGAGCCTGTTATACTCTATTCAAATTAAGGGGAATTTCTAGTGCAGAAGCTTACTTTTGATATACCTAATTTCGCGATTTTTTTCTGGGAAAAGGAAAATACATTTAAGAGAGTTTTAGCGCCTTTTTGTTGAAGATGTAGGGTATAAAAATTTGTTTTTTTTTTTTTTTAATATGATGAAGGAAGGTTTGGTTGAGGATCAGAAATAAGCTTTAGCAATGTTACGCTAGTGGTTAACGTTTCTTAAAATTTATTTTTATTATTATTTTTATTATCACTATGGGTTTCTACAATTTTATTGGGACAGCTTACGGACAGCAATCATCGCACACGTTGAAATATTTAGCAAGCCCTGAAGATGAAAATAAATTTTTCGAAACATTGGCTCTACTGCATGTACACTTCACCCTTCTTACAATACATAGATCTTGATACTGAATGTACTCGTCTTTCTACATCGAAAATCAGATTTCTTGTCGTACGTTGTCTCTTGTAAAATTATCTATCCTTAAGGTTTAAGTTAGTAAAATTCTTAGTTTCCTATAAGAGAGCGGCACCATAATATGACGGTGAATGATGGAACAGAAAACCTTTGCGTAGAAATAAACGGATGACGCTTTTTTACATTACGATTGTGTTGCCGCTACCTAGAAGACCACACACCCATTTACTACGGCCGCTATTTTACGGTACCGTTATTTTAGAAAACTAAGACTTTAGTGAAAAGTTCCGTTTGATTCCCAGTTAGGTTATCTTAAAACAGCGAAAAATTCAGGATTATTTTTTTTGACCATTGAGATATTCTTGTCACTATTAATTGATCTGTTTTATCAGTTACTTTTCATTTTCTTCATAAGAAAGCAAAATATTGTTTAAAAAAAAATTGGTTGTCTGTAAAGTCGGTTTACGGACGATAGTTTTACGTGATAACGTATTCCGCTCGAATATCATATTTAATAATCACGCACAGGGTCAGGCGGAACGTTAGGAACGTTACACTTTTTCGTGCATGCAGCCGGTGTTTCATCTTTTTATATTGACGTGATTCATCAATTTATGAGACGTTATCACGTCAATAATTTATGTTCTATTTCTCCTATCTTCTACATATAATAATTATAATAATTCGAATCTATGATATTGCATCTTTCGCTTCAAATTTAGATTAATTTTATTTATTAAAATTACTCACCATGCCTATAATAATAATTGTTTTTCTTTCTTTCGTATTTATTTTAAGTCTCAAAGATTAACTGTCATAATATTTTGAAAACAATTGTTTCATTGTTTATATAAATTTCCAAAACCTACTTACAATATTTAAGTATTTTCATACGTCAAAAAATTGATTTTTATAATGATACAATTTGTAAGAAAACGATTTTTTCGAGAGATGAGACCTAGCTAAAACGATTTTTTGACCCCCAAAATCCCTTTTCAGTAAATTTCATCCAAATCGTTAGGGCCGTTTTCGAGAAAAGCACGCACAGGGTCAGGCGAAACGTTAGGAACGTTACACTTTTTCGTGCATGCAGCCGGTGTTTCATCAATTTATAAGATTAGTGATTCATCAATTTATAAGACGTTATCACGTCAATAATATATTTAACTTGAATTGACTGATTTTTTATTAATTTGCTTCTGTCTTCACATTGGAAGATAAATCAATTTGTAATTTTCAAAGTTAATTTACCTACATATATGACGGCACAAAATAAAAATGACATTGATATCTATAATAAATAATTGAGTCCAACTAAAAACAACCCTGTTAAGAAATACCTTAGAAAAATATTTTTTTTTATTATGAAAATCAATAATACAATGTCTAATAAATAAGTTACAACGTTTTTATTACTTTTTTTAAGGAAACGTGATTACCAAATTAAATTACAGGTTTTATATTATTCTGTTTAATTAAAAATCAAATAAGAAAAATAACATGCATTCCAAAATTTAATGTCTTTTCTTTGATTATGCTTATAATATATAAACGTTGTTTACCAAATTAATAAGTTAATAACATGTTGTGTGAATATTTATAATGTGTTTCACATTGTACATGCGTCTTGCATGAATATAAAAGGTCAGACGTCACAATGTTAATTAATTAATATACACCTAATTGCTTTATTTCAATTGCGCGATGATACCGTTCTAGACTAAACTGATGTGAGAGATAGGCATTTGAAAGTTCAGGTATTAAATTATTAATGACTGACAAAAAATAACAATTTTCTCATTTAGTTTTTATAACTATTGATACATTAAGTTTTATTAAATTATCCCCTATTTAACATAGACTGATTATTTAATAAAACCTAATGTATCAATAGTTATAAAAACTAGTTTTAACAAATCATTCAATCGACTCAGGCTAAAGTTATTAAAGATAAAACGCACATTGTGAAATTAAATAAATAGAAAAAATTGTTAATCATACTAAGTACGAAGAAATTTCTCGATCAGATTTAGGCTTAACAACTGTATTTTCTGTTTTGACGGCTTGTGTAAGTTGATCTTAATTTCAAGTAATTTTAAATTTATTTTAATGTAAATTTTATTGTTCGAATAATTTGTTAATAGATTCTCTGAGGAATACAGGAACGCTGCCGAAACGTAAGAATAAAGCAAAATTATAAAAAAGTACTGCTTTCTTTTGATCCAAAAAGCCACGAAATAATAATGTATTATGGCAAATCCAATCGATATTTCATTAGTTTTAGTAGTGTAATAAGGAAAAAATCATCTACATTTATGTTAACACGGGAATAGCGGTTCAGAAATTTTAAGGATACATTTATTAGCGAATCTGAGGAAGAAATTGTCTAGAAATTTGTGGACTCATTGAGTCGACCAGGGAAACAAAAATCTTATCCTTCCGATTATAAGCCTAGTGCAGTTCAGAAAGCTGCAGTTGGCCGGGAATTAAGAATTTAAGTTGTTGAGTGTAGAAATTAGAACGTAAGAAAACTTGAAATTATGATTTATCGTATGGGTTGGATAATTTAATTCCTAGAATTATGTATCCAAAATATGAAAATTTATGTATTCACCAGAATCTTTGTTCTACAAAAACGTATTTTGCGCCGTATTTCCAATATAAAGTATTTCGAAAGCTGTAGATCTGTATTTGTCAATAATAATAATATACTTATTTATACGTATTTATTTATATGTATAAAAATGTTGGTAATTGTTAAAAAGAATGGAGACGACTATACGTCAAATGTATGATTCATGATCATATTAGACAATTCATACTTATAAACCAGCTGTAACCCGCAAATTTCCTATTTTTTATAGCCTAAGTTACTCTTTATAACCAATGAAAGCTCCCTCAAAATAGGTGCAGTTGTTTTAGATATTAGCCGGAACTCGGAACAGACAAGCTTTAAAATTGTTTTTTTTGTTATAAGTATCATATATATACTTTCATATGCATTTTGTAAAAAGCTGTTATTTTGACATTACAAACAGACACTTCAATTTTATTTCTTATTTGTGTAAATGTATAGATAAATCATATATTTTTATTCTGAGTCTCCCAACTGTGTCGAACCTATTCTCTTTAAAAATTTGCCTATCCAACTATGGGAAATAATGATCTAAAATTTATTTAGAAAAAATAATAAAGTACATTTACTCGAAAAGTGTTTTTATGGCAATACTGAATTTTTTAACAATTAATTGATCGATGTTTTATTTTATGTAGGTATGTTTTGACAGTTCGTATCTGTATTATATATAGCTGTATGAATCAATAAATTATTATTATATCCAAAGCAAGGCATATATTTTAGCACACTCCTCTATAAAATAGTTGATTTTATAGTAAAATGACCGATCACGTCATAGTTCGCAAAGTATAATAAATAAATAGCATTTAATTAAAACAACAGTAAATTCTAAAAGCTATCTGCCAGTTACTACTAAGTGAAATCAACCCAAAATATGTAATGCAATATGGTCGCACTCGCACACAAAGAGACCAGCTATCAGTAATATTATGAAGTGAAAATAATCAGCTAATTTGTACAAAAAAAATGCAGAATGTATCTCGAACGTAATGCTTTTATAGCTTGTGTGACTGTTAAACTCGATGACTCTAAACACAGAAACTACTACTAGGTACTATTGCACATACCGCTAAACTAGCGGTATGTGCTTTATTATCGCTTTGTGCGTCAGAGCTGACTTTCGTTCATATAAGAAGTTATATCTAAGTTAATTTCACACGAAATCCATTCAAATTGAAGCTTTTTGAAAAGAGGAGATTCTAATCTATAAAATAGAACCATTTTCAAATCAATTCGAGTTCATAAATACTATTAAAATTGTAATTGAAAATCACAAACAGCAGTTGTCGGTTGGTCTGTACGTATGTACGTACGTATGTACGTACGTATGTACGTACGTATGTACGTACGTACGTCACGACTCTACAGATCGCAATTTTGGTCGGATTGCCTTGGGTTATATTTTATTCACTTTGTTTATTATCAGACCAGAACCCTATTTAAATTCACTAAAATGTGTTCAGTAGTTTAATTTTTATAAACAGTTTTATTTTATTATTTTTGACAGCTTATAGTTTAAAAAAACAAAATATAATAATTACTGTGTAAATATAATGTAATCCATAAAACAAGTGCTACACTTCTATACCGTGATAACACCACTAAATGTATTAGGCCGCCGTGGCGTAATGGTTATGCCGTTGGATCCCTAAGGGCAAGGTCCTGGGTTCGATTCCTTACGAAATCATTGATTTTTTTCTTTTTTTTTTCTTTTTATTTTGTTTTATTTTATTCCACTTGATATTAATTATATATTATATTATGTATAGTTCTTAATTTATTTTTATTTTTGCAAACTTAAAAAAAATATTTTTTCAATTTTTAATTATTTATTTCTTTAAATTTTTAAATCTTTTTAAATTTATTAAAAATATTTTTTATTTGTTATTTTTTTATCATACAGTGGAAAACTTGCGGGATGTGCACTTTTGGTTTTGCCAACTATTTTCTTATTATTATAAATTTTAAAATAAAAGTATATGTTTAAAAACAATTCTTTACAGCTTTTTAGTTGAACCTATATTTTTTGTTATTGTTTGCATATTTCAAGTAACAGCGGTGGTAATTACGTAATTAAATTGTAATAGTGATTAATGATATATAATTGTAAATTGAATTGTGTCATTGCATTATAAAAAACATTTATGCATATTCAGAAATTCAAATTATATTATTGCTGAATGTATAATGGAGTGAGATTTTTTCTAGATATATTGTTGCATTAATTGTATTAATAAGGCTGCTCAAAAGTGTTTAACAAAAGAAATAACGACTAAGAAATGGATGCCTATACTATTATGAATATTTTGCAACGATTTATATGTTCGTGTATAATAATTGAATTGTAATATTTGTATATTTATTGTCATCAAAAAAACCATATCGTAAATTCCCTTCAGGGTAGGCTACTTATTAAACACCTATCAAAATTATAATTTCTATAATAATTTTGAAAGGTAATTATAATTATGTAATATTTAAAAATTCTTGAAATCAAAAAGTTTTTTTGAAAAAATGCCTCAGTCTTTTAGTTGCGACCGAGGAATACATTTAAAAATTTAAATTATAAATTCTTTCCATTATTCATCAGAAGTTTTAATAACTTCTATTGATAACTTTCAATAACTGTTTTTTTGATATAAATTAATTTTTGACTAATTCTTGTTAAAATCTGGTAATTCGCGATATGGTAAAATTTAAATAATTATGTTTAATATGTAAACCTATTGTATTGTAAATTGAATTTGTTTTTGGTATTAAATTTTAGTATATATTTTTTTAAATAGATTAATTTTGTTTATTCTATTCTTAAATCGATCTACGGATCCGGCGTTATTCCTAATAATTTTTCCATAACGCCTCAGAATGGTAGCAGAGCAAGTTCCTTTTTTACTAAAATTTAGCTTAATTTATAGAATTAATATTTTGGCGATAATTCGTGTTTGATAAATTTAAATTCATTTCAATAAATTTGTACAATTGATTGCATAATCCGTGTCAGATAATAGGTTTCATTTTTCAAGTTTAAAAGGTCAATATAAATACGTTTTTTCTCCTTGAAATATAATTTTTTTCGAAAATAATTTTATTTCTTACTCGGTCGCACTAATTTTTTAAAAAAGTATTTGTGTTATTGTCATTTTTTTGTGAATTCTGTCAAATATGCCACAAACTCGAAGTAAAAAGAATGACATGGACTCCTCGGAAGACGACGATAAGTTCACTTCGCCAGAAAATGTTAATCCATCAACGGTCAAGACCTCACAAGAAAAAGAAAATTCGGGATCAAGTTCTACGCACACACCGTCACCACTCGCTATGGCCACATCGGTTCATATGCGTTTAACTTCAAGTTTAGTAGATCAAGTTGTTGAGCTGCGTCATTTGTCTGAAACTCTCACGAAGCACATTTTAAAACAGAATCAAGATGTCAAACCAGAATACAAAGCCTTAATTGATCAAATCAAGTTGTGTTCTGGAGAAGATCCAAGACTTGTTATTGATTTCATTGAACAAGTTCAAGGATTAATTGATTTGAAAATAGCAACTGAATCGTCTTTACTTGTTGCTTTGGTCACACGTCTCGAAGGCGAACTTAGAATCTGGTGGGCTGATGCTACGTCGAAGGGTTCCAACTGGACATTGTTGAAGTCACAGTTACTCGACACTTTTATTCCGATAATCAATAGAAGCCGGTTAATCGAGTCGCTTGTTCGAAGATATCAAAACCCAGAGGAAAATTTCAAGAAATACATTTCAGATATTCATAGAAAAGCTCAAGTTCTCCAAGCTAACATTTCAGAACAAGAATTAGTACTGCACGTGTGGACTCATGCGAATGTGACAACCTTGCTTAAAATTAAAAATGAATCAATTCCAACTTCATTAATTCACCTGCAAATTATGGCAAGACGAATAGACGAAATGGAGTCTCTAGTTGAAGCGGCAAGAAAACGTGAAGGCGAGGCAAATATCAAGACGACGGCTACCAGCATTCCACGTCCTCATTGTGCATATTGCAAGATGGAGGGACACTCAATACGAGAATGTCGTCGGAGATCAAGAGCAAGTGAAAACAGAAATTATTCGCCCAATTCAAAAAACGAATAATACCGCAACCTGCGACGGGTTGCGTTAATCAAATAAAAGATACCAATCAATTATTGACTTTTCAATTACCCGTAATTAATTTAAAAGTTAAAGACCTTTCCTTTCTGGCACTACTGGACTCTGGAGCTAATATCAACTGTTGTAACGAAAATATTGCAGATCGCATTGTGAAATATCGCTACGGATATTTTCGATCCACGTCGTCGTCGGTTAAACTTCCTGGAGGACATACTATATACATAAATCAAGAATTAATCACAATTATTAAAATTTCCAAATATACCTGGAAGCTATCCTTTGCAATTATTCCTAATTTAAATCCAAATTTCATTATTGGTGTTAAAACGCTTCGATATATGAAATCCTTCCTAGATTTTGTTGATAACTGCCTTCGATTTCATTTCGATCCGGAAATTTTTGTTCCTTTTACCAATAAATCGAATGCTAATTGTTACGATCTTGCGTCTATGTTGGAGCAGCCGGTCCTACTGTCTGAAGATCTACAGCATCGTCTACAAATGTTAATAACAGAATTCAACGATACGATCACAACTACTCTTGGAAAAGTCAGAAATTATAAATACAAAATTATTCTAAAAGATCCTACGCCGATACATCAACCTCCGTTTGCACTTACTCCTCCAAAAGCAGCGGCTATGCGAGAACATATCAAAAAATTAATTGACTTGGATGTCATCGAGCCTAGTTTGTCACCGTACTCAAGTCCTTGTTTTCTGATACCTAAGAAGGATGGTGGACGTCGTCTAGTCGTTGATTACCGTAAAGTGAACCAGAGAATCTGCTATGACGCATATCCAGTACCTAGACCGGAGTCGGTTTTTCAATGCTTACAGGGAGCAAAAATTTTTAGTAAGCTGGATCTCAACATGGCGTATCATCAGCTAGAACTGCATCCTGAATCAAAGCCAATTACGGCTTTTGCGACTACTTTTGCCGCATATCAATATAAATTCTTACCTTTTGGATTAGCGGTGTCTCCAGCGGCACTAAACAGAATCATTAATCATATTTTTGGCGACTTACATTATAAATTTGTAACGAATTACTTCGACGATTTGCTAATTTATTCAGCCACGCCCGAAGAGCATCTTCAACATCTACATACAGTTTTCTCTCGTCTTCGGCAGCATGGATTTACAGTCAATCCTAGTAAAATTCATTTGTTCATGGCAAGAGTTAGTTGTCTGGGATTTATGATATCAGAACAAGGCTGTCATATAAATCCGGAAAAGGTGGAAGCAATACAACGATTACCTATACCAGTCAATTTAAAGCAACTTCAAACATTTCTGGGAATGACCTCGTATTTTTCCCGTTTCATCGAAAACTTCAGCGAGAAAGCAGCGCCTCTAAATAATCTTAAACGAAAGAATATCAAATTTGTCATGGGGCCGCATCAACTCCAAGCAGTACACGATATCAAAACAGCGTTGTCGACTGCACCTGTCTTGAAATTTCCCGATTTCGATCGTACTTTCATTCTGCGATGTGACGCATCCGACATAGCGCTAGGAGCGGTGCTACTTCAAGAGTTTGAAGATGGACTCCATCCAATCATATACGCTTCGCGAAAGTTATCAGAAACAGAGAAGAGATATATTGTATTAGAAAGAGAAGCGCTGGGTATTATATACGCAATCGAAAAATTTCAAGATTATTTACTGGGCAGACACTTCATTCTTCAAGTTGATAACGAAGCGCTATCCTGGATGTTACGTCATCCAAAACAATTGGGAAAAGTCGGTCGATGGGTGTTGAAACTATCACGATTCGATTTTACGGTTCAACACATACGAGGCCCATTGAATAATGTTGCCGATGCTTTAAGCCGTCTTTATCCAGACACTGAAGTCAATTCCAATCCGATTGTTCAAGAAGACGAAGTAATTAATAATTTACATGAAATACCGGATAGTTTTTTAACATTGAAGCGTCATCAGGAAGCCGACCCGGAGACACAACTCATCATGCGCCGTTTACATAGGCGTGAAGATGTCACAGGTTATGTCTTACGAGATGGACTCCTGATGAAACTAATTGGTAAAAACAAACTTAAGAGAATTGTGGTACCATCATCGGTCCGTAACATGCTCCTGTATTATTTTCACGACCTCGATGCTCAACATCCTGGAGTCACTAAGAGTTACAGAGCAATAGCTCGTCGTTTTTGGTGGAAAAACCTTTTTCAAGACGTGAGACAGTACGTGAGAAGCTGTGAAGCCTGTCAAACATGTAAGGCATCAAATTTACCTGTGGGAGCGCCGATGTGTTCCACTGTCCCGAACACACCATTCCAGCGTGTTTACATTGATTTCTGTGGACCGCTCATTCGATCAACTGCTGGAAATCGTTACGTTCTCGTCGCCTTGGATGCATTCTCTAAATGGATTGAAGTCATCCCATGTTCGAGGGCCTCAGGCAACATAACAACAAAGAAGTTGGTCGCGCTCTGGTGTCGCTATGGGCCACCTCAAATGATCGTCTCTGATAATGCGTCCGTTTTTCGCAGCGATTTATTTCGTCGCATGACGTTGTCCTGGGGCATCAGACATATATTCACCGCGCCTTACCAGCCAACATCGAACATGGTTGAAAGATCCATGCGCGACTTGAAAGCCTCGCTGTCCGTAATGATGCGTACCTGCGCAGATAATCATAGAAACTGGGATAAATTTCTTCCACTATTTTCTTATTCGCATAATAGTAATGTGTCTGAGTCCACTAATTTATCTCCTGCTAAAATTTTTCTAGGACGAGAATTGCCGAAGCCGCTTGATTTGCAGTGGGAAATTCCCAATTTTCTTGATCCAGATCCACACGTGGCGCCAGAAGAAATTCATCAAAATCTCCAGAAAGCTCATCGCAAGGTGAAACAGCTTTTCGATCTTAAACATCCAGAGCGTCATCAATTCCATGAAGGTCAGTTGGTATTGCAGCGCCGACATATACAAGTGAAACCAGGTGACGCAATGGGAGCCAAGTTTGTGGCAAGATGGAGTGAGCCTCGTCGTATTTTACATTTCACTACGCCATCTTCCTGCGTAGTCCAGAGTACAGAGGATCCTACACGGGAGTATCGAGTTCATGTTAGTCAACTCCGGCCATTCTTCCAACGCTAAAAGCCGCCAAGGCGCTTTTTTTTGAGGGGGAGAATGCAACGATTTATATGTTCGTGTATAATAATTGAATTGTAATATTTGTATATTTATTGTCATCAAAAAAACCATATCGTAAATTCCCTTCAGGGTAGGCTACTTATTAAACACCTATCAAAATTATAATTTCTATAATAATTTTGAAAGGTAATTATAATTATGTAATATTTAAAAATTCTTGAAATCAAAAAGTTTTTTTGAAAAAATGCCTCAGTCTTTTAGTTGCGACCGAGGAATACATTTAAAAATTTAAATTATAAATTCTTTCCATTATTCATCAGAAGTTTTAATAACTTCTATTGATAACTTTCAATAACTGTTTTTTTGATATAAATTAATTTTTGACTAATTCTTGTTAAAATCTGGTAATTCGCGATATGGTAAAATTTAAATAATTATGTTTAATATGTAAACCTATTGTATTGTAAATTGAATTTGTTTTTGGTATTAAATTTTAGTATATATTTTTTTAAATAGATTAATTTTGTTTATTCTATTCTTAAATCGATCTACGGATCCGGCGTTATTCCTAATAATTTTTCCATAACGCCTCAATTTTTAACTTTCTTATTTCTAATAATGATTTATCTAACAAAATACAGCTTGTATTAGAAATTAAGTTACAAGGACAAAATATAAATTCAGAAACTGGATCATGCAGAAAGACATAAATCTGTATTTAAAAAATTGTATTGTCAAATTTTAAAATTGTGATCTTAATCATAAAAACTATTAAACAATTCGATTCTTTGTATAGAAAAACGGAATGCTTTTCATTGATAAAGTTTAGGGAATATACTGGTTAAAATGTTTTCCTAAATTTACATTTTTCCTTTAAGAAAAAAATCTAGCAAATAATTTTCACAAAATAAAATTAAATGTTGTTCATTACTTCTAAACTATATTCTTAAATAAACTATCTTCGAACACCTAAATACAAAGTTGTACAAAATAAATCTGACATTTTTATTTTGAAGTTATTAATAGTCTAAAAGACAGGATCAGAGTATCGACGTTGTATTATTATAATATATTCAATTCAGTTCTAAAGATATGAGGTTCTATTTTTTTTTATTGAGAGTAAGTATGGAAGCTAGCAATAGGTAGTCACGATCTGTCAGATTTAATAAACAAACATAATTAATCATGTGTTTTCTTTGACGATATACCTTCAGCGGCCAGTATATCAAATGAAGATGATTCGGTCGGTTAAATGCGAGTGTAGTTAACGCAAAATTAAGTTAGTTGCTATTAGGTTATTATTTTTTTTTTTTCGAAAAGTATAAGTGATATTACTCTTTTTTTCCTGGAATCTTTGCTAGATTCTCTATCAGTGTGAATATTTTAAAATTACAAAATTGATATAATATAATAAGGGGGGGAGTCAATTGTCAAATTCCCAAACTCCGAAATTTTAAATGGCAATCGCAAATTTTTTTATTGGTTCGAATTGCTCGGGTAAAAAAAGACATCTTTAGTTTCAAACTTTTTTTTGTTCAAGCCACAGATCACCGAGTACGCGGGGTAAAATTTTACAAGGGGTCACAATCGTACAACGTAGTGGTGTTTTATTTATCTCGAATAGAACTTTAAAACGACAAACTAATTTTTAAGATTGTTACCAAGGTCAAGTAAAAGGGGCAACATTCCTTGACTTGTTACAAAATAAACTAATTTTATTTGATGGGGTGAGGATAACTCGGAAAATTTAACCCCGAGTACTCGGTGATTTGTAGCTTGAACAAAAAAAAAGCTTGGGACAAAAGATGTCTTTTTTTGCCCGAAAAACTCGACCCAATAAAAAAAAATTGCGGTTGCCATTTAAAATTTCTAAGTTACCCCTGCTCATCCATAGGGGCACTCCCTTGAGAGGAATTTTTGTGACCGTAAAATACATTAAAACGAGTTGAGCAACTTTCATTTGCAACATTTTTCAAAAAAACTTAATGTTACCTCTGAGATATTCAGACGTTTCGAGACTTTTTGAACATCCAGTATATAGAAGTATATGGATAATCTTAACTTAAAAATGTTATCGAATTTCGGTTTTATTGAATAATTGAAACTAATTCATGCCTGTCGCATTTACAATCTGTTTTTCTTTTGTTTCAGGTAAGAAATGTTGTGAAAACTTTACTGAAAAACGTACTACTCTGTTACTGTCAGTGTACTTCGTTGCCGACATAAAATGGTAAGATTCTTAAAATATACAGCACGCATAAGTAAACTAACCATCAGCTCGTCATATAGCTGGTCAGAATAGCAAGCGGATTCAACACACGATAAATTGATGTCATATTTGCTAACGTAGCGGCACATATTCATAACATATCAGCTGAATCACTCGAAGTTTAAAACCTACTTTGCGCATACATGCTGCGCAAGCGACTGCCATGTTCTTAGCAGGCACAGCTACCAGTTTTGAGTTCTGACTCAAGTTGTCGTTTCAAGTAGTATAATTAGGGACGGGTTTAGCGGAGCTGTATTCAAGGTCGTAGACATTCGCTGTCAAATAGAGCTGTAAAAGTAACGAGAAATTGTGTACCCGTATGTATTCGTTACTTAAAGAACCAGTACCCGTTACTTTCGTATCGTTACCTTACTCGTTACTTTTCATACAACATACAATCGTGTATAACAGCATCAAGAAGTGTATGTTCTCTGGCATCAAGCATGTACCATCCCATCGAGGCACGTCGCATCGTGATACGGTATGACTTCGTTCCTATAACGTATAACCGCATCAATCGAGTCGAACTGACTCTATGTCAGTTCGATACGACAGATGCGAGTAACGAAATGAATTTGTAAGTAACGATTCGGTACTTCGAGTCAGACGATGTACCCGTTACTCAGTAACGAATACATACGGTTTGTTACAGCTCTACTGTCAAACAGCGAATTGTCAACAATCGAGTAAATCTGCTGTTTCTGTTTATATGCTGTGATAGAGGTGTTGTGAATTTGTAAAATATAATACCTGCAATGCAAATAGGTAATTGTTTTTCTCTGAAAAAAATTAGAGGCACGTCATTCGATGTAATTAAAAACACGCGCAATGATATGATTCATTGGAAATTACTTACATTGTACAGTGATTACTCACGTACTGCGTACCATCTTTGTGTGAAGTAATAAAGATTCGAAAGAAGCATATTTTAACTTCACCAAAATTATTATTTATTATTTATTAGCCCCCAAGCTCAAAGGCCTCTAGGCCACTTGAACGACGTTCGGAAAAGTTATTTAAATATTCTATACGAATAAAGTATTCTTGACTTTTGAATTTTTGGCATTTTTGATCCGATTTTCAAGTTGAAAAAACGTGTCTATTCTTCAGTATTTGTTATTTATTGTTTAGAAGACTAAGAAAAAAAAAGTAAAAATTGTAAGTTAATTAGTATTCAATCTTCTCAATACATTAGTATTCAATCTTCTCTATACAGTTCGTAAAAGGTTACAGCTGAAGATTTTATTGCTTATAAGTAAAACCCGTTCTCGATATTAATTAAACAATGCCTACACTTATCGTGGTAACGAGTATTTTAAGCATTATTCAATTACATTTTTGTAAACTTTATAACTAGGTACTTCAATGCTTGTAGAAAATAAAATTTTGTTTCCGGTATTAAATTTTAAAGTCGGAAAATTTAGGTTTTGAGGAAATGCTAAACCTGTCTCGGTTTTAGTTAAACTATAAACTACCTAGAAAAAATGGATATGTTAAATTTTAGTGTCCGATATAATTTAAGCAAAGCTACCGTTAAAGACTCCAATGCTTGTAAAGAAGCGGAACCTGGTTGTGATATTTAGTTCCACTATAAATTGATCCAGCAGTCGGGTTATACCTAATACAATTTACCCAAAATTTTTGTTCTAACAAGGGGCTACAGCTTGAAGGTTACCAAATTTAAATATTTGTTTTATTTAACGTTTCGGTTTAGGTTTATACGCTATGCTACGAATTCGTTCCAAATTCAGAAATCAATATCCCAGGAAATATAGTTTTTAAAGCGAGTAGTACCTATATATTTTTTGTGTTTTAGTATAATGTAAAAAAGCTTATCAAAATTTGAAGTAATAAATTCTATTTGCAATTTGTAAAAAAAATTGAAGAATAAATCTATCTACGTATCGACGATATTTTGAAAATTTTTTCACTCTGCATGTAGTACCTATATAAAAAATATTCTTAAACTATTTTTCATATTCAAATTGAGACCACGTACCTATACTTGTGCTATTATAGTGTGCATAGTGTATATAACACAAATTCGCAAACATTTTTATGAAAGGTAACGGTTTCTTTAAAATTGATATATTAACATTAAATATCAATAAACAAGAATATTAATCAGAACAATATTGTTTTTGACTAATAAATAATAAACAGTACAACTGTAAATTATATTAAAAAACTATTTTTCTCTGTCTTTTGTTTTGCATAATATAACAATGTTTGCATGCAATGCGCTCAATGTATATTTAGCATTGCATTTGAATTATCAATAATAATTTATATTTTTTTAATTATCGTATCATAATTTTCAGTTTCACTATATGTTGCGTTTGATGTATTGCTTTACGATATAACATAAATCTCCATTATTAGGAGTCCTTTCAAATGTCATACAAACTAACACCTCTTGTGAACAATTACCAAATTTATATTTTTTTTTAGAACTCAAACCTGATGTTTCCAATTTCGCGTTGGTTGATTTATCAATTTATTAATCTACAATAACCGAAGGACAATCGTTGTTTGAAATTCTATAAATGGTATTTGAGTTGACCAGAAATGGCTGTATGTGAGAATCGATTTTACAGACGTGTTAAAAGTCGTATCATATTACATGCGTGTGCAATGATTCCATTTTTAAACAGATCGGTAAATATTCTGAACAAAAGGCGTCGACAATTTTGAAATCAATTAACCTCTCCAAAAGTTATGGCTGAACATAAAAAAATATGGGTTTTTCAAGTCAGTTAAAAATTATTGAACCGATTTTTAGAGTTCCATACCCTAAGGGTGCCCAACGGGATCCTATTACTAATCCTCCGCTGTCCGTCCGTGGAACGCTTGGTGCGCGAGCCGACTCGCACTTGGCCGTTCTTTTTTATAAAAAAAAATATGCTACAAATCGATGAACATTCTAAACAAAATGACGTTGAAAAGTTATGGCTGAACAATGAACATATTATGTAAAAAAATTCCAACTTCAAAAAGATTTAAATTTGATATAAAGAAAATAAAATTTGATATCGCGCGAGGTGACGCGGTAATGGCTAGTATTCAATATGATATATATGCTTATTCGTTGCCATGGTTACCTACATAATATGTTAATTACAGATGATTTTTTTTATTATCATAATATTTCCGAAACTATAAAGTTTAGAAAAAAAAATGTTTAACAAAACTTTCTTGAAAAAATAAATAGAATAAGAAGCCATCATGAAAAGTATACCATTATTATATAAAAAACATCGTTATAGCATATATCTTTTTTACGCATGCGCCAATTTTCTTCAAAAACAGTAGGGCTCTTCATATTTGCATGCCAAACAAGCTTCCAAAATTTGGTTTTAATCTACTTATCCGTTTGATCTGTATCGTGTTCACAGTCTAACAGACTAAAAGACGCACAGAGTTTTTCCAAAAATATGTTTTTGTATTCGGGGGGCCTCAAAACGAAAAGATATTGTAGAATTTTTAGAAAAGTGATTTTTAACCTAAACTAGTACCATTCCCTACTTGTGGGTTGGAATGGTAAAATATATAAACGTGTCATCATAATAGAACCTTTAAAAAGACGGTTCGGGTCAATGGTTATTTTCATTTCAAAACAGTCCATTAGTAAACTCAAAACATAGAAAAACGAAATATTTATCGTGTTATTATTAATATTTTCTCAGTGTTTGTTTCACGTTTATGTCTTAATTTATTTTTTTGTATTATTTAATTATATAAGATTTACAGTACTCTAAAAGTGGGTCACTTGAAATTATCAAATGGGTCACTTAATGACCCGCGGATCATAGGTTACCGACGCCTGCTCTACCTGCTCCCCCCCAAACGATGACCCGGCACTATGACATTAAAGTCATCACTAGCTGCCAGACTAGAAGTAGATTTAAAATTTATCGCGATGTTCATGGTAATTCGGTGATAATTAAGTAAGTTTTGAAATATCAGAATTCGCGAGCATAAAGCTAAGAAAATGTATCAGACAAGGAGAAATAATTGCATCGATGTGGCTTATTTTGTATATTTAACTATGTGATTATATTAATATTATGTGATTATCATGTATGTATTTTGTTTCCCAAACGCGATGGGTTATAGGTGTCAAGGTGTATGATATATAAGTCACATATTGCAGGTAATACAAGCTTTTACCTGGAATCAGGTAACTACAGGTAATTTCGTTATTACATTACACATGTGTTGTTCACTAAAATTTCCTTTGTATAGTACAAATCATCAACAGACGTTAGTTATGTCTTCACAAATTAAAAAAACATTAAAAATCGTTTGTTGCAAAATCAGTTTAAAATTTGCATACGTTTTGTTTAAAAATTAAAATAATAAGTATAATAACACGAACACTAGAAAAAGTTCCACGCATATACAATTTTTTGAATTCACTCAGTGATCGTTTTGGAGCCACCTTTAGGAACACAAATATTTGTGATGGCCAAAACGTCCGTGGACTAAACTGAAAAGATTATGTCTATACAATTTTTTCAAATGTATTATAGATGCTTGACAACTTTATTATAGTCTGATTACATCAAATTAAACTTAACAACATGAACGGAGATGGGATTCTTACCCATGATAGTTTCGGATTATTGTCCAACACTCGTCAATAATGAGATTAGCGGAAGTTCATACGCTCTAAATCGCAGGAAGAAACTATAATTTGATGTCACTTCTGTATAATGAAGCAGTGCTTCATGAGAGTAAATCAGTGAGCCGCTTACTTCTACTTGTACAGAATACATTGCACGGGTGCCGCACCTATTGTGTTATTGCGCAAATAAGATTTATTTTTAACGATTTATAAGTTTGGATTTCTCACATGGCGCATCAGATAATACGACCGTAATAGATTCCCAGTTACTTTAATGCCACCTAGTGCCAATATGGATGAGGAAACTACGAACGTACTAAAGATGAACTTTCGATGATTTTGACTAAATCGACAGTTTCTCAAAACTATCGAGTTTTTAATATTTTTTTAAGTGAAACTTCTTAACGCACAGTAGGACAAATTCAATTCATGCGATTGAAAATGAAACGGAAAAAGTATTACGAAATGTTTCAAAACAGATCTAGGGATCAAACCATGAGGAACCCCGCAGATTCTATATAGTTGATACTTGGTATACCGTTTAGTATAAATCCAAACCAAACATATTCCAAGATCTAACTTCTGCAGTTTCGCCATGATGATTAAAAACAGTAAGGCGCACGAAGAGAACGACTAGAAGCGCTGACTTTAGAGGCTAGTATATTAATTTTAACAGACGAGTCACCCCCATCTGTCGGTATTTTAATTTCTCTCATCCTTTGCTATAAGCTCGTAGGTCGAAGTCTTTCTATTTGGTGTATAGATTAAAATTAATGGCCGCTTTTTATATTCCATTTATATGTACATTGTATGTAGGTATGTACCTACATAAATATGAGTATGACGATAATGATAGTGGGAAATAATCTGTACTGTATTATATGTGTAGAAACAATATTGATTCTAGGCATTCACTTTACAAGCAAATTCTCATTATTTTACACAACTTTTACGTTTGAAGCTTTTTACTTTGTTCGTATTTTCCATGATTATTTTAATAATTCCAGACAAATTCAAAAGTGGCTTCTTATTGTCTCCTTCATCTTAATTATACTAGTTCAGACATTTTAGATAAAATGATTATGAAACTAAAAAAATTGTCGAATGATATTCATACATTGGTCTCTTAACTTGCCACTGTCATTTTTCCCAAATTAATTTTTAAAAAATTGTGAAAAGACATGGAACTTTTTTACACTAGTAGTGATTATAAAACTTGCGATACGCGTCCCGCTAGCAGTTTCTCAATTATCGAACACAGTAGGTCTTTATTTAAGAAAAATGTAACAATGTCTGTTGCAAAAAAAACCTGAAATATGAACAAATGTTGCGGTCTTTCTATTCTGTCGATTCTCTTTTTCTGCTTGAAATGCACTATACAAGTAGCAATAATTTTCATTATATTTTTGAAGTAATACTTCTTTAGACACGTTTTGTGAATTTCGCGAAGGAGCTATTCAGTGAGTTGGCGTTACGAACAAATGTGATGTTTTCGAGTCGCCTATACTAAGTTCGTTTATGGCGTATAGCGCATCTGTACAAAATATAATGAAAAATTTTTTAGCAATGGATTACAAAGTCCATATACTGCGAGAGTTGTTTTTTTAAATTAATTATACAGACGTTATTTCAATGAATACAGATAAATAATATCGTGACTTAGTTTGTAGTTGTACAGTCTTAAGGATTCCTAGACCGAATTTCCATTTTCGTCATTTTCTGTCGGTTTATTTATCTGTATCTATTCAGTATAGTACATATAAAAACAACCGTAAACCTAACAATAAATATATTGTGCTAGTTTGTGTTGGTGTACTTCCTATAGTGTGCGATATCGTGCAGATTGCAGATTTGTGCTGTGCAGATCGTGCAGATTTATGCTCGAGAAGTGTGCGCCGTCTAACGTAACATTTTTATCATTCCAAATTCCAATCCACAAGTGGCGAATGGGACTAGTTTAGGTCAAAAATTATTTTTCAAAATTTTACAATATGTTTTGGTTTTGAGATCCCCCGAAACATATTTTTGGAAAAAGTCTGTGCTTCTGTTTGTCTGTGAATACGATGCAGGTCTAACGGATGAACAAATTGAAACCAAATTTTGGGAGGATGTTTGATATGCAAATATGAAGACCCCTATTGTTTTTGGGGAAAATCGGCGCATGCTCAGAAGAGATATTCTGAAAAAAAATCAGCTGTTCTTTTGTTTTGTAGATTTGTCAGAAATAAACTAGTTAAGCATGCTAGATTAATTTTCACATGGCGTGGGACATATTAAGATGTAGATAACCATGGCAACGAATAGCAAATATCATATTGAATACTAGCCTTTACCTGCGTCACCTCACGGGATATCAGAAATTTTATTCTCTTTGTTATACTATATCAAATGTCAACATTTTTGAAGTTGAAATGGCTCCGTCGCCCAATTGGCTGGAATTCGTTACGTACTATTGAACATATTCCAAACTGTAAAGTTTTTATAGAATAAATCGATATTTAATTATACACGTTGATAAATATGTAGTGCTCCTATTACACTCCATGTGTGACAGGAATACCTCATCTATGCCAAATATAGATTCAGATTTATCCATACACTCATTGAAATGTGAATGACACGTGTCGAAAAGTTTAAAATTAAATAAAGTTTAAATTTATAATTTATATAGTTACGAGGCGTTTTTACTTTAGGTTACAAGATGGAGTAAAACGAAAACTAGAAAGTAAATGAGTGAGTAAAAAGAAAAGAAGTGAATTTTAAATGTGTAATATTTTAGTCCGTTCAGGTAGGTACAATGGTTCAGATCATGTCTAGGCTAAACTACTTAAATTATTTTAAATAATAAATAGATAGTACAGTACCCGTTTCCAAACACATTGTGCCCCCGCGGCCATATTGCGGCCAGTCCGTTTACTTATCTTTCTATCTAATTGCTATTCATTGTAGGTCCACCAAAAATTACTGTGTAGTTAAAGATAGATAATTGAATCTATTATAGTTATGTGGAGCAGTGAATGAAGGATTAGGCAACGAAAGGAAGTCTTACGACAAATTTAGCATCCTAGTAAAATGCAACATAAATAATACAAAACTTTTATTAACTGCTCTTTAGCTGTTGCGAATTTTTTAAAGTTTTAAATACTTAATTTTTCACCTCAAGAGTAAAAAAAAACACTGTCTAAATAATAAATATAACTTTTAGATATTTTTGAGTGATTTAAATCTATACTTACTAACTATATTTTGGATAGAGGCAAATCTGATTGATTAATTATTTATCCACGTTAATCTAAAAAACTATTGAGTGGACATATTGTCCTCCTCTCCCGGAAAAAATCAGGTCGTCTTTCTCAATTATCAAGCTATACTTAAGGCAAAAAAATGTCTATTTTGGCATACCTAATATAAATTGTTTATTTTCCAAAAGCTGCTGATAGTACATAATCTATTTTGTAAATCTGTACGTCGGGCCCTTTCAAACGACACATCGATCGTCGAAATCGGTCCAGTAGTTTAGGAAGAAATAGCCGCACAAGAAAACTGCTTGCCTATTAATATATAGATTTCAAAAAATCACATACATAGTGTGCTATCGAAAATTGTAAAAAAGAAGATTAACGAAACAGATATCTGCTGTAAACAAATGAATAATGAATATTTTTCATGTAGCCGACATATGTGTACTTTGTAAATTTGTAGACATGTGGTTAAAAATAAACTGGGCAATAACTGCAAGTAAACATTAAACAAAAATTATTACCGCTGCATCTTTTGACAGCGATCGCAAAAAATGTTCCTCGTCATAGACATATTTTGTACCTACGTATTTATGTAGGTGTGATCCATAATGTGGCCGATGCAGGACCCATGTTTGTTATCCAGGGGTTCTCAAACATAGAACTAGCTTAGTATTATTTTATACTAAGCAGAAAACAAATTACTCTGATTCTCAAATGGAAAATTTTACTGAGTTACCTACTTTAATTGCATCAAATCAAACAAGTGAAAAAGAGTCAAAACTAAAATTGTGTTGTATGGTACCAGAAGTTTAAATATCGATATATAATATCTAAATAGTTTAATTACAAAAAAATTAAATCAGCTACAAATAATGAAAAAACTTGCACGTCATGTTTTTTTCAACGTAAAGAAAAAATTAAAGCCTTACATCAAATATATTTAAAACGGTAATTTAAAAATATGCAAGATTCATTAAAAAAACGCATGTTAAAAAATGTCTTTTTAAAATTCGCGCCAAACCGTCAAGTCACATTATCTGCCGTCACTGCATCAAATTGTCATATCAGATCACAAATATAACCTATTATAGGCCTAGTGCGTATAGTCGTTAACGTTGCTATTCTAAGTGTTAAAAATAAAAACATTAATGTTTCTATTCCAACAAATTAAACGAAATTCGGAAAATAGGCAGCTGTCAAAAAATTTCGATGGCATGACGTCAGTTTTCGCTGATTGGTGTTTCAAATTACGGTCTTTCAGTATTGAATTTTTACATCTTTTGTTACTGAAATATTAACAAAATGTCGATTTATAAATTTTATGCATGTTCTCCATTGCCTATGTAATATCGTAATAAAGCAGATAAAAATAAATGACCCAGTTCTCTTTTTAACTCTTATCTTTAACCAGGATCAATAAATCGGACATCCCTTGTGCGGCGTAACCATATTATTGGTAACATAATATTATACTGCACTCGTGGAACCGTTTGAAGGACAAACGGTCTTAGGTGCTACTCAATGGTATTTCGTTTAAGTACACGTATTTCTACAATGTTGCCAGACTGGAGATAAAGGAATTTCGTGCTTGAAAACATGGGGACATTTTATTACAGATTTGAATAAATTCAAAATTTTCATGTATAATTGCATATTCTTTTATGTAAAGTATTAAAGTACTGTCAAAAATAATTATTCAAAACTAGCGGCCCGATCCGGCTTTGCCAGGATTTCGAACTTTCTTATAGAATAATAGCCGTATTTGCAGAGCGTTGTCATTTATTTATTAATAGTAGCCGTTAAGACGAAACACGGCAGCGACAACAGTAGTGAAGCCTTCGGTTCCACCCTATTACAATCTTGCCTTACGGGACTGTGCCCCAGTCAACAACGACAACACTATTAGAGCCTTCGGCAACCGCAAATTCACCAACTTTTCTTACCCTAAAAACCTTATTCGAACTATCAATGTAAATAGTTCGTACATCGCGGGAATCGAGTGACGAGTCTTGAAGATTTTTCCCGCTTAGCAGTTGGAAAACTGTTGTCCCCATACATCGACAAACATCGCGGTTAGTTTGCCAACTAAGCGTGTAATTGCGATGAGTTCAGATAGACTACTGAACTTTATTGTAACTCGTGGCTATATCTGATAGCCTAGTTGACATACCGTGTTGTATGCGAGAGTTCTCATATTGTAACGTATACACGTATTAGAACTGTTACTGTGTACGTGCGTAGCATGTTGTTGCGGTTTAAAAACATTTTTTGTGATGTACCTACAAATTTAAGGTTTTCGGTTTTTTCCATTTACTTGTGCTACATTACTTCTTGCCAAATTTTATGATTCTAGGTCAACGGGAAGTACCCTATAGATTTTGATTCCCAAGAATCTCGACAGACAGACAGACGGACAATAAAGTGATTCTATGAGGGTTGCTTTTTTTCTTTTAATGTACAGAACCCTAAAAATTAGCCAAAAACGGTTCAGTCATTCTCAAATGATGCGCTTAGCAACGAACGGCATTACATTTTTATTTATACATATAGATAATTTGAATAACTCAAAAATTTGAATAAACAAATGATTATAAATTATTATTATAAGTAACAAAAATTGGTAACTGAAGTTAGAAAATGGCATGCTGTAAAGCAGTAGCGTATTTATAAAAGTAGTTATGGGGACCACTGCTCAGACAGCAAATAAGTCTGACAACAATTTTGCAACAGTGTTCTACTCATTGATTTCAACTTTTATTTTATTTTTTTAGTTTTGTTAGAATTTAGATTTTTATTGTTTTCGTCGGATAGTTCAGACAAGGGTTTCTTTGCATTAACATAATATAGGTGCAGGGCGGAACACCCGCGGGGAGGGGGGAACACCTATAACTAAACATTAATGTGTAGCTATTGTTATTTGGTATATTTTCACCTGTTTTATTTAACCAACTTTTGCTTCGAAAGAATATACTTTACAGCTGTTTTCCGCGAATTCAGACATATTATTGTGGTTTTTAAATGATTACTTTCGGCCCGGCCCAGTTTCACTAGGGTGCGATAGACATAATTCTGCAAAATGTATTTTGTTTGCGATCCGGCGTCGGAACTAATAACTTTGAGCAAATTCTACCAGATTGGCTTCAGAACTAATAGCTTTGAGTAAATTCTATCAGATGTCGTTACATCTACTAAAAAAGTTTTTTTTTGAGAAAACACCGTAATTTTGTGCAAAATATTTATTAAAAACTATTATATTGCACCAAGCAAGACATTATTACAAAACTTCATTAAAATCGGTTCAGTGGTTTCGGAGATTAGCGCGGACAAAACTGTGACACGAGAATTTTATATACAGTGTAAACTCGATATAACGACAAACTCTTTAAAACATCGAAATTATTTAACTCTAGTTGGTTTACCTTGTTGCTCATACCTACCTCTAAATAACGACACACCCACTCTAAATAACAACAATACGTCATCATTAAGCAATAAACAGTACTTCTTTGCTATTTTGTTGCGTTGTTGTCGGCATCATGCGGACCGAAAATTCTAAGAAATTCGTTCTTTTGTTTGTTGGGATTATCTTTCATATGTTTAGCTCAGCTGCTTATAGAAAAGTTTATCATATTCTTAGTTGCCCACAAACTGTTTGTTCAGTTGTAAATTTTATATATTATGAGTAAATACATATTATTATAAGTAGTAAAAAAATATTAATGGATTATTTCTTCTCTCCGTTTAACGACAACTCTCAATAAGGGGCCGTTCAAGTATTACGTAAGCACCAAGGGGGGGTGGGGGGGTCTCTGTTTTGCTTATTTTTGATGACATGGGGGGTGGGGGGTCTAGATGATGATTACGTCATCGTTAGTTATTTAAGTTTTTTCGGGGATTCCCGCAAATAATACATATGCGTAGGCACTCGCTTTGAGAACTGATTTAAGGGGAATTACTGCGCATTAGGGAAATTACCGTGCGCTATTCACTTGTCTAATAATTCACTCTCGTGCCGGCCGGCTGCAAGTGCGCATCTATCAGTGACAAGTGAATAGCGCACGGTAATTTCCCTAATGCGCGGTAATTCCCCTTAAAACAAACAGTTGATGACTTGGTTTTGGATGAAGGAGGACAATTTCTTGATCTTCCAGTCAATTTAGCTCTACGCTTGAGTACTACCCTCAAAGATTTTTTGCAAATGCCCTACGATTATTTTTGTCCGACGGTAAAATTGAGGCTCTCAAGCCGAACATGCAAAACGTGTGGTCTTTATCATGCTTCCGTCAAATCATTAAATCGTCACATCGAGAAGATCCATAAAAAAGTAAACACGCCCACAGAGGGAAAAGTTAGACCTGTAAGAGTCGCTGCTCGTCGTGCTAATGAACTGATGTGCATTATTCAAAATTTAGAGCACCAAGATGTTGAATGGCTCGATGAGAGTGACGTAGACATTCCAAAATCGGATGAAAGTGAGCAGACTCACAACACTGAGCAGCAATCCAATGTCATCGATAACTTAGAATCATGGATTCAGGTTTCATGGACTGAAGACTGTTAATGTGTTCCGAAAATATTCTTTATGTTAGTTATGTTCTTTATTTCTGATTATATTTTTTTGTCATTTACTCTATGTGTATCAGTTAAACCTAATATTTTCATGAATTTTCCTATTTTAAAAATAACAATATAAAAAAACATTTATTACTAAAAATGTTTACGTAAGCATAGGGGGAGGGGGTAAGTGCTTTGCTTACTTTTGATGACAAGGGGGGCGGGGGGGTAAAAAATGGTAAGAAATCTGCTCACGTAATACTTGAACGGCCCCTAACGCCATAAAGTGCACAGTCCCTTGAGTGTCGCTATATAGAGTTTACACTGTATATAGATAAACTTAAAAAATCAGACTCATATAATTAGTGCTATGGTAAATTTAGAATTACAAAGGTCGTTCCAAGCAGCCAGTGAACGGTTTCGAAACCGTCACCCGCATGCGCAATAGCTAAAACGTGTTCTAAAATCGCCACTAACAACTTCGTTTTACCTACTGCGCATGCGGGTGACGGCCGTTCACTGGCTGCTTGGAACGAACCTACAGTTAAAATACCTACTGGTTGCAGCTTGTGTTGTAATTATTGTTTATCAATGCGATAATGAATAGAGAGTTGCCTTACAGCTTTAGCGTTTAGTGGATTCTATCAAAATAAAATGACCGCAGGCTTTTTAAAACACTAATTTGAGCATTAAGTGTTTTTATATGCGTATTATGTTTATAAGTTCATAAATTATTATAATAAATTTTAAAGCTTGTAACTTTACTCAGCATTTTTATATTTGCACAAAATGTATATATGTAAAAAGTAATCTAAAAATGTGGTATTAAGAAGAACAGTTTGATTTTTGTGGCAATACTTTTCGGGTTCAGTACGATAACTCGATGTGCCCAATTTTTTTTTAAGTCATAGAAAATGCAAAATTTTGACGTTCTAAAAAAAACAACTGCAGGTTATTTATAAATTTCCTCAAAAATACATAAAAAATGGAACTACTTTTCGTCTTTCACTGTCATTTTTTGACTCTAACCAATCAGAAATCATAGCGACGGGTGTAGAATTACTGTATTTCTATCTCACTTTGTATACACGACCCCGTAATTGTTTTTAACACCTCCCCCCCAAACGCTTCCCCTTTCACTGAGAAAAAAAATAATTTGTGTATTTCCAATGGATATTTTATACACCGAGTTATCGTACTCCTACCTAATAAACTAACTTTCTTTATAATTACTCTAAAACGTGTGTTTCAGTGCACGATTTCATGCCAAATTAATTCTATAAATAATAGTTTGACGCTATCTGAAATTATTTGTATGGCTTCGCTTTAGGTTAAGACGTTCTCGGTTTAATATGACATATCGAATCCGATATCAAGATAATATGGACAACTGCACTGTTATCGTAACAAAAATGTCACCAGAGTCAGTTTATATACGGACGAAATCCAAAGCATATATTTCTGTCTTTTTTGAGGTAACATTTCAATAGGCGCCATTCTCAGTTTGAAAGTTTTCGTTATAATTCTGTAATAAAGACATAGAACATTTCATAATGACATGTACTTCATACTAACATTTTGTACGATTGAAATAGAGTGATATAGTTATTTCAAGGTTTTGTTCAAATGAAACGAGCGTAGGTATATCAAAAAAGTCGCAGATATATTTTGACACGAAAACGTCTATTCGCTCGTTAATTACAGTGATAGTCACTCAAACTTTCTTATGTTACAAAATATAGTCAAATTTTAATCGCTAATAACTACTGAACTAATAATAATGCATTAACAAAGGTTCAGCCCACAACGCGTAGAGTATGTAAGTACGAGTTCATCGCGCATGATTTGTTTTGTCTGTGATGTCATCGCACGAGTGTAGGCGCACGTGTCATGAATTAGCTTTGTGTAAAGTTTTAAGTTAATGTAGCGTGGAAATGTTTTTAGCTAGGATGTCGTTGTGAAGAGCGCGCGGGGCATTACTAGGACCTAAAGTGAGACAATAAAAATAGTAGCCGGAATGTAAGTGAAAATTGATATTAAATTGAAAATTACAAAATAATTAAACGTATCATCTCATATGATTCGTAAATATGCTCGGAATTCTACAAAACTACGTCAGCGGGAACCTCGCATCGAGAGAAATGCAATAAGCCTAAAAAGTCCAGTGACGAGCGAAAGCTACGGCAGCGTCGAAAAGGGAACGAAAAAACTCAAACGTCTAGGAATCACGTGCAGGCGTTACAGGAAACATTCCCGACAAATTTGCGACGCAGACCCAAACTGCGCCATTAACTTTTTGCTCCTTTTGTGGCTCCGCACATTGACGTAACAGAGAAAGCTTGGGCTGTGATAAGTACATGAAATACTGCATATTCTTTATAATACAGTGGATTTTGGTTATAGCGACGATGAAAGGACCACATAATTCCGTCGCTATATCCGGAAGTCGCTATATAGAAAGAAAAGTATACTTTAATTTCAAGGGCCTTAGTGTTACGTCGCTATAACCGAAAAGTCGTTATAACCGAGGTCGTTATAAACGAAATCCACTGTATTAATTTTTGGGGAAAAAATTTCAAGACTAGATGGAAAATAGTTGGCAAAACCAAAAGTGCACATCCCGAAAGTTTTTCTCCATATAACGACAATAATATTGAAAACAAAAATTAAAAAAAAATTAAAATTACAAAACAAAATAAAAATATATTTAATATATAAATATCAAGTCATATAAAATGAAATATAAAATAATACAATGATGTCGGCAGGAGAACATGGGACTTGCCATAGCGCTATTGTACTATGCCGCTGTTATCGTCTGATAGTAAACAAAGTTAATAAAATATAAACCAAGGCAATCTGACTAAAATTGCAATCTATAGAGCTCGGACGTACGTAACGTACAGACCAACCGACAACTGCTGTTCGTGATTTTCAATTACAATTTTAGTAGTAATTATGAACTCGAATCTATCTCAAAAAGGTTATGTTTTATAGAAAAGAATCTCCTCTTTTCAAAAAGCTACAATTTGAATGGATTTCGTGCAAATTAACCTAGATATAACTTCTTGTATGAACGGAAGTCAGCTCTGACGCGCAAAGCGATAATAAAGCACGTGCCGCTAGTGTAGCGGTATGTGCAATTATTATTATTAAGTCCATACCAAAACAGAGCCGATACTATCCTTTATTTATCAATGAAATCGAGATGATAATTTTTTGAAAAGTTTCGTTTAGTAAGTAATCTTAGTAATTTTACTGTCGGTTTATTGGTACTTTGCTACTGCTGAAATCGGTTTCAAATAAAAAAGAATAAACTATAGATACAAGATTCCATATTATCTTAAATAATATTTATGAACAGCCATAGTGGAAGTACTTATGGTTAACAGCTATAGACTATAGTCACTAGGCTGTCTGTGGTTAGAGTTAGATTAAAAACATTCAAGGCGTCCACCGACCTATCATAGATATACACACAACAGATACTAAAGATACTAACGCGACTTCGATACAATACGGTAGTAATTAACATAGTCATAAACACATACTTATAACGCTAATACCATTGAAAATGCTGTCAAATAAACTATAAATGAACCAGCACAGAAAATGGACGATTGTGTTTTATGTTCATCATATTTTATATTCTTTTTAAAAAAATAATTACATACGTTTAGATTTTCTCTATGCATACAGCATGTAACAAAAACTATTTGTTCTATTTAATTCTGTTTGACCACACGCCAATTTAACTATGGATACTAAGTGAAATACGCGGCAATAATCAATGTGCGCTACTGAGCATGAAAAATATTGCCCACCGTTTTTGAAAACGAACGTTATAGACCAAGATCCCATACCCGCCAGACCTACGTCATTTCAGTATACTGCTAAGATTCTATCAGTAAATTGTACAATATTTAGTTAAAAACGTATGTCAATTTACTTATAGTTTGAAAGCGGGGCCTTTTTAGAGATAACAGGTCCAAAAGGTACATAAAGCACGAGCTTACCTACGTATGCAATGGTATTATGCATGCATATGAGTGCGAGTGAGAGCATTAGATGATTTTTTTGTTTGACAGCTTTATGAAATTTAGGTTGTTTATTTGTTTCCATGAACTGCTCTGTATGTATGTGTAAACAAATAATAAACCTAAATTTCATGAAGCTTCCAAACAAAAAAAATCATATAATGCTCTTACTCGCACTCATATGCATGCATAATACCATTGCGTACGTAGGTAAGCTCTTGTTTTATGTACCTTTAGGACAACATGTTATCTCTAAACGGCCCCGCTTTCAGGCTAGTAAATTGGCATACGTCAACTAAATATTGTACATTTACCGATAAAATCTTAGCAGTACTGAAATGACGTAGGTCTGGCGGGTCTGGGATCTTGGTATATTACGCTTTAATCACTGCGCTAAAATTCCTTTGTTTGTTCCAAATTCGATATACTAGAGGAAGGGAAGCTTTTTACACGAATGGAGATTTACACAG
This sequence comes from Xanthostigma xanthostigma, assembly GCA_963575645.1. Classification (NCBI taxonomy): domain Eukaryota; kingdom Metazoa; phylum Arthropoda; class Insecta; order Raphidioptera; family Raphidiidae; genus Xanthostigma; species Xanthostigma xanthostigma. The sequence goes on along the minus strand of OY754468.1, from coordinate 27,567,195 downwards.
TTTTAGTGTTAAAAAACAGACTGCGTGTAAAATTCATGACTCTGAAGTAAAACTTCATGTGTAAACATTTGTAACCAAGTGAACACTAAACAGAAAGAGGTGTGTTGATAGTTTTCTCCTCGACGCACTCGTACCCACACTACCTGCCAGCCAATCGGTTTCAATTCTTCATAGCGACTCATATCCTGCTCTCCTGGCGGTGTCGTTTCGCATCAGTTTTTTTTCGTTACGCTGTCGAACGAAATTACCCCCTCGCAGCTTAACTTAAAAAAAAAAAAAATTTGAAATCCTCTGGACCGAGCTTACTCCCAATCGATGTGAATTTTTTATATGTATCAAAATCCGTAAAGTTCGCTTTAGACAGCGACTATTTTTTGTTTTGGTTCACTTTGTAAGGTTTTGTGAGTGACTGTTTAGTTAAATGTTGGTCTTTGAGACCATTACCGCTGTGCAGTGCCGTTTTATTAATGTCTCCAAGATTCCCCCGGCACCCCTTCGTGCTCTGGGAATGTTGTGCAATATCTGAGGTCAAAATTTACATAATAATATCAATAAAAATTACACAAAATTAACAAATTCGGTCCCGAATTTACATTTTAATATTATATGTAGATATTTTTCTGCGTAATTACCGAATACATGTATAGATAGTGTATTTATGTACATTAAATATTCATAATATGTTTAAAAATGTTTATAGAATAAATTATATTCGTCTATTAAAATATAGGCTGTTTAAAAACTCTTTGTTTGAACAACAAATGAATTTATTTTGTCAGTATTTTTATTCTTGAATCACGCAATTTCTCCATATTTTTGTTCATCTTTTAAAAGACAACTTTTAAGGAAACCAACGTAATTATGAGAAACAGGGAAATCAACGTAATATCTAGCTCGTCAAGATCCCAAGATTTTGGTAGATAATACGGTTGAAATAATAATATCAAGTTCATTTAAATATATTAGCTAAATTATCAAAAATAGAATGAATCCAAAACCAAAAAGTAATTGTATTCAATTTTACAAAAATTATACTGTTTTTTTGTCAAGGAGAAATGGTGCATAGGCGCTTTAAAATCAAATCACAAAATCTAAAGCTGATGTAACATCGTCATGTTTTTAAGTTAAAGAATTTTAACCTAACGGAATTCTGTAAAATTATCAGCTAACTTGCCACACAAACTAAGATCACATTTTGTTCACATCAACAAGAATATCAACCTGAGGGAAGGAGAGGATTAGTGGAGGTTCGTTACTATAATTAGCACTTTTATATTTTTTGAACTTAATATGACACTTGTTGATCCAAAATTGAAATAACGTAACAAATTTAAGCTTAGTTTCATTTGTAAGAATTAGTTGAATTTATTAAAATTTCTCTACGTATTTACAGAGCTAGAAGATTTAGTTGAATATTTTTAAGCCAAATCTAAAAATGTTCGGTTAAAACTGAAATATTCATTTCGTATTACTTCTTATCGTTCACCTCTATATACGACATATTGACTGTGACGATAATACGTGATTGTAATAATAGAGGTACCAAACACTGATATAATATTGTGTTTGAGAAATAATTCTTTAAATTGGCGAAGACATGAACTTTTTATAAGCCGTACTACCTATTATAATCGGCTTATTATTTCCTATATCTAAATAGATTCTATATAAAACGTTAACTAAAATTGCTAAAAGCATTTGAGCACAACAGTTTATCTTTATATACAGGTGGTATCATTAATAACTTTATTATCTAAAAAAAATACATTTTATAAATTTGCTACAGAAGTGTAAGCTTAGAATTCTTTCATTTAATATTTCCCTACTCGTCCTCCTTTTCTTTTTCTATTTAAACCCAAAAAATAGTGCGAGGGTCCAAAAAAATAGCATAGGTAATATTTTCGTGTGATATTAAAAGTCTGGAATTATTTGAAGACTTTTTTTGACGCGAAAACTCTATTCGCTCGTATAAGCCAATCAAACTTTGTGTGCTACTAAATACCCTTAGATTTAAATCGCTAATAACTATGCGAGACTAATAGTGCATTAAGGACGTAGTCTGGTGTTCGGGTTTCGGAAAATCGAATTTATTTTTTTTTACATTTTTAGTAAGTATAATATATTGAGAAAATACTGTAAAATTTTTAGACCAAAATATTAAATATTTACCTGCTCTTACCTGTCAATTGTTATCACGTTACCCTTATACTCTCCCAGAGTAGAGCAAAAAAATTAGAAGAAACGATGCCTTTGGAGAAACGGAAGGTTTACTATACACCAGACATAACTGATTAGTGGAAATATTCATTTTTATTTTTTGTAAAAAATCTACCAAAACTTGAAACGCGTTTTTCTCAAAACTACGTTTTTGTAAGCGGCGCGGGTGATTGAAACAATTGTATACAACCGATTGCTTTCAATTTTGCACAGGGTATTCTACACAACAATAGCTCCGTCCGGTACTAGAATTACTTAATTATAAAAAATTATTTCTATTTTTTTAACCGATTTTTAGGAAACACTAATACTCGCCGTTTTCATGAAAAATTTACGGTGTAGAATCGAATTGCGTTTTTCTTTAGTTTTTTATTTGGTTTTCTAATATTATAAGTAGTAAAAAAATATTAATGGATTATTTCTTCTCTCCGTTTAACGACAACTCTCAATAACGCCACAAAGTGCACAGTCCCTCGAGTGTCGCTATATAGAGTTTTTACTGTATTATTACAATCGGGGTAATGACACAAGGAAGTTTCGAATCACCTGATTCAACTGTATAAATACACAAAGCGAATCGCTGTGTAAGTGAACCCGTAGTAATTTAGTTGAAGTCAGTTGTGTTCAAGTAAAATAAAACACATAATTCTATTAAAAGTTACGATCTGGGCATTATATTGGTTTGATATGGTGGGGCTTTAGTACCTACCTACAGCAATATATGTTACTTCACATATTATCTACTGAAGCGTGATAATACCGTACAAACGGCAATATTAGATTATTAGAATCGATAATAAAACATCCCTACTTGATTAAATATTAGTCTGAAGTCAGATCTTAAGCATAAGAACGAGAACTAAACTATCGGACCAAGTTAGCATGTTGTGACCCATGTACGAACTATATTTCCCGTCGAGTTCGAAATCTTGGTTTGTGGCCGCCAGCCGGTTTATGGTATATGATGCGTAAGTTGCAACTCGCTTTGTTCATCGGCTCAGGCTTCCTTGGTTTTTCTAACGGGTATCTACACTTTTCCGGTTACCCTTCTAACTCATTGTTGCAATGTTGCCAACACTTACATTTTTATCCCCTAAGAGTGATCCTCAAAAGTTCCTAAATCCAAAACAAAACCCCTTGAATTGAAATTTTATAAAATATCACGCGGGTCGAAAATGTATAATTTATATCAGCAGGTGATGTACCTTATAACTTACTGGGAGGGACATGAGTACGCATATTCATCTTAGTTTACCGAGATGAATGTTGTGTCCAAATTTTTTGCAGGTTACGGCAGTTCCCTGCCTTGGTATTTATTATAAACTCAAACCTCCATTTTTGATAAAAATATTTACATATACGTGTCATCTAGTGTCGAATAAATATAAATGTAAAGCAGAATAAAAAATACAACTTAACCGTCCATAGTACTTTCACGATTTGCTAAAAAATACAATGATAAAAAGCAATATTTATACTTTTTTTAAGTAATAAACTTTAAAATCAACAATTACTGTAACTAATAAAATATAATAAACATTTAATTGAAAACACATTCTTTCGTAAAATTAATAAAATATTTTTAACAAAAAATTTGAACCGACTTCAAAATATGCACTAAAAAGTGAAAAATAATAATTATTGTTATTTTTGGAGTCGCTGTCACATCGGAATTCGAAAGTAGCAATTTAAATCTTACATGTCTCTTGTTCTCGAAATAGATTTCATTTTGGCTGACACCGACTCCAAAAATAACAATAGGTAATTATTATTTTTTACTTTTTAGTGCATATTCTGAAGTCGATACAATTTTTTTGTTAAAAATATTTTATTTTTCTCTTTTTAGTGTTAGATAAAGTATTGCAATGGGTAGGCCAAGTATGCGTGTCTTTGAAATTTGAGAGTTTCCCTCGATTTCTCCGGATTCCACCATCAGATCCTGACTTGGTTCCGATGGAACCACCTTGGAAGTGCACCCTTTCGAATAAAAAAAAAAAAATTTTGAAAATCGGTCCATAATTGACGGAGAAATCGGTGAACATACATAAAAAAAATATACAGTCGAACATAGAACCTCCTCCTTTTTTGAAGTCGGTTAAAAAAAGGAACGTTTCGTTTTTTTGAACTCATGCGCCGTTATAATAACCAAATAAGTGTTTGTTCGTAAATGGATCGCCTGTACATTGTAATTGTAAAACCATCAAGAAATAAAAAAAATAATTGTCATATTATAATGTCAAATGTCAATTTATTTTATCACATGGTATAATATTATAATAAATTAATTAAATTTTAGAAATAAACCCTAAATAATTTAAAGTTTTCACAACTGTTCTACTAGAACGGGGATAGAGGGTAGTTTTTTTTATAACTTTCATCTGTTATCTGACACAGAAGTGCGTGTACCATACAACATAATGATTTTTTAAGTTGATTTTACTTTTTAACAGCGTGTAGAAATCAAATAGACAAACAAATTTTAAGTAACTTTTTTATCAAAACTCAAAAATAAGAGAGAAACAGCCTTTCAAAGTTTAATTAATTTTTTTAAATTTTATTTAATTCAATAGCCCGGTTAATCCACGTGAAGAAATGATAGCACGAATCGGAAATGCATCCCAAATAACTCGCGAAAGGTCCTTATTGCTACTACAAGCATGTACAGAAAAGCAGGGCTACAATGTACGCATCTTTGTGTCCAACAAAACGGGGACAAGTTTTTCTGTGAATATTGATAATGACATACTGAATATTATATATTGATACTGACATAGCTCCAGGACCGACCTCAAAATTTAATAAAACTAAGAAAGCTCGTTCCTCTTTCATTTGAGTTTTGATAAAAAAGTTACTTGAAATATTTGTTCATCTTTTTGATTTCTACACGCTGTTAAAAAAAAGAATCAACTTAAAAATCAACTTGTTACGTGGTAATGGCCATAGAAGGCGATTAGCACTAGGTACTTAAAATTAAAACAAAATAAACAAACTTTATCTATATTTGAAATTTATCTTACTTACCATGGTAGGAAACTTGACAATTTAGAAAAAAATCAAAATGATCAAATCACGATGCTGTTTGATTTGAATAATACGCTGTGGTAAAAAATAGTGTGAAGGTACCATATCAATTGTAGGCGTGGAATTATGGTCACGTCCGCATTGGTTTTCATCCGTTCAGCGTACAGAGATCACAGATCATAGATCAAGCGTTCATCTAATCGTCATTATCATTATGTATGATTTTAATACACGGTTTGCGTCCAATATAAACATTAGTTTAACAATGACGATAAATGATCGAATTGTACGAAAACCGAATCAAAGGGGGAAGACTGTTTTATGTCAACATTTTTAATTTTTTTTTATTATTATTTTATTGGTTTTTACACTTTTATGTATTCAGCCACTATTTAAACTATAAATTAATACTAACTAAATGTATTACTGCATATGTTACGCTCAAAGATCGAAAACGCTCAGTGAGCGGAAAAATAGCTCACAACGCGTTGTGGTCACAGTAAAACATCCACATGGCGAAATTCGAGTTATGGCTCTAATGAAAACGCGCACGACGCGTTGTGGCAATCACAGAAAGACCAAATAGCGAAATTCGTGTCGTGGCTGACTTGCTATTCGATCTCAACGCGTTGTGGCAATGAAGAAAAGCCATGACGCATTCTGAGCATTCATCCAGTTGTTACGACTCTTCTATTTCTTCTATTTCCAGATTCTAATTGGAGAACTGGTTAAAGTTGAAATTTGATTTTAATTTTATTGTTAAAAAACAAATAAGTTAAAAATATGATTAGGTGTTAAGTTAAATAATATCAATTGTTGATGGTCTTAAAATTTATTAGGTATTTAATTAAAACTTGTAACAACACATCCTAAAATGTATGCCGCCACTGATATGTTCCCACAGAGAAGAGGGGATACGTGAGGCGTTGGATACAAGTCAGACAGTAGAGAAAACGCGTGTCGGCGGAATGTGCAGTTTAACCCGTTTACTGAACGGTTCGATATTCACACATTTTTCATACATTCTTGATAAATTTATATCATTTTATTATTATTTTGTAGCGAACTTATTAATTCATGTTTTCAATAAATTACATTGATACCAATTAATAGACGTGCTACAAACTTGATAATAGGTATATCTTCCGTTCACAAATATAGAAAAACGTTTTCTCTCACTTGTTTTACCATTCCAACCCACAAGTGGGGAATGGTACTAGTTTATGTCAAAAATCACTTTTCAAAATTTTACAATATCTTTTCGTTTTGAGGTCTCCCGAATCCAAAAAACATATTTTTGGAAAAACGCTGTGCGTTTTTTAGGCTGTTTTTCTAAACTTTATAGTTTTGGAAATATTTTGAAAATAAAAAAAAAATCAGCCGTTCTTTTGTTTTGTAGATCTGTCAGAAATAAACTCTAGTTAAACATGCTTTGATTAATTTTTATATGACATGGAACATATTATGTAGGTAACCATGGCAACGAATAGCAAATATATTGAATACTAGCCATTACCCGCGTCACCTCACGCGATATAAGAAATTTTATTTTTTTTTATTATACTGTGTCAAATGTCAACATTCTGGAGTATGAATGGTCCCGTCGCCTAATTGGCAGGAACTTCTAATGTCGTAAAGTAGCATGCCGTTAGGCGTTGAGTAATGTCTGTATGTCGGATTAAAAAAATTGAAGCTGAACAGAATATAGTGGAAGGTGTGTTAAAAATTTAATCCTCTCAAAATTAGCTATATTGTCTGCGTCGTCAAGGTATCTCACCGTTTCTTGAGCAACTTTCCTCTAATATCTGTTGCAGGGGTTATAACGCTTAACCTTAATAACACGTTACTCTATGACAATTTAATTCTCATAAACATTACCTTAGATGGTGTACCGATATATACAACATATTATGTAGATACGTCAGTATTAAGTGAAGTACATAATCTTTCATAGAGTATACAGGGTGCTGACTAAAGATATCTTAATCAGAAACTACTAAAAGTATCAACGAATTCTTAATTTATTATGAAAAATGACAATAAAACTTGGAAATGAAATTATATCCATTATAAAAAGCAAGCTTTTTTATGAAACTAAAGGCACTACGTTTAGATAATGGTGTGTTCTAATCAATACTTTTCAGGTTTCAAGGTTATCCAATGATGGATGAACGTATTGATTCTATTTTTCTTTCATTTTGGACATAATCAGTTGAAGATATGAATGTGATGAGTCAAAATAATTTTAGTAGTTGGTGATCTTTATTAAAAAAAAAAGGCGGAACAATTAAATACGATGAAAATTGTAACATATCTTAGGAAGAAATAGGTAAGTTCAAAGGCACAATTTTGTTTAAAAGGGTGTACATTCGAAATTTATAGTAAAAATTAAATTAGCTTTAATGGCTTATTTGTTGATGATAAAAAAGAAATCTCTTATATATATCATTAAACGTGTTCAATAATCAAAATCGAAATTACAATTTTTAGTGTTTTTTTTTACTTATTGTTGAAACAATCGAAAAAAAGGTTTTTCCGGCGAATTTGAGGGGTTGTTTCTCCGAAACTGCCCATCAGTATCAACGTTTGGTGGTGTCAATAAGTATGCTCACTAATTTTGAAGCGATTGCCTTTCCACTTTTTTTTAATTCGCTAGTGCAAAAACGGCCCTCGTGTTTCGGCTGGCAAAAAAAAATTATTATATAATTAGGGTATTTCCTTCAATGCTACCGCATTTTTATCCGGTTGCCTTTTAAAAAAATTTTCGATTTTGCCCCACCCCCATATCGCCGCCCCTGTCCATTTGGGGTCACTTTGACCGCTACCAGGGTGCTCTGTACCACTCAAAGGCCCAGATTACTACTCGCCATCCGGTTGCCTGTCCGACACCGGATTGACGTGCCACTGCTTTGAATATCTGGAATATATATGACAACTAGCGGACCCGGCGAACTTCGTACCGCCTAACAGTATAATATATATATATATATATAATTGGAACATCTATCTATCTATTTTATTAATTGCTAGCTATTTTAAAATATACATATATATATATATATATATGTGTGTATGTCGAGCACTCCGGCTGCGCCGTCGTGCCCGGTGCAAAAGAACGAATGGGGAAGGAAGAAAAAAAATTTAGGGGTGGACTACCCCTAACATTTAGGGGGATGAAAAATAGATGTTGGCGAAGTGACACCTGTAGACATCTGGCGGGGATAACTAATTAAATGACGATTGATCAGTTTTCGACCTGAGAGGAAAAATGATTAAATTACTAAAATGGCTATTAAAAAATAAGGGTTGATCGTAGAAGGGTGAAAATTGAGGATTGTATGTATTTTTGTATGTTGTATCATAAAAAAATAGAAATTAAAAATTTTGTCTAAAAAATAAAAAAAAAAATTTAGGGGTGGACTACCCCTAACATTTAGGGGGATGAAAAATAGATGTTGGCCGATTCTCATAGATACCGGATAAGCACAAAAAATTTCATCAAAATCGGTCAAGCCGTTTCGGAGGAGTTCGGCAACGAAAACTGTGACACGAGAATTTTATATATTAGATATTTGAAACTTGAAAATATTCTTCTTCCTGAGGACAATATACGAATATTATTTTAAATTATTTTTATAGTGTTCCAATAATATAAAATGTAATGGATTAGCAATTTGAACAAAAGCTTTGAAGATAATTTAATAAGCTTTTCTAGCATCTAATATCTGTAAGATATTTTTATAACAACTGAAAGTTCTTAATGCTTCTGTATTAATAAATCACCTGTACAACGCGCTTAGTGATCTATGTAACATTATTAAGCCGTTACTCAATATTTAATGGTGTGAAATATATCAGTACTTCGTTATTATCTGAATTCGAACGAAATGTAATTGGACGTTTACATTACAGTTATTTTTAATGCATAATTCATACAACTTAACAACAATATTCTGCGTTGGTGAAATCGAACATTCTAATTGTATTTTTAGAATCCACATAATGGAAGTTACATTAAATTGAGATGAGACAAACGCGCGTTCTAAAAACTGGACAATAAATAATGAAATGTCGCCCATGTTAAAAATAAAATTGTACACATCTCATAGACTTCACTTGAGGCGAAAGAAGCATTGCTTGCTCGACACAGAACTACCTCACTTTGAAATATTTCTGTTTAGCACGAGCACGAGCTGTAACGAAATCGTAAAAAGTTCGCTGCACACATCGAAATTTTGATAATTTTAAATTTCACGTACACAAATAATGTAAAGCCACTTCTCGTTATCTATATAATATATATAAAATTCCCGTATCACAATTTTGGCCGCGATAATCTCCGAAACCATTGAACAGATTTTAATGACATTTTGTAAATGGAACTTGCTTAGTGCAACTTACGCTGTCGGATAGTTTTTTTTAAATATTTTGTATAAAATTACGGTATTTTCTCAAAAAACTGTTTTAGTACGAAGTAGCTATATGTGTTAGAATTCACTCAAACCTATACTATATCAGTTCAGAAAAAATCTGGTAAAATTTGCTTAAAGCTATTAGTTCAGACGCCGGACCGTAAACGAAATACATTTTGCGGAATTATATTTATCGCACCCTGGTGACACCAGGACCGACTGCTATAGTTTGTATATTATAAATTTTAAACGCCGAACATAAACCGCTATATAATGACGTAAAAGAGTCACACTTCTTTGAATAGAGAAAGAATAGTATACAAACAATCTGCCTTGCGGTTCGCTTATTTGGCAGATCATTGGATGTTACACAGTAGATGACCTCAGCCAATCAAAAACTGAATCTTATTTACGTCTTATCGGTAACAGCATAATTATCTGTTTAAAATTGCATTGAAAATACATACTCTGGGGAAAAGCCTTAAAAAAACCATCATAAAAATGATTCCATAACCTATTTGTAATCTAGATTCCAGCAAAAAACTGTGAGGCGACTCCATTAATTATTATAGATGAGCGTAATTCACTGAAGAGACGTTAGATTTAAATCGGGATGGTCCAGTTTTCACTCCGTTGAGTCAATATTTCTTGGCCTTGGACACGAATCGAAATTGTTTAACGAATCTTGACACAATGACATTTTTTTTTGGATTCCTCTAAAATTTGAATGGTTAATGAGTACATTTGCATTTTATATCGTTTTCCAAATAGACAATAGGGCAATCAAATTTAAGGAAGATAAGGGAATTTGAGGAAGAAAAAGAATTAACAAATAAAAATCTAAAGAAGATGTGAAGAAATAAATTGAATTTGAAAATTGAGATGCGGTGACAAACCGTTTAAAATGCATTTGTTCATGGCAAGACATCTACTTGATGAGTAATATAACGTCACGACAGAGAAGTGTATCCTAAGAAGAACTGGCAGTCGGTGATCTAAAAACTTGTTATAAATAGAAAATTTCAATTGAAGCTCCGTATAGTTGATGACCGTATTAAAGACATTACGTCGAATGGCGGCAGTATGTGGTGCATACTATAGTGACAGTGGTGTGCGCATTACGTACCAACACGTGTGTCATGTCGGTACGCGCGGCATGTACAAAATGTAATTTTATCAACTGAGCAGTCAATGTATACTGCTGGCATTTCCTGTGAGACTTCTTAATAAGTAGAGGTACCTACACCTGTTGTTACACGTCCACAAAGTGTTAGGTTATTGCTAATTTCTGGAAATAATATGATAGCGTAGATGATAAAAGAGAGCAGGCTTAACATGGCAAAAACGAACGCGATGTAGATAGCGAAGACGAGAAAGCTTTAGATGAAAAAGATGATCGCAACGTGGATGGCAAAATCGAGGATTCTTTAGATGGCAAAGGCGAGAAGACTTTAGATGATGCAGACGAATGTGTCGTAGATGGCGTATTCTAGGAGGCATTAGATGACGAAGACGAACGCACCCTTAGATGGCTAATGCAGGCGGGCTTTAGATGATGAAGATGAAAAAAAAAACAAGCTTCCAACTCAATACAATAAGAACATACAACCTTTATAAAATCACGTGTTACTTATACTCATTAAAACAAATAGCGTAGATTCCATTGACCTAAAATCTTGAAATTTGGCACGTAGGAAGGTCTCATACAGCGTTGCCAGTTTATTTTTTTGGCCAGGCGGGATTTTGGAACTCTGAGCGGGATTCTTTCGTCGAAAGCGGGACATAGTAAAAAACGTATATAATCAGAAGTTTTCAAATACCTATTTATCTTTTTATTTGAATTAAAATTACGTTTACGTGACAATAGATAGCAAAATATGCATAGAAAATGTATTGTAATAAAAATATAATATTTTAAATCAGATTTACCCTATCGTTAAACAGTTGAGTCTTATTCGTCTTCAGAATAAAAAAAAAAAAACAGAAATCAAAATCAAAAAAGTTTTATTCATTAGAAAAATATGGTGTTTCAAACAATAGTCTGTGGAGTGAGTGTTACAAATTGCAACTTACAATAAGAGAATAATTATTTATAAGAATTACTTACCTATTCATGATATTTCTGTGAAGATTTTACTTCTTTTAAAGTTATCCCCGAGTTATCCCCGAAAAGCGGGACTGGGCCTGTCCCGCGCGGGACATTTAATTTTGATTTAAAAATCGGGACGTCCCACCAAAATCGGGACGTCTGGCAACGCTGGTCTCATAGTACAAGTAAAGGAGAAAATCCGAAATGATTAATTTTTGAATCTGTGATATTATTACGTGACAAACGGAATTATTTAAATTTGTCTATTGTTAGCCTCAAAAAGGTAACTGTCAAATTGAAACAACGGTACAAAGCCCCTTTGGCGTGAGTTCTGTTCGCACTTGTTCGTCTTTTTTAACATTGCATGGCGACTCTCTAATAAATATTTCTTTTGATGTTAATAAGCAATGGGTCTTGTTTTCATGGTCAATTACAAATTATTATCGTCTTTAGGCATAGTACACCGCAATAAACAGAACATGTGTACAATATCCGATTTGTAAGTTTATTATATTGTATTTGCCTACAACAAAAGTGATTTCTCTATTTTAGGACAGCTGCAGTTATTTCACAATTTTAATCCTGATACTGTGCCAAAAAACTTATATTTGCTTCGATAATTTTATCGAATAAATATAATCGAACTAAATACGTATGCTGCATTTTTCTAGTTTTTAATCCGCAGTGTTTTGTATACAACAAAATACTCGTACCGTGAATAAATAGTCAGTGCGGCTCAAATATTGTAAAAATATCTTCTTAACCCTGCAGTGGATGCGTGAATCACGACTGTGATTCAGCTTTCTATTTTCTGTATGAATGGAAGGTAAAATTGCTGGTTAATTAACTTACTTATACCTTTCAAAAGTGTTAAAATATGCGTTGGGGGATCATTTTGGCGTTGTGGTCCAGCAGTGATATATTTTTCCATAGCCACGAAAAATATAAGTGCATCTACTAAAGGGTTAATAAAGCGATCTATTTGTGGATCATTGGAGTGAAAACAACATCATTGCATTTTGTAACATAATTTGTTTTTATATTTTATACTGAAACTATGCTGAAACGTAACTGGTTTAATCCAATAACTCGAAATTCATTTCATATCAATGAACGACTTTATTCTTTTTAAAACTAATATGCTTTTCCAGTGTTCCCAAAATATTTTCTTTCTTATGCCCATTAAATAACTAAGAATTGTCAGTGATCTTTGCCTTTGATTGTTAATTCTTTTCTTTTAATGGTATATTTTTACTGTGTTGCTAGAATGACTTTTTATAAAGCACAACTGATTATTTCAGCAATTAGTCAGAAATTTTGAGTTCTTCTTTTTTTAACAAACTGGCCTTTACTCTGACAAGTAATTAGCCAGGGCTAGTTTTTATATTAGGCTGAATTGCAATGAAGTTTAAATGATTGGGAACATAAGCGACATAAATATAAAACAACAAATATAACAGGAACACATGAGGAATGGAATACATGGTAATTAAGATTGGGAACATGGATTAGTCTCGGACCATTCTCGGCGAGTATTAGACAAAGATGATGGCCGGGAATAAGGACAGCCGGGATAGGTTGGGTTAGACACAATAGTAGGCTTCCACAACGAATATTTATATCGTATATATGCTCAAAATATTTTTTGATACTACGCGGTATAATAATATAATATGTCACGTGTATATTATCGTAAATTAGTATATTTAATGGACGTATAATTTGTTCCTTTATTATGACTTTCCGTAGACGGTCTCGTTCTTTTCGGTGCATATGGCAAGAAAGCAGAAGATGCTAGGGATCAGAAATCGCTTCACCACTAACGCAAGCTGGAGAGTCTTTATGATGTGCTGACCAAAACGTGTGTCCTAACCGTAGTTTTGATATTAGTGAGCTGAATTTGCGATTGATCCATATGTTGTGGAACCACGTTGTTCTGGTTACTTTAGGTTGAATTTGATAGAAGAATTTTCCTTTATATTTTGCACTGTTTTCTCACCAATCTTGCTATTTTTGATATACTTCCTCTTCAATTAGCTCGCTTGGCTAAAAGGTCGACTGTATTATTTCCTTCAAAGTTGCTGTGACCTTTCATCCATACAAAAGCTATTATTTTGCCATTATTTTTGGTTCTATTGACTTCACATTTTGAGTTTTGCTATTTTACTACCATTAAAGAATGAATGTCTTTCTTTCTGAGACCGCCATACTTAACTATAGTATAATAACATAGTTCAATTTTCTAAATAAAATCTGCAATAAACAGACAGACGAACGATCAAACAACGGAGTCTTACCACAAGAGTTCCATTTTTTTTTTCGTTTTGATATAGAACCCCCTAGCTTCATCGGAAAATATTCCCTGATGATATTATTTTGTTAGTTATGTTTCTTATATTCGTCAAGTCGATATTTTGGCAATAAAATAATATTAAAGTGAAACTTTTTTGACGCGCTAGAGGGATAAATTGGCCAGGATCATATCAAAAGTGAAACACTTCCCCTTCTGCGACTTCAACTGGCAGTTTAGTAAGTTTGTATTCTCTCTGTCAAAGCTCATATGCAATAACAAATTTCACATAACAATTTCTAAATTTTGAAATAATAAAATCGTCAATAAATGCTAAAACATAAGAAGTTTCACTTCTAACGCCTGAAATTATCATGCATACTTTTTTTATTATATATAGTTTAAATAAATTGTAATTTGGTCTTAATTTGTTCAAAAACATGAAAACAAACTATAGACCATTTTAACACAAAGAAATCGCATGTAACTATAAAGTATTTAAATAATAAGTTCTGTCAGACATCATGCCAGTTTTAACACTGACCAAGGATTATCACCTACTGGAGTGATCACAATAGCTTTGTATGAAGATGCATGACTTTTCGTAAATTACACAAATCATATTCATATTGCATAACTCATGCATTCAAACACAAAAAAGGGCAGCCACTCTTACAAAAGTAACATTTTTTTAAAGAAAAAATAACATTTCTTATACTCCGATTATATATACCTGGTGGTCAAAAATGGCACTCGCATGTGATATATGATTGCTGTAGATGAACCTCACAAATAATTAATGTAGTAGAACACATAATCGCATTGAATTTTTTAAAAATCTTATTTAATGAGTATTATAATAGATAAACAACATTTTATGCCATTTTTTCCTGATTATTGAAATTGCTCAATAGTTCAAAGTGTGTCCCATTGGTCATTAAAACAGAACGTTTGCCACATCCTATTTTCCTATATCACGATTTATCTGCTCTTGAGCGACTGTTATTTTTTATAGGTAGATTAAAGATTAAAACAAATAAGGGTGATTCTAGACTGGTCCAAAAAGTGCGCCAGGTTCTCCAAGATATTTTGTGCTTCTCCTTTTTTACTGGATCCAATCAGCAAATAACAATGTGTGCAGGCTTCGATCGAATATTATATCAAGGCAGTGACCTAGTCTCTAGTTGAACTTTTTACTTTGTCGTGTTACGACAAGGAACTTAACGATAGTATCAAAAAGTATTTCAATATCCTTTCTTAAAATGCTTTCTAAATAATCGTCACATTGTGAAACGGAATCACAATTATTAAAATATATTTTCACTGGGGTATGGCTATCGAAATGTTACTAAATGCCCGAATTAATGTCTAACCTACTCGTCTAATGCTGATTTTTTGACGCTCTGGCTGGTACAATTAACGAAAAAATTCTCTCAGAACTATTAAGGTGAATTGTTTTTTTCCTGAGAAATGTTTATATTTCGTGAAGATTACAAAAAAAAACAGTTCTATATGATGAAATAAATTTAGATTTGCGGCAAGACAAGTATTCACACATTAACTAAGTGACGTACTGTTCTGCGACAGCCAGTGTAAAAAATGAATCAATGGCTTAGAAAAATGTAGTGATGGCATTAAGATGTTCACTATTTAGTCATTGATTTAATGTTGCATTGGCAGTTCTACGAGAAAAATAATCAAACAAATGTATTCTCATCTTCTGAAAGTACAGATATTGGTACTGTTATCATAATTTTATGAATTCTAACTACAGTAACATCACCGGTTCCGTGACGAAGTTACGTACATGTCCTTTGAGAAGACGAGCACTATAGGTATGCATATTTGAAGGTGGCAGATTACCTTACTTTTCGCGTCATTCGTTATATAAGAGATATTATATAAACGCTTCTTTTGTGGAATTCTGCAGGTATTTGTGTGTAAGTAATCGGGCATTGTGTTCAAGTCAACTGGAAGTGACTTGTGAAAGATAAATTCAACCTGTCCTTCTCCCTCAACAGATCTGTTATCTTTCGTCTTATTCTTACTTTCCCACACACTAAGCCCGAAACATGTGCTCTTTCATCCTTGTTTGGTGCATGACAACCCCTAGTTAATATTATTCTACATATTATATGTACATTGGTAGGTATGATATTTTTACTTTGTGCACAAACAGAAATAATCAATTTTGGCAGCAGGTTAAATATTTTTTTTTGACGAAGATGTGTTTTACTTACCCTCCTCTGTTGCCACATTTATTTGACCAAGGATGAGAAAAGTTGTAAATTATATTGAATGCCAAATATCGTCTTCATTTTGTAATTATCTCTTAAGGCTTGTCTATTTTGTAATAAAATTGAATTTCTTTTGAAAAAGATTTTGATCCGTTATTTAAAAAAAATGGTAAATAACAGGATTTTTAGGTAAACTTTCAAAAATTTTAAATACGAATCAAGTAATAAGATGAGCCTATTTCATCCCACTATTGGGCAAAGCCTCCCTCACATCTGTCCATGTCTTCCTGCGTGCTGCAGTACGAAGGCAAATATTTTCCAGTTAAGTTTTCTCTACAGTAGTCCTTCCACCTTTTCTTCTCTCTTCCTTGCTTTCTTTTGCCATCTATTAGATGCCATTCTGTTAACAATTTTATCGATTTGTCATTACTCATTCTTGCTATATTATGACCTGTTCATGTCTATTTAACTTTTTGTTTAACGTCTATTATTTTTGTTTTGTTCTTAATGATATTACAATTAATTTTATCTATTAATTTTATGTTGAAAATTTTTCCTTCCATTGATTCATCTTCGAAAAGATTGCAGCCTTTTATTTATACTGGTTTCAATTACAAACCTTGTTCGGGCACCCTGCAATAGTAACGAAGAATACAAGAGTTACATACTTTTGTTTTTAGAAATGGACTCGTCTATTTTGTAATGAAAAAATAATTTCTTTTGAAAATGATTTTATTCAGTGTTATTTAAAAAAAAACTGTTGAGTGGCAAGATTTTTAGAGAAACTTTTAACAAATTTGAAATACGAACCATGTAACGCCACGTAAATATTTTGCTCCCAAAAATCTCACTCAATGGCAAGGCAAAAAATTTGGAGCTCTTTGGTTGAGTTTAGTTTTTCTTTAAATTTCATAAAATTGTTTATTGACTATGCATAATATGTAATTTGTATAGTACTATAGTATATGTAAAAAATCCTTTTTAAACCTTGCTAAAGTGTTCTCTTAGACTTTATTACATCACCTGTATAACAAACCTATCCTTAAAAAAGCTTAATTAAATAGTGTTACTTATGACGAAATAGCATATTATTTATCCATGAAATTTGATATAACAAACGAAGTGATGTTATTGAAGCTTCACCTGCGTTCTTCAATTATTAGGCTCGTTATATCCGCCAATAATGTGTACGGCAATTATTTTTTTACAATCGCATAACAGGGTAACATAGTAATTTGAAAACAATATTTATTATTTATACTTATTCAGTCTAACTAGTTGATACTTAAATTTTTAGTCATTTCCAAAAGTGGTTTAAAAATTAATTAATTTTTTGTAGTAAACAATGTCCAGAAAAATTGTTATTCATTTGCATTGAAACAGTTTCTTTGCGGCAGATATGTACCGGATGTTTTGAAAAATAGTGTAATTTTTATGGCTTCTTGTTCTTGGATTAATTAAAAGGTTTTTATTGTAAAAATCCAAATAGGTTTTCTTTTCTTCATATGTAAGTTTAGATTTTTAATGTAAATTTAAAAAACAGTTTTCTTTAACAGTTTCTTTCCATAAAACTAGTTTTTCATACCTTGTTTATTACAAACTCCTTGCTGTCAAGATCTAATCTGGAACATTTTTCAGATTAATAGTACAAGTACTCTTAAAAATAATAATAAATCGAAAATATTAACCAACTACGGATTAATGTTTTCAATTTATTATTATTTTTAGTGTTTTACCATTCCAACACCACAAATGGTACAAAAATTTAGGTCCAAATTCACTTTTAAAAATTTTAGAATATCTTTTCATTTTGAGGTTCCCCGAATAAAAAAAAAACATTTTTATTGAAAAAACTCTGTGCGTCTGATAGTCTGTCTGTCTGTTTGTCTGTGAGCACGATACAGGTCAAACGGATAAGCGGATTGAAATCAAATTTTAGGAGGATGTTTGACATATAAATATGAAGAGCCTTATTGTTTTTGGTGGAAATCAGTGCATGAACAGAAGAGATATATATAAGCTGAGCGTTGTTTTTTTATATAATAATGCGGTATACTTTCCATAACGGTTTATTATTCTATTAATTTTTTTAAGAAAGTTTTGTAAAAAATGTTTTTTCAACAATCTTTAGTATCGGAAATATTTTGAAAATAAAAAAAATCTACTGTTCTGTCAGAAAGAAATTAGTTAAGCATGCTTTGGTTAATTTTTACATGACGTGAAACATATTATGTAGGTAACCATGTAAATAAATAGCAAATATCATAGTATTTAATACTAGTTGTTATCCGCGTCACTACACGCGATATCAGAAATGTTGTTTTCATTATTATTTTATATGAAATGTCAATTTTGGAATGGTCTTGTTGCCCAATTGGCTGGAATATTTTTTAGTAAATCAGCTCAAACTTATGTTTTTCAAATTGTTTTTTCACGATTATTGGATTCTTGTATACGAAATTATTTTTTTTATTATAGAAAAAGTAAAATAGATAAATTTTCACATTCCAAATCAAAATTATGGGATAAAATACTTAATATGAATTACTTTTAGTTTTGTCCACACAGTATTATAGAATGAACAAATCACTTGCTTATTTGAAGTCAGAACCATATTCAGTACTCTTCTAACATTTTAAAAGCTATATTGTTGATTTTTATTATTTCTACTAACGAATTTATTTTACGACCGCCTTGTCAAAATTTTATGTCTTTTGCTTTGAAGTCGTTAAAACATAGGTAATATAGAGAAGCACTGGTACTGTGACTCGCTTTGAGATGAAGTGCATCTATTCTTGATACAGATTCCCAAAATTATTTTAAAAAATGTTAATAAAGCGTGTTGTAGTATTTTGTTTCAGTTACTTACTTTATTTTCACATTATATAAATTAAGCTCGCTCAAAAATATCTCTTGGGCGGCATATATATGTGCTTTTTTATTGGCTAATGTTTTAGCATTTAACCTAAAAAATCTCACAAAAGTTCAGCTTCCTAGATCAAACCTGTGAAAGGCGAAAACCGAGTTGGTTTCCAATTTAAATAATCGTAACATGGACAGTTGGTAGAATTTTTTTTAAATTTTTGATAGCAACATTTTGTTCGCTCAAATATTCTCATAAAAATCGGATTTCATTATTATGAAAATGTTTAAACGAACATATCTTTGAAAATAATGAGATCGCGGATTTAGTACTAAGGACCTTTTTTGTGCGGAATTTAATTCTCTACAAAATGTTGCTATCAAAAATTATTTTTTTTTCTACCAGTTATCCATGTTTGCGTAAAAACCTTCGTTTTTCCCATCTTATTTAAATGGTAAACAATGTTTGCGCCATTCACAGGTTTGATCTAGGAAGCTGAAATTTTGGGGGAATTTTTTTAGGTCCAATGCTAAAACATTAGCCAATGGGACCGAAAAAAAATAAAAAATAAACACACCCTAATGTGTGTATATATGCATGTTTTGACGTGATAACGTCTTATAAATTGATGAATCACCAATCTTATAAATTGATAAAACACCGGCTGCATGTTCGAAAAAGTGTAACGTAACGTTCCTAACGTTCCTAATGCGTAACGTTCCGCCTGACCCTGTGCGTGCTTTTTGCTAATTTCTCGCTCAATTTAAATCAGATCGGTTTGAAACCAGTCTTAAACGAAAGAGGAGAACATTTTACATAGATTTCGTATAACAGAATTTGCCTAAACAGTTTTTTTATACAAATTTATATAGAAAAATATTTTATACAAATTTATATAGAAAAATAGCTGTATAAATGCAATTTTGTGTAATGCATGGCGCGACGCGGTCGGTTGTCTTTGTTTGCCGTACATGGAAATTAGAAGCAAACGTATGTCTTGTCTTAACATGAAAACAGCTGCATTTCTAATGTTTAATTCAATTTTTTGACATTAGTATATTGTGAAATGCAAAGCCTTCTAAGTTAAGTATTGGAATAACTAATTATTATTAGAACATAATAATTTGTAAGTTGCAAACGTCACTTTTGACATTTCTTATCATTCCGACACCAAGGATAAGCGGATTGAAACCAAATTTTGGGAGGTTTAGGTTATGTATTACGGAATACGTTATCACGTAAAACTATCGTCCGTAAACCGACTTTACAGACAACCAATTTTTTTTTTTTAATAAAGAAAAAATATTACACATATTTTAATTTCTCAAATAGCTTTATTGTGACTATCTTTTGTTAAACAGAACTGAACGTGACGACACCGTAAATTAATTAATAGTACGGTCTTAACTTCCGCATCTACTAAATTTCGAGAATCGATTCCCTGTCCTGGCAACATCCCACACACCATTGCTCTTGTACCTAATATTATTGTACAATAATATTTATAATGTGTATATTCCAATATATTATTATTATTATGTGAAACGTATTGTAGTTAATATTTTTTCGGCTTATGTTTTTGATGTTTTCAAAGTGTTCTGCGAAACAGTTAATTATTTAGTACTTCATTGTGTTTTAAAATTTCGGCTTCACACTTTGTAATTCATTAACATTGCATAGTAAACCCATTTTCTTTGAATGTAAACATTCATGGGCTTTTGTATTTTGTTTTCTAACTTTATCCGACAAACAATAGTTTACACGTTTACAGTATATTATTGTTCTTGCAAGTTTATTGTATTTAAAACCACTGCACACGACGCTGGTTTTGTCACTGGAATCACTGCTGGGACTTGTGCTGACTGCGAGGATGGAAATGACGTCACTGCGGACTCGTGTGCGTGGTTACAAGTTGGATTTCAAAATTAAAATCGGAGCTATTTTTGTGTTAACTTTTAACAAGGACTAATCAAAAAACAGTATCTTGTCACTTGTGCGGTATAGGCAAACGTCATAAATAAACAATGAGTCATAGTATGTTGTTCTGTTCAGAGACAATAATCGTTCACTTTTGTTATTATATTAATGGCCTGAGGCTGGTCAAAGAAGCTGTCCGTTAGCCAAATATTGTGATTAGTTCTAGACTAAATGTAAGGGTCATATTTATTTGCAAATATCTTGCTTCAATAATTTGATCGTGCGAATTAAAATTAAGTTATCTAAAATTTACATATAACCTCATATTTTGTTCATGTAAAAAAAGATATTTTTACATCACATACTACAAAAGTAAAACTGATATTATACAAAATAAAACAAACTGAATAAAAAGATTACACTGACCGTTGGAATCAAACTTACGACCCCTAGGTTATGAAGCAAGTATTCTACCTCGCTGCCAACTTAGTTTAATGTTCTACAGCCGGTTCTTGGATAGTATAGTTCTTGGTAGTTCTTGGATAGTATAAGTTTTTCAACCTTTTTCATGATGCGACCCCCCTGGTATGAAAAAATATTTCGCGACCCCCCGGCCCTTCATGTATGTATGAGTATGTTACAGTGTTACAAATATTCATTCCATACGACTTTTGTGTACGTCTCCATAATTAGGATTCGGATATAAGTACATAATACGAGTATAGTACGTAAAACACATTATTCGAATACGTCGCCAATTGATAAATAACTAACGCAATTTGCGCACATAGGTATTATTAAAATTCTCTCGACCTCTGACGACCCCCCTATAGAAGCTTCGCGACCCCCCAGGGGGTCGCGACCCACAGGTTGAAAAACACTTGTATAAGGTATACGTACATTGCGATATGCTTAGGGATCCCAGAGTCCAGCTTTTTACTGTCGTGCTCTGCCTGTCCGGCCTTTTTTAGGCTTTTGGTCTGTGTACTTTTAATTATAAACTTTTTAATATTTTTCAAGAGTTTTAAAATTGTTTTTTAATAAAGATTTTTTTTTTTTATCCTAAAGAATGGATATATTTTTTATTTGGTTAAGAAAAACTTTTAGATTTGTATTTTGTTAAAAGAGAGCTATATTTGTTTGTTTTTTTTTATTATAAATGTGATATCCAGCTTTAAAAAAGTATGTACGGCTTTAAAAAGGCATGTTTGGCTTTTAAAAAAGATATGTCCGGCTTTTAGGGCAAAATGTCCGGACCTAATACAGCGCCGAGTTCGCCTTTTGTATTTTAGATCCTGGCAACCCTACACACACTCGTAATATTTGCAATCTCAAGAATCAATTCTACTCTATGCCTAAAAGAAGTTTTACTTCAAAAACATCTCGTACGTGTATAATGTGTTCTGAGCACAGACTGCAAATGACCCACACAACACTCTTATGTCATGTGCAATGCAGGGGCAGTATCCCATTTCCGGTATGCAATCTCATATTGTATATCGTGAAATGTAGAGGCATAATGTATAACGTCCTCCTTGTGAAACATATTTGGTCGTAATATTAAACATGATATATAGTATGGTTTCTTTTTACTTCGAACGTGTCATGGCACAGAAGAGGACATACAGAAGAATCACTCACTGTCGGTATCTCTGATCTTTCACAATATAATACAGAGATAGGCGGTATGGAATAAATTATGCTATCGAATGATCAGTTATTAATTTATTATATTCTTTGACCTTGAAACTATTTTTTTTAACTTCAACTTTTGGCTTCAGAGTTTAACCCTTGTGCCAACATCCCCTAAAGCTACTAAAACACAGGTATATCACTGGGACACTAATACGAATGAATTAACAGGACTTGTGATGAAGGAGCAACACAAACATTTTTAACAAATGCAATCTTTTTATTTTAAGACAGAACATACGCAATCTTTGAATGTTCATAACACACCGTGTATAAGAGAAAAGGATATTCGATCCACGAACGCGATGTATTAGGCAAAATCGAATTTATATACAGTATTTATTTCTGCTTTTTTATGTATAAAAAAAACTATTTGAGTGAATTCTGTTATATACGAAATCTATGTAAAATGTTCTCCTGTTTCGTTTAAGACAGGCTTCGAACCGATCTGATTTATATTGAGCGAATTATAAGCGAATAACTTTTTGTTTTCAATTTGCTCCCCTTTGGGACCAAAATTCAAAAATCCGACTCCGTTAGGATCTATCCCGTGCCCTATATTATAAATGTGCCAAATTTTAACTTTCTATGTTCACGAACAGACCTACAATAGGTAATTAGATTAGATTTTCTTGACAGATTTTCTTTACGCCTTTTTCTACGTTTTTTTTCTAAACGTCCCATAAGGCACTTCGTTAAAAAAAAAACAACACAAAAGCACAAAACAAACTTCCAATATTTTATAAGTTTGCCTGGTAAAAAGACATCAGTTTTAGTATCATCTCATTACTAGCACCAAAAACATTAGGTAACATCTTTTCACCCGACAACTTTTTATATTGAAAACTTATTTTGTGCTTTTGTGTTTTATTCTAACGTTACTCCGTTTCTTCAAATCGGCATATCCGTTCCAGCTCTAGAACATAACAGCCGATAAACACAAGACCATTTGCAGGCCACAGTCAGGTATTATGTTTCTAGCTTTTATCCCGAAAAATATTTTTTCCAATACCATGCAAACACGCTGATAGTAGCGACAATGGATAGTGTCCCATTGTCGCTGCTATCAGCGTGTTTGTATGGTACTGGAAAAATAATGCTCAGTTGCAGAAAGTATTGTCACAAAATCTGATTTGACTATGTAGATAGTGAACATAGACCTTCATATGAAAAGCATTATAGAGTCTTAAATCGATACGACTCAAATAATAATTAACCGACTAAATCAATTTGTTTTTTAAACTGCGTACACATGTATTTAGCATCGTTTTTTGTACAGTTTCCACTTCGAAACAACGTTTCTTTACGCATTTTGATCAAAATTTAGCTTGAAAAGCAATCTTTTTCTATGTAGAACAGTCATTTGTTTTTGTGTGAGTAGATTATAATGTTCTAGATGACAGGATGTTTGAATACGACAGGCTGCTGCTGATGTATGGAAACTGTAATTTTATGATCACAACCTAAGGTCATTGTCAGATCAAATTTTTTGACAATCTAACATAAATTGTTGTCTTTACTATGCCTCTAGTAACTCTCTGATACTAACATTTTGACAGTAGAACAGAGTATAATCTAATATTTAATTACAAAAATATTAAAAATTACATTTTTCTAAATGTCTAATAAAACCGCATCCCTAAAGCCCACCGACAAAAAATTTATGGTCGCAGTTTATAGTGGAAAATGAGTAAATGAAGATGCAGTGAGTGAAGTTACTCGTATAATCGAACTATTATTAGTAATACTCTTCGTCATTGTTAGCGATAATAGATTTGTGGAAGTTTCATTTTTATGTCAAAGTTGAGTTGGCGAACGTAGCACCCCTTATATAAACCAGTATATGCATTTCATACGATGAATGTGAGAGAAGCAATAGCCATCTTTTAGCTCAACAACCCCTGAGTTCTTCACCCTGAACAAACAGTGCACTTTAATATCGTCATACACTATGCACTGTCTGTTTACCTCGCCCACACACACTACATGTGGGTGTGGGTTTATGGTATCTATGCAGATATGTAACCTGTGCACATGCATATTTCACTGGCGGAGGATGCAGATTATTGAAACGGAGTCAACGGTTTTAAATATTTTGGTCAAATTGAAGTCCAGTATTTTTTTAGGGTTTCGTACCTCAAAAGGAAAAAGGGAACCTTTATAGGATCACTTTGATGTCTGTCTGTCAAGACTTTTGGGAATCAAAACCTATAGGGTACGTCCCGTTGACCTGGAATCATGAAATTTGGCAAGATGCAATGTCTTATACCACAAGTAAAGGAATAAAGCCGAAAAGAGTGTGGTTATATATCACAGAAAAAAATAATGTTTTTAAACCGCAATAACATATTATGCTACGCACGTACACAGTAACAGTTCTAATACAAAACAAGTATCCGCACCGGTGCGTTTATATAGCACAATATGAGAGCTCTTGCATACAACATGGTACGACAACTAGACTATCAGATATAGCCACGTGGTACAATACAGTTCAGTAGTCCATTTGAACTCATTGCAATTGTGCGTTTAGTTAGCAAACTGACCGCAACCTTTGTCGATGTATGGCGACAACAGTTTTCCAACGGCTAAGCGGGAAAAATCTTCGAGGCTCGATTCCCGCGATGCACGAACCATTTATATACCTACGGAAACCGCGGTGCGTGAGTCTGACTTGGCGTTTTTTTTTTTATATAGAATTTATTGTACCTTCATTGATGATGTGTCAAGAATTACCCCCACATTTGTCCCGAGTAGAGCTTCAAATTTTGGATCAACCTCAATTCCGGAGCTAGTGCAGATATTGGGTTCCGGAATTTTTATTTTATTTTATTTTTATTTGTAAACGTGGCAGGCTAACAGACAATGAACGTCCAATAACAAGCCTGCTCTCAATAATACAATAATTATTATACATTTGCAGCACAGTACCTTAACAAAATATAATATAAGTATATGAAAAAAGAAAAAAAACAATAAAATAAGAAACACAATTGAATAATGTATAACTTAAAGAACCGAAGAGATATAATATTCACTATCTATTAATACTTTAAAAAAATAGAAATTTGTCTTTTAAAATTGTTAAGAGTATCCTCAAAAATATCAATATCCGTTCTATTGTTGATATCGTTGAAAATGTACGCCATTCTGAAAAGCGGAGAGTTAAAGGCATAATTGGTTGTGACTGAGGACAAATATAATAGATCTCTATTCCTAGTGTGGTAGATTGGAGCAGATAAATTTCGCTAGTAAGTCGGGTGAATTAATTGTACGGTTTATAATTTTATGTAGACAGCACAGATCAGAAATTTTCCTTCTAACAGAATTAACTTATATCTAGGAAAAGTTTGTTGATTTTCAATATTTTCATAAATTCTAGGAGTTAGATGTTAATTTCCGTAGTTCTTTCACTGACGCCTACACCACGAAGATGATAATTCTGAAGCATAATAATAACTCTGTTGACGATACTAACTGGATATTCTGTGTTATTTGACCGTGCGGTGGTTTCATCTCTTTGCAGAACCTTCAACCTTGGTTGACAGACCCTGGTGTCCCTTGTCATGAAGCATTGCTTTATGTGGTTTAGTGATTCCGTAGCTGGCGCCAGTGTTCTTCATGTAGCGTGGTGCGCAATATTCACTAGGTACAGCGGGAAGAGAGAAATGCATATCATGTGTTCGTTTTATGAAATATAACGAGTCGGTGACTCCTCCAGCCGAGGATATGAAGACATGTACCACCCTCAAACATACTCAAGTATATTCGATGCAGAGGGTGTTCACATAATTAAATTCCATAATTGACAACTACAGAATACAATATAAATTTACTTATTGAGCTGTTCCAGTGTCTTTATTCTATGCCTTGAATATAATAATTGTAGTTCAACTAATTCATATTTGAGTTTTTTATTATTTTTGCAAGCTTTTATTCAACTTTTGGCCATTTTCACCGAACGTAAGTAGTTAGGTATTTATTCGGTTCATTTGTTCTTCAGATAACTATTCCTCCGAATAAATAGCGATAATTCAATTCAATAAACATGATTATATTAACTGGAGGTATAAAATAATCTATTCTGTCTTATTTCGAGGGTAATAAATATTTACTCGCCTGATAAAATAATAATGGCCGCCACATTGCTCATAATACCTAACCTATAAACGTGGACTTTTATATCTACAGTTGCTCTTGTGAATTATTTATGTGTTGTTTATTAACCCTTTGTGAAGTCTATAGTTGTAAAAAATTAAGGTTAGTGGAAGTTTTGTGGCAATTAGGTTAAAGATAAAGTAATAATTTTTTTTTAACTTTTTTTTGATTCAAATCTTTGATTAACGTCTGAATAGAACTCTTCAAATAAATAAAATTGTCGACCAATTGTTTTCTCAGACCATATATTGACAAAAAATAATATAAACATATAAATCAATATAACAAAAGATGACGTTTCGACCTGGATTAGGATCTTCTTCAAAAATATCTAAAAAATATAAAAATAAATTAGTATTAGATAATAAATAACTAATACTAATTAAAAAAATCTATCACGAATTGCATTCAAAATAAATAGAAACTAATTATTAATTATTTTTTTATATTTTTAGATCCGTTCTGAAGAAGATCCAAATCCGGATCGAAATGTTAATGTATTATTAATAATTTTTGTTAATATATTGTCTGAAAAATTGGTCGATAATTTTATTTATTTAATACTAATTAATTTGTATATTTTTTAGATATTTCTGAAGAAGATCCAAATCCGGATCGAAACGTCATCTTTTGTTATATTGATTTATATTTTTATATTATTTTTTGTCAATATAATATGGTCTGAGAAAAAAATTGGTCGACAATTTTATTTATTTGAAAACTTTTTTTTGATGTTTCCACTAACGCCATCTGTTGGCTGCTTGCTTGGAATTTATCTGTGTTTTTATGTAATTCATGAGTAATTAAATTATTAATTAATGCATTTATTAAGCGTGCTTACGACCGAGGTATGAAGAAAAATAGTATACACCACACTGCCCGAAAGTGTGATGCCTTGCCCTTCGCGCCATGATGCCTTCGCCTTCGCCTCAGCTGCATCATGGCGCGCAGGGCAAGATATCATACTTTCGGCCCTTGTGGTTATAATATATTATTACTTCCTAGTTGCAGGTTACAAAGATCACTATTACTTTTAAACTTATGTTTATGATATGATATGATATGATATGATATTTATTTTGCACTGTGACAAACAATTTGCGTAGTGACGTCATACAAGAAAATATTTACATTTCAAATTTACAATTAAAATATTCATCAATAAAATATGAAATTTACAAAAAACTATACAAAATCTGTCAAGCTTAATTGTTTCGTGAATCACTTTTGCGAAGCATTCTGTATGCAACAAATGATGCTAGGTATCAAAACAATATGTTTCTAGTAATAAGTGAAGAAGTGCATCGAGCAGCGGTGGTGTGTTGCAACAGCCAGGGAATGTACGAAGAAACAGACCATAGTGACAGATTTCATTAGACCCTTGTCTGTTTAGAGTGTCCGGCAGCATTGCGCCTTAACTAGCGGTTCTAAAACTGACCTTGCTTTTATTTTACGGATTTTACCCTCAATTTCACAATTCATCTCTAAGATCACATCATTTATACACAGAAGTAGCTTTTATAAATCCTCCAAGACGAACATTGAGATTAAGGGTTAACGTTATATTAATCTTGAAAAAACAGTCAAGTGCGAGCCAGACTCGCGCACCGAGTGTTCTGTACAAACTTGTGGGTATGTAGGTAAATAATTCGTCCATCCCGGGATGAAAGCACCGACCATTGCTCTAACGAAAAGATAAACTGGGTTGAGGGACAAACTTAACTTTGTCGTTGGAAAACTGTTGTCCCAATACATCGATATAGGTCGCGGTTAATTTACCAACTAAAAATAAGTTTATAATCGCAAAAAAAACATTTTTTTTTTGTGATATAACTACAAATTTACGGTTTTAGGATTTTTTCCTTTACTTGTATTGCTTCTTGCCAAATTTAATGATTCTAGGTCAACTGGAAGCATCCTATACGCGTTCCCTTGCGAGTGTCAAAATATGCAGCATAAACGGCCGTATCTTTGCGCTGACTTAGAAGTTTGATTTTTTTCACAGCTTTAAGGGATTGCAGACCTGAGTATTTGATATTAATTTCAATTTAATACCTCCACGCGCTCCTGATAAAAAGGGTTTTGACAGACAGACAACGAAGTGATTCTATAAGAGTTCCCTTTGAGGTACGAAACCTTAAAAATATAAAGAAATTAAGCAATGTAACTTACGATTTTTATTTGATTTTTGATCTTAGCTTTCAACCTATTTTAGAATTGTAAAAATACACGAAACCTTGGAGCGCCGTTGCATTTTCAAAATACTATATCATAAGGGCACATTTTTTTTAAATTTGGTTTAACCAATAGATCAAAATCGAAAAATCTATACAACGGTAAAGTATCTTTTATCTTACAAACCTTTTCAAATTTGAAAAGAAAGAAGTATATTAGAGGATATAGCTTAAGAACCACTGAACTAATATACTGTAACATGTAATTAAAAAGGTTTTGGTGTGCACATGTAGAAAATATAGGGATGAGTCTTTTATGAGGGTAAATGTATATGAAATACTAGAGCGATGTCAACTCATGGTCGTAGAGGGTTTAATATAATTAATTATCGATTTTTATAAAACATTGTTTTAATATCTTCAACAAAATTTCTTGCACTGTATTATTATATATTCGCATTTAACACTGAATATTGATTTTGTTAGCATATTAATTTGAGTTAAGTCGGTTTTGACAGAGAAAAAGTGGGGTTCTTCCATAAAAAGAAGGTCCTGCGTCCCGTTTTATTGGCATATGCACTGCTCACGTGGCAAGTTTTCATGATTTATATTATAAATAATTGACTTGTGTCTGAACACTTAACAAGTGAAAACTTGGCATCCTTTTAGATCTCAAATCTTTTTTGTACAGAGTAGGCCCTTTTTTCACATTTATGTTTTTAGTGGAATATCAATACGAGAATTTTTACATGAAATTTTTTTGATGAGACCAATTTTACATCTACAGGATTATTATATTTTAAAGACATATAGAAAGTCAAAAAGATCTTTTTGCTTTTGTGCGTATTTTTATGGTTAGTTACAACACATCATTAGTTATATGATTCCGTGAAAAGATATTAATATCGATAAATGTAATATAGTAAAACCTCGATTTTTCTTTCTCTCACTTAATGTGAATTTTTTACAGTCTCAATATTTGTTAAGTTTCTCCTCAAATATAACTTTTCAAATTATTGCTTTTTTAAATACACCACTCAAATTTTAAATCTAAACAAAACCGAAACGGTGCGGTCAATCTTGGGGCCATCACCGTTCTTCACACAGTTCATAGCGATCATGAATTTTAAACTTGCGTAACTTGCATTCAAAATGTGAACTACTACATACAGGGATATTAATTTCATGCAGGATTTTTCTAAACACCTTTAATGCAGTCCATTTTAGCTTCTTTTTTTTACGATTAGGTATGCAAATACAATGACTTCCAGTGCAGAAAGTACTCAAATTTCTAAATACCAAGACAAGCATATAGTTCCAATTGAATTAAATTAGTAGTGTAATAGTGTACTTTTTATCAAAAATTATTGTTATTCGTATTGAGAACTCCAAACGAGATACTTATAAATATTAAAAGCATCTCTCCTACTCTTTACTATATTATATACAGTAGGCGCTCGATAATCCGGCACCCGATTTTTTCCCTCTATGCCGGATTGTCGGAACTGCCGGATTATCGGATTTTCGCTTGCTTCTTGCCATAATAAATTTTTTTAATTATCATTTCTCTTAACTTTCTCAAATTCAGTAGAAACAGCATCATTTATTATTTTTTCATCGGTCATTACAGGGTGAGAATCCGAGTTTTCCGCAAACCATTCCTCAATATCGAGAGAAACTACTCGAACCCGCTCAGTAGTCCGGCGTTCAGCAGTGTAAAATGCCGGATTATAGAGCGGGCTACCTGAGTCCCAAAATGCCGGACTACTGAGCGTGCCGGATTGGCGAGCGCCGGATTATCGAGCGCCTACTGTACTTTACTGATTATTTCTAGGACACATCGCTAATGACTTGAATTGTGAAGCGTCTATAACCTATAATCTATAACATATTTTTCTAAAAATGATTTACATTAGTCTTACAGTTAAATCTTTTATTATAATCTAATTGCGTTCTTAACTATGCTAAAGTCTTCAAAATTCCAAAAAGACAAAATGACAGTTGAGATTTCACTGTATTACTTAATATATAAAATTTGAGTACATCTTTTTATGGAGTGCATCTTTTCATGCTTAATGCATAATGCAAGTCACTGTTATTTTAAGATACAATCAAAGCAAAAGCCTGGCAATTTCGATCCGAAAACGTATAAGACATAGAGCGTACCCATTTCAACTTTCCAACTAAAGATATACATATTATTTATCATAATAAATCTGACCACGTCATATTTTGCGTTGGTGCCTGTCCCCTCCCCCTGTTCACCCCTCACTCAACATTGTACACCACGTCGTGATAAATCCAGGATTTGACGTCTTGTTGGTCCATTCCACCCCCGTTCCCCGGACTCCGATACTGACACTATGGGGCACCCTAAGCAGACTACCTGCGCCCCTTCATCTGATATGTTTGTACATTTTTATGCCACTTTAAGAGCCGTACTATGTCAGTGCAGTGTGTATAATGTGGTACCTCAACTAATGTATTATGTACATTTTATCAGAAGTTCCCAACAGAAATCGTAGTTCATTGTTGAATATCTTGTAATTAAAAAAAAATAACTTCTGTACTGTCAAATCAACATAGTAGGAACTAGTAGAAGTTAATTTCCTTAAGGTAAAGATATTGCTTTGCGAGTCCTTTTTTTAGCATCATAAAAATCGAAAATAAAAACATTAATTGTAATAAATATATGCACAAAATCTATATATTGTACCATAAAATAATATCCCTAAATAATAGCTTTATTTGCGTTGAACTCTAAATATGAAATAGAAAATCTCTAGTAAAACATAAATCGCGGAACATACGGTCAAAGTGAAACTTCATACTCATACTTTTTTATTTTTGACAGTAGAATAAGTATTTAAAACAACCTTAAAATCGTTACTGTGGTTAAATCCGTCATACATGTCCGCGTCTATGCCATTTTATCCTTCAAATCAAAATTTAAATGTTCTAAATATAATATTCTTAATATGCAATAATCCTGCATTATTTTGACGACATTAATAAAATATTATATTATTTAGGTCTTATAAAAACATAATTGCATAAATTGTAAAAATCTACCCTAGATCCAGCCTAATTATTAAATAGCTATGTATGTACATTTTGGGAATTTCTGACTGAAATGAAGGTAAGCCGTTTTATAGATTCAGCAAGGTGTTTCGTTATTTTTTTTTATATTTAGAACCAAACAAAGATACATTTCTACCCCGCGTCAGTCTTAGGTAAAAATAATTCTCAGCATTTTTTTAACGATTGTAATTGTGTGTGGGTATCGGTATATGGTAGGTACCTTACAATACATGTCATAATGATTTTGGTCCTGTATACCATCTAGATAATATTTTATATGCGAAGGAATGTAGGTACCTCTACTTTATCGACCGTACAGTTAGGTTCATTTTTTTTCTTCTTCAGTCAATTAATTATCGTACTCACACCGCCACAGGTTACGGTCTTTGTAATAATTTCACTTACTGTCACCCATTTTAAGATTTGAAACTAACTTCAACTTCTCAATTAATTATTATTTTGTACATTTTAAAAATAAATCAATTTTTTATGGAATCAAAAAAACTTGTTTTCCTTGGCAAGTTCCAGGAATTTCATTGTTGTATTTGCATGTTGACTACTAATGCATCAGAGAGGCACATTTTTGGAATTTAAACATTTTTACATCACGTAAAAAATTATGCAAATACAAATAAGTTAAATAGGGATGAGTGTGTTTATTTACATTTGAAATGTACATTGTTAAAAGAATTTCGTTCGATACGTCGTTCGCAATGATCGAGAATTATTTTAAACTTACATTCAGTAGGTGTGGTATAGGAAAATTAAGCTTAAAGTTGGCCTTCGATAGATAGCTTTTCAGAAAAAATCGTATTTTCATCCCGGAAAAATTGTGGAAAAGTAATCTGAACTTATACCTACTTATAAGGCTAAGATTCAATTTAAAAAAAAATCGTGTCCTATAAACATACCTACCGAATTTATAAAATATCTGAGATGTTTTCCCATAAACAGAACAGACTTGCGTATTTTGTGTGGTTTCTGAATTCAGTGTGTCATTTGCGAATCATACCAAAAATTTGCAAAAGATCTGGAATATATTTCGAAAGTGTGAGAAAAACACCCGACGCTTGTATGCCCAACAATTTTAGAACACTGTATTCCATACTCATACTAAATTTGAAAATCATTTGAAGTATTTTTTAAAAAACGCTGAAAAAAATCTGAAGTTTTTTAATTTGACAGATGAAGATTAATTTCCATACCTCTTTATCGATCTGAATACTATTTATACCTAGGCCATGAAACTTAGATCAAAAAGAGAATGTGCCGTCAATTATTTCATGGAAAACTGGAAACCGTTTTATTCTTTTTTACAAGTAAAAAGAGTTATTTGAAGTTTACACCGATTTTCTTCTTGTGATCTAGGTGGAATATCTCAAAAACCACATTTTCGGATTTGTATAAATTAAAGTAGGTACATAAATAAATTTCTCAGTCGAATGATATATTTTCTTTTAATTTATGTAAAGATGGGAGTCCGTAACTCTAAACCACGAGGATCTCCGAACGGGTCAATTAACGGATATTCGGGAAATTTAAACCTTGCTTAACAAAAAAATACAATAGTTGGCATGCTGGAGTAGGCCGAACCGTGAAAAAGAGGTAACTTTCAGTCCCCAAAAAAACAGTTATCCTATGCATCTTCGAATAGAATGTTGTTTACTTTATTTTGAAGTTTACGTGCTCAAACTCGGTAGGTTGGCGGGTTCCGGTGGGCCGACGCCCCCGCCAACCGCGTTTAAAGTTGATTCGCGAAATAGGTACCTATTCCTACCTCATAACCGAATAGGTTGAAATAACATTTAAATGAAATGTTTTAACTTTTAAAATCGTTTCGTGATGGGTTGGCCGGCCCTTCATTGAAAAAAAACATTTTTTTTAATACATTTTTTTAAATGGATAGATTACATAGAAGTTTTATAGCAAGACTACATTTATTTTTTTTTTTTACCTCATAACTAAAAAGTGATATGGAATTTAAAAATACTTTTTAGCTAAGCTCCGATGACGTCGTAATGTAATAAGATTTCGTTCAACGCATAATTGTACTATGTAACTTAATTTAAAATGTAAAATGACACTGAAAAATGCATAAAATTATTCGCAAAAAAAAATGAAAAATGGCAAAAAACTTGAAATTTTTGTGACATCCCAAAATCGAAAATTCATATACTCATTAAGCTAATAACATCCTATTGTGCTTTTGGTCCCATATTTATCACATGACTGCAAGGTACTGATCTGAAAAATATCTGATATTTCCCAAAAAATATTTACTAAATTTCTATTCCATACAGTTTTATCGATCAAAATAATTTAACACGTGGCTGTAAGACATAAAAACTGAGAACTAACTTGACTGCATATTATGCGATTGTAGAGATGTGAATTGGTTTATTGTGGTCCACATGTATAGTTGCACCCTGCAGATACACAAAGTGTAGTCATTAGCATCGTCTTACCAACCCGACATATGCAAGTGCAATATTGGTTGCAGGGGCGCGGCGGGAACGTTCGGGGGTTTACGCACATATTTGACTTTAGCCGCTGGATGCGTATACAAGGTGTTGACTTGTAAAGCACTGAATTTTGCATATTTCAAGCTACCGACCCAAAACGAGGTGTAATACTTTGGCGCAGTGTTTGTATGCGTTTATTTGTCGCATCGTAGCTTTTGATCCGGTGTCGAAGAGGTTTGTTTTGTTTAAGATAGTTCTTTGTTATTGAGCTTAGTTTATAAAATTCAAATTAATTTTATTCAAAATAATTTAATATTCAAAAAAAAAAACCCTGAACCTAAACGACATACCTAATCATTTGTTTAAAGCATTATACGAAATAATTTTGTATTTCTTAATCCTCTATAAAATGTTTAAAAAAAAATGATTCGGTGACGGTTTCGTGTCCGTTTGGAACATACCTTCTGAAATTCCTAATTACGAACTTCACACTACGCACACTAACAAGATTGTTGTTTATATAATAAATGATCAAAATTATTAACTGCTAAAATCCAATAACCTGGTTTTAAAAAAAATATGTTGATGAACGATTTCAATTAAGAAACTAGGTATCTCGACATTTGTCTGGAGTAATTTTTTTACTTTAGTTCCTACGGCGACAGTGCCTTTTTATATAAAAAAAAAAACATCGGCTAGCTTTAGTCGATCAGAGAAGTTATATTTCACTTATTTAATTGTGGAGTGATAAAACAAATATCAACAATACAGCAAACTTGAAAACTCATTAATAAAAAAAAACTATAAAATATTTACGACAATATTAACTCGTCTTCATAATCTTACATTAAGGTATAATATTTTATCGTAAAGATAAATTTATTACCTACTCATAACTACCACTATTTTTAATGGTTTCATTAACCTTTTTTTCTGAGAGCCATATTATTATAATTGGCTAATAGAAATTATTCCTGTATATCAGTATTCTAAACATTATTATTGTAATTTATTTAACAGCATATTGTGTGAAATAACTAGGAAGTATATAGTATATTTTAAGAAAAAAGAATAGGTCATATGCATGATTTTTTTTTATATTTTTAATAGATTATTTAGTCAGCCATAATACGGAAAAAAAATTGATAATCATTTAAAAATGTAATATTATCATAAGAAAAAAATATTAAATTTCACATTAAAAAATAGACAGTTTAAACAATCGGCCATGTTCGCGGGCTTATGTGACGTCATGATATACGATGCATGCCAACCTTGATGTCAAATTATCAATGTTCTAAATGAAGTTTATTTGTTGTTTTCTCTAAATACTGACATAATCTTACTGTGAGACGACACAGTCGTCATGAAAACTGTTGTTGATATATACTCTGACGTCACGATGCGTTTTGAAAATTCGAAAATAGCGCTTATTTTCTACATTTCTTTTTTATTATTTGTATTTTTTTCAGTGATCAGATTAATAAAATAACCATTACGTTATGATCAAGAACTAAAATATATTTCGAATTAAAAATTTTAACCAATTTGGAGTTTTATGCATATGACCTATTCAAAATCAGATAAAAAGTCATGTCAATTTATTATTAATTTTGCATATTCAATTTCACACTATTTATGCGAAATTTTCCAGCGAAACTTATGATAGAGTCCTACATTCCTGAACCATAATTATTTATAAAATATTTTTAAATCTTATGTCTTAAAGTAAGCTGTTCTAAATTGAGAAAATTACAGGTGAAAAATAATAATAGTCTCGAAAATCCCGTCCTGTCCATGAAATACTCAAGAAAAATTATTTTTCACCTGTAATTTTCTCAAATACCTTCCCATTTGATTTTGACAGCTCGGTAACTTGACAGATTTGCATTTTCGAAAAAAAAGTTTCCAATGAAAGCTGTATTTTTTTGCCAACTCAATCAAAATACATCATAAAAATGAGGGTTGCTATTTAAAAAATCCGACTTGGGGGTAACAGGGATGATTGTGCCCCCGAACGATATCCCCCTAACAACCGTACAACTTTTGTTGGAAACTTTTTTTTAACCCCGCTGTTTCTGCCTGGTAAGATTAAAATGGATCACCCGGTATATAATTATATAAAACAAAAATCTTCCGCCGCGTCTGTCTGTCTGAACGTGATAAACTCAAAAACTACCGACCGGATTAAACGGTTTTCACTAATAGAAAGAACGATAAACGAGGAAGGTTCCTGTATATAATTTGTAAATATTGTGTATAACATGGCTGAACAATGACGATGTCTTGTCAAAAAAAAATGTTTTCGTACGCTTGCACGGCTAATGCTGGCCAAATCTTTAGAGATACATCAAAACATTGTACTTTTGATAGTTCAACTGTTTAGATGGGAAGGGCAGTAAAATATTTCCAGAACATTTTTGCACCCGGGTAAACCGGCCCGGGTTGCTAGTTATATTATAAGTAGGTCCAATCTTGAATTACACAATATGATGCTGAAGTAATCGTTAACTATCGTGTGTCGAACAATGAACATGAAAAATATCTTAATAACATAAAAAAGGCGGATTTTTTTCAAGGTTAAATTAATTATAGTTTCTCCACATTTCTGCTTAATCCCGAAAAAAAAAACAAGGATTGATAACCTAAAAAAATAGATAGGACCGAATCACTATAACAGATTTTTCTGGGGCTTGCATTTAAAGGTGTTTATTGCTTACACATCAAAAATTGCATTAATATTTCTTGCCTCTAGCGTTGTACAATGCCAATTTAGAGCGAGCACCCGTTATAGAGTGAGGGTGAAGCAGGTAAAGCCGCCCTCGACAATAACACCGGTTACGTGTGTAGCAAAGCCCTCCAGGGAACTTATATATAAACGCTTTATTAACACTACGTAACTTTATTAGTACTGCAGTTGAGAAGTTCTTTTTTGTTTCCTCAAACTGGGAAATCGCACGTAAAACATATGTTATTTCAAACAATATTGAGAAACTTTGACGGACAAATATGGCTTTACAAAAATTATGTCAATTTTAACTTTTTGCCTGATCATTTTAAATTAAAATTTTGTTTATGTGTTAACAATGATCCTAGTTCCGGCACATTACTATCCTACCAAAAATATAAATGTAAAAAATAAAATAAATAAAAAAAATTTAATATAGGTACCACGTTTTTAAAACGAACTAAAAAGTTTCAAATAATTTTCTCAACTTGTAGGATTTGAAATGAAAAACATGGAGCGCATTATTTGTTTTATATCATAATAGATTGTTTCAAATAGCTACTCTGTACACTTCTTATATAATAGGTCATATGCATGATTTTTTTTTATATTTTTAATAGATTATTTAGTCAACCATAATACGGAAAAAAATTGATAATCATTTAAAAATGTAATATTATCATAAGAAAAAAAATATTAAATTCCACATTCAAAAATAGACAGTTTAAACAATCGGCCATGTTCGCGGGCTTATGTGACGTCATGATATACGATGCATGCCAATCTTGATGTCAAATTGTCAATGTTCTAAATGAAGTTTATTTGTTGTTTTCTCTAAATTCTGACATAATCTTACTGTGAGACGACACAGTCGTCATGAAAACTGTTGTTGATATATATTCTGACGTCACGATGCGTTTTGAAAATTCGAAAATAGCGCTTATTTTCTACATTTCTTTTTTATTATTTGTATTTTTTTCAGTGATTAGATTAATAAAATAACCATTACGTTATGATCAAGAACTAAAATATATTTTGAAATAAAAATTTTAACCAATTTGGAGTTTTATGCATATGACCTATTGTCGCATGCTCCCAGTTTTTCTAGTTCGATTGAAAGTACCCTAGATTTATGAAGATTTATCAGTAAATAAGTAAATGTTCAAAACCGAATTTTTAGACATTCGTATCTAGGAAACTATTTTATCCAAACATACGAAATTTGGAATACTGCTTCTTTTTGATAACCGTAACACACATAACATATTTCAGTCCTATAATGTAACAATCGTCGGAGATAGAGTAGGGTCGAAAAGTGCACGCGCAGTGGATTGTGTTGCGAGAACTTGGCCGGCACACTCCGTGCGCGTAAATAAATAAATAATAATAATAATGCGTTTAACGTCCGTTTCTCGACTTTATGTTATAACAAACGCTATTCGCATCATTTCTATTTTCCATCTATCACACTTCCCGTTATTTTCTACAGTTTTTCAACATGAACTAATTAATGGCAAAGGTATCACACCCGTTATTTTCTACATTTTTTAAACTTCCACTTAATTAATAGCAATGGGCGAATGAAGGAATTTTAGGACATTAGTATAAGGTACATTTTGAGCACAGGAGTTTGACGGGTAATCGGCCATTGGCCTTGAATAAGGAACCATCTCGATATTTATCTGGAATTATTGAGGGAAACCATGGTAAAACTTCAACAAGATGGCCGGTATAGGAATTAGCGTTTCTCGGCGAGAGGCAACAGAAAAAAGTCCCAGCCACATCTGCCCCCGCCGGGATTCGAACCCGATACCTCCCGAACGCAAGTCTATTGCTCTCACCACTACGCTACCCCGCTCGGTATTTAGATAAATAATGAAATTTGATACATTTTAATATCATTTAATTATCCAATGAAGAGCAAAATTGTCAATTTTACATCAAAATATCGACTCAAGCAATGCACCCTTGAAGTGTAGCCTTAAACACTGCGGAATATCTCAAGTATTTTAATGCGAGATTTTTATTTACGCTGTCGCGTTTTTTTGCGATATAATTCAGTGCGTACTTCATACCTACGCAGTAAATTACGGCGTGAAATCATATTAAAATGACACTGAATTACCTATTAAAAATCTGTTTCTAAAATCTCATTTTGTAAAAAATTTGCATTTTTACAAACTGCAAAGACGTTAAACACAGTTCGGTATTTGCAATAAACACACAATCAGAAATAAAAATCTGATTTGTATACTTTGTGACAAGCGTTGAATTCTTTTCTGGTTGAATATCTTTAAAAACAAACACGTTCTTTTTATGAAAATAATTTAGACACACCGATTGGTGAGATATCAAATACTTTATATGTACGTATTTCAAATAAAAAATGCCAATCAAAACCAAAGATCTAATATTTACTGGAACTCCGACCGTACACGCTATTCTATTATAGGTGAATAAATATGATAGTTAACGTTCCGCTATTTTTTACAAAAAATGTTTAAATAATTGGCCTAAAAATTTCTTGCTTTACGCAGCCCTTTTTACATACATATATATACTTAACGTTTTAACTTTTTAAAAATTGTTTATTTTGTTTCTTATAATTTTCTAAAGTTAACAAAAAATGATAGATTTTTTTGATAACTTTAAAAATTTATAATAAACAAAATAAATAACTTTTAAATATTTACATGACGTAATCTTGTTAAGTATATGTGTAAAAAGGGCTCCATGAATCAAAAAATTTATAAGCCAATTATTTAAACATTTTTTTATGTTTTCAGTGGAAACGGTTTTTCGAAAAAAAAATATTTTGTGGAACTTTATTCTTTTAAGTGTTAAGATGACATCATAATTTATTAAAACTTTTAAATTGTTATTTAATACTAAAAAAAATATTTTATGTGTTATACTCTTCAAAAGGGCTGCTTGCGCTCTAGGTGCAACGGCCGCGCGGAACCCTATTTTCAACGTTAAATTAAAACTATAAATAATAGAGATAGACTGCGGGAGGTGGGATTGTTTTATTGGAAATTTTCTCCTCTTTAAGAATCTGTTTTTCAATTTCCACTATAGTTTATAGTTTTTGAGGAATTGGCAAAAATCTGAGGGCTTTTTTTCGTTTTTTGTTAATAACAAATGCAATTTTTGTCGGCGAAAAAATCTCAAAAACGTCTTTTTGGAATATTTTTCCGAATCGAATAAGCTATTGCTCATATTTTTTAACAATTTAGAACTATTTTTCTCAAGAAACTCACTTCTCGACTAGGCTATTATTTGGGTTTAATGTCGATTGATATTTTTGATTTACTATTTTTTTTATTGAAAATTCAAAAATACGTTCCCGTTTTATAATTTTTTTATAGTAATGAAAAATAACAACTTGTCTTCTTTTCATAATATAACTATAATAATTTCGATATTGTACTATTTTATCGAGATTTTTTCAAGCTTACCTACTTTTAGTCTCAGTGACAGTCTCGAGACAAGAAAACTTGTTGCAAAACGATCACCGCCATATTTGGGGAACGATCCTTGGACAGTGAAACACTGCAAAGAATGAAAGCAAAGTAATGCAAAAAAAAAACAATCACTTTGTGGAACTTGCAGTTGATATAGATCGTTTTCTTTTTATAACGGGCATTAAAAAGGAGAAAAACTTGCGCAATGTAAGTTTTACCGGAAAAAATAAAAATGAGAAAAACGATTCGAATAATACATAAATCGCGCACTCTTACATCCTGTCACGTGGTGCCATAGCACCGCGACAATTTTTTAATATTAGCATAAAAATTATTATAATAAAATAAATAAATAAGGAAATCAAATCACTAAATTCGCGGGTATTAGCATGCGCGGTACGATTTGGATCGCGTGGCTTGGACATATAAACATAAGTGTGTCTATCGTGTGATCCAGTCGTCTGACTCTAAATACGCGGTATCTGTGATTTTCAAAAAGTGAAAAAGTGACAAACAATAGTTGTTAGGTGTGAAATAATTAAAATCAATATTGATTAGTTACGGAAAAATAACAAACATTAAGTTGTTTTCCGCGATTCGGTGTGGTCGCATGAAAAGGACGCTCATGGAATAAACCACAGAATCATCTTCAAGCTTCTTCTCCAAACCGAATTTAGACTTCATGGTACTACCATGAAGCGCCTAAATACCCGTAGTCACTCACGAATTATGTAAAGTATTCCTAGAATAAGTATTGTTCAAGTGTAAGTAAGTACTCTTCAGAAAAAGGTATGACGCTCACGCCTAGTTTTCTTTTCCTCTTTCACGTTTTATTATTTTTTTTTTTTAATTTAAGCAACCTTATTAAATGTACTTCCCTAGATAATTAAGTGATCACCTCGTCAGGGTTCTACCCCCAGTTTCTAATTGTCAATCATGATCAAATGATATTGTTAATATTAAGAATGTACTTGTAAATCAGATTTCCTTGTACTTTATCACCGACACGTTTTTGAAGTGATTATGAAATATAATTGTTATCGACCAACGGCATATTCTTTTCTTTGTTACATTTCTGCACAAATTTCTCAGAACAGTGGAAGAAGTGGAGCTGTACCCTCTCTGATCACTATGGGCCCAAAATAACACCGGTACAGCCCAAACAATCCACCGTTTTGAGAAATCTGTCCGTCTTTTTTCTTTTATTTATTCACAGGTGGGAATGGACCTACGTTACCAGAAATCCTTCCACTGCCGTGCTATAATTGGTAGCAAGGAGCGTAGTTAATTCCTGAGTCCTGTTCCTGTCCGATTCCACGTCTTCCAGTCGACCATGCCGCGCCATAAGTCCTGCCGCAGCCCAAAGTCTCCGCCGACACCCGGCCAAAGCAAATCTCCAGGTCCGCCTCCGACCACCGCTGAACTTCCAGACTCTCCACCGGCGATGGACGATCCTCCAGTGCACTCACCGAGTAAGTCCGAGCCAATTCTTATTTCCGTTCCAAATCATACCGCTTCGCATGCAAATATGGGCGATATCCGGGACTTGTTGCGTAACGTACCTACCGCTACAGGTACAGATCTTGACATTTTGATACAATTCCTGTTAGAAATCGAGAACGTGAGTCAATTCGCTTTAGTTCCATTTCATATTTTGTTAAAGAGTTTAGGCACTAAGACTGACGGACCCCTCCGACAGTGGTGGAGACTTAATGTCTATTCTGAACTCGAATGGACACAGCTCAAAAATCTTATTCTAAACCATTTCACCACTTCTATAGATCGGGCTATGCTAATAGAACGCTATATCAGTAGGCGTCAGAACCTCTCTGAGAATTTTCCCGAATATGCTGAAGACGTCTTGAAATACGTCGAATTATTGGGTCCTAGCCTGTCTGAATCGGAGATAATTGCGCGCATTTGGCTTAACCAAAACGAATTCACATTTAATTATCTACAATTCAGAGATACCCCAACTTGTTTAGCTGAGCTTCACCAGCTTATAAAACATTTGAGAGTAGTTGAACGTCAACGTAAAACGTACACTCACCCCAATTCGACCGGACTTGTCGCTCCTAATTTTTCCCCTTGTTGCCGATATTGTAAACAACCAGGTCACTTTATAGCCCAGTGTCCGGTTCGTCCCCCACGTCCTTCTCCTTCTGAACCTAAGGCTATCCTGCCCTCTCAAGGGTGAGATAGTGTTGTCAAAATTTTTAGTAAACCGAAAGATGTAGAACAAATTAATGTCTTTCCCCGGTTAACCACATTAGTTAATAAGTCACCCCTTTCAAACCACCCCCCTCCAGCTAACTTGTCCTCTCCTGTAAATACGTCTATTCGATTGACTTCTCCCGTCCCGAATTATTCCTATAATTCCCCAAGTCAATCAAGTAGCTCTACGATCCCTCTAGTTTATCTCTACTTTCAACATATTCGAGCTTCGGCACTGCTTGATACCGGTTCTACCAAGAACTACATCAATTCCGAACTTGCTAATTATTTGTCATCGTTAAAAATAGGTACGATCACAAATTCGATTTCTTATGCCCAAGTAGCCAACAGTTCTATCGCGAGATCTAATTTCACGTTAACAGTAGTCATTACTATTAGTAAATTTACCTGGAAGATTGATTTCCTAGTTCTCGACGCTCTGTCGTATCCCGTCATAATAGGTTATGATTCTTTATGCAAAATGGGTGCGAACGTTAATTGTACCGAGAATAATCTTTCTTTCAAATTCGATTCCTCTCACGTCATTCCCTTTGTACCGTTACCCGCTTCGTCCAAAACCTTCTCCCTGGATCACGTTACCAGTATAGATTCAAATGCGGCCAACTTTAGTAGTTTGCTTGCTGAATTTCCAGAAGTTCTTACCGAAGAACTAGGTCAAGCTAAAAATTACAAATATTCCATTCATTTGTCTGACGATATTCCAGTCCGAAAGGCCCCGTATCCACTTTCCCCACCTCAAGCTAAAATAATGAGGGAACATATTAGTGATCTTTTGAATAAAGGCGTTATTTCACCTAGTAAATCCCCTTACGCTTCACCGGCTTTTCTTGTCAAGAAATCAAGTGGAG
Source organism: Xanthostigma xanthostigma (assembly GCA_963575645.1). Classification (NCBI taxonomy): domain Eukaryota; kingdom Metazoa; phylum Arthropoda; class Insecta; order Raphidioptera; family Raphidiidae; genus Xanthostigma; species Xanthostigma xanthostigma. The sequence continues at coordinate 27,523,307 of OY754468.1, read as the reverse complement.
GTTATAGACTTTGTATTGATTATCGCCAGTTAAACAAAAAGGTTGTCATGGATAGTTTTCCTGTTCCGTCGATTGAGCATATTTTCCAGTGCTTAAAAAACGCCAAAGTTTTCACCACGTTGGATCTAAACAGCGCCTTTTACCAAGTTGAATTATCTGACAAATCGAAGAGTCTAACGTCGTTCGTCACTCCTGAAGGCCAGTGGAAATTTCATAAGGCTCCGTTCGGGCTATCTATTTCACCTAGTGCTCTAAACCGTCTGATGTTTGACATTTTTGCCGATTTAAGATACAAGTTTGTGATTGTATTTTTCGACGACTTATTAATATACAGTCCCGATATGGAATCTCATATGGTACACGTTCGAGAAACGTTAAGACGTCTAAAAGAAGCTAATCTTACCGTGAATCCGGATAAAATAAAATTCGCCCAAAGCGAACTCAACTTCCTGGGTCATCGTGTCTCAAGCAACGGTCTTTCCATGGATCCCGACAAAGTAGAAGCGATAAAGAATTTGCCAATTCCGAAGAATTTGAAACAGCTTCAAACATTTATTGGAATGGTTGGTTATTACGCTAAGTTTATCCCCGAATACGCTCAGATAATGTCGCCACTCAATGATCTACGGAAGAAAAATGTCAAATATAATTTAACGGAAACGCATATTCAGTCTTTTCGCAAACTTCGTGAAGCTCTGTCAAGTTCACCAGTTCTACGTTTTCCCGATTTTCAACGCGAATTCATTCTGCAAACCGACGCCAGTCAAAATCATGTTGGTTGTGTTCTTTTACAATCCTTTGAAGATGGTCTACACCCGATCCAGTACGCAAGCCGACGTTTGACATCCGCCGAGAAGAAATACAGTACGTACGAACAAGAAGCTTTAGCATGTATTTGGGCTATGGAAAAAATGAAATCTTACCTCTCGCATCAAACTTTTATTCTTCAGACAGATAGTTCCTGTCTCAAATGGTTAATTCAGCACCCCCGCAACTTAGGTCGTGTAGGTAGGTGGTTACTTCGCATCAGTCGTTTCAGTTTCAAAGTCGAACATATTCGCGGTAAAGTAAATTGTACTGCCGATTGTTTATCCCGTTTGGTAGCTGAATCCGAAACTTCTGAGAAAAATGCAATACAATCAAATTTTCTCAATCCCATTACGGAAATTAAAAATCCGTTTACCGAACTTAATATCCTGCAAGATCAAGATCCTGAGTTAAACCGCCTTAAAAGTCAAATTAATCAAGGTTTACCTCAGAAAAATTTCGCTATTCACAAGAATTTCCTGGTTCGACTCGTAGGCCGCAACCGTCGTCGACGTATTGTTGTTCCGTCCGCCTCCAAGAAAGAAATATTGGAACAGTTTCATAATTCACAAATCGCCAGTCATCCCGGAGTCACGAAGACGTATCGTTCAATATCACGAAGATTTTGGTGGCCGCGCATGTTTGTTGAGGTTCGTCAATTTATTAAAGATTGTATGCTCTGTGCAACGCATAAATCAGATCAACATCCTGATAAAGTAGTTATGTCGTCTAATCCTCCACAATCTGTGTGGGACAAAATTTACATTGACCTCATGGGACCGCTTGTCAAATCACATTCCGGGAATAAATATGTTCTTCTAATTCTGGATAGTTACAGCAAGTGGTTAATAACTTACGCGATTCCTGATTCCAGTTCCACGTCGATAATAAAATGTCTGCATCAAGTCTTTACCACGTATGGTCCCCCAACTAAAATAGTTTCCGATAACGCGACTTCGTTTACGTCAAACAAGTTTAATGAATTCTGTACTTCCTGGGGTTCACGTGTCATTCACAGTTCGCCTTATCATCCTTCGTCCAATGCTGTAGAAAGAGTAATACGAAACGTTAGAGCTGCTCTGTCAATTTTACTTCAACAAAAGTTTGACGATCATCTCAGTTGGGACTTGTTATTAAATCACATAACCTTCGCCAATAATTCTTCATATCATGAAAGTATTAAAAATTTACCTTGTAAGATATTTTTGTCAAGAGAAATCAAATTTCCACTCGATTTACAATGGAATTTGTCATCTGTGTGGGAACAAGACGCTTTGCCTTCCGAAAATCAAGTTCGCCTAGCTCTGTCAAAATCACATGATCTACAAGCGAAATATTTCAATAAAAACCGTTCGTTGCAGTCGAAGTTTCAAGTCGGCGATTTTGTTGTACAGAGGTTACATTATAACAAAATGAAACCGAATTTTCACCTCAAACTTTGTCCTCGTTACAGTAATCCCCGTGTAATTTTAGAATTTACGAGTCCTGTTAGCTGCATCCTTCAAGATCCATCCTCCAAAAAGATGTTTAAATCTCATATTGAACATCTGAAGAAAATTCCGTCTGTTAACAATTGAAAAATTCACCCGAGGTCATTGCCCTCTAGTTTAATTTCAAGTTCAATGTCAGACAGCTGACATCTGTCAAACGTCAAGTGTTGTTAGGTTAGGATATTACTAACAATAAAAGTTTAAGTTATTTTTCGTACCTGAGTTATGCTTTATTTTCCTAAATAAAGAATTCTCCCTGTGTTATTTCGTTATTCTCGTCCTTTGTTTTAGATTATAAGCTTGTCCTTGTTTACATTCCGGCGCTTTCCTAAGGCCCAATTTCGTCTAACGTCTACGCTGTCTCCTTCAGCCAGTCAGGTTACGACCCCATAATTTCCGTATTATCGGTGGTTGTTTCATCTCGTTAGATCAATTTAGATTAGTTAAATTTAATTAGAGCTTATTTATGAAGAGCACACTTCAACTGCCATAGTATGGGATATGGTAGATTGTCAAGTGATTGTTGACTTAGTTACAACAAAGATAAATTCATTGTTGTGAATTTCTTGTTGTATGTACAGTTAGTAGTATAGCGGAGTACCTCCTAATCACTAAAGAGGGGGAGCCTGTCACGTGGTGCCATAGCACCGCGACAATTTTTTAATATTAGCATAAAAATTATTATAATAAAATAAATAAATAAGGAAATCAAATCACTAAATTCGCGGGTATTAGCATGCGCGGTACGATTTGGATCGCGTGGCTTGGACATATAAACATAAGTGTGTCTATCGTGTGATCCAGTCGTCTGACTCTAAATACGCGGTATCTGTGATTTTCAAAAAGTGAAAAAGTGACAAACAATAGTTGTTAGGTGTGAAATAATTAAAATCAATATTGATTAGTTACGGAAAAATAACAAACATTAAGTTGTTTTCCGCGATTCGGTGTGGTCGCATGAAAAGGACGCTCATGGAATAAACCACAGAATCATCTTCAAGCTTCTTCTCCAAACCGAATTTAGACTTCATGGTACTACCATGAAGCGCCTAAATACCCGTAGTCACTCACGAATTATGTAAAGTATTCCTAGAATAAGTATTGTTCAAGTGTAAGTAAGTACTCTTCAGAAAAAGGTATGACGCTCACGCCTAGTTTTCTTTTCCTCTTTCACGTTTTATTATTTTTTTTTTTTAATTTAAGCAACCTTATTAAATGTACTTCCCTAGATAATTAAGTGATCACCTCGTCAGGGTTCTACCCCCAGTTTCTAATTGTCAATCATGATCAAATGATATTGTTAATATTAAGAATGTACTTGTAAATCAGATTTCCTTGTACTTTATCACCGACACGTTTTTGAAGTGATTATGAAATATAATTGTTATCGACCAACGGCATATTCTTTTCTTTGTTACATTTCTGCACAAATTTCTCAGAACAGTGGAAGAAGTGGAGCTGTACCCTCTCTGATCACTATGGGCCCAAAATAACACCGGTACAGCCCAAACAATCCACCGTTTTGAGAAATCTGTCCGTCTTTTTTCTTTTATTTATTCACAGGTGGGAATGGACCTACGTTACCAGAAATCCTTCCACTGCCGTGCTATAATACATATACGAACAGTAAACTAGACTCCGATAAAAAAGTTTTTTTTGCAATCGCCGCAAAATGGCGAAGAAAAGGTCGGTTTGTGGATGGTTGGTTTATCAAGAAACCGCAATCAAATAAGTAACGAGTTATAATAAAGTTGATTTGTTGCAGTTGTAGTAGTTTTACAAAGAAGACTGGTGATAAAAACGCTATTTGTGTTTTGAACGTGGCGATATCACAGCCAAACAAATCTTAATTTTAATCAAAATTTTCTTTTTTCACTTGAATAGTGTAAATAAAAGTATACAACGCACTGCAATTGGTATTTTAAATCTCCGTAATTGATTTTGGATCAAATTTTGTACGAAAGTTCTTTCCGAAGTAATTAAATTATTATTTAAAAATATATATTAGATTTTTTAACTTTAGTCTGATTTCGCCCAGATGTAAATCAGTTTTAAAGCACTTTTCATTCCTCCTTTATCGTATCAGAATTTATTAACAGTGAGATAATTTTTCAAATCGGCTCAGCGAATAAAAATAATAATTTTTATAAATAAGTTTCCCAACTAAATAAATTAATATATTGGTTATATTATGATCTTATTCTTCTTCTTCTTATAAAGAAGCTGTGTAAAAAAATTCATCAAAATTAGTCCAGTTAATTTCGATATTAGCCTGTTTATACAAACATACAAACTTACATGATTATTTTGAGCAAGAACGAATCAGAAAACAGTATCTTGTCACGTAGGCAACATAGACAAACGCCCACAAGCATAGTGTGTGTTCTGTTCAGAGACAATAAACGTTCACTATCACTATCACTATACGCTCGCACCGAACCCATATACAAAGCAAGCTTCAATACACGTGAAAGCCATCACGAAACCTAGCGATACAACACGCTTGCAACTTACCTGCCAAATCTAGTTGCAAAATCAGTCACGTGTGCCGTATAACATTACTTTTTGGTATGCGCTGAAGTTCCTTTCAGATAATAAAGAATATTATGCATTAATAGTTAAAGGAGAATATAAAATAGGAGATATTAGATTTAAAAGTACATATAAGATTTAAAAATTAAAAAGATAATTGATACAATTGGTCGTCTTTGCCTTTCCAAAGATAAAACTCAAGAAGTAATCATAGCACTTTGTCTACCCTTATTTACAATGCGATAGTTAACTTTTGAATAGCCGAGCTCAAGGTAAAATAACCACAAATCTCCGATAGTTTTATGACTTCTGCGGCATCTTTTACACAAAATAAATATATCAGTGAACTTTACCTGAGCTGTTTTAGTTATTTTCGTATTGCACACCATATTGCATAATCCATTTCTTACCTCAAGGCTCAAGGACATCATTAGGTAGGTAGCAGAAGTCAAGAAAAATATTTTAAAGTTAATTAGAAAGAAAAATAAAACTAAGTTATTTTCAGGTAGATTTCATTTTTACGGTTTCGTAATAGGACAAAAGAATTATGTTATTTTCTGCATTACTTTTAAATTATTTCATAAAAATGTTTGCATCAATTGCTTATTATTTCCTTTTCTTATTTTAATATTTTTAATTTTCACAAAATTAAATATTTTATTAGATATAATATTTATATTTAGAAAGAATCAGACAATAAAAAATCTTATGAAAATGTGTGGTTTTTATCGATGTAAATATTAAAAGCATTTTCCGTGCTAATTGTACAAATCTGGGGGTAACACATCCGATTTCGATTAAATTTACCCCTATTTAGCCACACCCCAAAACTCATGAAAATAACAATTTTATGCAGCGTATGGCATTATCGTTATTTTTATTGAGTTTTAGGGGGTGGCTAAATAGGGATAAATGTAATCGAAATCGGATGGCATTGATACACACTATTATTTGTACTTAGGGCAGTATAAATTTGGAATGCCATCCGATTTGAACAATTTTTAGTGTGTTTTTTTTATTTATTGTTGAAAAAATCTAAAAAAAGGGTTTTTCGGCGACTTTGAAGGTTTGTTTCTCCGAAACTGCCCATCAGGATCGGATGGCAATTTTTTTCCAACGTTTGGTGGTGTCAATAAGTATGCTCACTAATTTTGAAGCGGTTGCCTTTTCAGTTTTTTTTTTATTTTTTTTTTATTCGCTAGTGCAAAAACGGCCCGCGTGTTTCGGCTGGCAAAAAAATTTTATTATATAACTAGGGTATTTCCTTCAATGGAACCGCATTTTTATCCGGTTGCCTTTTCAAAAAATTTTCGATTTTGCCCCACCCCCATATCGCCGCTCCTGTCGATTTGGGGTCACTTTGGCCGCTACCAGGGGGCTCTGTACCACTCAAAGGCCCAGATTATCACTGGCCATCCGGTTGCCTCTCCGACACCGGATTGACGTGCCATTGCTTTGAATATAATTCACAATATCTATCTACATTCTACTTGTCAACAAAAAAATAAATTTAAATAATACTTTACAATTTTTTTTTTTAATTTTCTACACTACAATTACAAAAATAAAGGCTGTAGCATAAATTATAAGCTTTATTACACAATTTAAAGCTCGTTGTTAATGGGTTGAATCTGGTGCAACGTTGACACACCATTTTCTTATTTTAAGACAGTTACGAATAATAATAATCAAAAATCAAAATCAATTTATTTTGATAATATAATTTTATGAAAATTACATACATTTGTGTAGAAAATCGTTGAAACTAGTCTCATAACTGTATAATAATCTAATCAGAACACCTGGGTTTCGTGTATGTTACGTATTTTAATATAAAAACGTAAAATAACATTATTTTCCTAATTAACATTTTTTTAAACGTATACAATAACTTAATAAGCAAAGCATATGTTAGCTTCTATGCATTTCGTGTTTATAGTTTTGAATTTACATTTCAAATTACAGATATTTCTTATATAGTTTTTTAAAACTGTATAACCGATCTAACTCATAGGGATGACCAATATATTATATACCCAGACTCCTTTTAGTGCCAGCCGGCTGTGTATTTCCATTTGCGTATTCAGTAAAAGGTATAGTACTGCCTCCAAACAAACACGATTTTGTACAGAAGCATGTTGATTGTTGAATTCAATCCTACTCGAATTTCGCACGAAATCAGAATGGTATGTGGTCATTTTTTGTTTATAATATTTTCAAAGAAATCCGGAGAAAACTTCTGGTAACATTCCACAGAATGCGATTTTCGGTTTATTTTCGAATTTATTATGTAACACATTACGCGCTGAAACGTAATATCCTACATTTGTGGCGCTCAGGAAACCATTTTTCTTTAAGACCGCTGCACACGAGGCTAAAAACGCTGCTAGAAACACTGCTTGGAGTTCTGCTGGTCGGTAGGCTGGGTACGAAGCTGGAAATGACGTCACTGCGGGCTCGCCTGCTAGTTTTAAAATTAGAACAGGAGCTATTTTAATTGCTAGGTCAGATGCTAGGTATGTGCAAGAACCAATCAGGAAGCAGTATCTTGTCAGGTGGGTGACTTGAACAAACACCCACAAACCAACATGGCGTCATTCTCCTCAGAGTCAGACAACAGACACGTTTTGCTCTGTCTTTAATTTGAGCTGTCACTGCGCGCGCACCAGATCCATCCACAAAACAAGCTTGAAAAGACGTCTCGTGTGAAGCGAGCACATAAAAGCAATCAGTAAATAACAAGCGCTAGAAAACTAGTAGGCAAATCTAGCAAGGAATCTAGCAGTGTTTCTAGCCTCTTGTGCAGCGGCCTTTAGATATTAACAGTAATACATCTCAGAGATAGAAACAACCTCAAATTCCTTGCAAAATAGCTTCTCAATATGCTAATATACAAAGAAAAATATTTTCGTATTTTTACCATTTTCCGGGATTTACCAGTATTTTTTGTACGATACTTAAATGTTCATAATACGGGATGTAATAATACAGCTGTCCGCTGTTTTAAGAGATGATTTAGTGATTCCAAAAGAGATAAAAAATATTGACAAACCCTTGTCCGATTATACAGACTGGTTCATTAGCTTACCGACAAAATTTGAGAGATGAAAAAAAAATGATACCAATTCGAATATAATATTATGTCCCATTTCACTTGTTTAAGGAAATAAACCCCCAAGAGGGTGAAAAGAGAATTTTTAATTTTTATCACCTTAAGGGTATAATTTTAAAAAGTCTTTTTTTATTGGGGTGCAAAACACACATTTAACCGGGTGTGTTTTATGTTCTGTTTGAAAATTTGGTCTTTGAAAAATCCTATTTTTGCTTCCTTAAGGGATTTAATTCCTTAAATAAATGAAATTAAGCATATATTCAAATATATTTGTTTTCTTAAAATTAAAGAGTTTTATAAAATGTCATGTTTGTACGTAGCTTAAATTATTACAAATATCGGAAATCACGATATCACTGGGAAACGATTGAGACTCAGACATCGGTTTATCAACATTTTTTGCTTCTTTTGGCATGTCTTAGCACTTCTGAAACAAGAAGATACTTTTTTGTTACATCCTGTATAATGTCAACTGGCTGAAATCAATGGTCGCACGATATATACTAAGACCCCCGCTTTCAAACTATAGGAAATAGGAATACGTTTGCAACTAAATACTGTACATTTACTGAAAAAATCTTAGCAGTACTGAAATGACGTAGGTCTGGCAGGTCCGTGATCTTGGTCTAATAGGGGTGATATATCGTCGGCTTTGTGTTTGGCCATCCCTGTTTTAACCTTTCATGTATGTTAACATGAAAATTACAGGACGTTTATGCTTGGCGGGTGAAATGCACACTTTGTCGACATATTATGTAAATCTATGTATTTTACAAACCGCGCATTTATTAGAGTCGGGTTTCGACTATTTATAGGCACTGTGTAATAAAATGTAACATCTTGTTCTACTATAATATGGGCATTCACAATTTTTAATGTAGAATAAGGACAAATATTCGATTATTTTTGTGTATTCACCATATGATGTTTTGCTTACAGCAGAATTGCAGCTGTTTGAAGTCGGGGAATATGAATTATGGGAATATTTCAAGTAGCGTGTTTTAAAAATACAAAACTAAAAATGACACGAACGTAGTGAATTTTTAATTTTATGTAAGCTAACACTATGTTCTCCGTCATGATGTAAATAAAAAAAAATAAAACTCCGGGTCGCAGTGCGAAACCCTGCCGACAATATAGTGTATTTGCTTTTATTAGCAGTGTGGCTCTATTATATGAACTTAACTTTGTTTTTGGGCAAAATAAAAAAAATTACCCCTTAATACAACCCTTAAAACAACATTTTTTACTTAATTTCAATACTACATATCAATTCAACATCTGTACCAAATTATATACACTCTTCAGTATGTAAATCCATATCAGAAACTTGTGTTTTCATAAAATTTGTAAGTCCGGTCCTGTCGGGCCGATTTTATTAAAATTTTAGCAGCACATTTTAATAATTACTAAAGGGTTAAATTTCAAATTTGAAACGGTTCCGAAAATTTTTTCGGTATTTTTGGGCCCGAAAACTTTTTTCAACCCCTAAATACCACCCTTAACATGGCCCGATTGGGCCCATTTTAAATAGGCTTCGTGCGGTGATGGATTTCAACATGTGGTCCAAATTTCGTTAAAATCAATTAACTCCTTCGAAAGTTATAGCCCGCACATATATATATATATATATATATATATATATATATATATATATATATATATATATAAATATATATATATATATATTATATACATATATATATAAACATTTCCAAAAATGGTGCCAAACTTCTTAGAAAGTTATGAAACGTCGAGAAATTTTGGTCCGACCCCTAGGTCCCGCCATCCGACCGACGCCAATAGTGTAAGTGCCTTATGGCAAATACACTAATAACTAATGTTTATTGCTCAATTACTGAATTTTGCTGTGTGTATGATTTTTTGTTAAATCTATGTCATAAAGACAAACAAGAACAAAAAAATTAGAGAGGTTATATTATGCCCTGTTGTGGAGTGTGTATTACATTTATTTTTATTTCATGCCCATATTCACCGAACACTATTAAAGAGAGAAGCTACTAATCAAATGTATTCGTTAGAATAAAATTTACTTTACAATTCTCTACAATTCTTTACAATTCTCCAAGCAAAATATCATGTAGAAAAGTTAGTTAAAGAATAAATATACACTGCACTATACTCTTTGCTTTTTTTGTTGAATATTTTGTCGTTCACTCAAAAATTCGACCGATCGCGTTGTAAACGTCAAGAAAAAGTTTCATAAAATAATAATGTTTTATCCTAACCTAATTGCCACAAAACTTCCACTAACTTTAATGTTTTACAATTGTATAGGTACTTCACAAAAGGTTAATAAACAATACATACATAAATTCACAAGAGCAACTGTAGATATAATAGGTACTTCACGTTTATAGGTTGGGTATTATGATCTATGTGGCGGCCATTATAGTTTTTTCAGGCGAATAAATATTTATACCCTTGAAGTAAGACAGAATAGATAAACATAATTACGTTTGGTGCATTGAATTATCGCTATTTATTCGGAGGAATACCTGAAGATCCGACTAAATAACTAAGAATGATGAATCTATAAAAAAAAAAACAAATATTGAAAGATCAACAATATAGTTTATGTTATCTATATTTAAATTAAAGAAATTGAAATAGCGTCCTGTGTGAAATAATATCTCTAAATTACAATTTTCAAGATTTTTCACAAATATACACAAGAACTGGGTATAGGTATAAATGGTTTTTAAACAAACTGAAAAGATTATAGAGAAATTAAAGTAGATATCAATATAAATAATGTGTGGAAAAAAATTGTTTATTATATCTAACAAAATGTATTTCAACTTTAAACTTTTCCAAGGAAGCGGCCTCAAAATTTCTGTCACCGACAATGTGATAGGTTGCCATTGTGTTGATGGACCAACTCCTTCATCGAAAATATTATACTCTTTGCAACTGATTGTATTTGTGATTTACCACTGAAAATCTCCAAATTTCTTACAAGCTGCTCTAAATTAATTATTAAATGTTATTTTTATAGTAAATATTTCATGGCTACATCTTTACTAAAAACTTAGAAAATTGCAAATTCAACCCATTATATAATGTTCCGCCTATTATATTTGAACCAAAATTGAAGACGGGCGGACACATGATTGAATGCTAATGACGTCATATTAAAAGGAAGAAAAAATATAATATTGGAAGCAGATGGTTATTAGTTAATGGATAAATATGGTTTAAACTCGTGCCAGCTAAAAGGATATATTAGGCATACGTGCCCAAGTTCAGGCTGAACATATGGCGTTGGCAAACCCTCTGATCACCCAAAGAATCAGCTTAAATGTCTGCCGAATGCACTGTGTTGCAGCGTTCGTTTTCTAGACTTGTTTGGTTTTATTTTAGGATAATAATTATATATTGTCATTAGAGTAATATGTGCTGTGAAGCACACGTCTAAGACATACTCTTTTTGTGGTAGCTTCTGTAAAACCATTTCTGAACAGCTCACTCATTTATTTAACATAAATAATTTGTTACACGCAGAAAAATAATATTTTTGATTTTGGTTATACGACGTCGAACAGATAATCACTATTACTAATAGTCCAAGTGACGGTGACACAAAAGCCTCAGTGATATGTTAGAAGAAAAACATTTTTTTATTGCAAAATTTGAATTTTTTGATGCCAATACATAAAAGGTTGGCAAACATATCTCCCTGCTTCCCTTTGCCAACCGGCCTTGAAAATAATATTAACTATTTTAGAAGCTTACATCTCGGGAAAATCACTTAAGAACTTTTATGGCAATTTCAAAGGCCTATACTAAAATGGGGTATGCGAAATTAAAAATTTCTACCCCTCAGTTCTAAGAATGAAAAGGTACTCTTAAATTATTATTATTATTATTGTTGTATTTTCGTCACACAGTTGCATGGCGGTTCACTGTAAAATGTCACCCGAATCGATGAATATATGGCGGAGTTATAAAACTGCGATATACGTATAGATGGACGCACGGACATGATGGAATTATAATGGTTCCGTGAAAATCTGTTATGGATTAGAAGGATAAAGAAAAATGAAAATGAAAGATTCTCACTTTTGTTCGATTTCGCGTTTAGTTGGCGACCTATTTTTAAAACGCAAAATCAAACAAAAAGTGAAAATCTTTCATTTTCATTTTTAACTGTCAAAAAATTTGAAAATGAAGTACAAACCAGCTGTTTTATAGGAGGTGCGTGCAAAATAGTTGATTGAAAATCTAGTTTCATTACAATAATTAATTTTTTGAACAACCCTGCTTTTCATGCTTGAATAGCAGCCGTAAAATAACTTATTTAGCTCTAGTGCATAAAGTAAAACAAAAAATTGCAATTTGACCTGCTCAGCAATAATTTCCACAAACAACTTGTCATTTACCATTGGAAATATAATATGAAGATCCGTTAGGGAGCGTAATCCTCATAAACAACCAATAAATATGAAGTTTGAATTGTCCAAAATATTGAAAATTAAAAATTATGGGAAAACCAACTGTTATATACGGGGAACGTGCAAAAAATATATAATGTATCTCGAATGTAATGATATTATGACTCGCGTGAGTAGTGACTTTTAAAACTCTTTATGCTCGTTTTTAGCATTTACCGTTCGGACTATAAGACGCTCCTTCTTACATAGAAAATTGAATCAAATTTTGGGTGCGTCTTATCGTCCGATGCGTCTTATAGCCCGAAAAATACGGTATCACTTAAGGCCCCTTCACACGATGCAAGATTTCGAGCTCGCTTGCTTACTTGAAGTCTTGCAGGCAGCTTTGCACGCTACGCTGATGGATTGTGACGTCACTGATTAGTCCGCTGCTTGCTATCTTGCTATATTTGGGTGATAGGTTCAATGCTATTTTTCATGCAGCGCTGCCGGCTAGTTTGAGAATTTGACCAATTTCGGAGTCATATTTTATCACTTGATATCGTCTGACATTCGAATATGGTGTTGTTTGAAAAAAGTTTCAAGTGAACAACGATGGGGCCAAAAGTTGTAAAATCAAAATATAAATGGACTCGATAAGAACTAAAGTTTTCGCTTTGATTTTTCTCGTCTCTCCTGAAGCTTTTCAATCATTTTTGAAGCCATAGTAACAATTCGTCTATAATGAATTATTTCTTGCATAACCATTTCATCCATATTTAAATTTTAACAAGCAAGCTGCGTGTGAAGCGAAATTAGCAGTGCTTCCACCCAGCAGAATACCATTCATGGCAGCCTGCAAGCCAGCATCGTGTAAAGAGGCATTTACTCGTCATAATAATACCCATTGCATTTTAGATACATAAACTCTAGTAATTAATTCATATTGAAAACAGCCTTCAGACGTATAAATTTCGTTTGTCGCGTAAATGATTTCCTGAATTTATAGTTTATTGTCGACTTGTACAATGCAAGCAAGCAATAGTGGACAATGACGGCACATTAACATTATAAATATGGAAATGTTACCTGACCTCAGTGGTTTAGCTTTAGAGAACTACATCAAGTACCCATTATAATATTGCTGTGTATTATATTTAATATTTTTTTGTCGGGCCGTAAATTAATAGAACTTTTATTACAAATAAGATATTTTATGTGTCTTAAATGCAAGTTCGTGTTCATTATAGGGTTGTGGAAATAAAAGATGAACAATGAACATTGTATATAATCATTCATTGCAAAAATTTATTTTCAATTGCGGATTTTTCAACAGCGTTCAGGTACTCCTCGACATACGAACCGCCGACTTACGAACGCTCCGGATTTTTGAACAGTCGAATCAGTGGTAGCCAGACCAATGAAATTCACCTAAAAACCATCCACGTATATCAGGCCCGCAGGTGAGAGATCCATTGACTTGCTACTCACTGATCCAGACGGAAACGAAGAAAAATCATGTACAATACTTTCAAAAAATTATCAAGGCAAAACAAATGGCCCTTTTCAGGGCCAAAAAAAGTTAACAATGACAGTAAAATTTTTCTACATCGGCTTTTTTTCGGGCCAACAAAAATATACGACAAAACAACAAAACTATTCTACATCGGCCCTTTTCAGGGGCAACAAAAATCTATGAGGAAACAACAAAAACATGTATATGCAAACCCGATTTCAGGACAAACTAGTTTGGCCTACTATTCATACTAGGACAAACTAGTTTGGCCTAGGCCAAACTACTAACTAGTTTGTCCTGAAATCGGGTTTGTCCGGTAACATATACATAATATATATGACCCATAAATCCAAATCTCTATCTAAAATCTATTTTTTCTTTGAAAAAGCGAGGGGGGTGTAAGCGATGTTTGACACTCCAAAAAATCTTTGATAACGGCCGTGTGAGGTGTTAAATGAATTGGCTTTTAGAATCTAAAAAATATTTTTGACGTGATAACGTCTTATAAATTGATGAATCACCAATCTTATAAATTGATAAAACACCGGCTGCATGCACGAAAAAGTGTAACGGTCGTAACGTTCCTAACGTTCGTAACGCGTAACGTTCCGCCTGACCCTGTGCGTGCTTTTTGCTAATTTCTCGCTCAATTTAAATCAGATCGGTTTTAAACCAGTCTTAAACGAAAGAGGAGAACATTTTACATAGATTTCGTATAACAGAATTTGCCTAAACAGTTTTTTTATACAAATTTATATAGAAAAATAGCTGTATAAATGCAATGTTGTCTAATGCATGGCGCGACGCGGTCGGTCGTCTTTGTTTGCCGTACATGGAAATTAGAAGATAACGTATGTCTTGTCTTAACATGAAAACGGCTGCATTTCTAATGTTTAATTCAATTTTTTGACATTTTTATTTTGTGAAATGCAACGCCTTCTAAGTTAAGTATTGGAATAACTAATTATTATTAGAACATAATACTTTGACAGTTGCAAACGTCACTTTTGACATTTCATATCATTCCGACACCAAGGATAAGCGGATTGAAACCAAATTTTGGGAGGTTTAGGTTATGTATTACGGAATACGTTATCACGTAAAACTATCGTCCGTAAACCGACTTTACAGACAACCAATTTTTTAAAGAATTTTATGCTGTCTACGAAGTTTGCAAGACTTTTCTTTAGTCAAAATTATAAAAATAATAAAAATTCTGATTCGAAAGTACCTGACATTGAAAAGTAGTATACAATTTATGACAAATGTCGCGTTTTGAAACGTAAAATTCCTTGAAATGTTTATTCTGTGGAATACTAGAATAAAAAATAATATAAAATAGTCAATCATCAAATAACCATTACATATCTCCAATAACAGCTTGTTCTAATCTTACAAAAATTGCATAGCCCTTGTTCACAGTACTAATATAAATTATTTATTGTTTTTCTTTGTTGTACCTGCAGACGAAATTATTTTCGATTCTTTTAATTCGTCGCAACACAACAAACATACCTACATGAGATGAACCTCGCGTCTATTTAATCTGGATTACCTTGAAACTGAAGAATCTCGTACCATTGTATGTATCTGCTATAAATATAATGATATGTATATTGTATAAGTATTAAGTATTGTACAACTTATTACTAGTACCTACATATTAATTCACTACTAGCCTTTACCGGCGGACTAGATGCCATCAATATCGGTTTTGACATAAATCTTATCTTAGCCGATCGTAGCGTTATAAATATCTCAAGTTTTAAATTGTCCCTCACTTCTAGCAGCAGTACTATAGTATTTAAGCTTTAACTTGATTGTAGCCGGATAAAAAGCAGTCATTATTTTAAGTTTGGACACTACCTGTAGACGACTTATCAAAATCGGTACAGACATTCTTAGAGTGATGCTGGTACAAACAAACCGAGAGATAAAAATTTTTGAAACACGTTTATTAATGTAGGTATCATACAAAATGTCCAAAAACCCGCAAAAAAGCGTGAAATCCTATTAGTGAAAATTCAGATATATTCCTACTTTAGTCGTGAGTTCCTGTGAAAGGTGTCTTTGATACCATAGAGAAATTGATACGCAAGCTAAAAAATAGTAGTAGCTACCAATTATGTCATTTCCAACTTAATCAAAAAAGTAACACAATATCAGTCGAACTAATTAATAAAGTGTTTAATAATGCTTGTCCGTAGGTCAAGTTAGATTACAAATGTCGCATATAAAAATATCACCTAAAAATTTACAGACAATTAACCACAACTCTTAGCACACTTAACTGTACCTCAACGGAAAATATCAAATGTTCTTATCTGACAATTAGGCTTAAACGTGCTTTGGTATAATATCAACTGTAATGTTGTGTGTACTGTACATAACTGGCATTTTAATATTTCTGATTAATGTAGCAGATATCAAATGAGTAGGCAATAAATAATAGATAATAAGCTACAGTTATTTTAGTGTGACAAAATAACTGGTTGACGTACGTGTGTACACTGATCTACAATGAGAGAGGGCTACTCTATTGTTGATAGATTTATTTCGATATCCTTAAAATTAATTAAACAATTAATACAAACACATTTTAAACAAGCATATAGAAAAACTTACAATATTAATAAAAAAAATATAATAATTTTCACCTTTATTTTAGAAATGATTTATATCCTTTGTGGTATTATATTCATTGGTACATTATTTAAGTTTTGATCCCAACGAAACATTTTTGCTTGAGGAATCCAAACTTTTCTGGCCGTTAAAAGATTTCAGATCTAAAGTTTTGCTAAATTCACTTACATAATAAATCGGTCAAGAAAAGTGGTGCTATTCAAAGCTTCAACAATAATTGTTGAAGCTTTGGATATCACTACTTTTCTTGTAAATGAATTTGGCAAAACTTTTGATCTGAAAACCTTGGCTTCCTTAATCAAAAATGTTTCGTCAAGTTTTTAACATAGTTTAACGTAGCTTAACAAATTTTTAAAATAGTGAAAAAACAATTATTATTCTTTCACTATTTGGAATAAAAAAAAATGACTAGAGCTTCAGGCCTTGAAAAATGAAAAAAGCTTGGCCAAGTTAAAACTTTGCTAAGAGCATAATTATTATATCTTATGATTGGAATTTTAAGTCTAGAAGAAAAAATAAATAGTATATTACACCACAAGGGCCAAAAGTTAGATATTCTTGTACCGTGCGCCATGATGCCTGAGGCGCAGTGTAAGGTATCAAATTTTCGGCCAGTGTATACTATTTTTCTTCATACCTCGGTCGTAAGTACGCTTATTAAATACATTAACTAATTAATTACATAAAAACACAGATAAATTCCAAGCAAGCAGCTTTGAGGTTATACGTAATAACACGAATTACAGCTGTTCGCAACTATTAGCTAAAATGTAATAGGGTTGCTATGGAACCGACATCTAAACAACAGTTGATAGCTTATTTTTTTTTACTGCCACCCGAACGTACGTACTTCCCGCATCAGTGCGTGTAATCCCAATAATGCGTAAATGTTAGACTTTCTGCCTTACAACTGATGCCGAAAGTATGTACTTTCGATCGAGGTATGAAGAAAAAACTTCCACTCCTACTTATACCGTTTACCTAGAAAATTTATAAAATTATTTTTTAAATTGATTTTCAAAGCAAATTTTTCATTCCAGCATAGGTACTGCCAATGAATCTTAAAAAATCTATTTTTGCTTAATTATTTTTTATCGCTGGTATCCCTCTTACAGATTTCGCTATGAGTATGCTTGGATTAAAATAATAAGTGGCCCGCTTTTTTCGGTTAGTGTTTGAACTATTTTCACTTCCAAGTGAATCAATACAAAGCATATTATAACGAGTATTTTGATTAACTAAGATAAAAAACATGACACGAATTAATTACCTTTTTTCACTTCAAATTTCTAATAAACTGCCTTATAAAGCAGCTTTGCTGCTAATTTT
Source organism: Xanthostigma xanthostigma (assembly GCA_963575645.1). Taxonomy (NCBI): domain Eukaryota; kingdom Metazoa; phylum Arthropoda; class Insecta; order Raphidioptera; family Raphidiidae; genus Xanthostigma; species Xanthostigma xanthostigma. Next base: position 27,505,484 of record OY754468.1, on the reverse strand, counting down.
TTGCTTACATTATAACGTGTACAATAAATGGACTTTTTATAATGGGAATCTATAATACTGTAACAAAACTGTTCTTGTTCGTGGTGGAAAATATTTATTTACAATAGTGAAACGTTAACAAAACAAATAAACAAACAAACTAAAAGTACTTTTCTATACCGTAATAGAAACAAAACAACAAATTCCAACTAATAAAATAAAATAATAAGTAATAAAGAATACAAAGTCACTATTTATGCACACAAAACACTATATGACTATATACCAGAGATTATTTATGTTAAACCAGATTTGTGTAATTGAAATCAATGGTCTATTAACCACACCGCACTATTTATTTATTTCGTACACGCGTTTGACTGTGAACTCACTCACACGCGAAATCTGACTGGGCTCGCGCGGTGGTATTTATATGCGCTGGGTATGCCTTCGAGCGATTTCTCGAATGTTCCAGAAACATCTAACTGAGCCGAGAACCTTCCTACACTTGCATCCTTTTTCAGGCAATTCTATGAAGGTTTGGCTACTTGCCACCACAAAACTCTTATACCTAAGTGCGTTATTGGTGTTGTCTCGAGAACATTCGGCAGATAGCATTGTCGTCTCAGCTGGGGGGGTCGTGTAACAATACAAACTCAATTTTCTGCCTGTCTGTTTTCGTCACAGAGGTTTTTTTTGCGTGGTTTGGATGGTTGAAATTCCGGATGTTTTCCGGGAACCTGGAATTGGTTTGAAAAATTATATAGTGCTGAAAAATTGATAAATGGAACATTAATCTTAGGGACTAAAAATTAAGTTTGATTTTCAGAGGTACTACAATTACATTGAGGAAGAATGTGAAGATATGAATAGTACGTTCACATTTGCTACGAAAGAAAATAATAAAATAAGTGCTCTTCGAATTAAGTATAATTAATGTTTCAGTCCTAAAAAAAAATTAACACATTAACTCATGTACGATTTCATTTCTACCAAATATTACTTACCTTTCATTACTTACTTTATACCAGGTGAGGCAAAAGTCCCGGAACGGTATAATATCTCGCATACTACGCATCATATCAAAAAAAAAAAATACGTGTCTTTGTTTTTCGCAAAACTATTTTTTGATACCACACATGACTCCCCCCCCAGTTGGTGGGGGGAGGGGCAACTTTAAAATTTTAAATAGGAACCCCTATTTTTTATTGCAGATTCGGATTCTACGGGAAAAATTACATACAATTGATGTAATTTTTCCCGTAGAATCCGAATCTGCAATAAAAAATAGGGGTTCCTATTTAAAATTTTAAAGTTGCCCCACCCGTATATTACTTACCCGATAAATCCACCATATTCATATAACTAATTTAAAACAAAGTTTTAAATCACACTTCGACGCATATATCCTAGCTGCTGCGCGTCTATATATAAAAAAAATTCTAAAAAACTTTTAAACGGATACATTTGACGAGGAAAGTGGAAACAATCGATAGTTTTGTAAATATCTTAAAGAAATTTGCGAGTATGCGCTCCAGGATATCTTAGTACCATATCCAGCAACGCTGCTAAAGAGTTCAGAGCTAACATGAGAGAAAGCGGTGAATGTCTGTTGAATTGCACAAGCTGAAAATGCACTCGGGATGCTTTGCGGTCATTGCAGAGTTTAAAAAAAACATGCATCTCATAAAAATTTGATCGTGGGTGGTTGCAGGAAAATAAGCCATGCTACAGATGAGGAGGTAAATGGCTAGTTCTTATTATGAAGGAATAAAATTGATACACAGGAAAGTGATAATTTTGAGGTTTTTAATTAATAACACAAAAACGCTGCATTTGAATGCAATGTTAATGCTTTATATTATATTTACGCAAGGTGTATTAACCAAAACAATTAAAAATCTTTAATAAACCCAAATATTGTTTACGTAAATACATACAATACAAGTGAGAAGTTGTCTGACCCGAACGCGTCTGCGGCCGACGAGATTTTCGTTACAATTGTCTGATTGGATGATTGGCAGCAGTTCAAGCAACAATGAGCTATTTCACTACGTACTTTGTATCGTAAAGGCAACAGGGCTAATTATTTAATTTGTTGGTGTTCTAAACATATTTTTAGCTGATAGGAATGTGATACACAATTCATGTCGCCTCTATTCTATGATGAAAATTCGAATAAAATAGGGATACACGTAATTTCTTTTGTATTGATTGTTACTGTGTTTGGATACAACCTCTTTGATTTATGAACTTACGTTACGTATTATTTAAAAAAAAATTTAATTGAGTAAGTGTTTTTATTCCCTAGACGATTTTTATAACTCATAAGTTGTATTTATGGTACGTTTTTATTTCTATTCTATTTCTGCTTTAAATTTTGCATTTTTGTATGTATATTGACTTGTCATATTCAAACTATGTTTGACGTTATGATGAAAAAACTATCTATCTATCTATTTAGGTAGAAAGCTTGCGTTTTGTAAAATCGCCCCACAGGAATGTGACAATTTTGCTTACGCTTAGTCATTTTTCTCTAAAAAGATTTTTCTGACCTCACTGAGTTTCAGTGCATAAATAAAAGCTAATTAGTCCCTTATTACAGATTTAAAATAAATCAGAAATGTTAAATAGCTAAGGAGCTATGAGTTGAGCGCACCAAAATTCCTTCACTGTAAAAACTAGCCAAATATATCACGAAAGAGTTAACCATTGTCGAGCCTACGGATATTTTTTTCTAACGTCAACTTATAACTAGGAATAAACCTATGTGCCGGTGTCTCATTTCTAAAAGTACACAATGATGGATGGATTAATGCCGTTAACAGTTCACAGTTTTATAGATCTAGGTAAAACAATCGAAGGTAAACAAATATGACAATCGAAATAAGTTGATTGCAGGAAATATTATGGTACTTATATTTTTGGCGAGGAAAATTTAAATCCGATACTGGAGCTCAAACTAATTGTAAGTCACTTACTTTTTTAAAAATACTTTTCAGTTCTAAAAGCTAATTAAAATTTAAAAAATTTTATAATTGAAGAATAGAAGTTATAGAACATATTGTGAGGAATTTCCTCCGTAAAATATTGTTTAAATATGCATAATTTGATAACGTTTATATAAAATAATAACTGTTTCTACAATTTAAAGGAATGTTCGAACATTTACAAAATGTTACATTATACTTTGACATCACATCTTAAATACTTGCCGAAGCTACCTAAAAGTAATAAATATAATCGGCATGTTTTCCATACGCAATATATTATTACTATATATTACTATACCTACGTGTGAATTTGATAATTGTGTGTTGCTATCGTTTCTTTTTTTTCTGTATATTTAAAATATATGTATATGAAAAAATACTATACATAAATTCACAAAATAAATTAATAAATAAGTTCTGAAGAAACGTGTAATCGGAGCTACTGAATTAGAAATTTGTTGTTTAACTCGATTAGCTGCGTGTAAGGCTTTCTTTTAATAGTAATTCTAAAATCGATACAGTTAAAAGGTTATTTACGATAAGACTTTAATGAAATTTTTGTATTGTTTCGATAACGTATCTCTAAATTGTATATTTATAAAGGACCCCGCACCAAATACATAGGAAAATGGATCTCCGTGAATTTTTTTCTAACTGGGGTAACGAATCAATCATTTGATGCTAAAAAAAGTTTCCAGTACAACTTGGATCTAAAAATCTCGGTGTCCAAAGTTACAAGCTTATCAAAAACGGCTGTTCTATGGCAATTAACGAACAACGTGCAATATGTAGGCACCCATAGAGATATGATTTATATATATGTATGTATATACAATACTGTAACAAAACTGCTGTAGTCCGTGGCGGAAATTATTTATTTACAAGAATAAATGTTTAACAAAACAGTTAAACACACAAACGAAAGCGTACATCTTTAACTTAACCGAGATAATAACGTTAACAAAAACAAAACTAATAGTTCTAAATTATAAAATAAAAGACTAAGTAACAGAAAATATAGAGTCACTAAATTATGTACACAAACTATTTACTACAACACAGGAACACAACACAAAGTTTAGCTAGTACAGTAGCTGATTCACACTTGTATTTACAAAAAGTTATAAACAGATTTATATAAATTGCACTAACTAGAGTTATTTATTTTCACAGTATAACTGAATAATTTATCTAGTAATGCCAAAGCACTGTGTCAACACAACGAACAGCTCCAATAACTGACTGACTGACTTGCTCACTCTGCCCGCCTTTTATAGTGTTTCGGTTCAATCTCTAGAATGTTCTCCACGCATCGAGATCCTTTCCTTTACATGTGTGTGGGTCTCCAAGGTTGGGTGTTCGTTACCTGTTTCCATTGTCGTTGGTTGACCTTCGAGTGTTGTATAGTCTTTTCTACTTTATTCTAGAAACTCCATAGGCGCATCACTGGGGGGGGGGAATGCGCAACATAATTCTTTAGAGTTCATAGTCGTCCCAACTGGGGGGCGCAACAATACATATATATAATGGGATTTTCAGACTCAAGTTGTGTTGGAAACTTGTTTCAGCATCAAATGACTGATTCTTACCACGAGTTAGAAAGAATTTCATGGAAAGCCATTCTCCCATGTATTTGGTGCGGAGTCCTTAAAAAATATTTTAAAATAATTAAAAATGTATTATAGAAATGTTGTAGTTAACCGTCATAGAACATGTAGTTTATACTACGTACAGTACATAAATAAAATATGTGTGTGGTTGGTTAGTGTAGTGCAGGGGTGGCGAACCTATGGCACGCGTGCCACATACGACACGCACCAGTTTATTTTTGGCACGGCATTCATTGAGGCACAAAATCGAAATAATTAAAGATATGCTCCGTTCATCACATACTCACCGAATGTCAAGCATATGCTTACCACAGACTACAACTCCCCGCTCAACTTCAAGAGATCCTCAGCGACAACAGAGAAAATATTGAAAAATTATTCAAATTCCTGTAAAATAATAATCTTTTTAGCAAAATCTAAACATCGATTAAACCTCTTTATTTACAGCAACGTATTTTATACCTGGAGCTAATGGCCTTTGCTGCCGAAGCCTCAAAGATGTCAAAAAAAATTGACTATCAGCAAAAAACAAATACAAAAAGTTTCATGGCGCTCAATGTATTATCGAAATTATTCTTTTCATCTGTGTTTGATTCATTTTTTTTGACAACTTTTCTTTAGCTGCTTGTCGGCACGTCATGGCTGCATTAAACGTTTTTGAAAAAAGATTGGCACGTAGATGTAGAAATTAGGTTCGTCATCGAGTGTAGTGTAAATAACTCAGTGAATTCTACACTGAAAAGTTAGATTTATCACAAGTGAAACAATAGATATATTTCAAACTAGTGTGACCTGTGCGAATTATTTGCACTAAATAAATATAATAATTATCACTTTACAAAATTATTTTTTAAATATGATTACAGGTATTTAATTCGTTTCTAATTTTGCACACTGCTTGTAACGTTCTTCTTTTTGCTGTATTACAATATGAAGCTCAGATGACAGATCGAAGAAATATTTTACTAAAATTGTCGTATAGAGACGCAAGTAGCAAAAGCGTTGAGCTAAGCCGTCAGATGGCATCATGCAGCATTGTTGTGACGTTGTTCAGCGTTGCTCGCTGTTTCAAAATTAAAGCCGTCAGATGGCAGTATGCAGTATTGTGTCTGTTGTATTACAATATAAAGGTCAAATGCCATATCGAAGTGTTGACGTTGTTTCAAAATTAAAGCCGTCAGATGGCAGACGTTGTTCAGCGTTGCTGTATTTTAATTAATTTACAAAAACAAAAGCAATAATAAATTTTATAGTTGTCGATGTCAGTAGAGCAAGCAATTATCTGTAAAATGATATATAATTTATGTGGAGAAATTGTGAGGTTTTTTCTAAAAAGGGAGGCAAACATCTTTAACCTTAGCGTATTAATATATATGATAAACGAAATACTGTTTCTGAACGTGTTCTGAGTAGATTGTAACATGCGCATTACAAAATAGATAAAAGACACATACGTGACAGATTTCACAAGGTTATAAAACGGCTCGCACTTGCATAAGTAGTTACACTTCAAAATTGTATTCTTGCTTCCACAAAAATAGAGCTTCATTCATTAATTATATGTTTCTGTTTTGTTTCAGGAGTCGTCGCCGACTTTGACGCTCATTTCGTCAAAGGTAAGCAGGCTATGCGACCGCAGCGCTGCTATCACAAGGTGTGTGTCTCTGTGCACTACTATTGCAGTGCTGTGTTTGACATGATCACTATCTATGTTTGTGCTCACTGTGCAACCCCTACCTTCCAAACACCGATCCACCCCCCGTATCACACGCCACTGTTGTGTGCACTGCACATAATATTAAATAACATCATTAATGTATACAGAATGTTTCATTATACCGCCCATACGAAATTATGAATCCGTTATTATATGAAAGAGAAAAAAAATAAAAAAATAAATATAATTGCACTTATATCGTTGAAAATAATGCATAATATGTTACTGTCAGTGTGATTATTTGGTAACTAATAATAATAATCGGCTATTGTGAATAATAACCAAAGCATCCGGTTAAAGTGATAAATTTAAGTATATTCGTCAAACTTATCGGTTGATATTAATAATTCCTATTGTTTATTGGTAAATGTAATTAATTTCAGTAAAATTATTCTTGAGAGGAGCGGGCAATATCGCGTCGGGCCAGTCATCGCTCTCTATTCGCATCATTTTTGTAGCCAAATATTTTTATAGTTTCGAGAAACCTTGGAAATGAAAGGATTGTCGAGACAAAAAAAAATCGGTTTAAACGGATTTATACATTTCATGATTCCTATATTGGTACCGAAAAAACGACTTTTAGAAAGATTAGAAAAGATTTAATGGATTAGAAAATATTTTTTATGTAAAAAATGTGTTCTGTGTTATGTTTAACATATTTCAGTGATTTGTTAAGTAACTTAAAGAGGATTCCTTTTTAATTTCTTAAAAAAATTGTGTGATTGTTGTTTGACATTCAATTTAATAGAAATAAGAAAACTTATCTTTTATATTAATAATATTTCTTTATTTATGCTTCAAAATGCAAATAATTATTCCCAAGTAATTGATTGCCCAAGGAATTAACCGATTTTTATTACACCAACCAAACTATAAATAAATACTGCTTCATGTAATAAGTACAGGTTTATTTATCACATTTACCAAATGTCTACGTAATTATTGATATTTACCGGTTATTATTCATAGTAACCCGATTTATCGAATATACCATCACATATATTGAAAATATAAATTAATTTCTGATATTGTTCTCTTTGGTACGTTGATTTTGTAACACTTTGTATATATTCTTATATTTGTCTGAATATTGCTGAGTTGCAGAAAGCACTGTCAAAGAATTGATTTAACAATGACCTTAGATTGTGATCATATTAGAAATTATTATATAAATTATTACAGTTGTTATACATTTATATAGGAGCACTCTAATGTCCTTATCAAACTTCCTGTCATATGGAACATTAGATTGTACTCGCATAAAAACAAATGATTGATCTACATATAAAAATATCGGTTTTCAAGCTTTTGCATCTATGCATAGAAAAATGTTGTTTCAAAGTGAAAACTACAAAAAACTTTAATACAGTACCTATATACACAGTTATAAAATCGTTTCTAACATATTTATTATTTGAGCAGAATCGATTTAATTCTACTAAGTCCTATGCTTTTTATGGAGAAATGTGTGCACTCACATTCTAAGGTCATTGTCAAATCGAAGTTTCTGACAATGCTTTCTGAAATCCAGCAATATGTCTCCTAATTCTTCATTACATTACGTGTGGCACTTTTTATGCATTGTGATTATAACTTTTTATTCTTAAGATTTTTATTATTTCATAAAAAACAATGTTTCGGTCTTTTATTACTTAACTTTCAGCTTCTCAACTATTAATTTATTTATTGATATAATTTTAACAGAATTCGTATACTATTACTTACTAACAAAAAATAAGGATTACCAAGTTTACTCATCGGCTTATTAATACACTAGCGAAACTATTTCAGTCCTAAATCTAGATTTAAAGGCTTTGATTCATTCCGAAAACCCAGCATAACTGACACTAACAGAATTCGTTTTTTTCTGCTAATATGATGGGTGCTTGTATCTACATAATATATTATATCGTAGTCACATAGTGGAATCCGTCAGAATGTGAAAAACCTAGATATTTCATTATGATCTGTCATAACGAATAATACCAAATCTGTGATAAAGAATGTTAGATAATGAATCAGTAGCTTAGTCAATAGGTTGTTAATTGTTATTATATGTTCAGTGGCAAAAGAATAACTCATTATACACCTAGTAATTGATCGTAGTCCGTTTAAGGGGTTACGCCACCTTGAGATTTTCAAAATATCGTTTTCTCTATCGTCTCTAGATGAATTGTTTATACCTTTGAGAATATTTTAAGTGTTTAACTATATTCCAAAATTCAAACTATTACGAAGTTACAGCAATAACGAGTCCATATTAGTCATGGAGCATTCAATCAGTTAGTTTTTTATTTTGCGTTTTTCTCGAAACGATGTACACGATATCTCAGGATTCACTCAACCGATTTGATTAAATTTTACAATATTTTTATAACATTATCTACAATGTGACGTTGGATTTTTTTGATTAGGTACCGTGTTCAAAATTTATAAATTTTTCAAACTAAAATTTTGATGTGAATACGATTTTTTTTAAAACAGCTGTAGTTTCTACAAAAAAAATTGAAATGTTTTATCTACGTCACATTGTAGTTATTTTCCTTTTAAATAGGATTTTTTTATATTTCTGGCAATGCCTAACAGAGAAATTGTGTACACCGTTAGCAAGGATTTTCAAAAGAGGGTCCTACTTATCAGCTCATATCTCCGCCACTTTTTTATTTTTTTTTTATCGTCAATACTGCAAATTGTTCATAAAACTACTATATATATATGTGTGTAAAAAGGAATCACTTTATATACTTAACGGCTGCTCCAAAAAAAGTTTCTTTTTATAACTATAGTTTTCCGAGCGCCAAAGTGGCTTAACCCCTTAAGGCGGTATTTGAAAAAGATCCAAAACTTGGCTTTGCATGAACGAATCTTCCACAGCATATGATACTGCCGGCAGGTTATGAAATATCTCGGTTTTCCACAATCTGACGAATTCCACTATGTGACTATACGACATATACTTTTCTAATGTATGTCCTGATGTCTGTCTGTGCCCCCCCCCCCCAGTTGATGCAGGAAGTTAAAACTTGACACACTTATAATTTGAAACAGAACGTAACGGAGCCGGATCTTTGATTTTCTCCACGGGGATCGAATAGGGTTTTTTTTGACAAAAATATGCTAGCTTCCATATAAAGGCCCCCATTAACCTAAGAATCTGAAACTTTGTACACTTATATAGTAAAGGTCACCAAAGTTGCAATTTCGATTTTCTCCCCGGGGACAGAACCAGGGTAGGTTTCGAAAAAAACATTTAACATTGACGTTATCGAGACTTAGCTAAAAAGTATTTTTAAAATCCATATAACTTTTTAATTATGAGGTAAAAAAATAAAATAAACGTAGTTTTGCTATAAAATTTGTATATGATCTTTCCATTTATGTACAAAACAATTTTCATTAAAAAATTAAATTCCTTTTTTTAATGAAACGATTTTAAAAGTTAAAACCTTTCATTTAAATGTTATTTCAACCTATTCGGTTATGAGGTGAATATCTATTTCGCGAATCAACTTTAGACGCGGTTGGCGAGGGTGTCGGCCCACTGGAATCCGCCAACCTACCGAGTTTGAGCACGTTAAAAACATAAATTTCAAAATAAAGTAAACAACATTCTATTCTATTTTCTTGTCTATTTTGACCTGACTATGATGTCACAATACAGTTTCTAAAAACCAAAAAGCAGCTATCCTAATTAAAATGCACCTAGTTTATTTGAAATAAGTATACATTATCGCGATTTTATGACGCAATTTAAAGAATAATTGCAAGAACCAACATTTGTGACACCGTAGCAATATTTGCAAGAGTGCAAAAAAGAATTTACAACAGAAAGTAAACAAAGTAGTGTTCAATTAGCTATGATTGATCAGCTCTGAGACGCTGAAATATAAAGGTAGGCACCGGTAATGAGGGCAAATATTGGAACTGTGCGAAATTCTACAAATGTAATTCATTCAACTTTCACAATATTATACAGCTAACACCCAAACCTAATATCGTTCTTATGTTTTAAGTATTGACAGTGCATCTCAACTTTTATTGCGAATATTGTAATTACACTTTAATTTGCACTTATTTTCTTTAAGCACTAAAGGACAGCGATGGGAGGTTTCAGGCAACTATAGACGCCTTTATATTAAATTTCATATATAGGTAAAAGTTATTTGTAAGACGGAACACTAGCATTTTAATCGGTAGCGAAGAAGTTTTATTGTACGAGTTGTGATGTAACGAGCGATTAGTAAGCTTTACCAATCACACGAGTCATAATAGCATTGCGTTCGAGACACATACTACATTTTTTGCACTTATGCTACTATAAAATAGCTGATTTTTACATAATTTTAAGTATACGTATTTGTAATATTTTTTTAACAATTCACGTTCGGCCATTATGTGGGCTATTCAGTCCCTACTTTGATTCTCTGTTTCTCATATGGGTTTAAAAGAAAACTGACAAAGATATAACTATTGGGTTGCTAAAATCGCATTACTTTTGTTTTACTTTACGCATTAGTTTGAAAAAGGATCATTTTATTACCGCTATACAGGCATAAAAAGCATCTATATTGTAGAGTCGGGAAAAAACGTTTTAAAATAAAATGTGCATTGTTATATTTTATAATAATGCAGATTGCACCATTTTTTTAAACCTGGAATACCTCCAATTTTGACCTCACATATTTCAGAAACCATTCACTTTAGAGTTTAGCCTAGTACTTTATTGCATGAAACATTTCCCAAATGGATTTTGCTAAAATTTCATAATAACCGGTAAAAAATTTCAGATATATTATGGTATTACCATGATATCATTATCAATATCTGTATGTCAATTAAATTCTTCTCAAAGGAGTGATGTTAGAATCTATATTATTCCAATAATATGTAACAATATAACTTAGATTAGTTTATACCTAGAGTATACATGGTAGACCGGGTCGTCAACTGGGGTTATTAGCGACGTTCGGATAGCGAAATCTAAGAGTGGAACGTTTCAAACCCTTCTGAATAATTTGACACCAATTTTGAAAATGTTTCTATATAATTATTATATGTTTATATTATGTAGATATTGATTCTGTTGGAATTCATCACCGCACGAAGCCTATTTAAAATTAACTTAATTGGATTATTTTAAGAATGATTTTCAAGGGTTGTCAATTTTTTGGGTCCAAAAATACCGTAGTAAAGGTCAGAATCGTTTCAAAATTGAAACTTAACCCTTAATTTCAAGTTGAGACGGAAACAATATTGTTTTGATATTCCTGTTTTCTTCGCAACTGAAAATCTTTTAGTTTTCTTCTTATTTTTTAAAAGTAGGTATAAAATTTAGAAATATGACTATAAATATTTCAAACACCACTGTAAATTATTTGAATAAATAATTAATATCTAGGTGTGATTAAATGTAGCGTTGAATTATGTTAAACTGAATGCGAAGAATTCGCAATAAGCTTGTAATCTGTTATAACTTAATTAACATGAAATAAGGTTTAGGTGAAACGTTAAATTATAAATTAATTTTGAATCATCATTCATCGTGTGATTTATATTCATTTTATAATATGTTCATTTTCTGTCTCGATAAATTATTTCGAAAGAGTGTAATTTTATAAACGATCGATTTCTGCTGATCAAACGAACAGAAGACTATTTATTCCAATAAAAGAATGTACTATCAAAATATACACATAATTTAAATGTCTGGGTCTCCACATAGGTCAGGATCTCAAATAGAGATCGCACATGGAATATACTCGTCAAAGGCTTTCTCAAGTGCTGTTTCTCCTAAGAAAAGTGTCCGAATCTACCGAAGTTACCATCTACAGTGGTATTTTTTTTTCAATACATTTTTCAATATGTTCTGACCATTTGGGGGGCAAACTCAGGAGCAGAAAAGATTTTCTTACTCCAGAAAAAACTGTCAAGTTCATAGCTTGAGGAAAATTCGATTCGCATTGTAATCCATTTTAGAGCTCTTCAAGAAATGACTCTGCACTCCTTATTTGTTTTTTGTCAATCTTATGTATATAAAATAATAACTTTCAGACCGTTGATAAAAATTGCCACTTGTTCCTCCCAACAATCATACATATGGACCCCAATTATTGGACTTTGAAATTTTTCAATAGTTTACCAGTGAATATTTGACTCCTTCCTGTTATGGTTTCAAAAGAACTATAAAAACTGAACTAATGTATGACTGTCTATTTGATTAAAGAATTTTTTACATTGTCTTTATTTTGACAAATCATTTTTATGGAATTTTATGTGAAATTGTAAATTTTAACTGTACTTGTTTTTTGACACTATTATACCTTTGGTTCTTTAATAAAGATTACATCCATCTATCTATCTATCTACTTAATACTAGAAAAAATGCATTATAATTTCTTTTTTTGTAGTGTAATTGAAGTGCAGTGTTAACTTTTTTGTTTTTAAGGTATTATTGTTTTTCAATAAATAAAATTATCGACCAATTTTTCAGACAAATATATATTTTTTTTTTGATAATATATTTATCTGAAAAATTGGTCGATAATTTTATTTATTGAAGAATTCTAATCAGACGTTAATCAAAGATTTGAATATTATTTAATAATGGGTACACTTTTAAAACCCGAATACTAGGTATATATAACGGATGCATCGTGGTATATTCTATTAATTTTATTTAACTATTACATTCAATACAAACATATTATCTGAATCAGATCAACTAATTCCATCGCTTCGGTACAGAATCAAAATAGAGACCTCAAAGACGTAAATAATTAATTAATATAAAATATGAAAGACGAAAGTTTGATTTGAGAAATCTATTTATCATTGTATTGCCCGACTAAACGTAGTCAAGGATGGATAACTTATTTGTAAGTTTTATCTTTATTAAAGTTGCTTACACACCAGATTTAGTATACTAATAAGAATAGATAATATAATGATGTACCTAACGACGTAAGTGCAGTTAACATTAATCCCTTTTCTGTTTTCGAAAAAAAATGTAAAATACATTGTTATATATACAATATTTATAATATTATTGTTGTTAGTAAATTTTAAATTATATAGAATACTAGCTGACCCAGCAAACTTTGTACCGCCTAACAGTCAATGAATGTCGTTAACTTTTAGCTAAACTTGTTTTAGGATTTTATTAACGTAATAAAATGAAAAAAAATTATTAATTTCAATAGTTTATTAGTTTCACCCGGGTGCGATAGATATTTTGTGTAATTGGAAAATCCTGTAAAATTTATGGTAACAGTTTACTGAAATAACGTTTGGCGAATTTTAAAACGCAAAAACCACTCCGTTATTGTTTTTTTAAGGAACTCCCTCAAAACGCCCTCCCCTTTTCACTGCGGAAAGAAACACCATCGCATTGACACCACCCCGTTATAAGAAAGTCCTCCGAAACGCTAAAATCGGAAATGTTAATTCACTAAAAACACTAATAACAGTTGTTCGCGACTATTAGCTAAAATGTAATAGTTTTGCTTCGGCAACGACATCTAAACAACAGTTGATAGATTATTATTATCCTAACCGAATTTATTTAAAAATTTATTTTCTGTATAATTTTTGCCTTACATTTTTCCGATATTTTAATACTTATTCTGCTATTCGGGGTGAAGACAAATCCAACAAATCAGAGATCATTAAAGTCGGTCCAGCCGTTCTTGAGTTATAAATGATGTAACTAACCCAACTTTGTTTTATGTATTTAGATCAAATAAATAAATTAAATTAATATTAATTAATAATATAATATTAATAATAAAAATAAGATAAGATAGAAGATATGCCCAGAATAACTCAAAAGACATTGCATTTCACAAAATACTAATGTCAAAAAATTGAATTACTATATTAGAATTAGCAGTCGTTTCTATTTTAAGACTGGACATACGCAATCTTCTAGCACACTGTTCAACAGACAGAGACAACTGAAAGATGTTTCTCATCAGTAATATCAGATTCAATTTATATAGCTGGATTTCTATATAAATGAGTATAAAAATAAATAAAACCGGTCAAGTGTGAGTCGGACTCGCACACGAAGGGTTCCGTACACTATGTACTTTTTAAATACTTTTGTAAAAGAAACAAGAGAGGCGCTATAACAATATGTAACCAGTGGGAGTATGCAAGTAGTTCAAGAATTTCAAAGCGTGAAATTTTACATAATACACCCCGGCGTTTTTATATTAAGTATAAACACTTTTTTTACAAAAATTTCTTGTAGAATAAAATAATATAAAGTTTTGATAAATATACCATTATATCAAATAACAACGTTATGGCAAATATCTCTGTTGCGCATACGCCGATTTCCCAAAAAAAAAATACAAAACTTTAGAATATTAAACCATTATGAAAAATATACCATTATTATATAAAAACAATGTTATAGCACATATCTCTTCTGCGCATGCGCCGCATTTCCCCCTAAAACTTTTTACAAAACTTTCTTTTAAACTATTTAGAAATATATACTATTATTATATAAAACAACTTTATTGCATATATTTATTTTAGCGCATGCGCCAATTTTTCCCAAAAAATTTACAAAACTTTTGTAAACATAGATAGAATAATAAACCGTAATAAAAAGTATGCCGTTATTATATAAAAACCAGCCTTATAGTATATATTTCTTCTACGCATGCGCCGATTTTTTTGAAAAATTTATTTTACAAAACACCTGTAAACAAAATAATAAGCCGTTATGAAAAGTATACTATTATCTTATAAAAACAACATTATAATATATATTTCTTTTGCGCTTGCGCCGACGTCTCTCAAAAACAATAGGCCTCTTCATATTTGCATATCAAATATCCTCCCAAAATTTGGTTTCATTCCGCTCATCCATGGTGTTGGAATGGTAAAAAATGTCAAAAATGACGTTTGCATCTGTCAAAGCAATATGTTCTAATAATTAAAATTAGTTATTCAAATCGTTAACTCAGAAGGCGTTGGCATTTCACAAAATACTAATGTCAAAAGATTTGAAATGACATTCGTTTTTGAACAAATGCAATCTTTTTTTTAAGACAAAACATACGCAATTTTTAAATTCCCATAGTACAGTATGCAACAAACGAAGACAGACGATCCCCGTGTATGCTATGGATTAGACAAAATTGAATTTATACATTTTATTTCTATATAAAGCTGTATAAAAAAAGTGTTTCGACGAATTCTGTTATACAAAATCTATGTAAAATTTTCTGCTCTTTCGTTTAAGACAGGTCTCGAAACGATCTGATTTAAATTGAGCGACTTATAAGCAAAAAACTGAATTTGCTCCTCTTTGGGGAGTTTTGGGGTTTTTTCAATTATTTGTTGTTCTAGCGGCAATAGAAATACATACTCTGTGAAAATTTCAACTCTCTACCTATTACGGTTCTTGAGATACAGCCCGCTGACAGACAGACAGACGGACAGACAGACGGACAACGGAGGCTTAGTAATAGGGTCCCGTTTGACCTTCGGGTACGGAACCCTAAAAAACTGTTTGGGCCAATTCTGTTGTATGAAGTATACCTATGTATAATTTTCACCTCTTTCATAATAGTTAAGGCCGCGGTGACAAAAGTGTCTTGCAACTCCCAAACGGATGAAAAGCACGTTTTTGTATAGTTCGAGTGTCGTTCTCGAAATCCGTGTTGTCGAGTAGGGGTCTGGCGTCCGGCGTTGAGCGGCTATAGTATTTTTTCCGAATTTTGCCCAGCGGTTCCAAAAATCATTTCCCAAACGGATGAAAATTACTGGAGGGTATCTACGCAAACCCCCAATTACCGGAAAAATATTTTCATCCGATTTGATATTTGCAAAGAGCTCTTCCAGAAGCTCTAAAAAAAATGGAAAAAAGGGGGGGAAAAAAATTTCCTCATTTGAACTTGAAATTTGGCAGGGAGATATAGTTCGTGTCTGAGAATATGTAAAAAAATTTTTTTTGCTCTATGTATCGCGATCGCTTTGTAACAATTTTCCAAAATTTAAATGGGCCAAATTTGATAAAGTAATTCCCAAATGGATGAAAATTTGCCCACAGGTTCTTTGACACCTACAGAACATCGAAAAATTATTTTCATCCAAATTTGTTGCGGTCAAGTCCAGATCATCCATAATAATGCTCCGATATATGCATTATCACGGGAAACTGCAGGATCTGAATGTTCAATCTTTAATGTTGAAAGGCCGATTACAATCAAATTGTGTATTATTGTCCTAAACATTGATGAGACTATTTTCCTCTGATTTGACGATTATGAAGGGAACACTCCGACTTTTGGACCGTGTGAACGCTCCAAGCGCATACTTCATCCACAAATTAGCTAGTATCTCTTTACTAGCGTTTGACTCGCTTTGCTCGTGAATTAAATTTGGTTATTATATAGGCCGATTGATACCAAAGTATATATGTATAGCCACATATTATCAGAAAATTTACGGAGAACTCCGGGATCAAAATCACGCGCGCTGGCGGGGTTTTTTGTTATTTGGCATAGTTTAGCCAGGCGCATTTTGGATGAAAACTTTTTTTTCTAATAACATAAATAATAACCATTCATATCAGTCCGGTTGCATGCATGCGGCTGATGATTTTTTTCATTTCGGAGTCTGGCTCCATTTAATTGTACTGCAGGCTACGGCAAGGATCAAATCGGATGAAAATATTTTTCCGGTAATTGGGGGTTTGCGTAGATGCCCTCCAGTAATTTTCATCCGTTTGGGAAATGATTTTTGGAACCGCTGGGCAAAATTCGGAAAAAATACTATAGCCACTCAACGCCGGACGCCAGACCCCTACTCGACAACACGGATTTCGAGAATGACACTCGAACTATACAAAAACGTGCTTATCATCCGTTTGGGAGTTGCAAGGCACTTTTGTCACCGCGGCCCTAACGACAGGTTTAGAACCGATCTGATTTAAATTGAGCGAGTTATAAGCGTTTTTCTTTATTGCTTCCCTCTGGGGCCAAAATTCAAAAATCTAGCGACTGTAGGGGGTTTAATGTACCTGCAGACGAATCGACAAAAAAGTTTTCTAAAATCGGTTAAGCCGTTCTTGAGTTATAAATGGTGTAATTACTTGGCTTTGTGTTATATATTAAGATGATATACATAATGAAATTATCCTTCATATTTTTCTCAGATTATAAACTTCGCTCATACGCCGGAGAAGGTCATGCAACGTCGCACATAGATAACAAAATTTCTTTTGGCACAATATCTCAAACATTATTTTGAACTACTAAAACTTCAGAATTCTTTCAGTCTTTCGGCATCATTATATAAAAATTTAATTCCGTTTGAATATCGAAATCGCTATGTATGAGTTGATGCAACTACAAACTTCACACCTTGCATTTATTAAATTGCTTGCATAGATCTCGAAAACAGCACAACCTGATCACATAGTTACCGACGTTAAATGTTCTCCTTGCAACGATTTTTTTTCTAAATTATATAAATTCGAAAATATTCAAGCAGTTACTTTAAAATGTACCACTCTGTATACTGTACTAATAGATTCTCGAATCAAACCGACACGTGTACTCAAAATATGGTTCATTTTTTAAACTGTCGATGATTGATGCTTTTGTGTTTAGAGCACTGTTAGATACTGAAGCCGCGGCAAAAGAATAACTACCTGTTGTTTTATAACATATTTTCCTGGTACGGATTGCCTTGTTACACGTCATTCGTTCTTAGGCAACTATATTACTGAAATAAAGGTGTTATCACATTCATTCTTAAAACGTCTTCATAATATTCCGAAGAAAAAACTCAATACATTTTCCCAACATTCTGAATCCTGTAGACGTGAAGATTAGAATTACTAACGGAGAGAATTGTATTCAGTGAACGTGAACGACTGTTAAGCTGCGTCCTCACTATGCCGATCCGCAAAGCTTCACTAGTGTGGACGTGACTGTCGGCTTCGTTATCAGACCGAACACGTTTCCGAACATCACCCGCGCTCTGTCGGTCTATATCAAAGGATGCCGAACCGACTTACTTAATGGAGACATGTTTCGGCTCAATGTCAGTCGGCATTTGGTGTTTGTAGTAACCAAAACTTTTATTGTAGTCTCATAGAATTTAATCAAAGCTGTTAGTGCAGAAACAAACAAAAAAACTGTCTTAGTACCGCGTAGCGAATAGCGATATCTGATAGAATTCGCTTAAAGCTGTTAGTTCAGAAGCAAATCTGGTAGAATTTGTTCAAAGCGCCGGGCCGCAAACGAAATGCATTTTGCAGAATTATATCTACCGCATCCGGGTGAAACCGGAACAGACCGTTAGTTTTTTTATAAGTATTTAATTCTTTTTTAAAAAAGAAAATAACTAGTAACAATAAATAAGAAATTCGCAGGATTGTGGACATAAATATTATTAGCATTATTAAATGTACGACGTTTCGTCTATATATTTAGACTTGTTCAAGTACAGAAAATTAAATAACAATAACTTATTGTTAAGTAATTTTCTGTATATTATATCTATAGACAAAATTCGTACATAAAGCTAATATTTTTGTCCACAATCCCGCGAATTTCTTATTTATTATTATCACGATGGACACGATATCTAATATAAATAACTGGTAATGTTGCAAATTTTGTTTGAATTCTTAGAGAAAGAAAAAACACTGAATGAGACTAAACATTGAATTCAATAAACGCTATTCTTATTTTATATAAATCAACGCACTAGTTGTAAATTTATTGTCTATTTTTCCATAGCCAAGAGCGTTGGCGATATAAAATTACATTTGAGATTACATTTATTGAATATCAAATTATTAGACGTTCGTCGTTCACGTATTACGGCGAGTATTCATTTCAACTAAACACTAATTATTCATAACTGTTAAATTAATAATATTGTAACCCAACTGTGCATTGGTCATGTTACTAAGAAACATTAAAATACAAATTCTATTTTTCATATCTCTGTCTCTTTGTGTGTAATTTTTCATTTATAATCTAAATTAATTAATCTACGTAGATTTACAGACAGAATAAACGTGTGGTCAACTGTAGTGATAGTAAAAATAATTTTATCTAAAAAGAAACTTAATATTTCTGTCGGACTTTATAAGACATGGCGAAATCGTTGTTTGCCATTTTTTTATCTGACGGTGCATTACTATTGTGCGCCTATCAAAGATATCCAGTTCTCAGTTTCTAACTTAAAAACTAAAAAAATAGGTACCAATTGTCGTCTCAATTTAAAAAAAAAAAAAACTTTAAAAAAGTTGACCTCCTTAAAAAAGCCTAAAATAACAAAGTTTTGAGGTTGACACCAATTTAGGCGCCGACCTTAAAACTTTGTTATTTTAGGCTTTTTAATGACCCTTTTTGAAATAGGTTATTTTTTTAAGTTTTTTTTTTATTTTTTATTTTTTGGTAGCTTTGTTATATGTAGTTTGCACGCTATTAATCGCCTCCTTCAATACAAACTTCCTTATTTTGTGAAATCGCTTATTTTTTTTGCTAAATTTGAACATACCGTTCGATAATTTATCGTGTAACGATTTAAAAATGTAAAAATTCGGAAAGGAAATTCTAGAAATCAGTCAAGCGTAACGCTGTAAACAAATCGAGGGCGTCGAATTGTATTTGTCTACGTCACAGCGGTAACGTCCAGTGTCGACAGCATCAAACAACGTCAGACTATGCGACGACCGAAAGAACGAGCGATCAACTACCGATCTGGCAGGAGAAGTGAACACTGATAGCGGCGGCAGCCGCGGTTGTTGATGTCGATTGTTGACAGATGATATTGCATGATTTATTGATAATTGTATTGTATGACAGTGGAGGCCATGACTCGTCACATATTGCCTGGCTCGGTTCATAATGTGCTTCAAACCAATCAAAATATTCTATAAGCAATGAAATAATGTCTCTTAATTCTTAAAAAAAAATTCCAGCCAATTGGGCGACGCGACCAATCCACCTTCAAAAATATTGACATTTGATATAATAGTATTATAAAAATTCTGATATCGCGTGAGGTGACGCGGGTGATGGCTAGTATTCAATATAATATTGCTATTCGTTGTCATGGTTACATACATAATATTCAAGTCTGATTAACGTCTGAATAGAATTACTCTTCTATTGAATTATCTATATCTATATCTATATGTACTTATATATAAAGCTGAAGAGTTTGTTTGTTTGTTTGTTTTTTTGTTTGAACGCGCTAATCTCAGGAACTACTGGTTCAAATTGAAATTTTTTTTTTGTTGGATAGCCCATTTATCGAGGAAGGCTATAGGCTATATAATATCACGCTACCCAATAGGAGCGGAGCATAAATGAAAAATGTTGCAAAATGTAGGTATCTCAAAAATGAGCTTCTATTTAAGTGAAATGCCGTAAAAAAAATGTTATTTTTGGATTCGGGGGACCTCAAAACGAACAAATATTGTAAAATTTTGAAAAGTGATTTTTGACCTAATTTAATGCCACTCCCCGCTTGTGGGTTGGAATGGTAAAAACTTAAGACTTTACACAAAGCTAATTTTTGATTATCACGCGCGTGTGCCTACACTCGTGCGATAACGTCACAGGCAATACAAATCCTGCGCGACTAACTCGTAAAGACATAATATAGCCGCTGTGGGCTCAACGGTTGTTAATGCATTATTAGCTCGTTATAGTTTTTAGCGATTTAAATTTAAGGGTGTCTTGTAACACAAGAAAGTTCGACGGCTAACACTGTACTTAACGATTCTCACATCTAAATGTTAATTGATTTTCACCCAAAACAACAATGTGCATACATAACGAGACATTTGTCTGGATTTTTTTTCTATCGTATTATTACTATACAGCGGGATTTAAAACAAATTCTAAAATCTGTGATAAAATCATCGATCAAAGTTTTTAACCAATAAAAGACTGGTTCCAATTTTTCTGGCCAGACATAAACCGAAACCGATAATAATTTAACCGATGTAAATTTTGGTTTCGGTCCCTGGTAGAGACTGAATACTTTCCAATGAAATGTTGCAATTAAGACTTATTCTAGTTTTGTATATACGGATTTTATTTTATCGTGTACTGATCTGATGAGAAGCCGGCTACTGAAAATAGTAGCTCCGTGTTGCGGTGTGATTTGGAACGTTCGGATTATGATCTCTTGAATGAACTGTTTTTCTTTGTAGGTACAAGGAATTGTTTTTAGAAATCTTTTATTATTTAGTACCTATTTTATATTGAGAAATAATTTTCCAAGCGACTAAAAACTTAAAGGGCGACTAACTATTTGCAACTAAAAAAATAACTTGACAGCGAGTAAATATTTTGGCAATAATTATATTAGATAAGCAAGGTATAGTCAATTGAAATCATAGGCGAGGTACCTTCTATGAATAATGACACCAACTGTTTTATTTACCAACCCCAAGAACCTGTCACTTTGCTAATTCGCCTCTGTACAAGACGTGTGGACTTGTAAATAACATTTGTAGTAGTATAGACATTTTCAACTGCACATTCAGTGAACTTAAACTTGTATGTAAACGTTCATGATTTTCTGTAATTGGGCTATGCCTGTATGAAAATAAAAAAATAAATAAATAAATAAATAAATGACATGTTATTAATAGTGGAGTAACAAAGATTGTATTAGTGAAAAGGAAAGGCCGTTTGGAGGAAGTTCTTTAAAAAAAAAATTACGGGGTCGTGTCGATGCGATTATGTTTTTTTGGCGCAGTGAAAAGAGGAGGGCATTTAGGGGAGCAAATTGAAACAAAAAAGGTTTTCGCTTATAGTTCGCTCAATTTAAATCAGATCGGTTCGAAACCTGTCTTAAACGAAAGAGGAGAATATTTATTTAGATTTCGTAATTCGCGCAAATAGTTTTTTTATACATAAAAAAATAAAAATAAACACTGTATAAATTCGAATTTTTCTAATACATCGCGCACGCGGATCGGTTGTCTTCGTCCGTTGCACACTGTGTTATGGACATTTGAAGATTGCGTATATTCTGTCTTAAAATAAAAAGATTGCATTTGTTAAAAAACGGACGCTATTTCAAATATCAGTCAGCATTTTGATATTAATATTTTGTGAAGTGCAACGCCAACTTACTTCACGATTTGTTATTAAACCTATATAAATAGCAATATTTAGGCAAGGTCAATGGCTCAGTGGTAGAATACTAATCTGCCATGCGGGTGTCTCGGAATCGATTCCTAACAGATGCGCAACAAATGTTAAATGGTTTTTAGAGTTGCAAATCGCACGATTAATTTTTGTTTAATAATCACATTATATTATAAATAAAATTTTCGAATAATTTATCAGACAAATTAGTAAAAAAATATATGATTCATAATAAATATTGAAAAAAACTTAGTTCCAACCGAGTGTTCTACGACATCTCTTGTCCATTTTATATTTATGAAACCGACAGTAGTAATTAATAATAATAAAATGATTTCTTTTCGATTACTCTTTGATTGTCCTTACATAAATTGAAAACCAAAGAACCTGAATTGTAGTATGTAGTCAAGACAGGTAATGAGTCGAGATTGTAATATTTTAATTTCCTTTTATAGGGTCGTAAACGAGGTATTATCGCCTCGTAATAAATGCGCACATTAGCGTTTTATTGGCTATGCTTTAGACTGAATGTATATATGTATATTTATTCTATGACTTGAGTGAAGCGCAACATAAGAAAATAAACAACTATTACTAAATGGGAAATTTTAAAAATGCGTGTATCGCAATTATTCAGACAAACAATTTAAAGACTAAAAAAATACACACCCTAATCAACGTTACTAAAATTAAATGCGATTTTTATAAACAATAAACGTCTGTTTTTCAATTATTAGGTATTTAGTTCTAATTATTTGAGAAATAAAAATACAAAATAATAATAAAAAATCGATGTATGGCTGGTAGAACACAAACTTAAAAAAAAATAAATTTTCTTCAAAAGAGAATAGAATAGAATGGAATAGAATGGAACTTTATTATGGCGGAGTTCAGTCGAAACTGATCTTCCACTCAACCATTATTAACATTACAAAAATCTTAACATTACAAAAATCATAATACAATACATATAAATCAAAATTGAAAAATTTACATTGTGTATATATACATAATATAGGTACAATAAAAAAAATAAATAGATATCTGATACATTAATGAATAACAATAATTATACAAAAGTTTTACTTATAAAATATTTTTAATTTCTGTTTAAAAGTGCTGGGCTTAAGTGCTTTATACTCTGTGGGGATTCTATTGTACAGTGATGCAGCAGCGTAAGAAAACGACTTTTTAAAATAATTTGTACTGTGACGCTTAATATGTAAAACATTTTGATAGGCTCTTGTCTCTTTACTATTTGTATCAGATAAATACTGAAGTTTATCACGTAGATAACATGGCTGCCCAGTTAACATTATATTGTGGATCATACACGCAAGATGTAGATTTCTTCTCGACTGCATATTTGATAAATTATGCTTTTTCAAATGAGGCGTTATATGATCTCTCCATGCGATATTATAAATGTATCTCATGAATGCGTTTTGAAATTTTTGAATTTCTTGTGAGGTTGTTTGATTGAGACATGGGCCATACACTACATCACAGTAATTAAAAACTGATAAAATTAAGGATTCTACGAGTTGTAATTTAACTTCAGGAGATAATATATATTTATATCGATATAAATATTTTAGTTTACTGAAAGATTTTTTTAGTATGAAATGAATGTGAACATCAAAATGTAAATATTTGTCCATATAAACTCCCAGATTTTTTGATGACTCTACCACAAACAGCTGTTGATTATCAATAGAGACCGTGAAATCAAATAGTTTTTTCTGTTGGAGATAACTTCCAACTAACAGTACATTTGATTTTGTTGGATTTAGTAAGAGGGCGTGTGACTGTGACCATTTATGAATTAAGTCCAGATCAGAATTAATTTTACGCTGAGCATCAACAATGTCTTTCGGATGAAAAGATAAATACACCTGCGTATCATCAGCATAACTGTGTAAACTGCAGAACTGAGGTACGTTTCCTAAGTCCATGAGATAAACTAAAAAAAGCAACGGTCCCAAAATGGAACCCTGCGGCACGCCTCTTGTCACTGCCATTTCTTCCGAATCCTTAGTGGTTACGTCCTGAATTCGCACAATTTGTTTTCTATTCGATAGATAATTTTTGAACCAGTCTATTGCACTTTTACCGAAGCCAATATAGTGTAGTATAGCTAAAAGAAGTTCGTGATCCAGCGAATCAAAAGCTTTAGAATAGTCTAATAAAACCAATGCGGTAACCATACTTTGATCCATACTAACAAGACATTCATCAACTACATGCGTTAAAACAGTTGCTGTGCTATGGTGTGCTCTATATCCAGATTGAAAAGTGGGAAATAAATTTAGATTTTCCAAATATTTCATAATTTGTTTCTTTACTATTTTCTCTAAGATCTTTGAAATAACCGACAGCAAACTGATTGGACGTAAATCTTTAAAAGTTTTCGGTGTAGATATCTTCGGTAAGGGCATAACAACTGCTTTTTTCCACACATCAGGTATTTTGTTAGAGGACAAAGAGCAATTTATAGTATGCGTAATTTCTGGTAAGCAATACGGTAGGCATAAGCGAAGCATATATAAGGAAATTCCACCAAATCCAGCTGCATTAGATGTTAGACTGTTAATAACCAACTCAACTTCAGAGCAAGACACTTCTTCAAAAGCAAAACTCGAATATACCTTTTCGTGAATATTATTCGCGTAGAATGTCTTAGTTATGGGATCTGCGAAAGCATGGTCTACAGAATTTATATAATAATTATTTATTTCATTTGGAAGCATAAGATTATTGGGAAGAACACCTGCAGATTTCGGTTCAGACTGCATATTTAGTTTTTTAACTTCTTTCCAAAATTGTGTCGGTTTATTTATTTTGGAAGTCAAAGCGTACTCCAAATAGGCTTTCTTCTCCCGCAAAATAGAACTGCTGACTAAATTCCTGAGACTTTTATAATAATTCCATTTGATAGTGCACATATGCTCGCTATGGCCCTCTCTTCGATATTTACGAAATTGTCCAAACGCATTATTCCTTAGCCGTATCATGATTTTGATAACGTCCGTGATCCATGGACACTTATTATATTTAATTGTTATATTTTTTATTGGTGCACAATGATCCATCATAAACAAAATATAATCATTTAAAA
Organism: Xanthostigma xanthostigma; assembly: GCA_963575645.1. Taxonomy (NCBI): domain Eukaryota; kingdom Metazoa; phylum Arthropoda; class Insecta; order Raphidioptera; family Raphidiidae; genus Xanthostigma; species Xanthostigma xanthostigma. The sequence goes on along the minus strand of OY754468.1, from coordinate 27,479,919 downwards.
ATTGAATTTTTTCATTTATGTCGGTCATTACGGTTATGGTTCCCCATGGAATATTATTACCAATCTGATCCAGCATATCCATATTCATATTTTTAAAATCACGAGTTTGAATTATTTTAGGTGTATTTTTAGTTTTTGAAATTGACATTGCGAATTTGATTAATCTATGATCACTAATATCTGGCAAATCAATTGGTCCGCAATCCGAAACTAGTTCAGCTTTGTTTGTGAACACTACGTCTATTAGAGTCGATGTATTTTGCGTGATTCTCGTTGGAAATTTTATGTGTTGTGTTAAGCCATATTTATCCATAATTTTATTTAACAGTTTATAATCTAAATTGCAAGTTTTAAAATAATCTACATTTAAATCACCCAATAAAATAATATTGTCATATTGCGGAACTAAATCAGAAAGAGTGTCATCAAGTTCATTGAAACATCTGTACGATAAATTTGGAGGTCATTGATAGAAGGAAAATAATAACGTTTTGAAGTCGGCGCCAATTTAATAAAAGTATAGATATGTAAAAAGTTTAATTAATTTAACTAACGGCTCAATATTTTATTTTTTAGTGAATTTGCAAAAGGTTGTTTGCATGTTATTAGGTATATATTATTAATCAACTTCTTTTATGATATTTGATTACTAAACTTAAAACTAAAAATATATATAAAAAATATTAATTGATTTGTGTAAAAAATATGTGGAATTACCCTGAAGGTATGCTCTATTAAACAGAAGAAGACTCTTAAAAATCGGTTCATACTGGCAGAGATATAACGGAATATACATAAAATACTATAAAACAAGTAAGACAAATTTATGGGAGGCCACCTTGATGGTGTTTTTTATTAACCAAAATAAGAATCATTATAAAATCGGTTCACAACAGGCGGAGATATTATATCGCGGAACATCCACAAAAAATGAAAATAAATATAAATCTACTGAACCGATTTAAGAAGAATTTATGTGGAATCACCTTGAAGATGTGCTCTATTAAACAAAACAAGAATCATATTTCAAATTCATTCTGACATCGCAAATAGAATGATACTCAGTTTTGAGGAGATTCCAGATGTCACACATTATCGTAAAGAAAGATACCCTCTCGGCCTGGCAGTTATTGCTTTAATAATATTGGTTTATAAAAACAGGAACTTTTAACAATAATTTTCATATATTGCGATTCACTTTGGTCGTGTTTTATAAATGTGTGTACAACTCATTAGATGCCTGTTTACACATATGCAAACACTACAGCAGTGAGTATCAGAGATCAGAGATGCTGTGTTTTGCGGTAAATAAGTGACATTTAAAAGCGAAGTGCAAAAGTACGATTTAATATCAATAACATGTTTATTGCTCAGTATTACTAATTAAATTAAATCCAGTTTAAAATTGCATTTCATAGTCGAGTCACGTTATTAAAACAGCTACTCCAGTTTTTATTGTAGGCTCTCCCCACCAAATTTGTTTAATACTGTAATATTATAATTGCACTATCCCCTTCACATGGGTAATGTGCGTCATGATCCCCCGACAAAATATCCTCCGACAAAACATCATCTTAAATAAATATCCTTCGACATAAAAACAATTACGGCGCTGTGTCGATTCGATGGCGTTTTTTTCGCGCAATGAAAAGGGAAAGGCGTTTGGGGGGAGTTATTTAAAAAACAATTACGGGGTCGTGTCGATGCGATGGCATTGTTTTGCGCAGTGAACAGGGGGATGTGTTTGGGGGGAGATCTTTAAAAAACAATTACGAGGTCGTGTCGATGCGATGACGTTATTTTTGCGCTGTGAAAAGGAGAAGTCGTTTCAGGGTAGTTTTTTAAAAAACAATTACGGGATCGTGTGTACAAAGTGAGATAGTAATACAGTAATTCTACACTAGTTTTGCTGATAGGATATTTTGTCGGTGGATGAAAACGCGCGGAATCCTTTAAATGCTTCTATACTCAGTTTGCACTAGTGTGGCAAAGTAAAACAAAGCTGGTCGCACTATACCTACGTTTAGGATTTTCACCGTTTTCACGGCCGTCACCACGGTTAAAATTCTCGGAATTTCGACCACTTTTAAACCCAATCGCTGGCACAGTACCGTTCTTCAAGTTGGAATAAAATATTATTGACGATGCTAAGTTAGATCACAAAACAGTATAAAAACACTCTTGTGCTCAATTGAAACGGGGTATGGGAAAAACTAATGGATGTAAATGAAAACTGGTTAAAATGTCACAATCCTACCTATCATAAATCGTTGATTGTGTAAAGTTTCTATCTGGGTTATTTTTAAAAATAGAGTTGTGTAGCTTCTTTAAACAATATTTCTCATTTAACTACTTTTTACTTTTTTTCAATCGCTATTTCAATCACTTTTCACCTATATCAAAATGAAAAGTGCCCGAAAATATGGCGGAAGTTGAAAAGTGTGTTCAAAAAATTTTCAGCTATGAAAAGGGCATGTAGATCACGACCGGTGTGATAATTGTTTTTTTTTTTATATAACCTACTAATAGAAGTGATTTTTGTTCTGTTCAATAAATTGATTATTTTATTGGTTCCATGTTTGTAGTTTTTTTTTAAACAGTACAGCTATTTTTTGGAAACTCCAACTTGTGGAGTTATTTTATAAATTTTAATAACATTCAATAAATTGAGCCATCCATTAAGGACAAAGGCTACATCCAGCGTCTTCTAGAAATGAAAGGAAATATTAATGATAGAGTATACAGCGTCCTACTGGAAGGACCACTGCGACTCATTTGAGTATGTACGAAATTGTCATATTATAGTACTTTGAGAACTGCACTATTTTGTTTATGTGACAGCATTTATCTTGATAGCAGTCTTCTTAAAAAAGTGCGTGTTTTTATGAGCCTGCACAGCTGCCAGCAGGACGAAAGAGTTCTACTTAAAGGATACGATTATGAACGGAAATTTGTGCTGCTAGCAAGACAGTACATCTGTCCAAAAGCACTACTGACCGGACAAGGGCTAGTATACTTCATCAATAATAACCGCCATCTGGACTTTAATGTCGAAATACCCAAAATAACACCTAATCAATATTTTTAAGAAGTGGAATTAAACTTATTCTTCTGGCCGTGATCTTGTATTTTAGGTACATTGCCACTCGATAATGTCCATTAACATAATACATATATTTTTAGTTTAATTAGTTTCCAAAAGGTAATATATTATTTTTAATGGCTACTATATAGAGTTGTCGGTATGGCATGTCTACTGTCTGTTTGTCTGTATGCGTGTTTGCGCGTTAAATCACAGTAGCTGATGGAACATTTTATTGATAAACTGTCGGCGTTACCGGCCACGTATTTGTTTTATTACTATGTATAATATGACACCGGTACCCAGTTCAATCTAATGACAACAGTGTTTCTAAACTGATTCCTCGACAATAGATACACAATTCCTTTAATGATGAATTTAAAAATGTAAGGTACAGCTGCCCATTGTGCGGCGAATGATAATGAAGACATAACCGGGACACTTTCGTATACTGTACTGGCACGAAAACCAAACTTAAAAGGAAATCTTTAGGTGTTGAAGAAATCGCTGGCAAACTACAACTAGCAATAAACTTAGGGAGATAAAGCCATCCAGTAAACCGTGGACGACTCCTATAGGTACTATCTTCGAGGAAGGATTAGATAGTGATTCCCCTAGTTAGAGTAGGGCATACTTTACTGACGTATAAATGTATTTTTGAAAAGACTGACCATTCGGAGACAAACCTAATTGTAAAGTCCCTGTCAACATCAAACATGTCATCTTGGAGTGTCCACAATATGCTGCTGAACGAACCTCTTGCGGCTTTCCCAAAGATTTTCCTAGAATTTACAAAGTCGCCGAAAACGGCATCAAGCATATATTGTCGTTCCTCCAATCATCAGGACTATATATTCTCATTTATTTTAAATAGATCCATAATTCATAGTTAGATCCATAATTTATAGTTCCGGACACTAATGACCTTTGATGTTGATGCGTCCATAAATATCTATATAAAAAGTGTAAGGTACCGAAATTACAAAAATCATCGACACGTTTTGGTAAAAAAAAAGATCTCTATTCTCGCAATTACATTGATGCGCTCGATAAGCCTCTTGGTTGTTAAGCATCTGCCACCCACTAGATCTATCTAGTGTTTATATCTAATAGGTCAACACTTGCCATCTTGTACTCTACTACTTTTGAATGTAATGTTTGCTCAAAATAGTTCCGAAAATGGAATGAACTTGGCACGTTCCTTTTGTGAAGCGGACACGATTTCTTAAAACATGTCTGCAGAACGATCTCATTTCAGACTTCAGTGGTTGGTACCTTTAACTGAAGGAAAGAAATATTGTAAGTGTCCATCTGTCCGAAGATCGTCTTGTTCCACTGTTTAACATTAACCGTAAAGTTGAAAACGCAGAGTATATCCAAACTTGTCATGCATACAATATTATAGTACATATGTACTCTCATTCGGGAGCAAATAATTTGCTTGTTTTGTGTGACACATCTCTTGATGAAACGAGTGTGTAGCATACTAATGTGCGTCTTAGGACAAGATAGGGAAGGAGCGTAGAGCGTAGTGTAGGTAATTCGATTACGTTTATATCTTGGATATTTAGAAGGGGAAAAGATTTGAGATAAAGGGTGACCCCCTGCACCCTTCATCTCAAATCTTTTCCCCTCGCCTAAAAACGGTTCGCGCTCTCCCGACGCTATTTTTAAAGCTAGAAGGTTCTGGTAAACGCCAAATGAAAGACAAAGAATTAGACTACAGATCCTTCAGGCGAATTTTTTTTTTAAAGTTTCATCTACGTGTGAAATATTACGTAACTTATTATTTTTTTCAAAAGGTTGAAAATTTTTTCAGGATTTTTTTTCAAAAAATTCGCCTGAAGGATCTGTAGTCTGATTCTTTGTCTTTCATTTGGCGTTTACCATAACCCTCTAGCTTTAAAAATAGCGTCGGGAGAGCGCGAACCGTTTTTAGGCGAGGGGAAAAGATTTGAGATGAAGGGTGCAGGGGGTATTTGCAGGGACGAATACTCTTAAGATAAGATTTCTTCAGTCAAAATTGAAATTAACGCGATTGAAACCACAGAAAAAATATCCATACTGATATAGTGTAGGTACTTTAGTCAATGGCTGCAGAAAGTCAAGTATAATTTAGAGCCATTTTTTATATTACTTTAAAGGTTGTCTACTAAATGTCATCGCTACGGTCAGGTGTTAGGAAAGTTTTTGTCAAAAGACCAGTAATTTTAAATGTGTATGCAAAGACATACCTAGTTTAAAAGCAAAGTAAATTGGCAATACGTCTTAATGAAAAAAAAACAAATAAGTAATTGTAGTTGTTTTACGACCACCCTCGCAACAGGCAAACAAGTTCGGGTCGCTGCATCTCTATAGATGTGTTTTAACACAATCATTGTGTCCTTGGAATGAATATAATAATTTAACAAGTGCAATGTTCTATCAATATATGTACATCACATACCTAGTAACTACTACACTATGGTAGCTTGTCTCAGACATTATGTAGGTATACGTATGGCCCAGGTACCTACACTACTGGGAAAAAGTGCATTTTATATAGATTATAACGACATCGGTTTAACCACATACCGGCTGTAACGGTCAAATATCTGATAGTTCCGGATCTGTAGACGATTCTAACCTGAATGTTCGGAATTAGAAGGGGCTCGCGTGGAAGCTCACTCATCTAAGACATGTTTAGCGATAACGGGGGCAATAAAGACAACACCCACTGCAGCAATGGAAACTCTCCTAAATCTCCCATCTCTATACATAGCAAAGATGTGATTCTTCAGACTGCAAAAATTACCAAATGGCAGGAATTCCAGATTGGGCCATAACAAAATAAAGGATTATGAAGGGCTATTAGAAATAGAAACGGATCACATGACTCCCAAATAACATTTAACAAGAACTTTGTGGTAAGTATCACGGATCTAAGAGAATGGAATAATCCGGGGAGATCAACTGGTATACAAATGGATCCAGAAACGAGCAGGGAACTGGAGCCGGTATATATAGTGACATGAGGAATTCTCAATTCAGCATTCCACTTGGACAATACACAACAGCCTTTCAGGCAGAATTAGGTATATGCTATATTGCATATGAAAACAATAGGAGGAAATACAAAAATAAATAGATCCATATTGCATCAGATAGTCAGCCGTCACTGAAGGGCATTGCTAATTCAACAGTGACGTAAAATCTGGTCTGGGAATGCATCAGAGAACTGTGCTGGCAGAACACAACAAAGTAACTTTACTGTGGATGCCAGGACACTCTGGAATCGAAGGCAATGAAGAAGCTAATGAGCTGGCGAGAAAATGCTTGTCAACTCCATACCTTGGCCCAGAACCTGCTCTGGGACTGTCCAAAAGCACAGTATGGGGTCAAATAAGGGAATGGATAAAAAACCAGCACAAGACACACTGGAATCAAATTTCCGGGCAACAACATGGCAAGAACTTTATCAAGGCGCCATCCCGAAAGATTAATGAAGAACTACTACAACTTAGTAGGAATACTCTTTGTCTCGTAGTAGGCCTCCTGACAGGACATTGTGCCCTGAAAGGACATCTCCAAAGAATCTGACTGTTTAACGGGGACTTAAAGTACAGACAGTGCAATAAAGAGACGGAAACATCGTATCATATTCTGAGTGAATGCGAGGCTTTGGATCGTCGGAGACAGATAATTTATGGACAATGTAGAATGAGTCCAGAAGATTATATCAATCACTCAGTCCACGGACTGCACAAGCTAGTGCAAGGAATGAGAATACTGGACCGAGTGATATAAGAAATTGGGAGATAGCACAATAAGCCCAAGAGGCTGCGGTATTCCCGACGACATGCCAACTCTCGTTAAAGTAAAAAAAAAGACATGAATAGAAGAAAAAACCGAGGTGATTAGTAAGGGGGCCCTCTAAAGATCCCAGCCTGTGGGTGGATCATGCTACAGTGTGTAAAATGTCAATGAAGGGAATGCTTATTAATCTCTGGATTCCAAACCCTACGAGGTTTAAATTAGCCTGCTACTTAATGGATAAGCAATAAATTGAAAATAAAGATTTTTCTGTTTTGTTTTTTGTATTTGTTGTAAGATTTATTTTTTCATTTTAAACTTGATCTCAAATGTGCAAGTAGACTGAATATGAAAAAACTCACAATCGAATTTCAGTTGCATTATGAGGTTAAGAAAATTAAAAAAGAAACTGAGGACAGTAGCAAATTCATAAAACGGGGCCATGCCTTAATATAAAAAGCTGCACGGTGTAGTTTCATCTTTATAAATAACGAAGTAGTAGATATTTGTATAATTCGTGTATGTTCTTGAGTTAATACCTAACTTAAATTGATTAAATACAAATTAATATTTTTTACCAAATTTTGTAATAAATGTTACATTATTCTTGTTCTAACGGCTTCTTAGGCTGGGGGCTCCCTCAGGCCAGGGGTTCCGTGGCATTTTGCCCGTTCTGCCACCCTACAGTTAACTGAAATAGGAGAATTGAGTAGAATATTGTTAAATAAATGTGTTAAAAAATAGAATCCACTTAAAATTAGCATCGTCCATAAAACTTATATGTCAAATGTGCATTTAATGAACGAAGGTCACAAACAAAATTCATTTATTTGAATTCTCAATAAGTTTACAAGTTTAACTCTTAAGCACGAAACACCAAAAGCTGACCCGAAACCGTATTGACATTCAGCTGATAACTCTCATTTTTTCACAATTATGGTTTTGAACATTTTCAAAATCTTAACACTGGCTAGAAATGAATATAAGTAACTGTTTTTAAAAAAATGCAATAAAAAGTTGATTTCTTGCATAAATATTTACCGATTTGTGCTCAGGTTCATTGTAGTAAGTCTGGCTATGATGTTCTTTCTATAGTAATAATATAGGTAAATGAAGATTGACTCTATTCAATAAATAGAGTAACTGTGATCCATTGAAGTTAATGATGAGTATTTGGAAAGAATTCCGTGGCATAAGGATCGAAAATGAAGCAATACTGAGATTTTCGATCCTTATGCCACGGAATTCTTTCCAAATACTCATCAATATAGGTAAAGTGTGTAAGTTTGGATGGATCCGAAATGTTTGCACCAATATTGAATAACGCTTCTCTTGGAGACCAATTTTGCAACGCAAGTCAACGAAAAAACGGTGACAATCTATAAATTCGGACGAAGTCGGACCGGGCCGCTAGTGATTACATAAATCTTTAAATGGTTTTTTTCTTTTGTATGCTAGTGTAAAAGATGATACACTGAGCACTTAAGTCACACATACTCTCATCGTACCAAATAATATCCATAGCAAGTAGACAGAACAATAAAAGCTTTCGCGCGAAATATTCCTATAAATAAAACGCTATGTAAATTGCAAACCAAAACTTACAAATGCTACCTTATGGCTGATCTGTACGACTGTACCTATTCAAAACACAATCTTTAGACGTATAAGTGCAAGACAAAACCGATTATGTCAAAAGTTTAATAACATTTTCCATAGGTATTGATAATTAATTAAACGTTTCTTCTCGACGCAGATTTCTAAATTTAGGTTGACTTAAAACATTATTAACCCTTATTTACAGTTACGGCTGATACAGTGGATTTCATTTATAACGACCTCGGTTATAACGACTTTTCGGTTATAGCGACGTAACACTTAAGTTCCTTTGAATTTAAAGTATACTTTCTTTTTATATAGCGGCTTCTGGATATAGCGACCTCCGGATATAGCGACGGAATTATGTGGTCGCTAAAACTGAAATCCATGTGAGTTACACAATAGCTGTGTATGAAAAAAAGAGAGCACCGGTATCGACAATGATGTTTCTTTTTATTGCTGCACAAAATTGAGAACTGAATAATAAAATTTACTGAATGGTTTTTCAGCAACCTTATTACGTATACCGAAGTTTCTGAACAGACGGTTTTAAAGTGAAAATTGCATGAACAATAAAAAATAACAAAATTAAATAAAAGTAAAACTTAATTACAATCTAGCTTGAAATTGACCCTGATGAACACAAATATTATAACTTTAAATATTTATTCTTTGATTCTTATTCCTGCAAGTTTTTTATTTGCATTATTTCATTATAATTCATTATGTTGTCTACAGTAAATATTTTTTTTAATGATTACTTTGATATGCTTCATTCTTTTCGTATAATTTGATGGAAGAAAATTCTGAAAATATATTCCGTTTATCTTTTCTGTTTTTTCTTATGTATGTATCTATAATAAAAGATCGCATTTTGGGTACTTCATGTAAAATATTATGTCTTTTGGTAAAAAATATTTTTTCTTATTTAAATTGGAATCGATCCAACGCATAGTTTGCATGTGTTTGTCACGAATCAAGTCAGTAGCGCTGCAACAAGAACAGCTTTACAAGAGTAAACTTCCGTTAAAAAAACCCAGAGCCCAAACCACTAGATTTATTTGGATCAAATTTCGCATGCGTGATCAATTTTCACATTTCGAGGTGAAATCTCAAAATCAGTTCTATTTCAAATGAGCGAGAAGTGGTTATCTAAAATGTGTTAAAAAATTGGAAAATAATTTTTAACTCGAAAACGGTTCAATATTCATTAAATTTTATATGGATACTCCCTTACCACCAAATAATAATATAAGATGAAATTGCAGAACAATGTATGTACTCAATGTAGACAGACATCCTAAACATGGGAAAGTTTGTCCAAATTATATCGGAGCGTTTGTTACCACTTCCAATAAGGAAATATAAAAGTATAGGCAGTATTGTTTAGAGAAGACAGTATAGCAAGGTACGCTACTACCAATAGGAGCGGAGCACGAATGAAAAATGTTGCAAAATATAACTCAAAATTTGTCCGTCCGACAAAAACTTTTGAACGGTAACTCCAATCATGATGAAATTTGGACACAACATTCATCTCGGTAAACGAATATGAATGTGCGTACTCATGTACCTCCCCCCGGGTGAAACCGGACGGGACCGCTAATAATGTATATAGATGTAGGGACTTTAGACACAAGTTCCAAGCTTTAATGATCATATTAAAATTAATTTAAAGCAAGATTTCATTTAAAAAACTTTTAACAAAATGCTCCCCAGTTTCTGTTTGCATCTCTCTGATGATCATTAATTATAAGTTGAAATTAGTAGCAAAAAACTTTTTTTAATATAATTAATACCGTGAAGAAACGCCACTGTCATTTACTTATTCGTGAATATATCGACGATGACTGTACATGCTTTTGATAAATTTCTTAGTTTTTTACGATTATCTGGAACAATATAAATAGATAATCACGACAAAGCAGTACGATCACGATTCTTGTATGATTGATATTCGCTAATACAAATGCTTGTTTATTTATCATTTTTTATAGTTATATTAATAATATCATTTTGATTTCTATAGCTTATAAATAGCTCCCATGTTTGTGTGAACAAATCTTGTGCTCATTCTTTTTGTAACATTAATGTTATTAAAATCTGAAAATAGAATTTTTGTCTTCTTTTCTCTCAAATATTTTCTATGCGCTCTGCATACTATTTTTTTTTATTTTATTAAAACGAATGCGCGGAAAATTTCGATTATTTTTAATATTGAAGTAGATCAGGGTTCAAAGTTCCCTGTCTTTTTAACAAAAATTGTCGTGTTTTGTAAACATGCTGCATTTTATTGAAAAATTTAAAAATCAGTTGTAAAAACTTAAAAAACCAACTTTATTGTGTTTTTCTATAAAAAAACTCTTTTTAAAACTCGTTTGTTTTTAACGCTGCTGTTCATTGGAAATTGCAGGCCAAATATATATTGTTTTAAATTACGCAAAAAATATCAACTTGATCAAAATAACCTTACTTTTCAAATGTTGCAAACAGAAGAATTGATTTTGGAAAAAAGCGAGGAATATTTAAATATCATAAAGGGAGCGTAGGAACGATGTGCGCTGACAGAAAAGGTTAAGTGGGACCGTACCCTCTAAAAAATATAGTATTTTTGTAGTGCCTATAATGAAAAACAGAATTACTATTTTTTAAGTTCATTTTAATATTTAAATCACACAGTTACTTTTTAATATTTATCCTTTGCAAACATTTCTGACGGCGGCACCTATAATAAGAGACAACCTAAAATTTTTAATGTTACCGTTATGAGCAAGAAGACAACAAAAGGGCTAATTTCTAAAGCGACCGCAACGTGTTCAAAAGTCGTAAGCGATTCAATTTTGGAAATAGAGAATTCATTGAAAATTCAGCATAATCAGAATTTTGAAGCATTTTCCGCACCGATAGCAAAGATTAGGAGACAGCCTAGCATGTTGAGACAACGCAAAAATAGGGAATCCTCATTAAATCTAACTTAACCTAAATTTCTTAACGTTTCCGACGTCGACAACAGAAGTGTGCTAATTTCTGAAGCGACAGCGACTGCGGCAGGTTCAGACATTGGAAAGGATTCGGTATCAAGAACGGGGGACACTCTGCAGGTACATATAGCGAACATAATTCGACCCACCCGCGGTACACCCGTAGCTCATGTATTGTGTGTATGTGTAGGTACATACCTTTTGCTAGACGATCATAAATTGGGGAATGGACATTAGGAGAACTATAATACACGACCCGTGTTGGATGTGTGTTTGTGTGCACACTGGATCACCTTGGTAGTGGTGTGCCTAATATATTCATAATAGGTAGACGTAACCTAATATGAGCAAGTTTATTGGAATATGATTACCATGATATTGTGGATTAGGTTATCGGATATTAGTATTATTTTTCTACTCAACGTTTGAACGTACGTACTACCATGCTACCGTCGCTTTGTATTAATATATTAGTAATAATAGTATAATATTATCTTCTCTTCTCTTTCACACGTTTAAGTTGCACTTTGCAGCGTTGAACTCGCCGTGCTGCCGCACTCGCACTGCAAGCGTGTAATACCTAGGGATGTGAAAAAATAATCGATTTTTATTTTAATCGATTATTTTTTTCTTATTGTATAATCGATTTCTTGTAATCGATTTTATTTATGACAATAATCGATTTTTAATGAATCGATTATAAAAATTACACATTTTAATCGATTTTTGTAAATGGTGCCATCTGTGCGACAGACGATTCTTTTTAGTTTTTTGATTCTTTAAATTCAAAGTTTAAAGCATGATTTGTTTTGTATTTTAGTTTTCATACCAAAAACTTGTCGTTTTACTTTTGATTCTTATCGTTTGGTTTTATTTTTATTGTAAATTACAATTTGTAATAAAATGTCAAGTTGTAGTAGAAATTGTTTCAACAATTCTAATCTGTGTCAATAACTATAAGGTTGTCATTTTGCTTATTATTATTATATTTATCATTTTAAATGATTTTCATTCTTATAAATTGTTAATATTTTTCTCTTAGTTTTATTATTATATAGAAAAAATCGATTATTCTACAAAAATCGATTATTTCTTTTAAAATCGATTTATATTCAAACTAAAAAAATCGATTATTAAGTAATCGATTTTTTTCATTCAATGTCACATCCCTAGACTAATACCGAATACGTATTACGTACTTGCCATGCCTCTATCTGTCCTGTTCTCTCACCTAGCTTCTTTACTGCAGTAATATGCACGTCTCCTTTTCTAAAGCTATCCTATTATTTTAGACGAAAACAACACAAACCAATATCTTGGTATGCATAGCGTATTAGGTATAAAACGAATATCAGAATATTAGTATTATCAATATTAACACAGTTACGCATGTAACTACCATGTTGATCGGCAACGCTATTATATTATATTAATACGATCTGATGAAACGGAAGGTGAACTTCGTCACTATTACTTGACTAATATCAGGTAATAGGTAAGATACCTAATATCAGTAAACCGATATATTCAATATTAGGATTACTACAAAGTGACCATAATATAACATCTCTACACCTTGGCCATGCCGATGCTGTGATCATCTATGTGTTGGCTATACGAGGGCTGATTTCTTTTTCTCTTCTCGGGAATCGTTAATTTTAATCCTCCAGCTACATAGTAGGTAAATTGAAAATAACAGCAATTGACTCTCGCAATAAGTATATTTTGTAATCCGTTGCTGTACATGTTACGGTCTATATACCCGAACTCGGTCAATGACCAAAATAAATGCGCAAAACTAGTTTTGACCAACGAATCTTGCCCAAACCCGAAATCTTACATTTAAACGGGTATTGAGTGTTAATAAATGAGCAAAACTAGTTTTGCGCATTTTCAATTGGACAAAACTAGTTCTGTCCATTTCTGAACGGTCTATACTAGTATGGCATCGGAATCTTCTTTGCGTTTTTTAATTAACTTTTCCACATCAACGCTACTTATTATATCAAAGTGATTTATTCTTCTGTATTGTTTAGAAGCTGTCTACAAATTTGCTTTCTTAACCTCACTTAGTGTAGTAGGAAGGTAATTATGTTTCGTCATAAAATTATGTTTCAGAAGCCTCTAATAGGCGAACTAGTTGAGACTTGAATTCACCTTGCATTTTTACTTAATTATTACACTGAATATCCCACAATTATATTAATTATAGCACTCAGGAGAACAATTCAATAGATAGGTACCTACCTGGTACAAAAACAAGAACATAACCCTACTTTTGTTCGGGTTCGGACGTTGATTGAATGAAACAAGCAGAACTAGGTAGTACTGTCCGTTCAAAAATGGACAGAACTAGTTTTGACCAATTAAAAATGCACAAAACTAGTTTTGCTCATTTTATAATACTCAATACCCGTTTAAATGTAAGATTTCGGGTTTGGGCAATATTCGTTGGTCAAAACTAGTTTTGCGCATTTATTTCGGTCATTGACCGAATTCGAGTATAGACCGTAGCATATATACAGACAGAGGGAAATTCTACTTTGTTATATATACATATCTATATACAGGGTGTATATAGGGAAAAGTATACACAGTACAAATTAGTTAAGATCAGAGATTGCTTTTCCTGTATTCCGAGGTCGTTACCATGGTTTACATAATGAAATCTATTCGAGATGGTGGCACAATCTGGATGAACTTAAAGACAAATTCGTCGAAGTATGTTTCAATGTGACTCCTGTAATGTTAAACAAAGTGAAAACAAGTTTTTATAACCGATTAAGCCAAAGTGGCCAAAGTAACTAATTTGCACAATGGAGTTTTTCCTATGTAGGTACGGTTTTCTGTGATACACTCTGTATATAAAATTCCCGTGTCACAATTTTGGCCGTGCTAATCTCCGAAACCACTGAAACGACTTTAATGAAATTTTGTAAATGTGTCTTGCTTGGTGCAACTTACGCTAAAGGATATAGTTTTTATTAAATATTTTTTATAAAATTACGGTGTTTTCATACAAAAACTGTTTTAGTAACTTGCAACGACATCTGATAGAATTTACGCAAATCTATTAGTTCAGAAGCAAACAAAAAAAACTGTTTTAGTACAAAGTAGCGATATCTGATAGAATTCGCTCAAAACTATTACTTTGGAAGCAAATCTGGTAGAATTTGCCTAAAGCCATTAGTTCAGACGTCGGGCCGCAAACGTAATACTTTTTGCAACATTATATCTATTGCGCCCGGGCGAAGCCGGGACAGACCGCTAGTATTATATATATAGTAATATAGTATATACGTAGCGCAAAAACGTCACATTATTTGGTAATTACCGAGTCGCTCCTTCGCGAAATTTACAAAACTTACTTCAATAACCCTATCTAATATTTTCCACAAGCGTGTAAACAATCAGATTCATATACAGTTATTTATAACCTCAAAAAATGTTCATAACTGATCAAACAGGATAGAATAAAGCTGACTTCCGCGACACACTTCCCTGGTATTTTATCGAGTAACTCAAACGGAAATTTGGGATTGCAGTAAAGATGTTAATGGATCCAAAAACACCCACAGGAAAAGTATGAATAGCTCAGTCGTCTTCTAATTAGAATCAATTAAAATTATGATCTATTCGGATTTTCAAACTAATATTCAGATAAAAAACCTTGACGTTCTATCTATCTTCCATTCTCGAATGTGGAGTGTTATAACTTTAGATCAAACTTCCGCAAGCTGAAATATTTTAAAATCTAGTTTATTTGCAATTAAGCTTGCCTTAAAAATGCGTAGAACAGATCAAGATAAAATATTATTTATGAAGATATTTTGCTATCAGTTTCAACTTCCACACAAAGTCGTCAGGCGAAACTGCTAAAATTGGAGCTGAGAAGAATGTCGTCAAAAAAAAGTGTTATCAATATACGATAATTCCGTAATGTTTTTTTAGCAAAATCGTAAAATTTGGGAAATAACAGTGCTTTTTTTTATACGTCAATATTTTATTGTTTTTTTGTAGTATTTTTCACCTTTTGAAATAGTGACTTGTTTGAGCGTTCTTCGTAGAAGCAATCGCAATATGCGGTTGCTTTTTAACTACCTTAACGGCCGTAAAAATACTCAACAAACTTATTATAAATACAGTATCCGAAATAACAACGAGGCGACGGTTAGACGAAAGGGGGGGTTCAGGGCGGTGTATGTGTCGCGCGGCCGGGGTTCCGAGAAACAGCCACCCCCAGCGCCCCTCGGCCTCCCGTACTGCACAAAGGAAACGCATAAATGCATCCGATATTCGCGAACACACATACACAGACGAGGAAATTCGATCTGCGGTCATTTCGGTCATAGACAAAATCTATAATATACAGGATGATAATTTATATACGCCTCAGGAAGTCATGCGCGTGATTTTAGTGTAACAAAACTGTTCTTTGTGTGGTGGAGAATATTTATTTACAATAGCAAAAACGTTACCAAAACAAATAAACAAACAAACTAAAAAGTACTTCTCTTATAACGTTACAGAAAACAACTAATTCTAAATAATAAAATAAACATGTAATACAAAGTCACTACTAAATCTCTATGTACACAAAAACACTATACACGACTATACTCTTCATCTTCACACTCTAGTAAATTTATATCTGAACTCAATGGTTTAATAACCATGCAGTTATATGTACTTATTTCGTACTGGGATAACACACGTTTTTATTTCACCGTGTCTGTCTAACCGACCTCGCGCGGCTGTATTTATATGCGCGGGACATCACTTCTAACGGTTTTTCGAATGCTCCAAACCCCTTTTATATTTCTGTGTTGCAATTGTTAGAAGTTTGGGATTTGGCTAGCTGCTTTTACAAAAAAAAACCTTCTATACCTGCGCGCATTGTTGTTAGATCGAGAACATTCGACTGAAGTCAGTGTGGCCATAGCTGGGGGTTGCCAGGCCCAAAAATAGAAAAGTCGGACTCAACATTATATTTAACCGGACACTTAACCCTAAAAGCCGGACTGTCTTTTTTAATGAAAAATAACTCAGCTAAGTATTTTTAATTGTTTTATACCTACTAATCAATCACTGTTTTTATTATGAAATTAACCGGACGAAATAATTAAAAACTACCAATTAACAGCGAAATTCTATTAAATAGATAAATACAAGACGACAACAACAGATAGCCATCTTCTCATTCTTCTAGTAGAAAAAACGAAAAGATCTTCATTGAAATTAAAAATTAAAATAATAGCTAACATGCTACTATTTAGCATTGGTATTTCAATTAGGAAAATTAAAAAATCTTTAACATTTAAAAAAAAATAACAAAATTCCATAACTAGGTATGAATATTTGGAATTTAAACTTTATGACTAACGTTATTTTCCTTGAAATTTCATTGACAAAAAGCTTAACAAAAGCCGAACTTGTAAATATTTGGCCGGACACAACCGTAAAAATCCAAACATGTCCGGTTAAAGCCGAACGCTTGGCAACCCTAGGCTGGTATCCTTGTTGACATTTCAACATTTCTCATTATCCTACTAATTAATAATTTATTATCATGGACGATATTTATTTTAAAGTATACCAAACGTTATTGTACCTTGGTCAAGCAATAATATTATTTAAAAATATAGAGTGTGTTTATAATATTTTCTGCGGCCGATTTTCGGCTCTAAGTGCGAAAAACTAGGAGTGCAGGGGTCAGTTTGTCAGAGTCAACACATCAGTATGCCGAATTTAAAAAAGATTTGAAAGTAAAAAGAGTTTCGAAAAAATTTAAGAAGAAAAAAACATCTAAGTTTTAATATGTATTTTTTTTCAGTTTTGGAATGTCTTTTTAAATTAAAATTGAACTAAGCGATAAAGAACAGAATCTAACATTGTATTTCTCGCAATTTAGAAATTTCAATACTTGATTTTTTCTTTCAATACAGAATTCAACGTGGTGATTTCTATACGGTTACGGAATTTGAAAAAAAAATTTTTTTTAAGCATTATTTTCTTTACTTTTTTTTAAATATGTGAGTCCACCTGCTAAAATCATTCCTGATGAAAATTGTCTTTGTCAGTTTATTTGTATGAATTATAATAAAAAAAATACTCATTGTTCTTCCAATTGTACATAATATATACCTACCTATAGATAATATAATAATATATCCTTCGTTATCTAATAAAAAAATATTATATTTATCTTTTTCGTTCTTTGCAAAGGATAAAAATGGTGTCTATTAAATACAAAATAAATTATTTTAGTCCCTCTATTATTAACAAAGAACGATCTAGTCACAGACTGGTTTTAAAACATAAAATAAAATACGGTCAATATAGAAAATGATTACATAATTTACCTAATAATTTACAAAGTTATGCGTAATACGTAATCTACAGTAATAATTAGTATATTTTTCCTGTCGCATCTCGAGCAGTTGTAATTTCCAGCAAAACAATTCGTAGTTCAGTACCATTATAATTGCACATCAAATATAAAGTTTGTGTACAGTATCGGCTTACAATAAACAATTAAATATTTTAATTAATTAATACAGTAGATTCATTCGTTACAACATATACTGTGTGTTTGTGATTGTGTGACTATTTTGTATATGCAGTGACATTAAAGCATGCGCGACAACATCGTAACATGTATGTTCAAAAATATCTATTATATGAATTAGTGATAATTTATTGTTATTATTTGTTTAAGGTTTATAATTCAAATTATTTTAATTTCGGTAATGAATTTTGTAAATAGCTATTGTAACTAAATAAAAATTATCGACTGGTTTTTCAGACTTTATTTATTTTTACTGCTATGTTTCGTCCCTTATTTAAGCCGCGACGTAAGATTAAATATTAATAAAGTCTAAAAAAATCAGTCCATAATTTTTATTTATTTGGAGAAAAATCAGACATTAAAAAATATTATTATCTGAATAGAAGTATGTTGTGAATTCCCATTATTAAAAATCATTATTAATTTAAAAATTATAATTACGTGTTCTAGCAGTTGGTATAGCCTTAAATATTTTGACACTTTTCTAATCTTGTTAATTATTCCACATTTTTATTTTAGTGGGATATCAACGCGAAACTATATTTATAAGTATATGAAATATTTTTGATGGAATTTCAATTATTTTAGTAGAATATTGCACCAACATAGAAATTTTACTTTGGCCTCGTGTGTCGCGTCATGTCTTTTTATAGCCATAAAAATCTACACTACCCTCTTTGAGGGGTTGGAGGAGGAAAGTCTCAGAATTTTTAAATTTCTCCTTACCTGTACGTGATCACAACCTTACACCAAAATTCAGATTTCTAGAACTACGGGAAGTGAGTGAGTTAGTAGTGATTAGATGACGAAATCAGTGAACAATGCATATTAATAAAATCTAAACTACGCGGCAATAAAATTTAAATTTGGTACATTAAATAAGCGTGGTAGACTCATCCTATCCCAAAAACTTGAGACCTAAAATGTTATCCAGACCAAAGTTACGAGGGTTCAAAAGTACACCGAAACGCGCGTTTAATTCAGTGAAAAACATTTGATTAGCACTTTCTGCTGCGGGGTTTGCATGAAAAAAAATTCCAATCAATTGGGCGACGGGACCAGTCCAACTTCAAAATGTTGACATTTAATACAGTAGGTAGGTATAATAAAGAAAATAAAACTTCCGATACCGCTTGCGGTGACGCGGGTAATGGGTGATATTCAATTAATATGATATTTGCTATTCGTTGCGATGGTTACCTACATTATATGTTCCACGTCATGTAAAAATTAATCAAAGCATGCTTAACTAATTTATATCTGGCAGATCTACAAAACAAAAGAACAGCTGTTTTTTTATTTTCAAAATACTTTTGAAACTATAAAGTATAGAAAAAATTCTTTTAACGAACCTTTCTTGCAAAAAAAATAAAATAAAAGGGTGTTATGTTAGCATATGTCTCTTCTGCGTATGCGCAGATTTTTCCCAAAAACAAAATGGCTCTTACCAAACATTCTACTAAAATTTGGTTTTAATCCGTTGGACCTGTATCGTGTTCACAGACTAACTGACTAACAGACGCACAGTGTTTTTCAAAAATGTGTTTTTTTGCATTCGGGGTACCTCAAAACAAAAAGATATTGTAAAATTTTGAAAAGTGATTTTAAACCTAAACTAGTACCATTCCTCACTAGTGGATTGGAATGGTAAAAAACAGTCTGCATGTTTATTGTTTATAATATAATTCTAGATTCTACACTGTACCTACCCGTAAGTCGTACTACACAGTACACAATACTGTCAATGTTACTGGACAGACGTCAGAGATCGGTGCAGCAGTCAGGCGTGTTGTGGTCCCGGGCGACCTGCGGCCCGCGGTGGTCCACCTGTCAAAACCTCTCGTACCATAATACATACCCATGTACATAAAAACAGCCACTTAGATAGTAAAACTATTGGAACATTGGAACTCACTAATTTAGAATATTACGGTTATATTATATGATATTTCCATGAAATAAAAAAAATCCAGCCAATTGAGCGACAGAACCATTCCAACTTCAAAAATATCGGCATTTGAGATAGTATAATAAAGAAAACCAAATTTCTGATATCGCGTGAGGTGACGCGGTTAATGGCTAGTAGCATGCTTAACTAGTTTATTTCTGACAGATCTACAAACCAAAAGAGCAGCTGATTTTTTTTTATTTTCAAAACTATAAAATTTAGAAAAAAAATTTCTTAACGAAACTTTCTTGAAAAAATAAATGTAATAATAAACCGTTATGAAAAGTATACCATTATTATATAAAAAACAACGTTATAGCATATATCTCTTTTGCGCATACGCCGATTTTCCCCAAAAACAATAGGGCTCTTTATATTTGCGTATCAAACATTCTCCCAAAATTTGGTTTCAATCCGTGCATCTGTTTGACCTGTATCTTGCTCAGAGACAAACAGACTAACAAACACAAATATAGACGCAGAATTTTTCCAAAAATATGTTTTTTGGATTCGTGGGACCTCCAAACGAAAAAATATAATAAAATTTTGAAAAGTGACCTAAACTAATGCCATTCCCCACTTGTGGGTTGGAATAGTAAAATATTCAATGAAATTTTCTTCGATTAGGTATAGAACTTACAAACGATGTGAACTAATCTGTGTTAAAAATTTCATCGAGGAGAGTACGGCAGACTATATTAAAATACAGTCGACCCGCGGTAATCTGACAAACGTTTCGCAAGGCGGTGTCATATGATCAAATTTGTCGGACTATTGTCGACTGGCACCGACTCCTTGTAGTCCGGAATTTTTTTGAAAAGAAGTACCTTGTAATCCAACAAATACACTATAAAAATGATAAGATTAAATCTGTATTTACTACTTAGTTAATTAAACAACACAATGTACTGTTATAGGTATGTCGGACTATAGGGGTGCCGGATTAGACAGGAGACGGATTACCCCGAATAAACTGTATATTAAAAATTATTATTAAGCACTAAAAATAACTTTTCAATCGACAACAGCTTTTATTAAACACCCCACTCGATGGGGTTGAATTTTTTAAAAATTTTTTTTGACCTCCGTTATTACCTATAATTGAGAAGCTCGTTTGCAAAACGATAAATCCAAAGAACCAACACCCTCAGAAAAGGTAAAAAACCGCCGCATCGAAGAACTGATAAACTTTTGTTTTGTTTTTGGGCTCGTTTGGTAGCTCTGAGTCTTCGTATTAAAATAAACCGAAGATGGAATTTTTAATTTAAAGGATTATTTTTTTTTTCATAAAAAACTTTTGGTTTGTCGAGTTCTGAAAACAAGCAATGGATTTATTAAGTTTAGAAAACAAATATGTTGGATATGTCATATTTTGGAAGAAAGAACCAGTATTAAAATAGAAATTTGTAATATTATTATGGAACCTCTGATGTTTTATGTGTATTTAAATACATAAATAATATTACGAATTAAACGCCATTTTCGTCTTTTAATTCGTATATGATATGTTGAGTTTAGATTAAAAATAGCCAGAAATTCAGATTCGTTAAGGGTTGAATACTGACGTACGATATATAACTCAATTTTTGCTTAAAATAGATTTGTCAAGTTTTGCAAACGAGCTCCTCAATTTTCCTAATGATTTATCAAACAGCATCGAACCGTAGAAGATAGCACGTAAACATATAGTCACATTGTGTTTCCATGGGTAGTCTATTAAATAGTGTCAGTTGGCTTCTTAATTTAT
The DNA here is from genome assembly GCA_963575645.1 of Xanthostigma xanthostigma. Lineage (NCBI taxonomy): Eukaryota > Metazoa > Arthropoda > Insecta > Raphidioptera > Raphidiidae > Xanthostigma > Xanthostigma xanthostigma. Next base: position 27,458,202 of record OY754468.1, on the reverse strand, counting down.
TTTTAAAATTATATTAAAAATTGGTACAGCTGATGACTTAGAATAAATTTAAATAAAACATTTTAAAAATAGTGAAACTAGCTAGATTTTGTTATTAAACTCCCGTCTACATAATTTGTTTGTAAAAATAAACTTAATGCTGTTATAAAATCTTTGCTTTTATTCCTTACATTTTTCATTTGTAATGTGAATAAAACAGACCTCATCTATTGGCCGTCCCCGTTTGCCACGTGACTTACATGTACGTATGTATGTGATATAGTAAGTGTGTATATTGAACAAGCCAAGTCAGCGTAAAGTTTCCCGGATCACCCGGATTCCCGGTGCGGCCGTCACTCCGGGACGTCAGTGCCGGCGCCATGAGACGCCTGGAAACCGCGTCGATGTCGCAGAGTCGTACTCAGTGTTATGTCTTTACAAGATATTTTTTTTGTTTTTGAAAAATTGAATTGGATAATATTATCAAAAGCTCAGGGAAAAGAAAATTAAGTAATAATATACATTTTCAATTCTGTTGATCGTTTGTCTCAATTTTTTAACAAGGATAGTGAATACAATAACACGTCAGTTTCGAAAATGATCTTGAAGTTCATTTTTTTGATAATAATTTTGAATTAAAAAAAAATAAATAAAATTGGTTGTCTGTAAAGTCGGTTTACGGACGATAGTTTTACGTGATAACGTATTCCGCTCGAATATTATATTTAATAATACATAACCTAAATTTTAGTAGCTGTCAAACTTGAGCCGATCGTGCTTCTCTATCGCTTATACTGCGCTCTCGCTTGCACGCACAAGGTCAGGCGGAACGTTACGGCGTTACACTTTTTCGTGCGTGCAGCTGGTGTTTCATCAATTTATAAGACGTTATCACGTCAAAATAAATTCACAAACAGCGACTCTTCTCTTTTCGTAAGTAACGGAACTAACCACCAAAAGACATTTTTCCGTATTTTACTCGAGTAGTTTAAGGCAAAGGTAATATGGTTTTCTTTATACCTCGATCGAAAGTGCATACTTTTGGCATCAATTGTAAGGCAGAAAGTCTAACAATTACTCCTTGGTAGGATTACAAGCACCAATGCGGGAAGTTCGAACATTCAGGCGGTAGTAAAGCAACAACAACCAATCAACTGTTATTTAGATGTCGTTTCCATAGCAACCCTATTACATTTTAGCTAATAGTCGCGAACAGCTGTCATTTGTGTTTTTACGTATAATCTGCTTGCTCGGAATTTACCTGTATTTTTATGTAATTAATAAATAATTAATTAATTAATCTATTTTATAAGCGCGCTTACGACCGAGATATGAAGGAAAAATAGTAGGTATACACTACACTGGCCGGAAGTGTGATATCTTGCCCTTCGCGCCATAATGCCCTCGGCTTCGCTTTAGGCATCATGGCGCGCAGGACAAGATATCACACTTTCGGCCCTTGTGGTGTAATATACTATTTATTCACTACAACGATTAGGTTATGCTATATTAATATTCAGTCACTTTTAATAATACTTTGATAAATGTGCAAGAAACGTTCCCTGATGAAATTAGTAATTAAGTAAATATTTGGATGTGTGGTCGTAACTACATCCGCCATTACATTATGACATGACATGTGACCTCCGGCAAGGTGAAATATTCCATACGCCATCTTGATGATTACACTTGGATAATGCTATACACAATATATTATGCAGATGTACGTCAAATTAAATGAGAGACGATTAATTTTTTCAAACATAAATAAATTGTTTTCCACCCACAATAAAAATGCTCATACGTACGTTGACTCCGTAATGAACCATTGTACACCGTATTTTTTTATTCTTCTTTGATTTCATTTACTTTTACAAAGAGGTTATTTGACCCAAGTTCAAAGTGATTTGATATTCGTATTTTCCATAAAAGTATAAACAGTTTTTTTTTTCAATTTTTCTTTTGTGCTTATTTTTTAACATTTTACGTGTACCTATACTATTTTACGTATTTTAATTGAATTGTAAAATGTAGCATTTTCTCGTACTTGTTTGACTGTAAAACTATCCGAAAAAAACGTAATTTCCACTACAAATTAATTAATTAGTTCAACATATAATCAAATTCCAAAAAAGCAGTTAACGCCAAGTTAATTTACAATTTTAACTGAATATGAGATATCGGTGAAGTTCGTCCTCGAACGGACGTCAAACAAGAAAACGAGAATATAAAAATATCAGTTATTTTCACTTGATAAATTTTAAAATGAGCCTGAGCTATCTGACAAGGTGAAATTTATATGTCTAAAAGAAAATAGAAAAACAAAAAATAAAATGCTTAACTAGATAAAATAGTAACTAAAGTGACTTTTTATTGAACCGTCGTTTTTGTCACACATCGCTTTAAGCGAATTTTACATGACGTTGTAGTTAAATACTTTAGACATCAATTATTTCCTAGAAATCATTTCTCACAAAATAGCCATTGGTAGTCCGGTCAAAATAAACATTTCAATTTACTATATATCGCATAGAGCTGAAAATTGGTACAGGTCTTAAGTTCACTATTACAAATGAAATATCAAAAGTCCCCAGTCTGCGTCAAAGTTTATTCTAGGTCAAAGGTCATAAGTATCGGTTTTTTGCACTTTTCTCGTAAACGGTAAATCTTATCAGAAAATAGGTCAGACAAAAGTTGTAGATCATGCAATTGTCTACAAAAACTGTTTTCTCACTTTTTTTTCTACAAATCACTATTTCCGAGATATCGGACTATTTATACATTCATTGCAATCTAAAAAAATCATAACATTTTCTTCGTTCTTTATTTAGGCAACTTGGTACATCTATATATATAAAATTCTCGTGTCACAGTTTTCGTTGCCATACTCCTCCGAAACGGCTTGACCGATTTTGATGAAATTTTTTGTGCTTATCCGGTATCTATGAGAATCGGCCAACATCTATTTTTCATCCCCCTAAATGTTAGGGGTAGTCCACCCCTAAATTTTTTTTCTTCCTTTAATTATAATTATTAAAGACACGATTTTTTTTTTAAATTCGTATCCATGGTTTTAAAATATAAACAGCCTTATGTATGATTTGAAAAAATTCTGTCAAAAATTAAAAAAACATTGATTTATAATAAACCATTGTGCGAGTCATTAGGATCAGTTTTTCTGACAATTTTATTGACAAAAATATATAATTATAATTCAATAAATTTATTGAATTATAATTATATATTGTCAATATAATTGTTAGAAAAATTGGTCGATAATTTATTTATTGAAGAGTACTAATCAGACGTTAATCAAAGATTCAAATATCCCCATTCGTTCTTTTGCACCGGGCACGACGGCGCAGCCGGAGTGCTCGACATACACACATATACGTCCATGTATATTTTAAAATAAATAAAATAGATAGATAGATGTTCCAATTAAATTGTTTTATTATTTCACTTTATACGTAGCGAAGCACGTACAGGGCCGCTATATATATATATATATATATATTATACTGTTAGGCGGTACGAAGTTCGCCGGGTCCGCTAGTCTAATATATAAAATTCTCGTGTCACAGTTTTCGTTGCCATACTCCTCCGAAACGGCTTGACCGATTTTGATGAAATTTTTTGTGCTTATCCGGTATCTATGAGACTCGGCCAACATCTATTTTTCATCCCCCTAAATGTTAGGGGTAGTCCACCCCTAAATTTTTTTTCTTCCTTCCCCATTCGTTCTTTTGCACCGGGCACGATGGCGCAGCCGGAGTGCTCGACATACACACATATACGTCCATGTATATTTTAAAATAAATAAAATAGATAGATAGATGTTCCAATTAAATTGTTTTATTATTTCACTTTATACGTAGCGAAGCACGTACAGGGCCGCTAGTTTTAATATAAATATTGTTCGATACGTTAAAGATTTTTGTTGTATCACAAAGAAAGAAATTCTATTGCATATTCCCTAATATTGTGTGATACTAGAAAGTATTTTCAACTAAATTTTTTGAACATGTTTTCATAGTTCAACCAGGAAAGTAGCCTTTATAGTCGGTATATTTTTAGCATTCTTTTACGCGCTGTACTTGTAATGTTACAACACAGCCGCGGTGTGCAGAGTATTAATAAAATAATGCAACGTGCGTGCGAGTAACTTTCAGTGCGTACCTACATTATTATTATTACATTTTGTTTGCACGTTGAATTGTGAGGAAGATGCATACTGTGTACGTCGAATCGGACGACAGTGACGTGCGGGTGCCACGAGGGTGTGGGAGGGGGGTTTCGACCAGCACCCACGCGCCGCACGTGGAAACGACCAATGAGGTGAAGAAGAAGAGCAAGGAACCTCGCGGATTGCCGACACTGACGCGACAACTCTATCCGCTAAATGTGGGAAGCTACGTCTCTTCGAAAGAGCTGTATCTCTAATTCTACTGGAAATGCTCACTTTCATGTGCATAATAATATTATATAATAATATTATAAATCTATCTGTTAGGCTTTCACGGTCAAACCGCTGGACTGATTCTGATAAAATTTAATATGGAGATAGTTTTGAGCCTGGGGAAGGACATAGGCTACTTTTTTTAAATTCAAGCCTTATGGGGATGAAGTAGGGCTTGTAATGTTGTATGAAGTTACGTTTTCACAGTCAGATCGCTGGGTCGAGTGTGATGAAATTTTTTAATATGGAGATAGTCTAAACTCTGGGGAAGGGCATTTTTTCACCCCTCAAGGTGTTAAATACTTTTTCATAAATTAAGGTTAACAGTGTGAGTTCCTGTACTTTTAATGTGAAATCTTGATGCGTCCAAATTGTGTAATGGTACACGTTTACAAGTTTCTCATCTGGGTCGAAATATATATTTTTTTTTTATTTAATTCAACGACAGGGTATAAACCCCAATTACAGTTGACATTACATTTTAAAAGTAACAAGTACACAACAAAATGCATTTTAACCAGTACAAACCAACAGACAACAATGTTTTATTATCAATATTTGGCCATTAGTCACCGGATAGTAAATTAAAGCATGATTTTTTAAACGTTGTTCTAGTCATTTTAAAAATATCTAATTTTGAAGACAAGCTGTTATACAACATTAACATACCATATATGGGACATGAAGCGCGATGAACGGTTCGACTCCGTGGGATATTGAAAATATTAGGACTTCGACTATAAAATGTATGAATATGCAAGGCTGTTGTTGATAATGTAACATTATCATCAATATGGCCAATATTGTTAGAGCTATTATAATTAGTGGTAAATCTAAAGGAGACAGTGTTTGAATACCACGAATACCAATTATATACCGACGGATTTTCCTTTTCAATTTAAAAGATTGCAATTTTCATTAAAAACCACCTCAGAATTTTTTCAGAATAAAAACGAAATAGCCGCGTTAGAAAAGTTCACAGTACCTACGAACTATAAATTGTAATAAATAACCCGGATATTTATCCATGTACATAAATAAACGTTTGTTCACAAGATGTACACAGAGGTGCTGGTTTTCCAGAAAATTTTGAAACAGAAAATTTTTTTGGAAAATTTTCCAAGCCACTAAATTAAAAAGGTTAGATATTGCGAAATGGAGGACGAAACAGCCAACCATCTACTGTTCGAATGCGAGGCTCTAGCCTTCAGGAGAACAACCATCTTTGGATACATTGATGAGAGTGGAACAATTCCTCAGGACAATCTAGTCACCAGCCTTCTGGAGTTCATAAGAAGATCCAAAATACTGGAGGACTAGATCCAGGCTAAGGGGGAGCACAAAAATTCTTATAGGATGACGTGCATAACGGGCTATTAAGCCATAACCCCTCATTTATTCATTCATTCATTCAAATTAAAAAGGTACTGTAAAATTAAACTCTCGTTTACTAGAGGCTACAAGTAAACAAAACTGGAGTATCTTCATCAACTCTGGATTTAATGCCCTTTTGAGTTTTCCCCTTCCAACAAAAAATTATTATTATTCGTGAAAGAGAGCAGAATGAATAATATGTTTTATCCCAATCTAGTGCTGTTTACATGAGGGGAATTCTCTTTATAACTGCGGCAGCTAGTACAGTGGCGCCATCTTTTGGCCTCTGCCACTACCTCATTACTTGTTAATGAAATAACAAGAGAAATGAGTGATTCATTTTCTGAGTGCTCTTTTATTATGAAATAGGATGAATTGATTTGTTATGAGTTCCAAATAAAACAATATGACAAATCTTAAGTAAAACAGAATCAAACTTTATTATGTGGATTACAAAGTTAGAATATTATAACCTGTGGTTTTTGTTTAAATGGTACAGAAATTAACTAATAAAAGAAAATATGGTAAGTTCAAATGTGTCCTATAAACAAACTACTAAAAAATTACCTTCTTGACGGAAAATTATACCGGAAAATTTTCCTTTTTACATCAGTAGATATACATGATACACAGTCTAATTTTAATTGATTTTAAGAAATCAGAAGTTAACTAAAGAAAATTGGATCTCATTGCTAAACTGTCGAGCGTCTGTAATATATAATTTATACAAGTTATCTCCTCCGCCGCGTTATATATCTCATTTTTTTTACATACGTTGCGATTTAAGATAATTTCGCTACCGATGACGTATCCGTGAAGTTAGAGCGAACGCATCTGTGACACGTGACACGGCGTATGTCCGGCGTGCTGTAACTCATGCTGCCGCCGGCAATAACACTCACGTACGTACACTATGTTCCGATGTGTGCGTGTGTCGCCCGGGGCAGCCTCGCGCACTGTGCGTGCGTGTGCATACACACACGCATAGTACATACATACAGACGAACATTGTGCGAGATGTAAACATCGTTATATCCGTCTCGTTCTAACGCATGCGTCTACGTAATATATCATATTATGTGATTGGGTATGCTAAAGCTGTGCTTGAATGATTCCAAGCAACTTTAATGAAATGTTGAAGTGAAAATTCTGTTTAAATAAAGTAAATTTCAATATTTTGTTATTAACAATGCTCATAATAATAATGCGTTTAACGTCCGTTTCTCGACTTTATGCCATAATAGACGTCATTCGCGCCATTACTATTTTCCAGTTGTCACACTTGCCGTTATTTTCTACATTTTTAAACTTCAATAAAATTAAATAGCAATGGGCGAATGAAGGAATTTTAGGACATTAGGATAAGGTAGGCTAATTTTGAGCATAGGAGTTTGACATACGTAATCGATCATGGCCTTTGTTTCAATAAGGAACCATCTCGATATTTATTTGAAATTATTGAGAGAAACCATGGAAAACCTCAACAAGATGGCCTGTACAGGAATTGCCGTTTCTCGGCGAGAGGCAGCAGGAAAAAGTCCCCAGTCACATCTGCCCCCGCCGGGGTTTGAACCCGGTACCTTCCAAATGCGAGTCTAGTGCTCTCACAACTACGCCACCCCGCTCGGTTTTTGTAAAACATATATTTAAGCGAAATTCTAGTAACAAAATTTCGCCCTGTAACTGAAATTCGATCTGTAACAAAATAATTGCACCCTGTCATGTAACTTACCAATTTATAATAACGCATAGTAATAACTATTTGCTCACGCTAAATAAAGGCACACGCAGTACACAACTCACACAGAGAAGCAACGTAGTGTATAGTATACGCGCGCGTACACACAAGGGAGTCGAGAGCGGTGGCGTAGAGAAGGCATGACTGCATGTGTGAGCGTCACGCCGTTTCTAAAGGCGCGCCAAAATAAAGTAGCTGTGGATTGATCACAAATAATTTAAGAACATAAACTTGCAGTGCAATTTTTTTTGTTCATTTTTTTTCTTATAGTTCTCTATTCGCGTGTATGAACTTGTCAAGCGTCTATAATTTACAATGAAATCGAAATTTCACTATAATAGGTATATTAAAGAATCATTAACTAAAAATAAACGTTATATTCAGCAAATAACACCGTTTCAGCAGAGCTTTAGATTTACATTGAAGTGAGACAACATTCATTAAAAGAGCACTGCGTTGCGTTTACACGCACATGGTTTGTCTCTTTCTTGCACGCATGTCTAGATTTACGTAAACACATAGTAGGTATGTAGGTACATATTTTGTTTTCGATATAACATTCGTTTGTACGCGATGTATTTTTTTGGAATCATACAGAAATTGTACAGCCAGTAGGACAGAAATATCACAAGATGGAGTGTAAGCGAGGTTTGCGGGGGGAGGGGGTTAGTAACTTTATTTTATTCCTGCTGTAACATCGCATCACTGCAGAGACGTGTTTACAGTTTATTGCCGTTCTGCATTCAAATTTCAAATAGACTAAAGGCCGCTGCAGACGAAGCTGGTTTTGCCACTAGAATCACTGCTGGTGGCACGGGTAGCGGCTAGTTTATTATAATATTCTTGCCATTCAGAGCGTTTCCTAAGCTGAGTAAGTATATCTAATCTAATAGGGTCCACGCCCCACGAAGTCATCTGTGGTGTATGTAAGCTAATTTATACATCTATACCCAAGGGCGTAGATAAGGGGGGGTGGGGGGTAAAGAGTAATAACCCTCTCAGGATCATAACAATAAAAAAATAAAACTGAAAATAATACTAAATAATGATTAAAAATAAAATTTAGAAATATTTTTTGAAAAAAATTTCTGAAATTGGTTTGGGAATTAATATTTTGCTTGACACCTTCCTTTGTGAGTATTCTTGTGTGATACTAATAAAACTTGAAAAAAATATGGAATTTTTGTACATTGGAGAGTTTTACTTGATAGACATTCAATTAAAGAGTAAATCCTGACGAGTCCAACGACCCCAAAACGATTGCTGTGGGATTATTAGAACGCGAGATATGCGAGCAATTGAAGAAAAAAAAAACAAATCCAATATGGCGGCGGACGGAGCAATTTGGAGAATGCGCAAATTCAGGGTTAAGGTCTCCATCGAAGACCCTTTCGAATGAGCAACAAAAGAAAAAATATATCTGAAATGTTTGGGTCAATTCCTAAATGCACTGGGCTATTACTTATTTCTTAGAGGAAGGGTTTTTAAAAAAAAAAGTTTCGGACAAAAGTTTCAGTAATTTTTTGTCAGATGAATCTTGTTCATTTTACTATGTGTAGAGAAGTTCCATTTTAAAGAAATTAATGGGAGTCCGCGGTAATTATGTTTGTCGAAGGGGTCGATAAGCGAATAGTTTAGGAAACGCTTTAGTAAATGGACATAAATCAATTTAGAGTTGTACTTATAGAAATTTGGAAGCATGTTAATTGTAAAAGGTAAACTTTTAAATATAAAGAAAAACAATTCCAAAATTGTAAACATTTTTTATTATAAGCGCTTTCGACCTAAGTCATCATCAGATAAAATTATGTATCAAATTATACATTCATTGTGAGACATAATTTTATCTGATGATGACTTAGGTCGAAAGCGCTTATAATAAAAAATTTTTACAATTTTGGAATGGTTTTTCTTTATATTTAAAGGTTTACCTTTTACAATGGACATAAAGAATTAATAGGTACTGGTTTTACTTTTTTATTTATTGTCTGGTATGAATTTCTATTTGTCATGAAGTACTGAATGTCAACAAATTCAATAGTTCCATAAAAAGAGGTGAAAGTGCAATTTTAAATAACTTATTTGCTTGTATCTCATAAACAAGCATCATATGAAAATATCTCTACAATCGATAGTTGAACGATTATTTCTCGCAAACTGTGGTGTAATTTTACGTTACAACAGTAATGCGTTATATCGATAAAAAATAATGACTTTCATTGCTCATCAATACTTAACGAACGCGTCATAATGCAGACAAATTCTATGTGAAAGCAACCCAACTAAAAATGTCTCTTAATCAGTAGAGGTCAGGTACCTATTGTATTTTATTTATAACCTAATAAATCGGATTAAAATCTAGTTTATGTCGATTTCAATAAAAAAAGCGGTTTAAAACGTAATATTATAGTTGCCCGACCTGGATTCCCCGGGGTAGAAATTGAATTGATTACTGAAGCGGAATACTTAACATTGTCATAGAGAGCTCATATTAGTCTTCCTGTTGCCAAAAAAAAATGTTTGTATGAACTCTGACGCGCAAAACAATAATAGAGCACTGCATACCCCTAGTGTATAGTGATATTATGTGCAATAAATAAATAAATGGGGGGCTCAAAATAATGTCATATCTGTGATACATCTGTGAGAAATTATAATTATAAAACATGAATAATGATAATTGAAATGCGCCTTACTGATTCCCTTTTGGAAATAGTTAACAAATGCCAATGGGACACATTACAAGGGCAGATACGACTTCAATGGGAATATAAATTCTAATAATCAATAAACAATTAATTATAGAAATATTAAAAATAAACCAGCCTTATGATGCTATTTCTGTATGGTAAATGAAAAAAAAATATTCTGTAGTTAATTTTTTGATACATTCTAATAGTTAGCAGCCTATGGTCGTGCTATGGTTCAGCTTCGCCCTAATTTATAGATTGCCGTTTTTTCGTCGACTTACGTTGTAAAAATGATCTTCACGAAAAGCGCTTTTATTTGAATGCGATAACATATAGCCTATGCCCATCCTGAAGATCCATTCTAAATATTGGTAAAAGAAATTTTGAAATCGGATGAGTAGTTTCGGAGATTAGTTTCTGCATCCAAAGTTACAAACTTTACCTATTTATTGTTTTAGTATAGCATATAATATAGAGGTGTCAACTGTCAGGTGACACCGTGACCAGTATTTGCTCGTATTCCTCTCGGGAGAAGAAACTATGATTTATAATTTCACTTTGGGGTCGGAAATGCGTAATTTTTTTATGATAATAACACTTCTGTGAAGAATATTTATTATATATTTTTTAATTTATTGTAAGTTTTAACACACAATATAAAATCTAGTAAATTTCGTGGTTTTTTGCTTTATGAAGGTTGTACAATTAGTAAGCTATCAGATCATGAAAAAATTCAGGCCAAAAAATGAGAATATTTTTTTTTAATTTTTACCTCGATTTTTGTAAAAAAAACGAAATAGAGTTTCTCTAAAATGTCGCGTTTCCCACCCTCAAGTGATAGAGATTAAATAATTCCAAATTAGTCATAGGTTCTGCTCCTGAGAGGAATACGAGCAATTACCGGTCCCTCTGTATATTGTTATATTAGCATTGCAGAAGTTAAGTTAGACAAATTTAACAGCGCTGTTAATTTTAACATTGATCATACAGAATAGCGGTACTAAGATAGAACAGAAAAGATTCTGTTATTGTTATTTTAGCATCTGATACGCAGACGCGCAAAAGCCGTTTTTATTTGAATACAACGTGTCACTAATATCATTCAGTCTCCTGTATACAGTGTGTACCCAATTTGTGTACTTTGTACTGTATATCGTTGTATTGCATGTTTCACAAAACACTTTAATACGGATTTATTTATACCGGAGCGTAAATAATCATCTTTATGTTATGTTCGTGAAAACATTTGTATGGATGGACAAAAGTACATCATTACCAATATAGAATATATTCTTGTTGAAAAATGAACTAGCAGGATCATTGATGACACATCTAAACATGAATATGAATAATTATGTTCAATTTCAAGCTTTAGGGACTCAGTTTTTTCGTAAAATTTGTACATTTTTGTACAAATAGTTGCATTGTATTGGACTCGCTTCGCTCCCTTAAATAAACCTCAAAACTTCGTTATTTTACGCTTGTTAGTGATCCATTTAGAAGGAGGTTCAATTTTTTTAATGTTTTATTATTCGATTTTTTATTTTAAACGAGCATTTAGTACATAATTATAAAAATATAAACGGATACTTTAACTTGATAAAAAATAATAATTAAAATATGAGCCACTTTCTAAAATTAAGTGAATAATATCTGCACTAACAGTGAAAACTTATTTTAACCCCTTCGGACCTGAATTTTATATTTTTGAAACACAAAATAATTTTTTAGGGTGATGGGCTTATTTAAGGACGTAGTCTGGTGTTCGGGTTTTGAAAAAACGAATTTATTTTTTTTTTACATTTATAGTAAGTATAATATATTGAGAAAATACTGTAAAAATTTTAGACCGAAATATTAAATATTTACAAAGCTATAGCATATAGTCGAAAGCAGCAACGGTCTTACGGTAAGACTCTTACTTACCCTTACCTCTCAATTGTTATCACGTTACCCTTATACTCTCGCAAAGTAGAGCAAAATGATTAGCAGAAAACGATGCCTTTGAAGAAACGGAAGGTTTACTATACACCAGGCATAGCTGATTAGTGTAAATATTCATTTTTATTTTTTTGTAAGAAATCTGAAATTAAAACTTTAAACGCGTTTTTCTCCAAACTACGTTTTTCTAAGCGGCGCGGGTGATTGAAACAATTGTATACAACCGATTGCTTTTAATTTTGCACAGGGTATTCTACACAACAATAGCTCCGTCCGGTACTAGAATTACTTAATTATAAAAATTATTTCTATTTTTTTAAACCGATTTTCAACGAAAAAATCACGATTTTCTCGTTGTTTTTTTTCTAAAACCCGCCGTTTTGTTATTAATCAATAAAAATGTTTATTTCTAGTACGGGATAGAGCCACAAGCCTACGAAACAATAATCAATTTAATTTTTATAATTCAGTCGACTCCAAGTGACGTTATCACCCGCGCTACCCACCTACATCCATTTAAAGTTGTCTACTTTAGGTTAAAAAAACAATTATAAAATGGCGTAAAATTAAGCAAAAAAAAATTTTTTTTCTTAGTTTACGATGTCAGTAAAAACATGTAACAAAATTGAAAACATTGTACACTATTTTGTTATTAAAAAATTGGTTGTCTGTAAAGTCGGTTTACGGACGATAGTTTTACGTGATAACGTATTCCGTAATACATAACCTAAACCTCCCAAAATTTGGTTTCAATCCGCTTATCCTTGGTGTCGGAATGATAAGAAATGTCAAAAGTGACGTTTGCAACTTACAAAGTATTATGTTCTAATAATAATTAGTTATTCCAATACTTAACTTAGAAGGCGTTGCACAATATACTAATGTCAAAAAATTGAATTAAACATTAGAAATGCAGCCGTTTTCATGTTAAGACAAGACATACGTTTGCTTCTAATTTCCATGTACGGCAAACAAAGACAACCGACCGCGTCGCGCCATGCATTACACAACATTGCATTTATACAGCTATTTTTCTATATAAATTTGTATAAAATATTTTTCTATATAAATTTGTATAAAAAAACTGTTTAGGCAAATTCTGTTATACGAAATCTATGTAAAATGTTCTCCTCTTTAGTTTAAGACTGGTTTCAAACCGATCTGATTTAAATTGAGCGAGAAATTAGCAAAAAGCACGCACAGGGTCAGGCGGAACGTTACGCGTTATGCGTTATGCGTTACGCGTTACACTTTTTCGTACATGCAGCCGGTGTTTTATCAATTTATAATATTGGTGATTCATCAATTTATAAGACGTTATCACGTCAAAAAAATTCTGAAATAACGGTTGAAAACGAGCCTGAACATAGGATTACGTCCTTAAGGTGTAATTAAGGTATATTCAGTGAAAAACTAAATTTTACATTTACAGAATTTTGAAAAATCCGATGTCCATAGAAATGGATAACAGGTCAACAAAAATTATTTTTTACGGTAATCACTAGCGTAAGGTGTTTAATTACTTTTTAAGCATAATTAATAAAGTTAACATCATAAAATATAAATAAATATCCGCACAAGAAAAATAAATTACATAATGAAAATACGTAAGTTAGGTTTTCTAAGTAACACATAATCAGAATTTAGGTACACTTTTATCAGCTTTGCGTGAATCCACGACTGCGGTCAACACTTGACTCGATATTTCCCTACCCACATAATATTTCTTTGTTTTGTTTGGCATGCCTAAATCTCAGATAAGCCACAAGCACAATTAAATGTTAACAATTATTAAAAATTACTCATCCCTGTCCACACATGTACGTTCCAAAATGTCGCCGTCTCTTTTACACTTACAGTTCTTGACAACACATCAACAGAGCCTTATGGTTGTAATTATCTATGTATATCTATGTGCAGTACGCGACATTTTTATGTGACGACGCGAATTCTAGTTTTTTTCTAATTTAAATTTTACGATCAAAAACATGTTCGGTCATACGTTTCGAATTATATATTACATACCTATACCTTAACAATCTGAAACATCGACATTCAATTAAAAATAAACATATTAAGGGAACTCGACACGTCTCTCTCCCCTTTATTTTCAGTTTCACCCAACACCATTTTTAAATTTACTCTCTGCGATGGTATTATACTATACTTTGTCCAGTTAAAAACTAAATATAGGTATATGTACCAAAATAATATAAAGAAAAATTACAGTTCAGTACCCATGAGATGAAGTATTTTATTGAAAAAAAAAAATATACAGGTTTTGACTTACATCAAACAACGAAGCTGTAAAACATGGGTGCCTGTACTTATGTATTCGCGTAAGAAATTATACTTTTTTGGTGTGAATATTTTCTCATTCGCATGCAAATAATTTATTGAAATAAAATAACTGGAGTGAGATATTGTTACTAATATTCACTACTGACAAATATTTTCAATAATATTTACCAATACTTAAACGTTACTACTGTACATATTATGCTTTGATATAAATTATAAACACATTTGTAATTTTTACTCATATTCAAATAAATCATCATTTGACATCTGTCATATTCACTATTTTACATTTTCAATTGTTACCCCATTAGTCGAATGTTTGCTATAAATACTTATAATCAAAATATTTAACAACATATCCAACTTCATCAAGCAACTTCATCTTGTTAATTTTAATTTTACATCGTAAAAATTCATTGTTTTTAAATATCGCGCCAAAAGAAATTTAATTTCAATAATTAATTATTAGAAATTATTATTGTCACAAACACAATCACGTTTATTTCACTTCAATAAGTTAAATAATGTTTTTCATTATACTTAATATTATATGTATACTCGAGGCCGCCTATGTTTCTTGCACACTGATCTCGCATGACCAGAATATAGTCCAGGCGGTAGGGAGATTTTTCCTATGTTAATGTGGAAACATACTCTACATCGCTGAATTTTTACATACGCTTTTAGGCCCCTCTCAATGCACAAAATGCACAAAAGTCTACAATTTTTGCGTTTCGGGGGGCAGGGGGAGCCTGAAAGGTGCAAAATTTGTTTTCTAATTTTCGCGGATTGTATTATAGCTACGACAAAAATAATTATACCAATGTAGAGAGCGCTCCAAGCACTACAAATTTGCTCTTCATGACTTTTGTCGTAACTGCAGCGGTTACCGATTTATATAAGACATTTCGAACGATGTTTTCAGATATTTTCAGATTAACAACATTCAATTTTCCTGCGTAGCTAAGGAAAAATAATTTTGACAATATTACATAAAAGAGAGAGAGTTAATATAACAATACTTGCTACAATACTTTTGAATTCGTAGAAGCGTATAACCGTTGCAGTTTCGACGAAAGTCATGGGGAGCTAACTTGTCGTAGCTATAATACAAAGCGAGAAAATTAGAAAACAAATTTTGCACATTTCAGTCCCTCCTGCCCCCCGTAACGCTAATTGTAAACTTCTGTGCATTTGGGCCACTGAGAGGGGCCTAAAAGCGTATGCAAAAATTCAGCGAGGTAGAGTATGTTTCCAGCTCAAACTCTCCCTACCGCCTGGACTAAATAAGATAGATAATGTATTAAAAATGTGGGCTGTACTTAGTGGACCCTGATGATCAGTGCTAATGGCGTCATTTTCTTGAAAAGAAAACTTTTTATTTATTCAACTACAAAAATTTATTGTGACATCTTTTCAAGTGCTAGAAAATCGGACGACATTATTTAAGTTAGACAGAACTCATTCCAAATTATTAAAAAAACTCATGTATAGGCTTATTTTGATAGATTTCTCTAAACGTGTCTGTCGATACTGAAGTTCCCTTAATAAAACTGTGTACACATTTTTAATTAAACTAAATCCGATTCGGATCAGAATATCACCATTCATATTATATTGTGAAATATGAACATAAAATCAGTAATAATAATAGAATAGATTTTGTACAGACACTGCGTGTGTTTGTTACAACATTCAGATGTCTGACAAATGTAAAAATAAAATGCTTCTGAAATCTAAAAATACATTAGAAAACTAACTCTCATGCGTTACTTAACACACACATAATGAGTACGTAAATTTTTATCAGCGTACCTACTTCGTCGAACTAAGTTGCAGATTGAAATTGATATACTAGTCGAGTATTATCCAAAATTTCTTGTTTTTATTGTGTCGTCTATAATATTTTTCAGAGCAATAATAATGACTGATTTAAATAGTTTAAAGAATAATTCCCAGTACAATTACTCACACTTTAATTTCCATGGCGTGAAATATTTTATTTGCAAAAATATTTTATATCATTTTAAATCATGATCATATTATACCTATTATTTAAAGTTATAAACAGACTTCAGAATAGCTAGGCGTGTAGCCATTCCTTTTTTTATATGGCTTCACTCTAATTTGTAGATTTCCACCGTTTTTTCGTCTTTTCGTTCACTTACGTTCCATAATTGATATTCACGAAAAGATTAACAATTCCAACATCATTGTTTTGTTGTATCTCAAAGGGATTAGACAAGTTTTCGTTAAAACCTCTCGGCCGGCTTGATTTTTTCCGACATCCTCAACAATCATCGTCATATTTCAACCAATTTATACAAAACATTAATGAATTACACACATAAACCTTTCTCTTGAAGCACTCCGTCTATTGGTGAAAACAGTATGAAAATCCGTTCGGTAGTTTTTGAGTTTATCGCGTTCAGACAGACAGATAGACGAGGCATATGTAGTGATTACAAGCTTCAAGCAGCCAAGTTCTAACCCAAGAATTGATAAAAGTCTCAAGTGAATTTTCAGTTCATTATCTTCAGTTTTTTTCCCTGAGTTTTAATACTTCAAATAACCATTATAATTAACTACCTGGTAAACAGAGGATTATATACTATTAGTAGACAATAAAAGTCAACAAACCTAATTTTGAGTTCCAAATGACACTCAGCAACGCAATTTACTTATGCAAACTGAAACTCAATAAAATCTGGCAAGACTCTGTCCCTCCAAATATATAAAACGCATTTTCAAATCGTAGACTTCGATATTGCGCCTGACGAAACAGTCTTAACCACTAATTAAAAACCATTTTAAAAAACGAATCGGTACTATGCTAGAATAACCTAACTCTTTATGACCTTAAAAAACTATTCTTGAATGCATGCAAAATGAAGCTGAAGATATTGAATTACGCGTCGAATTAATATGGCCCTTGTAGAGCACATGTAAAAAACTTGAATGCGTAGAAAAAATAATGCAAATAGAAGCAGAAGAACTACTACTAGGATGCTGAAAAATTATCCAACATCAAATTTATTAGGCTTTTTTGTAGCTATTAAGTATATTATGGTGAATATTTATTTGTTCACAAGAATTCACGAATTACCAGTCAAACGGAATTTAATGCAGATTTAAAATCTAAATAATGTGGCATATTTTCTGACCACTTTGTTACGACTTCTTTTATTCTTATAATTAAAACTACAATTCCGAATACTCGCATACGTAATTTATACCTATGTGAATCTACTAACTATTTTATGAGACAAAAGGCAGTACATAAATCACTTTAATGTTCGTCCAGAAAAGCACTGAACAACACATGTTCCATGTCAATCCATAGCAGTAATTCCCAAACTCTTTTGGACTACGTACCCCATTTCATAGTCGAAACTTGGCCACGGATCCCCTTTCATAGTCAAAACTTTCCCACGAACCCTGGTTAAAAAACTACATAAATACATAATAGAAAAATTAAAAATTTAACTTTATGTCTTGAATGGTAAATGGCGACGTAAAAATAGAATATAATAAAAACATTTTGTTGAAGACGTATTTATTGAAATTATAACTTGTGTTTTAAAATACAAAATAAATTAATGATGGACGAATCTGATGTGATGTTATGAGTGTATTTATGTCCGGCTCAATGTTTGTGAGTAACAACCGCAAATCTCCACGAGTACAAATTTCTAGTCCCGTTCTTTTTTTGTGACAAGGATCATAACGGCACTGAATCCACGTTCTATTAAATAGGAAAACGGAAAAGCAATCAAAAGCTTCTGTACAATAACCCATAATGCTGGATATAAAATTGGGATCTGTTTTTGTAACCAGAAATTGTCGTATCCTTGTTTAAACATCGGTTTCAGCTCTTCATTTGTGGATAATTCAATAAGTTGCTCCTGTATTAATATGTATGCCTGTATTTATATTTTACTTGGGAGGTAAGAATCGCTAATAATAATTCATTGTTATTTATTTTAATTTCCATGTTAATAAAAATGTGTCACAATTTTTTTTATTTTATATAAAACAATGCGCAGACCCCCTGACGTTGTTTAAAGACCCCAAAATCGATTTTAATTTTCCAAGGACCACTTAAATGATCCTAGGGCTCCCTTGGGATCCGTTGGGACCACTTTGGGAACCACTGATCTATAGTTTTGACTCAGCCTCGGATCTAGGGGGAGGCAAACCGGGGCGCCCGCCCCGGGCGGCAGTTTCAGGAGGCGCCAAAGTCATGATAAAATATGGTTGAAAACCACACACAATCTGTCCTTTTTCCGATTTATCATTTACTCAATCTGCTTGTTTTCTGACGGTTTCCCGTTCACGAAAAATGCCAACAATTATATATTTGTGGGGTTTTTTAAGTAATTGATCTCAAACGCTGAAGAAAGGGGGCGCCATTATCAAGTTTCTGCCCCGGTTCGAAAAAATCCTAGATCCGGGGCTGAGTTTTGTAGTACCTACTCGTCCAAAAAACATATAAGTATATCAGGTATTATATTGTTGAGCTCGAAATAATGTAGGTTTACATTTTTTTACCCACGACGGAAAGGAGAAGGTATATGCGTTTAGAATGAGAGATTGTTTGTATCTGCACTCGAATGTTGACAATTATCTCGAAAACGGTTCAATCGAATATCGATTCAGATGCGATTTTCTGTACAGGATTTTTATTATCTACCTTGCCAGATATATAAGAATGAATATGTATACATCTGGTAAACGATCAAATTAGAGTATTAGACGCTTATTCTCATCTGATACTTTAACTAGCCATCAAAGGATGGAATATTTAAAAAAAATCAAGATAAAAATCCCTACGATGTTGTAATAACATTGCCTATTTTTTGCCAACTTTTCTAGAAATGCAGTATCCTGGTTCTAAATATATTTCTTCAAACGTCAGAAATAAGTTAGAGTCTAATGTCTGTGCGAGTTTTACTTTTTTAGATTGTAATTATTAGTGTGACATTACGTTAAAACGAGCGCTTAGCGCGGTTTAACAGTCACACGAGTCATAAAAGCATTTCAATCGAAATATATACTATATTTTTTGCACGTACCTTCCATGAAATAGCTGATTTTCACGTCATAATAAGAATATTTTTGACAGTTCAATTCTGCCATATTCAAATTATATTATAGTGGTTAGAATGGCTGTTTCTTTTGTTCATATATAGGTTTAAATGGCAACATATAAATATATTACCATCTGATTGGAAAAATTGAATTACTTTTGTTTTACTTTATGCACTATTACGAAAAAGAACCAATTTACAGCAGCTATACAGACATGAAAAGCAACTATTTTACAAGGGGCCGTACAAAAATATTTTTTTTTTATATTATAGTTATTTGTTAAAATGCTTGCAATAATAAAATTGAGAGCAAATACGTTGTTTTTTAATTTAAGTACAATAATTTAATACCGTGTAGCACTGTAGATACCTGTATGGTTCTATTTTACATGTAACATTGTTTTAAAGCAGTGACAGATTTAACTGTGGGTGAATTGTCTCTTATATCCACTAACATTGGAATTACGCGTTTGCGGTGCGATTTTAGGGTAATTTCTACTATTTCATGGCAGCACGGTACAGAACTGTACCCATTTTTTTTTTCATTTTAAAAAGATGAAATTCAAAATTAATAGTTAATTATTTGTGTAAATATAGGTAGTAAAAATAAAAACAGACGTTTTAAAAATTTTGCGATAAAAGTAGAAGACTCAAGAAATGTAACAATAACATTTTGACCTACGAAAGATCGAACATGCTACCGCAATAATTTTAATGGTAGAACGGGAAGAAGCGGCGCAAAGGGAAATTCCCATTGTAAAGCATAAGACTAACATGTCATTTCCATAATGTTAAGAACGAAAATTTGAGCTGGGAAGAAGCATTGTATGATGCAGTTGTTTTCAGAGGAAGGCGAGTGGCAACGTCTCGGCTTGAAATTTCATGATTATACAGTTGGTACTACTGTGTAAGTGATTTGCAGTGTGTCAGCTATTTCGAAATAGCGTGTTTGTTTATATTCATCATTGCTATGAAAACCGCATTCTGTTTAAATACCGTCTTTCCTCAACGGTTAATTGATTTTGAAGAAGACATACAGTAGCTCCAGACTTTCTCTCAATGATTTTTCTTATTAGAATTTTATGAATACAATTATAATTTGGTGATCACTTGGAAAATATTGACCAAATTAAAAGGGCAATAATGAAAGTTTTTCAACCTTATATATCGCAGCTGGTTAATTCTGCTCTAAATAATTTTTATACCTGTTCAGGATACTTTTTAGCCGACAATGGTGATATCACGAACTCTGTAACCAGGACACCCAGCTCGTGTATAGCGGTTGACCGATATCGGTCGCATGAACCAATGTGGCGTCAGCTACTGGGTAACGCGCGCTAGTTCATTGCTTACATGTGTGTAGTGTCTGTGAATTTAAACAACTTTGATAACTATGGAGAAAACAGGTGGAAAGAACCGAAGTTTTCCCAGGTAGTAATAACAGCGCCATCTCGCGTGCGCCAGAAAACGGTCCGTCTCGAAACACAGCAAGCATATAGGAAGCTAGGTCTCTTGGTTACAGACTTCGTGGGTGATATAATGCAGTTAATGATTTCCATAGATAGCAAATAAACAAAACCCTCTTATATAGCATTTACGTATGTACCTGACAATTTTTGACTATATATTTACTTAAATGTGCTAATCTGGACTATATTAAATAGTGCTTCAAAATATGATAAAATAAATAAATCTTTAAATCTTTGATTAACGTCTGAATAGAACTCTTCAAATAAATAAAACTGTCGACCAATTTTTCTCAGACCAATATATCGACAAAAAATAAAAAAATAACAAATCATTATAACACAAGATGACGTTTCGATCCGGATTTGGATCTTCTTCAGAAAAATCTAAAAAATATAAAAATTATTAGTATTAGTTATTTAATATTTAATATAGAATGCACGATGATTGAATATTTTTGAAAGAATCAAAAGAATTAATGAAAAATTTATAACAAACAAATTTTTTAATAATGATGATCGACAATTTTATTTATTTGAATAAATCTTTATAAACAAATATATATCGCTATGGATAGAGTCAACGTGTAGTTCGATATCGGATACGTTTATATAGATGGTGCCGGGTGTGTTACGCAATTCCCCTCCCCGCTCTTTCAAACATAGATACATCGCGCCATAAACGAGTACCACAAACGTGTACATATAATTAAATTCTATCAACTTACTGTCTTCGCAAAACCATATTATAATTAATTTCACACCACACCGTACCTGAATACCTAACTGTAACATGCATCTAACTAAAAACTAAATACAGACGATTCATAAGTGATGACTCTATATTGAGTTTGATGATTTCACTCATACTCAAGGTATGAATATTTGTAAATTATAATATAAACCGTATAAATAATATTAGAGAACAATAAGAACGTGATCCAACGACGTTTTTTTAACTAAACGTCAAATCCACGTATACAAAGTGTTTTCTATCTACACTACTTTATTTTTAACTAGCGGCCAGGCCCGGCTGCACTCGAATTTGTAGATTTCCACTGTTTTTTCATCGACTTACGTTATAAAATTTGTCTCCACGAAAAGCGATTTTTGTTAACGCGATAATATATAGCCTATGTCCATCGTGAAGGTTCATTCTAAATATTGGTGAAAAGAAAATTGTAATCGGATAAGTAGTTTAGGAGATTACCTCCTACTGCAAACGTACCTGATTATTTTTTTATTTGTATAACGTTTAAAACTCGCTCTGGGCTTGTTTTACCATATAATGTCACACCACGTCATAATGTAATAATTTACGCACTAGATACGTAACCTACTATTGAGCATATTTATTGTAATTTTGGTAAGATTTTTTAGGTTAATTGTCTTGATGCTGCGTTAGAAATTTAGACAGACCCAAATACACAATATATGTAAGAACATAACATGGGGCATGTGTAATGTTTTTTTACTAGCAGAGATAAATAATCATACAGTATCAAAGCATCACATGTTTTACATGATATAAATTATAATTTTTTGATAGGAATAAATAATCAGAGCTCCCGGGCCATGTTTTTGTTCGTTTGCATACATAAAATGCTATTAATCTATGTTGCGCTCATTGTACTGGACTTTAAAACTTACTTATTCACTGCCATTAAAATAATGATAATAGTACAGTACATACAGTCACCTATGTATTTACCATTTGGACTAGGCAACAGTCCAGAAAAAGAAAAAAGACTATTTTCTTGTCCTTTTCTAATCAGAGTTCAACTTGAATCTATAACGGCAGCACGTAGAAAAAGTCACAAGGATACAAAGTAATATAATAATTATGTGAAAAAGTTTTATATTTGTTTATAAAACGCAAAAGTTTATCTTTTTTACTATTCTGCACCCAAAGGGCCAAACAGAATTCTATTGACCTCACTATTCCACCCAACCCATTCGAACATGTATTTCTTGATTCTTTATGAATAGTTTCGAATCCCACGTTTTTAGGAAGACATATTTAACATGCTGGTGAGTAGACTTATGGAATTTCGTTATGTTAAGTTTCCTAACCTCAAGACATGGCGGAAGTGGGGTCTAATATTTACAGAATTGCTAGTCAAATAAAGTATTGTGCCTTTAATCTATAGTAATATATAAAGCTGAAGTTTGTTTGTTTGGTTGAACGTGCTAATCTCAGAAACTACTGATTCGAATTGAAAAAAAAAATTTTGTTGGATAGCCCATTTATCGAGGAAGGCTATATAATATCACGCTATGACCAATAGGAGTCCGTTTGAAAAAAAAATTTTTAACGGTAACTCCGATCATCGTGAAATTTAGATACAACATTCATCTTGGTAAAAGAAGATGAACTTGCGTACTTATGTCCCCATCACCATTTGTTCTTTTATACCGGGGTGAAACCGGGCGGGACCGCTATATGTTATACGATTTGAAAAGATCTCGGCTGAACCGATATTTGAGGATAGTATGTAAATTTTATATTTATTCGATAGCTCTTTATTTAATCGTATGTAAAGTGTCATTGTGATAGGTTTTATTAATTATTTTTCTGAAATGTTTTGTTCGAGCGAATCTGATTTTCTCATGGAAAATGGAAAAAAGTTAAATAAGAGCTGTGATTAAATATTTCGTCAAAAAAAAATACGACTCCTAGCCAAATCAAGGAAGATACGGACATTAGGTGAATCTGCGCCTTCGTATTCCACAGTAAAAAAATGGGCAGTTTGTTCAAACACGGCCAAGAAAGCGGTTTTTTTTTTGAAGATTTGGAGGAATCGGCCTATAAGAGCGGCATATAAACGCTGGAGAATAGATTGAATAAGTGAATTGAGACAAGGGGAGAATATGTAGAAAAATAAAACTTTTTTTTAATTTTATTTTCTTTGTTTTTTTGGTCGAGCCGAGATCTTTTCAAATTGCCTTCAATTTCACATCCGAGAATGAACAGTACCAGTATTATATCAAGTTTATCTCCTAAAATCCTATAGTATAGAACTGATCTTAACATCTAGACTTACTAATTGATCTGATGGATTTGATTAAGGCAAACAATTTGTGCAACGTGTGCCGTAAACTCGTCTTTAGTGGCGTCTACAACGGCCGTTTTCTGTTATACGATAGCCGTAAAATGCTACTGCGCCGCAAGAAACATGTTTATACCACCTATAAAACAACCGCGGGACAACATTATCGTTCAGCATTTTGGTTTTAATTGATGTCTCGCTTTATTTACATTAAAGTTTTTTTTCTAAGATTTAGTTCAAGTTTTCAATTACCCCAAGCGACCACTGAAGTCGTCTAACATGGAATTTAACTGATTAATGATTCTATTCAGTGGGTATTATAATATTTAATATTAATATGGGTAAAGGCATCGGTTTCCGATCAAAAACCAACGATTGACGAGTCTTACAGGACAAATGGTGATCGATGAGTGACCTCATTTCCTTTCGATGATTCTTCAAAAATTGCACAGGCAAAAATTGGAAAAGTCTTCGCGCGGTGGCAGAAGTTCTTACTAGGCTTTCTATTAGTACCCAAAAAGTTTGTAAAAATATTATCTGCCAATTTTGTCACTGCTTGAGCACAATCTACTAATTTAATGCTTTAGGTATCTGAATATCATGTTACACTTTCGGCGAACATGACGCGTTTTTTCAAGGTCGATTTTGGCAGAAAACTGTGCCTCGGGAAACTCTACAAGAAGACGAACCGTTTGTCCGTTTGACCTCGATTTCACTCACCCAGCATTTTTTTTTTTAATTTATTATACTGGCAGTATCTGCAGGGGGTAAATGGCCAGAAAATATTTTTTCTTCAATTAGGAGGTCCCCTTAGATGCGTTTCAGTCATTTTCTGCCATTTAGTAGAGAAATTTAGCATTTTTCCGTTTTTTTAAAGTGCCTCAGCGTCGTATCGCAACACGCTAGACCCCTACTTCACTAAGCAGATTTATAGAGGGGGACTCAGACTACACGAAAGAGAGCGTTTCTGCCACCAAGTGCTCCTTGACAATTTCTGTCACTATCTCGCTAACTATAAAATAGTAATGCGATAGATCAGTTATAGTTCAACATGAAACTATTTTTGTATAAAGGACATACTGATTGAAAAAAACTTGCATTCTTTTGTTAATCAGTGTATTGTTTTTTGCACAGTCGTATCTTTTTTTGTCAAATATAGTTACGTCGGTGACGTTACATATCGAATGAAGAATGAAATGCAATGTGATTTATTTGTTATCTTTTATTTAGAATCTGAAACCGCAGAAGCAATGCGCCGACTAAATACCTGTATTGCGTACAATCATATTGCTTGCTGTTTGATTGTAAAAAACCGCCGGATCGAGTTACCTATGACTTTCGATATTATTTACTGTGCAGACAACCGCGACCACCCCGTAGGGTTGTCAGTACAGAGCGTCGCATTTTCGTTGCATTTATAGAGACACATAAAAATTAAATATACTGCTCTAAAAGACAAATTCATTGACGCAGTCAAAAGCACCATGCGACCCCTACAAGAAATGGTCAAACGGGATGTTTCTTAAATAAACTGGCAATTTATTTAAATGGCGGCTAATAATAATGGATTTCTCGTTATAGCATTTATTAACGACTAGCGATCCTGATGTCCGGCATCACCCGAGTTTGTTGATTGCCGCTTATTTTTCGTCTACTTGCTTACTTAGTTACCACGAAGAGCTTAGAGCGCTATTTTAACTCGATAATATATAGCCTATGTCCATCTTGAAGGTCCCTTCTAAATATTGGTGAAAAAAATTTTGAAATCAGATGAGTAGTTTCGGACATTCCTACCCACATCCAACCTTTGCCTCTTTATAATATTAGTATAAAGCAATTTTTAACAGCGTATGTTATTTGTCAATTAATTAATTATTATGTTTTTATAACAATTCATGTATTTACCCCACTATGTAATTAATTATTTTTAATGTGCCCTATAATTATTTCAGACTTTGAAGTGACTTTCCTTAGGATTTTAACTCTAAATCAACTCTACCCACAGGAAGCAAAAATATCCCACAGTTAAAAATCGCAAAACAATACGCAAATATGTATAGGTCCACTACATTTTCATTAAAATGTGACCAAAAATTTCATTAATATTTTATTACTATTTTTTGAAATATGTTAATACGTGACCTTGAAAATATTTCTTCAAATATCTCAACATCGCTGGATCGAGTTTGTCAGAAAAATTTCCTCATATCTAAAGTTAATAACGATTATAAACACAATTTATAGTTGGCAAAACCAAAAGTGCACATCCCGCAAGTTTTCCACTGTATGATAAAAAAATAACAATTAAAAAATATTTTTAATAAATTTAAAAAGATTTAAAAATTTAAAGAAATAAATAATTAAAAATTGAAAAAATATTTTTTTTTAAGTTTGCAAAAATAAAAAAAATTAAGTACTATACATAATATAATATATAATTAATATCAAGTGGAATAAAATAAAACAAAATAAAAAGAAAAAAAAAGAAAAAACTCAATGATATCGTAAGGAATCGAACCCAGGACCTTGCCCCCTTGGCGATCCGACGGCATAACCATTACGCCACGGCTGCCTAATACGTATAGTGGTGTTATCACGGTATACAAGTGTAGCACTTGTTTTATGGATTACACTATGTTTAGCCAGCAATTATTATATTGTTTTTAAACTATTAATTAGCTGTCAAAAATAATAAAAAATAAAACTGTTTATAAAAATTAAACTACTGAACACATTTTAGTGAATTTAAATAGGGTTCTGGTCTGATAGTAAACAAAGTGAATAAAATATAACCCAAGGCAATCCGACCAAAATTGCGATCTGTAGAGTCGTGACGTACGTACATACGTACGTACATACGTACGTACGTACATACGTACAGACCAACCGACAACTGCTGTTTGTGATTTTCAATTACAATTTTAATAGTATTTATGAACTCAAATTGATTTAAAAATGGTTCTATTTTATAGATTAGAATCTCCTCTTTTCAAAAAGCTTCAATTTGAATGGATTTCGTGTGAAATTAACTTAGATATAACTTCTTATATGAACGAAAGTCAGCTCTGACGCACAAAGCGATAATAAAGCACATACCGCTAGTTTAGCGGTATGTGCAATAAAGTATCAAAACATTAAGATCTATAAAGATCCACAACTGATTCCAATAATAATTCATCACCATAGTGGTCAGAAGTACTAATTTGGAATAGCTTAAATAAAAAGTCCTCCGTCTTTAAAGTTCCCTGGTTGATTATATTTGTGTTACACCACTGACAAAACCTGTGTTGACACGGTCATATTGAATTCAATTATTTTTAAGAAGGTTAACTGGTCTTTTTAGTTAAAGGAACCGATAGATTGATTTATGGTGGACCGATTGCTCTAGTTAACGAGGCGGAGGAACCTTTTCCTTTGCCACGATGCAGTTTGCGAAATATCACATGCTATTTATATCCTATTAAGGGAACTGTAACAGTTTCGAAAGAACTTCACATTTTCTAAAGACCGCCGCACACGAGGTTGGATTTGACGCTAGATTTGACTACTAGTTTTCCAGCTCTGGTTTCCTTGATTGCTTTTATGTGCGCGCTTCATACGAGTGGTTTTTTCAAGCTTGTTTTGTGGATAAGTTCAATGCGCGCGGAGTGACAGTTAGAACGGTAATATAAGTGGACGTTTATTGTCTTTGAACAGAACACACACTATGGCACAGTGTTTATTTGTGGGCGTTTGTTCATGTCGCTCACGTGACAATTTACTGTTTCCTGATTGGTTCTTGCTCAGAGCAAACAGAGGACTAAGCAAGAAAAATAGCCCCTGTTCTAGTTTTAAAATTCATCGTATAAGCTAGCAGGCGAGCCCGCAGTGACATTTCAAGCCTCGTAGCCAGCCTGCAGGCCAGCATAAATCCCAGCAGTTTCTAGCCTCGTGTTCAGCGGCCTTAAAACTGTTATGCATAACAGAATATTGTCTAAATCGAACAGTCCGAATAGAAACTCATTGAACTTTGCGTTCGTGCTATCGATACCTATAAGCTCAAAAATGTATTTGAACTACATGTATTTACACTACACACTACAGAAGTTAAACTGACGTAATAAATTATAAAAAAAAACGTAATAAAAGCACTAATCTTTAGGTTATAAGACAAGTAGTGTACCCCGCGGTCACCTTAGCTTAATATTCTACAGCCGATTTGTTGCAACTTGCAATGTACGTATATACGGTACGTACATTGCAACACGTTTGTTACATTTTCAATCTCAGGAAGAATTTTGCTCTATACCTTGCCAAAAGAAGTTTAACTTAAAAAAGCAATTAGGGTAATGGGTTAAATTGATATATATTCACATTTTTTTTAATCAATTAAACAAAAATATTTCGATTCAATGGTCAAGAAAGACATATATTATTTGTAAGTTTTTTTATGTTTTTATTTTTACTGGTGTAGAAGGAACTTCGTCTCACTACCTATAGGTATTGCCCGCTTAAAACTTTTTAAAATGCAGAAGCATGTGTAAGTAAATGTAAAACATTTACTAGTTTGAACGTACCTGTTCGTTCTGTACTTTTATAGCAATGAAACAATGGGACACATTTTTTCAGAATAGAAACAACAGCAAACAGTCAAGCTTATTGTATATTTTTAAAATCATTGTTTCAATATCAAGGTTGAAATCTAATATTATAAACAGAAAAGATTTTTGTTTGTAATAAATTAATTCAAAAACTACTGGATCGATTATAAAAATTCTTACGCTAATAGAATGCTACATTAACATAAACAGAAGTTGTGTTGCAAAATATGTATTGAAGGAGATTTATTTGGTTTAGGAATAATAGAACTAAACTTTACCGAAGTATTGCTTGTGGCCAACGTTTCGAAAATTACATTTTCATCCTCAGGGCCTCAATGCAAATTGAGATGGTAAATTGTGCAGATTATTGTAGTATACATGATCATTTAAAATTATGAATTTCAACAAAAAAAATTTTATTTAAAAATATCGCAATTTTATCTAAGAAACTGTTTCATGATTTTTTAAATTAAAAAAATTTTGTGTTCTGATTGTATACCTCAATAATCCTTAAGAAAACAATTAAAAGATACGGATTTACAATTACAGCAATGCTCGTAGTTATCAATTATTATCATATACACTATTCATAACAATGTCACCCCTACATATTTGTTGATTTAATAAGGAAACAATTTGTTTTTCCTACTCGACATAATATAAATATTAAATGCGCTTTCAACGCGTTTTTAACTAAATATAGTGAGTCATTGTCGGAAAATGTTTACCCTGTTTACAAAAGTGTTGTTTTGAATCATGAGAAATTACAAAAAAACATGTTTTAATAGAAGGTTATGTATCAAGTGCGTGTATTATTATTTTATGACGAGCGCTTAGTGGATTTTAACAGTCATACAAGTCATAAAATAATCACGCACGAGAAATAATTAGTATATTTTGCACTTCTTAATAAGTTATCTACCTATACCAGGGGTCGGCAACCTTTTGAGATGGAAGAGCCAAAAGTTACAATTTACAAAATTTCTCAGTTTTTAAAGAGCCACTTAATATTTTCCATTCAGTATTATAGTATTTGCTTATATAGGTATAATATATATATATCCGAAGACGACACGTCGCGACGAGGGCGGTGCGGGTGAGACGCGAGTGGAAATGGCTGAGAGATAGATATGGTGCTCAATCATGGATCGATTGGACGATTTTTAAGGGTTTATATAATAAAATAATTATTTTTTGCGTATGGAACTGGAGAGCCGGAATTTTGTATCAAAAGAGCCGCATGCGGCTGACGAGCCGCAGGTTGCCGACCCCAGACCTATATACTGATATTATAAAAGAGAAAAAATTTGTATTTTTGTTTGTAATGAATAAACTCAAAAACTACTGGACCGATTTTTAAAATTCTTTCGCTAACAGAATGCTGCAATATCACTGAGTAACATAGGCTATCTTGTTAATCGAGTTAAATTAGGGATCCGTACGAAAACTCCAATAATGTAACCCAAGGTGTAAAAAATGTATAAAAACTTTTGAACGGTAGGTAACTCCGATCATTATGAAATCTGGACATAACATTCATCTCGGTAAACTAAGATTAACGCGCCCCTTCCCCCCGTTCGTTCTTTTGCACCTGGGTGAATCGGGACGGACCGCTAGTATATTAATTTATATTATAACAGTTGAGATTTGGATTGTTTACGAAGACAATTTTACTTTACCGTTTTTTTTTTTGCTCATTTATAGATTTAAATACAGACAGAATTATTGGTGTATTGTTAAAATCGAATTTCTTTAGTTTTACTTTAGGCACTAGTGCAAAATGGGCCATTTTACTTCGCAAAAAGCAGCTATTATGGATCGGACAAAAATATTTTTAGTTTGTTGTGAATCAGATGTAGCCTTAAGATGAAGATACATGATTATCATTTTGTCCATAATTGGTATAAGAATTTTTTTAAGTCAACATGTTTTTCAATTCTTGGTGATCATACGTTATTGAGTAATATTTTATTTCTCGTCTGTTGTTATTTTTCAGAATTATGGTAATGAATAATGGTAACAGCTAACAAGGTTATTTTACAAAAATATTCAACGCACTTTGACTGATGTTAATACATTTGAATTACATGCAAAATGTGTGAACAGTGATGATTTAGTTGCAATGACGTCATTGCGGTACCTGTTCATTTACATGAAGGGTACAGAAGAAAAATCAAGTCATTAGAATGAAAATAGCTTTCAACGACAGTTAAATATTAAACACAGTAATTCCGTGCCAACCACAAAAAAGACGTTTCTGAAAAAGGCCGTGGTTGATAAATTCATGACTGGCGAGACTGAAACATTGTTGAAAAGTAATGTTTGAAAAGTAAGATTTACACGCTTTTATTAGCTTCATCTGTATGTATGTAATGATTTTTTTATTCAATTTTTACCCACTTCTGGACGTCAGAATAATCTGAAATTTTGTAGACATATTTTATTGCAATATGAACTAAAAAAGTTAAATAAAATACTGATATGCTGATATCGCCAAAACTTTGAGAATCGTAGGTTCTCTGTCGCTTCCCTTTGTGGAGCCTACGTCTCCACCTTTGTTACAGTCTTACCTCGCGGGGCTGCGCCTCGCTCGGTTGTAAACAACATTAGTCGAGCCTTCGGCTCTCCATATAAAAACCGTAGGTTCTCTGGGGAAGCTTCGCTTCCTATTGTGGAGCAATAAGATAATATTGCTGAAACAGTTTGACTCCTTTGTGGAGAGGATTGTCGGCCCTTATGGCAATCCGGTACTTGTAAAACTGATTCGCCGTCATCTTGATCTATGATATTGCATCTTTCGCTTCAAATTTAGGTTAAAAATTTATTTATTAAAATTACTCACCTATTGGGCTTTGACTTGCTCACTCCTGACATCTGGTGGCTAACATAAAAAATAAAATGTGACTGCATTTAGTCGATCTATCATCTGTGAACAGTACTCCATTCGTATTTTTAAATTCTTATAAAATGAAATAAATAAAAAGCTTTGAAAATAACTGAACTTAAAAAATCAATGAACGTTTGCTTAAAAAGATGATTTTATGTTATCAAGTAAGTATACAAGTGTAACGTTACTATTATACTATATAACCTCATAGTTTTAATATAATAATTTATTGTCTATACCTAATTAATTTTTTTATCTACAGATACTGCTAAAAAACAGGATTTGAAAGAAAATGCTATACCTTCAGTCAATTTGTCTGGGAAAAAAACACAGCTACTGATCAGAACCCTAGGATTCAATTATTGTATGAATTAGGCAATAAAGAAAATGACGATAGTCTTATTGTTGAAAACTAAGATAATAATGAAATTTATGATGATGATCATAACGACAATCAAAGTAATTATTTCACTAAAAAATTAGTTTTAGTTACAATTTATTATACTTTTCATTGATGTTTGATGTACTGAATCTTTATTTTCCAAATTAAATTTTTTGTTCTTCTTTTCTCTTGTTCCTCTTTATCCTACGGTTCTCATCAGTAGCTGTGTTTTTTTTTTCCAGGTAAATTAACTGAAGGTACTTATAGCATTTATTTTCTTTCAAATTCTGTTTTTTAGCAGTATCTGTAGATAAAAATATTAATAATAAACAAACTGTATAAGTATTATAACTATGAGGTTATAATATAATAGTAACGTCACAGTTGTATAGTACTTACTTGAAAACATAAAATCATCTTTTAAAATGTGCAGAGCAAACTTTCATTGATTTTTTAACTGCAGTTATTTTCAAAACTTTTTATTTATTTCATTTTTTAAGAATTTAAAAGTACGAATGGAGTACTGTTCACAGATGATAGATCGACTAAATGCATTCACATTTTATTTTTTATGTTAGCCACCAGATGTCAGGAGTGAGCATGTTAAAGCCCAATAATACTTAATAATTGTTTTTAACTTTCTTTCAAATACTTGGATAGTAATTAAAGATTAACTGTCATAATATTTTTAAAACAATTGTTTCATTGTATTAAATTCCAAAACCTACTTACAATATTTAAGTATTTTCATACGTCAAAAAATTGATTTTTATAATGATAAAATTTGTAAGAAAACGATTTTTTCGAGAGATGAGACCTAGCTAAAACGATTTTTTGCCCCCCAAAATCCCTTTTCAGTAAATTTCATCCAAATCGTTAGGGCCGTTTTCGAGAAAATATTTAGGGACATAGGTAGGTACATAGGTACATAGATACAAGATTAGCTCGTTTAATAATATTATTATATAGGGATCAAAGCATATACTTAACTAGTTTATTATTGACACATCTACAAAACAAAAAAACAGCTGTTTTTTTTTATTTTCATAATATTTTCATAACTACAATGTTTAGAAAAAAAAACTTTTTTGGAAAAAAATAGAATAATAAGTCGTTATGAAAAGTATACCATTATTATATAAAAACACGCATGCACCGATTTTCCCCAAAAGCAATAGGGCTCTTTATATTTCCATACCGAATATCCTCCAAAAATTTGGTTTAAATCCGCTCATCCGTTTGACCTGTATCGTGCTCACAGAAAAACAGACTAACAGACGCACAGAGTTTATCCAAAAATATGGAATGATGATTCATACGACGCTTTTTATTACATTAGATAAAGCTAATTTAGTTGTCAAATTACCTCACATTTTTTTATTTCATTTTTTAAAGCTCTTTTCCATAAAACAATTACCTATACCTAATATATTTTTTGGATCAGAAAAAAGGAACGCGTTATCTTAAAATCGCTATTAGAGACATATTGTATTGACTATAAAAACTATTCATTATTCATCTCTTTATTTCGACCGCACATTAGCATTAATTTCTTTCGTGTAACAATCTGAGGACACTGAAGTCAAATTTGTGACAGTATATGTTGACACATTTGCCATCTGAACTCTTCATTTATTTGCAATACAGGTATTGTTTGTATGCAATTGTCTGATGATTCTGACCAACACGCACGCAAATATATCTCAATGCCAAGGTCTGTCCGACCCCAACGCTCCAGACACAACATAATAATAGCATAATATTATAATTTAGATCAAATTTGAATTTACATATTTTGTTACTAGACATGAAAACATTTAAGAATATTTTTTCGACTACCAAAATATACATTTTATCGTTTTTCACTTCAATTACGATATCTATAGGGTGTGGTGGTGATTCGAGGCCTAATTATTAAAAAGAATCATTTTTTAAAAGAATATCATAGCGAACGTATTTTATGTATTTACCGATTTGCAAACCCTATTATTACTGCGAGCCATGGCGTAGATACTACGGCAAGTTGGTACTAATGACGTAATATACAGAATGATTTTTAAGTTGATTCTTCATTTTTAACAGCGGGTATAAATTAAATAGACGAACAAATATTTTAAGTAACTGTTTTATCAAAACTCAAAAACAAGAGTAAAACAGCCTTTCAAAGTTAAATGCAATTTTTTAAATTTTATTTAATTATATCAAAAGTTCGGTTCACACGCGAAGAAATGATAGCACGAATCGGAAATGCATCCAAAATAATTCGCGGAAGGCGCTTGTCAATACAAGCATACGTATACAGAAGCATGGCTACGACGCACGCTTCTTTGTGTCCAACAAAACGGGGACAACTTCGAGCAATTTCTGTGAATACTTGATAATGACATAACATATTTCCATAGTGACATAACATAACGCCAGGACCGAGCTCAAAATTTGATAAAATTTAATAAAACTTTGAAATTCCGTTCCTCTTTTGTTTTTGAGTAATTTCATAAAAAAGTTACTTGAAATATTTGATTTCTACATGCAGTAAAAAAAATAATCAACTTAAAAATAATTCTGTATAACGTTATAATATAAAGAGAATATAAAGAGTGTCCCGCTCTTCTAATTTTTTAGTGCAAAGATGCAAAGGATTAAAAATGATTAGTACCAAATTGTTTATATGATAGATAACTTCGTTATAGCGAAAATATTTTTTGTATAGTGTGGTTACAAAAATGCGTATTTGTTACCCACGACGGAACGGATCAGGTATATGCGTTTAGCCTGAGAGATTGTTTGTTTGGTAGTATGTTAGTTTGTTCGTGCACTCAAATGTCGCCATTTATCTGGAAAACGGTTCGATTAACTCAGATGCGGCTTTTTAACATTTTGATTATTATTTGCCACAAAAATATGTTCTTGATAAAAAGCTGTGTATGCTATAAGTCTACAAAAACCTAATTAGAATCGATATAGCTTTTTTGTGTACGGAAGGCATTTAAAAGTTTGATTTAAGCTAAGAGTGAAAAGTCATACCGTATAACGGAACGAAACCATTTTTTCTTATAGTTGTTAGAGGATATTTTAGGAGGTTTTTTATTATTTTCTTCCTACTCTCGTAAATAAAAGTTGTTTAATGATAAACAAGAATTAAAAATTGCAATATTCCCGCATTTTGAATTTGGTCACCTAATTTTTTTCAGTGTTGTCAACCACGGCACTGTCTATCCTCCTGGATTAGCTAGCGTAGATTCATAATCTTTGCTATATTTACCTTTTAGATGAAGCAACTGGGAATTTTATTTTACCAATGTATTCATTTTTTTTTCTTAATTCTTTTTAAAGTTATTTTATTTTTTTAAAAAATCATTGCTATGCAGATGTACAAAATGAATACACTTATAATTAATCCTTTAATAATTAATTCATTGATGGAAAAATTAAAACGTAAGTAAAATATTCGGTGCCTATATTAATATATTGATAATTTTTAAAGCTACATCAACACCGTTTTAATATTATTAAAACCGCTAACTGAATTTTAATACGGGGAGATCAAATCAAATAATTACCATTTTAGCTCTAAACAGTTATTTCCGGCCGATGGATTATTTTTAGTATTTATATTTTGTCTGCTTTCATATTATGCATATACCTGAGTGAACAGTGTTTATATGTGTGTATAAGTATAGACAGTGCATAAAATAGTAACAGGTAAAATTATAAAACGATTCAATTAATTATATTAATTTAAATTATAAACTATATACAGTGTTGAACTTCTAACATATCATAATATTATATTTATTGTTAAAGTTGAATGCTATGAATCACTTTTTTCCAAGTTCATCAATTTTTCGGTTTCGCAACTTTTATTGCGAATATTTTTAGCGAATGTTTTGCATTTTGCATGTCTATATGTCGTGTGACCTTCTGATTGGTAAAAATAATAATATAGATTATAAACACAACGAGCTACCAAATTATCCCACTGTTCAATAAATAATAGTACTAATTATTTTTGGAAATTTTTTTTAATGAATTAATTATTTGAAAAACATTAAATTCGCATTTAACTTTTTTCTGTCGCATTAGATTTTGTTAAAGTTTCTTCGTTCCAGCCCTAGTACTACCTCTTACTTGTGCCAAGTTTGATTTTGACTCATAAGTTTTAGTTTTAGCCTTTTATTGGAAATGAATTTGTTAGGTATTTAGATCAATACAAAAAAACTCGGGTCGCAGTGCAAAACCATGTTGACAATATAATGTATTTGCTGACACAGTTTGGTTTTATTATATGAACTATTTTTTTTTTTGGCAAAATAAAAATGTAACCCCTTAATACAACCCTTAAGATAATATTTTTTTTCTTAATTTCAATATTATTATCAATTTACCAAATTCCATCACTAAGTAAATCCATATACAAACTAACGTTTTCATAAAATTTTTAAGTCCTGTCCTGTCGGGCCGATTTTAATAAAATTTTGGCAGCACATTTCTATTTTTAAGAGTAGGTTAAATTTCAGTTTTGAAACGATTCTGAAATTTTTTTTCGGTATATTGGGCCCAAAAAAATATTTTAAACCTCTAAAACCTACCCTTAAAGTGGCCCGATTGGACTCATTTTAAATAGGCTTCGTGCGGTGATGGAGTTTAACATGTGGACCAAATGTCATTAAAATCAATTAAATAGATAGATATTTATACATATATATAAACAGACTTTTCCAAAAATGGTGCCAAACTTCTTAGGAGGCTATGAAACGTTTAGAAATTTCGGTCTGACCCCTAGGTCCCGTCATCTCACCGACGCCAATAGTGTAAGTGCCTTTTGGCAAATATACTAATAATGACTTTAGAATTTTGATGTTGAAGGGTAATTTCAAAATCGATGACATTTACGTAATCAACGTCCCGACAAACTGAAAATGACACCCATGTTGATTTTTACATTATTTACCTTTTTTCAGCCTCTGAGGAGAAACACGCGTGTTTATTTATTTGTTGACAGGAGTTATCCTGCGCATTTTATACATTTGTCTTATATGATTTCTCCATGCAAATTTTGAACCCTTGTTACATCCTTTTAGGAGTTAAATTTTCAAAAATCTGTTCTTAGCGAATGCCTACGTCGTAATATAACTATAATGTGTGCCAAATCTCAGCCCAATTTGTCTAGTGGTTTGAGCTGTGCGTTTATAGATCAGTGAGTGAGTCAATCAGTCACGGGTTTCTTTTATATAAATAGAAGATTTAACTTCAAAAAGGCTTAGAACAGTTACCAATACGCAAAAGTTAAATTAAAATTATCTACTATATATTATTTTTATTACGCTAGCCATATGAGTTCATACGTAAAGAAGATCAATCGTGGCACCCAAGATTGGAGTCTTTCGACAATTGAAAGCGGCAATGTGCAAGAGCGTAAGGTTAATAAGCTTTTAAACTATGTTTTTTTTTTGTTAATCAACAAAACGTATATATGTTTAAAAATTTTGTAAGTTTCTACCCACACAAAGTTTAACTTAATGGCTGTAAAACAACTAACTACATAGTGTCACAAAAATTATCGATAGAGACATAATTATATGCAAACAAACATGAAACGGTGCAACCTTCTATAATTTACTTCGGAGCTTTAGTTTAAAACAAACGTTGGTGAATGAATTTTATATTTAGTGGTTTTGTCACGTTCGCAAATTATTTTATGCATACGTTCAACACGTGAACTACAAGAACCTCGACATCCGTTTGTATCTTTTTAGCAATTTCACTGTTTCAATTCACTTATTAAACACAACTCAAAATACTAAATAATCCTATACAGCACTCTGTATTTTTAAAATATTCCTCTACTTGAAAATAAGTTAAATATCACCAATTTTAATAAAACAAGAAATGTTCTGCAATGGGCAAATAAAGGAATTTTGGGATATTAGGGTAATTTTGAGCATAGGAGCTCGACAGGTAAGGCCTTGATTATTGAGGGAAACCATAGAAAACCTCAACCTGAACCCGGTGCATCCTGAATGCGAGTCTAGTGCTCTGTCCAATACGCTACACCACTCGGTTTACCAAATATAGTATATTACATTAAATTTATTATTTTCAATATTAAACTGAAAATGCAGTTGATAGTGGATTATAGTGAACAACTGTCCAACTAGTTGTCTTACATAAAATATAACTTATAAGATTTATTACGACCATGTGGACAAATTTAACACGTTGCAAGTTTACAATCATTTAACGTGTTAAATTTGTCCACATACCCGTAATAAATCTTATAATTGAATAATATTGGACGTTAATAATGAATAATAAAATATAACACTTCGTCGAAAGTGGATTGTGTGTTGCGATAAAAATATTGAATTAAAAATTATTTTCTCCTTTTTATCGGTAATATTTTGTTATGATCTGTATAATATGCAGCCGATTAAATCCGATCTGACCAACTGGAAATGGAAACGTCTAAATATGTAATTAAACAAGAAATGGTTTGCGGTCTTGTATTTGCCTGCATGTGTTTGTGAATGATAATCGGCGAGTATCGGCAGATATTTTAAATGCAAATACGTGTTGTCCACATTCCGAGCTCTGCTGAAATGTGTTCGTCTGTACTTCGTCTGACCACTGTGTGCCATGAGAGACAAATTTATTGCAATTGAAATCAAACTGGTAAAAATCGTATACCAGTAGAGTTCACCGCCAAATCATCGACTGCATGTACATTCAGATAATTTCAACTTTTGTAGAAACGAATAATTCCTATTTATGAACACGGCGCAATATACTGAATAAGACGCTTATGATCTATATTTTTTGGCATCTATAATCTACATTCTACAATATCTGTCTACACATCAGAATTTTTAATAATTCCCGCATTCGTAACACACTTATCACCCGATTTACACGGCATTTGTTTTACACGATTTCGTTTTTACATGGTTTATAAATTAACAGATTTAAAAAATTGATAAAAATCTATATTCCGCTCTATATATGCCTATACAAAGATTTGATGACATTTTTGAATTTTATTCCTTTGGTAGCACTGATGAAAACAACAGGGGATTCCCGTTGTTGTAAAATATATACATTTAGAGGAATCCCCGTAATAGTAAAGCAAAGCTTATATTATTGCGCGTTTGTCTTTTGAACTGGTAAGCTTTCAACATTTATAGTTATACTTAAATAAATGACTGAATCATGCACACTTTGGGGTTGTTTTCGTTTTACACGATTTTACTTAACAAAATCCAAGATTTCAATTTACACGGTTTTGTGCAGAACTTGTCTTCCGTGTAAATCGAGGGATAGGTGTATGCGAAAGAATCGCAACTTTTCAATATTCGTATTCGGTTTCGAAACTCGTATTGCGAATGTTTTCCTCTTAGTTATATGTCTGCATCTCTTGGCATTCTAGTTGGAAATTATAATAATATTATGGATCATACATACATAATTTTGACGAAAATGGAAATATTGTTAAAATTGAATAAAAAACATATTGATTACATTGAGGATACGGAAGATTATGTATAATTGAATTTTGCACATCTCTAGAAAAATGAGATTCCTTTCAATTCAAAATCTTTCAAATCACATTCACATCTGGCTTTGTAATGTACGATGTGAGGAAGACCGATTCTTTCTTCTGACATTGTTAAAATGCTGCAAATAATTTGATATATAAACAATAATGTTTTAAGGAAAAAAAACTGAGTCATTTATGACGTTATGTTTTTTTCCCTATTTATTGATCCTATATAAAAAAATTCATTTAAATTTGTAATTTAAATAATAAAACGTATATCTTAATTGTGTTGACACTGAATAATTTCTTGTATCACAAATGTTAAAAGTTAACAATACACTATAAGCATAAATGCGCAATTGAAATTATTACTAGAGACATAATATACATACTTTCAAAGTCAACAAGAAAACAAGGTACGTATAATATATTTTGTACTGTGTGTCCTAAACATAGATACAGCTAAACCCCAATTTACGAAGTAATATGTTTTTAAGTAAAATCTATTATTTCTTTTTGTAAAATCTCGTTTTACACCGTAAACAATGTGTTTTGTGATCGTTAAATGATCTGGAAATCATAATTTGTCTATGTAAACTTAATATTTCATAACCAGAGCACCTGTACAACAAGAATCGAATTTTTCAAATTATAATACACACTTAATGTTTGAAATATTAATAGCAGACCGAGGTCTGCGAGAGTAATTTATTAATGTATATATACATTATTGGGGTCGTCGAATATCGGAATTTATAGGGGTCGTTTTACAGCATTTTGAACAAATTGACACATTTTACAATTGTCTTCACTTTTTCTCAAACTAAATCTATATATATAAAATTCTCGTGTCACAACTTTGGCCGCGCTAAATGAAATTTTGTAAGTGTGTCTTGCTTGGTACAACTTATGCTATAGGATAGTTTTAATTATTAAATATTTTGTACAAAATTACGGCGTTTTCTCAAAAATCTGTTTTAGTAACATGTAACGACATCTGATAGAATTTACTCAAATATATTCAGTAACAACCAAAGAAAAACTGTTTTAGTACCAAGTAGCGACATCTGTTTGAATTTGCTCAAAGCTATTAGTTCAGAAGCAAATCTTGTAGAATTTGTTCAAAGTTATTAGTTCAGACGCCCGCGCCGGGCCGCAAATGAAATACATTTTGCAGAATTATATCTATCTGGTGAACCGGAATGGACCGCTAGTTTTACATAAATATGTTGGCATTCATTGTCACACGGAACAAGAATCTTTACCGATGTTTCGCTTGTGACCGAAGTTTCGTAAAATGTGTTGCCATCATGCCTCAGGAAAAAAGGTAGTACCTAAATTATACTAATCCTAAATACGTCATGATCATATTGCTATGAGTTACGTATCTACTACAATTTCTGATGATGAAAATAAATTTTTCAAAACATCGGTGAACCCCAATTTTATATTGTTCCTTTATCCTTTACCAGTTTTTCACATACCGTAATTATTTACTAATGTAGATTAGAAACCACTTTTCTCTACTTGAGGCCCCCGCAGTGCAAAAAAGTATTTCTGGCAATCATGTCTAAGATCATTACAATCAAATATTAAATTATCGTTTTAGGACACGTTGTATTTGTCACATAAAAAAACCAAGAAAAATTTGTTTATTTGAATCTTTGTTAAAAATAATACTTCTAGTTACAATTTATTACGATAGACGATGTACTTTAACAAAAAATGGTATCTATTTTATTAAAAAATCCTTGATCAATTTTACGATCCATTTATCTTGGAGCGCTGTAGAAATTAAAATGATAATCAGTTATAATAGCAAGTAATAAATGTACGTAACTTGTCGATGTGTGTATGTGTGAGAGTGAATTAGCACGATATCTGTTAATGTGTGTGTGCAATAAACAAGTGGACAGTGTCCAGTGGTCGGATGAACTGTTGTTGGGTGCGCGACCTTTCCATACTATGTGTATTTTTATTAATTTGTTGACAATATGGTCAAAAA
The DNA here is from genome assembly GCA_963575645.1 of Xanthostigma xanthostigma. Classification (NCBI taxonomy): domain Eukaryota; kingdom Metazoa; phylum Arthropoda; class Insecta; order Raphidioptera; family Raphidiidae; genus Xanthostigma; species Xanthostigma xanthostigma. The sequence continues at coordinate 27,416,726 of OY754468.1, read as the reverse complement.
TCACATCGCGCTTCATACTTTGTACGTATCCATACATTTGCCAATAATTTTATACGCTAGGGCTAAATTGCCCGCATATGTACTGATATGTAATTGATAAAACGCGATGTGAATATTTCACAGGACATTAATGAAGTATCGATGAAAGCTTATTATAAGTCGATACATTTAACGATATTGGGCCAAAGTACGTGCGTCACATATATATCGTTAAATGTATCGACCTATAATAAGCTTTTATCGATACTTCATTAATGTCCTGTGAAATATTCACATCGCGTTTTATCAATTATAGAGGGCCGATTTCACCCGGGTGCGATAGACATAACTCTGCAAAGTGTGTTTAATTTGCTGCCCTGGCGTCTGAACTAATGGTTTTGAGCAAATTATACCAGTTTTGGTTCTGAACTAATAGCTTTGAGCGAATTCAGATGTCGCTGCTTGATACTAAAACAGTTTTTTTTTGTTTGCTTCTAAACTAAGAGCTTTGAGCAAATTCCATCAGATGTCGCTACATGTTATTAAAACAGTTTTTTTTACACATTTTGTACAAAAAAGTATAAAAACTATAAACCTATAATAATATAAGTTGGAACAAGTTTGACACATTTACAAAATTTCATAAAAATCGGTATAGTGGTTTCGGAAATTAGCACGGACAAACATCGTGACGCGATATTATTGTAGCGGGTGTTTTTTTAACCTGACACATCCAAATATCTCGAGAAGTAAAATACACGGATTAAAGTCAAATCATTCCATGGGAAAAAGATTTTGGTGCAAAAATTTTCCCACCTCCTGCCCACCTCCCTTGAGGGGAGGGGGAATTTTAAAATGTTAAATAGGGACCCCTATTTTTAATGTGACTAAAAATACAAAATACAGATGTCACTTTGACCATTTTTTTTGTTAGTTTGGCACGATATTATTGATGATCGAATTCACTTCTTGGTAAAGCAGAAAATTGATATTGCTTCAGTCTACCATAACATTAACATGAGATTTGAAGTCATCAGTCAAAATTGGGCAACTTTATCACAATCAATATGTGCGCAAATAAATAAAACATACAGGAAAGCGATAATAAATATATCCAATTAGTATTTATGTAGATTTGCAAGAAACTTAAATAGATATTATATATACAAGAGATGTGCTCACTAACAAGGTTTAATACTGTGTTTACTAGATGAAAGAATCAACGACAAACCTCTTCATGTATATTAAAGTTTTAAAACAATCTTTCGTATTCCAGTTGCGTTTACAATATAAATAATTAATTATTACTTGCTTTTTCCCATACATTTTATTGGCTGTAAATTCATACAAAGAAGCCATCTCCTTTTTTTGCCCGACTATGGCAAAGCCAAAATGAAGGGTTTTGATTTCCGCAATCTATTATGTAAGTATGTGGGCGGGTATAGGTATTTCATCCTCGAGACCAAATTAGTGGACCGAAATTGATAATTGAAGTTTCGTTAGGTGTGTCTCAATGTCAAGAGAGTCACTGACTTATAAAAATCTAATATAGCTCAAATTATCAGATCATGGAAAAAATTCAGGCCAAAAAATGAGAATATTTTTTGTTAATTTTTAACTCCCAAAATTCCAATTTTCAGAAAAATAGAACAAATGTAGATTTTCTTGAAAAAGACACATTTCCGAACCCTTAAGTGATAATCATTTCAAATTAGTCATAGTTTTTTCTCCCGAGAGAAATACGAGCAATTACCGGTCACCTATATTGGCACACCTATAAAAGTAAATTGAAAATTGTTTGTACTATAAGATGACAGTAATTTTATCTGTTCATAAAAAGAATGCCGTGTTTGGTGTATTGTTATTGCGACTGACATGCCTGAAATAACTTTATCCATACTAAAATGCGACATATATTACCCACTTAACATATAACCCCAGTTTACTCTAATTTATTAACCATAGTTCTTTTCTACCTACGTATATGTGCTATATCATGTGCAATAACAATATTTGATTGAAATGGCGTAAATCGACAAAGACAGATAAAATATTATGTTTTCTATATGAATATTGGGAACGGTAGATCTGCGGTTTCAAAAATAAATTATTTGTGAATAGTAAATTTTTAAAAGACTGGTCGCGATGCAAAAATGTGTCCATAAAATGGTGTAGTATATTTTGATAATTTTGCAGTATGACATTTTAATATAACACTTTTATATAAATGGAAATTTACTCACAGACAAAATATTTAACCCCTTAATGTATTGCCTAAAATTATTTGTTTTTTTTTCCAAAAAAGCTTCTCACTTATATTCAATTGAATAAACCAACAAAAACATATACATATGTGAAAAAAGAGCCAACTAGGTACCTAGAAAGAAAAGCTTTGCCGAAAAAGAATTGAGATCTAAATGGTTTCCAATCTTTCACACACGGAATATAAAACATGAAAACTTGCCAGGTGAAAGAAGCCCGTCACTCATTTAGATCTCAATTCTCTTTCCGATGAAGTTGTTTTTTTCTCGGTACTGAACTTGGTCCCTTCTTTCATATTTATGTTTTTGTTCAATATCAACACTTTAAGTGAAGTTACATTCTAAATAATAATTAATCTATACTAATATTATAAAGAGGTAAAGTGTGTAAATTTGGATGTAGGAGGTAATCTCCGAACTACTTATCCGATTTAAAAAAAATATTCTTCAATATTTAGCATGGACCTTTGGAATGGACATAGGCTATATATACTAACAATAAAACCGTTTCCGTGGAGACTAATTTTGCAACGTAAGTCGACGAAAAACGGTGGAAATCTACAAATTCGGACGAAGCGAACTGGGCCTGTATATAATATAGCAATCTTGATCTTTAAACATCTCTTAAATTATTGAGTGGATTCATATAATTCATTTAAAAAATCTTATCAACGGGTAATTGATACTTTCACAAGTCACAAGTCGAATATATTAATTAGGATGATAATGATGTAATCAGGTACCACCATTCTGAGACTCCTGATCAAACATGTAAGTGTATCTACTCATTTGAGCAAAATGTGATAAGAGAACAAACAGGTTTGCTGGAATATATTTTATAATTTATATTATTCAGTGTAGAACAGTAGACTAAGTGTTAATAAATTCGATCAATTTACACCTGCTAGTCAGTCAGGAGCGGGAAAGGTAAATGATTATGAAGTCATATACTTTTATTTTATACTATGCATAGGAATAAAATCGCAATCGAACCATTAGGGTGCAAATATATACTTCTGTCTTTTTTTAAGCCGTAAGCACTGGCGTATCCAAGAGGGCAAAATAAGCACGGGGGACCCGGCTTAAAAAGATTTCTTATTTTCACCCTCCTGGGCCAAAAGCTGGGTACGCCCATGTTAACGTTATAGAAAAAGACAAGGTTTTTGAAACAGAGTTACTTTATTCAAATTGAATGCAAGTACATCAGCCAATCCTATCATCGGAAAAATCAGAGAATTACATTGAAGAAAGAGACGCAGATATATTTTACGCTTTGTTGTCTTCACTCACCGCACATTGAGTAGATAGACAATGATTCATATAGTAAATTATTAAATATATTTCTTATTATTTTGTAAGATTCCTGGGTAATCTTATTATGCAATAGACGTTAAATATTGCAGGAAAATGTAATACAAGTCCAAAAGCTAATTGTGCTCGTAATTTATTAGTTCATTTTTTTAATTGCAATTTACACTTCTAACTGCAAATAACATTGGCACAACTATTGACAAATATAAAAGACTAGCGGTCCCGTCTGGCTTCACCCAGGTGCAAAACAACGAATGGGAGAGAGGGACATAAATACGCACGTTCATTTTAGTTTACCGAGATGAATGTTGTGTCCAAATTTCATAATGATCGGAGTTACCGTTCAAAAGTTTTTGTCAGACTGACTTTTGAGTTATATTTTGCAACATTTTTCATTGATGCTCCGCTCCTATTGGTCAATGATATTATATAGCCTATAGCCTTCCTCAATAAATGGACTATTCCACAAGAAAAATTTCAATTCAAACCAATAGTTCCTGAGATTAGCGCGTTCAACCAACCAAACAAACAAATTCTTTAACATTATAATATATATTAGTATAGATATAAAGTAGTGGCTTTATGCTATTGTATTCCATAATTTTTTGCATAATAAAGTTTTTATTATATAACAATTTTACAACAAAACAATGTCAACTTTAAAATTTATTTAACGATTTTTTAATCACATATAACAGCACATTTTAACAGTATTTTTATTGAAAACAACTTTTGAAATTGAGCAATATAGTAATATTTTGGATGTTTTATTTCCAGTTGTATAAATTTCAAACAAAAAAAATAAAATAATTCATTAAAAAAAACATTTCGAAGTAATGATAGGCCCAGAAGCTGTATAGTTTTTATAATTAAGATATTTCGTGTCGAATTCATTTTAACGGAATTATATTTTTATATTCAAATTTTATTAACAATTCAATAACGTTTAACATAAATTCACCATCACAAAAATTATTTGTGGAAATGTTTATTATAATCGCAAAAAATTCTGCGGGTCTTAAAAAAAGAACAATATTTATCTATCGTATAAATATTAATATTCAATCTGTGGAATTGCACAGTTTCTCTCTTTCTATTTTTTTTTCTCTATTAATAATGACATGACCTCAAAAGCTATGCATTACCATAAAAATTAAATATTCACTGAAATTGTTAATAAACAAGTACATACTTTATAATTAATGTAAAAAGTATATAATTAAATTGCAAATATTAATTCAGTTTGTATAATTTGTCATGGAAAAACACAAAAAAATCCCGTCAATTTTCCACTATCGTTTCATAAAAATCTTTTTCTATAGCATTGCATTTGGTAGACTCTGATAAAGAAACCCATATTGTTATTCATACGCTAATACTTCAATATATAATACAACAGGCATAGTTTTTATGCGTATGACTATTATGCTTAACACTATAGCACTGCCTCACCGCTCTAATTAACTAACCGTGTTATAATAATGATTCTCGGCTATTTCAGAACCGCAGTATTCTACAATTACTAATCAATTCTATTTGTCGGTTTCTTGCATTCATTTCTCGGTATTTTTTGCTATCAATCGATTTAGCTCGATAAGAAGAGTATTTAGAGGCAGTTTTAAGAGCTCCCAATGCGTTTAAACAATTAGAAAACAATTGTTGAATTTCGAAGATGTCTTTTGACCTTTCATTCTTCGTCTAACGGGGACGGTAATAGATACGACAAAAATGTACTTGGCTCTTTTGATAAGAATTCAATTTTCTATGAAAAAGTTCTCGACAGCATTTATTTATATATTAGAGTTGTTGAGTAACAGGCACTCGCACCCTAACGTAATAATTACGGTTATTCTCCAATCGGTGCGTACGGAGAGATTTCATTAACAATCAAATAAAAAAAAATTCTCCAAAAATCTAAAAAAAATCACGAATGCATTATTTTCTGACCAATTTTATATCGACCGGCAGTACTTATTTTTGAGTTTTGGCGACGGTAAACGCAAAATTTTTAATTCGACTTTTTTTTAAACTTTGCTCAAATTCCAGGAAATTAAATTTTATAAATGCTGATATATTCAGTTCTATTCTACTAACGATACCCACGGTAATTACCAAGTGTTTTATACGCATTCAGTTTTTTTTATATTGACGTGAAAACATTTATTAACTCAAGTACAGTGATAGCCGGTCGAACTTTCTTGTGTTACAATTTTAATCGCTAATAACTACAAGACTAATAATGCATTAACAGCGGTTGGTCCCACAACGGGTAGATCATCTCTTTACCAGATCGTCGCGCAGGATTTGTTTTACCTGTGACGTAACCGCACGAGTGTACGCGCACGCGCGTGATAGTCATGAATTAGCTTTGGGTAAAGTTTTAACTTAATGTAGCGTGGAAACGCGTTTAGCTAGGACCTTGAGTTGAGTATCATTTTAAAGATCTCACGGAGCACCACTAGGAGCTAAAGTGAGACAATAAAAATACTCGCTGGAATATAAGTGAAAACTGGTTTTAATTGAGAATTACAAAATAGTTAAACATATCGTTTCATATAAGTTCGGAATTGTAAAAAACGGAAAGCTTGCATTGAGAAAGCGAAGAGCGTCAGCGTCGAAAAGGTAACGAAAAAACCCAAACGTCTACGAATGATGATGTGCAGGCGATACATGAAACAGTAATACTCGACGTTTACGCGAAAAATTTACAGCGCTTTTCATTTTTTTTATTTGCTTGTCAGTGACTTCGTGTATATTATTGAGTATATTAAAAAATCGCATTTTGCAAATTTAATTGTTTCATTATAGCGTACCTATATGAAGTTAACTCTAATTAAAGAAATAGAGCAATTGTGATCCTTGAAGACTATTGGAGGAAGTTTTTAAAAAAAATCCGTGGAAATAGGATCACTAAAAAGCAATGCTGAATTTAAAATTGCATTTTACCATCTTCAGAGTTTCAAATGCTGTCACATTTTGTAGCGTATGTTACACTTCCTATTCGAGTATATGGAAGATGTATCGAATTTGTAAACTATAATTAGAGTCCTGAATGATATTTTCTTAATCAGTGATCACAGCAAAATGTGCTGGTCTATTTTGTCCAGCCATGTATGCCTGATGTTGCAAACCTGTTTTTGTAAACATAAACGTCAATAATAAGTAGCGAAATAGGAACCTACTATTAAACTAATTGGTTTAGTAAACAAGAGCCTACGCTGGACATTGTATCTTCACAGTTCACTGAAAATATTACCAGTTAACTATGTATAAGGTATTGAATATCGATCGTTTATAATAATACGTAAACATAGCATAGTCCTTTATATACCGAGTTGATTAAAATAATATTTATTCTTTTTAAATAATTTTATACAAAAATAGGTATTGGCCGGGTGCAGAGTATATATGTATAGAGTGGGGACAACTGAAGCGATCGCAGCGTGAGCTGTGAACTAAATTACCAATAAATCATGCAACCGTTATAGAGAATGATGTGGCCGTCAGATGTCGTTTTCATTCTGTGCCATATCGTTTCTTAAGAAGCTTCGCGGCTTAAAACAATAATAACAATGCAGTTCAATCCCGTTTTTTTAAGTTGATACAGCCATGGTTTTTATCTTCGCTATGTAATAGAAATATTACAGTCATATTAAAAACATTGAAAATATTTATAAAGTGCTACTGTCTTGAAAGTTAGAGGGGGTACGACTTTAGGAATTTATATCTCGAGAAACATTTACCTAAAATAAAGTCACTTAAAAACTTTTACTGCATTGCCTGTCCAACGATAGGTACCTACTCTACGCAATGGAGTAGGTACAGGAAAATAACATTTTTCATCCTTTAGTTCTATGTATGGAAAGCTACCCTTAAATTATATTTTTGTTATTTCATTACACAGTTGTACGATGGTTCACATGACACCTGCCTGTAAAATTTCATCCAAATCAATGAAAATATTAGTTACTTATAAGACTTTGACATACGAACAGACGAAATACATGACGAAATTATAAGAGTTCCATTTTTTGCCATTTAGAACCGTAAACATAGACAAAGTCCTTTTTCTAAAACATTCCTCATTTTAGACTCATCCACCGGTTTTATTCTTATTTCTTGCACATCGAGTAATCAATGAATATCTTGATTGTTTATTTATATTACAATTAGAATATATTTTCACGCATTTTTTCTAGTCAGCTAGTTTCAAGATGCTGAAATCATTTTACGACTTAACCTAACCTCAATTTTTCATATACTCGTACACCCCTATTAGTACATGAAGACAGCTAAAAATGTTAAGAAACAGGAGAAATCGGTACTTCTAGTTCACATGTTGAAGTAATTTAAATTGCATTTTTCTGTTATATTTTTATCCTTTTCTTATTTCAGTTATTTAAATCCCTTTTATGCTTGTAGTTACGTGTTTTGTTGTATAGGAAGCTTGCATGTATGGTTTGCCACGCCAATAATATTTCTCGAAAAGCAGTTTAAAAATTAATGGTCAGTTTATATTAATATAAAAGATTGTTTTATTTTTAAGATCAAATTGTTAATTCATGTTTAATGCGAGAGGCGAATAAATACAAGGTGTTCAAACAATTGGTGAACATTACCTTATGAAATATCATTTCAAAGTTTTTTCATAGGATCATGTATTTTAAATTATTTATCTAATGGCCGACGCACATATGCTGCTTTTTGTCACACGGCTTTGTGATTAAGTTGCTTGGAGATCGTCCAGATATAAACATAAAACATAGAAGTAGCAAGTACATTGTGCAAATTGCAGTCTTTTTCAGTTCTTGATGAATGATTTAAATTATATCATTAAAACTGAATAATCTTTCAAAAGTTTTTTTTTTCGTAGAAAAAATACTTACTTATACATTAACAATTAATAAAATTCAAACGATTTGAGCCTTCAATTTCAAGTGAAACTTTAACAAATTTGACGCAGTATAGCTCTTGATTTATAACTTTATGAGTAAACAAACATTTACGTGCATTTTTGCGATATTTCTATTTGACATGAATTATGAAAATTCAGAAAATTTAATGAAAGAAAATTTTAATGTAGATCTAGGTTCCGTAGAATCATTCAGTTTTGGTCTTCCCACCGAAGACAATATTTATAGTCCCGTGTGTGAGTACTATATCTTTAACTAGCGGCCAGTCCGGCTCCGCCCGAATTTATAAATTGCAACCGTTTTTTCGTCAATTTACATTGCAAAAAAAATTGCTCTCCACGAAAAGCGCTTTTATTTTAACGTGATAATATTTAGACCATGTTCATTCTGAAGGTTTATTATAAATAGTGGTGAAAGACTTTTTCAAATAGGTGCAGTGGTTCCGGAGATTACCCTCCATATACACACAAACAAAATTCGCACTCTCTATTTTTAATCTACATATATAAAATTCTTGTGTCACAATATTTGGCCGCGCTAATTTCCGAAACCAATGAAATTTTGTAAATGTGTCTTGCTTGGTGCAACTTATGCTATAGGACAGTTTTTATTAAATATTTTGTACAAAATTACGGTGTTTTCTCAAAAAAATTGTTTTAGTATAACATGAAACGCTATCTTATAGAATTTACTCAAAGCTATTAGTTCAGAAGCAAACAAAAAAGCTGTTTTAGTACCAACTAGCGACATCTGTTAGGATTTGCTCAAAGCTATTAGTTCGGAAGCAAATCTGGTAGAATTTGCTCAAAGCTATTAGTTCAGATACCGGACCGCAAACTGAATACATTTTGCAGAATTATATCTATCGCACCCGGGTGAAACCGGGACGGGCCGCTAGTATAAGTATACAGTGGGTGATCAAATTATTAGAGCCACTGAATAAAATCAGCATATTTGACAGACCACTCAAGGACATTCACTCGTTGGTCCTGGAGGAATTTTGTCACAGTTTTGGCTTTGTGGCAAGGTGCCGAGTCATGCAAAAAGTATAGTCCAAAACTGTGACAAAATTCCTCCAGGACCAACGAGTGAATGTCCTTGAGTGGCCTGGCAATTCGCCAGACCTCAACCCTATAAAGAGTCTATGAAGGCCGATGTAAAAGGAAATTGTAGAAGTAGTGGTCACAAACAAACGCCAATTGATCGAGCGCTTGATAGAGGTCTGGTGTAGTTGCGAAAAAATTAAAGAAAACTGCTCAAAGCGCATAGAAAGCATGCCAAGAAGAAGTAGTGATGGGTCGCTCCTGACCGAGTTGTTCATAATGAACGACTCCCTTCTCGCAGCGGAGCAAGTTGCTCTTTTTTTTGTGAATGACTCATTCCGAGCGCCATTGCTCTGTGCTGAACTGTTGCATTCACACATTTACAGAGCGTACACAGCACAGGCCTCAGAGACACTAGTGAACTTTGCACATACGGAATTATCTTTGCTGAGTCATTTAATGTTGAATGACACACGGTAAGTGCAATAGTACTAAGCTTACAGTGACTTAAACCATTCACATTGACGTCGTTGACAAAGATATAATATTTTAAGAATAAACATTATTATTGTTAAGCTTTTATTATACTTTATAGTTTATCCGAAATGCGAATAATATAAAATCATAATCATATGAAAATGAGCTCAGAGCTGAGTGTGTGTATTGTGCTGTGCAATGCTAACTGACTCCTGAGCATGTATGATGACAGTTCACACCTCTGCAGTCTGCACTCTTGTGTAGTGCGTACTGTCTAGTGTCGCTCCTTTGAACGACTTACTCTGAGCGACTCTTTTTAGTGAGCGGAGTGCACGAAGCCAGCTCCCAATAAAGAGTCATGTGGACAAATCACCATGTCATAGCCGCAAAGGGTGATACCATCAAGTATTAGGCATACCTACTTAAAATAAGTTTATTTCTACATTAATACAATTAAAGTCAATTTTTTTTAAAATGTATTTAAGGTTTACTAAAATATTTCATTAAAAATAAATATACAAATCAAAATAAAGTGTCGTAATTTCACTATAAACTCAAAATATACACATTTTACTCAATGGCTCTAATAATTTGATCACCCACTGTAGATTAATAATCTAATTTTGTGTGTAAATGCGAGGTCATCGGCTGTTGTTTTTCGACCAACAGTCTGTAGATTATTAGTCGAGCGCAAGGCGATATTACTGACATTAGCATAATCCGTACAGATGAGTGATGGGCGGTCGGGCGGTCAGCGTCAGCGGACTGATCGGCCAACGGACGGACGTAGGTGGAAATCAGCCAAAGAAACAATGCAATAAGACATACTAAATGCTTTACAGTTTACACAGTCATACACGTACCTGCATATCTATGCCCGCAAATCGGAATGGCTTATGTCGAATTTTTGGCAATTCTCTTACGTTATATTAATTTCACCATACACTGACAGCGCCAGCTAAATATATTAAAAGATTAATGCTGGATACGGAAAGGATTGTCAAAAAATTTGATTTGGCAATGACCTTAGATTGTGAACATACATCTGTCTCCATATGGAAAGCATTGCAGAGTTTTAATCGATCCTTCTCGAAATATAATTGGTCGATTGAAACGATATATTTCTTAGACTGTATATACTATAGCACGGCAGTGGAAGGATTTCTGGTAACGTAGGTCCATTCCCACCTGTGAATAAATAAAAGAAAAAAGACGGACAGATTTCTCAAAACGGTGGATTGTTTGGGCTGTACCGGTGTTATTTTGGGCCCATAGTAATCAGAGAGGGTACAGCTCCACTTCTTCTACTGTTCTGAGAAACTTGTGCAGAAATGTAACAAAGAAAAGAATATGCAGTTGGTCGATAACAATTATATTTCATAATCACTTCAAAAAACGTGTCGGTGATAAGGTACAAAGAAATCTGATTTACAAGTACATTCTTAATATTAACAATATCATTTGATCATGATTGACAATTAGGAACTGGGGGTAGAACCCTGACGAGGTGATCACTTAATTATTCTAGGGAAGTACATTTAATAAGGTTGTTTAAATTAAAAAAAAAAATAATAATAAAACGTGAAAGAGGAAAAGAAAACTAGGCGTGAGCGTCATACCTTTTTCTGAAGAGTACTTACTTACACTTGAACAATACTTATTCTAGGAATACTTTACATAATTCGTGAGTGACTACGGGTATTTAGGCGCTTCATGGTAGTACAATGAAGTCTAAATTCGGTTTGGAGAAGAAGCTTGAAGATGATTCTGTGGTTTATCCCATGAGCGTCCTTTTCATGCGACCACACCGAATCCCGGAAAAACAACTTAATGTTTGTTATTTTTCCCGTAACTAATCAATATTGATTTTAATTATTTCACACCTAACAACTATTGTTTGTCACTTTTTCACTTTTTGAAAATCACAGATACCGCGTATTTAGAGTCAGACGACTGGATCACACGATAGACACACTTATGTTTATAAGTCCAAGCCACGCGATCCAAATCGTACCGCGCATGCTAATACCCGCGAATTTAGTGATTTGATTTCCTTATTTATTTATTTTATTATAATAATTTTTATGCTAATATTAAAAAATTGTCGCGGTGCTATGGCACCACGTGACAGGCTCCCCCTCTTTAGTGATTAGGAGGTACTCCGCTATACTACTAACTGTACATACAACAAGAAATTCACAACAATGAATTTATCTTTGTTGTAACTAAGTCAACAATCACTTGACAATCTACCATATCCCATACTATGGCAGTTGAAGTGTGCTCTTCATAAATAAGCTCTAATTAAATTTAACTAATCTAAATTGATCTAACGAGATGAAACAACCACCGATAATACGGAAATTATGGGGTCGTAACCTGACTGGCTGAAGGAGACAGCTTAAACGTTAGACGAAATTGGGCCTTAGGAAAGCGCCGGAATGTAAACAAGGACAAGCTTATAATCTAAAACAAAGGACGAGAATAACGAAATAACACAGGGAGAATTCTTTATTTAGGAAAATAAAGCATAACTCAGGTACGAAAAATAACTTAAACTTTTATTGTTAGTAATAACCTAACCTAACAACACTTGACGTTTGACAGATGTCAGCTGTCTGACATTGAACTTGAAATTAAACTAGAGGGCAATGACCTCGGGTGAATTTTTCAATTGTTAACAGACGGAATTTTCTTCAGATGTTCAATATGAGATTTAAACATCTTTTTGGAGGATGGATCTTGAAGGATGCAGCTAACAGGACTCGTAAATTCTAAAATTACACGGGGATTACTGTAACGAGGACAAAGTTTGAGGTGAAAATTCGGTTTCATTTTGTTATAATGTAACCTTTGTACAACAAAATCGCCGACTTGAAACTTCGACTGCAACGAACGGTTTTTATTGAAATATTTCGCTTGTAGATCATGTGATTTTGACAGAGCTAGGCGAACTTGATTTTCGGAAGGCAAAGCGTCTTGTTCCCACACCGATGACAAATTCCATTGTAAATCGAGTGGAAATTTGATTTCTCTTGACAAAAATATCTTACAAGGTAAATTTTTAATACTTTCATGATATGAAGAATTATTGGCGAAGGTTATGTGATTTAATAACAAGTCCCAACTGAGATGATCGTCAAACTTTTGTTGAAGTAAAATTGACAGAGCAGCTCTAACGTTTCGTATTACTCTTTCTACAGCATTGGACGAAGGATGATAAGGCGAACTGTGAATGACACGTGAACCCCAGGAAGTACAGAATTCATTAAACTTGTTTGACGTAAACGAAGTCGCGTTATCGGAAACTATTTTAGTTGGTGGACCGTACGTGGTAAAGACTTGATGCAGACATTTTATTATCGACGTGGAACTGGAATCAGGAATCGCGTAAGTTATTAACCACTTGCTGTAACTATCCAGAATTAGAAGAACATATTTATTCCCGGAATGTGATTTGACAAGCGGTCCCATGAGGTCAATGTAAATTTTATCCCACACAGATTGTGGAGGATTAGACGACATAACTACTTTATCAGGATGTTGATCTGATTTATGCGTTGCACAGAGCATACAATCTTTAATAAATTGACGAACCTCAACAAACATGCGCGGCCACCAAAATCTTCGTGATATTGTACGATACGTCTTCGTGACTCCGGGATGACTGGCGATTTGTGAATTATGAAACTGTTCCAATATTTCTTTCTTGGAGGCGGACGGAACAACAATACGTCGACGACGGTTGCGGCCTACGAGTCGAACCAGGAAATTCTTGTGAATAGCGAAATTTTTCTGAGGTAAACCTTGATTAATTTGACTTTTAAGGCGGTTTAACTCAGGATCTTGATCTTGCAGGATATTAAGTTCGGTAAACGGATTTTTAATTTCCGTAATGGGATTGAGAAAATTTGATTGTATTGCATTTTTCTCAGAAGTTTCGGATTCAGCTACCAAACGGGATAAACAATCGGCAGTACAATTTACTTTACCGCGAATATGTTCGACTTTGAAACTGAAACGACTGATGCGAAGTAACCACCTACCTACACGACCTAAGTTGCGGGGGTGCTGAATTAACCATTTGAGACAGGAACTATCTGTCTGAAGAATAAAAGTTTGATGCGAGAGGTAAGATTTCATTTTTTCCATAGCCCAAATACATGCTAAAGCTTCTTGTTCGTACGTACTGTATTTCTTCTCGGCGGATGTCAAACGTCGGCTTGCGTACTGGATCGGGTGTAGACCATCTTCAAAGGATTGTAAAAGAACACAACCAACATGATTTTGACTGGCGTCGGTTTGCAGAATGAATTCGCGTTGAAAATCGGGAAAACGTAGAACTGGTGAACTTGACAGAGCTTCACGAAGTTTGCGAAAAGACTGAATATGCGTTTCCGTTAAATTATATTTGACATTTTTCTTCCGTAGATCATTGAGTGGCGACATTATCTGAGCGTATTCGGGGATAAACTTAGCGTAATAACCAACCATTCCAATAAACGTTTGAAGCTGTTTCAAATTCTTCGGAATTGGCAAATTCTTTATCGCTTCTACTTTGTCGGGATCCATGGAAAGACCGTTGCTTGAGACACGATGACCCAGGAAGTTGAGTTCGCTTTGGGCGAATTTTATTTTATCCGGATTCACGGTAAGATTAGCTTCTTTTAGACGTCTTAACGTTTCTCGAACGTGTACCATATGAGATTCCATATCGGGACTGTATATTAATAAGTCGTCGAAAAATACAATCACAAACTTGTATCTTAAATCGGCAAAAATGTCAAACATCAGACGGTTTAGAGCACTAGGTGAAATAGATAGCCCGAACGGAGCCTTATGAAATTTCCACTGGCCTTCAGGAGTGACGAACGACGTTAGACTCTTTGATTTGTCAGATAATTCAACTTGGTAAAAGGCGCTGTTTAGATCCAACGTGGTGAAAACTTTGGCGTTTTTTAAGCACTGGAAAATGTGCTCAATCGACGGAACAGGAAAACTATCCATGACAACCTTTTTGTTTAACTGGCGATAATCAATACAAAGTCTATAACCTCCACTTGATTTCTTGACAAGAAAAGCCGGTGAAGCGTAAGGGGATTTACTAGGTGAAATAACGCCTTTATTCAAAAGATCACTAATATGTTCCCTCATTATTTTAGCTTGAGGTGGGGAAAGTGGATACGGGGCCTTTCGGACTGGAATATCGTCAGACAAATGAATTGAATATTTGTAATTTTTAGCTTGACCTAGTTCTTCGGTAAGAACTTCTGGAAATTCTGCAAGCAAACTACTAAAGTTGGCCGCATTTGAATCTATACTGGTAACGTGATCCAGGGAGAAGGTTTTGGACGAAGCGGGTAACGGTACAAAGGGAATGACGTGAGAGGAATCGAATTTGAAAGAAAGATTATTCTCGGTACAATTAACGTTCGCACCCATTTTGCATAAAGAATCATAACCTATTATGACGGGATACGACAGAGCGTCGAGAACTAGGAAATCAATCTTCCAGGTAAATTTACTAATAGTAATGACTACTGTTAACGTGAAATTAGATCTCGCGATAGAACTGTTGGCTACTTGGGCATAAGAAATCGAATTTGTGATCGTACCTATTTTTAACGATGACAAATAATTAGCAAGTTCGGAATTGATGTAGTTCTTGGTAGAACCGGTATCAAGCAGTGCCGAAGCTCGAATATGTTGAAAGTAGAGATAAACTAGAGGGATCGTAGAGCTACTTGATTGACTTGGGGAATTATAGGAATAATTCGGGACGGGAGAAGTCAATCGAATAGACGTATTTACAGGAGAGGACAAGTTAGCTGGAGGGGGGTGGTTCGAAAGGGGTGACTTATTAACTAATGTGGTTAACCGGGGAAAGACATTAATTTGTTCTACATCTTTCGGTTTACTAAAAATTTTGACAACGCTATCTCACCCTTGAGAGGGCAGGATAGCCTTAGGTTCAGAAGGAGAAGGACGTGGGGGACGAACCGGACACTGGGCTATAAAGTGACCTGGTTGTTTACAATATCGGCAACAAGGGGAAAAATTAGGAGCGACAAGTCCGGTCGAATTGGGGTGAGTGTACGTTTTACGTTGACGTTCAACTACTCTCAAATGTTTTATAAGCTGGTGAAGCTCAGCTAAACAAGTTGGGGTATCTCTGAATTGTAGATAATTAAATGTGAATTCGTTTTGGTTAAGCCAAATGCGCGCAATTATCTCCGATTCAGACAGGCTAGGACCCAATAATTCGACGTATTTCAAGACGTCTTCAGCATATTCGGGAAAATTCTCAGAGAGGTTCTGACGCCTACTGATATAGCGTTCTATTAGCATAGCCCGATCTATAGAAGTGGTGAAATGGTCTAGAATAAGATTTTTGAGCTGTGTCCATTCGAGTTCAGAATAGACATTAAGTCTCCACCACTGTCGGAGGGGTCCGTCAGTCTTAGTGCCTAAACTCTTTAACAAAATATGAAATGGAACTAAAGCGAATTGACTCACGTTCTCGATTTCTAACAGGAATTGTATCAAAATGTCAAGATCTGTACCTGTAGCGGTAGGTACGTTACGCAACAAGTCCCGGATATCGCCCATATTTGCATGCGAAGCGGTATGATTTGGAACGGAAATAAGAATTGGCTCGAACTTACTCGGTGAGTGCACTGGAGGATCGTCCATCGCCGGCGGAGAGTCTGGAAGTTCAGCGGTGGTCGGAGGCGGACCTGGAGATTTGCTTTGGCCGGGTGTCGGCGGAGACTTTGGGCTGCGGCAGGACTTATGGCGCGGCATGGTCGACTGGAAGACGTGGAATCGGACAGGAACAGGACTCAGGAATTAACTACGCTCCTTGCTACCAATTATAGCACGGCAGTGGAAGGATTTCTGGTAACGTAGGTCCATTCCCACCTGTGAATAAATAAAAGAAAAAAGACGGACAGATTTCTCAAAACGGTGGATTGTTTGGGCTGTACCGGTGTTATTTTGGGCCCATAGTAATCAGAGAGGGTACAGCTCCACTTCTTCTACTGTTCTGAGAAACTTGTGCAGAAATGTAACAAAGAAAAGAATATGCAGTTGGTCGATAACAATTATATTTCATAATCACTTCAAAAAACGTGTCGGTGATAAGGTACAAAGAAATCTGATTTACAAGTACATTCTTAATATTAACAATATCATTTGATCATGATTGACAATTAGGAACTGGGGGTAGAACCCTGACGAGGTGATCACTTAATTATTCTAGGGAAGTACATTTAATAAGGTTGTTTAAATTAAAAAAAAAAAAAATAATAAAACGTGAAAGAGGAAAAGAAAACTAGGCGTGAGCGTCATACCTTTTTCTGAAGAGTACTTACTTACACTTGAACAATACTTATTCTAGGAATACTTTACATAATTCGTGAGTGACTACGGGTATTTAGGCGCTTCATGGTAGTACAATGAAGTCTAAATTCGGTTTGGAGAAGAAGCTTGAAGATGATTCTGTGGTTTATCCCATGAGCGTCCTTTTCATGCGACCACACCGAATCCCGGAAAAACAACTTAATGTTTGTTATTTTTCCCGTAACTAATCAATATTGATTTTAATTATTTCACACCTAACAACTATTGTTTGTCACTTTTTCACTTTTTGAAAATCACAGATACCGCGTATTTAGAGTCAGACGACTGGATCACACGATAGACACACTTATGTTTATAAGTCCAAGCCACGCGATCCAAATCGTACCGCGCATGCTAATACCCGCGAATTTAGTGATTTGATTTCCTTATTTATTTATTTTATTATAATAATTTTTATGCTAATATTAAAAAATTGTCGCGGTGCTATGGCACCACGTGACAATACATATTACATATATATTTAGCATTGTTTTTTTATACAGTTTTCACTTCAAAACAACATCGTCCTACGCATTTTGATAAAAATTTAGCTTGAAAACCGATTTTCTTTTATATAGAATAATCATTTGTTTTTTTCTTTTTTGTGAGTACAATCTTATGTTCTAGATTACAGGGAGTTTGAATACGACATTAGACTGGTCCTGGTGTATGGAAACTGTAATTATATGATCACAATCTAAGATCATAGTCAAATCAAATTTTTGACAATCCTTTCTGCAGCCCAGCACAAAATCAAATAAGAGTGATCATAGATTGACCGAAATACTGTACCACTTTCTTTAAGAATTTTTGTGCTTCGCTTTTCATATATACTGGATCTAGTCAGCAAAATATAATAATCTGGATCTTTTTATGAGCTCCAGAAAATTGATCTTTGATACAATCGATTTGGAATGCTCCTATGCTTTTCTTATGGTCACACAAGTGTGGTCACATTTGAAGGCCGTAGTCAAATCAGTTTTGTAACAACCCTTTCTGCAGCCAAGAAATTGTGTTGATTTTTGATGTATTCTCATCAGGTGTAGCTGTTTTTCCAAAGTGTGACCAGTCAGAAATTGTAAAGATCTAGATTTAATTTGTTTACATTATATATTTTTTTTAATCATGCATTCGACATGTGAGCTTGAAAATAGCCGACCTTAGGGATCTCCTTTACACGGCTCCTTGCTATTACAAGCCTCCTGTATCTCGAATCTTATGATGAACGTCTGAATTGTATTTTTATTTTGCTATTTAAAATAATGATAAAACAAATATTTGAATTGGTACCAAATCTAAAAAACCGTGGAAGCTAGTAGTAGTTTTTGAGGTGATTTATATGTGAACCATATATAAATTGCAATTGATGTTGATGAATAAATTTTGTTGAATTAGTCGTACAATAATCTAGGCATTAACGGGGGGTTCAAATCGTCAATAATAATCTCACTTTGTCAAAAGACCTACTTAAACAATTTTCCTTTGTATCAGCAGATATTATATTGGATGGATGGCGTGTTTTTGTTCCCCTCAATCTTACTTCCTTATAAGTAAATACATATAAATAAGTATGGGCAATGGACAGGCATGTATTTTTAGATTTATTTTGTCGAATATACATGGGTCGCCTCTCGGGAGTGGTGTAAATCAAATAACATTATTTAGATATTAACTAAAGATACATCTTATAGCGACTTAATTTTTCAGCATACCTACTTCGCTAGTCTTTACAACAATCAATTTCTGTTAAAAATAATAATTAAGTTACTTTACAATTAAATGGCAAATCCTTTGCTTCAATAATGTTTATCTATTATGAAATATTTAATTTGTATTTTATTTCGATTACAATTACTGTGAATATTATTGAGTTGGGAATATTTTTGAAACTAAATATTTAAAATCTACCTAAAAGGTAACATTCTGTCTAAAATTCCAGTACAGAAAATCAGTAATTAATTATTTAGGTTTAATTTCTGAGATCATCGGGGAAAGTACCCGAATTTTTGTATATCAGTGCTTTCCAAAAGAATTTTATCTAACTAACAAATGCCTCTCAATTCTCAACTGCCAGAGGTATTCGAACTTAATATAAATTATGATTTTTATAAGTTAAAATCCTTGGAATCTTTTACCAGTTCTCAAAGTACAAGTAAATTCTCCGATAAAATATTCAGTCAACTAAAAATCGAATTGTTTCTTTTGTCAGCTTTTATATTTAAAAATACTCATTTCGGTACTGAAGAACCAAATACAACTAGATTCAGTATCCACCATTGTACAGTGCGTTCACAGAAAGTGGTGACAGTAAATAATTCGTGTGTCCTACTAGATAAAAGTTTAAATAGTATCTAAAACTGCTTAGGTATATTTTTTGTTCTTCAGACTCAACCATGCTTTTTTTTTAAATGGAAACGTATATTTTTTTATATTTTCAAAACCACAATTTTTTCTCTAGTTTATATAACATTTTTATATGGTTACATAAGAAACTATTCGAGAAACACGTTCATTTGAAAAAAATGCATGTACACTTCCGGTGGAGTTTGAGGTACAAAAAAATATACCTTGACAGTTTCCAATAGTAAATCTCGAGTTGAACGAAAAACTATTTAAACTTTTTTTTGTATCCAGTAGATACACGAATTATTCACATAGACGTAGCAACGATTTTATCGTGGGGGGGGGGGCAAATTTTCAACTCTACCTACCATTACCAACTGCCACTTATACATAATTTGAAAACTGTTCATAGAAGCGAAATCGATCAACACGACTTTCTGGAGAAATTTCACGACAAAGAAAATATGTTATTATCTTATTATTTGTATGTGAACAATTAATATTCTAGGGATGGGCCAGGTCCACCTGGTCCCCTCTCTTGCTACGCCACTTTCGGTGAACACACTCTATGTCATATCAAAACAACTATGCTTGGTCAAAACCGCTACACGAATCTCATACCAGTTCATATTTTTAAATTATTTTTTCTACTAATAATCTAAAAATCAATTGATACTGTTACGAGGGGTAACAGTAACAGTATCAATAAATAAAATTAAAGACTAACTGTCTGAAAAATTGTTCGATAATTTTATTTATTGAAGAGTAATCAGACGTTAATCAAAGATTTGAGTACTTAACAGTATCAATTGAATTTATATTAATATATGGTCCCTTTAGATAGGTACTGAAAAATCAATACAAGTTTCAGCTTTCTCCATTAAGTAGTTTGATGGGTATCTCAGTATTGAAAACATGAAACAGGCAGCGATTTTGGTATTAATTTTTTAATAGGCGAGATTAATCTCGGCGGCGGGCCGGTTCCACCCTGTGTAGGTATGTAGGTAGAGGTACACACACAGGTAATGTATAGCATACAACACCAGTTTCTTGTTTGATACATTAACGCAATTACTGATTAATGGGGCACTTTACAGATAGCTCATTCACTCTGCCGAGTTCATTTCGCTCAACGTCAAACTACAGTGCCGTCCCCATGACGTGTTTATTAGTCACGAAATTATTGGTTCATTATAAAGGCTGCTGACCGCGGCTATCGATTTTAGAACTTTAACGTGTAAAAATCGTATTTTAGACAAAAAATCTTCAACTAAAGTTTTTGAACATCAAATTCTGCAACAAAATCAATAAACAAAATTAATTTTTTATGCCGTGTCGGCAGAAATTAGATACAAAATTGATACAAATTAATAGTGATAGCTATGTGTATTGTACCTATGTTTATGTCCACTGAATCAAAAATTATGAAGTTTCTTATTTTTATTTTTAATCATAGACCTAATAAAAATTATAAAATTAATTGTGAAATTAACCAGTCTCTACGTCGATCAATCTCATTTGCTATACCCCACGTACAAAAAATTGAATATCTCCGATGATTTTAATACTATATAAAATTTCTTTTCTTATTGTTAAACATTTTGTTATTACAATGATGTGATAATATCATTATTAATATTTTCGTCAAGTGGAAACTTCCTTAATGTTCCAGGCCTATCCTTAAATATTTCTGAGATAATTTTTGAAATATATGTATCTAATGTCTTTTTTCACTTAGAACCATATTTTCAATTTGCGAATGAAGCTTCTGAAATTCCTAAAATATGTTTGTATTCTACTAAAAAATATTCTCATGCAATTATTGCACTAATGACCGTCTTTTGAAAGAACGGGTGGATGTCACCATAGTATTGCTCTCCTTTCAAAAGACGGATACAAGTCTATGTTATTCAATAAAATACGTGGATACTGCACTATCTAATTCACTAAACTACACTGTTCACAGTTTGAAAAGATCACTGTAGTTGGTTAATTATAGCCTTTCTTTTTGTTTCCGGATTTATCTAACAAATGGAATAGAATTTGAAATTCTAAATCACTTATAGTTTAGTCAATGAGTGCTCATAAGGGCATCTAGATGGAAAAGTCGAAAGCAGAACATTTGACTTAGGAACTTTGTTTGGACTAGTTAGGAGATAAACATACTAAAAGTCCTTGCCCCTCTGAGGTACGCCCGAAGGGGGGGAGCACAAAGAAGGTCCCGTTTTTTGGTTTTTTGCTTTCATCTCGAAAACGGTACGTCGTACGAAATTTTGTTGAAATACATAATGAAAGCTGATAAAATTCTCTACAACTTTAGCTTTCACACTTTTTATCTATCTCCAATCTTTGCCTAGCTATGAGCTCCGAAAAATGGTCGATTTTCAAAAATGTGTTAAATTCTCTGTAGCACATTGTAACAATACGAATTTGTCAAAATCATTTCGTATCGCTCATCCAAACTATTAAAAACACCCACACACTATTAAAAAATAACATAAGCTTTAACCTATTGAAGGCCCTGGGCACATTAGGATTATGGGGCCCCTATGACCTTAACAGAGCACTATTTTGTTAGAATAGACAAAGAAAATAGATAAACAAGGTTCTAGATTCTAAGTCGAGGAATGTGATATAAAATGCATATAGGGTAATTCCGGGGGAGATGGCCCTACTAACTTTGAGGAGCTATTGTGAAGGAACTAAGATGAATAAAATATTGAATTCTGCGGGAAACGAAACTTTAATTATAATTCTTACAGAACATTAACAAAATATTACTTTTAAATAAACAAAAACAAGTAATTTTAAACTTTGAAAAAAAAGTAGAATTGGCCATCTCTCCCGGAGTATCCGGGAGTGATGGCCATAGTGGTCGGGAGAGATGGCCAGTACTTTATTTGCCTTTCTCTTTGTACTTAAGAGCTTTTAACTCCTTCTTTTTTTGATTACCACACTTGGAAGACATGTTCTCGACCTGGCTGTAATTCTCATGAAGCTAGAACGTACAAACACTGCACTAAATCCAATCTTCAATTATTTTTTTTCTTATGATAGTTGTCATCACAACCTCTGCAGTTTCCTTCCTCTCTGTCTTTAGTTTCACTGAAATCTATGAGAGTTTCTTCGCAACTGCTATCTCAGATACTGAGAATAGCCTTACGTTTCTTGTTTTGCTTAAATGTGTCGGTCTTAATTTCTTTTTTGATTATCTTTGGTTTTCTAGATTTCTCTTCTTTTTCTTCTTTCTCTTTTTCTTTTATTTTTCGTTTTTTAATATGTTCTTCAGACGTCAGGAGGATGTCTACTTCCTTGACGCGTTTGCGGACTTTGTTGAGTTTTACAGACAGTGGAGATACTTTGTTCAGTGTTTTTGTTGGTGTTGGTTGGTCCACCGTCTGTATGCCCGATATCTCTTTCATTAAGTGACTCAATGCCCTTACTAAAAGCGTGTTCCGGAATGGCACCTGGATTTAGGGAAGAAACTCCTGCTGCCTTGAATCCTGAAATTGCATTTTATGGCCATCTCTCCCGGAAAAAATGTGGCCATCTCTCCCGATTGTCCGAATGAGATGGTTACATTAGGTAATTAAAGCAGCGTATACATTTTTGAATAAATTTTGAGGTTAGAACACGTGAAAATGATTATCCTCACAAGGAAAGTACAAAAAAATAACAGAACTTTTAAAACCCCTTTAAGATCACTTAATATGTCAAACCCTTAATTAATAACAAACATGTCTTAAAAAATCAAAGTCAATTTACTCAACTTTCCTTTCTTTTTTTTACACAAATCCACTAACACTTGTTGCTTGTTGTGAAATGAAGCAAACTATATTGAAAATAGTGGCATTTGTTTACTCTTAGTTAGACTTTTTTCTATTGGCCATCTCTCCCGTAAGGCCATCTCCCCCGGAATTACCCTATTTAAAAGGATCACGTTCCCAATTTTAACATGAAGGACACAAAAAAAATAAGTATATGAAAAATAGTTCACTGATGATTTTTGTTTAAAACAGTTTAGGTACTTAGTATACCATTAAACTAGGGGGTCCCTATCGATCGCGGGGCCCTGGGCACGTGCCAGAGTGCCCAGTGGGAAAGAGGGCCCTGTGTGGAGGTACTCCCAGCTTATGTTATTTTTTAATAGTGTGTGGGTGTTTTTAATAGTGTGGATGAGCGATACGAAATGATTTTGACAAATTCGTATTGTTACAATGTGCTACAGAGAATTTAACACATTTTTGAAAATCGACCATTTTTCGGAGCTCATAGCTAGGCAAAGATTGGAGATAGATAAAAAGTGTGAAAACTAAAGTTGTAGAGAATTTTATCAGCTTTCATTATGTATTCCAACAAAATTTCGTACGACGTACCGTTTTCGAGATGAAAGCAAAATACCAAAAAACGGGACTTTTAGTATGTTTATCTCCTAACTAGTCCAAACAAAGTTCCTAAGTCAAATGTTCTGCTTTCGACTTTTCCATCTAGAATTATTCGTTGCTTAAGCTATTAGTATTTACATACTAATGGCAATATTTAAAAAAAGAAAACCTCAAAATGTTTCATTTATTTGACAGACTTTGACGTAGAGATATTTTACGTATCACACTTCAATTATGTAGATCTCGTCATTTTAAGTGTACCTAGATTGTAATGATGTGACTTACTTACTTTCTCGAATCATCCGTGATGATGCCAAGAAAAAAGACGTCTGCTATTTCTTATCACTTTCAAAATTTTGAGTAATTTATTAAAAAAAATTAGTTAAAAAAAGAGAAATCATTAAAAAAGTCAAAAGTGTAGGTACACTCCGATAAATATAATAGGTACTGTACGAAAAAAAAACACGTTTAACTTTTATAACAATTAAACTACTAACAAAGTTTCAGTGAATTGCTACAAAGTTCCATTCTGATTGCAAACAAAGCGAACAAAAATAAACCCAAGTTGATCCGTCAAGAATTGCAACCTATAGCTTGGACGTACATATGTACTGGACCAAACGACAACTGATGTTCTTGATTACCAATTAAAAATTTAGGAATTTTATTGAACAGAATATCTCCCCTTTGAAAAGCTATAATCTGGTATTCGCGTGAAATTAACCCAGATTTGTTTGAACGAACCTCAGCTCTGGCTCGTAAAGCGATAATACAGCACACTTCCACTTGCGGGCATTGCAATTAACAAAATGGTTAAGGCATACGACGCTACTGCGATTATTTGAAGTGGATTATATTATGCATCAGTGGTTCGTTTTTAACAGTTCAATAAACCATAATACGTTGTCTATATCATACACACAAACACATGCAAGTGTATGTAGAATGTTATTGGAAAACAGGCTGCCTGTTGCCTGACACATACATACACACAAACACACATTAAACTAGACACCAGATCACTAATTAGCAACGAACAACAGTGGATAAAAAATGAGGCCGTGAGCTCGGTAAATGAGTTTCAGACTTCAATTGTCTTCTTGCGGTTTGCGACGCCCGCATCTTTTGCTCAACCGCCTTCCCGCCTTGAATAACCGGTGTCTAAATGCGAATGACATAGTGTATTAAGAGTGACTAAAAATATGTACTGGGACCATTTTTGGTTGGATCCACATTTAAGTTTTTAAAAGCACTTAAGATTGACTTGATTGCGAAATGTGTGTTATAGTGCCGAACTAAGTTAATTTTATTCATGCAATTGATAATAACAAAGCTTATTTATCCATAATAATGGAAATACAGTAGACTTCGGTCATAACGTCGTTGTATACAACGAACCACTGGTCTAGCAATCGTTCAGTTTTAAATTCCAGTCTTTACTATAATACAGGTGCGGCAGCATAACTTCCTTTTTTAAAATGCGTGCCATTCAGACCGTTGATGTAGTAGCGGAGCGATAGTGGTGTCGTTCGAGAGGCAGAACTATAAAGTTTTGTCCCGACACAGTTCAGTCGCCATCATGCGTTGGAACACTGAGAAGCGTGTGTTTGCTGTTGAGATCTACTTTCGAACGGATGTTCTGTGATCGCAACCCAGCACGCCTTTCGGAATCGCTTTAATTTAGCCCCGTTGGCCTCCGTCCAGGACCGGAAATCAATTGTTATGTGGGTCACTACGTTCAGACAAACTGCAAGTGCGACAAGACGAAGAACTGGAGTCCCTCGTCTCATTAGATCTCCTGAGAACATTAAAGCAGTGAGAGCTTCAATGTTGCGATCACCACGGCGTTCTACCCTTGGACTTTCCATCGTTCTTTGAGGAGAATTCTTCATGATGATTTTCATTACCCTCCATACAAGATGGCGATTGTGCAGGAACTTTCTGAACAATTAGGGGCGATTTGGAGTGGCCGACCCGCTCTCCCGATTTGTCCCCTTGTGATTTTTTGCCATAGGATTTTTTGAAATCCAATGTTTATGTGAACCGTTTAAGGACCCTACAAGATTTGGAGACCAAAATTCAGGAAAAGAAATATATGCTCGCAAGAGTCAAGATTAACGCCAGAAATCGGTTTACTCAGTCTATGGTGAATGGGGGACGTCAGTTCCCTGATTTGATCTTTGAAAACTAAGTAAAACAAAAATTTAGGCGTGTGCCTACATTATAAAAAACTAATAAAAATTTTCTGACTCATACAATGGGTTTTGAAAAAAGGAAGTTATGCGGTCGAACCCTGATAACTGTAACGATATTTTTGCACACCCCCTAAAATTCCTTTATAGCGACAGTAAAATGACCCATAACCATATACTTGATATATATTGCTAGTTCCCGTAAGAGAGAGACTGTAACTGTATACTCCTATTTCATTTATTTATACTGGATTATGCGCAAACGTTGCGACTGTAGTGAGGAAGTGGGCAAGTGCATGTTCCATTCTCGGATAACATTTGAGGTCTAAATGACGGAGACAGACGTACATATTTCTGCACCGTTGGGTCGTCATCCTTTTCCAGACACCTTCTAGCAATTAGGAGTATTAAGTATATTCCCATAACACATTAGTGCCAATTCAACAGTAATTTTCAAAAGCGACTTGCAATACGCTCTCAGAAATATTACAAATATGAGGACAGTGTGGTGTAATGGTCAGCGGCCTTTGGATCGTACTGTCGTCGGTTCAAATCCCACCTCTGCTCATGAATATTTTGTGATGTCATTTAGACCCATCTTTGATATTGTAATGATACTGACCAGATACCAGATAGCCACCCCCCAAATAATCTCTCGTATATGCGCACATATTATGTTCTATTATGTGGACATATACAATTGGATATACTTTTTTTATTCTAAAAAAATACAAATATGCTTATTATGATATGAAATCAGCTATTATAAGAGGTACAAAAATATAGTATGTATCTCGAACGTAATGCCGTTAAAACTCGCTGACTCTCGTGTAATCTAATATCAACAGTCAACATTATAGATGCATTGTTCTATAGAAACATGAATTACTATCATGAACATTGAACGCATATTCATGACGGAACTTTTCAAGTTTACCGACCATATATTTTGTCTTTGAAAATAAACTATATGTATTTATCTGTATGGTAGAGGTATATTATAATGTATTCTAATATGCAATACGTTAAGTTAGACTGTATGTAAAAAGATAATGATAAACCCGTCTGTCGATACTAAGTAATAGCTATGTACATCGTACGTGTTCGGTGGCCAATTATTTTTGGCGAATAGTTTGACTGCAGAGCTACGGAGAAATACGGCTAAACATAATGGTTTAGTTTAGAACTATAGCATTAAAATAGCTACTGGAATATTGATTCTAGAAAATGGAATGCAATAAGCCTTGTAATCGATTCAATTTTCACAGGTTCTTTCTTAAAATCATTTGAAAATTGATAAAAAATTCTAGCTAATTGGACGACGGGACTATTCCAACTTCAAAAATATTGGCATTTGATGGCTAGTAATAAAAACGATATTTACTATTCATTGGGATGTTTGCCTACATAATATATTCCACGTCGGCGTCGTGTAAAAATTAATCAAAGCATGCTTAAACTAATTTCTTTGTGACACATCTACAGAACAATAGACCAGCTGATTTTTTTTTATTTTCACAATATTTCCGATAGGTACTATGTATATGTATAATTTACAAAAAAAATTTAATGAAAATTTCTTGAAAAAATAAATAAAATAATAAACCGTTATTAAAAGTATTTAAAAACAACGTCATAGCATATATCTCTTTTGCACATGTGCCGATTTTCTTCAAGAACAATAGGGCTTTTCACATTTGCATATCAAACATCCTCCCAAAATTTAGTTCAATCCGCTCATTCATTTGATCTGTATAGTGCTCACACCAAAAATTTGTTTTTTTTTTTATTCGGTTGACCTCAAAACGAAAAAATATGAAATTTTGAAAAATGAATTTTGATCTAAATTATTACAGTTCCCCACTTATAGTGTCGGAATAGTAAAAATGAGCATAATTAAATTTAAACTACGTCAAATGAATAGGGTCGTTGCACTTTAGCTGTTAAGTACGTGTTTGAAATGATTTCGGATCTATGCGAACGTATATTTTATTTTATAGAATAAACAGAAAACGGATTACCTCCCCGAGATTATTTAGAATTAAATATGGTATGGTATACAGTGTTCTTAGCTTGTGGATTCCATGAACCACATTGATGTTATATACTGGATTTTTTTTAGCATTCTTAGCGATATTTTCTTCCACTTCTCTTCACATTTTTTGAGCTAGATAATAGTAAATGGCTCCCCCCTACGCAAATTGAAAACCCTTAAATTATTTTCAACATATGTTGTAGGCAACCCTTAAATGAGCGCATTGGTAAAGGCTAGAATTATAGTCAAAACGTCCATTATTTAGATATTTTGATCATAAACTACCGTAACTTCACATGTAGGAATAAGGAGTCAAAGAGAAACTTTTACGGTAATAAAATATTTTCCCTAAGCATTTCCTTCTGCTGAAATCTGTCCTAAGCTCTCAAATTCTACAAAAAAATATATTCAAAATGGTATGTACATTTATGAGTGTCTTATGTTTGTTAGGAAAAGTTCTTGATAATTATTATAAACTAAACCACAATATTAACACTAGGAGAGCAAATGATTTCCGTTTACCAGTTCATTCTTTAACTTACTTCATGTGATAGAAATACACTCTACAACTGTTTAAAGTTATATAATAATATACCAGCTAAAATAAAGAATATTGAGTCCCTCCCTTGCTTCAAGGAAGTCCTAGGGAATGTACTGATAAACAAAGAATTTTATAGTGTAAACTTCTGTAAAAGACATGTTACAAAACTTACTGTCAATCGTAACGAAATATTATTATTATGTTTACTAGTAATTTGTTTTATTTCAATTTGTGCTAAATTTAGTTCCATATCAAGCACATAAATATGGATAGTGGATACACAGGTAACTTCCCGTCTTTATAATTAAACATATAACATAGAGTCTAATTAAGCGACCAGTTTCATTTATCTACCATATTATATTTTTATAGGTAATAAACATTTAAAAATTGTTTCAATTCAAGGTTGAAAGTACAGCAACACAAAAAGTTGTACGACGACAAAATATGTAGCCGAATATCAATACAACAGATATAGAATTATGTATGTACGTACTTAATACTTTGCCAGGACCGGCTTTATGAATTTGACGTAGGCTATTGTCCCAGAATGGAAATTATAAATAATTCACATTTTAATATATATTTTTTTCCTCAACTATATTGTAGATTATAGACGCCTTACAACTACGATTATTAGCGTTTTTACTTAATTAATCAACTGATAATAGTGGAGAATAGTTTGGAAGGCGCAAAAACGACTTCTGTACTTAGTATTATTATTTTTATAAATAAACCTCTAACTGACTCCTCTCTCAAAAATTTATTCTAGAGTGAAATCTCATGGATGTGGTGTATTGTGGCAGTGACGTAAAATTATAATACAAAATACAACTTCATACTTTTGAGTTTTGATCTATCAAAGTCTGAATTCGACCCCGCCACGTCTAAATTGGGTCGTCCCATGCATCAAAATTTGTTAATTTTGAGCAGTGCATGTTAAGAACAAAATAAATAATAATAAATGTGAATTTTAATACGGTATAGTGCGTACTACTAATTAATAACTTTAAAGAATAGCTTCTGTTGCTACATTGTTGCAATTGGCTATATATTAGAATGATGAATTGACCTTACTGTGTCACTGTGGAGTAATGTAACTCAGTCCGCCGCGATAGTGGAAAGATTCGGGGTTCGTATCCCGATGGTGACATTGTTTGAGAAATAAATTTTTCTAATATAGACATGTAACAATGGGTGTTTCAACAATGTAGCAACAGAAGCTATTCTTTAAAGTTATAAATAATAATCTTTATTTTATTATTAATTTTTTAATACATGCATAGCGTCTCACAGGGTAATTTAAACTAACCTTTTCGTTCTTATATATACTTGCTCATAATTGCAAACAAGATTAAAGAAATATATATATTTTAAACGCTGAGCAATAAACGCCATAGAGTGACGTAGAAGACGTCACACTTCTTTATCTATAGAAATCGACGTAAATAAATTATCTTTCTCGTGGCTCTCTTTCAATTTGACGGATCAGTGGGCGTGACATAGTAGATTTAATCAGCCAATTACAGGCTGAACATTATATTATTAGACAAATGTTGTCTAGAGCCAGTTTTCGAAACAAAAACCGAGAAAATCTCAGTCTCGTGTGAAACCCTAGATGGCCCATTCAGGCGTCCTCTAAAGCCGATCCTAATTCACATCATGCACTGTCTCTTATTCACATATACGTACGTATAATTAAAACTAGAATTAATTAGACCTGCTCTCTGTGTATCGAATAAATAGTTTATTTATGTAGACTGTCCAAGAGAACAGGTAGATTTACCATATAGGTACTATGACGAAAAGTCCAGGCTAGCTAAGCTCAGCGGCGCAAAGGTCGTGGGTTCCGTTTTTTTTTTTTTTTTTTTTTTTTTTTTGGGCAAACGTGCTTAAAAGGGCTTAAAAAATTTTAACTAATAAATAAAACACTTAAAATTGACACAGGCAAATGCCTGAAATAAAATCCTACCACCTACCACTCGACAAATAAAGACAAACACAATCAAAACCGTTTTTTAGTATTTTCAAAATATTTTATATAAAAAAACAAAGAATCTATTTTCAATCTCAAGAATATTTAATATCGTATGTGTCGTACCGACTGATGTCAGAAAAGGGCGCCAGGACAAAAAGACCATACGAGGCAACACAAACGGTCCAAGATTGTGTGCGAGAAAAAGATTCTAGAAATCCTTTCCAACCAATTAACCATAAAACCAAATTTCAGACAAAACACAAAATTGAATCATCTAAGAAAATACCCCATAACTTAATCCAACTACAAGACTGACAATTCAATTTCTTGAACACACAGGTAACACATTAAAATCAGCGGTGTCAACCACGCCAAAAGACAGGCCCGCCACTGGCAGCACCGTGAGGTCTTTTTAACAATTATTACGAATTTTTTTTTTTCTTTAAAAAGAGCCAAGAAGTCAAAAAAAAACAACAAACAGCGAATCCAAACTCCAGCAAAATCCGACAACCAAAAAAATCCAATCTCAAATCCAAAATAGACAAATCGTCAATCCAAAAACGACCTATCCAAAATTCAACACTCCAAAACAAGCGCCAAAATATTAAAAATCCAACCAAAAACGTTCCATTCCAACACAATCATCCACAAAACATCATTTTCTCATCTCAAAAAAATCGCGTATCTCGCAAACATGTGGCCGCTGTCACGGCTCGCCGTCCTCTCCCAGCTATATCACCAACCGATTCTGTCCGCCCTCCAGACCAGATCGCGACAGAATCTAACAACGACGAGCTCACTTGCACGCATCACAGTCGACTGGCCTTCTCAGTCGCACTCATTTCATTCCGCGTATTACCTTTTCAAACCTGATCCGCTCTGTCGTCTGGCGCTCGTCCATCATACACTGTAACGGTATTAAAAGCAAGATTTTGATTTTTTTTTTATAATATAGGCTCGATCTATTTTTTTTTCGGGGGCCACCAATTATTAACCGTTACACTCCCCCTCTCCCTGGATAAAAAATGTGAGCAAGCGAACATTTTTTCAACACGTGTCCAAACTAAAGAACAACAGTTCAGTCTGACTCGTCATCATGTGATTCAATAGTACGAAAAGGTTTCAAATCCTTGGTGTGCCACCGTCCCAAACTAACACCAGAATCATCGGCGAGCTCCACAATCAAATCTGACACTACCTCCCGAACAACAGCTTCGGTATATCTTGGAGCAAGTTTGGCCGCCACGTGCTTAGCATTACTCGACATGATATGATGTCGTTTCCACACACGATCACCAACATTATAAACATCAGCGGGACGCTTTCCCTTATTATAGGAGCGGACGTTCTTATGGTACGCCTCCGTGAGATGGCGTTGAACCGTTCGGTAGATTTCCGGAAGTTCTTCCAGCTCCTGAACATGCAAGTTCCGTACTGCATCCATGTCTACTTCATCGCACTCATCTAAGCGACCGAAATAGCTCCCGCTGGCTGGAACAAACCGACCAAAATTGAGAAATGCTGGCGAGAATCCGGTTGATTCGCTGACTGCTGTTCGGAGAGCAAAACCTATCTTTTGGATCTCCTGATCCCACGTCCGATGGTCAGCCTCCTGAAGATATGACCGGATGGCAGCGCCAATGGTTCGATTGTATCGCTCAACAAAGTTCACCTGGGCGTGATATCGAGCATTCGGCCACAGCTTAACACTATACTGGCGGACAAGATCTTTTATTCGCTGATTAATGAACTCAGTCCCATTGTCACACATTAAGATTTGTGGAACGCCGAAGAGTAAAAAGACTTCCTCCTCGAGAAATTTGGCAATCGCCGAACCGTTGGCATGCCGGAGGGGCTTTAGCAGGGTGAACTTCGTAAACCAATCCGTTACCACCAATAAGTAGGACGCACCACTCTTAGATTTTGGAAGGGGGCCTATAATGTCGGTGGCAATGAGTTGCCACGGTCGAGAGACCTGTTTTGGTCTGCCCATAAAACCCGGCCGAGCCGTGGTAGTCATCTTCTGAGCGGCGCAAACTTTGCACTTCTGCACGTACCGTTTAATATCCCGACGCATGCGAGGCCAATAGTACAATTCTCGAACCCGATTGACAGTCTTAAAAAATCCCAAGTGGGCCGCCGTGGGCTCATCATGACATGCTCGCAACACGTCCCTCCGTTGACGAGAAGGCACGATCAACTTCCAGTTCACATTATTTTTAACACCAAAATCCGACGATACAAACTTATACAACCGACCGTCAATCACATTATATCCCGGGAAATCATCTGGGCTAGCTGTCACAATGCGTCTCAAATTCGAGTACCATCGGTCTCGATCACAAATTTCGGGATCCAAATTCACTAAACATACTTCAAGCGGCGACCTCGACAAAGCGTCCGGTACCACATTCAACGCACCCTTTCGATGCACAATGTCGAATTCAAATTGTTGCAGCCTAACAGACCAACGAGCAAGACGTCCGACAGGATCTTTAAGGCTATGGAGCCATAACAGCGAGTGGTGATCCGTTATAACACGAAATCGAACGCCTTCTATGTAAGGACGAAACTGCTCCACTGCAAATAGTACTGCTAGGCACTCCTTTTCAGTAACCGTATAGTTTCTTTCGGCTGCCGACAAGGTTCGGCTGGCATACGAAATCGGTGTCTCTACACCATCCTCATTCTCTTGGGTCAAGACACAACCCAATCCAACATTAGAGGCATCACACTGGATGGTAAAGGGCCGCTGAAAATTTGGGCTCGCAAGAATAGGTGCTGATACAAGAGCCTGTTTAATTTTTAGGAACATGTCTTCCGCTTCTGGGGTCCAAACAATACCTTGACCTTTCCGACGTCCCTTTATCAGAGCAGTGATGGGTGCTGTTAAGGTTGAAAAATCCAAAATAAAACGCCTGTACCAAGAGCACATACCAATAAAGCGTTTAACCTCTGTACAGTTCCGAGGACGGGGATATTCAACCATAGCAGCAATCTTGTCTGGATTGGTGCGCAACCCACATCGATCAACCACGAAACCCAAGTATTTGAGAGACGGAAAGCAAAAACGACACTTCTCCGGATTGATAGTCAACTTAGCTTCTGATAATCGACGGTATACTTCCAACAGAACCTCGATGTGTTTCTCAAATGTCGGGGCAACAACGATAATATCGTCTAAATAGACGAATGCATAAGGATCCAACTCAGGTCCCAGAACCTGATCCATAAGTCTCTGCTGAGTCTGAGGAGCGTTGTTAAGGCCAAACGGCATAACTAAAAATTCAAAGAGACCCTTACCCGGAACACTAAAAGCGGTTTTCTCGCGTGACGTGGTTTCGAGAGGAATTTGCCAAAAGGCGCTTTTCAAATCGATGCTTGACAAATATTTAGCACCGGCTAGTTTGTTTAAAATGTGGTCCACGCGAGGAAGAGGGTAAGCATCTTTTTTCGTGACGGCATTCAGCTTGCGCCCATCAAAACAAAACCGATAGTCGCCCTGCGACTTTTTCACTAAGAGGACGGGGGATGACCACGGACTCGACGATCTCTGAATAACACCAAGTTTCAACATCTCATCCACCTCGCTATAAAGATGTTTCAGTAGGTAAGGGGACAAAGGGTATTGTCGTTGCTTGATTGGCAAGGCATCTCCCGTATCGATGTGATGTACGATCTTGTCAGTACGTCCCAATTTAGTGCCATTTACCCACGAAAGTTTTTCAAACTGTTTGAGGACACCGTCCAAGTGCCTACGCTGAGCATCGTCTAGTTCTGTTCCACTTTTAATACCCTCAAAAGCCCCATCAGACCCCCTCAGCATTCCAGCTGTTTTGTCTATCACACAAATATTTTTATTACCGACCAAATATCGATTTACCCGAAAATCAATCACCAAACCAAATTCCCGACAAAAATCACTACCCAAGATAAGACAATGACCCAAAGAAGGTACCACTAGCACCTTAATTAACCGAAGCAATTTACCAATAACAATAGGCAACAAAACATAACCCGAAATGCGCTGCGGAGTTCCATCAGCCGTTTGGATAGATTGATCAGACGAACTGTGCACCTTAAGATAGAGTGACTTGATAATGTTTAGGCCACCATGACCTAGCACCGAATCACTCGCGCCCGAATCCAAAAGAGCAACGTAGTCGCGGTCGAAGATACTGACCGAAATATAAGGGCGATTGTCAAAAGGCTTAGAAACCAACAAAGGGTTAAGATTAGCAGGAAATACGGGCTTAGCGCAAAAATTAGAAACCGTTTTCAACCACGATTTCCACGATGGTGAGTCACGATCCAGTGTGTAGGCCTGTTTTAAAGAAGGAAAGCGATGGCCTATGCGCTTCCTCCTTCGTCGTTTCCCTGACATATTGGACAAGATTGCCGAACACAACCTGGCTTTCCACAACCAAAACAAAATCGAGATCGAGGTTTTTTACATTCAGAGCGTAAGTGTCCAACCTCTTGACAATTCCAACATCTCAGCGCAGACACGTCCGGTAGCTGCTTTGTAATAGCCGGATTTAATGACGCCACCTTTTTTGTGCAATGACCTGACTCATCTTCAATAATTATATTTGGTTCCAAGTCTCTTAAGAAATCTCTTACTTCAGATACAGTTTTAAGCTGATTACGAACTAAATGCACACGGTAAGCAGGCAAGATGTTTCTAATAACTATCTTTACCTTCTCTTCTTCACAAGGAGGAACCCGAAGCCGCGATATTAAATTCGAAATACTAGAGATAAAATTTACAACCTTCTCTTGAGGCTTCTGTTTCCGAGCATAGATTTCAAGTAGAAGATCATGCTCATAATCCGGTGGCAAAAAATCCAACTTCAAAGCGTCAACCAATGAGTCCCAATCGCAAAAATTATCCTTCACGGACCGATACCACAGAAGAGCATCACCAGTGAACAGTTCAACTGCAGCATGAAACAAGTCGTCCTTCGAAGCATGACGACCAGCTCTCAATTCCTCTACTCGTTCTAAAAAATCGAATAAGGGCTGTTGACCGTCAAACGACACTTCCCATTTAAAAATCGGAATTATTTTTTGTTGTCGGTACGGCGTACTATAGTGCATTGCTGGAGTTCCAGCCTCGGTCATGTCAGCCACAGGATCCATCATGGAACGGTTGTTACCGGTTAAAGTAGCAACAGGTCGCTCAGGCTCGACCGCAAACCGACTGCCCTCAGCTGATGAAGCATCCGCCATTTTTGCCACCAGATCGTCTTCCAAGGTGATAGCTGAGATCAGTCTATCGTTTTTAAAGGCCACAACATCCGGATCAGCATTATTTATTCGTAGTAGACGACCTTTAATATGGTTTAGCCGACTTCTTATTTCTAAGAATGTGGCATCTGCAGCTTCCGACAAGGAATCTATTAGTGTACTAATCGATGTGATACAAACATCTATTTCCGCACCGTCAACATCTCGGTCAAATGTGTTACAAGTATAAGATACTCCTGGACGATTTAGATCGGCAGCCAACAATCTCCGCAGGCACTTCCGTCTCTTCAGGTCATCACTGCCACCAGAAAATCCTCGAATCAATAATTCATAATTGATTTCATTAATAGTAAGACAATCCACGTCTATATCGTACGACAAATCCATAGTAATATTATACCACTCGCTTATTAGCTAATCAAATACAAAAGTAATCAAAGCACAAAACACACCAAAAACCAAGGATAAAATACAACCAAACCAAGGAGGGCCAATAATCAAGCTCCGTTTGGAAAGTGAAGAAAAAAATTTTTTTTTCAACTAAAACAACAACCAACTTAGAGTTTCCCAAAATCAACAAAACCCTAAAACTCAACACCATGAAAATATTCCAAAAAAACAACAATAAATAAATAAATAAATAAATATTCAACAATAACAACAATACCCAACAAATAACAAGAATAATCAACAATAACAAAAATTCAACAAAAGGTTTCGCAATATTTTCAAAAAATTGCAAGAATGGTTTATTGCACTCTCCAAAAACTTCAAAATGAGGGCCCCACGTTGGGCGCCAAATTGTATGACGAAAAGTCCAGGCTAGCTAAGCTCAGCGGCGCAAAGGTCGTGGGTTCCGTTTTTTTTTTTTTTTTTTTTTTTTTTTGGGCAAACGTGCTTAAAAGGGCTTAAAAAATTTTAACTAATAAATAAAACACTTAAAATTGACACAGGCAAATGCCTGAAATAAAATCCTACCACCTACCACTCGACAAATAAAGACAAACACAATCAAAACCGTTTTTTAGTATTTTCAAAATATTTTATATAAAAAAACAAAGAATCTATTTTCAATCTCAAGAATATTTAATATCGTATGTGTCGTACCGACTGATGTCAGAAAAGGGCGCCAGGACAAAAAGACCATACGAGGCAACACAAACGGTCCAAGATTGTGTGCGAGAAAAAGATTCTAGAAATCCTTTCCAACCAATTAACCATAAAACCAAATTTCAGACAAAACACAAAATTGAATCATCTAAGAAAATACCCCATAACTTAATCCAACTACAAGACTGACAATTCAATTTCTTGAACACACAGGTAACACATTAAAATCAGCGGTGTCAACCACGCCAAAAGACAGGCCCGCCACTGGCAGCACCGTGAGGTCTTTTTAACAATTATTACGAATTTTTTTTTTTCTTTAAAAAGAGCCAAGAAGTCAAAAAAAAACAACAAACAGCGAATCCAAACTCCAGCAAAATCCGACAACCAAAAAAATCCAATCTCAAATCCAAAATAGACAAATCGTCAATCCAAAAACGACCTATCCAAAATTCAACACTCCAAAACAAGCGCCAAAATATTAAAAATCCAACCAAAAACGTTCCATTCCAACACAATCATCCACAAAACATCATTTTCTCATCTCAAAAAAATCGCGTATCTCGCAAACATGTGGCCGCTGTCACGGCTCGCCGTCCTCTCCCAGCTATATCACCAACCGATTCTGTCCGCCCTCCAGACCAGATCGCGACAGAATCTAACAACGACGAGCTCACTTGCACGCATCACAGTCGACTGGCCTTCTCAGTCGCACTCATTTCATTCCGCGTATTACCTTTTCAAACCTGATCCGCTCTGTCGTCTGGCGCTCGTCCATCATACACTGTAACGGTATTAAAAGCAAGATTTTGATTTTTTTTTTATAATATAGGCTCGATCTATTTTTTTTTCGGGGGCCACCAATTATTAACCGTTACAGTACATAATAAATATGCAAGATAGAAATGTAATATTAATTATTCTTACAATACATCTTAAAGTAACGATCTAATATTCTGTTAGACCATTTTTACTTTAGCTTGATTAAATGCACTAAGGCAATTTTGTTTATGTGTTACGCTCAAAGATCGAAAACGCTCAGTGAGCGGAAAAATAGCTCACAACGCGTTGTGGTCACAGTAAAACATCCACATTGCGAAATTCGTGTTATGGCTCTAATGAAAACGCCCACGACGCGTTGTGGCAATCACAGAAAGACTAAATAGCGAAATTCGTGTCGTGGCTGACATGCTATTCGATCTCAACGCGTTGTGGCAATGAAGAAAAGCCATGACGCGTTCTGAGCATTCATTGTTTTAACCATATCACATTTAGTAGTGAAACCTATTCTATCCGACTGCATGAATTCTAGATGTCAAGTTGATTTAATCGATATGCAATCTGAACCAGATAAAGATTATAAATTTATTATGAATTATCAAGATCACTTGACTAAATTTACTATTCTAAGACCAAAATGAAATGATGTTCAGAACAACGAGAAGAATATAGAAAATGACGAACAGTTAAACAAATTACATAATTTAAACGTGAAAGTTATTACTGACGTTATAGAAGAATCAAGAAACCTGGGCAATGATGAAAAAATACAGGAAAGTAGTGTGCGTCGTAATCAAATAATATTCCATACGCGTCATGGCTTTTCTTCATTGCCACAACGCGTTGAGATTGAATAGCATGTCAGCCACGACACGAATTTCGCTATTTGGTCTTTCTGTGATTGCCACAACGCGTCGTGCGCGTTTTCTTTAGAGCCATAACACGAATTTCGCCATGTGGATGTTTTACTGTGACCACAACGCGTTGTGAGCTATTTTTCCGCTCACTGAGCGTTTTCGATCATTGAGCGTAACATATGCAATGCAAATGATTACTTTTTATTATATAAACTATTTTCTGCATTGACTCAAATATCCAGAGTCTATTCATATTATCACTACTAACAAAACAGTAAACTAAAGTCCCGCCGCCAAAAACATAAATGTAAAAAAGAGGCAAGTTCAATACAAAGAACAAGTAGCTTTACCGAAATAAAGAAGTGAGATCTAAGAAGCTGTCAAGGTTTCACTTTGCAAGTTTACACACATGAGTTATTGATTTATAATATAAAACATAAAAACTTGACACCCTCTTAGATCTCGCTTCTTTTTTACGGTAAAACCGGAAAACCCACTTGTTCTTAGTATCGAACTAGGCTTTTTTCACATTTATGTTTTTGGTGAGATTTGCATACTTTTTTTTAAAGTTATATTTTTACTTATTCTACCTAATATTATCCAGAGATAGGTATATACCATAGTTCATTATTCACGCATATTCCAGCAAAAACTATGCGCGATCAAAGTTCCTTCTAAGGCGAGTACTAATTTTTTAATACTATCCTTAAATTAATGTTTACATAATACTCCTGATAATTTTTGTATATTATTAATTATTTCACTGAACTTTCATGCAGGAATTATTATAAATTATTTATAGAAAACGTTTTGTATACAGCAACTTCAAGTGCATTTTTAAGTTATAGTGTAGAGATTACCGATGAAGCTTTACGTAGCAAATGAAAGGTGTTTGGTATCGTACTCCAGTGTAAAAAGTGTGAAAACTTTTGACACTATTGCGCTACAAAAATGAGAGAAACAGTGACCTGTTTGGTACTTCAGTATCGGATTCTAAACATAGGTAACATGAAGTCTAACTTTGTAATAATAACCTATACTAGGTAATATACAAAGCTGAAGAGTTTGTTTGTTTGGTTGAACTACTGGTACGAATTGATTTTTTTTTTTTTTTTGATAGCTCATTTATCGAGAAAGGCTATATAGGCTATATAATATCACGCTACGACCAATAGAAGCAGAGCATCAATGAAAAATGTTGCAAAATAAAAGTAAAAAGTCCGTCCGACAAAAACTTTTAAACGGTAACTCCGATCATCATGAAATTTGGACACAACATTCATCTCGGTAAACTAAGATGAACGTGCGTAATCTTGTCCCTCTCCCCCATTCGTTGTTTTGCACCCGGGTGAAACCAGGCGGGACCGCTAGACTTTTATATTTTGTCAATAGTTGTGCCAATGTTATTTGCTAAGTTAGAAGTGCAAATTGTAATTAAAACCAGTGGGAGTATATACGCAAGTAATTCAAGAATTACAAGGCGCGTAATTTTACATAGTAATTAATATACACATAAAGCAGTATACATTGTGACTTTTAAAAACAAGCAGCGGCGTCGGAAGGCGGGAGGTCTATAAGCGTTAGGTATATTGCGTCGCCCACACACAAGTATAGAAAGGTGCACATAGTCTGTCAACGCGATATAAGCGAGATTTTAGTGCAAGCGTTGGCCGTGCAGCGGCGCTACCTGTCGCGACAGATTTAACAATGTAATAATATTCATTATGCGATCACCACCTCGGATATGTGTTTGAAGTAGAGATGTTATGGATATAAAATTTAGGATCTGGATACGGATACGGATATAGAAACAATATCATACCGGTTTCAGATATGGTTACGAATATAAAGTAATTTCGGGTTATCTATTTGTTTCGGATAGTTTTGGATTCAGTTATTGGATTTTTAACAGTTTGTTGAAGTAAAATACAAATTGAAAATGATTTGATTTTATTTTTAGATTACCATTTGGGACTATAATAATAATATTTCATATAAGTACCTAATCTTCATAGCTTCTTATTTCTTACTTAAAATGCAAAAAGAAAACTATAATTATTAGCAAAACAAACACTGTTCGTTTTTCCTATTATACAAGGTGTAAAAAACACCACCTCAAATCAGCGTTGACACTTTGAGAATTGATTTTCCCCTAACCCTAAAATGAAAATCCCCTAAAATATTTTCCCCTAACTTTTTAAAATAGAATGTTTGTTATAAATACCACTAAATTATTTTTAAAACGTGTATTAATTAACTAAAAATTAAAATCTTAAACTTCTACTGTCGGTAATATAAGGTCAGTATTTAGATCAGCTGACGTAGGAGGTCTTGTGCAGTAATTTTAAATTGTTTTTTTTAATATTTTTATAAGGGCTAAGTAAAAATATTTTACACTAAAAGTTACCCTAAAAAATATATATACCCTAAAAATTTCCCTGAATAGAAAAAATTCCTCTAAATTTAGTGAAAAATACCCTAAGGTAGAAACACTGCCTCAAATGCTTCGCGTTATGAATATATCTGCTTCGATCTAATCATGTAATTATGAAAGGCTCACTACCGAACCGGGAAGGAAATAAAAAAAAATATTTTTTTAAATGTTCCGATTTAGTGTAGAACGCCCCAAACAAATACATTATTAACACATAATATGTATCATTAAAAGTTCGCCTCTATCCGAAATTATTCGAAAATTTTATATGGAATTCCGTTACGGTTACGGAGCTCCCTAACATCCCTAGTTGAAGTTAGGAAACCGAAATATTTTAAAAGACGTGAGAGAAAATAACGATTTTTTACGCGCTGCCCATTAATTTTTGGATTTAATCTTTAATTTTTATTTTCAAATTTTCAATTTATCTTGTGACGATTGAAAATTAGATAGGTATTTAATGTTGCACAACATCCTTGTACAATTACTATATTATAACACAGTTTGGGTTTTTAATTAAACATCTTTCCGTTTTCCTGTTTATGTTTTATATTTAAATTAGGTGGTTGTTATTTTGATCGTTTAAATGTAGGTACATACAACATTCAAACTGCAATTTCGCTAAAATTATGCAAACAGTATTCGCAAAAAATCTTTGCTGTTTAACTACGAAATTTTAAGATAGATTAAGGAACAAAAAACTCAACTTCCTAAAGGAAGATTGCGTGTGAATTTTTTAAGGTTTCCTATAGCCACTCAAAACCTGTTACCGTATTTCGTCCTGTCTCTCTGTATGTATGTCTGTCTGTCCGTTCGTCTGTCACAGCCCCATAGCTCTTAAAATTTTCCAACAGGATTTTCAATAAATTTTATAGGAAGGTGTATTTTATTTTTATTTGCAATACTATAAATGCTAAGAAATTAAAAAAAATTACATAAGAAATTCCACGTACCATTTGAGTGGAGAATTATAACCATGTAAACGAATAGCAAATATATCATAATATTTAATACTGGCCGTTACTCGCGTCACTGAATGCCTTAACAGAAATTTTATTTTTTATATTATAATATGTCAAATATCAATATTTTTGAAATCGCCCAATGGCCGGAATTTTTTAAAATTATATTAAAAGGAAAAAAAACAACATTGCATTAAATTATAAAGTATTTACAACAAAATAATTTGCACTTGAAAAGTCGTAAATATTCCATTATTAATATTGTGTACTTTTAGTATATTACAACTATTTATTCTACGAAATTTGATACGTCAAACTGTTCCATTAACAGCACTGTTATTTTTTTATATTAAATTTATTATATTTTGCATATTTGAATTTAACTGAAAAATGTTTTAATTGGCCCCCTCCGGTAGGAAAATAAAATATATATTTTAATGAAAAAATACATAAACACTGGTTGTTGTATAGCGAATTGATTTCCGTAGCGTATAAAAAACTTTGTTAATTCAAACATTATTCCAAAATCAAACAGCACTCATAATATGTTATGATAATTGTTTAGCTACCATACTGTTGCTTATTATAGTGGACATTGTTTATTTCTGGTTGTATTGAACAACCATGCGTTTTGATTTTATCTTTATTATGTAACCAATTTTGTTGTGCACATTTATATGAAAATCTATCGTGACAATATTATATTTAGTTAGGTGTCTTTTTTTTGGTAATTTTAAATATCAAATTACATACGACATATTCTTTCTAATGAAGTAATATAATAAACTTGCGATTACAATGTGTTGCACAAAAGAGGTATGTCTTAAATTGAAGCATACGTTTTAGGGTTAAAAATTAACAAAGTTTTATATGTCATATTTATTTTCAGGATACTATTGCAAATAAATAAAAGAAATATTGAAAAAACCGTGTTTTTCGTTTTTAATTTTTTTCTCCAGCAAAAATGGTTTTTTTTTCATGAAATTTTCAGGAGACTTACCTTTTTATGTCCTAAATAAGCTGTAATTTTTTATTTATATTTTTTATATTTTCTGACGGCAGTTTCTTCCCTTCCTCATCATTCGCTTTCTGTTATTAGTGTATTTGCCATAAGGCACTTACACTATTGGCGTCGGTGGGATGGTGGGACCTAGGGGTCGGACCAAAATTTCTCGACGTTTCATAGCCTCCTAAACACTTTGGCACCATTTTTGGAAATGTTTATATATATATG
This sequence comes from Xanthostigma xanthostigma, assembly GCA_963575645.1. Classification (NCBI taxonomy): domain Eukaryota; kingdom Metazoa; phylum Arthropoda; class Insecta; order Raphidioptera; family Raphidiidae; genus Xanthostigma; species Xanthostigma xanthostigma. The sequence goes on along the minus strand of OY754468.1, from coordinate 27,373,243 downwards.
TATATATATATATATATATTTATATATATATTTATATATATATATATATGTGTGCGGGCTATAACTTTCGAAGGAGTTAATTGATTTTAGCGAAATTTGAACCACATGTTGAAATCCATCACCGCACGAAGCCTATTTAAAATGGGCCCAATCGGGCCACTTTAAGGGTGGGTTTTAGGGGTTGAAAAATATTTTTGGGCCCAAAAATACCTAAAAATTTCTCCGAATCGTTTCAAAATTGAAATTTAACCCTTTAGTAATGATTAAAATGTGCTATTAAAATTTCATTAAAATCGGCCCGACAGGACCGGACTTAAAAATTTTATGAAAACGTTAGTTTGTAGACATGGATTTATTTAGTGACGAGTGAATTTAATTTGTTGTATTGATAACAATATTAAAACTAAGAAAAAAAATTATTTTAAGGGGTGTATTAAGGGGTTAATTTTTTTATTTTGTTCAAAAATAAAATAAAGTTTATATAAGGGAGCCACACTGCCTATAATAGCAAATACACTATATTGTCGGCAGTGTTTCGCACTGCGATCCGAGTTTTTAATTTTGTCCTTGTCAAAAGCTAACTTCACTGGTCTATTAACTGATAAACAAATTAAAAAAACTGTTTCGGCAGGATTTTCGCAGGCAACCTTAGCGATTTTTCTTAATTATGGTCTTAACTATCATCTCTAATTTTTTCGTTCGTCCACCTTATGACGACACATTTTCTGCAGCCGTCTCTTGGACTATAAACTTCAGCTGCGTTTTATAATTGGAAGTCATTCTCAAATAATTAAACAATCTTTAACAATATCCGATAAATCATTGTAATTCGAGAATTACTAATGCCAAAATTGCTAAAGTTATGTTAGATATTTCCGTTTACATTTCATGTGTTACCTCCCTGACAAATAAAGATAATGTGTATTTGGCACGTGCAGTACTTTTAGTCTAGATTTTAGTGCTAACAAAAAACGACTATTTTATGTGAAAATAATTCATCATATAAATTTCCCGGTTTATAATCAACTGGTTTTAATTAACTACAAGTAACAGTCAGTTATTGAACTCTTAAATTGACATTACTGAACACAGTGGTCAGCTAATTTGCAGTGGTACTGGCTCATGCAGTGTTAACACCAGTCCAAAAAGGAAGTGAATCATTAATTTAATTTTGATATATTTGCTATCAATGATTTCACTAATTGACTTTGCTCAAGGCATAAGATAATATAGTGTCTTTAATGTTGTAACTAAATTATCATTAAAATCGCGTAAATTTTTAAAATTGCAGTGAGTGTTAACACTTGCGGTCAAAATACATTTTGATACACGGTTATAACAAACAAAATGAACTCATAATAATAGTAGTTTATCTATCTATAACGTATAGGTATATGCAGTTTTTATTTTTTAACATTGTGTAAAATTCTAGCCAACTTCAGAAATATTGACATTTGATATAGTATAATAATGTTGACGTGGGTAATGGCTAGTCTTAAATATTACATTTGCTATTCGTTGGCATGGTTACCTTCATAATATTATGTTCCACGTCATGTAAAAATTAACAAAAGCATGCTTAACTAATGTATTTCTGACAAATCTACACAACAAAAGGACAGCTGATTTTCTTTATTTTCAAAATATTTCCGAAATTATAAAGTTTAGAAAAAAAAAATTTACAAAACTTTCTTGACAAAATAACTAGACATTATAGCATAAATCTCTTCTGCGCATGCGCCGATTTTCCCCAAAAAACAATAGGGCTCTTCACATTTGCATATCAAGCAACTTCCCAAAATTTAGTTTCAATCCTTTCATCCGTATCGTGTTCACAGACACACAGTTTTTCCAAAAATGTGTTTTTTGGATTCGGGAGCTTCGAAACAAAAAAATATTGCAAAATTTTGAAAAGTAAATTTAAATTACTACCATTCCGACACTTGTGATGTTGGAATGATAAAACGAGCAAGCAGCGAATTTTAACAGTCACACGAATCATAATAGCATTGCGTTCGAGATACATACTGCATTTTTTGCACATGCCTCCTATAAATTAGCTGATTTTCACTTCATAATAGATATAATAGATACCTATATATTTATACCTATATCTGACGAATGTTCGATCATACTGGAATCTATTGGGATTGTTTACGAAGTCTACGCCTACTTTGCTGTTTCTGTTGCTCATATGGTTTTAAATGGCAACTAACAAGGAAATTATTATTGGATCTATAAATATGCATTAGATACTTTTATTTCACTTTACTCACTAGAATGAAATGGGTCATTTAATAATTTAATAATAATAATAATAATAATTTTATTTCCAACAGACCTCGAAGGATGCTTGGATAGTCAAAAAATACATAATATACTACACTATAACATTTTACTATCGCTATACAGGCATGAAAAGTAGCTATTTTATAGGAGTTCGCGCAAAAAGATATTTTTAAAATATAAAAAGCGGATTTGTGTGAGTTGATCCAGAGTTATTCGACTGGGAGCGACAAACAAGTGATTCTATATTGGGCTATCCATAAACCACGTGGCCCTATTAAAGTAACGGATATACTATGTATTTCACATAAATATGCGTAGTATAGGTATTTTTTATTTCGAATCTCGACAGAGACAAGGTGTGATTTATTGAATTATCACACTTTAGAATTTGCTTTAATAGAAAAAAAATCTTGTTACTTTCGGGATTCAAAATCAATCATTATACTTTATGAATTGAAAAATAAGGCCACTCTTAAACGATTCTACCAAAAACAAGCAACATCGAAGTTTTCGTGACGAAATTCAAGTGAAACTAACTTGTTAGTTGTTAAAAACCAATTACTACAAGTTTCGCGTTTCGAATTCTCTGGAAGTAATGTCGTCGAGAGAAAGAGAGAGGACTTGTAGTTTATAGACGTGCAACAACTGAGGTTATTACTGAGTTGAGTCGTCGAAAGGGCGTAACGTTGTGATAGCGTCGTAGCGGTGTATCACTGCTCAGAGAACGAATTAAAAAGTTATGTACCCTTCACGCGTTCAAAAACATTTACCTGGAAATGACTCCGCACAAACCTTATGGAATTTGGTTCTCGGTTAAATTTATCAAAAATGGTTTTATTTTATAGTTTAAAGGTCGCTAAGAAAAAGTGTCCATGGGCGCATAGTCTAAAAACCAATAGATTTTTAGCTGCATATAGGTATTCAAATCTTTGATTAACGTCTGATTAGAACTCTTCAATAAATAAAATTATCGACCAATTTTTCAGACAATAATATATTAACAAAAAATATAATTAATACATTTACGTTTCGATCCGGATTTGGTTCTTCTTCAGAACGGATCTAAAAATATAAAAAAAATAATTAATATTTAGTTTCTATTTATTTTTAATGAAAGTCGTGTAAGATTTTTTTTAATGTATTAATTATATTTTTTGTTAATATATTGTCTGAAAAATTGGTCGATAATTTTATTTATTGCAGTAGGTACATATAGGTATGTTTAGCGAGATTTTAGATATAGGGATATCCATTGAATTCATCAAACATGTTCCATGTTCAATGTTTGTGCATTTTTTTAGAAATAGAAATATAGTCGAAAACTAGATAATGTTGGAAGGTGTCACCCTGTATAAAATAATAATGTCATATTCGGATTCAGCGCACTCGAAAACATATTTTTGGAGCTTAGGATTTTTTAAGATTGTGTTCAATGGATATCCCTATATCTAAAATCTCGCTAAACATATCTGTAGCTAAAAATCTATTGGTTTTTAGGCTATGCGCTCATGTACACGTTTTCTTAGTGACTATAAAATAAAACCATTTTCGATCAATTTAACCGAGAACCAAATCCCATAAGGTTTGTGCGGGTACTTTCCTTATCGAAAATCGTACGTCCGTTTCTCACTACATTCGGTGGAAGAAATCCTATTTGAAATATAAGTGCATGTATTCCCGTATCAAAGTACGATGAGCATATATAGTTCACCTGACCATTCTGTACAACACGTGTGGGTATGGGCTATTTTTCGGTGTCTCGTAAATACGATACCGTAAAATGGGGTGACTTTGACCACTGGGGTGAAGTTGACCAAAAACTAAAAAAATGTTTCAGTGCTAAATACTTTCCGTATTGATATAATTATTCGGAAGTTTTATTGCTTAAATATTAAGCTAATATATTGTCAAAAGTTTTCATGTAAACAAAATGTTTTAATTTTTATCTATACATGATACATACGAAGCCAAAGTCATATATGAAAGTTAATGAAAATTCGTAGTGCTCAAACTATCATTAATATTTGCAAAACCAGAAACTTTACGACTAATATGTTTCGTTATTTTAATAACGTGATTTTTCTGTGTCAACACTTTATTATCATATTTTACATAACTTTAATAACTGGATCGCAGTATTCTAAATATTCAACTTTGACAATATTTTTACGATTTTGGGGTTAACTTGACCGCCTGGGTGAAGTTGACTAGCTTGCAGAGTCTTGCAAAAACTTGCAGTCTTGTGTGTCTGTACTGTTCTAGCAACGCGGTTTGTTCTGATGAATGAATGTGAGTGGTTGTAAAATTGAGTTCTTAATTATTTAAAAGTGTAATTTGACGATATGTCGAGAATATATTTAGGTGCTCGAGTTTTTAAAGATTATAGTGAAGAAACATTAGAAAAATGCTTAGAAGAGGTTTTAGAAGGAAAGATAAGTGCAACTCAGGCTTCTAAAAAAATATTAATAAATACCTACATATTAATTAATATTAATTGTACGAACCCAAAACCGGTCGCAGAGGGGAATTTTTGTTTAATTTGGACCTTTCGGCGTTTAATTTTAGCTAAAATGTTTTTTTATATTTGAAAGTAGTTTTAGTGATATTTATATACATTTTTGTTGACGTAAACTGCTTAATTTCAATCTGATTTAAAGTAAACTGTTTAATTTCTACTTTTTTGCATTATTTAGGTTGTTCGGACTTTAATGTTCGTTTTTTTTTAAATAAATGTTTCATAAAATGTTCTTTTCATATTCCTGTGGACAAACTAACCCCAACTAGCTAAAATAAACAATTAGAATGAAAATTAAAGCTGTGGTCAACTTCACCCCATTTGGGGTGAAGTTGACTTATTACGCCATTTTATTTTTTTTTCTTGATAATGGTAAACAAACTAAAGATACTACTTTCCCTTAACGCTAGTACTACCTAATACCCATATTGTCAAAAAACAATATCCCTGAATTTTTGTAGTCTTCACATAGAAATTTTAGTTCAAACCTAAAAATTGGTCAAAGTCACCCCATTTTACGGTATTGCTCAATAATTGCGTCTAGCATGCGTATACATATATAGGATGGGGCATACGAGCGACGTACCTACAGAGGATAATAATATAGACGCGTTAATGTACTGGCGGTAAATATACAGAAATGAGAACAGCTGCGTATGTCGCAGTGTGCGTGGAAATTAACAAAAGATATACGACACTTATAATTATGTACTGAAGCTGGCATGCTCCTACAGGGATGAAGCAAACTGAGGCGGCTAGAAACATCTACTCTAATAAATTTAATTTAAGTTTATTTCTTCACTATTTTATTATTTACTGCATAATATCGTCGTTGGTTCTATAATACCTCTAATGTGCAAAAAGTAAAATTTGCAGAAAAGGCCAAAAAGTGATTATTTCAGCAATGGATGGTAAGAACTAGCAATTTCAGAGGTATATTACTAATTTATACTTATCTTCACTATACATGTTTAATTAAGAGGAAGTATTTTTTTTTAAAATAATTTCGGATTTATTGGCACATGGGAGGAATTATTTGATACAACTTTTCACATAAGAGTTACTTCTCCTTGTTGGTTACTGTAAAATTAATTTGGAGGTATTACTAGTGTATAAAGCTCCGTTTCCTGAATCTTCCCATCTAAAAAACGTAAAATCTGCCAACTATGCACATAAGAGCTATTACAAAACCAACGACGATATTCTATATCAAATCAGCTCTCTTCACGGTATCATTTTTGCTTGCTTTAATCTAATTTCCAGTAGCGATTCCTCCAGTCGCTTTGTCCTGATAATAGTGTTACATCATAAGGAAAAAAATACTTTCATAAAGTTGAAACTTGGTATTAAAACTTAAAAATGGTTGCCGAAGAGGAAAATGGCGTATGCCGGGCCGTGTTTACGTGTGTACACTTAACCGATTTGAAAAAATTCGACGTCATCTTGCTTAGAATGTTTACTGACTTGTACCATAATTTTTTTATAACAGTCGGTTCAGTCGTTTTTAACTAACTTCAAAAAAGGAGATTTTCTTTATATATATTACCTACCTCATATCTCCAGCATTTGTGAATCGATTTTGGTTAATCTTTTTCTATTTAATAGGACATACCTTCATGGTGGTCTCACATACATTTTTCTTAAACTAATTCTTTTTTTTTTTTTGTTTTAGTTTAGTATTAAAATATTAAGGAAGAAGGAGATAAATAACTTGCACACTACCAAAGACACAAAAAAGTTGAACATAAAAAAATCATAAAAAATGACCTCCTTTCAAAAAGTCAGCGTCAATTTCATAGGAGTGCATAAAGTGTGGTAGTAATTAAATAGACGACTACCATAGACCTTTGTTATTTTAAGCTTTTTAGTAGTTGAAGAGAATTCAATTAAAAAAAAATGTCTTTTATTAGTCGTTACTCCAAATTGTTTTCTTACTGTTATTGATCTTTGATTGAAGAGTGATTGGGAAATTAAGTTTTTTCAAATGTGTTGATGGGGTTTGAACTGTTTTAATTTTGTATCCAGCGAGTTTATAGATTTGCCCATCCCGCTGCTCAATGATAGAAAGAGCAAAGCACTCTGACGGGCCACTTTATTTCTGGACCGAGCTGCTGGTCGCTCCGAGGGCGTCGCGACGCGTCTCTGTACGGCGGCACGCACCGTTACGCAACACGTAATGCATGTGTGCGTTCATATACACGCATCGTGACATCGCTAAACATCGTAAAGTCTAGTTGGCTTTGTAGATAAAAACAAAACACGTTTGTTGAAATGCGTAGTTATTTGTTTCTGCGATTAAAATAATCGATTATGTCAAATTATTGGACGTTAACCTGCGGTGACAGCTGCTCAAGAAGGCAGACGGACGAATTGTTTAATTAAACAAATAATTCATAAAAAGTCGTAATTAGCAATTAAGATTAAAATAATCATAATTTTTGCATGATATATAGGACGCTTTCTTGAAAATGGTTCTTAAGTGAGCTAGGTTATTGTTGCCTCTGCTCATTTATTCCAGCAGCAACTGACCTTTTACACATTTCAGGCTTAGCTTCACTTTTTAATTTAATTTAATTTTATAATATTATTAGTAACAGATTTGAACTACCAAAAGAAAAATAACTAAGGACTGAGATTATTGAAAACATAATCACTATAACAGACGAAAGAAAAAAAAAAGTAAATGATTTTAATTTATCCAAAGAGAACTTTGGAGTTGGTTCAATTTACTCTGAAGTTCCTAAAATTGATTACGAAGAAACAGTTACAATTTTGTGGGGGTTTGTAGTTATGAAAAGTGATATATTATGACTTTTATAGTATAATAGTTTAGCTTCCAGTGAACTTATTTTATCACATGACAATAATAAAAGGAAGTATAATTCCAGTTTTCAACCATAAAATGTAAATGTTTATCCGCATTAATATAATTTGATGACAGTACTGTGCAGAAAAACCTTCCTGAAACGCTGTAGATAATTATTTTCTCTACAATATTGTTACAAACTATTTTTGAAAAAAATTAATTGGAAAAGATATATTTTGCAAAAAAACGTTTTCAGCTCACTTATAATCAAAATAATTACTTGTTCCAAACCCCTTTTTTACAGATCTCCTCAGATTTTTGAGCAGGGGAGACCATATTTACACATGTTCAAAACATCAACAAATATTTTTAAAGTGAAACTTTTATTCTATCGCCCCGAATTTTTCTGGCCGTCTGTTGCATGTCGCATTACAGGCGGCCGCGGAGTAGGGGTAAAGTAAAAATTAATTTTTTCCAAAAATTCCAACGGGACACTAAAGTTGAATGGATTTGTGATTTTTCTGGCTTGGTTAGACCAGCGAAACCCGTTTGTGAAAAAAATGACGCAATTTTCAATTAAGGAAACAAAAAAAGTGATAGTTAATTACTCGAGAAGTAATTGACCGATGACGCTAAAATTATTCAAGCATGTTTGAGTCAACATAGACATCATTTTTGAGAATTTTCAGCCATCTATGTGCGGTCATTTTTTAGTAAAAAAATAATGAAAAAAACGTGTTTTTTTAACTTTCGGGGCTATTTGCAAGTTAACAATTGCAGTTAACGACCTCTGTCACTGCTCATTTTTAGGAAATTTCATAAGGAACAACTTTCTCAATGCATATGCTATACTAAAAGTCAAGAGGAACGGAACGGAGATAATATTAAAGGAAATAGACACACTATTTTCGTCACTAATTGTTAATTATAAAATCAAGCACACCAACAATTTGTAAGCAAACTTAGGGGGTTGAACTACACCCTAAAACGAAGCGATTCCAACAATAATCTCGCCTGTGCCCGACTAATACACTTTTCAATGTTTTTACCTTCTCGCCGCCTAGCCTATATGTACTTCATCTTCAATTTGCGATCCTAATAATTTAAGAAGAACGAAATTTCGACTGACCCTTCTTTAGTTGAAGAAAAATTCACTTCTAAATGCCAAGTCTTCTTTAGGATCGTAATTAAAGAAGAAACTGTTAACTTTGAAGGATCTTTAATCGAAGACAAATCCATTTGAATGTTGACTCTTGTTCAATATCGTAAACCAAATAAAACTCAATTTGTTTCGAAACGTTGTTTATTTTTCAGGGTCGTAAAGTTAAGGAAACACAGTTAACTTAGAAATACGGTTAGTTTTTCCGAATCGTAAATTAAAAATATTTTTTTTACTGTATTAACAGGTTTGCAAACCGAAGTAGCTGCAAAGGTTTAAAATAGTTGATTAATAAAAATATTGTACACAATTTTCCTTTTTCATACAAACTCCGATAACCAGCATGAGCGGATAATATTTTAATCTTTTGTACAGTACTGTAACAATATACAATGTACATACTACATAGGCATTAGTATTCTTATTATTATTATCGATTATACATAATAATATTGTACATTATACGGAGTTACGTGAACTGAACACAATTATTATATCGAAGAGCAATTTATTTTCGATATGAAATGAGCTCACGCTATGCGTTATGGCAGCATTCTTTCTTATTATTATGTGTCTATATTTTTGACAAGTTAAATAAGCTTAAACTATCAACAGAAATTATTTACCTCTCTAAAAATTTACCGCATTCGTATACATAAATTAATAACGTTTAAGTATCAACTAAGTAAAACTGCTGTACCTACGTTATACAGGCTGTATCCGTATCACGTTATTGTTTTTACTTTCAAAATGAAAGTGGGTACTTACCTACAATAAAAAAGTTTAATTTTTAAAATAAATACGAACTAAGGACATAAGCTGATTAAAATAGCGATAAAGGTATTATTAAAAAAATTAATCCTGCATCAAATTAATATATCTGTTGTAACTTGTATCCCACATATTAAAGGTGTATTTTAAATAATTAGCAAGCGACGCATCAAACAATATTCACCAAGTAATAATTTACATATATTATAATAAATCGGAAAAACCAGAGGCAAAACCGGACTTTACTTTGTTACCCCACTCCCAGGGAACTAGGAGATCTCATTATAGAAAGAAGAAATCTCAGGATCTCATTAGAACATCCCAAGGAAGCATTTTCTGAAAAAAATGGAAGTCTGAATTCTTTCCATTGTCACCTACAAAGCTTTTTTTTAAATACGCGTTATTAAATAATTTTATTCGTTGCGTCGTTCGCGATGCTCACAAATTAATTAAACCTGACATTCAATATTTTCTCTAAGTGATATTTTTTGGCAGATAGGGAAAAAGGAATTTCCATGAGCTATTTGCGTTTGTAACATTTAGTTGAGATATAAATATAAATGAAATGTGATTATTCCCTACACAAGATATTAATAGTCGAATTTGAGAACTTCATTGCGCAGTTTTGGAATATCAGTACCTAACGCTTCCATCATCTGTTAGACACTAGTACGTATAGTTACTCGCAGATATAGTATTCGCAATCGTCTTTCAGATAGCTTTTTGCTTATTGTAAAGGCATTTTTGGAGGATTTTATATTTTCAAATATTCTAGTTAAGAGCGTTAGAAATTTCTTTATGTATTTGAGAAGTCTGTGCTATAGATTCAGAAAACACAGTAAATAAAACTTAAAGATGCCACCAAAATTGGAATTATTTTTTAGTAAATTCTTATAGTTATATGAAAAATCCGCTCTTGGACATAAAATACGTTTTTTTATTGTTTTCTAGAGAATATTTGAAAGTTAAAATTTAAGGAGTTCTAGGATTTTTTTGGACAGACATCTATATTTTACTTCTCCCACCTGGCGATACTGCAGGTTTTAACCCACATAATTGATGCGTGTGTCTTTTGTTCAACTTCAAATCTTTTGCTCTTGCGTCTTACACTTCACCAAACGCAAAAGCAGTATCTCCAATAGTATGTTCTGGCAGCTTGTATAAGTTGATTGTTCGAGTACGCGTCACGAAAATGAGCGTGCTCTCCTCTTTATAACATAAGAAACATAACCACTTGTATACATAATAACAATCGTGCACGCTGCTCACCCGCTTCCCGTTCCATGGGGTTAAATGTTTTACCTTACACTATGCGACGCCAGTGTCGCGCACAATTATTGCTCACTGCGCTTTCAAAATACATTTTTACACTATACCCCCTATAACATGGCTGCTTTAGATGCATGTATACAGGCAGGTAAAAAAAAACACACTAGTGCTGCAATCTAACTAATTCGATAGTAAGTTTCAACTACCTATCAGCTACCATTTGAAGTACTATATGTAAAACAACAGCATGCATGAATAGTAATTTTTATAAGCAATCTAATAAAAGTGAAGTTCGTTTGTCAATCGAACAGTCAAAAATTCTCAAAATATACTGAATATAGAGTGAAAGCCAGCTATTTTATATAGAGGGTACGTGCAAAAAATACAATTATTATATATCTTGTATGTGATGATATTACGATTCATTTGATCTTGTATGTGATGATATTACGATTCATTTGATTGTGAAAACTCGCTGGCGCACGTTTTTAACATAATGTTACAACTCATCTTAATATATACTATTATGCAACCGATATACAAACTACTATCCCGGTTCCGAAATGTTATCATTCGACAAGGGTTACACTTATAGCTAGGTTTATATGAGAGGCGTTCAACGCGCGTTAGCCTTACGCGCGTTTACAATTTCTATACAATTGTAACTGTTTATATGATAACGCGCGTTGGTGGCGCGTTGAACGCGCGTTATCATATAAACAGTTATATACAACTGTATAGAAATTGTAAAAACGCGCGTTAGGCTAACGCGCGTTTAACGCTCTTCATGTGAGCTAGGCCTTAGACCACTCTGATGTTCCGAATTTAGTACTATAATATTATGCTCTGACATGATCTCTGTATTGCATTTGGATTTCATAAAGTTCGAGCGCATTCTATGCGAGGGGTTAAAATTTTATTTAATCCTTTTTCAATTACAACGTTTACATCTGTCGTGGGTTTTTTTCAAAAATTTTTAATTTTTAGGGTTCCGTACCTAAGGATGCCCAACGGGACCCTATAACTAAGTCTGTGCTGTCCGTCTGTCTGTCAGCGTCTGTATCTCATGAACCGTAATAGGTAGAGAGTTGAAATTTTCAGAGTGTGTATTTCTATTGCCGCTACAACAACAAATAATGAAAAGTCAAGATGGCGAATTTCAAAATGGGCGCCTTACAAATTTTAAAAAAATCTCCGATTAAGTTGCGATATTGGGCTTGAGTCCTATTAAAATGAAAAATAAAACCATGACGGCAAATTTCAAGATAATCGCTTAATAATATAGGGTTTTAAACAGCCATAGACATAACGTTATCCGTACCATCGCAACTATACTTAAACCCCAATATATGTGAACACGGGCTTTCCCTATAGACGCTAATGATCACAGCTGTCGAGCGTCTATATTCGACAGTATCTATCTGAGTTTTTCTTAAATTATTTATCTCTACGCCATTGTTAGCAATTTTCCCCACCCAGTCTTATTTTATCAATATTATAATATTGTGTGTAGGCACTAAAAACATACATAGTATAATTGTTGCAGTATTTCCATATAAAATTATAATAATAGATTGTTATCGTTGACCGTTTGGGTTAACGTGGTCACCACAAACACAGACATAATACACATGCATGCATGCGCAAGTACTGTTCGCAGTATAGCGCCTATTAGCATGTCTATCAAACAATCAAACTATTATACATTATGTACCTGCGCCTATATATATAAAATTGTACCGAACCAATACAAACACACTTAAAAATTGTACCACAATGTTATATCTACCAAAATATTGCAGTCCTACAAGGGCATAATGACCAGGGTTGAACTTAAAGGGTGAAGAAAAATTATGCTTGATACCATTATCATTCGTGAATTCGTCAAAAGTGAACCGTTATCAGTCATTAGTAGACTACTTAACCCAAAACGACAACACATACTTTTTTTACGATTTTCTCAGCACTATACCCGATGTCTCAGACCACCCGTACCACCCTAATATCTGTGAAAGCTCATCGATAAAGGGAAAAGAAAAAATACGTGTTTAATAATTTTTGAAAAACTTTTGAATGGTACCAAATTTGGCATTACCACCCCATCACCTGGGGAGAGGAGATGAGTTAACTTAAAAAAGTTAAATGGGAACCCTTATATTTTATTGCAGATTCGGAAATACGTAAGTTTTATCCGAGGCAGTTTTTCAAATTTTGTATCTATAATACGTTGAAGTTTTAAAAATAATTTCTTCATCAGACTATACGTATCACCCAATAATCTAAAGAAATTCACATTAAATCCCAAAAAACATAAAAAATACGTTACCTTTTGCTGTTGGAAAAGCTATCCAATGACACTTAACACCACCCTGGGGGATGTGGAGGGGGGAGAGGCAATTTTGAATTCTTAAATTTATTGTCGATGAAATTTGAAAAACTGTTTCGGACAAAACTTACATATTTTGATGCAAGGAATTTGAATCCGCATTAATATATAAGGGTTCCTCCTTTTTTAAGTTACCCCCCTCCTCCCAAGACATGATGGGGTGGGGATTCCAAATTTGATACCATTCAAAAACTTTTCAAAAATTATTAGACACGTATTTTTCCTTTTCCCCTTTATCGATGAACTTTCATAGATATTATGGTGGTACGGGTAGTCTGAGACACCTATATATAAACTGACTCTTATCAGTTCCAATCATTTAGAATGCGCATCAATTACAACTAAAAACATTTGTCCTTCAAAACGTCTTTCCAATTTGTTGAGTAATTTCTACGTTCAAAAAAAATCGAAAATAAACACAAGGTAGACAGATTGTGGCATATAAACGCTCGACAATTGAGATAATTAGCATCTGAAAAAATAAAAGTAATATATTTAAGATGAAATGTTTAAGTATCCGAGTGTATCTTCATGTCTATTTGAATTTATTTCAATTCGTTGATCCACACCCAGATGCATACATTAATTCGACGGAACCATATGATTTTAGCAGACAAAGACATGTCAAAAACCGGTCCTATCGTCTTACAAATAATCCGACGACAAAATGTGTAATATATATTTTATTGGTTGTACAGAGTTCATGACCCTCTACGATTTCTCTTAGAGAATTTAATAAAATAAATGCCTATGGCCAGCTAGATGACAATATGTTGATCAGTTTAATAATTAAGATCATATCTTCGTGAGATGACACTCATATAATGCTCGTATTTATTCGATTCTGAATGACTCTTCTGATCCGTTATTTACTACATAGTTTATGCGTCAAACTGACTGTTATAACAAGATTTAAATTCGAATCGTTCAATTTCAAGAGTCGCAGTGACGCCTCTCTGACAGATACTACAATTATAGATATTTTTATTATTGTCCCAAACATCTGATTTTATGGTACAGAGTTAGTGGTTTTATTGATGTTATAAATAAACATGGTTTTAGACAGGTGGACACTAATACAGAGAGGGATTTGGAGTAAATTTTACTTAATGTCAACTAAGATATGCCTGTAATGAAAAAAGTTCTGTCTTCTTTAATGCAATTTAAAACTAAATCTCAAAATATCTCTAGGAGGAAATACCGTATTGCAAAATAATTTTTAACATTCTGAATATTTCAGTGAATATAAATAAACCTAGAGGCCTTACAGTTAGAGAGAGATGGCGACAGAAATGGTCAAGGAAAACTAGATCACAACCTACCTATTTAATGTACTTGTCATTAAAGCTTTACCAGAATACCATGTTAAACTTTCCGCGAACATGATGCGTTTTTGCAAGGTCGATTTTGGCAGAAAACTGTACCCCTTGATTTTCTACAAGAAGACGAATATTATACTGACAGTCTCTGCAGAGGGTAAATTGGCAGAAAATATTTTTCCTGCAACTAGGAGGTCCTCCAGATGGTATTCAGTCATTTTCTGCCATTTCGTAGAGGACTTTTGAATTTTGCCGTTTTTTAAGCGTCTCAGCGGCGTACCGCAACGCGCTTAACCCCTACTCCACCAAGCGGATTTGTAGAGAGGGGGGCTCAGACTACACGAAAGAGAGCGTTTCTGCCACCCGGTGTTCCTTCCGGTATTCCCTGACCATTTCTGTCGCCATCTATCTATTACTGAGGTAAATATTTTCTATTCAATCACTTTTTATTAGGGATAGTGTAATCATAATGCGACTCTATCGCCATTTCCTTACAAAAATTTTATCTAGTACAGTACATACTTAAATAAGGGTATTTACATCACTTTTTCATTTTTTAAATTTTCATTTCCTCTTAGAGGAAACATTGAAATGTTTGCATTTTGATGTGTGTTTTTTTTTTTTGGAAATTACCGCTCCCAGGAACCCGACCTCGCATCAGTGAGTTTGTGTATGTCGGCTGACAGATTCTCTAATACACACATAGACGCTGATGACCTCAGCCGTTGAGCGTGTATGATTTACAATCTATCTAAATCTTAATTTTCCATTTTCAAAACAACGAGATGGTAATAAACTATTGAGCACTACTTGTTTAGAAACATCTTCTCTAACGAGGTCGATTATTAGGAAATCCACGACAAGAATTTCAATTTGTATAGCTTTTTACATTACCAAAAGCGTTTTTAGCCCCGCCACGAATTTCGCTTGGTGACCTATTCACACGTTCTGTAACGGGTTGTGGACTGTTTTTTCGCTTAGTGAACGTTTCCTGCAATAAGATATTATAATATACATTGACAATTAAATTTTTGCGTCGTTCACGATACTGGTGTGGCTGGAATGGCCGAAAAGCATAATATGACATATCCATAAGCACTCGTATATTAACCAGAGGTTAGCGGGCAGTCGGTAGAAACAGTAATGTGAGTCTCAGCATGATTCCTGCATTTGCTTATTATCCAATTCTTCTTGTTTTAAAATTAAAATTAAATATCAAATTGAAGATTAATTATTTGCTAATAACTTCATTATTTTCTAGCCTTGGAACCACCAGAAGTATTTTAACTGAGTAATGTCGTTTAGCTAGACTTAAAAATATGTGTCTGTACCAAATTTCGTTAAAATTTTTCCACCTATCTGACCATAATCGAAGAACAAACAAGCAAACAATAATTAAATGTTACGTGGTAAAGTTGAAACTAGAGCCTACCTCACCTTTCACTCACAAACTACTTACACAAACTACTCACGCGTTCGCTTATGCCCATATTCTTGTAACAAATTTTTTCGTTAGAATAAAATTTACTTTCAATTCACCGAGCAAAATATCAGGTTCAAAAGTTAGTTAAAGAATAAATATACACTGCACTAAATTCTTTGCCCTTTTTGTTGAATATTTTGACGTTCGCCCAAAAATCCGACCGATTGCGTTAGTGTAAACGTCAAAAAAAAGTTTCACAAAATAATGTTTTATCCTAACCCAACGGCACATAAAACTTCCACTAGCTGTAATGTTTTACAAATATCACTTCACAAAAGGTTAATAAACAACATAAAAATAAATTCACCAAGCAAACTGTAGATATAAATAGGTACTCTACGTTTATAGGTTAGGTATTATGATCTATGTGGCGTCCATTATTATTTTATCAGGCGAATAAATATTTATACCCCCGAACTAAAACAGAATAGATTTATACTTACAGTAAACATAATTATGTTTGGTGAATTATCTCTATTTATTCGGAGGAACAGCTACCTGAAGAACAAATGACACGAACCTACTGAATTAAATTTAAAAAGTCCGTCCCTGTGTTTTAAAGGCAAAATTATATTGAATATTATAATATTATCTCGTATAGGTACCTAAGTATTACTTATACAGAAAATATGGTTCGTCGTAAAATTGTTCACAGTCAAAGATCTGCCGCAAGTTTAATTGATTATTAACATTAATTAACTCAGTTAAATAAATCAAAACTGAGACATAAATAATACCAGGACATCAATAAATATATAATTACTTTAAATTTGAATCCAGAATTTAGCCGGAACGACGCTCTGAAATCAAATTTTTCTAAATAAAAGTGACAACATATTGGATGGTATTCATAAATATAATCAATTTAATGAAAAATGATTACCGTGCAATATATTCTTCGTATCTAATTTAAAATCATATAACATTCCATTACACTTGAAGTCTCAATTCAAATAAATTATCGTTATTATGTTTTTTTTTTTTTCTTAACTGTACAGCGCAAATCTGTGGGTTTCATAAAAATAATATGACGGAAATTTCCATAGAACCAAATTAGAGAAGTCAGATTCGTATGAGTCGTTTGTTTTGTCTGAAAATTTGCGTATTGTATGATTTTTATAGTTTGATGTGTCAGTTTTACAACAATGAATTGCCTGTAACATTTTTATGTTAAATCTTAAAATAAAAATGTGTTCTAATAATCCTATAGTTATATTTCCATTTTAGAATGTAGGAACTAACTATATGAACCGTATTTGATTCTGTAATCTGTTTTTGATTTTTTGTGTTATCTTGCTAACTTGCTACAATTTTTGAAGCCATAAGAATAGTTCTCATAAAAATGCATTGGTATTTTTATTTCATTTTAGTTTTGTTTGTTTCATTTATTTTTTATAGGCGTAGCAACGATTTTATCTTAGGGGGGCCAAACGTTCAACTGTACCTACCATTACCAACTGCCACGTACCTACACATAATTTGAAAACTGTTCATAGAAGCGATCAACACGACTTTCTGGGGAAATTTTACGACAAAGGAAATGTAGATCATTGTAGATTTATCTTGTTGTTTGTACGTAAACAATTTATATTCTAGATTAGGCCAGGAGGATTCTAGGATAGGCCAGGTCCACCTGGTCCCTTCTCTTGTTACGCCAATGTTATTTCTACTAACAAAAATATTACATTTTTGCAACAATTTTATCGAAAAATAGACAAGTTTCTGTATAAGTATAAAATTAAAATTAAGCATACCTACTGGAAACTAATTGAATTGCGAAATCTTGAATCACATTTATTTAAATATTTTCTTGAATCTGTGTAACGTTAATTTACGAATGAATTCAAAAACAATTTGTTAGTCGCGGTATGGGGTATGTTGACAGACAAGTACGTAGAACACATGCTGTATGTATTGCTGTACATAGAGTTCGTAACCGAAATATAAAAATAACTTATTCTATTTATAAATTATTTTATACAATAAAATAATTACGCATACATTACATTATATCAGTCAATTAA
Organism: Xanthostigma xanthostigma; assembly: GCA_963575645.1. NCBI lineage: Eukaryota > Metazoa > Arthropoda > Insecta > Raphidioptera > Raphidiidae > Xanthostigma > Xanthostigma xanthostigma. The sequence continues at coordinate 27,355,222 of OY754468.1, read as the reverse complement.
AATAAACAGCATTTTTATCACAAGCGCTAAGGTACCTTCCTACTTATACGCTCGTCACGAATGACGAGAGCCCAGACCTGACGACAGAAATTGTGAGGCCAGATCTTATTGACGGGTTTGGCGCCCCCTTTCCAAACAAGTACGAAACTTCAATTATGAAAGGAAAAGAAGAATCAATTTATGTCTATTACTACAGTCATTTGGTAGTTTTACCTGGAAAGTTTTCCGGGAGTTTTGAAAATTGGTAATGTTATAGATTTTGAGGTGCTCTTTCCGAATTTCTACTTTGCCACCTCGTATTTTTGCCGCTCGCGCCGCCATATTGGAAAAATGGCGCCTGAAAGCAGTTTTTTGACAATATCTCCTTTCCGACTCATTTTACGATAAAAATAGTTATATACAAAATGAAACTAGAGGCAATTGCCTACAATTCATGTATCCACCTTTTTTTCATAAAGTCAATAGTTTTGGCGTACGAGCGCCGCAAAATGTACTCCAACGCGCGCTTTGGTCATTACTCATTATTCATGCAACCTGTGGCATTTAATTTCAACTCATTATATTTGTGAGTTATAAAATTAATGTAAATCTAAACTATACTGCTTCTGTAGACATACTTTTTGGTCAAACAAGCCACGGAAGATGCAGATGCGCTAATAATCAATAATGCAATAAGCGTTTAATCAGCATTTGAATTCGTAATAGTTGTCGGCGAAGATGTAGATCTTCTTATTCTTTTGACGGCTCTTTCTAGGCGCTCAATCATATATTTTCTCAAACCAGGGAAAGGAAAAATTTCTCAACAAATATAATCTACTAAAAGTATTATAGATAAAGCAGCCGCAGATTAAACATGAAATTGGGCACATACATAGAGTGTGGTGGTCCAATTACAGACGTGAAGTATAAAAAGTGAAATTATGGTTCTGGAAGTAAATTTCAGAGGATAAATTGAAAAATGGAAAAACTATTTTTTGCATGGACATCGTGTAGGGCGTCAAATAAAAACTTGAAGCACGAATTCAACAATATATGATATATTTTTTCTTTCATCTTTTAAATATTTTTCGGGGAAAAAGCTTAAAAATTGCTGTCCTTCATCCTAAGAGGATAGCTCAGAAAAATCTGAAAAATAATTGAGAATTAGGTATAGACTGAACAAAAATTATCAGCATTGAAAGATTCTATCTCAGTCAGGTTTTAAAAAATTTAATTTCTGTAATTAATTATTAATTTCTTTGTAACTGCAGAACCAAAGTTTAGCTATAGAACGAACAAGCTGATCGCACGGAACACTAATTGTGTCTGACCACTCAGATACTACAAATAAAAGTTTTCGACTCTTTGTATACGTTTTTCAGGAACAAAAATAATGGCATGAATCTATAAAACTGCCTACAATTAAATCTGGGTTGCTGTTAATGTAAGAATACTATGTTTATAATTGCAACACGAAGATGTTATATTTTTAAAACATATTCGAAACTACTAATATAAATGCGGAATTTAGGTCAATGTGGTGCATTTTGATTTGTCCACATTTAATACAGACATTATGTGCATCATGCAGAGACAACGGAACGGGTTAAGTTGCCTTTATAATTACAAAGGTACAATGAAAAAAAAATTCCTTTGTATTATATTTTTATATTAGAAACATGTAAAAATTAACCGAAACTGTTCATTTGTTCTGTAGGTCTGTCAAAAAGAAATTAGGTAGCTAATTTCTTAATGAACAGCTCTGATTTATTTCATTTTCAAGCTATAAGGTTTGGAGAAATAGTTTACATAACTTTTTTGTAAAAATAAATAGAATAATAAATCGTTATGAAAATTTGACCATTTCCTATTATATAAAAAATAACGTTGAAGCATATATCTCTTCTGCGCATACGCCAATTTCCCCTAAAACAATAGGGCTCTTCATATTTGCATATCAAACATCATCCAAAAATTTGGTTTCAATTCGCTCATATCCATTTGATCTGTATCGTGTTCAAAGACAAACAGACGCACAGACTTTTTCCAAAAATATGTTTTTGCCTTCGGGAGACCTCAAAACGCAAAAATATTGTAAAATTTTGAAAAGTGAATTTTGAACTAAATTAGTACTACCATTCCCTGCTTTTAGTGTTGGAACGATAAAATACAGTTACTCTTTGCAACAATATCTGAAAACTCGTGAAAGTGTCAACTGAATTATAAATTTATTTTTAAAAATTATATGTAAAATGTACTAGTGCCCGAAAACCATGTTAGTCGGAAGCCTTGAACCGTGAATTGTGTTAAAGACCAATGTTGACCTTTTTCCCATCGATAATTGCAGATGTAGTTGTTGAAGTTAAAGTTTTAAACCAAAGCATGCATATCCGGTATCGGTTAGGTACCTTCTTAAATAATTGCATTAGACATATGTGTCGGTGGCATGCAATATGCAATAGTCGATCAGGGTACTGCACATGTGTGATCTGTCCTGCATTGCAATGTGATACCTATGGGTATGTCACATAGATGGACATGACAAGTAATGCAGAGACGAAATTGGTATTTTAGTTAATTTATTTGTGTTCTAGATCTGCGGTCAAAATCCAGAACTACTAAATAAGATTCGGCATAATTGACTCAGTTGTCAATTCTTTAATGCAATTAACAGAGACAATAGTGCAGATAACAGGGGAAAATCTTTTAAAGACACCATAATGGTAGTGTTCACCTGTTCACCTACCATTACGGAACTGCGTGAAGCATAACGTCAGAATGGCCGCTGTCAATATGTATAATCATTCCATATGTATTACTTTTTCATCATTCTCCTTCCTTATCATAATATTTTTTTATCATTTTTTTTGTTATGTCCCACGTTTGTCTTCGTTCCGTGATTGTTTTCACTAAATTTTCGACCGTTAGTGTCATTCCCATCTGTACATTGGCTTTCTGCCTCTCCCGTTCCCAACTTGGGCAGTAAAAGATAGTGTGTTCGGCTGTGTCTTCTTCTCCACAATACATACACTCGTCCGTTTCTGATTTCCCAATTTTAGTAGTGTAGCTCTTAAAGCTTCTATGACCACTTAAGATTTGTATCATGTGATAGTCCGCGATGTTTGCATCTCAGCCACGTACGTACATCAGGGATTAATCTTTTGGACCACTGACCCACCAGTTCGTTTTCTTCCCATAAATTTTGCCATTTCTGGTTAATGCCCTCTCTCACACTCTTTTTAACTTTTATTAAATGCCCGTCCTCCATCTGATAAAGCATATTTCTTTCTTTAACTAGCAGCTCTATGAGTATTACTCCCGCTATCACCTGTGCTGCTTTCGCGGACACTGTTCTGTAGGCACTAACCACTCTTAACAACACCTTCCTTTGCACTCTTTCGAACAGCTCTCTGTATTTTTTCCACCTGAGTACGATGTGCCATATAGGGGCTCCATATATCTTTCTACTATGCGAACATCTTCAACGCCGGTTCGTACCGAATCCATTAATCAACGTACAATTTCTTATCTAAATTGAACTCTATTAGATCTTTCGTAACGACACGTGACGAAAAAAATCGAGACGTGATCAATAACCTTTATTGCATCGATATTCTAAACGAAGTCGTAAAATGAATAATCGAAATCGCTATGATAAGTCATGATTTTTGAAAAAGTTGTAGAAAATTCGAAACAATTATAAAATTACTTGTTTTGTGGTAAAACTAATGAATTAATAAATTGAGTAATCGTGGAAGTATAAATTGACTCTTTGTTCATAAAATATGACAAAGTAGGTTCTGGTAAGACACTGTCATGGTCATATTTAATTTAATTTACTCATATGGTAGAAAAGCATTCACACTTTCATTAGCAATGCTAATTTATGACACAAACGTGCAAAATGGTGTTTTTTTGAACCGTGTCTAAAAACCCCTTTTCAACTCGGGTTTATCTTTTGTTTCACTTTTTATACACGACTGCCACTGTTTACGCATATTCGTTTGCATGTTCTCGTTACAAAAAGTATCGTACATGACAAGTGTGAAAAACGCATGCGATAGCTTAGAAATCTTAGGTACCTTCTCGCAATTGTTACCCAATATACTATATATTAAGTATTTTCCAGAAAGGTATGAAACCAACATTTATTAGATATGCTCCAAGCAGCCAGCATAAGAACACGAAACTGTCACCGTCATGCGCAGGAAAAACGTGTTCTAAAACTGATACACACAGTTTCGTTTTAATTACTGCGCGTCAGTTTGCTGGCTGCTTGGAACATATCTATTAGCAAATTAGCGGCCCCGGATCCGACATCGCTTGAATTTGTAGATAGCCACCATTTTTTCGTTGCAAAATTGGTCTCCACGAAAAGAGATTTTATTTGAACGCGAAAATAATATATTATGATCTATGTCCATCCTGAAGGTCAATTCTAAATATATCGGTGATAATTTTTTTTAAATGGGATGAGCAATTCCGGAGATTACCTCCTACACCTAAACTTATAAACTTTATCTCTTTATAAATATTAGTATAGACTACAAAAGCACAAAATAAAATCTAGCACTAACGTTTTCAGGTTCCCTGAATCGAAAAAAGTATAGTTTGTCGTCTGTCAAAATAGCAAAATTGATCTTTTTAGAGTTAATTTTCTATTTGCAATCCATTACTGTATTAAACTTATTAGTAATTATAATATATATTATAAATGCATTTGCATATACATGCTCAACTAAATTCTATCAAGATATAATATAAGAAAAGTAATATCGCTACAGATGGACAAATAGAAAGGGCTTAAAGGAGTCAAAAAAAGGAAGGTAGGATCTTTTGATTCATAGGTATATAAAATAAATAGTCAATTTAATGTAACTCAGAGAATATTATTAACAAGCGCTACTATAGTATCATCACAATCTTCCAATAGTTCCCCGTTATTTAGTGGTTTTAACCTCCAATTGAATTAACATTATAGTGCGAGCAAAGGAGTCATATGTAATTATTTGGTAGTCAATGAACACACCGCATAAGTCGTAGTCTGCTATATGGAGCCATCTCGACATTTATTTGAATTTTTTAAGGTAAAGGTTGAAAAGATCGAGCACATACCTACTAAACAAAAAATCCCAGTTCGGTCCTGGATGAAAACAAACATAAAATGTTTATGTTTCCTTATGTATGTACGCGTTTTTTTTTCTGGAATTGACGACATCTGGTCAAATAGTGCAAAACATGCATGGATGCCGGTTCATGATATGTGGATGCATTCTGTTTTTCAAGAGTAAAAGTATAACATTTTTTTAGAGTATCGTTTCCACAAGATTTTTTTTTACGCAATATTTAAAAATTATAAAATATCTAATAAATGGTTTGAAGGACGGGGTTTTCCGTAGCATAAGATTTTTTCACAAATATCAATTTATATACATTTACAAATAAACAATTTTAATTTAGTTTTGTAAATCCAATGCTTAATATTATTAAAAACAGAAAAAAAACCGGTCAAGTGCGAGTCGGACTCGCACACGAAGGGTTCCGTACACTATGTACTTTTTAAATACTTTTGTAAAAGAAAAAAAACTCGGGTCGCAGTGCGAAACCCTGCCGACAATATAGTGTATTTGCTTTTATAAGCAGTGTGGCTCTATTGTATGAACTTAACTTTGTTTTTGGACAAAATAAAAAAAATTACCCTCTAATACACCCCTTAAAACAACATTTTTTTACTTAATTTCAATACTACATACCAATTCAACATCTGTACCAAATTATATACACCCTTCAGTATGTAAATCCATATCAGTAAACTTGCGTTTTCATAAAACTTGTAAGTCTGGTCCTGTCGGGCCGATTTTATTTAAATTTTAGCAGCACATTTCAATAATGACTAAAGGGTTAAATTTCAAATTTGAAGTGATTCTGAGAATTTTTTCCGTATTTTCGGGCCCGAAAACTTTTTTCAACCCCTAAATACCACCCTTAACATGGCCCGATTGGGCCCATTTTAAATAGGCTTCGTGCGGTGATGGATTCCAACGTGTGGACCAAATTTCGTTTAAATCGATTAAGTCTGTCGAGAGTTATCGTGCTAACACATATATATATATATATATAAATATATATATATATATATATATATATACATATATATATAAACATTTCCAAAAATGGTGCCAAACTTCTTAGAAACTTATGAAACGTCGAGAAATTTTGGTCCGACCCCTAGGTCCCGCCATCCGACCGACGCCAATAGTGTAAGTGCCTTATGGCAAATACACTAACAAGAGAGGCGCTATAACAATATGTAACCAGTGGGAGTATGCAAGTAGTTCAAGAATTTCAAGGCGTGAAATTTTACATAATTCACCCCGGCGTTTTTATATTATAAACACTTTTTTTACAAAAATTTCTTGTAGAATAAAATAATATAAGGTTTTGATAAATATACCATTATATCAAATAACAACGTTATGGCAAATATCTCTGTTGCGCATGCGCCGATTTCCCCAAAAAAAAAAAAATACAAAACTTTAGAATATTAAACGATTATGAAACGTATACCATTATTATATAAAAACAATGTTATAGCACATATCTCTTCTGCGCATGCGCCGCCTTTCCCCCTAAAACTTTTTACAAAACTTTCTTTTAAAATAGAATAATAAACCATTATGAAATATATACTATTATTATATAAAACAACATTATTGCATATATTTCTTTTGCGCATGCGCTCATTTTTCCCAAAAAATTACAAAACTTTTGTAAACATAGATAGAATAATAAACCGTAATGAAAAGTATACCGTTATTATATAAAAAACAGCCTTATAGTATATATTTCTTCTACGCATGCGCCGATTTTTTTCAAAAATTTATTTTACAAAACTCCTGTAAAACAAAATAATACGCCTTTATGAAAAGTATACTATTATCTTATAAAAACAACATTATAATATATATTTCTTTTGCGCTTGCGCCGACGTCTCTGAAAAACAATAGGCCTCTTCATATTTGCATATCAAACATCCTCCCAAAATTTGGTTTCATTCCGCTCATCCATGGTGTTGGAATGGTAAAAAATGTAAAAAATGACGTTTGCATCTGTCAAAGCAATATGTTCTAATAATTAAAATTAGTTATTCAAATCGTTAACTCAGAAGGCGTTGCCTTTCACAAAATACTAATGTCAAAAGACTGACTAATATTTGAAATGACATTCGTTTTTGAACAAATGCAATCTTTTTTTTTAAGACAAAACATACGCAATATTTAAATTCCCATAGTACACTATGCAACAAACGAAGACAGACGATCTCCGTGTATGCTATGGATTAGACAAAATTGAATTTATACATTATATTTCTATATAAAGCTGTACAAAAAAAGTGTTTCGACGAATTCTGTTATACAAAATCTATGTAAAATTTTCTCCTCTTTCGTTTAAGACAGGTCTCGAAACGATCTGATTTAAATTGAACGAATTATAAGCAAAAAACTTAGTTTGCTCCTCTTTTGGGAGTTTTGGGGGGTTTTTAATTATTTGTTGTTCTAGCGGCAATAGAAATACACACTCTGTGAAAATTTCAACTCTCTACCTATTACGGTTCTTGAGATACAGCCCGCTGACAGACAGACGGACAGACAGACAGACAGACAGACAGACGGACAGCGGAGGCTTAGTAATAGGGTCCCGTTTGAGCACCCGTCGGGTACGGAACCCTAAAAAAACAGACAAGATTGTAATTCCATTTTCAAATGACAACTTAAAGTTTCTCGAAAGATTATAATTTTTATATATATATTTTTTCAAAGTTTTGAAAATATTATTTTTCATCACCATTATTTTTATCTTTGTCCTAGGAAGACATCGTCCTTCAAACCATCAATAAGATTGCTTCATTTTAAAATACAATTACAAACTTTAAAATATGTTATCAGACATTTCCTCACCAGATTACAAAAAAAAATGATTGATATGGTTTGCCTTTTTCTCTTTTTTTAAACAAATATTCGATACCTACGCTACACAAGTCTTGACGTTAAACCTGTAGTTTATTAGTTGACGATAAATAATAGTTGATCATGACCGCAGTCCGCACAATATGTAAATCGTAATAAATTGCAAAATATTATTTAAAATATTTGAGTAAGCTGCATTTTCAATTTTTTTACCTTTCCTAAACAATTTTAATTTTAGATGGATACTATTCGGGAGGCTACGCCACCGTTAGCCCAAATAGCGAAATTAAATTTTTACTTGCGTAAATCGTCCTACCAAATTGATTTACGATAGGTAGGGGAAATACAAAATGACGAGTATAGACCAATTTGTCTTGCTCTTTATCATAAATCAATTTGTGCGTGACTATGTGTTTTATTCAGAGGAGTGATGACGAGCGTGACTAAAATTTACTTACGCTTAGATCTCCAGTAGATACCATAGACTTGTGCGAGGTACGGATTATCCTATTATGAAGGGAGTAGATGTAGAGAAGGTGGTCTGCCAAATGGAACAATTTTAAGCTGATGGATAGCTGATTAATACAATATTTTCTGATTATTTTTCATTTGTTTTCCATTACAATACACGAACGTATTATCGGATTATATTGTTATTACCTATTGTTTTTTTTTTCTTGCTAAGCAAATTGATAATGGATTTTTATATAGATAGATTTTATTTCAGACGCCCGAAATAAGTATCTTAATCTCTCTAAATTCTAAAGTATAAAATTCAATTAAATTAAACAGTACTAGAGTAATTTTGTATGAAAAAATGAATAATTAAATATAAAATATTTAAATAACGTAATGATATTTGAAATATTTTTATGTTGATGTTTTTCTTTTGGTTAAGAGTAAATTGTGTTATCTATTAATATCTTCTGCACTTTCATCAAAAATCTTTTCCCCTCGCCGAAAACGGTTGTAGCTCTCCCGACGCTATTTCTAAAAACTAACGCTAAATCACAACCGAGAATCACACCACAGATGAATTGAATAAAAAACCTGAGAAAAAAATTATTTTTAGACTTTCAGGAAATGGTATGGTTCGTAGTGTGATGCTTTGGTCCTTCATTTAGCGTTTACCCGAATCCTTTAGCTTTAAAAATAGCGTCTGGAGAACTGTAACCACTTTTAGGTGAGGGCTAAGATATTGAGATGAGTGCAGAAGGTTTTTGTAGGTAGAATATACTCTTAAAAAAATTTTCAGTCAAGTTACAAAAAAATAATTAGCGTATCTAGGAACCCACGTCATGTCGGTTACATCTGCGTAATATTGTAGTTAAAGAAATATCTTTTAACTTTTTATTATTTAGTAAATAAGAATTAAGTATTTAAAATACAAATAAAGCGTTTAGTAAATTCCTAAACAGTTAATATCTTTTCCGTTATGAAATAACAAATTTATGAACAATAATTTCTTGATACACAAAATACGTATAGAGTAGTATAAGATTCCATAGTTACTTAAATACTAATAATATAAATACTCAGACCAATTATAGACGGCCGTACATGCTAATGGCTAAAAATGAAATTTCATTTTGCATAAATAGAAATATTATTATTTTGACCTCTTGTGCTGAGAGATAAATTTTATGTTTACACGTTTTCTCATGACATTCGAGAAAGAGAAAAAATGTTGAGAGAGAAATAACAGTCAGCAGCCGGTGTAACGTTTTGCTTAGAAAATTAATGTAAATTCTGCATGAAATTTAGTATCAATAAGCATAATCAAGTTGGGTCACTTGTCCCATTAAACGATCTACTCAGACATTATTAGGCGGTGACGACATCAGGGTTGAGATCTTATTAAAACAGTCGATATTTATCTATAATTTTCCGAAATATTTACTCTACCGGCTCTTTCGTTTTCATAAATTTCATTAATTGTCAACACCAGTGCAGTACTTCAGGGCCGTCTTTAACCTATTGAAGGCCCTGGGCACATTAAGATAAGGGGGCCATTATGACCTTGACAGAGCACTATTTTGTTAGAATAGACAAATAAAAGTAGGTAAGCAAGGTTCTAGATTTATTTTTATTTCTTTACAATCACATTAAATGAATCGATCTAAAAAAGTAACTCTTTTAGCATTCACAGGCCAATGCTTAAAAATCTATGTTGATTGAAGAGGTACCCTTCTAGATTTGAAATGGGCAAAATCGTTAATCACTTCTTCACAATCTAGATAAGATAAGACAGATTTATTTGTCAAGACAGTGTAAAATAACGTACATATTATTACAGAATTGAACATGGTTCCTTTAACCTACCACAATAAATTTTATTTGTATTGAAGTACAATTAAGTCTTTGTTCTTCAAAATCTATGTTTTTGAGCATATCACATTCTATGGACATCAGCGGCAAATTGGTTAGTCTTGCTCTTGAAACATTGTACTAAAATTGTATTTTTATATATTTAAATTAACCTAAACATTCTGAAGTCGGAAAGCCTGATTTTCGGGCAAGAGTAGAGTAGCTTCGCGCATGTAAAAGCTAATAAGCAAGTAGGTATATTATAATCAGTCATTATCGTTTGATTTTTTTGAAATAAATATGTTTTTCGGTAATAAATATCGGTTATCGTTTGGTGATCTGGCAGGAACTAGGGGGCTCGTATCAATCGCGGGGCCCTGGGCACGTACCTACAGTGCCCAGTGAGAAAGAGGCGCCTGCCGTAGGTACTGTTCTTTGAGACTTGTTTAAATTAATCGTCGTTCATGGGCGCACGCCAAGTAAGTATCAAAGTTCATGATGCATTCTCCATGTTTAGTATCTGTAAGCCCTTTTTATTCCCGTTATTGAACTTTGGCGCCTGAAAAATCCCCGAATTGCATTTAGGACGTTTGAACTATTAATTATCGGGTCTTCAATGTAATCACCGGTAATTCTTTCTTGATTCTCGGAAAAAATATTTTTTTGGCGCCAGTTGAGTCAATTTAATAAATACCATTTCAATAAATTTTAGAAGTTAAAATAAATTATATAAATGTTGGCTTCTCTTTTTGGTCTGGAAAAATGAAATTTTGCACAGGAGTTCCTTACATAACGTAGATGAGTTTTTGAAAACTCATCCCTTAGAAAGAAGATTTCTGACTCAAAACAAATTCAAAGTGTTTAAAAGTGCTACTGCAATATGGTAAAGTCGAAGGCTTCACTACTTTTGTCGCTATCGTGTTTTATCTCAATCACTTGCGGAACCGCGGGTGGAGGCTAGTTTAAGATGAATTTCTAATCACAATTTATTGATAAAATGTAAAAAAAAACAGAAATAATTAATCAGTTAAATGTTGACGTAATATCTAAGTATACAATTTTGTAAGTCAAAAATAAAAATCTCCTAGTCCGCTCAAATATTCAGTTTGAGCTTAAGAGGTTTATTTTTTTAAACACTAAAAATGTAAATGTTTATTTCTTCTGTTGAAGTCGCTCTCAAAAATTTTCCACCCTAGACATGCCCAAGAAAACTAGTCTAAATCCATTCATAATTACAATATGTACAGCTAAATGAAATTATAGAAAATATTATCCAACCCTCGAGCTCGTATTGAACAGCTTCTAATACTTTCAGCGACATTCGACGGTCAATAGTAGAACTTCTTATGATATTAGAAAGAGCAGACGTGGAGTTCTGCTCGGTGTTAGAAAGAGATTCGTCCAAAAACTTTTACTTTGTCATCGTACAGCGGCGTCATCACAACAATATTTTTTTTGTTATTCAGTAATTAATAATGAATGAATATTTTTTATAAAATAGAGAACGTAAAAAAAAAGTCGGTATAAGTCTACGAGATTTGATAGAAAATCAATTTATTAGCATTCCAGTTCCGGGAATTTCAACTTGTATTTTCGTAATTACCACTATACCATAACTGGTTAAAGTGCCTACTACCTACGAAAGTTTAAATCTCGTCCGTACCATATTTTACGAATAAAAAAGAATTTAACGTTAAAAAATATTATATTAACTGAAAAAAAAGTTCTTCAATATTGTAAAATTACGTTAAAAACCTCGGAATGCTTGTTCATTACTTTTAACAATTTTTAACAATTCGCCATTCGTGTTCACACACAATTCATAAATACAAAGTTTTTGACGTGATAACGTCTTATAAATTGATGAATCACCAATCTTATAAATTGATAAAACACCGGCTGCATGCACGAAAAAGTGTAACGTTCCTAACGTTCGTAACGTTCCGCCTGACCCTGTGCGTGCTTTTCTCGAAAACGGCCCTAACGATTTGGATGAAATTTACTGAAAAGGGATTTTGGGGGGCAAAAAATCGTTTTAGCTAGGTCTCATCTCTCGAAAAAATCGTTTTCATACAAATTTTATCATTATAAAAATCAATTTTTTGACGTATGAAAATACTTAAATATTGTAAGTAGGTTTTGGAATTTTATATAAACAGTGAAACAATTGTTTTATAAATAGTATGACAGTTAATCTTTGAGACTTAAATAAATACGAAAGAAAGAAAGTTAATAAAAAAAATTATTTTCATAGGTGGTGAGTAATTTAATAAATAAAATTAACCTAAATTTGAAGCGAAAGATGCAATATCATAGATTCGAATTATTATAATTATTATATAAATTTAGGTTATGTATTACGGAATACGTTATCACGTAAAACTATCGTCCGTAAACCGATTTTACAGACAACCAATTTTTTTACTATAATTTAAGCATACATACCCACATTTTGCATAGAAAATATTATAATATTAAAATCATTTGAAAATACGTTCAATATATTTTGGAAACGTTCAATTATTAGCCAACATTTTTTTGCATTACCCCCCAGCCCCAGATCTACGTTTTTTTTGAACCGGGGCAGAAACTTGTTAATGGCGCCCCCTCTCTCCAGCGTTTGAGATAAATTACTTAAAAAAACTCACAAATATATTATAATGGTTGACATTTTTCGTAAACGGAAAACCGTCAGAAAACAAACAGATTGAGTAAATCGGAAAAGGGACAGATTGGGTGCGGTTTTCAACCTTATTATATTATGATTTTGGCGCCCCCTGAAATTGCCACACGGGGCGGGTGCCCCGCTTTGCTTTACCCCCTAGATCCGGAGCTGTTACTTCCTTTAAAATAGCTGCTTTATACGGGTGTGCAGAGATCGTAAAATGACTCATATAACACTAGTGTGTAAAGTAAAAGAAACGTTATAGTAATTTATTATTAGCAATTTTGTCGTGTGTCATTCATACTTTGAATTTAACAGTAGGAACTGGACGTTTGTATAATATATAGACGAACGTTATAAACAATAAATGTTGGAAATAATAAATAACGCCAACTGTACGTTCTCGACTATTCACAAACATAATTTTAATTGATAATTAATAATTAATATAACGCCCACCAAAAACAAATTTTAAATAAGTGGCATTTTTGAGATTATCCTGATTATGATAATATCATATATTATCATAATTAGAAGAATAGTACAATATTTTATGTTAAATATTATGCTTCCTCAATAATATTTATTAATATTAAATTATTGCATCTATCTTTTTATTTATATATGAACTTATAATTATGCAACTAAATTATTATTCAATTGTTTCCTTTTCATAAAATTTTTGTATTTTACAATTTTTAAATTTTCTATCAGTTTTGTTCTGCGCATAAGCATCAAATAATATTTTAATATTTATGTGTGCTTAAATAAAATTTCTGTCTTTTTGATTTGTGAAGTTACACGTTGATTTATTTAAGCACCACGCTTGGAATTATCAACGAAATAAAAATCGTAGCATTTTAAATACTTCATACCAATTACTAGCGACGTCTGCGAATCACGTCACGGCGTGTTTCACAAAGCTTATTTTTAGCGTCTCAACTGGGCTAAGGTTCTCATCGTATATCTCACTTGCACCATCCATTTCAGAAATACACTAGTCTCTCTCGCACCAACGCATGCCGTCTAGTCAAACGGCTTCTTACTTAGACGGTTCCAATGTAGTGAAAAACTTGTAGAGTATCGTGAAAATGTATAACAAAACAATATTATTATCATTCAAAAAGAAAAGCTGATATTAACATTACAGGACATTCCTGTATCCCAGTAGTGCTCAATAAATAAAGCTTGCAGTACCTGTCTTATTGCATATTATTGTGGCATTCCAGAAAAAATAAAGTGAACTTATCTACTTTTATTGATTGCGAACAAAAAGACATTAATTATTTTAATTCTAGTTTGTCAGTGAATTTTAAATAGTGTTTTAAAGAGAAAAAAAAAGGTTTTGTTAATGTGAGCACTGTGACATGTGTGATTAGTTTAAATTATTTAGTGCAGAGTTGGTGAGGTGTTAAGTGTTCTGACCGTGGTGACGTCACAGCAAGCACAGTCAACATGTCGAGGAAACCCGGCAAACGTGATCAGCTGTACAAGCCGTTTGGGCGTAGCATGCGTAGGGTAAATATTGTACACGATGATGCTGTCACCTTTACTATTTATTTCATTCATAAAACTGATATAAAGACATAAATTATAAACCTTCAGAATACTACTGTTTGAAGTTACAAAATAAATATTTGGACAGTCGTTTACTATACGAAGTAACCGAAACTACTTTCTATGGTTTAAAATAAAAATACATAAAAAAACTTTATTGTACAAACGATAATGTACTAAAAACTAGAAAATAAATATGGGTCCACCATAGGGGGATTTGATTAAAATAAAATAAAATCATATTTAGCTTTCGACTGTCTTCTTCGACCATAATATAACTATAAATGCCATCCATGATTTTATTTTAGTTTAATTAAAGTCTCCCCCCATGGTGATTCATATTTATTTTCTAGTTTTTAGTACATTATCGATTGTACGACAAAAGCATTTATCTTAAAAGTTTTTTTCCTATTTTTATTTTTAAGTTTTTAGTGTTCTTTATATTAAAAGTGTGCTATTATAATATTGTATTGTTATCGGAACTGCATACGTGTGCAAAATTTCAACTCAATCGAATAACGCAAAGTAGTTGAAAAAGCTGTCGCAAGATTTGAAACAAAGCCATAAAGAAACGAAGTCAAGTTAAATAAGAGCTTTTAAAAATAATAATTCTATTATTAAGTTTTTAATATAGATATATCTATACTAATCTTATAAAGAGGTAAAGTTTGTAGTTTTAATGTAGGAGATAATCTCCGGAATTACTCATCCGATTTCAAAATTTAATTCGCCAATATTTAGAATGGACCTTCAGGATAGAGATAGGCTATATATTATCGCGTTAAAATAAAAGCGCTTTTCGTGGAGACTAAGGAATTCAGTACATTTTGCGGGAATAATCTCGGTCGAAAATTTTGCGGGATCCCGCTGGACTGGCGGGATACAGAGAAGTGTGGTTCATACTTGTTACTTACATTTGGCAAGCGAGCGATATTATATTGGCGCTAATCGTAAGCTTACAAAATTAGAAAACAATTTTTTTTAAACAATGAAGTCACAATTAAAATATTTCAAACTTTATATCTGATAGTTCAATTTCCTGACATTTTAGTCCGCCTCGCGCACCCAACTTCGGTGGTTTGTGTGCCACCACGAAGTCATAACCAGGAGAACCAGCTTCGAGCATAGCGCTGGACCGATATCTGTCGCATGAACCAATATGGCGTCAGCTACTGGGTAACGCACACACGTTCATGGCTTACTTGAGTGTAGTGTCTGTGAAGTTAAACAGCTTTGGTTACTATGGCGAAAACAGGTGGAAAGAACCAAAGTTTTCCCAGGTAGTTATAACAGCGCCATCTCGGGTGCGCCAGAAAACGGTTCGTCTCGAAACACAGCAAGCATAGGAAGTTAGGTCTCTAGGTTAAAAACTTTGTCATTGTCACAAAACAGCCGTTTTTGATATGCCTGCGACTTAGAACACTAGGATTTTCAGACTCAAGTTGTATTGGAAACTTTTTCAGCATCAAATTTCTGATTATCATTCCCCCCAGTTAGAATGAATTTCACCGAAATCCATTTTCCATGTATTTGGTGCAGGGTCCTTTGAAAAAAAATTGTAAAGACGCGATCCCATTTTCAGAATACGGTTTCACTGTTTCTAAATATTTAAGATGTATAATGAGCGTATTCTCAAAAGGGATTTGATTAAAAAAAAAATAGTTTTCTTGGCTCATGTCATATTGAGTGGTGTATATCCTGAAATGTGACAGTATTATTTGACGTAAACGCCGAGCAGACTTCTAATGTACAACATTCGCACATTCACACATAAAAGACTTCACATCCCACTTAAATCAGTCAAAAATAGTAACACTTGCGGCCACATTCGATATAAATATTTGTGTGAGAAATCGTGATACGCGCATAAAAACACTCATTGAGTTTGTCTACAGAATACCGAGATTCAAAGCTCTTGGAAAATCTATACTGGGTGTTTTTAAAAGAGACTTCAATATTTTTATTTCAGCCAGTTGGGCGACGGGACCATTCCAACTTCAAAAATATTAACATTTGACAAAGTTTAATGAAAAAATAAAATTTCTAATGTCGCGTGAGGTGACGCGGATAATGGCTAGTATAAAATACGATATTTGCTATTCGTTGCCATGGTTACTTACATAATATGTTCCACGTTATGTGAAAATTACTCAAAGCTTGCTTAACGAATTTCTTTTCGACAGATCTACCGAATTAAAAACATTTTTTTTAGTTTCAAAATATTTCCGAAAATATTAAGTTTACAAAAAAATGTTTTAATGAAACTTTATTGTCTAAATATTGTTTTTCAGTTAGGTATTCGTAATATTTTCAGTTTTACTTTTTATTATAATGGTCCTTGGAGGGCAATTACCCCTTTATCCCACCATATTTACGCCCTTATCTTGAAGTGGGTAAAAATTAATTTTAAAGATTCCATTAGATAGATACACACATACAGGTGAAGTTAATAAATGATAATCGCATTTGAACGCCTATGCTTCGCTAAGGGTGCCATATGCGACATATGTTTTTATATACACTTTTTACTTACTCTTTGTAGAAATTCGAAGGCCTATTTTAGGAACAGTGTGTGCATATATCGCGTTTTCATTGAAATTGTTGGAACTACCTACTCATCGACTGAGATATATATATGGAGGGCTTACCACTGTCGCTCGATGTTACTATATACCAGTTTCACGTTCATTCATTAATTTGAAAAAAATATTATAGTTCATTAAAATTGACTGATTACTTAATTACTTAATAAAATACACGTAATAATATACGTACATACAAAATTTCAGTCCAATCGAAAAAAGAAATGTTAGTACGTATTGCATTTTCGTGAGAAACTTATGACAACCGGCAATTGAAATTTAGTTTTTCCTAAAATAAAGACAATTTTTAAACCGCTACTGTAGCCATGTACCTCCATAAAAGGGTACCTATGTTTTCTTAACAAAGTTACCGATGCAACTGTAAGACAAAACAATTTATAAAGCAACAACAAAACTTTGCAATATAAAGTTTATTAATAATAATAATATTATGTGCTTTTGGGTAGAAAATTTAAAGAAAAATAAACGTATTTATGGGACCGCGTCACGCTATATATGCGTTTTGTTAGAGTGCGGTCTAATCCACATTGAAATTAATTATTGTTCCCGTTTGACACATTAGACTGTGACTTTACCAGTCGTGCAATATTTATTATGATTTGATAGCATCGCAAACACACGCTCAGCGGAAAACTTATAACAGAGATCGGTATCTCTAGGCCTATAACGTGACATTTAAAATAATATTTGTAGTTGTGATTAATTGCAGAAAACGGGCAAATTAATGTCAAATATCCGTAGAATGGCAGAATCAATTTAAAACTTCTAAGAGACAAAAGCTATGAATTTTTCTGAAGAAATTGATGTAGATTTTCAATCTCTAAAAACATAGAACTATAGTAATGTTTCACATATTTTATTAAAATATAACAGCATATCGAAAATAGAGCATACAAATATTTAAAAACTCGCATTCATACTATCAGATAATCATATTTATTATTAAAAAAAGTTACTACCGAATTCGGTTTATAAAATTAACGTCAAGCGATGGTTTGATTGAACCTCTGTATCTCGAACATAGCAACTCAAAATTAGTTAGGATGAATCTTAATCTCTACAAGTCGAAACCTTCGTAAGTCGAAAGCTCTATATCTCGAATTTTTTGGCGTCTGCCTTGAAGTTCGACTTACAAAGTTTCTACTGTATAGCATAACTGCTAAGATATTGTCCTAACAGCTAGTTAAGCTTTTAACTTCAATTAATAATAAAACTAGTGTGACCTGTGCGAATTATTCGCACTAAATAAGTATAATAATTATCACTTTACAAAATTATTTTTTAAATATGATTGCAGGTATTCAATTCATTTCTAATTTTGCACACTGCTTATAACGTTCTTCTTTTTGTTGTATTACAATATGAAGCTCAGATGACAGATCGAAGAAATATTTTACTAAAATTGTCATATAAAGGCGCAAGTAGCAAAAGCGTTGAGCTAAGCCGTAAGATGGCATCATGCAGCATTGCTGTGACGTTGTTCAGCGTTGCTCGCTGTTTCAAAATTAAAGCCGTTAGATGGCAGTATGCAGTATTATGTCTGTTGTATTACAATATGAAGGTCAGATGACAGATCGAAGTGTTGACGTTGTTTCAAAATTAAATCCGTCAGATGGCAGACGTTGTTCAGCGTTGCTGTATTTTAATTAATTTACAAAAACAAAAGCAATAATAAATTTTTTAGTTGTCGATGTCAGTAGAGCAAGCAATTATCTGTAAAATGATATATAATTTATGTGAAGAAATTGTGAGGTTTTTTCTAAAAAGGGAGGCAAACATCTTTAACCTTAGCGTATTAATATATGTGATGTAAAAATAATAGCAGTTTCAGCTAACTGCCAGATATAAATGTCGCTATCGTCAAAAAATTCGTTTTTTAAAGGGTTAAATCAAGGTAATCTGCTAGGGTGAGTGTTGGGAACCCATATTTTTGGTGTAAGATTACTTGGAACCTTTTGTTTGATTGGTCTGTAACTCATCTCGCTATTTTACTTATTCGGCTCCGAGACTATTACCATTGTAGGCTTTTGTTTATGGAATCTCATTCGTTTGTTATATAAGTACAAATAATAACAATGTGCGCAATTATTCTCTGCATTAATAATTATACACAAACTATCTCTCTACAACAAGCACTGATTATAAGTGAAACAGTTTTTAATGACCTAGAAACTTTATGAAAAACATGCCTTCTTCTGACAAATGTTTTAGCTTTTATCAAAATGTTTATTGACTCTTAGACTATAGCCTTTTTTGAGCGTAAATAGCAACACGAAAATCGGGTTGGTTCATATCTGGTTGTGCCGCAGTATTTTCCGGTTTCACCCGGGTGCGATAGATATAATTCTTTCGTTTGCGACCCGGCGTCTCAACTCATAGCTTTGAACAAATTCTACCAGATTTGCTTCTGAACTAATGGCTTTGATCAAATTCTATCAGATGTCGCTACTTGGTACCAAAACCATTTTTTTTGTTTGCTTTTGAACTAATAGCTTTGAGCAAATTCTGTCAGATGTCGCTACATGTTACTAAGACACGATTTAGGTATACATTATATATAATTATATATATATTATATATAGTCTCTCTCTCTCTCTCTGTCTCTGTTTCTTGCAATAACAAAAATTAAAAACTATCCTATATAGTGTAAGTTGGACCAAGCAAAACATATTCACAAAATTTCATTAAAATCGGTTCAGTGGTTTCGGAGATTAGTGCAGACGAACATCGTGCCGCGAGGTTTATATATATATATATATAATATAGATTTGTAGTCAAACGAAGCCGGACGGTGTAGTTGCTTTATAAACAAGTACTTATGAGAACGTGTCAGAATTAGAAGTTTTCACCTTTTGAGAGATTTTTCCTGGATCGTTACTGATGCATTTCTCGTTATCTAAGAAGAGCTGCAGGTGTAAGTAATGACGAGTGCCACTCATAGTGTACAACGCTTCGACCCAGAACAAGTACAGCTGTTATACGAGGGAATTTTAAAATGTTTTCATTATCAAATACAAAATTTGAGTAGCTTGATAACAATGAAAGTTACAATGGTCTGATTAAAACTCATTTCACAAACAAATTCATTTATATTAGTGTACTAGCAGTCCCGCCCGGTTTCACCCGGGTGCAAAAGAACGAATAGGGAAGGGAGGAACATGAGTACGCACATTCATCTTAGTTTACCGAGATGAATGTTATGTCCAAATTTCATGATGATCGAAGTTAGGTACCGTTCAAAAGTTTTTGTCGGACGAACTTTTGAGTTACATTTTGCAACATTTTTCATTGATGCTCCGCTCCTGTTAGTCAGTAGAATGAAGTTATACATGTGTTATTTCGTATTAATAAGTGTTTCTTTTAATCACGTACAATTATATTGAAGATGGTCAGTTATCATTTTGGAAAAATTTTAAATATACAACAGGTTACCCTCAGGATTCAAATCTGAGTCTCCCAATTTTTCGCGTTGGTTTATTTATCAATTAACAGTAACCGATGGTAAAGTGTATTAGGAAATATTTTTTTATGATATGATAACTAAGCATCTTCAATTTAATCGTACGTAATTAAAAGGAACATATATTAATTATTACAAACATTCATTGTTTTATATTTATAAATTGAAACTGGAAAATGCAGCATTTTTCCCACTATAAACCATTTATAAAATGCCAATTTTTTCATATGGGAATCAAAACTTTAAAAATATAATGTTATTATATTATTTTTTTATTATCATTAGTGTCATTCATGTGGAGTGAAAATAATTGGTAGTGTATAAAGCAAAGATTTATATATAAGGTAGCAGGATAAATATTAATCCTTACCAGTCACTAGATAATTTTTCCAAGCTTTTAAAATCTGTTAAATAAAGTTAAGAAAAAGTTTCAGAAAAAACATCCAGAGAATACATTTATTAGCAATATTTCAGTTTCATAATTTTCTTTTTTTAATCTATGTTTCCTAGCTCAGGCTCGAAACACGGAGTCAACTGGGAAAAAAAAACGAGCAAGAGAGTGACATGTGATATCGGTCACGATTCGAAGGCAGACATACGTCTTTGTGTTCATATCAAAGCTTAGACAAAAAAGACCATAAAAACAGAGCGCACATATTACGTTGTTGATATTGCATACTCAATAAATCAGACCGGTCTATTCTGCACGTAAAGGGGTGAGGACGTCTGGCTGTTAAAATTAGAATTTAATTTTATATATCTGTTTTAAGATTGACAGTCAAAGACAATCGGTAGCCGTGGATCTTACGTCGTCTGTTTACAATATTTATAGTGCGCATCAGTAAAATGAATGTCCAAAACCTTAGGATAACACATTAAACATTAAAACATTCATTGGCTATCTTTCTGGTCAGGAGTTAAATGTAACAAAAAATATAAAAACCTGTATAGATGACCGAATTCAGAGACAATAAAGTTTCCAATACCTGGTGTACAAGATTTTGTTATTAATTATTGACAACCAATCGTATTCAGCGTAATAAAGGTGAATTTATATGTGCGGCAACGTAACACGTTGTGTTAAGATCAGACACACCCCCGTTAAGTAACGCATCCGTAGACACTTTACGACTATGTATTTCTGTACCTGACACATAGTTCACAGTGACGGCACTGAAATATTCTGAAAATGAAAATGCCAACAAATATAGGAGACATATCATAATTGACTAATCAAAAAGTGAACAGTGATTATTTTTAGCAATTTAATAATTAAAATTAAATTAAAGAAATAATGGAAAAAATAATTACAGGGAATTTTTCCTGAACACCGTTTTTAATTACTCAGAATTAATTATTATTAAAAAAAATCAACCATCATTTTAACAATTTATCATTAAATAACTTTTGAAGAAATTTTAGTTTAAATTTTAAATAGTTATTTCTATTTAAAAGCCATTTCTCGATAAAAATTTTTCAAATAAAACGTTCTTAGGTGCGAACGATTCCGATCGGGAAAAAAAGCGTAATGGAACTGTCAAAATTTTAAAAATAGATTTATTATAACGTGAAAATCAGCTATTTCGTAGGATAGTACCTGCAAAAATATCACACCTCGTAACATAATAATCTTCATTACGTTCTATAGATACACGAATTACTATGATATTTCAAAAAGAATGTTTTTGAAAACGATTTCTCGATGAAGGAAGTTTTTAAGAAAGAATTTTCCAGTCTAGAACCATTTCTCAATAAAATTAATCATTTGTCAAAATGTTTCTCATACCAGTGAAGCATGGTGTTAAAACATTTCTTGAATATTCAAAAAATGAAATAATATCAAATTGTTCATTATCATAGATATTTTCTTCCCGCGGAATTCCCCACAAGTGGCGCCCTAGTTTCCCTTATCCCTTATACATACACACACACATACATATATAGACATCTGCAATCGATAACGGGGCGCGCGCAAGACGTGGTCACCCTTGCGCGACGCCACCTTCCCTTCCGCACCCTTCGCAACCCGCGGTACATTCGTCGTATGCCACCGTATATATACGTTACACAACGGGATGTAACACTACGTTTTAACATTGACTGTACGTATACTACGGAATATGGATGAACAATCTTTTGTTTACTCAAATTTAATTCAAATTTATCAAAATAACTTTTAACTCTCATATAAACAAAGCACAGATCAGCCCCCGCTAATTTAAAATCAGATTAGATTACGTAGATTATAGTCTACGCCTGTTAAATCTAACCCTTACAAGAATAGATCATAGTATTTGTTTTGTGATCAGGTCAGCAAAAATGAGCCGAGATAAAAAGTATATTTTGAATTTTGGAAAAAATAATATGCATACAGAATGACTTTTAAGTTGATTTTTTTTTAACAGCGTGTAGAAATCAAATAGACGAACAAATAATCAAATAACTTTTTTATCAAAACTCAAAAATGAAAGAGGAACTGGTTTTCAAAGTTTTATTAAATTTCATCAAATGTTGAGGTCGGTCTTGGTGTTATGTTATGTCACTTTGAAAATATGTTGTATCATTATCACGTATTCACAGAAATAGTTGTCCCCGTTTTGTTGGACACAAAAATGCGTGCGTCGTAGTCATGCTTGTAGTAGCGATATTATTTGGGATGCATTTCCAATTCGTGCTATCATTTCTCCGCCTGTGTTAACCAAGCTTTTGAATTAATTATATAAAATTTAAAAAATCTAATGAAATTTTGAAAGGTTGTTTCTCTCTTATTTTTGAGTTTTGATAAAAAAGTTACTTAAAATATTTGTTCGTCTATTTGATTTATACACGCTGTTAAAAAAGAAGAATCAACTTAAAAATCATTCTGTATATACTATACCATAGTCACACATATTATTATGTAAATACCCCATATTCAGTGAATA
Source organism: Xanthostigma xanthostigma (assembly GCA_963575645.1). Taxonomy (NCBI): domain Eukaryota; kingdom Metazoa; phylum Arthropoda; class Insecta; order Raphidioptera; family Raphidiidae; genus Xanthostigma; species Xanthostigma xanthostigma. The sequence continues at coordinate 27,331,760 of OY754468.1, read as the reverse complement.
TGATTTTACATGACTTGTGTTAATATGGTAGCTATTGAAATCATTAATGCATTACAGAAAATCGCTCCACATTAAAAACACGAACCTCTCTTGAGCGTTCGGTCTATGTTGCATTTTATATGGAACGATTTTCTGTATTTCATTAATAATTTTCATAACTATCAGATCAACAAAACTCATCAACAAAACATAGATACAGAAAATTTACTAGAAAAATCCCTTATCATTGTAGAGACATTTATCAAGAAAAACTGTTTTTCTGATGTTATGATAACTCATTTCTTATATATTATTTGGTAAAACATTGTAGAATTTTAACGCACAATAATTAGGTCCAATTGTTAATTTGCCGGTTTTGTAAACAGGCACTCTAATGTCTTTATTACCTCGGATACTATATGAGTGTATTTCATCAACTGTCTGGAAGGTGTTTAGGTTGTATTGCCTCCTGCACCACTACTGCCTGTACACGCGAATATCGTCTTGCAAAATATTCCTCCATTCTTTCTGACGTACCCCAATGAGTTCGTTTAATGAAACTGATGTCCTCTAACGTGTGTTAATAGACACATTAGATCCACACATGCATTGAATGACTCAAATCCGGAGACTGAGAATATTTGGCAAGATGCTATTCGCAAGCTCATTAATGTTATTAGCCGGCGTGTAAAATATCAAATAACCAATTTCACTTAAAATTTGTACAGACATGTTGAAACTAATAATTGTACCTAGAGTCACTAAAATCAGATAGAAAATAAAAAAGTTATCAAGCCCAAGACTTAAGTATTTTTCAATGGCCGTTATTTTTTGTACCTGAGGGTATATTTCCCATATATTTAATACCCTCTATATTGATTGCAAAGATCGGGAGAAAGACTTAAACACTACGGTGCAGACATTTATACGTCTGTCTCACTTATTATACTCTAAGTCTCGTGCGCATGTTCGTGAATGAATGCGCATCAGTTTGTACATGGAACTAAGCTGTGTAAGTGAGGTGACTTGCTCTATTCTACTTACTAAATGCCTCACTACAGACGCGACACTTGCGCACAACGGGTCAAGTAAAAAGAAAGAGATAGAAAACAGTCATTTTCTGTCTCACTTCATGGGCCACGATTCCACTTACGGTCACTAGCAATATAGAAGTCATTAAATATATGGTATTTCCCTAATCAACGACCTTGACTAATAAAATCCATATCCCTATATTATTAAACGGGCTAATCTTGTATCTGTGTACCTACCTATGTCCCTAAATATTTTCTCGAAAACGACCCTAACGATTTGGATGAAATTTACTGAAAAAGGATTTTGGGGGGCAAAAAATCGTTTTAGATAGGTCTCATCTCTCGAAAAAATCGTTTTCTTACAAATTTTATCATTATAAAAATCAATTTTTTGACGTATGAAAACACTTAAATATTGTAAGTAGGTTTTGGAATTTTATACAAACAATTAAACAATTGTTTTCAAAATATTATGACAGTTAATCTTTAATTACTATCCAAGTGAGACTTAAAATAAATACGTAAAGCAAAGCTCGGTCTCCCAGGTACTAATATTAAACTCAAAATCAAAATTTGTCTGTCCGATAAAAACTTTTGAACGGTAACTCCGATCATCATGAAATTTGGACCCAACATTCATTTCGGTAAACTAAGATGAATGTGCGTAGTCGTGTTTCCACCCCCACATCCGTCCTTTCGCACCCGGTGAAACCGGGACGGATCGCCAGTAATATATAAATTGCCTTAATGCTTAACGCTCTTGATGAAAAATTCTCTCGAAAAAATCGAATTCATTTTTGTGACGCAATAGAAAAAATCGACGCTCGATACGAAAAGGAACCCATCCTTTAGTGCACAGTTTACGCGCATGCGACGTAATTTTCGTAGCGCGCACCTAGCGGACGCAACCCGCAATACAGTTCCGTCAAACGACCAACAATATTAACGTACGGATGTATGGCGTGTGTGTATACACACACCGGTTACGTGTGCCGCACACATTTGTTGTGTTACGTATGTATACGGAGAACGTACACACACACGAATGTAACTCGCACTCTGTTATATTATAATTAACTGTTCCGCCGACGTTTCGACAGTTCGGTCAGTGTCCGCCGGTGTATTGCGACAAGCAAACAGATGTGAACGTTTCGGTTATATTAAAAATGTTTCGTCTAACCTAGTTACGGAACTGTACTATCATTAATGTGCATAGTTTTGTCGTTATTGGTAATAATTCAGTTATGTTTTTGTTATGTGATCCTAGGGGACTGTGCACAGTGTTATTTGTATACGCACGTTGCTAAGGGATAAACATCTGGAGTGTGCTGGTTACGTTAATGATTGGTTTTATCGACATCTCGGGAGATTTTAACACTGACACTAGCGACATATAATACATTCGCTATGTGAGGTTATGTACGTTTGCTTATTTCCAGTCTTGAGACGGTGACTAATTTAAAACAGTTGAAGCATAATGCATATTCAATTCTGTTAAGGCACTTTTATATTGGCGAAAATAATAACAACTTATAATTTTATTTTTTATAACCAACATTATAAGTACCTAACTAAATGTTGTGTAGGGTTTTTTTCCCGTAAATTTAGGTTGAGGTTAATTTTACGATTTATTGAATTTTCTACAAATTTATTGAATTTAAATTGATAAAATGAACTTCCAAAAAGAATTAAGTGCAATTTCAAAATACACCCCAACGCGTTTTTCAAAATTATTTAAAATATTCGCTTTTTATACATTATATATTACATTATTGCTACATTATGTTTCCCAATTAAATAAAATTCAACTATTAGATCCCTTTTCTTCCACCATAAAAATAATATACCTATTATCAGAAGTATCGCGTTTTTTTTTTCTTGTTACAATATTTTCTAAATAAGTATATGAACAAAAACAGGTATTATACCATTTTTAACTAATTTTCTTATAAATTGCATTAATTAAGTTGTTACAAAATACAAAAATCATACTCTACTTTGCTTCCACCATCAAATGTGATGTGTCTTTTCTTCCACCATCAAATGAAATATCTCAAGTGTCAAGGTTAATTTTTTACAAACTTTAGAAAAATATGAAACGTATCGCTACTTTAAACTAAATATCTGCCAAAATAAATTTCATATTTCTTTTTCTTTATAATCTTACTAATAATGAAATCAAAAACTGCATTTTTAAATGTTAAATCCCGTTACTCCTACCATAAAGATACCATCATACACAAATTGTTATTTACAATTATCATGTATTCGAACAAATTATTAGCAATAACAAGTATTAATTTTGATTTCAGCTTGAAAATTATTAAAAAGGTAAAATTTCACCAGTTATTTTATAAAATAGCGTCTTAAGTGATAATGAGCAGCTATTTTTAAACATGGTGGGAACAACGTGTTTATAATTTATCTTTTAGTCATATAACATTAAAACCATTCAAAAAGCTTTCCATAATTTTTTTTAAATAGATTTTTAGTAACAAACACTTTTTTATGTAACGCAATAAATTTGTCATAAAATTTGTGGAACATTCACTACTATACTCGTATTGACTGTAGCAGTTCTTATTACATTAAATGTCAATAAAAAAGAACATTTGTCACCTTGTAACTGCTAATAATTTTTCTTACTGCTTTTCTTGCAATTTTCTTATTATAACGAACATAAAAAAATGTCGTATTGTTGAAATAAATTGGAGAAAGCTGTAAACATAAATTACCTATTTACGCTTCATTAATTTATGAGAATTACGTTTCCAATGAAAAAACGGAATAAGTTAAAACGCATACTCCAAAGATCGAAACCCCTTAGCACGTGTGTATATTATGTGTATATTAGATTTCTTATTTTTTTTTCTGTATTGAAAATACAATGTGTTCATAAATGAACACAGCAAAACGAGATACTTTTTAGCGTTAGAATATTTTAAAGAACTTTTAGAAAAATATATCACGTGTTTATGAATTAACTTAAAACACTTTAATTAATAAGTAATATAATTTATTAGTTATTACAGAAAATAATTCTTAAAGGCAAAAATGGCCAAAAGAATCGAATCCCAATCAATTATTTTTTTCTCAAAAAAGTTAACTTTATTAATGACTGATATCATCAGGTTAAAATTGATTTTTGTTTAATCTGAAAATTGTATTATCTACTATGGAATATGTGAACATATTGTATACAAATTTTTCGCACGCAATACAATTATTACAAAAGTTCAAGAAATATAATACGATATCAAATCGTATCGTTACCACTACAATAGATTACGCTTCGAAAATAAACACATTTTATTTTTTTATGAAATTGGAATTTTCAGAAACGTTCAGCTGCACTCTTACGTACAGGGTAGTTCTGAAAAGCGTTGCACAATTTAAATAGGTGAGATTGAAGATCTGCACAGTTTCAATTTAAAAACCGAAAATTTCAAATCTCCGCGAAGTGAAATTTACAAAATATCTATCAGCATAGAATTTGGATGTTGAAAGTTCTATTTTTAGTACAAATTTTAAGCAAGAAAATTCTCTCAGAATGTTTATTTCCAATAAAATTAATGACTTGATAACTGAAACTTGAGAATGCTTACTAAGCTTTAATTCCTTAAGGTCACTTAAATGAAAACTTATAATGAAAGCCTAATGAGGAAGCCTGTATCTCCATTTTTATTTAATTGTGTTAAGCTTTTTTTGAATAATTCTGTATAATAGAACCCCAAATATATTTTCTAAATTATTGAAAAAAACATATATAACTACTCAAAATAGCACCTTTTTTCTAATTTTTCACTGAATATAAATATATAATATAAAGAAATTACTAATTACGAACTAAAAAAACACGTTAAAAGTAAAGTAGAAAGTAGTCGTATCGAAAATAAATATTTTTTTTTTATTTAGTTATCTTTCTAACAATGATTTAAATGATTTTTCCTGTATCTTTTGTTAAAGTGAAACAGGTGAGATCTAGCCATATATCTGACACATAGTTTACTAAAGAATCTACATTTCCTTCGTATTTCTTGCATCTCACTTCAAAATAGATGCATGCTTATTATAAGATGTGTCGTAAAATGGATGTACCAAATGAATACTTCTGCAAAAATCAAATAAAAGTTTTATTTTATTGTTACTTATACAGTTTGGTTTTTTAAATCTCAAACACCCTTTTTATACGCTTGGATTGCATTTTTTCGATTTAGATCTCCTCAGATGATTTTTGTAGTTTTGAGGGGGCAATCGAATGGCTCAGGTTTCTTTCACCTGCGGTATTCAGGTGGTGCCATGCGCAAGTTTACTTTTTTTTCCGAATCTTTATTGAAAAATAAGCAACTTTCGTCACAAACATTTTTTATTCGAATCGACCCGAACGCCGACCCACCGAAAAATGTATCGCGGGCGATTATTAGAAATAATTATTTTAGCACCTATAATAATACAAACGTAGGTACTGCAGAGTGAATGGTAACCGCACAGAACTGACACGTGTGAATAAATTGGGCTACAGACAGATTTACATTCATTTTTCGGAATCTGCGAGAAAAAAATCGTGTTCCCATTAAAAAAAAGTTAACCTGCGCAGGGCACCACCTGAACACCGCAGGTGAATAAAACCGTTCGATTTTCCCCTCAAAACTACAAAAATCATGTGCAGAGGAGATCGAAATCGAAAAAACGCAATCTAAGCAAATAAAAAGGGTGTCCGGGTCTTAAAAAGCCATACTGTATATTTATCATATAATATTCTCTTTTACAAACTTTCCTTTCTGAAACTTCAATGACGATAGAAATAAGTTTTATTCAAATATTGGGTATATTCATTTTTACGTTAAATAAATACCGTTTATTATATGTACAATTATTTTTTCAATTTGTAAAAAGTTGCATGTCGAAGCAATCTTCCATTTTCAATTATTTCTTACTTTCTAGATTGCAATCTAAGCACTTTAGAGTTAGAAGTCACCGTAATTATATTTTAAAAAGTAGAATTTCAGAACTAAAAAACACGTTTACTGTTTTTGAAATGGAGCAGCCGAAATGCTATCTGTTTTAACATAATTAAACCAAAACAATATTAATAACTTTCAGTTTCAAACTTGGAATTGAAAAACACAAATATTCATTTTTCCCATGGCCACTTATAAAACGCACTTTATATAGCAGGAAATTATAATCTCCTATCCTAATATACTCGTGGAGCTTTTGTGCCGCTCTCCCAATAGCAACGCGCGACTGTAATAGATATTATTAATTATAGACGATCAACAACTGAGGTCATTAACTTGTCTTAAACCTTATTTTGATATACTGGAAAATAGAATAAAAAAATGGAATGACTGTATTTTAATAAATAGCAATTAATGTCTACGAGAGAATTTTTTACAAATTAAATTGAATTAATTAAAACCCTTACTTCATTAAATTAATCAGAAAACACCTAAACCTGGTGAACAATATTTATCTATTAATATAAATTTTCAGCAAGGTATAGATGCCGATCAATTACCGTCAAATGAGCTAAATAAAAACTGTAAATTGCACAACATAAAAGGGGTTAAAGAATAATGAAGCGCTTAAATAGATAAGAAGTTGCGATAGCGTACATCAATCATTTTTAAATAAGTCGCATTGTATAGAAGGCAACAACCCGTAATATAAGAAAAAATGAGTTGGCTTTTTTATTCCAGTTAATCCATTAGCTACCTTGAAACGAGATGTGACACCAAAGGCTTAAAGAAATGCAAAATGTCATTATTGCACCACGCACTTTTATCATTTCAATTCCACAAGTAGAGGGAATGCTACTAATTTAGGTCAAAATTTACTTTTCAAAATTTCATTATATTTTTTTATTTTGAAGTTTCTGTAATCCAAAAAACACATTTTCGGAAAAAATTTGTTCGTTTGTTTGGCTGTGAGCACAATAAATTTCAAACAGTTTATAAATCAAATTTTGATAGAATATCGGATACGTCAAAAGAAAGAGCCCCATTGTTATCGGAGAAAATCGGCGCATGCGAAGAGGAAATATATGCTATAACGTTGTGTTTTTCTTTTACAACGGTATACTTTTCATAACAGTTTATTATTCTATTCATTTTTACAACAGTTTCATGAAAAAATGTTTTTCTGAACCTTACAGTCTTGTAAATATATTGAAAATAATAAAATCAGCTGTTCTTTTCTTGTCAAGTAACTGACCAGCATGCTTTGGATAATTTTTACATGTGAAACCAGATAATATAACCATGTAAACAAAAAGCAAATATAATATATTTGTTACTAGCAGTTATTCGCGCCATCGCACGCATTAACAGAAGCTTTATTTATACCTTATTATTCTAGCTTCTCTTGCGACCTTCAAAAATAAAATAAAAGAATTTTTAGTTAAGAACGAATTTTACACTATAACCGAATTTTTAAACTTATAGCTTTAAGCTTCTTTTTTTGACATGTCAAATAAATGTATTCATTTCTATTGACAAAATATATTCTATTCTATACTATTATAGATAGTTATTTGTAGAGCGTAAACATTTTTATTACAAATGTTCATAATTTCGGAGCTGAAATGATCACGGTGTCCAATTCACTCAATCGTTAGAATAAATTTTCGTTCTTGTGCAAAAAATATTTTAAAAATTAAAATTGATTCCTTGAAAAATTCCAAGAACTTTTGTCTTTTGCGATTTTTAAAAAAAATCTACGATTCGGCAGTAAAAAAATCATAAAAATTTGGAAAGTCATCTCATCCGAATATTAAAATGACTCAGCTGTATATAATGGGATTTTCAGACCCAAGTTGTATTAGAAACTTTTTTCAGCATCAAATGACCGATTTATTACCCCCCCCCCTCAGCTGGAAATAATTTTACCAAAATCTATTTTCCCATGTATATGGTGCGGGGTCCTTTGTTAATGTCTAGGTTGCGAATCGATCAAGATATCTTATTGATGGATTGATCAGTTAGGACGACCACACATAGTGGTATATATGCCGTAGTCTTACATTGCAATTCTTCATTTGATAAAATGTCTGGGCACTTCTAATAGATAGATAGATAGATAGATAAATTTATTGTCCATAATAGCTATACAGCAGGAGTTCGTCATAAATTTCTTAATTAAAATTAATTTAAAAAAATTCTTGTACTGAATATAGACAAGCTTTAATTAAAAATGATTTAAGCTCCCTTTTAAATTTAAGAAAAGGTAAATTCTTCAGTTCTATAGGAAGGCAGTTATAGAAATTTAGGGCAGAGTATTCGGGGCTATTTTGATAAAGACTAAGATTTGGTTTCGGAAGAATAATTGAGTTCTTATTACGCGTTTGGTAGCTATGTATTGTACTGTGAGTTGGATATTTAGTAACAAATTTCTGCAAATGACATAGAGAGTGATAAATGTAAATAGATGGAACTATTGTCGACGTCGACGTCGACGTTTAGTGAAAATTCTTTAAATTACCATTCTGTGGCGGCCCTTTGTGTTTAATACTGAAATACACATTCAACCTAAACTTTCAGTTTTAAAATCACTGAAATTTAACTTACAACTCTCATACATTTCAAAATAAATCTTTTTTCAAAAAAGTACTCAAATACAACAAAACAGCAACGTCGACATTACTGAAGGTCCCTAAACATTTCATAAAAAGCCGAATTTTTCTACGATAAATAGAGGTCATAGGCGAGAATCTTATGTGTTTTGACACAGTAAAGGCATTCCTTAAATAAAACTTCTAAGCAAAACATTTTTTAGAAAAAATATTACTTAACAATATTATAATACCTTGCTCCGCATACGGTGATCAAAAATTTTATATCAGCTCTTGGTTAGGTCTTTTAGTAAAATATGAAAGAGACTATTTGTATTTGAACTTTGAAGGGTTTTTTTCAAAAATAATGCAAGTAAAGACCCTTTCACACGATGCTGAATTTCGAGCTCGCTTGCTTGCTTGAAGTTTTGCAGGATGCTTTGCACGCTACGCTGCTGGATTGTGACGTCACTGATTGGTCCGCTGCTCGCTATCTTGCTACATTTGGATGATTTTTCATGCAGCGCTGCCTGCTAGTTTGAGAATTTGGCCAATTATGGAGTCGTATTTTATCACGTGATATCGTCTGACATTCGTTAAATATGGTGTTGTTTGAAAAAAGTTTCAAGTGAACAGCAATGGGGCCAAAGAAACAAAATGTAAATAGACTCGATAAGAAATAAGTTTTCGCTTTGATTTTTCTCTTCTCTCCCGAAGCTTTTCAATCACTATTAATCATAGTAGCAATTTAGCTCTGACGAATTATTTCGTGCACAACCATTGCATCCATATTTGAATTTTAAATACCTAGCAAAACAGCGAGCAAACAAGCAAGCTGCGTGTGAAGCGAAAATAGCAGCGCTCCCTGCCAACCACCAAGCAGGATACCATTCATGGCAGCCTGCAAGACTTCAAGCAAGCAAGCGAGCTCGAAATCCAGCATCGTGTGAAGGGGCCTTAAAATAGTATCTTTGATAACATTTAAATCGTTGTTAAAGTGTTGCCAAGAGTGCACAAGTCTCTTAATATACGTTATATTAAAACGAATGACCTGTAGTAATATAAGTTAGTAACGCCACAATACGTAGTTTGTAACTCGTAGCTTGTAACCAACGGTGCATCTAGCTGTAAATGTGTGTAGACAAAAAGCTTTCTGTGCTATTTAGGCTGATTCAAACGTCACTTTTATTTCAAATAGAAATATTCACAAAGTACTTGCAGAACTATTTCTCAAATACGGGTATTTATTTGAGTCTAGTCTATTTTTTTTTTTTGCTACTAAGCCCGATGATATAATATAGCTTTTCTTGCGAAGGTAGTAGGTTTTGAACCAGCTTCTTCTTGTACTAGTTACGTAACTTGTTTATCTATAGTGAAGGACTTAAAACTAGCTGTTTCTTCTATTACTTACGTCACTTACGACCATATCACCGAACGTAAGTAGTTATTTATTCGGTTCATTTGTTCTTCAGGTACCCATTCCTCCGAATAAATAGCGATAATTCAATTCACCAAACATATAGGTAATTATATTTACTGCAGGTATAAATCTATTCTATGTTATTTCGAGGTTTAAATATTTATTCGCCTGATAAAATAATAATGGCCGCCACATAGATCATAATACCTAACCTATAAACGTATTAGGTATATCTACAGTTTGCTCTTGTGAATTTATTTGCCTTGATTATTAGACTTTTGTTAAATGTATAGCTGTAAAACATTAAAGTTAGTGGAAGTTTTGTTTGAAATTGGGTTAGGTTAAAACATTATAATTTTGTGTGTTTTTTTTTAAGTTTACACTAATGTCATCGGTCGGATTTTTGGGTGAATGTCAAAATATTCAACAAAAAGAGCAAGGAATATAGTGCAGTTTATATTTATTCTACAAGTAACTATTCTAACAGATATATTGCTTGGTGAATTGAAAGTAAATTTTATTCGAAGGAATTAATTTGTTCCAGGTTAGTAACTTATATCTTTAATAGTGTTCAATAAATATGGGCATTAATAAATTATTTGTGAACCCTTTTCTTTTACTACTTCCATTTCAATTGTGTGGTGGTTGAGAAGGACTCGTCTTATATTACTTAAATCCAATTTTTTACTCAGCCCCATTTAGTAGAACTGCGATAATATTATATAGCTAATAGTATGCTCTGGTGAAAATTTAACGCTGTATAAGAAAATCCAGGTGAAAATCAGTTCAGGAAGTTTTGAATTAACACGAAATACACAAACACAAAAATTCTGAAATGTTTAAATCAACCTAGGCACCCTATAACTGTCCACTGAGGTCGAAATTTCAAATTCAAGTTTGTGCCCTTATACTAGTACCTAAATTGCAGTTCACATGAGTGTGGATTACCCAGTGGCCGTTCATATTAGCTGCACGCAATGCTTTTTGTATCGAATGCGTGGAAAAAGGCGGCGTTCGGTAATAAAAAGTGCTAATTTTTAGTGTTCCGTGGAAAAACGTTTAATTATTGCTGCTCTACACATTTCTCACCAAAATGATTGCTCAGAAAAAATTAAGAATCTTGACAATTAGGTGTAGATTGAACGAAAATGATCAGGATTGAAAAATTCCTGCGCGAACAATAAATAAGCACATTAATTGACAATATATTTCAAATTAATTAATTATTGAATAAACGTGAAACTGGTATATAGTAATATCATGTACAAGTTAAACTATATCGTCGGGAGCACGGGACTCATAATTATTTATTTATTTATAACTGCAGAACCCAAATTTGGGTGGGGGCTGATGGCACGGAATACTAATTGTGCAAGTATAGCCTGCACATAACCGTTATTTTTTATATTATTTTAGCATCACTTTAGATTAAAAATACTACATTTTTTTTTATTAAAGGTGCATTTTTGACAACTTGGTCATTTATGCGAAATAATAAAATAACAAAATTATACATTGAACATTTGATTACTGCTAGATAAGGAACAATTTGTACTGTTGGTTCACTTTAACTTTTATATTTTATTATACGTGTCCGTTTTCTTTGTAAATATAATAATCTTGTTTATTTCGCTTTCCTCATCGCCTAAGGATTATACTACATTTATTTTACCTGCTAGTTGCCGCTTGGTGTGCTACAGTGATGCGCCATTTGAACGTAACCAATCGCGCCCGCCTACTTGATGTCGCGACATAATACGGATACAGTTTTTTCTTAACAAAATACCGTAATTTTGTACAAAATATTTACAAATTATATACAAACGCCTTCCTCGTTTATCGCTCTTTCTATTAGTGAAAACCGTATGAAAATTCGTTCGGTACTTTTTGAGTTTATCGCGTTCAGACAGACAGACACGGCGGAGAGACTTTATTTTATATTTATAGATATTGTCGGAAATTTATTTAATTTACAACCATTGGTTTTCTATATGAGATTTAACGTTTCTTTTTCTGTACAAAAATATATTATATACACGATTATAAACAGGTATGTGGAAAACTCTTACGAACTAACAAAATTGGAAAAAACGGAGAAAAACTTCTTACGTAATTTTATTTTAAATTTTTTCTGAATATTGAAAATACTATACATATCGTATCTCCTGTTAACAGAAATGAGTACCGATTAATTATCACTAAGACCGAATAAATACGCGTTTTATTTTATTTCTAGATACTAAAATTATAAACTAACATTTTGTGAATCGATCTTTCAGTATCTATTGTAAACGACGCTAATTATCTGCCTTTTCTGGTCACCGCGATACACAAAAGCTTAGGGAACTGTTTATCCGTGTGTATACGATGTACACTAAACACGAAGGTAGGTTAATGAGACTACAAGACAAAATTGTTCATGTTGAATTTTTCTCCAAATCTTCAGATAGACTTTTCAAATCGGATCATTAATTTTAACATAACTGTTCTTCGATGTGGTGGAAAATGTTTATTTACAACAATAAAATGTTAACAAAACAAATAAACAAACGATCAAAGTACTTGTCTTTTAATAATGAATCAATTAATATAATGTAGCATACAAAAACAATAACTTCCAAGTACTAAAAATAATACAAAGCCACTATATACACAGAAATTTATACTAGAGGCACTCTCGAAAATTTATATGAACTCAATGGATTTATGTTAGGCGACCGAACAACACTATAATAATATGTTAACACTATAACGTCTTAACTGTGTTTAACTGACTCGTAAACTGCAAGCGCGGTTATAGGTACTTATACCTCTACTGCCGTGTTATTCAACATTTTGGAAAAATCGACCTGCGTCGATATTCTTCTTACGCAATTATGGGGGCTTTTTTCTCGAATGTTCGAAACCCGTCTCCACCTGCATCGCAATTCTAGGAAGTTCGGGATTTAGCCACCTGCTTCTACAAAACGCTTCTACCTGCGCACAACGTGCGTCAGAATATTTAATCCGCTAGTGCAATGGGAATGAGAGTTACCGTTTAGTCTATTTTTCGATTTTTAGAAAAAAGTCAGCCTATTTTAAGAAGCATGTCCCCGATCACCGGATAGACCACATCGTTTCAAGTTTATTTACATTCAAATAGTGATTTCTTAAATGTGTACAAATTATTTCACTCGATGTCGTATCATGTGATTGATAGTGCTTTTTCTTTTCAATGTCATGAATAATTGCCGTGTTCAGCGATTGCTAAATTTAGGGTCACGAAATTACGCTTAGGGCATCTCGTCCTGGATGATAGATGAAAAGAATGACAAGACTGACAATACTATAGTCTGAGAATAGTAACAAAACCGTCGCCGTCTTGCGCAGTAGCTAAAACGAAACAAGGCGGATAGTAATATGGTAACTTATTTACATTATCGGGTCGAGACTTTGAATTATATCATTAGTAATTGATTTCGCAGTTTTCCTTCAATCTTTACGCTGATATTGTCACAGCTCGGCTATTCACCTCAGCAGAGTTTCCCTGATTGTCATCTTGTGTCACTGATAGTCAACGATGTAAATCAGATGATATGGAAAGAATACGACTGTTTGCGAACGTCAATATTTACGTTATTCAAGATTTCAAATGATGGGCAACTGAAGCTCCAATTGAAGATATATCATTCGCGCACGCCTCAGTCAATTGCTAAACTGTGTTCAAAATTGCTGTCAATACCGTAGTAATATTGCCAATTGCATTAATTGCCTAAAGTAAGCGATCATTTTTCTCATCACGTAAACATTTACAATCGCAATTTACCGTCTCGAGGATACTTTATATTTGTAGTGAAGTTGTGAGATTGAGGTGCAATAGAAATCTAACATGACTAGCAAACCAACTACCCAAAATAATTAAATCGTTCTTAATCTTATTTTGCGCAGACATAAGTCGTTTTGTCGTATCACTACACATATAAATTATAAGCGTATATGAATATGACATAGTACAAAGGCTGAAGGACATTAGTGTTGTGTAAACGGCAAACAGTAGCTTCATCGTACCAGTGGCGCCTCTCACCAATGAAGTTTTCGAAAATACATTTCATTTAATTATTCCAAACACTAGAGGTTTAATCGATACCGCAATGAATTAGGTTTTGTAACAAACGATGATTACACATTATTAATTTTACAAAATCTATTAAATTGTAGAAAGGAATTTATAAATACGTCAAAAACTACATGAAAACCTTAAATAAACATTTTCAACTACACTGAATTACCGCTGACGGTTGGATATATGTATCTTTTCAATATATATAATAATTATTAGTAACAGCGCATTAATCAATAGGCACATCTTTTTATTTAACCTAAGTAGTTTTTCCGTTAACAACATACCTAATTTAAAAAATAAATAAATAAAAAAACATTTTTTAAACAAGCTTTTATTAATTGTTAATAAAAAAGAACTAAAAAGTTAAAAATAATTTTTAATCCGATTGGAAATAAGTCGTCTTATACTTACCTACTTATCACAGTCTCAAGTTTTCAAATAAAAGCGTGTTACACCCTCTTTTTTTCTCTCTTGCTATTTAAAATTACACGTTTTTGACGTGATAACGTCTTATAAATTGATGAAACACCGGCTGCACGCACGAAAAAGTGTCACGTTCCGCCTGAGCCTGAGCGTGCAAGCGAGAGCGCGGTATAAGCGATAGAGAGGCACGATCGGCCCAAGCGTCGGCTTGTACGCATTTCAATGTTTCTTTATGACGTTATCATGTAAAACTATCGTCCGTAAACCGACTTTACAGACAACCAATTTTTATTTGAAAACTTGAGACTGTGTGCGTATAAAACGGCTTATTTCTAATCGGATTAAAATTATTATTAACTTTTTAGTTCTTTTTTATTACCAACTAATAAAAACTTGTTTAAAAAATTTTATTTCGTTTATTTATTTTTCAGTTTTTAGTGTGTTTTATTAAAAGCGAGATTTACGTCCGGACGAAAGTCGAAAGGGTCAGTTACTTATTATAATATTGTATTGTTATCGGAACTACATACGTACGCAAAATTGGGAAGTGGGTCAAATTTAACTTGCAAGATTTGATTTCAGACAGACAGACACCGGAACAGGTGAAAGTAAATAAAAACTTGTAATAAATTCTAATGATCCATTAAATGGATCAAAATATTACTTGGATCATCTTTCCCTCAAGCAACTTTGGCATTTTATATACATATTTTACTTTAGATTGGTAATAAAATCCGAAAACTCGATAACTACATTTCAGAAACAAAATTAACAACTTTAATTTTTTGTTAAAAATAGCTGTGCCAAGAAATTGAATGTCAACTAAATCAATTTTTCTTTATTAATACATTATATCATCAAAATTCAAATTTCATTAGAAAACTCGATGGATGAAGATCCAGCCAAATCGGGATCCTGGACTATCCCCATTTGTGGGTTGAAATTAGTGATGCCACGAATAGTGATTTTGCCGAATACCGAATACCGAATATTCGGCCATGTCCTCGGCCGAAGCGCCGAATATTCGGCGGCCGAATGTTCGGCAAATTATGTGTACATTTTGCGGGTGACAGGTTACGACTTGTCCCATTACGGAGCGTGCGGTAGCAACGCCGCGGGTGTATTTGTTTCATTTGCGCCACTAGACCGTGTCACGACAAGCATCATTTGTTGATTGTTACATCAAATTGTGTTATTAATATTTAATAGTCCTTATTACTAAAAAATATCACTGTTTTTTTACCAAAAGCTTTACAAAATAATACTATTTAAGAAAAAAATCGCATATTTTTGAGTAATATGTGCGTTTTTCCCCATGATTTGATATTCGGTATTCGGCCGAATAGTACGCAACATTCGGCCGAATACCGAATATTAAAAAAAGTAGCCGAATAGGCCGAATACCGAATAGTAGCCGAATATTCGTGGCATCTCTAGTTGAAATGGTTAAAAATGCCTTATAATACCTATTATAGGCTATTTAATTTTAATTATTTTTTAATTTCGAAATTGCTTGTTAAAAATGATGGCGATATCGATAATACAAATAATAATTTCAGCCCGAAATGTGCACAAAAAGTCGCCGTTATGACAAACGAACTGCAATGTGCACTGCTTGGAAAGTTATTAAAATCAAACAAAAAGCATCACTTAGACTTTAAAGTTTACATTACATTTCTATAAACTTCTAGATGAGTTTTTTTATTCGTCAAATAATAGTCGGAGAGCTGGTGATCATTTTTATCAAGTGTCTATACATAAGGCAAAATAATATGAAGAATACCTGTATATGTGTTCCCCATTCGACAATCTGTAAGCTTTTCTTACTTGCGTTTTGGGTAGCAGGTAGAAATCAGGTAAAATATGAGAAATTATGTATCTTAATAACTTAATACTAATTATATCTTGTATTATGGGTATACATATAATAATTAAAAATACATGCATAATCTGCTCGATTAGTCATTTTTAACATGACGTCAGAGTTGATTATAAATTTAATTTTTTTTAAACGTATCTATGCAATGTCTGGCATTTTTTGTTTTAAGAATGCTGACTTAATTCTAAAATTCTGGCCCAAAATTTTACTGACAAATGTTCTCCCCAAACTTTGTATAATTATGGATTTATTAGGCCTAGTCTGACACCTATTTCCTCTATGACTTTTTTGATTTTGGGGCGTTTTCCCTCTAAGCTTTCCGAAACATGTCGTTTTGACGACATGTAAAAGTTTATAGATACTGTTTGTTTTGTCTGGATAGCTTAAAAACTTCAACCAAAACGCTAAACTAATGTTCTCTGACAAATAACATGAACCATTTAAAATGTCTGACACCTCGAATATAGTCGACATATTCGAGGTGTCAGACATTTTAACCAGAGCTAATAACGTCAAGAATTGACGCCATACTGTTGATTCGTTCTGAAATATACTGGCCAGCTCGTTGACGTATTATTATTTTTCTCGTCCACCAAAAGTAATTGTTTACTTTGTTAAGCAGACATGAATGCAAATAACAAATAATAAAAAAAATAACAAAGTCTGATACACACACGTCCGGTTAAATATTTATGCTACGTCACATCTGTCTCACCAGTACAATATGGTGGCACACCAGTACAATAATGGAGTCAGATTCATGACGTCATTTGCACTGGCCAGTATATATTTCGGAACATACCCAATTATTACATAAAAATTTTATTTAATTTCTACCTGTCACCTAAGACGCAAGGGAGAAAGACTGCCAGACTAACAGATTCTCAAATGAGAAATACTTATACGAGGATTGTCAATATTAATTTGTCTTACCTAGATACTTAAGAAAATGTGTCTTTTAGACTATGAGGTATTCGCAGCGAGCGTTAAAAAATGTTCACTAAAACTTAATGAGACTTTCAATTTTGATTGCTCATAAATCAAACGATTTTTAGAATATCGATTTAGGAGCTTTTTAGGGCACTCTTGAACATTTGAAAGTGAGGTTCAAATCAGATAAGACTTTTATAATCATTTATTTTCGTTATTTTAATAAATTCGAACATTGTATCAGTGTTGTGTGTTGGTGAATATGCAAACACTGTATGAGGTGAGAGCGTGTGGTGTGTCAAGTGAGTGAAACAGACTGATTAGATAGAAAGAAAGAAAGAGAGAGAAAGACATTAAAGCGCCGGCCGGTTAAATGGTGCACAAGAGTGTCGAGCCGGCAGGAGTATGTCGTAACATGATAGGATACAACACCTACAACAATCAGGGATATAATAAGCTGTTCACACAGGTATGTGATCCTGTCTTAATACTCCTTGGCAAGCAAGTTGAATAATAAATAGCATGTTGAAACTGTGTACTATAACTATTTTTATTATTATTACTGAGTAAAAACAGTGGTGACTCGAAAAAGGTTTAATAGTGAGAAAAGCAAAAAAAAACAGGAATTGTATACTTAATTACCTTGAATTTCGTGCTTATTCAAGATCTACTGAAACTGAATTAACTCTATTTGCCGTAGAGCACAAACATGAGTTAAACTTAGGGCTAAATATAGTGCTATCGTGTTAAAAAGTCTCATTTTAATTCTCACAAAGATTTGCGCAATATTCTGCTAGCTGAATGTAAATGTCCTCAATTTGAAAAAGATCTGAGATATTTTCCATAAGAGACATAAATATATTCTAGGTTAAAAGTCCTCAACGCGAGACAGTGGGACCGGGAAAGGGAGTGAACGTGGTTCAGGATAAAATTCTTTGGCAGAATATAGAGGCATATTCTGCTCCGCGCTTGTTTGAGCAGTTTCGCGTTAGTTATGTCTTAAGGCTTTCGCACTTCTGGATAATCATAATAGGAGTACCTGCTCATTGATTGATTTTCCCATCTTAGGGTAAATGTATAGAATCGTAGATGTGTCAGTTTCCGCGTTAGACGTTTTCTATCCTGTAAAAATTAGCTATATAACACTTCGAAACTATAAACATTTTCTCAATTAGAAATTGTTCCACCATAAACAGACTTCACTGTGGGCAATCTCTTTTACATCTTCAAATTTATATATGGGCAATGCCCGTCTTGATTCCCCGACAAAATATTCTCCGACATAATATCCCTGACAAAATATCACCTTGACTAAATATCCTACGGGAAAAATATCCCTCAACATAGAAACAAATACGGAGTCGCGTCGATGCGATGACGTTTTTTGCGCAGTGAAAAGAAGAAACGTTTGGGGGAAGTTCTTTAAAAAACAATTACGGGATCGTGTGGATGCAATGGAGTTTTTCTGCGCAGTGAAAAGGGGAAGGCGTTTAGGGGGAGTACTTTAAATAGAAATTACGGGGTCGTGTATACAAAGTGAGATTGTAATACAGTATACACCATATTTTGTCGGGGGATATTTGGTCCGTAGGATATTTTTTCGGGAATATTTTGTCGGAGGATGAAAACGCACGGAATCTTATATAGGTGTTCAGAATTCATATTTGGGTAACAAAAAGAAATATTATCCGCTTCGTTTATACGTTGAAGTATTTTGTTGTACCTAGTATGACATGTTGTCCTCACTCGAGCGACGGTGCAGTTTTATATATTCTGTGGTGTTTTAACACAGTCAATATCTGACTATATTGTGTTTGTACATAGAAATTAAATGTAGAAAAAACCGCAAATAAAAATCCGTCAATCAACTTCATACTTCTGACGTCAATGTGCTGAAACTAAACAACCAGAACCGAACTTAAATATACAACGTACTGGTGCTTTCCACGATGAAATATCACGGAAGTAGGGTGCCGAGAAAGTAACGCAACGATTTTCTAATAGCTAGATTCTAATTTATCTAAAATATTTCATGTAAAAATGTTTTTGATGCCATTTCAATTATTTCTGTAGGATAACATTATACCAACCTGGAAGTTTTAATTCGATCTTATGTGCCTCAACATGTCTTTTTATATACCCATAGAAATCTACACCACCCTCATTGAGGGGATGAAAGACGAAAATAAACGACTGCTCAAATTTCCCGTTACTTGTACGTGAAACCCAAACTGCACACCAAATTTGAGCTTTTTTAAGACTACGTACCTTCCTACTTTGAGGAGCGGAAGATTTTAAAATTTTTTTCATTAACCAGTAATTTCAGATTTCTAAGACTACGGACCTATGAAAGTCTGTACCTTTCCAGTTTTCGGGGTTGAAGGGAGGAAATCACAGATTTGTTTTATTTTCCCGTTACCCAGCCTGCAAACCAAATTTCAGTATTCTAGGACTACGGAAAGTACTCCAAAGATTTTGATGGCCATAAGTGAGTGAGTCACATCTGAAGTGTTAGCCAGAAAAAAATACGCCGAATCGCTTCTAGATTTTCCTCGATAACCTCTAAAAAAATTGAGGTTATATTTAGTTGTCATTCCAGTCGAATTTGAACACTTTGAACATATCACGAGAACACCGAAAAGGTTTCTTCTTTCGTTAATACTATCAACAGCAAAGTTTTTCAGCTATTGAAAGCGTGTAAATAATAGAGTTTACAAGAATCAAGATTGAATACAGCAACGGGAACTAGAATTGTATAAGCGTGACTTTACAGGGTTAGCACGGTCAGGCAAAGCGAAAGATCTTGTATAATCGCGATTCCACATACGTAGCATACATATTACATATAGCGACCCTGTGGCGGCTTTATCAACACTTATTGACGTCACATCGCGACCCCCACCCACCCTCATTCATCGTCCCACATTCATATTACCGTCACACATATAGCCCCCTCAACATACACCCCAGATTGCTATCGTCAAAGTATGATCCCGCGTTTCAAAAAATACAAAGCCAATGAAGTTATTTTAATCAGAGATGGTTGATTTATTAAGTTATACGTATTTTTCCTCTACAATTTACTATCTATTAAATATAAGTTAAGAATAGCTCGCGTTTCATATTTAGATACTATAATTTTCGATACGAATTAAAAAAAAATGTCATCTTATGTAGAAAATAACAAGAATACTCTAAACTTTTTTTAAAGAAAACTGCTTTCACAGTACAGACGGGTTTTATAATTACATTAATTGCGGCATCAGGTTTGGTGCTATCGTAATATAATTAATATAGGCTTGATGGCATTAGTTTGACGAGTTTATAGACTACTACGTTGTAAATAAATTTGTATTATTATATTGTGACAACTCAATATAGGTACCTACGTGTAATTTAAGAAACGAACAAAATTGTAATAATCTATACCTATTGGTAATATCGGGAGATTTGATATAAATCTATCAAAAATTATTAAATGTAAAAAAATATTTCGAATCGACAACATAATATTATATCCGAAAATTTCGGATACTCACGTTATTACGGTAATAATAACAATGAATGATAATTATTGTATAATCACACGCCATGCCAATTTGCCCGTCTCTGTCACAAAACAATTTATTGTTGAATTCTGTTTTATCCAGTGGTTCATAGATGACGCTTCGGTATGGTACACCTGATTGAAATCTATCACAAATTACTATTCTCTTTGTCATAAAATATTTAAATTATAATTCTCTTTGGCACAAAATACTTTTTCTATATTAATGATACAAGCCAATACTAACATAAGTAAAACCGGGTTTTGCGTATGTCAAGTTTTGTGCAGATACAATCTTTGTTTTTGTTAGATAAAAAAAATACCAATTTTAATCCTTCAATAAGCCCAGCGGAACTATATTATTTACTAAAATAATATAGTTCCGCTGGACTTATTGAAGGATTAAAATTGGTATTTTTTTATCTAAAATGTCATACCTAACTTTAAGGTCGTTGTGAAATTGTTGACTTAAAATTAGCAACTCTCACTCTTCAATAAACAGCTAAATTCATCTACTGGATACCTCTACTTTCTCGTTATTTGAGGTTTTATGCTCTCACAGACCTAGGGTAAATATTTATATTAATTTATCTGCCGTCAAAACGCATATTTATAATTTACTTTGTTGTGACGTCACCTTACATTACTTATTTTCGTAGATAATAATCTTAAAAATCTCCACGTTATTAATAATTCTCTGTTGATATAAAAAAAACTAAATTGTCTATTATATATTATTGTTGGATAAAAAATGAAAAAAATTAAAATATGGTACATATTTATAAACAATGAAACTGTATTAATAAAAAAGTTTCACTTCTACCACGACATGTCCGGGTTTTTTTCTTTATATTGTGATATCTCGTGTAGCTTATTTATGATTTCAATGGTTTTAACTTGGTTCGCGATAGTGAATATTTAATAAATCTGTTTGTTTTTATTTATGTTCCTGAAGGTTTTTTCAGGTCTCGAAACAAAAGGAAACGGGAAATATACGAGGTATACGCGGTAGCTAATGTTAGTAGGGTTATAGTATGTCGCGATGGGATAGGGTTATTTATGGGGTCAACGATCTATTGTTCTACGTATCGCAAGAGGCCATCGCCTACTTGATTAAGTTATAAATAGACTCAGTGCAGTTGAAAATTATATAACAGATTTTTTGTTTGCTACATTAACACGGAAACGATTGTTGTGGATGGTTTTAGAAAAATACCGAGCTGTGCAGACTGTTTTTAATTTCAACGCGGATTCAGAGGTTATAACTTAATAAAACATTCATATACTAACTGAAATTTGCGTCTTATAGTTTGGTAAATTGCTGTTATCCTTTCTTCATTATTTTTCCCATATTTACCATACAACAAATTTTGACGGATATGACATAATCGCATCAATATTTTCCGAAGAAAAAGTTTCAGCGTTGTAGCGAATGCGTTTATTTTTTAATATTTATAAACTAAAAAAAATGTCAACTTTCAAGATTTATGATAACACTAGCTTGTGTAGATATAGTCAGTTACATATTGAAATGTGTATATAATTTAGTGCATATGTTTGATATACATATAATGATTGCCGACTATTGAAACTGAAAAATTTAATCATTATAAAGAGATGCGTTAAGAGCTAGAAACACAAATTGACTTTAAATTTACCACAATAATTCATACATTAGCAAACACAATATTTTGTCAGCGAGCTCTGCACTATGATTCGAGTTTTTTGTGCTATCCTCAGGGTCTATTTACATTTTTTTAAGTATGTGGAAATTTTAATGTCTTTTTTCGAATTTTTCAATATTGCATCCTCACATTCGAAAATGAGAACTATATCGAGATTACATTGTAATCACTATATTTTACCCACAGATTTGCTCACTTTTTCAATCAGATTCACTCGGGCGACCGTTGTTCTCCCCGACAGATTTGCTCAAATTAATTTCATTTATGGCTCAAAATTCATTCTAATACAGCTTCGGTAGTATAAAAGTTAATAGTACCCGTTTAATTTTATAATTATAAATTTTTTAAACGATTTAGTAAATCATTCTAAAATTTTGGGTATATATTGCATTAGAAAATAAATTGACAAAATGTCTTTCATTTTTTTTTTTTTTGGTTATTTGAAATACCTCTCATATATCCTTAAAAATAACCAAATGTTACATAGTGACAATATATGATATTACGTTCACCATTACCGATATAGCTGTAACAAACATCAACAGAATGAGTCGAAAGAAATATGAGAAGATAGGGAGATCACTGTCCAGAACATGCCCCATTGATTTCCCGATGGAATTGACCCATACCCATATGAATCTAGGGAAATTAGATAGACCTAAATATATATATGCCGTGTATATGCGAGTCAAAAAAATTTTCAACGAGTAGAGGACATTGATGGGAGCGAAATAATGTTACGTAATCAACTTTGGATCGATGCGTCTTTTATGAATTAACGTGTGATTACGTCTGTAAAGGCC
This sequence comes from Xanthostigma xanthostigma, assembly GCA_963575645.1. Taxonomy (NCBI): domain Eukaryota; kingdom Metazoa; phylum Arthropoda; class Insecta; order Raphidioptera; family Raphidiidae; genus Xanthostigma; species Xanthostigma xanthostigma. The sequence goes on along the minus strand of OY754468.1, from coordinate 27,308,406 downwards.
CCCATACACCTCGTTCTTTTTTAGCAGTTTTAACCGCACGGGTAAAACTGTACGGGTAAAACGGTCGGTGTGTGGCCAAAAACCGTTCTTCTTACCGGCGTTCAAAAATATCTGCTGCTGCTTGATTTAAACCGTCCGTTTTAAACGTGTCGTTCAAGTCGGCCCGTGTGTGTGACGACGCAGTTAAAAAAGACGGGTTTTGTTCGACTCTGTAACGTTGTAGAATCTATCAAAGCAGATCAGATGATGCCACGACTTCAAAAAAACTGAACGAAACAACGCCTAGTGTGTGGGTATGGTCGTTGTTCGTGTTTACCCGTACAGTTTTACCCTTGCGGTTAAAACTGCCAAAAAAGAACGAGGTGTATGGGGGCCTTTAGAGAACTTCTTTTTTCGCGTTGTTCAAAATTTACGCCGTTAAAATTATCCAATCAAAAACATAATTGTGAAAGAAGGAACCAAGCTCAGTACCTAGAAAGAACAGCATTAAATCGCATGATTAACAACAAGCCAAAGCACCCATAAAAGTGGCATTCAGAATATAATAATGTCATAATTGGTCAACCCAACACTAATAATATTACACACAGTTGGTTCTTTTTTAAAAAAATTTTTGCCAACCTGACGTATTGAACATAGCTGTAAATAGTATATAATTGTAAATAAAGACTTCTTCTTCTTCAATAATATTATGCCGTACAGTCAGAGCATTTGGTTGGGTTTTTGATGAATGAAAAATAACGATATTTGGACGTCAATATCTCAGGAACTGTTATTTTTTTTATATAAAATTTGAAATTTTGGTAATTGGCAAGGCCCTTATAGATAAACAGAACTACAGGAATGCAGGTCAAATAGATTTTGAGTGATAAGGTGCTCAAAATAGTTTGGGTAAATATACACAATTACCTACATGGAGTTGATGTTGGCTTACACTGCACTGCCGTCTGTCTACATGTTATCGTCAAGACCCTTTTTTTTAAGAATGACTAGAGGTATCAAGTTTTAATTAAAAACAAATTTCAAGGTCTACGGCCTTTAAATCCCATAAAAAAATCAAGCTCTTAGCTCAATTCGGTAAAAAGATTAAAAATAGTATTTTTTTGTATAGTTAAAACCAAGACTATATTCCGTTATCCTATAATTTTGTAATTTGGCACGAAAGAAACTCATAGCTCAAGTAAATCAGTAATTTCTAATTCCATGTGCAATTATCACGTAAAACGCTTCGGTCGTGACTACTTTTCTCAGGAACCGATAGAGTTGAAATGAATATCCAATGCTAAGGTCTATAACCCCACAATTCTGTAAAAAACTTAAACTTCTTGCTCATAAAAAGGTACTACATAGTACATAATTAGTGTATTTGCCATAAGGCACTTACACTATTGGCGTCGGTCGGATGGCGGGACCTAGGGGTCGGACCAAAATTTCTCGATGTTTCATAACTTTCTAAGAAGTTTGGCACTATTTTTGGAAAAGTATGTTTATATATGTATATATATATATATATATATATATATATATATATATTTATATATATATATGTGTGCGGGCTATAACTTTCGAAGGAGTTAATTGATTTTAACGAAATTTGGACCACATGTTGAAATCCATCACCGCACGAAGCCTATTTAAAATGGGCCTAATCGGGCCACTTTAAGGGTGGGTTTTAGGGGTTGAAAAATATTTTTGGGCCCAAAAATACCGAAAAATTTCTCCGAATCGTTTCAAAATTGAAATTTAACCCTTTAGTAATGATTAAAGTGTGCTACCAAAATTTTATTAAAATCGGCCCGACAGGACCGGACTTACAAATTTTATGAAAACGCTAGTTTGTGGGTATGGATTTACATATTGAATGGTGTATTTAATTTGGTGCAGATATTGGATTGATATGTAGTATTAAAGTTAGGTAAAAAAATTTTGTTTTAAGGGGTGTATTAAGGTGTAATTTTTTAAAATTGTCCAAAAACAAGGTTGTTCATACAATAGAGCCACACTGCTTATAAAAGCAAATACACTATCTTGTCGGCAGGGTTTTGCACTGCGACCCGAGTTTTTAGTTTTTATAGTGCGTACGAGTACATCATTGAAAGTGTCGGAAGTAAGCGATAGTGACGCTATCCTACGCGATGATTATGAACACATCTTACTATGATACAAAAACAATTTTACTATCAAGCTATCAAAACATACAATAAACTGTCATCAAATAGCTGAGAACTAAAAGCCAAAATTCTAAGGCAGACTGTTAAAAATATTCTCCTAAGGAATCCTATATATTTAATAAAAGACTTTTTTAATATACAATTTTAATAATGCAAATGTAATTGACGTGTACAATGCTATGTAATGAATAAAGCTTATACTTAACTACATATATTACATTGTTATAACAGTAAGGGACGCACTTGTCCGTCTTTTGTTAAGACTGCTTCTGTTGTTTAAAAAAAAGCGATTCCAACAGTTATTAAGAAATATTTTCCTTGAAAAGTTTGACCAATTGGGTATCATAAATGTTTTGTAAGTAGTCGTGTTAAATTAAGCACTAAGAATAATATAATGCATTATTATCTAAACAGGGAGTAAAGATGGAAAAGTAATAAAAGACCGAAATATATTTATATCACAGTGAGCGAACTTTAAGTTTATTTTTAATTAATTTTTTGCATGTAAAATATAATAAAATCGCACTACTTAATAAAAAAAGATTTTTTAAACAATTTTATAACCAAAAACGTGTTTACGGGAACTTTAAAGCGGCATATCCCCCTTCCGATAGTCGGTCACAAACTATACCAAAATGTCGGGGGAGGGCGACTCTACAGTTCTTGTACCTATAGGAAATCTTCTTCAAATCGAGCCATACCGGATTGAAATTCCCAATCAACTCCAGTATAATATGCTATTAAATTAAGATTTTTACATTTTAATTTAGTTATTTGTGTCAAAAACAATAGGGTATATGCACAGTTTTTGATAAATTTAAAATAAACATTTTTAATATTAAAGGTTATCAAACACATGCAATCATTCATTAAAACATTCTTATTGAATTAAAAAATTAATATTCTTTTTGGGCAAGATATTTTAATTATTTTGCGCGGTATTTCTGTGACGTCATAGTGCATGTCAACAATTTTGTTTAAATAAATTTGTATTGAAAAAGAGACAATTAATTATTTTATGGCAACCATATGTTAACGTGGTTTTTGACGCCACACCACGGTCTAATCAATATCATTGCGTTTCGATATTTTATATTTCGCGCGTATTTATTGCATTTTTGTTTAATTAACATTTATTATTTAGCAAAAATTTAAAAAGAAAATACTATTTAGAGCTTAATCATTTGCAATAAGGATTGCAAAAAATAGTATTTGAACTAAATATAAGTTTTATGCATATACCATATTAACGAAATTTTTCTTGCTAACCACCCGTTTAAAGCCACTTCCTTACGTGGTATAAGAAAAGCATATTGCAGACTTGATTTCCCCTAAGAGATGAATTAGGTGGAAAAATTTGTTCAGGGAATTTTACGCTCAGTTCAATGGCCGCTCTATATTTCAAGCTATTGTGTATTTAGTCGTTTCGAGATTATTGACTCAACAATGTTAATATAAGGAACATTTTCTACTTGTTTTTAAATGTGAATTGACTATTTTCCCATAAATTCTAAAAAGTGTGGTACAATATATAATACTCGCATAGAATTTTGTATCACTCTATCTCGAATGTTTAATTTCACTTTTAACAATTAATGTCTCGAGTAAAAATGAGATTTGCCAGTGAAAAAGATTATGCCATCTTGCGGAAGTAGTCGAGGCTCTATATATAGAACTGGGGAATGAAAAATTCTATTTTCGCACACTCCATTGCATAGGGTATCGTTGAACAAATTTTAAAAAATAAAGGTGGGCCAGAAAGGCGTGCGATTTTAAAAACACTCTTGCGTTTGAACCTTATGAGAGGGGGCTGCGCGGGTGGTGGGGTTGAGAAGCTCGGTTCTCGGAAATTTAGTCGCGATGGATCACTTCACCGGAGCGCAACGTGCATTCTGCGTTAAACATTATTACAAAAATGGCGATTCGTGCATTTTCACTTAAATAGACATGCCAATAGACAGAATTGCCGTTACTGGGCCGCATAGAACCCATGACGTGCAAAACATCAAAAGCCTCTGCATTCGCCAAAAGTAACCGTTTGGGCGGCCATATCAGCACATGGAATTATCGGACCCTATTTCTTTGAAAATCAACAAGGGCAATCTGTCACTGGAAATAATGTAATAATGTTTAACGCAGAATGCACGTTGCGCTACGGTGAAGTGATCCATCGCGACTAAATTTCCGAGAACCGAGCTTCTCAACCCCACCACCCGCGCAGCCCCCTCTCATAAGGTTCAAACGCAAGAGTGTTTTTAAAATCGCACGCCTTTATGGCCCATCCTTTACGATAGAAGTTCTTAAGAGACTTTTTTTAGGTGAATATTTCCCGAGATATAAGCTCCTAAAGTTGGCAAAAATAATGCACCCCCTCTGCAACCATATAATTAAAAAATTTTTAAAAAAAACCAAGAGATTAGCACTTTTTATAAACACTTTCAACGAACCTTTTTTGAACAAGATATGTATTAACAAGTTGTAGGAGTTTGAAAAGAACTGTCCGATATTATTAGTGTGCATGCCAATATTTAAAAAGACTTTTTGAAAGGCTGCAAAGTAATTTTATTAGTTCAGATAATAAGTCAGTTACTCGACTTTTTTTAAATAATAATCTACAAAACAATATCGACATATTGCAATGACGCATTTCTAGGTTAGGATATGATATTTGTCAAGCAACGATTGCGACCCGTAAATAGTCGGAACCCTAGCATGTGTGTACCCAACACGAGCTCGATCGGTTCTTTTCATTAATGAATGTGTTAGGTATCTGGCGTATATGGAACAAATATAGTTTTAAAAAAACTAAAAAACACGCTTTATATCGAACCAAAAAGTAAAAAATATTTTTTTTAAAAATGGTTAAAACAACAATGAATAAAAAATACTAGTATTATTGTGAAAACAGCGTGGGGCGCTTTGTTCCACATTTTCGTACATCGAGCGCCCCACGCTTTTTTCACAATAATACTAGTATTTTTTATTCATTATTGTCTTAAGCATATTTAAAAAAAAATATTTTTTACTTTTTAGTTCGATATAAAGCGTGTTTTTTAGTTTTTTTTAAACTATATTTATTTTCCACTTTTTAGTTCGATTTATTGTCAAAAATTTGCCGAAAAAAAAACAATTTTTTTTTCGGCGTGAACGGGATTAGAACCCACGACCCGTGATTCCGAGAGTTGACGTCAGCGAAGACCCGTGCTTTAGACCGCTCGGCTAAACACTGTACTTATAGTGCTGGCATATTATACTACTGTAATAAACGACTTGCTGTAGTCCAAAGGAAGATTATAAACAAACATAGGTACATACAAACTTACAACTTACAAGTGAAACTAATATAAAGCGTGTAAAAAAATAGGGAGAATGCAGGATAATACATACTATGTGGATTGATCGCATTAATGTCATTTGACACGAGATCGTTTTTAGTACCAAAATATTTATCTTAGTAGTTGTACGTCAGGCGGGACCGTGTTACTATGAACTCACAAGAAACGCATTGAAGTTAAAGCAGGCCAAAATCTTGTTATTGAATTTTTTTTTTGAAATTTTATATTACTGAAAAGAGATAATTATAATGTCTATTTCTCTTATATCCTCTTCTTTATCTGTCTATGTATCGCCCGTATTACGGATCAAAATCGATAAATTTATCAACTGTTTTGTCAATCAATGTCTTTTATTATTGCGATAGAAAAACATCACATCATAAAAAAATCTATTTTGGCAGGTACTGTTGTTGTGTCGATTTAAATACATAAATGCAGTTGTACTAAATTTTCAGGAATAAATAAATAATATTAATAATTATCGATACTTGTATAATGGAGTATTAAAAGGATACCGGTAAAATGTACCCTTTGTAGATAATTTTATCTTTAGAGCAACGTTTCCTAAACTGAGGTTCGTAAGTATATCTGAGAAGGGTAGCGGACTCATCTCTGGTGTAATATGCTATACAGTTCGGCCGGCGACAGCTGAACTGTATGAACTCCGTCCGCAAAACAGTGATATTTTGTTGAAATTAGTACATATTATGTACAATTAGTACGAGACCTGGTATTAGAAATATATACCTACCCTCATCTGTTATTTGATGATGACAAAGATTATATATTAGATAATATATATGTTACCGGCCAAACCCGATTTCAGGACAAACTAGTTTTGCCTAGGCAATCAGGGAAGTTGATCCAAAAAAGTTAATTAGAATTTATTTAAGCTAACAGCATCGGTACGCAATATTATAGCTAGGCTACCAATATGCGATTTATCAATGTATATATTATCTAACATATGTATAATCTTTGTCATCATCAAATAACAGATGAGGGTATATATTTCTAATACGGGATCTTAGACAAAATATACTACATGTTTTTAGTTACAATATAATTTTTCGATACATGAACCAGTTCACATTACTGGGCAAAAAAAGATTTATTTAAAAAAAAGTTAAATATATTTTCTACTCTTGTTTCATATTAATGGGGGTTTGCGACTTTGCCAATCCCTAAAGGGTCCGTGCACGTTTAGGAAACGCTGTTTTAGAGAACAGTAGTACGGGCGCTATGTGATGCATGCTTTCACAAGTTGTGTACTTTTTTCGGGCTGCTGCATTTCTCTAACAGAGGCGAGGTCAATAACTTATGTCCAAGTACAAATCTCTGGTAAGCCAAATAATAATTATACATAATATATGTAATCAAACCAATAATTACATTGCATTAGGTGCTTTTATCGTTCATTGTGCTTTTATTGTCATTTTAGCATGTCACAAATTCTTGAATAGGATTTTATATAAGCAAAATGTACTATATTTGTGTTGTGTCATATGGAATATATGAACAAAAACTTCGAGTTTTTTTACAGAACTTATGTAATTCACGAAAACAAAACATTGTATGAAGTTGAATCCAATTAAGTAAATAGAGCAATAAATTGTGATCCTTGAAGAATATTGGAGAAAGTTTTGAAAAAATCCGTGGCAAAAGGATCAATAAAAAGCAATACTGAAGTATTAAAAATGTGACAGCATTTGAAACTCTGAAGATGGTAAGAAGTGTACCGAAACGTCTGTGAGAAATGCTATTTTATAATAATTGTATTGCTTTTTATTGATCCTTTTATCACGAATTCTTCCAAAACTTTCTACAAAACTTTGTATTAATAAATCAAATGAAAAATACTATTTGCATTTTAGCTGTAATTTAGATTTCAAGGTTTAAATTTTCATAGATGTATTTATAATTTCAATAAAACCTACAAGCTGTCTTATTCTAACATAAAAACGAATATATTTTCAAAAATTTGTCCTATTGTTTTTGAGAAACTTTTTTATTTTTACACGGCAATTAAAAATTTATACATTTCTAAAGAAGGGTGTAACTAATTTTGGAAATATGCGTACGTAGGTAATTAGAAAAGTATTTTCTGTGAAATATCGTATATGCTCATTCAGTCATTCCATATTATAAGTCTTGAACGAATCTATCTAATGATGGCTTTAATACATTCAATTTAAACTTGTAGCATATAAAACTACTTCTGTGTGGTAACTACCATACAGGAACCACAAGAAAATTTACAATTTATAATAACTTCCACAGGTCCTCAAAAAGTACAATCTGTTATAAGGAAAGTCATACATAATGGAAATTTTTCTTTAAAATAATAATGTTACATATTGAAACTTTATATCGATATCTTAATCTAAAATTTAATATCCCCATCAATAATTAATATTATTTAAAAACTTCAATCAATTAGTACAGTGTAAGCATGATGATTTCAATGTCGCATGTTTAATGTTAAATATCATGTTGCTTGCTTCTTGTAATTTATGTTGCTTTAAGTGTCGCTTAGTATCGCTTTTAGTCTGTGTTAGAGAATTTATATATAATATATTAAATACTTATGTTCAGATATCAGCTAATATCTTTAAGTACAAATTAATAATGTACGTGCTAAAGGCCAAATAAGACATAGACAGGATCGTCGACACATAGAAACAAAACCGCAGCTCAAGTTAAAATAAAGAAGCCTTGTCGCAAATACAATTTTTGTAAAATTCACACTTCTTTTCGAAATTTTATGTTAAAACATAATTTCTGAAAAAAAAAAGTGTTCAGCACTCAATTTTACAAAGATTTTAATGCGGTATGACAACCCTGTTCGAAACACAATTAATAATAATTTATTTTTTATATCAAAATGGTGTTCCAAAATCATCAACGTATTGGGTCCCGAAATTTCTGTCGCCACTTCTATGGTAGAATTTTATTGTTTTGGTACTTTAATGTCTTTGAATTATTAACAGTCAGATACCTATAATAGACTATGAATTGTAGATATTTTTAAGGCCTCCAACCTGAAGGATTATTTGAGCCTTGTACTTGTTCATTATTTCATCATCGATAGTGATAACCTGGGTCAACGAAATGAGCATTAGAAAAAATTGATCGTGTTTTGGTATTTTTTGAAAGCTTTTTTAGTCTTTTGTTTGTGCCACCCGTTTTTAAGAAATTTTTGTTTCATCGGAAGACAAGTTTAAGTTATTGCATACTATTTTTTTAATGTTTTCAATTTTCAATCAATTCTAAGGTACATCATTAAGTTAAAATTAATTCGTAATTCCTTTTAAAAAAATCCTTTTTAGTTCAAAGTTTATTTCTTAAACATTTAAATACCTTTTAGCTATGACTATGTACAATAATCAATTTGTAAGTATTTAACCTTTACATACACGCCAGAAGAATACTAAAAATGCTATTTTCTTTTGTTCTTGTTTCTTTACCAATAAAATTAACTAATTTACAAAACTGACCCAATAATGTTTTATTAGTAATTATTTTTGTACACAGAACTACAAATAAACACTGAAACTATTATTAGACACGTAATTAGTAGTTAGTATATATAATTAAACCAAATTTAAAATGTACAATTGTTTGTTTAATATATGTATTTATGGCCAGTGGGAGGCAAGGGGACTTGACACCTATAGACATAGGGGTCAAGCCCTATATCTATAACGAAACCAACCGGCCACCAGTCGGCAATAGCAGTTAGCACATTACAAATCTGTCCTTCAGCCATCGCGTCGAGACAGATCACATCCAGCGTTATACTAGTTAGATGATATTCATTATACCGACTGACTTACAAAACACTATTCATCTTATAGTATATTATAACGATAGTATTATTTTTAACTCCCAAAAATATTTACAAAACTCTAATAATGTTTTAAAAATAAAGAACAACGCTTTATTTTAGCAAAAAATCTTTCTAATTTTAAGAGGAGCTATAAACTAATATTATCATTGTTATTTTAACTATAATTTAATTTATTCAACACGCGTAAGTAATATGTAATTTCGGGGCCCTGCTAAACTCGGGAGAAATAATAAATTACTTCATGTTGACGCGTAGAGTGCTAATAATAAACCGTACAGAGTGATAATGAATTTTCTGGACCAATAGAAACTCAGTAGCAAGCCCAAGCGTGAAATAATGAAAAAAAACTGCACGCAGCTTCTGGACCAATAGGAACGTGGTAGGCGGTATTGTATATATGAAAAGAGCATCGCAATTCAGTGAAAGTCATGTCAATCTTGTGTGGATACACTGACGGTGGGTACGTCAATCAATGAAGTGATTTATTATTTTTCCCTCTTTTATCAGGGCCCCGATTACATATTACTCCTGCTAGTTGAATAAAGTATTATGTGCGACCATTGATCGAACGACAATATTCCACTCGCGTGCGTTTTACGCTCATGGAATCTTCTCCTTCTCTCACTAGTCGCACAATATACTATTTTAGGAATTTAAAATAAAATACAAAAACTTCACTATGGTTTATAAATGTCGCAGCATTTATCTAAATTTTCTGCAACACACATTTTCGCATTTAAAAATTCAAAAGATTTGCAATTGTTTATAAGCTTTGCAACATTTTTTAATCACTACACTATTGGCAACATTTTCTGCAACATCCAATAGCATTTTATTCTTCATAATCATAACACACATTGAAATCATTACATTACATTAATAGCACGGCAAAACGTTAGAATGTGACACCATAAATCATGATCTCTACACAATATATATATACGGTAGATAGTTGCATATAGTACTGAACAGTAGTGCCAATTACACGGACCCTGTTGTATTTTAATTAAACAGACATTATCGTATAGTAAGATTTTTTTTAAACAAATGATAACTCGATAAGCGTGTTTATCTTTGTGTGTGTTGTGTTGTGATGAGACGATTGTCTATTATTACTAACACAAATGTCTTCTTCTTGTTTTCCTTTCCACGCCGACCCCGTGATCGCCGTCGATGACTACGTGTATGGACATTATCGACACCGAAAGGGCTCAGCAGACTCAAACTATTCCCAACCATCGTCCGACTTGTCGCTGGACGAGGAAAAGGAAACCCTCCGGCGGGAGAAAGAGCGTCAGGCTCTTAGCCAGCTGGAGAAGGCACGGGTGAGTACTTGAGTACATATATTTTGTAAATATAATTAATATATCGTCGTTGGTTCTGTAATACCCCTTATGTGCAAAAAGTAAAATTTGCAGAAAAGGCCAAAAAGTGGTTTTTTTCAGCAATGGATGGTAAGAACTAGCAATTTCAGAGGTATATTACTAATTCATATTTATTTTCACTGTCCGTGTTTAATTAAGACGAAGTATTTTCTTATAAAATATTTAACGTTAATTTTGGATTTATTGGCACATGGGAGGAATTATTTGATACAGCTTTTCACATAAGAGTTACTTCCCCTTGTTGGTTACTGTAAAAATAATTTGGAGGTATTACTAATGTATAGACTATAGAGCTTCGTTTCCTGAATCTTTTCATTTAAGACACGTAAAATCTGCCAATTATGCACTTAAGAGCTATTACAGAACCAACGACGATATATAGATAGATAATCATTTATTTGCATTTTCAAAATAAGCGGGTGTAATAGGTCAGCATAATATATCTATAGGTACCATAACAATCTTTTTAAATTATCAATAAAAATATTAGATTACAGACTAGTAATAAGATTATGAAAACACTAGCCGTTACCCGCGGCTTCGCACGCGATTGAAATGAAACACGGATGCATTCCCGTTATTTGGCGTAGGTACCCCTTTCTCGACGTAGACCCCCCTAATAAATTTCTAAATTGATTACATTCACGTGATCAATGTCCTGACAAAAAATGACATCCATGTTGATTTTTAGACTATTTACCTCTGAAGGGGTTGTTTTTAAAAAATCATGATACACGTGTTATATGTTGAGAGGAATAATCCTGCGCATTTTTCAATTGTTACATCTATCTTATATATGATTTCCCCATACAAATTTTGAACCCCTTTTTAGGGCTTGAATTTCCAAAAATGTGTTCTTAACGGATATCTACGTCATAATAACCATCTGTGTGCCAAGCCCAATCCGTCCAGTGGTTTGAGCTGTGCGTTGATAGATCAGTCAGTCAGTCACGGTTTCCTTTTATATAGGTATATTAGATTTAGTGTATTTTCAAAAAGCATAAAACCTAAATCTTTTTATTTATAACGCGTTCTCAAAAATGCACTTACCATATACCTGGATATATAGAAAAAATCATCAACGAGGGCATTTTCGAATTGAAGAAGAAGTTTCGGAGTATAATCAAATCTTCAATGCTCTCTTATCATTTAAGTGTTATTACCTTCTTATAATGTGATGAATTTTTGAACACTGTATACCTATCTATACAGATAAATAAAATTGAAGTTTCTATTTGTAATGTCAAAATGACAACTTTTTACTAAATTCATTTGAAAGTATATTATACAGTACTTATAAACAAAGAAACAATTTTTTTCTATCTGTCGGTCTGTCTGTTTGTTCCGGCTAATCTCCTAAACGACTGGACCGATTTTGACGGGACTTTCACTGCAGATAGCTAATGTTATAAGGAGTAACTTAGGCTATTAAAAACTGTAGTTCGTCAAAATACATTTGCATCGAAAAAAAAAATTTGAAAAGTAGTTTGACCCTGCAGGCCATCCCTGTAACTTCCCGCTATTTTCGAGTTCAAAACGCTCAAAAATATGTCAAATATAGCAAGAAGTTTATTTTTTAGCTCTTCGAGCTCAAAAAAAAAACACTTTGTTACGAAATTTTCGTTCACGATATCTCATGAACAAATGAAGCGATTTTGATGCGATTTGCGGCAGTCGACGCAATTTTTTAACCTTAAAAAGTAATTTTATACAGAAAAATCGATCTCATAGGAATTTTACGAGAAATTTAAAAAAAAACACTTTTTAAAAATTTTTCGTTCACGATATCTCGTGAACAAATGAGCCGATTTTGATGCGGTTTGCTGCAATCGACGCAGTTTTTTTAACCTAAGAAAGTAAATTATTACAAAAAAATCGATTTGATAAGAATTTTACGAGTAATTTTAAAAAATTACTTTTTTCCTAATTTTTCGTTCACGTTATCTCATGAACAAATGAACCAATTTTGATATGGTTTGCGGCGATCGACGCAGTTTTTTTAGCTTAAGAAAGTAATTTATTACAAAAAAATCAATCTGATAACAATTTTAAGAGTCATTTTAAAAAAACACTTTTTTACGATTTTTTCGTTCACGGTTTCTCGTGAACAAATGAACCGATTTTGATGCGGTTTGCGGAAATCGACGCAGTTTGTTAAGGAGAAGAGCTGATTAGTTTTTGGAATTAATCGGTTTAGTAGTTTAGAAAATTTTTTACAAAAACAAATTTTTAAAAATTTTTGAAACTTGTTTTTTTAAGATTTCTCAAAATTTTTTGGGCCGAATCGTTTCAAATTTTCAGGAAGTCTAAGTTCACCAAGATCACGTCAGATGCCGCAAACCACGTTTCAGTCGGACACTCCGTTCAAAAGATATAAAAGGTTTACATACATACATACACACACACACACACACACACACACATCCATACATACAGCCCTACGGACATCATCGCCAAAATAGTTTCAATAGCTTCCTAGGACCCCAAAACGTCGAGATCTGGCGAAAACTCGATTTTCGAAAATCGGGGTGAAACCAATAACTTCCCGATTTTTGAAAAAAAAAAAATTTTTTTTTTTTTTTTTTTTAAAGCGGGAAGTTAAAAATGATGTCAATATTTAGATTTCACATTGTTACAGTTACAATACTATATAAGAAAAATTTACTTTCCAACAATGTCACTATCGGGACTTTAAGAGTATTCGTCCCTGCAAATACCCCCTCAAATCTTTTCCCCTCGCCTAAAAATGGTTTGCGCTCTCCCGACGCTATTTTTAAAGCTAGAGGGCTCTGGTAAACGCCAAATGAAAGACAAAGAATCAGACTACAGATCCTTCAGGCGAATTTTTTGAAAAAAAATTCCTGAAAAAACTTACAACCTTTTGAAAAAAATAATAAGTTACGTAATATTTCACACGTAGGCGAAACTGTTTTTCAAAAACTTCGCCTGAAGGATCTGTAGTCTGATTCTTTGTCTTTCATTTGGCGTTTACCAGAACCCTCTAGCTTTAAAAATAGCTTCGGGAGAGCACGAACCATTTTTAGGCGACGGGAAAAGATTTGAGATGAAGGGTGCTGGGGGTATTTGCAGGGACGAATACTCTTAACCCGAAACTTCCACTCACCGCTTCCCCCTCCAACGACTTAATATCAAAAGGCTGCCTGTTGCGCGGGCTATTGCGAACGGTTGTGTCTCAATGAGCGCTTTAAAAAATTGTTTCCTAGCAATTAGATCATACTTCTTTGTTTGCATAGGTATTTTTTATTTGTTCCTCTATATATAATATATATAGCCAAAAGCTCTATTACCTACTTTTGTCGCTACCGTGTTTCATCACAATCGCGTGCAGAGCCGCGGGGAGCAGCTAGTAACATATAATTTTCATTTGATAGGGCAAGCCAGTGGCGTTCGCGGTACGGACCAATGTGTCGTACGACGGCTCGCTGGATGACGACTCGCCGGTTCATGGCAGCGCCATCTCCTTCGATGTGCGCGACTTCCTGCATATCAAGGTAATCCGTCTTACTCACATATCTCTCTAGTTGTCTAGTATTTATATAATAATATTTTAAAAACATCAGCTCCTTAATTATAAGCTCCGATAAGACAATTGTTCATATTATAGAGATAGAAATTGAAACACTAATATTTCCTTTTTTTATGGAATCACCCAATGACAAAATAATGGTTTGGTGTTTCAGGAGAAGTACGACAACAATTGGTGGATCGGTCGTCTTGTCAAAGAAGGATGCGATGTCGGATTCATCCCGTCTCCGGTGAAATTGGAGAACCTGCGCTTGCAACAGAGCCAAGCCAGGAACTCCAAACTGTACTCTAGTAAGACCTCATCCAGCAGCAACCTAGGTGCAGCTGGCAATAATGACGTGTCCAGAGGTAGCACCCCTCCCACACCCGGTATGTCCGGACTTCCCCTCACGCTACTCGTGTGTACTCTTTACTATACTTACTCTATACTATTGTGTACATATACTATTTAACTAGAATGCTAATAATATCACTTTGAACGGTCGTATTTGAAGTTGTATTTGAATTAGCATACAAGTGTGGTGATTTCGTTTGCTAACATTATTATCTTTGCAGCATTTTTACTTTCTAGAATGGACCTGCGCTCTGAATAAACACAGTAATTCAGTTTTTTATTTTTTACTCCGCTCTGGTTGAGCAAATTTTAATTTTGTTTTATAAAGATAAGCGGTATAAAATTATCTTCTTTTTGTCCGTGTATTAAATATTTAAATGAACAATGTTTAGGTTCGTGGCCTATTAAGTTCTGTTTATGCTTTTTGTGAAAAAAAATTTACAGCTGTTAATTTTAATAACTTTGATACAAAAAAAAAACAACAACATTTTATATGAATAAATACAATCAATTACCTAATTTGTTAACAGTTTGAAATATAGTCGCGAAAACTTAAACCTTTTATGCTGAACAAATCATTTTAATGGATGACCGTCCCAAAGAGCTATATTAAAAATAAAAAGATCTAGTTGTATTCGCAGTTAAATAGTATAATGATTTCTGTAATCTGTCGTCTCTACTTGTGTACTACTTACTAACTATACTGGCTACACTAATCCAGGATTAATCATTTAAAACGCAACCTTGTATTTTCGGAACACCAATAAGCCTAATTTGAATCATTTTATTTGTACTGACTACTGTGTAATAATAGATGTCAGAAGAGACGTGTTCGATAACAATCCGGATTGATACGTCATAACTTATCTCGATAATGTTAGAATTTAAATCGAGTACAGCACGTCATTCCTTATATTTTTTAGTAAATCTAAGAATATCAAGAGTGGAACTATTATGGCAAAATAATTCATACGTCGTTGTCGATGTCGTAAAAATACGTGCAGGGATCGATTCCTCATTACTCCCCATAAATGATCTCATAAAAAACAAAATTTTGTAAAAAGATCCTCTTTATTTTGCAATCTAAAGCTTGCATACAACGTTACCAAAGAAGAACGCCGACGTTGTACTTACTCTAATTTTATAAAACAAAACAAACCCATAAAATGTTTCAGATTTTCGTCTCTGTTGATGTTCTTTAAATTCGAGATTACATTTTGAATGATTAACTTTGCATTATACTAACAAATACTATATACTAACTTTGTACTTGGAACTTATTTATACTTACTATACTAAACTGTACTCAACAGCTTCTTTCTCTTCACTAATTATTCTGTTTGTTTGGTTGGTTTGTTTGTTTGTGTTGTGTTGATATTTCCGTTCGAATAGACGACGACTGACGTTCAAAGACCAATTCGACCGGAAACAATACAGATTTGTGCGATCAAGAATGCTCTTTCAAAGATTTTTTTATACATTTATATCAACCAATCGTTATTTATCGCCCTTCATCATCTTAAAGGCTGTCCAAAATTATAATTTCAACCTTGAATTATTTTATCAAGAAATTTGTAAACTACACATTTTGTTTTTTGGAAAAATAAACAAATTTTAACGTAACAATAATAATTAAAACAATTTCAGCTTGCTCACACAAATCTTTTTTCTATTTTAATTTAATTTTTATCAATTAAGTTTATCTGGCTTATGTAAAATATTTTTAATTGCTGTATTTATATTGTTTATTGTATGCCGAATATTTTTTCCTTAAATTTTAACAACTTTTCATTCATTAAATCATCGGTACACATTCTTAATTGCTTTGATTTTATTTACTATTGTTATATGAACACCACAATACTGTTACAGAATAATAATATTCAGTTGAACTTACGTACGATTCAATAGTTTATCATTATATCAGGAATTGTTTGTGATTAAAAGTCAAAGATACTGTATAATACTAAAAAACATGAGAAAATATTTGCTCATGATGATGTTATTCAAGCGCGCTCTCTCCACGCCTTGGGTTGCTATAAGTCCGGATTTTCCCGGATATGTCCAGCCTGAATGTATCCGGAATTTTCATATATGTGATGAAAAACAAAATATCAACTCATTAGACATTATATTTTCACAGCTAGCGATTCTGCAGATTTCGTTTTTTATTTAAAATCGTCTTATAAAAAAATGCGTGATAAACTATCGTCCAATAGACAAAAAAAATCTCGGAAATTGTCTAGCAAATCAGAATATTTTTTCAAAAACCTATTTTGTCAATCCGGTAACCCTACCCACACCGTTCGCTGCGCCCGCACCCCTTCCTCACCAGCGACCCACGTCGCCCGCGTTTCTCACTCAAATATTAAATGCAGCAAAAACCCTCAACGTGATTTTGGCGAAACCAAATTTTTTGTCGAAGAATTAATTTTTGGTCGAAGATGGGCGAAGCCGAACCTTCGGTTGAACTTTTTCTGTGAGTTTGGTCGTTTGCAGACCAAATCTGCCAAAAAGTTTGTTCGTCTACGACAGGTTAAATTTACGTTCCTGTGTCCAGTAAACATGTTTCTAGCATTAAATGAGCGTACTCGTACATGCCTCGAATTGGCTTGCCATATAGAAACAAATTTATTATTATGCGTTTTACGGAAAAAATCTAATTTCGTAAAAACTCCTGCTTGTTTAAAAAAGGTTGAATGAAATGTACTGTAGGCTGCTTTTGAATTAAAGAAAGCATAAAATTGCTTCATGAGAAAATTACTTAATTTATTTAAAAAAATCGGCGACACACAAAATTTTTACTAAACTCAATTAAAAATAAACCAACTTTAACATGTTAAAATTGATGAAAAATTATTCCACGTGCCCCCATCCAACGTTTAAGCATCTTTTAATTCTTCGATTTAACTCTCCAGAAATATTAAAAACAATTTCTGGAACAATCACCTCTTTGATGCTACTTGAATTCGTTCATTCACAGTCACGCGGGAGATCGTCCGCGTTCATTTTTTATTTTAAAACTCCCCACAAAAAGTCAATCGGTTCAATTTGATAATGCCAACGACTTACTCGTATTTTTCAATAAAATAAAAAATAAATCATTTTCACGTTTTCTTAATTTCTAAGCATTTTGTACATTTGATTCCAAAACTTTTTATGGGAATTTCATTTTTATATAATAGTATATTACACCACAAGGGCAGAAAGTTTGATATTCATAAACCGCGCCGAGGCAAACCGAGGGCATCATGACTTGCGATTCAATGCTCACAAACCTTCTACCCGTGTGGTGTATACTATTTTTCTTCATACCTCGGTTGAAAGTACGCTTATTAATTACAATAATTAATTAATTACCTAAAAACACAAATAAATCCCAAGCAAGGAGCTTTGTGGTTATACGTAAAAACACGAATGACAGCTGTTCATGACTATTGGCTGGCGGCAGTAGCGGCAGTCTCATGGAGCGGTGTAGATGATAACTATTTTTCTTAATAAAGCCGGTCGAAAGTACGTACTTCCGGCATCAGTGCGAGTAATCCCGCCAATGCATAAATGTTTGACTTTCTGCCTTAAAATTGATTCCGGAAGTACATACTTTCGACCGAGGTATGAAAAAAAAGTTATTCCTGTTGGGACCCCGATCTGGTGACACAGTTATAGGACATAGGTAGCATAATAATTATTATATGATACCATTACATATTCCTCAGTTTAACTGAATTGTACTATACTACATAACTGAATATTTTTGTTCAGTTTTAAAATACGTTGTATTTTTGTGACGATTTCTTTTAGATATGTATTTAATTTTTATTTAATTGGTTAATGTTTTGTTAAATTTTAGTTTTCGTTGCGTTACTTTGTTTTTAGTTACAATTTTAAGTTAATTTTATACACAACATTAACACATAAATACATCTACAAAAATTTACTGTTTTGAGTTTATTTTTTAGTAGTTACAAAAATAAACTATGATAGTAAAGACACAATTGGATTCATAGTTTTTTAGAAAGGTACAACTTATTCTGAAAAAAATATTTGTTCCTCTTAAATTAAAAATTCTTATAATTATTAACTATTTTTAAGTCAAATTTTTAAATCAAATGTTTTCGGAATAAGTATTTTCTAATAAAAAAAAACTAACAAAAAAAAATCAATAAAACATCAATTTTTTCTTAAGCAATTAAAACAAATTGTTTAACAGCAGTTGACGACGTCATTTTGATAAAAAAATATTTTGATTTATCAAAATTTCCAACTCTATGTTTAAGCACACATCAAAACACAAAAAATCACAGATTTACAGTTCATGTATTCAGGTAACAATCTACACTTATTTAAATTATTTTATATTATTCTTATTATTCGTCGCCATTTCAGTCATTATTTCTAGGGCAATTTTTCTCTTTTTATTCATATTCCATTTCACTGAACACATTTCATCAGAGTCTTTGTCATCCATTTTTCCTACAGCTCCGTGAATCCGTCCACAGCCAAGAAACTAACCTGCTCTTTTAGTAATGCCCTTAACCCAAAACGTACTGCCACCAAATTGTACGAGTGACTTCTTAATTTTGATGATATTCGTGAATGAGAAATAACTTAATGTTGCTGTCTATAGAAATATTAAATAATAACATTCACACATTTTAGTGCCCTAATACGTAAAGCTTCATCTGAAACAAACTATTCAGAAATATAAAATATCGAATTAAAATGCCAAGTCTTTAGAATAGATTTTTGAATTCCGATACTAAATTCTAATCTAAATGAGACAGATTATAATAAAATTTACACCAGGCTGTTTTTAAATCATCAATCAAATTTTTTACTGTAATTTGGATATTGACTGTTGAATTCGGTCCAGGTTTACAAAATATAAATATCAGTAGACATTTAAAAGACTGAACAGATTTATCGAAGCTGTTTTCAGCTTAAAATCATTTCTAAAAAAAATTATCTCTTCAAAATAAGATTTCACTCTACAATAGTAAATAGAAACAATAGCAATTATAATCAGTAATACATATAATATCTAAGAGTAAACAAACTAAACGGCTTATTGCAATTCACTACGTTTCAAATATCTGTAATTTTCTTAAATCTTTATATTATTAACTAGTGGTTAAATATGTCTTCGCCAGGCGCAATATCGAAGTTCAAGATTTAAAAATGTGTTTTAAATATTCGAAAGGAAAGCACAAAGTCATGCCAAAGATTAAATTTCGGGTTTTACACGGAAAATGCGCTGCTGAGGCCTGAATGTCATTTTGAGTTCAAAATTAAGTTTGCTTGAGTTAGTGTTTAGTATTTAAACCTATCTTTGCTAGGTAGCTAATAATAATGACTATGTATGATAAGTGTTCGTTGGTAGCACGTTTCTTTTCAAAAAAAAAACTCTTTGGAAGAAAATTGAAAATTCGGTTACGTTAGTTTCTGCCCCGTTCCCTCTACTATAAGCGAACATAGTTTCAGATTCTTAACGGGAGCTTTTCTTCAAAGAACCCCGCTAGTTATGTCCCCGGGTGGAGAAATATAAAATTCGGCTCTTTAGATTCTGACCCGCACCTTGTATCGGTTGAATTTTCAGTTTATTATCAAAAATAATAGTAATTTTAATATATTAATTGATACGAGTCCTCTATAATCCCAATATATTTCTTTTAATTAAGAAAGAATCGAAACAATACAAAACCAGTAACATTAGTAGCTGAAACTTCGAATATAATTTTGATCAGGTGAAAGTTCTAGCGAGAAATATATTTTTATGATTAACTGATTTTCATTGACTTAAATTGACATTAAACGTTAAAAGTGAATTGAAATATGGTCGATTATTATTAAAACGTTAGTTTGACGTTTGCGCCATGGCATGTCTGACTTGCTACTACGTTAAAATGTTTTGTTTTCATGTATACAGTATGTCCGACGTATCTAATATCATTTTGTATTATTATTGATTGACAAATTATTGATTGACAAATAATATGTATTTCAAAATTCGATTACTACTTTTTTATCGTGTTCAAGATCATAAAACAAGGGTCGAGTTTAGTTTATCTTTTGATTATATTTTCATAAAATATTATTGAATGAAAGGAAAAACAATTCAACACTTGCCGGTAACCGTGACTTGAAAACCATAATATAGCACTATAATATTCTTATCTGAAAATAAACCTAATTTTTTATGTGTAAACAGCTTAGCCCTCACCCATGCCTCATACGTAGTTAACCCACTATAGGTATAATAGGCGCGTGAGGTGTTTGCGATATCAGGCAATTTATATATTCAATAATTTCTTTCTTAGAGAGAATATAAATAGAGAGAAGCCAATTAACCGGAAGACGCCATTTAAAACGAAAATGCAAGACGGTAATTTTAATCGATTATTCTGATCATAAAAGTACAATTACTATAACGTACTTACTAGTTCCATAGAGAAATAAAATGAAGAAATAAGACTGAAAAGTTTCACAAAATTTAAAACTAGCTAGTTTTCCCTCGTGTCATTAACATTTTTGTCGTTATTAAAATATGTCAAAAATTGCGTTGTCCTTGTTGTAAAAATTAATTTTATAATATAAAAGACAATATTTATAACATATCTAAAAAAATCATTAGACAATATTATGAAAATATAATATTAAATAATTATATTTGGTAATTAATAAAAATAAGCATTATCAAATTACAATGTTGCTACGTACATTTTTCAATTTGACGTGACATACATTAGTGAAAGGGACATATCGTGGATAAAAATTACTGAGATAGGTAGTTTCATCGCTTTGGATCTGAGAACAAATTTGAAATTCATGTTAAGAGCCTTTCACACGTTCTCTAATATTAATAGTACTTAATTCTGCCAGTATTTCGCCAGTATTTTGAAATTCACCTTACACGATCAGTGTTTATTTCAGTATTTTGGTTTCGCACAAATATTTTCAGGATTGCAAAAGTATCGTCAGTAAACTAATAGTCCATGAATATCTGCTCGCGCGACATCCCTCCGGCTAAAAACGGTTACAGTCTTTTCGACGCTTTTTTTCGAGCTAAAAGTTTCAAGTAAACGCCAAATAAAGAACCAAGAATCACAATATAAACCGTACAGTCGAAAAAATGTAAAAAAATCTTGGAAAAACTCAGAACTTGAAAAAAATATATAAATTACGTAATTTTCCGCACGTAGCCAAAAAGTTTCTTCCAACAATTGGCCCGTTATTCTTGGCCTCTCATTTGACGTTTACCCGTATCCTTCAGCTGTAAAAATAGCGTCTGAAGAGCTGCCACCGTTTTCAGACGAAAAGTTTTGAGGTGAAGAGTGCAGCAGGGTATTTTTATGTAGCACGTACTTTTAAGATTTTTTTCAATTCAGCTATAATGAGACAAAAAAGTTAACGCTACATAATATTACGCATAAGTATTAAGAAATCATTTTTAATATTTTATTCGAACGAAATAAAAAAAAAATACCCTAAAAACAGGTCAATATTTATTTTCACTTTATAAATGATCGTTTATAACTTGACTATTTGTTAAACAATTAACTTGAAATTAAAAGTTGCGAATGCGATAACGAAGTTTGATGATCGAATTTTAAAAACATTCTCTACCTACGTAACAACGCATGCGGTGATAACAAAAATATTTTATGTGTACAAAAACTAACTTTAGTAATATAATAGGTGTGTATAATAGAATTATAATAATTATAGTAGGACTAACATAATATAGTGATAACTAATTAACTATACAAGTAAAATTACTCAATTGGACGCCTTACGTGGTTTGAGGGAGTAGGAAGAGTACTCTAATCAAAAATTAACTTTTTAATGTTGTATACTTTTATGCATTGAACATCAATCCTCATTTGTGAAAGATCGAATTTTAGAACTATTTTACCGATGTTCAAATAATTCAGAATAAACTACGATCGGTTTTTTGAACTCCATAGATTTTATGTTCGAATTGTAAATATTAGTGAAACTTAAAAGATTGCTATTAAAAAAACATTATTTTAATTTAAATATATCTAGGTACATTTATTTTATATTGTATAAATCATATATAAATATGGGAAGGAAAAAAGTTGTGAACTGGATTTGAGTGTATTAATTCGCACTGATTGTGATGAAACATGGATCGTTCTCTTCGTTTCAATGAGGGAGAGTGCACAATATATGTTTCTTCACGATCTGTACGAATTAGCACGGGTAAAATCAATTTAGGAGAAATCCTATATCTAATGATAAAAGAACTTCAACATGCAAAGTTCAAATTTAAAAATTTTATGAATTACGGTCGAATTTTGACCACTTGGCGACCACTAGTATAAATAAACAAACGAGGAACAATAGTTACAACATTATTTTTATTTGTAGATACATAGATTAGGCTTCAAATTCCTTTACCACGAAGGTTTCGAAAATTCTGTCTTTTTAAAATAGAACTCAAAGCGAAAAATAATGAAAAATACCTTTTGAAATAAAAATATTTTTTACAAAATTTAGCGTATCATTTTTAGATTTGTCATCCTTGAGCTTCTACAAACACGAAATACAATTTTTGAAAGTAATTTATATTAATTTCTAACAGCTCAATGATTTGTTTACATTTCTAAACTTCCAAAGTTTATATATAATAATAATATATCTTAGTTGGTAATTATTTATCCAATCACCGTGTCTGTTTGAGTTCAATTTTAAGTCGACACGCTTTCTTCTCAAAAAAAGAGATGCTAACTTGCGTTTTGCACCTTATAGCAGGCGATGAGTCAGATTCAATGGCCAACGCTAGGCCGGGCAAGACGACTCTGACGACGCCACCGGCGAAAGAAAAACGGAAGGCTTTCTTTAAAAAGCAAGAAACAACAACTCCTTACGACGTGGTGCCGTCGATGCGACCCGTTGTTCTAGTCGGACCTTCACTCAAAGGCTACGAAGTTACGGATATGATGCAGAAGGCACTATTCGACTTTCTCAAACATAGATTTGAGGGCAGGTTAGTGTTCATTTACTTATTAGCTTTTATCCGGGCCCCACCCACAGAGACATTGAAGCGCCTTTAAATAATAATTATTGGCGTGATGGTTTCAGGAAAAGTGAGTGATTTTTAAATTTTGAATGAAAGTTAGATTTACTGTGCTCAATTTGAACATGGAAAAGAAGACTAAACGGGAACTGCTGAATTGATCGAGATAAAAAGTAGCCTATAGTGTTAATACATTCGATTACATAGGGCGATTTGCACTGCGACCTAAAAGGTCTTTTGTGAATCCCCTAATATTTTTATTCCCAGTCGGGTATAAGGCTTTTGATAAACCTTATTAACTTGATGAAGGCTGCCTTCCATACTTCAGCAGGTTTTAGAAAAGGTTTGTTAAGATATTGCAACCTTTTGACGTTCAAGGTTCCGTTGATTACGAACCGTCGTGTAAATCCATTGTTTTACGAAACATAGAATAGGAATTCGGTTAACTACACAGTAGTGGGATGGCTAGTAATTTATTCTACCAGCTTAATTTCCTTGAACTTTTTCACTGCGTCGAAGAATTCCGCGATATACTTCCGCAAGTCGTCGTCCTCCTGCATACGCGTCAAGCGCTGGCCCACTCGACTTCGACTGATACATGAACTTCAACTTATCTCCCTTTGAGGTTTCAAGGCCATCGAAGGCTATCAATTCACTCTAACTTACCTCCAACAAAATGTCTGACTCGACTTTCCCGTCCGTATTAACCCATGCAGCATAACTTACCCCTTTTTCACTTTTATGTTTTTGGTGGGATACCAACGTAAGACTCAGAGTCGGATTTACTCTAAGTGCCGCCCTGGGGCAGCGTGAAAAATGCCGCCCCATTACCTGAATCCCACATAAAATGGAGTAAAGGTTCGGTATACAATTTTCAAATAAATAAAAAGATTTATTTATGTCAAAAATATTTTTTTACTAATAGGATAATTAGACAAAAAACATTCTTTTTTCGTATTAAAAATCATAAATTGACAAACAAATCGATTGCTTATCAATTGCGAGATATTTTCAAAGACAAAATCGTCTGACTGAAAAAAAAATTATATATAATTTCAACACGATCATACTTTCCGAAGAATTTTCTGTAACGCAAAAATTGTTTTCCCACGTTTCAAATTTTGCCGCCCCTGAAAATTTGCCGCCCTGGGCACTAGCCCCTACTGCTCCTAGTGTAAATCCAGCGCTGGTGAGACTTGAATACATTTTTACATCAAATGTTTTTTTTGGGATTTCAATTATTTTTGTAAAATAATAAATTATACTCAATAAAAGTTTTACTTCGGCCATGTGTGCCGCGACATAATGTGTCTTTTTATACCCTTTGAAATCTACACTATTCTGTTTAAGAGGATTTTTTAATTTTCTCGTTACTTGTACGTGAAACCCAGTTTGCATACCACATTTCAGGCTATAAAAATGAAATTTGGTATGTTGTAGAGGGTGTCCCAACAAGAGCGCCGGATTTAATTTTAAAGAAAAACACATTTATTTTTTTAATTAAGCAAATATTTTTATTTCAACATAAAGAAAAATAGTTCCAATTAAACGTGAAATACATCAGGCAAATAGCCACCACAAAACTTCTGGAACAGGGTTATCCTTTTGTTGAAATTTTGAATAACGTTTTCGCATAAATGTGGCTGTATTTCACCAATAACCCGCCGTATTTCCTCTTTAAGATGTTCAACTGTTCAGGCTTATTCGCGTACACCTTTTCCTTCACATAGCCTTAAAGAAAAAAGTCCATCGGCGTTAGGTCGCATGATCTTGGTGGTCAATGTTGATCTCCAAATCGAGAAATGACACGGCCTGGAAACTTGTTCTGCAGTAACACCATTGTTTCACGAGCTGTGTGACAGATCACACTGTCTTGTTGAAAAAACATGTCCTCCACATCAATTACACCCTATTCGGGCCACAAAAACTCTGTTAACATTTCGCGATACCGCACACCATTAACAGTTAGCGCATTTCCAGTCATATTTTCAAGAAAATACGGCCCAATCACTCCGTCAGCCCAAAATGCGCACCAAACAGTTACTCGCGGTGGAAGCATCGAGTATCAGCACCCCAAATCCAACAGTTTTGCACATGTACGTATCCGTCGAGTTGAAAATGTGCCTCCTCTGAAAAAATCATTTTCTTCGAAAAATCCGTATTAATTTGATGATATTCCAATACCCAATCAGCAAATCCATGGCGCTGCGCATGGTCCATTGGTTTGATTTGGTAATTAAACGCCTCAGTGTCGATTCATTTGGCGCATAATTGCGACCGAAAACTTGACGTAGGTAATTGGCGAACTGTTTTCGCAAAACTTCCACCATTTTTGTATTAACAAAATGGCGACAAATTTAAATCCGGCGCTCTTGTTGGGACATCTTTATAATCTTGGTGACTTCATTCTATTTTGAAAATTTGAGACATGAAGGTTTTTGCAGTCCGAAGTTTCGAGGGTTCAAAAATACGCCGAATCGCTCGGTAAGAGGTATGCTAGGCAGTTCTTGACTTAGCTGGTGCACTGTCGTATACCCGAATAATAAAGAGGCTAATTCATGTGTTTGTTCAGAAAAAAATTGATGTAACATGGTTTATGAAATGGAAATTTACTGTTACTAAATAGCTTAATTTTAGTTATTTAATCCTTCTTACAATATTTTCATTCTAATTAATTAATTTCAGGATAATAATTACACGCGTAATGGCGGACATATCGTTAGCAAAAAGATCGTTGCTGAACAATCCATCAAAGCGTGCGATAATGGAACGATCTAATTCACGATCAACTTGCCTCGCCGAGGTCCAGGCCGAAATAGAACGCATCTTCGAACTGGCGCGAACCTTACAACTGGTCGTGCTCGACTGCGACACGATCAATCATCCATCGCAGTTGGCTAAGACATCACTCGCGCCTACGATCGTTTACCTGAAGATTTCGAGTCCAAAAGTACTGCAGCGGTTGATTAAATCTCGCGGTAAAAATCAGGCACGACATCTCAACGTACAGATGGTCGCTGCTGATAAATTGGCACAGTGTCCACCTGAAATGTTTGATGTTATCCTTGATGAGAATCAACTAGAGGACGCCTGCGAACACATCGCCGAATACCTTGAGGTAACTTCTTTTTTAAATTTCAAAGAGTCTTCAGTGATCGAAAAAAATCTTTTCTTCATTATTATCAAAAAAAATCTGTGTTGTTGAGTTTTTAATTAAGATGAAGCTATCTTACCGTTAACGTTTGAGAGAATAAAATTTTTTATTAAGAATCTTTAAAAGCAAACATTCGTCTGACAGATTTAAATTTACAAAAGTTTTAAATGCAAAAACGGATATTATTATTTACCAATGCATTTTAGATAATTTATTTATTGACACTGTTGGAAGCGGTAATAAGAGTTACCAATATTGGTATATCAGAAGTTTGAAACTGTCATGTTGAAATGCATATTCTAAAATAACAACTTTTTTTTAATTTTCAAGGCATATTGGAGAGCGACTCATCCTCCAGCCGTGGTACCAGCTGTACAACCAGCAGTTCCACGACCCATTCAGTCATCTCCACAACCATCACCAAGTGGAGATGTCGTGGGACGTATCAATTCAACTCCACCAGGTAACGTTATATTGTTTTTATCAATAACGGATACGCACCATCGGTGAAAATTTGCAGTTTTAAGTTGGTCGAACATGCGAATTTAAAAGAAAACATTAAAATTAATTTCTACGGTATCTTTCTATAGGTATATGAATTATAAATCTAATAAGATACTTTGTAATAGTGTGGCATCAAACTCTTCCTTCTCTTTCAGTCATAAAAAATACGTGCCCAGTGCTTTCATTTCTTGCCTTCAACGAATTACTACCCTTCTCATATTGCGTCGTGATCTTCTCAGTTCAATAATGTATGTATAACTTGTGACATCATCGACTTTTTGGCAGCATTATTAAGGCTTGCGGTATCTCTTGAGACTTATTGAAAATAAACAATTGACTTCTATTAGATTTTCCGTTACCTATTTTTTCATGAACAGTGTTTCTTTAATAATTTAATCAATATTTTTCACATTTATCGTGAATTAATTATTATGGGTACGCATTGCAACAAAGAAAATTGTTGTTCGATCAACTGTATGATAAAAAATTTACCTTAGTCTTGGCGCTATAACATTTACGAATGATTTTCGGCTCACAGGACACCACGATCCATATGGATACGATCACGATCCTAGAGGTATTTTATAAGTTGGAAAACTTAAACTTATGTTGAATTCGATGTTTAATTTATTTGTTGTTTAATCTGATTGCACAAAATAGAAAGAAGAAGTTATTCAGTTTTAATTTTGTAACAGTATTTTTTTACAATGCAGCGTTCCGGTTTTATTGACAGTGAAAAATAAAGTACTAAATTCTGTTTTTGTTAAAAAAATTGCACCACTCCCCATAAAACGGCAGGTTTTTGTAAATGTGTATTATTGAATATTTATAGCAGTCGTATTTAACTATAGTACGTAAAATAAAACAAAAATATGCGATCTAACCAACTAACAGTAATTTTTACAAATTGCATATCAACTGCTGTCTGAAGTAACAGTAGGCTCGAATAGTAATTTTCATAAACAACCGTATAAAGTGAAATTTGTTACATAATTGAACTACCAAAAACTTTAGAAATATTCTGAAAACGAAATGAAAATCAGCTATTTTATAGAGTACAGGTGCAAAAAAATATAGTATACTTCTCAGACGTCGGCAATTACATTATTGTGATCAAACCTCGTTGGTAATATGATTCATACGTCTCAGATACATAAACTACTATTTCAACATTCGTGTATTTTTTTTAAATACCATCAAATACCTACTTTTAGTGTTAATCAATACGTATAATTTGACATTATATTACGCAGAAACATTTGCAGTATTTCAGAGTACATCTCAAACCGTAGCGCTGTTTTAATTTCAATGTTAAAAATACCTCTCGTTAGTAGTTTAGTTTGACATCAGAATGGTTCAATAGCGTTTCGTTTCATTTGTTTTCAAATGTAGAAATTTTTAGACTACGTAGTGTTTTCAAAAAGTAGAAATCAACTTTATGTTAACTTCTAAACAAATGATATATGACTGTACTACATTGCTTAGAGATATTATAGTAAGTTACTTGTTTTAAAATAGACCAAGCGGTTGTTTCGCTAAGATAGTCGGCAGATATGCCATTTGACGTCGTTCAACACTTTTGTCACTACCAGACCAGTCTCTCAAATCTGTTATATGGGATATTGACGCGTGGTTATTTATATGAAGTTTACATTTAGGTTTCTTTCAGGATTAAATGTTTATTTAAAAAAATATATAGAAACCTCGAAAGAACGTAAAAGTGGCGACATGGTATCATAATTTAATTGAAAAACCGTTTAAACGATACCTACATGCAAACTTAAATTTATGTCGTCCATTTCGTGAAATATCATGAATATCGTTAAATGACTGTCCCAAATGTCTTCTTACTTTTTCGGGTATTAGATACTACGTGTAAGTAATAGCTCTAAGATTTGTTTGTATCCGTTACTTGCTTACGTCACAAATAAGTCATTAATTTGCAGACAAATAACTATAAACTTTCAGCTGCTTGGTAATATGATAATTCTCGTAAATTATAATTGCATCATTTTCAGTTTTTAAATAAATATTATTTAAAATATGAATTCATATTAGACATTGCAGATATTAGATAACTTAAACAGTAAGGCCCTTTACACAAAAAGCTATTCAAAAGAAACTAAGCACATTTGTGATTTAAATTACTTTCGATTACTAATGCGTTGGTGACTCGAATCCGCACGCGAAGCTACTCATTAGTGACCAAAATCGAAAATTTGCACAAGGAAATGAGCGCTTAGTATAGTAGTATAAGGCAAGGCGCACATTGAGACACATGCGACGCAACCCACGCAGGGCAGCACACGGCAGGTTTTTGTATCATGTAGCGAGCATAGCACGCCCGCATATAGACGCAGCACAGCGCAGGCCACGAATGCGCCAAACGAAACATGCGCCGCACAGTGTTCGAGAGTCTCGAACACTGTGCGGCGCATGTTTCAAATCGAGACACAGATTTCTTGTCCGTGCGTGTCGTGGGCTGCTGGCTTTCGAAGTTAACAAAATTGAAATAAAAATGCAAGAAGAAATTATTGAGGCTGTGAGAAAATTTCCTGTTCTATATGATACAAATGATCCCGCATATATGAAATCAAAACTAAAAGATGACATCTGGAACACGATTGCTAAACTTGATGACCTTGCCTTTTTTCATGTAATTGCTTTTCCAATATGATTTCCTTGTTTTTGATAGGTCGTACAGCAAAACTTCTGTTTCCCAATCTGCGTCCGAATCTGACTCAGAACTTAAATCTAGTAATAAACTTTCCATGATTATTCTAATTACAAGTAAAAATCTACCTCGTACACAGAAAACATACGCTTGTGTAGCCAATATGCGTTCAGCCGGCACAGCCACGAATTTCGTGCACTGTGTCGTTTGTACTGCCCTGCGTGGGTTGCGTCGCATGTGTCTCAATGTGCGCCTTGCCTAAAGTTAGTTATTTGTGGTATACACGTCATACAAATTTGTTATATAACCGTGTCAAGTACGGATTCCAGTGATGAAGAAATTATGGTGATGTACCACCTTAGAAGTAGGAAAGGAAGAAGATTTTGGGTACATCCGTATCTTGAAAAAAACATCACTGTAGATTATTATTTGTAGCAGCGAAGGAACTACGACAACAAATAATATAAAAAATCACACAATTCGACGTGACGCAACTTGGAAGTAACTCTACAGTCGAATCACTTGGAACGGATCACAAACGCGTTAGTAACTAAGTACTAACCAGTAGCGCCGTCTGTTGTGTGCCATTGAACAACATGGTAAGTGACTAAACGTAGACTGGTTAGTGATTTGCGTCAGTAATCAGTTTATAATTAATAGCTCCGTGTGTATACGGCCTAATTTTTTACCGAAGAAAAAACAAACAAACTTCGTAAAGTAGTACATCTACAACAAATTTTAATAGTGTTTTTTTTCCTTATAAGTAAAGCCCTTTGCACACGGAACTATTCAAAAGAAACTGATCAGTGACGTAAATCACTAACCAGTTCGCGATAAGTCTGAACTTTTGTAATTAAATGGGACACTTCAGACGGTACTACTTGTCACTAATCAGTCAGCGTCAACGTTGAAGGCTATTCAACTGTTAAGTAGCTTCTGATTTAAGTCATCTAGATTCTCGTCTCGTGAGATGTATCTACAGTGTTTTCGCAACACACGACGCGAAGGGATTGCTTTAAATTAATGCGTAACAGAGCTGGACGGTAATTAATTAACAATTAATTTGATTTCTATTTTAAATACTTTATAGAAAAAAGAATTGTAATTAAATTACTTTCTTCAAATTATATTTATTCTTATAAATAAAATAATCGACCAATTGTTCAGACAATGTATTGACAAAAATTATAATAACATAATAGGTCATATGCATGTATTTTTTTTATATTTTTAATAGATTATTTAGTCAACCATAATACGGAAAAAAATTGATAATCATTTAAAAATGTAATATTATCACAAGAAAAAAAATATGAAATTTCACATTCAAAAATAGACAGTTCAAACAATCGGCCATGTTGGCGGGCTTATGTGACGTCACGATATATGATGCATGTCAACTTTGATGTCAAATTGTCAATGTTCTAAATGAAGTTTATTTGTTGTTTTCTCTAAATACTGACGTAATCTTACTGTGAGACGACCCAGTCGTCATGGAAACTGTTATTGATATATACTCTGACGTCACGCTGCGTTTTGAAAATTCGAAAATAGCGCGTATTTTCTACGTTTCTATTTTATTATTTTTATTTTTTTCAGTGATTAGATTAATAAAATAACCATTACGATATGATCAGGAACTAAAATATATTTCAAAATAAAAATTTAAACCAATTTGGAGTCTCATGCATATGACCTATTGAATAGATTTACGTTTCGGTTCGGATTTGGGTCTTGTTCAGAATTGATCTAAAAATTTAAAAATTAATTATTAATTAGCTTCTAATAAAATTCAATTTGATTTTTAATGAAAAAATTATAATTAAAAAATCGAATTGAGTATTATTAGAAGCTAATTAATAATTAATTTTTATATTTTTAGATTAATTCTGAAGAAGACCCAAATCCGGACCAATCCGTAAATCTATTGAATTATATTATTATAATTTTTGTCAATACATTGTCTGAAAAATAGGTCGATTATTTTATTTATTTGAAGATTATCAGATGTTAATCAAACATTTGTATATTAATTCGTCATATGATACTCAGAAATACCGTTTTTAGAGTAATTGATGTCCAATATAAGCTTACAATGCTGCGATAATGTGGAATCTTCCATGATCACACAAAAGACACTACCGATTTCAATCAGCTTGTGATCAAACTTGTCTTTCATTGTAGTGAAAAATCGGCGTTAAACTAAAAAAAAATCATATATCATATGTTAAGAAACTGTTTTTATTCTCCTTACAGATTTCACGGGATCTATCAGCCCTTTGCCGGCCGCAACATATTAAATAGCACCAACACTGAATTTTATTTTGCTGTTTTGTGAATATTTTTATTCGCAGCTTCATCATTTCATATCACCTTCATTTTGCTAATCATACGTCACACACCCAAGGTTATTATCAAAAGAGTTTATAAGCACGGTTTTACGCTATTAACAAAGCTACGTTGATTTTCGTTTCTGCAGAAAAACACTTATGGTGACTATTTTGCAGAACCTTTTTTATTAAAAAAAATCGTTACGTTGAATCGTTTACTTCCGAGTGTTAATTTTTAAAATCATTTACTGTGAGCTAGAATCATAATATTCTCAACAAATCAAACTGATAGTTCTACTTTATTTTGGTCCACGACTTTTCTTTTTCAATATCTAATTTTCCTCTTCAAATTATTTTCTGCTGTACGTTTTATCGAACGTTTTAGACGGAAATAAACGAATTCGAGTTATGGAAGCAGTTGACCTGTTAGCATAATTAGTAAAGAGTATGCACGAATTTTAAGCCTGTGCTACGAGCTCATTTATTTCCAATGATGGTTAATTATTTAAGGAGGACGACAGCATTACATTTTTAGTGTATTTGCCATAAGGCACTTACACTATTGGCGTCGGTGGGATGGCGGGATCTAGAGGTCGGACCAAAATATCTCGACGTTTCATAGCCTTCTAAGAAGTTTGGCACCATTTTTGGAAATATTTATATATAGATATATGTATATGTGTGACCACGGTAACTCTCGACAGACTTAATCGATTTAAACGAAATTTGGTCCACATGTTTGAATTTACAACCGCACGAAGCCTATTTAAAATAAGTTTAATCGGGCCATGTTAAGGGTGGTATTTAGGGGTTGAAAAAAATTTTTGGGCCCAAAAATACCAAAAAAATTCTTGGAATCGTTACAAATTTGAAATTTAGCCCTTTAGTAATTATTAAAATGTGATGCTAAAATTTTAAAAAAATCGGCCCGACACGAGCGGACTTACAAATTTTATGAAAACACAAGTTTTTTGATATAGAATTACATACTGAAGGGTGTATATAATTTGATACAGATGTTGAATTGATATGTTGTATTGAAATTAAGTAAAAAAATGTTGTTTTAAGGGGTGTATTAAGGAGTATTTTTTTATTTTGTCCAAAAACAAAGTTAAGTTCATACAATAGAGCCACACTGCCTATAAAAGCAAATATACTATATTGTCGGCAGGGTTTGGCACTGAGACCCGGAGTTTTTATAAAGAAAAAAATATTTGGCATCATGTAATAAAAAATCTAATAATACACATTCTTGATAGATTTTGTAAAATAAATGTTGATTTCGGTTCATATTAATTCATTATAAATTTTATAATTCAATTTTAAGAATTATATTTTTTAATCTGTTCTTGAAAAGTCTAAAACGCTGTTCGCCATGTTGGATTCCGGCGTGACGTCACTGTGGTTGTAAACTAGCTATGTTTTTGTAGTGCTGTGTGTTATTTTGGAGTTCTTTCAAATTATTATCACGTTTATAGACTTATATCCCGTATTTTATTGATTTCGTATCGTGGATGGCAGTTTCGTAAAAGCAGAAAGTACTAATCTGCCAAGGTTTAACACGTTTAATAAATAAATAAAGTTTTACTAACTTGTATATTTTACACCCCAGTCGATTTCATTTATGCTTACTCAACGACATAGTAAATGCCGCCATGCCCGCCATTATCGCCCAAAATTAGTTGCAAATTTTAACTGTTGTTGGTTTGTTTAATATTACTATTATTATTAAAATGTATTGAAATAACTTTCATTAGGTACCTGTATGCAAAAATACTGCATGAGCTGGACTGGGCATTATGAAATCACAATTGCAGTACCTATATGCTCTTCTCTTGGTATATGCATTTTAAACATTATTATAATATAGTAAACTCGAAAATGTAACGATTTTTTTTCTAGGCTTCGGCCACCATTAAGTAACAATTAGGTTTAGGGCAAAATTGAATTATATTACGTCACCACTGAAGGGAAAGGGATAGTAGCAAGTTTGTGATACATTGAGATAGTCAGCGTAGAGAGAGAAAGTTCAAGTAATGTAACGTCGCACAAAAATGAACGTTCTGTTCAATTTTAGTAACAATTGTACAATAAAATCGTTCAACTTAAAGAGTTTTCTTATACCTATTTTTGAGATTTTAGTGTGTTTTATTAAAAGTACGATTTGCGTCTAGAGGAGAGCCGGGTTGGTCAGCTAATTCCCATAATATTGTATTATGTATGCAAAATTTCAACTCAATCAATTGACGAGAATGGGTGAAAATTGAAAAGTACGATTTGCAGCCGATCGTAGCCGGATCGGTCAGCTATAAATTATTTTGTCATCGGAACTATACACGTGGGCAAAATTTCAAATCAATCGGATGACGAGAAGTGGGTGAAATAAGGGGGTGTACTCCCTTGAATACATGCAGATTACTAAATTATAATTTTTATTTTACTATACAACATCTCTACATAATAATACACTTGTTATGTATATTTATCGATTTACATTTTTGTTTTGTTTGTTTGTTTTTTTTTTTTGTTTTGGTTTTCTTGTTTCTGCCCGCTTCTTGCGCTTGGCTGTTCAGAAACGCCCACGCCGCCCGTCGTGACGGCTGCTCTCCCGAAGCCAAGTCCAGGCGTTGTTCGTAAATCCGGAGAGGTCTTCGTACGTTTTGACAATTGACAAAAATATTCCAGAACCTTTGTAGACCCATCCGTAACGAACTCATAAATTCAGCCGCGTTTTCACCTTTCGGTAAAATAGAATACAAAATTTGTTGTTTTTTTGTAAGTATGTATTTCAGTATTTTAGTGCACGTCGAGCTAGAACTAGATGAGTTTTTTTTTTAATA
The DNA here is from genome assembly GCA_963575645.1 of Xanthostigma xanthostigma. Classification (NCBI taxonomy): domain Eukaryota; kingdom Metazoa; phylum Arthropoda; class Insecta; order Raphidioptera; family Raphidiidae; genus Xanthostigma; species Xanthostigma xanthostigma. Next base: position 27,273,243 of record OY754468.1, on the reverse strand, counting down.
TAAGAATCATTCGAGTATTAACGAAACCATTTTTTTTTAATATTGAGCGCTTACATTTGGAATAGAGGCTTTTGAGAGCTCGCGCGCTGGGATAAGCTAACGATATGAAACCAATTGCAGATGAAAAAGTGTCATTAAAGTATTACGTGTGTTCCAAAATAAAAATAAACTTATATTTATTATGAACCAGTTTGTGGTTTGAATATGAGAGAATAAACAAGTGCTGTAAACTTTAAATTATCATATCAAAATATTAAAGAAGTATTTTGAGCAACCAACATTTTTATTTATTAAGCTTAATTATTATGAGGTTGGCCTATTATATTCTCTTCTCCACAAATTAGTTTTATTTTCTAGGATCTAAAAAAAATCAAATTAAGATTTTCACCCGCACCGAGCACTGATATATCCATTTAAATTTGAAGTTCTTCTGAATTGTAGAACTTCGTAAAGAAGAGTTCGCCCAGCAAAAAATATAGACCGTCCCAATTTGTAGACCTGTACACACTAATATTTCACGACTCGATTTATTATATCACATAGTTCATTTTTCATTGTCACAGGTTTTTCTACTTTGTGAGAGGAATGCTGTGAACAGTTAATTAGTGTTTTCTGTGTGATTTTAAAATAAGATGACGGATATATTGTTGCATTTTTATTATCTGTGGAGCAGCTGTAAAGCAACCTGCTATTAAATCTATTTAAGAAGCTATGAAATTACATTTTTCCTAAAAATTACAAAATTTGAATCCCTGTACCAAAATATACGTGCTCTTATTGAAATTAGGATGATTTTACAAATCTACCGAAAAGTCAAAATTTTAGTCATACATTATAGTTATTTTGATCAATGATATGTCCGTCTTCTGTTTGCGATTTTGAGATTTGTTTGCGTTTTTTGAAATTAGAGTTACTGTGTTTTTAGTTTAACAGAAGAAGTTTTGGCTTCATTATTAGTTTATAATATATTTTTTCTTATTAGAAATAGTCGTTCTTTCAAATCTTACCTATATCTAAAATGTTCATATTGTGGTCCTAGAAAAGTATTGCATAATTTATTTTTGACTCTATATGTTCATCAAAAGGTATATTGTTAAGTAGGTCCGGATTTTTTAAAACTATATTTTAAATGCCAGGTTAAAGATACTTACTTTAATGAATTTATTGAATAAGACTATGTACCTATAATTTTCTTCGTCGGCAAAATATGCCAGTTTTGAATATGACGAAAAAACGATAATTTTTAATTTCACTTTTTATTGTCGATTCTCCATTTGTATGGAGAGTTCAGTAAACGCACCGACATCATTATGTAATATCACGTGTTTCGCAGGCCCCTCCTTCCACTCGGGTCATTCCCGCGGCAGATCGCGTCTCGAGAGAGATCGCGAATACGAGGATTACTGCGATCGCGAAATGATGTACAGTCACCATGCTGGTGGAGGCGGCGGAAGTCTTCATGGAAGCAGCGGCGTGCACGAGGCCGTACCTCCTCACCACGTTATACCACCTCATCTGGCCGGCGGTCAGGATTATCGCGAGCGGGTGGCGCTCGAGCGGACGGGCCGCGGGGCACCTGTCATGTCTGACCATCGCGGCGGCCCTCCGACGTCGCATAGGGCTCCGCCTCCCGACGACGATTACCATTCGCCGCACCGAGCATCGTCCAGACGAGCACTCAACGCCATCTAGTCTACGGAGTCCGGCGGCGCAGGATCTGCGGGTCTTGCGCCGCCGCCGCACCATTACCGCCCTTCACAACCCCACACGACCCGAGGACCCCAGCCGGACTACTATCATTATTATGATTATTATTAATCAGTCATATTCCTGCATCGAATATACCTAAGTAGTCATTTTGTCTGACCAACACTGTAGCTAATATAGTTTGAAACAATAGAGACAATGAAATGATTACATTTATCACATGTTTCAACTGACCAAAGTTTAACTCACTTGATTCGATCTTGTATTATACTAACAAAAGAACTGTAAGGTTCAGTAAGTTTGATTTTTAAGGTTGGTTTTTGTAATCCAGTTTTTCAAAAGCTGACTTCATTTTAAACTCACTTGAAATACTCAAGGTGAACGTAATCAGTTACTACTTCCAAAAATACCAATTAATTAATGATATAAATAATTTATTTGTTTTTACAGACAATCTGTTCTAAAACAGATAGTTTTGCCACAAAATATAAAAATCCTCCAGATCTGGTCGTCTAAAACTGTGATGTATAAAATAAACTGGTGGTTATTAAAAATTTACAGTCGCTGTTTCACTGTCTCTTTCCCGGGATCTTATCTATACTATGAGTACAAACGTGGAACAGAGAAACTTGAGAGCAATATTTTCTGCAAATGAATATTTGATTTATGAAATTCAAGAAAATTAGGTTATCAAAATATATATGGAACACACAAATTTAAGATAAATTCCACCATTTCATTTTTATGGAAATTGGCTGGCAAATTTTGTCACATATTAGATTTTAGACCAGAAATTATATTAAAAAATCTAATTTGAAAAACATGTGCATTTTTTTATCATGAGGTATTTTGTGGGAGACAATAGAATAAATAATATTAGAGCGTATTTATAATTACATGGTATATTTTGGATCATCATCATCATTTACTATTGAATTTTATTTTTTCATTGAAATTTAGTTTTTACAAATGCGTGCGTTCGGAATGAATAACTGTGTATTAAAATTATTTTGTATAAATAGAATTAAAATAATATTTTATACTGATTGCTTAGTTTATATTTTGTTGCGTTTCTTGATTCTTCCACTATTCTTCAAAAACATATTTTGAAAATAAATTTAAGACTGCTTATGTGGAAAATAAAAAAAAATCAAAATTGTTTGTATTTTTTTTAGTTTTTTTTTCTTTCAGAAAGTGTTCTCAATGAAACAGTTTTTCATTTATAAAAAATATTTTCCATTTATATAGTTCGATTAATATCGCTTTGATTTCAGAGAGAACTGATAGATTTTCTCTGATTTTTTTTTGTAAATTCTTTTAAAAGATGGTCAGTAGAAAGTTACGAAATATGTACCTAGCGTATTTTTGAATTTTTAACTCCTATAAATGGAAATTATTTTTATTGAAATTTATTTGGCACGATATTAAAAAAAATACATAAAAACTGGAAGTAAATTATTTTCACATTATTTATTAGGTCCTTCCATGACTATATTTTGTAAAAGTAGAAACTATTTAGACAAAATTATTATTCGTTAATATGTTTTTTATTCGTAAGTAAATTATTAAATATAATTCCACAAATCATAAAAAATATCTATAATCACACAAATTTGTTAATATGAAAATAATATTACGCACAGACGCAATATTTTTTAGAATTTTTTGAACGATTGCAGTAGGTAATATAAAATGTTACGTCACTGGCAATTACATATTATTTAAGTCGTGTTTACACCAAAACAACACGAGTAGCATGAACATCTGAGAAGAGATTTTTGGCAAGGTACGTGTATTTTTATTTATTAACCCGAAACGTTGATCCAAAATTCTATTTCAAAACTGAAAGTAACAACAATAATAATTATCCACCGTCTCTTTATTTTATTGTCGAGATAGTTTAATAACTACGGGGTTAATTTGCCGTAGCAGCAACTCAAATTTTTTGAATGTTAAATATTTTTAATAATACATTAAAAATCTAATTGATAGGTATTTTCTTCAGCCCCCAGATTAGAAACTGAAAACTAAAATTCAAATTAGGCGAGATGCTGATTCATTAGAGTGCGATTATTCTGAAATGTCCTCCAGTTAAGCTTGTAGGGGTATAACCTAGACATGAGAAATGTCGTTACTATGTGATCACAGTGACTGTTACTCCAGTTACACAAAAATCACAGTGAAAAATTACCGTGACTTTGTCACGTCGATCCCGACCGAGCAAGCACTCGGTCGGACGTTACATCGGCTACTCGGTTGGAGCGACCGTCGTGATTGCGGTGACATAGAACAACATACGTTATTTTGGAACGTCGTTCCCTTTTGTCATATCGCAGTGATCATTTTAGACGGCTAATCACAACGAATACCGCCCTACCGAGCAAACGCCCGATCGAACGTTACATCGGCGTTAGTCGGCTACTCGGTTGGAGCTACCGTCGTGATTGCGGTGACATTGAACAAAATTCGTTACTTATCGCTAGTCAGTTCACAGTGATCATTTTGGATGGCTGGTCACAGTGATTTTTTCATCGTGAAGTTATTTATTCCCCAACTCTAATATAATCTAATTTATTTACATTCTCGGAAGTAATAATTTCAGTGTTGGTTACTGCAACCGAACATTAATAAAATTATTTAACATTGACGTCTGCGCGTATGTAAATATTTAGGTAGCTGCCGTTTTTGTGGCTTTAGATCGATCGACCATCAATGATCGTTTAACAACATAATACTGTATTGGTTAATAAATATCTTATTTTTATAAAGTCAAGCCTTATAATACGTATTTATATAAATATGAAATGTTGAATAAATTAGGTTTACGTATATAAAATATATATAATTAAAAAAGTGAACAATTTAAAATTAAGAATATGACAAGTCCTATAATTGCTTGCTATATTGCAACTTGCATTTCCTCAACACGATCTTTATCAATATGTTTATTAAACATTGTCTGAGAGATGAACTTTTGCTTTAGGTATTTTTACAATTATTAGTACCAGCTATCAAAGTTTGAAAAATTATATATAGGTCCAAGCATAAAAAACACCTTAAAATGAATAAACAAATACTTCTTAAAAATAAATTAGGAAGCAAATAATATTTTAAAATTGAAATACGGCGGTAGAACTTTAATGATGTAAGTATAAAATCGCTTCCCGTTTAAATACTTTCTATCGTCGTTATTAAAACTTTACTTCATCAAAGGAAAACGTTAAACAAAAAAATAAACATACCTTTCCTTTTATACTATATTCAAACGCAAAAAAATAATGGTTTAAAAAACAGTTTTCTTATGTTAAATTTCTATTGTAACATTTGAATTAAAACAAATCCATTATTTTTGTATAAATGGAAACTATTCATATAACAAGGAGCTCAATTGTTGTAGCTTTAAGTATTAATTTTTAAGCTATAAAAAAATGAAATTTTATAAAAAATATATTTTGATTTCAAAGCTAGAAAACCGTGCAGCTACTTTGTGTGAAAGGGCCTTATTTGTACATAGATAATAATACTAAGCAAAGATGCATGGGTTCTATGATTTCAAATGATCATGCACATAATTCGTTAAATGAGACGGGCATTTGTTATGTATTTAAAAATGTCTTTATGAGTGCACGTCTCAAAAAAACCGGAAAATATATAGAGCATAATAGAATGTGGTTGAACAGAATTAAAAAATATAGGTACAGATTTATGTTAAAAAAATGTCAAACAGAACCTTAATGATAATATTATGTATTTCCCAAGAAATAAGGATTTTTTATATATTAAAACATTCGATAATGTTTCGAAAACCATTTCAGTGTCGACGTTCTCGAACTGATTTTAATTGTTCTACGGAAATATTTATATTTAACGTAAGAAAATATAAAATTTCTCAAATAAAATTTTGCTGTAAAAATAATCACCACGTCTGTTACAGCCCTGAATATTTTTGAAACAGAAAGCTTAGCTGAATTATTTTAAGTAAAGCTGCAAAAAGTCCAAAACACAACGACACTGCACTTTTAGGCGTCAGTGCCTATATTGTACGTGTTTTTTTGTATGTTTTGTCATTCCTGACATTTAAAAATCGAAACATCCAATGTTAGGTTTCATGTCACTTCATATTATTGTATTATTTGAAATAATTAGTTGAAATTATCGATAACGTGACGGAAACATAATTAAAAGTTGAAATTTTTTTGTATAAAAAAATATAAACTTTTCCCTATTCAGGCCACTCACTGTAGCTCCGAATTTCCTTATAGACCTTATAGATTCAAGCCAGAAAATTCACGGTTGTATTACCGACCCAATATGTCGGAGATTTCTTTTCGCTGATCGGTAATTATGTTTTTATAATATAGTGGAAAAATGTATTGGTATTGTACAAAAATTACAACTGCATTATTTTTTTCTGACATCAACATAAATTATAAGTTGTAACTCAATCATAATAGCTTTTATATTTAAAATAGTTTAATATAAAATCTTAATATTTATAAATGAAAAATAAAATCGTCAGATAGTTGGAGCATTATTATGCTGTTGGTTCTTGAAGATTATTAAGGCAAAATTGTTTAGAGGTAAATCTTTGAAGAGAATAACGCCCTGCATTTTAAACACCTTAAATTGAAATTTTTAATTTTTTACGAAATTTTCTTTTAAATTGAGATTCATTAACAATTAAAACCTCATTTTATTGCAAACATTTTATTTCGTTCAAATCACTGGCAGGAATTGACAAGAAAAGTCCAATGAATCTTGCAATTTTAATTAGATTCCAATGGTTAATTTTTTGATACAACGAAAATCATTGAGAATTATAAACCAAACAATTCCAAATTTTATAAAACGTTCTAAATATCTAGGAAGACCGGCTTAAAAGACCACGCAGACTATACGTGCATGACCTCTACGAACCAGAACAGTCTGTTCGTAAAACTACCTATGCTATTTAACGAAGTAGCGCACATTAGACGAACAACGAGCAACGACCAACAGAGCAAACGATGTCTGTCGGGGTACATTATTCTGTCCTACAATTTTTATGACTAACCGTGCTAAACCGATTTAGTCTTGTGTTTTTAGCACTGTAGGTGAGGAGGAATTATATCAAAGAGCTCATAGAATTAGTGTTGAAGTAATTTTTGTTGATCTTTATAATTCAGGCAATAATTGATTAAATTCACCATATTGCTTCCTCTTTTCATCGATAGAGTGAACCCAAAACCTTCTTTTGACCTGTTTTTTTCTCTTCCTCCTCTTCAAACAACATCATCAAATGAAAACTTCTTCTACCGAACTACACACGTCCACTGCAAACTGTCTCGCACACGGAACCTGCACTAAATGTCGCTGTTCCGTGTAGGTATAGTGTGGGAAATCGTGCATGTTGCAGGTCCGTGCAGGTATAGTGAGCGCGGCCTTTAAAGGGCGTTATTTAATAAATATAATATTTTACCTAGCAAGTACAAAATAATCTTTGCCTATACGCTTCTGATTTCGTTACGGCTTATGACCGCTTGTATGCTATTACAATTGACATTGACGTCCTGTTTATTGAACCATATATGATTTGAATTTATCATTATTACACTCTATGTCAACGAATACAATCAAAATCGAACAAAACAAGCAGCCAATAATTTTCATGATTTTTTTTTATGTCACTTTATTAACATACATTACACACTGCAAATAAATGTTCTTTGTTGTTCTTGCCAAATGCTTTCACGGTGAAATGAACTCTGCAACTCAATTTTTGCCACTTATAATACAAAAATGTACAAATATATGTAAAGGAAATTCGACTATATCATGCCCAGTTGTCAAGCGGTCTAATAATCTGTAAGATGGCATGTTTAAAACATAAAGGTAAATTTCGAATGCAATTTTTATTTGTTTAACATATCACCTGAACTATGCTTTATTGATATTTCGCTGAGTTAATATCCTGCCTCATCGGGTTGCGATGACAGCGCAATTAATTGAGCTGCCAACAAATCGCTTGTAGTTTTATGAAGGGCACTCCTGGATTCTACTTGGTTGGGCGACAAGCGTGGTTGTGTTGCCTCGTTAAGTCGGCCATACAGTAGAGCTGTAACAAACCGTAACTGAGTAACGGGTACATCGTCTGACTCGAAGTAACGAATCGTTATTTACAAATTCATTTCGTTACTCGCATGTTTCGTATCCATGTCAGTTCGCTCGTTTGATACGGTTATACGAACACAATGTGTTATACTTATAAGTATTCATAAAGTACGTAGTCATGACTCATGTCGTATCACATATGCGACGCGCTTTGGTGCGAAGCTACATGCTTATTGCTTGATGCTGTTAAGTACACTATTGTATGTCGTATGAAAAGTACCGAGTAACGTAACGATACGAAAGTAACGGGTACTGGTTCTTTAAGCAACGAATACATACGGGTACACAATTTCTCGTTACTTTTACAGCTCTCCATACACTATAAACTTTGCATGACAATCTTCTTGATTGGCAGTCAAGATTGATTGTGTAATAATTGGTTTGAATGATAGTGATTGGCATGATTGTCAATCTAACTGATGAATTTCAACAAGTTTGATTTTTGTTTGTCAATCATGCAGATTGGCACTCAGGAGTGATAGTATATGTAATGGATTGATACCGTACCAGTCAAACAAGCAGTTCCAGATTAACCTATAAGCAAAGTAAGAAACTGCTTAGGGCATCACGTCTTACGGGGCACCAAGAATTACATAACTCAAAAATGAAAAGTGTCTCACTAGACCGTGCCAACAATTTTTGTGAAAATAAAAACGAAAAAATTATTATTTCTTAAGACTTCAATTTTTTTAACTTTAAAATTTTGTAACTGTTTCTCTATTAACTGTATAAAAATGCCTGATTTTTTAGACAGTCATTTTTTCAATGAGATTATTGATGGTAAAGTTCAATTTTTTTCCTAAAATTCTATGCTTTTTTTACCATTTTTATATCAATTTGAATTTTTTTATAGACTGAACATATAAGACAGATAATATTAGAATTTTTTAGACTGCTATTAGAGATTGGGACCCATAGGCAAGAAATGCTTAGGACATCAAGAAGTCTTAATCCGGAACTGCTAACAAGTAGACGTTATCAGTGAACTGAATAGTATAAAATGAAAGAGGACTGATAGTTTTCAATAATCATTGACTAAGTGTATGTTCATCATCAGTCACCAGTCAATCTGTCAATCCAGCTGATTATCATTCTTTGGACTTTGAGTGATAGTGTATGGCTGGCTTTAGGCAACAGAAATTGGATATCTTTTTCGAAGATTCGTTACTATCCCTTACGTTTGTTTTCGTAGTGTGTGTGTGTGTATGTTTTAATCAAAATTCCAACACTAGGTCTAGAATTGAAATTTCGAATATATAAACGTTATTTAACACACGAAACAAATTAAAATCATATTTGGTCGGACGTTTTCTATGGCAGCTTACGAGGAAATTTTATACAATAAAATAACTTTCCTCAATATAGTTGTGTTAATAGCAGGACCAATTAAATATTATTATGATGATGTTTTTATAATTTATGTTTTCAAAGTGTAAATGCATAAGTAGATTTGTGCAACGCGACGAAGCGCATTCATTAAGAATCCGGTTTCTAAGTAATTATTGTAAATAGTTGTTATTACGAAATTATGTCAAATAGGCAAACTATTTACCTAGGTTAAAAGTGACTGAATAACAAATATTTAATTGAAATTGGCTTAAATAAAATAACCATATACCCGAAAGATATGTATTCGGAAGATTTAAATGGAATTATCGTCATAAATACGGTTTTTTTTTGCATAAAATAAAAACTATGACCGTTTTCTTAAAAAAATATTGGTCCTTTATAAACGCTGGATTTTCATGAAATGTGCTTCGAAGTGTACTTATCAATTTTGTTGTTGTATTGAATTAACTATTCATGAAAATACATGTAAAAAAATGACGAAAAAGTACATTGTGATGTTTGTAAATATGTTATATAAAAGTAATATTGCAGCTTATAAAAAAAAGTTGTTTTTGACGGGTACTTGCGTAATACAGACTGTATACGCATCTGAGACAGCGTTCGACATACTGTAGATACAAATAAATGCGAAAAAATCGCGTTATGTGTAGTGAAAAGAAAAACAAATTCGGTAAGCTTATAGAATGAAATATTATGTATATAAAAATACTTAAAATTGACTGAAACGTTGGTTATTTGGAATAGGAAAATTATATTATAGGTGATGTAGAAATAAATTTTTACATAAGTAATTTTTTAATAAATTGAAATTTTATTTAATAAACTAATAATAATGTTTGATGTGAAATAAAACCAACTCGTAAATGATTTGTATTTAAAAAGAAAACAACATAATTATTGCAGGGTTTCATCTTATAAAGCCTGTATTTTTTATATTAAATAAATGTTTGGTGATGTTAAATGATAAAGAAAATTAAAATTCATAATCCATTAGAAAACATTGATTTGGGTAGACTCCTGATAGAAAACAATGTTTTTTGCGTGCGCGACGCTTTACGCCTTACGGTATATACTATCAGGTCAAAATTTATTTTTTCCCTAGTTCCTTTAAAATAGCCACTTTTCGTGTATGTCTACCGATCGTAAAATGAGTCATTACAGGCCAATGATGGACGGTAAAGTAAAATTCATTCATAATTAAATGTTATTCAATTTAAAATTTACAGCTGTACAGCAAGGTAAAAAGAACACAGGTTGCCTCGTTCATGAATGCCATCAACTGGCAGACCGTTCATATTTTTATCAAACACGTAATATCAATTGACAGTCCGCTGGATGACATCATCACTCTACTACTATCCGACGGAACGAGGTAATCTCGGTGTCTGATAATCTTTAGTATACAGTAGCTACTGGCTGAAATGAAATGTAAAAGAATGTAAAAAATAAAATATAGTTTAAAAAAAACTAAAAAACACGCTTTATATCGCACTAAAAAGTAAAAAATAATTGTTTTAAAATAAGCTTAAAAAGCGTTGGGCGCTCGATGTACGAAAATGTGGAACAAAGCGCCCCACGCTTTTTAAGCTTATTTTAAAACAATTATTTTTTACTTTTTAGTGCGATATAAAGCGTGTTTTTTAGTTTTTTTTAAACTATATTTTATTTTTCACTTTTTAGTTTGAGGATCTATAAAAGAATTTATTAATCCTGGGGGTCCTAATAAGGATAATGGGAAACTGTTATCAAATTATTGCATTGTCATCGGTCCTTGATACGTATGCAAAGTTTCAAATTAATCAGACTTCGGGAAATTGGTGAAAATTATGCTCAAAGATTCCGTTACGGACATACATATTTACAACCCAAACTAATATAAAGCGTATAAAAAAGTGTGTGTCAGCTTCGACGCACGACTGGAATTTACTCCTTAGATACGCTGTGTAATGTATTCCATCTCATTCTTTTGCACGTTAAATCCTACAGATATATACTTGTTTGTCTCTTTTGTATTCCATCTTATTCTTTCGCACTTTAAATCCTACAGATAAGTATGTTTGTCTCTATGCAAATGTACATATACAGGTTGTCCCAGAAGTCACGCACTTCCCCGTAGGGATCGAAAGAGAAAATTATTCTGAAACGAAAAGTCCTTACCCATTTTTTAATCAGACGCATAGATAATTAATTATTAATTAATGAAAGCGCAGTCGCAAAAGCATTGCGATTACACTCTCCATAAAGGATAAGCATCTCAGTAAAATCAGCAGACGTATAACGCTGTTGGAGATGACGCTGTTCCATAATAACGTTGTTCGTTGTCAGAAAATTCAGAGACGACTGACAGCGGAAGACTGTTATCCAAGATACGGGAGAAAAACAAATAAAATCGGAAAAAAAATCAAATCGCTCCTGATTGGTCACTTTCATTAATTAATAATTAATTAACTATCTATGCGTCTGATTAAAAAATGGCTAAGGACTTTTCGTCTCAAAATAATTTTCTCTTTCGATCCCTACGAGGAAGTGCGTGAATTCTGGGACACCGGTATATACATATATATACAAGATTAGTCTAGCATCACACAAATGTAATGTATTCCATTTCGTTCTTTCGCATACGTTAAATCCTACAGACATATATGTTTGTCTCTTTTGAACCGGACAAGCGTAACGCCACATAACGCCTCACCAATTGATTTTACTACTCATAAAATTTCCGTACCGAACCTTATAACTCAAAATCGTTTCTTAAGGATAAAACTCCAAAAAAAAACTCTCTTATAGGGTGCAGAAAATACAGTGTATATCTAGGACACAACGATTATACGGTAGTTTGACTCGTGACTCGTGAGACTGTTAAACTCGCTACGCCCGATTAATGTCAAACCTGGTCGAAAATGTACTTCATTACGCCCTGGATATTTAATGTATAGCCTGCTGCACACGAGGCTAGAAACACTGCTGGGACTTCTCTGGCTATAAGGCTGGAAATGACGTCACTGTGGGCTGGCCGGTTAGCTCACAAGATGGATTTTAAAATTAGAACAGGGGCTATTTTTCTTGCTTGGTCCTCTGCTTGCTCTAAACATGAACCAATTAGGAAACAGAACCTTGTAACGTGGGCGACATGAACAAACGCCCACAAACAAACACTGTGCCACAGTGTGTGTTCTGGTCAGAGACAATAAACGTCCACTTTTGTTACCATTCTATCACTGCGCGCGCACCGAGCCTACCTACAAAACAAGCTTGAAAATACGTCTCGTGTGAAGCGAGCACATAAAAACAGTCAAGAAAACCAGCGCTAGTAGTCAAATCTAGCGGCAAATCAATCTCGTGTGCAGCGGCCTTAATTGTAATATAATCCACGTGACAAATAAAACAAACATCAGGTTAAGATGAATACCCAAGGCTTGTGATTATGTTGTCTCTTATATTATAAGATAGTGTTTTTGAATAAGATTTTGCACACCTTCACACAATTACAATGCTTTGTATACTATTTATGAAGCTTTAATGATACAAACATTTTTGTATGTCGAATATTGACGATGAAAAATAATAAAACTTAAAATAAATTAGTAATTTAAAATTGATCCTTCCAATAAATTTTCATCGTTAATACTTTTAATTAAAAAAAATACTAGCCAGAAATTGGTTTCGTCATGCTTAAACTAGTGTCTACTTGAACTGTTCTGTATAGTGTGAATGAAGAATTAGAAAAGTGATTGAAATCTAATCTGAAATTAATCTAAACCACGTTATTTAGCTTGTTGATCATATCAATTGTTTCTTAACTACAATCCTCAGTAATGATTAATTTGTCCTCAATTTTCATCGTTAAGTATTTCGTATTCGCTGTTTTAATTCCTACGGTCATAAAAACAAACGTTATTTATTATTATCAATAATTCTGAAGTAAGAGGTATATGTATGAAATAGTCGGTAATTAGAGTGCAAAAAAACGCTCGTATTTTTACAGTGGACATTTGGACTCATGCTTAAATAGTTTTAATTCTAATTAGGTATACTCGTATATCACTTTTAGCATAATTTTTTTATCCGGTATATGAACGGTTTTCACGTTAAAAATTATAAATTTTTACTAAGCCGTAGACAAGCTCATGTATTTTATAGCCTCTGATTTGTTAAGAGTAGACGGAACCAATTTTGTTTAAATATCCTAATCGATATGCTATTAATCTACTCTCTCATTTTAGTTGACCGAGTAAAATAATAGATTTACTTATGGCGGATTTAATGTTAGATTAACGAAAGTATTGATCATATAGGTCGTCTTAACGATTAAACCCGATATTATTAACTGAAATCCGCCATTATATTGATTAGTTTTGTCTGGTTTTTAGAATTAAAAAATGTGTATCTTTTTTAATTTTTTTTTTCTATTCGGAGAGATAACTGCATTATGAATAATTTTTCAAACAATTTATTTCAATGTTGCATCGTAAAATGGGATTCGAGAAATCAGACAAAACACATGATATTTGACTATTTTTATCTTGGTTTATACAAAACGATACTAAAATCTGGCTAACCAAGTAGATATAGGTATCTTTTTTGTAACAATATTTGTCTTAATATACTTAATATGGTCGTATCATTTGAATAATAAGTCTATTCACGTTAGAGAGATCGGTACGAGTCAATTTTGTCGTCGTATTCATTTCGTTAATGTTAAATAGGACTTAAATACCAAGATAATGATTCTGATAGTTGCATACTTTATTTATATCCCTACTTGTAAGTGTTTTGCTGTGATCACGCGAGACGAAGCCTGAAAATTTGAGATTCATAAAAGTCTTTACACAATGTCAATTTAGGGAATAAAGGAATATGAATGAGATCTGCAAGCGATTCTCGTAGTCATCGAAAAAAGAACTATTTCAAGATCAAGGCCATGTTTACACGATGTGACATTTTATACACGTTTACAAAAATTTGGCACTTAGTTTTCCGCAAGGTAAACGATTTAACAGTCGCAAGAAACATGCCATATTTGAATTTATAAGAATATCAAATTATAATAATTAATTAATAGCGATTAAACATTAATAATATAAGCAAAATTCAATAACCAACAGAAACATTTATTATGTCTTCTGTTGATTTTTCTGTATATATTGGATATTTATGCTCTTTAATTTTTTTCTTCTCATTCGTATCATTGTGTAAAGACCTTAGAGCTCCGTCAGCGTTGCCTCATCGTCGTACTGTCTTTGCAATGTGAAATTTCCCTGAAATGTATGGGATAATGCGTTCAACCAATGAGAGTAGTACCTACAGAACATAGCTGATTGTACAGTACATATTGTAGCATTTTTCAACTTTAGACGAAAAGTGAAAATTAATAAAACAAGAAGAAATAAAAATATTGTTAATCCACTGTACAAATATTTTAACAAAAATTGTTCGCCAAAAAACGTATCATCATGAACTCTGACAAGCGTTTTATAATTAAGAATATTCTATTCTATGAAAAAGGTCTATAATTTCATGTAACAAATCTAAATTATTACTCAAAGCATGAGTTTACATCCTGTTCAATATTAATTTATCGCAAACGCAATTGTATCGCTGTACAGCAAGGTACGGTGCTTCCCCGGAACGGAACAGAGCTGTAATTAATCAGTATGACAGAATGGCGGGCTGCGACGTGTCTTAATCTATAACATATTGCATTATTATAGTGTTAATTGTATAATTACATTAACTAATACATTATATTAACTATTATTATTACTTCCTTCGCCAAAATACCAGTAAGATTTCCAATACAAATTATATTATATTATAATGACTTGTTGATGCAAAACATTTGTAAATAAAAAAGTAATTTTTATCAACCTCAATATACTAGTGTTTTCATTTTTAACAAACTTTTGCCCGCAGCTCTCTACAGACACCTATATCACTTTGGCTCCTAGGCTTCCGCATACGCACTGGGCCCTTATAACGTATGACGACAATTTAATGAAATTATTTTTTACATAATTTCAACGTATTTTAAATTGACTCGTTACTCTTTTGTTTTTAACCGACGAAAAACAAAAACGGAGGAGGTTCTCAATTCGACGCGTATATTTTTTTTTTTTTTAATTTTTTTTTTTTTTTATTTATGTATGACCACGCATAACTTTTTACAGAGTAGTCCGATTTTGATAATTTTTTTTTGTTTGAAAGGGTATACCTCGAAGTTGGTCCCATATAAATTTGGTAGAAAAATTCCAACCCTAAGGGTAGGAAAACAGGGGATGATTGATTGTTCACTCACTGATTGTAATGTATGACCACACATAACTTTTTACAGAGTGGTCCAATTTTGATAATTATTTTTTTATTGGATAGGGTATACCTCGAGGTTCGTCTCATATAAATTTGGAAAAAAAATTTCTACCCTAAGGGTGGGAAAATAGGGGTGATTTATTGTTCACTCACAGATTTTTATGCTGAGTTGTGTATATTACAATTATAAATTATATAGCCACAAAAAATTATTAAATAAAAACTTTTTAACAAAAAAATTAAACCGCCGAAAAACTGAAAAGCAAAAAATAATAAATCTTTTTATTTAACTAAGTTCTATCTAAGTAGTTGAACGTATGTGACAGTCTAGTATATCTAAGTAATTTTGAGTCGGCGTCAAACCATCAATGAACAAAGATCACTAAAAGAAATAACCAAATCAAATTAACAATGATACGTGAAATCTCCAGCGATAAACATTAACATTCTAAACATGCGCTCTCCACACGACCACTCGCAAAGACGTGTGCCCTCAGTGTGCCCGTTAGGGTTGCTCTGTCGCTGATATTAACTTCGTGAACGCTCAGAGATTTCCGGCGAAGGATTGTTGACGCCGACTCAAAATTACTTAGATATACTAGACTGTCACATACGTTCAACTACTTAGATAGAACTTAGTTAAATAAAAAGATTTATTATTTTTTGCTTTTCAGTTTTTCGGCGGTTTAATTTTTTTGTTAAAAAGTTTTTAAAAACATAGTCAGGAGATCCAGCTCGAGTGTAACGGTAGGCCGATATCTGTCGCATGAACCAATATGGCGTCAGCTGGGTAACGCACACTCGTTTATGGCTTACATGTGTGTAGTGTCTGTGAAGTTAAACAACTTTGGTACCTATAGTTAAAGAAGAGGCAGTGACAGAAATGGTCAAGGAGCACTTGGTGGCAGAAATGCTCTCTTTCGTGTAGTCTGAGTCCCTCTCTACAAATTCGCTTAGTGGAGCAGGGGTCCAGCGCGTTGCGATACGACGCTGGAGCACTTAAAAAAAAAACGGTAAAATTCAAAACTCCTCCACTAAATGGCAGAAAATGACTGAAAGATTTCTGGGGGGACCCAGAAAAATTATTTTCTGCCAATTTACTCCCTGCAGAGACTCAGTATAATAAATAAAATACAAAAAAAAAAAAAAAAATCTCGGTGAGTGAAACCGAGCTCAAACGGTTCGTCTTCTTGTAGAGAATCCCGAGGTACAGTTTTCTGCCAAAATCGACCTTGCAAAAACGTGTCATGTTCGCGGAAAGTTTAACATGGTATTCAGGTAAATAGTAAATACATTAAACTGGCAGATTATGATCTAGCAGTGACAAAATTGGCAGATATTAATAGAGATCCTGGTAAGAATCTCTGCCAGCGAGCTGAAATTTTTCGAATTTTAGCCTGTGCAAATTTTGAAAAATCATCGAAAGGAAGTGAGGTCACTTGGAGCCACGAAAATTTTTTCCCGTATTCCGGGCCACCCAATCAACCATTTCGCCAAGTTTTAACTTCAAATTCACTTTTTTTTTTGGACGTTTCTTTTTCAATTTTTTAAAAGAATTTTGAAAGTTTGCAAGGAGTTAATTGAGAGAAAAATTTTTTTCTACAATTCGGACTTAGGAGGTCCCCCCAGATGCCTGTAATTTAGTAGGAATTTTGAATTTTACCGTATTTTTTTAAGTGTCCCAGTGTCGTATCGCAACGCGTTAGACCCCTACTCCACTAAGGGACTCAGACTACACGAAAGAGAGCATTTCTGCCACCAAGTGCTCCTTGACCATTTCTATCACCGTCTCTTTAACTATTAGGCGAAAACAGGTGGAAAGAACCGAAGTTTTCCCAGATAGTCATAACTGCGCAATTTCGCGTGCGCCAGAAAACGATCCGTCTTGAAACACGGCAAGCATAGAAAGCTAGGTCTCTTGGCTACAGCCTTCTTGGTTGTTACATACTCCCCTACTGAATCGATGGGACGTCATCGTACGAAATCCTGAAATTGATATTTCGGTAGAATTTTTCGAGTCTAGGTCGACCTGTACTTCGAAGTTGTCGAACGAACACCGGATCCAAATTTGGAGTGTATGAATCTGAAACTTTGCTGAGAAAGCGGATATTGACAAAAGCGTTATCACTAGTATTATTATAATGGTTTTATGCGTTTCATCAAACCTTACGAAAGTTTTTGTGTAATATAACTAAACATTCGTTTCGTTGTCTCCATAAAAATGAACAATAACTTTAGGTAATTTGTAAATCATAACATATTCTTACTTTATTAAAAAAAAACTATAGCTGTTAAAGAACGATTTAATTAAAATAATAAACTTTAAGCGTATAGACTCATCAACAGGATGATTTTTAAATTGATTCTTGTTTTTTAACAGCGTGTAGAAATCAAATAGACGAACAAATATCTTAAGTAACTTTTTTATCAAAACTCAGAAATAAGAGAGAAACAGCCTTGCAAAGTTCAATTAATTTTTTTAAATTTTACTTAATTCAATAACCGAGTTAACACACGAGAAGAAATGATCCCAAATAATTCGCGGAAGACCCTTATTGCTACTAAAAGCATGTACAGAAGCATGGCTACGACGCACGCACCTTTGAGTCCAACAAAACGAGGATAACTTCGAACAATTTCTGTGAATACTTGATAATGACATAACATATCGCCAGGACCGACCTCAAAATTGGATAAAATTTAATAAGACTGTGAAATCCCGTTCCTCTTTCATTTTTGAATTTTGGTAAAAAAAAGTTACTTGAAATTTTTGTTCGTCTATTAGATTTCTACACGCTATTAAAAAAATATTAAAAAAAGAATCAACTTAAAAATCACTCTGTATAGTATTCTGTTAGTAAAACAAAATCTAATTTTTAAAAGTTGCTACATTGGTCTACTTATAAAAATTAAAATCATAATTATTCTCACTACTGTTTATAGACATTTGTTACCAATACTTTTCTCTATAAAAATATTTGTACCTCTAACGTAAAAAAATTATATTAAAAAATATTAATTACGTAGTACAATACATTTTCTTCTGTGTACCTATTGACACAACGAGTCTTCTATTTCCACATTTTTGAGTCCTCTAATTTGATAATAGATAAAAGTTCCTCGTCTGTCTTCAGCTTTAAGTTTAACATTTCCGACGTGTAATACAAAAAAAAGAATTTTTGTTGTCGTGTAGCATTGCCTACAAAATTTACAAATGTGTTGCCACTGCTAAACTCTTCTATTTCTATTATTGGTTGTTCATTGCGTTTGCGATGTGGTGCTGTACTGTAATTTCTTATAGCCAAGAGACTATAAAACATATTACTTATAACATAACTTCTTCTGAAGGAAAGATAGCGCAAATTGTTGCATCTGGTCAAGACGTCACATATAGGTTTCCATCTTATATTTTTTTGTAGACGGGTTCCTCGGCAATTATTAATATCAAGTTTTACGATATTCTCGTTACATTTAGATATCTGTAAAAACATTTCGTCATCATTCGGGCTGCCAGAAAAGATATATTTTATCTAAACGTGGAATTCGATTTCCAATAATTGATTAAGCTTTCAAACACTAAACCAATTTCAAGATGGGTTTTTTTATCCATAGTTAGAGGACTAAATCGTATTCCAACTGTTACTGTTTTTTTTTCAAATTTTGTACATAAATGAACTAATTTCTATTTTTCATTTTTTGTTGTTAAATCAGGCAGTTTGTATTACATTTATTTAAATCTAGTATATTCCAGATCTTCTGAAGTTGAATTATAGTGAATCAAATATTTATTACTCCTGTATTCTCTGGTGTTATTGTGGTTATTGTGATAATTTAATTAATTAGGTAGCTGTTCTTTACTTGATATTATTATTAATAATAATAATAATTTATTTGGTCAATTTGAGATACAAAATGCATCTATGTGACATGTCATTAAAGACGAAACATTGAGGGTATAAGGTATTAGCGAAGACGGCAACCGGACTGTGAATAACATTTACTTGAAAATTGTTTTGAAAGTAAAATATTCTTATAAATGCGCGTTTTTTTATTTAGTCAGTGTCATGATATTTCGTCTGTCTCAAAGTTGAAAAAAAACTCGGGTCGTAGTGCCAGAACCCTGCCGACAATATATTATATTTGCTAACACAGCAATTGTGCCTTAATTGTTTAACTTCTTAATACACCTCTTAAAATATTTTTTTTACTTATGTAATTGCAACTATACCTATATGACCAATCCAACATCTACACCAAATTAAATATACCATCAGTAAGAAAATCCATATCCGCAAACTAGTGTTTTCATAAAATTTGTAAGTCCGGTTCTATCGGGCCGATATTAAAATTTCAGCAAATTTTTATGTGTAGTAAAGAGTTAAATATCAATTTTGAAACGATTCTGAAAATTTTATCGGGTTTTTTGAGCCCATAAAATTTTTTTTATCCCGTAAAATCACCCTTAAAATAACCCAATTGGATCCATTTTAATAGGTTCATAGAGTAATCGGTTTCAATGCGTGAACAAAATTTCGTTCATATCGATTAAGTCGTGAGTTATATCGCGCCCACACACTTATACACATATTTTTTTTTCAAAATTGAGCCAATTCGTTCAGGTGAGTATGAAACATCGAGAAATTTTAATCCGATACCTATAGGTCCCGCCATCCTACGAACACCAATAGTGTATGTGCAAACACCTCGTCTAGGGAATCCAATACCGGGATACCCGCGGTATCTCGAAATATCGGGGTCCCGTATACATTTTGCGGGACTAATCTCGGTCGAAAATTTTGGTTCATACGTGTTACTCGACGCGCGGCGGTACGTGGACTGGCCTTTAGCAAGCGAGCGAAATTTTATTGACGCTAATCGTGAGTTTACAAAATTAGAAAAAAAGTTTTTCAAACAAATAAGTCACAATTCAAAAATTTCAAAATTAATATCTGATAATTCAGTGGGAGGCGGCTGTAAAGAGTCGTATAAGTAAAATTTACGTCGAGTAAAAAAAATGCGTTGTTTACGTTTGAGAAATGTATAGGTATATACTCTTAAATCAAATTGAAGCTTGTTTGAATTCGCGACCCATAACTCCAATATCCGACAATCCCTCTGACTGTCATTTCCTTATGGGCGACTCACCCAGCGCGCTTTTGGAGCCAAATCTTGCAGAAATCAAAGAAAAACGGCTGTCCCGATGGCAGCGTATACAAAAACATTTTTTGGTCAATTTTATATCAATTTATGTCATAATCTTTATGTCTAAAAGTATTAATAAACCGTTTAACATGTGTCAAAAAACTTGTTTAATATAGGTTAAAATTAAAACCATGAAAACGAGGTCTATTAGGTCTTTATTATGATTGAATTCAGAAATCCGCCCTGCTGGCTACCGCAAATACCTGGATCCCGCGGGACTACGATGGTTCAGTCCCGAAAATACCTGGATTGAAATTATCTTGCGGGATTGCATTCCCTAAGCTCGTTTAATTTTTACTAACCTGATGAATGATTCGTGACGCGTCTTTGCGATCTGAAATACTGAGTCCCTGTAAGTAGGGTAATTCTTTTAACCAGCGTAAAATCACGTTTGTCGGAATATCACAACCTACAACATTAATTCTTTTCCACAATTGCTTATCCTTTGACAATCTATACCATCTAGAACAAACTGGTCTAACGCTCAACCAGACATCTTGTGTGGTAAGGTAACAGAAAATTTTAATCATCATCTCTTCAGGTAAATTTTCTGCAGTCGTAGTTTCTTTACGCAAATTGTAGAAATAATGTTTAACAGTTAATTTTTTTTTCACTCCATGTAATTTATCTTTTTTAGCAACACTTTTAAATTTTCCCATTGAAAATTTGGTTTAAAAAATGTATTAAAATATCCCAGTTTTAAATTTGTTAGAAATAATAATAATTACCTAATTAGTTGCTATGCCTTTTTTCCACATGTTCCTTGATAGAAACTATTTTATTACTGCGGATCACAGACCGTTATAGTGGAGTGGATTGAAAATTTCTACAAAAACTGTGGAGTCGAGCTCCCCCGCCATTTTGATATAGTTTGTAATCGACTGTCCCGAAAACCCATTTTTGCCCCAAAACTCGGCCATTATCGGAGGAAAAAAAGTTCCAATAAAAGTTATAGATCGGGTCGAATCAGACAACCCGTTCGCGAGATATCGCCATTTTAGAGAACGAAATTTTTAAAAACTCAATGCCATTTTTTAAAAAAACAATTGCAGCTAGGAGCTTATTTTTTATTACAAAGGTACTAAAAACCTCTTCTATGCACCGGACGCTGTGGGTCAATTAGAACCGGCAGGAGAGGGGGAAAACATTTTTTTTTTAATCTCCCATAAGTTTGGTTCGAAATGACTTATCGACCTAAATCTGCCGCCATTTTTTACGTTTTCTTATCTACTTTTAAGTGACAATTAAAAAAAATTCTCCCAAACTCAACTTTAAAGCGGTATACCCCCTCTCTCCCCCCGACAGTCGGTCACAAACTACCAAAATGTCGGGGGAGCTCGACTCTACAGTTTTTGTTGGAAACATTTTTCGATTTAAGACATACCGGTTTTAAGGCTTTTTTTCCCAATCCACTCCACTATTACGTCAAACGACTCATTTTAGATTTTTCAGAGCCTACTTAGACCTGGCGCTGCTAGCGTAGATTCTATAATCTGACGTAGGACTCTTTTGATTGGATGCTTATATTCAAAAATTTTCCCTACGTCACATTTAAGCTATTTTCCTTTTAATAAGAAAAAAATATGCTTCTGACAACGTCTAATAGAGGAACTATGCACATTGTACTCCATCAGCAAAGATTTTTAAAAGAGGGTCTTACTTATCGGCTCATATCTCCGCCATTTTTTAATTTGCAAAGCCGTTTGCGTTCACCATCATTTATCTGTTTTGCGGAAAAAAATTGTCGATAGTGACACCCATATAGAATCGGTTGTAAAGGGTTTATAGATAAACAAAATAAAAATTATTCATAATATTAATAATGATAAAGATAATATCATACTTAGGTTACAATGAAAATGAGACAGTTTGATATAAAAGTAATTTCAGTAGTTATGTTAAATTGATTAACGCATTAATTATAAAAATGAAAAGTATAAGCATGTATATATTTGATAAACTTAATAACTTTATTAAATTAGCTCACACAAATCAGCTAAGAAAATACAACAATAAACCTGATGTTTATGGAAGTGTGGGAAATCCACTTATTTCGAACCGCTGTATCTACATTTTGAAACTGACCTTGTTTATGACACCAAATCTAATGAAGTAATATTACGTAATACGATATAAATTCGTAGATATTTTTTGTAAAAGGCTATCAGAATTTATTAAAACGTGTACGTGATCGGTTATTGTAATAAACATAATTATTTGATTTGAAAATTTTGTTAATCATTTTACCTGATTTTTTTAATTTCCTACAGTAGTTTGCTAAACAAATATTCAGAACATCTACTTCCAGCACAGGAGATAGATATTCCTAGACGTTCTGCAACGCCGCGTAAGCAACCTAATTGGTTTAGGCTAATATAATTAATTAATTTGTATGTTATAATCTAAAAAAATTATTAAGTTGAAATATTTTGTTTATTTTAGTTTATTTACTTAAAGAGGGAGATGTTATGTATCCGCTTTTACATTTATTTATTAATAGAGTATATATGCACAATTTTTAAAAATATTTCAAATAAATTATTTTCAAATTAAAAGTTAACAAACAGACGAAATCATTCATTAAGACATTCTTATTGAATTAAAAAATAAATATTCTTTTTGGACAAAATATTTTGATTATTCAAACGCGCCATTTGGCGTGGGATTTCTGTGAAGTCATAGTCAACCATACGAATAGTTATGTTTACGTGTTTTTGACGTCACACTACAATCTAATCAATGGCACTGCGTTTCGATATTTTATATTTCGCGCGTATTTTATTGCATTTTTATTTAATATTTATTATTCAGCAAAAATTTAAATTATTTAGAGTTTTATTAATTGCAACAAAGATTACAAAAAATAATATTTGAACTAAATATAAGTTACATGCATATACCCTATAATAAGATTATGTTGTCATGCTTAATTCAAACTGTAAATGAGAATAATTTTTGATTGGATATGATGGACGGACTTCAGCAACAAACTTGATATTTAACAATTATATTAAATTTTATTTTGTATTTTGATAACTATTCTGAAAATCAGTTTTTAGAAAAGTTATAGATTAATTTGAAATAAATATAAGCCAAGTCATGTGGTTTCCCACGTTTTTATGTAATTTATTGTGCTACAATTTTGTCAGATTGACTGGTCAATTATCTTAAACGAAATCTGTTCTATTGATATATATATTTTTTTACAAAAAAAAATGACTAAATGAATACAGTAAGAAGTTCTAATCACATAGTTTTTAGCGTAACGGCAAATCTGGCTATTTGTTTTTGCTTCAGAAAATTTACTTTGGGGTACCTAACTTAAAACTTAAAACTTTTAATCAAATATCTCGATTTTATTATGTATCGCGTATTGAGTCGCAGTTCGCCGGTGCAGGCTCTCGCGTTTCTGATTTTAAGTGCGGTAGTGTCGATATCGATGCATCTAGCAGATATTTTTGAAGTAATCATAGATAACTTTTCATTCAAGATGAAACTTAAAAGTAAACGATAGGAAATAAACTGGGTAATTTGAACAGCGAGGTACTGTTGTGTCCTGGAAACCAGACGGTGCTATGACCCAAATAAGATTGCAATTCTCTGAAATATTTTCGAAAGTCTTGACGATGAGCAGAATTTGTCTCGCTAAGACGACGGATGTTCTTATCTAAACTCGATGGAGGCGGTCTGTGACTTTATAAATTAAATATTTAAATCTACTAAAAATACTGTAGAAATATATCGAACACGTTAAAATTCAGTACTAGGTGGCAGCCAACCGTTGAATTGATTGGCAGACGTAAAACAAGAATTTGTGAAATAAAATATTCCATAATAATAGTGCGCGATTTTAAACACGTATTCACTATTCATATAATTTGAATTTAATTACATCAACGGATGAAGTTTAAAAATAAGTGTCAAAAGTATTGCGCGCTTTTACATCTCGTTTTCAGGCATCGGGTGGACAGAACAATTGGTGAGTGTTTTAATATTTATTTAAATTGTCTGCCGTTTTGAGCTCGGGTCAACAAATTCATGTCCCCCGTGTTTAAAAAACTTGTCTGTTGAAATATATGGCTCTTTTTCTCGGTTGAAATTTTGAGTTTCAATAATTTATTTTATAGAGTTGGCCCGGCTAGGGGTTTTGGGTTTCGAGATTTTTTTAAGCTTATAAAACGGTATAAAAGTGATCATTGATACAGTCATTTTCTTAAAGAATAATATAAAAATAATGATAATAGAAAATGAAAAAAGTTTATTATCTGGTATATTGTTTATTAATTTTTGACATTCAAAAAATCAATGAACACTTGAATTTTTAATGTATTTGTAAACTGCATTCTCAGAATGTACTAAAACAACGAACACGTATCTTTTTGAAAACTCTTTTTTTTTGTTTCATATTCGTGTTTAAAAAAATCGAATTTAAGTTTTGAGTCTTAAAATGCTGAGTCGGCGTGTCACCCCTTTGGTTCGCGTCGCGTTTTTAAAAAGTTTTTTTTTTTAATACAAAATATATTTTTTCCCATTGTTAGGTACAGTTTTTAGTTTGCGTTAAAATCGACTCATACATTCTCTGCAAATCTATTTTATATAAATATTTAAGTACATAAAAACAATGTAAAACACTAGGTTCTTTTTTCATTTCACATCAGCTCTAAAAAATCAGTAATATTCTTTTGGAACGTTGTGTGATGCATTTCCCGATATATTATTATTTTGTTTTGATACATATTTTTTACGTTATCTTTTTGAATCGCATCTAAAGTTCAGTACACAAAAAACTTACTGAAGAACATGACAATAAATTTTTATTCTAACTAAAAAATTGAAATCTAAAATGCGGTACAGAATAAGTGACTTCAACACGCGTTGAAGCTTTTTCGTTTTTAGTTTCGGGGCTGTGTTTAGGGTTTCTTTTCACAGAATATGTTCCATTTGGGGGCGCTATTTGTTAGGATAACATCAAAATTAAAGATGAAAGTTGTGAACACAACACAGTTGATGAGTGCCACGACTGCAAAAAACTTGCGACTGATATCTCAAAATCAGCCTGAAATTTCTTCAACTGCGATGAAAACATCATAAATCGTCGCAGATATAAATAAAATGTTTGATTACATGAATGGAACAAATAACAGAAACGATCCAAAAGTTGAAACTATACGAGGAGGCTTGTTATTGCTGATTCACCTCACGTTAGAAAATGGGCGGAATTTCGGAAAAAATCAAAATCTTTAAAGTATGAAACATACGAGAATATAAAAGAGTTAATACACTAACACCACAAGCTCTTGTAGATTTTTTTCTGCGCTGCTAGACTTAAACCTTCGACACCTTACACAAGATGGACTTGAAAATTTGTTCGAACAATTACGAAGTGTCCAAGGTGACAATAATCACCACACGTATTATTCGTGTACTAATTTAAAGGACGCTATAAAGACTGTATTATTAACACGTTTTGCGCATAGTATAGTAGTAATACGGGAAATTACGAAAAAAATCAAATGGATAAATTAGTAAATTTTGAAGATTTATTTGCAGCGGACGTAGACAAAGAAGTTGATGTTACTCGCCAGGTGCAATCAATGAAATTACAAAATGCAGAAGACAATATACCCAATGAATATCCGGTTCTGAATTTAACCCAAGAAGAAAATGATTGTTTTGTTTTCCTTAATAACGATGATGACAACATCTATGCAATCAGACCGTCAATTTCGTGAAGATATTTTTAATAGAATGTTAAATTAAAAAAAAATCTTGTCTCGATTGCCGTTCCTGTTTCTTACAATCGAATACGCGTCTACAAATACGTTTGGCTAACGTTTTGCGATGTAGTAGATCCTCAACTACATGAGCTAAATGTATAATATAATAAGTGTAAAACAGTATTATCAGTGGATCTAAATAATTCATGGCTTACAATTGGTGAAAAATGATAATAATATGGAAAATAATATATAAAAGATTTTTAAAAAAATTGAAAGTAAAATCATTTTTAGGGGGTTTTAGGGATACTTCAACTTTTTTTGGAGGTGACTTTCAGGAGTTGGTAACCTTGATCAGACCAGCAGTCAAATCGTTGATAAACATAAAGTTGAGTGTTGACATAA
This sequence comes from Xanthostigma xanthostigma, assembly GCA_963575645.1. Lineage (NCBI taxonomy): Eukaryota > Metazoa > Arthropoda > Insecta > Raphidioptera > Raphidiidae > Xanthostigma > Xanthostigma xanthostigma. The sequence goes on along the minus strand of OY754468.1, from coordinate 27,246,406 downwards.
AACTCCCTCCATACATAAAACATAGCCATAAAAGATGCATAATAGTGGAGGTTAATTAATGATCAGAATAAACAAGAAACGCTGTAAATTTCAAAAGGTTACTTCAAGCAAAAACAAGCTGCTACAAGATTAAAGTTCTTGAATTGACAGCTAAATCAGATTTGTCTTCAACATAACCCAACTTTAGTCTTAAATAAAATATGTATTTCGTGTAAAGTACGTTTATATTGAACATTAATTTGTGATTCTTTCAGTACTAGGAAATTAGTGAGTAAACTTTAATTAATATTAACCAAAAAACTCAACAAGAAATTTGGAATTATAAATTTGGACTTCGTAAATATTGTATTAACCTCAAACAGTATCGACCATTTGTTTATTGAGTTAAGCGTCAAAAAATTCAGTAAGGTCGCTGTATTCACTCAACGCTAAAGTTAAAAAAAAAACAGTAATGGGACGAAGAAAATCAAAAAGGAAGCCGCCTCCAAAACGTAAAGCGATTGAGCCACTCGAACAGCAGTTTAACTGCCCATTTTGTAATCACGAAAAATCATGTGATGTAAAAATGTAAGTGCATAATTATAACTTTTATAACTCTCAAATTGTATTAACCTAATATTCATTGCTCAAAGACAAAATATAAAACACTGAGGCTCAGTGAACGTCACAATAGCTGCAATTTCCTGGCAGTTCTTTAAATTTTTTTCATGCAGCCTTCAGGATTTGAAAGATTGTTGATATACCGATTCGTGTACAGAAGTGGCTTATAAGTTAAAATACAGTTGACAGTAGAGATAGACTTATAGTAAAATATTCTCAAGTTTATAGAAAGCTGTGTTCATGTTAGCACTTGCAGGGTTTACATTATCTTCGAGAGGTTTCGATGTAACTTACGAAATGGTTGGACTTGGTGTGCATTGTTTAGTTTATTAGGATAATGCCTTCACACCAGCAGCATGTAACACTATTTTGGTACATAATTGCTTAAGCCATAGCCACTTTTTTAAAATTTGACTCCTAAAAAAAAACCTAGACCTTCAAATCATGCAATTTTCTATCGATTTCCTCTGAACCGATGTCAAAGATGTTCGCCGTTGTGTTTAACACAATGCTTCTTTTATAATGTGTAGAAGAAATTGTAGTCATTTATTCGTATTTTTATTTACAGGGACAAAGGTCGAAACACAGCAAGGATAACATGTAGAGTGTGTTTAGAAGATTTTCAAACGACAATAAATTTTTTGTCAGAACCTGTGGACGTATATAATGATTGGATTGACGCGTGTGAAACAGCAAATTAATTTTTTTTCTTATAATAAGTATTTAGTTTTATATTCTTAGGTATTTATGTAAATTCTTTATAATGACGACACGATTAAAACATCCAGAATAAGTTTTTTATTTTATAATTAAAACTGCATTTTACTTATTTTATTCCCATATTCCCTTTGCCGTTTTTTAATGCTTGTTGAACTTGAGTCGGTTATTTTGCACTTTTTCATAGAAAACTAATATTAATACTTAATAGGTAATAATGTATTTAACTAACGTTTCTCGACTTTATGTCATAACAGACGCCATTCGCATTTTCCATCTATCACTTCTCGTTATTTTCCACTTTTCTAAACTTCCACTTTTTTCATAGAAAACTAGTATATGATATGCCAATCTAGTGTATTTTTAGTGGTTACACGATATTAGATAAATTCGGAAATACTACAACCGAATAACTGATTAGGTCTTAATTAGTGATGCCATGAATAGTGATCTTACCAAATATTCGGTCACGTTCTTGACCGAAGCGCCGAATTTTCGAAAAAATGTGTATATTTCGCGGGTGAAGACCTGTTTACGGTGCGTGCGTTGGCAGCGACGTGGGCGTATTCGTTTTTTTGAGTAGATTGTGTCACGACGCATTATTAATTCATTGTCACATCAAATTTTGTTACTAATAGTCCTTATTACTAAAAAATACCACCGTTTGTTCACAAAAAGCTTTTAAAAAGGTTCCGTCATCTACTTTTGAATAATATGTGCGGCTTTTTTTCATAATTTGATATTCAGCCGAATAGTACGAAATAATACCAAATATTAAAAAAATTAGTCGAATATTCATGGCATTTCTAGTCCTAATTACCAGTTCAATTTTTTTGTGTCCAATTATCTCATTTATAGAAAAAAGACAAGGTTCTATTTTTGAATCTGATAATTTTAATATACTGTTTATTATAAATAAAAAAGTAACAAGATTATTTATCACAATTTTATATTACTTTCTTTTTATTATAAAATCTATCTAAATTTTTACGTTTCGAATGTAAAATTGTACCATAAATCATTATTATAACATAAGTACATCAATAAAAAATAATTTAAAATAAATATAATTGTGTTTATATTAGGTTATTTCCTACATCGCCATTTTCTCTAACTTTTCCAATTATTCGTGAACTATATAGTCTTTGTAATGGTACATGAAGAAGCTCAACAAGCTGTAGAAAATTAGGTTCTGAAAATACCGAACACGTTTATAAAATTGAAAAACATTTTGAAATTTGATAACTAGAATTCAAAGTTACTGGATTCACAAGTACCGCAATCTATTGTACCCATGTGCTAGAGAGAGATGACGATAAAATCAACTCATGGCTGACTGACAGAAAATGGTTAATTTTTACAAATGCTCCTGTAGTAACATTTACTGCAGGTTGCAATTCAAAGAATCTCAACTTAAATTTGGATATGAAAATGATTATTTGTCATCGATATTTATAATTGAACGTTAGTTTATTTCTTAGTTTCGAAAACTTTTATATATTTTAATTGAATACCCAAAATGACGATTGCGGCACTTTGTCAATCTAGAGTCTTTAACTAGAAGCACAACTGACCTGTTTCTGGGGTAATAATACCATGCCTTATGAAAAAATCAATAAGGACAGGTGCACTCGTTGTTTTGAAATCACTGGTTAAAGCTCTCTCTAGACATTCTTTAGCTGACAATAATTCAAAATTTTGCACTTCGCCATCTATATTCTTCGGTATAAAGTCTAAAGGAAGCTCTAAATCAAACACAAATTCAGTGTTTGGGAAAAGTCCGCGTTCGGATTCGAAGAAAAATCTACAATTAATGATTATGACTAAATTAAGAAAACTGAACTGAGCAATTAATGAATATCTTAGCATTGTGGAATGACCATAATATAACTATGTAATAATAAATGCGTTGTATTAATAATTAAAGATTGGCAATTTTGTGGCATGTATGGAGAACAGTTTTATGAGTCTTTTGGTATAATTAACTCATGTTCCCAAATTTGTCACTTGGTCACTTTTTGCTTAACGAGGTTCACTTACGAAACACATCCTGCACTCGTTAGATTTTTCATCAGTGTAGCTGGAATCGAAGCTTCTTCCATCGCTTCTTTATGAGCCGTTTCTAAAATTCCAAAACCAACCGACAAACCTCCGCCCACTAAATTATCCCACTTATCTACAATAAGAGACTTTTATTATTTATTTCACTGTGTGGATGTATAAAAAATGAGCTCGACCAAAACACACCAGGCCATGTTTGTTTAGTAGCTGATCGTTGTTGTAGCCAAACGCATAACCCTTTAGTAGGATGTTTGATATAGCCGTTGATATCTACACCATAATTCCTGATTCCAAAGAGACACGTAGCTGAGCGATCCATTTTAAATAAACTTTCCGAAACAAATTCAGCTCGGACATGGTAACACTAAAAGAAAACAACTGGAAATCTTAAATTCCTTTTTTGAGTTTTGAAATACGCAACGTTAATGCTTAAAAACATCAGTTATGATCTTTACCAATTTTGTTGCATAGTTGCAAACTGAATTGTGATGATTGAACCAACTTTCATTTGTTAAAAACAACTAATATAATTACGCACCTCATCCCTCCATCCCTTTAATGTTATAAATGTATTATCTTCTTTGAATTTCCGTAAAATTCTATCTATATTTTTAGTTTTTTCTTCATAATCACGGAAAGCTGGATTGAGTTCTACGAAATTATCATTTATTTGAAATACCTAAAAACAGTCAATCATTCTCATCTATAATATAAATATTTCCACTTTCAAAGAACGCGTTTTTCCACAGAAACTCCAGTTAGAGTTTCGTACCCAAAGGGAGCTCAACGAAGCCCTATCGTGGCAATTCAGTTCGTCTATCAGAGGTTTCAGACTATACAAAGTTGAAAGTTTCACAGATTATGTATTGATTTGATCCAAAACTGAAAATCGTATTTAAAATTCTGAGAAGTTTGAGTAATCTTAGGAGTGTTTTACATATAAAAGGGAGATCGATATTTTTTTTCTACCTAAAACTCATTAAGTAGAACATGTCTATATTTTTTTTATATTTTAGACCGTTTTCCTACAGTTCAATCTCGAAAACGGCAATACCTAAGAATACGAAATTCATATCCAATATATGTAGGGATGCATCAAGTACGATATATGCACTGATTCGACATATCGCATACCTATTTGATATATCAAAACAAGAATATCGATACTAGTAATATATCGCACAGTAAATATTTATATATCATATAAAATTTTTATTTTTCGTTAATATCGTTGGAAATTTAATTTAAACTAAAATATTTACAAAAAATGCTATTTTCAAATCTCAGCAAGCTATCGTAAGTTAAAAAAAAAAAATAAAATCCACAATTACACATCGAAGAGTTTCATTTGAATATTAACAGCTAAACAAACTATTGTGATCCTGTAGTCTTTCAACAGTTTCAACTTAAATTGATGGGTTTTGATATTTTAAAATATCGATATTAATATTGAATTTACACTTTAGATATAACGATAGTTTTGATATATTTGTACATCCCTAAATATAGAACATAATATTCTACATTTAAACAACAAATACCAAGAATACTTCCATCTAAACTACTTAGTTTACAAGTTAGGAACAAAAGTTTTTTGCGCTCGAATTACTTTGATATACTAAAGGTACATAAAATAAACAAAAAGATTTGTATTACAACAGAATGTTCCTATGCTCTATTTAGGGTAAAAATAGGATATACACGACAAAAAGCACTATTATATGCATATTGTGCTATTTCATAAAGCGTGTTGAGTCTTGTTAAATTTAAAGCGTCTTAAAAAATCATCCTAGATTTTAAACATGAGTTGCTATTCTTGACTACTTGAAATTTTATTTTGATATTTCGGTTTAAAAATATATATAAATCAACACGGGCGTTATAATTGGTTCCATATCTATAATATGAGCATGCATCGAAATCATGGAGTAAGATTATGAGTATAAATTTACCTCAGGGTGTTGTAAAAGTTGCTGTAGAACATTTGGGCGTACTAAACCCACTTGATATCCCTCCACTATAAAAGGGCGACATTCTCCGTTATTCAAACCTTTCAAATTACACAAAATATTAATTTTAATACTAGATAATATAATATTAAAGCACACAAAAATCAATATTACTCAAAATAAAAAATCGCATCAACATACAAAATCTGGGCATTCTCGCATAAAAATAGCAATTTAGAATAAATTTCAAATGTATAATTCATTTACTGACAATAATTATCTTACCTGACAAGTAAAAAGAATTAAATTTTTGAGCTAACTTAAAAATTCTTGACATCTTCAATTCATTTTTAACTTCTGCCATCATCAGACGCAAATTTGACAGCTCAATAGTTGATAACGCAGGTGGCTACTATATTAATGCGCGAAATATAAACCAACAATATTACTATTAATCGGAGATGTATTAGATACAATATTTATAAACAAAAAATTTCAACAATAATACTATTTACACAACATTGTATAGCTGCTACTCAAATACTATAAATTAATTTTGTTATGAAAATATTTGGAATTGGTACCGTATTACCTATAAAATATAATATCAACTAGTTTAGATTTGCTTGGAAAAATAAAAATGCTTCTGTGCAGTAATTAGAATTTATCATGTTTGTTTCAAAATTTTAAATTTTCTTTACATTGATGCTATTTTTTTTGTCACTTACGTAGCAACATAACTTAAAAAATGCTTAGTTTTTAGGAAAACTTATACCTACTTTGCATTTTTACAATAATGAAAAATTAAATTTGAACAAATTGAAACCAGATTACATTGCGCTCTCAAACCCATGCAGAATGATTGTTATGATTTGTGTGCCCTATATATTATGTTCATGTACCTCTCTGGCCTCTACTTTAAAAATAATTATCTCAAATTTGTCTTCATTAATTCATAATTATACATTTGCTTCTTCCACATTTTGATGTGTAGTCCCTCGAATCTGCTGCCATAGGCTATGACCTACACACCCTATTGATAAATCCGGCACTGTTCGTGTCACTGTATTCCTGCTCGTATTAAATTAAGTATTTACATAAAATTTATAATAGTCCAAGAGCTATCAAATATTTTTGGGTGGGTATTTGATACACCGAAAAAAATTCTGTAACACTTCTTTTATAATGTCTGAACACAAAATTAAAGACCTGGCAGAAGTATAGTGGGCCTAGCAAACCTTCGAATTTTTGTTTTACGAAATATTATTCGCAAAAAATATTCTTGACGCATTTTGAAATTTTAATACTTTCAAATTGACTATTTAATAAAATAAAAAATAAATAAGCCAGATTATTTATTCAGATCTAAATGTTTGCCAGGCGGTTTTAAAAATACCATAAATATCTAAAAATATATTTGAGGCATGCTGAGATTTAGACAGAATAATATCTACACCTAGAAAAAAATATTTTTTTAAGACAGGCCATTTTGGTGGAATTTTTTACCTGCCAGGTGATCCGGAATAATTATATGAGAGTGCGAGTAAGAGTAGGTTGAAGGGTGAGAGAGAGAGTATTTCGACGGTCCGCTGAGTCTTGCGAGTACCTTAGCCGACTGCCAATAAACGCTCTCTCTCACACTTCAACCTATCCAAAGCATCTTATTCGCTCTCACGCATAATAGCCAGTTTTGAAACCGCCTGGCAAACACTTAGATCTGACTTAAAAATCTAGCTTGTTTTTTTTATTTTTTTAAATACTAAATTTGAAGGTATTAAAGTTTTAAAATGCCTCTTCTTTTGCAAATAAGATTTATCAAAGTTAAAAATTTAAGGCTTGGCTACGCTCCATTACCATTCAGCCAGGTCTTCAATTTTGTATTCAGACATGAAAACAAGTTTTCAGTGTGCCTCAAATATCTAACCAAAAATGCTTGATAGCTCTCCTACAATAATTAATAAAAGATAGAAATATTATATTCAGAAAACATATTATTTTATTATTATAATATTATCGACATTAACATAGGTAAAACTAATGAACAATATAGAGTTAAATTACATTTTATTTGAGAGAATTCATACATCGATTAAATTAATTGTAACTTTTTATTCAATGCTCTAGTGAAAATTTTTTGTACATGTAATTAAAAAAAAATCGTGTTCAAAGTCCAGGCATAATGTAGGCAATATTATCAAGTGTTTGGGCCAGCTGTTCCGGTGGACTTCCTTGATTTGCTACTTCCGGAATCTGTTGTGTGAGACACATGAGAGGCCCTAACGCGCACAGAAGCGAATCCAACAGTACTGATAAACTGCCTGATACCGCAATTTGACCCTGAAACATGTCACTCGAAATAATATAAAATGAATACAAAAGCACTGTACTAGGTCCACTGCTGACTTAAAAGTTATATAAATGCAAAATAGCCCTGAATGTAGCATATTATGTTACTAACATGCTTATTTACAGTGAGTTATTAATGCCATTCAACCACTCATTACTATGAATACAATATGGGTTATTTGGAAACCATACAATATTAAACACTGTCAGGCTTCTTTTTCATTGAGAGACTCTAAATTAATTAAGATAATTTCAAAATACTCATATAATTACAAGAATATTTCAATACTTCGATTCGCTGACGACTTCAATGTTCAGAGTTTATAATCTACAATTCGATGCTTCTATCATTTCTAATTAACTAATGTAACTATGTTAAAATATCCTAGAATCTTCATAGCTCTTACATAACTTAGTTATTGTGACATATTCACGTTATTAACACACCATTGGCCAGTTTTTTTAAAATTGTTTCGAGAATTTTTATTGTTTCCAATTCGTAATTGGCACATACCACCTTAGTAAAAAAAGATTTCGACATGCAACTGTTTTCTAAAATATAATCCTTGTTAATTTTATTTTATGTAACTGTTACCTATTTTGTTTAGTGGGGAGTTATTATCGGCAAGCAAGCATACAAGTCTGATTTCATCTAAAAGATTAATCAATTAACTTTGAATACCTCGTGTTCCTTAAGGCGTTCTCCAATTATCATTAGGCTCTCTCCGAGTAATTTAAGATGAGCTGCAACATCGACCGGCTGCGTTCCTGAAGCTTTAAAAAGACTTGCAGTGTCACCGCTCTGCCTTTTTGATTCAACTGGAGAAATATTCTCATCACCTGAAACACCTATTTGTGAGGGCGTTGCAGCCCCTGATATGTTTCTGGCACTGACTTTTTTATTTATAAATTTATTACCTTTACCAGTATTTTTAAATTTGGGATTCGGTTCAGTTGTGCCTGTCGCATCAATTTTTGAATTCAGACGCTTGGCTCTTCTGCGCCACATAAATTTTTCATTATTTGGTACGGTAGCCCACAGTTCACCCAGTTTTTTAGACATTGTAGAGAAATCTATTTCCGGTGTGTTTTTAAATAATTCTTGACGAATTTCCTTTGCCCATAGCATATAAGCTGTACAACGCGTTTTGCCTTTATCTTTGCGTTGCGCTTTAGACTTTCCGATAATTTTTCCATCTTTTATTACCAATTTTTTCTTATTAGATTTTTCCAACATATACAAGCTATGAGATCCACTTGTATTTTGCGGTATATTTTCAGTATGCTCATCGAGTTTTCTAAATCCTGTATTTTCGTTCTGTTCGTCGATATCACTAGCCGAATCCATCGACTCCATACTGGAACCGTCGTTTCCATCATCGTAATAATCGTTATTAACATCAAAACTACTATCTGGGTCTTCAAAATCATAATCATCAAATTCGTCTTGTTCCGATTTGATAATGAGTTCATCCGTTTCTATATTTCCACTTGCCGGGTAGTTCGTCGATAGCTTCTTAGGTGACATTGGAGGTTCCGTATGAGAGTCTGCCGTATGTTTACGTTGTGCTATTCCTGTATGGCGTTTGTAACGGTTGTCCAAATCGTCAGGAGATTCAAAATCAACCAACTTTGACGATTTTTTACGAACTCGACCACTTCGAGATACTCCAGTTACTTCTAACTCTCCTGCAATCCAAAATTTATTAGTGTTAAATCTAAATAACTTATGAAGAGTAAATCGTAAACTACAATAAGAATATTATGTACCTCTATTAAAATTTAAGGTTTTTTTTCTGCACTTTCTATTGTAATTCAATTTACATATATAATTTAAATTTTCATTTAAAAAAGCGGGTTTTGATTTAACGGTCGGAAGTTTTATACCGCGTTCACCACTGAACATTAAAGTTTTCAATTACTGTTCGGTATTAGTATATCGTGAATTATATCACACTTTTTCCTTTACGATGTGGGCGCAGCTGGCGGCATAAAATAAGAAAAAGTGGAAAATATTCACTACATTTATAAACATACTTGAGATTTTATAACTGATCTTGTTACATATTTTTTAAATGAATGACTAGTGAAAAATTAAAATTTGAATGATTTATTTATTAAAACAAATATTTACAGTTATTCACAAAAAGCATAATTAATAACAGAGCAATAATTAATCATCATCTTGTTTCCATCCATCATCATCGCTGAAGAAACGTCTCTTATGAGCTGTATTCATGTAAGGTCTAAGGACCCATTCGGTTTGCGCCGTATCCTCGACATCTAACGTTCCTAGTTTTATTTGAAACAAGCGTAAGACAAATCGTGGACCTACTTCTATCAATTCTACTTTTTTATCGACCGTTTTGTAAACATGATGGCGAAAAACAATCAAGTCATCGTGATTCGCGAATGTAATAACTCTTTTAGAATCTTCTTTCGGTACCGGGAAGAGATACTTCAGTATATTCGTAACACGTTCACCTAACTTCGTTTTAAAATTATGAAAAATAAGTTGAGGATATTGTTCAGACATTGTGCCAATGTCAGGAATGTCATGACGCATTACAACATCACTAATATGGAAGTATGCAGTAGGACCGTACGGAAGATGACATATGATTAATCCATTCGGTACACCTCTCCGTTCGTGAACGATGATAAAATCTGTTACATCGTTCGCTCTGCAGGCATGCATTAATTGTTTCATTTCATAACCACCACGGTTCATTCGTTGACAATTTGGAAATATTAATCTTAATTCTTTAACGAACATTTTTAGACGTGAACTTGGATCTCTTGATGTCGTAATAACTATTTTTGGGTCTTCCACACCAGCGAAGCGATATTCATCATCTTGTGACTCTGTTGTACCTGCACCTTCACCGCCAATCAATGGGACAAGTTGTGGACCGCTGTCTTCCCATTCAATTTTCTTTTGTAGATCCAAAGCATTTTTTTGAATACTACCGTGGATTGTTGTCCCCTCGTCTAGATGTTTCTTCAAAAGATTTTTTTTGTCTTGTATATTTTTTTCTTTTTGCTCATGATTTTTTCTATACAAAAACTCACGTCTTAAACGCGCTTGACGGCGTAACATATTTACTAATTTTTAACACGTGTTTATTAGGAAAAGTCAAATTACAAATAGATACTTTGAAGTACAGTACACAACACTGACGCGCATTTACTTATTGCCAACAAAACAAAATTTCCTTTTGTTAGACATACAAAACATCACTGACTTTTAAATTTCAATTAAAATTTGTTATTACGATTAACCAAACATTACTTTGAAGCCATTTTGGTAAAATTTTAATTCATATATTGGAATGAAAGTTCTTACCTTCTGCTTTCGACTTTTTTTGTGAAAAATGCTCCATTCCTGAAATTTAATATAGAGCTGTCAATTTATGCCAGGAAACAATTTATCAATAAGGAGGATAGCAAACAGTAGCCTCTAACATTTCGAGTCTGAGGTTTTTAGTTCTCATCTTTGAATATGTAGAAATAGATAGTTACTTGCACTTTCTTTTCAAGTAGCAAAGTAAAACGATCGTTAGCATCATTCAGCTTTTTTGGTACTTCAAGCGAATAACATTTAAGAAAAGTAGGAAATTCAAATAACTTTATACCAATGAAAAAATAGTACAGATTGTTTTTTTCTAGTGTGAGGAACCTGTTCTGGATATTTTAGTTACTGTTTTGTTGTAAAAACTTAACTAATAATTACCAATCGCTGCTTACACGATGTTCCTATAGCAACGCTATTATATTTAAAAGCTTTAGATCGTAGCTTGGTTGCCACTGGAACATTTTAGCTTGTGGCTAGTCCATAGTTAAATAGTCAAAGGTTCTCACAGAGTTCTCATATATATATATAATCTCTAATTCATCCGAATTCGGCATGTGTCATCAGCGTCGTCTGGTGGTTGAAAATAAAAGTTTTGTATGACAAGAGACAAATCGTATTTATGTGACATTTGTTATTGTGATGAGTGAACTAAAAAAAAAGAAGTTATTTAAACGTTGTGATGTGCCACAATGTAGAAAAAGACAATGCGATTCATCTAGTTTTCATAAATTTCCCAGTGATGAAAAAACGACGGAAAAATGGTTAAAAGCATTAAAAATGCAATATGCAACTCCAAGAATGCGAATCTGTAATAGACACTTTTTAAAATCCGATTTTTTTCCTACCAGTAATTATTTTTTATAGAATTTAATGTACTAGAATAATTTTTACCTTTCTAAATATACAATATTATATTTTATATTTGTATCACTTATGTTTATAGATGAACACAGTATTCGGAAAAAGTTGAAAAAAAATGTTATCCCCTCTCAAAATTTGTCAATGAAATTGCTCAGTGTGAAGAACAGGAATGATAAGATAATAACAGCTGATAGACATAGAGCCCAAAGAGCTGCAAAAAGAACAATAACTCAAGGGTAAATAATAAATATACATAAATAAACTTGGAAATATATGGAACTAAAATCAATTGAAGCATAAAAGCGTCGATATTTCAAAATAATCCCATTAGGTGTACATCCTAACCACGGCAATTCGGGGTGTATTATTAACCCGACATTTTTTTAAAGTAATTTACTCTAGAGCCTAGAAGATAAAATTTAATATGTAATTCGGATTATAAATATTTTAACGTATTTTATTTTATCGCATTTAATTTGGTGGCCAATGCATTTTAATTTCCAAACGCCACTGCGTAGTGGCATCAACACCTGATCTTATTTGCCTTCGTCCATGTTTGAGTGATTATAATATCGTTCTGGTCAAAATGATCTGAACAAATTTGAGCATACTTTATGAAATGCTGGTTCCCTAAATCCTAAAGATAAATCCGTCTTTGTATGCTTTCAAGATTTTCAGGAAAGCTACAATATAATATAAATAAACATTTAGTGTATTAAAATGTGCTGGAGAAGGTAAATGCAATGTTAACCTGCAAAAAATCTAGGCTTACCTACTGAATTTAAATAAGTCCATCAAAATTACCTATTCAGCTTAAAAAATTGGTTGTCTGTAAAGTCGGTTTACGGACGATAGTTTTACGTGATAACGTATTCCGTAATACATAACCTAAATTCTACATATAATAATTATAATAATTCGAATCTATGATATTGCATCTTTCGCTTCAAATTTAGGTTAATTTTATTTATCAAATTACTCACCACCTATAAAAATATTTTTTTTTATTAACTTTCTTTCTTCCGTATTTATTTAAGTCTCAAAGATTAACTGTCATAATATTTAGAAAACAATTGTTTTATTGTTTAAGTATATAAAATTCCAAAACCTACTTACAATATTTAAGTACATATTTTCATACGTCAAAAAATTGATTTTTATAATGATAAAATTTGTAAGAAAACGATTTTTTCGAGAGATGAGACCTAGCTAAAACGATTTTTTGCCCCCCAAAATCCCTTTTCAGTAAATTTCATCCAAATCGTTAGGGCCGTTTTCGAGAAAAGCACGCACAGGGTCAGGCGGAACGTTACGCGTTACGAACGTTAGGAACGTTACGTTAGGAACGTTACACTTTTTCGTGCATGCAGCCGGTGTTTTATCAATTTATAAGATTGGTGATTCATCAATTTATAAGACGTTATCACGTCAAAATGGGAAATCCAGCTTGGAAAATAACAATCATTTTTTTAATCTTCCATCAAAATATATTTTAAAGAAGTCCACATGTAAAATTGTTTTTGCAGTTTAATAAAAATGATTTTTAACTACACCACTGCTTAAGCTAGTTTCGCTAGTGGCCACTAGCGAAACATTGGTAAAGCTTATTTTATGATCCTCAACCAAAACCTTCCTTCATCTTAACATTCTATTGGATCAACACTGCTTTATACTGAAAAAATAGTTCTATTTAAAAAAAAAAAAAAAACAACTGAAAAATACTTAATAATCGCAAAATGTCACAATAGCAGCACATCAACACTGTAACCTCCATTTTAGTCATAAAAGGAATGAATCGAATGAACAGTGCGTCTAAGGCCTAACTCACATGAAGAGCGTTCAACGCGCGTTACCCTAACGCGCGTTTACAATTTCTATACAATTGTATATATGATAACGCGCGTTCAACGCGCCACCAACGCTCGTTATCATATAAACAGTTATATACAATTGTATAGAAATTGTAAACGTGCGTTAGGCTAACGTGCGTTGAACGCCTCTCATATAAACCTAGCCTTAAGGTGGCTTCTCACGGCGCGTTTTATCACCGGCCGCGCCGATTTGTACGCGCGAGCACGCGCCACAGGCGAGCCCGCATCCAGACCGAAGCACGCATAGTCGCAGCGTACTTTTTAAAATGTCACCTGAAGAAGAAGGCATCGCTGTTGCTTCAGCCACTTTTATATTATTTAGTGGGCATTATTTATTATTAAAAAAATAAGAATAAGAAGAAAAGGCGCTGGTGGATAACATAGTTCAATAAGAGTCGGTCGAGGTAAATTATTGTTTTTTATAGGGTAATTTTGTACGAGATTTTAACAATGATGACTGCCTTCGCTAGGAATAGCCAAAAAGTGTAAGAATTTGCATATTTACCTACTTCACACACCACAAAACGATCGACTGGGCGCATCAATAAATAATACAATAATACACCGAACATATAGTTTAATGCGACGTGTTCACCCGCACTACCACGCGCGCGCTCGAGTCGGCACGGATGCACCCGCGCCGCGTCTTTGACGGGACCGACTTTGTTCGGTAAGGACGCGCCAGCCTTCACACGGCGCCTAGGCGCGGCGCGATCTGTGATAAAACGCACCGTGGTAAGCCGTCTTTACGTTCATGCAGCGTTGCCACAGGTATTTTCCTTATATTTATTGTAGGAAACAATAAGTCATTTTAAAGTAGAAATTACCTACACATATTATAATTTAGTATAATATTTTTACTTCCGTACACAAAAAGATGCATTTAATATAGTTATATTATACCCTTCGTCTTCAATCTCTGTAGAAGTTTGTCAACGTTGAATTCTGATAGAAACGATGATCGGGTTAAAATGTAGACAGTTGTATTTCCTTGTATTAAATATCTCTGGTCAGACCACCCGTACCGGTCGTTTTTTTCGAAAACGGCTAGTCGTAGAGAGTTGTGTTAAAAATCTGTATTATAAAAGCCCTAATGAAGAATCGAATTATAATATTTTTTTCCCCCGGAAAGGTCGGCTTCCCTATTATTTTGCTCCGGAATGTTCAGAACTCAGGAATTTTAAATGGCAGGATAGGTGGTATTAAGTGGTATTGTTGAAAAGATCTTTAAAAAATAAGCAAGTTTTGTAGGACATTTTTTTTTATTACTGCCACCCCTGATAAGTAATATTAGTTTGAAATTAACTAACCGTTTTCGAAAAAAACGACCGGTACGGTTGGTCTGACTCATTCTGTATATGGTTTGCATTTTCACTATCAGGTAGAGCTAGTGGGTTAAATTGATACATAGGTTGGCCATTTTTATCGTAACAATGTGGAACAGAGCGTCCTTTGTGCGTGGAATTTTTTTCTGAAAAAAATCCTTTAAAATCATTTTTAAACAGAACTCTACTAAAAAAATATTCATTTTATATATAATACTTATTTAGTGAATGCGTTCATATACATGTACGCAGAGACGCGCGAATAAAATATAATCGCATATTATAAATCTTTACATGATATGATGAATTATCTAATTCTGGACATTTTCCGGGACATTTATTATTACGGGACACAAAGCTTTAATCCGGGACGAATAGTCGGTCTATTAATACATAAAATATAAAATCCTAAACGAATAATGGAGGAGATGGTGAAAGGAAATCAGGAAATACCCTGGATTAACATCTTGGAGTAAAGTTCACGTTCATCATCGTCTAACTAAATCATTACAGCTTTCATCATCATTTTCGCTTTATAAACCTGTTCTCCTATACTTACTAGTAACTAGAGGTCTTTTAGAAATACCAAAATACTTTATAATATCAGTAACATTTATTTCCAATTGTTTATTATCCGTTGTAAACTATGTAATGTTTGGACTTTCCTATTTCCGTTTAAAATTGACTCGTCATAGCCAACTTTTATTTTTAACCACCAGACAGCGCTAGAATCAGTTTCTATGACGAAAAAACAGTTTTATACAGATGTTCAAAAAGTCCCACAACGCCTGAATATCTCAGAGATGACGTTTTTTTGAAAAATATTGCGAATGAGAGTTGCTCAACTCGTTTTGATGTATTTTTTGGTCACAAAAATTCCTCCCAAGGGGGTGCCTCCCCGTGGGAGGCAAGAGGTAATTCCGAAATTTTAAATGGCAACCGCAATTTTTTTTATTGTGTCGAGTTCTTTGGGCAACAAAAGACATCTTTTGTCCCAAACTTTTTTTTGTTTAAGCTACAGATCACTGAGTACGCGGGGTAAAATTTTGAAGGGGCTCTCAATCATACAACGTATTAATCTCAAATAGAAATGCAAATCCACTTTAAAAACGACAAACTAATCTTTAAGATTGTTATCAAGGTCAAGTAAAAGAGTACCATTCCTTGACCGGTTACAAAATGAACAAATTTTATTTGAGGGGGTGAGGATAACTCGGAAAATTTTACCCCGCGTACTCCGTGATCTGTAGCTTGAACAAAAAAAAGTTTGGGACAAAGGTGTCTTTTGACCGAAAAACTCGAACCAATAAAAAAATATAGTTGCCATTTAAAATTTCGGAGTTACCCCTGCCCCTCCATGGTGGCAGCCCCTTGGAAGGAATTTTTGTGACCGAAAAATATATTACGAGTTTACAACGAAAGTTTGATTTAATCCACCAGTAAAGAGGCCTGGCTGACTCATCGTTCAACGAACCGGATCAAATTTTTTAGAGAATTCCCCAAGATTTTTTTTATTTTCTCCCTACTTCCCTAAATAAAGGTATAGTTTACTGGGGAACAAAAATTGAAAATTGCGATTCAGCATAAGTCCGTGCAAAATTTGATTGAAAAACTCTTTGTGAGTAATAGTTATCCTCTATTCAGAGGTCGAACCATGGTGTGTACGTATACAGTAATAAATGCATATTGCTGTTCATTTGACAGTTTAGTAATGTTAGCCGGCGCGGGCGGCGCCAGATATAGCTTCACTTGTTTAAACACTTGTTTGATTGCTATGTGTGGCACGAGACTTTGAATATGTGTTCAAAGTTTGGACAAAGATTTGCACGTTGCCATGCGGTATCGGTTTTTTAGCGCACATCAAAGCGTTCAAAGTTGAATGTGTTCAAATGTTTGCGTAGCCTGCCACACTCGTTAGGGGTTTCAGATGCACTGGAAAGAGATGCGCGCGGATAAATCGGGCGCATAACTTTTGGCAAAGAACTTGTAACTTTGGACGCTAAGTACATTGGAGAGTTTTACTTGATAGACATTCAATTAAAGAATTTATTCTGACGAATCCAACGACCCCAGAACGATTGCTATGGGATTACTAGAATGCGAGATATGAGCAATTGAAGAAAAAAATAGTTGGCAAAACCAAAAGTGCACATCCCGCAAGTTTTCCACTGTATGATAAAAAAATAACAATTAAAAAATATTTTTAATAAATTTAAAAAGATTTAAAAATTTAAAGAAATAAATAATTAAAAATTGAAAAAATATTTTTTTTTAAGTTTGCAAAAATAAAAAAAATTAAGAACTATACATAATATAATATATAATTAATATCAAGTGGAATAAAATAAAACAAAATAAAAAGAAAAAAAAAAGAAAAAAATTAAATGATTTCGTAAGGAATCGAACCCAGCACCTTGCCCTTGGGGATCCAACGGCATAACCATTACGCCACGGCGGCCTAATACGTGTAGTGGTGTTATCACGGTATAGAAGTGTAGCACTTGTTTTATGGATTACACTATATTTACACAGTAATTATTATATTGTTTTTTTAAACTATTAGCTGTCAAAAATAATAAAATAAAACTGTTTATAAAAATTACACTACTGAACACATTTTAGTGAATTTAAATAGGGTTCTGGTCTGATAGTAAACAAAGTGAATAAAATATAACCCAAGGCAATCCGACCAAAATTGCGATCTGTAGAGTCGTCACGTACGTACATACGTACAGACCAACCGACAACTGCTGTTTGTGATTTTCAATTACAATTTTAATAGTATTTATGAACTCGAATTGATTTGAAAATGGTTCTATTTTATAGATTAGAATCTCCTCTTTTCAAAAAGCTTCAATTTGAATGGATTTCGTGTGAAATTTACTTAGATATAACTTCTTATATGAACGAAAGTCAGCTCTGACGCACAAAGCGATAATAAAGCACATACCGCTAGTTTAGCGGTATGTGCAAAACAGAATTCAAGGTGGCGACGAACGGGGCAATATAGAGAATGCGCAAACTCAGGGTTAAGGTCTCCATCGAAGACCTTTTCGAATGAGCAACAAAAGAAAAAATGTATGTGAAATTTTTGGGTCAATACGTAAATGCACTGGGCTATAAATAATATAGGCACACTGCGTCCACGAAATCGTCATTTCATTAATCTAATAATCTTGTTTGTTGTCTACCAGCATACTGTGGAGAAGTGTTTGCGAAGCATGTCTGGCAGGTTGCGTCAATATGTGTTCAAATGTGTTTTCAAAGCTTTGCAAAGTCTTCAAAGAAGTGTGCAAATCTTTGATGCTATGTCTGGTGCCGGGGTAGACAAAGTTTTTGTAACCGATTAAGCCACTGCTTAATTAAAAATGGAGGTTTATTTGAACAATTGCTTTATTTTTTTTATTTTAACTGTTTTTTTCGTTTAATTATTATTAAGTAAAAAAATATTTTTTCAATAAAAAATTGTTTCGTTAATAAAAATAAATTCATGTAATATTAAAAAATAATTTTAACTGATTTTTCTATTTATTTATTATTAGAATCTTTGATTAACGTCTGATTAGAATTCTTCAATAAATAAAATTATCGACCAATTTTTCAGACAAATATATTAACAAAAAATAATAATTAATGTTAATATATTTGTCTGAAAAATTGGTCGATAATTTTATTTATTCAACACGCGTGAGTAATATATAATTTCGGGGCCCTGCTAAATTCGGGAGAAATAATAAATTACTTCATGTTGACGCGCAGAGTGCTAATAATGAGCCGAAACTGTACGATAATGTATCACTGCATAGTTTCTGGACCAATAGGAACACGGTAGCGAGCCGAAACTGTACGATTATGAATAATAGCTGCATAGTTTCTGGACCAATAGGAACGCGGTAGCGGTTTGTATATATGAAAACAGCATCGCAATTCAGCGAAAGTTAGGGCCATCTTGTGTGCATCGAGGGCGGTGGGTACGTCAATCAATGAAGTGATTTCTTATTTTTCCCTCTTTTATCAGGGCCCCGATTACATATTACTCGTGCTAGTTGAATAAAATATAATGTGCGAACATTGATCGAAGGAGAATATTCCACTCGCGTGTTACTGCACTAGCTAAGCTTGTGCGGCAAATTTCACGCTCATGGAATCTTCTCTCACTAGTCGCACAATATACTATTATTGAAGTATTCATTATTATTAAATAATGGTTAGTCAGCGTTATCATGGTACCAATTCTCATATGTGGCCAAAGTAATCGTTGATCCTAACTAATTTACACAATGGAGTTTTTCCTATGTACAGTTTTCTGTGATACACCTGTATAAAGTTCCCATCTTTATCGTCGACGCAACTATACGTCTGCTTTTTTTGTCGTTAATATTCTAAACCGTTACTTTTTGTTTGATATTTTGAATTCTCTTCTTCTTTTTTGAGGGAAAGTCGACGCATGCGCAGAAGAGGTATAAGTTATGAAGTTGTTTGCATATAACAATGGTATACTTTTCATAACGGTTTATTATTCGATCTATTTTTACAAGAGTTTTGTTTAATTTTTGGAAAAAATCGGTGCATGCGCAAAAGAGATACATGCCATAGTTGTTTTTTGTATAATAATGGTGTACTTTTTATAATGTTTTATTATTTTACTTTACAAAAAAGTTTTATAAAATGTTTTTTGAGGGAAAGTCGGCGCATGCGCAGAAAAGGTATAAGTTATAAAGTTGTTTATATATAACAATGGTATACTTTTCATGACGGTTTATTATTCGATCTATTTGTACAAGAGTTTTGTAATTTTTTTTTGGGAAAAATCGGCGCATGCGCAAAAGAGATTCATGCCATCGTTGTTTTTTATATAATAATTGTAATATAATGGACGGCACTTTTTATAATGTTTTATTATTCTATTTTAACGAAAGTTTTGTAAAAAATTCTTTGAGCTAAAGTCGGCGCATATATGCTATAAAGTTGTGTTTATATAATATTTGGGTACTTTTCATAACGGTTTATTTTTCTATCTGTTTTTACAAGAAAGTTAGGAATTTTTTTTTCTAAACTCATAATTTCAGAAATATTTTGATAAAAAAATCTGTTGTTCTTTTGTTCTGAAGATGTTCGTTAGGTAGTTCTTTGTTTAATTTTTGCATGACATAATAACATATTACATGGAGAACCATGAAATTATTAAAATTATTTTTTCCTTTCTGTGTTTCATTATTTTCATCTGTTATTTTTTTCTCGGATTAAGTAAATTAAGTTATATTATTAAGCTCCAAGTGTCGTTAAATATATACACCGATTTTCAAACAAAACACCGGGGTATATGATGTAAAATTTCGCGCCTTGTAATTCTTGAATTACTTGGGCATATACTCCCACTGGTTTAAATGTAGTAATGAGTCGTATCAGTGAGAGAGAAAGCAATAACATTTTTTCACGTAATCGACGAAAAACTCCTAAATTCATGCCACCTTTCAAACATTAGTTCCTTTTGAAATTTTAGCCGCCTCCTAAATTTTGCCGCTCCTCAAATAGATCCAGACCTTGCGGGTTTAAGCCTAAAACCTCCTGTGGGACCTTGATTCTGGTGTATTTCGATAATTTTGTTGTTTACGTTAGTCTTGCAAAATATTGTCACATCCCTGACCCTTGTTTCCATCGATCTTTATATAAACATCTGCAAATCCATGAGTAGTATTAGTTGTGACCGAACCAGATCAGTATAAAGTTAGTTGATCGACGGTGTTCAAGAAAGTTGTTTTGCAATTAAAATATGATTTTTTTCAATGGTATAGTAGCATTAACGGTGTTTCTTATTGGAGGTTGCAGGTAAAATTAATAATATATTTTATTGGAAACTAATCAAGTATTCCATACTTACATAGTGTAATTAATAAATAATTTAAAATTAAACGTAACGGTGCTCTTTATTGCTGCTATGGATCAGTTTAAAATTAGTTTAAAATACACATTTGTTTCAAAATTTAATAGTTTTTTTTTTTATTTTTTCATTTGTTCTGCGCAAGAAAAAAAAGACTTTTTTTCAATATGTAGGTATTGTTTAAATAAGCGATGCGGAACCTTCTTATTTCGAAGAGCGTATAAAAAAAATACTCCTTAGAATAGAATAGAAATTTATTAATCCATTAATACATTGAATTCGCAAGCCACAGGTGCACTAGAGATTTTTTTTTCGAATGAAAATTATATTTATTGCACAGTCCGGGAAAATTTTACATGCGACAACATTCGACAGTATTTGCATTTTACCAATCCACTCTACTAGTGGGAAATGGTACTAATTTAGTTCAGAAATTACTTTTCAAAATACAAATTTTTTCGTTGTGAGGTTGCCGAGTCCAAAAAATATTTTTGGAAAAATCTCTGCGGGTACGATACAGGTCAAACAGCTGAGCCTTGAGCGTATCGAAACCAAATTTGGTAAAATGTTTGACATGTAAATATAAAGAGCGCTATTGTTTTTGGGGAAAATCGGCGCTTGCGCAGAAAATATATGCGTTACTGAACTGTTAAAAAAATTGAATATTAAGTGAATACCGGCGATTTTATTATACCTATCTATTTCTTGCGTGATAATTTTTTGACTTGTGTGACTTAAAACTCGAAGATACTCGTGTATTTACATAACATACTATTAGATGTAGATAAGTTTCAAAAGCCACGAAATAATGTGTAACTAGGGCCTGGCAACGAATTGTGCAATCAGCGATGTAGTATGTAATAATGAATTAATAGGTATCATTGTTT
This sequence comes from Xanthostigma xanthostigma, assembly GCA_963575645.1. Classification (NCBI taxonomy): domain Eukaryota; kingdom Metazoa; phylum Arthropoda; class Insecta; order Raphidioptera; family Raphidiidae; genus Xanthostigma; species Xanthostigma xanthostigma. The sequence continues at coordinate 27,224,553 of OY754468.1, read as the reverse complement.
TGTTAAAAAAAATACTAAGCAAAGATTTTTTGAGGGTGCAAAATAAGAAATTTTCCATGAGCCAACACTGTGATAAACTAATTATTTTTGAGTTATTTACAAAAAAAAAAAAACTTAATAATTCATTAACAAAGTTACAAAAAAAATTAACATTTCTAAGCAGATTTTCTGGCGACTGAACTATTAAAAGCGCTGTAGGTAAACAACATTTATCGTCGTTCTTCTTTATCGATATATTATATCTATTTTTTAGTAAAAAAAAAATATTAGACACTTAAAATTAATTTCAAAAAAGATTTTGATATTTTGGCACTTGTGGAGATTAATGTATTGTTTAAAATTAGATAAAAAACAAAAATTATTTGTTTTATCTTGTGTGAATTTGACTCTATTCAATAAATAGAGTAACTGTAGTCCATTGAAGTTAATGATAGGTATTTGGAAAAAATTCCGATCCTTATGCCACGGAATTTTTTCCTAATACCTATCTTTATCTTGTACCTATATCAAAATATGAATTTATTGTAAAAATAAAAAAAATTAGGTAATTGATAACCGAAAAGATAGGATTTAATTTTTGCAAGTACATACCTAATCGTATGCTTTTTTTTAGTTTCAATAAAAAAAATTTAACATATTAAAAATTGATTAAATTTTAAAATGACTGTAAATATTGCCATCTAAGGATATTAATGTTGGGTTGCGGAAATGATTGTCAAAAAATTTGATTTGACAATGACCTTAGATTGTGAACATACCTACATATTTCTCCATATGAAAGTCATTGTAGAGATCTAAATAGATCCTTCTCGAAAAACAATTGATCAATTGACTTAATACATGCATCGTTTTTTTATACAGTTTCCACTTCAAAATAACGTTTTCCTACGCATTTTGATCAAAATTTAGCTTGAAATACAATCTTTTTCTATATAGGACAATCAACTGTCTTTGTGTGAGTACAGTCAATGTTCTAGTAGACAGAAAGTTTGAATACGAGATTAGACTGCTCCTGACGTATGAAAACTGTAATTATCAAAATTTAGCTTGAAATACAATCTTTTTCTATATAGGACAATCAACTGTCTTTGTGTGAGTACAGTCAATGTTCTAGTAGACAGAAAGTTTGAATACGAGATTAGACTGCTCCTGACGTATGAAAACTGTAATTATATGATCACTATCTAAGGACATTGCCTAATCAATTTCTTTATCAAGCTTTACACTTTGAAATGCGAATTGTTAAATGAATTTCGTTCTACGAGTGATTCGCGATAATAGTCGGAAATGATTTTAAATACACAAACAACTTTATCACAGCTTATATTATATAGAGCTTTCGAAATATCCGGTTGCAGATCTGACGAGGAGCAGCTAACGAACTTGATTGATGTCGAATGCTATGAAATATTAAAAGATGGTCCGTTGTTACAACAAGTAACAAGTCCGGTTGAGCATGGAGAAGAACCCCACTGGGACCCCGGGCAAAATGTTTTGTATTTTGTCGATATTCATCAACGAAGGGTTTACCGTTATCATCCTGTATCAGGAAATCTCACCAGCGTACGATTAGGTACCATTTATAAATTTTTATTTTGTGTGTATTTAAGGATCGCGATTTTTTATAAGATACTTTCAGGTAGAGATTAAAATTTTTAATTTTTATTTAAATTCTGTTTTGCATGTTACAGTTCTTACCTCTTAAATACCTATTATAGAACATTAACAAATGGTTCATAATATGTTCGAAAAAAAAATCTGAAAATCAATATTTTCACTATTTTTTAATTAATTCTATTGATTTTTGTCTTCTAAAACGTTTTTGTCTTACATGAAAAAAGATGGAAGAAGTAAAAAAACGTTTTAGAAGACAAAAATCAATATAATTAATTAAAAAATAGTGAAAATATTGATTTTCAGACATATTTTTTCGAACATATGAACCATTTGTTAATGTTCTATCAGTGCCTATGACCGCCTAGGCACAGGATTTTTGACATTAGCGCGTTATAACTTCAAAAATATTAATTTTAGAAAAAAAAGTTTGAAATAAAAGCTGTAGAAAATTTGTAGATTTAAAACTTGTCATTAGCATTTTATTGTTTAAACAATTATTAGAAGAGATATGGGTCCAAAAGTCAATAAACAAATCGTAATAGTCAAATAAGTCGTAAACGGTATGTGATACAAAAAAAAAAATATTGAACAAAAAAGATAGTAAAATTTATCTACAATAAAGGTTATTACCTTTTTTGGCCTCAAGTGCACGGTTAGGGAGATATAGGCTGAAACGGTTTTTGTCAAAATGGCGGCACTTCCGCCCGCCTAATTTGTAAGGATTTTGTGCATTTAGGGTCAGTACGCGATACTGAACCTATTTAAGAAAACGAAAAAAAGTTGTAGGATAATGCAGAAAAAAATTCTCTATTACCTGTACTAGTTGTGGTGCAAAAGTCGCAACGCGTCCAGTCATGAAAGTTAAGGGGGGCGCCCGCCTGAGGGCTGTTCAGAATTTCCCAAAACATAGTGTGGTTTACGAAAGGTTTTAAAACATCAGTGTTTGTAATTCACTACTTGAGAAAATAAGGACAATTTGCATATGTGTCAAATTCAACTGGTATTTAATTTTGTAGATTTGCCCCATAACAAGGTTAATATTTCGGTATTTTTTGATTGGCAGCTGACTCTATAATTAGTTTTACTAATTAACAATAATGAAACCAAGAATTAATTAATTCATCACCTTTCGTTCTAACTACCGGTCATTTATTCAAGGTGAGCCATCACTTGGGTATATTCTTATTACAATTAATTAATGAGTGTATGTTTAGGTACATACAGGGACGTAGCAGATGCAGTCGTTTCAAGTTTTATGATAGCTTATTTACTAAGGAGAACGAAATGGAACGGTCATATTTTAATTTTCAAACATTGTTCGATAATTAAGACTAGACAGATAAAACGGGGTTTCGAAATGATTGCCATCAGAAAAACTAGGAAAATGCTTAGACAATTGCAAAATATATCATCTATATGTCTTATTAATGTACTTAAATACGTAGAAAGAACAATATTTTTTAGCGAAAATAAATAAATAAAATTCCATTAAAAATATAAATGTGAAAAAAGGCCTAAGTTGTATACAAACAAGTGACTTTGACGGAAAGAAGACTTGAAAGAAGGTGCCGACTTTTTACTAGGCAAGTTTACATATCGCTCGGCCACATAACGCGCTTCGTGTGTGTTATTCTGAGTACATAGGTACTCAATAATAAGTACCTATATAATACTAATTGTAACATTATCTGAAATGTGATAATATCATACGTGCTCTGATCCTTTCCTTGTCTAAACTATGCTATAATGATAATCTTAACACAAATGCGTATGTGAATCTTTGATTTGTGAATTCGTCACATCGCGTGACGATTTGCTCGTTTTTAGGGTAAGAAAAAAAGGAACCCTTGCAGGATCACTTTGTTGTCTGTCTGTCTGTCAAGACTTTTGGGAATCAAAACCTATAGGTTACTTACTTCCCGGTGACCTAGAATCATGAAATTTGGCAAGAAGCAATGTCTTATAGCACAAGTAAAGGGAAAATTTAAAAAAATCGTAAATTTTTAGTTGCATCACAAAAAAAATGTTTTTAAACCGAAACAACGTGCTACGCACGTACACAGTAACAACTCATAGTAATACAGTGTAAGCAACAAGTCTTCACGAGCGACGGTGGGTCAGTAGTAGAATGTTCGTCTATCACACGGGCGCCCTGTGTTTGATATTTTTCAGTAAACTGCCCGTCTGTAGCTAAAGTTCAACGTCAGCGTCCGCACCTGCGTTAAGAAGCATAGCTTCAAAAATAAAGTTTGTCGGTGGCGTCGCTAGTGTGAATTCCGAACTTATCCGCGTCGGATTTAACAAGAACTACAGACAAATTTCTACATTACACACATTTTGAAAACGGTTCTACTTGATAGGTATCATAATATATGAAGACAGACTTGTAAAAAAATACTTTTTAAAAGTATTTGAAATACAAATACTAGAAAAGTATTTGTATTTTGAAATATTTTTACTCAAATACTTTACAATTCTGACGAAATACGTACTTACCCAGAGAACCCACCAAAGAAGACGTTTTCGTTTCATTAATATCAATGCGTTGATTATAATTTATTTGTGTTTTCGTGTCTATGATGAAACGATTAAAATATTAAGTCCAGTGCCATCTATGTTATTGAGAACGGATATTTTCAATGATGTTTTGTCATTTTTATGGTGTAGCCTTGAAAGAGTACATCATTTCAAATTTCGTCGAAACATATAATGCATTCATATTCCCAATGTAAAACTAATATTTGTGCAAAAAAGAATTGTCTCAAATTTCAAGCAAAACGCCTTCGATTCGAACGAGCGCTAACTGCTTAATCATTTTAAATTACGTAATCGGAAGAAAGTAAAAAAGAAAATGTCAAAGAATCGTTCATGCATTTAAACAAAATAATCTTATTAATGGTTTTTTGTCATGGTTGCTTATTATTATGGAAGTATTCATAAAAATTATGTGCAGATGTATTTTACGGTTCATTACGTTTTCTATAGTCGATATTGTTAATAAAAATAATGTATAAATTAAAATATTTATAAAAAGTGATGGCTTGCAGTTTGCAGTTGAAGAATTTAAAAGTGCTCTCCGATTTCGTTAATTTTTTTTTAATATTTCACAATTTACATATAAATATGTAGATTGTAGGTATCACTTAATGTCTCAACTAACCACCATCTCTTTAGAGTTCCTAATTCTTTACATGGTAGTGTTACATCATGATAATACGGATAACTTTAAAAATGCTAAAATAGTTTTTTTGATAGAAATATTAAAATTCGACGAAGATATTCAATTTTTTGTATATGAGGCCGCAAACTAGTCTGTTGACTGTTCAATTTCTGGTAGGCCATTATGATTTCTAGTTGTGGTACCTAATAATAATATTTTATTTAGATGTAGGTATGTCAAACTATATAAATTGACATTATACATTATTTTTACTTCTATTCAACTGTTAGTTCTCTGTTGCCTTCATAAGTTGCTATATATTATCATTTATCAGTTACTATAAATATGACATTTGTACCGCATGACGTCACTCATACTTAGAACGGCATAACTCGGAGAAATATCAAATTTAAATTTTAAAGTAGCAGAAATTTGTTATTTGCAAATCTATTACAAAAATTCTTTCGCTACTAATTTTGTAATTTTTAGCACTGTAAGCAAAAGAAAAAAATATAGGAAACTTCCTAATTATAACGAAATTATTGAAAAACAGTGTACTATGTTGATTTGACTCCCTATCTTATTATTTCTTATAACATTTTTAGGAACAATGAAAACCTGTATTCATCCCTGACGTCTTTTTGAACATTTTGTTACCAAATAGCGCAAGTCTATTTTTTTTTCTCCGTTATTATTGAAAACCACTAATTTACAATCAATTCAAATCCAAAATAATATTTAAAATGGACGATTTGAACATCAATTTATAATCCGTTAACACCATAAGTTAAAAATGATTTCCGGAATAAAAAAAAAAATGTTAATTTGTTATGGTTATCGTTCAGTGACTTAATTAGAAACACGTCAAATTAGTTGTTGATTTAACGTATTATTACAATGATTAGTGGACACAACTTCTCGTGAATTAATTTGTTAATTATTCCAAAACATTAACTTACTATTTTAGTAAAATAAAAGTCTCAATTCACGCTAGATTAATGATGCACGGCATGTCTGCCTATTCTGAAACCAATTACAGTAAGACCTCTTTAAGTCGAACCTCTTTAAGTCGAATCTCTTTAAGTCGAACCTCGATAAGTCGAAAACCTTAAAAACTCAAAAAAATGTTTTGTTCCCTTCCCTTCACGCCCCAAAACTTCCATTACTCGAAATCTCAACCTTCTATAGGTCGAAATAATCAGTGAGTCTCTACAAGCCATTTCGGTACATATTTTCCCTCTATAAGTCGAAAAATAAATTGGATCTCTGTATTTCGAACATAGCAATGTTTGAGTTTACAACCTTTATAAAAAATTAGAATGAATCTTAACCTCTACAAGTCGAATATTTCCTTACAAAATCTGTCTTAAGTCGAACTTCATTAGTATAAAACTCTATAACTCCCCCCCTCTCTTGCTACGCCAATGGAACTCAGGATTTCAGTTGTCAAACGAGATTGCCCATTACTTTTCCCTCAATAAAAAATGTGCAAACCTGTTGACCTGTGAGACAACCCTAAAGCTTCCGGTGTGTGTTCCGAATCATTAGGGAAAAAACTTGCATTGCTGTGGAAATAATAATTGTTTTCTTAATTCCAAAATTATTATCGATCCAACATATGCACCAAATTAAATACACCATTCAGTAAGTACAGTAAGTAATTCGCTATCTGCAAACTAGTGTTTTCATAAAACGTGTTTATCCGGTCCTGTCGGGCCGTTTATATTAAAATTTTAGCACCGCGTTTTAGTCCTTATTGAAGGGGTAAATTTCAATTTTGAAACAATTTTAGAATTTTGTTTGTTTTTGTTTTGACCCAAAAAATGTTTCAGTCCTTCGAAACTACCCTTGATGGAACGTTTTTTTGTAAATTTAGGCGGCCATACATCATCCTATACTAAAGTTTACAGTGTCGTGGCGATAGCTTCTCATAATCGCAGTGTTTTGATCAACATTTCTCAAAATTAGCGTAGGATGAAAGGCCGAATATGCAGCTGACTCGGCAGAATGTTTACATTTGTTATAGCCTTAGGTTCATTGTGTTGGAGTTTCAAGAATAAGGTCAAAAATTCAATGCTTACACCTCATATTTATTTCTTCTATTCTAGACGGTGGAGATGTGAGTCCTGTAATTCCGGTTAGAAACACAACCGATAAATTTGTTGTTGGTGTGGGAAGAACTGTTACTCTTTTAACGTGGGATGGAAACAATTTAAAAGAAAATGAGAAAGCAGACGTGAAAAGTCTGACAACTGTTGATACCGACAAGCCCACTAACAGATTTAATGATGGAAAAGCCGATGCTTATGGTAGATTGTGGTTGGGTAAGTACTTTTCAGTTTTATGGAAGTAATAATGAGATTTTGATCTGTAGCTTGAACAAAAAAAAGTTTGGGACGAAAGATCTCTTTTTTTGCCCGGAGAACTCGATCCAATAACAAAATTGGGTTTACCATTTAAAATTTCGAAGTTACCCTCTGCCCCTTCACAGGGGCACCTCCTTGGGAGAAATTTTTGTGACCGAAAAATACATTACCTACAACAAGTTGAGCAATTGTCATTCGTAACATTTTCCAAAAAAATTTAATCTCTTTGAGATATTCAGGCGTTGCGGAACTTTTTGAACATCTGTATATATGTTACGGTAAATGTAAACTCTTGGGTGTACATTAAATGTAGATATTGCGGCAAATGTACACATTTTCCGGCACATTTTACGGTAAAAGTGTACATTTCCCAAGAGTTTACATTTACCGTAACATATACATAGATAGATTTATTTTTTATTATGCTCGTTTGCGGTTTGTGTCATAATAGAATGCCTCGTTCTAATACGATAAAAAACAAATGTGTAACAGTAATATTTGTTTAATGACTTTTTATTTAAAAATGTGATCAGGAATTTTTATTAGTTTCAAGATTTTTATTTTTTATCAAGTTGTATGGCAATAATTATAAAAAAAACATACATGCAGAATCTGTTATTCGTGACTACTGGCAGTAAATTCAAACAGAACGTGTTTTGTTTACTGCTAAAATAATAAATATATACTACCTGCACGAGAGATAAGAAAAACGACACGTTTTTTACTAAGCATCATGTAGAATTTAGATACTTGTTAAGAACTGATATAATTTTATCAGTTCTTACAGTACCGGACTAACAATTTGTTGTTTTGGAAACCTGAGCGGCTAGTGTGACTATACTATATAAATATACCAGCGCGAAACGCAGAATCATATACCTTTCGTAATCTGGAATATTTTTTGTTTAAATAATACATATTTTGTTTTAAAGGCACAATTGGTTTCGAAAACTCCAGTGGCGTAGTGCCAGATCAGGCGAGCCTCTATCGAATCGTGTCAGACGATCTGAGCCACCCTCAGAAGGTGATTAGTCCCGTTACCAATAGCAACGGTCTTGCTTGGACCAAAGATAACACTAAATTCTATTATATTGATACACCAACCAGACATGTTGCTGTATATGATTTTGATTTAAAGAATGGCACGATACGTAAGCATTTATTTATTTCAGTTAAAATTTGCAATTAATTAATTAAGTATTATCTAGAATATTGTAGTTATATAATCTTCTAATTAAATTTTATTTTCTAGGCAATAAAAGGATCGCATTTGATTTATCTAAATATAATATAACCGGATTTCCGGATGGCATGACAATCGATGCCGACGATAACTTATGGGTCGCTGTTTACAATGGAGGATCGGTAAAAAATATTACACTATTTCAGGCTAAGTATATAAAAAAGGCTAGATTGGAAAAAAATATTTATAGCCTTTAAATCCCATCAATGACATACCCCCTTCCAAAAAAATACACACGTTTTCATTCATATGACTTTTTTCTACAATTAAAAAAAAACTTACAAAGATGTCTTACGGTATTTAATTCCGTTTTCTTCAATTCATATACCAAACAGTCCTGTACAGTTCTGCCTTCATAGTATTTTTAAGTCTGAAAAAAGTTACACAAATGCCTCAAATTTAAAGATTTGTGCAAAAATTTGTTTTAAGATGGCTGCACGTTTATAATCCCGGAGTATAAAATTTAGGCTGTATCCATTTTCCTACAGAAATATTGGTAGGCTCTAACTTACAATTATTGACGATAAGAAAATCGGTACGAAATAAAAACTAGCCAAATGTGGTATTCCGTAGTCCCAGTTTGAAGTTCGCGGCCAATAACCTTAGTTAAGTCTTAGTTTTACTCAATCTTGACAGAAATTGGAACGTGGCTTTACAATTTTTCCCAGCTCAAATAATTTACCAGCAAAATAAAATAAAATTTAAATCTTTGATTAACGTTTGATTAGTACTCTTCAATAAATTAAATATTCGACCAATTTTTCAATTATATTGACAAAAAAAACATAATTATAATTCAATAAATATACGTTTTGGTCCGGATTTGGATCTTCTTCAGAATTGAGCTAAAAAATATTAAAATTAAATAGTAATTAGTTGGAGTTTTTTTTTAAATTATCGAAATACAGTGTAACCTCTTTATAACGTCCTTCGTTATAACGAAAAACTCCCTATAACGTAGAAATTGTTGCAATTTGGTTGGTTTACCTTAAAACTCATACATTAATACCCTCTTTATAGCGCAACAGCCATTCTCTCTTACGAAGAAATATGTTCATATTTAGGCTTCAGCAAATATTTACAGACTTAAAGAGAACGATTCTAAACCATCACCAACTATTCAACAAGCACTTGATGCCGCCAAACTTATCGAAAAATTGCTATTGTTTAATGAAGATGATTCCACCACACCCCAAGTATGCATAAGATACAACATACAAAACTTTATTGGCATAGCAAAAAAACGTCAGGCCAAGTTAACAGACTTATGTGTTTGGAATAAATTAATTAGGTGAAGTTTGGTTATTTCTCTTTCTTCCCTCCATATAACGAAAACTCTTTATAACGGTAAAAATGCTCGGTCCCTTGAGATTCGTTATAAAGAGGTTACACTGTATTTAGAAAAAAATCAGTGAGACAATAGATTTCAGATTCAATTCAAATTAGAATACTTAATTTCGCCCTTAGTTTCTTAAATAATCTAACGAAATGACTTATATCAATGCAGGTGTTGAAGGTAAACCCCCGCGACGGAACATTACTTCAGCGCATAGCCATTCCAGCAGCTCGAGTGACATCGTGTATGTTCGGCGGTCCTGAGCTTGATACCTTGTTTGTGACGACATCGAAGTTTGGTCTTAGTCAAGACGAGCTCCAGCAACAACCGTCAGCTGGTGCGGTTTTCGCCATATCTAATTTAAAGGGTGTACGGGGTGTTCCAACGTATACCGCCGTACTTGATATCTCTAAATGAAAGCTATTTTTTCTTTTGTATAAATTAAAATTACATAAAATTTTCGCCACAAAATTCTTATTATTTTACTGTTATGTAAACTGAAATGCTGATCTTAATAAACGCACGGTCAGTTCTGCATTTCGTTTGGTCTAAAAATAATTGACATAATTATACTTACCTATCAAAGAATTTTTGAACGTCAGCTTTTACTAAACGAAATAGATAGGTGCATATCTAGAATTATGTCTGAAATAAATGAATACTGTTAATTTTGTAACTAGTTTAATATTTCTAAATTAAAGTAAATTTATATATTTTTAATATTAAGTACAAACATTACAATAATTGTTATTATAATAATAAATTAATAATAAAAAAAAAAAACAAAAAATTTAACTCCCGTAACTAATTTCTAAATCTACGTGCAGTGTGCACAGTTATATACCTATACCATAATTCGTTATATCATACGCCATATCCAAGCACGAACTAGACGAGAGCGTTTTCGAAAGACTGGTTGATACATTCGAGATGCTCCTCCCAAACCCGGCTAAAGGTTATGAATTGTGCAGTAGGTTATTTTGGCAGCACTGCAACCTCCACCTCCAAGCAAAATTTTCAATCCTGTTTTGTTCATGTTTTTATCCCCACCACTGACGTGATTTTGCTAGCAAATAACCGCGCGCTGTCTAGCTCCGCCCAGCACCTAACCTTCAGTTTTCGAACCCTCAATCCCAAGCTCCCAGCCCCTACTAGCTACAACCCCCAACCTTCAACCTCTAGCTCCAACCCCTTGCCTTAAAGCATATAAGATTTCAGGTTTGAAAATTTTGCTTGGAGGTGGAGGTTTCAGAACCATTCAAAGTGAACTTCTTTATCTATAAGTCAATTAAACAGTCAGTCATAGAATGCCGAAAATAATGATTTTTGAACACTATTTCACCTACTTAATGTTTTTTATAAGCTGACTACAGTTTGCTGACTATAAGTATGTATTAATTAAAAAAAAATTGAAAGTAGCATTGGAATATTCGTTTTTGATGTCGTGTAAGGTAAAAAAAGTATTTTGTATATAATAGTGTCAATTATAATGGAGTAGGTGACAAAAACTATTCAATGAAGGGGCAAAGTCTATACATAGATGGATTCAACATTAAAAGTGCCAAAAACAAAGTAGGGCTGGCAACACTACATTTATATGATCAATTAATGTTTTTTTTCATCAAAACCCTTCAAATGGAAGCCGTTAAAACTTATCGGATATAAAAAACAGCTAATGTTTTAAATAATAAAAAAAAATCACAGTGCAAAACACTCTTAACAATATAGTGTAGGTATATATTTTAAAAACTTGGCACTTTCGTAGAATACATCTGAAATATCACACTGTCATGAGTTTGATGATTTGATCCTGGGATATTTTCAATAGTTTTGTTATTAACGTTCGCTAATAATCGCTTGTTGAAATTTTTGTTACATCCCTGATACTTGTGCTCATCTGTCTTTATATTTAAACATCTGCAAGTCCATGAGTCTTATTAGTTGTGATCGAACCAGATCAGTATAAAGTTAGTTAATCGATGGTGTTCAAGAAAGTTGTTTTACGATTAAAAAAATGTTTCTTTTCAGTGTTGTAGCTTTAACGATGTTTGTAACTGCAGAAGGTTGCAGGTAAACATTTAAAAAATATTAAATTGAACCAATACGATAAATGAAACGGAGTTTTTTTTTGTTTATTAGTCAATCTTCTATAATATAAAAATGAATCGCAAAATGTGTTGGTAAGCGCATAACTCAACAACGCCTGGACCAATTTGGCCAAATCTTTTTTTAAAATGTTCGTTGAAGTTCAAGGATGGTTTTTACGGCGAGAAAAATTAGAATTATTGCTGGAAAAACCCTAAAAATAGCCCTTTTCTTTTTCCCATACAAATGATTTCTAACTAAAACGTAGTCAATTTGAGCTTTATTGCTATGGTATAAAGTATTATTAAAGACACGAATTTTTTTTTAAATTCGTATCCATGGTTTTAAAATATAAACAGCCTTATGTATGATTTGAAAAAATTCTGTCAAAAATTAAAAAAACATTTATATATACTTTTAACATTTTTCATCATTAAATAATTTTCAAGTGATTTTATAACCTCAAAAGTACTCAACACGTGACACGAGCTTCCAATAACAACGGATTTTGTGTTGTAAGTATACTTTTTTTTATTCATATCGAAAATGTTGTTGATCTTATAAAAATTGGTCGATAATTTATTTATTGAAGAGTACTAATCAGACGTTAATCAAAGATTCAAATATCCCCATTCGTTCTTTTGCACCGGGCACGACGGCGCAGCCGGAGTGTTCGACATACACACATATACGTCCATGTATATTTTAAAATAAATAAAATAGATAGATAGATGTTCCAATTATATAGATATATATATATATATATATAATACTGTTAGGCGGTACGAAGTTCGCCGGGTCCGCTATATATAATAAAATTCTCGTGTCACAGTTTTCGTTGCCATACTCCTCCGAAACGGCTTGACCGATTTTGATGAAATTTTTTGTGCTTATCCGGTATCTATGAGAATCGGCCAACATCTATTTTTCATCCCCCTAAATGTTAGGGGTAGTCCACCCCTAAATTTTTTTTCTTCCTTCCCCATTCGTTCTTTTGCACCCGGGTGAAACCGGGCGGGACCGCTAGTTTAATAATATAATAAGTAAGCATGTGTAATTAATAACTCGGGATAAGTAATTTTTAGGTTTGAGAATAGAGGAGCGCATAGCGATGTCGTCGTTTAAAATGGGTCTTCTATTGCCAAAAAACATTAGTTCCTAGGTTCTAATCCGGAAAGTGATAAAAGTATCTAAGTATTGGATTTTCAGTCTACTATTAAAAAATAATAAAAAGTTAATTGAATATTTTATTTGGACCGAGCTCAATTCATACTAGCTGTTGGTAACTTTAAGCAATATCTAATCTAATCTTTAAATATCGTTAATTCTACCGAGATATTTTACGTTAAAAAATCACCTCGCGACCGTGTGGCTACCTTGAAAATGCACGGTTAAAAATTTACGTTAGTTTTGATTCAATTTTTTTTCCTAGGCTGCGAGTTTGCATTTTTATATTATTGAAAATAGTTGTGTGTTCATTTTGTAAGGCTCTACAGAGAGAGTCATTAGAGAAAATGCAAATCAATAACCCTTGGCCTAAATCGCTTGTGAATGGGACAAATATCTACTTATAATTAAAAACATATTTAATTAACAGTGTTGTATCGGATCTGCTATTTGTAGGACGGTTCTAACTTATATTTTATGCAATTGGGTTAGGGATAGAAACTTCTGAACCTTTTATAATTTTTAAAATGAATTTAAGAATGGACCTTAAAGCCTGCAGATATAGGCAGCTATGATAGTAATTTTAATACCTGCAGGTTTCGATTAATCTGTTAGAGAGAGAGAGAGACAAAGAGAGAGAAATAGATTATAGACGCTAAACAGCTGAGGTCTTGTAGTATGTCAACGTTCCGGAACAACTGATACACTGGAATATACTTACACAGTAGTACCGACTGTATAATGTTGAAATTTCAAGCCGAGACGTTGCCACTCGCCTTCCTCTGAAAACGACTGCATCATTCAATGCTTTTTCACAGCTCACATGTTTGTTCTTAACATTGCCAATGACATGTTAGTCCTATGATTTACTATGGGAGTTTTCCCTTACACCGCTGTCTCCCGCTCTACCTGTGGAACTCCCGTAAGACAAATCGAGCAATACCTCGATTCTGAAAATCGGTATAGCAGATTTGACCATACGTGACAATAAATGCATTGATGCCATTTTTTCCGTCTTCCAGTTTTTTATAATGAAATCTGAACGGTATCATAGACTAGACTTCAAAATATTTGTTTGTAGATCTGACGAGGACCAGCGAACAAAAATTGATAACAAACGCTCTGAAATATTAAAAAATGGTCCATTATTACAACAAGTAACAATTCCTGTTGAACACGGAGAAGAACCCCACTGGGACCCCGGGCAAAATGTTTTGTACTTTGTCGATATTCATCAACGAAGGGTTTACCGCTATCATCCTGTATCGGGAAATCTCACCAGCGTAATATTAGGTATCATTTTTTGTAGTAATACCTATTTATTTATTTAAACCGAGATTTATTTAAAATGCTTTCAGGTAGGCTTGGATAAATAGCTTAGCGAACATTTTGAATTTTATTGTATGTTTTACATGTAAACTATTTCATTACCTCGTAAATGTTTACTTAAAATTTTTATATTAGACTAGCGGTCCCGCTCGGTTTCACCCGGGTGCAAAAGAATGAATGGGGAAGGAAGGGACATCGATAAAGAGCAGTATTTAAACTTTTTTTAACTAATAATTTTTTTTTAAATGAATTAAATAAAATTAAAATAAATTTAAATGTAAGCCTTAGAAGAAAGCAATGTAAAAAATAAAAAAAAAAAAAATAAAAATATATTCACCCAACGTGGGGCTCGAACCCACGACCCTGATATTGACAGACGCATGCGCTACCGATTGATCTACCTGAGGTTGTGTTCTTTCATCACTAATATGAGTATATCTAGTTAGTGCATTTCACATGAATAGAAACTTATTTCTGAGATACTTTTTGCAACATTTTTCATTAAAGCTCCGCTCCTAATGGCCGTAGCGTAATATTATATAGCCTATAGCCTTCCTCGGTAAATGGGCTATCCAACAAAAAAAATTTTATTCAATTTGAACCAGTAGTTCCTGAGATTAGCACGTTCAAAAAAACAAACAAACGAACAAACAAACTCTTCAGCTTTATATATTAAGTATAGATATCGTGTGATGCCACGAATAGTGATTCGCAGGTTTGATCACATACGTCCGATGTTTATACTTTTTGCATAGCGACGTTTAAATCACGATATTTATGGCGCAATATACCTATATGAGCTTTGTTTATCTGGAAGCGATGGAATATCGTTCCACATAAACTGTTGGTCGCCCGATCTATGTTGCATTTTGTGTGGAATGATTCTCGGTAATACAATAATGATTTCCATAGATACCATATCATGAAAATGTGTGTGTTCCGAAATATAATCTAGTATATTGTCCAGTGCTAATGACGTCATGAATCCGACGCTATGAATGTACTGGTATGCCACCGTATGTACTGGTGAGACAGGTGTGACGTAGCATAAATATTTAACCGGGCATGTGTGCATCAGACTTTGTGGAATTTTTTAGTTTATTATTTGTTATTTACAATAATGTTTTGTCAACAAAGTAAACAAATACTTTTGGTGGACGAGGGAAATAATTATATACATCAACGCGTTGGGCAATATATTTCGGAACGACAGTATGGCGTAGATTCATTACGTCATTAGCACTGGCCAGTATGCTGGGTTATATTTCGAAATACACTCAATATATTGCGTTTGAATTTGTGTAAAAAATATTTTTAACAAAAAAATTGAACCGACTTCAGAAAATATCCACTAAAAAGTAAAAAATAATAATTATTGTTATTTTTGGAGTCGGTGTCACATCGGAATTCGAAAGTAGCAATTTAAATCTTACATGTCTCTAGTTCTCGGAATAGATTTCATTTTGGCTGACACCGACTCCAAAAATAACAATAATTATTATTTTTTACTTTTTAGTGCATATTTTTTGAAGTCGGTTCAATTTTTTTGTTAAAAATATTTTATTTTTCTCTTTTTAGTGTTAGATAAAGTATTGCAATGGGTAGGCCAAGTATGCGTGCCTTTGAAATTTGAGTGTTTCCCTCGATTTCCCCGGATTCCACTATCAGATCCTGACTTGGTTCCGATGAGATCACCTCGGAAGTGCACTCTTTCGAATACAAAAAAATTTTTGAAAATCGGTCCATAATTGACGGAGAAATCGGTGAACTTACATAAAAAAAAATATATACAGTCGAACATAGAACCTCCTCCTGTTTTGAAGTCGGTTAAAAATAGTTACCGTCAAAATTAAAAAAAAAAAAAAACTTATAATATTATTCTAAAATTAGTCCGTTTTCGCTAGAGCATTTTAACATTATAAAATATTGAGGTCACAGTAAATAGATATCTGATTTATAATAGGTAATAATTCGCCAACAATTTTATCTTTTGTGTTATTCAAAAAACTGCCCTAATAACTTTTTATCATATAATAAATACCCGCATTGTTCTTTGATAACTTTTTAGCAAAATATAGTAAATATATTTGTATGCTAATTTGATGTTAGATATTATATCAGCCTTCCGTTTGTCTAACTGGCGTTAGATTCAATAGGTACGACTAATACTAACACATCTACCCACAATGTCCCTGAGGCCGTCACTAGATTTTGACTGCCACGTCGAAGTCACCTAAGAGACGTTCGCTTGAATATATGCGATATAACCACTTTGTTCTGACGATTTGGATTCAGACGGTAGTTTATCCGGGAGTCTAATATATGGGTTGGTTTAAAAAAAAATCTAAAAACCTCTAACAAAGAATTACTTCGTATGCCCTAAGCTAGTTGTGTCGAGATTTTAAGAATAAAGTTAAAGGTGCTTATATAGCTTATTTCTTCTATTCAATATAGACGGTGGAGATGTGAGTCCAGTAATCCCAGTTAGAAACACAACTGATAAATTTGTTGTTGGTGTGGGAAGAACTGTTACTCTTTTAACATGGAATGGAAACAACTTAGAAGAAAATGAGAAAGCAGACGTGAAAAATCTGACAAACGTTGATACTGATAAACCCACTAACAGATTTAATGACGGAAAAGCCGATGCGAATGGTAGATTGTGGTTAGGTAAGTTGAAATAAGACTGAAAAGTAAGTACTATAAGTACTTTTCAGTCTTATTTTGAGTTTATTTTAATAGAGAAAGAGAGAACATTGTAATAATTTTGTTTTCTTACGACATTACTATTATAGCCATCATTGTGAATTTAAAAAAAGATCAGGCGATTTAAAATCATTTTCTGGTGTATTTTTTTAACTAATACTGAGATAAACAGTAACTTATAGGGTTTTAAGGCTATTAAACTGAAAATATAATTGTTTTTTTTACCAGCTTTCACAACGTCTAAATAGGGGCTTCTAATACAGTTGTATACAAAATTTAATAACGGTGCATAAAATTACATTTAAAGTAGGCGAGTTTGTGTCAACGTTGTAGCCAGCAAAGGGCCAGAATAGACATTGCCCTTCCTTGAGAGGATCCTTCTCCCTTCCTGATGAAATTTCTAACATTTCTTCTATTTTCGTCGCGAAAAAAATCAACTAACCCAACGCTCGCCATGGATAATTGTGCAATTTTTATTTCAAAATATTTGGTAAACAAACCCAAGAAGTCGATATAGACTTATTTTAGACAAAGTTCAACGACATATGTGACTGGAAGCTCTAGCTTTATTGAATTGTTTAATTTCTAATTCTATTTGTGTTTTGTATTTGACACCATTAACAATAAAACAATAAAAATGAACTACTGTTTTACTAAATAGTTAATATACACATAACAATCCGGTTGAGCTTCTCAACGTCGACCTTACCCTTCAAATTTTCGCCCCTTCGTCATAGTAGATCTATGCAGCTCTGGAGCTATAGTGCCGGCCAGTGAAAATCGCTTAAAATATGCTCTTCTTAAATATCTATAAGAATTAATTCTTACCTCAAAGGATTAAAATGAACGCATGGGTTGAATTTCGGAGGCAGTTATACTGGCTCTGTGTCTATAAAAAACTACAATTAAGCTTAAATGGTCACAATCTAAAATTGTTATTAACGCAAATTTTCTGCTGTATGTACTATGTACTATAAAACACTCATCATGAACTTTTTTATAGGAATTGCAGCCTGGAAACAAACAACCGTTCGTAATTTTGCAAATTAATAGCTGTTGAATTATTCAATATTTGTTATTTGAGCCAAAAATCATATAAAAAACAGTATTTAGTAATATGAAATATTTTTGACGACAATAGGTATACTTACTTGAATGCATGTTTTAAAGGTACGATTGGTTATGAAAACTCCAGTGGCGTGGTACCAGATCAGGCGAGTCTCTATCGAATTGTGGCAGACAATCTGAGCCATCCTCAAAAGGTTATTAGTCCCGTTACCAATAGCAATGGTCTTGCTTGGACCAAAGATAACACTAAATTCTATTATATTGATACACCGACCAGACAAATTGCTGTATATGATTTTGACCTAAAGATTGGTACCATAAGTAAGTATTCATTTATTTCAGTTAAAGTTTGAAATTACAAATCTAAACCTCTAGAATAGATTGCTGGATCGATTTACCTTTTATTTTATAGGCAATAAGAGAGTCGCTTTTGATTTAGCCAAAAATAATATATTCGGACATCCAGATGGTATGACAATTGACGCCGACGATAACTTATGGATCGCTCTTTCCCGTGGAGGATCGGTAACATTTTTTATAACTGTTATTAACTTCGTTTATAGCAATATAGAAAACCAAAATAAAAATTGATTTTTTTCCTTTTTGAATTTATTTTTCAAATTCCCAAACTGCCAAGTATACATTGCATTGACAAAAAGTTTTTAATAGTACCTACCTATTCGTAATATAAAAATTAATATAATATTTTGTTCCAAATAAGATCAATACAATTATATTCGGTTATTTCTTGCATTAGATCTGCATATTTTCGAAAAATGGTAAGGAATTACAAGTCGTGAATTCCAATGCTTCGCTTGACATCGAAGCGTTCGAGTTTGTAAGTTCATGGTCGAAAACCTTAGTTGAGGATTGTTTATAATATTATCATCCCACAAATGTTAGTTTCTTCCCAGAAAGCAGATATGAACGTTACAACGTATCTATCCAATTTTCCTAGCTTCGTAAATTACCAATTAGTTATTGGAATTCACATGGATAGTATATACGCATCAGATATCAGATTTAATTTAAATACGGTATCAACAGGATCATGATACTTTAGTAGCTGTTAAAAAAGTCAAACTAAAATAGTTAATTTGTTTATCGTCTCTAAAACTTTATCTAATACGGAAATGTTTAATATGCATGTAGGTCCTAAAGGTGAACCCCCGAGATGGAATATTACTACAGCGCATAGCTATTCCAGCAGCTCGGGTGACATCGTGCATGTTCGGCGGTCCTGAGCTTAAGACCTTGTTTGTGACGACGTCGAAGTTTGGTCTTAGCCAAGATGAACTCCAGCAACAACCATCAGCTGGTGCCGTTTTTGCCATTTCCAATTTAAAAGGAGTAAGGGGTGTCCCAACGTATACCGCCGTAATTGATACCACAAACAGAACACAGTTTCATTAGTATGTCATATAAAAAAAAATCGGCTACGAGTACGAAATTTGTTTCCTACGATTGTATAAACTAAAATACTGGTTATGAACATGTATACGTTTAGTTTTGAATTTCATATCTAGAATGAATAATTGCAATTTGATTTGAAATATATCTAAGAATCACAAAATTTTACGATGTTTGTAGCAATTTTAATATTCTCAATTTTTTAGCACATTTATTTTTTTTTCTATCCAACATGAAAAGTTTTTTTTTATTAATAAATTAGGTTCAATCTGCCCTAAATTTAACCACCGTCTAGTTTTCTCAGCGCCGCTGAGTGGAATAATATGAGTAGAAAAAAATTTAATACGGCAAAAACGGAATTAATAAAATCCATACAATGAGGTGATACAAAGAACGGCAATAGGAAACCGCTTGTCTAAAAAACCCGACCACATAGGACAATACACAAAATATTAGTTTGAAAAAAAAATACAGATTATGCTGTAAATTTCGAGATATAAAACATTGTAAATATTGTACCGACTGCTACGATAAGGGCACCAGGATACTGGGAACGTACGAAACGGCGTTAAAAGGTCCAGGTCGAGGGCACAAAAAATACTAACGAGTTTCCAACAAAATAAAACAATATAAGAAATAACTTAATAACTATTCCTTTCAATCACGTACAATTATATTGAAGATGCTCAGTTATCATTTTGGAAATAAAATTAAATATACAACAGGTTACCATCAGGACTCAAACCTGAATCTCCCAATTTCGCGTTAATTGATTTATCAATTAATCTACAGTAATCGATGATAAAGTTGTATTAGGAAATATTTATTTATGATATTTTTATAACTGAGAAATATAATTTAACTTGATAACTGAGAAATATAATTCAATATAATTGTACATGTATTTATAACTTCAATCTACTGTATAAGAAATAATCACATTTTCCGTAAAAAAATAGACGAAATACAATCAAATCCAAACTACTCGAACTCCTAACGAGTCCACAATCCTCTTCAACATACAAAATCAATTCACACTATTCAAAATCAATCTCCTCAATAAACAAGATGCCGGTTACAAAGACGACCCCGACTTCTCAACAACAACATTCGAGAAACCAATAGAAAAATGACTCCTGATCAAAATTCACTCTGAAGTTAAATAGCTGGACAAGCAGAACAATTTGCAATGTAATTTAAGCTGCGAGTACAACATCCAATAAAATCGCCAATCTACGCTAGTGGGTTCACCCGGTATCACTAACCTACGCCACTGAGCAATTATAACAATCAACTCTAGAACTGACAGTAACAACATCAATCAGTTGAAAAAATAACAATCCTCTGAAGTACCTATTTGAAAAATTAACGGCGCTACTGATTACTAGCCTATAGATAACAAGTTGTGATATTCCAAACAATTTGACCAACGATAAAAAGGGCCAGGATACAACAGATTCCACAATAATGTAACACAGGAGGTTATTTAGTAGTTCTGGAAATGAGACTTGATTTTATTAATACTTTTTTTAAAAACGTTTTTTCAATAAATTGTTCAAATAGTTATTATTGTTTTCTTTCTTTTCAAAGAGAATTTGTCATATTTAGAAAAATAACTAATTATTGTATAAAAGTATTCTATCAGATTTATATTTTGTATATATTTGTTATTTTCACCCTTTTCACAAAATAAATGATTATTTCTTGTTTAAATGTTGTTTAACTATACTTATTAACAAAAACAAGATAATCGAAGGAATCTTAGCAAACAACCATACTAAACTTATCACCATTGATGTTATGACCCCGACTTCTTTGGTCATAATATGTAGTATTGTATATAAGTTAGAGGTAAATGTCGAATTATTATGCATATTGGTATAACATATTATAAAAAAGTCCCCCGCCGCGTCTGTCTGTCTGTCTGAACGTGATTGACTCAAAAATTACCGAACGGATTTTCATACGATTTTCACCAAGGGACGGAGTGATTGAAGAAATAATTCATTAATGTTCTGTGTAAGTTGGTTGAAACATGACGATGATTGTTGAAGATGTCGGAAAAAATCTAGGAGCTTTTATCGAAAACGCTTGGTGGAATTGTTACTCTTTTATAGGTCTACAGAAAAGTCCGCGATGGCATAGGTCTATCTTTTAAAGATAGCTTACTGTATTCATTTTAATGTTAAGCGCTTTTTGTGGATACCAATTTTGAGACGTAAGTCGACGAAAAAACGGTGGCAATCTACAAACTGGAACGAAGCCATGATGAGCCACAATGTAGAATGTACAAGTATTTTTAGGTTTAAATTATTTATAGATAAGAAGTTTCACTTCGATCGTGTGCGCCGCCACGCATTTCATTTTTTTTTAAATCACGGATCAAATTTGTTTTCAAAGCCAGAAGTATACAACTCGCAAGTTGCTTACCCTGTCAACAATATCATGATTTAATGGAGATGGGCACATGAGAAATGTAATATAGATGGCAGCAGGTATATAGCTACCTAAGTAATGATTGGTTTTTTCTCTTCAAATAGCATGCAACCACTTCTTTTTTTTTCAGTTCCAAATCCTTTGGAAATACAAAACCTTTATAATTTGAACATTGATAAACACAACACAACGGAATTGTCAATGATTTATTATTTTAAATAAAATTTGGCACACAGTTTCTACGAATGATCCACAAATTATATAGCTGGCACCTCTAGTGGTCAAGTTTGGCAGTGCCCATCCTCATTCGCGTTCAACTTAATTTTTACCCGACCACGGTGAAGCCAAAAGGAAGGATCATGAGTTTAGCAGTCTATGTATGTATGTTTGTTTTTACGAATGTTCCATTGTAGCGCCTAAACTATTCATCCGAATTTGATAAATAAGGTGTTAATCGATTCATTATTATGGCCCGGGTAACATAGGCTACATTTATTTTTGAATTTTGGTCCCAGAGGGGAGCAAATTGAAAACAAATAAAAAATAAGTTCAAAAACTAAAACCCGACTACTGAAAAGTATGAAACAAGAAAATATTCTTATCTGAAGATAGCCGTGGTCGTATTCCATTGCATATATACGAGGCCCCTCTAGATGTATAGCGTGATGTACTTTGCCCTAGAGCTTAATATGATCGCTTACTACTGTTAAAATGTAATGTTTTGTTAGGGTGTGGCATATGACCACGGCTATCCCCTGATGAGAATATTCATACTTTTCAGTAGTCGAGTTTTAGTTTTTGAACTTATCTTTTATTACAAAAAGATATTCTAAAGAGATTTGGCCAGCTGACTCCATACTGAGCTCTCTTATAGACTAGTCAAATTACTAAAACAAATAGGAAAATTTATTATTGAATGCAAAATAGTGTGCAGGAGTCGACATCAGATTTGCTAACGACGACTCTGACTACCGGTAAAATTACCCACCACCATTAGGTTCTAATCTTGAAATTAGACTTCTAAATAGTTATTAAATCATAGATTTTTCTTTGGAATCACCGACGTGAATTAATGTTACACACTCATTCGGCTTTGACAACAACATATATATTTTGTAAAAATTATGTTAATCTTATTTGTTCAAAAATAAGATACATGTTACGTACATAACTCGTTAATTAATAAGAATTATTATAAAAATATAATATGTGTTGGTCATTTGCTAACTGGACAGTGCTTAGGATCGCCAAATTATAACAGTTAAACAAATTCGAATAAAAATGAATCGAATAATATTATTTAAAAGTTCGCAATTAATTTCAGCCTGTGAACAAAAATTGCCTGGTGCAAGTGTTAGAAAAGTTATTGAAATTGGAAGAAGATGCATCAGTTGCGATGTGAAAACCACAAATAGTCTGGAGAAGCTTTTTCCGACGCGTGAAGAGTTTCCATACAGACACATTGGACCACGTGATCATGATATTATATCTATGTTGGATTTATTGGGATTTAAGGTTTGTTAAATGCAAGTACATAAAAAAATCTGCAAAATCCTTTGAAGATATCTACACATTTAAAGAATTTAGGCATAATGAAATTAAATATAATGCAAGGATATTATTCATCGAAATTAAATTCGAAACGAAAATGTACGTCAATTTGAATATCAGAGAATATCATGTCGAATGTTCGTTTCCATCAGTACATAGTTGACATACTTACAGAATATAATCCTAGATACTTTCCAAGTTCGCGTTTGGTGCCCGAAAGACCGCTGGTATATAATAGAGGATATAATAATTATTATCAGTTATTAAATCCTCCAAGACCCCTTTTCAAGAGGATCGACCCTCCCCCTCCCTCCGAATGTCAAACAAAAAATCGCTAAATGTTGTTTAAAAGTCTTACATTTTTTTAAATACAATCAATTATATTTGTACTATTTTCAATTTCCCTTACATTTTTAATACAACTACAAATGATGACGATGTGCATAGTTACTATTAATTATTACCTACTACATTTCATAATACATTTTTGTAAGAAAGAAAATAGTTTTAGGATGAAATTTCTAGTCAGAAACGTTATGAGCAAAAACATGGAGTAAGTTCTATTTTTACTTCCCCATCAAATAGATCATTCTTAACAAAACAATCTTCTTTTTTATATTTTTCTTATAAACAGCATGGTCACCTTATTTTTATTGATCTACAGATGACAGAGGCGTTTACGTGACTTGGTCCAATTCTAAACATTTATTTTGAAATCTATGCATTAACAAAATACTTTTATAAATAAAATTATCGGTCAATTTTTCAGACAATATATTAACAAAAAATATAAAATTAATACATTAACGTTTCAATCCGAATTTGGACCTTCTTCAGAACTGATCTAAAAAATATAAAAATAATTAATATTTAAAATCTAATTAGCTTTTTATAGAATAACTAGCGGACCCGGCGAACTTCGTACCGCCTAACAGTATAATATATATATATATATAGCGGCCCTGTACGTGCTTCGCTACGTATAAAGTGAAATAATAAAACAATTTAATTGGAACATCTATCTATCTATTTTATTTATTTTAAAATATACATGGACGTATATGTGTGTATGTCGAGCACTCCGGCTGCGCCGTCGTGCCCGGTGCAAAAGAACGAATGGGGAAGGAAGAAAAAAAATTTAGGGGTGGACTACCCCTAACATTTAGGGGGATGAAAAATAGATGTTGGCGAAGTGACACCTGTAGACATCTGGCGGGGATAACTAATTAAATGACGATTGATCAGTTTTCGACCGGAGAGGAAAAATGATTAAATTACTAAAATGGCTATTAAAAAATAAGGGTTGATCGTAGAAGGGTGAAAATTGAGGATTGTATGTATTTTTGTATGTTGTATCATAAAAAAATAGAAATTAAAAATTTTGTCTAAAAAATAAAAAAAAATATTTAGGGGTGGACTACCCCTAACATTTAGGGGGATGAAAAATAGATGTTGGTCGATTCTCATAGATACCGGATAAGCACAAAAAATTTCATCAAAATCGGTCAAGCCGTTTCGGAGGAGTATGGCAACAAAAACTGTGACACGAGAATTTTATATATATAGATGAAAAAATAATAATTATTATTTTTTAATTATTTTGATAATCATAAATAATTTTGAAAGATTCTATAAAAAGCTAATTAGATTTTAAATATTAATTATTTTTATATTTTTTAGATCAGTTCTGAAGAAGGTCCAAATCCGGATTGAAACGTTAATGTATTAATTTTATATTTTTTGTTAATATACGTAGGTATATTGTCTGAAAAATTGGTCGATAATTTTATTTATTCAACACGCGTGAGTAATATGTAATTTCGGGGCCCTGCTAAACGTGGGAGAAATAATATATTACTTCACTATAGTGTAATAATGAATTTTCTGGCGTGGGAGAAATAATGTATTACTTCACTAGTGTAATAATGAATTTTCTGGACCAATAGAAACTCAGTAGCAAGCCCAAGCGCTAAATAATGAAAAAAACTGCAAGTAGCTTCTGGACCAATAGGAACGTGGTAGGCGGTATTGTATACTTATATGAAAACAGCATCGCAATTCAGCGAAATCATGGCAATCTTGTGTATACACTGACGGTGGTACGTCAATCAATGAAGTGATTTATTATTTTTCCCTCTTTTATCAGGGCCCCGATTACATATTACTCCTGCTAGTTGAATAAAGTATTATGTGCGACTATTGATCGAAGGAGAATATTCCACTCGCGTGTGTTTTACCGCACTCGCTGCGCTCGTGCGGCAAATTTCACGCTCATGGAATCTTCTCCTTCTCTCACTAGTCGCACAATATACTATTATTGAAGAGTTCTAATCAGACGTTAATCAAAGATTTGAAAATACTTTTATTATTCAATTTTGCTTAAACTTTGATCAATTCAAGAAATCTATTAAAATCTCGGATAAAAAATTATTCAAATTGATTTCCCGGCTATAGAGTACGTGGGAAGTAAAAATACAAAGCATTCAACCATATATTTATAAATATGTTGCTTCTTTAACGCTTTATAATTATATGCTTTATTAGATGTAAATCTTCTCTTTTTTTAAAGGCTTTTTTTGTCAGAATTTAACGATTTTGTAACAATAGGTATCTAT